>OY829102.1:16785295-19424815 GCA_963691645.1 Pelosia muscerda | reverse complement strand
CTACGGGCCGCTCAACCGTTGGTTGTACTTGCATTTTTTTATTTTCTTTAAAAGGATTGAGTGAATAGTCAGAGGTGAATTAATGAGGTCTGTTAACATTCTTATAGTCAGTTTCTAGTTATTTCATGTTGGTTTATGTAGATTTCATTATAATATAGTTAAGTGGACGCATATTTAATATGTCAATTTATCTTTTATTGACAATTTTAACTACCAAATTTACAGTGCTCTTTATGTAATAGTTATTTAATTTGACATTTACATACTGATTAATTTTATTTATACTGAAGTTATAATATGCACAATTGAATTATTACTAATTAATTATATATGTCGTATATATAGGTAATTAATAATTCAATTGTCATCCCTTCATTTCTTTTCGTGGATATCGTAAATGGGGTGGTCTAATATGCGAACAGATTCTCTCTTACATAATGCTCTCTTTCAATTTTATTTTTTGTTTATACACTACCACCGATTTTGATAAAACTGTCAAGTAGATTTCACTGTAATCAGTTTATATGACAAAATTCCGCTCATTTTTATCAGTTAGTATATTTATTGGTATATATCTTGAACTTCAATTACTAAACAAAATGTAGTCTATATACATAATATACGAGTTTATGTGTCTTTTGATGATAACACGAAGTGCTACAATGTGAGAGGAGCTCACCAAATCTGTCTGATGCTCTCCACGACGTTAGTTGGTAGTGCTAGTGCGGCTAAGCACGTAATAACTTTCCTTTTGATTTACAGCCCATAGCAAGCAATCGGCTCAATTTTTTTTCTAATTTATTTAGCTGCTACATTTGGCGGCAATAGGCTAGCCCCCTATTACGTGGAACCGTAAATCATAGTTATCGAAATGTTGGTGTTTAATACACCTCTGCCTACCCCTTCGGGGATTATGGGCGTAAGTATATATATATATATATATATATATATATGTATGTAGGTAAACCACGAGCGCCTTTCAAGTCCCTTAACATATATGCAAGTATAAACTATAAGAATATCTGAAGAATATCATGGTTGAGATCAAACGCAATACTTTTGAAAACAAAGCCTTTTACAAACGATATATCAGACAAAACAGACGTCCAGATACACAAGATTTATATTGAAAGTGGATCTGTATCTTCAATCTTTCATTGCGCTGTTGCGTCAGACGATGGCAGCCCCAGATAGTGCCTGGCCAGTTCCTGAGTTACGTACTGCATAGATAGACTGACAGTCTGCAGGGTGCTCTAATGGATTTATTGAGCTTTATTGTAAGCACGTATTTGAGAAAGGATTAAAAAAAGGAAAAATTCTAAGATTCAATACACAACGTCATCTAGACCCAAACTAAGCATAGCTAGATATGGGTTTTATAAAGTAGATAAACACACATATACCGCGGTAGCCTATTCGAGCTCGAATCCACCAGTGACTTTTCGATGCTTTTCGAAGTTATGTGTGTATTTATCACAGGTTTATAAGTGCCCGGTTAATTGCAATAAGCTTGCCACCTATTACATTGGAACCTAAACATAAACTGGCGAAATGTGGGTGCTAGCACTTCTGCCTACCCCTTTGGGGAAAAAGGCGTGAGTTTATGTTATGGTATATTATAAACACACATAAACTGGAATACATGCAATCATTTCTTTTCTAATACATTCCAAACCAATGCAAATAAAATGTATCTATACAAATATTTGCACTGTATGAGAATCGAATCCCCTATAGCGACATAACCAAACCAATGCACATTGGTCCGATAGCGGATTAATAATCAAACCTGCACTAAGGTTGCCAACTCTTCCTGATTGCGTGCGAGGAACCGATAATAATGGTTCCTAATCCCTCACCTTTGCATTCTTCTGACCGAGTGATATGACCTAGATTTTTTTAAAGGATATTGAAATCAAGGAGAAAGCTTTAGTTTCCGAAGACGAACAATTAGGTATGATTAGATCAGTTGGCTAAGTAATTTCTTCTCCGGCATCTAAAGACCTGAATGGCGTGCGTTTTGGTCGGTTCGAGTCCGACATAACCTCTCCAACCGGCTTCGGCAGGGAAGGGGGGTATCCGTGGGGATTGTTCGCACGAAAAAAAAGAGTGGAACCATCAGGCTTAAGTCCTGTGTTGACATTTTCCAATCAAAACAATGGAGTCTAAAACTCCCCAAAAACATGACTAACAAACACAACGAAACAAAACAAAACAAAAAAAAATCTCATTAACAAAATAGTAAGAACGGAGGACTTTTTATACAATAGCCATTACAAATGATTTATCGCCCGATATGAAATTAACAAGAGCCTTTTAAATAACAAAATATCACAATTTATGTGTTCTGTCGACCCCTCCCAGCTATGGCGTTTAGTAGGCTGCTCTGCGTGTTTTGTCTTCAACATTATACGAAAAACATTACTCAACATTAATTGCTCGATCGTAAGAACATGGAGCGGAGAATCACAAACACAAGATCTGATAAAAACATGTTCAGAGTTCATCTGTCAAAATCGAATTAAATGTCAAAAACATTCTTGTAATCATAAAGTTATTAATACTAGCGTAAATAAAGCAACAATCTCTTTATTACCACGGTACCGAACTTGAAATGTAAAACGAATGAAAATATGCAATTTTTATGACAGCAGGACTTTTTCGAACCAATTGATGGATTTATATTGAACCGTTTCATTTTTCATTGTTCATTTACTCGGTCACACCTAGGTTTTATGTAAAGATATGTCTCACGCACATTTTGTCACTCTAAGTATATTACTGATAACTTTATACTCGTAATACAATTTTCTAAATCTTATAACAACCCTGTCTGCCCAATATGGGAGAGGCCTATGTCCAGTCTGTAGTTGACTGCATAAGACTAATTGACTGATGGAATAAATAAAAAAAGATATTTTTATCATTTTTATCATATTTCCTGTAATGTATTTCGATTTTATGTTTAGTCACCTTGATGAATGTTTAGTCATTTTGAATCACTGAAATATTAGTCATTAGTTATCTAGTCTCAAATGTGTCGGTTGTTCAAAGTCTTCCATATATCATTTGATTTGATTTAGCGCGTTTATGTTTTCTTTAGTGAGAATTATTTAAAACTCGTCACCATTAATTTTTAGTTAAGCTTGTGGTTCAATGAAATCATCACTGCAGAAGGTCAGTTTAGTAAAAAGTATTTACTATTCTTTAAAACGTACCTAAATAAATAGCATCGTGGAGGTTTCGAGTTAGAATCTCAAAGTTTAAATAGATTTAAACTAAAAAAATGGGAGTGGGGAAGTTTACCCTATGCCAATGTGAAGTGACTCTTCCATAAATGTAAATAATTCATTTCCAATCATCGGTAACTCAGTAGTAGGAGTTGGCTTTATGAACGAGATGCTTTTAGTACGAATCCCGTCCTCTGAAAAACTAAATTACTCGAATTTCAATCCTTACAGTTAATTGAATTTTTCATGTTAAGAAGGGTGTGTTTACACCGGTAGTATAATGATTAGAATTTGTAAACATAACGTATAGATCGTAAGAGCAATCCTCCTTGTAAGGGAAATATCACGGATTCGAATTTCGAATTCCGTCACATTCACTTTTTCCAATTTTGACTTAAATTTCTCTATTTGCAGAATTCAGTATATCAAGTTGTGTAGTTCTTAAAATATAGTCACTGTGCGCTATTGTTGTATACACCCTCATACAGTAGCTAACGAGTATTGGGCGATATAGGAATCTTGACTTGTATTTGGAGAAGGGTCCAATTTAGGCGTGAGAGCGATTGAAAAATTACTTACTTTTTATTTTTTTTCTGTGCAATTCCATTTATATGTCCTATGTACTGCATTCATATTTTGCCTAAATTATATCAGATATAATTTGATAGGAGCTATATCAGACCTCAGAATTTAGCCAGTTATATTTGGTTCCTAATTAACAAGCAATTATACATTGCTAACGAAAAGCACATTTTCTGCACACTATACTCGAACCAGTTACACCATACACAATAGTTGTATTTTACTAACCACTGTCAAAACAAACATTTTCTTACTTGTACCCCCAGGTAATGCCAGGGGTATAAACGAGCCAGAGTAATTTTCGCTTCAACTCGTCAAACGTACCACACATATTCAGATATCGTAGTCACATGAGCAAAGGTTTTCTCTCACTTGTACTACTGAACTAATGCCAGAAAAACAAACGAGACAGGGTAATTTCAATTTACCGAACTCGCTTCAACTCGTTAAACATACCATACACATTCAAAAATTGTGGTCTCAAGAGCAAAAGCTTTCTCTCACTTGTACCACCGAACTAATGCCAGAGGAACAAACGAGACAGGGTAATTTTAATTTACCGAACTCGCTTCAACTAGTTAAACGTACCACACACATTCAGATACTGTGATCTTATGGGACTGCTGGTCCCATTCCGATGCTAATTTTATTGTACGAGACTATTGGTAACAACAAAATGTCCTTAACTCCAGGTGATTGATATCTTTATAGCTAATAGTCCCGCTGTCCGTCCGTCCATTAATGCATTGTAGATTGTAGATACTATTTACATAATTGGTATTTTGTTAAGTTCTATTTCTTTTAATTGGTTTTGAAGGGATTTTAGTGCTTCATAATCGAGTTAAATTTTAAATCTACTGTTCATACGGTGTACTACACTTATTGCTGGTATGAAAAATAAGATCATATTTTAGGTTTAACTGAGTTGAGTAACAAAAAAATTTTTCTTGGGCATTCATACTCGTTATATCGGTATTCAAACTGGTAACTAAGAAAATCAGCATATTCGTAGCATACTCGTACGTAACAAACATCTCATTTAAAGCCATCGACCTTAATGGCGAAAACATTACTACTGATACAATAGAACGTAAATTTCTAAACAGGACACAGAATAAACTCGCAAGTCGTAGACGCGACACATTATTTCACTTAAAGTTTTCGCTTGCTGAGAATATTCCCAATTATAGAGAAAATATTTTTTTAATTATACTGAGTTTCACGTTACTCTTTAAGAATAAAATATTGATATGTTTAACAGTGCTTATTATGAATATGAATACGTTACTCACCTCTAAAAAAGTTCTCCAATTACGTTGCTATTACAAACCATGAGGATAAATACCCTATGATTTCATATTATTATATTATACAGTCATCATCCCCATGATTTATAATCAAAAGAGCAATATATTAAACTTACTAATTACGCCGACATGATCATTCAAAGTTCTCGAAATGCTGATCTAATTATTGTAATCCAGCTCGCGATAGATATTTACGACTTGGCACCGAACCCCGTGACAAATGATTAGTACGACACTAAGCGGATGTTAATATAACATATAGATATGTGAACTATATTTTATGCAATTCTTGCAACATAGTTACAAAATATATTATGAGGATATGATATTTATTTACAATCAAAGACGTGAGCATATGTTAAAATATCGATTCATGAAGTTACTTAGTTATTCTAAAAAACTAAAATTATTAGTTCTTATTTGCAGGTTCACAAAACAAGTAAAATAATATTAAAAAAAAAGATGATATTGTACAAATAAATTTGTCCGAAAGTCGGTTAACTTAAAAAAAACGGGTAATAAAACCACAGTTGCAGTTATAATAGTAGTTGACATAAGTGCTACTGGTGATTAGAGAAAGAAAGAAAAAAGAGAACTTCTTCGAAAACCAGTAGCCAACTTTCAAATTCATAACAAACTTGTTCTAATTCTAAATTTCGAAAGAAGAATTTCTGCAACCAGATTATTCAATAGACAGCCTGATGATGTCAGTGCACGAATCCGGGAGCGAGTCGGTCCTCAGAGTCCCTTATTCCATAATTCGGTTCAGTAACTGTTTCCTTTTATAGCGGTTCTCACTCAGCCCGATTGGTCGCGTACAAACGTAGGAAATTGTCTATAATAAGTTACTGCTAATAGCGACATTGTACTGTTCTCTTATCCTCAATTTCTGTGAAAGCGATTTTAAATTTTGATGTTTGTCCTGTTTCTAGTTATAGCTGGATGCTTAGAGAATAAGTTAAGTGGTAATTATTTAGATTACAAAGGAACTTGTTATGTTATCTCTGTATTTCTAGGGATAAAAGGCATCTTGGGAGTAAACTGAGGCGTTTTGTTCACTGTACGCATAATGTTGGGTTTTAAGTTCTGTCAAGTTACTACGAATTAAGTAAAACCTTACTTAAATTTTGCAAATTTACTAAAGTTGCTAGCTAGCCAGACATACCACTACTAAGAGAACACAAATTAAATTCAAAAAGCTTCTAAAAAAATATGATTAAGTAATACTTATCCTGGTATTATGACCTACTTATTTTTCCCAACCTCACAGATGCAAAAACATTTTTACCTATTTCCGCATCTCAATTTGGCTATTCGCTGTTTATGGCACTTTTCACTCAACGCGATTGGTCGTCGCACAGAGCAGAATGGCCTCTATTGTGGTATAGTGCATTGTCTTGTAGCCATCCCGATTACGATGATCGCCAACGGTTTCTTTATTCGATAGTTTGTTCCGATAACGGCGGGAATACTGACTCGCTTTGAATCCTTTTCTGTGGAGGCATGCAGATGTCGGTACCTAGGGTGAGGCACTATTAATGTTTTATACATTGAGGACTCTACATTACTGGGACTATTATTACATATAATTTTAATTTTAACCAATATTAAGTGCAACATAACTTTTCATTTGACGTATTTTTTAACTAGGAGACAAATGTTTTTGTTGATGTTTTACTTGATAATAATAGAAAGAATTTCAAACGTTACCCTCTGTATCATTTTGAATTACTCTTTGACTCCTTTCATGCCCGTTGAACCATTATTTAAATCAAATTGCCAAATAGTCCATCACCGGTCTTAAATCCAATTGGCACTGGGTCTAGTTTGGAGTATGACCACAAAGCCACTTATGCCGCCTGTCACCCATGGTCATCGTCCACCTTTTGTTTACTCAAACGAAATCTCCTCAAGTAAACAATTCCGAAAGGAACCACTCAGCTTATTTCCTTATAGCATTTGCTTAGAATTATCATTACCATACCAAGTACAATACAGGGGAAATTCTACCTTATCATGTCGAAGATATAGTTGGATTCACAATGAGGATTGTTCTCGTTTGCGTTTCGCAGTCACAATTTCGTTACACTGGGTTCTTGTTTCAAAGTAATAGAGTCTAGTTTTGAAGTGTCTCGACAGGGTATTGTCGACGAGGATGGACCGGTAATGCGACAGTTTGTAAGCATGAGATCCGGAGTCTAAGGTGGGAGGGCGGCAGGGCAGCGGGGGAGGGTGGTCGTGTAATAGTAAAGAAATACGTACAAGTTGTTGTATGTAGGACGTTGACTTTCCTATGTATTTTATTTATATTTTTTTTCGCGTAGGTGCTGCCAAGCGTACGCTGTTTTTAAATTAAGGTGAAATTTCGTTGCCTAGGATTACAGATATGCAGTGGAATATTCCCCTGGCAACTGGGACCGTTTCATTGTAACCTGTATTCTTGGTAGGTGTGCCAACTCTTATGTATGCAAATCTATTCAGTCCTTAAAGATCCAACTGTGTGTCATGTTTAAATGAACATATTTGCATAACGCGAGTTATTATGTGTCAGTGGAATTTCTATAAAGTGAAGACATATTTTCCTGACTCTGTATTAGTCTTATCCGGGGAAGTACCAGGCAGAGATTTTCTTTCCTGTCCTTTTTCGTCCATAAATAACAAGTGACATATGATTTGGTGTGTCATAGCTTATTTGTCTATAGTAAATCAGTCATAATGCCTGTATTTGTAACTATTTACTACTTTCGATTTATAATTTTTTAAAAAGAAATCATTATCTACTTAACTTGTAGAATTAGAACGTCATAGGACGCTTGGTGGATTAAAATTTTCATATTTGTTCGTTTATTATTGAATAAATAAAAGCAACTAACTAGCTACAATATTTCAGTCCAACATTCGAAAACAGAATGACAACTTACAAATAACCATAAATGTCAGCGTGTAGCTACTAAATAGCAAAATCTATTCCGCGAAGCCACCGAGTTATCGTTACCGTTCACAAAAACCAAACACGAATCCCTTTAAGGGCCTAGTCATATCTATGCCCAATTTATAGCTAGATTTTTTTCTAATCGAATAAAAATTCAGTCTCCAGATACTAAGCTGATGTACCTAACAAGTACAGTCGGTAACAAAAATCCTTCGATTTTTAATTAGCAAGCCCCAGGCCGTTTCGCACGTGACCGGAATAGGAGGGTGCTCATTGGCGATTGCATAACTCGGGTACAGAGGGCATCGCACGCCGTCCTCCGATGTCGTATTAACGAAAGAATGTAATGAAGTTAGGTAGTGCTCGATTTGACTGCGCAATTAACGATTGTACTTAATGAGCTGCTCGTCTTTTTGCATGTAGCACTTTTGTTGTGGACTGTACCAATTTTATTAGATCAACTTTTGAGACTGTGCGATTTTAAAATCGTGAATATTAATTGGAAATATTTAACACTGTTCCATGATTTCTTTAAATGAGTCTTTTTGATGTGTTTAACTCTTGGTTTGATCATAGTGTATTGAAATTTTGGTACGGAAATTAGATATAGGTATGTGTACAAAATAACCCTCACTCTGAAGTAATATTTAGTATCTAAAACAATAAATCATAAATATCATAGAATAATCTACACAACGCCACCTAGACCCATGGTAAGCATAGCTTAACTAGCTTGTGTTACGGGCTATATATATATATATATATTTAAACTCGGCTATACATGTTTTTTTGTAAATATATAAATATTATACATAGAAATACCCAGACCAATGCAAATATTCATATTTATGCATACAAGTATTTGCACTGAGTAAGAATCGAACCCTAGACTCCTGCATAGCAGCCGCGCTCACTACGACCCCATCAAACTTGTTCTCTGGAGTCAACAATAGTACCCAAAATACGGTAATAGGCTCATCCTTCTAACGTGGGACCGGAATACAATTATTGATGAAATGTGGGTGTGAATTCACCTCTGCCTACCCCGCAGGGAAACGTGCGTGAGCGTATGTATTATTTAAAATAAATCTAAAAACAAAATAAACGCATCGCCACAATCGCGCAAAAGTCCCTAATGACAAGTTGAAATTAAAATATTCGAGTGCAAACAAAGCTAGCTCAAAGGTCGGTCCGGCAGTCACTCACCCTCCCCTTGAGGGTAAATAGCTAAAAATAAAGCTCTCGACGTATGCAGGCGTTTCTTTGCGAGCAGTTGCTTTGAGGCGATTTTAATTCGCTTATTTTGCTAGCGGGAAATTGCTTATGTGTTGCCGAATTAAGGTGGCGGTCGGTGTGTTGAGCGCAGCGGGATGAGAAGGGGTGAATTTATATTATTTTTATTTATGATTCAAATTAGAATAAATATTGTATTTATTTAAAATACTCAAACCTGGGCAATTTTATATGCGGCAGAAATCGCCAATTATATATTTATTCTCACATATTTGAGTGGCATGTTTAAGCTTCTTGGTACTACTGTAAAAGATTTCTTAACTGAAATAATTTGATATCACTTTGCGTAACCTCGAAATTAAACTTGGGACCTCAGGTACAGCTGTTGCACTAGCTATTGCTTCGCCACAAGATGTCAAATACGTTTTTAACTTATATTGTTTTTGAAGTAGGTACACGGTCACCTTGATATAAGATATAGTTATAACAAATGAAGGAAACATCAGAAATGGAATTACTAAAATGGCAACACGCTAAAAAGCAATATTGCTACGAACGTCTATGGCAGTCGTTTCGTGTAATTGGAGCCCTCATAACTCCAACGAGCCTAACCACAGAACTTCGATATTGCTTATTTGGTTGTGGAGGTCCGATGGCAGTCGCTTCACGGAAAATATGGAAGCTCAGCCGCATCTTAGTTAGACTAGAAAGCTGTCACCAACGAAGTTGAGAATAGGCTCAGAGAAAGACTATATACTCACCCTTATCTTTCTTTGAATAGTTTGTTGTTATGTTATGCTAGATAATCATTTGTAGTCAATAATCTATCTACTTAGTAACGCTGTTAAAATCGCTGCCGCTTCTACCGTGTCCTCGCCTCATTTGCGGCGGAGGAAGTCTGCGCGCGTCAGTCGGGCGATTGTAAAGGCGCGATGTGATCCTGTATGCACTCAGCCTAAAAAATATTATCCGTTCGCTTTGTGCAGTGTATACCTTCTGGACGCTACAAAGAAAATTAATGACTACTGTGTTAGTATTTGAGTCCTTTTTTACTTAGACGCTGAAATTTTTATTCATTTGCGTTGGTCTGAAAATTTCAATGTATGAAATGTACCTTTTCCTTCTCCTGTTTTTAATTAAATACTGGTGATGATAACTTCAATGTTATAGAATCGTCATAGGAACGGAACCAATATCCAACCAATCCTTTGACTTTCAAAAACTATTCAAGAAAGATGGCCAGTTACGTAATCCCATTAGTATGTTGCTCGTTAAGTTCTTCTTATGCATATTAAAAAAAAAACTAGATACTCCATGCGGAAAAACTTTTAATAATTATTTATAGCACGTCTTATTGACTTCACCTCGCCTGATGGTAAGCTGAAGGCAAAACAGGGGTGGTGCTCCGCTTGACGGCCTTATCGCGCCCCGCTTAAAGGACTCGGGACTGTAGGAAGAAGGAAACATGTGCGCTGGTAAGAAATTCCTTAATGATGCGGCAGAGGAAAATCTTACCGAACCGCTTGGTTCTTGATGGAATATTCTGCACCGTATGCGGGTGACATCTAAGCCCTGCACGTGTTATCCTGTGTAGAAAAAAATAACATCGAAATAATATTACTTTTGAATAGATCGTCTCTACGAGAAAGATCGAGACGTCTCTACCATGGTGAATGTTCTGATGAGCTCTTCCAATTAATCCCACCCTCTCCTTTCCTATACAGATTGTGGAGAGGCTCCTGTTATATTTTTCACAACAATCATTCTTACCTCCAAACATGTAATCTTACTCCGCATTTGCACGTCCGGGAGCAAAAAATAAATAAAAAAACCCGACCAAAGACAACACACGTTAATATGTAAAGCTTGCGTGCAGGCCGAATGGAGGTGGCTTTTTTACGTAAAGAGAAAAAAGTGTTGCAGTGGGAGACAAAAGGAATTAATGTGGCGAGGCACCTTGGTAAAAAGCAAGCTAAGTCGCTCTTGATTTGAAGCAGTGGAATGAAAACTATGTGGTTTGGATGAACCTCTAGACTCTATTCCTATTAGAAATTTTTCATGTATACCTACTCTTTAAGTATACAAAACTAAGATAGCTTCATAATGTTATGCTTAGTGGAACAAACTGTGCGAGTAATTAAACACACTAAACGTAGGCGTGAAAAAGTGGCAGAATATACTATGTGAAGCGTTCTTTTTTTTAATCTCACGCCTTATAAAATTTAAATATAAATTTATAATCTCACATTTCGTCAGTTTATGTTTAAGTCTCAATGTAATAGGTGGCGAGCCTATTGTCATTACCCGGGCACTCATAAACCTGCCATAAATACATACATAACTTCGAAAAGCATCGAAAAGTCATTGGTGTGTGCCATGGTAATATCTGGGTTCGAACCCGAGCGATGCCTCGGGTTCGATCCCAGGTCTCAGCATTCCATTACCATCACTACCGCGGTAAACGTTTTTTTATAAACCATTACAAACTTGGACAGAAATAAATATTTGGTTATTATTTCAAGTTTGTATATTAGGTACTTTATGCTTGTATGAGTTTGCTTAAATATTAGTACATATATTAATTAAGATAGTATTACGTATTAATTAAGATGTTGGTATGTATTTATATTTTCGGAGGAAATCGAAAACGGAAGGATTCAAACAAACCCGTTAGACTAGATACCATTGTGTTGTGTCTCAAAATATATAAAAATATCAGGTATATACCAAAGGTGTACTAGGCAGCCATAAAGAACAGGTGATCAGTTGCCCAGCTCCGCCCAGGATGTGCCCGGCCCAGCCGCACAGCTCGCTATCGGCTCCCTGCCATCGCAGGGGCTGTAACTATACCAGTAAATAATTTGTCAAATGGTTCTGTTTTCTGCACAACTTTGCAAATCTCTCTTTTTATGTACGTGTTCACTGACATATTACTTACATACATATGTAAAGCTTTTATATAATGCTAGATAACATAAGAAGAGGATTATTGTTGATTCTCGTTGATCTTACAATATTTTTTTCATATAAATGATGTGTTTCAAATTTACATGCAGCGTGAGTGTGACGCACCTGGTGTTGCACACGACCGTAAGCCACGGTAAGCATTTTCCATCAGGGTCATGTGCTTATTTGCCACCTAACTATTATAAAAAGCATTGAAAAATTATTGAATTAAATCGCTACAGCCATTTTCATGATCGGAATTTAGAATCAAATGATAAGATACTCTAAGTCAAGCCACTCAATTGGCGGATAACTTTTATAATTCGAACGATAACAATAGTAAATTATTACTAATTGTCATCGAACGGAATGCACCCCTCAAAGTAAGTAAAAAGACTTCTTACCTGAGGATGTATTTGTATTATTGTATGTATTTAATATTCCGCAAGTGTGAAGACCAAACCTCGACAAGTGTTTCGCCTATAGACGAAGCATCTTCAGGAGCTTTTTCAAGTGAATATAAAATACCTTAGGAGCCTACCCCAGTCGGAGCTTATACATCATCATCATCAGCCCGTGTCAGTCCACTACTGGACATAGACCTGTTCCTTGACACGTCAGCTAGCCTAGCTCGGTTTTCAGCTGTTTTCCTCCACTCTCCCAGCCACTCTGCGTATGCCATCGCTCCATCGAGTCGCAAGGCCCTACACTGCGTTTGCTGGTTTGCGGTCTCCACTCAAGGATTCGTTTAACCCCAAAGATTATCGGCCCTACGGCAGATATGACCAGCCCACTGAAACTTCAGCTTGATAATTCGTTGAGTTATGTCGATAATTTTAGTATTCTCAGTCCAATTACTTCGTTCCGGACTCGACCCCTCGGAGTCTAAGTATACGGGGTTCGTAAAAAAAATAAGTAATACGTGATTTCGACTTATCATCAACGGAACATCTATTTGACAGTTCAAAACTAACTTCAGAACACAATATTCAGCTGTCAACAATATATTTTCATGTTTAAAAATCGAACGCTCGTCAATGATGTGTGTGCGACAGGACGTGACGTATCGTGTGAGTGACAGCCGAGAGTCGTTTCCGGCGGAGTGTCTATATTATTTGCAACTGGCAGTTTGTGATCAAAATCCTATTTTATTTGGGGTGTATAAACTTCAGTTTGTTTGCTCCGACAAATACATTATTTAATATCAAAGGTGAAATTTGTAGCTTTTACTACGTAAAATGGTGATTTTTCTCTATTAAAGTGGTCAAATCAGTTTCTCAAATCTTTTTGAATGTAGTTATTGAGATTTTTTTATATCTGAAATGTGAAAATTAAACTCTTCTTTGATTTGATAACAAACACGTTTTTTTAATTATTTCAATATTTTTTAACACAGTACTTGACCGCTTGAGAGGGACACAATTCGATTTAGTGTAGCCTATAACCAAAGGACAATCAAGACCCTTCTAACAATACCTCACTTTCGAGATCGAACCCGTGCCTCCTGCGTAGCGTCGCCTTTACTACCGCCACGCCACAGAGGCTGTCGGGTGTGCACCCGGCATAATATGTACAAATACGAGATATTTTAGATATAAGATGATCCCGATTTTCTTGACGAATAGGCTTTCCTCATGAAACATAGTACGACCTCAGTAATTTATGTTACAGTAGCTCCCTTTTAAAATTACAATATTTTTCTATTTCCCCACCAAGCAAATACGACGATAAAAGTAGGAACCACTTGACAAATCTCCACCTGAAGTAACGACATCTGTCGTTTAGAACAGAATGATTAGCATCATGAATCATTATCCCAGATTACGCTGCCCATTCACTAATCACACGAGGCCTGTCCCCATCACTCACCGTCCGACGGCCATCGCTCAAGGGAAACCACCACAACTCTTACTACACAACTTATTTCACACTTACCCCCTTCTAATAAGGTTGATTTTTGAACACAATAATTGCCCGTAAGATTTTTTTTCAGTTGGAATATCAAATATAACTTGAGCTCTATGTGTTAGTTGTTTTAACTAGTCGAAAGGTCTTGTTGAGTGGTTATTTACTACGTATGTCTCTGCTCAGTACATTATCGGAGTTTCTTAATTGAAGATAATAAGGGAGGACATGTGTCTTTGTCCGTTTTTATGGCGTGTAAGAGAGGGATGGTGTTTTTTCCGACTTGTTAAGAACTTTTGACTATTAATTTTGTTTTTTTTTCTTTTGATGTGAAGGGATGGTTTTGTTATTCTTAAGGGTTGACAATTTATTTGAAAAGGAAGTCTAGTGGAGGTGGGTGTTTTAATATCGTATTTGGATGAGCTTTCGATAGGAATGTTGAGTAAGTTTTTGGATGTTTATGTGATAGATAGATAGATTGTCAGGTAGATAAGACAAGTGGGAAGATATAAACCTTTTCCGAAGTAGAGTCTGTTTCCGGAGAATGCGACTTTATAGGGAAGTATATTCCTTCTATCCAAGGTCTTCAATTCAAGATATTTACTTATGGTTTAGAGGAAGTAGTTTCGACATTCTGTTGTCTGAATTTCATGTCGTTGGCCATCTGCTTCAGACCTTACTTTTCTTTA
The DNA here is from genome assembly GCA_963691645.1 of Pelosia muscerda. Lineage (NCBI taxonomy): Eukaryota > Metazoa > Arthropoda > Insecta > Lepidoptera > Erebidae > Pelosia > Pelosia muscerda. Next base: position 19,409,991 of record OY829102.1, on the reverse strand, counting down.
AATTAGGTACTTATTAGTACATAAACACCTCAACAAAGTCTAGGGAACAAGATGACCCCAATTTTTTTTTTCGTATAAATCTTGTTTTGCAAATAACTGGCAGCAAATAAATAAAAATAGAATAAAGTAGATTATAGAGTTGTTCGAAATTTAAAAATAAATTTAAATAAGTAATGATTTTCGAATATGGAGGGTAACCTTTTAAGTGTTTGATTGTGCAGTTTCTCTGAGGCAAAATAAAAATTATTTTCTTTGATTGTAAATAATGTTTATTATCAATAATACGTCTTTTACGTATGGTTTGTGCATTTTTGTGACTGTAGTCATCATGTCACGTCGTCATTTAAGTCGCGAAGAGATGTTAAGAGCTGTTGGTATGCTGCAAGCTGGACGAACTCAACGCGACGTAGCGGATGCTGTCAACACCCAACCAAGCGTAATTTGCAGATTATGGGCACGCTACAGGTCTACAGGGGATGTTGCCGAACGTCACAGGGGACGAAATAGGGTTACTACCCCGCGACAAGATCGTTTCTTGCAAAATTCCGCAAGGCGGCAACCCACGATTACTGCTCGTCAGTTGGTCGCAAGCCTCCAGTCTCAGCATCAAGTGGCTATTAGCGATCAAACTGTCAGGAGAAGACTACACGAAGCCAATCTTCATGCTCGCAGACCGCTTAGGGTTCCAGCTCTTCGACGTGGAAATCGAGGTCGTCGCTTATTATGGGCTAACGCACATTTACAGTGGATCGACCATCAATGGGCACGGGTTCTATTTTCCGACGAATCTCGCTTCGGTTTTCATCCTGATTCGAGAAGAGTGCGTATATGGCGAGTTCCTGGACGTGGGAGTCGTCTCCAGAATCCGCAAGAAGTTCATCCTTACCAAGGTGGAACAATCATGGTATGGGCTGGAATTCGCCTTGGTGGAAGGACCGACCTCGTTTGGATACGGGGCAATTTGAATGCAAACCAATACATTCAGGAGGTTATACACCCCATGGTAATCCCTCATCGACAGCAGTTCGGTCAAGATTTTATGTTCATGCAAGATAATGCACGGTCACACACCGCGAGGGTAGTGGTCAATGCGTTAAGCGAGCACAATATTACGACGTTGGAATGGCCTGCTCAGTCTGCCGACCTCAATCCATAGAGCATGCCTGGGATTTGCTTGGGATAAGAGCTTTCAGTGATTCTTTGGAAAATCTGAACACTGAAGAACAACTTTTTTTACACCTTCGCAGTGTATGGAGCCATATTCCACAGAGGATGATTGACAATCTCATACTAAGTATGCCACGCCGTTGTCTAGCTGTTGCTAATGCTTTAGGAGGTCCTACAGATTATTAAAAACGTTTAAAGTACGGTTAATTACTGTATTTCTTACTACCTCGTTATTTTTGTGCCTAATCATAGAAGGCTGTAATACTCAATATTGGCACTATTCAATTCTTTCTTAATTTTTTTTTTTTTAATATTAGAATGTTGTTATTAAAATTAAAATTAAAAACGTTATAAAAATACCCTTCTATTGATATAAAACACTCACTATTACAAGAAAGGGTTTTTAAATAAAAACTAGAAATGTCCTTGTTCCCTAGACTTTGTTGATGTGTGTATTATAAATAAATAATAAGTAATTATTTATTGTTCGAATCACGGTATGTTACAATGGTGTTACAAATCAAAAACGTAAGACGTGCATGCAAATATTACAATTTAAATGTTGTATATATATTTGATCATTAAGAATAATCATAAGAATAAAATTAGGATACAAAAATTGTCTATTAATGTCAATATGCTAGGACAATTATTAATTATTATTAACGCCATCTAAAACATGGCTAGCATAGCTTAACTAGCTTGTGTTAGGTTCTATAATGCAGACATACATACTTATACATATACTTTTTTGTAACATTCATCATACTTATATAGAAACACCCAGACAAGTGCATATACATATTGAAATTCAGCGGGATTCGAACCCGCACCTCCTGCGTAGTAGTCTCATCTACTGCCCGTCACAGAGACCGATTTCATTTGATTTCAAATTTATAGGCAAAATTTAGGTATATAAACAAAAATTATATCTTAATAAAATTTTGTCATAACCAGTAAGGAACCAAATGAAGAACAGCTGCCGTTAAACTATTTTATTTATTTGTTCGCAATCTCTTCAGAGAGATCGCGAAGCGTATGGTTGACATTTCTCATGACCAGAAGGCTGGCCTCTTCTTAGGACAGATAATAAGCATTGCCATACAACGTGGCAATGCTAGTGGCAAATTAGGAGGGGTAGACCCAAGAAGTGCTGGCTTGGCGTCGTAGAGGATGATATGCGTGCCAATGGACTCACCACCACGGATGCGCAAGACCGAGCGAAGTGGAAGAGAAAAAGCCGGAAAGCGGACCTCGGACTCCGAGGCGAAGGCTTTGGATGGACGCTAGCATGATGATGATGATGACAACGTGGCAATACTGCCAGTCTTCTGGGAACGTTAACGTTACCACAATTTCCACGACGCACAACGGATTCCACGACGCGTTTTAATTTAAGTCTTTTTTATTTTTTATGTTTAATTAGTTAGTTAAATGGTATTTCAGTTATTTTATTAATAGTTACTAATTATTAATCTTTGAAATAAATATAAGTAGGAATAAAAATTATGTCTCAAACACAAAAAAAAAATACTTACAACATATACAGATATTCTGTAACAGTATTATAGGTACTTATAACAGTCTGATATTTAAACAGCAATTTTACAAAATAAAACACAACTAAAACAGTCGACATAAGACACTTCTTATAAATCGTCGTACCGAGATGCCCACCTGCATTCGCGGGGCAATATCAATCCATCTGGCCGGGCCCAGTGGGGTGGGGGTGACGCGGTCCGACGTCCGAGGGGGCGACGTCGGCTGACGTCTTTGAGCGGTATTTAATTTTGTGCAAATGACTTTGACGTGTTGACATTTCACGTTTGAAGCAAGAGTTGAGGGTGTTGCTTTGAAAGAATTCGTATCTTTTATCTATGTTTTCAATATCGAAACACAGACAAATTTCAGATAATCTATTTCATGTTTGTTTTTCATTATTTATAAAATCACCGGCTAATATTTTGACCCAAATCATGTCATCAAATTGTATCTACTATTTTTGGGCAGTATGAGATTTTTCGATTTCTTTTGTGAAAACTGTATGCTACGGCGGTAAGGACTCGTTTCTTCTTCTGTCAAATCAAAGGCATTTTTGAGTTGCCATCGTGGTGTAGTAATTAGTTTCACAGCATCACCGCTACTCACGGAGAGGGCCCGAGCATTGGTTTTGCTCTTCGGGAAGGCTTGCTATGTCCCCTCTGCTAAAGCTTATAAACTTGATATAAGTGCTCCTGAGTGTCAACTTAGTAATATATTCTTTACAATCCTTCTTTCAGCAATATCTCGTCCACTTTTATTGATTTGTTGACATTTAGGAGAGCGACTGCCATCTGACTATCGAACCCTGAGGGGAAAGCTATGCCAGAGCCTCGTCCTTTATCCGGCCTGGAAGTCTTGGTAGGGCTCAGTTCACCCTATCTTAAATATGTGAATACTATTTCTTAATTTCTTTTGTGCATTCTACCTAATAATACTCACGTTTTTAATACTACTTAGGTGGCAGACAAGCACGCGGCCCACTTGATGAAAAGTGTTTACCGTGGCCTATGGAAATTACGTTATCATATTAATTTGGTCCTACAAGTATTATAAATATGAAAGTTTGTGAAGATATATATGTACCTATTAAGTTGTAATTTGGTACAGAATAGATTCCTCCAATACCTCCAATAACAGAAAGGCTTTTTACATTTTTCTCCAGGGCAAATGTTTCCATGAATTGGGGAAACCGGGTCCAAATTAGGCAGAGGAAGCCTCGGGCATCAGCGAGTGATCAAATAATTATAAAATTCACATTTCCTTAATATTCATCTAACATTATGCTAAGATGTCAAATATTCTGATTTGCTTTATAAGGACAAGGAAAATGAAGGACCAGATCAAAATCACTCTTTTCATTCATAGCTGAACAGATAATAAGAATAACCTGCTCCAAAGAAACTCAATAAAAGACCTAATACCATTTCCAATAATCTAATAAAACATCAAATCAAAGCTTATTGAAGTTGTCAGTTTAATAACGACACATTTTGAAAAAGGAATCCCTAATTAATTACAAAATCCGTCTATATTTAACACAATGGCAGAATAGAAACCATATTCTGTATTTGAAATCGAAATATAAAAAGTACGAAATAAAAAACATACATTCTGTACAAAAGATGCCCCGACTTGTGCGCTCCTCAGTGCATAACCCCCTTATTATCCGGGGTGGGTCAATATGCAGCGGCCCCTACCCCCAGGCAGTGGTTGGGGGCAGAGGGGGGGCGTCACGTCACTGTCTCAGAATCGCCATCACGCCGTCCTGGAGTCTCGTTTACGTCCGTCCCGTACTTTTCAACTTGAAGTGAAATAGAAATGTTTTAGCTTCTCTATTGTATGTTGTTTTTGATGTGATGTGATGCAGAGGTATGATTTGGTTAGGGAGATAAGATTTCCTATGTTAAGGCAAACATTACGTAGTATTAGAAATACTAATCTTTTTGTTCACATTTACCTAAATTATTTAATATACTTGTATTTCTCGGTGCAACAATGCCCACTAATGCTAAGCAAATATATCGAGCTTGTCAATCATAGAGTTAGTTGCTGTTGCATCGTAAATGGTGTGAACGTTGAAGTCCAGGCTCGGTTCTCATATTCTTTCGCCTCCTGTTCATATTTGAATTAACGAATGCGACTGGCATCTGACTCCGTAACCAACCCTAACACAAAGACTCCTTTACATGTCAACTTGCTGTAACAATCTTCGGTAGGTTAGCTCGTTAATAAGTTGTGTCTGAACAATGAACATTTTAAAAAAACATGATTATGAACAAAGATTTTGGACGTCATGGACGCAAAAATTGGTAAGATGTGGTGTATTTTACAATATAGCGATTGAGTACAACCGGAGACATGAAAGTTTTAATATTTAGACATTTTGATGCCTGAACTTCATCATACAAATTGCATTCAGTCATTATTGGTTTAAAATTCTCAAATCTCTTATAATTATTTTTATAACTATTTTTGCAATAACTGACGTTTCCATTGCAGAAATAGTATTAAATATTGTTCTGAATGTGACATATTCTACAAACTGAGAAAAAAGGACATCCACACACACGCAAATCTATGCGAAACATTTACATTTTAAAATACAGACTTAGTTACAATATAGATGAGTTATGATTGAAACTGAATTAAACGTTAATTTCGCAAACATTGTTCTAAATGTGTCAGTTTCGTTTCAGAACTAATTCAAAACTATAACGACACTTATTTTTTATTTTCCACACTATCGTTTCTTACGTCTGCTAGCTGCTGCAATATCAATCCATCTGGCGGGTGAAGGGGTGGGGGGGTGCAAACGGGTGGGAGGTAGCGGGTGTGGGGGTACGTCACGTCACTGTCTTAAATGACTGTCACGGGTGTACTCCGGCGTCCTCTGAAGAACTGGACGGGTGTTCACAATGCTATTTGATGGCGTGCAGTTTTGAGGAGGTTTATTGGTATGAGTTCTAGTTTTAGGTTTTGAATGTACGTTATACATATGTTTACGCCTTTATGTTGCAAAAAGAGTAGGTAGAAACCTACTTATGTTTCATTGTTGAGAAACCACTGCAAATATAAACACAAGTCAAGTTATATTGATGATCTGTGTGGCGTGTCGGTATTCTATTCGATTACTATGTAAGAGTTAGTTAATAGAGTAGTTAGTTTAGTGGTAAAGGAGTTGACCTTGCGATCGAGATGTCCCGGGTTCGATTCCTGACCATTACTCTGCCGACGTGAAACCACTCCTAAGACATTGAGCTTAGCTGGAGAGATTAATTTTCCCGTTATTAATAATTTCGGTTGATAACACTGACAATATACGTCAATATCACTTCACCTCGCCACATGGTAAACTGAAGACAAAGTCTCAGAAAAGAGGCTCACCATTACATACATCAACACTGTTACAATGGTGGCGCTCAGCTTGACGGGTTCATCAGATACTTTTTCACAGCCCGCTTAAACTACCCGGGACTGTAAGAAGAAGGAAACACGTGAGCTGATAAGGAATTCCAACTACTCACTTCGCTGACTTGCTGTGAAATTCAAAAGAAGCCACCAGTTCCGATGTGAACTTAAAACAACACAGTGTCGGGCACACTCTTGCATTATCAACTTGCATCGGGATGACACGAGCTTGCTGTCGCAGCCACGTCTCCAAGTTTACTCCACTCCGCTGGAAATTTCACTCCAGACTTGGTTTAACGGCGCAAGTAATGAGAGGTAGCAGTTTTGGTATCTGCCAGGCATTGTTGCCTTTGTTTATTACCTACCTAAAGAGTAAACTAGGGATCGACATAAGTAATTGTTATATGGTTGATTTATTATTGAAATTTAAATAATGGATTAGAAATTGTGGATTGTCAGTAGATTAGAAAAAAAAAGGATTGTCGGTAGATAGGTTCAACGTCACCCTCTAAGACATAAAGGAGAATTTCTAATGCTTTAAACGAGTTTTGTAGCTCAGGAGATCAAAACTAAGCTAAGAGACTGGAGCGTGAATTCAAATCTCGTTTAGATATTCACTTTTTCCAATTATAAATCGATTTGAAAAGTGACGCTATCAATGTCTCCAAATTTCATTAAATCTAAAATAACAATTCGTACCACTTTAGTATATCTACTAATAGCTAAATATTAAAACTTCATGAAGAAATGGTTCTTTAAAATTATTGAAGAATCAGAAAATCTTGTTATATTTCATTTGTGGTCAGTAGAGTATCCGGATTTGTGAATGAGATTGAGTTTACATACCATAACTACACAGCAACGTAAAATAACATGTTTAACCTTAGATACATTCCATACCAATCATACATGTTTCACCTTTTATCACACTAAAAGGTTAGATTTTACTTTAGCATATTATTTTGTAAGAATGAGAACTACAAAAATATAATCTAAATATTACAGATTTTGAAAAGTGCAAGTAAAAACGGTTAGCTATCATATACTCATAATCAACGATATTTCGGCGCTATCTCAAACGCCATGTTCACGGATATTCTCAAGATACCAAAGCTAGTTATTATTTGGGCCAACAATATCGGTCTACCCTCTTTCTCACTCATTTTTACTCTCACTTGTTTACTTAGAAAAATTTTAACAATGACCATGTCAATCTAAACCCGCCAGTACCTTGTGACTTGCACCACCCGCTGCTTGTCACGTCAGTGTACAGCACTGTCTCTCTGACAGCGACGACTGAATTGTTCAGCGCTGTACTGACGCTCCTTAGTTGTTGCTATCATATTGATTGTGAGATGTGATCAAATGCATTTAGTTTTGATAACATTTCGCTTGATATGACTTTGGTGAAATAATGGTACAGTGATAGCAGAGAAGTGTAGAAGGCGCTTTTAGTTTGAGTCCCGGGCATTCGTTTGATGTAGGTATTATTGTTACTTTACTTTGTATAATACTTTGTGTAAAGGAATACTTTGTATAATGTATCCATCATGCATTGTGTGGGGTCACAGATAAAATATTTTCTTTCTTTCTTTCTTTTCTTTCTTACTTACTTATACGATGACGTCCTCTGCGGATTAGTGGAAGAGAATTCGTGTGCTATGCAATGGGTGCGAGTAAAATTCCAGCTCATTGCAAATATTTGTATGCATTTATGTATATAATGTAAATCTGGGTGTGTATTGTACACGCAATGTATAGTATCTATTTATAAAAAAATCTTAGGTCATATATTATCAATATTAAAAAATAGGTAAGTATTATTACTCCTTTATTTTACAATTTTTTATACCTTTTAGGCGGCAGAAGACACGCAGCCCACAAGCATGGGTAATGGTTACTGTGGCCTATGGACGTTTGCAACACCAGGGGCGTCGCATACGAATGGGGATCCCTTCGCTGTTAAACAAGTACCTACACTTAAAAATACTTGTAAAATATTCGTATTCGTGGACTTCCACTGTACACCAGTGGGTTCCAAAAGTTCCTGGACAATTCAATTCACGCCCCGCTTAAAGGACTCGGGACTGTAGGAAGAAGAAAACACGTGAGCTGCTTTATTACTACGATGATTAACTGGGCTTGGAGATTTATCACATAAGCATACATACTCATAGCATGACATAATAAACAAAGAACAATTTGGATTCGAAATTTAAATCGAAATATGTAAACGCCATCTTTATTTTTCCAGTTTTTGATTTCATTCACTACAAGTTTAGTATGACATTAATGAGAACATAACAAATCATTTATACCTTCTCTCTCTATGTTGTTTTAAAACGGATATCTGTCACAATATAATCTAAATTATAAGTTGTCAAATACAGAATTTTATTAATGCAAGCAACCAATATGAACACTTTTTGAATTTGAATTAGGAATATTCGTCAATTTGACACCTTTCATTCAGGTTATTGACATCTAAATGAGTTATTTATCGTAAATATTGACATAAATAAACATGTTAGTTATGATAGTAGACTTAATTTCGTCTAGAAATCTACAATATTGTGCAATATTGCCTGTGAAACATGAGTCATTGAACTTCAATGAAGATGGTCTTCGAATACATGATGTGTTTATATGCGTGGGTTTGACATTCCAATGACCTTTTGACATATGAAATGTCACAGACGTGACATTAAGACATAATTTTGATAAAATCTCACTACATATCTAGCAACCGTAATAATTTCAGTGTGAATCTTTGATATTTTAATTGTACGTGTGAGTAATGGTGATCCTCTTTCCTAAGACTTTGAATACAGCTTACCATCAGGCGAGGTGAAGTCAATTTGACGTGTCCTATATTTATTTATTTATTTATGCGAGTCAAATAACTTTTATCCGTCTTCAGCATTCCCATCATCGCTTCAAAATGGTTGTATATCAGAATTTGAGCTTAGACGTGACTCCGTGGCTCAGCGGTTAAAACGTTCCCCTAATAAGGGAAAGATAGCAGGTTAGAGTCCCGTCAGAGCGTTAAATTTTTCCGTTCTAAATTCAACCACACTATCTTATCTTATCTTGTTGGGGTGCGTGCTCTAGAGTTTTCGCGGACACTTCGACCCTATTGGATCCTTTGTGTCAACCCCACCCTGGCTCCTACAGGTGCTTTTAATCCTCTTTTTTGGGGTAACCCCTCACGAGTAGATCCATTCGATGTCTTCAACCACTAAGACATTGTATAAAGAATTCACACACAGATTATTTTATACTGTTGATGGATGGCACTTGGTGGAACTTATTTTCATACATTGTTGAGAACACACTTGTACTTCTCCACTGTATTTATTATTGTACCTAACCGGTTTTGCCTTGCGGCATTCTCAAATTACAGTGATAGTTAGACCTTTGATAATGCCGCAAGACGAAACCGGTTAGGTACAATCTATATATATAAAAATGAATTCCTGTTCGTTAGTCTCGGTAAAACTCCAGAACGGCTGGAACGGATTTGGCTAATTTTGGTCTTGAATTATTCGTGGAAGTCCAGACCAGGTTTAAAAGGTCTCGGAATGGAGCAGCGGGAACGTGATCAGAAGTCCACACGAGTGGAGCAGCGGGCAACAGCTAGTAATAAATACAGTGGAGAAGTACAAGTGTGTTATCAATAATGTATGAATTCACACACAGTTTATATAAACTGCAGCGACATCACAGAGTGCATGCTGTCCGTGACAACCTGTCACTCCGGCCCAGACTGAGTCGCAAGAAATTCAACCGTTCACTGCTCACTGTAAACAATTTCACAAAGACTTAACCGTGTGCCGCTGACGGGGGTCGAAACAACCCGCTCGCGACTGCTTTAATTTGGCTACATTTTGATTAGTTTTTTTTTAAGTTCTACTTTAGTTATGCTGTTAAAACTTCGGTAATGGAGTTTCGTAATAGTGCAGTGGATTTGAATTTATTGTAATATTTTTTTTGGTTTGTAAACTTTGTAGCGATAATTGTTGGATTTAGTTGAGCGGTAGTGTAGTAATTGTGATGTGTGGAATATGAAATCAATCTGACGCTGAGCGAACTGGATGAATGGATAAGTGAATTCTTGTCGAAAATTTAAAAGGCAGCCCTAAAAGCCAAGAAAATACGGTCGATAAGAGTAGGAATGTATAAACATTAAATTGGGAAAAATGGACCTATCGAAAACACTTCGTATATACTATCGTATATACTTCCTGCACATATCGAAACATGTTGGTATGGTAAAGGAAGTTTATACAGCTAGGCTTTCCACTTTAAAAAAATCTTATAAGGGCGTCTTATATTCCGATTAATTATATAAATATACTTGTATAGAGATCCATCACAAGTCACAACATGAAGCATTTATAAATACATATTATATATGTATTTTTATGATGTAGATATTGGATTCCGGATTACACACATCACTAAGCTATACTGTAATGTTCAACTTCTTCAGACTCAAAGAGTTCACGTTCACCCATTAGTTGTATAAATGTACGTATAACAAAGGCTACTGGTAAAAGAAAAAGTAAAACTCTCATAAAACTTCATTACAACCAGCAACAATTCTGAAAGAAATACCTTTTATATCATGCACTAAACTAACTCCATTCACATTAGACAGAGAGCCAAACAATTAACTCACCCCCGTCCGTCCACACAAAGACGCATCAAAGAAAGTCCTCACGTATGCACTTGATCGGGCGCTGCACTAACGTGACGCCGTCCATCGATTGTTGAGGGTGGCTCCTCTGTCCCCCTACCCGCAGGTAGGGTGGGGGGAGAAGAAAGCTTTAAAAACAGAGAGCCAGCGGCGTCTCCGCGACGGCCCAATACGTCCCCAACCGGCCGTCGATTACGAACGTAGCTGCATACGCCGCGGTGGAGGGTTAGCAAATATAATTCCAATATATTTGACTTTTGAATTATTTAATCTATTAGACGACTTCAAATAGTCTACATGTGTGTGTACAACTCATAATTATGTTGTCTACATACCTACAATAATATAAAATGTGACTAGTTTTCAAAGTCGTCATAATGTCAATTTTGCGGTTATATTTTAAATTTCTTGATAATTCGAGTACATATTAACATTTGTTACTTCATGTTCGTATTGACAGTATTACTAGTAAAATATTTCAAATAGTTTTCGTTACCAGTTCATTACATTTATTAACGTTTTATTTTTATTATGACAAACGATGTGTTGATGTCGCCGATAACGTGTTGTTAATTTCGAAACTGTTTGGCAAATAATCATACATTTTACTTCGTTAAATGTCATGTCATTCACAGAGTCAATCTGGACCACTTATTTTCAAATAATATTTCATGTGACATTTTATTATTTTCGTTTGTAACCATTGCAATGTATCGAATAAATTCCACTTGCGATGTTTATTGAATAGGGCTGCAAGAGGACAGCAAATAAGTTAAATGTGTACCTAACTTGTAACATGTAGGGTTAGCCAAACCACCCTGATGAATATAATAAGGTTGGTAACCTTTTGCTGACACATCTCCCGTAATCCAGAATTAGGCATTCTTAGTGCTTCAAAAATTATTTCGTAATACTCAATTAATTTAGATTATTTTGCTGCCACTACCAGGAGCCGTCGAGCGTACGGAAACACACGATCGTCAGTAATACAACATTCGTTATTTTTCGCCACCTTCGGCGCTGCCGTATTGATTAGTACTCATTGCCTAGCGAGGTACAGGTGCTAACATCAATGCTTACATGCCTTTGAATACATTTATTTTTTCAGCAGTGACTACACAATTCTGAAAGGTACAGGTACTGACATCAGTGCTTACATACGAATTTATTAAATTTTTTACCAGTGACTACACACCTCTAAGACGTACAGATGCTAACATCAATGCTTACAAACGAATATATTTAATTTTTCAGTAGTGACTACACAACTCCGGAAGGTACAGGTGCTGACATCAATGCTTACATACGTATATATTTATTTTTTTAGCAGTGACTACACAATTCTTGAGAGATACAGGTACTAACATGAATACTTACATACCTCTTAACTGTTAACTTTTCAGTAGTCACTACACAACTCTGAGAGAGAGGTACAGTAAGCTAACATCAATAATATAATTCTTGTTTACATACATTTGAACAAAGTATGAATGTTGAAGGCTTTTATAGCAGAGGTCGGCCCAAAAAAATGGATGGATTGTGTAAAATGATATCAGATAGGAATGTGTAGAGGAGAATGACATGTTGCGCTGACCTCAAATAATTTGGTCAAGGGTGTGAAGATGATAATACGTCTGAACATGTTTAACTTTTCAGTAGTCACTACACAACTCTGAGAAGTACAGATACTAACATTAATGCTTACTAGTACTGCTGAGAACTTAACTTTTTTTTTTATTGGTCACAAATATTTCTTCTTTCTCGCTATCCGTTAGCACATCTTCAGCTGAAATTTCATAAAGCGATAAATATATATTACAGGGGAGGGGGGGGGGGGGGCTAAAAATAAATACTTCCTTTAAAAGCGAAGCAACATTAATAGTGAAAAATAAATCAGTGTTGTACAAACTACTATAAACTCATTTCACTAATAAATGGGCGAGCAATGCAACGTTTGGCCCATACTTTCTGTTCACTAAGTTTAATTTGAAAACTTCACTACGTCGCTAATTTCGTGTGACGGCTCACATAAACTCATGCAAATATTATAAATGTGAAAGTAACTCTGTCTGTCTGCTACGCTTTCTTCGGGGATAGGCTACCTTTTATCGGAAGGGTGTCACCCGCATACGATACAGAATATTCCATCAAGAACCAAGCGGTTCGGTGAGTCTTTTTTCTGCCGCACCATTAATTCTTGGAATTCCTTACCAGCTCACGTGTTACCTTCTTCCTACAGCCCCGGGTCCTTTAAGCGGGGCGTGAAAAAGCACCTGTTGAGGCCGTCAAGCTGAGCGCCTCCATTGCAACACTCTACGTGTTTGTAATGGTAACCCTCTTTCCTAAGACTCTTGCCCTCAGTTAACCATCAGGCGAGGTGAAGACAAATTGACGTACCATAAAAAATTGCACTAAGAGGGAACTGAAGCCGCGACCTCAGACGAAGCACTCAAACGCTATAAGTTCCAGAAATAATTATCGCTACTTAATACTTCACAATATAGCTGTCAGATCTATATTTTATGATAACTTATTACTTGTATAGTTCTTGGTATATATCTTGACCACAGTTCTCGTCACAAAATGTAGGTACTCTAGGTATAATTATATGCATTACGCTTGTTCTGGGTGCCTCTTAAGGATAGCAGGGGTTGCCCCGGCGGCGAAGTACACACCAATCACAGATTATGTTAAACCGATTGGCTGCGTAAGGCCTAGTTTTTTCACCATTTATACTTCAAATCTTCTTCTTCGAGTCAATGGCTCTGCTAAATCCAGTTTTCTTTTTTAAATCTTGTTGGCCCAATAGTTGGCTACAGCAATAGCGTTTTCTGTTGCTCTACAGAGGTCTTCGGTGGTGCAAGTGTGGGGGCACAGTGAGCAAGAGAGCAAGTACTTCAAATTGAGTGGTACAATGTAACTAGTGGCCGCGAACTATTAATAAGCTATTAGTTTATATTTCCGAGTTTTCTTTACGTTCGACAGTTGGGCGGACGGTGGGCGGCGTTTGGTACAAGTAGAGCCGTGTAGCGATTTGTTACAACATTATTCGATATTATTTACAAGAATATAATTTAGAGATTATGGCCATTTTATTTCTCATTGATTAGGTTAACATTTTATCACCGTTTTATGATCATGATTTACCTGTTTATTGATTAATTAACTAATTTGTTCCGTTTAGTAATATTTAAACAGCGTGAGGTGAAAATAATGAGGAATGTAGTTATATGAGTGTGATGTGGCTTAAATGAGGATTTTGTGATGATAGTGAGTACTGAGATGATTTTGGCTTACAGAATAATTGAATATTAAACTAATAACACCTAAATCAAATGTAAGATAGATTTCGAAGGACATAATTATTCTAATGCATTAGCTATATTTCGAAATAATGGTTTGTTATTGATGTATGTACTTAATCGACAAACAGAGAAAGCACGGCAGGTAGGTACGTATGTACAAATACTTTTTGCACAAGTGTGACAATAGGTACTATCTATCTACCCAAAGGAAGAAAGGAATGAGTGATGACTTTACATTGTGGTACATAATATGAATTAGTTTCATTTTTAGTTCTAGTAAATGATAAAAGACATCATGAAAGTTTCATTTGAAAAACAGTAGATCAAGAGAGTTCTAATCACATTTCGATTGTACTTACACATGTGTGAAACTATAGTTTATTATACAGCCTGTGTTTTATTTTTTAATTAAATAATATGAGATATTTACACACCGAGATCACATTTTTCTTCGAAAAGTAGCATCTGTATCTAGTAATTATATATAAAACTATGATTTAATTTACACATTATTGATTTTTCATTGACAGCTCGACCGACCATACGTGCCTATTGGCCTTTCGAGCGTGGGATGAAATGATATCAATATACAAATTATTCTAAATTAACATAAAAAATTAATTAATTAGATAAATTATGCCACATGTGAAGAATTTTTTTTTTCAAATTGAAAACTTATCGTAGGAATATTTAACGGTTCTGTATAATTTATTACATTAATTATTACCAGTGCAGGTATTTCTCATTATAAATATTTTACTTCGGTATTTATTGCATTATTATACCTACTAGTAAGGTAGTGCCTACATGTTGATTAGTGGTCACCGTGACTTCAGAATATTTGCAGTTCTAGGTATATCTAAGGTTAACACTGACTGATTTTGGCTTTGACTAAGCACGTAATTAATTTCCATGCGATTTACACTATATAGCAAGGAATCAGGTAAAAAAAAACAAATTTATTTAGCTGCAACGTTTTTTGAATTTATTTTTGGCATACCTATTTTTTTACAAAGTGCCCGATTGGCGGAAATAGGCTCACACCCGGACCTAAATTCATAGTTGGCGAAATGTGGATGTTTAATACACCTCTGCCTACCGCTTCGGGGATTACGGGTGTGAGCATATGTATGTATATGCAATAAATCATAACACATGTTTCTGGCATTTTATAATTCTACCATTAACCTCGATTTTACATCAAAATATCAATACTACGGTTTAAACATATCATCGTAATTGTAAAACAGACATTAATTTATGACTAAACGAAGTAATTAATTAGTCCGTTGCGTTATTGCTACTAGTTTTGTTTTATGGATATTAATAATTAATGAAGTTGATTAATATTCATATTTGAAAGCTTCCAATAATACTTGTTTATGGATTTACAGTTGATGGTGTTTTATGACCTTGATAATTACTATAAGAAAATTAGCACTGCGAAAATTTACCTTCAAAATCATTAAGATTTTTTAATACTAGCCTATGCCCGCGACTCTGCCCGCGTGGCTACCGTTAATCGCGACCTAAGCGCCAACTGTATAACTTAAATTCTATATTACTTATCATAACTCTGGTTTTACTTAACCGATTGCGATGAAACCCTTCAAACAAAAAAACCGCATCGAAATCCGTTCAGTAGTTTTTGCGTTCATCGCAGACAAACATGAACTTTTTACAATTATATTTGCTGTTTACCGGAGATTTAACTTTTATAGGATAAGTGTACAGTACGCTCTAATAGTTCCTTACTTAGGCTGTCAAAGGAAAATATACCTTATGGTATTCAGAAACTTTTGTAGCCCATTGTTTGTATGACTAGCCTGTTGATTAAGTAAATGAGGTTCTGGTGTAGACTTTTGTTGGGGTTAGGCCTTTAAGCGGGGCGTGAAAAAGCATCTGATGAGGCCTTCAAGCTGAGCGCCACCATTGTAGCACTGAACGTGTTTGCAATGGTGACCCTCTTTCATGAGACTTTGCCTTCAGCTTAACATCAGGCGAGGTGAAGTCAAATAGACGTACCATATTTAAAAAAAAATGACGGCCACTCCCGCCTAAAGCGAAACAAATCATTAAAGTAACGAATAGAAAAACAGTCCGCATACTTTAAAAACCGCTCTCGCTTCAGCTTATAACTAACACCACATCAAAGTTCACTTTTAAATCACGAACTTTTCGCTGTTTTAATTAACTTGACGTCGCAGTTACAACGGTGTTGATTTGCCGGCGAATGCGCCGGAGTTCGGGTGTACTGTAACGGTCTCGAGACCCTTCCAGTTTTAGAACTGTAATTTTGTTGTTTTGTTTGTTACTGCTGGGAATGAGGAGAATATTTTGAGTTGCTGGGAGAGAAACTGAGGGGAGCTCTTGACGGCAACAGGCTGGGTAGTGAGAGGCTGAAAATCATATTTGTTGAAATGTGAGTGGTTAATACATAACAGTCATAGACACGAATAAATAAATATGCTAGGAGAATCTACAAACACACTAAGCTTGGCACGCCCTTCTGCGAAGTGGACGGACGACGTTGTCAAGTCGCGGCTACCCATTGGATGCAGACCGCCTCTAACCGGTTGGATTGGAGGTCTATGGGCTCACCCAGGGCCTCCGCTTATGTTCAGCAGTGAACGTCCTATGGCTGAAATGATGATGATGATGATGTTATCCATACATAGTATACGTAGACATACCCAGGCCAATGTAAATTTTCATATTCACAAATATTTGAACTGAGCGGGAATCTATCCCACGCTTCCTGCGTAGCAGTGGCGATCACTACCGCGTGGTGGTCACGTCGCTCCCGGAAAAGTCACCATACCGGCCAAAAATATAAATAAACCTTCAGCTAAGAGCAATGGCTTCTGTTAGGAGTGGGTTCATATTGGTAGTGTAATTGCCAAGACTAGAACCCGCTACTTCTCGATTGTAAGGCTGACTCCTTAAACACTACGCCACCGACACGATACATTTCTATTAATAGGACTTTTTCGACTTTTGCCGGAGCGTCTGTCGTCCATTCTAAACTTGAATGAGAAATCTGAGGCAAAGTCTGTTTTTCTTCAGATGTACAGGTTAGTATTCGTTGTTTTAGGCCCCGAAGACCTTGGGGGTTCCCCCACAGCGCATACTTCCTCGTAGTTTCCCCCGGGCAACGCCGTGTCTGACCACCGTAACGGAGTGGCAGACCGGCGGCTAAAGTGCGCTGTGACTCACAGACATAAAGCGGTCGTCTGCGAAAGATGGCAAACAAACCCAGGCGTGACGCTTCCGGGCGTTTTGTTCCGAATCGCTCTTTACAGGGCGATTCAAACGGCCCTTCTCAGGGCCAACCGAGCGGCCCTTCTCAGGGCCAATGTAACGGCCCTTCTCAGGGCCACGCTGGCGGCGCTTCGACGTCGAAAGCTGACCGCGCACCATCTGCGGCCAGCTTGTCTAGTAGGCCAGGCGAAATGTCGGACTCTGACGACTCCATCGTCACGTCGGCGGCCGAGAACGACCGCCTCAAGAGAAAGAGGGCCTATCTGAGGCTCGGGTCCGAGGGCTCCTCAGAGTCGGCCGGAAGCAAGGCGAGGAAGAAGTCGAAGTCTAAAAAGGCTTCGACATCTTCTGCGGCTTGCACCCACAATGTGGGCTTGCTGGATGCCGAGCGCCAGCTTAATCTGGCGCAAAGGGCGCAACTCCAGTTGGACCTGGAGGAGAGGGTCACCGCCAAGGAGCAGCAGGCGCAAGTCGCCAGGTCGAGGGCTGGCTATGGTGCATCCAATGTGCTGTATGCTGACCACTCCCTGGCGGAACTGGAGCGCATGGCGCAAGAGGACAAGGAGGGGGTCGTGGAGGTTGCCTCAAAGTCCTCAAATTTGAAGGGGACCTTTCAGAAGGCCCTCAAATGCCGTGCTGCCAGCATGCACGGCATTGTGATGGAGCTGGTGAAGCGGACGGCCACGGATGAGACGCGGCGGCTGCAGGTGAAGGTGGATCGCCTGCAGGCGGAGGTCAGCCAGCTACACCAAAAGTTGGCGGAGGCCACGGCCCAGCCTGCCCAACCTGCCCCAGTTCCGGTGGTGGGAGGCTCCTCCTCCTCCACCACTGGCCTTGAGGCAATAATCCGCGGGGTGGTCATGGAGGAGAGGTCCTTCATCAGGGCCTGCTTCGCAGGCATCGAGGACCGGCTCTTGCCGGAAAGACGGTTACGCCCTCCGCTAGCGGCGGATAAGAGTTCGCCACCGACGTTGCCAGAACCTGCGCCTGTAGCAGGCCCGGTACCGGGTGCGCAGTCCCAGGCCCCGAAGGCCTCCAAGGGTAAAGGGAAGGGCAAGAGGACCAAGGTGGCTACTCAAACCCCAACCACAAGCGCGGAGGGAACGTCTGGGTCGGCTGCCACTCCAGTAGCCCCCCAGAACTCGCCGCAGGAGGAAGACGCCTTTCTTCCCTCCACCACCCCGTCCAACCAGTCGTGGACGGAAGTGGTCAGGGGGCGAAAGGGCAAAAAGTCGGCCCCCAAGCCCGCTGCGACTGCTCCTGCAGCTGTAAGGGCTCCAGCCAGCGGGAGGAAGCTGGTTCCTCCCAAAACCGCGGCCGTCGTGGTGACCATCACCCCGGAGGCCATGAAGCGTGGTGAAACGTACGAGTCCGTCCTAAAACGGGCTCGTAACAATGCTGATCCCTCCCAGCTGGGGATCAGTAACATCACATGCCGCCGAACCTTAACCGGGGCTCGAATTTTCGAGTTCTCGGGGGAGCAACGCGGAACAAATGCGGACCTCTTCGCAACAAAGTTGTCAGAAGTCATCGCGGAGTCGGCGACGGTCGTCAGGCCTGTCAAGACCGCAGCCTTGGAGGTGACCGATCTGGACGATTCGGTCACCAAAGAGGACGTGGTGGCAGCCGTCGCGACGGCTGGAGGCTGCGACGTTGGCGCGATAAAGAGTGGAGCCATCAGGCCCGGCCGTCGCGGCATGGGCATTATCCGCGTCGAGTGCCCGGTCGCGGTGACTGCGGCCGTACTTACTGCGACCAGGGGACGGCTGCTCGTGGGCTTCAGCACGGCTGTGGTCCGACCACTTGAAGACCAGCCAGTGCGCTGCTTCAAGTGCTTTGCGTTCGGCCACACCCGAGCCACGTGTCCCTCCAAGTCCGACTGGGGAGACGCGTGCTTCCAATGCGGGCAGGAGGGACATAGAAGTGCCACTTGCCGCGCCACCACACCACACTGCGCAGCGTGTGCCGCTGGTGGCCGCCCCGCGGGTCACAAAATGGCGGGCAGGAGCTGCAAACCTCCCGCGAGGAAGGGCATAGTGCCGGCGCAGGTTCGCCCTGTTGCTGCCACTGCCGCCATCGAGGTCGCCGCTGGAGATTCAGCTGCGGTAGCTGAGGAGAGGGGTGCAATGTCGGAATAATGGTTTCCGACTACCGCATCCTCCAGGCGAACACCAACCACTGCAGAGTGGCCCAGGACCTGGTGGTACAGGTCATGGCCGAGTGGTTGGTGAACGTAGCGGTGGTCGCCGAGCCCTACTCAGTCCCTGGCAGCTGGCTGGGTGACGAGGATGGCTTGGTGGCACTAGCGGCGCGGTCTTCTACAGACTCCCCTCCCCTCTCGCTAATAGAGAGGGGGCCGGGATATGTGGCCGCCGCGTGGGGAGACTTAGCCCTTGTAGGCGTCTACTTCTCTCCAAACCGCCCTCTTCAGGACTTCGAGAACTTTCTCGGAGTTCTGGCCGCTGTGGTTGGCAGGGCGGCGCCGCGTCAAGTCTCAGTGCTGGGAGACCTGAATGCCAAGTCAGTGACCTGGGGAAACCGTGCCACCGACGCACGCGGGCGGGCAGTAGAGATGTGGGCAGCCTCCTCTGGACTCTCCCTCTTGAACAGAGGCAGCGTCCAGACATGCGTGCGGCGGCAGGGTGGCTCAATAGTGGACGTCACTTTCGCCACCTCTGCGTTAGCGGCACGCGTGCTCAACTGGCGGGTGGACCTGGTGGAGACGATGTCGGACCACCGCTACGTACGGTTTGACATCTCCGCCAGTGGCCCCGGAGGGGTGCAGCAGCCCCTCTCGGGGAGATCACCGTTCCCACGGTGGGCTCTCACCCGCCTGGACAGGGAGGCGGCGGCGGAGGCGGCGTTCATCCAGGACTGGCTTTCGCCGCCTTCCGCCGGCTTGGATGTGGACACCGTGGCGGGGCACCTCAGGGAGTCTCTGACCGAGGTATGCAACTCTAGCATGCCTCGGTCCCGCCGGCCGCCACCCAGACGCGCCGTGTACTGGTGGTCGGCGGAACTGGCGGGGCTTCGAGCGGCGTGCGTGGAGGCTAGGAGGGCCTACACGCGGAGCCGACGGCGGCGTCGAAGGGACCGGGCCGACGAGGACCACCTCTATGAGGTGTATAAGGAGGCAAAAATGGTCCTCGATCGAGCCATTGCCGCCGCCAAAGACTCGGCGAGAGCGGAGCTGCTGGAGGGTCTCGACAGCGACCCCTACGGGAGACCTTATAAGGCGGCCCGCAACAAGTTGCGCCCTTTTGGTCCTCCGGTAGCCGAGACCCTGGAGCCCATGTTTCTGGATGGGGTGGTTCAGTCCTTGTTCCCGTGCAGGGGTAACTTCACCCCACCAGTGATGGACCCACCGCGGGGGAGAGCTCCGCCAGCCGAGGAAGAAGAGGAGGCCCCTCCTGTTTCGGAGTCGGAACTTGGCGCGGCGATTCTCCATATCCGCGCCAAGAAGACAGCTCCGGGCCCCGACGGTGTTCCGGCTAGAGTGGTGGCGATCGCTGCCACTCTAATGGAGGAAAGGTTTCGGGACCTCTTCAGCGCATGCCTTGCGTCTGGGAGGTTCCCGAAACCGTGGAAGGAGGGGCAGTTGTGCCTCCTTCGCAAGGAGGACCGCCCAGCAGATTCCCCCTCGGCATACCAGCCCATCGTTTTGCTCGATGAAGTCGGCAAAATGTTCGAGGGGATAATCGCTGCCCGCCTAAAGGGCCATTTGCGGGATATCGGGCCGGACTTATCGGACGCTCAGTTTGGTTTTCGGGCTGAGCGTTCCACGGTGGACGCGCTGGCCTGCCTTAAGAGCCAGGTGAAGGAGGCGATGGAAGCGGGGGACGGATTGTTGGCTGTGTCATTCGACATAGCCAACGCCTTCAACTCCGTTCCCCACTCCACCATCCTAGAGGCGCTCCGATTCCACGGAGTGCCTCGATACCTGTATCGTCTGCTGGCCAGCTACCTGGACGATCGGGCGATCCTCTTGGTGAACAGGAGTGGCCAAGTTCGGCGGTACGCCGTTGAGGCCGGCGTTCCGCAGGGGTCAGTCTTAGGACCTCTCCTGTGGAACGTCGGCTATGATTGGCTCCTGCGGGGAACTCTCCTCCGAGGCACGAGTGTCGTCTGCTATGCGGATGACACTCTCCTCACCGCCCGGGGCGGGAGCTTTAGGGAGGCGGCCAACTTGGCGTCGGCGGGCGGATCCTTGGTCGCGGGCAGGATCCGCCGCTTAGGTTTGACGGTGGCGCTGCACAAGACTGAGGCCGTGTTTTTCCACGGACCTCGGAAGCGCCCCCCACCTGACGCCCACATCTTCGTGGAGGGCGTCAGAATTGAGGTGAAGGCCCAAATGAAATATCTGGGCCTCGTACTCGACAGCAGGTGGCGCTTCGGTCCGCATTTTAGCGGGCTGTCGTCGCGCCTGCTGAAGACCGCAGGGGCGCTCTCGTGGCTGCTCCCTAACTTGGGGGGGCCCAGCGCGCGATGCCGGCAACTTTATGCCGGCATATTGAGGAGCATGGCCCTCTACGGGGCTCCTATATGGGAGGAGTCCCTCCGAAGGAGGGAGAACGCCGCCGCCTTGCGGGCGCCCCAAAGGGCCATAGCTCAGCGGGTGGCGCGGGCCTACCGAACGGTGGGCTTTGCGGCAGCATGTGCTCTGGCCGGCACCCCTCCTTGGGAACTCGAGGCGTGGGTGCTCGCCAGAGTATATGAATGGACGGCGGGGCGGAGGGCGAGAGGAGAACGCCCAGCCCCCGAAGAGCGGGAGGCCGTCCGCCGCGAGGCGAAGGAGGCTATCGTCGTCCACTGGACGGGGGACCTCGCCACCGCGGCCTTCGGCCGCCGAACCGTCGACGCGATTGGGCCAGTCCTGCGAGACTGGCTCGACCGACCGCACGGTTTCCTCTCGTTTCGTCTAGTGCAGGTGCTGTCCGGACACGGTTGTTTCGGATCATACCTGCATCGAATCGGACGGGAGGAGACGCCGTCGTGCCACGACTGTGGCGCGGCGGAGGACACGGCGCAGCACACGCTCGAGGCGTGCCCGTCGTGGTCCGAGCCGCGCCGCAGTCTCGTCGCGGTGATCGGACCGGACCTCTCACTCCCCGGCTTGGTTAACGCCATGTTGAGGGATGAGAGTTCCTGGGCGGCAGTCGCCTCCTTCTGCGAACACGCCATGTCCCAAAAGGAGGCGGCGGAGCGCGCGCGGGAAGACGATCCTCACGCGGCGGCGCTCCGAAGGCGGAGGAGGGGTCGAAGAAGGCGTCAGTATGACAGTCATCTCCGACTCCTCCCAGGTGGAGGCCAGCAGGCAACGGGTGCGGGGGCACCCTTGCCTGCATTGCACAGGCCTTCACCAGTGTTGGACGGGAGTGGCCAGGTGTTCCCGGCCATTCCCGTAGCCCCCCAATCTGGGGGGCATGCGGGGCCTGCCAGCTAGGCGGGCATGCGCCGGGAGGGTTGTGGAAGTGAAGGCTGAGCCGGTTTCCCATGACCCTCCCTACATACGGCGATGTGGGAACACCGCTGAGTTTTAGTGGGTATACTGTTACTCCGACAGGAGTCCCACATACCCCGTCTTGTCCCCCACGAGCGGGGATGCGTAAATGCATTTCTCAGCGATAAAAAAAAAAAAAAAAAAAAGGCCCCGAAGACCTTAGTAAGGCCCTCAAACACCATTCTTAAACACATGACTAAATTTAAAAAAAAATGTCAACGATTGCCAAAAATTAATATACCTAACAATGATACCATGCTGGTTAATTACTTACCCAACAAAATAATCCAAGTTGGGCCGAGGTTGCCATGCTATGGCGTGCTTACACCACATCAACAATAATTAACACGAGTATGGCAACACTGGGTAACATTGGCAACGAGTCAAATTGCCATGTTCGAACAAATACACTACTAGAACAATTTCAATATGTCCGCTGTGATTAGTTTAGAATTTTTTGATTTAAGTTTTGAACTATTATTAAGTGGGAGTGAAATTGGAGGCCAACTCCGATAATCTTGATGGGGTTCCATAAAAATGTGGAAATACCTCTGCCATACAGAATAATAACCTTGTGTTGTATTCCCGACGGTGATTAGGATAGCCAGAGCTCACTGGAGAGAAGAACTAGAAACCCTTCTTTGTCTTCTACACTGACAACACAGAAGCTCTTTTAACCTTCACTTTTCCCATCTGGCATGGTTGTCAGCACGAGTGTAACACCCCTGATGTTTCAAACGTCCATAGGAACCACTTTCCATCAGGTAGGCCGTGTGCTGGTCTGCCATTAAAATGATGAAAAGATAGGTTACAATTCTCAAAAGAGTACGAAGTTAATTTGTGTTACGTGGCAGATTCGTAGGGCCTAGCTTATTTACTTTTCATGTAGAGATTGAACCCACAATACTTAAAACAGTTGAAACGATCATTCAAACCACTACACTATGCTTGCATACGAAAACAAAACTTCAAATGGCAATTAGTTACAAACGTTAAATAACAGACTCAGAAAGTCATCTAACGCTCGGAATTCTATTTCTGACTTCTTAAACGTATTAATTTTCAACTGAGTGTAGTTTGACACACACACACAAGTTTAATCAGGAGTCATAATGAAACATTCATACTTTCGAACTAAAAATTCGCCAATACAGTTTCAGTTGCCGAGATAATAGCCGGGACAGACTTGATTGTCACTTAAAAACGACAGCTCGGACACACCTACGACTTTTTTCTCCTTGTCGTAGGAATCAACGCGACTTTAACTTCCAATTTTAACCCTTTCGATGCTGCTGTGACAGGTTGACACTAACTACGAAGTAAACTCAACACTTTTGTACGTCGAATAGTTCGCGGACAAATTAATTGAGGTTTTGATCGGAACTTTGCAATACAAATTTTTAAGTGAATGGAAGAATGTTGTAATTTTTTTTGTGTGTCCGTTTTGAAAGACAGTTTTTGGAACTCGTACGGTTTTTTTAATCGTGGTTCACTTATTGTTTCTGTTTAACTTTGTTAGTATAGGAACGGTAAGCGAATAGGTTTTTATATGACGGTGTATTGGAAATTAGTGTAAGTATATATTTAAATACTAGTTTTTGTCCGCGTGTACACCCGTGTGGGATTGTTTCCATAGAAACATAGGGTTGGAAGAAACGTACTATGCCTTCCCATAGAACGAAACCTATGCTCGGGTTTTCTCCGTGAGTAGCGGCGCTGTAGTGAAACTAAATATTACACCACGATGGCAATACAAAGGTGACATCGATTCTACAGAAGAAGCAGTAGTCTATATTATTTAAGAAATATAATAAACTAGTGAGACTTTCTTCAATATTTACTGAAGTACCGAACCCAGTAGAACCTTGTTAATATTAAAACATCTCGTAATAAGGTATTAATTTTTCCCAACTTAACAAGCAAGCACATCTGCGTTTATTATCTCTATGAATACAACATCACTTAATTAATACTTATATAAACACAGTTTGACCCAGCCTAAAGTTTTACCAACAAAAATAAGTAAGTTACCAAAGACATAAACTGAAATTGGATTACAGCTTGAACGCGAACTCTCACCGTTGCGCCCTCATAAATATTTTAAAAAACCCAAACCCTGTGTGTCCATATCAGTGATCTTTTAACCCCGAAAATGCCACGGCGCACATTCCCGGGACCCGGGACGATATTAGATGGGCAGGTAGGACCAATATTCGTTGAATCCCATCACTGTATTGCAAAAGAAATCAAATTAGATATACAATAAGCGGGATAGTGGTCCGATTTACATAAGTATCCAAGCTATTTGGTCGGTTGATACGAGATTGCGGCCGGGTAACAATATTGCTCGTGTTTACAGCGTCTGTCTTGACTTCGGTGGCGGCGGCTGATGTGGATCGTGCCAATTTGTTTTTTTTTTTTCAATAGTAGGTACTTTCTGATACTGTTGAATCAAATTGTCTAAAGCTTAGCGTAGTGGTATTAATTTGGCGGCAAATAATTTTATATAGTTAGTAAATATTCAGATAAAGTTAGGCGAGTGGTCATAAATTAATAAAACATTTTTGACCTGTTAACCGCACTATAGCAGCATTTCAGAGTGTCAAACGATGTTTAACCAGATATTGAAAATCCTTGTCGTCTCTTATAAATAAACCTTCTACTTATTTTAAGTATAAACCGAACCTATTGTCGGGTTTACTTAATTTACTCGTTACAATATAAGTACTCATATTTTAACAACATGTAATCCAGGTTTAATTTTATTCTATATCTTTCATATTGCTATGGTAACCTCTATGTCAAAATAAACATTTATAAACATCAGCGATTGGTACGCTTCTGCACCATTAAATAAAAATGTTAATAAAAAAGTTCCTTGTCCGAACCTAATTCGAAGAAATCATTTTTATACCCAGTAATAAAAATTTAAACGATATTTGAGTATTATTACGTGCCCCGAAAAGGGTTATCCCAAATCCAGTGTCGTCTATCCGATGGGTATCAAATACATGCAAATCCGCAGGATTGGACGTTAAATAATACATAAATACAAAACGATGGTCCGCAAGTAACTGGGTCCAATAAAAGTTGTCAGTACGTAAAATAAAATTTGATCAGAAGAGGTCTTGGTCGCAGTGGGACACGTTATAAAATTTCACGTCGCCATTGCAGGGTTAAACTGACATGAGTGCAGATGTGCTACATTCGTTCTAAAAATACACTAAACTACGCTAACGCGCTAACTACTCAAGTATTTTTTTTATAATATCACGCCTGTATCTCCGAAGGGGTAAGCAGAGGTACCTACTAGCACACACATTTTGCCAGTTTATGTTTAGGTCCCAATGTAATAGGTGGCGAACCTATTGCCATTAACCTTGCACTTATAAACCTACGATAAATACACACACAACTTCGAAAAGCATCGAAAATCATTGGTGTGTGCCATGGTAAACCTGGGATAGAACCCGGGACCTCGTCTCTGCAGTCCATTACCCATACGACTAGGCTACAGTAATAATTTGATGAAATTTTAAAATGTAGGTATGGGTGTTAAATGGTTTTTTATACTACTTCGGTGGCAGACAAGCAGCCGACCCACCTGATGATAAGTGGTTACCGTGACCGATGGACGTTAGCAACACATGCTCGTGCTGCCCTTCTTGAAGAACCCCATATTGTAGTCGCTTGGGAAAACCGTAGTCGGATGCTCATTTCACAGCTTGCAACACTAGAAACGTCTCAATCGCGCTGCCGACCCTATAGAAAGCTTTTAATAACCTTATTGAAGAACCCCATATTGTACTAACTGTATGCATATTGTATTAACTCTTCCAGTAGGTACTACTAAATTGGTTTCACGTTCACCATAGTAGGTAGTTAAGATTGGAAATCGGACCTCTCGATCGTAGAGCCGGCTCCTAACTCACTAAGCTGCCGACACTTATTTAGTCTAGTTGCTTTTTAATTCATACATATCCATAGGTAATCGAAACGTGAAGGTATTTGCAAAAATAAAATCCTAACCCTTTTATTAAACACTGAATACATACATACATACATACATATGCTCACGCCCGTAATCCCCGAAGGGGTGGGCAGAGGTGTATTACACACCCACATTTCGCCAACTATGATTTTTGGTCCCACGTAATAGTGGGCGAGCCTATTGCCGCCAATCGGGCACTTTGTAAAAATATAATGTCATATAAGGTATGCCGAAAAAAAATTCCTAACCGAAAATGTTAGATCTAAATAATTATGGAAAAAAAATTAACCCAATTCCTTGCTGTGCGATGTAAATTGCAAGGAAAATAATTACATGCTTAAACGCACAAGCACTACCAATTAATGTCTTGGAGAGTATCAGACACAAGAGACAAGACTGAATACACTCACACACTTTTCAGCTAATCTTATCAGGGTGGGATTGACTTCGGTAGCGTAATGACCAAGTTTCGAACCCATAACCCTCGATAGTTTTCATTCTCCTCGTAGGCATACTTCACTGTAGTTCATCTAAGACATTTCGCCCACCATACATCAATATCGCACAAAGAAATATCTAAAAAAATCGCCCGTGCAGTTCTCTGCGACATTGGTCGCTATCTCTCAGCTCACATTCCATCCGATTCCCGATATTAAATCCACTTCATTCTAAAAAGAATTCCAATGGACTTCACCCTCCGTCCGTCGGTCCTCTCTATAACAAAACAAGGGGGTTGGACGGTGAGGGGTAAACAGAACACCTAAGAATATACCCAGCTAGATATTTTTACAGTAACTAAGATAATAATTGAGTTCTAGGTCTTTTCTTCTTGATAGTTATTCAAAAAAAAAAAAATTTGCTTATAAAAATGTAGGGCACGGTATTCACATCCCCTCAACTCCTCATGAAGAAGGTTTCTATAGGGTAGGCAGCACGTCACGTTCCCGGTGTTGAAAACGTCACAACGTCAAAGTCACTTTTTTATTATGGCACGTAAATTTTACTTCACTTCCACTGATGGTAACCTCAAGGCAAAGTCTTTCCATCAAATTAGTCGTGTGAATAAAAAAGCAAACTTTATAACAATGTTTTCTTTACCACGTTTATTTGAATACGAGTTTATCCGATAACTCGTAGGTACTGCACTTCATGGCGTGGATGGACTCAAATAGATCTCTCAAATATTGGATAAACGTATACTCAAACAAACTTTGTAAATATTTTATAAAATTTGTTATAATTCCCATGCCATGTTATAATGTATAAAAATCATCAGTTACGTAGTCCCATTGTATATTTCACATATCTTATAAATATTTTTTGTTTTGTTTACAGGTAAGTCTTCAAACAACATACCTATCTGGCAAGTACGCAATGAGACATAATTATCAACAATGAGACTTTATATGTTCTAGAGTATTTATGGTAAAGTGGTACTCGAAAATCGTCAAAACGCACAGAAATAATGAATTTCTTTTTATTCAACATAATTGATAACTAGGTATCTCAAAAGAATAACAATGAAGCCATTGAAAATACTTCACGAAAGCCCCCATAGTGATTCCATTCATAAAATACACCTGTACTAGTGAAGATCCTATTACAATTGTCACATTATCCCGCGGGCCGGGATTGCCAATCACACCGGGATTCGCGCCGTGATCCCCGGCCTCCCTGCTTTGGTAATAAGTGCATTTTGAGAGATTGCTCTACTATCATTCGTATTTTAAATTGAAATATTTTTAGTTGACGCCTTTAGAATATTCTATTAAGTGTATGGCAGGAGTCAAACATTAAAAGAGTATATAAAATTAAAAGTTAGTCCTCGAAACGAGATCTTCAGTAGCATTGCTTCTTTTTAAAGTTAGATAAAATGAGTAGGTAGCCTAGTGGTATGGGTAATGGACTGCTGAGACGACGTCTCGGGTACGATCCCAGGTTTTGGATCGATGATGATCAATGGATTTCGATCCATGGCACACACCAATGACTTTTCGATGCTTTTCGAAGTTGCGTGTGTATTTATCGCAGGTTTATAAGTGCCCGGTAATAGGTTAGCCACCTATTACATTGGGACCTAAACATAAACTTGCAAAATGTGGGTCCTAGCACCTCTACTTACCCTTTGAGGATATAGTCGTTAGTTTATGTTATGTTATGTAAAATTAGTCTTTTATGTATGCCTAGGCTACGTGCACCAAACCATGGACGTCCTATAGCTGAAATGACGATGATGATGACTACTGGACTAATCTCCCCCACCTTCCCTCTACGAACAATCATTCAGTAGAAGCCACTAAATTTAAAAATCAATAATAAATCTGCAAGTTCTAACTGCTTTATTTTTCATCACTATAATGACGTCACAGCTCAGTGGTGGGGGTAAAAATGATAGACATGTCATAAATGTCATTCACCGCTCGGCGGTGGCAGCGAGCTGACGTGATTGACGGCTCTCTGATAACGCGCATCGGATAAATAGCGATAGAGAAAATATATTGTTATAATACAATATTGAAATGGCTGGTTGTTGATTGAGTAGGTTTTATTTACTGACAGAATATAGGTCACACGGTAGCTGCCGTTAAATGTATGCAACACGTCAGTTATACTTGTCAGTCAGTATTTTCAGTTAGTCCGTATTATTTTTGGGAGTACAAAATCGTTTGATTCAATATGAAATTTAATAAAACTATGTAGGATATAAGTTTTGGGTTTGATTTCATTTCTGATGACATCTTCTTTTGATAGATGATCTTTTTCCTTTGCTTTAGATCATAATATTTTATAGGAGTGACTATCATATTACCTTCCAATGCGAGACTTGCGTCAGAACCTCGACTGGTTGGACATTGTATCGTATCGATACGATGGTTGGACATAATCAATTAATTATCCCATTGCAATCCAGTGCTGGACATAAGCCTTTCCCAATGTAGGAAGACTGACTTTTCTCCGCTGTCCAGACGAACTGGTTCAGGACTTTCACAGTGATAATGTCTGCGTATTTTGCCGATTGTCGCCTCTTACGACAGCTTTCAGATGAGATGGTGATATTCTTTCTAAGTCACCACACGGACATAATGACTTAACCTAATTATTAAGTACCTTAATAAATATGTTTAATATCTCAATTACATGAATAAATGAAAAATACTAAAAAGTATCACATTTTCTCAGTACAGAAACATAACATTCTTACTAAAAGCACATCTATTAAGACACAAAATTTAACCCTGCACGGCGCACGCACCAATCATCGCAAATTATTCCCAAATTACTTTCACCAACCATACTATCATATTCGACATTTTTCACTCTCCATCATATACTTATAGCTCGTTACGAGGGGTGGAAGCGGGTGCAGGGGTGAACATAATTGGGTATTAACAGACAGTATCCGTCACCCGGCACCACTCGCGGTTAGAAAATTGAATGGATTCAATTAATTTTTCGTTTTAATCTCGCTTGTTGCAATATCGGCTGGCGTGGATAATTAAACTGTCTGTCATTATGATGCGCAAGCGATTATATAGCTTATGCAAAGTATTTAAAAAGCTTTCTTGTCTGGTAGTGTTTGTAAAAGTTTAATTTTTTGACTATATTTCGAAGAACGGGGAGCAAGTGTGACTTTAATCAGGTGATTGTACTTTTATATGTGTTAACCGACTGAAAAAAGACTGATAATCCTTTTAGTACTTGGCTGTATTTGAGAATTGCATACTTTATTTATAACAGCAATTATCATTCGCTCTAAATCGGTCTTGAAGATGTCTCGTGTAGAGGCGTAACACGTGTCGAGTCGATAGCACACACAATACGATATGTCCTTGGGTAAGAAGTATTTTTACTTACTTTGAGGGTCGCAATTTGGCATTCATTTCTATGCCAATTAGTGATAATTCGCTATTCGTCGCTAATCATTGGGATTGTTAAACCGTGGGTGACTGATGGGTTCCCCTCCCTCCCCTAATATATTCAATATTTTATCTTAAATCAGTCAGCCTAACTTGAATTACTTTCCGATTCTATTTTCCAAACATATCTGCAATATTCTTCAGTACCCGTTAGCCAGCAACGCACTCAAAATGTTTAACCCTACAATGCACACGACGTAATCTAAATAGTGCACAGATCAAAGTTGCGACGTAAAGTCTCGCGCACACAGCGCCACCGGCCGTCGCCGGACCGGAACGTCCCCGCGGAAGCGACATTAAAACTTTTGAGTGATTTCGCTCAGTCAAACGTTGCAAGACGGGCGCGGTCCGGCTGGCGCAGGGCTGTCACAAGAGACAAATTAGAATTTAGCGGTTTATTTTTTGTATGACTTTGACTAGTCACTCAATTCTTATCCGATATTGTATTATATACATATTTTGTTAATTAAAATAAGAAGCCTTCATAATTGTAATCGGCAAAAGAACCATCCTTATGTAGTTTATTTACTCGGTTGATGTCCGGTAGATCGTCGCGTGCGTGGGTGTAAACTACAAAGAGCTGCCTCCGGTAGTGCTAATTTATTAGCTGTAATATCTATATCTATCAAAGTGTCCATCAAAGACATAAATATTTATCCAAGACATAAAATAAATATTACATTGAAATTGTCATCCATTGGAATAACTCATATTACATTAGGTAATATCTTCAAATTCATTACGTACAACCTTAGAGTCCATCTGGCGAGTGCCGGCCCTATGCGGATGTGGCAGTGGATGAGTGTGGACGAGTTCTGTGCCGACTAATTTGTGGATAGTTCCCTCACTCAACCGATTTCTACTGTCGCAGCTAGTCGTTTTCTGACATTCGTTACCGCCCATTGTTTCGTACAGAGTTTCTTAATGAGCTTTTAAATTGTTCGTATAATTTCAATTGCTTTACTACGTACTAAACTTGGTTTAAATGTTTACAAATTGGTGAACAGTTTTTAATTAATATTAAAGTACAAAAAGTCTCTTTCAGCATAGACTATTCGTTAAAGTATTTTCGGTGTCATGTGGTCATGTCTATAAAACATTGTAGCAAAACCCTTACATATAACAAAACAAAGTAGTGTATCCGATTTTAGTTATTTTCCGTATATTGTGATGACTTTGCAGTTTAGTTAATATTCATTTATGGTTAAAGTTATTTGATAGGTAATTTAATTTAATGCAGATACGACATTTTGTATAAGATTCGCAAAAATATAAATAAAATCAAATTTGAACTTTGAAACTAACAAATTATTTAAATACGTAGCATAAATCAATCAACGCCTTATTTTGCATCGAAAACTATTTAAAATTACCCACTAGAAAAGATTATTAATACTTTTCATTTAATTTAACTTGCAAGACAACAAATACATTAAGTACAACTATTACCATTATTTTGTTTTCTCCATACATTAGTATCTCCAATGTGACTGAATAATCACATTCACAACGTAAATTCACTACCAAAGCAAACATAAATAAATAAATAAGAAAACGTAACCACCCCCCTTATCAGCACATCGCTAAGCATGTCCACACGTCCACTTATAGGGAGGGGGTGGGTGGGGTGACATCTCCATCGTCCAGCGTCACCGCCAGATCAATGCCGGACAGACCCCACCTGCACTTTTAATCGCGAGACGAGATGGGACGGGATGGGCCGGACGCGGACAAGGCGCTCTGTGCACACACACCTTTGTCTTTTCAAGATGTTGCAATGTGAAGCGTTTTGGACGTAATTTAGATTAAGGTTATGTTGTTTTGGATGTTTTGTTGAGTTTTTATTTTTGTGTTTATTTTTTGTTTGATCGTTTACGGATTTAACAGTATTTACTGATAATTCTGTATTCATTCAATTTAAAGAATGTGGTCTATAATGATGTACAAAATTTATATAAATACATTAGTTTGCTTTTTCATTTGTGATATGTGAGTTAATCGGCATTAGTAGGTTCTATGTCGATCGTGAGAAATTTTATCAAATTATAGAATTGAAGTAATTTAATTCCAAACATTAATCTCTTTGTGTGAGAATCTTGCTAATTCTGGATCTATTATGAACGATAACTATTTGTGTAATTAATAGTTCGCAGTAAACGCTTGTTGTACCTAAACTTTTTTTATGCTGCGAAGAGTTTGTAGGCAGTAAATTCTAGGAAATATTATCACTAATCAAGACAGTTCTCCAATTGTCAATTATTATTAAGCCATGACAGACGATTAGTATAAATTTGAGTACCAACATATTCACAACCCAACAAAGTTTACCTTACTTTTCAGATGTGTAAAAGCATAAAACTTTTATCGTCTTAAACCAACTAATTTGAAACTACCCGTCACAAGTGAACACTTGAATTGTTTTCGAATTGAACCCGTGACAAACCATGATTTCCCACTGCGACAAGAAATAGAAAGGGTTTAACAGCTTGGGAGACATCTTAAAACATAAACGTTAAGTAGTTTGAATTTAAAGTTTCGCCATTTTGTTTTAACCGTGTCGTGCTTATTCCCGAGTGGGGCGAGTTTTTGCCTCTATCGGAGAAGTTGGGATTGCTAGGCAGTGTAACAACGATAGTTCTCAAGTGATTATTTTAGTGTCTGCATATTATGTGTTGAATAGACTTGTAGACCTTTTTGAGATTCCTACACAATATATCAATTTATTAAAGTTTACACATTACTATGTGTATAACTGTCACAGCAGCAAAATCAAAACACGAGACAATTATTTTCAAATTGTGTGTCATTTATGATACAATAATGCTATATATGTGTGAATTTACGAGAAAATGCGTTTGAAATTACAGAAGATTGTTAGTTTTCAACAATAAATACTTTTATTTGAAACAAAAACATAGATGATAGTTTTTGAATTCGAAAGTCGATTCTGCTTTTGTAGTTTTCATCTGGGCTTTACAAGAGCTGTTTTTGTGAAAAATTCGTGTGATCGTCATCGTGAATGATGTGTGGTTTGTTATATCAAAACACAATATTTCTATTTTTATTTCAAATATAAATATTTCAGTTGTTATAATTAAAACAATAATTGTTAGATGAAATGTCAATTTGTTACGATTTTTCACGATCACCTATAAAGTAAAAATTCTTGATTCTGCCTGTATTTATTCCACACAATGTCTATGGTACACAATCGCCAGCCGTTTCACTGATAAGGGAAAATTTTTCATACTTTTTAAGCGACGGAACTCAACCCTTTCGACGCTATCTGACGATACTTGACATCTTGTCCCGACTCGGAAAACGGAAACGTTATGCGTTAAGCTTTGTTTAAAAAAATATGAATTCATATTTATTTTGAAGATACTTTGAGATGAAAATGTCAACACGATTGTACTAAAAATCTGTTTTTTTTTTTTCAATTACTGTCAGATAAAGTTTCCGTTTGATACAATTTATCAACTCAAATAATTCATAGGACGATAGCTAGGTATTTTCACCAAAGTATAATATTAGTTGAGCAAACTACGCACCTCGAAACTTGCCAATCTTGTCACAGTCAACAAACATCTAACTAGAAAAATCAATCTGCACAAACAGTATTGACGGATATATACGGTACGGTTGCGGACGTCGCCGTTGGACGGACGCGGACGGGGCGACTCGTCTTAAATTATGTCCGGGACGTGATAACGAAGGGGCGCGTGGGGGGTTAAGGATATCGTATTTACTTTTGTGACGGTTACCCGTATGTGTGTCTGTATTATTTAGGGGTACTGCTTTTAGTTAGGATATTATGAAGATACTGTAGTCAACCCTACTGCGGGATACATTTTAGATTTTGACGTTTATAACAACGATTATAATATGCTGGAGTTATAAAATAAAATGAATACTTTGAATAAATTTTGTTCTAGATGGTTGTGGTATCAGAGAAGTATTTGTTAAAATTCCCAAAATCTGCAGTAGTCTGCATATAATAATATTATTTCTTTGTTTGTATGTTCATTTTGCTTTGCATTTGCTCACACACACAGATATTTTGCAAGAACCATCCTCATTCAAATCCGTTCGGGCGATTTAAAATTATTCTAAAAAACACACCCAGTGAAAAATATAGCACTATTTTGTTTTTTTTTATAAAAAAAAAACAATGCAGCATTTGACGGGTTAATAAGCATTTTAGAAAAAAACTCTTAACTAATTGCGGTTGAATTTGGAATTAACATAAAAATTCCTAGAACTTTAAACCGAAAGTAAAGCTATCAGGTTTGTACACTAGAATCGGGGTACAATTATTATAAATATGGCGTCGATGTGGGTCAGGCGAATGCGCCGGGGGTGCAAGAAGGGGTAGTTTGGGGCCAGCCGGGGGTGGGGTGAGAGGACACCCGTCAATCGATTGTCAAGGAGTGCAGCGCTGCGGGATACGCGAAGATGTTTTTAAACTGTACTAGAATCAGGTGCATGTGAACTTATATGTATGTTTGTAACCAAGCGGTTCAGTGACTACTTTCTTTGCTACACTGTAAAGTAATAGACAGCCTCTTTGTGTAGTGAACGCGACTGCTACGCAGGAAGTACGGGCTCGATACCCACTCGGTGTAAATTTTTGTATACATGAATCATGACTATTTGGACTGGTCTAGTTGTGCCTCGGAGAGCACGTTAATCCGTCCATCCCGGTTGCCCTAACCTAACTACAAAACTTCGATGTCGCCAATTTGGTTGTGGAGGTCCGATGGCTGTCGCTTCACGGAATATAACGAAGTTCAGCCGCATCTTAGTTAGACTAGAAAGCTGACCTCAACTGAGTTGGGAATAGGCTCAGAGAACGGTGATCAGTAAACGTCAAAATATGACGCATTCGATTTCTATCACACACGCTTCTAGTCTACCCTACATCTGTGTCAGTAACCTTATATTAATTCTATTTTTATTGCAACAATAATAATTTCTCTCTGTACAACTAAAGGTCATCGGAGGTGTTATAAAGCCTGTATAGTACGCGGCACATGTGGTAGGTACAGGCGAGTACACACCGCGGCGACAATACACAGTGTTTTATTGGCACCAGGCTGTCGCTGTCGTGGGTGGGGACTTCTGTTTACGACATTATCGCTCGTCATATGATGGACTTGGAGGTCAGAATTAATGGATGTGGTAGGTAGTTTATTTTTAACTACTTTAGTGGTTTACAACGGCCAGCGGTCACCGTGGCCTATGGACGTGTGCAACACCAGGAGTGTTACACGAGTTCTGCTTACCCTGTAGAAAATTTCTAATACCCTTCTTGAAGAATCCCATATTGTAGTCACTTGGGCAATCCATGGCTTGGGTTTCATTTCAGTGTAGATTGTTTTGAACCTATAGAACGGTGAAATTTTTCATTTATCCAACAACGTTTTTTCGTTTGATAAAATGAAAACCGCTTCCACCAGAGTCAGTGAAGGTGATTATATCGGACTCGAACCGACTAAAACGCACGCCGTAAGAAAAGACTCCGGGCCCGCATAACCCGCGATGACCGGAGGCGATTCGGGCATCGGAGGTCGCAGAAAGACTTTCGTCCTCCAATAGTGCGCGCCTGGGGGTGACGCGTGGAGCCACCTGTCATTTATCCAACGACTGGACTGGAGTAGCGGAGTTACGACAACACTCTACCAATATACGATAGATATTCCATTAGTACTTAAAACGTTTTGAGATAACGTTCTATATACGTAGGCACTAGGTAGAACTTTTAGATTTTCAAATTTAGAAAAGATAGATTTAAAAAAAATTAAAAAGCAAATCTGTTATTGATTCTAACCGACATTGCTTTTATTACGAAATCAATTATGATATTCGAAAGGTATTCTTAGGTGCCATAATATACTCATCTGTTACTTCAAATGATAAAGGCATTTAAAAGTTGAATTACTAGAGAACAAGCTGTTATATTCATGTCAACCGGAAAATTTGAAAAAAAAATCATATAATTTCGAGAAGATCAAAACAGATTCACTCATTAATTCGCACACGACTTCAACATCCGTAACAAACCACTAACCATTACAATAATAGGTATTTTATATTCAATAAATAAACGAACTCAAAAACAAAATGCCACATCCATTTATTCCCACACACACAATCCAGTATCTTGAGCGACACACATCAGGGGGCCTACCACCACCGTTTACGAAACAGTCTTATTGCAGGAGCGTTTTGTTTGACATTTTAAGTAATCTTGCTTATATTCGTACCACAACCGTAGATTATACATATAAAGTATTCTCGTTTAGCCTTTTTGTGACGTCACTTCCATTTTAGTTCATTCAATTGGTACCATGATGAGATTTTTTAACAATATTGTTTTTAGTACTATTGTTTTTATGTCAAAATTAGCCATCTTATTAAAGCTCCTCGAAGGCGACGGATTTATTATTGTTTTGCAAAATACTATTGAATAAACCATTTTCATAACCCAAGAAGCAAGGAAACCATATTTATTTATACAAACTTATAGAATAAATGCTTTAGCTAACGATTATACTATCTTTTTTCGTGTTCGACGGATACTCCTGTATAACCAGCGAGTAGGTTATTTCGGACTCAAACCGACTAAAATCGCACGCAGTTTCATCGAAGTAGAGCAATAAGGCATTCCATCACTCCGATGGAGTCATCTTCCTCATATCCGGCTTTTAGACAGCCCCCTCGTACCCCGAGGTATGCTTATAAATACAAGTATAATTTGTATGAAAGATATCAAGTGATTTTTAGATATTTATCAAACAAATACAAATTTAAAGATAAAGTTAACCTACCCTAATACATATTTTACTTCAAAGCAAAACTCTTTTAAATATACTCTTTTAAAAAAAACTTTTTAAAAAGAAATCAATAAACAAAACACACTAGGTATAGGGCTTGACTCTAAAGAGATTTACCTCCGGTTTTAATAAACCGTCAGAATGCCTCCGGCTATTCTCCGGTAAAAGCTGAAATTATATTTAAAAGTTTAAAAATGGTCATATTCGTGAAGCGAATCCCGGACTTCTTGGTGAAAGCTTCGGAAGCGACCGGGACTAACGCAAGGATGATGATAATGATTTGTGAACATTTTAATTTCGTATTTAGGACATTGAGTTATCATCCATAACATAATCACCTAACTAAAAATAACTCCAAACAAAAAAAAATATATCAAGAATGTAAGGAAAATATAAAGAACACTATTTAACTTTACGTAAAATCTCCGAAGTTTTTGAAGAAGAAAACCGGGTCATTGGGTAAATCTAAAATCTCCGGAGGTTCTCCGATTTATCGTCTACGGGTCACAGCCCTAACGTGAATGATTTATAGCAGGGAATAGACAAAGATTATAAATAGTTCATTCATTTTCGACAGTTGGCAGGAATCAAGTAATACTGTATTGTACGCTCATGGTACGAATATGAGTAAGGTTGTTTTCAAGATTGAAACAAGAAAAAGGATGAGTGTGTGAGAAAGAGATGGAGCTATATCAATTGTATAGCGCCATCTCTTTCTAACAGAAAATTATGTAATTCGTAAAACGTTTTTGAAGAAATACTTACCTTTTTTAAATAACTGGCAGAATATTAAGTCAAAAACCATGAATATTCAAAAAAGAAAAAATATCAATGAGCAATCAAACAGGGCCGTAGTGAGTATATAACTAGAAATTCAAACAGGGCCGGTGCAAGGGACCTTCTTGATGATAATTTTAGAAGAACCGGGTAGGTCTTCTAAAATTTCATATTCATTTCATGAAATGGCTGGCGCTAGCTCAAGCGCGCAACGAAAAAGATGACGGTCCACCCGAAGTCACTTACAACTTGTAATTAGCAATATTGTGTCCGTACTTGATGCCATTCGCGACTTTTACTATAGGCTCTCGGGTCACGATTAGATAGATAGTAAAAGTTCTTTAGTTCATGGCATTCGAAGTGTCCGAAAATGAAAAAACTCCACATTATTTTTTGGACAGCAGTAGAATTTTTCATTATTTAATAATTTATCCACCTCTGCCTGCCCCTCCAGGGATATAGGCGTGAGTTTATGTTATGTTATTAATTTATTTGTTGTTGAATTCATTATTCTTAGGAGAATTTGTGTGAATTTTTTTTAAAGTCTATGCATATATATATATATATATATAAATATATGTATAATTATATGTGCACGGGGGCGAAGTCAGGGCGCGCAGCTAGTTTGTATATTATTATAACAATCGTTGCTATGGAAACGGACATCATAGACATGCGCACTGTGTCTCTGTCACACACATCACATTCTGTCTTTCATTCACTTTTGTCTTTTAGATAGGGAGATAATAGCTTGGATTTTATTAAATGAGGCTGATAGATTTCTTGCTAAACGGTAATCGAACCCGCTTCCGAATGCTCTATCGCTACGCCACAGCAGTCACCAAAATAAATAATGATAATAACCCCCTCATGGTTTTCATACACAATCTTGATTTGATTTTTTTAATTTAAAATAGGGACAATAAAAACAATCAGGTTTAATTGATTAAATTCTATTATTACATAAACCAAATAGGTACTTTTATTTCACAGGTGATTTTCGATGTACGAGTATAAAAAGTGATTATAATCTTAAAATAAACTTTTATGTAGCCAAACACTATTGGAAAGAGATGTTATTTGTTCAATTGAATTGTCCTATGGCTTTAATTGGACTCCTACTTGTCCGATAACATCTTCGAATCAGTTGTATGAATTTATAATCCAATCAGTGGCAATCAACATCTAGAACATAAAATTTGATGTTACATACATAGTAGATACAAGTGAGGGGCCTAACAGAAACTATATACCTAATTACACCTATATTGCATTTACCTAGGTCTCTACAAATGTCTGTTGAGAAATGATCCTTCGCCGGAGGCTTTAATTCATCACACTGGATATAAACCAATGTCTTTGCGATTAGGTAGTACCATCAATTAATACATTCCGCATTATTTCCTCCAACATAAAGGGTTCACATTGCTCACGTAACTGCGTAGCTGTTTTCATAAATGGACTCGGCGTTATGAGTTTCTAAACACCATCGTATACAATCGTCATCCAAACAGTAGAAATTTGTATGTACTAATCATTAGATAGTTTATAATTATTTATTCTATGAGTTCACATAATTAAACTCGGTACCTACACTTACTTCTTAGGACAAGATAATGATTTATTGAGACGTATTTTCCATAATCATTTCAATAAAACTATGTACAGCTTCTTGTTAATTTTACTGATTTTTGATTGACGTTTATCTATCAAATTGAATGAACAATATGAAGGTGACGTAACAAAACTGCCGAGTCAAGAATGTGGTTTGCAATCTTGTTTTAAAGAGATGATGGTACCAAAACACGAAGTAAGGTTGAAACAATACTGCTTTAAGAGATGGTGGTAAGGCCCCAGAACACTATTCTCGAGCTATTCAGCTATAAATATATTTTATAGCGCCATCAGTCGCGCGCACAGCAGCTGTACCACTCGTTAAGAAGACGATGATTGATCTCGACTAGAGACGTGTCGCCATTGAGAATTATATCTTGATGTGGATTAGGGGATTTACTGCCTATATAATTGTTTTTATTGTTCATTTTATTAAGTATTTTGGGGTGTTAATACTTTTATCGTTTTAATAGTTCAGTGGGTAGAACAATGTTTTTTGTTCATTGAAGTGGTCAAGAAACACGAGATATGCTAGGTCCACATTTGCGTAATATTTTATCGTGTCCGTATCAGAAGCGCGTGTCAATCCGGTAATGTGGACATTTTTACCTGTGTGATTGCCGAGCTAAAAGAAATCCATAGATTGAGTCGTGGTGACCACGATTTGTTCCGATTACTCCTCTCCTGTTCCTGTTGTCCTGTAGGTACCGATACACCGATACCATCGACCATTGAATTTTGTTTACCAATTGTTGGTACTTTTGATCTTACCTTTTTTTTTCAAAACAAATTTTACCAAAGTTGTATACTGAATTTAATTTCTTTTCAAATTTCCAACGTCTTCAAACCAACAACACAATCTAAATTACGCAACTAAACCAAACAACCGAACGTGACAGACAGAGATTCATCAAAATGTTTACGCCATTCGTGTCTTCCATTTTTGAGTTAGGACTACAAAAACACACAGAACATTCCTCTTCAACAAAAATAAGTCTACGCGCGCACTCTCCGCACAAAAAATTTGACCGCGGAAGACAAAACTATGATGCATAGCGCAAAAGTAAAGGGAAAAAAATCAGAGGCACCGTTGACATCTCACTTGTGATTTATACAGTAAACACATAAATCTGAGTTGTATCTGTCAGGCCCGCGCGCACCTGCGACTTGCGACCGAAATAATGTCGACGCTTCTGTGTAGTGAGGTGTGAACCCGGAAAATTATGTTAAGTGTTATATATACAATAAAAAAGTAATTTTTTTGTAGAGTCTCCGCTGATGCAGCATTGAAAATATGATTTTTATAGGTTTTCATCCAAATTTCAAACGGAGATGAATGGGTATAGCATACATATTGCGCCGACCATAAATAAATACATATTGCACCTAGCATAAATAAATATTTGGTAGGGCATGTCAATATGCCTTTACGTCGAAGTAATTGCTTTCATACATACATACATACATATACTCACGCATCACCCACATTTCATCAACTATGATTTTCGGTACCACGTAATAGGGGGTTGAGCGTATTGCCGGCAATCGGGCACTTTGTAAAAAAATAGGTATGCCAATAATAAATTCCTAAGGGAAAATTTTGCAGCTGAATAAATTTGAAAAAAAAATTATTGTACCGATTCCTTGCATTACATGCTTAGTCGCAGTTAGTGTTAAATTTAAATAGGTCAAGGTTGGACTAGAAAGTTATTTTTTTTTTTGCACTAACACTAAATAATTGTACAAAGGCGGACTTAATTACATGGGTATTTTCTATTACCCAAACAGTGATACAGAAATTTATTGAGGTAAGTGCTTGAAGTGTTATACAACCCCGATTTCGACGAAGACATTTTCATTGAAGAGACATCATGTTGAGAAAAAACGTCACAGTTACTAGTATAAACGAAAATACAGTTTTGTAACGATCTAACGATTAACAGGCAATGAATCGGAATCACTCCGCGATTACGAGCGCTTTAATAGACGCGCTTCAAATAGATTTTATTAAGAGTAGTTTTCACATCACAAGATCTAAATTGAAACGTGTCAAATGTTTTCTTTAAATTTACTAGCTGTTGGCTCCATCTATCATCATCATCCTAGCGTTAGTCCCGGTCGCATCCGAAGCCTTCGCCTCGGAGTCCGGGGTCCGCTTTCCGGCTTTTTCTCTTCCACTTCGCTCGGTCTTGCGCATCCATGGTGGTGAGTGCATTGGCACGCATGTCATCCTCTACGACGCCAAGCCATCACTTGTTGTGTTGGCTGTTGGCTCCATCTATGTCGAATATATATGCATTCCCGTGACACAATGAAACTATTGTCAGGACGCGATCATAGTATAGGCACATAATTAAATACTGTTGCAATGTGCCTTTCTTATCGTAAGCAAAATCCCCACGGATATCATCTCCACCAAAACGTAGGACCAGAAATATAGCGTGGTGTGGAACTGTTTGTGTCAAGGTAAGTACAGTACCGTCTGCAAAGGACAAGCCACCAATACTACATGTAGCAAACATGACTGTTCATATATGCCCACAAATTCTAGAAGCATATACGTAAAACAAACTTCTATACTATATACTACAAAATTTGTACAGAACTAAGAACCGCAACCACAGTAACTCGAACGAATCTAGAATCGATACGTACTAGACGGCACCCGACCACTGTGCGGCCATTACCATATTTTTGAGGCGCACACTGCTTCAGCACTCGTAAACATTAGACAAAATGAGCACTAATTTCTCGACGGCTGCTTGCCACACAAAGAGAGCCCGTTTTACATAAATTTGTCATATTTGCACGCACCCCCCCACGCGACTCGGTTGCCAAGTTTTGAGAACGCGGTAAACGGTAGATCTAATAGCCATTCACGGGCTGACTTGTGCGGGATAATCGTTAAGTTGGGAATGAAAATTGAAAATGGTATCGTACCATATAATATATTCTCGATTTTAATTTGGAAATTGCTAGAATTTATATACACAGAAGTGTGGTGTGTGTAGATAAGATTATCCACTACATCTCATCCAAAGGATACCAATAAGTGCCAAAGAAAAATATGTAGATGACAAAAACTAAACATAATACCTGTACCAACTCTTGGAAGCGTGGACACGGTAGTCCTAAGGAGAGGACTACGATAGGCTAATTGATTGAAATATACAAGTTTGCTTATGTTTTTATCTCTTTGGTTGACATGACATCCTACTATTAGTTTCTGTTCTTTCATCTCATAAAAGCTTCTTTTATTGATAGTAATGCTAAATCTGTCCAATGATTTAATTTCAAATGGGATGATTTCTTTTCAATTCCTTTGTTCCCACTAAGCGACTTCTTTAGCAATGAATGACCACTGATTTTACGTATTTGGTCATAGAGTTTTTACTGTCAACTGGTCACTTTTTCTAACAGAAAATTCAAACCATACTTTGTGGAATCAATGCATCACTTCCACTGCAGTGACACTAGCTACTGTTTTACTACTAATTTTGAGACATAGCTATCCAGCATATCAGCCAACATGTAGCCCCTTCACTGGGCTACATTATTCATAGATCACAGTTCTAAATGATGGACTGACAGACAGCACGTCATCTTGCATTACGTGATCGCGACCCGTTTGACTCGTAGTGCCACGCGAAGAGTTAAGTGTTTGATATTATAACATTAGAACCTTTTCGGGTTCAACTTTATTTACATTATTTTTGTAATAAAAACAATTTAAAGAAACGTGTGGTGACTTAAGAATAATAATCACCACCCCCTCTCATCCGAAGTGTGTCATAAGAGGCGACTAACGGAAAACGCCGACCATTCAATGTTAGAAAGAAAGACAACTCGAAATAAAACTGTACTGTACTGACCCGTGTGGCCAGCGTGAAATTAGTAAACCAGAGCTTCACATTGGGAGACTTGCTGAATTTTCTTATGTGTA
Source organism: Pelosia muscerda (assembly GCA_963691645.1). Classification (NCBI taxonomy): domain Eukaryota; kingdom Metazoa; phylum Arthropoda; class Insecta; order Lepidoptera; family Erebidae; genus Pelosia; species Pelosia muscerda. The sequence continues at coordinate 19,366,031 of OY829102.1, read as the reverse complement.
AATCACATAAGAAAAGCTAGCTTTTCTCAGTATGTGTTTACCAGATCAACGAGGCACGAAGATGCCTCTCTCAATTAATATAGACTAAGTAGCAGAATGATTTTAAAAGTATTGGTTTAATTCATGAGCTAATGCTTACAATTACAAAACATTTGGGGTCCTAAAAACACACTTTCTATTTGTAAAAATTATGGATAAATACAGTATGATTTCTACTATACCTACTATAAAAATAGAAATGGTAGAAAATATTCCAAGACTTGTAACTTTACTTTGTTAAATATAAAATTATTAAATAATTCAGATGCGACAGTACGTTCATTCAAACTTAATTTCTATTGTTCTTTTTACAGGTAAGTCGAAGTTTATCAGCTAGGCAACACTGGATTGAAAGAAGAACAAACAGAAGTAAGCGAATTTGTATATAGTTTTTAACGTTTTAATGTGATATGCTTATGATTGTTATAAGCCGTTATTAGACAATATCGATATTTAATCCATGGCATTTGTCTTTTTGACAAAGAAATTGTCTGGAAATATTTTTTTCATTCTATTAACGTCTCTACCTATATAATTATCTACCTAAAATTTCTGTCAATAAAATAACTACTAGTTTTTTGAGGAAAATAACCGTATTATTTACCTCAAAGCAATAGTACAATAAAACAATTCTCCAACGGAATTGAAATACTCGTAAAATAAACTTAAGACTAGTTAGAGAGTTCATTACCTCGTAGGTATAATAGAGATTATGACAAATTCGTCCTATTGTACCGAATACTGCTTCATATCTTTCTTAGTCTTTGTGCAAATATATGCATTGTAAAATAAATTATTGTCTAGCTGAACTGAAATGATGACTTTTCATTATTTTTAGTTCGCAAAGTAGGTCAAAGTATAAATAATCATATTGAGTTCAAATTGACTTTTTAGATTCCTTATTAAATTCCAAAATGACTTTTATTATGAATTATAGAAACGCAACACAAACGAAAATAAATGCTTTCGCTTTATTCCTTTGCTCTATGCACTATGAAGGAATGATTTTGAGTAGTCATGCGGATCAAATACCTAATGAATTTCTTAAAAAAAGATTGTTATAAGAAAATTTCAGTTTAATTGTTCATTTTTTTATTAAAAACTGGTTATGGTTTGAAAATAAAAAAGTAGGCATCATTCCTATTTTAAGTTTTCACTTGTACCCTCTGTTTCTTAGTCTATGTTAACGTACAAGCACGCCATAAGTTAGACGGTTTGTAGCTGTAAGTTACAGTAGTTTTACTTAACACTGACTTATCGGTTCAACTTTGCTCCGTTTCTTTTGATTTGTGACTGATTAGTCTTTGAAAACTTGGAACGAGTTTTTATTGAACGAATTGAACGATCGAAGTCGGCCGGGTCAATTTTAGTTTTAAATTGAATTCGAATTTTAAAGGAATGAAATTAGTTGTCAATGCATACACGTATTGACTACCTCTTTGGCGCGAGAGTAGCGGTAGAATGGTCGACTGCTAAGTCATAGGTCACGAGTTCGAAGATCGATCCCGCTCAATGTAAATATTTGTATAGATCTGGAATTTGAATCTATTTATAAAAAATAGTGTTTGTTTAGTTTTCAGCATTTCACAATACCCACCAAATAAAGGCTATTTTTAGTATAGGGTCTAGAGAACGCTATAGGATTTTACGTTTTTTTTTTCACTTAGTTGACAGACAAGCACGCGGTCCACCTGATGAAAGGTGGTTACCGTGTCCTAGGGACGTTGGCAACAGCAAGAACGTTACATTGGTGCTGCCGGTGATATAGAGGGAAGGGGGTAAGATGGAGATTAATGTTAATTCATTCATTTTTCTAGATTTATGTATAATATATCCAAAAATATTCTACAAGTAAAATCAAAGGACATTGTTAGTCTCACATAAAATCCTAAATAAAAAAGTTAATTCCAAACGTAATTACAATCATCATCACACACCCATTCTTAACTCACACAGAAAAAGGAAATAATTTCTTTATAAATTATTACACCCACCGAGAATTGAACTGGTATCCTTCAAAGAGGGGGGGTTGGGAGGTAGGCGGCGCCCTGGGACGCACGTCGTGATTTATAGGGCTATAAAGTATTATAATTAAAAGCTGGAAACGAGGGGTAGAAACTATGGGGGGAGAAACTATACCCGGTGGTGGCCGGTGTTGCCAGGTATGGGTGATGTTGATGCGGTTATCAGGAGTTTTATTAGTTGTAGGGACAGCAGATTAGTGTCTACTTATGAGTGGTAATTATTGTAATTAATTTTTGAACTCGGAATGGATTTGGTTAAGCTTGAGTGAAGGCAATATTGTTACAGGTAGGTAGGATAGGCGACTTATTTTAAAAGGTCGCTTCAGTTAACTTGTGCATCGTATTGTATACCATTGTGTGAGAGATTTTATATTGTATACCATTATGTGACTAAAACGTCAGAGGCCACGGGTTCGATTTATAGGCGTTACGGCCCATTGTAAATATTTTTATTGATGACTTCAATACAACCATTGGTATTTTAAAATATGTAAAGAGGCTGGTAATCATGATACGATCAATTAAGAAAATGATAGCTATAACACAGTTTCGCTTATTTATTACATCAATAAGCCTTTCACTGTTCACTACTGGACATAGTTCTCTCCCTGTTGAGTTTTTTTTATTTATGGCACGTCAATTTGACTTCACCTCGCCTGATGTTAAGCTGAAGGCAAAGTCTCATGAAAGAAGATCGCCATTGCAAACACGTTCAGTGCTACAATTGGTGGCGCTAAAAGTTTGAAGACATTGGCTTACTGTTTCTACGCTGGCCAAACGGGTTGGTACAGGGTTTTGTTAATTACATATTTGGTGTTAAGAGCGACTGCCATCTGACCTCCAAGCCTAAGTGGAACCATTGATAGAGTTGTTCGTCTGAACTTAATTACTATTAACAACCGGGAACGACTTTACTTTAGGCCAATATTTTCATATTGGTAGGCCTTTTCACTTACCATTAAGTAGTACATATGCTTGTTTATAACCTTAGTAGTATACACTATAGTTTATTTCATCGGTCATCATAACACCAGAACTAGTATTGCCATAAAACTTACCCAGCGTCGCCCAGTCTGCAATGACAAACGCTCTGTTTATTAAAGTCAAAACATAATACTAGAATGGCGTAAATCACGCGCCTCGGCATTGTAAGGCACCCCTCAGAGCCCTCACACCCCCTGGGGGTGGCTACGTCCACTAATTTTCAGAAATGGCCACTGAAGTTCAGACGTTCGCTCGTGAATGCAGAGAGGACGACGAAAAAAGTCAAGTTTAGTGTGTGTGCGAAATATGTTTTAAATATTATGAAGAATGTAGACTTAGAAAATATGCTATATTGTTTTTTTCACAGTATGTATTTCTGTAGTTCTGTAGTTCAATTCAAGGTATACAGGGTGTCAGGCAAACGTCGGAACCGAAGACACGTGGTAGTTATTGGCATAATTTTTATTTGTCTGGTTATACCTTTAATTATCATTATTTACTCTTCGTTGTATCAGTAAAGTTAATGAAGAGATAATTTTATGAAAAAAACAGTGCAAAAATGCAAGTTGACATTTTTATCATATAATTATTTCATTTAGTTTTACTAACACGGTGAAGAGTGAATCACGTTAGTGAAACAGTATTAAAAATTTAAAAAAAATGCTATTTTTTATATCAATAAGTATACCAGTAGTAGGTACTACCAGGGACCTTCGGTTTCGGAAGCGTTTCCCTAACAACCTGTATATTTCCCCCTCAGAGGTAGGCAAAGATAGCAACACTTGATTTTGTTTCGTCATTATCATCCTTTTGGTAGTTCCGGTTGTAACGAGACCTTCACCTTATAGCCCGGCGTCCACAATATGATGAGACTTGCTTTTTTTGGTTATATTTGCTCGAATCTTGAGGTGTATTTAATGACCAACCGCTGACACAGTTGATCAATTGATTTAGTATATTAATTATAGTTCAATTGAATTTAAGTTTAAATGATAAGAAGTCATAAATAAGACCTTTATTTATCCTTATTAATCCAGGGTTGGAACACCATGTCTTTCGTGTCCATACTTATATGCCTGTCAGACGTACTATGATGGTTTCATCATTTTTTTTATAACATAAAGTCATAAATACTAGCGTTAATAGATCACCAGTCTCGTCATTGCCGCATTACCAAATTTATAATATCGAATTAATTTAAATTATACAGTTTTTATGACGATATGACGTGTATGACGATGTTGATAGGATTATAAAAAAATCGTTTCACGGTCACTTTCTTACATGGAGGTGTTGTGTGAAGATATGTATGTTACTCGCACACTTTGTTCCTCTAATTATTACAATTAACTTTATGTAGAAGTTACTATGCCAATGAAAAAATAATATAATCTTTGAATTATTGACGATATCCAAAATTGGTTTACAATTGTATTGAGCATGAAATACATTCATGAAACTGCTAAGTCCGGACCGGACCGGGGAACTCCGGACTTCTTTTAATAAAGAACTTTTCTGCTAAGTTAAAACGTTTTTTCTTAATGGTGATAACTAGGTTATTTTGGGAATGAAACTTTAGTTTTACACAAGATTGAAATCTGGTGTTTTATTGTTTATTAGTATCTTGTGAAACTTAAAAGTATTTTTTAAATTGAACTTTGCACAAAGAACACACAGAGACATACAGTTAATGAAATTAACATATGAAGGGAAATGGTATACGACTTTTTATGTTGATGAAGAAATAGAGAAAAAGAGAAGAAAAGAATTTTGAATAATTTACACTAATATAGTCACGTTTCTGTCATATTGGGGTAGGCTGAGACGTTATCATTACACTTACTTGGGATACAGTTTTTGATTTGTCTACTTTCATAATTTGTTATCATTTATATACAGAGCGGTTGAGCTTAGTTAATATTAATGTAAAAGCTAATAAAAATATATATTTTATTAAAATTACGTTTATAATGTCCAAATGAAATGGGAGTACTAAAAATCGACAATAATGTAAATTACTAGGAGTCATTAAAAATAATTCAAGATATTCGCGACAGGGGGAGCCACCGCGATGCCGTAACGAAATTAAATTCTGTCAGAGACGGTCCAACAAATCATGTTTATTTAGACCTAAAAATACCTCGGGTGGCCATTATATCGTACAAAACGCGGACTGAGCGCCGACCGCTCAGGAGATTAGGCAAGGAGGACATTAAAGTGAAAATTATTTATTTAGGGCCCCCACCAGCTAGATTACATTACTCCATACACATAAATAACGAAAACAATAAGAGCTATACTAATAAATTATCTTTTTATTGCCGGATTGTGAAAATTTTAGACACTTATCCGGGGGCCGGGGGCGGAGGGGCGCGAAGGTTTTGTCCCAATTATTTATGACGGTCGAGACGCTGCCGTTTTGAATTCGTCGGCGCTTGTGACGTCCCATTCTTATGGAAAGTTCTTTGCTTGTTTTTTTAATTAAAACTTTAGTGTGGGTTAATTAATGGCCATGAATTATAATGTTCTTCTTTCCAAACGATTATCGGGCATGCTTCCGGCGGGTGACGTTTCTGTTGTATATTATAACGTTTCAAATGTTGTCTGTACGATCTGTTGAATAATACTTAGTAAGCCGATATGTTCTGATATCGAAAAATTTGTCACAGGATACTTGAGAAACGCAAAATATTATGTAAGTCATAGTTTTGAAACTATCATTGTTTTTCTGTCAAAGGACAGAGCAGTCTAGATTGTGATAGATATTACTTATTATTATCTAATAAATATTACTCAAAAACATAAATGTTGTACTTGAATATGTGGGAGAAGGGCTTGTAATATGTTCTCTAGAATACACATAAATATGAATATGTTTATATTTAGAAATATATATTTACATAGAAATATGTAAATAACCACACCACACAAAGAACCAACTAAATCATACAAACAAATATTTGCACTAAGCGGGAACGGAACTTGCAACCTCGTAGATCGATTGTCCGTTTACATAGTAAACTTATGGTTACCCTTTCAGATAAACATGTGTGAATCTATTAAAAAAAATATTTAGTCCGTCCAATTACAAAATATTCATTCATGAGCACGTTTCGGAGTCCCACACGCCTTCAAATTACATGTTTATCATTATTTAAAACAAAATACTGCGTTAGATTCGTATGTTTGATTACTATATTGTACACAAGTAGGCACATTACACATGCGTCCACTTGTGATAACATCATTTTCAACGCAGGTGGTCAAAACTTGTTTTTCTCTTTGTAACAAGATGTTACTCGCTCGAATTATAATATTTACTGCTAACATACTTGTCAACTATTATAATGTCGATTTGCATACGTGAATTTGTCTCCTAGCCATGTCAGTAAGATTTTTTCTTGGAGGTTATGAATGCAGTTACATAGTTAGAATTCTCTGAGAATACACGTGTTTCCTTTTTTCTACTGTGCCGTGTCCTTTATGTGGAGTGTGAAATTTGGTTAATTATTGAGGCTACTATTAGTTTACCATTAGGTAAAGTGAAGTAATATTGACTAACTTTTATAAATGATATATTTCAAAATACAAATGACATAACTACAACAAACTCTCTGATGTCTGTTCGATTCACTGCGAAAATGGTATGTAGTTATTTAGTGACCTTATTTCAGCAAATTCTTATGCACTCAAACTATAAACACACACAATTTAAGCAAAAAAACAACTCTTAACCTTACCTTCATCTAACATGCAGAGCCGCATGTCACAGAATTAAATAAACTCGATAAACCAGCCAATCCTAACCCGTTTGACATCACGACACGACACACGAAACGCCACAAATCAATCACAAAAGCAAAAAAAGCCAGAAAAAGAATGCATTGTTATGTCTCAAAGACCAATACGGCACGGGAACACTCCACCATGAATAATCTAATAAATAATCTTTTGAATCGTAATTTATTAGGTACGGCATTACGGGACGGAAGCCTTGTGTAAGAGAGATGAGAAATGTAAATTTCGGTTGGTATGAAAAGGATAGATATAGCGTCGTCCGTCATAAATAACAGCAGGCAAAAACAATGGACAATGGATATTGTGGTGGTGAGATACGTCTTCTTTAGGGTTAGCCCCCGTCTCGGGGGCAGGGGGGCATTTGAAACAAGACAGTCTCGGTTTGATCGGAACGCGTGCGCAGCCCACTGTAGGACAAATGCTGTTGTGTTTAGATTGCTTAATTTAAAATGTATTGTAGAAGTGCGAGTCGAAATGGACCCAGTTGATGGCAATATGTGAATAACATATACTAAAGGAAACGTGGTTGTAATGAATATACTTACCCTTTGAGGTAAAAGACGTAGTGTATCTAATATTTTGAAGACATTTGAATGTTTCGTAGTCTATCACGTTCAAGTTACTGAACGAATCTGAATAAAATTTGGTGCAGGTTAAGATTATAGTCTGGAATAACAGATATCCCACGAAAGGAAGAACAAGACGAATGAGACAGATTAATAGAAGATACTGGTTAATTAAGTAACTTTATGAGTAGAATAGTTCAGTCCGTTCCTATAACGGTAGAGGAGACGACAAAGCTAAACTTGTGGTTACTCTAGCGTCGTGGAAACCTGTTAGAATATATAGATTAGAAGATAGATAGATGGATAAATAAATATTTGTTACTTTAGTCTTATTTATATTTTCTTCGTTATTCTAATATTAGATTACCTGTTGAATAAAATAAAACATCAACCATATTAAAGTTTTAGACTTATTTAGCAACTTTGTTACTTCCCACGCCCTTAGATTACGCTCGAATCGCGAGATAAGCAAAATTGACACTTGCTAGTTAGTAACCAACCCCCCTTATCATTTTTTGGCGCCTCCTTTTAATTTAAAGGCTGATACTGGCCAGATGCACTTACTGCCGCACCATTAAGTCCTGGAATTCCTTGCCGGCGCACGTGTTTCCTTCTTCCTACAGTCCCGGGTCTTTTAAGCGGGGCGTGAAAAAACATTTGATGAGCGCCGCCATTGTAGCACTGAACGTGTTTGCAATGGTGACCCTCTTCTATGAGACTTTGCCTTCAGCTTAACATCAGGCGAGGTGAAGTCAAATTGACGTGCCATAAATAAAAAAAAAAACAATATTAAGGCACTCTCCCTTATAATTACCTGATGCGTTCGAGTAACTTTAAAAAGCCCTTCTAGGGCTCCCATACTAACATGACAACAATCTGAAGGAACAGTAGATAATAATTAAAAACCTTTCAAGTGACATATCGCATTACTGTTGAGTTATTTGATTAAATGTTCATACACTAACATGACACTTAAAATAAATGTGTTTCTCTATACTAGTGTAAATATTGAATACATTCATAATTATATAGAATTTTGACAAGTATTATTGGTGCGTTGGAGACTAATACTCACAGATGTTAAATAAAATTAATTCTATTGTTTTATTGTGCGATATTTATTGCTTTGTGTGGAAACATTTGGATGCCATCTTTTTGAGGGACGTTGAAGGAGGTGATGTCATATCTATATGTACACTTGTCTTACATCTTACAAGCAACGTGATGGAAAATGGGATCTGTTTTTTTTTAATTATTCCTCCTATTATCAGATGGTTCCTAGCCAAAATTCAGTGGGGACGGGCTATAAAATAGGCTACCATCGGTAAGCTCACTTCAGAGGTTGTGTGTTGTCAGTGGGAAGACTGAGAAACCTTGCTTTGTCTCCTGCACTAATAAATGAAAACTATCTTAACCTCCACTCCTAAATCCCTTCCCCTTTTTTCCCTCTAGATGGTCGGCAGCATGAGTGTGAAGTTGCATGCGTTTATTCGCAACGGTAGCCACTTTCCATCGGGTGACCCGTGTACTTGTCTGCCACCTAAGCGGTATAAATAATATTGGACTATTTGAAATGATTTTTTTAATTATGCTAATAGTTTCACAGATTACTCGTTTAAATAAGCAAATAAACTTCTGAAATATGCACTTACGATTTTTTTTAAATTAAAAAACTGAAACAGAAACATCTAACATCTTTAAAAAACCAATCAATATAATGCCGTCTCTTTCAATCTTCACCGGCTACCAATCTAATATCTCACTCTCGCTAATCAAACCCTAATTAAAACAACCCTTTGTCAAGTAATACCGAACGAGAGCGAACACCCACGAGGTGCGCGGGCGCAGCTGTCGAACGCAATTACAAAATGGCGCTTGCCCACCGAACATACTAATTGACTTTTCATGTACGGAATACGAATTTTAATGGAAGCTACCTGTGTGTTCGCAGTGGCATGTTTTGTTAATGATCTAGACTTTTTATGAATTAATTTAGTTTATGGGCTTGTACGCAGTTGAAGATATAAGGTTTTTGTACTGCTAAGGTAGTAAATAAATAAATAGCTCTTCTGGTGAAAAGCGATTAGTTTTCTAAGGGAAGAAGGTTTTTTTGGATTAAACTGTTAAGTTAAGGATTTATTTATAACTTTTAAACTGTCTTATCATAATATGCACTAGTATTATTTCAATAAATGGGATCCTGGAATAGGTAGAAAAATATTTTGCTCGGAACCTCTCAACTCTTTTGTGGAACCTCTTAACGCCAGAAGGGAGTGTATTACCATGTTCAAACATGTATTTGTTCTGTATTTTTTTATCCTGGGTGTACAATAAAGACATAATATTATTATTATTTGTATCATCGTTAGCAGCTATTCTGTCTCACACGCATTCTCAATGAAATCCCTGTTAATCTCTACAGAACTCCTCAATCCTTTTAATGGTGGAATTCGAACGTCGATATTTATATCCACAAGCTCTCAAGTCTCAAGCAAAAATAGACTTGTAAAATGTCCCAAATCCCACTGGGACACGTTTCAAAAACCGTCGACATTTCAACTCGTGCGCAGCCAATCGTTTTTAATTTCATTTGATAAATTACTCTGTCTGTGCGTGTGTGGTTGTGATTTCATCATGTTGTTGTATGTTTGAATTTAAGTAGGCAAAGAATTTAATACTTTATCACCGGGTCAGTCAGTTATCACTGAAGGGGTAAGCAGGTATTGTTTGTGGAAACATTTTACAACTTTATTCTTCGATTCCATGCAATAAAAGATGAGCCTGCTGTCACCATTCAAATACTTTTCATAAGTTGTATGTTTACTTACTCGCCTTGTATGAAATCTCAATGAAAATAGGTTCTTGGGTTCTGTGTTACCAAGGGGTTACGTGGCATTATCGCTAATCATTATATAGATCAAATTTAAATAGGGAAAACAGGGCATACTCAACTCATATTCTTACAAAGATTGGCGGCAATAGGCTCACCTCCTATAACGTGGGACCGAAACTCATAGTTTGCGAAATGTGGATGTTTAATATACCCCTGCCTACCCCCTCGGGGATTACGGGCGTGAGCATATGTATGTTTGTATTTCAATCAATTGCAAATAAACCATACACATTAGGTACTTGGGCTATCTACTCTAGTCCAGATCGTACATAACGATATATTCCCTATGATATTGGTACCGCAGACACGAGCTCATTACAAAATCAACAATATTTTGATATGTCGATAGTGGACGACGACATAGTAACATTTGAAAGCTATTGCAGACCTGCCTCGTTTTATACATCTGACTATTACTGGTGGTTTAGTTTGCATCTCAACAAGTTATGCATAGAGGCTAGAACGGGGTATTTACCGTGTTTATTATTTTTTTGTAAGTAACCGATAAATGGTAATTGTATTTTAACAGAGGTAGGACCGGGTACGCACCAAGGATACGGATCCCCCGTCCTAATTAAGCAGGCCAGCTGGAGATGTGCCCTACAGAATACCGTGGCTAATAATAACCTTGTGTTGTGTTTCTCGCCGTGAATAGGGCAATCAGAGCTCACCGAAGAGGTTTTGTGTTGTCAGTGCGAAGACCGAAAAAATTTGCTGTCAGTGCAGTGCAGAAGACAAATCAAAGAGGTGAAGGGTGAAGATTAAGAGAAATGCTATCAATTTTAGTGCAGTACACAAGATGGTATGATAAAATTCATTAAATAGGCAATCAAATCGAAAGGTTAATAAATAATCACTTAGTACAGTCCACATAAAAATGGTGACCTACTTTAGTTTTAACCGCTTCACATAAAATATTCTTGTTCACAGCCAATCTCGTAAAGAATTCCTGAAATCTCCACAAAACGCTTCCCTAGAACCATATGTTGGAGACGCGGGGGAACACTTAAATATGTCAGTCGGTGATCAGCTCTTTAATGTCAGAGGTCATTGGCTGAGTGCCAAGTGAGAAGAGCATTGAGATATGGAAGTATTGGACGGAATTGAACTACTCCAAAAGCGCCGCGAGGGTAGACGAAAAGTTCTTTAAATATTATATAAAATTTGTTAACCAAGTACCTATTTATATATAAAAGATAACTAAATCAATGCAAACAGACAGCCTATTTATGCATACAAATATTTGAACTGAGTTGGAATCGAACAGACATCATACGTAGCAGTAACCACCGGTCTAAGAAAAAAGATTCATCCAAAAATATTGCATACAAAATAACTCGGTGTAGTATCACTGTTGTGGGTATCATCATCAAAGCACTTACTGCACTTCTGTCCAAAGAAAAATAATACTAATAACGATAATATCTTCTTATTAAAAGTATTAAACATGTATTACTCAAGAATTTACAACATTATGTGCAGTAAGAAAGGGTGAAACAGAGAGAAAATATTTGGAAAACTTCGTGAAAACCAGCAAACTTTCAAATGAGTTGACGCCTAAATGCAGTGATGGAAAAAAGTCTAGAATACATGCAATACCTAAAACGCCATCACCCCATAAAGGTTATTGCCCCCGGTCTGTGAGTTTCAACAGATTATTATTCTTTCTCGTTGCACAAAACAAGATGGCCGTACACTCTCCAGATATTTACAACTTAAAGCATTGGTGCGCTGATTGACCGGCCATTTCGCGTATTTACGTTAACAACGCTGCACATTTTCACCTGTGCGCGTGCGGCGGTGCATCGGGTGCATACATCAGCGCGCGCATAATTCTGTGCACCTGTTTAGTTTCCTTCACATTGCGCACAGGGCCCTACTTGGACTTGATTTTCACCCGAGAAAATTCGTGAATTAAAATTAGAACAACAACGTGGTTCCTGGTAAAGTAAAATTTGGGCCACCCCATCTCTTTCCATGCGGTGTCGTACAAGGCAACTAAGGGATAGGGCGCTGTTTAACATAAGATAAACATATACAGCCTGGACTCAGACTCAAATATACGGCTCCAGTCAACAGTATATCTCGGAACACGGCACTAGGCTCACCCCCTAATACTTGGGATCGAATACAATGGTTAGTGAAATGTGGGTAAGTATTAATTCACCTCTGCCTGACCCGCAAGGAACTAGGCGTTAACATTATGTATGTAAAATTAATTAAAAAAGATTCTCGTAGTGTAGTTTAGTTCACCTTGATCGCGGATAGAGATACCTACAATAATAAAATTAGTGAAATCTGTTCTTAATCCACAAATATCGAATTTTATTGCTGAAAGTGATGCGGTAGTGAATTTAGTAATTATGTCCAAAATTTTATAATCAAGATTTTTAAAATAGCAACTAATAGTCAAAATGCAAAGTTGACATTTCACCATTTCGCTTCACCAATAAAGTAAAAATAACCAAATTTTACCGAACATTAAACACTAAATGCCAGTAATTTGATTAACATTTAAATTTAAAATAATGTTCGTTGTATGCAAATGTAATAGAGTAGACAAAGCAATATTACCATTTAAACATCTTCAAACAATACCGCCTATGTATCAACGGGACATTTACCAAAACAATCTGGGACACGATTCTCTACTATCTTGTTAATATTATAAATAGATGTTTCCTTTGTTTGCTTTTCGTGATTCGCATTAAAACTGTTTATCTCATTAGGATGTATTTATATTATTCATATTTTTTTGACTTATACCCTTTTTCCGTGCGCGAAATTACCACCGAAGCCGGTAAAAGAGGTTATGTCGGACTCGAACCGACTAAAACGCACGCCGTCTATGGTTCTTTTATTGCCGGAGGTGAGATTATATTAGACATATCTCACGCACCCCGGCAGACCCGTTGACATCTTAGAGTTGACCCGTTCCTGGAGATGACTCTCTTCCATAAAAAAGACTAATACCCTGTAATTTCATTAGAAATCTAAAAAAAACCATGAACGCAAAATACGTCCAACAAAAATTCAGATCAATTATATTATTATTAAATTGTAAAACGATCATCGTTTTGAGCAAACCACACAATAAAACATCTAGTGCATTGTGTTCTAAGTATATGATTATCTGTATATGGCTTAGTGCATGTCCTTTTTATTTAGATGTTTGAAACTCATTGCAGATTCTTTTTTCCCATTAGTAAAATCAAAAACTCTTTCTCAGCATACCAAATCCGCCCCTGTCGTCCAAACATCTTGCAAGCTGCACCCGATGACTGATTACGACATTTTCGCGTCTATCAACCATTTTATTGATTAGGTCGCGAACACACCAATATATTAGCGTCCTGGATTGATTTTAATTTATTAGCAGACAATGATGGACATGTGTAATCTAAGTGTGTTGTTATTTTTGGATGTATACATCAGCTGTTTTATTGCCTGACGCTCAAAAGGATCCTGTAAATTTTAATAGCAAATCGTGTAAGTATCTACCCAAAACAATTGCTTGGTAAGCTTCTATATCTATCTATCTATACTACTAGCCTATGCCCGCGGCTCCACCTGCATATGTTGGCCAACTGTGCAAGGGTAAGGGCTTCATCGAAATCCGTTCAGTATTTTTGGTTTGCGGCCATCGCGGACAAACATAAACTTTTTACAATTATATAATGGTATAAAAGATAGATGATATAATTGTAAAATAGTTGTGTCTGGACATGAGTTATATTGAAAAATTTTAACGAGTCTAAACATATTTTTTTAATGCTTGTCTATAATCGGCGCAAAAACTACTGAACCAATTTTGATGCTATTTTGTTGTTAGAAAGGTTTTATTTGGGCTTAAATTTTTATCGTTACGATTGTCGAAGTCGTATCGTTAAAACCAAATGATATCCGAAATCCTTCTGAAAACATTTGCACCTATAAACCCCAAGAAAACCGTTCATGAAGGGGAGAAGTAGGAAAGCGTACTCGGGTTCCAAACCTACTCGTGTCTCAAAGACCAGGTGAAACCGTTGATCCCGGCTGTCATACAAACTTCTATGGCAGTTGTTACGGGTAGTTGAAAACCCTAAAAATTCAAATAACTGGTCTATTGCATATAGACCAGTTATTTGATTTTTGACCAGCTTGGATATCGTCTATAGGTTTTTTTTTAATATATGGCACATCAATTTGACTTCACCTCGCTTGATGTTAAACTGAAGGCAGTCTCATGAAAGAGGGTCACCATTGCAAACATGTAAGTATAGCTATAGATAGATATAGATAGTATACACTGGCGAAAGCGGTCCCCAGGGATGATAATGAAAATGTCTCTAACATTAGTCGCTGAACATACCAGACAGCTTACCACGACATTACTATAAATTAGCAGGACTTAACACATCAGAAATATCTATTAATATGACTCAACACAAAAATACTCAGAAATGTAGCCATCAATCGAGATGACAAGTCGTAAAGTTACATTAAAATGGGTCACAGCTCTTAGTACACCCGAAATAGACACCTACAACACATCTATCAACAAACACAAATACGTTTTATGTACTATTTGATATTTATAATAAGTTGAATGTTAATAGGTTATAAATTATGTTAATATATTCGCTTATGTTACGTCAAAAATTTGTATATATACTCATTTTATATTGTCGAGACGATTTATAACTAGTGTTACAGACTTTCGTGTGAGAGACACACGGACAGAGAAGAGTTACATACATACATACATACATACATAAAATCACGCCTGTTTCCCATTGGGGTAGGCGGAGATCCCGACATACTACTCTCGCTTCATTCACTCTCATTACCGTCTTCATGCATGCTTGTCGGTTTATGGTACTGTAGACCTGCCCCTTTTCTAATACTTCCCCGATTTGGTCCAGGTATGTGCGCCTAGGTCTTCCCCTTCCGACGGTGTCATCCAAACTCGCCTCATACACCTGTTTCGTTAGTCTTCATTCATCCATTCTCTCAACATAACCGAACTATCATAACATAACTTTCTCAATTACAGAGAAGAGTTAATTGTGAAAAATGTTGGATTAGAATTGTTGTTAAAGAGTCGGCCTTACGAACGAGAGGTCCTAGATTCGAATCCTGGACATTACACTACCAACGTGAACCCTTTCCTATTTCCTATGACAAGCCATTGAGCTTAGTTGTAAACGTCAGAGGAAATATTAGTAACTTCGGTGTAATGTGCAAGTGTTATAAGTAGTTCTAAGTTGGCACACAGTGGAGATAAAGAGAACAAGCATTCCGTCAGACTCCTAATACAAGTAAAAATTCTCCAAAATCTTTTTCTCTTCCCGCCTCAGACTCGAAGAACCATAATTGTACGAGTACTTGTCCGTTTTCACTATTTCGACAAGTTTAAAAAGTCAGAGTTAATTTAGACCTTATTCCGTAGGCCAAAGAGTTATTATTTCCGTAAATGTCATATTAGACTTCTGTACTAAATTTGTTTACCATGTGCATAGCTAACTGTCACTAATGTTTTACTTGAGTAATCACAATCTAAATATTTAAATAGTACATAGTAGTACCTAAACACAAATTAATAAGCGAAACCGGTTGTCAAAATAAGACTAATATTAAAAACTCTTTGAAAAAACCTTTTTATTTGTTGACGTTTATCTATGGTGACATTTGCAACCTTTGAAAATAATTAATAATAATGAGTTACGATGCGCTGTTGTCAGTTAAATCATTAGTTAATAATGTTTTATGTATAAATACTGAAGTGAAATTTAATGACCACTGGTCAGGACCATATGGTGATTATTCTAGTTCAGTGAGATTTTGTGAAGCCCGCCAATCGTTATGCTCTGTTCTCTCGATACCTTTACATTACGAATTCGATAGTTTTTCGTGTTAGGGCATTGTTTGTACGTACTTTGTAAGTGACCATATCCAGGGGTAAGAAGGGAACACCATGGTTCTCACGTAAAGGGAAGGGGGTCATCTGTAAGAGATGTCCCTGGGTCTGCCAGAGTGCGAGAGATATGTCTTGTATAATCTCACCTCCAGCAATCAAAGACCCATAGATGGCGTGCGTTTTAGTCGGTTCGAGTCCGACATAACCTCTCTCACCGGTTTCGGTGGGGATTTCGCGCACGGAACAAAAGTGCTAGGGGCAAGAGCGTATGATTAATTTCATCTTTAGAACATATACCTTCTGTATTATATGTCTCATTATTATCAGCTACAAGTTTTTTTTATTTTATTTATCACATCAATTTAGCACATCAATTTGAGTCCACCTCGCCTGATATTAAGCTGAAGGCAGTGTCACATAAATGAGGGTCACCATTGCAAACACGTTCAGTGCTACAATGGTGTCGTTCAGCTTGACGGCCTCATCAGATGCTTTTTCACACAAGTACCATCACAAAGTACCTACCATCCAAAAATGCACATCCACACTATATTAGTGTCACCTTGTATACTCATTTATCGTCGCCCACGATAACACACATCACTATAGCGTTATTTTTCTTGTTTTATGACAGCCCGCCATTTGATTTTTATGATCGTAAATTATTATTATGATGATATTTTTTAAAAATACCGCCCACCATTATTTGTTTGCGGTGTTGCACAATGGGAACTGTTGGAGACTTCGGAGACAAGAAACGTCAGGCTTAGCGCCCATATATTTGGTATACAGGACATATATTGTTAATAAATTTATGAAAATTGACGCGTTCTATTATGTATGTGTGATAACTGTAAGAATACCTGCACAGTGTGCCGTTTTCTGGAATAAATCTGCATGATTTGTGACTTTATATGTTATTTACATTAAATTATTTTAATAGACTAATATTACTTATTATCCTGGGTGTTAAGCAACTATATGTTGTGAAATGTGCGTGTTGTCAAAGTGGATGAAAAAAAAAATGAAATAGAAAGCCAGGGTGCAGTATCAATTTCGCCATTTTACCAATATCATGTGTATTCTGAAGGAAGCTGAGGGATATGAAAGTAAAGTAAGATTGAAATAATATTACTTTTAAAAAATGATGGTAAAGCCTCTGTTAGGACCAGTGCATGTTCAGAACCGGTGTATAGAGTCTCACCAAGACCTATTGGACCAAGATAAGCTGACCTGCATATGTGTGCAAATTAATTGATGGACGAGGCTATGTTTAGTCCTCGGTATTGGCACGCCAGAGGACAGCACTTGAAACTAGCTGGCTATAATAGAGGAAGCTAGGGAAGTGTGTGAGGATAGACCCAATAGTGGATAATTTTTCTCTAAAGTAGATACATTAATTGGGAAGTAAGTTGCTCTGTAGTCTTGAAGATACCTCATGTTGAGGCAAAACACGTATCCAGATTTTTTCTTCACATTTACGGAATATTGCACATACATCTCCATATCTTTTCGGGTAAGAAGTCTTTTTAGTTGCTGTGTGTGATGCGGTTTGACATAATATACCTATGTTGCTATTGCTTTCGTTGAAATTGTTAAACCGTAGGAACCGCGAGTTCTTTTCCCTTCCCCAATATATTATCTGGTAGATATTTTCATTACCACTGTTACTAATATTAGCAACAAGTTCTTTTAACACAGAAATAACATCTTCAATCTTCAACACAACGTTTCATCACTTAATCACAAGTCTAGAACAACAAAGTCCCTTCAATCTCAGGATATTAATAATCAGATTCTTGGCAAAAAACACAGATTAACAATGCCCGTTATAAATTCAAAGACGCACATAAAACGTACCGATGTTATAAAAACACATAAAAATGATGGCGTCTAATACCACGTTTGTAAAAGTCACCAGGCGTTAATGATCCGTCATTGGTACGACAGGTTTACGACTGGTAGTGGTGGAGAAACCCATTTTATCGAGCTGCCGAGAAATCTACACTTGCTGTGCGATCGTTTGAGTTTGTTCTTTGATTGATTGTAGGCTATTTTCATGAAATTTCCGACCTTGCATTCCAAATAGTTTCGCAAAGAAAATTTGCTGCGGATGAGATATACCTTCCTAATTGATCTGTTTGATTGTATATCTCTCTCTGCCTTATAGAATACCGCGGCTACTAATAATCTTGTGTAGTGTTTCCGGAGGAAAGTCCTCTCATTGAGAAGATAGATTTGTCTCCTGCGCTGGCGGCACAGAGTCTGTCTTAATCTCTTTCTTTTCACTTTCAAATCTCGGTTACAACCAATGCTGGTACACAAGAGCCCGCCGTGCGCAGTCTTACTTTTTCTTTCAATTCGGTTTGTTTAAACTGACATTCTGCCAACCCCAAGAGGAAGAGGAAAAATGGAAGAACTTGTACCAGAGCTAGATCGATCAAACAGCAAATGGCTTGGTCCTAAATACCCTTTTTTACGTGCGCAATATCCCCACGGATACCACCCCCACCAAAGTCGGCGGGAATGATGTCGGACACAAACCGACTAAAACGCACGCTTTCTATGGGTCTTTGATTGCCGGGATAGGTCTCTACACATATTAACTGATAGCTTTATATAAATCACAGTCCTATTACTACAGTTTAAATCACAGGGTCCTTTAAACGGGGCGTGAAAATGCATCTGATGAGGCCGTCAAGCTGAGCACCACCATTGTAGCACTGTATGTGATTGCAATGGTGACCCTCTTTTATGAGCCTTCAGCTTAACATCAGGCGAGGTGAAGTCAAATTGACGTGCCATAAAAAAGGTTCTAAACCTTAACATCCAAAAATTGGTTTAATTGGTATTTAATGGCTATACATATAAATATGTATTATGCAAAACATTTTAAAGAAAGTGAGTCATTTCATCATTTCACAACAGCGTTGCCGACTATAAAAGTGAGTTATCTCTACACAAAACTCGGTGTTTACGTCTGTTTGTACATCATAAATTGGTCCGTCTGTGTGTATCAACTCGAGGGCTATTAGCTCACTTTTATTAGGTTTTTATTTTAAACATTTTTATACTTTGTACGGTGGCTAAGATGCAGCTGTTTGTATTAAATTGATACAATTCTTTGGTATTTCAATCTAGTGAAGTAATAGATTCTTGGAAACTCCTCTTACTGACATTCCTACTTTAGGAATTTTATTTATAACAATAGGAGACTGTCAATTGAACTTAAATGTTTATCAGTCACTATAATAATCTATGAATCAATTAATTAATGTACCCTATTGCAGTCCACTTCTAGATAAATGCCTCTACTAATGTTGGGAGGATTTGTTCTATATTTCGACGCTAGTCAGATGGATTGGTACGGTGTTATATTTCAAGTTTATCTTCTCTAGCTGTGATATCGTTTGCGTTATGGAAAAATAAGGTGGGTTGGTAATATTCTTTCATTCCGTCACCATACGGAAATGTTTTGTAAGTCATTTTATCAATGAAATCAGTGGAATAAAACCTTATTCTAATTAATATACATTCTACTCTAAGAGCCAGATATACACGATTATCCTTGTTATTGAAACATCGGTAACGATGCAAATAATAAAATGACAACAAGTAAATTGATGCCTCAACAAAATGGGATAAAGATACTATTTACCTTGTCTTAATTTAGATTAAGTCTTGGCGTTTTGTAGATTGTTCTTAAATATTTAAAAAAAAATTACGAACTAGGGACTACTACTTTACCCTTCAATCTCTATAAGAAAGCCTGCGCAAGAATTTCTCATATAATCAACAGTTGTACTATAACTTGCAGGTTCGCAGAATACGGAACGACTTAATCAACAATTCCTTGTTTTATTAATAACGATTACAGAGGATTAAACACACAATTAATCTTGATACTAGTTTTGAATGGTGTTGCTATAAATCAGCCTTAGCTCATTAAAAGTGAAAGATTTATCAGGTCAATATATTACTACAATAAGAACACTGAATAGCTTAATTTCCAAATTTAACACTGTTAACGATTTTGAACCTAATAATTCATCTTTCATCCAATTTTAGTCAAGTTTCCAATATAGTCAACAAAAATTCCAAATGTAACTTTAAAACTATCGTGGCGTTTACTCATAGTCTTAATAATGTTTGGGACTTCACGCGATATACAAGTATTTTTGAACAACTTACTTTTGCCGACGTTTCGGGTGCGTTGCAGCACCCGTGGTCACGACTTGACTGGCCTGCGAGCGTCGCGCGGTGTGTAGGACGTACTGCAACGCATCCGAAACATCGGCAAAAGTAAGTTGTTCAAAAATATCGCGTGAAGTCCCGAACATTATAAACACTATGAAAAATTCCATAAAAATTTCATCACGAAATCGCCGAGCAATCCCGTGTATCCGCGACTTATATTAATGAACCGCCATTAATACTGCGATGTCGACGTGACCAAAGTATTCACTCTTTCAAGCATCATTATTATTCACTTACACCTGTGCCATTTGTCCGGGAGACAACTGGGGAAGCCCTTCATCTTCAGTAATATTATTTTGATCTTAGTACCACTTTGTGCCTTTTATAGTGTGATTCGGATCATAGACGTTAGGATGCTAATCTTTTGTGGTCAAACAGTATGTTTTACAGTTGTGACATAACATAACTTAACATAAACTTACGCCTTCATCCTTGAAGGGGTAGGCAGAGGTGCTAGCACCCACATTTCGCCAGTTTATGTTTAGGAACCAATGTAATAGGTGGCGAGCCTATTGCCATTAACCGGGCATTTATAAACCTGCGATAAATACATACATAACTTTGAAAAGCATCGAAAAGTCATTGATGTGTGCCATGGTAAACCTGGGATCGAACTCTGCCTACCCCTTCGGGGCCCTAATCCCCGAGCATATGTCCAACTAAAAATAGCTTAGCGAGTTGACAGATTATAGGAATAAACTGTCATTAATCGTCATTAATCAGCATGTGAATGACATAAGCGTTGTATTAACCCAACTACAACGAGACACATTTGCATTTTTGTTCAATAAATTGTGAATCCAAGAAGTGTTGCTCATGACACGGAAAAATACATGTGATTCATCTGTTAGGGAGATGTGGCAACACTGACATGATATCATGCAATTGAAGTTTTGAATAAAATTAAGCACACACTATGCGATTTTTTGGCAATTCTTCTTCTGTAGAATCGACGGCATTTTTGAGTTGCCATCGTGGTATAATAATTTGTATCACGGCAGCGCCGCTACTCACGGAGAGGGCCCGAGCATAGGTTTCGCTAGTGGGGAAGACTTACTACGCCGCCCCTTCCTAATTTTTGGCAATTGGCAATAATTTACAATGAGCGATGATAGTAAATTATCAATAAAATGATTAGATGACAAACGGGTGATTATATACTGATCTTGCTGACAAAATACGTGTGGGGATAATTTGGTTATTCAATCGTTTTTATTAGAAATTTGTCGATAGGTACATAGTTTTGGTTAATAATTTATCGAGTGATAATTATACTGGTATATCATTGACAATACACAAACTAAAAGTGGCTCTATGGAATATGGAGCGCTAGATAAGTTTGGGCCGTGGTGGTATTAAACAGGGTTCGATCTCGCACATTGCAAATATTTGTGACAATTTTTTTTTAATATGACTATTTGCTCCAGTCTGGTCGTGAGAACGCGTTAAGCCCTTCGGTCCTAGTTGTCATATGATTCGGGTAGATGGAGCGCTAAAACGTCTAACTGGTCTAATTGCATCGCCTCTAATGGCAGTTGCTTTACGGAATATATCGAAATTTTGCCAAACTCACAGTCAGACTGGTAAAAGTAGACCCTAGAATGTGAGGTGAAAGCTTTGGACGCGATTGGGAATAACATGATGTTGAAGAAGATGTTTGGAATACCTTTAATATTCATAAGGACGTCATTAATAAAGTACTAAAGTTGGCGACAAAAAGTGTCGTGTCGTGTCGTGAGGTCTGTTGCTGCGTGTGCGCTTACCCTTACAACGATTGACATCCTTAACGACACAGATGGCGCGGCATAAATCAACATTTTGTTCGTCACGAACGTTCTTTTAAACTATAATATGATAAATAAATCAAATTAGTGAAACTTGACGTTTTTATTAAGATATACAAATAGAAAATGGTCGTGACGAAATATTACTTGTTTGTGAAATTGGGAGCATGTTAATAGTGAATAGATTTTTACGAGTACCTACTTACACCTACTGTGTTAGTACCGTCATAGTACAGCTGATTCATTTTTTTATAATAAATAAATATTCTAGGACAATCTACACAACGCCACCTAGACCCACGGTAAGCATAGTGTAACTAGCTTGTGTTATGGGTTCTAGAATGTGGATTAAAATACTTAGATTCTTTTTTTCGTAAATAAATTCATATTATACCTACATAGAAGCACCCAGAACAATGCAAATATTCACATTCATGCACACAAAGATTTGCCTCCTGCGTACCATAGTGATATGATACTCCTTTGCATGACTTGCATAACGTTCAGCTTGCCATCAGGCGGGGTGAAGTCTAATTGACGTGTCTTAAATAAAGCAAAAAAAAACAGCCCAGATATCCAAGCCTTTATAAATTACAACCAGACCTTACAAGTATACTATAAGTACCTACATATTTATCTTCAAACACTACCATATGGACATATCTGCTTCCATATTGGAAAATAGCATGAAAATTAAAACCTTAAAAGTAAACAACCGCAAACGATTCTAATGAGACACAAAACCGATAAACTACTAGTTTTGTTGTAAGAGAAATAATAGAGGCGACCGATGTCACGGGCGCTACTACACTGTAATGCAACGGAACGACCGGGGCACGACTGTGGCACGAGAGGGAACACGACAACCTATACTGAACTCTGTAGTCTCGCCCGTAAGGTTGAAATTCTAAAGTGAAGCGAGAACGTTAAGATTTTGAATTCGAACGCAGACGCAATGCATTAAATTGTAATCGAACACTATGGAGGAAACATACGAGGCGGCGCCGCGCGCGGGCGCTAGTTTATTTAGCAGTAAAAAACACTAGAACTAGCCTTATTTATACGTGGCGAGTTTTCTCCGAGCAAAGTGTAAAAGGCGTCAAAAGTAATGTGTTGGCAACCGCCACAAGTTATGAGTGGCATTAAGAACAGAATTACAGAGCGTACTTTTGTACCAATGTTGTTTATTTTGTAAGATTTAACTCTCTGTCGATACTTTTTTTTACCACTTAGGTGGCAGACAAGCACACGGTACACGTTATGGAAAGTGATCACCGTGGTTTATGGACGTTTGCAAAACCAGGGGAGTCACATTCGTGCTGCCGACCATAGAGAGAAGAGGGTGGAAAGGGAAGAGGGGAGAGAGAAGGTTCAGTAGAGTCTCTATGCTGTGAGTGCAGAAGACAAAGAAGTGTTTCTCCTTCTTCCCACTCACAACACAAAACTTCTCCAGTGAGCTCTGGCTATCCTACTCACTGTCGATTATTAAGCATCTGATTGATTAATGGAAGCCTTCCTTTATGATGTTAACTAATCAATGTAATATCTTTCACCTTGCTAGTAAGCTGAAGAAGAAGTCTCAAGAAAAATGATCATGCTACAATGGTGGCTCTCAGTTTGACGGCGGCGTCATCAGGCTGCTGAAACTGCCAACTCGTAACTTTGATATTATGAAGTTCATATTCCATCTAGTGCTTATATGATTCTATATTGTAAAAGGGACAAAGAGTTAAAAACTGTCTTGCTACTCAGTAGTTATGGTAGTCTTTAAAATATGTACATTGCAGAAAGAGTCAGAACAAATATATGTATTAGTAGTAATGGTAATGAACACAGTAATCAGGTGGCACTGATACTAGATTCCTTCATTGCAGTAAATTTACTTTAATTACTGCAGCAATTAACATCCAATAGTTTGCTCTCACAATGTGTACCCAATATACAGTGACGGTCCAGTCGAATACCAATTGCATAAACATTCACTTATATTTCTTTTTAGCTAACATGTTCCTGCATTATGCAGGCTAGGGATGTAACCCACGTGTGCTACCAATAAAATTTTACTACACCCGCATTGTTCTATACGGCTTTTAGTAAGTGCGAGTGAGACAGTAGATAGGCTATTTTGTTACGGCAATAACGGAACGGGGCAAGTGACTATAAGTCGGGTCGGTGTCGGGCGGTCTAAATGGCATTATTTTTTATTGTCTACCGTGAGTAGAAAATTTTCTTTTGCATTGATTTTTTTTGTTTTGTTTATATGTTATTTATAGATTGGTCCTTGTTTATTATGAATTTAAGTAGGTGTACCGCCGGTGTGGGTATGGAAATATTGATGAGTACAACAGGCAGATCTCAGAACGAGAGGTCTCGCATGTGTCATAATTTTATCATGTTATGTAAAATCAATACGCGATGCTGTAGTCTGTCTGAGATCGCAACGCGGAGAGCAAGAACCCTTACAATTTAAGGTTTGAGATAATCAGTTCTCAGGTTAGTCAGTGAACGTGTAGATAATAGTCTTGGAATTCCTTAGCAGTTCATGCGTTTCCTTCTTCCTATAGTCCCGGGTCCTTTCCTTAAAGAGCATATGATGAGGCCGTCAAACTGAGCGCCACCATTGTAACACTGTACGTTTGTAATGATGACTCTCTATCCTGAGACTTTGCCTTCAGCTTACCATCTTGCGAGGTGAAGTTAAATTGGCGTGGCCTAAATTAAAAATGAAATAAAAAGATGTCCAGTTCTATTAAGTAGTTGAAGAGCCTGAGATGAACCTAAAATATACATAACCTGTAAAAATCATAACCTTCGTTTAGTTTTCATGTAGTCGGGTAAAAAGCCCTTACAACCCCATTGTAAAAGACCTTCAAACTTGTGACTAGTTCTTCTGTCTCACTGGTTCAATATTCAATCCAATTGTATACGTAGTTGTATAAAAAAGTGCATATTATCAGAAGTGAATAAAAACTCATTAATTAATAATGAATCGAGAGTGATTGATTTATATGATAAATCCTTGTCTGTCTGTCTGTATGATTGACAGATTTTGGTTATAATTGACGTGCGGCTGTATTAATTGAGCGAATGGGTCAGGGGCGAACAGATTACCTTCGGCGGGTGTGATCAATGATCATATTAAAGTTCTCATTATTTTATAAAAAGAACAATCGAAAGTTCTAGTACCTTAAAAGACCAACATCTTGCAACATAATTAATAGAGGTATTTATATTGAAATTTAAAAAAAACCCTGACATAAAACTACCTCGAAAAAGTAAAAAAAAAGTATTTTTTTGTATCGGGAGTTTTTTTTTACTTTTACTTTAAACTTTATTTCATAATTTTTAAATTGAACACCCAGTCAAACTCTTTCATTTAATACGCATTTTAAGAAGAACTAATAAAATATAGGTACCTATAAAGGTAATTCACGATTTTGTATATATTATAAAGCTTTAGAGCCTTGCTTTTGTGTTTCTACTCCAGTTTCTATAGTTTTTGGTGTCTTTTACTGACTTGTCGAGGGAACAAACAGAAAAATACACAGAAAATATCACAGCGAGAGAAAGAAAACTCGAAATAAAAACCTAAAACCACCCATCGGGCCAGCGTCAAAACAGTAAACCAAAGAGCATTTCATAATTGGGAGAAGTTAATGTTCAGCAGTGGATTCCGATGTCTAATTAATTGAATAACAATTATATTACAACTCTCTTAACCGAATAAACCATATCCAATCTAAATCTCAAGTAAAAAATGTTTTTTTTTTATAATCCCCGAAGTATCCCCGAAGGGGTAGGCAGAGCAGCTAGCACCCACATTTCGTCAGTTTATGTTTAGGTCCCAATGTAATAGGAGCCTATTGCCATTCACCGTGCACTTATAAACCTGCGATAAATATACACATAAACTTCGAAAAGCATCGCAGTCACTAGTGTGTGCCTTGGTAAACCTGGGATCGAACGCGAGACCTCGTCTCAGCAGTCCATTACCCATACCACTAGGCTATCGCGTAAAAAATGATAATTACTCAATATCAAGTACTCGACATTGTTGTAAATTTAATATGCCCTTATTTGCTGCAGTACCTCATAAAATTGTTCATAATTCAAATTACCAAGTCATAAAGGACGATAATAATATAATTATTAACGATTACAACCTAAAACATGGCGACCTTGGAGCGTAATGCTTGCAATCATGTCAAGTGCACTCGGTCGATCAATATTTGGCCAAAGAATAAAGGATTGCGTAGAAAAGACAAAGCACCCGCCTGTCGGACTATACAAAACTATTTTACCTACACTACAATTCCGAGCATTTTTCTATTTGCATTTTTAAGTAATTGGGTGGTTATGCCTATACTATTTTATGCACGATGTACGGAATAGTTGGTTGTGGTAGCTGAAGCCCTATAAATCCCGAGTAGTCTAACTGAAGAGCTTTGACAACGTCAATTGGTTGTGTACGTCAGATGGCTATTGCTTCATAGAAAATATCGAAGTTCAGTCACATCTTAGAAAGGTGACCTCTAACCACAAATTTGGCAAAATGCTCAGAGAATCATTATGATGTAGGGAAATAATTGTCATGAATAATAGAATTCCTTTAAATCGGCTATTGAATTTCGTAGATGTTTATAGAAACTATTCAGGCAACAACAAGTGAATGAAAATTTTGGTTGAAAAGAAATTTATTAGACGTGAAGTTGTTTTGATCGAAGTCTTTCTTAATCATGCTGTTGAAAATACCTTTAGAATATCCTGAGATTATTTTTAGCAAACTTTCATAAAATATAACTACAGCCACTTGAGTGAAGGTACACTAGTTTTCGTAATAAAATAATAATATTTTCAAATCGAAGTTAAATTTCAGGTCATT
This sequence comes from Pelosia muscerda, assembly GCA_963691645.1. Taxonomy (NCBI): domain Eukaryota; kingdom Metazoa; phylum Arthropoda; class Insecta; order Lepidoptera; family Erebidae; genus Pelosia; species Pelosia muscerda. The sequence continues at coordinate 19,338,905 of OY829102.1, read as the reverse complement.
ACTTGAATATATATAATATTATAATGTAATATAGTATGAAAGAAGTCTATCATAATACGTCTGTCATATTCGCGCAGTAATAGTACGTACGACACATGGACATGACTGGTTTGAGCATGGACGTAGGTTTGTACAGAAATACATGAATTTTGAATACCCTACATAACATTGCAAAATAAAGCTTACATTTACTAAGCCTACCGTACTCTCTGCGCTTTAAAATTATCTTTGGCATCTATTATCCCTAAAAATCAAGCTCTTGTTAAATTAAAGAAAGGTTTACTACCACATCAAGGCGATTACCATAACAGTTGATTGATAGCATTTATTTTTAATACAGTAATTAAAATATCGTTTGTATGTTTTATTGTGGAATATAAAATTTTATGGATTTTTGATTTTATTTGTTGTAAACAATGATCAAGATTGGGCATGGAAATGTACTTTAAAGAATGATAAACTCTATATTTTATACTTATACTAGCAGCATGACCTGGATTTGCCTGCATTTGTAAATAGTCATCGAACCTTTCATTCGGAACAGGAAAATGTGTAAGAAACCAGTCGAGATATGATTCCATGAAAAATAACACCAGTACTAATAGAACTCTGCCTATCCCATCGGCAAGTAAATGACAATGAAATAATTACCTCCTTCTATTTTGCTCTCCTTCTAACTAACCTCTCATCTCTCATTAAGTAACCTTACTTTAATATTCCTCTAGTCCCTCTATAAAGCATTACAAAATCACCAAAACCAAAATATATTATCGAAACTAAATAATTTCGTCCATCTATTCGACATGGTGCAACAATGTCCTGCCGTGAAAGCCATCAGTCAGTTGTCAAACGTCCGTTGCACAGGTCAAGGGGTCGCGACAACCCCACCCCCTCTCCGGAGGGTGGGGGGTGAGGGTCGCAAGTCTAACTTGATTGATTTCCTAGCTGTTTACACATTTCTACTTCCAACTTTCTGATGGATTTTGTATTTTTTTTCTTGACTAGTTTTGAACCGCGTTCCATTTATATAATGGTATTTTTCAAAGGATTTCATATAATAATATGAAGTTCGTTTCACATTGAGTTTGACAACTTTTACATACTTTTATTTACCTTAAACATTATGTCAAATAATTACAGGATTACGATTCAGACTATAAACAAGTCGTGACATATACGAGACGGGAGGCCGATTCTTTGTCAACTGTTTTTGACCTGCACTACGTATGGGCGGCGTGCCTATTGTCGGTAACTCGAACGTTTCAATCGATAGATAGTCCATGTTGCCCATAATATAGACCTGATAAATCGTCACTCGTGAGGGCCTTCGCTGGCCCTGGGTCAGCAGGGCTTCGGCGGGGGTGTTTCAGGTACATCGTACTCGGAACCTGTGGTTACAGTCGTCGTATACTATGCAAATTAATAATATAATGCCACTATACATACATTTACATTATTAGAATAAATTAATTATATTATCTTCATACACAAACATGATACTTTCCTTAATACCTTACCAAGCCATATTAAAATATCAAGACTCATCGGACGGCGTAATATCTCGTGAAATATTAATTCTCATCATATCGTGGATGATTGACGGCTGTCTACGAGGGATATATCCGTCACGGGCGCGGTAAACAGACCCCTCCCACCCCCCTCCCGGGCCGGGGGTGAGTGGGGAACCCCCGTCTGCCTCCCGAGTGGAATATCTCAATCTTTAGCGCGATTTATTGATTGATAGATTGATTCTACGCGGTTTCGTAATATAGTGATTTGTGTTGGTTTTGGTTCATTGCTAATAATAATTTATATATAAATAATATTAGGAAACAACTCAGAATTGGGAGCAATGGCAAATATGGGAAGAGGATTAATGCTGCAGTGTACAAGCTAGTATCATGTGTCGATTCTGTTGAAATACTAAATTAATTTCACTGGAATAGAATGTATACCTTTCTTATTTATTGAGAGTCTCTTCCTTCCAATTTGGCCAACTTTGGCCAACTTCAATTCGATCAAATATTTTCAGATACTAATGTTTCATTGGTATAAAATATTTAATTATTATTTATTATATTTGATTATTTTTTTATATATTAGTAATGAACAAAAGATACTAAAAAATTAAACAAATATATTAATTTATTTGAATGAATTGTTAACTTTTAAAACGTATATTTCATTTCAGAAATCACTAATAAACTAAACGTAACAAAATCTATAATTTATTATCAAAATCTATGATCAAAGATTAACACAAGAAAATTTAAGATTCGAATAACTTGTTTAAACACTGAACAGTCACAAATGCATTGTTTCTTGATGTAACTGATGTAAGAGTTTAAATTTTTACTTCAGACTTCTCTCAAACATGATTTAGCTTGACTTTTTGATCCTAATACCTATATAATTTCTAGATTATAATGCACATCTTAGATTAACCTTCAGTGAAACTTGCATTTCATATTCTTATATCATTGAAATACAGACCGAAATAGCTTGTGACCATTTTCCAGTACGATGCAAATATTCTGCAATTTTTCTTTGTGCATTTTATATCAACTTAAGGCTTCGGTTTAAGGTTGAATATCAATTGATTTACTGCCGGATGTTAAATATGTTGAAATGTTTAAGGTTGTTTTGATGGAGTGGCCCGTCAATTAAATAGGAGAGGAATCAGTAGTGCGTCTTGGGTTTGATTGAGTGCAGTCATGCAGATTTTTCTCAGATACACGCCGTTTGAAATGAAATGATTTTTGTTCCTCGAGTTTACAGAGTAATATTTATTTATGATTCTGTATTATAGCATTCTCGGTAAATTGTATTCAGTAAGTTGTAAATTTTACGTGTCATCATAATCAAAATGTGTAGTGGTATTTCAGAAATTTACTTTAAGTAAATCACATGATTTTTTTTAACTATACAGCTATAAAATTGGTCATTTTTTAAATTTCACGTCTGGTGACTTAAGACCTCTCCATATTTAGGTAGAATGTAACGAAATATGTCGCAATATCTACACAATTACTACTTATAAATTACTAGCTGACCCGCTTAACATTTTTTTAACATAACATTTTTGCAACATTTTTCACTTCTGCGCCGCACCAGTTGGTTGTAGCATGATGTTATATACGTATAAACCTTCCTCTTCAATCATTTTATCTATTAAAAAACTGCATCAAAATCCGTTGCGTAGTTTCATAGATTAAAGCATACAAAGGGACAGAGTTTGTTCTATACTATATAGTAATGCATTAAACCCTCTTAAAATCTGAATCTAAATATGTATTAGGTATGAGAGAGCTTAGTTCCACGTTATTAATATCAAAACAATACTGAATATTTCCAAACACAGAAATTCTAATACAATTATTCCACATGATATAAAAGGTTTGTCCGTACAAACAAACAAAACGTCCCCCTGTGCGAATCAGTAAAACAAAAAAAACACTAGTTATCATAATAAAATAAACCTTGTCAATCAGCCACCTGCATTAGCGAGTTATTCATAACGCTATTTACAAGGGAGGGGTGTAAAAATCGATGATCGGTACTGTCCGACCCACATAGACTTTGCTTCGTCAAGTTTGATTGAATCAACACGACAGACAGATGTAGGTGTAGAGGTGACGTGGCACGTGTGTGACTATACGTGTGTGTGTGTGATCATAGAATTAAAGAAAGAGTGTTAAGGCACTTATAGTTACTCACAACTCAATATTGGTGATCTATGAGAACCGGTGAGTGAGTACGTTTAGTATGCTTTGAATTTTTAACTTCATTTACACATTGTTTTTTTAAAAGTCGTGTCGTTAGTCGTCACAAAGTTACGAAGGTATAGTTTGCGTGTTGGATTTCAGAATAAATTTCCTGAGTGATTCTGATTTTTACTCATCATTTTATGGATACTGTGACAATATAAAATAGTAATGTGCAAAAATCATTATTAGATGTTATCATTACGACTTGACCTTGCTTGATTGATTTATATTAATATGATACTTGTTTATTACATTTTCCAAGCTAAGAAACAAAGCAGATCCATTCTAACCACTTAACTATTTTAACTAGCGTAATTTACCTGAATCTGAAGCTAAAGATAGTAAAAATCGAACAACAATGCACAAACAAATCTAATCGACTAACTTTGTTTGTTGAAAACAAGTAATTCTGCGACCAAAGATAGAAAACTGAAACGTTAAGCTTATTGATGTCAGTCTTTGTCAACTCCAAATGTCTTTTTAAGTAATTGCCTTCTAGTAATTACTGACTCTATTACTCACAACTGTAGTAGGTATGAGCAAATAAAAATATTAATTTCGAATAAAATAATTCAAAGATCTGTTTCTCCAAAAAAAATCTAATATCAACCTAATTTGTTTCAAAATCAGACACCCTAATTAGTGAGAATTCAAAAAAAAAATGTTTTTCAAACGCTGTCACTTCTAGTCACCACGAGTCCACACGAAGAGTAAATAAAGCGTCGGTCGACAAAGACGTCCGTCTGTGCGCGACATCTGAGCGACGTGTGTCGCCTGCCGCCCCCACCGCCCAGCACTGGGCCCCGTGTCCCCTCGCGGGCTCCCGCCAGCGTCCAACACCGATAATGATGTTAACTCACCGTTTGAGACCGGCCCTGCTTTGTTGAGTTTTTTCAGTTAATGCTTGGTGATTTAGTATTTTAATATGGATATGTTGATAATGAAATGAGTGACGTGGTGTCATGTACACTCAAATATGAAACATGTCATTTTTTATCAATGATACGTAGACAACTTACATTTTGTTATTCAATACTCTGTGTTGGCGAACAAAATAGAAAGAGAGATCTACTATAAAATCTATTTGATCGTTACTTTGTTGTAAATTTTAAAAAAGGTCTCATGAAACTGCAATCTCGAAGAAAACAGACCGATAAAAAAACCTATTAACTCGTACTTGCTTTCAAATACAAACAAAAGTTACACAGAGTTTCATAAAAATCACAAACTGCGTTCATACATAACGGAACTAGAAAACATACATTCCCATTTCCTGGCACAAAAGTCCATAAAAATATAAGTTCCAACGGTCGCTATGGAAATCCCATAACAGAAGGAAACTGCAACACAAGTTGCTCCAAATAAATTTCATCAACGTACGAATCCCGGACGGCGAACTCGACTTGTACAGTAAATTGTCTTCAAGAGCTGACCAGCCCCCCTTTTCACCTACAGGGTGAAGGGGGGTTCAAAGGAGGCCACCGACATTCCCCCGTTCGTCTTGCTTATGACTGACGGCCGGACAGCTTGAGTGATTGAGAGTGACTGGAGACTTAATGCGCGGAGCGAGATAGTACACCCGCAGCAAAGCGCGCGAAGCGACGTACCGCCTCTGTGCAATTTATCGTTCTATGACCATCGTGTACGCTCGCGTTTCGTTTATAATTCGCACTCCATATTACAGAACATTTCGCGCAAAATTTTGCACATGTTATTATTATAAATTAAAATATACGTTGCATCGTTTTAATACAGTTTGTGAGGTGTTTGTAATTAGCGATGCGAGCTTGACGCTTGATGGATGGCTCGGAAAATATCCGGTGTGGCAATGTTATTATAATTAATTGGCGCTGAGGGCAATGCGCATCGCGTATTAAAATTAGACACATAGGTATGTGTTCGGTCTGTAATAAATAGTGATCAATTATTTATCCCTTTGTGTGTTACATTTGAAAGTTAATCTTAATTAAAATAAAGTATTTTTGTCCGTTCAGGAGCCAGGTTGCACACTGTGCAATTAGAGAATGCTAGTGATATTTCTAGTCAAGTTCTACCAATTATGAGATTTAGCTACATGCATTCATATTTATACACCATCTTTCTTAATAAATTAAAAAAAAAAATTATTATTATCAGTAGGTACACTACAAAATGAATATACGCAAATGTCCGTTCGTGCGGACGGACAGGCAATCAGTCCCGTCGCATCATGTGTCCGTCACTGTATGTAAACGTATAATTTTTGCTCATAATTTCTTCAATACATTGTAATATACATGTATTTTTGTACAATGACCGTGGCATATATCATTTACGGTGCAATTTTTCCATCAACCAAAGTGTACGAGTGACATGATTGTTTTTTAAGAATATATAACCTCTTACCCCTCCAGCTAAGCTCAATGACTTGTGTTACATAGGCGTGGGTTCACGTCGGTAGTGTAATGGCCAGGTTTCGAACCCCTCGATCGTAAAGGCCGACTACTTAACCACTAAACCACCGACGCTTCAACATATTTTTACATGAAACTTAGGCATGAGCCATGCAGGGACTTTTATTAACGTTATTTTATAAACCGTTATCAACTTTGACAGAAATTGATTTCTCAGTGATGTATTAAATTTGAAATCATTAATTAGTTGCAAAGCCGTTTTAATTGATGATAGAGACTCTGGGCACACACGAATCTATTGCACACAAGAATTTTGATTTGCTAGGTCTACTTCTCTGAGGCTTCTCTGAGGGCTCGTGCCCTGAGTGTCCCTATGGTAAAGATGCCATTGATTAGTTGATTATCTATTATATATCTATTCTAGTGAAAGAGATTTTTTTAAACATGTCCAACGCCACTTTACATATTTAAATTCAACGATATTGTAAGATAAATAAGGTATTAGCAGTCCACATTAAGAACACACACACTCTTTTTAAGAAACTATGACCATGTTGTACGCCCACGTATTGAACTGGACCCAAGATGCATTACTTTGGAATAGGTCAGTGTTGTTTTATGGCACACAGGTTGGACTCAACATTTAACATATTGAGACTTCTTCTTTCTACAGTGTTGTACTACTAGGGGAGCAAATATAACAGAAGGTATAATTTTAGTTCGGTTGGAGCAATTTCCTGGATATTTTTTTGTAAATATAATACTAACTGACCCGCGCAATTACTCTATCTATTAAAAAAACCGCATCAAAACCCGTCACGTAACATTAAAGATTTATTCATACTTAGGGACAGATAAAGCGACTTTGTTTTATACTATGTAGTGATAGATAATTCAATAACAGAAACAGTACAGTAGTTGGTGTTGAACAGTAGTTGGAGCCTTAAAAATGTCTAATCTGTCTTATCTGCTATGTTTCGATATATAGCCTATACTTATAGGTTGTAGAGGTCAGAGGCAATCGCTTTACGGAAAATATCAAGATTCTATACCTAAATCTAGAATCTATTAAGAAAAAAAATACAAGTTTTGAATCATACAGATTCTAACACTGTCCTGATAACAGAAGATTGCAAGAAATGTGCTTGCAGAACTTTGCAACTTACTTCCTTGCTACTTGCAATAGCAGGCGTTACTTCCTAACAAGGCCATCTGTCTGTATAACGTTTCGAATAACATATTTAAATTGAATAAATTTTATTAACCTGATTCATAATTGATATGTAATGAAATAAACTTGTAAAATATTTTATTAATATTTATATCGGCGAATCGACATCCGAGTACCAGGAAAGTATAAGCACTAAGAGGTTGCAAATTACTCAACAAGATTACAATATTATATTTACTGTTGTACTACACCTTATCACACTTGTAATAAAGCCGTTTTTTCTCTGTTTTTATCTCCGATATGTATTGTATAGCGTAGGAGTCCGACACGATGATCGGTCGACAATTTGATTGTGAATATATCGCTCGGTCGAGTTGTAAACAAGCGTTGTAGGTGGGTCCGCGTTCGATTCTCGGACGCGAAAGTTCTGTTTGGAGTGTGGCAGTAATAAAATGTCTAGTGTGTTCAATAATTTTTAGACTTAAAGAAGGGATTTTAGGAGAGACTGTGCTGTATATTTGATGTTTTATAGGCTTTAGATAATCATATTGCGATGTTATACAGCTATGTAAATAGGTGAGATGTTTTATTATTATTACATAGTGTTATTTTTAGGAGTCCGTTTGTTTGTTAGCTAAGTTTTTCTAAACAAGTTTTTTTCTTACTTTACTTTAGATATGAAGTAGGTATGTAGATAATTCACAGTGACAATTAGATTTCCTTTTGTATTTTCTTTTTTTTAATTGGACACGTTTGTACTGAATTATTAACTTCGAAATACCACTTTGTATGAACATTTCCAATATATATACAAAAATGACCTGTTTGGTATGGTGGTAGAGATAGACTGGAGCGTCAGGGGTCACCAGTTCGATTCTCACTTAATACTAATTTGCGTTTGTGTGGCTGTTATAATTCAGTATAAGCAGAACCTTGAACTTTTAAGCGTGGTGTGAAACTGGTGGTAGAAATTTGATGGCACAAATTTGTCATAAATTTCGACCGGGTGGGTACCACCGTGCACATGTGCGGAAAACCCTCCATAGTAATCCAACCTCGGTTGGATTGCGTTCAGGGGTCAGCAAGTGCATAGCCGGGCAGAGGTGGTGGTAGTCGCAGCATTAGTGGGACCAGTGGGTCTTGGCGTAGTCTGGTGGGTATGGCGCGGGGCGACCCGCCGAGCAGGGAGACCCGTAGAAACGGTGGTGCCGCTGGCCGCCCGCGGCATAGTACAGGGGCCCAACTGGGGCTAACCACCCTGGGAGGCTGCCTCACCAGGCCGCGCATAATCCCGATATGGTTCGTCGTGCCGGTTGGTGACCGGACGGGACCCCGGCGACCATATTCGGGGGGGTACGGGGGCCCTTCCGTTCGGCGCATCGGCTCTCACCATGCCTCACAATCACAGATAAAACCAATCTCCCGCGCTTTGTCACGCGGTGCTGCGACGACAATCACCTCTTTTTTCACGCCTTCTCTTACCCTCTACCATGGCAGTGCATATTAGAGATTATGGCAACACAGCGGCTCTTCATGTTCCCACTAGCTCGCTTTTTGAGGTGGAGTCCACTAACATCTGTGGGCTCCATGCAAACCTCAACGCCGTCCACCAACATCTTGAGACGGCGAAACCAGCCATGCTCTTTCTGACGGAGACACAAATATGCCGCCCTGACGACACGACCTACCTGCTCTACCCCGGCTATGTTCTAGAGGAAAATTTCCGTGCCAAAGCCGGGGTATGCGTGTTTGTTAGGGCGGATGTTTGTTGTCGCCGTTTGCGCTGCCTTGAGGACCCATCCTTTTCTGTCCTGTGGGTACACGTAGACCATGGCTGTACTAGTCAAATCTATGTGTGCCTTTACCGTTCCCATACTGGAGATGCCGAGACAACTCGACTCTTTGAATATCTGAGTCAGGCGGCAGATGATGCGCAGGAGCGGTTTCCAAACGCTGAAATGGTATTTTTGGGGGACTTTAACGCCCACCATGAAATCTGGTTGGGCTCCTCCAAAACAGACCATGCGGGAAGAGCCGCCCACGCGTTTGCTCTGGCTCACGGCCTGACCCAACTGGTACATGAGGTCACTAGGATACCAAGGGGGCCGGGCCTAGCACCCTCCTTGCTAGACCTTCAGCTGACGAGCCACCCAGACCAGTACAATGTCTCGGTGCGAGCCGCTTTGGGCAACTCCGACCATTGTCTGGTCTGTTCCAAGGTGCCTATCATAGCGCCCTCACGACCAGTGCAGGGAAAACGGCGTCTCTGGCACTACTCGTCGGCTGACTGGGATGGACTGCGTGACTATTTTGCGTCCATCCCGTGGGTTGAGCGCTGCTTTGAAGGTAAGGACCCATCGGATAGTGCAACTGCTGTCGTCGGTGAGATCAGTCTGGGTATGGAGTACTATATCCCATACACTGATGTCACCGGTGCCCGCGGAGTGCGCCCTTGGTTTGGGCGCGAATGCGCAGAGGCTGTTCAGCATAAACAGTCTGCGTATCGCGCTTGGGTAAGGGCGCGCGCTACGCACGATTCCAACATCGGGTACTTTAAGGCAGCGTACAACAAAGCCACTAGGGTCTGCAAGAGGGCTTTTGTCAGAGCAGATGCTCAGCGCATAGCACGGGTTGGTCAAGAACTAGTAGCGCATCCCACGGGCAGCCGTGGCTACTGGCGACTGGCCAAAGCCGTGCAAGCTAACTTCTGCCAGCCTTCGCTGCCCCCCCTGCGTAACCCTGATGGATCTCTGGCACATGAGCCGCAAGAGAAAGCAAATTTGCTGGTTAATCTCTTTGCGGCCAACTCCCGAATCGACGACTGTGGTATGCAGCCACCGACTCTACCCAATAGTGACCACGCAATGCCTGATATTCGTATCAGGCAACGCGATGTCCGAGCAGTACTGCAGTCACTCGATGTCCGGAAAGCCGGTGGTCCGGATGGTATACCAGCGGTGGTTCTTCAAAAATGTGCAGCGGAGTTGTCTCCAATACTCACGCGGCTGTACCGACTTTCCTACATTTCGGGTACAGTGCCGACGGCGTGGAAAGAGGCGAATGTACAGCCGATTCCCAAGAAGGGAGATCGCTCAGACCCAGCCAACTATCGGCCCATAGCCGTCACCTCAGTGCTGTGCAAGGTCTTCGAGCACCTTATCAACACACAGCTCATGCGTCACCTAGAGGACCACTCTCTAATTAATGACCGACAATATGGTTTTAGGCCGAAACGGTCAACGGGTGATCTTCTGGCGTATGTTACCCATCTTTGGGGTGAGGCTATGGACAAGCATGGTGAGTCACTGGCTATTAGCCTAGACATCGCCAAAGCGTTCGATAGAGTCTGGCACAAATCGCTTCTTTCCAAACTACCAGCCTTCGGTCTGCCTCTTAGACTGTGCAATTGGGTTGCTAGCTTCCTGCAGGGGCGCCGTATTCGCGTTCTCTGTGATGGACGAGCATCGGAGTTCCTGCAGGTAAATGCTGGTGTGCCGCAGGGGTCCGTCTTATCACCCACTCTCTTTCTTCTGCATATCAATGACATGCTGTCCACCGGCAGCATCCACTGCTATGCAGACGATAGCACTGTACACGGGAGCTACCACGGACATTCTGCGGCCAAGCAGTCCGATATAGCGGAAAAGAGGCGACTTCTTGTCACTGGGCTTGACCGGATCCTCAATCACGTTTCCCAATGGGGATCTGAGAACCTGGTCGAGTTCAATGCCAAGAAGACGCAGGCATGCGCGTTTTCAGCAAAGACATCTCCTTTCCTTCCTCCTCCCACTCTTCAGAGCACACCACTGCCATTACAGGATAACCTCAATATACTCGGTATGGACGTGCGCTGCAAACTGAACAACAAGAACTATATCGAGAGCATCATCAAAACAGCTTCGCGTAAACTCGGAGTCCTGAACAGAGTGAGACGTTTTTTCACGCCGGAGCAGCGGTGTCTTCTTTATAAGACACAAATTCGCTCCTGCGTGGAATACTGCTCGCATCTCTGGGATGGCTCCGCAAAGTACTTATTAGATGCTCTCGACAGGTTGCAGCGACGTGCGGTCCGCATTATTGGGAGTCCTGAGGTCACAGAGTCCCTCGAGCCTTTGCAGATGCGTAGAGATGTTGCGTCATTGGCAGTATTTTACCGTCTCTACCATGGTGAATGTTCTGATGAGCTCTTCCAACTAATCCCACCCTCCCCTTTCCTACACAGGACAACGCGTGCAGGGCTTAGGTGTCACTCGCATACGGTACAGAATATTCCATCAAGAACCAAGCGGTTCGGTGAGTCTTTTCTCTGCCGTACCATTAAGTCCTGGAATTCCTTGCCGGCGCACGTGTTTCCTTCTTCCTACAGTCCCGGGTCCTTTAAGCGGGGCGTGAAAAAGCATCTGATGAGGCCGTCAAGCTGAGCGCCACCATTGTAGCACTGTACGTGTTTGCAATGGTGACCCTCTTTCATGGGACTTTGCCTTCAGCTTAACATCAGGCGAGGTAAAGTCAAATTGACGTGCCATAGATAAAAAAAAAAAAAAAAAAAAAAAAAAAAAAAGCATCTGATGAGGCCGTCAAGCTTAACGCCACCATTGTAACGCTGTACGTGTTTGTAATGGTGACCCTCATTCCTGACACTTTGCTGTCGTCCCACCGAGGTGAAATCAAATTGATGTGTCTATATAAAAAAGAACAACAGTAGTAGTTGAATTTTCTTCTTTTTATTATATTAGTGTAGAAGAGACCTCGGAACCACTTCGTTAACATTTTGCAGAGTAATAGCATAACTTGAAAAGAAAAACTTTTGCCATTATTATTTTTATACGAACGAAGTTGCGATCAACAGCGAGTATTCAACAAAATGAATCACAAATCATAACATTATAAATAACTACTCTCAATCTTCAATATGTCGGCCAGTCCGTCAGCCTCACCCACTCTTCCGTACTGTCAAATAATTATAATAAATTGATCGACGCTCATTGCGTCGGTTGTCAATCAATCAACTTGATTGAATCAATCATTGGGTTATTGTCATCGATGTTGTCCTATTATTGCTTTCCGACGTCAATTCGACTCCTTGACCAATTGATAGATTTTATATTGATATTATAAGTCTTTTTTTTCTTAACTTTCAAGTCAGAGACTGTTGGAAAGGCTATATCGGACTCCAACCGACTAAAACGCAATGTCTGAGATAATGTGGTTCTCAGATTTGAATTGGAATCCTAACACACTTGAATTTTTCTTAGCAGTAAATTAACATTCGCCGCATAAGTCAATGTTATTTTTAACCGACTTCCAAAAAGGTTCTCAATTCCACTAATCGAATTAAGAACTTCTTTTTATTTCAATTTATCATGCTTTTAATTGAATGAATAAACTTTTATTAAAGACTTGAAAATGAGAATGAGGATATTTTTGACAATAGAACACATTAAATTTGTTTAGGTTAATAGTATACAGGGTGTTAGGGAAACACTCCCGAAGCTTGTTTATCGTAATCTCGATACCTTTTCATTACGAATTCGATAGTTTTTCGTGATAAAGACGCAGTACTTCTATTCAACAACAACAATTCATTCAAGTCCTTTGATCAGACTGAAATTTTGAAATGCAAATCTTCTTCTATCCAGTACATCTTGACAGACACGACATGAAATTGACAGTACAATTTCTGCCTACCCTCTTGTAGTTTCTAAATGCATTACATAAACTGATGCCGGGCTGTCCGTAACTGTTGTGACAGGGGAATACTTCCTGATTTGTTGCGCAGGTGAGGCGATGCACCTAGCTGGGGTGCTTGTATAGTGATAAGCGGTGCGGGCACGGGTTTTTAAGCGGGCATCAAAATACGCTTGCTCTATGCCGTACTTATAAAAGGCCGTACAAATATTATAAATATGAAAGTTGATGGTTACTTAATAGCTGAACGAATTTAAGTGAAATTTAGTATACATATACATGATAGTCTGGTTTTTTGATATTCACGAAGAGCGAAATCTATGCTCGGTCCCTCTCCGTGAGTAGCGGCGCTGCCGTGAAAGGAATTACTACACCACGATGGCAACTCAAAAATGCTGTCGATTCGATTGTAGAAGATATTCAGGAAATAGGGTGGAGACATGAGAAACGGCTAGGTATTAAGCATTTTTTTTAATCATGACACGTAAATTTGACTTCACCCCGCCTGATGGTAAGCTCAAGGCGAAGTCTCAGAAACGAGGGTCACCATTACAAACACGTAAAGTTTTACAATAGTGGCACTCAGCTTGACGGCCTCATCATTATCATTATTATTTGTTTGATGAAGTATTTTATATTTAAGACCAATGTCATAACACAGTGAGAATCACATTATTATTTTTTTCTAAACACGAAACTCAGCCTCAACATGTTTTAATAAATGATTTTGTTATATTTTTATGGGAACATGATACGGTAAAAGTCAGTGAAGTCCGAAGCTTTTATTCCAAAGTCTCTAAGGGGATTAATTTAATAATACTTTATCAAAAAAAAGTCTATCAAAATGTATTGTAACCACACCCGAAACGTCACGGATCTACACTATAATCTGACGCGATGCGCCGGCGCATTCTGATTAAGGACGTCGACGCACACGCGTACACCTCGGCTGTTGCAATTATTATTGCAAGTTTGTGCTTAAATTGCTGCAATAAAGGCTACCTACTTTATTAATTGTTGAAGAGGGCTACTTTTTTAAGTTAGTTTTATTTATATGCTCATATTACTTACATTATGTTGGTTTTATTTTTTGATCTTTAAATCCCTCATACGCTTTTATTTTAAACATTAATAACATTAAATAATTATTGTATTTTATTGTTTCAGGTAAGACCAACATCACAAGTTATCATTTTAACCTTTAAAGGCGAACAAATTGAGTCCGGCCAAGAATTGTTGGTAGGTAAAAGATTAAAAAAATTGTTTATTTTAGCACGGTAGCTTAGTGGTACGGGTAATGGACGAGGTTTCGGGTTCGATACCAGGTTTTACCATGGCACACACCAATGACTTTTCAATGCTTTTCGAAGTTGTGTGTATTTATCGCAGGTTTATAAGTGCCTGGTTAATGGCGCCTAAATGACCCTGGACATAATATACTAATAACACTTTGATTTCTCGAAATTTGTGCTTTTTTATTTAGGACACGTCAATCTGTCTTTACCCCGACTGATGGTAAGCTGAAGGCAAAGTCACAGGAAAGAGGGTCACCATTACAAACACGTAAAGTATTACAATGGTGGCACCAGCTTGCTAAGATTAATATTTTAGAACATTATAACTGTTTCAAAGGAGTCTTAAACCAAACCTACCTATCCAAAGCTCCAACATTCCTATAACATAACATAACATAAACTCACGCCTTTATCCCCGAAGGGGTTAGGCAGAGGTTCTAGCACCCACATTTCGCCAGTTTATGTGTAGGTCCCAATGTAACAGGTGGCGAGCCTATTGCCATTAACCGGGCACTCGTAAGCCTGCGATATATACACACATAACTTCGAAAAGCATCGAAAAGTCATTGGTATGTGCCATGGTTACCTGGGATCGAACCCGAGACATCGTCTCAGCAGTCCATTACCCATACCACTAGGCTACCGCGGCTGTGTACATTCCTATAGTTTCTTATATTTATCGTCACTCCAGCTCTGACCCCTTCTTTAATCGCAAGGTATTAATAATCGCATCATACACGGATCGCGGTATCGCCACGATCTGAACAACTCGGGACTCGAATCCTGCCCCGAGCGGTCAGCTGATTGATGGCCAATGGGCTAGGGCTAGCTTACCACTTAGAATTATGACTGGGATTATTTCTAGCTCATAGATTTTACTAGGTCCACTAAGTTTAATATAATTTCATGGTTATAATTACTTGATTTCATGCTTTGAGATATAGGTACGTGAGGGTTTAATTCCTGGGTTGGGCAAGTTTTTATATAAATTTCCTGTTACGAAATTGTTATTACCATCACAGAGTTTAAATAATATGTAATGTACTTTTATTTTTTTCCGTGCACAAAATACCCACGGATATCAATCTCACCGGAGTTGGTGACACAGGTTACGTCGGACTCGAACTGACTAAAACGCACGTCGTCTTTGGATATCTAGTTGTTGAGATGTAGTGAACATATCCCTTGTACCCCGGCGGACGATATTCAGGAGAAGTAAAACCAATTGGACGTGACCTCACAATATTTGTATAAGTCTTTTGGTATCCAGTAGCGGGTAAAAGGTGTAGGCGCTTACATCAATATAATGAGTAATATTTACAAAAAAGGACATAATATATCAAGAGTAGGTATGTAACTGTCTGGTAGACAACCCTAAGTGACATGCGCACACGCAGACGCCTCAGTGCAAATTATAAAATTCACCTTACGAACAAAGGCGATCCTTATCTGATCCTGGATGATAGAGTACTCTGTTTGTCGGTTTCATTGCAACTATGTGCCGGTATGCATAGAACATCTTCTGTCCTGCTTCTTCTTGATGTAGTCATTATCCAGAATATTCCAATTACGACCAGAGAGGGTCAATGAATCGCAAATGATAAGATTATAAAATAAACATGTATTACGCTCCCTAATTTCCGAACATATAGCTACTTAAAATTCATAAAAAATTACATCCATTAACGTTGAAGTATCGCATTTTGATTCCGCGCAACGAAAATAACCCACTCGATGTTGAACACCGAAATTAGTCAGCGCTCGTCGCCGTCGCCTGCGCATCAATCAACCGATAAACCAATTTAATTGATTGCGTCACTCAATCGATAACCGTCGTATCGCGGCCAATTCAAAATAGGAATCGCTGATTTTTTTTTTAAAGTATTCATCTGACAATTGACATGGTTATGCCAGTGTTTAGAATTTTTGTATTTTTAAGAAACATTTGGGGCTAGAATTTGTGTATTTTTTAGAAGATTTTATAAATATAGGTCTGGGCTTCAATAATTACACAGCAACGTCAAGACTGTTAATGAAGTACCGTATATATTGAATTTGAATCAACTTTATATCCATAGACTAAAAAAAAAGATACAGCTTGGTAATGTAGTACAGCCTTTGTGGTAATAGTGGCTTAAGATATTACAATAAAAATGAATAGGTATTTTTTTAAATACATTTTTAACTGTTTATTCATCAGAAGAAAATTAAAATGTAATTTAAAAGAAACATCAAATGTACTCACAATTAAACGGCAATTATTTTAATTAATGACTGGCTAATACTTTTGTTATTGATTAAACGATCAGAAGAGACATTCTTTATTTTCTTTACCAACGTATTTACGTGTGTACAGACTTCTTGTTAGAATAGACAATACAATAAGATACTATCAAAACTGGAAACTGATCCCCTGATGACCCTTTTTAGGGAAATTCGTCTGGAATAGCTCACTAAAGTAGTAGCCCCTCTTAGACGTCACGCAAAACTCTATCAAAAATTTACTAGATTGTATACATTATGTACATTAAGAGGTTTCTATAGCGTCGGCAGCATGAATGTGACGCCCCTGGTGATGCCACGGCCATAGGCCACGGTAAACACTTTTCATCCGGTGGGTCCACCTAAGTAATATAAAAAAAAATATGTAGACACGTTGGTTATTATGGTTAGGGTCGAATTCGAAGAATATTAGGTATGCGAACTTTCCGTACCGGTAATATCTAATTTTTGACTATGAATGAGGTAACCTGTAAATTTTTCTTTATTTTTTCTTTCCTAAAGTTACCTAGAAGTGATCGCCGTTAAAAATGAGGATACCCAAATTACATATATTTTTATTGTACTTGCTTGCTTTGTGCGGTGTACAATAAATAATTTTTATCTACCTATCCTTTTTTTTTTTTTTTTTTTATCTGTGGCACGTCAATTTGACTTCACCTCGCCTGATGTTAAGCTGAAGGCAAAGTCCCATGAAAGAGGGTCACCATTGCAAACACGTTCCGTGCTACAATGGTGGCGCTCAGCTTGACGGCCTTATCAGATGCTTTTTATCCTTATCAGATCCTTACACTACATTTAAAATAAAGACATCCGAATAAAAAAACAAACATTTGCAGCATGCTATGATGGTCATTTTTCCTATTTTTGGTGTGCTTAATATTGGACAACGAACTGTTAGACGAATAACTAAAGAAAAATATGGCGAGACTGGCACATAAGAAAACAAACTTCTTCACACACGAAAAAAGAGAAAACATGCAAAACCAATCGTCTCCAATCGGTCAGCATACCGTCCCACAACTATACATATGGGATATTATATATAATAAAACAAAAGCACTAAAGCGTCGAACTGTCGAAACAAGACGCGTGTCAATGTGCCTCAAGTCTGACGCCCCCACCAATCAGTTCTCGTTGTCTCCAAGTTCCGATATCTCGTCAGACGTCTCTTCTCGTTCCCGCCACTGACTTCTTTTTGCCCGGCGTGACACGTCGGGTCGATAAGGACGTCAAATGTACAAAGGACTTGTTCGCTTCGTATTCAGAAATTGTTGTGTTTAAATGTTGTTTTAGGAGTGATTGATTTGAAAGAAACGTGGGTACGTTTCGATTTTATAGTGAACAATGTTTTTGGACGAACTTGGTTTGTTGATAAAACCATCGAATCGCCAAATATCTTTGTGTATCTGAGTGTATTGTGTTATACGCAGTTCAAACTATCTTTGTTAAAAATTAAGGGTTAGACAAAAATTATGGGGACTAACTAACTTACGTAATTTTGCAATTTTTAAATAACCTAAGTGGCAAACAAAAATGCAGCTCACCTGCTGGAACCGTGCCCTATGAACCTTTGCAATACCAGGGGGTCACACTAGTGCGGACGATCTTTTAGACCAGAGGGGGAAGGGTGAAGGTTATAAGAATATAGTTATAATAGATTATCTTGATTAAAAATATAATTTAGGTACTGCTTTATATCACCTAGGTAAACAAGCACATAACTCAACTGATGCTTTGGAACTATAATATAATTATATTCAGTAAATGTAATTCCTAAAAGGTTTATTAGAATAGTCCCCGTATTAAAGATGGAATGGAAATTTCAATTAAGTAATGAAATATAAAATGCTCTGACAATCCTCCTTAAATAATGTGCAAAATACACAATAATTAATCAAAAATTGCCTTTTTGTAACCATAACATCCAACTATAGCTTGCTAACACATTTTTCACTCTTTACGCAAAATAACCTCGTCTCTTATAGCCCAAAAAAGAAAAATAACAGTACATTCAGACTGTAACACAGCAGCAATGGGTTACGATATGCAAATGAATGCAGTTCTTTCAAGTTTCATCGTTATTGCTCCCGAGGCTACTAAAACTTGGAAGCCGAAAGGCCGAGGAGCCGAATAGCCCCGCCTGGCATGCTGCAGTGTGTCTTTTCTTATCTAAGCTGGTCGTTAACCTGGATGGGAAGCTTCAGACAGAGTTATTGGTCGTCTAAACTGATTGAGATTGTTTCGTGTTAAAATGTCGAATGTTCAGTAGCGGATATGGAAGTACTTCGGCCATTTTGTTTTATTAACTTGTAGGTTTATCTTAATAACGTTTTCTTTTATAAATTTTGCGACTACGTGGATTCAGTAGAGTTCAGAGAACTACCTATCGGTGCAGATAACATTTTGGAGAAACGAACTCTGTTCTAGAACTATTTTTTGTATTGAGTGTTTCCTAATACGTCACTGGGGCATTTTGAGTGAGCTGAATTTTATAATTTACACATAACATAACCTCACGCACCTCTGCCTACCCCTTCGGGCAGAGGTACTATAGCACCCACATTTCGCCAGTCGTTTAGATCCCAATGTAATAGTTGGCGAGCCTATTACCATTAACTGGGCACTTGTTAACCTGCGATAAATACACACATAACTTCGAAAAGTATCGAAAAATCATTGGGGTGTGCCATGCAGTCTATTACCCATACCACTAGGCTATCGCGCTAATAAAATATCGCTAATTTACCAAGCTCAAAATTAGTTGTTAATCACACAACATTTGATATAGGATTACCTAGCTACACTTACACTTAACAAGTACACATAGTATTTGTTTAGTGTTGCGTTTCTGGTGGCGAGTAGGTGTCACTTTGACAGCTGTCATTTACAGATTTACGTCAAGTTTAATGATGGCTTACACCTAATTCTAAATTACAAAGATGCTTTTTAGTCTAACCGCATTCTTTTGTGTTGTAACTATTAAAACTGGTCAAGTTCGAGTCGGAGTCATGCATTGAGTTCTGTACTACATTAATGTTTGACCTATTCAAGATTATTAACGTGCGTAACTGTAATGTGAGAAAATTTACCTGGTCTATTGTCATTATTTTTCATAGTATTAAAATAGCATAAAAGTTAACAATGAACGCTTGTAGCAGAAGTCTACAGGATAACCTTATTCTTACAATCTCATAAATCGTATGGATCACAGCACTCTGCCACTCAACTTAAATAAGAAGATGTTACTTCTCTTAGTCTTTTCGTGTTGATATAGACAGCTCTTGCATTATTATCCCATATATATATCTGATCATCATCTCCCTGTCCTTGTCGCAATTAATTGGGGTGCATGTCTTTCTCCACTACATATTCCTGTCACTTGTCATTTCCTCATTCACTCCCTTCTTTGCCATATCTTCTTTCACACAATCTATCTATCGCTTCTTGAGCCGAACTGTGTTCCTAAGGCCCTCTACATTCATACTTTGGACCTGATATCATAGGAATGGCGGCCTTTTGAACTTACAAGCATACCATCAGTCAGGGCACTCAATTGCCGGTCGAACACAATACAAACAATTTTCATTATAAACAATTACTCCACATTTTTCTCCAAATCAATCACGTTTTCTAACGTCCACAAAACGGCCATCAATCCAAATTAATTACGAAAGAAACCCTGAAGCGACCACAATCGTGCCACAATGATTACCAATCGGAGATGATTGACCGAGTGGCCGCACAGGTGCTATAATGATGAATAATATTATAATTGCGACGGGATACGTCTTAATATCAATAAAGCAGGTACGGCAACTAATGCCCGTTGAATAAACATCAATCAATCAATACGAGTGAGACGAGACGGGGCAAAAAGTGAAGCGGCCGTCGCTTAGTGTGGATGAGGCTTTATAATTCACTTTTCAAAAACATATAGGTAGGGAAGATGATATCTTTATCAATTGTTCTTAAGTACAGTGGTGAATAAAAATCGTAGGTCCTAGAATATTCATTTATTAATTTATTACTTGCAAGCCAGTAGGTATACATCTGTTTATTTGAATAGGCTCTGGTGAAGGCTTACAAGATTGGAGATCTGAACTCCCGTTAAAATACAACTAGGTATATCATAGACAATAGGAGAACCGTTCACAGTATCTAAAGTAGAAGAATGGAAACAGGGATTAAGTATCAGAAAAGGTAAAAATTCAAAGTGAGGTCATTGTATTTGATTGACATCACAAAAAATTTCATTTTACGAGTATTACTAGTGATATTGAAAATCGGTGCGTTAAAATGCAACTAAACGGATTTCAGAGAAGAAGTAAATAAAAAAGTTATGATTAGATGAAGTTTAAAAACGAGCACATATAACATAACTAGGCATAACCAATACACACAAATACAATGTCTAAAAACTATCCGATCCACATTCATCTTTCCCTAAAAAGTGTTACTAGAGCAAAAAACCGGTGTCGATCCGACAAGAGCCCATGAAGTAAGACCATCGCCACCGTGTGTGTTCGCATGTCACCGTGTTTGTTTTGTTACTTGCGTGTTTGTTTTCCATAGAAATGCTCGTCAGGTGTAGGCTTTTTAGATTTTGTGGAATAGTTTACTTTTGATTTTGTGTTTGAGCTTACAGGCTTTTATGATTTCGGGGAATGGAATGTGTAGTACTGAGTATCGTTGTATGTGGTGATTATGTTTGGTAGTATTTAGTTTAAGATTCTAAAGATTAAAACTACAGAATATAAAGGAAGTAAAAAACACTTCCCTAAACTGTCTCTTATGAAATCGGAACAGTCGCTCTCGTAGAACATAACAGAAAAAAACAATAAGCGGTCCTGGATTCCAAAACCCTATGAGGATGATGGTGAATATACATGACGGTATCTTCCGTCCTAATTGAGCAGTCCTGGGGAAGTACCTCCGTCCTCTTCTGCACTGTCAGCACATAGACTCTCTTAACAGTCTCCCCTGGCCCCCCTTCTCTATATGGTCGGCAGCACGAATGTGACTCCCCTGGTGTTGCAAATGTCCATAAGTCACGGTAACCACTTTTCATCAGATCAAATTTCATTTATATTTTACTTATCATTGTCATTTTAACGTTAGTCCCAGAACCCGGGGTCCATTCAAACGTTTTTTTTAATTTTGATTTGACTTATATTGGCTTTTCTGAGAGGGACTACCATCTGACGAATAAAAGTTGAGATCACAAGTACCAATTTTACAATAGGTAGGTTTTTAACGTAACTGACCACCTTGGTGGATGGATTGAGTGGTGTGTTAGGAAAAAACGTTATTTATTACTTACTGGCATATCATTATGTTGACTATTTCATAGTAAAAAATCTTGAAAGATATTCGTAAATTGGATCAGAACAATCAGAGCACGCGGATCAAAGATGACAGGCTCGTGATACTGACAGACTGATGGACAAGTGAGATGATGCGGTTAATGTATGGATTGTCGAACTTTCTATCACTTGTTAATTGTATGCTCGATCCACTTGTCCGTCACGTCGCCATTATAGATGACCTCAATTGGAACAAGCCAATGCTCTATATTTAAACTGTAAATATTTGAGGTTTGATTATTGGGTAGATATGACCTTTGCAAAAAATCCGCAGCAAGGAATGAAGTGGACATATGAGTGCAAAAAGATCCATCTATGAATTCTTGTGGACTGGTTGAGTTCCAAAAAATACACTTCCCAAAAATTTCTGCAGCAAGAATTAAGGTGGACATAAGAGTGCAAAAAATCCATTAATGGATTTTTACAATGGATTTTATTGGATACAGGGCCTTCTTTAGACGCGTTGAACACTGTTTGAGAAAACAAATATCATGAACCTCGCGTCATCGTCACCTTACCGAACAGTTTGGTCAGGGTGACTTTAGGCTTTGTCCATTCTGACATCACAACTATGCATTTCACAACTTATAGTTTTGAACAGATTGTGTCAGTCCACAACTCTCTGTATTTACCTATGGGCACTTCCAGAGTGACACTGTTTTCTTAATCAAATTCTCACCTTTTTATATTTGACACGTCAATATAACTTCATCTCGTCTGATGGTAAGCTGGAAAATAGTCTCAGAAAAGAAGGCCACCATTAGACACACTAACAGTGGTGGCCAAACCTTCAGCAAACCTTCAGCAGCAGAGGTTTTATGTATTTCTCTTTTTATCTGACTACCGTTATTTACGAGTATAAGTCTCGTTGCAACTTATAAATAGCGGTATTCAATAAGAAGGAATCGAACCTATAACCTTACTGAAATATGAAGCACTTTACTGATGCGCCACAATTCTAATTATTATAGACATACCAATAAATAATAATTATATTTCTTCACAAGTATATCCTCATTAACCTATCGTATGTTCTTTATACATCTCAATTCCACACAAAGGTCTTCATCACAATAAAATGTCAGACGGTCTGTCTGTACCGAGGTCTAATCCTCCTGTAAAAATAGTCCAAACCAACCTTTGCCATAATCAACTCAGGCACGTTCGCTGTTCGATATAGAATATAAATTAGGTCATAGAATGAATTGTAGTTCGGTCAAAATATTTAAGTTGGATTCTTTAACCATTATTATTGCTTTTGTATTTAATGATACATACATATGCTCACGCGGGTAAATCCTGAAGGGGTAGTCAGAGGTGTATTAGACACCCACATTTTGCCAACTATAATTTTCGGTCCCACGTAATAGGGGGCGAACCTATTCCCGCCAATCTAACCGAAAGTGTTGCAGCTAAATAAATTTGAAAAAAAAATTGCCCCGATTCTTAGATAAACGATGTAAAACGCAAGGAAATTAATTACGTGCTTACAACCGCTACTAATTAACGTCTAGGAGAGTATCAGACGTATTTTGGCTTATCTTTATATTGACTTTTGCAGGATTTACTGCCATCTGAATAGGACGAGATAACTTGCACCTGGTCCTCATTTATTAATCTTGCATCTAGCTGATGAGTTTGGCTGTGACCTCAAAGATCTTGATCAATTCCCTGTACTTAATTTGCAGCCTTAGCATCATGATAGTATATTTACGCCGCTGTCAATGACCAACACACAACACTCAATTCACAGATATCCTTCAAACACCTATAACACTGACGTAAAATCAATCAATAAAAAAAAATAACAGACGTTGTCTACTTAAAAGCAAAACGAGCTACTAATGAACAGTGCTCGGATATTTACAAACATACTATTTACATACCACCTAACCTTTAACTCATGTGAAATAAAGTCTAATCTCGCGTGAAAGGACTGTATAACAAAAAGATGTGATGTCAATAAAGATTAAGCGGATTCTCAGAGTCGAGTTACGCGTTTCAGCGGACTGACGGACGGACGGACGGACAAAATCCGCTGACACGTGATTGACAGTGAGATGGTGGCTCCATCTGCTGTCACCTAAAGACGTTTAACGTTGAAGGGTTAATCTTTGTCGCGTTTCGTGTTTTATTTTGATTTAAAAAACGCTTTTTGAGCAAGTTTTTCAATAGTTAGGAGTGGAAATTGCTTTTGTGGTAAGTAAATTTGTACCTGCAAAGACTTAGGTGTCACACACACACAAATTACCTCTGGTATTTACTCTTCGACATTAAATCCTTTATCATTGGATTCACGCCTTAGCTCCCCATCCCGTTTCACCTGTCATTTGTTCCAGAAATTAGGTCAGATTGATTACATGTTGGTAATCTCTTGGGAACTTGACCTAATTATGACTTGACCACTGTATCTCGAAGTTTATGTAAAAAAATATTATAAAAATCGTCCATATTAACTTCTATCGAAGCGTGACGTTAGGTTAGGTAACAATATGCGAGTTCTAAATTTCGTTCTGAACCAAAATTTTCTACGAACACAATTCCTATGAAATTTTACACCCGCCTAAAGAGGACGGGATTTAATTTTTTCATTCATATATAGGACACGTCAATTTGACTTCACCTCGCCTGATGGTAGGCTGAAGGCAAAGTCTTAGGAAACAGAGTCACCAATTATAAACATTTTCATACAGTGTTAAAATGGTTCAAACATGTTTACATACTAAGTAAGTAACTCCTGTGTACCTAACGCTGTAATCGTAGTATAATTATTTATATCGCTTTTTTTCGAGTAAAACCGAGGCAGTTCGCAAATTTTTATTTCACAATGAGTAAAGTGTCAAGCCTCTTCAAAAGTTACCTATTAATGTTTGACACATGTTTATTTAAAACTGTAATGTATACAATACATGAAATGAAAGTAATACTGTATGTTCACAAAAACATTCCGCGTTTTAAGTTCTACAAAATAAATATCTGTCTCGTTGAAGCGTACGTTTATTCAGCTTGACATGTGAATGATTGATTATTAAAGAAAATATATTTTTTCTTTGGCATCAAATATTATAATTATATCTGTCCGTCTGTCCGTCATCGGGCATCAGTCCGTTGTCTGTCGATATTGGTAACGAGGAAAATCGTATTTATGACGAAACTATAGTTACTGAATGCGATTTTTCTGTTTTTGTTTCACAAGAAATTTTGTCTAGTTAAGTCTTGAAAATTCTAGTGAAGCTTCCTACACCCTATACCTCCCTACCTCCTACACACTATCCTGGTTTAAGTGAGGTTGTAAGGTTATCCTCATCATCATATTATCCTCTTAGTGATTTTTCGTAGCATGGACCTGGAATTTAATGATTGATTTGTTGACTTTGCCGGAGAACATTTACCGTTTGATCTTCCATCTCCAACTGACTCCCTCGTCAGCGCCAGAGCTTGTTTCGTTATTTAGCAGGTAATACCAACTGTTATCTTGGACTCGAGCCCTGTTAAAATAAAAATAGGGTTCTCAACATATACATAACATATACGTATTATTAATCTACTCAGTTAAGAAGTCTTTTTACTTGTTTTGAGGGGTGCGGTTGGGTATTCCTTTCTATGACTGTCATAGAAACCGTCATTGAACCGTCATTGAAACCGGTTTAGAAAATACCGGTTAATAAAGGTTAAACCCGGTTTTCAGTAAAGGTTTCATTCGGAGCGAAACCAGAATGGGAACCATACTAAAACCTTAATAAACCGGTTTAATCCAGAGCGACACGCGCCCGCGTCGGCATCGCTTGAAGTTTGTTTTGTTTGAACTAAGCACGTCACAATTTGTTAGTATTGTTCAGAGATTGATGCATTTATTTAAACGTCATAAATTTCGACCGGGTGGGTATCACCGTGCATAAAACGCTGTGCGTAAAACGCTTCATAGTAATTCAACCTCGGTTGGATTGCGTTCAGCTAGGGCAAAGCTGGGCAGAGGTGGTGGTAGTCGCAGCATAAGTGGGACCAGTGGGTCTTGGCGTAGAATGGTGGGGAGGGCGCGGGGTGACCCGCCGAGCAGGGAGACCCGTAGAAACTGTGGTGCCGCGAGCCGCTCGCGGCATAGTACAGGGGCCCAACTGGGGCTAACCACCCTGGTAGGCTGCCAGGCCGTGCATAATCCTGATATGGTCCGTCGTGCCAGTTGGTGACCGGACGTGGGAACCCGGCGACCATATTCGGGGGAGGGGGGTGCTTCGGTTCGGCGCGTTGGGTCTCGCCATGCCTCACAACCATAAATAAAACCAATCGCCCGCGCTTTGTCACGCGGTGCTTTTCGACGACAATCACCTTTTTTTCACGACTTCTCTTACCCCCTACCATGGCTGTACATATCAGAGATTATGGCAACACAGCGGCTCTTCATTCTCCCACTAGCTCGCTTTTTGAGGTGGAATCCACTAACATCTGTAGGCTCCATCAAGCAAACCTCATCGCCGTCCACCAACAGCTAGAGACGGCGAAACCAGCCATGCTCTTCTGCTCTACCCCGGCTATGTTCCTAAGGAAAATTTTCGTGCCAAAGCCGGGGTGTGCGTGTTTGTTGTCGCCATTTGCGCTGCCTTGAGCACCCATCTTTTTCTGTCATGTGGGTACACATAGACCATAGCTGTACGAGACAAATCTCCGTGTGCCTTTACCGTTCCTATACCGGAGATGCCGAGATAACTTGACTCTTTGAATATCTGAGTCAAGCGGCAGGTAAGGCGAAGAAGCTGTTTCCGAACGCTGAATTGGTATTTTTGGGGGACTTTAACGCGAGATCTGGTTGGCTCCACCAAAACAGACCATGCGGGAAGAGCTGCCCACGCGTTTGCTCTGGCTCACAGCCTGACTCAACTGGTACACGAGGTCACTAGAATACGAAGAGGGTCGGGCCTAGCACCTTCAGCTGACGAGCCACCCAGACCAGTACAATATTTCGGTGCGAGCCGCCTTAAGCAACTCCGACCATTGTCTGGTCTGTTCCAAGGTGCCTATCATAGCGCCCCCACGACCAGTGCAGGGAAATCGGCGTCTCTGGCACTACTGGTCAGCAGACTGGAATGGACTGCGTGACTATTTTGCGTCCATCCCTTACGTTGAGCGCTGCTTTGAAGGTAAAGATCCAGAGCGGATGGCCAACTCATAGCACAGGTAACCGACTCTCCTACATTTCAAGTACAGTGCCAACTGCATGGAAAGAGACGAATGTACATCCGATTCCCAAGAAGGGAGATCGCTCAGACCCAGCCAACTATCGACCCAAAGCCGTCACCTCATGCGTCACCACAAAGCTCATGCGTCACCTAGAAGATCACTCCCTAATTAATGACCGGCAATAAGGTTTCAGGCCGAAACGGTCAACGGGTGATCTTCTGGCGTATATAACCCATCTTTGGGGTGAGGCTATGGATAAGCATGGTGAGTCACTGGCTATCAGCCTGGACAT
This sequence comes from Pelosia muscerda, assembly GCA_963691645.1. Taxonomy (NCBI): domain Eukaryota; kingdom Metazoa; phylum Arthropoda; class Insecta; order Lepidoptera; family Erebidae; genus Pelosia; species Pelosia muscerda. The sequence goes on along the minus strand of OY829102.1, from coordinate 19,311,478 downwards.
CGCCAAAGCTTTCGATTGAGTCTGGCACAAATCGCTTCTTTGCAAACTACCAGCCTTCGGTTTGCCTCCAAGATTGTGCAATTGGGTTACTAGCTTCCTGCATGGGCGCCGTATTCGCGTTCTTTGTGATGGACGAGCTTCGGAGTTACTGCAGGTAAATGCTGGCGTGCCGCAGGGGTCCGTCTTGTCACCCACTCTCTTTCTTCTGCATATCAATGACATGCTGTCCACTGGCAGCGTCCATTGCTATGCAGACGATAGTGCTGTACACGAGAGTTACCACGGACATCCTGTGACCAAGCAGTCTGATATAGCCAAAAAAAGGCAGCTTCTCGTCACTGGGCTTGACCGGATCCTCAATCACATTTCCCAATGGGGATCTGAGAACCTGGTCGAGTTCAATGCCAAGAAGACGCAGGCATGTGCTTATACAGCAAAGACATCTCCTTTCCTTCCTCATCCCACTCTTCAGAGCACGCCACTGCCATTACAGGATAACCTCAATATACTCGGAATGGATGTTCGCTGCAAACTGAACAACAAGAACTATTTCGAGAGCATCATCAAAATAGCTTCCCGTAAATTCGGAGTCCTGAACAGAGTGAGACGTTTTTTCACGTTGGAGCAACGGTGTCTTCTTTACAAGACACAAATTCGCTCCTGCGTGGAATACCTACTGCTCGCATCTCTGGAATGGCTCCGCAAAGTACTTATTAGATGCTCTCGACAGGTTGCAGCGACGCGCGCATTGCTCACGGCGATGGTACGATGCGCAAACGCTTGGGCTGCCGGCGCCTCCTTCTGCGAGCAGGTAATACTCGAGAAGGAGATGGTGGAACGAGTTCGGAGAAGACTTCCGACCCGCACAGCCCGCAATGAGTGGAGGTGACTCGGACGTCGGATGTCGCAGAATGACCTCCGTCCTCCATGAGCGCGGGCATGGGGGTGACGGGTGGAGCTGCCTGTCACTCTAGCAGAAGCGCGCAAAGTGCGCCTCCCCATACCCGGGGGCTAGTTGGGGACACCGTGGTCCCTACATCCGGCGGGGGTCATCTCGAAGAGCCCCGGGTTTGCCGGGGTGCGAGGGATATGTTGGCTACTACCTCACCTCCGGCAACTGAAGACCCAAAGACGGTGTGCGTTTTAGTCGGTTCGAGTCCGACATAACCTACCCAACCGGCTACGGGGGGAGGGGTGGGGGGGGGAAACATGTGTACAGATGATGTTACAAAGTATATTACACTTTCGCACGATAAAAAAACATAAAGGTTGCAGCGACACGCGATCTGCATTATTGGGAGTCTTATTTTTAGTTAATAATTACAGAAGTTGTGATTTAGTTATGTTTATTATATTTGATTGATTATTATATTTTTATAATTGAAATAAAAAAAAAAAAAAAAAAAATTGTATTCAATTGAAAATGGGCTACGCATTAAGTCCACGCGACCGAAGCACGCACGACACTTTAGTGACTCCCTTCAGTACTCCTTTAAAAGTATCTCGAGGCACATTAGCCCTGCGCTTGAAAATTGAAGTTTTGTACTAGTAGATTACACATGTAGTCCGCGCGAATTGAATACGAATGGTGACGACGATGTTGTCGGTAAGAGTGAAATCAAAACCTTTATTAACCGGTAAATTGAGTCAAACCTATATAATTTCGCTCTTTAAGAAAAGAGGTTTTTTAGCGGTTAAGGTAGAGTCAAACCTAAATGAAACGCTCCCATGTACTTGCACTGAAACCGGTTTGATACATTAACCGGTAAACAAGCCCTGCTATGACAATTAGTAATTTTTTACTATTGCTATCGTTAGGTTTGTTATACTATGGGTAGGTGGTGGTAAGCCCCTCTCCATGAATAATTATACCTTTTCAAATTATACCTCTGTTTATCCCAACAGGGAAATATACATACGTTTAAATGTGTATATATCCTCGTGTGTATAATTTACATGTACGAGTATATTGGAAAACATTCCCCCGACATTTTCAGTAGATTTCTCAGTTTCATTACAACTGACAGACAGACAGACTGCTCTCCTAACGTCAATCACCGTTGATTGACAAAACCCTTATTTACCTTCATTTCAACAACAAATTTATTTAAAACATGAATAATGAATGTAAGGCACAGTTTGTCCGTCGTCGCGTGTAAAGGAACGCAACTTGGCAATTATATCGTGCGTACGTCAACGCGAACTCTCGCGTGTGGTCTTCTGAGAAACGGAACGTGTTAGCTCCGATGATGCGCTTGAGTGCATTTTTGTTAGATTCTGGAATGAAGTTGTGTGTAAGTTGTTGGGCGCTTAGGCCCCCCTTACATTAGGAAACAATAAAGTGAAGTTGCCACGATTTGAAACTAGAGTTTCGCACATACAATGTTTGGCGACTCGTACACTGAACAACCGGAATCATGAGGTTCCATGACTAGTTTGAAACCGAAACCTGACATGGTGAGTACCCCGCAACTCCCCGCAGCAGCTCTTAAAACAGTTTCCTTTATAAGGAGATAGATAGAGTAGTTAAAAACCACCATCATCATTATCTTCATCAGAGTCCCGGCTGCAGCCTAGCTTAAACTTTGGAAGATGACATCCGTTCTCTGAATTGACTTGACTTGCTTTTATATAAAAGTACCGGTATGACAGCACATAGAGGGTTTTTTCATTTTCATCGAGGCTCTGATGTAGATTTTTCGTTTGAAGGTTGAAAGGTCAGATAGTAGTCACTTCCATGTAAGCCAAAATAAAGTAACCCATTAATAATGAGTAGTAGGTGAGCAGATCCCAGGGTATAAAATTCACGTTTTGGAAGTAGCTGGGGTTGGCGCTAGGATGGTACACAAAAACTAACACCAAACAATTTTGTTTGTTTACGCACATAATCTAGTGAGTTTAATACGATAAAGGCATAAAAAAATTCATTATTAAGGTCAAGTTAAATTCTTTACAAAGAAACTATAATGTTAAAAATGACGGAGCTATAATAGAATCAGCAACCGATAACAATCCAAATGGAATCTCAAGACTACAAAGACATAAACATAATAAGTAAAGAAAAGGAAAAATCTCAATCGGTCCATCAGAACGAATCGATCGCGTCGATAATAATCCGTGAAAAAATGAGTGGGTGCCCCTCAGATACAGATCAAATTAACGGTCAGACGGACACAAAGACCGGCCAATCAGCGGGTCGATTCTTTCACAAACGCTTCACGTATTTACGTCACATTTCTTCGATTCTGCGGCACGTTCGCGACGTAATAAGCGCCGTCCCCCGTCCGTCGCGTCCGTCACAAGAGGAGAGGGGGCCAACGGGGTGGCGGGCCAAACGGGCGTCCACTGGACTTAATGAAGTTTTCTCAGCGATTCCCACAGGTCGTCACATGTGGGCAGAGTTTGCTGGGCACATATTGTACACGTCGCCATCGTCAGATATTGCCCGGGTGAAAATGTTTTAATAAGCGCATCCCTGAGCGCGGCCGGCAGTTATGCCCCGGCTACCCGTTTCCCTGGGCCGTCTTATTAATGTCTATTGTTTGCGAATTTTGCGTTATTGCGTGTATTGATGGCGCGGAGTTTTTATGTTCTTGGTTATATGTCGCAGTTAGTGCGGAATTGGGGGAAAAGTTCTAATAAGTGAATGCCAATGCTTGGAGATGTAGTTACCTTAATGTATTGGATATAAAGATTAGTTAGTGTTAAAATTATGAGTACCTTCGTTATAAAAATAAATTAAATTATCAGAACGACCTCTTCCAGTATTGTAAATAATACGACCACTAAAATATAAGGTATATCATACCGGCAATAGATAGTTTTTTGATATTTTATAAGACCTTCAGAAGCCTAACTTTTCTTTTATTTCCAGCTTGCATATTCTTAGGCATAAAAGGTATTAGACAAATTTAAATGAAGACCTAATTTTTCCATAATCTTTTCCTAATAAAGGGTAAGCTCATTAAAACATTTAGTTTGAATAAAGAATAGCTCTACCCTTTAGTCACCTTGTACAATACAACAGGAAAACTTAATGATACCCTAAAGATGCTTTGGCCCTGGAATTGCAATTATTCATCAATTTAAAAATAAAAAAATCCCCATCCAAAAAAGAGTTCAACATCACTGATACTTAATCACACCTACCGAATCCTGTAACATTTTCAGTCACAAATCCAAGATTAAAATAACAACGTCCATATTTTTCTCCTCCACTCACGACTCTCTCAATCTCCATTACTTTGAACAACCGTGCATTAATTACCCTGGGCAAAACGACATGTTGACACAACGGCCAGGTTACCGTGTCAGTCCTCTGACCTTGACCCCTGTGATCGACTCTCGTAAATCTCAATAATGCAAAATGATTTCATGTGCCAAATCGTTGTTTTGTTTTATACAGAACATGTGTACTAAATTATGAAGTATATGTTACGGTTTGTTTGGCCTGAATTTATATTAGAGGGTTTTTATTCTTGCCAACCATATTGTGACTATAATTCGAATTCTAAGAGCAAAAAAAGGCACGGGCAAAGGCACTATTGGTATGGGTGAATAACTGCTGAGACGAGGTCTCGAGTTCGATCCTTAGTTTTACCATGGCGCACACCAATGACTTTTCGATGTTACGTGTGTATTTATCGCAGATTTATAAGTGCCCGGTTAATGGCAATAGGCTTTTACATTGGGAACTAAATATAAACTGGCGAAATGTGGGTGCTAGCATCTCTGCCTACCCCTTCAGGGATATAGGCGTAAGTTTATGTTATGTTAAGGAAAGGCACTGCGAAGGTTCTTGAACATCTCAATATTTAACTGTTTCTGGAGTTCGTTGTGTTAAGATATCACAAACCTCACCTCATTTGATCATCTGATATGTTTGTATCACTGTCCCTCTTTCCTATTGAATCATATGTTATACCTCTTCAACTACCTTACTTATTTTGTTAGTCCGAGTTTACTCAAATGACCGTTTTAATAAACAGTCATTTGAGTAAACTCGGAACGGTGTAACTTTAAAATATTACACTCTTTATGTTATCCTACTTTTTCATGGTTATTATAACTTTTAATGGCATTTATTGTATCAAGTAATTAATATTTCGATACTTACAAACACCGTGATAAAGATAATATAATTGAAATAATGCTATTCATCCTAAAATATACAGAAGTAATATTAAAATTCAACTGAATGTTTCATATCAGGTAGATTAGTAATGAAACCGGTGTTCTGTGTCCATTGCTGGTGGACTGAGGCGCCCCAGACATAACGTTAAAAGGGATCTCTGCCTTTTCGCCAAAAATCGTTTGCCCGATTATCACTTGCCAACTAACGTTTCCCAGAATTTTATTCCGCAGAATAATCATTTGCCAACTTGTGATTTAATTTTGTTTTTATTACCCAACTTCTCAGTTGCCAATTTTACGTTTGGTCAATCTTTTAGAATGACACTTTTCAAAATGCCAACTTTCAAGTAGCGAATGTTTTAGTTAGCATAATATTCATGTAGTTGTTTATTGTTTACCAAATGATGTGGGTAAGCGATTTGGTTACGGCACTTCGCCGGCCGCTGCCGCGGCACGCTCGCTTCGCTCGCTCGGCTCGTGCACTGTTTATCATAATACTAACCTAACCTAACCTAACCGATTCTTTTCGATTTCACCTGAACTTCGCTCCACACTTTGGATTTTTGCAAATTTAACCTAACCTAACCTACTTAGATTTCTTTGTGATTATTAAATAAAAAACGCAAGTTAAATTGTTTTTTTTTTAACATTATATCAATGTACGAAAGGGAACTGTTACACAGACGAAACGTTATTCGTCTAAAAGTTGTCTGGCCTAATAAATAGATTGGCAAAGATAAATGCCCCAAACGTATTTTGTCATTACAATAATCAGCTTAACAATAATTCTACCAAATGAAACGTTGTCATACAAACATTTGACAATCGTTAGTCGTCAAAGTGAGAAATTGGCGAAACGTTGGTTGGCAAGTGATAATCGGGTAAACGATTTTTGGCGAAAAGGCAGGATCCCCGTTAAAAGTTGTCGAAGCTACGAAATTTTGGATGCGGTAGAAAATATTGTAGTTTCTTTTAGCTTGGAGGTTTCATTTTATGAAGTTTTTTTTGTTCTACATTTTGTTATTTCGGTTGCCGTCAAAGTTAGTACTTTGAGGCCTGGAGTCCACATTTCTACTAGGTACTTCTCATAATCTTAAAACTATTATATTCTTTCAGACCTGTCTGAACACATTCACTTGTTTTATACATGTATTGAGACTGTCACAAACAAATTGTATACAAGTTTTTAAAACACATTTTGCGTTCACACTGAAGTTTCTGGCATATTGCAACTTGTCAAATATTTTAAACATTGGTGAAAACGATAGGTAACGCTCTTCCGCCACGTCACAGGTTACTATAGCTCTGCAATCTACAATACTAAGGCTTAGTTGCACTACCTGTCAAAGTTAAAGTTCCGTCAAATTTAACAGTAACAGTAGCATTGATTCTAATGGTTTAGCTAAATGTGTCACACCAGAGTATTTAGTAGCTCGGTTAAAGTTACCTTTTTGATAGAATTTGACGTTTGAGCGTGGCCGGTTACAGTTAGCATCAAGTTATGACGTGATTTTAACAATTTTCAAATGGTGCAACCTGTTTTACACCTGACCGGTACTTTAACTGCACTGTTAATGTTAAAGTAAGATCGTGCAACCCAGGCTTATTGTTGTAGATTGCAGAGATATGGTCGAATGACGTCACATTACACCAGATGCAGGTTGTAAGCATTCTTAATCAGCGTATGTCGTCAAGTTATTCGTTGTCAAGTGCTGCAATACAAACTTGGTGCAGTGGACGTTCGGTCCGATTGCAGGAGCACGACGGCCAAATTAACAAAGTTGGGAACATCCTTGTGTTTTGTTCTTATGTTTGTGATTTATTTATACCTATATGTACGTAGGTAGGTACTTAATAAATTATATGTTGTATATATCGTTTAGTATAACATAAATACAGCTTTTGTGCAAGAAAAATTAAGGAATCTAAAAGTACTGAAAAATAAAGAATCATTCACGCAGGTGTATCGTGACACTTTGTATTTTGTGCACCAATAAAGTGGTACTTACTTCTAAACTTTCGTATGCATGATATATTATGGTTCGAGGTCCGTAGTGGTGGCAAACAAGGACACGGTCAGTGTAGTGTGTGAAAATTTCAACCACCCGCAGTCCTCAGATGGCCATGGCCAACCATGGCCACTAAGCGTGGTCACGCTTTGTGCCCATGGCTAGTGTAGCCGAAACATCAAACAAATCAAATGGTAAATTATTTCATTTACCATATGATCGCGCTAATATCTGGGTTTCTTTAACCATAAACTAAAGTGGTTAACGATAAGTGTAGACTCACCTAATACTAAAGCCTTATTTCCAACGAACACCACTGGTGGTTGATGGGAATAAATCGTTTTCCCTTATACATCCCTTATACAAAATACATAATTAAAGTTGTTCAGACTCAATATTGAATATTGTATGTCAATTTTTCTTTTATTTAGTCGGTTAAAATCCATATCAAAATATTAAAACACACAGTACTATACAATGTTCATGTATACATATCAAAGTACACAGTTAAAATAAAAGTAGTACTATAAAAATCTAATTAAAACTAATGCTACAAACACATTATACGTATATCGCTCAAAACGATAACACAAACGGCAAACGCGCTCTATTCCCCACAAAGTACTCAATAAGGCACAACGGGAGTGCATTAATGACATTTTTCACATGTTTCTTACTCCGATCACAGGTCAAGTCGCTCCCTTTCTCCCCCTCCCGAAGGTGGGTGGGGGTGGTTCGAAGGCGCAGACGTCTCCCGTCAATCAGTTCGACTGGACGTGACTCGAATGTTATAGAAAAGTTCGCAGACCGTTAAGACGGGTTTTTTTATGATCGGCGATTATTCGCGGTGGTAATCTCGCCGATGTGTTCCATGCTTTATGCGCTGTTTATATTGGTTGTGCGTTTATGGGGAGGGTGGATAAATGAGGTGGTATTTTAAGACTATTTGTTATTGGGTTAGAATTTTATTTTTATTGGCGTATTGAGTTCCAATTTTGGTCTCACTCACACAATACGAAGTCAGGTGGCAGTCACTTCACAAAAAATTTGAAAAAAAAAATTAAAACACGCAATTCCACCACCCCTTCCCAGCTCTCCCCCTTTCCCTCAGGGTGGGCAGCGCGTGTGTGACACCCTTAGTGTTGCACACGTTCATAGGCCACGGTGGGCCGTGTGCTTGTCTGCCACCTAGGTAGTATAAAAAAAAAAGTCTGGAAAACTTCAGAAGTGAACATGTAGAGTAGGGTTTAGTGCCATTTTTGATGTATGGTGGGAGGTCAGTGTTGGTGACAATGTTCGCAAACGTGTAGATGAGGCATTAACAATAGAAAATTACATTCGAAATAACCTTCAATAAAAAGAAATCAATAAAAATATCTAACCCTATTCTGCTCGCAAACAGCCCTACGTCGACGTTCATCAGTGACAGCTTGTCATGTTACGTTATATGACGGGCGCACTTGTCGCGCCTTGACAAACACAGTGTACTGGACGTCGCGCGGCGCTCTGTGTGTGCTAAACATACAGTTAGATTGTATTGAAGAACGCAAAACTTTTATAATACAGTTGCCATTATTTCAATAAGTAAAACTACAAGAGATAGGTATATAAATATGTTGTTAGATATGTGTTCCAATTAGTTATAATTGGTATATAATTTGTTAATGTGCACTTGCGTATATTAAAATTGCATAAAATACTTTATTAGTGAAATGCATCAACTTTAAAATGTTTACTTTTGGTAATAGCGATTTAGTCTTTGTGTTAATTTGCGATCCTATAAGAAAAAAGGGATGAAAAGTAGCATATACTGCGGTAATGTAGCTTTCTATTTATGAAATGTATCTTAGAATTAGTCACGAAGTGCATAAATATGTTACAAACAAACATAATAACATTTTTTTTCTATTTTATTGTATTATATTATTTATTGTACATAAAAAAAACACACATAATGTCAACCCTATGGTAGAAAACAGTGAAATGAAAAAAAAGAACCTGAAAAAAGAAACTGCAAAAACTTAACCGAAACTAACGCTGCATTCAAAAAATCACTGGCCATTTGTTCATTCCTTTTTTAAATTCCGCTTACGAACGAATAAAACCGACGTAAGGTGATCGGTGATCACTCGAAACCGACGTCGTAGTGAATGAACGAACGGATGAATGAAGTGAGTGAGTGAGTGGAGGGCCGCAGGACACCAGTTGATCAACCATGATGCGCTCGTGTCCGTCAAAGTCATTCAGGATATAATAGGGAGGAAAGAGATTTCAAATTTAGATATTTTCGTTTGTTTAGAAATTAATAATACAAATAAATAATATTAATAATATTAATAGCCATAATAGTATGTAAATGCCCTAAAATAATTACCAATGGATGGTCACCGTGTGAATATGATGATCATAAACATAATTATTATCTGTTCAGTACTATGTCATAAATTATTACGTGTGCAATACGCTCGTTTGTCTTTTATAAATAAATGTGACTGGTGACGATTGGCGATTTAGTTTTAGTTTGGTGCCGGGTGCATGAAACATGTGTCTATTATAACATTATCATTATATTTACATTTGACAATTTACGATTGTAATAAATTAGTTCCGTGTGACACAGGTTTATAATTTTATTTGTCACTTTGAACATTATTATGTCAAATTAGATTATTTCTTAGGTGATGAAATTCTGTGCCACATACTTATATGAAATTGCACTTGTATAGGTAAATGTAAGTCCTCGAGCGCTCTCGTCGAGTCATTGTTGACGAAACATGAAGCAGTACTGATCCTTGACACTCGCCTGTCGTTCTGTCGCGGATACATCTCCTCGGTATCAAGAGTTAAGAATCAATTTTTAGGGCAATAAAGGGCTTATATCACAATATTATTATATGTAATAAAATACAAGATTAATTCACAAAACAAAATATTTCATAACACGTAAGCATCTATTATTACAACATAAACAAATTATAATAAGGTAACCAATAATTACACTAATATTATTCAAAACGCCGCGTTCACTGATGTAAAACTCAATGGCGTATTTGTACGATTTTTATTGAGCGATTTCTGAATTTTATTTACAGTTACACGCAGCACAGAGACTATCGAGTGCACATTAAAATACGTAGCGAATAGTGGTCGTGTAAATCAAAAAGCCATAAAATGCCACAATTCGGCCGAAGCCGACTCCACGCTAGCGTAGCGCTTGATTTATTCGCTCGCCGTTTGCCGGTGCGAAAACGTACCTCGTGACGTCACGGCTTTTGTTTCTCTGTTTTTACAGAGTTTTTTTTATTGATGGCGTTCAGATAAAAGTGTTGTTGATAGGGTTACCGTACTCGGTCATCTATTTTTTCATAGAGGTGACTGGATATCCCTTCTGAAACAGAAAGGACTGATTGAATATTAACAATTTGGTATTTGACTGTATATTACAGACCTTAACAAATATGTTTAATTACTTATCTATTGTCAGTTACCCCAAAAGAAATAAAAAACGAATAAAAAATATATTTTCATTGAGTGACTACACTGTTAATTTATTTACCCCAAAAATATCAACACCGTATAACGTTTCTATCACCCTGACATTTTAGTGTTAACCCTGTCACTGCGCGGCTAAGCGCGGCGTCACAATTTGTGAATGATTTTACGTTCAGTGTCCCGAGTTGGCCGTCCAGGCCATTTCATAGCCATTTGTCAGCCGAGCGAAAAAGATGCATGTAGGACTCGATGGGACTTTTTTGTCCATTTTTGGGCTTTTACGCGAATCCATCGACACGTGAAAGTGTGTTAGCGTTCGCACGGTTTGTAAACCTACTACGTCGCGTCGGTTTGGTAGCTTAGACATTTTAATTTTCGAACTGAAGTGTTTTTTTAAGTTAATGTTTAGATTTCACTTGCGGTGTCAACATAATAATTATTTTGTTTGTGTATTTTGTCGCTAATACTTTGTATACTATATTTTGACATACACGTATGAATCTATCCGACATGGAAATTTAATTGTTAGCTGTTCAATTTTAATGAGTACGGAGTGAAGTTTGCAACGCATTTTTATTTAATTTTCGTAAATATAAAAAATATTTTATTTACGTTAACCCTATCCAGCAAATGTATTCCAATATAGTAGTTTTCGAATATTTATATTTTAGTTTCTACCATAATCACCAACCTGTTTATATTCATTAAGTGAATGATTTTTTTGTTTCAATTGTTCGTTCTTTTGTGCAGTAGCGAGTGCAGCTCTTTGTAGTTAAATTCCTGGCTCTGACAATGTTTACAGAACTTTACTATTCAGTTGATTTTAGTGCTTGCTGCTTCTAAAACAAGTATGTATGTAAACACATATTAAACAATCATCTGTTAATGCTACATCTACACTCTTGACAATCGTTTCCAAAAAAAAAACACTTGGAAATAAACCGCAGTATTCACTAACGCACGTGAATTTATAAAACGCGTGATTGAAGTGATCCCGCAAAAATGGCGGCCAACGACCGAGGGCGCCAAACCGCGCCAATTTATATATCACTATTATACAACAGCAACTGGGCCGATTTACGATTTCATTATACACCGGCTCGCAACTCGGTAACCCGTTGATTTAAAATGTATCGCGATTTTTGTGTGAAATATGTCCGACATCGTTACGTGGTAATTTATTGGCTCTCGTCTAGACTGATGGAATCTAGTGAGCCTAGGTAAGATACTGGAGTACTTAGATTTTCTATTGTGGAAATCCATTACAATTTATTATTTACTACAATTACAATTTACAATTTATATTATTAATTACAACATTGTAATACTGTACGTGTTTGTAATGGTGACCCTCTTTCTTGAGAAGGCATTCAGCTTCCCACCAGGCGAGGCAGACTCAAATTGACATGCCATAAATAAAAAAAAAAGTTAATATATTATGGTCAGTGAGGTACCTACAGCTTACCCCCGGTTTAACAATCTCAACGACCAAACGAGCAATAGTATAATCAATGTTACTAATTGTCATATAAAGTAATGACAAACCGCACCGCAACACATGAACTTTTTTCACAACAAAATATCAGTTATGAAAAGCTATGCATTTAAGTGACAGCGTGGCCTATGCACGTTGTTTGCAACACCAGGGTCGCTAAACTCGTGCTGTCTACCCTGTAGAAAAACCTTCTAAATACCCTTTTTGAACACCCAGGCATTGCAATAGCTTTTTTTTGAATAAATTTAGTTTTACTTTTTCAAATACCCACATAACGTGAACGTACATTAATAACCCGTTACTGAAGCCTTTAATCACGAGTGTTGCTTTGAGTGATTGATTCCTATTGATTGTGGAGGACAGGGTAATTGCAGGCCGCGCGACTTTCCCTCGTCATCGTGTGTTGGGTAGTGTGAAACTGACCCAATAACCTGTTTCTAACATATTTTATAGCTCAATATTTGCTTGTTTCCATATATTGTGAATACCTGAAAATGGGGCAGAGGTGTAATACCCACATTTGGTGAATTATGATTTTCAGCCCTACATAACAATAAGTTAAATGCTGCCGAGTGGGTACTTTGTCATAAGACGTAACTACAATAGTAAGTTTACTGCAGCCTTAACTTATTTACCAACCCCGTATTTTACCCTATTTCCCACTTCTCTACTTCCCACTGCCCCATTTCCCGATTTTTCGATCTCCGTGTACCCATTTCCTTATTTCCCCATTCCGCATATAGGTAAGATTGGCTGCGCTATAAACAGTCCAATATCATCTTGTGATAACCAGAAACTGAACTCGAACTTATACAATTCTATATGATTCACTAAAGGTCTATTTGTATCTTAAATAATAAGTCGAATACATAAATGAAAACTCCAGCTATCATTTAAATAAATAAACGAAGTAAGAGACGGGGAGGTTCTATCACCCCAAAACCACACGCTTAACGGGGTTGAAACACATCCAACGCAACCCATAAAGTGGGGTTCAAACTTCTCTACGCTCTACAACATGCAGCGATGGAAACAATAAAAAATAATTTATCCAGACGCCCGCTCTGCTACATAAATAATCATTACGAAACGCATTCAGACACAATTACATACTTGGGGATGGCTCGTTAAAAATCATATTCTAAGGGTGGGTGCAGACGGTGCGACCGCGTGACGACTAATATTTTAGTTGAATATATTAAATATAATTATTTGTTAGTATTAAAGAGTATCTACCAACTGATTGTGTTTTAGTGCCCCAACAGAATATTACAAGCTCGGGGTGTTACGTAAGACAGCATCATCCCATAAAAGTCGAAATATGTCAAATCAATTGAAAAAGAGCAAAGCAAGGGCTCCAAAGTAAAAAATATATATATCACCAGAACCAAAGTTGTATTAATAATTAATTTTTATTAGCTACTTAAGGAATTAGGCTCCATTCCTTGCTGACCTATGGATACCAATAGGCACATGTCCAATCATACAGGTATATTGACATTTGCGAACGTATTCATTTCATATACCTTATACCACAAAAAATCGTTCGTCAGTTGCACCCCATACGCTACCCGCGCCTCCCCCAGTTAACACGGTTAATAATAGGCTCCTTACCCCCGCTTCTTATCTGCAGTATTAAACCATAAAACATTATAATTTACAACGCTATGTCGCTACGCTATGACGTTCCGCAGGCTCTCAAACTTTTATTCATTTTAGAGAAGGGGCGATAGGAGGTCTATTGTTTTTTGGAAAGCTTGAGACGCTTTTGTTTGATAATAATTAACAAGAAGTGATGTATTGCTTCCTATGTTGTATTTAATTTCTTGTTTCAGTGCAGTTTTGGTTAGCTCAAAATAAATATTTTTTGTGAATGTCATAGATTTTTTTGTATAAATATAAAAATAAAATCTTGTTAACAATCAACTATTTTATCTTTGTGATGAATCTTATTTAGCCTTCTGTAAAACATAAAATTTTCCTCTTTAATAATCATGATAAGAAGATGGCGAAAATTAGTGCAATTCCAGTCTTATTGACACACCAAATAACCACATTCAAAAGCCCTATATCATAAATTCTAATACCCACCCCATATTTCAGACCCCCTATGAAAACTTTGGGAGCCATTTGATACTTAAAAATAACGAGATCCTAGCAAATATTGTAATAACCCGTTTCTCGTGTGTTTAGTTCAAAAGCATTGTTTTAATAATGTTTCTTTGCTGATTCGCTTGGGCTCTGCCACCTCCGCACCTCATCAATACACGCCCCCTGTTTACATTTCATCGATATGTTCAGCAAATTTCACATTCCCATCCCTAAATATGTTACGCGTGTGCGTAATTGAGTGTATTTTAATGGGCGACTGTGTGTGTTTAGGCATGTGTTGGTTGTTATATTTTCAAAATGTCGGCATTTCGTTTTTCGGGACACGTTATTGTTATAGCAATTTTATTAGGGAAAGTACGTTTTTGATGTGTTTGAGCGATAATTTTCTTGTGATTATTGTAATTTTGGGGATGTAACGTATAAAATAAATAAACAATTACATAAACTGGCAATGTTATTAGCAAACATAAGGCTTCTCTATTACATGGATGATATTTTACTTTTATATCGCGTTGAATTTTCAGGAATTGTTTTGTATGAGTTACTTTAAGGTGGCAAAAAATATTAACCATTGTCAAAGTACTGGTTCTTGTATCCATTTTTTTTAATTTTTACCACTTAAGTGGCAGACAAGCATACGTTCCGCCTGATGGAAAGTGACTACTGCGGCCTTTGGACATTTGCAACACCAGGGAGGAACAACCTGCAGGCCCATAAAAATTTCTACGCACGAGAACTGTCTTCCCACTGACAGCACAAAAACTCTACAGTGAGCTCTAGCTACCGTACTCACCGCCGAAAACACAACACAAGGTTCTGGTTAACTGCGGTATTTTGTGTTGTGAATCTGTAGGGCTTCTACCGTGGCCTATAGACGTTTGCAACACCTGCGGCGTCACATTCGTGCTGCTGACATATAGCGAAGAAGGGAAAGGAGGGAAGGGAGAAGACTAACAGAGTCTCTATGCTGTCCATGTAGAAGACAAAGAAGGATTTCTTAGTCTTCCCGCTGACAACACAAAACCTCTATAGTAAGCTTCTGGTCTACCTAGATTTTCTTTATATAGTTGCTCAACCATTGCCTCCCATTAACCCTTAACACATCAGTATGGCACCAACGACGGCTGGATTACATTCTTCAAACAAGTTGATAGCTTTGTCGGCAAAATAAACGACCCAATAAAAAAGCTAATATCAACAATCAGAACTACACTTTAGTATAATCCTGGCTTTGTTTGCGGTAACAATTGTACCTAATATTTACAATATCTCACAGATAGAGGGCATGTGGGACGAAGTGCCCGCCATCTTAACTTGGTTGCTTTATACGAGGCTTCTATCAATATTGCATGATAATAGGATGTTCGCAATTGATAAGCGGTAGCGGTTGAAGAAGCGGAATAATGATTTTTATTTACTGAAAGTAATGTGAGAGAAAAATGATAATGATTTTTATTATGACGGTATCTCACATCCTAATTGAGCAGTCCGACTGGGGAAGTAATTACCTTCTCTCTTCAGAATACCGTAGCTACTCGTAGTAATAACTTTGTATGGTGTTGCCGGCGGTGAGTAACGTAGCCAGAGCTATCTGGGAAGATTTTGTGTTGTCACTGCTATGTAATGGTATCAAACCATGCTTTGTCTACATTGACAGCAGAGAAACTCTCTTAACCTTCTTAAATTATTAACAAAATTGTAATTAGAAGTCGTTTATACAATAAGTGCACTGTGTAAATCTCTTACAGACATACCTAGATCAAAAAAATTTAGAGACGATTTGTCGAATAATTGATTGGTTATAATCTTACTGAAAAAATTATGTTATATTTTTAGATCGACTGTTTAATCCGTAAAATTTATTAAGAAATCCCAAATATAAAAAAACCAACTTCAACATATTTTTTTAATATCGAGATCCTCAGAACCTACAGTCACATCGCTCGTGTCTTGTACCACAACTTCCTTGCTCTTTATCGCCGGTGCGTTTGCGAAGATTACTGCAAATCTACTGATTGCGAGTCCAGAACTATTGGTAGAGGCATTAACTCCGCAACTCCGCATCGCGTAACATCCACTAATCTCCCGTAATGTTGGCATTGTTTCTGTAAATTTACTCTGACTACACCTTATCGTGTGATGTGATAACAAATATTACTTTTATTTCATTGTTTAAAGTCTCCTGAGGTTGGTATAAGTCTTAATAGGTTGGTTCAATACACAGTGAATTAAAATATTTAGTTAGACTTATGGTTGTTAGTTAAGATCTAGAGGATTTGTATTTAAACATGTTTGATTTAACATTTTATGATAGCACTATTATTGTAGGTTTGCTAATATTATTTTTAAGTTATTTGTTTGTAACGAATAGGCTCCGAAACTACTGGACCGATTTCAATAATTCTTTCTCCTATAAAAAGCTACAATATATATGAGTAACATAGGCTTCATATCATCACGCTACCATCCAAGGCAGCGTAGCAATAATCATAAAAGATCCGGTAGATTTCTATATATTGGCGCTAATATTGTTAACTATTTCCGTTGTCATGACAGCAAGGAGAAGTAGTATAGAGAGATAGGTAGAAATTGCCAGTAGAATCGCACAACGCGATAATTGACATCCACGCGGGTGAAGCCGCGGGCAATAGCTAAGTATATAGTGTCTAGTAGTAGTAGTAGTAGTAGTATAAGTCTTTGAGTCGTTAAGTCCTTTAAGCGGGGCGTGAAAACACAATGTCGAGGCCGTCCGGGTGGGGCCAAATTTTGGACAGCACCCCTACTTACCATCAGACGAACTGTGACTACATTGGACGAACTAAATATAAAAAAATATCTTACCTAAAAAAACTAAGAAATGCTCTTGTCACCTCTGATTCATATGAAATAAGACACTAAAGTTCATATTTAGTCTATTTTTTTTGCTCTGTATTAATGTAACTTTTTATAGTATTTGAATAAATATACGGTAAAGTTCTTTAAAAATTAACTAAGCATATTTACGAGCTCCACACGAGCGGCAGTTAAAAATTAAATTAAATAGTAATGAAAAACTATTTCTACACAAACTGCATTTATTGCAATTATTGCAAATGGTCGCTAAAAATAATCCAAAAACAAAGCAGCAAACACTTTATTGATTTCAAAATTGAAAATTAACTTTAGTCAACAGCTTAAAAAATTCTAAGATAATAGCTGAAAAAAAACTAGCACATTACAGGCCATCCTTACAATATCATCAAAACATTACACTTACACGTTTTGACACTTATCCATGCAAGAAAAAATAAGAAACAAACATCACAGATAAAGATCCACTCTAGCTTAGATAAGTGTTGCAAGTATTGGACAGGTATCATTATGCGGGCATACTTAGCCGGAAGGTAAGGGGAGAGGGGTGAATAGGGAGTGGGGAGGCAATTTAATTCTGTCCACGTTCTAATAATGACCGTCATAATTCGTTCAAAGTGTCCGGTCTGGGACATTTTCGCCCCCCGCGCCGCCGTCGGGTTGATTCCTTTGCATTTTCCCCCCTTAATTCCATTTTCATGCCACCTTGCACACATTTGCGCTTCATCTGTGGATTTTCTTTGTGTGTGCGTGTCCATGTGTGTATATGTTGTATCGCAGGTTTTACAGACAGCATTTACTTTTAGTGTAACGTTGGACATTTTTGACTAATTTAATAAATGATTTATATAATATATAAGTGTTTACAGGTTAACCAAAAAATAATTGAATCTTACTTCTATTGCTAATAAATACGAAAGTTTAGAATTACTATGCATGCATGTGGGTAGGTATATTGTTAATCAATCAAGCCAAAGCCAAAACAGGATAAGTTGAAAGTTGATGAAAATTTACTGAAAAGGTAGATTTTATATCCTGGAATTGAGAATAGCCTACTTTTTTACATGAATAGGTTCCATGATTTGCGAGAACGGGATAAGTTCTCGTATTTTACTTTAATGAAACCATGATAATTTGTTATTAATATTTTTATTTATTGTTATATTGTTAATTTCTTCGGGCCCCCTTTATTGTCACCCCTTTTAGACTGACTGACCCTTTGGAGATATAAACATAATTTATAATATTCGGGACCGTTAATGTCCACTGTTGGACGTGGACACCCCAACCCATTACGAAATCCCTGGGGGAAATCACAATCACCACATCTCAGGTGGAATGGTGATAGCTGGACATAACTGTCAAACTTAATTATTTAAATATTAACATCTGTTTTTTTTTGTTGAAATTTCGATGAATCGAGTAGAGATTATTATTTCAAATGAATGTATGTTTGTTTGTTCGTATTGAATACTATAATTGTTATCGGGTAAAGGTACCTCTGGTTGCGATAAAAAAATTACAACTAATTGCTGTATCCAGGAATAATAGGAAACCATTTGAAGAATTTATTCTTTACAAAATGCGTGCTTAATAGTACAAAATTAATACACACACGTATATGCTAGTAATCTACCCTCCCCAAACCTAAATACTAAATACACATAAAAAGTTAACCCTAAAAGCTGACTGCGAAAAAATATGTAGAACAATAAACATCCGTCATTTTAATCCGAAACACACATTAAAAAGATAATCTCACGTGTTCTCCCCAAGACGCCATCTTGTTAAAATGGCGGGCTTTATCAACACATGTAGCTAATATTACATTTGATTTATAACTCTTATATCGTAAATGGATTAGGGAAACGTCCCTTCAGTGCACTCGTGTACCGTTGTAATGTCTTTGTTTTATGTATGTGTGTATGTGTGTGTAATTGTTCACCATTTCTATAATTACTGGCGACTTTCTTTAGAGGGATGTTGGATCTCTCCTAGATCATCGGCAACTATGGATCATGCTGATAACGAGGCACAGTGGCAAGCTTTTCACTCGGGGTTAGATGGTGGTCATCACAATAAAAGCAAAAATAAAATTTAAAAATAAAATTTTGGGGAAAAGTAGACGAAAGGAACGGCGCTCCAAAATTCCAACTAGATACAGACAATTGCACAAGGAAATTTGCCTGGGTGTGAAAATCCCCGCAGATATTCGCTCGGCTATCCATGGTACCATAGACAGCTGTCCATAGAGTCGCACGGTACCTCCTGATGACTCTGATGAACTTTGCACGGGATCCCTTGCTTCCCTGAAGATCATAAAATATCTACCTATATTATGTATATTTATTATAAAACTATGTTTGAATAATTCGTCACTATTTATATATTTTATGTATGTATATCTATACAATTATGTATCTGTATATAAATTACGAAGTAACATTGTTTTTAATATTTGTTTTCTTTTTACAGGTATGTACCTAAGCATCGGCGTTGAAGTTTTCACGTAAGTTAGTGATATATAGCGATGCAAATAAAAGTCCTCGGGTATTGTGTTCATCGTAAACACTTTACTAAATAGCTTCAATGAAAAATATTTAGTAATTAACACTACTACAAATTCTAAACGACGAAGGAAAAACGACACTTTTAATTCGAACTGCGAAACTAATAAGGGCGCACGCACATTATAGCCATCGACTCGAGACGATGTTTACGATTTTTAATTAGAACGCTATTGGTACGTCGACATTCGATAGTCGATCCTGTACGTGACGCTAGCGCAGATGTCTGTAATTGTAGACTGGTGGAGCGATAATAGTATCTGTTATGTTGGATAATGGACTGCAAAATTTGCAGCTAGATAAAGGAGTGTTTTACATAGACTTGAGGTTTATAGAATAATTCTTGAGTAATTCATGATATTTTTTGATTCAAAGTAAATTTGTCGTCCTATCGTATATCCCATTGGCGTTATCCAATATACGCCATTGTTTTACCTTCGCCTTTTGCATCAATTCTATCCCAGGCACCTTTTTCAAGTCGGTAGTCCCTTTGACTTGGGTCCATCCCATCCCATCCTTCCATTTGCCTTATCGTTGTTTCCACTCTAGGACATGTTTGTTTCAAGAACCATTTAGTTATAAATGTTTAATAATTCGATATTTTAATTTCAAAAGATCCATAAAAGTTGTTCGAATGTGTGTCGCATCTTTTACACTACTAGTTGACTGACACAGCTACGAGGGCGAATGGAAAAAAAACACAATCTTTAGATTTTTATTGAATGCATTAAAGTTATAATTAAGCATAAGAAATAATCATTCATATTCAAATTCATTTCAACAATGCAGAATCAATAGGTATCTAAAGCTCTTAGAGATCACGAATGTCTTCCAATAAAACGTACACAGTGTCGCATTAAAACGACTGTCGCAAAAAATTGTCTTTTAACCTCTCCTCTCGTTTGCATAATTAATGTTCGTACATATTGGAGATCGGCGAACGACAATAGTGTGGGTTCGCCTTTATAATTAAAAAGAAAGAATCTTCATTATTCGACACTTAACTATGCAACACTGTAACTAGAGCTGAAATTAAATAAAATTTACTTTTATTTTACACTTAGTAATTGTGATAAATATGCTACATTTCTTGAACATGCATACATACATATGCTCACGCCCACAATCCCCGAAGGGGTAGGCAGTGGTGTATTAAACACTTCGTCAACTATGTTTTTCAGTCCCACGTAATAATAATGCCACGTAAGCACTTCCAATTTTATTAACGTGTTGGAGAGTATCAGACTCATTTTTAAATATCGTTACTAACAATTCCGCTTATACAAACTGTTTTATACGAGTAAGGTAGCATCTATCATAGGATCAGTAGTACCTTGACCTAAGAAACATTGACATATATTATAGTATTGCCTAATAACTGGGAATAGAAAATTGGTAGCTTACTGGTTAGGGAATCGACCTCACGATCCAAAGGTATCGTGTTTAAATCCTGGATGATATCTAGCTAGGTGAACCCACTCGTAACACATATACTTAGCATAGCTGGAATAGAACTTAATACTATCTACTAATAAAGGTATACCTTAGAAAAACCTGAGCATATAAAAAAATATATACGAATTTTATAACACAATATAAACCAACATCTCAAAGACTAGATACTCATCAAAACAAAACCTACTTCATTAATTTATCTCAGAAAAGAAAACGCATTCGTACACAAAAAGCCAATGCAGCAGACAACGAAACTACAGACAAAACATTCCAATTTTCCACAAGATCACAGTGAATTAAGAAAATGCATTCGAAGCGAAGTTCGTCAAAAGAAACCTAAACAGCGGAGACATTCCGTCCACGGAATACAAAGAGGGTAAGAGGGTGGGAGGTAAGACGGGGAGGGCAAAAAACATTTGCTTCTTCTAACGAAACAATCGCAGGCATAATTGATTTGAACAGAGAGTAGACTGGAAATTAAGTTGTACTTTTGATTCGTGATGCGGTCAGGTGAAGGGAGGCTTCTGCTGGATTTAAACATTTTGTAGTTAGGTTGATATTAAATAGGAGATATATTGTGACAGTAGTAATTGTATAGAAATTATCAATAATTCAATCCACAGTCTTATACTTTGTACGAGTACGTGATCAATTTCGATACTGGATATTTTTTCTTGAACTCAAATTTTATATACCTAATACATTACATATATACATACATATTCTCTCACCCATAATCTCCGAAGGGGGAGAAAGAGGTGCATTAAACATCCACATTTTGTCAACTATGATTTTCGGTCCCACATAACAGGGGTCGACTTTGTCATAAAAAAGAGCATGCCGAAAATAAATTATTAACCGAAAATGTTGCAGCTAAATAAATTTGAAAAATACATAAATACATTACATACCTACTAAGAATATAATAATAATTCAAAATTTTACTTTAACCAGAGATACATTCCCAACGGTTTCTTCTATCGTTTTTAGAAATAACATTTTGAAACACTTGAAACTTTACACAATCCAGATAAAACTGACTCCGACTGCTATAATCAAGAACCGTGTACCTGATTTAAATATGTACACGGACCTCTCGATGTTGCATTAAAGCGGACTGATTCATTAGTGGGTACAAAAATTCTACCTTGTGGCACTCCGGGTTGAAATTGCCAGGTACCTTGTTGTGCGGATTAGAGATTACGGGACTCGTAATGAGTGTAATTGTTTGGGTTTCTCTCGATAGTGTAATGGTAATGAATATGGCTTGAGGACATCCTTTTAGGGGCAATGATTTTCTACTTAATGGATGCCGGACTTGGGAGTGAAGGCATCGTATACTTTTTGTTTTATTTTTATTCAGGGCACGTCAATTTGCCTCCTCCTCCCCGCCTGATGGTAACAAAGTCTCAGGAAAGAGGGTCACCATTACAAACACGTAGTGTGTTACAATGACGGCCTCATCAGATGGAATTCCAAGACTTAATGGTGCAGCAGAGGAAAGACTCACCAAACTGAAAGACTCACATCTAAGCCCTGCACGTGTTGTCCTGTGTAGGAAAGGAGAGGGTGGGATTCGCACCGGGGGACGACCAGGACCAACGCAAGGATGATGATGGTTTTATGTATATTTTTTAGCATAAACATTTGCAACCTCCCTGTTTTTGTATGACATTTTGTAGTATGTTTGAAGCTTTCGATTCCCGAGTTGAGTAAAGTTTTGTTGGGATTTTATGTTACGAAATTCTTGATAACCGCACGATAATAAGTTATCTTCCAAGGGCGCCAGACTTGCAACTACTAAGAAATTATGCTATGAATTATGTATAAGTAAGCATAAGACATTTTAATAAAATAAAACAGAGACAACAAAATCCAAAAAAGAAAACCAATCTATTTATAGCTGATTTATCAGATTGGAGAACATGATTTGATCTCACACTAGATGCACACCAAATAGAGCAAAATGTCAATAGCACACTCGAAATTTATAAAAACAAAGGAACCATCAAACTTATTAATAAACACGAAAAAAACGACATTCAACATCAAAGCATCTAAATAAGGGCCGATCCAAACCGGCTACTGTAGCGGGCACGATCGCCTAAATATTCCGATTCTTCGGTCGCAGCGATTCATACGCGATGCATGAGCTAGATAGCCAATTTGCAATACAACTCCGTCCATTTCACTAGCGATTCTCGAACGCAGATATGGTAATCTTTGAAAAAGTCGCTGCGTTCCTATTTGCGATTGGTCGTACTGTTGGGCGTGTACCCTAGGTCAGTTTATTGGGATGAATAATTTATATTGAATTATGCTAATAGCAATTGACTGAGATCTGGTATAGTCGACTAGTTTGATTCACTGACTTAAAGTCTTCTTGTTTTTCATATAAAGTTGTTGGAGTTTATTGTTTTTATTGTTTTAATCTGACGTGGTTTGGTTCAGTTTGTATCCATTAATGGTTTATGTACTTTTAATAAAATCCCACTGAGTTTTTTGTTGGAGTCATTTCTGGGCTGCGTTTCGAACCAGTGATTTAGTTACTAAACTAACATATTATAATATATATTTCATTTTAACGTTTTGTAAGTACTGTGTCATGGTAATACAACAATAAATAATTTAGAATTCATTTTTAACTAGCGACTCGTTTTGCTTCTTTATACATACACCTTCCTTAATAATAATATCTATATAAGTAAATGAAAATGAATCACAGAATAATATTTCTAAGCGCAAATCTCGAAGACGGCTGGAGCAATTCGAGTAATCCTTTTATTTATTTATTAATTGAACTCTATCATACATATTATATATACCTACTGTATAGAAAGAATCACAGCATATCACACATTCCTATAACTCTCAATGTGTTATTGAGAGTTTTTATAAAATAAAACAGAGACAACAAAATTTGTAATCAACCCTGTACAACTTAATCTCAAATAGTGCCAACCTCTCAAATATTAAAAACCTAACAAGACTGTCCCACTACGTCGGTTGTATAATTGATAATTAGTATTCAGACGGCCGGTGCAGGCCTACGTGTGGGCCCCGCGACGCCCACCGGGGCCCAAGGATGGGACGTCTTTGGGGCCCCCTTGCCCCCCTCCCCAGGCGGTCAGTGCTGCATCAGCACGCTCAAGATGTCTGATATTGACGTAAGATGCCAGCCGCTAGGGTCGTGAGACGTGATTCAGAAATTGTTAGTTTTAGATTGTTTGCCTGAGTGATGGACATTAAGATGGAGGGTTGCCAGAAATTTCTAATCTGGTTATTTAAGTAGGTAGGTAGACTAAAGTTTGTTATGTATTATTTAGGTAGTATGTTTAGGAGATTTGAGGACGTAAATAAGATGTAGGGATTGGTGACCAGTGTAGTGTGGAGAGATCGATTCTCGTTCATTGCATATATTTGTATCTACTATCATCATCAGGACGTCCACACATATATCATATACACACATATATATCCACCAGGATAGATTATTTGCGATGAACTGGAATTGGGGAAGTAATTCTGTATTTTCTTGTAATCTGTACAATAAATATGATACTCGTAAACCTAAAATATACCTGCGAGATTCAATTTTATTTTCATCTTTTTTTTTGTGCATCGTAAATATATTATTTTATAAATGTTTTATCAGATTAATAAAGATAAATAATATTTATAAATATAATAAAGGAATGAACTATGAATAATAATAAACATAATGATAAATGGTATTAAATTCGGAAGTCACGTATTTAAAAAACAATTTAAACTGGAAACACGAGATTCTTTAATATAATAGTTATATTTTTGGTAAACTTTTAATAAAATGGATAAAGTATGTAATAAAGTCAATCAATTTGGAGCGATTGCAATCAAGATGGTCTAGTTTTCAAATGAACTCGTTTCAAATGACAGAATAAATATTAGAATAATTTATGAAATAGCTGATGTGTCCCGTTTCGCATAGAAAATTTCTCTAAAAAGTATCCATAATCATTTTGTAGCTTCACCTACCCGGTGATATAATGTATACCGATGTTCAACTTAATGGGACCAAGTAAAAAAGAAGTATGGTACTAAAGTACAGGCGAACGAAATATTGTATAAGACATAAAAAATATGAAACTGCAAAAAATATTTTTTTCCGAAATGACTATGAAATTACTCAGTACCTGTACTTGCATTCAGAAATTTAACTATATTTACACAGTAATTTAATGATGCATACAAATTAAATGAACCTTGAACACATCATTCTCGTTCTTTGGCAAAATGGCTAATCGCAATTCAGTACAGGACATAATGCCTATCCCAGTATGCGCTATTGCTCACAATCCTTCGCCGTATGAATCCAGTCCACCCCAAACAACCTTTTTCAGGCCGTCAGCGCTTCTGGCTGGAGCGCTTGGTCGTGAGACCTTCTCGCGGTCTCCACTCTAGGACTGTTCTACTCCAACGGCCATAGGTCGTCGAGGCGGCAGTGCAAAGTGCGTCTCTCCTCCTATCGGGAACTAGATAGGGATACCATGGTTCCTACATTAGGGAAAGGGGGTTATCTCAAAAAGATGTCCCCGGGTCTGCCGGGGTGCGAGAGATATGTCTTATATAATCTCACCTCCGGCAATCAAAGCCCCAATAAACGGCGTGCGTTTCAGTCGGTTAGAGTTTGACATAATCACCTCCACCGACTTTGTCGGAGATGGTATCCGTGGGGATATTGCGCACAATTAAAAAAAATCATAGTTCGCTCAAGAGGAGAAAACGCGAAAAATCCATTAAACTCAAAATATACCATGTGACCAGTTGATATGAACAGTTGCACATTCTTTAATAACTGTAATACATGGCCAGCAATTAATATGCAATAAAACTATTCGATGCCGGTTTTGTGCAATAAATAATATCAATAAAAATTGCAAGGTGCAATTAATTAAATATGCATAAGTCGTAAAACTGAATCTCTTTTGGTATAACAAAAAAATGTATCATGTTATACGCATTAGCGGCATTATAGGGTTGTAAAATATTTTTTATTGTGATTAGATGCCTATATTAAATGTAATTTAGAATTGAAGGGGTTACCAGCCGTTCACTACTTACTATAGTTGGAGACCGACAGAGGACGGCTTCCTTGTTGTGGCGATAGTAAATGCGACTGCTACGCAGGAGGCGTGGGTTTGATTCCCGCTCTGTGTATTAATATGAATGTTTATACACATTGTTATATTGGAGTCTAGAAAGTGAATGAAAAACATAATACGTAGACATTTTTACCAACGCAAACTGTAAATATAGAATATGAATAAAATATATTCCAAAGAGGATCCTCTTTAAAGAGTATCTATTATCAACTGAAAAAAAAACACAAAAAAGGTGTAGTCATATTGAAGTGTACTGCAGGGGTTAACAAGAAAACTAGTAGCTTCATTAATTAAATAAAAAAATGCATTCGATTATTTTTATACCTCACGACAAGATTATTGAGATGATAACATAATAAATAAGTTCCTATCTCTTTCTCTGACGTCCCACAGCAGTTTATCATTTGTTTCTTTCCATATGCTAATAGAGATTTAAAATACAATTTGAAAAGCTTTCGCAAGTTTTAAAAATACACCGGATTTAAGTGATAGGATTTATTGTTATTTAAGTATATATCTTAGGTTTATGATCAGAATTCCCAATTATCATAGTCTAAACATAAAAATATAATTTTATGTTAACAGTAAATTAGATAACAATACTACTCATAAAAATAGGATGAAACTTCAGTAAGTTTTAT
Organism: Pelosia muscerda; assembly: GCA_963691645.1. NCBI lineage: Eukaryota > Metazoa > Arthropoda > Insecta > Lepidoptera > Erebidae > Pelosia > Pelosia muscerda. Next base: position 19,284,580 of record OY829102.1, on the reverse strand, counting down.
TCAATTATGTATGTAAATATTTATGGCTACATTTTTTTTTAAACTTAAATCCTGCCATAAAACTTTTAAAGCGGATCTGCAATACTATTAGACCTTTTTTATCATTTTTATGTTTTATAGTAGTTGATGATTAAGATAAATTTATGTAGTAGTAAAAATGGAGATTTCTATCATTTGAATAGGGTTTAATTCAAATGTTCAACAACTTTAATTGATATTATATTAAATTTTTATAACTACTCTCTTCTTTTAGTATTACTTACATAATATAAATTTGGCATTTAAAAGAAAGTGGTGTGCTCTTCCTAGGCGTCCATTACGGCTATATTAAAAATAAAATCAACGAAGATGTATGTTAATAATATGTCAGAATAATCATGTAAGCATTTGCTTGCTTAAAAACTTTTAGGCGAGGTTACCTAATTTATATTTAGTTATATTTAAAAATAAAACGATCATAATATTTCCAAATGAAAAGTTAAAGAATGGTATACAGCACTGCATTCATTATAGTTAAAAAAATAGACACAACACAAAACCAAAGTTACCTCGCATTCTTTCTCATCTCTCAACAAACAATAAAACTAATATCAGTCACCACCAGTCGTATCGTTCTCGTGTCGGTGGACATAAACATCTCATTTCATTCACTTGATGGATATACAACGCGTTCTTCCGGCCCTTTAGTTCTTACGACTTTTTTATATAAATTTATCATTTTGAAGATGAAACGGTGGTTGCCATCTTTGATTAGGTGACGTGATTGAGTGGTAGGACTTCCGCTTTAATTAACGCATCTCTGATATATTTTGGATATAAATATAACTGAGTGCGTTTCGTAAGTAGTGATTTAAATTAGGAAGGTGGTGAGCGATTTTTTTTATTGAGTGCTTTATTTTTAGGTGATGAAGTAATGGGAATTTTAGAAGAAAAGAATTTTGAATTCAGAACTATACGGTTAATTTGAAATGTATTGAATGATGAATGATCGTTTGGCTCCATATAAGTACTCTGTAAGTCTGTAATGATAAAATTAGTTAGTAGTAGTAGTTTTTGTGGGATGTAAGTATCCTGGAAAGAATCTTCTTTTCGGGTACCTGCATTCAAGAACCAATTATAAGACGATGGTAGGTCTTCTAATTAGTTCTTAAATGCAGTGAACATACCTATATGCTTAAATAATATAAATAAAACATAGATCAAAGCTAATAGACCATGTTCGCTCCAATAAATATTTTCGGTAACCGAACTGATGATATATTATTAATTGCATTAATAATGATTAGTTGTTTTAATAATTATTATTATGTAGTTGCATTAATAATTATTAATTATGAATTTGTGAAATGAATGACAGATGTTAAGATTTTAAGATTCAAGTAATTATTTATCCGCAATGAGGACAAACATATTTTTCATTTTAAATTATAATTCTCATAATTTCATTAAACATATTAAATTTTAATATTAGAAAATAAAATTATTAGATAATTTTGCAGGAACGGTTGATATACCTAATAGTAATACAGTAATATGTAGGTACAGACGATGAGAAAATCACATTTATATATAGTATTGGTATATAAGTTGTGTGTGTATAGATTATAATGTGAGTTAAGTGATTTGATATAGAATTATTATTTTTTGGACTTGAGTGGATATTATAATGTATAAATACTTCGTGTAGATAGACAGGAGATAGAAAGTAGAGGTCACTGGTAGCCTTCAAATATTGATCCAATAATCAATGTTTTTACTGCTGTTTTGGAACTAATAAAAATAATTAAGATACAACGATTATTTAATTTATGTAAATAACTGTTTAGTCAGTTACAAAAGTTTTATTATGTAATAAAAATAAATCGCTCCACACTAGTAAAAATTAAATCATCCAGTCTAAATACATGTCTTCATCAGAATTTAATATATCCACCGTTTTATGACGTTTCACGATTATTAATTTTATTGAATATATTTCAACGACTTTTTACGTTGACTGTATTTAATTGTCCATAAAAACGAGATCCCGTGAAACTTTTTATGGGGTTTTTGATGAAACGTCATAAATGTGACCATAGTTTTATAGCCTGGAATGGAATGGCTAATTGCTGGCGCCATGATAAGTATGCTGATTGTAGCATCATCGTTATTTAAATATTTCATTGACTTCATTGAAATTGACTAAATTTAATTTATCGAATCATTTATGTTAGGTACTTACATAGGTAAAATAAATACTAAATGTTACCGTAGTATCATCATATTTATTGCCAAATATTTTCGATCCTATAACTCAATAAGGAGAGAAGGGATAATCAAACAATGCTTCGACGGGATTCTAACCCGCGATCTTTTCCTTACAGGGAAATGCTCTGACTGCAGAGCCATCATACAACCATCATTGAGGCGATTATGTAATTTGATGTCAAAGAGTTAGCATACTAATTGCTCTTAAAAATCTCATTACACAGAAAGGAGAACATCATAAAGCCATCTTAAACTTCGTATTGGTTAATAAAAGTTCCTAAAAACCTTGTACCCCTGACAGAAAACTGCCTAATCTGGGAAATGGGGATCATTCTTTGCAATAATTTACAGCAGTCGATCTCACTATTGCGTAATCAAATGCACCATAAAAAAAGCAAACATAAGTTATAAATAAAAGTTTATTTTAACAAGATATTTTAAAGCAACTAAAAATATTACTAACCAATTTTTTACATAATCCAAACCTGTTACTAATCAGTTCTTTACTTAATTCGATAAGATCACTAACACACTTAACTGTACATTCTAATAAACTGAGAAACACTTAAAAAATCATTAAAAAGTTTTACAACAATGAAAACGTATCTACCGCAGTACGCAGTATAACATCGTCGTATAAAAATCATTGGTTTATACAAGACATACTATCAGATTTCTGGTCGTAAAATTGTAATAAAAAATGCCTCATTTGACAGAGTTTTTTAATGTACCTACTAAACATAATGATATAAAAAAATATTTCCGGATATTTGGACACGCAAGGTGAACGAACTTTGAATACTGATGGTTAATTGTCAGTATGTGCTTTTGCCTTCCTTTACCCGGGGGTTAGACGGTTATCGTGGTCCCTACACCCGGAGGGGGTCATCTCGAAAGAGAGAGCCCCGGGTTCGTCGGGGTGCGAGGGATATGTTGACTACTAACTATCTCACCTCCGGCAACTAAAGACCTAAAAACGGTGTGCGTTTTAGTCGGTTTGAGTCGGTCGGTAATGGCGTGGCGTTAGAACTAGAGGCACGGGTTTGATTCCGGCCCAATGCAAATATTTATGTGCAAAAATGGAACAAAGCACGAGTGTGAGTGCGACGCCCCTAATGTTACAAATGTTCATAGGAAACAGTAATCACTTTCCATCAGGTGGACCGTGTTCTTGTTTGCCACCTATGTAGTATAAAAAAAAAAGTTGTGGTGTGGTGAAAAAGTTGTATGCAACAATATGGCTGTTTGCGGTGGTCTGGTCGTGCCTCGGAGAGCACGTTAATCCGTCAGTCCCGGTTGCCATACAAACTTCTATGCAGGCAGTCGTTATGGATAGTAGGAGCCCTCAAAAGTTCAACCAGTCTAACTTGGAACTTTGATATCGCCATTGGTCATTAGACCATTGGTTGTAGAGGTCAGATGGCAGTCGCTTCACGAAAAATATCGAAGTTCAGTCGCATCACAGTTACACTGGAAAGCCGACCCCAACTGAGTTGGGGAAAGGTTTCAGAGAATGATGATGACTTAGGGTCAACATATATGCCGTAAACGATATAAAGTTAATATCACAGCAAATATTCAATAGTTGTTTCGGTGTTTTATTGTCCATCTCACTTCAGCCGCGCGTGGTATACGTCTAAACGTTTTATTTATAGCCCAAACGGTTGAGCTGGCTATAAAACTTTTAGTGGGCTCCGATTGAGGTGGCGTGTACTTTATTGTGCCTTTTTTTATCAATATTGAGCCTTTTTTGATTGCCTGTTTAGGGTTATGATCAAGTTATGTTAGTAAAGAAGTCATGGAATTGGAATTAGGTTCGTTATGTTATCGTGAAAGTGATAGCATGCGGTTTTTGACACGAATAGGGTCGCTTGATAAGTGAAGATTCACACTCTTTTTTTTTCTTTACCTCGTTTGAAGGTAAGCTGAAGGTAAAGTTTCAGGAAAGAGGATCAGTTAGACGGCCTCATCAGATGCTTTTTCTCGTCCCGCCTAAAGGGCCCATGACTGTAGTAAGAAGGAAACACGTAAGCTGGTAATGGGTTGGTGTGGCAATCGACAATAGTCCAGGGTGACCATGATCTGTCCATTAGGTTGGCCACAAAAAGACAAATTAGAGATAAAAAATTAAAAAAAGGTTTTGCATAAAGACGTTCTATACTGATTCGATGAACGAATGGAATGGAATCCATAATATATTGGGTAGGTATTTTATATTTCCAAAAAAAAGTTACTAATACGTATTCAATTTATAAATCTTACTTTGATTCCAGTTTTAAAAACTTCCAAAAAACTTTTGATATACTGCGACTTAAGGTGTAAACTGATTCATTAGATCTCTTTGATCGAACCGCTATCGTCCGCTCGTAAATCCAATCATTCACCTTTATTAGAACACGTTTCTAACAATGTTAGTTCCACTATTAACCTTCCAAACGTAAACCCTAATTTATTAGGTAAATAATTCTATTAACCCTACCATCGCCAGCTTTAAAATTCATCCATTACAAAAACATTAGCGTTAGAACATTAACACCAAAATGCGGACGAAAATTCGTATCTTAACCCGGGAATGGTGCGGCCGAAACATCGTCCGCGACGATAATAATACGTCAACGCCACAACGCTATCTAAACGGCGTTTGAAAAGCTTCCATCAATGAGCCTTGAGTGTGTATCCCTGTATCACTGACACCCATATTCTTAAACGTTACCGCGAATTCCACTCTACTCAAACTCAGCTGAGAAAGCTTCGAGCGTTGCTTCAAATCTCCCTCAAGTCCGGTATTTTTAGTCAAACTTTTGGAGTTTTCGTTTTTCACTCGACTCTACTCGACGTGAGTTAAATTTGGTTTAACTCCAGTTAGAGTGGAGTAATTACGTCATCATACGTCATCAATTTGTGTAATAGTCTGTATCTTTTTAATCTATGGTTGTTGTGAAAGACGATTGACATGTCAAATTGAAAAGTAAACAGTCGTTTTATTTGTTTTATTTTCATTGAATATGAATAACAAACATTTACGATACTTTTTAACAACAATTTTATGAGGGGCCGAACCCATTTTTATGGCGTACAAATTCATTTTTTGAGGACAAAGGGTGGTAAAAGTGCAACAGGAGAAAGCTGAAACATCTGGCAAACATATTTTGAACAAACTTAAGATGTCTTATAAAGTTCAAATTCTACAATGCATACTGGTACAGTCTACGTTTAGCTACCATGACTTCCAGACACATATTTAGTGAGGCTGAAAAAATATGTCTTCAAGAATTAATTGTCAAATATAAATTAAACATAAGTTCCACACTTGTTGGCCATCCGGGTGTGAAAAAAATTGCATGGAATCGATTAACCGAGGAGTATAATTGTATAGAAACAAATACAAAGGTATGTTCAGTGATTTATTAATTTAAGAAACATTACTTTTTATCCATTTAAGTATAAAATTTAATATTACATATTTCAGCGTACTGAGAGCCAATTAAAGAAGTGCTGGGAGAATTTAAAAACTCGTCAAAAGACAATCTTGGCCTATGAAAAACGCCAGCGAATGATGACAGGTGGAGGCTCGTACACACCCATACCAACATATGCCGGAACCAGTAGAGAGATTTTTACACCAGAGACCCTTATACCGGAGGCATTGTCTCAACAAACTGATGTTGAACTGACCAATGTCATCGACAGTGATACCGGTTTTATATATGGAGGTATGTATGTTTTGTCAGTAAATAGGTAGGAACTATGTACATTTACACAATTACCAATATTATTACACTAATTTGATATATAATGATAAGTATATGTACAATAATGGGTTTAATATTCTTAACTTTATAACAGACTGACTGACTTTTATTATTTTAGAAAAATAATGCCAATAAGTATAGTTGTATTGTTTGATATTTTATAGAAATCATCATGGAAGTAGATGATCAAAAAGTTGAAGATGTCTCTGTTGCCGGCACTAGAAGCCCTTCACTTGACAGAGGTAGGTATATTACATTGCACATAGTACTATATTATAATACCTATCTATATTTAAGATTAATTTAATCATCATAATTATAGGTTCCATAACGGATACTGCTCTGCGACCAACCATATCCACCAAAGAGAGCTCTTCATGTGACAAAGGTATATTACATAACACATAACACTTTTTTTATGTATATATCAGAATAAACTGAACAAGTTCTTACAATAATTACAAGATATATTGTTCTCAGGTCCGATAGTAGACACTCCACTGCGGCAAAGATCAACTATATCCCGGTTATCTGAGCACAGAGGCAATACATCACAAGGTAACATACACATTTGTATGATAATAATCACATAGAGTAGTAGTTACATAGTGCATTTAAGTAGCAAATAATAGAGTTGTACTTTAAAGGAATATAATCCATTTACACCTATGTGGAAAAGAATAAATAAACTATCATTACCAGCACATTGCAATTATTATTTGACCATCTTATCTGCTCTGGGTCATGGTTACATCTAAGGCCTTAGAGCCAACCTCAGAGCCCAAGCTCCATGTTATTATATTATTAACATTTGTTCATAAATTGCAGGACAAAAGCACATAAGAAGCAAAGTTATAGAGGAAGAGTTCAATATACGAAAACAGACATATATTGAATCTAAAGAGAGGGAAGACATACTTCACAAATTAAAAGTTGCTGAAAAAGAGTGGATGGTGAAGGCTGCTGAGGAGATTTACAATAAATCTAAAATAGAGAGGGAAGCTGCTTTTCAGAAAGCGAAAATAGAAAAAGAGATTGCTGAAGAACATTTAAAATATACTAGATTAAAAACGGAATTGGAATTAAAAAATAGAAAATATTATGTTTTTTCTTTAGTAACCTGCTTCCTTTCTGCCTCTCTCTGTGTTTTATTAAACCTAGTTAAAATGCCTATGAATAAAAGAGGATCTGATAATGCTTCCCCTAGCTGTATCCACAGTAGGAGTCGTGGGCACATCTTCAATTAGAACTGGTTCAGACTGTAGCACAGGCTGGTTTGTTGACACACTAATGTTGTGAAGAATGGCACAAGCCACAATAATATTGCATGTATTAGGTATACTATTTTGGAGCTTTCTGGATAAACAAGCAAAACGTCTTTTGAATACACCATTTAAACGTTCAATTACATTTCTAGTCCGTATGTGTGCCCGATTATACCTTATTTCAGGATCTGTTTGAGGATTAGAGACAGGCGTGTACATAAACGATGTCTGTGCATACCCACTGTCACCAATTAATATACCACTTCCTGCTAAATCACCTTCTTCAAATCTCAAGCGGCATCTGCTATTACTGAAAATTCTTGAATCATGAACAGAGCCGGGCCACCGCACAAGTATGTCATATATTTCCATGTTAGGTCCACATACAATTTGAACGTTTATGGAGAACCAGCCTTTTCTATTTCGAAAGATTTCTCCTGTAGTTCTCGTAGGATTTTTAATAGGAATGTGTGTGCAATCAATGCAACCGATCACTCCTGGCAACTGAGCTACATTGTAGAATTTTCTTTTCACTGCCATCCTTTCATTTGTTGCAGGAAATCTAATATATTGTTCCATTTTTAAAGTCAATTTCTTGGAAATTAATGCTACTGTCTTTGAAACAGTTGATTGACTAATTTTATGAAGATCACCACAAACAATCTGAAAAACATACAAAAATGTAAATACATACCAACTATGTGTTCGATAGAATGATAGATAGGTACATATACAAAACAGCTATACAAAAGTAAAGGCTACAAAGGCTTATGTAGTAGGTACAAAATACATCGTTACTTACTTGAAAACTTCCGGTTGCGTAAAATCTGAGAGAAATTAAAATTTGTAATATCGGTGGCAAAGGTAATCCTCGGCTGTTGGCACTATTATTAATTGATAACAATGGAACCAGTATATTAACTACTGTATCTTTATTGAAACGATAGCGTTTCTGAAATTCCATATCGTTATACACTTCTAAAGGATTGTCTGCATCCCTTATATACTTCCTTGATGGGTAATTATAAGTTGTATCGTCAAATATATAATTTATATAGTCTTCAAAACTGTTTTCTAGCGACATTTCTGCAATTTTATAATAGTTTGTGGCCCAGAGTGGATTTTAAAGTTAGGTCGTATGCTCACTTCAGATGACGTTTGTTTACTCCGCTCAAACTGAGGGAATTCGGTGAGTAAACTCGGAGTGGAGAGATTTTTCGTAACTATAACTGCCAAATTATTAAAATGTGATTGAGTCGAGGGGAGTGACATTTGAAGTGACGTTTAAGAATACGGGTGTGAGAATCACTGTCTCGTAGTCGACGATTTATTTATTTCACTCTTTTTGTTTGGAATAAGGATTTCGAGATCGATTTAAGCGATTTAGTGACATCAGTTTTGATTCTAAATTTAAAATGTCCATTTAATTAATTCGATTTTAGAATTGTTGACGGTTTGGTTTACGTTTGAAAATGGAATTAATCGATCTTTTTTATTTTTTGGCCCCTTTGTCATTATACTTAAGAGCCGAGCTGTAATTTTAACATAGCATCTACCTTCATAACTGTTAATTTGTAGGCAGGTTTATATTACAAAATGTAAAAAAAATAGCACAAGCAATAAGTACCTAAATGAGATCAATTACCTACGATAGAAAAATAATTGAAGAAATATTTACTCACACTGGGAATTGTTAACCCTAAAATGCTATGATACGAGTGAATCACGTGCATATCTCGTATTATAACAAAATACATAAAACACTCATATGCTCAGGTTAAAAAATACGTAGGCGTATGATGTCTTATTAAGTCTGTTCTATCGGTATGAGTTTATAACTATAACAAATGAACGAATAGTGAGAGAGGCTCGTTACCGATAGCAATCCTGCGATTTATCTACTGTCAATATTTTATAAACACACTACATTAAAAGAATAAATATTTATGTGTGTGTGACATGTGATCTCGAAAATTCTGCAAATTTTGTGTCTATTTCCAAACCTATCCCAGAATTTTATAGGGAGGGAAGCAGTCATCTTGAAGGAGATGATACCGGGTCTGCCAGGGTGCGAGAGATATGTGTGCGAAGTGCCGAAGACGGAGTGCGTTTTAGTCGGTTCGAGTCCAACATAACCTCCACCAGCTTTAACGGGGTTGCTATCAATGAGAATTTCGCGCACGATAATTAAAAGGGGAAGGATTTGCATATTAAAGTAGTCATAAAACTCTAAAATTCAATCTTATTCATTATTCCACAACACACTTTTCACTGATAATCAAAATCACTGCAAGGTGATACTAGTATGTTATAAAGTAAATTACACTATATATACCTCAAAAAAGCACACTAAAGTACATTGTATATCTGAAAATAAAACACTTTTGATTGTGAGTGCAACCAAAACAGATTCTGCCTTAACTATTCAGAAAACAACAAAATAAAGCATGACTGTTCGTAAGCACTATCTTAAATATGAACATACTGTATTTACAGAGGAGAGTAACTCTTGCCTCAATAATTACAGTCTTGTATCGGTATCTTATGCGTGGGCTAGTGTGACAAAGCGTTGCATGTCTGCGGACAATGTGCTTGGGACACGCGGACAGCGTGTTCACACGATCAGATTGTGCTGTTTTATGGCACCGAACCGATGCCATTAGTACGGGCTGCTCGAATTACCTAATTAGAATTACAGTGAACAACCGGTTTTTAGATTTCGCTATTCGTGTGTTGAGATCTAGATTGTGTGGTGTTTTTGTTGGCTTCGATTTTACGGTTTTAAGGGCTCGTAAAATGGTATTTACTCGTATATGTACATGATTAACAAGTCAAGATTTACGAGGAAAAGTTCAATTTAAAGAAGGAGTATTGGACTTTATAATGATTTGATCGAAAAAAAGTTAAACTTCACACAATTTAAAATTTTGTTTGAATGGTAAGTGCATTGACTTGACTCATACAGTAATGTCTATCAATTGTTATTATTAGTCACAGCTTGAGCTATAAACTTTATTATAATCGATTCCCACTCTCATTCGATTCTCGGATCGTATAAAAATCAAACGAACGCGAACATAAAAAGTATCTTTATCCGACACAACAAATAACGTTATCGTTGAAATATCGATACAATTTCCATGATCAGTAAAATAAAATCGGACTGCCTTGACGTTTGTCCAAATTTATATGCGCGCGCGTCCAGCGCAAGATTGTCGTAAAGTTGAAGATGTTATGTCCCTTGATAAGTGCGATGTTGGGTATCGGACTGTCCTACGTGACAGGTTTATTGTGGACACCCTACTAAATGGGTGATTCGTTTTGCGAAAAGTGCATATATTGACGAGTTTAATATTAAATTTCAAACGAGTTTTCGATTTGTTTATGATAGATATTAATTGTTAATTTATTTTGTAGTCAGCGTTTTCCAGCAGATATATTATTGAAAATAATGTCACGCGAGCGTTTGATAGCAATATTTTATTTGTAACTTATTTGGCAGTTATTTTTCTTGTTTTTTTAAGTGTACCAAAATTAGTCGGATTCTCGTTAACCCTTTCAGCTTGAATTAGGATTTGAACCATCATCATTGCGATAATACTGGTCGCATTCGAAGCTGTCACATCGGAATCTGAGGTCGACTTTTTGCCAATCTAACTGCTTCGGGGATAAACATTGCTATTTTCCCTGAAACGAGTGCCATATGGCCTCCACAGCCTATATGATAGGCATAGGCGATATTGAAGTACTATAGTTAGACCAGTTGTTGGATTTTTTAAGGCTCCAACTACCCACAGCGACTGCCATAGATGCTCTTATGACAACCGGGACCAACCGGCTTAACGTGCTAGCCATTCATGCATACAATTATTAACACTGAGCAGGGATTCGAACCCGGTATCTTTCGATATCATAATTTTGACTCTTTACCACATTATTCCTCTTCATTTAAAACCAACACAGAAACTTTCATAACACTTAAGTTCTTATCATCTTTTTTTTTTCAAGTTTCCTGTCGTCCGCAGGTATCCGTACGTCCGGGCCCATTTATTTTGTTTATCTGTTGACATTCGCCCGTTCGACCCCAAAATTATTGTCAAATCATCAATCACTACTCTGAGCAGACAAATCCATCATTCGCTTAATTAATTTGTCAAACAAACTTTGTTTACAAACTTCAAGAGCTGAAAATCATACGAAAATGTACCTTATTTTAAGTGTATACAGCTCTCTTTATATTTTCATAACTGTAAAATTTATATTTGTATTTTTATGTCAAGCAAAGTGATAGTTTCATTTCATATATGGGGTGTTTACCTGGTGTTAAATGCGATCGATCACTGCATGCGCCGGCGCCGACAAGTCGCGGTAACTCGATAAACGTGACGGAAAATCGATAATTGTGTTCAAATTCGAATTGTGAGTATACCGGAACGATGTCTCGATTATATGAACAAAAGGGCGTTACTAACTGCTTCCAATACGATATTAATTGTTCTATTTTAAAGATTCTTGGATTAACTGCAATCAATGGTCTATATACAGATCTATGAAATTGCTAAAATGATGAATGGGGTTAGAAAATCACCTGTATATAGATGATACCGATTTCGTGTGTATATTATACTCGTTATTATAAGAAGATATGTTATATTATGGGGAGGGGGGTACCATACACCCACGGTTGAACAATCCCAATGATATCAATAGCAAAATATTACTTACTAAGAGTTGCTATTGGTATCAATGGGTTTGTTTAACCGAGTGAGTAGATGGGTACCACTTTCCCGATAACATAATTTCTTATAGTAAATTTCCGCCAGGTTACGCCTACTTAAAGATTTTATCATTTCTGTAATCACCGTTGGGGTAAGTAGAGGTCGCTGATAGCCTTAGTCAAATTTAATAAAGGATAAAATTTATGCCACATTTTTCTTTGCTTATTCGCTGTAGATTGACATCGCTGATAGTAAAAGCTTTGTATGTCAACTAGTAAAATTTAAAACAAACATTAACCAATGGAGAAAATGTACTTGCTGTAAACAATAGTTCACTGGCCACAAAGGTAAGGCCGCGTTCTCACTATCACGATACGACCCGTTCGTTGACGTGAAATGGTGCAACGTTGTCGCGTGTCGTGACGTATGACATATTGACCTTAGTACCCGGACTATTCACTGCAATGAACGTAAATAATGTTAGTAATGGTGCATAAAATAAAATAAATGCTAGTGTGGTTCTCAATGAAGTAGAAAACGAGTCTTCAACCATCTCTTACCTTGAGTGTTGTACAACTAGGTTGACGCATAACCCTGTTCAACATCCAATACGATATAACTTAGGCCATATGCCAGAGGCCTCAGTGGCCTGTGTGAAGAATAGATACCCCGTATTCTCGCCCCTATACCCTTCACCATCTCCTCAAAATCCATCAAACTGTTCCGGTCCAATCTAGCTATGCATATTTTAAGAAATTTACTTAGAAAGAAATTGGCATTTGACCTGCAGGTCCGATATAATATACGTGTGCTAGATTATCTCCCGATACAGGCTCTCCTGTCTTAGCTTCTCAGATAAGAGTTGAGCTAAATTTATGCATAAAGTGACATCACTCACTGATGATATAATTGCGTCCTAGCTGTACACGAAACGGTACGGTACGGTAACGTGTCTTAGTGATGTGGCCAAGCCCTAAGTCTCGGACCACACCGGCGACACAATGATTGATCGCGCGATTGTCTAACAGTACGTATCAATCATCAGTCGCCGGACAGTCGCGCGTTGTCACATGACGTCTTGATCAATCAAAACCCTTTTAACGGATATATTAAGGTGCCATTTTAAGTCTGTGTAGCTTTCTTGAAGATTCTAAGATAATAAATTCCTTTAGTAATGTTGACAACGATTATATTTTCACTGTTCAATTTACCTTCACTGGTTTCTTTTTCTCCTTCCTTGTATCGTTCATCAAGTTTCGGTTTGACAGATGGCATGTTAGTTTTCCTTTTTACTATGGTTCTCTGCAAATTATATTAACTTTTCAAAAAATTGTCTAACCATCGCCGGTGTGTCTTACTATCTGCTTTCTATTTGTTGGTTCAATTTAATTTTCTTGCAACACCACGTTCCAAACGCCTCTAAAATTTCTTTCTCTAGATGTTAAAACTTGACCTATTTTCTATTTATTTATCTGCCTCTACCTCTACATTATTTGTAGTCTCTCATTATTTGTAGGCTTTATGAAAGGTTTCTAAGTTTAGTATGAATATAATGTAATACTATTTTAGTCAAAGAATATTAACGTAAATATCTGTACCGTTTTGTGACCGGTAAGGAAATATGGTTTATTCTCATTAGATTAGATATGACACAGGTATTACTATATCGGTATTATTCTATGATATCAAGATCCTTGAGATCTTTCGTTTTTTTGAGCACTTTTGCGCTAAGATTGTAAATGCTTATACCAATCTGCAATTATAATCGTAAGAAATTAGAACGTTGCCTAATAAAAGTTATAAATGGGAAATATGAATGTGCGTACCCAGCTTAGGTACATAATTATTGAATTCACTATTAGAACTAATGTCTGTTGTTTGTTAAAACAATTAATTTCAATGTTTATAAGTATGTGTGTTTGTTCGTTTAGACCTTTGATTTAACATTTTGAAGTACTTTACAAGATTTCATACAGAAGAGCGATGCAAAGCAAATTTGAGAACTAATAGGTAAAAGGAATTCAATTAAATTCAATCATATTCAATACGATTTAATTCAACTCAATTTAACAAATTTAAATTTAATGCGTTGTCTCAGTGATTATTTGTTTCGTTGAAGACTTCACTTTCAGAATGGTAAAGCATCATTCTGAAGCCAAACGCAACCCCATCCATTTCCAAACAAGCATCCGTAAGCTTAACCTATATCAGATCGCATGTTCTTAGCAAAACGAAAAGCATTGCGTGCGAATCCCAATTTATTCTAAGCCTTCAGACTATTTGTCAATTACATGTCCGCATATCCGATCTTCGGCCATCTTGCTTTCGTGTAAATGTCAAACGGCGGTCGACCAATTACAAGAGTGTCCAGGCGCACGTTGACGGCAACAACGCACCATCGATACCATAAAGTTTCAAGCCATTTATAGAAGTGAAATCTGCACAGTTGAGATCGGCTGGTCCAATTAATGCAGACGCGCGATGCTTGATAGTGGACATAGGACTTTATTTGTGGAGTTTGCTGCACCTTTATAGGTGAATTTTAGAAGATAACTATGAAGGAGCTTAGGTACTGGTTACTAATAGGCGAAAGAGCTGTAAGATTTTTTGATCTTGAGCCAGGGAAATGTATAGTAAGTATATTTTAGTGACCATGTGACTTCGAAATTTGGTAGAAAGTAATTAAATTGGCGATGTGTTGGTTGGTTCATGTCTTGTACTGGACATGCGGTCTAGTTTGATAAATAGCTACATTCTATTTTATTTTATTCTACTTCACACATTATGACCGGAAACAGTACGTGCTGTGCTAAAGAACTTCATCCTACGCTCGTTTAAGCTGTAAAAAGAACTACCTACTGCGGTTTTTACAAGCGATTACAGTATGGCGTTCTTCTAGAATGGCATTAGAAGTTCCTACAGGGTTGGCAGCACGAGTGTAACGACTGGTATTGCAAACATCCATAGACCACGGTAACCGCTTTTCAGAAAGTAGGTTGTATGCTTATCTGCCACCTTAATGGTATATAAAAAATTCATTCCAATGCTCTCTGATACCTGGGCGGTGACTCAGTAGTGTCATCAATAGTAGGTATTCCAAGATTGCTATTGTGTAAATCGTGCCAATGTTTACTACCTTAGAAACAATAAGATAATATTGTATTACATTTTTAATCTAATATTATATACCCACTGCTCGCAAGAACAAAAAGCCTAAAACCATACATCTAAATTAATGACACCCAAACATCCTTCCAAATGATTTTACTTTGTGTGTGCATAATGGACACGAAATTATACCACAAGAGCACCGGCCAAGTGAATTACTATCAAGCCTCGCAGTGTAGGAGGACATCAGAGCGTCCGATAATTTAATAGCATCGGAGCTTCGCCACCCGCAATTTAATGTAACACCGTACAACCGGGGGGCATTAATAATTTTCTCCGAGTTGGCCATTGTACTCACTACCGGAGGGACACTCACGATCCTAGACGTCATCGGTGCCTATCGTAATTCCGCAGCGTCCATGTACAGAGCCTTCTAACTTAATATGTGCATCACGACCAGCGCGTATATGGTGCGCACCCCGCCCAGCTCCACCAACCAATCCTATCGCGCATTTTAAATGCCGCCGAGCATTGTATGTATATCGCGGAGAATATATTGAGTGCTTGACGCGCGTCACCCCGCTCCACAGCTCCGCAAACCGCCACGCACTTCGCTACCCGGCCCAATGTCTCGCGATAATCCACCGCTGATTTAAAAGCGCTTATCCCCGACACTCTCGCCCGAGGAATCTCCCTCCTAAACCTACAAATCAATCGTACTCCCGCACTCCATAAATTAAGAGGCAAAACAATGACCCTAAATTATTGGGCCGTCTCCTTTATCGGGAGCCTCCGTATTGTTCGTTTTTTTAAACGACTCCTTACACAAATGAGACTCGGCTTGGACTTATTAGGTTTCGGTATTTCGCTCGCAGTAGATCGACAGCGCCGATAGCGTCTCTGGGAATGCACGCTGGACTGACGACGTGAGCCTTAATTATTCGACTTCCTCGTGCGTTTGAGACAATGGCTGGCGTTAGGTGGTGATCGCGGGCTGCCCCGCTCGTCGGCTAACGATCGCCGTCCTCGTATCGGGTATTCCATCACGGGGACGTCGGCGCGTTATTTTTCCTGCAGCTAGCCGTTTAAGCATCGCATTAACATAAAACAAGCGGGCATGCGGCGGGTTGCATCCATATTTCTGCTACCGTCGTGACGGCCGGCCTCGGTATTGTGCGCAGCGATACAGATCTCAGAACGCATGCGCACGCTGCCACTGGATATTTAGAAGCTGTCCCTTAAAGCCGCGGAGACTTAACGAGTCGTATTCTGGGCGACATGCGATCGTCTATTGTATGTGGAGTAATGATAATTTGTTTGAGGTTAATGCGAGTTGAGTTTTCTAACGGGCGGGGTGACGGGCTCCATTAGGCGGGGGATGGTTTCATAAATATTTTATTGGTTGTGAGGAGGGAGGTCGGCCGCTCTCATTACGTGGCGCAGACGCCGGAGATCATTAGTCGGTGATAAAATGCGGTCGGGACGCGTCCTCTCTCGGAGTCGGTGCATTCTTAACAGGTTAGCTCCGTCCTCGCCTCGAAAGCCTTTTGTTTTCGCGTCCGCCACCTTTATAATTACTGTCGTTTTAGGGTTAATGGACTGGTTAATGTCGGTTTTGTTCTTTTGCTTTGGTTTGCTTTAATTGATTGGGAATCGGTACTTACGCTTCCCAATTCATCTAGTGCAAAATCTTTATTACGTTCACACGGTTTAAAGTATAGGTACTGGTACGTATTTTCAATAGAAAACTAAGTGTAATATGGCAATGAAATTGGAAGTTTTTAGAACAGACTCTCGAAACAAAATAAAGAAAGAATGAAAAGAAAAGTTTATTGTGAATACAGTCAAACACATATCTACTGTAAATAATAATAAAACAACTAAATAAATTAAACAAAGAACTAATAAACAGAAAGTATTTCAGGCATATATCGCAACCGGGTCTGCTGGCATACCAGAGATATGTCTTGTATTATCTCACCTCCAGCAACCGAAGACCCAAAGACGGCGTACGTTTTAGTCGGTTCGAGTCCGACATAACCGCTCTCACCCGCTCTGGAAGGGGTGGTATCCATGGGGATTTTGCGCATGATAAAAATTGGCCGGTAACGCTAAGATCGTCGAAAACTCTCGCATCTTGCTAAAATATTTTAATATAATGCGACTTGGGGTGTATATCTATATTAATTAAGAGTGAAGTTTTAGTTTTTTTGAGTACCTAAACAAATAGACTATAGGTACCTATAGTCTCATCATCATAGTACTCAAAAAAACGTAAACAATCTTGGTATGTCTTTTAAATAAGTTTTGTTCAAAAACTCAGTATAAAAATACTTTTCTGCTTATAATACGTATTATTATAAAGACTAAATATCAGTATCGAACCACTGGTTAGTCAGTTAGTTAGCTTAGTTTATTTATTTAACATGTATTTTTTTTTTATTTTCCACAACATATAAATCAAAACTATGAAATATTTCTCCATTTTCTCCTTCTCAAGTCTAACTTTTTCTCAAGTCAATATTCAAACCCTTAACAGAATCTAGTCAGCACATGGTAATGAGATGATATCTATTCCAGATGTAGTTTGAATATCGTTCGCAAGTCTAGGTAGTCGAGTGTCCGAACAAGTGCTATGGAAATGGACTCCGATCAGAACATTCCTTGGTTAAAGATGACTCTTAATGTGCATCTAAATACTATATAAAATAGTCTGCGTGTCTGTAGTGGGACATACAGTGGGAAAGAACGACCAGCAAATTGCTTAACCTATATATACATGTTTGAAAATGTTATAGATGAGTACTTTTATGTTTTTGAAAAAATGGTTTGCATATTTTTCATAAAAAATAACTGACATTATAAAGAATGTTTTGAACATTATAGTTGCGGCAAACTGTGATGGTCGTTTTGACACGACGTTCTGGTTTTGCTCGTATTCTCTATTTCAGTGCGTTTGATATTGGATAATGGACTGCTAGACGGATAAATAAAGAAAAATATGGTAAGTCTGGCATAGAAGAGAAAATGAGCAAAACCAGTCGTGTCTAAACGGTCATTATAGCGTGTCGCAACTACAATTGATAACGATGTATATTTTTTTATAATTAAAAAAAAATCATTGTACTAATTATCTTCACAATGACTTAGGTATAGCAACGACTTACTTGATAGGCATTCAATATTATCTATATTGACCACTTATCAACAATATATAACTTTACGCCTCCTTTAATAAATTACTGATGGTTACAGATAGCAAAAATACACTAGATTAGATATTTTTAAGTGCACTTTAATGATTTCAAAGCATAATTCCATCAATGCCGCGCTACAATAATACAGTGAATTATTGTTTACATTGCGTGTATGTTATTATGTTAGTCATTACTACTAGTGCCAAATATATAAAAATACTTATTTATTAATTTATTTATTAATATAGTAATAATCTTTTAATGACTTCTGTTAGATATTTTAAGAAGTGTATTGATTATTACGTCAACGAGTCTCATCTGACCTTCTCGTTTGTTATTTACCAGGTGAGGTTGACTAGCGCACTGATTATCATGGTAGGACCCCATGAAACAGATTCATAGATTAAAAAACGATTTTTTTTATTTCTTTTCTACAATCACGGAACCTTTCAATGTGACATTTGTCTAAATGCAAATAAAATATCTCCTAGTATAAAAAAAACAATGGTTATTACTTTTTTTTAACCAAAGCGAATAGTAAGATTACAACAATTAATTAAAATGTGTTACTTCAGCTGAAAATTGTTTCTTTCATCGAAGGTGCTACCGCTGGACTATCAGTATTTTATATCTATTAATCTAGACTAAGTTTATCAAATCATTTATCATTGTAACCAAATCAATCATTTTTATAATTCCTTGACACCAAATTATTAGCTAAATAGAAAAATAATTATTTACGTAATGTCGCATGTTTCATTAATTTTTCATTGTCACAAATGATATTAACCAGGATTTAACAGCTTTGACATGTTTGCGTTACAAGATTATACACAGAGATATACCTTTGATTATATATTATTTATCAATTAAATGAGCCGTTATATCGAACTACCTTTCTAGTTTAAACACACAGATGTATATTTCTAATGTTAAATGAATTCAATAGTCATACATGTCTAATTTAACTTCTAAATTGATTTCAAAATACATATCACATAGCACTGAAAACGGGATATTTGTAATGTAATTTTTACATACTTGACGACTTAAGGCGAGGTGAAGTCAAATTGACTTGCCAAAAAAAATTAACACGATAACATAAATAAATTTCACTTACAGACACATTTTTAGTTTTATTAAGTTAATCGGTTTATTAACATCACTTCATATCGTTTTAGACGTTAGTTACATAATTTATGTTTTGTAAAAATAATTTAGTGATTTATTCGTTTTTCTTTTTTTTAAACAGTTGACTTTCTTTCTAAGCCGTGTGTATCACAAGCGGCCAGTGCACCGCGCACTTCTGCACTCGCGTTATGGTAATGTGATTGAATCCGAAATTGGACGCCTTGACCGCCGAAGGATTTCACACACTCGGATTTATACAGCAAATATATTTTAGCACTGACTTAGAAATTTGTTCAGTTATTCTAATAGGAGTTTCAGGTAAAAGGTTTTGTAATTTATTTCAATAATAAATAAATATTCTAGGAATGCCACACAACGCCACCTAGATCTTTGGTAAGCATAGTTTAACTAGCTTGTGTTATGGGTTCTAGAATGCGGATAATACTTACTTAGAATGTTTGTATATACATACATATTATACCTACATAGAAACACCCAGACCAATGCAATATTCATATTCATGTAAACAAATATTTGCACTAAGTGGAAATCGAATTCACGCCTCCTGCGTAATAGTAGCGTTCACTATCGCCATGTCACGGAGGTGAGAGAGATGAGACAGTGTCAAGCGGTTGCATTTCAATGCCTGGTGTCAATCTTCGAAATAAAAATGTTCAGTTTGGCCTTGGTCTTAAAATGAAAAATTATTAGGGTAAACATTAATAATAATGTCTAAAACTATTAGGAGTGCCCTTTCCATGTTAGTGTACGTACACGTACCAGTTCGAAAACGGATTTTATTATAACCTTGCCTTGATGACCTTTTTATGCATTGACACTTATTCGCAAATCAGTTACCTAAGTGAGTTTTTTTTCCTAATATAATAGGGTCAAAACATATAACCTTCATTCGAATGCAAATCCTGTTTGCACTCGAAGCTTGCATGGTCTAGTCCGAAGTTGTTGGAAAACGAACACCATCTGACCTCCCAACATTGAGATCAAAGACTGGGTAGGACCGGAAGGCTATGTATATAAAATCGAGTTAAACCTGTAAACACTATTAGGTACTAGTATTAATTAAGAACTACTACTGTATATATCTTATCTTATCTTGTTTTGGGGCGACCCCCTCCACTTACGTTTGTGTGTGTATAACCTTCTCAATTAGGGTAGCTATTTCTTTTATTTGTAAGTACATGTAATCCTCTGGTTTAGGGTAGCCCTTCCTTAGAAGATCCATTCGTTGTCTTCCTAGGGTGTGACCCTCGTACAGTATGTATTTCATAGTTTTATCGTCCTTTTTTTTTGTACAACTTATGTCGCAGACAAGCACGTGGCCTACCTGATGGTAAGTGGTTACCGTGACCTATGGGCGAGTGTAACAACAGAGGAATAACACTCGTGCCGCAATCCCTGTAAGAACAGAGACATTGCGTATCGTCAGCGCAAAAGATGTACGATAAGCCTTTGGTTTTCGCACCTCAACACAAAAGCTATCTAGTGAGCTCTGGCTACCCCTACTCACCACTGAAAACTCAACAGCGTCCTCCGTGCAGTGTCTACATCTCCATTTGCTACCTTAGTAGCGTAGAAACAAAACCGTCTCAATGATATTCTAACGTTATCAGTAATGACATTTTAATCGCCCAGTATTTACTAGATACTTTCTTATAATTTACGATTTTATCGCCATATTGATTGATTAGACTATTATGATAATATATTATTTTTATCATTAAATTATCAAAATTTTCCAGCGTCCATAATCCTGTGCCGATTTTGTGTGTAAGTGATTCATTGTTCACAACAGATGTTTGATGTCCTGTTATACTTGGAATAGTAGACAGTTGCTCGCGTAAATACCAACATAAGCTCGTAAGTTGAAGCTACGTAGTCTTAAATTTACCTACTTTCTATAATCGCACCGCTCGCCATAGACAGGGAGTTCATCCTCACACTTTCCGACCGGAAACGGTGTGCACTGTATGGTATGAAACGAGCTTCATTCCATCGGCCACGGTGACCCTTTTCCATCAGGTGGGCCGTATGATTGTCTGCCATTTAAGGGGTATAGAAGTAGTGATAAAAATCATGCATTTTCCACGACCCAAAAGTAAGCATAGCTTAAATACCTTGTGTAATGGGACTCTAGAATTCGGATACTAAGATACAATCATTTTGTTAATATATTCATAATTTATTATACGTTCATACATATATCCAGACTAATGATCATGATAATATACATATTATTATGCTTTCAAATATCTGCATTGAGCGGGAATCAAACCCAGTACCTCCTACGAAAGTAGCAGTGCTACGTCTCAGAGGTCGTCATTATTGAACTTCGTTGTATGTTAACATAATCTATATAAAAATAAATCGCAAAATATATTGCTACTGGACAAATACGAGTAATCTTGATCTCGAAGGAAGGATTTTATAAAGCAGCGGAAACAGGATCAGAATGTCACGCAAGCAGAGCCGTGGGCAACAACTAGTACCTAATTAATTAATATAAAGAAAAACGAATCTTTTTGTAAATTAATCATTTATAAAAATATATTTTTTCATGTAGGTAAATGTGACCTAAATATTTGGTCAAAAATAACGATGTCCATTTGGAAGCGTTTCTGCTTGTCTTGGCTCAGAACGAGTATGACACAGTGATTCGCTGACCGACTGAGGACATACTTCTATTAAATGTTCGGAGGTCGTCCTTAGACGTCGCTTCAAAAAGGACTGACGGGTAATAACGTATGGTGTTTGATTTGACGCTTTGAAAGTTTATATTCTGTGTAATGTTTTGATTCTATAATCGTAAAGTAATATAGGTAAGACATCAGGGTAAACGAAATTATGATAGAATACGTTAAAAATATATTTATTCTATCCAATATGTGATGTGATGATCGATGATGTGATTGAAAGTATTTGGTTCAAAAAGACTTTAGAACGGATTTTGATCGTTTTGTTCTCTCTCTTAGACTGAGCTCCTTGCTCCTTCAATTATTTTTGATATTGTAGTGATAGGCTTTTATAAGCGGGACAGCCATCTGACCTTCCAAACCTGAGAAGAAAATCTGGGTCTGAGTTTCACCTGTCAGACAGCAGGTACCAATTTATAGATTCACTTGAAACATATTCGTAGTAGCTACTACTGAAATCACTAATATTCCTAATAACCCCTCCTGCTATCCTCAATAGCTTGTGAAGCTACATAAATACAATTACTAAGTAAATATGTATGAATGGATAAAACTAGCAATGCAGCATTCACACAAGAGTCAAACAGTCGGCCGCGAACAAGCCGCCGGTCGCCGGTCACCGGTCACTCCGCCAGCTATCACAAAATCATTTTTCATAATTGCGATCGGTCGATCAATCTTGCGTCGACGGAAGCCACTCAACCTCGCCCCGTTCCCCATACATTTCTGTGTATTATTGTTGTTTATTTTTGACTGATAGCCCGCCGTGACCCACTTGGTTATCGCACGCGATTAGACGGTTACGTTAAATACACACGAATTGTTAATGAAAATGATGAATTCTTACAGTCCTAGATTTGTCGTGTGATTGTTTTCAGCTTGCTATACTTTTGATATAGAAGTTTTATTACGTCAATGTTATTGTCGAATAAATTTAAAATAATAAGTCAAGAAAGAAATTAATTTGTAACAATTGAAATTGTAATTTTAGTTTTATTTTTTCTTTGTTACGTCATATCACGTCACGTCATCGTAGTTTCATAATTTGGAAAAGCTTGACAAGAAAACTAAACAAGAATTAAATCATTATAAAAATATAACACAACTGTTCCTACCGTGAAACGGTGTGATCTAGATGTCAAGAGATTAATAGAAATAAAAATGATTTGAAATTGGAAAAGTGAGTGTCTAGACGGGACTTGAACTCGTGATCAGTCTCAAAAGGAGTTTGTTCTGACTACCTGCTGTAAGATTCTAGTCGCTGTTCAAGTCCCATTTACACATTCACTTTTTGTATTTCAAATCCAGCTGAAAAAGTTATCATATGAATGCGTCAAGATTTAATTAACAGAAATATAATTGTTGAAAATTAAAGTATCTATGCGGATATTTGATTAAACACATAATTCATAGTGTCACCTGAAAATAATCTTATATTTAATTTATCTAACAATATATTATTCACCCCTTTAAAATTACTAAAAGAACACAAGATATGAGCCTACAAAAATCCCAAATAACAAAAGTAAACGTCATCAGACGTTGAAATCAAACTCTAACTTCACTATAAACCAAACGTTTCGTTACCTGAATTAAATCTCAAATAAATCTCACAAAGATTGACTCTCATAAATATAAGAGACAACGAACCGAATACGTATAAATATATCAAGTCCCGGTAAAGCCTTTGGATTCCAACCAAAGAAAATATCGCACCCGAATTCCGTTGGCGGTTGACGGGGCAAATGGAAAAAAGCGCGAAAACCGCGCATTCCGCGCAGGCCACGCCCACGTGCGCGCGCGCACCCGAGACAGGTGAATGCGACGCGCCGCAGCTGCCGCGCCGGACGACACCATTTGCTGCTCTGTCTCTTAACTTGACTGGTACCTGGACTGGTATATCTATACATATAAATAAAATTGGAGTGTATGTTTGTAACATTAAAATTACTGTATTTATAATTTTGAATTTTTTGTTTCTTCCACTTTTAATATCACTTAAGAGGATCCACCTCATAGATACGAACCTGGTCCATGGAAGTTTGTTGAAGTTTGACCCTGTAAGAACTCTATATTGAATTCTTTGTGGTATCTTAAATACCAGGTAATCTCCGAAACGTCTGGGCAAATTTCGATGGAATTTTTACTGTTGATAGCTAATGTTATAGGCCCTAATTTATTTACTATCCTATAATAAATTGGTGTTTAAATTTTGTCTAAGAGATGGACTCATTGTAACATATACATTATTGATAACGCACTTGTACTTGTCATTGTAACATACTTTTATGAAATAAACTTTATTATAAGGTTATCATTTTGGCTGCTTTTAGTTTTGAAATATTTTTCTTTTAGCGCTAAAAGAAATTAAATTCTGTCCACGCATTCGCAGACAGAGTCGCGGTCTCAGATTGTTAATAAAACATTGATGTACAATGGACGGGGTGGCATCGCGTGCGATTTCTGTTACGACTCCAGATCTCATTGTAACTGTTCGAAAGTGTCTCTTTTTCATTTTTATACTCCGGTTCAGGTTATATTGGCGTTTTTGGAATACTTTTAAATACGATCGAATTTTTGTTTTGAGTAAAGTCGGAGTCGATTCGTCGATTCACAGTACTGGTGCAAAACGACGAATTCAAAAAGGGGCCTTGTGCTATTCACACCGTGGTCCGAACAGCTTGTGGTGTGAAATTACGAACTACCCGAATTCTAGTGTTGTTAATAGATCGTTTTTTTTAAACTACTTAGGTGGCACTTAATGGCATTCTATTTTGTGGTTACCGTGGCCTATGAAGATTTGTGACCCTAGAAATGTCGTTTGCAATATCAAGCGTATTAAGTTTCCCGCGATGATGGGTAGGATAGTCAGAGCTCACTGGAGAGGTTTTGTGTTATCAGAGGCAAGACCGAAAAACCTTTCTTTGTCTTCTGCACTGACAGCACAGAAACTCACTTAACCTTCACCCTTCTCCCATCGTCTCTACATGTTTGGCAGCCCGAGTGTTACGCCCTTGATGTTGCAAACGTTCATAGCCACTTTCCATCAGGTGGGCCGTTCGCTTGTTCGTAACCAAAGTGGTATACCTACACAATCCATAACTAGTACCTTAGTAATTACATAGCTTCGTTCTACAGTCGTCAGTAATCACAACTATCTTAAAAAATCTAGTTCATCTAACCAAAGCCCTTGTTTCCACAAAAATAAACTGCTAATTACAATCGTAACTCACAACCGGGCAAGTCACGAAACATAAAAAAGCAACAAAACGCGATATATCAAGTTACTCACTTATCTACATACGAATATGGGTTTGTAAGTGTACACTAAGAGAAAGATATAAAACAATGAACAATGGGGGCATAAATCAGTATAATTAGTTTTGCTTGAACGGAGCGAAATCATTGGTCAAAACGTATGGAGACTCCGCCTCTGAGTGCAGCGTGCATCGGACGCGGCGGCCGCTACGTTAGACCGTAGACTTGTACTGTACACTGAGCACCGCTGAAATATACTCAATTGGATCAAATGTAACGTCAGCAGTGACAATACTGACACTTGCATCTAGCGACTTTTTTTCGAATGTTTTTATTTATTCGTAAACACGGTAACGAAAGATCTTAGAACAAACAGAACATAGTTTTCTTGAATCGAGAGAGATTTGAATCTACAGTGATGTGCTACATAAGCAGTTGTTTAATAGTTGTTCGTATAATTAGGTAAAAAATTGTGCATTTACCCTCAAATATGTTTGTATCCAATTAGCATTGCAAGTTTTCTAAAGATTCATACCGTAAAACAGGTTGATAAGGGATCCAAGGGTGGATAGAGATTAAATAGTCAAAGGAATATTTTAAATAAATTATTTTACAAAATTTGAAATATCCCATCACCAGATATTTGATGATTCTATTATTACAATGAACAAGTCCAAAGTTTTGTTTAAAAGAAAATAACTACAGAATTAAGTTGATCTTTTTTTTTCACCCAGTATAAATTAAAGATATATAATTAATTTTTCACTCTCCGGGAAAAAAGGAGTGAGAAGAGATCAATCTGAGAGAGAAACAGAAGAGATCTATCTCTTCTCACTCCTTTTTTCCCGGAGAGTGAAAAATTAATTATAAATCTTTAATTTATACTAATAATAAACTCACGAAAATATTTATGACAGCAGTACTTTCAAACATACATTGTGGTGCCAAAAATTACATCTTAAGCTCTCCAAAACAAGTACCTATACCCGTTCTTTTTCCCATATATTACCTAGTGTCAAATCTAAACCGAGTACTGTACATATTCATATCAACAAGTAAATAACTCCTATTCTTAGGTTTCACATCTAAAACGACAGAAGAATTTTTCACGAAATATTTTCCTGCTGTCCGTACATGAACTAGCTGGCCTCAAGGCGCCTCGCGATCGTCCGCGCATATGTACACAACCCTAAGAGATGTTACTGCAGCATTCAAACAATAATACACAAGAAGTACACAGTACAAACTCCCCACGTACACAAGATACATGCCACTTACATCAGTGATTCAAAAGCAATATCGAATTTGATAGAACACGGAAGAAATCAACAAACAGGTTTATCTGTATTCTCTATGAGCATAAATCAAGATGGTTATCCTGACTGACCATCAGTATCGAGACAAACTTGATTGA
Organism: Pelosia muscerda; assembly: GCA_963691645.1. Lineage (NCBI taxonomy): Eukaryota > Metazoa > Arthropoda > Insecta > Lepidoptera > Erebidae > Pelosia > Pelosia muscerda. The sequence goes on along the minus strand of OY829102.1, from coordinate 19,257,779 downwards.
CCACTTTAGCTAGAAGTTAGGAGAATTAATAAATAATGTTATCTAGGTTCAAAATAAGATAGTGGAGGTGTAAGTAAATGTTTGTAAATAGACCAAAAAAAAGAAAAACCCGCTGAGTTTCCTGCTTGAGTCTTCACAGGGACCGAGTTTCGAAACGGTGGTCCATTTGCTCACTAATTAATAAAATATTGTTGATATTGACGTTTTGTAAGTGACGTGGCCTATATAATAAAAAAAAATCATATTTTCAAAATATTATAGCAGATATTATAATGTAAAAAAAAATTAACGTTACATTTATTTTGATTTAATTAAAAACACCTTCACATTTAGAAAGCAAATCTTTTGAAATGTAAATTGTTATATTAGCCTTCACCACCTTAATATTAAACCCTGCAATTCTAATACTAACATTTTACGACCATATAAAATTTAACAATTATTAATATGATATCGACGCATCTGCTCATTAAAAAATCACCGAATCTTTTGTTTCAATATCCGAACGCATAACATCAAATTCCATTGGTTTTAATGTTCAAATATATGTTATTATTTAAATGTATTTACATAAGAATGTATACTTTCTAATACCTATTGAATTAACACTTAATTATGATAATTATGACGCGGAGGGCCATTCAATGTGTGACCCAGGTCGAGGGACTTGAGTGTAAGTTTAGCACCGTAGTCCGTAACCAGATATGTGGCGTCAAGTCAGACTAAACATAATTGTATGCTTCCGAAGATCGTTGTTAAATTTTCTATTATGTTTTGTATAAATTACGTGAAAATATCGCATAACACAGGCGATAGCCGTCTTGATGACAGCCAATTATACTTTATAAAAAAGATTTTTTAGAGACTTTACAATATGGAGAAAACCGCATTTTTGTTTGATAATGTGCTACATTTTAGGAAAACCATACCATAAATGGTTAGACACGGTTGGTTTGAAAGTAAAAATGACGTGGTGAAAACGAAAATTTAGTTACAAAAGGTTAGGTAAAGGGTTAAATTACTTCGTATTTGTTAAAATCATATTTAAACAACTAAACAACAACAACCGCGGTAGCCTAGTGGTATGGGTAATGGACTGCTGAGACGAGGTCTCGGGTTCGATCCCAGGTTTTACCATGGCATACCCCAATGACTTTTCAAAGCTTAATAAATAAAAATAATAAAAAAAAAACTTTATTTTCGAAGTTATGTGTGTATTTATCGCAGGTTTATAAGTGCTGGGTTAATGGCCATAGGCTCGCCACCTATTACATTGGGACGTAAACATAAACTGGCAAAATGTGGGTACCTCTGCCTGCCTTGATTAAACATTGTTAGTAATAATGTTGCACTAAATTGACTTTTTAGTTTAGCAGCTTTAGTTTAAAACTGTCAAATAGACCGCAACCTCTTAACATTTGTTTTGTAAAGTTTCTGTAAGTAGTATAGACTTCATATTGTTTTTTGCCATTGTGATGTAAACACAATGGAAGGCCTGTTACAGTGTTCTCAAACCACTTTCGCTGTATCCACATTCATATGCCTTTTGTGTCATACGCGTCCATACTACATACATGCGTCCTTCCTACATACATGCATCCTGAATACATACACTTTGTACGTGAATGGAGACCGAAACTTCGTAGAAGTAACAGTGGTAATCAGTTATAACTTATCACTATCTCTCCTCAATTACTCAGTTGCGTCCCAAGTTAGCAATATGGAGTCCGAGGTCCGCTTTTTTTTTTAATTGGGAGTACCTATGCACGAGGTGACTATACTTATCATGGCTGCTGAAAAATAAGCGAAATGTCAGACATAGTTGTCAATGCCCCCCCCCCCCCCCCCGGGTCTGCCGGAGTGCGAGGGATGTGTTGGTTGCTATTTTACCTAGTAGCTTGTTTCTACGCTGTCCTTGCACTTCGGGTATCTGGGGACGGATTTTAGAAAGAAAGAAAGAAAGAAAGAAAGTATTTATTCATGAAACACCCAATGCACAAAGATCTTTACATACGTTAATTGGTCTTGTAATTATTACCGTACATCGAACGAACATAAATGAACCACCATCTCAGCATATATGCTTCGCACGCCATGGTATACGAAGCGCTGGTTTTCAGATGGCGTCCCTCATAGCTCAGTCGTTCCGCAAAGCGAGTTATTACGCGTTAAAAAAAATAGGAAAAAGAAAATATCAAAACAGAACAAAATACCAGAGCGATGAACAATAAAATTTTACTCCTATCACTTTAGGTGTCTGTTGTCGGGCTAAGTTTAAATAATAACAATTAAATAAGTTGAAAATTGGTTTTCAACGTTCAACAGTATAATATGTTAGATTAACTAACAATAAATATTTTTGTATCTACTATAAAAATGTGAATTTATTTAATGAGCGATTTTTGATTTTTGTAAGAATATTTTTTGAAGTGTGTCAAAAAATATTCTTACAAAAATCAGGATTTGATTATTATGTTCTTGTATAGAATAAAAAACATTTTTTATTTAAAAAGAATGTAAAAGAATTTAATTAAGTATCGTTTCAATTATTTACGACCTATAATTTTATTTCAACAGGCATTTAAATGACTGAACAACAGTCATAATTAATGACAAAATTTGAAACAATTAAATTGCTAATTTATCTTAGCGATAAAGAATAAAAGATCATTAATTTGTATGAATATTTATATTTAAAGATACGATAAAGTAATTGCCTCCCATTTTGTTTATCATTTGAAATGTTTTATTTGAGAAATGAATAGATTTTTTACGGCAATGTCAACACATCGATTTATTTTTATAACAGTAGGTATTTACATATAAATTTATTTTTGTAGATACTTAACCTGTACCCACCACATATCTATTTTTTTTTCTAAAAGATACGTTTACTTTCGTTGTATAACCGGAAACATTTGGAAACAGTTACATATTAGATTGTTACATTAGGCAATTAACAGGTTTCACCGCAATATTTCTAAAATATTTTATAATTTTTCGTTTACAATTATAAATAAGTATTCATTCCTGTAGTGACGGAGAAAGAAGCTCTCCATCAATATCACTGCGAGAAAAGGAAAATTCGAAAGCCTTGAACCAACCCGTCAGACTGCATGGAAACTGTAGCTCAAAGCCTCCCAACATTGGGAGAGGCCTATGGCCCACAGTAGACTGCGATTGACTAATAAACATGAAATTAAGAAGGTACTCGTATTAGAAGACTAGTTTCCAATAACGTAATATAGAGAATATAATATAGTAAGTATTAATTCTCCTAAAATAAAAAACCAACAATCTTCTGATCTGGAAATCGTATCTAAGATTTCATACACAACACATTAATTTAAATTTTCACTCAATACATTATAAAAACCACTATTAATCAACCTTAAAATTCTATCTCTAAATCCGGAAAAAAATGGTTTGGCCATTTCTACCCTATCTGTTAGCAAACATTGGTACAAATGGCCGAGACTCACGTAGCTAATGAAAATGATGTTCGGACATCACAGCGTTGACAAATACGGATCGCATCGGGCGGGACACCGTCCGTCCGGATTTTTCCCGAGTCCCCGGCTAATCCGGCGTTGGGGTCGTTTAGACCGATAGACTTGTCCCGATGTTTGTTTCGAGACACTGGTTTTTTTGGGTTATCTGTCTCGATATAGATTAACATTTGTCTGTGCGAGATAGAGTTGTTTATTTCGATTTATTTGTAGTTACCTATTGTAATTTGAGTTTAAATGGTATATACCATAATTTACTTTTGAATTTTTTTGACGTTTCGGCCCGGTTGAACTAGGCGAGGTCACAAGCTTTTAAAGATTTTAAAGTTGCGGGAAAGGTGATGTTTCCTTTTATATTTACCATATGATCGCGTTAATTCCCGGGTTTCGCTTACCATATTGACTAAAACTATAAAGTTTATTAATAGTAATAGAGTAATAATGTTTAGCTTGATGACATTTAGAACGACAAGACCCGCGATATTATCCTTATATTCGCGATATTCTTCTGTCGAATCGATGGCATTTTTGGGTTGCCATCGATTCGCCGCTATGGAGAGGGCCCGAGCATAGGTTTCACTCTTCGGGAAGGCTTACTACGTCCCCTACACACACACACACATTCAGGGACACGAAACCACGTCTAAAGCATTTGAAACCCTCTTATATAGCCATTTTTGAGGCGATGATAGGAGCCATCCACGGACTTGTCACGGTTAGAGTTTTCCCCCTGTAATGGTTCGACTCCCGTCAATGCATTCACTTTTTCCAATCTGAATTTGAAATAGTCAACTTTTTTATCTCTGCTAAGTAAAATAAGTCAATCTATATTGTACCATTGGTGAGTATATAAACACTTTTGTGTTACTGCCTTATAGATCTTCAAGGCTAACTAACTGCAGAAATTCCTTTCGGGTTTAGGGAGTCAAATAGCATTCAACAAATAAAAATATTTTTAATTACACAATGGAACCCTAAGTGTTAAGTACTTCACCTTCAAACTCGAGTGAAAACGATTTATTAACTGAGTCATTAGCAATCAGTGATTTATATATCAAATCTAAATACTTATCGCAATACAAAAAGTAAATTAGGATATCTCAGATCTAGTTCATTGAGTTCTGTACACCGATACCGTGTTAATAATACTTGCATTAATAATATTAATTTATCTTCTATATCATTTTAATTTTTTTGAAAACACGTGTTTTTTGTCGAATAATACCTATTTACGTGATGAATGCACGGGTATTTACGCGTGCAAACAAACTCAGTGTTAACTCGCCATTGTTGGAAATAAACAACCATAATTATTAGATGAAACGTCGGTAGTTTTGTAGTTGAGGAGTAGGCCTAACGATTGAGAGATTCCAGGTTCGAATCATTGCCTACAGATGTGAACCCACTCCTAATATTTATGTACTCAATTTTACTTAGCTGAAGAACTTCTAACGCTTGTTATTTTTGTAAAATGAAAAGTAAAGGTGATTGGGGATTTTTTAATCTATTGAAGGTTGATTTCACCGATATTTTTTTTAGTAGATCAAATTCATCGAGTCCAACGCGAATCCTCAATAATATACCCAAATATTTCACTGATGAAATCGAGTCGAAGTATTTAACTCACAAATGTCATCATCTCTGCTATGAAAATTATAGTCATTGACATATAAAGTGATCATTTGAACACAAATACAAAACAATACTTTTACACTTACAATTAATTTGTCTTTTACAAAAAAATGTCGCAGTTACGTATCCCACATAACCCCCGAACGCTCGCAGCTAATTTTATAAATGAATAATGTCACCCATCACCAATGATATTCGTCGATAACATGATTGATACTAGATTCTGTTTCGTAGGTCGACAGCTCGAATCAATCAACGCCAGCAGTTGATTGATAAGCGACGACATTCGATTCATGAGCGTATTAATTTAACTTTGCTGAGACAGTGATCGATATTTATGATATTAACGAGGTTTATAATTATCTGTTCCCGTTCAATCTTCGCATAGGTAAAGAGTTTTCTTGATTATGTAGGGTTAGTAAGGCTAGTTACTATGTGCAAAAGTACATTACGGTGTGTTGATTGATGTAGGTTTCAAGGTATGAAGGTTTTCTTGTGTCAGTATAATCTGAATGATAAGCTTACCAGCTGCAAGGACACAGAATTAATGGCATTATAATCGTCAGACGACATCTTGACTCTTATTTATGCGATTACTATTTGATTGAACTTCATCCGGCGCACACTTGAGCTATGGAATGAACTATCTGCTGTGGTTATCTCAGACTAGACTACAATATGGAGTTCTTTAAGAATGGCTTTAATAGGTATGTTTCTACAGGGGCAGCAGCCCGAGTGTGACGCCTCTGGTGTTGCAAACGTCTATAGGCATAAAGTCGCCATTACAAACACGTACAGTATTACAATGGTGGCGCTCAGTTTGACGACATTATCAGGTGTTTTCCACGCCCCGCTTAAAGGACTCGGGACTGCTAAAAGAAGGAAACACGTGCGCCGGCAAGGAATTCCAAGACTTAATGGTGCGGCAGAGGAAAGACTCACCGAACCGCTTGGTTCTTGATGGAATATTCTGCACCGTATGCGGGTGACATCTAAGCCCTGCACGTGTAGGAAAGGAGAGGCTGGAACTAATTGGAAGACCTTATCAGAACATTCAGCATAGTTCTAAGATCAAACATATTATCAAACATATTAGATTAGACATAAAACTTTGATGTTGATTAATGTGATATGTATCATAATTTATAACAACTAATCACAGATGATGTTAATGCCATATATCACTATCAGTTCTTTAATTATAATTAATTTCTCGAAACTGTTAAGGAAGGCATAAAAAATTAACATAAAAAATACCTAAATGGTATAAATGTCTATCGCGGGCTTTGAAAGTTTCTGAGCACCTTAAAATCTATAATCCTTTGACAGCATAAGTCCAATTTTTTTTATAATATCACGCCTGTATCCCCGAAGGGGTGGGCAGAGATGCTAGCAGCCACATTTGGCCAGTTTATGTTTAGGTCCCAATGTAATAAGTGGCGAGCCTTTTGCCATTAACCGGGCACTTATAAATCTGCGATAAATACACACATAACTTCGAAAAGCATTGAAAAGTCATTGGTGTGTGCCATGGTAAAACCGGGGATCGATCTCGAGACCTCGTCTCAGCAGTCCATTACACATACCACTAGGCTACCGCGGTCTTGATAAAATAAGTCTAATAGAATAAACTAAACCGATGTCTAATTACTTTGTAAGAAAATAAGTTACGTGTTACTGATACCGTAGTATACTAAACTTAAATACATTAATAAGTAGATTTATTATCCGGTAGCTTCTAAAAGTAGTAGTTGTGTTATAATACTAGTACGACCTTCTGCGTAACAGTCGCGTTCACAACTGCCATGTTACTGAGTCGTTTTCATTTACTAGTATTATTGAAAAAAGTGATTTTAACATAATATAATTCTTATTAATGCATCAATTGCTTCTACAGTCAAATAGACAATAATTATTACATAGATGGCGCAGAATTGTAGATGTGAGTTCTATGATGACGTAATTTGACAAGATGACAGGTAATCACATATTGATAATACTAGTTTACGTATCGTAGTCGTCTCAAAACCACACTCAATGATTGTCAATAACTTAGTTCATATATTAATTATGACTATTATTAGGTCCCAATGTAATAAGTGGTGAGCCTATTGCCATTAACCGGGCACTTATAAACCTGCGATAAATACACACATAACTTCGAAAAGCATCGAAAAGTCATTGGTGTGTGCCATGGTAAAGCTGGGATCGAACCCGAGACCTCGTCTCAGCAGTCCATTACCCATACCACTAGGCTACCGCGGTTTTTATTAGTAGTTTTATGTAAAATGTTCCCTACTTTGACGACCCTGACAGTGAAATTATTTCACGTCCTTTATATAGAAGTTAAGTTCTGTTTAAAAAGATATTTGTCTGCAAACTAATACATAATACAAAACCTCTTCTCCCAATGGCAATCAATTACAAGATCTACATTAGCAAGAGCCGAAATAGTTGATACACTAAGCAGAGTCAACCCTCCCGTGCCGCGGAGTGACAGCGACAAATTGATACTTGTTGCGCCGCTTTATACCGCGAATGTTTAGATACTTGATACCATACATGTATATTAATGTTTTGTGAAAGAAAATATGGTTTTGAAAAAGGGGTGAAGAGATGTGAAATCCTTTTATAAACTGACAATATAGGGAATTTAGTATTTGAAATTTATTTATTATCCTTTGATACATATATGTGTAATCACGCCTTTATCTATGGAGGGTTAGACAGAGGTGAATTAATAACCATATTAAATTTCACCAATCATTGTATGTGGTGCCACGTAATAGAGGGTGAACCTATTGCCGTATTCCGGGCGCTATTGTTGACTCGACTCGCGCTAGTGCAATAACCTGGATTCAAATTTAGGACTTCTTGATGGTAAGGTTGATTCCTTAGACACTGAGCTGCGAATGTTTATTTAATTACACGATACTAATTATTTTCATACATACTCTAGGCTAAGAAATCCTTGTTATTTTTGCGGATAGTCACGACAACCTTATGACCTTTGGTTTGTTTGTCAGAATTTAACTTTTTAGATTCATACCGACTGTCACTTTTGTGATAGCCGTGACAGCGAGTTTACGTTTTTTGAAACACGACTGTGCCGATCTTTTTGTTGTGAACTGGCTCGTGGCAACAATGCCTAACTGCACTGACAGTCTAATCTAAGCTCATAGATCGGTTTATATTGGTTGTTAAATCTTGTTTGAATATAGAAATGACTGAAGTTTGTGCTGACGTAATATTATTGTTCTAGTTTACGTTTATTTAACAACTTTCAAAATATTTGAGGACATATGTGGGATATTATTAATATTACACAAATAGCCTAGTTCCTGATTAATTCAATTTACATATATAGCTACTTCAGGTCACCTTTCTCAAATATTAACCTATTAATAAACCAGTAAAAAATTTAATCTATAAAGAATCACTTACACGCGAACTAAATTTATTATATACCTACCTAAGTAAATAAAAAATACTATTACTAAGGAACAAAAAGAAATCTTTACACACTACTCGTGTACCACAATATACAGCTAACAACGTCACTGTCACCAAGCCCAAGATTTAAACACTATCACAAACATTCCGTCCCGACGAGGCCACTTTACAGGCCCAGTCCACAAAGCGATAAACAACGCGACACTTCGCACGGCCTGCCATTCTGACAAGTTACACTTGAACCTCTGTTTGTTACTTGTTGCGTCACGTCGACGACTAAACGAGTCATTGATGATGCAGTAGTCATTGGAGGGTTAGACTGTTCTATTGTCTTTGGTACGAGCATCTTTGTTGTGCGTCTATGAATGAAAACGCTTTGTATTTACGGTACTTTTTTACTTCGAATTTCAAAAAGAGTTCTATAGTGACTTTTTTTTATTTCTTTATTCAGTGTTGTTATAAGTAAAATATCTACTAGGTAATAGGTAGATTTTTAAAACTTGGAATATCAATAATATAGCCAGACGACAATGATTTAATTTTCATATTAGATTAGGTTATGTTACCTAAATCTACAAAACTAATAATTTAAGTCGAAACAGAGGACAGATAATATTAATTGGGTATAAATCAGGTGAAACTTGATCTTGACTGACTTAATAATCAAATGTTAAATGACAAATTATTTACATAAAAGCCAAGCAGTTACATATTCATGTTTGATCATTCATCAACATACATATTTTATTATGTCCGTGATAATAATAAAATTGTATTTAAATAAGTTTTATGATGGCATCGTAATGCAAATTTCATTAAGTAAAACGCAGTTTGGTAATATTGACGATACCATATTTTGCGATTATGTAGTCGTTAATATGTAGTTTCTTGATGATTTACAAATAACCACAATGTAAGGAGAAGTTTAAGTTGGCAAGCATCATTAAGTTTTCCATTTGCGTAAAAAAATATCAAAATACTTTGTTATATAACTTAGGCGGCGGCAAACAAGCACACGGCATACCTGATGAAAAGTGGTTACCGTGACTTTTAAACGTTTGTGACACCGAAAACGTCACACTCGTCAACACTCTAGAGGGGAAGGAGGTGGAAAGGGAAGGGTTAAAGGTTAAGAGAGTTTCTGTGGATAGATAGATAAATAGATAGATAGATAGGTAACTCTTTATTATACACTAAAAACGTAAAATTACAATAAAATTATATATTATAAGTAACACATAAATAAACTCGAAGAAACGATCTCTTCCAGGCAAACTTACTGTCAGTACAGAAGATAATTTCAATTGGAATCAATCAAACTCATCACTGTTAATGGCAATTTCAGAAACTACTTCATAGGTATATAACATAGGTATATAACTCCACACAAATTCTATCAGTCCTTTAAAAAAAACATGGACAGGTTAACAAAGTAACCTTTTTAATAAATTGCTTAAAAAAAAGTAAAATGATCACCAACATTAAACACAATAAATATTCTACCTAAGTTCTACAATTATTTGCCATTCAACACCTTTTATGGTTACTTCACAGATTCTATAATCTTGACATGTTACAAGAATCTTTTAATCACATTTCTATCACCGCCATAATTCGTACTATCACCAACTATCACCACGGTGGCCACTATCGAGAACATACTCGCACAACGCTGTATCAGGCATTTTACGAGCGAACCCCCCGGTACGCCGCAACGGTCAATTACTGCAGATACCGACCCTGTGTACCGACAGTCAGGATTCAATATTGTAGATTTTTTGTTATTGTAAACTCTGGTTATATTTTGATACTTTAATGGTTGATTTGGAGTCTTGAAGTTGTTGGTTTAAATTTTGAATGAATTGTAGTCCTGATACTAGTGTTAATAGGGTACCTGTATGTTATGTGTGAAGTTATTTTTAATCATCAAGTAAAATTCGGTTCAAGAACAAATATTTCTGACTGCAAAAGTGGAGATACGGTGGTTTATTGACGGTTTCTCCTGTGCCAATTGAGAAGTTCGTCTGGGGAAGTGCCTCTACTCTACAGAATACCACGGTTAATAACCACTTGTGTTGCGTTTCCGGCGGTAAGCAGTGTAGCCAGAGCTAACTGCAGAAGTTTTGTTTTGTTAGTGGTACGACTGAGAAATCCTGCTATGTCTTCTGCACTGACAGGTCAGACCTTCACCCCTTCCCCTCCCCTCTAGATAGTGTTGCAAACGCCCATAAGCCACTGTAGCCACTTTTCATTAGGTGGGCCGTGTGCTTGTCTGCACTATTTTGTTTCAATTACGTGCAACGTAGTTTATTATGATATCAATCTAAATTAGGGTGTATATAAAAAATGTAATTAAAGGGAGAAGAATTAAAGGGAGAGAAGAAAATTATAATATGTAAAAAATCTTGATCATTCGAAAACCGGTCGATTATAATTGGATCACTTAATACGAAGGCAGAAGGACAAATTCGATACATCTGATCACCAATCGGTGGTGCGCAGGATTTATGGTCTGTGTGCGTGCGTGCATGCGATTTATCGTCACGCACGAACCGTTGACAGATCGGTGATGTTGCGATTTTGATACTTTTTTTAAGAACATTGTACATAATTAGTGAGTCGGTTTTTTCGATTGTTACAAAGTATTTTTGCTGAACTGGTTGTACATAGTTTCTTGATAAATTGGAAAATATATTCTTTCTGGATGTTTTATTTTGACATCAATAAAATTATTTGGGTACCTAATGGTTGGAATAAAACCTTGAAATAAATTCTCAACCATTTAAGTTTATTTTAAGTTTTGCGCATGCCTATTCTAATTGAAGATAAGATTTTTTTAATTTGTTTAGGCCCACAATACACATTACACTCCGTTAAAAAAATGATAGGTAGGTACTAGAATACAGTGCCGTTCAAAAGTATAATAACGAAGTTCAGGTATATATTTTTATCAACTTATTTGTGTGTTTTTCACGGCCAAAATTTTATTGAATCCGTTCAAATTGCTATCAAATATGTCTAGTAGTTTGCCACTTACAAAAAAAAATGGATCATCAATCGATCGGTATTTTTTATAACTTTTCTAATATATACGTTACCAGTAATAAAATTAAAAATGAGAATGACTTAAATGAATTTAGTTGAGAAAGAAAATTTATACAAATTGGGATCATCAAGCAGCTGTATAAGGGCTTCGTCAGAGTTAAAGCTATTGCTCAAAGTTAGGCCGTCTTGCACTCCTATCTTATCAGCGCCGTAGCCTTTTACATTATAGTGGGCTCTTTTAACAAGTTTTCTTTTACTACTTTCTCAAATTTACTTTCGTTCAACAAGATAATCTCATTGGGGATGTTATTATAAGATCTTACTAAATTGACTATGAACTTATTGCTTTTATTTGAAGTCTGAATGAATGTACTGCTAGTTTATTTTATGTGTAAATATCATTTCTCTAAATTAATCATTTATAAATTTATATGAGGAGAGCACCGTTATATTAACCTCGCTAACTAGTTAGATTATTTATCCTATGATATTGTATTTTCCAAGGAACATAACATCTGAATCATATCGGAATAAAGTCTGTCAACCAATTTTAGTAAGATCGATTATTACTCTTAGGTAAATCATAAAAGGGGCCTAAATTAGATCCTTGGGGTACCCCATAATTCTACTGCTGTTGATTTAACATCACCAATATGGTGCAAAAGTATTACTAACTTACTTTAATGTTGTTTAATTACATATTTTGCACTTATTTGGTCACTTATTCACATTCAACAATAAAAATTAGATGGAAAGCAGTTGAATTACCCAACTATCCACTATATAACTCATTAAAAATTAAAATTGACCTATCAATACCGCCGTTCAATTTCAATGGATGACGACAACAAAGAGTTCTCTCTTTTGTGCGGCCGTCCGGCGCAGATAGCGACACGACAGCGGTACGTCTGCGACACGACCGAGGAAATTGCCCCCGACACTGCACCGACTGATTGAACGGTTGAAACTTTTACTTTGAAGGTTTTGTTTATGGGTGCAGGTTCACTGTGCACTGTTTAAGTCGTTCTTACGTTAAATGTGAATGAGATTTTTAAATAAATGTAAGTGTGACACGGTTGTGGTGTGGCAGGAGATCTAAGTATTTGTATTGAATGACTGCACGTTGTCTGATGGTAAGCTTGGGTGCGGTCTAGAAAAAAGAAGCAGCTATTACGGATGCTTACTTTAGAATGGTGGTCCTTAGTTTGATGGCCTCGATAGATGTTTTAAAGACCCAGGACTCTAGAAGCTTACTCTGTCTAGACTAATACAGCTAAGAAAGAAAGGTATGCTTAGATGGCTGTGACAGATAGAAAGAAAAGATGATATAAATTTATGCGACTATGGTAAATGGACAATAAAAGAACGACCTAAGTGAAAGTATTTCAATCAGATCGAGAAGGACAGTTTAAATAAATCCACCTGACTTTTATGTCTTTAATTCTGTGAAGGATGCGTCATTCACATGACTTTCAATTTCGTAGAAATTTTAATACTTATAATATATGACTATCCAACGACTCTATCATACCTCTCCGACGACCTCCATGGCGTGGCGGTAGTGAACGCGACTGTTACGCAGGAGGCGTAGGTTCGATTCCCGCTCAGTGCAAATATTTTTGTGCTTCAACATGAATATTTGCATTGGTTTAGGTGGCGTTGGCGTATAGGAACCTATAACAAGCTAGTTGGACAATGCTTACCATGGGTCTAGGTGGCGTTGTGTAGATCGTCCTAGAATATTATTATTATTATTATTAGAATATATGTCTCCCAAATATCGTATGGTTATGATATTTAAGAATTATAAGAACAATTTAGACCAACTTTTTTATTATTTACCATTTAAGTCGTTATCGTTTTAATATTTTACACAAACCGTCCATTGTGCTTTTTATGCAATCCAATGTTACTTATCAAATTTCGACAAACATCAAAAAAGCTATAATAACGTCTACAACACTACAATAGGGAGGTGAACGTATCAACGCAAATAAAACGATTATCGGCATCAAAAGTAAACAGTTGTCGCACCGTTGCGTTATTGCGAATACGTTATCACTGATATTTGGATTACGAGCATCTGCCGTTTGATTGATCACGTGATAAGGAGTTGATAATCCGCGGTAAGTGAAACTAATAACGGCTGTAGTTTCCACTTAAAAATTAAAGGGTTACGGTAATAGGAAAGGACTGCGTTCGCGATTTCAGTTTGCATTTTTGGACAAAAAAAATTGCTCTATAAATAATTTACTTGTATGCATTCATGTGTAAATTTAAACAATAGTACTTATTCACTTACACCTGTTTGAAGATACCACTGTTGAAGGAATATGCAAAATAATTTGTATAACATACACTTTTCGGCAAATAAGTTTTTGTGTTCCAAGTATGGTTATCACTTTGTCTTATAAAAAATATAACGACTTAATAAAAAGAAAATATTTAATTATTTAATTTTTCACACAATAAGTTATTAAAGAATAGAATATTCGTTTATAATAAAATAAATCAACCAATTAATTTACAATCCCTTCCTCTTTTTAAGTCGGTTTGCTTCTAATGCGTCTCTCAAATCACTGCCTTTTTAGTAAAAGAAAGTTCTCAAAAATATGAAATGTCATTTAACAAAAAAATGCTTATAAATCTAAGATATAGCAATTTAAAACTAAATTTTTCACTCCAATTCGTCACAGTAGAAATTGACAAAGAACTGTAGATTTTTTACGAAACAATAGATCAATTTCACCAAAATCTCCGTGAAACTGATACGATTGCCGATTACCGATTATATTATCGATTGTAAAGAGGACAACGTTAACTAAACCGTTTCTTAATAAAACGTTATGAATCTTGATATTATCGATTCATTATCGAAATAGGTCGATATTGCCGAACCAATCGAATTAGAACTTAAACTCTCTTGTAATAAAATAGTTTTTTGTTTGCTTAATGTAATGCTTGCAGTTTGTGCTGATGAACATTCCAAAATATTCATTAAATGGAAATGAAAAAGACAAGAAAATAGTCTATAATTGATATCACTTTCTTTTTATACTAGATACTAATAGAAGTAACACACACAGTTTTTGTAGTGGCAAAAGATTACCTTGGGTTATGAAAGTAAACCTTTAGTAAGATATAGATCAGAATTGTAGTTTTCAAATACAGATTCAGGTAGCTCAGGTCGGGTATTCCCCCTGTCACCGCGTCGTAAGGACGTAAATAAACTAGAATTTCAGTAGTTCAGTTGGCAGAGTTAGTATTGTTTGAAGTTCAAGGAGGGTAACGCTTCCGAATAAAATTTCGAGAAAAAGTTTTTTGAAATATGTAATATATTTTCTTATGCATTCATTCTATCCGTCTTCGAATCCAAAGGTAATATTATATTTGTACTAAATGAGTTTACCCCAAAATTCGGTGACTTAGATAGTCCTTACAGTCGCCTTGTTTTTGTCTCAGGTCTTCAACTGTTCAGGTATTCTGGCACAGCGGACACGATTGGGGATGAGAAGTAATCCATTATCTGCAGAAGCGTACCACAGTCATAACCCCCATCCCTCTGCATTCTAGTAATCCTATTTCTATCCAGTTAATAACAAAATCTACTTTTATCTGTCCCGGGAATATATTCCCATGTCACGGGAACGGGATCAAAATTCCACGCGTGCATCAAATAGTCCTACATATAAAATTACAAACAAATATCTACACCAGTATGTAGCCTTTTGTACCACAATTCACAGACCAACTAACGGCAAAGGGATTCATTAAAACCCGCGCCTATAAGCGCATCAGGGTCACCGGCAGGTCCCGCCAGCGGCTGATCAACTCCTTTGATCAATTGGTTTGCTGGCACATATGGTCCGTAGTGATGGGACATAGCTGTGTTACTTTATGAAACCGGGGCGGGACTCAACTGTAGATTTTTGGTCGTTATATTTATGCGGGATTTCATTATCGATGTCTAATTTTGAATTTTTCGAAATTGGTTAAGAAGTTTTTTTTCTGATATCATCACATAAGTTAAGTATACGTTCATAGGTCACGGTAAGCACTTTCAATCAGGTGGGTTATGTGCTTGTCTACCACCAAAGCGGAATAAAAACATATTAAATAAAGGTTTGAATGCTTTTTCATTGTATAAGTACGTAAAAGGTGCAATCCTATTATCGACTAGCGAGCACCTTTTTATTTGACTCCTTCTCTCTCTAAACTTAAGAGCTATGCTCTTGTCGGTGGAGTATTCACCACTCCTCTCTGTCCCCCGCCAACCCCTTGACTTCTAGGTACGACTTTTATTTGACTCCTTACTGTTACTAAATATTCTACAACATAGAAACTTAATACTTAACCTGCCCTATCTAGCGATATCAGTTGCAACTGCATTCGCTGCAACACTTTTAACTACTACCTTATACAGTAATCTATAGCATGTGTTGAAAACTAAACAAAGCAACCCCATAGACTCAGCTTATTCACAAAACCGAGGTCATGTCCCATCACTATTCACAATGCAGACCGCCGCGGGCGATTCGTCCTCAACCGCATCTTTGCCATCCGGCCCAGATTGACACGTTGCGTTTTAATCAATTAACAGGCAGAAACGTGGTTCACGGCCCATTGGACAGTGAAATAAGCCGGCTGGCCACCGCGGCGCCATTTCGGCTATCCGGTTTCAAATACGATGCTTTTTTTTCAATGCATTTTTCGGACAGACGATAACTTCATAATCTGTATACTTCTCTTTTTGTTGAATGCTTTTGTTGCAGTCAAACGGTCGCTTTGTTTCGAGATTTTTGCTACTTTCGAAGTTCATTGTGCGTTGTATCATCTTCTTTTACTGTTTAATGAATGATGCTATCAGTATTTTGGTAAATAAATATGTACCTCTACTATAATCCTTCAATTTTATCTTAACATTTACCGTTTATAGTTTTACAAGTTCTGATGTATCATGTTTCTTGAGACGACCCATTCAAAATATGTTTTTTGAAACTAAAAGTACATGTACACTGGAACTTAATATCTAACCAAAAGAAAAAAATTCTCCGGCACTTCGGCAGACTTTAATTATAAATCTAAATAAACGTTCTATTAAAATGTATGTAATACAATCAACAATAATTCTCAAAGCGATTTCCTAAACGCCCAAAGTTGATTTCGCACCTCCTCTTTGTTTTTGAATGAACTGTTTTTACCCCGAGATACAAGCTAGCGTCTGAACCTCGTCCACAATTATAGTTGTACCGAATAACAATTCAAGTTAAGCCTCAATAGCATTAATTAAACCTTGAACACCTGATGAAATCTAACACAATATCAAAACATAAAATTTCACAGAAAAACCTCAAAACTCCGTGTTATTAGGTGATTGCATATTATCAGACAGACATCGTATATCTGTATCGCTATCGACCAAATTATGTCAGACGATAGCTCCAAATAATTGATCGCCCAATATACAACTAATCAATCATAAATCGATCACATGTTTTGCGCAATGTACGATGCCCTCGTTACAATTATGTTTTTTTCTTCGTTATCAATGTAATATATCTATCATATCACTTCATTATTACATTTAGATGATGAACAATCGCAATAAATCGATATTACTTTATCTGTTTCTTTAATTCAACCTAAATACGGTTTTAAAATGTCTCCGTTATCGTGATTAATTTGTATTTGTATGTTCTCGAATGTAATTGATTCGATCTGAATTGCGTGTGTCATCTTGTTTATAACAGAATTTTCCATATGTTTAGTAACTGAAGTTTTATGATGTAATTGCTAATTGTATGTATGATTTATTGATCGTATTTGACGTTTATTATCTCATTATTATGGCAATTCCCAGGTATCTTGTTCAGACGCGGATATGATTATATTATTGATTTACGTTTTTCCATTTGTAATTACTACTTTGCCGCAAATACGTCATTGATACCATTATTACCATTCAAAATGCTACTTAATTTTATTTAATTGATATTTTGTAACTTGATGGTATCGTTTTCCTGTTACACATGATTCGTAGTATTTGTAAACAGATTAGTATTACTAATTTGTGATATTTCATTTTCACTCTTAAAGCCTCCTATGACTGGAGTCATTTAATATAGACTGTTCATTATTTTTTTCAGTGTTATCCTATAATTATATAAATTGAGAACTTAACAAATTGCTTAAAAGCGTCGGCCAAGGTCAAACTAAGGTCTGCTTTTTTATAATTGATAATCTTTGTGATGGTGGCCTTTACTTTTTACAATTTAATTGTCTGATATATTCATGCCAATAATTTCTGAAGGGGTGGGGGGCATAAGTCATGCAATACTTTTTGAAGTGACACCTACCTTTTATCAGCTATGGTTTTTGGGTCCACGCAATAGGAGGTAGCCTATAACCGTCAATTGGGTGCTTTATCATGGGCGGTACAGCCCTATCCTATTCTCGCTTATTAAGACACCCACAGAAACACACGGAGTGGCCGTAATTTACTCCAACGGGAACCAATACCTAACCAATAAACAATAATAATAAAAAACTAAACGACAAACACGCAACAATATAAGTACCTTTGTATAATACAAAGTGACAGCATCTATCTTCTCCATGCCTGTTGATATAGCTAATGATTCCTTTCTCTATTGTCCACAGAAGAAGACAACAGTCCAGAAAGCGGAGTGAAGGAACGAAGTGACCGGGGGGAGAGGCAGGAAGGGGGTGAAGGTGAAGCGTCGCGCTCAGAGTCCCCCGCGTCCCGCACCTCCCCCGCCCCCGACGAACGAGACGACATCGAACATAGTATACCAGCTACGTTGATCCAAGATCCCAATGCTGAAAGGTAATATTCCTCTATTTATAATATTAAATTAGTAGTGACTACTGGAGTTATTTTTACAGATAGGTACTAAGGTAGATTATTTAATATTGAGCACAAAAATATTTTGTTAGAAAGTCTTGTCTGTTTTTCCCGATGCCGCGAATGGTCGCAAAAACTACCAAATTAATTTTGATTTGGTTTGTTCTATTAAAATGGTCTTGATTGGAATTTGAATCTTACGTTGGTTGATAAATCCGTTATCTTCATAGGCGAGAGAGAGAGGCTATTTAGAGAATTTAGTTAGTAAATTTTTGTTTTTTTTTTAAAGTTATATCTCTTTAAAATTTGGTTTCCTGAACTTCGAAGTTCATATGATATGGGTCATTTAAATATTGTTGGTCATAACTTGAAGTTGCAGCTTTTTAAACTTCTAATAACTTCATGGGCATTTAGGTTAACATGAATTCTTAGAATTCAAGGAAAATTTATAGTTAATTGGTCAAGGTTGTTCATTTGTTTTTTCATTCATTATTTGTTTTCAATTAATTTTCTATTGTCACTACTTTATCTTCTGTGATATCATTATCACCTTCATCAATAACTTCTTATGTCTTTAACTTGTTAGTTCAAATTTATAGGCTATCAACAACTGGATAGTCCTAGCCATACACAAAATCTTAAACAATAACCTCATTCATAATCCATATAAGCATTGTCAACACGGCGGTCCGCGCATCACTCCGAGTCTACGGTGTCCACTTTAATGATCCTATTGTTTCCAACGATTAGCTGACAACGGCTGTCCATCGAAAGCACTACTTACTAAACCACGATACATTTACTACGCATACCACTCTTATTACTAAGACGCAGGGTCGTATATTGAATTATCGGCATGAAAAAGGAGCATTGCTCTAAACAGAGAAACTAAAATTTTAGTGTACAGTCAGGGTCAGTCATATCATGACTAAATAAGGTTTAATTTGGCGTAACTAAAAATGAATTGTGATTGGTAAAGATACAGATATGAATGGATTCGACAGTGACAGTTATAGTGGGCAGAATAACTAAAAATGATTCCAAATTTCCGAAATGACGCTCCATCAATTTTAATTTTGAAATTCTTTTTGGGTGAATTATTGATCTTGGTTGCAGAATGATTGATGTATTTTTTTGTGTTCTTAATAGCACAAAGCTAAATAGATGTTAATAATAGCTTTCACAATCTAGTAATGCTAGGGGTCTATTGTGTTCTCATAATATATCACCGTAACTTTCTTGCTTATTTTATGACGTTTTGAAATAATTATAAATTTGCGGCCAAGCCTCGTTCTTTAATCAGTGTTTTTTTTTGTGCGCGAGATAGGATAGGTTATGTTGGACTCGAACCGACTAGAACGCACGCCGTATTCGGCTCTCTAGACGCCGGAGGTGAGATAGTAGTGAACATATCTCTCGCACCCCGGCAGATCCGGGGCCCTCTTTTTCGAGATCACTCCCTTCAGGTGTAGAACCTCGGTGTCCCCGTCTAGCCCTCGGGTATGGCGTGGCGCACTATGCACCGCGGCCTGTATCTACTAGGGGGACAGGCGGCTCCACCCGTCACCCCCAGGCTAATGGGGGACGGAGAAATCAGTAAGTGTCTGACTTACAGGTGAGGGTTTCTTGGGTCCCGAATGATTCAGACGAGACTTCGTAGTTATCGCGGGTTCGAATCCTGTCGAAGCATTTACTTTTTCCCATCATTGTAATAAACGTTAAAAATAATATTGAAACCGAAATATGCAAAATTACTCATGATTTCAACTCAATATCATAGAAAAGGCTACGTAAAATGTTCTATTATATATATGTATCTAAGTAATGTACAATTGGCTAATAACCAAATGATATGGGCTTTTACCTTCAATAACCTTATCATGCTCCCAATTTCAGATAACTGTATCATAATTAAATCACTGTTAAACAAACATTCGAGGTTGGACATTAACATTGATAAATGACATACATAATTGATCAAGTATCAAGATTTTTATCTAAGACTTATTGTGACTAGACTTTTTTTTCTTGTGCGAAATATCCGCACGGTAACCTTCTCCACCTGAACTGGTTGGGGAGGTTATTTAGGACTCGAAGCGACTAAAACGCACGCCGTCTTTGGGTCTTTAGTTGCCGGAGGTGAGATAGTAGCTAACCTATCCCTTGCACCCTAGCAGACCCCAGACCCTCTATTTGACCCCCTTCGGATGTAGGAACCACAGTGTCTAGCTTTTGAGTATGGAGAGGCGCAGTTTGCGTGGCCGCCGCGGGCAGTAAGGCTAGATTAGTATTTAGCCCCTCGCCTTGATTATGGGTCCTTTTTATAACTTATTTAAGGAACTTGGATATGAACACTTGCAACATCAGGAGTGTAACTCATTCGTGATTACCTGCCAGAAACAATCAAAGGACTAATATTAAACTATTCTGTACTCGTAAGGCGAAATCACTGCTTCGTGCTAGTTTTTTTTTCTTATTGATACACGACAATATACAAAGATATCATTAAAAATGCGTAAACAACTGAGAAACATTTTGAACTGGGCTGTATCTCAATATAGTGTATATAAATAAAACAGGAAAATGGTATTCCGTGAAAATTTTACTTACGTTGAAATAAATACTAAAAGTCAAATACAAAATTCTTGAATAATTTTGAAATTATGTACTTTTGTTACTATAAAAGAACCAGATCTAAGGGTTCGATCTATGCTGCAATGCAAATATTAATTGCACTGGTCTGGTCGTGCCGTGGAGAGCTACTCCTATACAACCTTTGTGGTGATGGTGGGAGCCATCTATTGACAATCATACAAACTGTCGGTCATGATCAATGACGTTGCAGACATTTTTTGAAACCATTCAAACACTCTTTTCCACCTTTAAGAGAAAGATCATGGGTCAATTCCGTCAAAGCATTCACTTTTTCCAAATTAAATTTGATATGAAACTAATACTAAATATAAAACAATACGTCACATCAGTCTACCAACAATAAGCATAATATCGATTATTTGCATACATATTGATACGAGTTTGATTTATATATTGTTTTGTAAGTCGTTAATCAGATCATATGCGAAACGAATCGACTCGATATATGGACAGGTGCAATCGATTAATTTCAATATTTAGTTGTGTATATACGTACATATTTTGTGAATTTAGTTTTAAAATGTTATTGCAAATCAGGAATTTGATCACCTGTTTCATTTTAAACTGGATATTCATTTTTGATCAAATTTATTGTATTTATATTACGCACGGTTAATGAACAATGAAGGATAATCAAAGTGTGTATTTAAAGGTTTAATTATGTGTGGTAAAAGAGTACACAAAGTGCTCTAGTTTTGCTGTGCAATATGCATTATACATTCCAGAACAAAACTATTTATAAATATGTACTACGAGATATTATTATTTATTCAAATGGATTTAATAAGAAGCCGGAGAGAGAAATTGAAAAATACAATGTTAATAATAAAAAATAAATTATAACTAGGTATACAAATTTTAAGCATCAACTATGTTCTAGAAATTAAAAAATCTTTCAAACTAGGGAAAACCTGTATCTTAAGAGTATTTTACATTTAAATTCAAAGAAATAATTATTAAATACCATGTAACACAATTTAAAATACTTCATGTGAGTGTCATCCAAAAAATTGACCATATTATTATAACATTTTTTATATAGAATATTCTTTAAATTCCTTTTAAACACCGATTTTAAACGCCAATCGTGATGAACTTGTAAACCATTTAAAAAGTTAATTTATTATCACAACTTGTCACAATTTACTTCAAAACTGACTTGAGGATATTATTAAATCGTTAATTGTGTTAATATCTGATGTTTGAAATCTTTATCTTTCGTCTGGTTTAGTTCCCTACCATCTATTGTTTCGCTTTCTAATACAATTGTCAATCAAATTTCAACTTTAAATTTATGTGTTTAAGGAAATCGAAGGTTTTGCGTGTAGAATTTCTAAGTTGGTTGCGTTCTATGCCTGTTCAATCAATGTCAATTAGGTGCACTGAGGTGGTGTGATCGATCATTTTAAGGTTCTAGTGTGCGTTCTGCTTCTATTGTTTAGATTCTGATGGACTGATTGTTTCGTGTATGTTTTTGTTTTTGCTAAATATACCGGAAAAGTGATTTTTAAATGTAAAATGACAAAAATAGTGTAGCAATAATCCAAGCTGGTATTCCTTTTTCCAACCGTGTACAGGTTGTGTGTAGGTTGGGCAACGTAAACCTTGGTTTTATGCTACAAAAATCTGGAAGAAATTTGGAATTGTACAGGTAATGGACTTCTTTCATTACGTGGAGTAGGAGTGGACAAAACTTTAGAACCCTTTGGAAACTTACTAGGTGATTTGTTGCAAAAGTCCGGCTTACGTATTATTTCTTCTATCTATATAATATATCTCGCATCCCAAAATCGGCATTCAGTCTGTATCTAATTGTTAATTCACTTTCAATAAAAATAAGTTCTTTTTTACATTCCAAAGGAGAGGTAGGTAGGTATACTGAACTCTATAAAAAAATCTAAAGTTCAAAAAAAAAGATACCTAAGCATTTTTATTTATCATTATTTCGTGGTATCTGTACCGAGGGCGTAGTAACATAAATAATAGGCTCAGAATAAATATTAGGCTAAACAAATATTATTCCTGAGGGGAAATGAACCTACGCCCCATCGCAGCAGGAGAGTGCGTGGCATTCAAATCACCAATAAACGACTGCCGAAACGTATTGTGATCTTGGAGTATTTGCAGTTAGTGTTCGATAGTTACTGAATTTTGTTTCAAGTTTGAACTGAAGGCTAATTCTTCTAATAAAAAGATTATCAGAATTCAGTTTCGTTGGTAGATGGTGGATGACGGTCTCGCTTAGTTTATACCTATCAAAGAAATACACATAATGCATTTACAAAAATGAATATTCCGATATTTATCCTTTTATCTCTCTCTATCCAAGTGTCAATCCTGATTGCACAGAAAACTTGCAATTGGCGCCCAAGGTTCGGGACCTTTTTCGAATAAAACATTTGGATCTAAAGGTTTTCGTATAATTTTTTCATAATACAATGCTAGATAAAAATTTTCGGACGAAGATACTATTTTAAGCGAAGAGAAATATATCGGCTGATTATCATATCTTTACCCAATTACGACGCCGCGCAAATTAGTTCGTTTGAAATTATCGAAGTCTGGCCCGTTCTAATGTACTCAAGTGTACTAAATTTTTCGGTTCATTTAAGAAAATATAACTTTGAAACAAACTCTTAACTAATTAAGTTAGTGAATTTTTATATCTGGCAGATCATCAAAATTCTAATTGGGATGTAATTGCGAACTCACTTAATGAAAATGAAGGTATTATAGAATTTAGGCGGCATGATGCTACATTTCGTACGATGAAGGCATTGTATTTTTATAGGTTTTAGCAATTTTACTTTCTCTGTTAAGTATAAGTTTAGGTATTTTATTACCTAATTAAGCACCTAGCTTACTACGACTGTCTGACTTTTCCTATGATACAAGGAACTTTACAATAGTTTTTTACAATGAATAAGGTCTTTCGATCCACCTACCAAGTCTTTTACACTTTCGCCTACCCTTTTAATGGTCCACAGGCGTAAGTATATATAGTAAGTATACAATAACAGGATCTCTACCTGAATTCAAGTGTGACAGTCGAGGGCAAGCGTGAGTTGGCACAAATCGAGATAAAATCGCAAGTCAATCGCGATGTTGATAGTTCAAGGATTGCAGAAAAATATATTTAACTGTTCACCAATCAAAATATTTGATAATGTCCGTTCATTATTTTGTATTGTTTGTTTTATAATTATGTACTATTATTATGAAGAAACAGTTTGTCGGTTTATCAGTTTGTAGGGATATACTCAGAATCTGGAGGTCAATTATTCTCCTCAAGGTATATCGAACGAATATCTTTCGAACAACGAACAAGGCTCTGATAGTTGCATATACTTCTGATCTGGAAACCATAGTTATAAGTCCACCTCCGTGGTTTACAGAATTCACAAAACTGCTAAAACATTAGTTTGGTCAAGATTTTTTTAAAAATACTGTTCGTCACTACCTAAACCATCAATATTAATTTCTAAGTCGTCATCCTCTTCATTATTTATTTCAACACACTACAAAACATTCGTATCTACAGTATTTCTGACATCAAACAGTGCAATTTTAATATTCCGATGACATCTGTGACAACAATTCGTATAGTTACTGCAAAATTATTCAAACGATGTCAGGTGTCCCACATACAGACATACATCGACCCGCACTATGATGCCACATTGACGCATAAAACCTCTGTTCTAATTCCTACACATCAAACCGACCACAGAGTAAATTATATCCCAACATTTTTATCATCTGTCGTTACAAGAAATAAAAAAAATGTAGAATTCTTTTGTTTATGTCACAACCCACTCGGGCTATTTTAGTTCGTTCAGAGAGAGACGGCGCTAGTTGTCACATAAATACGTGTGATTGATTGACCCGCAGCCGACCAATGCTCATAGGAAGCAATAAACAGCTGTGCGATTCTCTATATTAAAAACTTTTAAAAGTTTTCGTTCGCAAACAGCATTCTGTCAAATCACTGTAACAGTTGTTCCGATTGAAATCATTGATAACATTTTAGTTTGAGATCGTTCTTTGATAGTAATATAAAAAAACTGTATTATGGGCTGTAAAACTCGTAGAACATTCGTTTCCGGAGGTTACGGGACAAAGTTTCTTTACTTTTGCTAATTTATTTATTTGGATGTTCTGTTGTGTCATTCTCGATTCCTTGGTTGACATTTATATTGTCGTTCGGAAGTGTCCTAACGTTTCCTCGCGTAAAAATAAAATAAACATGAGAAAATATTTTCCCTTTGTCAAAGCAGGAAATCTGTTCGTGATACGCGTAAATCCGTCCGCGTCCCCTGTCTGTCCGTGAGTCGTTAAAAGGACTCGTCTCGGCGTTTTGTTAACGCGCCATTTCCTTGTCATCGCCGTCAACCCTGTCCGGGTAATCTTCTGTAAGCCTTCAGACTTCTATCTTCAACGTATAGCGTCTCTATGTTACTGACACTATCGAGGTACGTTAATGAGATTCTGTAAACAATCTTGTTAAAAAGTTATTGCGCCTATTGGTCATCAAGGATACTCTGTACATTTTTCATTGGTGTTACGACTGTGACTCAGCTATGCGGAGTAGCTCCGCTCTGTCAGTCGGCTGTCATCGGAACGATCGCCCGTCACTGCACGTCCACCTCGCGCATCGCACGCACGCTTGCATTACGCAGCGCCACCCCTCGAAGTGGGATATCTATAGTCGTCTCTGTCTATCTCGCTATGCGCGTCGTAACGGTGGCACCTGTCTCGCTCTAGCGAAGGGCGTGCGGGGAGGGGGCGCTGCAGGCGGGTCGTAAATCACGCGGCATCTCATTCCACGCGGGACCGCCGCCGCCGCCGCAGGCACCGCGCACTTCCCTCCCGACCGCCGGCATCGCGGCGCGTCTTTCGCGACGTGTTTACAATTTCAACTATTTTTGGGAAGTCACAATTGTTGTATTGGAACAAAGTGTTATCATCTGTACTAGTGTTTTATTGATGGATCCGCGAGTTTTTCGACGTTACCAGTTTGGAGTACTTTGAAAAGATTTCGTCTAAAATGATTGTCGAACCCGACCACGTGAGGTAGGTTTTCTATTTATTCAAGTGTTTTATTGTTTTCCTGTAATTCTTTACTGTTAATATTGCCTAGTGTCCCACAGTCACTTATTGAATTTACATTGCATATAGTTTTCAGTTTTTCAACTTAGAACTCTACCTTTGTTTGTTATGTCTGCAGACTATGTTAGAAAATATAAGTTTGAATCATATTTTGTTTCAGTATTAGTTTGGTCTTTGATTTTATCATTGTAATAAAGTTGATTTAATTTTTAAAAATTGTATAAAACATTTCATAAAATATCACCGGCCCACATACGAATATCAAAAATGAACTTACTTTCTAACAGTTTGTATTCGTGAAAATATTCTAAGTTCTGAATGACTGTGTCTTATATCTTCATTTTATCGAAAATTTATAACTTTTCATTAGAATATGGCATTATTCATCTGTCACCATTCATTTCTCTAAAGTTGTTCCACAATCTAAGGTTTTCGACTGTTATTGTTGTCTTTCACTTTTGTGATATGAAGAACGTGTTTTATTTTATTTATTGACTCATAAATAAATCGATAACTGGTGTCATCAACTATTGTTCGTGATGTTTATCACATTCGATATCGCCACGATTCTCTGAATAATTGTATTACAATGTTATTGATTTAATATTTTAATCTATTCGATACGTTGTAAATGCTGATTGTTAAATTTTATTGCTGTCGTTTATGTGACTTGTTTGATGTTGATTATTCGTGTTGCTACAAAGAATTAATCTATTTGTACCTTATTCTGCTTAGATTTACAAATATCATATGTCAACCAGATGTTTTACCACTTTAGATCGCAAAAATAAAAAATAATCGTCAGCACTGATTATGCCAACTTTTAGTTGACTTTTGTAATTTAGAACGTAGCAAAAACAATAGTCGAGCCAGTCACTACAAGGACATCTAAACAACTAGTAATAAAGTGTTTTCAAATCCATATTAAATAATATAAACCCATTAGTGTCTCTATTTACTATTCACGATCAAGCCATTAATTTATCAAAGATGGCCGTAAAAAAAGAACTTGCATTCGTTTTGTTTACCGCCGATATTCAAATGTCGATAACCGGTTTAACTTAACGAGTGGCCAGAGACAGACCCGAATTTTAGTTAAGTGAATTATGTCAGTCGATCTAACGTCTTGTCACGTTTTGTCCCCAGGGAGAGCCCAAGATGCCTGTCGCGGGAGTCATCGGGTGCGCCCCGCTGCCCATCCAATGACTCCGTATACTCGAGTCGCAGCGGGGCGGGCCTCCCCCTACCCGCAGCGCTGACGGCCGCGCTGCCCGCTGCTCTGCTGCCCCCACACTCCGCAGCAGTCGCAGCCTACCTCGGCGCTGCAGCTGCTGCCGCTGCACAACAACGACTTCTCATGTCTTGTCAAGAAGACATGACGGATTCCGAAAGAGCTGACGCAGTGCTTGATTTTAGCACTAAGCGTTGCGACTCACCTCACGACGACGACGATCATGATGACGCTGTTAATCTCAGTAAGAATGAGAATGGTCCACTTGATCTATCTGTTGGTACGAGAAAACGTGGACCAGAGGACTCACCTTCGCCTGTCCCGTCCAGAAAAAGTTCGAGGACTGTCGATTTCAAGCCAACTCCTTCTCCTTGGTCGACGCCTGTGGCGCCTCATCTTCCATATTTTGCAGCTGCTGTGGCAGCTGCTAGTCTGTCGCCTAAGGGAGGTCTCCCATCCGACTGGAATGGCAAACTTAAACACGCACCTTCACCGAGTGATGCTATGAAATCTTTAGAGAAGATGAGCGAATTGAGCAAACTTGGAGGCGAAGAGCTGTTTCGATCGGTGCAAAGTGCCGCACTTGGTGCTGGTCTAGCACCTAATGCCGCTGCTCGTCACTCAGCTTGGCAATCGCATTGGCTTAACAAGGGTGCTGACCAAACTAAAGATGTCCTTAAATGTGTATGGTGTAAGAAGAGTTTCAATTCGCTTGCCGATCTAACTGTACACATGAAAGAAGCAAAGCACTGCGGTGTCAATGTCCCAGTACCACCTGGCTCAGGTGCTCCCTTACCACCTTCCTTGCAGCCACCATCTAGCTCGCCATCAACTCCTTCACATAACTCATCGTCTTCGAGCGGCTCGTCTAAACCGAGTCAGAATGATCTGAATATGCTCATAAAGGAAAACATGCCCATTCCTAGAAAACTTGTTCGCGGTCAAGATGTATGGCTTGGTAAAGGTGCAGAGCAGACCAGGCAAATATTGAAATGTATGTGGTGTGCGGAAAGCTTCCGTTCACTTGCTGAAATGACAAGCCATATGCAGCGGACTCAACATTATACGAATATCATATCGCAAGAACAAATTATCTCATGGAAATCGTCAGATGACGGTAGTAAGGGGTCCAATTCTAGCGGTCCTGGTGGTGCCAATAACGCAGTGCCACCTACCACTGGCACCAGTAGTCATGTTAGCGCTGTATTAACTTGTAAAGTTTGCGACCAAGCATTTAGTTCACTAAAGGAATTGAGTAACCATATGGTTAAAAACTCTCATTACAAAGAACACATTATGCGCTCCATCACTGAGAGTGGCGGCAGACGACGTCAAACACGTGAAAAGAGAAAGAAGTCTTTACCTGTTAGGAAACTCCTTGAATTGGAGAGAGCGCAGCATGAGTTCAAAAATGGGGACGGTAATGGTGTACCCATGGGTAAACCGATTAGAGATTTTGGCGCTGGAAGCCGAATCACTTGCGAAAAATGCGGTGATAAAATTGAGACTGCAGTATTCGTAGAACACATACGACAGTGCATAGGCGCACCAATGTCCAATAGCCAAAGGAACTTTTTGAAAAGTGCCCTATTATCTAATAACATAATCCCACCTGATGTACCTGGCCATGTCACTCCCACTGGCCGAGATGGTCGCAAGAGTATCAACGAGGAGCTACCCTCGCCCGGATCTGGCCACCACCGCTCCCCGTCCTCCGTGAACGATTCCTCCCCGAGTTCCAAAGACCCTAACACGAGCAACGATAAAAGCTCGTCGCCTTCGGTCCTCAATGCCATAGAACAATTGATAGAGAAGAGTTTCGATACCAGGTCGCGACACACCGTGCCTGGCATGCCGGGTGGCGCATCACACGCGCCAATCGGTTCTAGTATCCTAAAGAGATTAGGCATAGATGAGAGCGTAGACTATACAAAACCACTGGTAGATCCTCAGACTATGAATATGTTGAGAAATTACCACCATCAGCAAGGGTACGGTCGTCGAGAACGCAGTGGAAGCGAGTCCAGCTCAATGTCTGAGCGGGGTGGCAGTAGAGTAGAATCTTTGACTCCTGATAGAAAGCTAGATACTTATCACATGACTCCTCGTACCACTCCTGACACTCGCGGCTCTCAGACTCCAGCCTCAGAGGATCGCCCTGCCGATGTCCGAATAAAGAGAGAAGTCGAGGATGAGGAACGTGAGAACGGTGTGGATTTGAGTAGTCAGCCGGTCCGCGTGAAGACTGAAGTGGATGAGGATGAGGAGCCTCCGCGACCGAGTAGCACTGCCGACGAAGACGTTAAGCCCGTCGTAGCTAAACGCGAGAGTGAGGGCCCTAGCCCTGCCGCCAGCCCTCGCAGCCCTGCCAGTGATCGTTCTGGTAACACACCAGGAGCTGAACGAAAGCCTGCATCTAGCTTAGGCGCATTGTCTTCCATGTTCGACAATTTGGCCGGTGGCGGATCGTCCGGTGAGCCGAGCTCCTCTCGCCGCGGCGGTAGTCACCCTTTAGCCGCTCTTCAAAAACTTTGCGATAAGACAGAGACTAATCCATCCCGCGCGCCGCCTCCTGCCCCGTCCCCGGCTGGGCCACCGAGCATCCTCACATTCAGCTGGGCTTGCAACGACGCCGTGGTGACAGACTATATAATGAAGTGCGCGCTGTGCGATACGCCATTCATATCGAAGGGCGCATACCGACACCACCTGTCTAAGATGCACTTCGTGAAGGACGGCGCGCTGCCGGAGCCCGTGCCCCTGAAGGCCCCGCCCGGCGCGGGTTCCCCGGGCGGACACAAGAGCGGCTCCACGGCCGCCTCGCCACAGGACCCCCGCAGTCCCTCGCAATCGTTCGACGAGAGCCCACACTCCAAGTTCCTCAAGTATACGGAACTGGCCAAGCAGCTCTCCAGTAAGTACGTGTAGGCTGGACCCCGGCCGCTGTTGTGATGATACCATATCTTGCTACGTTAAACCTTGCTAGAGTTAGGTCGCGGCCGCGACGCTAAGTATTTCGAAACTCTTTGCCAATTTAATTATTTAGGTAATTATTGTTAGATTTCACCGCATAGATCGGTTAGTGTAATAAATTAATAGTGACTTAAGTATACGCCAAACGTTTTACGTTCGTTTTAGGTATTAAGAGAATATTTTCAAAATATTGCCTTTAGGTGATCGGTTGTTGTGAGGGCCCGCGCCCGTGGCTTATCTTCCACACTACGTTATGATTCCATTTCGATAAATGTAAATATAAGTCACGTTAAGTCATAAAATACGATTCGATCTCTTTTGTAAATGTATATTTTTTGCTAATTAATTCTTTGAAAAAAAGATAAATTATGGAAATTGATTTTGTCATTTTGCAATCGCGTCTCGCGTGTGATTCAATCGTCCACCCTAGTCGCGTAGTGGGCGTTGATTTTCAGTATTTTAACAGAAATTTCGTTGCAATATCATTTTTGTGTTACTTAATTTGTATGTAAATCAGAGTTAGGGTTAAATGTGGTTAGTTTATGTATATTTTGATGATTTTTTCTTGTTTTTTTTTTTGGAATTAAGAGATCCGTCACTGCGTATAATCTCGGAGATCCAATCTCATTCGTTTCTGTTCGTATTGTACATACAGTTCGATATAGAATGCAATATAACAATCTCCTTAGTGTAAATTTCGCTATAGGTATGCTCTCAATGCGAGGATGCTATTTATTATTTAGTATTAAGCACATAATATTAGGTAAACTACATCTGTGAACAATTGTATACCAATATACCAGCGCATTGATCGGTTGTACATTCAACCTATATTTAAAAAAGTGATACATATACATTTTTTTTCTTTTAAAAGGGATGATAACAATCGTATACGTTTAGAACATAAAGATATACCGAGAGATATCTTCCAATTTGTAACCACAGATATACGAGTATGTATATACGGCACTGGAGAGTGATGAACCTCTTTTATAATTAATAAAAAAAATATTATAAACTGTCTAATGTAAGTTTCAGACGACGGCAACGTCAACAAAATATTTAACTTGTGAGCTGGATATTCGTAACGATTAAATTATGATACGATTACTCTGACGTATACGACATTTCCGATGGAATATACAATAATTAAGGAAAATATAATAATATTTCCTATTTTATTTTTTGATGCTTTAATTTTTTTTTTAGATTACTTCGATATAGTTACGAATATTCAGTGTTACAATACGAAAATTTCGGTATCGTTATTTAAAAAAAAGTATCATTTTAACGATAATAATGAAAAACATACGACAAATATTATGTATACGCTAGCTCTGATGAGAGATTTTTGCTCATTCTTAAGGAAAAAAGTAAAAAAATGGTGTTAAAATATTGATTTTACCAAATTTAATAATCTTATTTAATATTTTATGTTGTATTTCAAAATGCAATTAAAAGCTCAAAGAAATATATATGTTACATACTTTAAATGTTCATTTTATTTAAACCACCCTGATTATTATACCCCTTCATGATTAGGTACAAGTACAATAAATAGTGTGCTTTAAAAGATCCTGGACAATTTGGAACAAAAATTGTATGAAGTGATGCCATTACACCACTACTAGTCTTAGAAGCTACTGGATAATAGACCTACTTAATAACGTAATTAAATTTAGGCTACTACTTGTATGAATTTACTTATTTTCTTATAAAGAAACAAGACATAGGTTGTCAAAGTATCATAGGTCTTATTAGGGTGTCCAGGAACTTTTGTAGCCCACAGTTACATCTAATAATTCCATATTTAGATAATTTTTTTAGGAAAAAATTAATACCCTGATTGAGAAACTGAACTAAACTAGATGAACAACTCTATCAGATAATCTTTGAAGTAAATGCGAAGAAATTTTGATTGATTGATTTTCAAAACGATGAACAGAATGAAAAGTGTATGAAATTATTGGAAAATTATGTATTTGAGTCATCACAAAGTGAACAAAATATTTGTATATGTTATTTAAGAACAATCTATGACAAAAAATGCGTAGAGTCTTGGTTCACCGGACAAAAGTCCGGGTCCTCTAAGCGGGGCGTGAAAAAGCATCTGATGAGGCCGTCAAGCTGAGCGCCACCATTGTGACACTGTACGTGTTTGTAATGGTGACCCTCTTTCCTAAGACTTTGCCTCCCACCCACCTAATAGAGGGCCAGCCTATTGCCGCCAATCGGGCACTTTGTACAAAAAATGGTATGCCAAAAGTAAATTTCTAACTGAAAATGGGTTTATGCAAAAAAAATGCACAAGATTTTCACCAATAATAAGGAGAAAGTAAATGACTTCCAGTTTGACACCAGCCGAGACACCGGCGTACTCTACGGCGTGTTTGGAAAATAGCAACGTAAGTATATCAACATATAAGTGATTGAGTAAGTGTTGTAAGTAGACATTGGAATTCTATCAATATCCAGAAAAATACATCACACAATAGATTTGGAGCAAGTTGGATTATTGTGGGTGTCTATGTAACCCCACTAAGATTTTTGGCGTCCAAGCAAACCTTGCTGATGGAGGATGAAATTCTGAGGGAAATAACACCTGTATACCTACCTAAGCTAAAATAAGACATATCAGAAACAGGCAACAGAATTCTTAAGTACAAGCTTTGGATGCAACTGGGTTTTGATTTTGTAGTTGGTGAGGGATTTGGTTGATTTGAAGCAGGTCACGGCGATGGCGCAAAATGCCACCCCATACCCAGGAGGGGCTAGATGGGGACATCATGGTCCCCACATTGGGGGAAGAGGGTCATCTCAACAGAGATGTCCCCGGGTCTGCCGGGGTGCGAGAGATATGTCTTTTATAATCTCACCTCCGGCTATCAAGGACCCATGGACCGCGTGCGATTTGGTCGATTCGAGTCCGACATAATTACCTCCTTCGGTTTTGGTGGAGGTGATATCCGTGGGGATTCTGCGCAGGATAAAAAAACAGGTAAGGAATTTGGTCTAGTAAGGCTTAGGTGAAGTAAAAGGCCATATTGGTAAAAGAACAGTGTGTTCTTAGCACCGAAAAGTATCGAATTCGTAATGTAAAGGTATCGAGAACGGTCCCGTTCACATCCCAGGCCTTAACCTTCGCTAATATATATTTTGGGGGAGGGAGGGGAACCCACAGGTCACCCACGGATTAACAATTCCAACGATAACGATAGCACATTATTACTAATTGACTTAAAAAGGAATACCAAACCGCACCCCTCAAAGCAAAAGATTTCTTAACAGAGGAGAGTTGTTGTTGTATGTGCAAAATTCCGCAAGTGCGAAGAACAAACCTCGACAGGTGTTTCGCCTTACCTATTTCTATATCATATTTTAACCTTCGGGGTTAGTTATTCCAGTCTCCAGCGAAGTTACTGAATTTAATTTCTCTTCAAACGACTGCCATCTGACCCCATAACACATTACCGATATCGAACTTCTACAGTTAGATTAATTTCGAACTTTTTTGGGCTCCAATTACCCGTAACGACTGCCATAGATGTACATATGGCAACCGGCCCGACTGTTTTACGTGCTCTATGTAAAAAATCCATATCAATGGACACCCATCTTAAGAAAGACCTGGCTAATGTTGCTTAATCTTCCAAACAAGTGAAAACAATATAGGTAGCAATGAAATGAATTCGTAGGTTTATTATATTACTAGCTGACCCGCACAATTTCGTCTGCATCACACCGTTTTTGCAACATTTTTCATTCCTGCTCCGCACCTATTGGTCGTAGCATGATGTTATATACATATAAACCTTCCTCTTCAATCAATCTATCTATTTTAAATCTGTTGCGTAGTGTTAAAGATTTAAGCATACAAAGGGACGTAGGGACAGAGAACGCGACTTTATTTTATACTATGTAGTGATAGTCAATGTTTTAAGCAATTGATGAGACAAATTAGTTTTCCTCAAGATCATACCCACATCTCTCGGTGACACTACTGTCTACAGACGTAGGTACTAGATATCAAAAGACTCTAATTAGTCTCAACATCAGATAGTAATTAATGTGACGCGGTGAACGCGGTCTTTCATATCACATAAATAAATAAACATAAATTTTAAAACATATAGCACCATCTAGACTTAATATAGGGTAAAGGTTGGCTAATTGGTGATATATATCAATATGGTGGCAATTTTGGTTTTTCCTCTGATTATATTGTCCAGCGCGATTGTTACGTTTTTTGAATGTACCCAACGCAAGCTACTGCCCCTCCCCTTCATTCAGCCGCGCGCTGATCTCGAAGGTGGACTCCGTTCGCTCGCTACGCGCGAAATTAAGTGCAAAAATGGAGGATAATCGGTACGTAAATATCACCATATTATTAACAACGTTATATAGTTTATAATTACTTTGTTTTTAGCACGATTTTAGTGAGTTTTGCAGGAATAGTGAAACAATAAATATTACATAATAATATTTAAATAAAAAACAGTTATCATTTAAATTGTTTAACTTATGACCTTACGAATTGGTTGATTTTTCTTACAGAAACAAGTTCTTGGTGAAACGAAAGCACCATATGAAGGGCTACAAACGATATAAATGGCTTTCGAAAAAAGGGTATAGCGCCATTCGATCGAAATGCTATGTCTGTTGACAGTATTGCCCCTTCAACGATACAGCCACAAGGTCTACAGTCACCAATTGCTGAATCTACTGCCATCGATACTGAAGACAACTTTGAAAATGCGTCACCTTCAATATCTTCTTTACTTTCCCTTCCTAATGTTTCGCAGTCGTCTAATAGTACGCGACGACCTAAGAGGAATCCGCAGGCCCGATACTTATCACCTCAAATTACAAAAAACCTTGGCAGCGAAGAAGAAACTGTCGTTGTCGAACCGAATGAAACGTTGACCTCTGTTGCCAGTGTGGCGACAACAGTAACCTCGGCTTCAGTTCCCCCTGACTGACTCTCCTATTTCAGGTCCTTCAAATGAGACAAGCCTGAAGCGTAAATTACCAAGAGGTAAGAGGGAAAAAATAGAAGTACAATGTGTGATTACTGCGGCGTCCACTACTCCCAGGATGTTGCGCTGAGAAACGGAGCTGTATGGGTAGAGTGCATGAGCTGTGGCAAATGGTACCATCAGGAATGTACTGGCATTGAGTCACCATAGTTTCTGTGTGATAACTGTGACAGACGGGAATTTTCGGGATCCGATGACAGTGATTGACCATCGGAATAGATTTGTCACTATATTGCCATATATGGTATCACCATATTGCCCCCGTATCTCCATATAGACAACATCAAGAGGTGTTTTTAAATTCAATTTTTTTATTAAAGCATAAGACTTAGAGTCGCTGTGATTTATAATAATTGAAAACAAAAGTCTGATTAACCTATTAAGTAAAGTTCGTTTATAATAAATGTTACTTTTTGTATATTTTTTTCATTTTATTCCTTATTATCACCATAAAGCCAACCTTTACCCTAACGTAGGTTTTAATATGATTTCTGGAATGTGAATAAAATATATAGGTACTATACTTACATATAACCACACTTATATAACACATAGGCACAAAAATTTGACTTCATTTCGCCTGATGGTAAGCTGAAGGCAAAGTCTCAAGCAAGAGGGTCACCACTACAAACACGTAGTGTTACAATAGTGGCGCTCAGCCTTATCAGATGCTTTTTTACGCCCCGTTTAAGGCACCCAAAACTGTATCAAGAAGGAAACACTGATAAGGAAATCTAAGACTTCCTGGTGCGGCAGAGGAAAGACTCACCGAAGCGCTTAGTTCTTGATGGAATATTCTGCATCGTATGGTACGCGTTGTCCTGGTTAGCAGCTCACTTCCACCGCAACCGCAAAACCGAACAAAGGCGTGCGTCTTAGTCGGTCCGATTCCGACACAACCTCTCCCACTGGTTCCGATGAGATTGGTATCCATGGGAGAAAAAATGGTAGTAAGTACCTACGAGTAAATACCTAGTAAGTTAGTTACCAATCGATCAAATGGCCCAAGTTTTGCAGTTGTGAGGTTCTGAGTTCAATTCTCAGATCAGTAGCTAAATTTTTCCGTTATATGTAAATTTCTATCGAAGTGATTATTTTTTTTTTTTTTATACTACGCAGGTGGCAGACAAGCACACGGCCCACCTGATGGAAAGCGGCCACCGTGGCCTATGAACGTGTGCAACACTAAGGGTGTTACACACGCGTTGCCCACCCTGAAGGGAAAGGGGGAGAGCTGAGAAGGGGTGGGGAGGCTAGGAAGGGGAGGGGAAGGAGGGGTATAGTGAGCTCTGGCTACCCTACTTACCGGCGGGAACACAACACGATGGTTATTATGACCGCGGTCTTCTGTAGGGCGGAGGTACTTCCCCAGTTGGACAGCTCATTTCGGACGGGAGATACCGTCGTGTCCTACCTCCGTGTAAACTAGATTACCAACTAGAATTTATATATTTGCTGATATTTATTTAGTTAAATATATCAATCAATCACTTGATTAATTAGCATTTCGTAGTCCACTGCTGGCTGGATAGACCTCTCTTAATGTTGGTAGATTTTGACCTACTGTTTCTACCCTGACCAGACGGGTCGGTACAGGGTTTTATTTCGACTTTTCCTTCTCTGGCACTGATATCGTCTGCGTATTTTTCCGTTTATCGCCTCATACAATGACGACACCCTGTATAAACTGTGTATTATTTATTTAACTATGAAATATGCATGTTAAGCAGGCATAGATTAAGTTTTAAAATGTTAACCTGGAACAAAAATAAAGTAAAATCTATTGACGATAAATGGTTCCCCGATCGAAGAATACTTACAGTAGCGCCATCTATTGATATTTTTGGGAACTATTTGAATCAATATAAATGATTTCATAAATAGACTGATTGTATTTATATGTGACTATAACATAATTGTTTTAAATAGTATTTTTTCCCAAAAAGTTAAGTTAGGAAAAATATTATCGGTTTAAAGTTGTATTTTTATACATTTACATAAGTACTTACTTTTTATATTGAGTAGGTAGGTAGGTACTAATTGAACCACTTGTGAATGAATTAATTTTGTTAAGTTGATGAAATAATTTTGTTTTATTTTACTCATACATTCACGCTTGTATTCCGCGATGGGATAGCAGCGCTGCAAGTATTAAATCACATTTCGCTAAGTTTTCATTCTCAATAACGACGATAACAATGGCGGGCATGCTGCCATCTAGCGAGAAAATTTCTAAGCTATAGCAGATAGCAGATTTCCAGTGATTAACACAAAAACTTAGCAACGTTAACTGTTTCAGGAATCGAACCTGTGATCTTATGCACATATCATATTCTACTATTATTGCTGAAAGTTAATACTTACAAAATATACTTTTATCTATTTAATGAATAGTATAGTAGGATACTATGAGAAGAGATGATAGTCATATTGTAAAAAAGGTTCAAAGCATGAATGTAGAGGGCTTTATCACTAGAGGTCGGGCCAAAAAAAGACGATGATTGAGTGTGTGGGAGTGAGAGTGAGAGTTTAGTGGATGGATTGAGTGAAAGAAAATAATATGGTAAAGAAGGGAGTGACTGAGGAAATGACATCTGACAGGAATGTGTGGAAGAGAATGACATGTTGCGCCGACCCCAAATAATTGGGTCAAGGGGAGGAAGATGAGGATGAATAGTAGGTATAATAATTCAAAATGATATTTTTTT
This sequence comes from Pelosia muscerda, assembly GCA_963691645.1. Lineage (NCBI taxonomy): Eukaryota > Metazoa > Arthropoda > Insecta > Lepidoptera > Erebidae > Pelosia > Pelosia muscerda. The sequence continues at coordinate 19,219,563 of OY829102.1, read as the reverse complement.
TGCACAGGCCATTACATGGAACTTACAAAACGTCAAATTACAAATATATTATAGGTTAGTTTAGTAAATGGACCACCAGCCACGTACTGAAAAAAGCCAGCCAGAAACAGCAAGCGGGCCGAGGATAATATTTCGTATGAGATTCCGAATTGATGAGCAGTTTAAAAATAAAACTACTCCATTTTGCTCAATCTGTGTGACTTCCATACCGGAAACAACAAAATGTTTTCTACAACATTAGTTGTTATTAATCTCACTATTAAAACCTTCCACCCATCGCACCAGTAATTATAACCACCGTACACAAGCACTCTGTACCCACCTGTTTCCACCAGAAAAAATCTCGCGAACCACCAATTAACCACTCATAAAACATATCCACCGCCGCTACTAAATCTGTCAGACCCCGAAATCACTCAACAAGACGTCTTAACTCTGCGAAACCCCACCTTTATCACAATAATGACGTCATTCATCGCCGTTTACGCACCTCCTTCACTAAGGAACAACACTTCGGACTTCTCTCATTGAACGGTTTACATTGCTGGCACAGTTTTCAGCGCAAATTTTTATAGTAGGAGGTAAGGAGTAATGGATAGGAGGCGATTGTGTACGTGAGTTTCGAGGGGGCAGACAGCAGACGGCCCGTCAGTCAACCCCTTGAAAGCGAGTGTTCGTCGCTACAGGTAGAGAAAATACACGGAGCAGTTTTGTGAGCGTATTTATTGAGGGCTATGGACTACTAATAGTGTGGTAAGTAATATTTTTTTTTATTTAGTAATCATATAAAAAAAATTAAGTGTAGGTATCAGAGGCATTAATATTACCAGCGTAAATAGACGTAGTGAACGTGACTGCTACGCAGGAAGCGTGGGTTCGATTACCGCTCAGTGCAAATATTTGTATGCATGAATATGAATATTTGCAATGGTCTAAGTGTTTCTATACCTACCTATGTAATATTTATTCACAAAAAAAATTTCGCCAGTCATGATTTTCGTTCCCACGTAATAGGTGGCGAGCCTATTGCCACCAATCGGGCATTTTCTAAGAAAATGGGTAAGTATGCCGAAAATAAATTCCTAACCAAAAATGTGTCAGCTAAATAAATTAGAAAAAAAATGTTAACCCGATTCCTTGATCGCAAGGAAATTAATTACGTGCTTAGCCGCACAAGCACTACCGCTTTGGATAATCAACGTTTTGGAGAGTATCAAATATTCTTAAAACACAGCATATTAAAATACCTTTCTTATTCCTTTTATAACCAGCTAAGAGATACACAAAAGTTATTGCATCTATATGACTTTAATATAGACCAAAAATGGATAGACAATCGGTCATCAAACCAGCGGCTTCACCACACATACCTGTCCGTAAATCCCCTTGGCCTCGACCCATCCCCAAACGAGACGCGTCCCCAATCCCCTAGACCGCTGTCTGTCATTCCACGTCTAATAATGGCAACTAATTAAAGTGACATTTTGTTTTATATCATCAAATTAATGAATACAGCGTGGGAGGGGCGGGGCCCCCCGACCAGCCATCAAGGGGCCCATTGCCCACAATTTATGGGGCTCCACCGAGATGGATAGCATGATTTATAGACTATTTATCATCTTTTTATGGCATCGAATGAAATAATACGTTGTTTATTTTTTCTGTTTTAATTATGGACGTAAATTCGCTTATTTATTGTACTAGTGACGGGTACGATAGTTGCCGAATGTATGTTATAGTTGCCGGTATATATTGTGACCACAAGTTGCGATGTTTACCCAGGGATACCACCTCCGCGGCCGTGGAAACTAGGTTCTGGCACCCGCATATTGGTTTGATATTAATCTATAATATATATTTGTATATCATCTTTTTCTGAACCTATTCCCAATTCAGTTGGGGTCGGCTTCCTAGTCTAGCTAAGCTAAGCTCGTGCAGCGATTGCCATCGGACCGCCACAACCGAATTGGCAATATCGAAGTAAAAAAGATTAACAGTGAATGTCTGAACAGGGAGCGTTTCACATCTATCTCGCCACCTTTTTCGGCGGCAAAGGTAAATATGAAACGAGGTGCGTACCGTGAGAGTGGGCCAGTGGGTTTATCACATATAGATAGCTCAATTATATTATGTGAACAAGCGAATAATAGCAATGAGTTGAATTATCGTAGCATTGTTAGTAATATTCCGGTGGAGGGTATATCTGAGTCAAACGAACAATTGAACCCAACCGTCAGCGAACAGTGTGTTGAAAACTCGAACTGCGACGGAGATTACCGAACTATTAATCGGAATGAATCGCGGCAAAGAAACGAGTGCGTGAACGTACCTAACTCGAGTGAGTCAACAATTAACACAGGTGTACAGAGAAGTGCATCTTATGCCGATGCATTAAAGATGACCAATGAATGGACTGTAGTCCGGAAGAAAACCCGTAAAGTAAAAAATCGTTTTGTTGGTGAAACTGGGATCGTTTCTGTGGGAACAGATGAGAGGTTCAGAGCTGCAGATCGTCTGATACCTATGTTTATAACGAATGTGGACAGAAAAACTTCAGAGTCGGACATAGCGGATTATATTCAGAGAAAAACAGAGGAAAAAGTAACACCTGAAAGAATAGGTATTAGACGTCAGTGTGACTATAATGCCTTTAAATTCTTAGTGTCAGAAAGTAGGATGCATCTGTTTCTGGATACCAACCTGTGGCCAAAGGGAATAATTTTTCGACGTTTTGTTAATTTTAAGCATAAGCGATCTGATGGTGTTATATCACAAAACGGCACTGAACATAGAACGTAATGGGTGAAAAAAATTGTCAATTCGTGACCTTCAACTGTAAGAATTTAAAAAGATGTATACAGACGATAAAAGACCTTTGTGAAGTGTCGGATCTGGTAGCTTTGCAAGAAACCTGGTTACTACCGGATGAGTTGCCACTTCTAGACAGTATACATCATGATTTCAGCGGTACAGGCGTGTCGGCAATAGACACGGCTGCGGGTTTGCTGCGTGGAAGACCCTATGGTGGCGTTGCGTTGTTGTGGAAACGTAGTGTATTTACACATGTGGAAGTGATACAATGTAATAACCCGCGGATATGTGCAATTAAAATTCAATTAAAACATAAATCTATGTTAGTGGTGAGTGTGTACATGCCTACGAACGAAGATATAAACCTACCGGAGTTTACGGATGTACTGAGCTCGGTGAGTGCTATAGTCGATAGTTGTAGTATAGGGTGCGCCTATATCTTAGGGGACTTTAATGCACACCCTTCAACACTGTTCTCAAATGAAATGTTAAATTTCTGTGCCACTCAGGAATGGCAGTGTACGGATATGGATATATTAGGTATACACTCAGGGACATATACTTTCATTAGTGAGGCTCACGGGTCACAGACATGGCTTGACCATTGCATAACGACCAAGGCGGCGGCTCCTTCGGTAGTGACAGCGCGGGTCTTATACGATGTGTCGTGGTCAGATCACTTTCCGTTAGTCATCGAATGTAAACTGAATTGTATTATGTCTACAAAAGTACAAAATGGAAGGCCAAATTGTAATCCTATTATATGGGGGGAAAGAAACAATGAGGAAATAGACATATATAAAAATGAATGCTCTAATAAATTAAGAGTAATTGATTTTCCGGAGGAACTACGTAGTTGCTGTGATAATATGTGTTTTGTGGAAAGTCATAAATATTATATCGACAGTTTATATGACCAAATTGTAGACGCACTGAGTGACGCAGCCATGGTAGGGCGGGTAGGTAGAACAAGTCGGAAAAAACCCGTCATAGGGTGGAATAGGCACGTCGCTGGGGCTCACCGGGAGGCTCAACGTAAGTTTCGCTTGTGGGTGTGGTGGGGTAGACCAATGTCTGGTGCTATTTGTGACGAGATGCGTGAGGCCAGACGTTGTTTTAAGGGCAGACTAAAGTGGTGTCAAGACCATCAGCAACAAATTAAAATGGATATATTGGCCTCATACCATTCGGAACACAACTTTAGGTCGTTTTGGAAAAGCACTAATAAGCTACAGTGCAGGCAGGGTGTCCCCGTGAGCGTTAGCGGCGAGGTCGATTCAGAAAAGATCGCTAATATTTTTAAGGATCATTTCACTGTAAGTTCACCTTTAGGACCGTCAAAGTTTTTGCTGAATACTGAGTCCGAAGTGGAAAGAAATATTACACTTTCGGTAAGGGATATATCGGAGACTATTAAGCTTATGTCTAGAGGTAAATCACCAGGTCACGACGGGCTCAGTATTGAGCACCTAAAGTTCGCAGGTCCTCATATACATAGGGTTCTTTTTATGCTGTATAATTTGTGTCTGGGCCATAGCTATCTACCCAAGAAAATGATTCAGACCACCGTGATACCAATTGTTAAGAATAAAACTGGAGATTTGTCAGATAAAAATAATTACAGGCCCATCTCATTGGCAACTGTCATGTCAAAGGTATTTGATAGTGTGATTAATTCACAGCTCACAAAGTATATCACACTTCACGATAACCAATTCGGTTTCCGACCTGGTTTGTCCACGGAGACGGCTATACTGGCGGTTAAGCACACTATCAACTACTACACAAAGCGTAGAACCCCAGTTATTGCGTGTTTCCTTGATCTCTCCAGGGCATTTGACCTGGTTTCCTATAATTTACTATGGCAAAAGCTTGAGAATGCTGGAATACCTAAAGATCTTTTAAATATAATCAAATATTGGTATGGAAACCAGGTTAACTCTGTGAGATGGGATGGGGTATTGTCTCGGCCTTATGGGTTGGAGTGTGGGGTGAGACAGGGTGGCCTGAGCTCACCAACGCTCTTCAACCTATATATCAATGAACTGTTGCATGACTTGAGCAGCACTAGAACTGGCTGCCATATAGATGACGTCAATGTTAACAACATCAGTTATGCGGACGATATGGTGCTACTTAGTGCGTCTATTTGTGGTGTACGTAAACTTATTACCTTGTGTGAAAAGTATGCTGTAACTCATGGGCTCTCTTATAATACCCAAAAGAGTCAGGTCATGGTTTTTGAGGCGGGTAACAATAGGTTAGACAAACTTCCAACTGTCTTTTTAAAGGAGTGTCCGTTGCAAAGAGTACAGCGGATTAAGTACCTTGGGCACATATTAACGACCAACCTCAGGGACGATGAGGACGTTGAGAGGGACCGCAGGGCGTTGTCAGTCCGAGCGAACATGTTGGCTCGTAGGTTTGCACGATGCACTGATAGTGTAAAGATTACTCTTTTCAAGGCTTACTGCACAACCTTTTACACCTGCAGCTTGTGGGCTAACTACAGTCGTCGTTCTTACGGCGCGCTGCGAGTCCAATTCAATAATGCACTTAGGATGCTGTTGGGGTTGCCTCGCTACTGTAGTGCGTCGGGGATGTTCGCACGGTTTCGGCTAGATTGTTTTTATGCAACTATGCGGAAGCGGTGTGCGTCTCTGGTACGCAGAGTGAGAAGTAGCACCAACAGCATTCTAATGATGATTGCAGGAAGACTTGACTGTCGGTACATCGGTCACTGTAACGCGATATCCACGGGGATCCCGCGAGGGTGACGGGTGTACGGGCAGATCAATTATACCTGTTTTAATTGAATTTTTGTGTGTTTTAAATCTGTTACTAATATAGGCTAAGCAAACATTGTTACTAACACTATGGGTCTCGTTACTCGAAATAAATGAATTATTATTATTATTATTATTATTATGACATGAGACGGTAAAATTCGACAAGTTTAATATGAAAAAGTTCTAAAACGTATACATTTTACTGCAGGTGACTGTACTATCCTCAAAAGTGTATTCGTGTACCCGTACTGCGCGTATAGAGAACTTTTTGAGCATATTTTCAGGTCACGATATATCCCGGAAAGTATGCTTTTGTTTTGGCGGCTTGGGACCCTTAGAAAAAAAGGTAAAGTCATAAAATCGTTACAGAGTGTGTCTGTTATGATATTTTTTTTAAAATTAATACTGATTTAACATCTGTGGGCTAGTCTGGACATACAAATCATTTGGAATGGTTATAAAAAGTTTGTTTGATGTTATCTGGAGTTTGATTGTGGTGTTTTTAATTTATCCTTCACTTTTATGATATACTGGTATACTTTAATTAAGGAATTAAAGTTGATGTAATTTCGGTTGCTAATATTAAAAAAAAAAGAAATTACTTCATTGTAGTTTGGCGGTAGAACCGAACCCTCTCCCACGTCGGAAATCGCTGGGATTTTTTTTAATTTAATTTATGGCACGACAATTTGACTTCACCTCGTCTTATAGTAAGCTGAAGGCAAAACCTAAATAAAGAGGGTCACCATTACAAAGGTAGGGCTTAGCTTGACGGCCTCATTAGATGCATTTTCACGCCTCGCTTAAAGGACCTGGGACTGTAGGAAGAAGGAAACACGTGAGCTGGTAAGGAATTGCAACATAATAGTGCTCTAGAGAAAAGATTCCCCGATACTGCTTGGTTCTTGATGGAATATTCTGCACCGTATATGGGTGACATTTAGACCCTGCACGAGTAGTCCTGTGTAGGAAAGGAGAGGGTGAGATTAATTGTAAGAGCTCATCAGAACATCCACCATGGTAGAGGGTTTGAGTCCCGTTCATTGCAAAAAAAACCTGACTCAAGTGAATACATCTATTAAATCAAAGTTTTCATTTTAAACTAGCTGTTACCTGTGTCTCCGCTCGCATGGGCGTCGGTTATTTTGACCAAATATAGCCTATGCCCTTTCTCAATTTCTAGTCTATCCTTATACCAAATTTCATTTAAAATTCAAAAATCATTTATGCTGTATAGATCATCATTAAACGGCATTTACAAAACATAGATTAATTTAGGCGATCCTGGCTTGATAAGACTCCGGCAATAAACTCAGCATTAGTGAACAACTCATTACCAGGCTTGTTTATCATTCAAATCAATTAAGTGGTTTAGGCGTGAAACCGTAACAGACAGACGAACAGACTTATTTTTTTATGTAATATAATATTAATACGGATAGTTGTTATTCCACTGGAGTTGCAACCAAAAACACTCTACAATCTGACTGATAGCTTTTCACGATTGTGACGTAACTACCAAGATTCAGTTCGCACAATAAATGATTTAGTCCTACTCGCCTGTAATAAGTAGATTGATGTCTCCGACCCCGGCCCATTTGTCTCGACGAGGTAGGGTTAAGTTTCGTAGCAAAAACAGATGCTTTTTTCTTAGCTGGTGTTAGGTTTTTGCGACAAGCTTTTGAGGGTTAAAAGTGTTGAATTATGATTTTGCATTTTTGTGCAATGTGGTACTTGTAAGGTTTGAATTATGGCTTAAATGAAAGTAGTGTCAGTCGGCATCAATGTTACCTATTGTCCTTTGATGTTGGTAAAATCAATTTTAATAACCTATTCATGTAAATCGTTTTTAAATTTGTTAGTGTTCAGTTACTTCTGATTGCGACTGTACTAGATTTGATTTCCATTACTGTGTATGGAAAATCTTTTGATAGCAGTCGCTCCCGTTAAAAATCCCACGAATGCGTAGGCTGCTGCCACCTCTTTCTGCGAGTAAGCAATGCTCAAGAAGAAGGCGACTGAACCGATGAGATGCTTAACGTTAAATCCACCATTGGAGTGAGCCTATTGCCATATTCTGGACACAAATTTTTGACTCGAGCCATCTCCTTTCTTACACAGGACAACACGTGTAAGGCTTAGATGTCACCCGCATACCTTGCGGAATATTCCATCAAGAACCAAGCGGTTCAGTGAGTCTTTGCTCTGCCGCACTATTAAGTCTTGGAATTCCTTGCCATCTCACGTGTTTCCTTCTACCTACAGTTCCGGGTCCTTTAAGCGTGCGTGAAAAAGCATCTAATGAGGCCGTCAAGCTCAGTGCCACCATTGTAACATTTTACGTGTTTGTAATGGTGACCCTCGTTCCTGAGACTTAGCCTTGAGCTTACTATCAGGAGGGGTGAAGTCAAATTGACGTGTCTTAAATTATAAAAAAATTAACCGTACTATCCCTTAGTTACCTTGTACGACACCGCATTTCAAGAGATGGGGAGACTCAAATTCTACTCTGTCGGGAACCACACGAAGTTCCTATGTGACGTATATAATACCCTTGCATGTAAGTCTACGGTTTGAAGGCGGCTTCTTATAACTAATACCACCCTTGTGAGTTTCGACCTTGAACTTGAAAAAACGCGTTCGATATTTTTACCCTACCTAATAAAAGTTAGTCAACAAACGTAACGTTAACTATTGTGTTATTGTTTACTGATATAGTATTAGTTATGTGTTTTTATATAACTTAGCGTCGTTTACGTCGTTTACGTTTTACGACTACGATACGATACGATTACAACTAGAACGATTTCACATGAAAAAATGACAACTTTTCTGAAGAGTGATTAAACTGCGTAATTATAAATATTCGTGACATAGAAATGGTTTGTTATTTTTTACTTAATTTGAATATATTATTTCACACAGTTTAGCAATCGCAACAACATCTATAATAAAATATTTTTAATTGTCATAGAAAGGAACGTCAAACCGCACCCCTCAAAGCAGGTAAAAAAGATTTCCACACACGAAAAAAAATTTACTCTAAGTAATATGAAGTCTGAATACATTTATGGCTACTGAACAAGCTAAGCCTGCAGACCAGCCCTCTATCTCCCGGGATTAAAATATGACTGATTGAATGTGTAGCTACATACACTATGCATTTCTTCCGAGTGCATGCATTTGACCTCAGAATCTATGGTCAACTTTTACTAGTCTAACTGTAGGTTTGAAGCGACAGCCATCATCATTAGACCAGTTATTGGAATTTTGGCTCCAACTATATGTCACGACTGTCATAGATGTTCGTATGACAACCGGGTCAGACGGCTAAACGTGCTCTCCGAGGCATGACCAGCCCAATTCAAATATGCGCACCAAGTTGGAATGGAACTTGCGCCCTTGCGTAGCGGTCGCGTTCACTACCTTCATGACACAGAGGTTGTACAATATACACTTCTATCTACCTATTATAGAATATACCTACATAAGTAAATTAAATTCAGTCTAGATAGTAACATAAGTAGTTAAGTAATCTTTGTAACGTCCTTCAAGTTGAAACAAACTCACAGCCAACAGAATATCGATTACTTTGAAAACTTCCAACTATATTGAAACCGAGCGCACTCCACCTATAATTCTTGTCGAAACAAATGCCGTCCACTCGGCGGCATCTGTCCGCACTGATGGATGACGGGACATATGTCCATTATCGTCTGCACACTGCTGCGACACTGCACAAAAGACGGACAAAAAATAATGCGTGAAAATGACACCATCGTTAATCAAATTATACGATTTAGTGCAATAAATTGTGCCAAAACCGAGGGGTAACTAACAAATATGTATACTTTATACTTTTTTCTAATAACAAATTACATTTCATTCAATGTTTCCACAAACGTTATAAATAAAGTGCCGTGATTGGCACGATTTATGACTGAAATAAAGATGGCAGTAAAAAAAATAACGGCGATATAAATATCGGTTCGCGAATGTGCTTAAATAACAAACACAGACAAACCGTTGAAAACTAAACGACCTTATAGAATGATAGAAAAATTATGCGTAGCTTCGCATAAGTGTCTTCCGAACGATTACGAAGTTAAATTAAGACATATTTATATTTCGGAAGTGTTAATCGAAGCTAATTTTTTTATGAAAACTTATGTAACACGTGCTTCCTTCATAAATTATCTGCATCGTTTAGATATACTTATGGTAAGCGTTACCATGGCCTATAAATGATTACAACTACACCAGAGAAAGAATAGAAATTCGTTTATCAACTAATATTAATTTTGTAGACTTAAATTCGGGCTCTTTTTACGGTTATCAAATAATAATTTGCAAACTATACAATCAATATACAATCAATATACAGTCTATATAAAATATCAATAAGACAATTACAATATTATTAGAAAACAAAACAAATCAACCTTTGTCATTCTGTATCTCATATCTAGCAAAAAATAACGCTAAACATACACTACTTTTCACTGCACAAGACGAAATAAACTTCAAATACATTTCACGATAAGTAAAAGTCCTTTCAACCCCTTTTTGACACAACCTAGAAATGACACTCAAACATCATTTCATCTCGCAAAAAAAATTCAAACCAAAAACCACCTGCGGTCCCTTTTGTCCAAGCTATATTCGCGTGGCTCCCTGTGCACACATTTGACGATGACGGATGACGGACGGACGCTTCCGCGGGGGTCGCAGGGGGTTCGCAAGACCCGCTCTAGATATATTCCCGTCTATCAATCCCCGTTGACGTTGACGGGTTGCATGAGATGGCTGCTCGCACGATATTTTCGACCTAGTAAAATATATTTGTATTTTAGTTCGACATTTAAAATTAGATTGTTAAGACATTTTGCCTATATTTAAATATCGAAATTTTGTTGTTCTGAGATACTGTATCTGTGGCGTGGCGGTAGTGAACGCGACTGTTACGTAGAGGCTCAGGTTTGATCCCCGCTCAGTGCAAATATTTATATGCATGAACTAGCTTTTGCCCGCGACTTCGTTCGCGTGGAATAGTGACTTCCAGCAGATTTTTGGTTTTACCCACATAGCTCCCGATCTCGCGGGATCACTTCAAAAATGAAATGTGGAAACTTTACCTCCAGAACAGCACATACCCGGAGTTTCCTCTTTCCATTTTAGTGCCATACAATATGTGCACTTTTTAGCCATCCGTCCTAAGAGCACTAATCGATTAAAGGGTCGTAATCAAAAGCAGCATCATGAAATACCTCCCACGTATTACGTGTTAATATATTTTGTCTTTGTGCTTGCCGTGCAGCTAATAGAACACGTAGTCTATGAGATTCTTCATGTGACTCTGCACAAATCAGAGACGCATGACGTTCAGCATCCAAAAGCCGACGTACTCGAGTTTGATCTACAGTTTCGGAAGCTCTTTGAGTTGCATGACGCCCAGCATCTAAGAGCCAGCGCTCCTGAGCCATCTCTTCTGTCTCAGCAGCTCTTTGAGTTGCATGACGCCCAGCATCTAAGAGCCGGCGCTCCTGAGCCATCTCTTCTGTCTCAGCAGCTCTTTGAGTTGCATGACGCCCAGCATCTAAGAGCCGGCGCTCCTGAGCCATCTCTTATGTCTCAGCAGCTCTTTGAGTTGCATGACGCCCAGCATCTAAGAGCCGGCGCTCCTGAGCCATCTCTTCTGTCTCAGCAGCTCTTTGAGTTGCATGACGCCCAGCATCTAAGAGCCGGCGCTCCTGGGCCATCTCTTCTGTCTCAGCAGCTCTTTGAGTTGCATGACGCCCAGCATCTAAGAGTCGGCGCTCCTGAGCCATCTCTTCTGTCTCAGCAGCTCTTTGAGTTGCATGACGGCCGGCATCTAAGAGCCGGCGCTCCCGAGCCATCTCTTCGGTTTCAGCAGCTCTTTGAGTAGCGTGACGCAGACGAAGTCACGCGGGTCAGCTAGTTTGTAATAAAAACTATCCTATGTCCTTTCTCAAGTTCCAAACTATGTCTGTACCAAATTTCACACAAATCGGTTCAGTAGTTTAGGCGTGAAGCAAAGACAGACAGACAGACAGAGTTACTTTCGCATTTATAATATTATAGTTTGGATTTGGAAGTCGCGTTTTCTGTCCCTATTTTTCTTGTCCCTTTGTATGCTTAAATCTTAAGAACTACGCAACGGATTTTGATGCGGTTTGTTTCAATAGATAGAATGGTTAAAGAGGAAGGTTTATATGTATATAACATCATGCTACGACTAACAGGTGCGGAGCAGGAATGAAAAATGTTGCGAAAACGGGGTGACGCAGACGAAGTCGCGCGGGTCAGCTAGTTTGTAATAAAAACTATCCTATGTCCTTTCTCAAGTTCCAAACTATGTCTGTACCAAATTTCACACAAATCGGTTCAGTAGTTTAGGCGTGAAGCAAAGACAGACAGACAGACAGACAGACAGACAGACAGAGTTACTTTCGCATTTATAATATTAAGTTTGGATATGGATATTTGCACTGGTCTGGTCGTCTTGGTTGCCATACAATCATCTATGGCAATCGTTATGGGTAATTGAAGCCCTCTAAAGTCCGGCTAGCCTAACTACAGAACGTCGATATTGCCAATTTGGTTGAGGAGGTCTTATGGCAGTCGCTTCACGGGAAATATTGAAGTTCAACCACATCTTAGTTGGACTAGAAAGCCGACCCTAACTGAGTTGAGAATGGGCTTAGAAAATGATGATTACAATATTGTCGTTAGGATTCTATTTAGGATTTCACGCTCGATAAAAAATAGTTAAAACATGAAAACCTATGAAAACCAATATCGATTTCTGTCAAAGTTAATCATCATTCTCTGACCTGACCTGACCTTTTCCGAACTTAGTTGGGGTCGGCTTTCCAGTCGAACTGTGATGCGGCTGAACTTCGATATTTTCCATGAAGCGACTGTCATCAGACCTCCACAACCAATGGTCCAATGACCAATGGTGATATCGAAGTTCCAACTTACTTTCGTGATGTTTTTCTGTTTTTCTGTCAAAGTTAATAATAGTTTATAAAAATACTTCTCGGTTCATATACTCTGTCACTTTCTCACGTTTCTGAATAGATACGTCTCACTCGCACACTTTCTTCCTTTTGAAGGAAAACTGTAAAAAAATGGTTCAGGTACATAATTTTCACCCGCGTCCTCTAATACCCATTGCACCCGTAATTTGATTGCAAGCACTATGGCATATACCCGTGGGGGAGGATGGGGACCATTGTCCCACAGAGGCTTGTGACAGCTTGTTAATGATAATAAATGAATACGTCACGCCTTGTCAACCTCTCAAAGGAAGTCCCGAAAGGGGTCAGCAGTGGTATAAGTAGACGTTAGTTAAGGATAGGCTAATGGTTTCGAACCATTAGTGGAACTAGAATTATGTTCTCGGAAAGTGCAACCGAAATAATTGTAGGTACTTCCTATTTACATACAGAATGTGTTCTTTTCTTATATACAGAGTGAAATTTTCTGATAGCAAAATCTATAAACGCGAAAGTTTGTATGGATGACGGGGTGTATGCATATATGTATAATTGTTAAACTTATACGCAAAAAATGGCTGAACGGGTCTGAATAAAATTTACATAATACCTAAATAAATAAAAAATAAATTTTTACTTACAGCATATTTTTACGTTTCTTAAAGTCTCTAGGTGTGTTAGTTTTAATTCGTTTATTTCTATGTTATTTATTGTTCACTTAAGTATATAGGTGTATCTTATGTATTATAATCTTAGTATTTAATTTTATAGTTGGTTAGTTTTTTATTTTATCTACTGGAACCCCAGAATGGGTGAAGGCCTCCTCCAAAATTTACAAAGGGGTTAATTATTATCCAGATAATATGCTGAATGCAGTTCAACATTATGCCGATACAACCCAAACTCAGCCTAAGATGCATGACTCGAGTCAACAATGCTGCCTAGAATACGGCAATAGGCTCACCCCCTATTACGCGGGATGGAATTCGTTGGTTCCTGAAACGTGGGTGTTAATTAAACTCTGCCTACACCGGAAGGAAATAGGCATGAGCATATATATGTATGACTAGCTTTTGTTAGCTACATAAGAAAATAATATTACTTAGCGTCACTATCAAATATGTCTGACTCTCCAAGATGTTAATTTTAAGCTGCAACCTTTTCGGTTATGATTTTTTTTTGGCATACCCAATTTTGATAAACTGCCCGATTGACGGCATTAGGCACGCCCACTATTACGTGGGACTGCAAATCATAGTTGGTGAAATGTGAGTATTTAATACACCTCTGCCTACCCCTTCAGGGATTACGGTTTCGAGCATTTGTATGTATGTATGTATGTATGTATCAAATATCACAGTAATAATACAGTGTGTTTATTTTTCAAAAACAACAGATTCTCATTGAACTTAATTTAAAATTCAAATACCGTCAATTAGACTGTTAATCTCTACCCAAACTTTATCAGCTGTGTATTTGCGAATACTAACCACACATAAACACACACACACACATGAACGAACACAAGTTTTTTACAGCAACCTCAATGAATAATATAGATGGATAGATAGATAAGCATCTCTTTGTGAGCGCACGTGTCCACTGTACTGATTGACAGTCGATCGACATGCGACATTATCTCGACATCTTTTCACTTTCGAGCTCTCTCTGGATATATTATCTTCATTTATTGATATGTTCTGATTGCTGAGTTCACTTTGTTTTGGTATTGTGTGAATTTTTGTTTATAATACTAGTTTTAATCAGCCAGTTGAAAGATGAACGATCAAACGAATATCTGTTGAGATGTTCGCGGTTAGATTTCGATTGAAACTTTATACAGGGTAACGCTCCTGATATCGAAGGCACATTAACTATGGCTACACTGTACATTGGCATAAAAATATAGTATATTTTTATAGTTACAGTTTAATTAGCATTATTCATTCTTCATCGTATCACTAAAGATAAATGACACGATAATTTCTGTTAAAAAAATCATCGGTATAAAAAACCAATAACCATAATGCAAATTAATGTTCTTTTTATGAAATTATTTTTGTTTTCATTTGGCTTTAATAATACAACGGAGAGTGAGTAAGGTAAAGGAGTATAAAAAATAAAAAAAATATATTTAGATCATAATTTTCAATGACAATCTGTAGTATACGCTCTGGAGTTTCCCTAACACCTGTAAGTATAGGTTTTTATATTTCGTGGAGTAAAATACAGCAACTGCATCTCTTCTCGTGAGTGTATAAGAAGGTGTTTAAATAATACGGTGGTCCTCCATTCGACCATAAACATAAGCCGTGACAAAGTGAACGAATATTTGCACTTATTCCATAATTCAACTTTACATGTATACTATGTACTTTGAAAGAATTTATTACTATTATTATTTATTAATTACAATTCATCAATTAGTTTACTACAGATTACCTACTGCAAGATATTTGCCTCTTCCAAAGAACAGTGGGCTCCAAAAGTTCCTGGACATTTTTTAAAATCTATAATACTTTGACATCCTAAGTGTAATTTAATCAAAGTAACATAGATAGTTTAATAAAATAAACTATCGATGTCTTGTTTCTTTATAAGAAAATAAGTAAACTCATGCAAGTAGTAGCCTAAACTTAATAACAGTAATAAATGGATCTATTATCTATTACCTTCTAAGACATTAGTCTATTAAGTTGTGTAGTGGCATCA
Organism: Pelosia muscerda; assembly: GCA_963691645.1. Lineage (NCBI taxonomy): Eukaryota > Metazoa > Arthropoda > Insecta > Lepidoptera > Erebidae > Pelosia > Pelosia muscerda. Next base: position 19,204,229 of record OY829102.1, on the reverse strand, counting down.
TTTCATACTTTTTTTATCAAATTGTTCAGGATTTTTTGTGGCCCACTGTATATAGTAGGACCTGATTCTTAGCCGTACACATCCAGTCTTTCCTAGACACCTTTACCAAATCGATCCGTCCATTTCACAGACCTTCCATTTGGAGAGTCGCGGTCTTCATTCTAAAACTTGTTAGATATACCAGTCATCAGTTTTCGATACAACGGCCGGCCCATTGCCACATTAGCTTGCTTATTCTACCAGTAATGTTATTTAATATATACACATGTAATTATAAACTGAATTAGATAAGAACAACAAACGCATTTATTTTTCTTATACAATTTAGGAGTATATAAATTTATATGAACATAAAGAAGACTGCAAGTTTAGGAAACATTATCTACGTGTGAATCGGCTTGGAGTGAAAGATATAATAATAAACACAAGTTTATTTTATTTAAAAAGTTTTAGAGATGAAGTTTTTATACTAAATACTAATTTTGGAAAGGCACAGTGACTTTGAGGTTCGTTTTCTTTGCCTGGTACAGATTTACCATGGAAAAATGAAGTCTAATTAATATGACGCAAGAAAATAATCGAATCCAAGTAGACCATACGAAATTTGAGTCCAATCCAAGGTTAGGAATTGGCCCCAATTGGACTTCCAAAAATGTGGGGGCTGTGTTGGAATAGCACCTCTGGTCTACAGGGTCGGCAGCACGACACCCCAACGCAAATGGCCATAGGTCACAATAACCACTTTCCCTCAGAAAGTCCATGTACTTTTCTGCTATCTAAGTGTGATTATTATCCAGACCTACTATATCAATATTCCATTCAAATATTTTCTGCGTGTAGTCATATCAATCTGAAAGCATAAATAATGCCATTCAGGAATAAATAATTAAAAGAACAGCTAAATCAAAGCTGACAAGTTTCGTTGGAGAATCCACACAAAGTCGCCAGTAAAAGCTAGTGACACATAAGATTCATGAAGAATAAGTACACGCAGATATTTTAAGAACCAAACCACACAATAATTCATCATAGGATTAACACCTGATATAATAAGATCGATCAAAAGTAAAACAAACAGACGGTCCGGTGCTTTATTTAATCAATATGCGGTTGTAAATTGAAACTAAAAGAGTCCAGGTTAAAACTATAATAGCCATGCTTATGTGTACTGAACAAACCCCAATTTGTTGTGGTACAAGTTAGACGATGTAGAGATGATGGACTCACCTGGACCTTTTTGTTTGTTAACTTGTTTGGGAATCTTCTTTGATTCATGAAGAGAAAGAATTCAAGCTGTTTCAAAAATCTATAATGTACAAAGATATTGTTGGACTAGAAACAGTTTCAGTTTTAAAATTCTGTCATGCAATTCGATGTCCACAAAAATAAATAACTAAGATGTTTAATTACCTAATTTGTTTATATTATCGCAGAAGACCAAGGTAATAGTTATATTTTTAAGTAAGTAATTTTCTTGACAGCAATTAAGCGCGAGTTTCCAAAAACATAAAGCGTAATGAAAATTAAACTAAAACCACTTCTCGGACGCCTAAATTACCGAGGGCGAGCCTCTCATATATCCCTGTCCCTCAAAATGACCACCTTTTGCTTGAAAACATATTGGCGTTCAAATAATTTTTACTCAGGTATTCCAAAATACTTCATACTTGTCTACAATCATCCGCTATCTTTCTTCACTGGGCCCACCACCGACCACACCCCGCGCCTCGCACATGTCAGTCAGCACACATCAATCACTGCTGCCGTGACGGCACCACTCATATTTCAGAGGGGGGATACCCTCCAGCAAAACGTCACCCTTATTACAAGGTCATAAGGTTCAGTTCGAGTACAGGTTAACTTTCCAATCGATTAAGTGCTGTTACGCTTAATGAGTTGGTCATAAGTTTGAACTATCAGTTTGTTGTTCAGTTTTGGATGGTGAGTGTAAAATTTTTCGTAAAGTTTTGTCATGATATGGTAGGTAGAGGCCACTGCCACTTTTGACTTTTCACCTCTACAGCATATCTACACTAATATTATAAAGAGGAAATATTTGTTTGTTTGTTTGTTTGTAACGAATAGGCACCGAAACTACTGTACTTTCAATAGTTCTTTCACCTATGAAAAGCTACAACATCTAGTAGTAACATAAGCTATATATCATCACGCTAGCACCCAAGGAAGCGGAGCAATAATCATAAATCTCGATAGATCCGGTAGATTTCTGTACATTAGCGCTAATATCGCTAACAATTAAGAGAGGCAAGTAGAGAATCGAGTAAATTCGTAAAATGCGATAATCGACATCCACTTGGGCGGAGCCGCGGGCAACAGCTAGTCTTCTATAAGTAAGTGCATATTAAAATTACAGAATATGTTGGCACGTAATGCGTTTCATTGTGGAAATTTCGCTAATTAAGAAGTAAAATGGACAAAGAACTGTTGTAACGACTATGTATGACAGCTGACGAATGAAATCTGGACGGCGAAAGTCTTTAATCAGTGTTCCAAGAGATAAATTATAGCGCCGAGCCCTGGACCCTCACTATGAGCCTAATTCATGGACCCTCACTATGGGCGTAGTAAGAAACCTCAAGGTCACACATCGAGCTATGGAAAGAGCTCGACAGTTCTCTACGAGATCGAATTAGAAACGATGAGATTCGTAGACGACTGTAAGTTGCCGACATAGCCTACTGGGTTAGTAAGCTGAAGTAACAGTGGAGCCAAAAGAGACCATTATACTAGAAGACGAGGAGTAGAAGGCCCCCGCGAAATAAACGGACGACATACACGTAACGTGTTTCCTTCTTCCTACAGTCCCAGGTCCTTTAAGCGGGGCGTGGTAAAGCATCTGATGAGGCCGTCAAGCTAAGTGCCACTATTGTAACACTTTACGTGTTTGTAATGGTGACCTGCTGAAGTCAAATTGATGTGTCCTAAAATAAATAAAAAAAAGACTTAAATAGATAAAAGAAAGACAGCCTTAGATGTTCCTATGACAACCGGGACCGACAGCATAACGTACTCTCCGAGGCACGACCAGACCAATGCAAATAACCATATTCATGCATACAAATATTTGCATTTAGTGGGGAATTTACCTGTACCTCCTGCGTAGCGGTCGCGTTAAATTCGATGTCTCTCTGTATTCTCATAGAAAGTGAAACACAATACAGGACTTCATTTAGCAACAATCTTTTGTAAGTATTTCACTGCCAATCTGTCATTTAAGACATCTCGTGTTACCCTTGGCTGCATATTGAAAAGGACAGATAGTCGTAATTTGATCGCAATGTGGACAAGATAAGATATATTCTAACTTTAAATGAATTGACAGATGTTTACTGACTACACAAAAATGGAGGAGTCTCTTATAAAGTTGAATGATTACTAAACAGACTTCTCCGAAATTATTGTACCATTATTTGAAGGATGGGTAAAGTGCCAAGTAGAAAATCGAAACTTAGGAGTGGTACAAACTTCAAAACCAAATTGATGGGGGCTTAGTGGTTAGAGAGTCGGCCTTACGATCAAGATATCGCTGGTTCAAATCCTGGTTTTACTACAGTCGTTATTACAAGCAATTTAGCTTAACTGAAGGGGTTAGAAGGAATATTAGGAATTCTAGAGAAAATGGGCATATTCCCTATAATTTTGCACTTTGAATCCATGGTTCACTCTCCTATACTTCCTGGTCTTCATGTGACTTTTACAGAAGGGACTGTCATTTGTACTGAGCGGGAATCGAACCCACGCCTTCTGCGTAGCAGTCGCGTTCACTACCGTCACGCTATGAAGGTCGTCCTAGTAATGTCCTCATTAATCGGAAATCATAGTAATATCCCCCATCTGCACATAGGCGGGAATGTACGTTCAAAATTAAAACAGAATTAAACTCATAGAACAGAGTACCATCAATCAGAAACATGATAACTGCACTTTCTTTTTTTTATCTATGGCACGTCAATTTGACTTCACCTCGCCTGATGTTAAGCTGAAGGCAAAGTCTCATGACTATGTAGACTCCAGCCTCCGAAGTTCTGAAGATCTGAACACCCAATCAAACATATGACAACACTTGAAGCGATCGATCGGCTCCCACGACTGGATATGATACAACACGGTTTTGTTGTCGCCGCCGCCATTTGGACTTATTAAGCTGTGCCTGTTGCCCTTCAAGAGGGAAAGAATAATGTGGATATGCTGTTAAAACGTTATGGGGTTCAAGGTCAGCGTCAGTCGAATCAATGGTGTGTATCTAAGAAAGAATGGAATTGGGGTTTGATTTTTGTGTGTTTTATGTATTTTAGAGTACTGAATTCACTTTCTTACACAGCCTTTTATTAGTTGGTTTTCACTTTTATGCGAACGACTACTATTTGACCTTCCATCACCATTAGAAAAGTCTACGCCAGAGTCTTGTTTACGAATCAATGTACGTTATTGCCTTCAAGATTTTGACATATGACAAGGATAGACATTTACAAAAACCCTACATTTCACTATATTATCAAAATCATTGACTAAATTATGAAAAACAACATAATATTTACAAGGAAATTCACTGCAGTGTCAGTCAGAAGAAGGACATCGTTCACATTGTCATTCGTCTGTCTGTCAATGTCGCATAAATGATCCACGGTCTGATAAGGATCTTATCAAAAGGAGAGCACTTTTCTCATCGAGATCATATGATCGTGCGATAACAGCATCAATCTTTATTGAACTTTATCTATATTGGGAGCAATCAATCAATCATTCAAACGAACTTATCAATCTGCTGGTGGGCGTGATGCATCAGGAATATAAATAACAGTGCAAATATGTTTTGTACTAGCTAATAATTGCCTGCGGGTTTGCCCGCGTTTACTTTCTTGCTCCCGCAACTTTCTTCTGAGAGGAAAACCTTGTATTATTTCGAGCTTTCCCTGTATAAGCCAAAGCTGAATTCAATCAATTATTAGGTTAGAGCGAGATTAAATAACAAACATACAAACATTAACATGATATTGGTAGGATAAGTAGAAAGTAGGATAGGATTTTGTGTGAATGTGTCTACATGCATAAATCTGGATGTTACTATCTATTGATAAACAGAAATATTTATGTATGTATATTCGCATTCTGGAACCCATAGTACAAGGTTCTTAAGCTATGCTTACCATGGCTATTTGTAGATTGTCCTGAAATGTTTTACTTTTGTTAAGAGTAAAAATAGTGGTATCTTCTAGGAAAATATCGAAGTTACACCGCGTTTCAGTAAGACTGGAATGCCGATCCCAACTGAATTAGGAAAAGGTTCAGAGAATGATGACAGTTATCTGTCTGTCTGTCTTTTGCTGTCAACTTCTGCTTTGTAATGGCGGGAATTCTTCTAATTCTAACGTTAACGTATCCCAAAATCACCGACATTTCTATAGTAGATCTAAATGGATTGAACCTATTATTAGTTATAAAAGAATATAGAGACAAACAAACATACATTGTACATTGTTGTTGTCGTTTGATTTCGTCACTATTGGGTGCTGATTAAGTAACACCAACAATACACTAAAATAACAAAAAATATAAAAAAAACATGCCTCAGTTTCACCAGAATTGAAAAGTATGAAACAATTCACAAAGTATCCAAGATGTAGTATCCACACTAGCCTATCATACATTACTCGAGATTACCACCGATGCTTTGACAATTGATTTATGTCTGTCAAGCCTCGTCACAGCGGCGGCGGCGCGCGCGCATCTGTGCCTCCTCCCACACCGGGGACGAGTAACAAATATAGGACACAGAGTAAGTAAAAACAAAGACCGGCATAAGTGTTCACAGAAAGATTTGCATACGTATTCTACCTACGTTGAGAAAAAGTTTCATGATATAGCGTTAGGCTGCTACGTTGTGGATAAGATGCCGGAGGGATCCAAAAAATTGCATGCATAATTATATAGGTGCATCTTAGATAATGTAAATAATTTATATTACAAAGGTACAGTCTCTACCCATGCCCTAATACTCTCTCTCTCTCTATCTTTCTGTCTCTACCCACACGCAATATAACTACCCATGCGTATATTGCGTGATTTTTATTTACATTAAGTATACCGTCAAATCATTGGCAGTGAATTACTTCATTCCTTAAGTAACTTGGGCAAGCCGACGATCGGATACATATATTTTTTTAAATAAGTTCACTCTATAGTGGCTTGAGAGGGTTGAAGTAAAACCTTCACCAACTAATTAGTTCTAAAACCGTGGACACACTTCCAAGATCTTATCTACAAGTTTGTGGCACTACAGTATTCTGCCTAACATCACATCTGTTCAAAAAACACCAATCGCGTGAAAGTGAACAATTTATCATCAAATCTAAAATAGTCAGGACGCGTTTGCGGGAGCGAGTCGTGGCGAAAAAAGATACATTTTATTTTTAATAACCTGCGCCTCTCACAGCTGTCAGTGCCCATGAAATAAACAAGCTTGTTGATTTTTGATTCACTCATGTAGCTTTTTTATCGATGTTATAGTTATATCGGCTGTAATAATTAATCTTTGGCTTAAAATTAAGGTATAGCATTATTATGAGAAAAAATTGTAGTCTATCAATAGGTTTATTCTCTGATACAGAAATTTTGATGATAGGATCACTTCAATGAGACCGTTCAATTCGGATCAGGGATATTCGGAGAGATTGATATTACAAATATCCCCTGTATGGGTCCTAGGTCCCAGCAAAAAAATTTTAGGGCTCAAGTAACCCCTACTCTACACCACCTTTTGCAACTAATGGTCCGAGACGGCAGGCTTCAGTCGGTTCGAACCCGGTATAACTACTACCACTAGTTTCGGCGGAGGAGTTAATTGAGTATTTGCAGACGGAGAAAAAAATATTAACTGATTGAATAATAGACTTTTTGAGTATTATTCGACCTTGAAACTACTGTTTTAATTCAAATTTAGACTGAAAAGTTAATGCTTCGACTGGATTTGAACCTGCAATTTCCCTTACAGGGCGAACGCTCTAACCGCTAAGACCGGAATCTCGTCTGTTTTTCAAGGAAATTTTCCTATACAACCATTTAGGATGTGTAAAAGATGGTGGGTCAGCACTTTAATTTCTTTTCAAAATTCCAGCATACGTTTTAAACCATAGCAAATAATTCATTTTTCAAGTCAAGTAAAAAGAAAAATGTTTTTAAACATATTGTTAAAAAATCATATTCATACATTATCAATCAATTAAAGAAAATGATGAAGCGAAATTCACGATTCTTTCATTTTCCCAAATTCAAGGAATGACACAAAATTAATAAGAACAACATACAATCAAAAAATTATTTACGCACGAACGAAAATTTAAAGAAATCCGCCAAAAAATAGTCAATAAACATAGCAAGTCACTACCGAACCATTTGAAATACAAAAAAAAAAACAAACTGCTGACAAAAGTCCTTTGTCAGAATCGAGCTGACATTTGTCAATCAACCCTCGCTCCTGTCAACTGTCAATGACAATTAATGGCTTCCCATACAAAGTTTTATGGCTTTTATTACCCGAATTGTATGAAATGATTAATGTAAACACTAATGCAAATCCACGCGGGCGAAGCACGGACGCGACTATTGTGATTTTAGTAGTTTTGTATAAAATTGATTTATTGCGAATTTTGCAGTTGCACCGTTCTGCGTGGCGATCGTGGGTGTATAATTGACAAGTATAGAGATATATTTGGGGATGTTACTGTGTACATTGATGTATAATCGATAATATTAATATCAGACAATTTTAACAAGCTCCCTAATAAAATTAAAGATCTGACTATACATAAATTTAAAAATGTAATTAAAAGAAACATAACATAACATAAACTCACGCCTTTAACTCCGAAGGGTAGGCAGAAGTGCTAGCACCCACATTTCGCCAGTTTATGTTTAGGTTCCAATGTATTAGGTGGCGAGCCTATTGTCATTAACCGGGCACTTATAAACCTGCGATAAATACACACATAACTTCGAAAAGCATCGAAGTCATTGGTATGTGCCATGGTAAACCTGGTATCGATCCCGAAACCTCGTCTCAGCAGTCCATTACCCATATCACTAGGCTACCGCGGCTTTTTTTAGAATTTAGAAAGCAATTAGAGATATTTAGAAAAAATAAAGTTATTTTAAAATTCAGGATTCTTTGGATGATAAAAAGCCTGGAAATTAAATGTTTACTCAAATTGCGTTTCTAACCGGTGGTCCATTGCTCACTAACATATTATTATAATATATTATTGATAATGACCTTATCCTTCAATATGTGCGCCATTTATGTCCATCTTTGTCTTCTGCATCCAGCCTATCCCAGCGACACTATACAAAGCACGAATATACAGCCAAATTTATGTTTCTGGGACCACTACTGTATAATAGAGTAAATGCTATAGCAGACATATTATATCCTCTGAACTACAACCAGTGTAAGAATGTCCTAAAGAATTTACTACAAAAATTGACACACGATGAGACAGAGAAGTTGATAACGGTGGTAAAATTAAATGAATATTTTTAAGTAGTTTAGTAACTAAGATATTTATAATCCACTTTGCAAATTGCTTTTATAGTTACCTATGAATTATTTAATTGTTTATTTAAAATGTAAAAATTGCAACACAAGCCTGAAAAACAGGATTACCTAGTTTAGGCACAGGCTATGTAGCACAGCTAAATAACTATTGATAACGTAAGATTGTTTTTACAAATGTAGAGCTCATTTACAATATATATGTATTAATACATAATTTATCTAAGATAGTATGCGCTAAGTGCAAAAAATAGCAATAGATAGATTAAGAAATTATGTAACAAATACCATTTAATTAATGAAAATAAGTTATTATTATTATTATATTATTACAGGTCGTCAGTCTCTATGGCTGGAGGCCATTCCACCATGTTAAACTTCTCGCTTCTCCACTCTATGGTCCATTTGCCCCTGCGACTATAGGTCCTTCGACAGATGTTGCCAGCCCACTGCCATAACCTACACAGGACAACACGTGCAGGGCTTAGATGTCAACCGCATATGGTGCAGAATATTCCATTAAGAATCAAGCGTTTCGGTGAGTCTTTCCATTAGGTCTTCGGATTCCTTACCAGCTCACGTGTTTCCTTCTTCCTAAAGTCCCGGGTCCTTTAAGCAAGGCGTGAAAAAGCATCTGATGAGGCCGTCAAGCTTAGCGTTACCATTGTAACACTACAAACACAAAATGGTGACCCTCTTTCCTGAGACTTTGCCTACAGCTTACCATCAGGTGAGGTGAAGTCAAATTGACGTGCCATAAATAAAAAAGAAATCTTTAGTTCTTTGTCAAATTATTCCCTCATCTCGGTTTATTTATTTAGCTATTGTGTTCACTTAAAACATTATAATGAAAACCTCAATATATATATCTATAATAAGTAAAATAATCATGAAAGTTAATATTATAATCCTTGGCAAATGTCTTGTGAAAATAATTAATTTCGATCTCTAGACGGAGCGACTGTTCTGCTCCGCTTCGAAACGGCGCAAGTTATAAAAGATAGTCGATGTTACACCGCCCTCTCACTTATTATATTTGATACACACACACATAATGTGACACACATACATAGTACACGTCAATAATAATACAAATCTAGTATATTACCAGCTAGTTAAGTTATGCTTAATGAAGCATAGCTTAACTGGCTGGTGTTATGGGTCTTAGAACACGAATTAAATATTCAAAGGTACATTTTTTTGGCAACTCAAACCCCACTAACCCTCTTATATCGATTCTGAAACAATTTCAAAGGATAAAGATGGTGATATAACAAATACGAAACTAAATTAGGACCATAACTGGTGCAGTCTTTTTTAAAATTCCACTGGGTACTGCGTGCAATAGCACTCAGCTGCACGGATTTAGCTAGAATTTGGTAAAGCTATAGATTAAGGCCCGGAATATGTTATAGTTTACGTTTAATCCCGGGAAAATATCCTTATAGGTTGTGGGCAAAATTCTCTGCGAGAGAAGCCCCGGCCTAAGCTAATCAAAAAAAAATCACCCGCTAATATCTCCCACCTTGCGCTGTCCATCAACGTCACAATTTCATTACCGCCGAGATCTGCGTCACATCACGTCACTTGTCACGTCACATCACGTCACTTGTCACCTGTCACGTCACCCGTCACTTACCTGCCACTAGCGGTTCAGACAGTTCGTTAATTAGACGGTAACTTGATGTTACTGTTCTTAGTTTAGAGGTATTTTCGTTATGGATTCGTGTATTTTACGAATTAATGTGTTATTTTAGAATGTTTTTTTAAATATTTTGTTATGGTAGCAAATAAGTAGCTAGTAACATGGTTGATGGTATACTGATATTGGTATAAAAATATTATTTATAGTTGCGGCATGCTATGATGGCTGTTTTGACTCGACTGGTTCGACTGTTTTTCACTTTTTTCCTGTGTGATTTTTTTTATTCTGCGCCAGTCTTGCCATATTTTTCTACAGTTATTCGTCTAACAGTTCGTGGCCCAATATTAAGCGCACCAAAATAGAGAAAATTAATAAAACTAGCCGTGTCGAAAGGGCCATCTTAGCGTAATGCAACTATAGTTTGAATTTGATTTAGTCGTTTATATATTTGGAAGCACAAACATACAAGTAAATCAAGTGATGGTAGTGACCTTCTTCACTGATCGTCTTCAGGAGGAGTAGGAGGAAACTTCTCCTCGTCTGATGGTAAGCTGAAGGCAAAGTTTCAGGAAAGAGGGTCACCATTTCATACACGTACAGTGAATGATGACGCTCAGCTTAACGGCCTTGATTGCGATAGAGTTGTTTATACCGAAATGGGAAAACACCTCAGGACAGGGTTGTACTATATAGGAAAGAAGTGGGTAGTGTTAATTGTAAGAACTCATCAGAACTTTTGCCGTGACTTCATGGCCTCCTAGTAACCATGGCTAAGAAAAAGCAACCGAAACGATTATATAGCCCTATCCTATCTTACTAGTAATAGTAATACATTATTTAAAGTATGAAACTTTATGAATATATTTGAATGTTTGTTGCTCAATCACACTCTAACGGCTGAACAGATCTGGCTGAAATTTGGTAAACAGATAGATTACACTCTGAAATAATATATAGGTAACTTTATCCTGTGAATCAATTCCCCTGGGTGAAGAAAAAGGAATAAAACTTTCACACGGATATCAGCCTAATGAACTCCAAAAATAGTAGTTTCAATTCAAACAAAACTAAACTTAGAACTGATCTCAAATATCTCCACTTTAAATTGAAACGTCCCACAAAAACAAGGGCGTAAGTGCAAAATTGACATTTTATTCAATCCTCCGCACCGTGAGTGACGGCCGTCAGAGATACTGTCGCAGCTGACAATTGACGAAGGATCACCGATCGACAACTGGAGATATGTCAAGACAGACGTAGAAAGAGATGGCAATACTTTTTTGTTGAGAATGAAAAGGACTGATGTATTCACGTTACTTGTAAATAGTGTCGATTTATCGGAGATTTTGAATGACGGATTCTATTTTTGAAAATATTTTTTTTAATATTAAGATATCAAATAGGTAAGCATTAGATTTTTTTTAGCGTGGTAGCCTAGTGGTATTGGTGATGGACTGCTGAGACGAGGTCTCAGGTTCGAGCCCAGGTTTTTCCATAGCACACACCAATGACTTTTTGATGCTTTTTGAAGTTAGGCGTGTATTTATCGCAGGTTTATTATAAGTGCCCGGTTAATGGCAATAGGCTCGCCACCTATTACATTGAGACCTAGACATAAACTGGCGAAATGTAGGTGCTATTGTTATTGATAGATTTTTTTTAATCATGCCTTTGACGAAGTCTGTATACCTGTCTCTTATGGATATAATGACATATACCTTCATAGGTCAGGCAAACCAGAGAAAACTGGTCTAGGTGCAATGGGGTTTCTTATGCCGCGTCTGCATTTACGTAACAAAAAACGTTACCATAAATATCAATAATGCCATAACAAAATACTATTTTTGACCAATAAAAATACGGCTCACATCTCAAAAACAAAATCCCCACTTCCTTTGACCCCAAAAACAAACAGAACACTTCAACACAACATCTTACCGATGACCATTCCAGACTAACCCTCCACCATATTTGGACTATTACACCCCATTGATTTATAGGTTATGAATCAACCTGCACCCTTGGCCATTACGGGGGTTGATGTATCGGCCTGATAATGAATCTAGTTGTATTTTTGCGCGGTACGTATGATGGAAATATGACGGGTGGGGGTGGGTGGGTGAATTATGTGTCTGTGGGGGTGCGCTCTGGAATGGTGTGCTCAGGACTCGGGTGGATGTTTTTGAGGGTTAAATACGTACAATTACGTGGGGTGTGCAGGGAACTAAATATTCTTGATGTTTTGAGTTGAATGGTGCTGCTTGGAATAGATATAACTGTGTATTTAATACTACAATATAGCCACGGTAGCCTAGTGGTATGGGTAATGGACTGTTGAGACAAGGTCTCGGGTTCGATCCCAGGTTTACCATGGCACATACCTATGACTTTTCGATACTTTTCGAAGTTGTGTGTATTTATCGCAGGTTTATAAGTGCTCGGTTAATGGCAATTAACTCGCCACCTATTACATTGGGATCTATACATAATTTGGCGAAATGTGGGTGCTAGCACCTTTGCCTACCCCTTCGGGGATATATACGTGAGTATATGTTATGTTTTCAAAGGTATATGTTATGTATTCAAAGGTTTTTAACACGGATATTCGTTAAGTTCGACTGTTTAGTCCTGAAGTCAACAGTTCGATTACTGTTCAATGTAAAATATTTGAATCTATAAAATGCTACCGTAACCACTTCCCATCAAATGGGTCATGTGCTTGTCTGCCACCGAAGTGGTATAAAAAATAGTTTATTCACATCTATATTTCGCAATATAAAAATCTTCTTCCTCTGAGCACCAATCGTGATTATATTCTAAACCTGCGTCATGGTGTCCTCAATCCAACCTTCTATATTTCCAAGATTAAAGTTATTTTTCCCTTTTACTGAGTCCTCAACACTGTAACTAAATCCTCCCTGTCGTTCATCAATTAGCAGGTTTGTGGATATTAAAACTTTTATAGATTCGTTTGTTTTCCTTTATGTATTCAAGTTTTGCTAACTGACAATAGAAACATTTGTGTTAATCTGGGTTTTAATTACCTTATAGTAAAACTTTATATACAATAGGTCCCTACCTCTAAACAAGATATTATATTATTCTTACTTTGCAGTAGCACTAGCATGTACTCCTAACAAATTCGTAAAGGTTTCGAGAGAACGGAGCATTGCGATTGGCGGGCTACACACGCACACAGGTTCACAAGAGGCAGACTGCCAATCACAATGCTCCGTTCTCTCGAAACCTTTATGCTAGTGCTACAGATTTGCAGTTGTATATGCAATATGCATCCCATATTGGTCATGGCGTGTTCCCACAGAATTGGAAACACCTACATATAAGTCATGTTATTCTAGCTCACATAGATGTAGAAATAACTCAAACCTTAATTATTTTATTCATATTAATTATATTGTTTTTCTTACTAACAGTTTTATTACACATTTGTATTTAAAACAAATCGTTCATTACGTGATTATTATATATAATTAATTGATAAAGAACGTGCCTTTTATTGGCAACTATATCAGCAAAATAATACATACTAATACATAGTGATAAAACAATACAATGCTGATAAATTATTTTTGGCTATTTAAATAATATTTATTATAACAAATACAAAATGTCTGCTCAGTTTCTAACCGGAGTGTTTTCAGGGCTCCGCATTTCGAACCGGTGGTGGTCCATTTGCTGAACTAACCTAACAAACCTAACCCTTGCGTTTAGTGGTATACGTAATAAATGATTCTTATATTATATTGAATTTTTAAATTTTGAGTACTATATATAAGGTAAACATGGTTCAGGAGATAATAAACGGAATTCGAACCAGGGACATCTGAATCACGAGGCTGACAACTCAGCTACCGATATTTATGAACACTAATAACCCAATTTATTAATACGATATCAATTTATTAATTGTTAATTGAACTATACAAAAGTATTATAAAATAAAAAAATAAAAAAAACTGTCCAGACTTTTCAAAAAAGTACCTTTACAATATAAAATTGGTCAATAATTCAATAACGTATCAAAAATCAGTCCGCTGAATGATATTAATTTAGCAATAAAGGCGACATTACACGGCCCATTTTTCACCCCCGCGAGGGTGAACGTTGGACGTCGCTCGGTGCAGTGTCAACGTCAGCATTTATCACATGAGCGATGTGCAATAATGTCCGAAGATTGGCTTATTCTTCTGGTCATTTTTATGATTATCTTTTATGTTGATTAGATCGGTAAATTTCATTTTGATTTTGTAAGAGCATTAATTAGGTTATGTTAGTTAGATTATGAATAAACCCTCTGTAGTTGTTGCTCTGAGTACTTTTTTCAGGATAAAGCCACGGTCGACGTTTAGGAAGAAGCGTGAGCCTATTCCCAACTCAACTCAACGAAGTTGGCTTCAGAAAAGCAGTTTAATTTCTTTTTAATTTTAATATAAATAATATGGCTAAGTACCACAAGGGCAGAACAGGTGTTAGAGGCTGAAGTTTTATTTCAAATCTCCCCAAATCTCAGAAAACGGCCTTCGTGATGGAGCGGTAGGGAACGCGACTGCTAAGCGCAAGACTTGGGTGCAAATAATTGTATACATGAACATGTCTACTTTCATCGGGCTGGTTGTGTCTCGGAGAGCATAATATTAAGCTGTCGGTCCCGGTTGTCATACGAACATCTGAAGTTGTTGGAGCTCTAGGAAGTCCAACAAATCGTCTACCGGTAGTACTTTGATATCAGGCTAAGAATATCAGATGGCAGTCCCTTCACGGAAAAAAACGAAGCTAAGCAGCGACTCAGGCTAATAATGACAGACCCGGGATTCTGAGGTGATATCGACGAATAATTGATAAAGAATGATGATGATGATTTAATAAGCTTAATAAGCTAACGTGTACTATAATGGTGTTATTTTGTCACCGTTTTAACACTTAGATATGTTGCACAAACGCAGTGAAGTTATTAAAGCTATAAAAACAAATGTTTTACTGCATGCGTTCGTGTATTAAACAAAATTCCCCGTGACGTGCTACCCGGGTAATAAAATGAAATGAAACAATCGCATGAGTTATTCATGGACCGCTTTATGCAATACCTGTTTTGATTTTTTGTTTATGTTTTATTTATGTTGTGTTTTATGAAGGTAGACCTATTATTAGGTGTTTATCAAGAAAGTGTAATGATACAGTCGAAAGGTATTATACGACTACTTAATGTAGTTAGAAAACTACAGACTGCAATCAATCGTAATAGTCTAAAAAGATAATATCACCAACTTCATGTCCACGTGTCTAAAGGGCCGTAGTTCCGAAGAGCTTCTTTTGGTTCAAGCCTAACTTCAAACCTATGCGACATAGTTCAACCATTATGTTATACAGTAGGGTAACGATGCCTAAAACGAAGACACATGGTAGTACTTCGGTTTTTTGTTTGATTTTTTTTGTAGTTTTTATGAAATTATCGTTACATTTAGCTTTACTTATACGATAAAGATTGAATAATTCTAATTAAACGGTATGAAAATATGGTCATTTTTTATTTCAATATCCACCCATAGTACCTATGAAAAATTCGTAAAATTTTCAGTAATGTACCTACCAAAGCGTAGTTCTACTATTCGGGAATATCCTGTACTTTATTCTAAAGATTACCTACTTTAGACGGTACACAGTATTTTTTAATATAATGGTCATTTAAGTTGATAATTGAAACGAAGGCCTTTATTAAGCACTAGCTGATCCGCGCAACTTCGTCTGCGTCACCCCGTTTTTGCACCATTTTTCATCCCTGCTCCGCACATGTTGGTCGTAGCATAATATTATATACATATAAACCTTCCTCTTTAAGCATTCAATCTATCAAAAAAAAACCGCATCAAAATCCGTTGCGTAGTTTTAAAGATTCAAGCATACAAAGGGACATAAGGACATGAAAAATAGGGACAGAGAACGCGACTTTGTTTTCTACTATGTAGTGATAAAAAAATTACATACTTTATTTTGCGATATCACCATCCAGGCACTAATCCTTATACAATCACACATTGCGCTCGGTAAATTAAAATAGCGAACTTCACTTTATGCATACTTACAGTCACACGTTAATCACAATGGAGTAGGCAGAAATCAAGCTGCTACGATTCTGGCATGACATTGATAAATAAAAGAAAGAAAATCAGAAAATTAAGAAATATGTCTCCTAACTAAATGTATTCCAAAAACAATGTTAAACACATTTATTAGGTACTTCCCCGATCAGTTAAGGGTATTTCCCCTCGTAAAAATTGAAGATTCCTTACCGGCGAACTCGTAACATAATTATTTAAATGTTTCGCGTGTTTTATTGCCACCCCCGAGAACCATAAACTGTTCAGTAGTCTATGGTAGGTATTAAAAAGATTTTAAAAGCCTGCAAAGTATTTTATACTCTGTGATTTAACGACGACTTTCGTGACGTAGAGTGTGCGACTGCTACAACGAAGGTTCGATTACCACTCATTGCAAAGGTTCGTGTGCTTTATGTACTGTCAGTTTGAACTGATCTAGGTGTTTAGGTATATGTTTAAAATTATTTACTAATATATACTCATTATTACTAGTGGGTAGCGGTAGCCTAGTGGTTTGGGTAATGGACTGCAGAGACGAGGTCTCGGGTTCGATCCCAGGTTTAACATACACACCAATGACTTTTCGATGCTTTTCCAAGTTATGTGTGTATTTATCGCCGGTTTATAAGTGCCCGGTTAATGGCAAGAGGCTCGCCACCTATTACATTGGCACCTAAACATAAACTGGCGAAATGTAGGTGCTAGCACCTCTGCCTACCCATTCAGGGATATAGGCGTGTGAGTTTATGTTATGTTATGTTACTAGTATTATTACTAGTATAAGTTATAAAATAGCAAAATTATATCTTTCAATGAGTAGTAGGTACGTTTGTAAATATTCAGCTACTTCTGAAAGTTATGGAATAACTTTCAGGTTGAAATACCAGGCAGTTGAAAAAAGGTAAGTATGTAATGGTTCGTAAAAAAATAATAGTATATTATCATGGAACTCAAAAATTTAAATGCCTGCCATTAAACTTGCTTATCAAATTAAATTTTGATAATGTTGGAATTTAAACTTGATAATAAAAGTGGGTTTAACCCTATTTTATTATCAAATTAGGAATTTATTCCGAACTTAGTAATTATAAGTAAATTTACATAATAATTTCAGATGTTGTACGTAAGTGTGGCATTGTTGGGGGCCTTAAAGGGTGTATAGTGCTAATAAATTTCACCTACGAATACACTACAGTAAAAGCCGGATATAAGAAGTAAAAATCTAGATGTACTAGAATCACGGATGGTAACCAGAATGATGTTGACGACAATGGAAAGATTTACCTATTGTTTATTTATTGACTGACGATGATGCATGATGGCTATTTGCATTAGTCGGGTCGTGCCCTGGCTGTCGTACGAACATATATGGTAGGCGTTATGGTTAGTAGGAGCCTTGAAAAATCCAACAACTGATCTAAGTGCAATACTTCGATATTGCCTTTTGGTTGTGCATGTCAAATGGCAGTGTCTGCACGAAAAATATCGAAGTAGCGAAATACGTGTTAAAAATTGGAAAATTCGAAATTCAAACTTCTTGCTTTTTTACCCCACGGATACCAATCCCACCGAAGCCCATGAGAGGTTATGTCGGACTCGAACTGACTAAAACGCACGCCGTCTTTGAGTCTATAGTTGCCGGAGGTGAGGTAGTAGCGAACATATCCCTCGCACCCCGGCTGACCCGGGGCTCTCTCTTTTGAGATGAACCCTTCGGGAGAAACCACGGTGTCCCCATCTAGGCCCCTGGTATGGGGTGGCGCACATTGCGCCGCCGCCGCCACGGGGACTTTAAACTTCCTGTGCTACTGGGATAACTTAAAGTAGGATGATAATAATACTAAATAGTAGAAGATAGGACTAATCAATCCGCTTACAATAAATCTTGACTCAATTTAACATAAACACAGCCTTGTATGTACAACCTATCGACAGGTTAATATTGCTTATATTGGTTGAAAGAATCATACGAAATATTTTAATAGTGGAAGGTGAAAATACTACTGTAGGTTCGGAATCTATTCTCAGTTGAAGTAAAAATGTAATTTTTTTTAAACTCGTAGGTTTGAGTGCAAAACGTACCCATTAACGGCAATAGACTTCCAATTGAATTCGAATGTTAAGAGTGCTTCTGAGGCGCCAACCATCATTCTCTGAACCTTTTTCCCAACTATGTTGGGGTCGGATTTCCAGTCTAACTGCGACGCGGCTGAACTTCAATATTTTCCGTGAAGCGACTGCCATCTGACCTTCACAACCATTGGTCCAATGACCAATGGAGATATCAAAGTTCTTCTGAGGCGCCAATGTAGGAGACAAATTTGTCTCCCCGCTGACACAACAAAACTTTTCAGTCCTCTGGCTACCCTACTCACCGCCGGAATGTCTTTGCAAGCGGTGGGTAGGGTTACTATACTATACTATATACAAGGGTACTATTAGCTACGGACTGCTCTATTGGGTGTTGATATACCGTCGCATCCAAGCCGCGGTAGCCTTGTGGTATGGGTAATGGACTGCTGAGACGAGGTCTCGAGTTCGATCCCAGGTTTACCATGGCACACACCAATGAATTTTCGATGCTTTTCGAAGTTATGTGTGTATTTATCGCAGGTTTATAAGTGCCTCGGAGAGCACGTTAAGCCGTCGGTCCCGGTTGCCATACAAACATCTATGGCAGTCGTTACGGGTAGTTGGAGCCCTCAAAAGTCCAACCAGCCTAACTTGGACCTTCGATATCGCCATTGGTCATTAGACCATTGGTTGTGGAGGTCAGATGGCAGTCGCTTCACGGAAAATATCGAAGTTCAGCCGCATCACAGTTAGACTGGAAAGCCGACCCCCAACTGAGTTGGGAAAAAGGTTCAGGGAATGATGATACAGTCGCATCCTACAATCAATTCCATTCAATCATTAACGTCATAATAATAGCTAGTTATTTAATAATGATTATTATTTTTGTTAAATACACCATTGTAGTGGTCATAAATCACCTCTGCGTAGGTAATTAATGAAATTTATGTTGAACATAAATTTTATGTTGCTGTACCTACTATATTTTGCCTACACGTATGAAATGAGGTCATTGCTTTTTAGGGGTTCGTTTACGAGAATTTTGTTTTTACCTTCTTCAATTTACTGATCAGGGAACCGCACCTCTTAAAAGTATTATTAGGAAAAATATATATTGGGGGAGTAAGGGGACCCACTACTCACCCACGGTTCAACAATCCAACGATTAACAATAGCAAATTATTACTAATTGTCATAGAATGGAATGTCAAACCACCCCCCTCAAAGCAAGTAAAAGACTTCTTACCAAAGGTGGACATGTTGTGTTCTATGTGCAATATTCCACAAGTGCGAAGGACAAACCTCGACACGTGTTTCACCTCTACAGGAGGCATCTTCAGGAGCACCTTCCCTCCCCCAATATATATTTTTTGTAATGGATTTCCGCAAGGTAACGCCTACATCTATATCGTGTAGTATTATTAAGTTTTTTTTATTTTTTGCCCCTCGCCTGATGTTAAGCTGAAGACAAAGTCTCATGAAACATGTACAGTGTTACAATAGTGGCGCTCAGCTTGACGGCCTCATCAGATGCTTTTTCACGGCGCGCTAGGACCCGGGACTGTAGGAAAAAGGAAACACGTGCGCCGCACGAAGAAGGAAACTTTTTACAATTAAATAATATTATAGATAGATAGATGGATATATTATTATAATCACTGTCCAAGGTGCTATAAACCTAAAACGAAACAAAAATAATTATAACACTACAATTATAAATCAAACTACGTCACGAGTACGTCAAGAGTTAATGTTTTTATGGAATTATTGTTTCATTTACTTATTATATAAAAATGTAGGTGTATAAAATAGACAAATGCGTATAATGTAGCTACAGCGGGCAGCCATTTATCTGTATCCTTCAATACTCTGTGACTTTTCTCTTCTGTCATTAAGCATTTCTTGCAAGCCCGCTGTTTTCATGTACTTATGACCTACCCTTGAACGTCCCTTAAAATTCAACCACACGTCCTGATCGACTACCTGATCTCGTGGGCGGACACACGGAAACAAATTTATTGGCGTGGCTAACGTGGCTCTGGTAGACTTTTTTAAAACTTGAAACTTGACATTCGCGTCTCGCCATTAATTTTATAAGACGTTTACCATATTTACTAAAGACTGGCAAAATTGCGGCTATTCTGTTGCAGAAGCCATTTTAAGAAAAGAAGAAGAAGAAGACCAACTCTTACATGTATAATACATATACAGAACCTCTCTTTCAATAAACCTTTCGACGCTTAACCGTTCTATTGTAATCTTGTTCAATTATCAGTTATATTTTCATCAAATCAAAATATTTTATTGCTTAGATTATCCACACATCTTTATCATACTCATTGCGGTGTATTTGTTTACGAGGGACAGCAGACGTGTTCGTAAGATATTTATTTATACTAAACAGTACTAGTGTAATATTATGTACGGTTGATAAAGGAGAAACTGTACCACTTTTGTTCATATAATGTTGTATGTAAATGTGGTGCCGTATCTCTTATGTTGACTTTCATTGACGACCTCCGTGGCGCGGCGGTAGTGAACGCGACTGCTAAGCAGGAGGCGCGGGTTCGATTCCCGCTCAGTGCAAATATTTGTGTGCTTGAATATGAATATTTGTATTGGTATGTATAATATGCATGTATTTACAAAAAAATGTCGGTATCTAATCAAGCTAATTAAACTATGCTTATCATGGGTCTAGGTGACGTTGTGTAGATTGTCCTACAATATTATTATTATAAGAATATTATAATATTGCTGTGAACGGTTTTTTTTCTCTAAGTACCTATATATATATTTGAGTCGTCACATTGACTGCACCTGGTGGTAAGCAGCAGTACACTTTACATATTCCAGTCACAAGACGTCCATCTCTGAACATAGGCCTCCCCCATCGACCTCCAGTGCGACCGATTGGAGGCGGTCTGCATCCAATAGGCACCTATTTAAGACTGACTATGTCGGTACGCGGTATTATTAATATCTTACAATTAATACTACAAGCAAAATATCGACATTTTTTATTTTTATTTATGGCACGTCAATTTGACTTCACCTCGCCTGATGTTAAGCTGAAGGCAAAGTCTCATGAAAGAGGGTCACCATGTCAAAAACCTACAGTGCTACCATGGTGGTGCTCAGTTTGACGGCCTCATCAGATGCTTTTTCACGCCCCGCTAAAAGGACCCAGAACTGTAGGAAGAAGGAAACATATACCTCATAATATCAGATACGACCATCTAACTTAACACAACATATTATATAGAAGTACAATGTCATAAAATAGTTGAAATTACGCGGGGCCGATATCCAAAAACAATGTCCCGATTGATGACAAACGCCAACACATTTTGAACTTTATATTAAACGCACTAAAGTATCTTTTATAATTCATTATAAACGAATGCAACTACGCGGCTGAATAACTTTTTTTCAATTACAAAAGACTTAATTTGTTATGCGCCACGCAAGGAACTCTATAACGTTGTCAACAGTTTTAGAGTTCAAAATCGCTTGCAAACGCAAATGATATATGACGTACCAAAATCAAAAAGGTTATCCACGAAAATGTTAATATAATAGTTGCTTCAGTACTACGGGTTTTGTTAGCGTGAAAGCATAAATCAATTTTATGGCCTCATCTAAATCAAACGCGTTTTAATGGGCGGCCCACGTCATATCATGCCGTAGTATGATAATTTACTGCTACTATGTGACGAATGTTAGAAATAAAGGCCCCTCGGACCCCCTCTTTGCCCACACCCCACCCCGTGACCCCCTCCGTCGTAGGGATTAGTTTTATGCCCTAAACCATCGTCGTAAATATGTCAGCCGTATCTCGGAGTGTGTGTCATGGCAAGATAATTTTTGAATTTACTTGTAAGTTTTTTGGAAGTACATTGAGGTGGGTGAGTGAAGGCTTGGGATGTGCCGGTGGATCGGTAAATATTTGTATTTTTTATATTGTTAAGATAGCAAACAAGCATATGATTTAACTGTCGTTAAAAGTTTATCATAAAGTTATGAACGCTTGCCACCTATCTTGAAATCAATAAAGGAAGGTTGTGGAATGAACTCATTGCCGTGGTTTTCCAAGACTACAATATGAGGTTCTTCAAGAAGGGCATTAGATAATTTCTACAGGGTATACAGCACTAGCGTAACGCCCTTGTGTTGCAAACGTCCATAGACCACGGTGACCGCTTTCCATCAGGTGGGCCGTGTGTTTCTCTGCCACCTAAATGGACTAAAAAGAGCAAAAACATTGCCAAGAGGACTATACAAATACGACCTACTTATTGCTACAAATTAAATAAATATTTGATTTGTTTGGATTTACACTTGTCTTACTAATTACAATACACAATATCGAAGGACTTCTTCTGTCGAATCAACGGCATTTTGGAGTGGCCATCGTGGGGTAGTAATTAGTTTCACGGCAGCGCCGGTACTCACGGAGAGGGCCCGAGCATAGGTTTCGCTCTTCGGGAAGGCTTACTACGTCCTCTCCTGACTACAAGACCGTTGTAGAGTCTGAATCTCATTATGAAAGTAAAGTAAGATTGAAATAATATTAGGTACTTACAAGAGGGAACCACACATTCGTCACACAAATCCGGTATATCGTAAACAAAATATTTAATCAATGAAAATTCATAAATTGCTTATATCCTTATACAGAAATATTGACATTAAATATAATATATTATAATCGCGACCGGTCCGACCTGACTATATATTATAAATTTGATAACAGTAACTCTAAATTAATAAGCGAAACTGACATAACTCAAAATAATCCTAATATTGTATGCGATGTTGCGTTCATTTATTTATTACTCTCCTTTCCTACACAGGACAACACGTGCAGGGCTTAGATGTCACCCCGGTGCAGAATATTCCATCAAGAACCAAGCGGTGAGTCTTTCCTCTGCCGCACCATTAGGTCTTGAAATTCCTTACCAGCTCACGTGTTTCCTTCTTCCTACAGTCCCGCGTCCTTCAAGCGGGGTGTGAAAAAGCATCTGATGAGGCCATCAAGCTAAGCGCCACCATTGCAACAGTCACGTGTTTGTAATGGTGACCCTCTTTGCTGAGACTTTGCCTTTTTTGCATTTTATATAATTCCGCCTAATTGTACGGGTCGCCTAATGGAACAATGTTGTTATTGGCGTATAATAAAATTTATACACATATAAATGAATAGGTACTTCACTATCACTATCACTACATAGTATAAAATAAAGTCGCGTTTTCTGTCCCTATTTTTCTTGTCCCTTTGTATGCTTGAATCTTTAGAACTACGCAACGGATTTTGATGCGGTTTGTTTCAATAAATAAAATGGTTAAAGAGGAAGGTTTATATGTATATAACATCATGCTACGACTAACAGGTGTGAAACAGGAATGAAAAATGATGTTGCAAAAACGGGTAGACGCAGACGAAGTCGCGCGGGTCAGCTAGTAAATAATAAAACGGCTTCATGGATTCCGTAGCAATTTTGTACACCGGTATAATATAATTATTGGAAACTTGAATCAAACTCACAAACATCGTAGTCAAATACTATTTAAAATATCATAGTAACTCACTTAATTTGATTAGAGATATCGGGATGATTACAATTACCTTGTATTATTTGGAGTTTCCAATATTTCGACGCTGTCACAAGGACCAATATCACGGAAGAACTGGAGTATTGGTGGTAAATGGTGAAAAAACCTCTCTTCTTTGAGTACTAATGCTATGAGTATCTGCACTACCACTGGTTTCACTTTCACTACAAACTCGAAGTTTATCTATCACGACATACGATTCTTAGTGTAACTATTTGCGGTTTTATTTTAACATATTCGCGGTTTTTATTGCAGAGACGATTCGAACTATTCGAAAGAGGGTAGATTGATATATTTAGTACTAAAATCAACCACGGTAGTCTAGTGGTATGGGTAATGGACTGCTGAGACGAGGTCTCGGGTTCGATCCCAGGTTTTACCATGAAACATCAATGACTTTTCGATGCTTTTCGAGGTTATGTGTGTATTTATCGCAGGTTTATAAGTGCCCGGTTAATGTCAATACGCTCGCCACCTATTCCATTGGTACCTAAACCTAAACTGCCGAAATGTAGGTGCTAGCACCTTTACGGTAGGTAAAGGTGCTAGCACCTACATTGAGTTTATGTTATGTTATGTTAAAGAACATTTACACTGTTTATGGGCTCTGCATTCCATCACAATCGCACAAACATAATCCGAAATAAGATATTTTTAGCCACCTCAATCATAAACTTAAAAATATCTGACGCCGGCTTATTTCGATACTGTTTCAATATTCAAATAAAGTCATTATTAGAGGTATGTTATCCGACGAAATAAAAAAGATCCAAAATCATTATTTATCTATTTTACGACACACGCCACTCGGGATTGGTGACGTAAACCTTATGGTCGATGGCCATAAAGCAGACCGTACACGATTGGCCGTCCACCACTAAATCTACCATTTTAGTGTCCAAGAATTTTATGGGGAAACCATAAAACTTGAAGGTGTCAATTGATTTGAAATAAAAAAGTAACATATATCCAATTAAGTACTTTTCTGGTATATATTAATATAATGTAGGTAAGGTTGCTTGTTAGTTAGACGTGATTTTTTTTTAATAAGTCGAATTATTGTTGAAGGTGCAAGCCCATTAGGCAACTCAAATGAAAGTTAAGTTGCCTGCAGTACCTGTAGCACAAAAATCTATCGAAATCTTATTGTAAAAGTATCGCGAGGGAGTAGCATTAGAGACTTATGGACTCACGGCTGGTCTGCAGTTAGTGACGTCACACTCGTGCTGCTGACTCTATAGAAACCTTCTAATGCCCATCTTGAAGAACTCCATATTGAAGTCGCTTGGAAAACCCATAGCAGGGAGTTCATTTCACAGCTTGAGCGTGTGCGGGATGAAGTTCCTTTCATACTACGTTTGTAAGTCCAGACCTTTACACTGTCACTTGTTGTG
This sequence comes from Pelosia muscerda, assembly GCA_963691645.1. NCBI lineage: Eukaryota > Metazoa > Arthropoda > Insecta > Lepidoptera > Erebidae > Pelosia > Pelosia muscerda. The sequence goes on along the minus strand of OY829102.1, from coordinate 19,178,816 downwards.
TCATCCCTCAATGCATTCATTCTACATGTCCAACGCATTATAAGATGTTCTATTCAATTGTCAACAATTATTCTGCATAATTTTTAGTTGATATTTTTCATCATCTTTCGCATGTGTAGTCTTCTTGGTGTCCAGGTAAAGTAGTTATTTTTAAAGGAGTACATTCTACCACCTCTGTAGATGGAGAAGGGGTAGGATGAAGTCTAGAGCATGGTTGTGCCAATAATTTTTAGAGTGCGTCTCTCCATACCCGGAGGCTAGACGGGTACACCATGGTTCCCACATTAGGATAAGGGGGTCATCTCAAAAGAGATGTCCCCGGGTCTGGCGTAGTGCATAGTGCGAGAGATAATATGTAGTCTTGTGTAGTATCACCTCCGGCAATAAAGAACCCATAGACGGTGTGCGTTTTAGTCGGTTCCAGTCCGATATAATCACCTCCAATGGCGGAGGTGGTATCCGTGGTGATTTTGCACACGATAAAAAAGTGTCAGTTTTTTGCTATTCCATTAGTCGACAAAAGACTAAACACAGCGCGACTGTGAGGCTTCTGGTGTTGCAAACTTTCACCACTTTCCATCAGGTGGGCCGTGTGCTTGTCTGGGTGCTATCAAAAAACGCTAATCTTCCCCGCCATTATAAGGCTATGGTTTTATTAACTAATCTCGTTTATTAGAATATTAGCCACATTCCAATTTTAACTAAAATCTTTTGAGCTGTGACAATGCAATGAAGTTACAAACATACCAAACTTATGTAATATAGCTATATATTCGAATTTATTGCCTCGTAATTTTTTTTTATAGTTAATATTTTTTTATTATTTAAAAACACAAATGCTCATGTCATTGTAATGGCGTATATTATCGGATTAAAGTAATAACTAATAATATATGTAAATAGCACAGAGAACTAAAAATATACACAGTAGGTATTGTAGCCATATTGTTTAATTTTTATATTAGATACATAATTAAAGATCAGATTTGACATTAGAGAGATAAGAGACAGCCTCTGTGGCGTGGCGGTAGTGAACGTGACTGCTACACAGGAGGCGCGGGTTCGATCCCCGCTCAGTGCAAATATTTCTATATATGAATGGCTAGGTCAGCCCCGGTTGCCATACGAACATCTATAGCAGTCGTTACGGGTAGTTGGAACCCTCAAAAGTCCGACTAGCCTGACTACAGAATTTTGATATCGCCAATTTGGTTGTGGAGGAGAGATAGCAGTCGCTTTACGGGAAATATCGAAGTTCAGCTGTATCTTAGTCTGACTAGAAAGCTGACCCCAACTGAGTTGGGAATAGGCTAATAGAGTGATGAATATTTTTTTTTTTATATTATTATCACGCCTATATCCCCGTGATGAAGAAGTTTTTATTTAAAACAGCAGCCTACTTTGTCTGACAGTTCATCGTGTATACAGGCGTATTTAATCTCGCAACTGTCATTTACTTTGCAAAAATTAAACTCCATAAAACACCAACAACTTAAAGAACACAAAAACTTCGAAATTCAAAGTTGCTGCAGCGCGTGGGGCGAATCGGTCTAAACGGGAACTTGCCGGTCCCCTCGACTATATAAATCAATTTGTCAGTTACACTGTGACGTAGTTGTACACACATACACACACAGAATGGTGTACACGTCAAGTTTTTATTTTTGTGTAAAGACGAATTGTAATTAATGATTGATTGATGGGATTGTTTGTATGAGTATTATAGGTTCATATTGAAATTATAGAATATTGTATTTTTGGATAGATCTCTGTAAGAGAGCGATACCGGGCTCGAAATTGCAAGCTTTGGATGCAAGGTCTGATAGTGATGATGATGATGATAATGATAAATCAAATAGTACTGGAGTTGGCTAATTAACTAATATAATGAGTAAAGCAATAAAGAGGTCGTAGAATACCTAACGAATTCAAAAAAAACTCAAAGATCAACTTACATGTAATTATGTAATTATCTTGTATATTATCCATTGAATCTATGGAGGAACTAAATATGTATTTTTTTCTTTATACTACGTAGGTGGCAGACAAGCACACGGCCCACCTGATGTAAAGCGGCCACCGTGGCCTATGAACGTGTGCAACACTAAGGGTGTCACACACGCGCTGCCCACCCTGAAGGGAAAGGGGGAGAGCTGGGAAGGGGTAGGGAGGCTAGGAAGGGGAGGGGAAGGAGGGGTATAGTGAGCTCTGGCTACCCTACTTACCGGCGGGAACACAACACGATGGTTATTATGACCGCGGTCTTCTGTAGGGCGGAGGTACTTCCCCAGTTGGACAGCTCATTTCGGACGGGAGATACGGTCGTGTCCTACCTCCGTTAATAATATGTATGTATGTAGTATCTCGAGGCAACACATGAAACGTTTATAAAAAAATAAATAATTTTCAGCATAAAAATGGTTCCTAAGACAAAACTTACGAATGAAATTTGTGATGTAAACAATTGTCATAAGATATCGAATTAAATACAGTATATATCCATATTTATTTATGTCTATTTTTTCTCTATCGTTACAATACACATATTTACACCTTTTGCTTGTTTACACGTTCTCCTCTCGCCGGTTTGAAGGGAGAAATATCTTAGAAAAATTATCAGTACTAACTTTTGTCAACATTCAATCTATGCTATATTTGTTTAGCGCGTACATAAATCTTAAATAAATAAAATTACGAAAAATGTTTCCATCGCTTTACGAGTACATCTGAATGGTCAACGTAACCTTTAAAGGTAAAAGGTTCAATCTTCGCAAGAAACAGAATGTCTGCGTAAAACCACAGATAGTTGTCTAGCTTAAGAAGTTTGTTTTGTTGTCTATATTATTGATACAAAGTGTGACTAGGTACTTAGATAACTAAATCAACCATTATTATTTTATATTATTTGGTTCGATAGTAAACATACATATTTATGATACAAATACTTAATATATTGGTGGTTATGATAATTTAATGTGTAAAGTTATGAGTTAGTGTTTGTCAGTTTGTTTTAGCGTTGTCTTATAATATTATAATACGGATAATTTTTATAGGTTCGTCTTTTTAAAATAGCTAGGGACAATATTTTGAGCAAATGGATCTCCCCTTTTTTGCCCTTTTTAGTTAACTATTATCGGGAGGTTCGAGTACTCAGTACAATCACTTTTAATTTATAGATTAATGAATCAATTATAGCGTGTTCTTTACTTGAAAATAATCTAATCTGATAATAATGTATTGTACAACTCATGACAAAATGTCCGCTTAACGGCAATACCACGCCCACTATAACGTGGGTCCAAAAGTAATAAAAGTCCAAAAGAAATATGACTGTTAACACTTTTCTGTCTACCCTTTATGTATATACAGACGTGATGGTATGGAAGGGTATGCACGTAAAAACCTGAAGATGAAATGGCCTCTTATTTCGATTTGACCGAAACCATCCTCAGACTAATCACCACATCAACCAGTTAGTCACAAGATATTAGCATGATAATTTGATCAAGTAATTTTTTGACTTCAAAACATAAATTATATTCTGATATGAATAATGTATAGCTTTCATTATATATTCTAATAAATCAAAGCACGTCCTTTTTCTTAAGTATATATATCTTGTCATTGTATTACGTCACGAGCCACAGTTTTATGAGATTTTAAGGCATGACTGATAGGCTAATCCTCATTTAAACTGAATTTAACCTTCGCGTCGTATTGATTTATACTTTAGACACTGCCATTAGTTCTTTTACTATATTTTGATTTACTTTAAACAGGTTTAGTAGGTATCCTTCTTATTTTATCTCGAATATGACTGACGGACTTGAGGTATATTATTTTGAGAGACAAACTTATTCACTCCAGACCATACATGTTGTATGATACACTGGTTAATATTTTACCATTTTTTCGTTGTTCCCGGTTACCTCTGTGACTTTCACCCTGGTAGCTAGAGGCCGCCTCATCTCATCCAAAAAGTGTCGTAAGAGGAGACAAGTTTAAAAATACGCAGACGATAGGCAAACTTTGCAAACGGGACAAAAAGATTCTATAGTGTTGTCTTAGTATAATACATAAATGACTTGTTTATAATAATAGCATAAGTAAGTACAATGGATTATTTAAACTTGTCATAGAAAACTAACGGGTTACAAACAGAAAAGGAATATATAAAAATAAGACATCCAAAAGCTGTCATCAGATATTTTATAGCTGCGGCAGCGTGTGAGGGAAAAAAAGATAAAATCGCCCCGCTGTTGTTAGTCTTGTCGTCAAGCGGTCATGTTGTGATTAAGATTGACTTTGTTTCATTGTAGCTGATTATAAATATTTTCTTCTTTTCGAAATTCTAGCATTTTAGTTTGGAGCAAATCTTGTTGTTGTTTTTAAATTCAACATTTCATGGTACTATGACATACTTTCCTTATTACTTTCACCAATATTTGACTATTACTCAATTTGATATGATTATTCTAAGCTGTAAATCAGAACAATTTAAGCTGTATAGTAGTTGTGGATTAATATACCTATCTATTGTGGTAATATGGCAAAATCTAAATTGACTTATGTCATTAGTTTCATTTTTAAAAGATAGTACGTTTACAGACGAAACTCATTGAAATATTGTCAGTTTATTTCAATTTTTAATTGTTTTTATATGAATGTGTACAAGTTAAATGTGAAGGATATTTAATTTCAAATAATACAAGAATCGTAACGAACTAACGAATGAAACGTAAATTAAAGGTTAGTTTTATAAAAAAATATGTTTAACAATACATTTCAATTTCTACACTTTTGTAACCTAGACATAAGTAAAAGATGTAATAATAATTCACAAAACCTTTTCTTACTTCGTTTTTCTACAACTCGCATTTGCAATACAGTATTTTTAATTCAAATCCTATTACAAGCATTGACACTTTTATATTAGAAAATATACGAAGCAATATTTCTCCGGATACCCTTGCATTGGTTCTAAATGAAACGATCGCGATTACGCTACGTGTTTACTCAATAATTCGATGCGACTGACTTGTTGCTTCAAGGGATGAGTGCGAGCGATATATTTCCTGACACATGTATTCTTCATTCTCAACCAAGATAGAACATGCAGGGCCAGTAAGCATCTGATGCACTGAAAAGTAGTTTGACAGGGGCCTAAAAGTTTATAGTGCCTATATTATATAGTATATTTATGTTGAGTGTATTACAAATATAGAAAAAATTACAGCCTATCTAATTGTTTATAATTTTAGCTAGAAACAGCAAATATACCACAAGTTGCCAAATCACCTAAATAAATTAATGACCACCACAAAACCACATATTGTGTTTATTACGCAAAATATTTAAATTGAATTATGAAATAAATAACCATGAGTTTAAAGAAGTTTATATTTCAATAATCTATTATGTAGTTGGTATTATACGTCACATTTCCGTTAACTTGCGCCACCACCCAGTATCGCTAGCGATCCGGCCGCGACTCGTCATTTCTCGCATTGTCGTAATCCGCTGATTTACTAGCGACATTAATCAGGTTGACGGCCGATAGGGACTAAATCACAACCACGTTGTCACATACTCTCACCACGGACCCTACCTCCGTCAACATAAGATCCAAAGTAGCTAAACAAACTATTTTCTTACATACGTAATATTAACACTACTGCATGTTATTGCTTGTAATTCTTTTTGCGAATTTTGTACACATATATACATTTTTTTGTTTCATACATGTTTTATTTGTCTAGCCCGACGGTTTGCTGATTTATTGGCCATTTCCTTTTATGTCCGTTTTAGAGGGTTTGACTGTAACACGAGATTTTAAAGCGTGTTGAGATTTTGAGTGATATATTGTCATTATTTATTTCGTATTGTTAGATTAGTTCTTGTATGGTAGACGAGAATGTGTTTGATAGGCGTGGAGCAAACAAGCTTCTGTCATTGATACGGTTGCAAGTATCAATATCTTTTTGTTCGTATATGTTATGAAAAATGTTGTGGTGGCCAGCTGTTGCGACTTAGCAGATCTTTGCTTCTTCGAAAGGTCTTTAATAAATTGCTGTAAGAGTGCGCGATATAAAATAAATGTTGACTGAAGTAAAAATGCTGATTATAAATAAATGTCATTGTACTTTCAACTAGAAATCAAATTGTAATGATAGAAATTGTTCTTTTTTATGGCATATCAATTTGATTTCACCTCGCTTGATGGTAAGCTTAGGGCAAAGTCTCTGGAACGAGGGTTCCCATTACAAACACGTACAGTATTACAATGGTGGCGCACAGCTTGACGGCCTCATCAGATCCTTTTTACGCCCCGCTTAAAGGACCCGGGACTGTAAGGAGAAGGAAACACGTGAGCTGGTAAGAAATTCCAGGACTTAATAGTGCGGCAGAGAATAGGCTTTTGTAAAAACTAACTGACCATATCTCTATATGGTCAGTTAGTTGCTCGAAGTTAGTTAGTTAGTTAGTTGGCGGGAAGAAGGGTAAAGGGGTCGGAATATAGCGTAATATTTCGCTACATTGACAGAGAGCCATGTAAACTGTTCAGAAACTCTCGTAACCTTTTCCTCCCCCCTTCCCCTTCCCCCACCCACGTTCAGAGCATTACCCCTCTAAAGGAAAGATCGCGGGTTCGAAACCCGTTGAAGCATTCACTTTTTCTTATCTAAATTAAATTTTATTTCAAAATTAAACAGTCATACTAATTGCTTTTCAAAATATTTTGTACCATTAATCAAATGCTGTTAATCACTATTTTCTTCGGCAAAGTTCCCCAGACGTCTCACTCCAAACCCGCTATGCGCTACTTCCCCACACGTCATCAAAACAAACGTCTCACCCCGTTCTTGCAACTTTTCCCCTTTAATCAGAGCTCGTAAATCGCGATCAATGTATTATATTTTTTAATTCCACAGCTCTAATACATCAGACAGATTTATGTCGCGACGAAGAGTTATGGATTTATTGCACTCCTCACAGCCAGCCATCTTGTACGTTCTATCACGTACTGCGTTTGTTGGTGTAAAAGGTTCGAGAGATATATTTCTTTGAGGACAAACATGGTTATATTTACTTAAAATTTTGTTATTTGGTTCAATGTAATAGGATTCGAGTTTATTACTATCACCTGTAGCACTAGCATGAACTCCTATCGAATTCGTAATGTAAAGGTTTCGAGAAAACGGAGCATTGTGATTGGCAGTCTACCTCTTATGTGTGTGTAGCCCGCCAATCGCAATGCTCCGTTCTGTCGATACCTTTACATTACGATTGCGATAGTATTTAGTGCTAAAGCTACAGGTTATATTTTTCAATCAATCAATTACCCTATAGCAGTCCACTGCTGAGCATAGGCACGGTAATTACTATCCAGAGATAGTAGTTAGAGTCTGTAGATAGTATTATCGGGACATAGGCCTCTCCTATTGCTTTTTCTCACTGTATGATTTTAGATTGACATAGTTATTTACATATTCACTGTAAAATGTTTCGGGATACATGATAAATATCCGGATATACTTTTAACAGTGAATCCTAAAATATTTCCGAACATGATATTTACCATATATCCCGAAATATTTAATAGTGAATAAGTTTTGTCACTGGTCAGACGAGTTGAAATTTCAAGTTTTCCTTGGGTTGGTACAGGGTTTAATTTCAAGTTTACCTTTTGGATGAGATGACCAAATTCTCATGAATTAAGGTCACTATAATTATTAGTAGTAGGTACAATAGGTGACGACTTCAGTGGCGGGCGTGGCGGTATTGAAAACGACTGCTACGCTCCTGCGTAGCAGTCGTTGAGACTCCTGTCTCGGGTTGTATGTGTTTAATAAAAAATCTAAATATGTTTATCCACATTCTAGAACCCATAACACAAGCTAGTTAGGCTATGCTTACCATGGGTCTAGGTGGCATTGTGTAGATGGTCCTAGAATATTTATTTATTATTTTAAAAGTGGCTTTCAGCTTGACGACCTCTAGAAATGTTTTATAGGTACCACTGTAATAATTTCAAATCGTAGATGAAAAAAGGTGCCTAAATACTAAGACCTGAATGGAGTTGGTTACTCCGAAGGATTGCTGCACAAAATCCAAGAGCCTTCACAACATTAGGTGGCCCTCACCGAGAAACGACATTATAATCGAATTATATCGATTAAACATTACCGTTTAACAGATTTGCCCCCAGTACCAACTTAGAGCCGTCCATCAGAACTTAGCGCCATAAATTAATAAGTTGTACGCACTAGCGCCATCTATCTACGTATCTAGACGTCCAAGGACGTCCTTATTCAGTTACAAAAACTATCGATTGTTGAAGCTACGGAAATTAATTTTCAATCTAATCTTAAACTTTGGATTTACGGTATCGTGTTTACTGTTTGAGGGATGTTTATTTATTTGTATATACATGATGTATCCTTGAAATGGGTCAGTAAGGACCTTGCGGTCAATAGTTAAACACTACCTACGTTCTTAGGAGACAATCCATTACTTTTAAGATGTTCAGAACTGCATTCACAAATTTCACTTGTGCGTATGAACCCTTGTGGGCTCTAATGTTAACTAGCTTATTAGTAACTTGATCGAATGTTTGATCACACGTCCACTGCTGAACATAGGCCTCCCATCGACCTCCAATCCGACCGGTTGGAGACGGTCTGCATCCAACGAAAACCATACTCTGTCTACAACATTCGTCCATTTCACCTTAGATTATCCTGCGTCTCGTCTGTGTGGTCTTCATTCGAAAACCTATCAGCTCCAAGGGCCATCTATTCGTTTTGCTATGTACCCCGACCATTACCAGACCGACCACTTTCGTTCGTCTACGGATCTCATCGTTGCTGATTCGATCTCGTAGAAGCTTCTTTTATGGCTCGCTGTGTGACCTTGAGCTTTCTTATGTTAAGCTCATAGTGAAGGTCCACGTCTCAGCGCCATAATCAACAAGCACTGATTAAAGACTTTCCTCTTTAAGCACTGCTCATAAACAAAAGCAAATATTTATCCTTAAAGATTTTTTTTTTAAACTTGTTAATCAAATGACCTGAAGCCTTCCATTGAGCAGTCGAAGTTTAACTTGTTAAGACAGGGCCCGAAATAATTATTCATAGCGTTTTTAACAGCCGAGCCAGGCGGTGCAGAATTGTGAGAGGCCACTAGAACGGCGGCGGGAACCTCGCTGGTGTCGTAAAAAATTGTTCCAAGAAAACTGTGGAGTAGATGATAAAAAGTTTTTTCTTGTAGTTAAATTGCTTTTTGACTATAACATATTTTTATTCAACGTTTTATGGTAGGTAGGTAGGTATATGAAAAATGTGTTTTTTTTTTTTTGAATAGCAATATACTTCATGCATGATAACGCTACATATGCTGGTACATTAAGGATTTTCATTTAATACGAGTAGATACTTAAAATTACCATAGAACTAATTGACAGTTTCATCAAGATAATAATAGTCCAACAGTAGTTATTTCAATATTTATTTTATAAAAGAATATTACTGGTAAACATTATTCTTACAATCCCAGTAGTGACGACCTTGACGACCTCCGTGGCGTTGTGGTAGTGAACGCGACCGCTACGCAGGAGGCGCGGGTTCGATTCCCACTCAGTGCAAATATTTGTGTGCTTGAATATTTATATCTGCATTGGTCTGGGTGTTTCTATGTATAATATGTATCTATGTATGACGTATGTTTAACTGTATTCTAGAACCCGTAACACAAGCTAGTTAAGCTATGCTTACCATGAGTCTAGGTGACGTTGTGTAGATTATCCTAGAATATTTATTCAGTGAAACGATAGTAATAATATTAATCGGCTCATTAAAAAGATCGACTCTCTTATATTTCTGTCTGCTTCTTCTGTCAAAAAACTTTGGGTGATGAATAATCACTCAAAGTTTTTTTTTGGTCAATATTATATTCTTTCAACTCATACGAAAGAATAAGATGTTATTCTTGGGTCTGAGTAGATGTGTATTTAAAGCAAAAAGGTGATAAGAAAATAACACCGACACAATACCACTCTACGCCACTCCTATTCCACAGAAACACAACCATCTACTGACTTGTTAATGTGGCTGCCTACCATCTTAGCATATTGCAACTTCTAAATAAGACCATTATTTCTAACATCCACCAAGCACCCAACTACACCCAGCTACAGTCTACACCCGGCTACAGTATACCTACACCCGACTACAGGCTACACCCGGACGAACGTTATCACTAACAAAATATTTGATGGGCGAAACCGTGTGCAAATTGAATTTATTATTCAGGTTCAATCAGAAGGGCGGGAACTACTGGGTTGCCAGCGTCTACAGAAAAATTGATTATATTTTTAGGGGTATTGAGATGGAACTCAGCGATTGAATGGAACAGTTGGATTCGTACCAATTGCTTTTTATTGCAGGTAATATTAATATATTTTTATATTGCATACCGAGCAAGTACATTTCTGAGTTAGTATGTGTTAGATCGGAAACATAATTGCAAAAACCGGTTGAAATAAATCTGAAAGTACAAAGTGAGTTCTTAAGGTGATGGAGAAAAATACAAACACCACCCCATCTTATAAAAAAGCTGTCATAAGAGATGATTATCGGATAAATACGCGGACGATATCATTGCGAGAGAAGGAAAACTCGAAACAAAACCCTGTACCAACCCGTCTGGTCAGCGTGGAAACATTAGGTCAAAGTCTCCCAACATTGGAAGAGGCTTATACCCAACTGTGGACCACGATAGGCTAATTGATAAATAATTAAGATGTTTTGGTTGCTGTTCAGCAGGTTTTTCAGGAATCCAAGGCAACTGAAAGATCGGAATTAGCGTAAATAATCGGAAAACTATAATTAACTGGCTGAACCGCGCAACTTTCTGCATCACCCCGCTTTTGCAACATTTTTCACTAGTTGGTTGTAGCATGATGTTAGGTGTATGGGTATAAACCTTCTTCTTCAATGACCCTATCTATTAAAAAACGTTTTAAAGATTTAATAATCGGGTGATTATTTCATTTCGTGCACATTACGCGGCGGACGATAAAGAATACATTAAACGTTAAAGAAATCTTAACCTGATATTTTTCTCATTTAGTTAACGTAGCAGTGTATCAGGCGCAACCCTGAAAACATCTTGTATTTTATTAGAAATACTCGAAATTTAAAAAACCAAACCGAAAATATAATTACCATCGGTGTCCCTTTCTCCAGATTTTAATAAATTAGTACATCCTGGTTAAAAATCTGTTGGAAGAACGAATTTTTATATATGTTTTCGGTTAATAGATTAACTAATCTATATTGCATGGATATATTGTTTACGAAAGAACAAATTTAACTAGTTTAATACGACTTTGAAAAATGTCCCTAGTCTCACCCATAATTACCATTCGACGATATTCTAGATCGGATATTTTCGAATTCAAGCGTCACTATGCACTAAACTGAACATAAATTACTCGGCGGCAATCACCGCTATACTACCAACCCAAACTCACGCATCAAACAGCGAGTCAAACTATGTAATTTAAAGTTCTCCTGTTCGGAAAGTGAAGTGGTTCAAAATATTTCTATATACCATTCGCATTTTCAAAGGTAATTAAATTATAACTTCTATATAATTATTTGTCAGGTGTATCCAATATAGATCTTCTATACGCTGGTAAAGTCATCAGGTCTTTATCTATCAAAAACTGGAGTATTTAAATAAAAATACTTCAAAATCTAATTACTGTTCTTCTAATTACCATTTTTTACCATTCTAGGCCGCAAAGAGATTAACCAGCAAATTTGCTTTCTCTTGCGGCTCATGGGCCAGGGATCCATCAGGGTTACGCAGGGGGGAGGGCAGCGAACGCGCGAGCGAATGGGATATGCTACTCCTTACCCAGACTGATCTCACCGACGACAGCAGTTGCACTATCCGATGGGTCCTTACGTTCAAAGCAGCGATCAACCCACGGGATGGACGCAAAATAGTCACGCAGTCCATCCCAGTCCGCTGACGAGTAGTGCCAGAGACGCCGATTTCCATGCACTGGTCGTGGGGGCGCTAAGATAGGCACCTTGGAACAGACCAGACAATGGACGGAGTTGCCTAAAGCGGCTTGCACCGAAACATTGAACTGGTCTGGGTGGCTCGTCAGCTGAAGGTCTAGCAAAGAGGTTGCTAGGCCCGACCCTCTTGGTATTCTAGTGACCTCGTGTACCAGTTGGGTCAGGCCGTGAGCCAGAGCAAACGCGTGGGTGGCTCTTCCCGCATGGTCTGTTTTGGAGGAGCCCAACCCAGATCTCGTGGTGGGCGTTAAAGTCCGCCAAAAATAACAATTCAGCGTTCGGAAACCGCTCCTACGCATCATCTGCCGCCTGACTCAGATATTCGAAGAGTCGAGTTGTCTCGGCATCTTCAGTATGGGAACGGTAAAGTCACACATAGATTTGACTCGTACAGCCATGGTCTACGCGTACCCACAGGACAGAAAAGGATGGGTCCTCAAGGTCAAACATCCGCCCTAACAAACACGCATACCCCGGCTTTGGGACGGAAATTTTCCTCTAGAACATAGCCGGGGTAGAGCAGGTAGGTCGTGTCATCAGGGCGGTATATTTGGGTCACCGTGAGAAAGAGCAAGGCTGGTTTCACCGTCTCTAGATGTTGGTGGAAGGCGTTAAGGTTTGCATGGAGCCCACAAATGTTCGTTGACTCCACCTCAAATAGCGAACTTGTGGGAAAACGAAGAGCACTGCCATGGAGGGGTAAGAGGAGGCGTGAAAAGAGATGATGGTCGTCGCAGTACCGCGTGACAAAGCGCAGGAGATTGGTTTTGTCTATGAATGTGAGGAGTGGCGAGAGCCGACGCGCCGATCGGAAGGGCCCCCGTACCACCCCCGAATATGGTCGCTGGGTTCCCACGTCCGGTCACCAACTGGCACGACGAACCATATCGGGATTATGCGCGGTCTGGTGAAGCATCCTCCCAGGGTGGTTAGCCCCGGTTGGGCCCCTGTACTATACCGCGGGCGGCCGGCGGCACCACCGTTTCTACGGGTCTCCCTGGTCGCGGATCGCCCCGCACCACTCTCACTAGACTACGCCAAGACCCACTGGTCCCACTAGTACTGCGACCACCATCACCTCTGCCCGGCTATGCACTTGCTGATCCCTGAACGCAATCCAACCGAAATTGGATTACTATGAAGCTTTATACCAGACTCCAACCGACTAAACTGCACGGTCGCCTGTGTGGGTCGTTTGGATGCCGGAGGTGAGGTTGGCTTGCATATCCCTCGCACCCCGGCCAACCCAGGGCCATCTCAGCGCTCTGCCCACGCATCTGCGCAGTGAACCATCATTACCATATCCTGAATACCGTACCTAATTACCGTACTTGTAAAATCTCATTACCGTTTTCTCAAAAATAGAAACGTCGAAATCTCAAAGGATAAAAGAGTTATTGCTGTCCCTTCAACATAATTCAAAAGTAACGCTTAAATACTTTACAAAAAATATATAAAGAACATATTTTGGAACTAATTTTTTTTTTTTTTTTCAAAACATCAAATATGCTCGAAATGAAATATTCACCCAATCGACTTTGTTTTTAGTCCAACTGGGGAGGTACTCGTACCTCTGTTACGGCATACGGCGCTTGTCTGCCACCTAAGATTAAAAATATGTGTAACACTTAGGAAAACTGCTGGGTATCTCGGCCTCGGCCAACAAAAAAAAGTAGGAATAACAAGGTCAAGTGGTCTCAACCTTGATGGTCTTCCCTATACACTTTAAAGAGAGACACGATATGAAATTCGTATAGGTATTTGTTACAAAATAACACTACAGTAGTTGCACAATTGTAGGGAGATTTTGGTAAGAACTATGCAAGGTTAGCCACACTGTGGGTAGTGTGTTACGTTGCATATTTATGAAAGACCATTGACGGATATGAGGACGGGTCCCAACAACAGTACGGGGACACCTTACGTGGCTAGATTGATATTGTCGACTTAACTCTGATGGGTTTGCAGACGACTTAAGAATGAAAAGGTTTTCAATTTGATTCTATTGTTTAAAAGGTTTGTTATCATGGAAATTCGTCTTTTACTAATCATGTTGGGAAACTTTTTTAAATTGAGAAGGTACAGTCGACAAAAGAGATACGGTACCTACCACTTTTTCATACAACGTTGTATGTAAATAAATATGGTACCGTATATCTTTCGTTGACTGTACCTACATGGGCTCCAATAATTTCTGGACATGTTAAGGTATTTATTTCTTTGACAGCTTAAGTCTAATATAACCAAAAGTGACATAGATAGTGTTAATAAAATATGCTAGAACGATGTCTTGTTTTTTTATAGGAGAACTAGCTGTTGCCCGCGGCTCCGCCCGCGTGGATGTCGATTATCGCGTTGTACGGCTTTATTGGATTCTGTACAGCTGGCCTCTCAATATTACTTCTCCTTGCTATCATGACAACGGAAATAGTTAGCGATATTAGCTTTGAACGTAGAAAGTATCATTCGGAACAGATAAAGACCACAATTGGATAAAAGCTGGTCGGTAGATATTTAATTTGACAAACAAAATCAAAACCCGTGAATTACAACATCATTAGTTAAATACGCGAAAAAACCTTCAATAATCTCCAAATAGTTTTCAACTTACAACATTATATTAAATCAACAAGATAACCATCAAAAGTTCTAGGAAACTTCATTTACTTGAAGTGAAATTATCATCACGCGACCTAAAAGGATCGGTAAATAACTCTATATAGTATGCGGCATATTATCTTGACCACAAGATGCGAGAAGGACGAGGCACCGGCTCGCGCGGATTAGTGATTTGGAGCATCAGCTCGTGCAATCCTCAAAAGACACACAATAAATGCGTGCTATGTATACTAGACGGAGATATGACTTGACGGTATCTCCCATCATAATTGAGCAGTCCGACTGACGAAGTACCTCCGCCCTACAGAATACCGCGGCTAATAATAACCTTGTGTTGTGTTTCCAGCGTTGAGTAGAGTAGACAAAGCTCACTGTAGAGGTTTTGTGTTGTCAGTGGGAAGACCGAGAAATCATTTGTCTTCTGCACTGACAGCACAGACACTCTCTTAACCTTCTCCCCTCTCTCCTTCCCTCTCTTCTCTATATGGACGGTAGCACGAATGTGATGCCCCTAGTGTTACAAACATCCATAGGCTACAGTACCCACTTTTTATCAGGTGGCGGCGTGCTTGTCTGCCACCTTAGTGGTATACAAAAAAATTACCAATTTAGATAGGAAAAAGTAAAAGCTCTTTCCCTTCTAACAGCTGAGCCTTGGAGCTACATCATGCGATATTCTCCTATTCCATTTTGAGGCTATATGGTAGGACCCATCTGCAAGAATATAAATATTTGCATTGGTCTGGGTGTTGCTAGGTATAATGTGTATGTATTTATAAAAAAGTGTATGCAACTATGTTTATCCGCATTCTAGAACCCGTAACATAGTTAACCCTAGTTAAGTTATGCTTAGCATAAGTCCAGATGGCGATATCCAGATGGCCGGGATCTGCCGGGGTGCGATATGTTGGTAACTATCTCACCTCCAGCAACTAAGGACCCACAGACGGAGTGCGTTTTAGTCGTTTCGGATCCCGACATATTCTCCCCAACCAGTTCTGGCTAGGGGTATCCGTGGGTATTTTTCGCACGATACAAAAAAAACAAAAAAAAAGATAGCGTTGTCCGAGAATATTCATTATTATTATTATTATTTATACACCAACAATCATAAGAACTATCAGTCTTAAAGAATGACGTTACAAAATTAATGCATTTGAAACATACTAATTGCTTTAAAATTTCATTACACAGAATGTGACGTCACTAGAGTCTAGATATATGCCGGCAACTATAAACAACTCCACAATCCGTACGTACATAGTACATTCAGCGTACTTTTTAAATTTATTGCGTAATGCTTAACCGACTCGGGAAAAAAGCATCGAACAATGTAGAAAGAAACAGTCATTCTAATGCGGAGCGGAGTGAGTGAAATACTTCTGGGAGGGAACGCGAAGAATAAAATAAATTTGGCTCGGCACTCTCGAAGTTAAACAATGTTAATTCTTGAAGCTTGTTCTGGATTCTGTTGTTTGAGATTGGGCGGTGTTGGGCGCCAATACCGTTAAATAAATAAACCGCCTAAACGTCAATTGACAACAAAATATTTATTTATATTGTCGGTCTTACGATCGAGAGGTCCCGGGTTCGAATCCTGGCCATTACACTACCGACGTGAACCTACTCCTAACGCAAGTCTTTGAGCTTAGCTGGAGGGGTTAAAGGGAATATTAGTAACTTCGGTTGTTAATATTCTTTATAAAAACAAAAAAAAATGATTGATGGCACTTGCTGGCACTTATTGTTATACATTATTGATAAACTTCTCCATTGGAGTACATATAGGTATATAATGAATATTTACTTGGTATGGGTGTTTCTATGTATACTATGTATGTGATTACAAAAAAAAAACTGAGTATGTTAATCCGCATTCTAGAACCCGTACCTAACACAAGCTAGTTAAACTACTCTGTTTTCTCTGCCGTACCATTAAGTCTTGGAATTCCTTACCGGCGCACGTGTTTCCTTCTTCCTCAGTCCCGGGTCCTTTAAGCGGGGCGTGAAAAAGCATCTGATGAGGCCGTCAAGCTGAGCGCCACCATTGTAGCACTGAACGGGTTTGCAATGGTGACCCTCTTTCATGAGACTTTGCCTTCAGCTTAACATCAGATGAGGTGAAGTCAAATTGACGTGCCATATATAAAAAAAAAACGCAATTACTATGGGTAAATGTATGTATGTAATGTTTCTATGCTTGTACTGTCCAGGAATCGAAACCGTAACAGACCGGCCGGTGTAATGATAAATCCATTAAACTGTAGAAGTCGTCAAGTAAAAACCAACATTACAATGTGCTCCTGTAAATAATGACGACATCAACTAGAAAACCTGAAACCGACTTTAACTGACACACACACATATCATTACTAAAACACACACAAAAAATGAAAAACATAACCGAATTCCTCTTAATAACCACTTGTTCTCTTTTCGAACTCGCCGCTGCGTAAGCGCATGTGTCAACATGGCGGCTGCGTGCGCATCTCTTAAGATGTATTTGTTTAGCAATTTGGTGCTTGTACTTCGATTGTGTGGTTTACTGATAACTTCGGTGTGTTTTAAGTTGAATAGTGAAATTACCATTTACGCCAATGTCGAATTCTTCAAGAAATTCTACCGTGTGTTCAGTCCCCCCCCCCCCCCCCTCACGCAAGGAATAATGTTGGTTACTATTAGACCCAAAGACGGCGTACGTTTTAGTCGGTTCCAGTCTGACATAAATAAATATTCTAGGACAATCTACACAACGCCACCTAGACCCATGGTAAGCATAGTTTAACAAGCTTGTGTTACGGAATGCGGATAAACATACATAAATACTTTCTTTTTTGTAAATAAATACATATTATACATAGAAACACCCAGACCAATGCAAATATTCATATTCATGCGCACAAATATTTGCACTGAGCGGGAATCGAACCCACCACGCCTCCTGCGTAGCAGTCGCGTTCACTACCGCCACGCCACGGAGGTCGTCATAACCTCCCCAACCGGCTCTGGCGGGGGGTATCCGTGGGGATTGGATTTTTCGCACTATAAACCCCCCTCCCCCCCACACACACAGGATCAGGTAGTTGAACAGGACCTGTGGATGGACTTTACACACTACCCCACTAATGATGCGGACACTGCAGCTATTCTTCTGCACTCACGCCGCTCGACTTGTCGCTGTCTTCGCGACCACCACTGTATTAAGCCGCTACCGCTCCCACGCTGCTTATCGCTTAATTTGCGAGCACAGCTTTATCAAACTCCACTGTCTGTTAACCAGGTTCCAAAACAATTTTAACATATTCAAGCACATCATAAAAAATATTAAGTGCTTAATTTATTGGTTTTCATAATAAGATAAGCATATAATGTCGTTACCACATGACAGAACACATGCAAATGATATGAGCCACCCATCATTGTGACATTGTCGGCCCACGACAAGTGTCACATATATCCATCATTATACTGATTTATGCGTCTTAGAGCATCTGCTCACCATATTACCTATTGCACTATGTTATAAATAGTGTGTGTAACATATTAAGGGGTTATTAGTTATGACGAAACTATATTTGCCTATTCTATAAAAAAAGAAACTCGTCATCTTCATTCTTTGAGCCTAGCAGAGCCTACTCAGTTGTCTAACTAAGATGATGACTTCGAAATTTTCCCTAAAGCGACTGTCATCGGACCACAACAACTAAATTGGCGATATTGACGTTCTGTAGTTAGTTTAGTCGGATTTTTGAGGGTTCCAACTGCCCGTAACAACTGCCATGTTGATGATGTGAGTGCGATGTATGACAACCGGGACCAACGGCTTAATGTGCTCTCCGAGGCCCGACCAGACCAGTGCAAATAGCCATATTCATGCATACAAATTTTGCGTTCACTACCGCCACGCCACAGATTATAAAAGAAACTATTATCCAAAATAAACAACAGTAATTTAACACAACATAGTACATGACACCATCTACTGAAAACCAATAGAACTATTTCAGATATAGATCCTGCATCGCGAATATGAAAATAATCGGTATTTGATTGGTCATTCATCTATTTATATGCGAAAAAAGTGTATGTCTACGATGACTTATTGTAGGTACTTATGAAGATTATGCGTGCTCGTGGCTTCGAGTCCATCATAGAAGTTTTCATAAAGGAGGACCGGCAAAATTACATGGAACCTGGCCTATGGACCAATAACGTTAAGCGATATGTTTTTGGAAAGGTTTTTTTATTTTCTACAACTTTTACTATGGCGACAAGTCTCGAATCGCTGTGAGAAAAACATTATGAGCAAATAAAATGAAACTGCGTGTCATTATTTTTACATGTTTTATTGATTATAATTAGTTGTTATAAAGGATTTTAAACATGTTATTTATATATTAATGCATATTATTGTCCATAATGATATCCATTAGGTGTGCAGCTGGAGGATTGAACAGTTCGTGCCTTCCTATACCAAGGTACCAAACTATAGAAGATATATGAGCACAGCTTCCCACTGTACGCCGTCCTGTTAGGCAGGTGCAATAGTATTGCGATATTGCATTAAGTCCGACTTCATCTAGGTTAATTAAAACATAAGAGAAATATCCCCGCCCCCGTTGCTCCCGCGCCGCTTATCTACGAAACTCGTGGTGTTTACGCTCCGATAACCTTTTTTCTCACAGCGATTCGAAACTTACCGCCATAATGGAAGTTGTAGAAAATAAAAAAACCTTTCTAACGACATATCACATAACTTTATTGGTCACATAGGCCAAATTGCCGGTCCTCCTTTAATTTATTTATTTGTTATTTTACATTATTATTATATATTCAACATCAAAAGAATTATCATATTGGAACTATAACCAGTCATTTCTGAGATTAGCGCGTTTAATTGAAACAAACTCATTAACTCTTTACTGATTATATA
The DNA here is from genome assembly GCA_963691645.1 of Pelosia muscerda. Classification (NCBI taxonomy): domain Eukaryota; kingdom Metazoa; phylum Arthropoda; class Insecta; order Lepidoptera; family Erebidae; genus Pelosia; species Pelosia muscerda. The sequence continues at coordinate 19,159,172 of OY829102.1, read as the reverse complement.
TGGACATATTTTCTTCAGGAATAAGTCAGACAGGATCTATTTATAAAACAGTGTTTTTGTGTAAATAAATTTATTGTTTATTATGACAGTTTTTTTCTAAGGTTATATTTTTGAATCAGAGTGTAATTATTATTCGGTATGAACAAAAATGGAGTCAAAATATTCATACATAAATTACACCACTTAAATTACCTAAACATTATTTCCAACCAATAATTCAAAAACGCTTTGAAAATCTCTCACAAGGAGACTGAAAAACACATTACTGCCACCCCATCCATCTGCGCTCGTCACAAATCAACAAGACGCATGCTTTCCGCCGGGACTCGAACCCGGACTAATGGCGCCCGCCGATTTATTAACAACACTACATAAACACGCTAATACTGTTAAAGAAGGGGAAAATAAAAGGTTCTTAGAAGTTATAGCGACGAACAATGGCTTGGATATTTTTATTTAGTTGAAAAATATTTTTCTAGTTGTTAGGGGTATATTGAGCTATGGGAGAGCTTTCTTTCTCTAAAAACGTGAAAACAAAGGTTTTGTATTACTTTCCAGCATTGGTGACTTGTATAAGCTGTAGGCACAATGGGCAAGTGCTAAAAGGGTGACTCTTCTTGATAGAGTTGTATAAAAAAGCATAGTCTGATGAGGCCGTCAAGCTGTGCGCCACCATTTTAACTGGACGTGTTTGTAATGGTGATCCTCTTTCCTGATATTTTGCCTTCAGCTTACCATCAGGCAAGGTGAAGTCAAAAACTGTAGGCACAACGGAATAAAATGCGTTATACTCTTGCGCTCCATGCATTTGTACTACGCGCTAAATACGAGACCAGATCTGACGTCACGTATTTCTAACGATTTTTTTAAATGTTTTTATTGACCAACCAACCAGACCAACCAGAACCGCGGTAGCCTAGTGGTATGGGTAATGGACTGCTGAGACGAGATCTCGATCCCAGGTTTACCATGGCGCACAGCAATGACTTTTCGATGCTTTTCGAAGTTATGTGTGTATTTATCGCAGGTTTATAAGTGCCCGTACATTGGGACCTAAACATAAACTGACGAAATGTGGGTGCTAGCACTTCTGCCTACCCCTTCGGGGATAAAGGCGTGAGTTTATGTTATGTTTATTGACCAATAAATGAAAACCATTATACACTGTAAGCTACAACACTATCTTATGTGCTAGTATTAAAAACTCTGTGCCAACCTTTATTTTACGGCTCAGACAACCAAAACATAGCACTTCCAAAATTAAATACCTTTTACACTATTTGTTCTATTGATTCCAGAATAAAAAATGTTGTCGTCATCCCTATTATATATTTAAATATAACCAATTTTATTGCCATCTGTCCGTCTGTGTCTCATATATTTCATGTACCAATTATAAGACCGAGTGCACACCGCATCGCAAAACATTTGGCGTTCAACATTGTGCCACTAATCCGCGTAAAGGAAGCTATACATCACTTGAAAAAACGTCACACTCGCTCGTGTGTCCCTGGATTAGAATGAATAACTTATTTGATTATGATGAAATATGGTGGCGTATATTATTAGAAGTGTACACGAATGAAGACACGAATGTACTGGCCTTGTAGGGTAAAGATTGGGCTCAGGACAAATAAATCCTACCAATCTTACCACCTTATTATTGAGCGTTTAAATCTATAATAATAATAAATGCGTCAAACATCATTACATTAAATTAAATGCATGTTTTTTTGTTCCCAATTTTGGTCAATTTAGGGCCCCTTTTTATACCACCTCATTATAATTTACTGATAAACAGTGTGTCAATAAATATATTTTACATGATGTATAAACGTAGCGAACTTCGGTATTACTAATTGGTTGTGGGTCAGGTGGCAATCACTTCACAGAAAAAAATTGAAGTTCGGTCATATTTTTACCCGACTACGACAAAGCCAAAGGAGGGTTATGATTTTGACAGGCTTTGTATGTAAGTATATTGGTTCATCTATTCCCTCATAGCTCCTCAACTGCTTATTAGAATTAGACAAATGAGGTACCATTTTTGTTACGGAGTTGGGCAAATAACATGAAGTAGACGTTACAAGAAAATGAGGAGACTGCTCTATTTACGCTAGTAATAGTATACCATATTGAAGTCGTTAGATTCTAAGGATAAAAATGTCTAGTAATAATAACTTTGTGTTTATATCATCTATATTTACAAACTAAGCAAGTAATCTTTATCCTAACTTTTTCGGACACATTTCTGTCATCGAATCTACCTCTATAAGGAAGAGAAAAACACTCTTCATATTCCAATAATCAACACACAATATAATATCAGCCTGTATCACAAACAGGGTGTCTGTAAATAATGTGGGCATAAGAGTCCACGGCGTACAGCGCCACCTATTGACTTAATCAAACAGTTAAATGCGCCGATCGGCGGACGTGAGAGGTGTTTTGTACACGCGTACTGGCGAATACACAAGTGTTAGCTAAAATTATTTTATTTCGACAACGTGCTCAAAGTCACAGTGATGATTCTCAGCAATAATCGTGTTGTTTTTATGGGGTTTTACGAGCGTTCTTGGAAAATAAAATAGTTATTAATCCAGCTTTAAAATCAGTGCGTATTTACCTGTAGCTTCTCATATGCGATCTAGAATGTACAATGCTAATACATATATATTAAAATACTATATACTCATAAGAATATCCAGACTAATACATTTATTTATATATGCAAATATTTACACTGAGTGGAAATTGACGGCTCACGCTCAAATCATATTGGAACGATCGTTCTCGCATTTTATAATATTAGTTATAGATTTGTACTTTAAGAGTAATTATCAAACTATTTCCATCTTGTTGTGCAGTAGTGCGTACTAGAAAATGTGTTCATTGGAACTAAAGAATTATCTTTATTGCCATAATGGTCGCGGGTTTGAAGACATTTTATTATACCTATGTTTATACATATTAGATTGCTATGAAATTTTGTCATCAATTTTAAGTAGGTCCAAGTACAAGTCCCTAGCTGCTGGAGGTGAAATAGTAACCAATATATCCTTCAAACTTCCGCAGACCTGGGGCTATCTCTTTAAGAGTATCATCTTGTATGAACCACAGTGTCTCCGTCTAGCCCCCGGGTATGGGGAGACGCACTTTACGCCGTCACCGTGGTCTCCTTCTGTTAAGGTGACAGTTCAACTGGCACCATATAATATACTTTACAGTCGCAAAATAAATTTTTAACACTTTAAAGAAATTATGATAATATGGCTCAGGCGCAAAATGTCTCTTTCGCAAAATGTCCCCTGGTCGTAAAACGTCTCTTTCGCAGAATGTCTCTTTCGCAAAATGATGTAAACGGGGAATTAACGCGATCATGGTATAGGTACATACATACCTTTTGCCTGACGTTTCGACCAGGTTACACCGGCCGTGGTCACAGGCCGAACGTCACTTCTATTCAAGAGCTGTACGTGAAGCTATTGAAATTAAGAAGTACAATAATTTCAATCGGGAAGACGGTTTCAAGTTATCTGCGACATGGAATCCAGTGATAAAATGCTTGCTACCTCGCTTTTCTGCTCGGTCGGATAGACACCGAGCCGTTTGCTTAGATAATAGGGACCCTGTGAATGTGGTATGTGACGGTACCTGGCGAAAAAATAACTTACAAAATGTCGTAAATGTGCGGGTAGATGAACAACCAGCTATCTCACGGACTTGACGACGGAGGGCGCCTGTGTGTGTGTGGAGCCTGTGACCACGGCCGGTGTAACCTGGTCGAAACGTCAGGCAAAAGGTATGTATATACCTATACCATGATCGCGTTAATTCCCGTTTACATATTATCATAATCATGGAACGCGAAAGTTTAAAACTTTAAAGAAAGTCAAATTATTTATATTAGAAGTAAGTTCACGTTCTTTAAAATGTATCTTCCAGTTAAAAAAATAATTCTGGTATAAATTTCCCCAACACTTTTTGTAGTAATAGTACGTCGGCGAGTTATCAAAAAGCTCTGCTTGTGCATAGTTTGTGTGCTAAGTGCTTACTTATCTGCGTCGGTGCAAAAGCGGAGTTCTGTGTTTATCTACTGCTCAAATAATGTTGAAACCAGACTTGATAGCGGCGGTTCTGCTTTCAATCAAAACTTGAAGAAAATCCTATTGACGTAACACGCTTAGGAAATAATGTGTGATGAAATACATTCTTACATACATTTTTTGTACCACTTGGGTGGTACATAAGCACACGGTCCAACTGATGGTAATTGGTTATCGTTGTCTGTGGACGTTTGCAACACCAGGGGCGTCATGGTTCTCAATCCGACTTTTTAAACGACTCGACTAAACAACATAACACAAACTCACGCCTTTATCCTCGAAGGGGTAGGCAGTGCTAGCACCCACAATTCGCCAGTTTATGTTTAGGTCGCAAATGGCGAGCCTATTGCCATTAACCGGGCACTTGTAAGCCTGTGATAAATACGCATATAACTTCGAAAAGCATCGAAAAGTTGGGAATGTGAATGACTCGACTAGGTGGGAATAAACGCGAGAGTTCACAAAGTAGACGTAAAGGGAACTCGACCTCGTGAGAGTAAACCCTTAGCTGCTGATGCTATAGAAAACTTTAATGCCCTTCTTGAAGACATGGTGAGGAGGGGAGAGGGGGTTAAAAGAGATTCTTTGCCACCAGTGCAGGAGTCAACAACAAGTGGTAATCGTTTTGTAGAATGGAATATTATGTATAATAATAAAATGGAAGGCTGACGATAACGAATCGAGATGAAACCGTTTTTGCAAATAGGTCTACTCAAATTAACCACTCTGTGTCCAAATCGTTCGTCGATATTAACCCCCCAACTGCTCATAACTTATAATTATATTCGGTCTGTCCATACAAATGTAACGAATACGTCCCAGTACGGTGATACTGATGGCGTTAACCCCCCGCCACCCTTGTATAATGCCGGTAACACAACTTCGAATATCGGTAAACCTTAATAAATTTGACACCGAAATTTAAAGGGTTGTGTATAATTATAGGTTTGGATAATTTAGAAATATGGTTTAGTATTATTCGAGTTTTTAGGTTAGTATGCTAAGGACAAAATTTTGCTATGTAATAAAATATTATGGGGATGTTTTTATTTGTTTCCTTTGCAGTGGAGACGTCGGGCTATTGAAGTATGGAAACAAAAAGATTTGTAAAGTAGAGAATATCCGGTGCAGAATTAGGGAGGAGTCGGGTGACCCCCGCGCTGGTTCGTACTTGGTGAAATGTTTTGGAAAAGTATCTATCGAGTTGGACCTTGTAATACTTACATAATAAAAAAAGTTAAACTCATAAAACGTAGGTGTAATACATGTCTGCTACACTCTTCAGGGATATAGTACATATAGACACGAGAACAGATAGTAGTTAGTGACATTTTTTAAATTACATAATTTCGTATATTTATTCTTATAAAAAATCAAATTTCTGATTAAACCTTCTCGTAAATCAAAGTAAAGTCTTTGTTTTCTCTTCTCTATTGTATTCGATATAGTGGGGTCTCATAGGTATCCAAAGATACTCTATTGAAGTTGAATTATGCTCGGGAATTTAAACTTTCTACCCATACCTAATAGTAGTACAATCTATTATTATGATCTATAAAGTAAGGACATTTCAAAATAAAAAAGAGTTGAATAAATCTAGTAGAAACCGATCGATTTCCATTGTTTAAACAAATCAGAGACAAAAGGCGAACGCCGCTAAATGCCATCCGATTTGATCATTCAATTAAACCTCAATGGAAGAAAAGAGGTTTACAGTCAAAAATCCTTATAAATCACACTGGCTGATATTAATTGGTTCGATTATAAGCGGCCTTTTTGATCGCTATCGGTTTTTAGACGATTATTAATATTCTATTTTCGAATAATTCAATTGTGTGAAAAATGCCTTTGAGCTGCGAAGGGTTGGGTGAGAATAATACTTTTATATTATTTTCTCGAATATTAACATTTGTATATTTATGAAAATAAGAGTATGGTTTAATTTATTATTATTAGGTCTATGAAGATAAAAATCAATACCTATCTAAAACTTTTCCTTCTTTCTACAGTCCCGGGTCCTTTAAACGTGGCGTGCGAAAAAGCATCTGATGAGGCCGTCATGCTAAGCAGCACCACAGACCCTCTTTCCTGGGACTACGCCTTCAACTTACCATCAGGTGAGGAAATGAATATGAAACACTTTAACATTTAGCGTGTGTTGTTTAAACATATTAAATTTTTATTTTGTTATAATTATATTTTTGAATCATGTGTATAATAAAATAAAAAATAGAATAAAGTACTAAAGTGATATTATACTGATTATTCAATAAGAAGTAACCGAAGATTTACATAATTATGAATACACTATTATTTGGTAAACAAAAAGACACAAGATTAGGCCATTAGCACAAGAAAGTAGCGAGATTAGGTAGCTTAGTACTTAAGGAGCCAACCTTGCGGTCGAGAGGTCCCGGGTTCGAATCCTGGCCATTACACTAATGACATAAACCCATTCCTAACACAAGCAATTGCTTAGCTGTAGAGCTGTAAGAATATTAATAAATTCGGTTGCTGAAATTTTATTAAAAAAAAAGAAAAATATGCCACAATCTACAAAACTATTAACCCAAAATAACGTCTTGTAATTTAATTCCAAGAAGAAAAAAAACTGATATTTCCAAATAATAAATCATTTTCACATCATCATACAAATATCAAAATAAATCTCATAAATACAAAACTAACTCGAAAATATCTACACTACGACAACTCTAAAACATCAAACCCTGTAATGAATTAGGGGCATTCTAGTTAGGTCCCCCTGTCCCCGTCCCCCGGTGGTGAGGGCCCCAGCAATTTTATCGAGTTATAAATTTGAATTTGTATAATACTATAGCATTAACGCATGATTTATATTACTTGACTCCGGTAAGATTTCAAAGATGAAAAACAATAAATTATGTAACCGTAACTATTGCGTTTAATGGCGATCGTCGAGAAAGAATAGTGTGGATGTGAATGTGTAGTGGAAAAATGTATTTGGAGCTATTTGTGATTGATGGTGGAGCAATTTTTTGCTCGGTAGGCAATGGTTAACGGACTTAGTTATTAAGGTGCCACCATTTTCACAAATAACGGCTCATAATCATTGTTTGTGCAAGGGGTTGCCTTAGAAAGTGAAACTGGGCCAACAGCTTTTGTTTTTTAGGCCACTTAGGTGTTCAACAAGCACATGACCTACCTGTTGGTAAGTTCTTACCAAGGGAGGTCCAATATTTTTATAGAACTTTTATTACTTTATGTCAAATATTGACTAAAATATTTGTACTTTGTATGATTTTAGATTGACATGGCCATATTTATTTCTGGTAAAAAAAAACCAACAAACATGATAAATATCTTGTTGACTGTTATATTTTAAATATGGTGCTTTATTCTTTCCTAAAACTCTAATAATATGCTAATGTGTTTCATCGGTATGTATTGTAGGTAATTCTATAATACCTATGTATTATCTGTTCTTTGATTCCTCGTACATTACTAATAAACTCTAACTGATCTTGTTGAATAAATAACGTGTCGTGAAACCTAACTAAACAAAAAATATTAAAATCATATAAACATCGTCTTATCCACGCTATCATAACACCCAAGAGTTGACGACTTTTTACTTGGCCGAATTTATGCGACACATTTAGGAGGCGCTCGTCGTATACAAGTCAGTTAAATATTTAGCTCCCATCCAAATTTATACGGTTTATACTGGAGGCACGATTTAGTTCCGCGCCGTAAATAGACATGATTGATAAGTTCTATTGTGCGCTCAAAAAGAGCTTTCGAAGGAAAACTTTTGAACTTGATTATCCTGAAGTTTATGTGTAAATGAATGAGTAAATAATGTATAACGCCGTATTTATACGCTTTACCTATTATTTACTTACATATAAAATGTTACGTTCGTATGTCATATGTCATATTATATGAATATTTTTTTTAAATAAACGGTGGTGTAGTTGTTAGGCTTTTTAGAGCCCTTATAACCAGAAACAACCGCTATAGATATTCGGATTACAACAGGGACCGAAACTTTAACGTGCTCTCCGAGGCATGACCAGACCAATGCAAATAATCATATTCCTGCATAGGTACTAATTATATGCACCGAGTATGTATCGTAATCATGCCTACTGAGCAGTAGCCGCGTTACACACATACATTAATACATATACCTATACTTTATAGAAAAAAGATTATATAGAAAAAAGATTTTGGCCACAATTTCGATAGTAAAATCGTAAGGAAGTCCTAATTTGGCGAAAAAAAGATTTTTTTTTTACACGACCCATACATTTTTCTGTTCACGTGTACATTATTGCCATACATAAAGTATTTTTTTTTTCTTTCAAAATTAAAACTTCCAGTAGATTTTGCTACCGAAACTGTGTGTGAAACAAAATATTCTTTTTCCGAAACCACTATAAAATCACCGAGTATATGGAAAGATCAAGAATTTTATTCTGCACTCACCAGAAATCAATAACAATAAAGAAAATCTAGATAACCAATCTCTCCTCAGTGATACAATGTACCATCTTCAAAAGCAAACATACAAAACTAACAATAAAATATAATAAATTAAGACAAAAATATGTTAAATTAGGCATCGTCCACACAAAATATGAGTCGTAACAGTGATATACAATTTGAGTCGTAACAGTGATATACAAATTTGAGTCGTAACAGTGATATACAAAGTGATCGAATCTACTGAAGGGATCGATACTACGACTGTAGTTGGATTTATTTATTGTTTTTTTTTTCAAAGGGTCGACTTTTATTGTCGAATAAAGATGAGTATTTAGTGGCGTTTATAAGGTTTTATGTGAGGTCAAGTTTGTATGGAAAAGGATTTCTATTTTCTCGTTTGTGTCTATTGAAGGTAAGATGAAAAAGGGACTTTGGGATGATATGAATTAATTCATTTTAAAATTAATAAATTTAGTTCGATTAAACTTAGAAAGTTAAGTTTTTGCACAACTGAATTGATGTCGTTATAGTTCAGTATCACGTTTTTCAATCAATTAGCCTATTACAGTCTCAATATATTGGGAGGTTTTTACCTATTGTTTGCACGCGGTATTTTGCAAACGGTATGTTTCAAATACCTACTTGCCTAAATTTTTGGGGAAAGTAAACCCACCACTTGTCTTTATCTTTCCATACTTCAACGACATCAACTGTCAAAAGAAAAATATGCCTACAATTCCTATACAACTACTTCTGTTGTCAACCGAGCAATCAATGTCTAACATTAATTGTAATCCTATTGGGCACATACAAGACAGACGTGCATAGTGTGTACTCAACATTGTTTTGTACCATATTGGAAATAAATCATTTTATTTTAAGTGCATTTTTCGGACCAGATTTCTGCAAATGATAAGAGATGAATGACGTAATTATGGTTGATAATAAATAACGAGCGCTTAACATCAAATTGCTATCAAAATAATATAAAAAACACTGCTACTAATCCAAAAACCAACGGTAAAAGTTAATTCTTAAAAGTCGTCTTCCATACTTTTGTCGCAAGGGTCATATCTCGCTTGGCGCTGGCTTTGGTTCACTGGTTGCCTACCACGCATTTATCGTTCCTTAAATTTACATACCATAGATATTTTTATAACTTTCTTTCAAGTTCTTTGCGCAAATCTTTCAGTGATCTGAGGTTTATTGCACATTCCTTTTTTTTTCACTGTTTTACACACAGCACTGACCTTTCAGTGGCGGCCATATTTATCTAATACCAGTGGACATGCCCCCATAGATAAAAGACAATTTGATGGCAATTTGGTTTATGACAATCGTAAAGTCTTTGTGGCGGTAGTGAATGCGCTTACTACGCAGGGGGCGTGGATTTGATTCTCGCTCAGTGTTAATATTTGTGTGCATGAATATTAATATTTGCATTGGTCTTTTATAATATGAATATATTTACAAGAAAAAAAATGTAGGTATCTACATATGTTTATCCACATTTTAGAACCCATAATCCAAGCTATGCTTACCAAGTCTAGGTGGCGTTGTGTAAAATTGTTCTACAATATTTATTTACCTACTTTTTTTAACCATGCGCATAACCCCTAAGGTTACCAATCTCACCGGAATCGGTTAGAAAGGTTCTGACGGACTGGAACCAGCTAAAACGCACGCCGTCTTCGGGTCTTCAACAAATTCCTCGCACCCCTACCGACCCAAGGCCATCTCCATAGAGATACCCCCCTTCGGGTGTGGGGACCACGGTGTCCCCTTTCAGCCTTCGGGTACGGAAAGGCGCGAATCTTCTGTTAGGGAGACAGGCGGCTCCACCCGTTGCCCTCAGGCCAGCGCTCATGGAGAACGGAGATCATTCTGCGACCTCCGACGCCCGAGACGCCTCCGCTAAATTAAAATAATAATGTGTATAATATTCGCAACGCATCAACCAGGTAGGTATATTACATTAAGCTAACACAAATAGATTACAACTAATAATAATTTATCATAGATTATTTCAGTAACAAATAAAACTATAGAATTAGTTCCGTAGAACATCAGACAAAGACAAACGGAGGCGCCAGATTGATGGGCGACTCCGGCGCAGCACTGATGTATGGACGTCATATATTTGTGATAAAATTAGACAAACTAATGTTCACTCGGTACAATAATATTGTTTGATATGTAGTTTCATTTATATTGTGGCGGTTTCAGTTTGAATTGTCTATGTTTCAGCCATTTTGGTTCGTTGAGATTTATGATCGCCACTATGTCTACATTTTTTAGGACACATCAATTTGATTCGCCTCGCCTGATGGTAAGCTCAAGGCAATGTCTCAGGAACAGTGGTCACTATTACAAACACGTAAAGTGTTACAATGGTGTCACTCAGCTTGACGGCCTCATCAGATGCTTTTTTACACCCCGCTTGAAGGACCCGGGACTGACGGGGCGCGACTTAAGCGATAGCAATCAAACAAACGTAAGATTTTAAGTTGGAAATCCCTTCAAAAAACCGCATCATAATCCGTTCAGTAGTTTTTGCGTCCATCGCGGACGAACATAAACTTTTTACAATTATATAATAATATAGATAAAATGTACGATACCAAAATATCATCCTACGTATCTCCTAATTTCCACGGCTGTCTACCCAAGGAGAGTTCCTCATATTGCACCACAAACTAAGGCTTCAATCACTCATTCTGTTAGCAGTTTGCATTTCAATCAATCAATTTATCGAGGGCGTGGGCGTTTGCCTAACTTTGCGTATCGTTTCCGGCATATAACCTAGCACGAAAATCTTTCATTTAATCTATGATTGTGGTACTTGGGCTCCTACACAACAGTAGCACCATGTGCTATCCTCAAAAGACACTGAAAATAAGTCTATTTATAGCTCATTTTGGTATCAAGATATATGCAGGTAACTGTACAGTAAATCGAAGATAAATAAATCCAATAGATGGCTCATACGTTGCTTTGAGACGAGAAATGGAAGAGAACTTCAATTCAAGACGGGTTTATGTAGCTCTCAGAAAATCATTCAAAAATTCTTTCGCTGGTTCAGTAGTTAGATCTACTGAGATGAGACTAGTAAGAAACTCAATAGGATTAGCATTAAAAACCCATAAACTTATCAAATTTTCTATGGTAATTAAAAAATAATCGTGTATAAGGTATTTGTGCTATCTCGAAAACCTGCCACCAAAAAAGAAAATGCCTTTTGACGATCTCTTGAAAGGAAAGTCTTTTCTAAAAGCAAGAAAAAAGTAATTTCTAAAAAATTTTTATTAAATTTATTAAATTATATTAGAATAATCACCTTCTTAATTCACACTACTATACCAAGTAAAAATATTTATTACCCGTGGAGATATGATTTTGTATGTGTAATATTCATACAATAACAATAAACATTACACTATTTTCACCTATATTTGTTATTTATTTATGGCACATCAATTTGACTTCACTTCGCCTGATGGTAAGCTGAACGCAAAGTATCAGGAAAGAGGGTCACCATTACAAACACGTACAGTGTTACAATGGTGGCACACAGCTTGACGACCTCATTAGATGCTTTTTCACGCCCCGCTTAAAGGACCCGGGACTGTATGAAGAAGGATACACGTACCCTTGTAAATAATTCCAAGACTTATAGTATACCTATACGAGGCATCTTCATAAATAGCCATTACACTTAATTCCTAGCTATTCAATATTTATAACACACAATACTTAACAAGAAAATTAATCAGTATCTAGCCTAGTGCAGTCGCATCCCGGGTAGGCCGGACCTAATCCCGTAAAACATCATTAAATAACTCACAGTAATGGAAACCGATTGGAATCATCGACCAGTTAATTGGTTACCCGCACTTTATAATATACAATTAACAATAAATAATATGTGGTATCTCATTAACCTACAGGTTATCGAATAAATGAAATATCGGTGATGTTTCTGCTGACGGCCATGATTTTTTTGGTGATAGCATGAAGTATTATCCTTAGAGGATAAAAGTGGTAGGTTTATTTATGCTTTTAACTGTACTTTTGATTAGCGTTTTAAAAAACTGCCTCGGTAGGCTAGTGGTATGAGTAAAGGACTGCTGAGACGAAGTGTCGGGCTCGATCCCAGGTTTTACCTTGGCACACACCAATGATTTTTCGCTGCTTTTCGAAGTTATGTGTGTATTTATTGCAAGTTTATAAGTGCCCGGTTAATGGCAATAGGCTCGCCACATATTACATTGGGACCTAAACATAAACTGGAGAAATGTGGGTGCTAGCACCTCTGCCTACCCCTTCGGGGATGCAGGCGTGAGTTTATGTTATGTTCCAAAAACTGAACTGCTACGAATCCGGCCACTTAAGAAACACAGACCTATTCAGAATCTGACTATCAGCAAATGTGGCCTGCTCCGCCTAAAGGGTGCGAGTGACATACGTATTTTTACATGGAGGTTGGATATGACGGAATATGCCGTCCCAATTGAGCAGTCCGACTGGGGAAGTACTTCCGCCCGACAGAATACCGCGGCTAATACTAACCTTGTGTTGTGTTCAACCGTTCGAGTCACCGAACCACTTGGTTCTTGATGAAATATTGAATGGTTCGGTGAGTCTTTCCTCTGCCACACCATTAAGGTTTGGAGTTCCTTACCAGCTCACGTGTTTCATTCTTCGTACAGTCTTGAGTCCTTTAAGCGGAGCTTGAAAAAGCATCTGACGAGGCCGTCAAGCGCCACCATTGTAACACTGTACGTGTTTGTAATGATGCCCCTCTTTCCTGAGACTTTGCCTTCAGCTTACCATGATGCGGGGCGAAGTCAAATTGACGTGCCTTAAATCAAAATTATGATTGTTTAGTCATTCACAATTAATTAAGTTCATCAGTATTTTATTTAATAATTAGAGCAGGTATCATCAGCAGTAAAAATTATGAATACCAATCAATAACTCACCTAGAGTTATTATTTTTATTCAATTACAAGTGACAATATTATTATGATGTGACCTTTGCATTACAATATACGTTCCTGAATATTTTAATCAATAGTATATTTAAAGTACCTATTTGTTCCACTATGACACAATCTACTCTCCATGAGGATATAGGGCTCAAAGTCAACCCGTAATCAATTTTCCAGGCCAATGGTGAAAAAAATACGCTTATTTTTTTCATTTACACGAAAAATTCGTATTGTAATGTGTGAAAGTGTCATCATATTTCATTTTCTGTCGGATCACTTAGCTTGGCACCGTTTCCATTGGCACACGTCATGTATATATATGTTGTAACGACTTTGTGAGATATTGTGTCAATTTTTTAATACATTTTAAATATTCTGTTTCAACATCTGACAAATGTGTTTCGGTAAATTTAGACAAGATTTTTTTATGAGAAATGTAACGTCTGTAATTTTTCTGTTGTATTTGTATTAACAGTAGTACCAACCGCTAAATAAGTAGATTCTCTCTGATACTTTAAACTAATTACAGTTGTCACTGTTAAATCTATCGGGATATTTACCATGTTTGTTGATTTCATTGAGTAACCGATATTTCGGCGCTGTTGCAAGCTCCATGATCACGGTGTACTGTACCAAAATATCGGTTACTCAATGAAATCAACAAACGTGGTAAATATCTCGATAGATTTAATAGTGAATATGTAAATGACCATGTCAATCTAAAATTATACATAATTACAGTTTGTTTGTAAGAGATCATATGACAGTACCTGCTATAAAAACCGCAGTAGTCTATAGGGGAAGGCGAGAGCGAAAAAATGTAAAACACCATTTGTTTAGGATAGATGAAGGAGTAAAGGGTCAACGTGTTCCTATGTGAAAGACTCGACTACACCAAGTCTTGCACTGGCACTACGCTTGGGAACCACGTGAAAATAATGTTTATAGTGTTGGATCTATTACCGGCGGCTGAAATGGGCCTGTTAAAGACATATTTGGTTTCTAAAATCTATTAGTTTAAAAAGGTTTTCCTTATGAACTACTTGGGTTTTTTGATCCATTTATAAACATTTACTTAGTCTACATAAAATAATTTGCTTGAATAGCAAGTGAATAGCTCATTTCCACGCTTGTGGGCCAGTATTCTCGCTCGTAGGCCTAATCCGTCAAATGATTTCTAGGCAACAATGGAAAAACACCCAACACTAGTGGCCACCGTCCAGCCTGCAGTGTCCAGATAGTGGCCGATGATTTAACGCTCAACTTTTGACACAACTAAGCTTTTTGGACACGGCCGCCTCCGACTATAAATAACGTCTTACGTGAACTTGAGAATATGGCGTGAAATACGAGTGGGCGGCGATTAGGGACCTGCAGATAAGGATAAGGGATCCGGAACGACCATTAGTGGAAAAAAATAAGTACTGCCTAAATAGTAGATTTTGATATTCATGTTTCTAGCCAATTAAATAGACACCATTTTAAGAAATGGGTCTTCGTCACCAGCAGTGTTAAAGGGGATAAAATTTCAAAAGTGTCGCCGGTAGAAAGTACAATCTTACCCTTATAAAACGAGAGGCCGTTCTAATTTCAGATACTGAATTTCAGATATGTACAGAATTTAAGATACAGAAGTTAAGACACTGAATTTGAGGTACTGAATTTAAGATACTGAATTTTACACATAGAAAACAACCGGCCGTTTTGATTTCAGATACTAAAGATCATCATTCTCTGAACCTTTTTCCAACTCAGTTGGGGTCGGCTTTCCGGTCTAACTGTGATGCAGTTGAACTTCGATATTTTCCGTGAAGCGACTGCCATCTGACCCCCATAACCAATGGTCCAATGACCAATGGCGATATCGAGATTCCAATATATATATAGGTACATAATTTAAGATACATAATTTGAGGTACTGAATTTAAGATACTGAATTTCAGATATAAAATTCTCCGCAAAAGACTTTGAGAGAGGGAGAGAATTTGAGAAGACACCGTTACCAAGTCACTTATAGTCTTTTGTCACTACCTGGCACTTTTAACCTTCGTGTGGCCTTACATAAAATTCTAATTATACTTTACCCAACACGGAAATCAAACCACCGATATCACGATCGTATGTGAGCATACGTGTTAATACATCAAAGAGGTAGTCATAAAATAAATCATATTGATTTAAATGTACTGTTTCCTAATTTATTATAAGTCGTTAAAATTGATATTTTTTTACATAATATTTATTTTTTTAAGTTTTAAGTTTATGCGATTGTTTATTACACATACCTACACACACCGTATCAATACCCAAAACTGTGCGGGACTATGCCTCTCATCCTAGCAGAAGCTACGGCGCGCTAACAGTAGCCTTCCCATACGCGGGGGCTAAATAGGAACACCATGGTCCCCACATCCGAAAAGGGCCATCTCTCTAATCTATAGATGGCACTGGGTCTGCCGGGGCGTGAGGGATATGTTAGCTACCTCACCTTCGGTAACCAAAGACCCGAAGTCGACGTGCATTTTAGTCGGTTCGAGTTGACGACATTCAGTTCAGCCCGTAGTCGGTGAGAGTGGTATTCGTGGGGATTATGCGCACGGAATAAAAAGACTGTGCGGAATGTACAAGACCGTGTGAAGTCGAGGGGCCGTGCTTCATTTCGCACTGTCTACTTACTTGTAGTACTTTGATGTACTTTGAAGCCAGCAAACTTACCCTTTCTCTTGATTTCGTTATCTTGACTTTCCGTCTGTTAATGAGCACATACTAGCTCATATGTGAGGAAGATTTAGAATCCCGAAGATTTTAGTGGTGCTTCAAAAACCTAAATATGCAATTGACACGAAGCAATTCGGTCATTATACGCTAACATTGTAATTAAGAAACAAAGTCCACGGCAGATTTATGGTTTGTCGTAATATTTTATTTCACACAGCTCCTTTAATAATCCACACGTATAACCAATACAACGGAAAACTAACTGTACAAATCAAATTAAGGCATTAGTCCCATTGCCAGCGATGAACGAGTAGCGATTAACAAGTCTGTAGCTCTAATAGTGTAATAGCGTCATTGCCTTGCATCTCGAAAGCGAAGTTATTGCGCTGGTAAAACATATATACAACAACCATAGGGCCACGGCCCACCAGGCTTGATTACCTTGGTGCCTCGTTCCATTACAAGTCTTTATGCGACTTTGACAACCAACGATACTACTCGCTTGTGATGGCTGCTAAGATTGACATTCCTGAATGTCTCACTAGGTGGGTTATCCTGACCGCCAAGTTCAGAGATTATTTATTAGCTATTATTATTTAACAAGTCTTGTCGTTACGACGGTTCCAGTAGAAAAAGAATATCACTGACTGTATCAACAATTGAATGTAGTACATTCATTCACACGCGATCTATATCTCCTGAGGTTATAGACAAAGGAAGATTCTATTGGTGAAAACGACAGCCGACGATAGTGACGTCATCCTAACGTAACTTTTTGGCAAATGGTTCGTGCTAGAGTCACAGAGCGGTGGCAAATGTAGCTATGGATTCTCTTCTGTACGTTTTTTGAGCGAGAATAGCGTCGATATTTGATCGTTTCTCGTTGCCAATCGGACAAATGCCTAAAGTGACTTCCACGAATCAATATCGTTCGACATATTATCTTTCCTTCAAAATTCAAAGAACACTTAAAACGAATACATTTTATATCACTTTCGGTAAGATTGACCCCCAAAATGAATGGTGCGCTCGTAAAGTTTTACTCGTCTCGAAATCACTACAGTCGATGTCCATGTTACTGTATATGTAATAATACGTGTTTTTATTATAATAATATATACTTTTATTGTAATAATATATGCTTTTATTGTGTCTGAAGCGGTCATCAGCGCGTGAAGGGTGCTGAAGAAAGTTTGATATGGTCACAACTTGGAGTAGCAATCTTGGAGGTGGTATTTTTCAAATTTCCATTTATTCTCAACCTGTACCACTTGTAACTCATAGTTGGCGAAATGTGGGTGTTTAATACACCTCTGCCTATCCCTTCGGTGATTACGGACGTGAGCGTATGTATGTATGTATGTACCACTCGTAATTTGAATTTTTTTCGCCCACAAACCCACACTTCGCCATTTTATGTTTAGACACTTATAAACCTGCGATAAATACACATATAACTTCGAAAAGCATCGAAAAGTCATTTTTTTTTTTTAAATATTCACTAAGCAGACATGCAGATAATTAAGTATATTAATTTATTAAAAAAAATATAATCCCTTCGTTCATAAAAAAGTAATGAGATGAGTGCTAAGTTAAGATATGCTCTTCAGCTTCATCTAATAAAACTCAAATTAAGTGGAAAGCACCTTCAAGGCCACAATATATCTTATATAAACAGAAGACAAGGTTGAAAACATAAAGTTATACTTAGAGGAACAAAGTGTGCGAGTGACATACGTATTTTACACAAAACCCAGGCGTGAGAAAGTAACAGAATAGTGTTTTGTGTTTACAAACCGTGAAACGCTTTTTTATAAACTATTATCAACTTCGACAGCAATAGATATTGCAGTGACTTCAATGTTTCTACACTAAAGTCACAACACTCACATTTTAGATTCTAAAGATACGGTAATAAAGGACTTTGTGGGTCTATTTACGCCAGTAATATTAATATCTCTATATGGTTGAAAATCACGCGCAAGTCCTATTTGTTTTTCTAGTTATATTAAAAATTAGCTGCTACCCTCGGCTCTACCCGCGTGGAGTTCTGACCCCGTTTTCGCGGCAAAAAAATACCTTCCTTAGATTTCAAGGAATAAATAAAATAAAATTACACGTATTGGTTTAGGCACCCGTCTTCGAGTTTTACACATAGCAACATATTTTTTAGCGAATAATTCTTATTTATATTGATGTGAAAGTTTGTTTATAAATTTGGTACTGGGATAGCTATAATACCTACTCTGAAATAATATACAGAGGTTCTCTTACGTAGCGAGATTTAAATCAATAATTTAAGGCGGGTGAAGCTATGCTCATCAAATAGAGTTCCAAAAAAAAGTGTAAAGACTCTCGACTTCTAACCATCCTCACCTGTAAGCCTGCAAATTAACACATTACACACTGTTACACATGCAAAAGTCAGAACTGACTATCGAGTCGGTTTCATAAATGAATGTACACGTTTACGTTACTTGTGCAAGTGTGGGCTTGTGCAATTATACTTGAACGTGTTTGATAAAGCGGCTGATGAGGAATGGAGGTAGGCAGCCGAAGTCCGGCTAAGTGGTTTATGTCCAGCCATGAACTGCCGCGGACTAATTCAAATTCAAATTCAAATAATTCGTTTTCAGATTACTTTTTTTGTTAGTAAAGACTTACTACTAATGATGATGATGTTTCTAGCTGCCATAAGGTAAGAAATATAACATAAACATAATCCTTTCTTTCGTATATCCTTGTCTTCAGCAATAAATGGCAAACATTGTCCATCGCACATCTCAACATTGGCTTCAACAACGTGACATTATTCAGAATCATCTCACATCAAAGTGTTCGTTATATTTTTTATGGTAGAGCTAACAGTAAAGCCAGATCACCATTTAGATACGAGACGTTTTTGTCTTCCTTATATTGTTTGAGAGAAAAAAAATGGCATGTTTTGAATAAATCATTTAAGTTGTAGGTAGTTTACTTATCTACCAGAATTTACTTTTTTCTGGGCATATTTTATTTAAATTCAAATTAAATATAATAAAAATGGGATAATATTTATTTTTAAGTAACATATATACAATTGTTACTACATGAGATAGAATATTAATAACTATATAAAAAATACATCCACACCAATACTAATAAACTAATTATTGTAATAAAATTAAAACTAAAATGAAAAAAAAACAAAAAGGACTTAAAAAAAATGTAGGTTGTACATAAACATCGACACAAGAAAATCTATGCTTGAAGCTGATGAATAAAATTGAACTAATTTAATCAGTTCGCGGGTTCAATTCTCGCTTAGTGTAAATATCTATCTTCTTCTTTTCTCCGTGCGGTAATCCTCACGGATAACCCACGCTGAAGTCAACGAGAGTGCTTATGTCGGACTCGAACCGACCAAAACTATATGATTATTGCGGGCCATCAACTGCAGCGGGTAAGGTAGCCTTTGGCATAACCGTCACGCCCCTAGCTGACCTAGGGTCATCGAATGCTTTCTCGGGGATGCAAATATCAGTCTGAGAAATGCATGTTGTTCAGTTTCAATGTCCATACATTTTTATCACAGATTATTTTATATGAGGCGAGTGTGGATGGTACCGTCGGAAGGAAAAGACCTAGGCGCACATACCTGGACCAAATCGGGGAAGTTTTATAAAAGGGGCAGGTCAGGAGTACCCTAAACCGACGAGCATGCATGAAGAAGGTAATGAGAGTGAATGAAGCAAGAGTAGTATGTCGTGATCGTAGCAAATGGAGATCCGTAATCTCTGCCTATAGGAAAGGCGTGATTTTATGTATGTATGTATGTATTTTGTAGGAGACAGGTAAACAAATAGTTCTACTAACACACATACAATATTAAGTGCATATCTAGGTTTCATAACGAAGTACATAACATAACATAAACGCATGCCTATATCCCTGAAGGGATAGGCAGATGTGCTAGCACCCATATTTCGCCTGTTTAGGTCCCGATAGGTGGCGAGCCTATTGCCATTAACCGGGCACTTATAAACCTACGATAAATATACACATGACTTCGAAATCTCAATACCTCGAACTCGATACCTCGTCTCAGCAGTCCTACCCATACCACTGGGCTACCGTGGTAATAAAGAAGTACCTACACATTATATAAAATTTATTAAAACCAAAACGTCTCGAGGCCATGATATCTTTTGAACTATTTATGACATTCAAAACTCATAATTTTCTTGTACAAAGATGTCACACTGATCCATGAAGAAATGCACCACGGTAGATAAACGCGGGTTTGACAGGTAATATGACAGGCCTCTGTTTGTACGGGATCATCATTATCACTGTTTTATGATAATGACGGAATTTTGTAAATATTAGGGCATTTTATTCGGTTTATGAGGTTAATAAGGCAAGCGTAAAGGGCTTGTAACCAGTGCGTTCAGTTACTGATGTTATTAAGCAGTATGTTATTTAGGGCTATGTTGTGAATATTTTTGTTTGCAATAAGCGGGTATCGAACTCTACGCTAACGTCGATATAATGAATTTCCAGATGTATTTATTTGTAAGCCTTATAAAGGGTTAATCAAATCAAATCAAATCAAATTATTTAAGTAGCGTAACATCTTTAATGAAGGAGGACACGACGGTCTCTCCCGTCATAATTGAGCAGTCCGACTGGGGAAGTACCTCCGTCTAACAGAATAACATAACTAATACCTAAAAATTACCTTGTGTTGTGTTTCCGGCGGTGAGTAGGGTAGCCAGCGTGTATTGGAAAGGTTTTGTGTTGTCAGTGGGAAGACCGAGGGCTTAAGTTGTCACCACTATAATTATGAAACTGCTTTATCTCCTACACTGAGGGCACAGAAATTTTTTTAAGGGACACAGAAATTCTCTTAAACTTTATCACTCCTCCTCACCGTTACCCTCCCTTTCCTACTCAGGGTTGGCAGCACAAATGTGATGTATCTGGTCTCGCGCATCCATAGGCCACGGTAACCACTTCCCGTCAGGTAGGCCATGTACTATTCTGTCACATAAATGTTGTATAAAAAATATTGAGTTACAAAATATGACGTCATTTGCACAGCGCCATCTGTCGATTGACTTTAACTATTTCAATTTTGTTATAAAAATCGAGTACTAAAACACTAAAATTCCCGATATATAGCTACTGATTATAATTTTATTGCTCATAAATTAATAAAGATATATTCGCGATACATCGAAAGGTTCTTTTCCTAAATTGCAATTTATGATCAAGCCGTTAACTGCTGCACTTGGGGAGGCTATAAAATGCTGTCAGTTTTGGAAAAAGAATCAAAATGCCATTTACTTCATGCTGATGTGGTTCATGTTTATCTTGTGGTGAATACGGAAACCAACTTGTTGGCGTGACTTTGGTAGATTTTCTTGAAAAACTTGACATTTACCACTTACTGAACATTGGCGACATTGCGGCGATTCTACTGCAGAAGTTGAAGTGGTTCAAATCATGTGGCTGAATATGATTCAGTACTTATAGATTAGCTTTTTAGCGTGCAAAAAATCCTCACACAATACCTCCCCAACAAGGAGCTTGGGAAGGTTATGTCGGACTCGAATCGACTTAAATGCACGCCGTCTTTAGGTCTTTAATTAAGAATCAAACGAACTTATCTGTACTTGATGTTTGATTCCAATTATTATCGATAATATTCGGTATTAACCGAAGACGATCGCATGATTTACTTGTACGTACGTAGGTGTCATATAGTACGTGAGTAGGTGCCATGTTTGTTACACATTTAGAGGATCTATAAATAGAACCGTCCCTGGCAGTATTTTACCGTCTCTACCATGGTGAATGTTCTGATGATCTCTTCCAATTAATCCCACCCTCCCCTTTCCTACACAGGACAACACGTGCAGGGTTAAGGTGTCACTCGCATACTGTACAGAATATTCCATCAAGAACCAAGCGGTTCGGTGAGTCTTTTCTCTGCCGTACCATTAAGTCCTGGAATTCCTTGCCGGCGCACGTGTTTCCTTCTTCCTACAGTCCCGGGTCCTTTAAGCGGGGCGTGAAAAAGCATCTGATGAGGCCGTCAAGCT
Organism: Pelosia muscerda; assembly: GCA_963691645.1. Classification (NCBI taxonomy): domain Eukaryota; kingdom Metazoa; phylum Arthropoda; class Insecta; order Lepidoptera; family Erebidae; genus Pelosia; species Pelosia muscerda. The sequence goes on along the minus strand of OY829102.1, from coordinate 19,136,801 downwards.
GAGCGCCACCATTGTAGCACAGAACGGGTTTGCAATGGTGACCCTCTTTCATGAGACTTTGCCTTCAGCTTAACATCAGGCGAGGTGAAGTCAAATTGACGTGCCATAAATAAAAAAAAAAAGCTATAAAAAAGAAAATCCACCCATACTCCTAGCCACGCGCTGTCAACTTCATTGCGTGTTTTTGATCACACACAAAAATTTGTTACATTTTATTTTTAATAGCGCCAGCATCTCTGGCGTGGAATTACCTAGTGGACGCGAATGTTACGATTTGACGGTTCGATCCCCGTCTGATGCGGTGTTATCGGACTGGGATTAGGATATTGATGATTTCTTCATACTATCACAATCTTTATAATTCTTTAACAGAAAGCACCTCGAGACAAAACTTCACAATAATTTCTTTCATTTTGAAACTCAACACAATCTCTTCAGTACCAATATATTAAGATAATTAAATTCGTAGATCGTTACCCCGCACTTAGCGGACACCATTACAAGGATTGCGTCTGCGCAGAGCTCTCCTTTCACGCGCACAAACAATAACCGTAAACGAGACGTGTGGCAACCGTACTGGTATTTGATGCACGTGCGATTATTAGTTTAATCTGAGTGAGTTTCCATTGTAAACTCTCCTGTTCATCATAAGTGACGATCTCTGTGGCGTGGCGGTAGTAATATAGGTTGTGAAATAAGTGTAACTTTCAGTACGGCATTGTTTATCGTTATGGGAATGCCGCAAGGTAAGTTACTGGGCCCTTAATTTTTGACGAATTTATAAAATAAGTTGAAAACATTTGGCGTAGACTGTCCTCTTAATTAAAGTTGATAGTCGCTCCAGTAAAATAACATAAACATACATAAACATGCACGCCTTTATCGCCGAAGGAGTAGGCAGAGGTGCTTTCGGTCCCAATGTAATTAATAGGTGGCGAGCCTATTATCACGAACTGGGCACTTATAAACCTGCGATAAATACACACATACCTTCTAAAAGCATCTAAAAGTCATTGGTGTGTGCCATGGTAACACCTGGAATTGAACCTGAGGCCTCATCTCAGCAGTCCATTACCCATACCACTAGGCTACCGCGGCTTATATACATATAATTAATATATCCTGGAATATTTATCATTTATTTATTTATTATTATATATTATCAAGTTGTATTACTTCATGGAGAAAGCTTACTGACGTACATGCATAATATTACTAGACAAATTATTGTTTGCTTTTTTTTCTTAATATATTTGTCTTCTCCATTTTCAAGCTATTCTTTTCACACATACAGGAATGAAACATCATTCCCAAACTTTATCGTATACAAATGGAAACATACAATAATCAGGTCCAAACTACATCAAGTCAAAAGTCGAAAGGATAGCCGTCTTACCCCCACGTCAATTTAAAACTCGTAAACTTTTTATTATAACAATAACTACTGAAACATTATATTTTGTATGAAAACCAACGTTTAGCAGCAAATCGCTGATTATTATCGATATTATGTAGGTTACTTACCGCTGAACTAATATAAAATTATACTTAATAAGTTGATACGGTACTTTGGTCGTAAAAATGTATTACCAACAGTGTTGTGGATGAAATACTTTTGAAGTGAATGGATGAGAATTATTGTATACTTTGTAATATTTCTCAGTATCCAATATTAACGCTGTAATTTTAATTGAAAGCTTAAACATTAACTACCTTTATTAAAACGGTCGATACATTTTTGTAGTTGATTTAAAATGCATTTGAAATGACTAATGTTTAACTAAATAGTTTACAATAGCTTTTTTGTATTTTAATCTAATTCTTGTAATCATAGTTCTAATCGTATCGTAATTTTAATTTTGTTTTTGTATACCTAAGCAAGCAAATGTAAGGAATAGAGCCTAACCTAATATTTGCATGCCATGGTAAATCGGCTATCCTGCTGCAGAAGCCATTTTAAGAAAAGAAGAAGAAGAAGAAGAATGGTAAATGTGCTGAACTGTAGTAATCTTATGTAACACCATGTTTGACCACATTTGTGCAAATTAATAAATTTGAATTAGAATTGACCCGCACAAGCCGTGATGAGGGAAGGTGACTCAGGTGTTGGAGGTCACAGAAAGACCTCCGCTCTCCATGGAAACGTTGCTAACTGAGCTGTATGTAAGGAACTTCATTCCAGGACGCTCAAGCTGTGGTATTAACTCGCAGCTGTGGTATTTTCAAGCGACTACAATAGGGGGTTCTTCAAGAACAGCATTAGAAGGTTTCTACAGGGTCGTCAACACGAGTGATGACTCACGGTGACCGATTTCTATTAGTTGACCCGTGTGCTTGTCGGCCACCTAAGTGGTATATAAAACAAAACAGTTCGAGGTGGCGACTTGACATAATCTCTATAACCAGCACCGAGAAGACCCCTCCGCCGGTGCCGGTCATAGAGATTAAGCGTTCTAAAAAAATCTTTGTGATCACAGACCGCGGTAGACCTCTGTCCCACCCTCTCCTTTCCTACACAGGACAACACGTACTGGGCTCAGATGTCACCTGCATACGGTGCGGAATATTCCATCAAAAACCAAGCGGTTCGGTGTCTATTTCCTCTGCCGCACCATTAAGTCTTGGAATTCCTTAACAGCTCACATGTTTCCTTCATCCTAAAGTCCCGGGTCCTTTGCGCTGGCCTTAAAAGACATCTGATGAGGCCGCCAAGCTGAGTGCCACCATTGTAAAACTTTACGAACACGTAAAGTTATAATGGTGAACATATAATGGTGTCACTCGTTCCTGTGACTTTGCCTTGAGCTTTACCATCGGGCGGGGTGAAGCCAAATAAATTTAAGTAGGTTTGTACAGAATTGGCAGTGCGAGAGTGAGGCCGAGTCATTCCGTTAGTGAGCTTGTGTGCCAATTTATACTGAAATGACCCGATCAACCCGATCACAATACTGCAAAAATAATATCATCAGAAAAAACTTACCTAGATTTATTTTTTTCGACAACATCCTTATGTTTACAGTCCCAATCTAAAAGGGTGGGGCGACATAAATCAAAGGGACCTAGTCCCTTACGTGTCAAGTCGCTTAGAGTTGCGTTGCGTTGCGTTGCCGGCATCGAGAGCTACCAATTAAGACACCAATAAATAACCTTAGTTAGGCGGGACTTTGTTAGGCTGAGTACAGATGAGAGGAAATGAATGAATGAAGTTCACAATTCGAATGTTTTATTTTTTCTTTTAATATCCTTGATGCATAGACAGTCATGGTATAGATTGCACTAGGATATACCAATAAGATCTTTGACACTGGAGCTAACCCCACCTACTAGTCACACCTGCTGTTTAAAGGTTGAGGTTTTGACGCCTGTATTTCTTAGTCGCATAAAGTTCACATCAAGAACAGGAACTTTTACTAGTACTAGAGTAAAAGTAGTTAGCGTAGGAACTCGTATGTTCGATTCCCGCACTGGGCTAATATTTAATATATTTAACATCATGACATGAATGTCTGGCTATTTTTATTCATAATATGTTCGTATTTTCAAAAGAAAATGTATTATTGTCTTACAGTATTTTGAACAGGTGGACTCTAAGCTCCATGTTCGAAATGATGTTAAGTGAAACCTTTGAATCATAAAACCTGCACTTAGTCAGTCAGATCTAATCATTACATTTGTCTAGATAAAAACCTGGTGGTGGTGCCTCCTACCGTTAATTACCTAAAATTCTGAAATTTTTACATCATAAATTTCAACCTTTATTCAATTCGTTGACATAAAGAGTTAGTAGACCTGACAGACGTTCGTTTGTGTACAATTGAAAAAAATCAATAAAAATAGTTAAAAGATTCGAAATTTCGTTCGCAGCGCTACAGTATTGAACTTCGATATTTTCGGTGAAGCTACTGGGGGTCTAGACAAAATGCATTCGCTCCGTAGCGAATCAATAGTTACATTCGCCACAGCTCTGTAGCACTAGCATGAACTCCTATCGAATTCATAATGTAAAGGTTTCGAGAGAACGGAGCATTGTGATTGGCAGTCTACCTCTTGTGAAGCTGTGTTCGTGTGTAGCCCGCCAATTGCAATGCTCCTTAGCGCCAATCGAGCACTTTGTATATAAAAAAAACCGAAAATGTTGCAGCCAAATAAATTTGAAAAAAAAAACACCGATTCCTTGCTATGCGGTGTAAGTCGCAAGGAAATGAATTACGTGCTTAGCCGCACAAACACTACCATTTATCGTATTGGAGAGTATCAGACGAGATCACCTTCTCTTATGCCATAGTCACGTAAAAGTACAGTTGCATATTTTTTCCAACGTTTTTTGAACAACAATACACAACAAACGATTTTTTATATTTCCTGCAATAAATACGATTGGAATACGCAATCACATACAATTTTATCTAACAGTATACAGTAATAAGTAATGGAACAATAGGCGTCCGCAATATCAACGCCTCTTAATGAAATATGGGCGAAAGTGATATTAGTTTATATAACTTTACTCAAGTTGAACTGCACGACCCCCTCATTTCTCATAGATAGGTCATGGAAGACTGGTTTTGTAGTCCATCATGGCGTTTTGATGCACATTTACCAATATGTAAAATGAACACTAAAAGTAGAGTTAGGAATACGTGAAATGACCAATGACCAAATGACCATCACGTCAAATTACTAATACGTGAAATTACTTAATTACTAATACGTGACTTCGATGAGTCTTTTCCCAACTCGAGAGAAGGAAAACTCGAAATAAACCCCAGTACCAACTCGTATGGCCAACATGGAAACAGTACATAGACCAAAGCCTCCCAAATTGGGTGAGGTCTATACAGGGTGTAAGGGGAACGCTGCCGAAGCCGAAGACCCCTGGTAGTACTCATGGTACACATCATATTGGCAATAAAAAAAATACGATAAATCAATTTTTTTTTTTACTTTTTTTTTTTTTCAACTTTTCTTTTCGCATTGTTTACTCTATCGTATCAGTAAAACTAAATGAAACGACCAACTCATGTTTTTTTTTTCATGAAATTTTTATTTCATTCGACTTTACTAACACGATGGAGAGTTAATAAAAAAAAATTAAGGAATTGAATAATAAAAAACAATTGCGTTGCGTTGAATTTTTGTACCAATTTGTGCCTATATGTTGTGTACCATGTGATGGGTACTACCAGGGGCTACAGCAGCGATAGAGTAACTATTTATTAATCTGTATGTATTAATCTATATAGCGATAGGCTAATTGATAATCCCTTTTGCATACAGCAGGATAGGATGCTATCTCCACTTCATCTGTAATTCAATACCGATGCTGTAAGCCTCTTTAGGTATGTACTTACATTACGATAGGCAGAGACACTAATCTTCTATAATTATAAACCCCATAATAATAAATCTTGCACCATTTCTCTACAAGTTCATGTCAACGATCCATTTCTGATAAATAAGTCGATGATTTATAAACCAAACTAAAATATATAGGTGCAGCCTAACCTCATATATTAACATCACGCCTCCAAAATAATTTATCTATCACTAATCACGGATATATATCAAAGTTTACAATTAATTAAAACAATAGTTATTCCAAAGATATCAAAGTCCAGAATAAATCTTATGGTATTCAGAAAAACCCTAAGGCAGCAACGTAATTTGTCCATTTTACTGTATTTATACAATCAAATCAGTACTCTAAGATTAACAAAATAAAGTTCAAATTCTTGCACATATATGTGACTTAGAACTTGACTTGGGTGTATTAACTGAAATAAGGTAAATCGAATTCTAAATTCAAATCTAAACAACTGACTATCGTTTACTCTCTCTAGTAGTATCAAACATTATGCTATCCAACGAAAATTGAACCGTATCTACTAAGGACTAAGATGTATATTTGAATGAATATTCAAAATCGATAATTTTAGTACATAATATCAATCACAAATCAATAGTGACATGGCTCTGCCCAGTCCATATAGAAGTTAATTGTTGCTTGCGCACATTATCATTAGTTGCTGCATCGTGCGCTCGCGCAGCCAGATAATATCTGCAGATTATAAATTTACGTAAGTCATAGGCATGATTGTGGATCAGTGTTCAATAAATGATGTGCTGGACTAGAACTATTTTACTATTATATTCTCTATAACCTGAAAAAAAATTGAATTGAATTCTCGGAGTAGAATTGTTCCACTCCAAGAATTCAATTTTTTAATACCATTCAGGCGGCAAGCACATGGGTGTTATTTTTTTTATTCAGGGCTCGTCAATTTGACTTCACCCCGCCTGACGGTAAGCTGAAGGCAAAATCAACGTACGTGCGTATGGTAGGTATATTAACGGCGGTGTGTGTAAAAGCATCTGTCGAAGCTGTTAATGTGGAATCAAATTTTAGAATTGTTACCTTCTAAAATGTTGGTATTCTTTCTAGATTGAACTTTAGCATCCCCTTACCATCAGGCGAGGTACAGTCAAACTACCGAACGGTTTGTAAAAAGTACATAGAATTGTTTTCAGTGAGTAGTCATAGCAATTTTGTTTTTCAATAATTATACCAATAAAGTTTAGCTCTATATGTATTTTGTGTTAAAATATTTTCTTATTATATTATCTACAATTTCATTTTCCGAAAATAATAGATCAAAAATTCGTCCATCCTCGTATTTCATGTCAGCTTAAGATGACGCGCGGCTGGACCCGCCATCCGTATCTCTGAATTTTGATGAAACACCTCCTTGCATTGACGTTTGCGAATGATTTATTTTATCTATATTCTAAGACAGATTTATTATTAAAAGGGTTGATATGATACGGAACCTTTAAATGTCGGCCATCTTTCAAAATGGCGATTTCAAAGGATGTTATGTCAAGGTGCTTGTTTTAATTTATGCTAAAAATATTTAAGAAGAAATGGTAAAATGGTTAAGGTGTTGGATTGGATATTAAGATAGTGGGTTCAAAACTCATAAAGAATCTATTGTAATACACAGGCAAATTAGTTTAGTTGGAGAAGTTTGTTGAGTCGTTACGGGTAGTTGAAGCCCTCAAAAGTCTAACTTGGAACTTCGATATCGCCATTGGTCATTAGACCATTGGTTGTGGAGGTCAGATGGCAGTCGCTTCACGGAAAATATCGAAGGTCAGCCGCATCACAGTTAATCTGGAAAGCCGACCCCAACTGAGTTGGGAAAAGGTTTAGAGAATGAGGGAGAAGTTAACAAGAATGTAATGTACTAGTAATGTGTGTCTGCCGTTACTAGTAGTATGTTATCCATTCTGAGAGTAGATACATGCCCTCCAATAGTCTTCGGCTTTACATGAGGTGCCCATTCTAGTAGGGATCCGGCAAAATTTTTGTTTATTTCATCAGTGTGGTAATGGAGAAATAATACTACTGCCCCATCTCATCCCAAAGGATTAAGACAAGATTAACAAAAATCGAATTGAATAAAATATAATTTGATAAAATGTTAGTGTGATGCATGACTCCAATTCGGTCTCTATTCATTCATTAACAGGCGTATATAAAAGACTCCTTCACCTACCTGGTCAAAATTAAAAAAACACCAAATTATGTAAAGAAAGGATGGAAACGTCTGTCTTCAAATGAAGTTTTCTTCAGTTTTTTTCATACATCTTAGGTGAGAGACAGGCACACGGTCTACCTGTCACTCACACTTGTGCAGTGTGCTGCCGGTCCTGAAGAGATGAGGGGGAGTGGAAGAAGAAGGGGAGAGGGGGTACGGTTAAGTTGAAGGGTGTGAAGAGTTAATACTTTTTTGAGCTGTCAGTGTAAATGACAAAACTTAAACTCTCTTCCCAATTTTTTTAACGTGCGCTAAATCCCCACGAACACCACCTCCGGAAAATCTGGTGGAGGTGATTATATCGGACTCGAACCTACTAAAACGCACATCGTCTATGGGTCTTTGATTGCCGGAGGACCCGGCAGACCCGGTGACATCTCTTTGATGTCCTCCTTCCCCTAATGTGGGAACCATGGTGTCCCTATTTAGTACCCCGATATGGGGAGACACACATTGCGCCGGCGCGGCCTGCTTCTGCTAGGGTGACAGGCGGCTCCACCCGTCACCCCCAGGCCCGCGCCCTCTTTCCACTGACAAGACAAACCTCTAGTATCACCAGTATAAATAGAAACCAAACCTATCTAAAGTATATCAAATCTCAATAATGTTGAACAAAACACTCGTACCTACAATTAACATCAGCCGTGTATCGGCCACCCATCCATCCGTCATACCTCGCCAGAGGTAACAGAACCTTTTTGCGACCGTCGGAATTGATGGCCGCACTTTATTGGAGGTGGGACTGAGATGTACAACCGACTCGACTCGATATCAACTGATATAAGGCTAGCTTTGTATGTTGGTGGATTATGTGGTCTTGGTACTTGGGTAATAGGTTTATTATTTGAAATTATGTTACTTAATATTGTCTAAATGAGCAAGAGGACTACGAAATTTGTATTTTTTGTGAAGCTCGATAGAAATTTCATCTAAGAATTATATTAGAAAGCAGGTGTATCAATAATACATGAATATATCGGCTCAGCTTAGTAACTTATTAATTGGAATAAATTCTATGTTATAAAGAAAAAAATATACAAACTATGATAGTGATAATATTTTAGTACCTAATGAAAACAGCTCATCATATTGTATATGATTGTATTCAGAAAACGAGAGTCAAGAACCTTTTTGATTTTATGATCAATAGGATAGTTAGACGCTCAAACAAACAGATAATAGTAAATCTAATACCTACAGTCACTGTTAGAAATAATTGAAAATTAAATGACGCCCATTACTATGGGCGATGAATTAAACCGTTATTACTTAACAAGTTAGTAGAAAATAACTTTCATTTCATTCAAGTTTAGTTGTAGCGCCAAGCAACTACTATATCCATTACTATTCAACGTATTCCATTATTATGGGATGTCTTCAAGAGTAGAGTGAAAAGATTACTTCTAGGCAAGCGTGCTCCACGCTCGTCGACCACATCATCACTTACCAACTGGAACTAAAAAACCCTATACTATTCAGTTATATTTTATCAATACTATTTTTAGATTTTCATAGAGGTAAACACAAAGTATCAAAACCGTTCGGTCGCAGTAACCCGCGCAGACGGCACACTACACTCGTATTACTACAAATCATTCAAGCGGAGCCGTCCTGAAATGTTTCCATTCTTTTATTGATTTATTCAGCATTATTATTAATTTTTACAAATAAATATAAAAAGTCAATATGGCCGGCCATTATTTATTATAACGTTAAACCCGCCCAATCTGATAAGTATTTATATTTATAGCGAGTATTTTTAGTTTTAATTTTTTTTTTTAGTTGCCAAGGTTGTTTGAAGTTCTGCTTAGATTTTTTTTTTATGCTTAGGGTAATTTTAAATATTTCTGATTTGAAATACTGCTTTTATTGACATCGGTGTCATTAAACAAGCTCAATGTCAGTCATTTATTATTCTTTGATTCTTTATACCTGTACTTATCAAATTGGAATAGATCATGGGTATTACCACCGTAAATGAGCCCACATACTCCTTCATTACCGCGTTACCGGGTTTAAAATATCAATGGTAGTGACTAGTGACTTTTAGAGTAAAAACATTGACGTTACTGCCATATCTATTTCTATCGAAACTTTCTCATGTAGGTTTTTTGTAAAGAGACGTGTGCTTAACATATTCACGATATGGTCACCAATTCCCAGTATAGCTTAACCTTCCAATATGTTTTTTTTTATTACAAAACCTCCACCAAAGTCCGTTGAGGTGATTATGCCGGACTCGAACCAGCTAACACGCCGTCTAATGGGTATTTGATTGGCAAAGGTGAGATAATATACAAAATATATCTCTCGCACCCCGGCAGACTCGGGGGCATCTCTTTGAAATGACCAACTTCCCCTAACGTGGAAATCATGAGGTAACCCATCTAGCTCACGATTGCCGCCGTGACCTGTTCCTGCTAGAGAGACAATCGGCTTCATCCGTCACCCTAGGCCCAGAAGACCACCGAATCAATGTATTTGTAATTTAAAATCAGAACGATGGAAATCAAAAGCAAACGACCGCTGTGAATCAGGTGTCGTGATTTATATATTCGATAATGTTAAGACAATTCTCACAGTCTCCCAAACAGCAGAGATCACCGACAACCAAATAAAACACACGTCTAAACAATATGTAGTTGTCACCAGTTGATAGAACCTGTCTTTCAAACTATCTACTGTGATATACTCGCCGGAAAACCGTAACTACCTCTTGTAACAAAGAAAAACCATCCTTAACGCGAAACATACTGAATACATTTTAGCTAGCACATAAAAATTGAGTTGTGTTACCATTTCCACACGTGTCAATATAAACGTATTCCATGATTTCCGAATTTTGGAATTTCCCGTTTTGTATACTATACATTGGTTGTCGTATATCATTGAAAACAAAACTCAACGTATAAACTTATCAATGTATATCAAATTTTGAGTGAGGTATCATGTGTCAAGGTGTTAATGTAATAGAGTTTGTTCCCTTACTTATAGATAAACTAGAGCGATTAGGTGTGCGGGGAGTAGCACTAAACATTTTTAAGGACTATCTTAAAAATCGCAAACAAGTTGTAAAGATCGATTCCTATCTCAGCGACGAAAATACAATAACGTGCGGCGTCCCACAAGGGGGCATACTATCTCCCACCCTGTTTCAAATCTACATGAACGACCTCTGCAAACTAGTACTTGACAAATCAAAGCTATATGCATACGCTGACGATACTGCAATAGTGGTCCATGGCCCAACCTGGGAAGCCGTTAAAGCAAATGCTGAATCTGCCCTCACTAAAGTAATGGAATGGCTAACACGAAATCTGTTATCATTAAATATAAAGAAAACTGCATACATACCATTCTCAATACGACACATAAGTCAGCCTCCAAAAACATTTAACATTACGGTTCACTCATGCGTCACAGCACCATCTTGTACATGTACCAAACTAACAAAAGTTGATACTGTGAAATATTTGGGTGTTCAGATTGATGATGGGCTAAGATGGAACAAGCATATAGATACCCTTACGAACAGAATCATGCGACTGACACATATTTTCAAATCCCTTAGGGGATCAGCAAACCTGGACACAATGAAAATGACCTACTTTGCGCTCTGTCAGTCAATTATAGGGTATTGCATAACCGTCTGGGGTGGTGCAAAGAAAACCGGTTTTCTTGGGGCTGAGAGGGCGCAAAGAGCAGTTCTCAAGGTAATGATGAAGCGACCATATAGATACCCAACCACACAACTATATGCCGACTGTAAGGTCCTCACAATTCGCCAACTTTATGTGCTTCGCACGTCGTTAAGGAAACATATTAGTCTTGACCCATCAAATCCTAATAAACGCACAAACTTGCCGGCAAGTGTTACACACAGAACTACATTCGCAAAACATCAATTCTATGTTCTGGGCACGTACATATACAAAAATCTCCATAAAAACCTTAACATAAGGGATCTAAACAAATATACGGTGAAACGAAAAGTAACAGATTGGCTTCTAAAACAGGACTACGATAACACAGAGTTATTACTGACATTCATCAACTAACATACACAAACATACACACACACACACACACACACATACACACACTCACCCAAACATATAAACACTTACACAACACTAACATATACACAACACACACAGACACACACTCACCTTCACAATCATTACAGACAATCTTACTAGCATATTACATGATTACAAGCACCGAAGCACATGACACTCGCTATAGTTACAAATAAACCAAGTATCAAACATAACGACTGATCACTGCTACCTATGTAACAGGTCCATCCTAGTGTAGGTAGCAGGGCCCATCATATTATAATTGTGAATATGATAAATATACTGTGCTTAAATTGTATCACTATATAGCAATTATGTATAAGATTTGTTTTTGTTTGTGAAATAAATAAATTATAGTACCTCCTATAAAATGGTAAAAAATAGAGTTTCTGTTTGACATCCCATGGGACACGGTAGCTAGGTGTTGAGATGATTCTGGGCTGGAATAGATCAATGATATGTCAAAATCGTGTTATACTTGTGGGATTCATGCAGACTAGTTTCGGTAGCAATCAGGACAGTGATAGATTCGCACTGAGGTGTGGAAACGTCGGGACATTTCCCAGGGGTCCGTTGCATTGGTTTCAGTTCTATCATGCAGTTTGAAGGAATGATTTCAAATTCAGAATCTCAGTTAGTTTACTTTTACAGTGAAGGTCATAATATAAAAATTGCAAATATTGTAATATATTGGAAAAGAGATTCTAAATTTATATGGTAATAGATTAAAAAGTGATTATAAATATTATAATACATTGAAAAGGTGATTATGAATATTGTAATCAATTGAAAAAGTGATTATAAATATTGTAATAGATTATAAAAGGTTGACAGTAAATATTATTAGATACCTAACTAATTTATAGGAAAAACACGCAGACGATATCACTGCGAGAGAAGAAAAACTCGCAGTGGCCCGTCTGACCAGCGTGGAAACAATAAGCCAAGGCTATCCAACATTAGGAGAATCCTATATGTAGCAGTGAACTGCTATAGGGTAATTGATTGATTGATTGATGTATCACAAAAGACAAAAATGAGAGGATAGGTAGGTAGGTACTATCTGATTGAACAGAATCGAAGTTAGTTGGTATGTGCTTAGATTCGCACATTTTATTGCTATTAACTGATGTAATTTCTGTGCAGTTTTCTATCTTTGTAGTAAAATAAAATAGATAATGTAATCGTATCGAGCACAGGAGAACAAGTTTGAATATAATGGTCATTGGGTCAAAACAATCAAGGTTCAAAGTTGTCATTATTGTAAATTAAAGCTAAATTATTTTCTGAGAGAATTTTTTCTTCAATTTCCTATGAGACCTGTCCTATAGATCTTATTCGTTTTGACAGTTTCGCATCAGTTATGTCTCATCCTTTTTCATTGGTGAGTCATATATTATGTTTAAGTATTGCCATACTGCATTAACATACTTTGTGAATATAATCTTAAATGTCTACAAATAAATACATCACTGACATTGTTTATTATATAATTATACAATCTATATATTATTCTTAAATTATTGAATATATTTATTGAGTATGAATGTAGAGGGCTTTACAACCAGAGGTCGGCCCCACAAAGATGGATGGATTGTGTGAAAGAAGATATGGCAAGGAAGGGAGTGACTGAGGAAATGACATCCGATAGGAATTTAAGGAGGAGAATGACATGTTGCGCCGACCACAAATAATTGGAATAAGAGCAGGAAGTTGATGATGGAATATTATGCGTATCTTGTGATTTTTATTATAATTAAGCATTATGACTACGTGATGTAACTATAATCTCACATTTAAATATAGGTACATTATGATAATAATTTCATAATTCATCTTGAAAGTACCTATAGGTAGGTAGGTAGCTAGGTATATGTGTAGGTATGTATATGTATTCCCAACTTCAGTTTCAGACAATCCAGACTTTTTAGTCCAATTAAGATGCGGCTGAAATTTGATATTTTCTGTGAACCAACTGTTATCGGACCTCCACAACTAAATTGGTGATATCAAAGTTCTGTTGTTAGGCTAGTCAGACACTTGAGGGCTCCAACTACCCGTAACGACTGCCATAGATGTTTATATGGCAACCGGGACCGACGGCTTAACGTGCTCTCCGAGGTACGACCAGACCAGTGCAAACAGCCATATTCATCCATACAAATATTTGCACTGAGCGGGGATCGAACCCGCAACTCCAGCAAAACAGTTGCGTTCACTTTCGCCACGTCACAGAGCTTGTCCAGCAAATGCTCTTGTTATAAAAAAATATATAATGTTACAGGATATAAAAAAAATCCCAAATTACATAATCTTTCATAAGGATTTTTTTTATATTATAGCTCCAATGTAGTCTAAGTCTAGTACTTTATTTATACAATCATTTTTATCTCCTCACCTATTTTCAGTGAGATGCCAAAACACAATACACATTGCCATGTACACCAAACTGATGGAAATGAGTTGTTTTTTATTCATAGACAATGGTCTTGCAACCTGTCACGTATCACAGACACGTTCCTCTCAAGAACACAACAAAGAACATGTAGTAGAATATACCTTAATAATACAACAACTCTACATGTTTATACATGAGTTTACATTCGCCAAGTATTTTGTCGAAGCTTCTATATGATATACTTTTAGACGTGTGATCCTAGTTATGCATTCGATACACATTCACATGTAACTACAGTGCTATAGGTTGTCAAATAAGTGTAACTTTTAGTACGGTATGGTTTATCGTTGTAGGAATTCCGCAAGGTACGTTACTGGTGCCTTATCTTTTTGATAAATATATAAAATAAATGGAAAACTTTTGGCGTAGACTGTCCTCTTAATTAAAGTTGATAGTCGCTCCCGTAAAAATATATCATTAACAGTAAACATGGGAACAATAGGCTCGCTCTGCCTACCACTTTGAAAATACATTAATTTCATAAAATTTACAAACACACAGACACGTGAAACTTATAACACCTCGGCGTTTTTACGTACGTTAAAAATCATCTTTTGCATAATATACATTCTCATTTTCACTCAAGTTTTTTTAAATACACCAGACAACTTAGATATTTATTGCTGGATTTGGCCACAAATATTATCACAATCATTCATTGGCATTGTCTGATAATATCATTAACATATTTTACAGTATTTTTCAGTAATCACAATCGTTTATAAATATACAAACACATAACTAGATCTATTGTTTAAGTAGACGCTTATAAAAGTGTTGAACCTACGTCAGTTACAGAAACATTATTCATCTGAAGTAATTACCTCAAAGTCATCACAAAGAGATAAAGCTGTGTACACAATGCTGGTATTAAGACAAGATCTGTGACAAAAATATAACAACATAACGCATACATTAGAACATTATCGCGACGTTGGGCTACAAAAGGTTGAAAAGTCGCATTTCGCACGTATCGCTGTTATCGTCGGTCTGTTCGAACCCTTACGTTGGAGGGAGAATTATGCCCCGGTAAAAGATGTAAGTGATAGCGATTTATGAAAACAAAACCTGCTATAAAAGGGCCTTGGCCTGTGCCCAGATCTTTTGGTAGGTTCACGCTTCCATTGGCCAAAGTAGTGACTTGATAATAATCATTTTCAAAAATGTAAATAACCTATAAATTTTAATCGAAAAAATTCAATATTCAGGATAGCACTACAACCGCGACCAGTCCTTTTCTATAAGATGTCCTTCCTATTTCACATTTTCTGTCTCATCTTATTCTTACTTTTTCTTTGAACTCTGTTTTCTTTCTCGTGCCCCCTCTGGCCAGTTGAGCTACTTGGATTCGTTTTAAGCATTACTATCCTACATAACGTAACATAAATATATTTTACATTTTGAATGATTTCTTCCGATTTAATCACGATGAACTACCGTTTTAGCGATACTTGGCCCATTCTCACACATTACTAGCTGAAAGTGGTGCGCACTGTGCGCACGCTCAAGCTGGTAATTAAGCTTCCTGCTGCAGTTTTTTCAAGCGACTAGACTATGAAGTCCTTCAAAAAGGGCTTCGAAAGGTTTTAAAACGATTGGCAGCACGAGTGTGACGTCCCTATCGTTACAAATATCTATAGGCCACAGTAAAAGGAGACCTATTGTGATCAATCATCCAATGATCGATCTATAAAATTATTTCTTCTGTAGCAAATGAAACGCTATCCGCTCTTCACTTGTCCCCCACAATTGGTTCGGAGGGCGAATTATCAGAAGTCGTTGGAATGATTTATGTACACAATTATTGGGTTATTCAGGTACGATGTTTTGCGATTCGATCCTCAGCGATAGAAGTTTTGAGACAATGAGAGTTAATTTAATGGTGTTTTGAAAACGTTGCGCACTTCGTCGTGTGTGGATTATAAATGTTCGACCTGACGCCCTAGTTTTTATTATTTATTTATAGAAACCACGCGTATCAGCTCGTGGAATCTGAAGATACTGTCAAGTCGGTTTTTGAACGCATTTACAGTGGGTGCCTCTATGACTTGTTCAGGCAAACTATTCTACTCAGCGACCACTCGGTTCCACAAAAAAATATTTTAAGGGGTTTCCTTCAAATATTTTCTTCTGGACAGTTTGACAATAAACCTCGCGTTTAGTTCTCGCAGTTTGACTGCACATGATTTTGATTTGATTTGATTTGACTTGTGATACAAACAATTCCATCAAACGATTCGGCAACTCTTTTCTATGTCACAACATTAAGTCCTGGAATTCATTACCGGCACACATGTTTTCTTCTTCTTACAGTCCCAGATCCTTTAAGTGGAGCATGAAAAACAACCGTACCGTCAGAGTAGGGACCGCCTTTTAGTGACTGCATCTGTAACGGCGGCCACCATTCTTTCCCATCAGGCGAGGTGTAATCTATTTTAAGATCAAAGTGTAAAAAAAGAACCAAATATATAGAGTAGGGTAGACTGGGTACGATAGTAACAAAGGACGGTTATAACAACGTCAGTATCTCCCGAACCGGCGGCATAGGACATAGGGGTGCAAGGGGGAAAAGAAGCAGGCAACACGAATGAACATGATTCACAATGTTGCGTCAGCCGCGGCGCGCTTTGCTTGTCCACAGGAGGCCCTATTACTTTTTGACGACCTAAAGTAGGTATTTTTGCCTGCAGTTTCTTTCCATTTTTATGTTTATGGTTCAATATTTTGATTTAAGCGTTTTATTATATTGATACGCGTTTTATTACAAAAAAGAGAAAGTGTTTTGTTTTTATTTTAAACTATGCATTGCGTTATTATGTGTCGTATTCTGCCAAAATGGTCGATGGGGACGGTTATAACAAACCAAATGGGTACAGTTGTAACTATATGTGTATATCCGATTGCCTCGTATTTCTGTCACTATATTCAGAAAACAGGTCCAGGGAACATTGGATGGTGTCTGGGCACACGAGGAATGCACTGCAGGTGGTCTGCCCTACATTTGCCATAACTGCGAAACTAAGTAAATTTTTCTATATTAGGTATATAAATACGATTACTAAGAGTATAATTACAAACCGTTTCAAATCATTGATCTCACAAGATCGATTACTAGATTGATTAGTTTTATAAAAAAAAATTGGCATGAGTTTCCTAAGAAGATTTGTTTTGTTTCATTTTGAAAATTTTTATACTTGTTGCTTAATTATGATGTAGCTGGAAGTACTAATTCAATTTAAGAAGGCGGTGTCTTTAGCCTGAACGACATAAAATTATTGATTGTTATAATAAAGTACATTAAATTATTCAAACGGTTCGTGTTATAATTGACCCCATTCCCTGTTACAACCGCCCTTGCCATGTGGTCGATTGTAACAATTTCTCACTTTGTATATAAACTAACCTTGTAGCAAAATTATTGCACCAGAAGTCACAATGCATGTCCTGATTGAAGGACAGATATATTTTCTTTCAAAATAATTAAACATCAATAAATTCCGTCAAATAATTCCAATGTTATGTACATTTGAATGAAAATTGTTTCAACCGTACCCAGTCTACCCTACATGACAAAGTGTCTGCCTAACAGTAATAATATCTCGTGTATTTATAACCTATCCCTTTAGGGATATAGGGGCAGCTACTCGATAAGAGAGCGGTAGCCTAGTGGTTATGGGCAATGGACTGCTGAGAGTCTCGGGTTCGATCCCAGGTTTTACCATGGCACACACCAACGACACGATACAATTCGAAGTTATATGTGTATTTATCGCAGGTTTATAAGTGCCTGGTAAATGGCAATAGGTTTGCCACCGATTATATTGGGACCAAAACATAAACTGACGAAATGTGTGTGCTAGCATTCTCTGCAAGTTTAGAATACTACTTGCATGAGTTTACTTATTTTATTCTAAAGAAACAAGACATTCTTGTTTACGAATTCACTATTAAATCGATCGGGATATTTACCATGTTTGTTGATTTCTTCACGTAACCGATATTTCGGCGCTGTTGCAAGCGCCATGATCACGGTGTACTCTACGGGTTACGCGAAGAAATCAACAAACATGGTAAATATCCCGATTGATTTAATAGTGAATTCGTAAATGACCATGTCAATCTAAAATCATACATTCTTGTTTATTTTATTAACGCTATCTAATTTACTTTTAGTTAACTTAGACTTAGCCTGTCAAAGGATTATAGATCTTAAAGTGTCCAGGGACATACGAGTATGAGGCCCGCGTACAAATCAAAATAGGTATCCACCAGATCAACCTCCTGTAATTAATTCAGCCACAGATTATCTAGATCGGCCCACAGATACACAAACATTCGCTAGTTTCATTACCTTTGGTTGTATATTGTTTAGCAACTTATAATTTGATGGCAATCGGCTCGTATACCCCGTCAATAAGGCTTTGTACCCAAATGTATGAAGTTTAAATGTTATGGAGGAGGAATTGTGTGTATCACTGATCTTGTTAGATCTCTGCAGCATATTAACTAAGATTGAGTATATTGATGTGGCCTGATTCGATATGTCTAGGGGATGTAGTAAGCCTTCTCGAAGAGCGAAACCTATGCTCGGGCCCTCTCCGTGAGTAGCGGCGCTGCCGTGAAGCAAATTACTACATAATGATGGCAACTCAAAAATGTCATCGATTCGGCAGAAGAAGAAGATTCGATATGTTTTTATCCAAAATATGAAAGTCATACAAGAGAACCTAGTTGTGATGAGAATTCTTCTATGATGAGAATCTTCTAATATAGATAACTTCTAAATTCCTACCCATACTGTAAAAACTTCTTCCTTGACACGACCTCCATGATTTGAACCCGCGACCCGTCTCTTACAGGAAGAACTCTCTGACCACCGCCTACTAATATACTAGACCCACTTATCAACTAGACTCATCATTCCCTGAACCTTTTTCCCAACTCAGTTGGGGTCGGCTTTCCAGTCTAACTGTGAGGCGGCTGAACTTCGATATTTTCCGTGAAGCGACATCCATCTGACCTCCACAACCAATGTTCTAATGACCACCAAACTGAGCGCCACCATTGTATTAAATGGTGACCCTATTTCCTGAGACTTTGCATTCTGCTCACCATCAGGAGGGGTGAAGTTAAATTGACGTGTTCTAATAAATCCGTCATTAGACATTGTACTTAGGTACGTTGGAACCATCTACTCACAATCAGACAATCGAGTCCCGTCTAAACATTCACTTTTTCTAATTTTAAATCAAATTATCTCATTGGATAATAATTATTATATTTAACTTAAGTTTATCGCCGCTTCTCAGACGTGAGTGGAGAAGAAACAGTGCAGCGTAACATACACCACTATTGTGGTAGTGAAGTTAGAGAACACATTGTTTCTAGTCGGTTCGAGTCCGTCATAACCTCCCCAACCGGGTTTGGCGGGGGATTTTTCAGAGGAACACAGTTCAAATTCAAATTCAAATTCAAATCATATTTATTGTAAATCATAGGTACAAAAGATGTGTGCGAGTGACATACCTACTTATTACATAATAACAGAGCCTGCACCAAATTTATGTGCACACGATGGTCCCCACAATAGGGGTCATCCCAAAGGGATGTCCCCGGATTTTTCAGGGTACGAGAGATATGTCTTGTATAATCTCACCTCCAGCAATCAAAGACCCATAGACAGTGTGTGTTTTACTCGCTTTGAGTCCGCTATAATCACTTCCAATGACTTTGGTGGGGGCGGTATACGTGAGAGGATGGCTGATTTGGCGGAACGGAAATAAAAGGTACCTACGCCAAGTCTTCCACTCAAAATTAAAAACAACATCACTCCTGGCGTCGGCACTTCACACTTATTCCAGTTGGGCATCTAATAGATTTCCCGCTAAGTGCTCGACGAACAATTTTATAAAGAAGAAAAAAACTTTAGCCAAGAGTCCCGCCATTCATTAAGGCCACGTACGTTGTAGGGCGATGTCACGAGATGATTTAAGGGCCAGCGCGGTAATGGCACGATAAATAACACGGTCACAACGCTACACCCGAACTTAAGTACGCGAAAATGGCGCCACTTACGGCACCGCCATCTAGTGGCCGCAAATAAAAGTTGTAAATCAAAATGTTGCGCCTGATTAGTCTGTGTAGTTTTGTGGCGGTTTTAAAACTATTGTCATAGTATTTTTAGTTACTTTAATAATATTTTTATATTGTTTTGTTTAATAACTAAGAGATTCCAAAACAAAATTAAACATTTTTATTTCATAAAACAAAGAAATTAGGCCACACACTCATTTAACAGAATGCTTTTCTTATTTTTATGTTGGATTTCAATACCATATAAAAATCAGCACTGTCTTAAGAATTTAGTCTTATAATTTTGAAACCTTGTATTGGTAGTTTTATAAAAAGTACGACATAAAATGGACAGATGGCACTGTTAAAATGGTCCATAACCATATCAACAATTGTCATGATTTTTGCTTGTAATTTTTTCATTTTTTAACAGACAATATTTCTGTAGGTAACATAGATACCTAAATTATACGCTGATGTATACTCAAATATTTATAAACAATCTCTCGAGTACAACTCCACTGGTTCCAAGACTGCAATATAGATGGCGTTACAAATATGGTCAAGAACCATAACGATCGACCACATACATTAGTTCTACTATTAATTGTATAGATGGCGGTAGTTACATTCGATATTGATTATTGGTAATCTTCTATGCCCAAAAGAACATGGTAGGTAAGTCCTCCGTCTCCAAAATTTCAAAAAAGTATCCTTGTTACGCAACTAAATCAAGAACGAGTATTGACATGGTTATTACTGATTGAAGTAAGATTGACATTAAAATTAAATATTTGAAGAGATATTTATCACAAGAATTGGCTCTAAGAACTTTGAGGTAACCAGAACAGTGAAAGTAAAATGACAGTGAGTCCATCAATTAGCCTATTGTAGTCCACAGCTGGACCTAACTAGACCTCTTCTAATGTGCACCCTTCTCACACGCTTCTGCCTCAACATCCAGTCTATCCCAGCTACCCTTATTAGGGTAGTCCATCTGGCTGGAGAGTCTTTATTATAATTTATACCCTATGTAATTAATCATAAATTCGTAATCACTTATTGATAAAGATAATCAGTAATCACCCATTACAGCCCCACCTTGACAACCACAATTTCCTTCAGATCAACTGTTTAAGAATCCGATTGCTATGATTTATAAGCCAGTATCGGACCGGTGCGGTGTCGTGTCCGTATCGGAGCCGTGCCGGAACCGCGGAAGGGACGTTATCGGTAACTCACATCGCACGTCTAACGGTAACTCGTTAATTTCTGGCGATGTCACAAACGCGGCCTATAATAGCTGGAGGCACATTGAGAGCAGAATTAATTTCAGTACATTGAATATAATAAGTTAATAACAACGTAATTAATAACACTCGTATTTGGATGATAAACAAGCCTGGAAATGAGCTGTTCAGTCAACTTGCTACTCAGCTAAAATTTTGTATGTAGACTAAGTAAATTATTGTAAATAGACCAAAAGAAAAAGAAAAGCCCGTTTTTTTGTTAGTTTTTGTTTCTTGCCGGAGTCTTCTCAGGTCGGGGTCGCGTTTCGAACCGGTGGTCCATTTGCATTTGATAAAATATTGTTGATATTGACTTTTTGTAAGTGCCGTTTACTGGTCTATGCAGAATAAATGATTTTTGATTTGATTTGATTTTGATTTGATTCGTACCTACCTATATCGCATCTGTTATTATCATCTTCACACTCTGAATGGTAAAGGTTCAATTGACACTCACATGTTTAAAATATCTATCCTGATATTATGTAATACTGCTCATTAACGGACTTCAAAAACGAGGAGGTTCTCAAATTGTTTCGTGAATTTTATGTTGACCAAACCAGATATTTTTATATCCATTTTGCAAATACTAGCAAAACTAGGATAGGGTAGGCAGAGATAATATTTTTCTACTTCCTAGTTAATTAACTTTTTTGAACCGATATGATAAAATTTGGCAATCAAGATGAATCAAGTGAGTGCAGATTGTAATACAAACCTTTGTGGTTTATTAATGCTAATTAATGTTATTTAATTTATTTCTTTATATTTATTTATTTCGTCATAAACCATTTTCACATTGTGTTTGAACTTCTTATAACACAACATAATAAATTACCATTCAGTGACCAATATTACCGTAAGCACCTAAAATAAATGTAACTAATGTCTAAATTGATCAATAATTTTGAAAAAAAGAACGATCACTTGCATGCAATTGTTTTGACTGGTGAAATCCTACCGAAAACGCGCTCAGTGTGTTCCAATCCTGATAGCAACCAAAGTTAATGCGACGAAGTTGGCGACCAAATTTTAATAATAATATATCTTTGTAATTTATTCGATTCTCGACGCTAACGCAGTTTTCGCGAGCGAAACGTGCCTTTTCATGTGACGTATAATCTCAGTAGATTATAAATCTAAGAATACTATTATTTTTGAAAGAAGAATGGCAAATTACGGAGCTAGTCGTGAAATATGTTTCAGCTTTATTATTTTGTTTGCCTTTTTATTTACAATTATAATGGGTAATTCGCCATTCCAGGCACAGCATCACTTGTTCCTACTTCTAGTATAGTTATGTATAATACTGTTTGTGCTATTTGCCTTGCCTTATTTTATAATAATTATGATAAATATACCAGAATTAACCATATTGTTATGGCATGCTATTCCAAGAAATTGATCGCTTTGACTTTTGGTACACAATAAAGAGTTATCTATCTATCTATGACAATGGCGGCCACTATTCTATGTACCGTTTCCTAGCTTACCACTAGGCCGGGTGGGGTCATCTCAGAGAGATGTCGCCGGGTCTGTCGGGGTGCGAGAGATATTTCATGTGGCAATTTTACCTCCGGCAATCAAATAACAATAGATGGCGTGCGTTTCAGTCGGTTCGAGTCCGACATAATCACCTCCACCGACTTTGGCGAAGGTGGTATCCTACGATTTTTACGGTCGCTGTTAATAAGCAGTCTTCTTCTTCTTCTTATCTGATTTTGGGGTGCTCTTGAGCTATTGCGGATACTTCATACCTGTGGGATCCATTGTATC
Organism: Pelosia muscerda; assembly: GCA_963691645.1. Lineage (NCBI taxonomy): Eukaryota > Metazoa > Arthropoda > Insecta > Lepidoptera > Erebidae > Pelosia > Pelosia muscerda. The sequence goes on along the minus strand of OY829102.1, from coordinate 19,113,529 downwards.
CACCCCAACCTGGTCTACGTTTGTAGAGGGAAAGCCTTCTCAAATAGGGAAGCTATTTCTTTTGATTGTAGGTGCGGTCTTCGTAGTTTCTTTTGCGTCGTACATTATACCAATCTTGCTCGAAGTATATTTTGTGCAGTTGTTTCCAGTAGAGGCACCAATAATGAGCAAAAATTAGAGGGAATATAAGTAAATAGTTCCGGTTGCTAAAATTATTTTTAACAAATTTCTTTAGAGCAAAATATGGGATGAAACTATTGCCGTCAAACAGACGCTTTGTCTTGGGATGTAAGTTTACTGTTGGATGGAGAATCACCCTACCCTTAGTCACCTTCTTGAGGAGATGGGGTGCGATTTTTTATGATAATTACCGATGTTAACTTCTCCTCCTCCACACAGCCTCCGTGGCGTGGTGGTGGTAGTATACATTACGGCGCGGGTTCGATCCCTGCTCAGTGCAATAAGTTGTATGCATGAATATGGCTGTTTGCACTGGTCTGGTCGTGCCTCGGAGAGCACGATAAGCCGTCGGTCCCGGTTGCCATACAAATATCTATGGCAGTCGTTACGGGTAGTTGGAGCCATCAAAAGTCCAACCAGTCTTACTTGGAACTTCTATATCGCCATTGGTCATTATACCATTTTCTGTGGAGGTCAGATGGCAGTTGCTTCACGGATAATATCGAAGTTCAGCTTACAACAAAACAACAGTTGGGGTCGGCTTTCCAGTCTAACACTGGAAAACCGACCTTAACTGAGTTGGGAAAAGGTTCAGAGATTAGCTTCTGTTTCAGTTAGGTACTTCCCATCGGGTGAACTGTGGGCTTGTCTACTTAAGTGATATAAAAAAGTACCACAGTAACGTAATTGATAATAACTTTTAAAAGTAAATATAAACTAGACGGCAAACTAGCAAGTAAAAATGTTTAAAAAAAAATGCAATGTCATAACTTATCGAATTACATCTTACATATAATTCTATCAAAACAAAAAAGTTTGGGTAATGACAGCATTTTAAATACGGAACATTACACACACCACCTAACCTCAACCCTGCGCGCGCTATGGGGAAAAACGCCCCCGATCGGGCCGCAGGCGAGTCGAACCGGCCCATAAATAATAAATACTAGCACGGTGCGTCTGTAGATAATGGTAATTTACGATTCGCTACCATTGACGTCAAATCTTTGGCAGCGACGGGACGGTTAGATCGACGCTCGCCCGTTTTTCGGAAGCGTTGGTATGTTTTCGTCGTTTGTTTTTGAATTTAGATTACTTTTTTTCTTAAATTGAGGTGTTGAGGGTTTTTAGAATGTTGCATTTAGACCTGTAACCTAAAAGTGAGATAGTTTTGATTTATTTCTGTGTTCTATATGTAATATAGTAGATAGTTTTGATTTATTTCTGTGTTCATATATTATGGTGTTTGATGGCATCTGTAGTGGAGAGTGGACTAGATTCCCGCTTAGTGCAAGTATTTTTATGCACGAATATTGATATTTGCATAATTGGTCTGATAGTGCTTCGAAGAGCATGTTAATCATAGCATACGAACATCTATAGCAGTCTTTACGGGTAGTTAGAACTCTAAATATCCAACAACTGGTCTAATAACAGTATTTTAATATCGTCTATAGGCTATGGAGGCTAGATGGCAGTCGCTTCACGGGATACACTGAAGTTCAGCCGTGACGCAGTTAGACTGGAAAAGCAGACCCTGAACTTCGGATGCAAAGGGACCAAATTTTTATGGTGTTTGGGTCACAAAAGTCTGGCGCAGGGTTTCCTCTACGGGGTAGGAAGCCAAACGGCAGTCATTTCAGCAAAACTCCAGCTAAGCCAAATCAAGAGAGAGAGTAGGATAGTGAATATTTAGCTTCAAAATGCTCTACTCCTTTTTTCTTCATTTGGCTTATATTATTACCGTTTACGGGAACAGATGTCATCTGAGCCTTTAATCGCTAATAATCTGGTCGAGTAATTAACAGTGAAGGTAACATTGTCACTTGAAAAAATCTACATATCCCTTAAGGAATACACAATAACCTCTCAACTGTGGACAGATTAAACGCCATAATTTAATTTTAAAAGTTCTTACACTAAAGTCAGAAGCGTTTTATACATTGAATCTGCATTCCCATGCACATCAAACACACTAATTATGCAGTAAAATATAAGCCAAACCAGAGAAGCAACAATATTGCTACGTTGAAAATTGCAAAATGTCAACATCCAGAACGGGAATTGAACCTCTGACAGTTATATCAAGAGGGAACTATACCAACTAAGCTACGTGATCTTTTCAGTAGATTTTTCGTCTACATACGAATATCTTATTAATTAATATGAAACAAGAGCCATCTACGGAATACATTAAGTAATTGTATTAAACATTTAATTCATAAACAATCCAACATAACTCATAATCTAATCCAAATCCAACCAAAACAAATTCAACATTACTACACAGCTTGAGGTCTCAAATCAATACGGCGGCCATATTTCTTGAAAATGGCTAATTAATAAAACTTAAGTAATAAATACTTGGCCGTAGGTAGCTGTTAGCAAAAACTGTTAGGATCATAAACCTGTCGCGGATGAGCAACTGCCTTTGTTGCTGTACGTCCTGTAATAAATCTAATGCGAGAACAATTTGGTCGTGGTCGCGAGACGTTTGGTCGCGGGGGTTGGCTCGAGCTGGAGAGGGTTATTGGGTTTAAGTGTTATACAAGAGAGTTTTATGTTATGAGTGAGCAATGCAGTTTCGAATTATGTGATTAGTGTATATTTAGATCATGAGGTAGGTACAGAACAGGAAATCGTACATAGTTTGATGAAATTTTCAGGTACGTAATCTTCAGAGTAAGTAATCTAATTAAATTTGATAGTGTTTGGAGGAATATTTTTCTTGTATTTCGTTTTTTTATTGAATTTCCTAGGTATCTATTTAGTGATATTTAAAGATTAAAAGTTAATTTTTCAAAATTAAATATTCACGTTTTCCTTATCCTTCTTCTTCTGTTGAATCGACGGCATTTTGGAGTTGTCTTCGTTGTGTAGTCATTTGTTTCACGGCAGTGCCATCGCGGAGAGGGCCCAAGGATAGGTTTCGCTCTTCGATAAGGTTTAGGTACTTTACGGATGGTTTAAGAACTGAAGTAATCTATAGAGAAGTATTGGGAAGATATGAAAATTTTAGCTCTCTCCGATTGGGTTAGGTTGAGACAACATCTCATTATTGCTACGATCATTTCAATCACTCTATATGTAAAAAAACAGCATCAAAATCCGTTGCGTAGTTTTGAAAATTAATCCCTATGGTCTACTTTCTCCAATAGGACTTCATTTTTTGAGAGCGAATTCTGAGTAAAATTGAACAGACAACCTAAACAACAACAACATTAAATTAGCCCCAATAACATTACAACCGTCAAAACAGTTGCGCGTACGCAGCCGTAAATCCTAATCCTAATCTATCACCTAATTTCAAATATAGAACATTCCGAAAATCCATCAGTTTCACCTGCACAAATGTATCAATAGATTATAAATTAAATTAAAAAAAGCTATCCATGACTCACATACACGTGGAAAAAGCGTATAATATTATTACAACGCATCAAACGGAGTATAAAACCATCATCGGCTCGATAAATCTATCAACAAGTGCTGCCATCTATCACAGAATGCGCACAACGAGTAACCGTGTAATGTTCTTTAGTGATTGATAGATGGCGTGACTGTGTTAGCGCTCGCGCACGGTAAAAGTGTTTCTGATTTGATTTAGATTGTTTATTATACCTGTATGTTTTTAAAGAAAGGTCGTTGGTTGAAGTTCTGGCAATTTTCGGTGTCTGATGAGCTTTAAGAGATTTTATTACCGTTGTGATCTGTTTGTTTTGTTATGTAGTCGTTCATTGTGAGTTAAGGACTGTATTCACAATTTCTTATGTTTGTTTGTACGTATTTAAGTGGATCGATGGTGCAGTGAGAATGAGGGCGACTGAAGTTCGGGATTCGAATTTTAGGGCCAGTACTTTATTTTTTTAGGAGGTTCTAAGGAACTAAATGTAGTGATTGTAATAGCCATAATGAGGCCTGAAATGAGGAGGTAAACAACTTTAAAAGAATAATTAATATCTTGTCAGTTGATAGCCTCTCGCGCGGTTTCAATACCTGCTCAGTGCAAATATTTGTAGGTATGAATATGGTTATTTGCATTGCATTAGTCTGTTCGTGGTACGTTAAGCCGTCCCAGTTGTCATACGCATATCTAAGGCAGTTGTTACTGGTAGTTGGAGCCCTAGGAAAATCTAACAACTGGTTTAACTGCAGTACTGCGATCCCGCGGATTGGTGGCAATTCAAGTTACCGAAATTTCAGTTTTTTTCTAGTTGCCTATACCTAAATGTAAGAACGGACTTACACACTGACTAGGACTCCTTGAGTTCGATGGGGACACACACCCAAGGGGCCATCTTCAGATCGTACATGACCCAGTAAGATTGCGACTGATATGCACTAGGTTCTACCCCGACATAAATTTTCCAGTCATGGGTATGTGAAACTTAGCTCTTGTTTTAGAATTTATTTGATTTGCATGTTCCATCCTAAGCCTGTGCTTAGTGTTAAGGGAAAGACATGCTCCTACAAGCCATTGAGTATATCTGGAAGGGTTACATGGAATATTTGTAATTTCTGTCAAATCAAATAAATTCAGATACATATTCTCATAACTAGTATTTACACAATACCTAACAAAGATAGAGGTAATTTTGGTATTACATCCAATGGATATAGCACTCCTGAGCTACGGACTTCGAAGCAGCGTTGCAAATAAGCTTGGAAGTCCGTGGCTTAACTGGCTTAACTGGGGTATATGGCAAATATGTCTGTCAATCAGCCTATCGCAGTCCACTGCTGGACATAGGCCTCTCCTAATGGTAGGAGGCGTCGGCTTACTATTTCCACGCTGGCCAGACAGGCTGATACAGGGTTTTATTTCGAGTTTTGCTTCTCATGCAGTCTGCGTATTTTTCTGATTGTCGCTTCTTACGGATGACTCTACCCCTTACGGTATATACCCGCCACTAGATCACAATGCCATTGTGCCATAAATGAATTTAGATTTTATTAATAAACTTTATTTAAATTCTATAACATTTAATTATTTAATAAATCAACCAAAACACTCCATAAATAAAAGTTTTTGCCGCCGGGTATCGAACCCCGATCGCCTCTTCACCTCTGAGTGAGTGATTAGGGATGGCCCGCGGGGGCTTTTCGTCAAGAAGGGCAGCACACGTCCCTTTATTACCTTTGAACAGTACATTTATTTTGAAAATGCTTATTCAATGTTTTTTGGGTAGCGTATTTACATAGTTTAAAATTCCAAGTAGTGACGGAGAGAGAATATCACCACCTCATCTCATCCGTAGAGTCATCCTATGTATGACTGTTAATTGCTGATACATCAGATTACGAAATAAAGAGTATTGGAGCGGTTCTGCTGAGGAATACATAATACATAATATGCAGGGCGTGTATTCCTTAGCAGAACACATACTTCAACTTCCATCTACTTCTATAACCAAGATTCTTACCTTCATCTCTCCCCTTCTCATTTCCTCATCTCCCTTTCTAACTTGCCCTGCTACTGCACTGCCCCCCCTCTTCCCTGATAATTGATTCTCCCTATTTCCCTTTTGCCCCCGACAGGATGTATAAAAGATGATTTTAAATTATATTTGATGTACTTATATTGTTTAGCCACGGTAGCCTAGTGGTATGGGTAATGGATTGCTGAGACGAGGTCTTGGGTTTGATCCCAGGTTTTACCATGGCACACACCAATGACTTTTCGATGCTTTTCGATGCTATGAGTGTATTTATCGCAGGTTTATAAGTGCCCGGTTAATGCAATAGGCTCGCCACCTATTACATTGGAACCTAAACATAATGCCTATGCCTTTCCCTTCTGGATATAGGCGTGGGTTTTTGAGAGTTTATGTTATGTATATTGTTTATCATTTGCTCAAGGGCAGTAGTAAGCTCCCCGAAGAGCGAAACCTATGCTAGGGCCCTCTCCGTCAGTAGCGGCGATGACGTGAAACCAATTACTACACCACGATGGCAACTCAAAAATGTCATTGATTCTACAGAAGAAGATCATTTGCTCAGGTTGCACCTAAACCTCCTCCCTTCAATTATCTTCCATCTCATGTTGTACAAAGTTGCAATCATTAATAATATCTATACAAATATCGATCGTATAGAAATATGAAGTGGTCCGTAACCTACATAAGAGCGAAACCTCTCGTGATGCCGAGAAATAAATTATCTATGAACGAGATTGGCTAGTTGCTGCTGAGATGGAGTGTAAAGTGCTCTATTTCAGTATTAGTAGTTTTGGTTATAAATCAAATATTATACCAGGTATTTTCTGAACAATAAATCAGGTATTACTAAATTTTGGTACGCTAATATATTTGAAGGTGTACGTAAAGTGTAATGTACTAGTTTTGTAATTTAAGTGATCTGATTCAGAAATAGATTCTGTTGTATAAAAAGTTTATCAAGAATTTGAACGTGGTAATATTTTATTTGCTATTAAAAATCAAACGGATTCTTCCGAGCAACATGTTTTCTTTTTTTTCTTATCTTTTATTGTTACTATTTACGCCCTTAGTTTGTGGTAAAGTTTCAGTTATATATAAGGGTAAGGTATATTGTTAGTAACAGGCGCAAAACCAAGCGCGACATATTCCACCAACCGTTGCGAGTAGTTCGCAAATGTGCAGTTGATTAAATTCTTATCATTCAATTGAAAGCTTTCTGATATAGAAATACAGTTCAGTTTCTTCTTGAGAACGTTGCGTTTATATAACAGTTGGCTAGTATTACACACACTTGTGATATAGAGTCATTATTTTCAAAGTTATGATACGCAAATTAACGTTTTCTTACAGGAATAAAAACAGTAAACAGTTATTTAATACCATGAGACTTTTCTTGTTAGAGCTGTAGCGAGGCCCTCTCCTATTTATCAGATGGTCAATATCTGGTGAAGATACTATTGAGTCTTACCTAGATTATGTTCAAGAAACTCTAAGACCCTCAAATGATTTCTAAAATATTGTAAATCTTTTTAGGATATCTATATACCTACGCTTTTTAACAAGCACCGTAATGAAATTATAGACTTGCTTAAAATTGAAAAAAAGAAGGTATTGCAAAAGGACTATTATGATATCCTAGATATATTTGGATAGTAAACAAGCTTCTCAGACCAAGGCCGTGTTATCAACCAATAATACATTTGCTAAACTGAACTATTTATATATTTTTAATTTTGACTGTTTGTAAGTAACTTTTAATAGTCTATAGAGAATAAATGACTTTTGAATATGAATTTGAACACTAAGCTCAATAAGCTCTTGATGTCATATTAATGGTTTAGTGTTCTGTATTCTGCCAAAGTTACTTCAGCACAAACACCGGCAGTGGCACCACCGGCCACCCGATAGTGATTTCTAAAAAAAGGTAACATAAAACATAAGTAGAGCATCCTACCCATCATCACCACCAAGAGTTAAGCTTCCGATAATTTTCAAGGGGCAGGAATCTTACAGCAGACTGAAATATCGAGGCGATCACTACTGAGCGCCAGATATTTATCATTCACCATGCTATGATACCGGGATTTATGGGCAATAATCTTCAACTAATCTCCGAGAGTTTTTAGCAAGTTTGTGAGAACTGCCACAGCAGTGGTACAGAATTTGCCAAAAGCTAAGGCTGTGGAAAATAAATCTAACCTAAATGTAGTTTACTTTTAGGAAACCGACAGAAATTGGTTCATAGGGACCGACCGCTACTAATGTATGTACCTATCAGCGTTTCTACTTTTTCACATCCCATCCCATCCTCGTCGCCAATTGATAGATCCGGGCTTCAGAGGCATCCTAGGGTGGAGATCTGGGGTAAAATAATAACTACGTGCGGACGTTGGCTCATTTATTCACTGACTGACCCATAGATACAATGGCCACAGAGGGCGCCGTCAAGTTTGACATTAATACATACATGACAGTCCAGGCACTTCTTCTTCCGTCGAATCGATGACATTATTGAGCTGTTGCTATCGTGGTGTAGTAATTTGTTGCACGGCAGCGCCGCTACTCACGGAGAGGGCCCGAACATAGGTTTCTCTCTTCAGGAAGGCTTACTGTGTCCCCTGTCAAGGTTGATTGATTTCATTTTTAAGCTTATCTTATTAGAGTGGAAAAAGTACCTAATGAAGGTATATGGTACAAAACCATGCACAGAGAACCTCATCATACTCCTTGGTTTATCAATACTGCCATCAATAGAAAACAAAACAAAACAAAACAAAACTTATAACGGAGGTAGGACACGACGGTATCTCCCGTCCGAAATGAGCTGTCTAACTGGGGAAGTACCTCCGCCCTACAGAAGACCGCGGTCATAATAACCATCGTGTTGTGTTCCCTCCGGTAAGTAGGGTAGCCAGAGCTCACTATACCCCTCCTTCCCCTCCCCTTCCTAGCCTCCCCACCCTTTCCCAGCTCTCCCCCTTTCCCTTCAGGGTGGGCAGCGCGTGTGTGACACCCTTAGTGTTGCACACGTTCATAGGCCACGGTGGCCACTTTCCATCAGGTGGGCCGTGTGCTTGTCAGCCACCTACGTAGTATATAAAAAAAAAAACAAGTAGTTATAGCTCACAGACTTCGCTTCGGACATACTGCACTCAATAGATTTCTGCACCGTTTGGGGATAAATGTCAGTCCAGATTGTGCAGAGTGTGGATGCTCCTGAGGATGTACATTGTGCTGTACACGCTCCTGCGTCCGAACTCCGTATTGTGAGTGGCTCTGTTGGTAGTCGCAATTAATTTTCATAGATTACGCGAAACAAATAGACAAACTGTAATTGATCCAATCAAAGTAGAAATTCCATAACCCCTATATAAACTCTGCGTGTACAGTACAACAATGCATTCAGGATGCTGGTTGGGCTGCCATGCTTTTGTAGCGCGTCGGGGATGTTTGCGGAAGCGAGGGTCGATGGCTTCCATGCCAGCATCCGCAAATGAAGTGCATCCCTCTTGGGGAGAGTACGGGGGAGCTTCTTGGGCGTATCATGCTATAGGTGGGACTGTCCAATGCTGAGGCCCTAGGTACGATTGCCCTAGTATTAGTGTCCTAGTATTGTGGTGGTCTCAAACTATTAAATCATAAGGCTGTCAGATTTTATTGTCACTAACACTAGTATTAAGATTATTGTTACTAACATGTTATGGATCCTTTCTTTTACTTTCTTTTTATCGTGCGCAAAATTCTCCGCCAAAACCGGTGGAAGTGATTATGTCGGACCTGAACCGAATAAAACGCACGCCGTCCATGGGTCCTTATTGCCGGAGGGGAAATTATACAAGACATATCTCTCGCAACCCCGGCAGCTTACACGTTATGGATTCTGGTCCGAAATAAATGATTTTATTATGATAAAATTGTCTATAATTAAAAATTGAACTTGAACAACAGAAAATAGAACAAAAATACTTGTATCCATGGCTGAAAAAAAACTGTTTAAACTTAACTATCCCTCAAAACTGTACACCACGATATTTCCACGTTAAAAAAACAGCATAGGAAGAAAAAACCATGTGCCATAAATAAACGATGACACAGGTAGCGTCCTTATTATTTAAGATGTGTGTGCGTCTGTCCGTCCGACCGGCGGCCGATATATCAACATTAGCTATGTCCCCCGTCTCGTCCGTGCCAGACGTGTGAACGGATCACCGGCGACTGGAAGTGGCTACGCTTTGTAGTTTTCGTTTTTGAAGTATGAAATATTATCTGTGTGATGTGGACGGATTATTTTTATATATAGACTTTTTTTATACCACTTAGGTGGCAGACAAGCACACGGCCCTCCTGATGGGAAGCGGTCACCTTGGCCTATGGACGTTTGCAACACCAGAGGCGTCACACAAGTGCTGCCTACCCTGTAGAAACCTTCTAATGCCCTTCTTGAAGAACCCCATATTGTAGTCGTTTTGTGTTACCCGCTGTTGCATAAAAACCTTCCGTAGAGTTCAAGGATTGAAATACGAGAATTGGTTTAGTCATCTTCGAGTTTTTAGCTTAGCTATGTGGGTATGTCCACACTAAAGACGGATACATACAAGTAGAATTATAATACTATTTAATGGGAAGGTTATTGAGTAAATAATCGAATAATAAATAAATATAACAATAGAAACATTTCATATAGGTAAGTTGTGAAAAGGTATTTTTTCTCACTTTTCGGAGTTCTGATCAAGGTGAGACGTTTTTTCACGCCGGAGCAGCGGTGTCTTCTTTATAAGACACAAATTAGCTCCTGCGTGAAATACTGCTCGCTCTGATGAGGCCGTCAAGCTGAGCGCCACCATTGTAGCACTGAACGTGTTTGCAATGGTGACCCTCTTTCATGAGACTTTGCCTTCAGCTTAACATCAGGCGAGGTGAAGTGAAATTGACGTGCCATTAAAAAAAAAATTACTACCTAACTATTTTGTTCATACTTGAAAATACACATACAAACAAAATAGTTACGAAACTGGACAAAATTTTCCTAATTTAATTCCAAGTTACCAAAACTCTTTCACAAAAGTAATTTTTTTTGTAACTGATTATGACACTTTGTTATGAAAATGACATTTAAATTCCTTTATTCGTAGCTGGTTAGTAAAGCAAGTAGCAATTTCATGATCGTAGGTGATATTGGTAAATTGGTGATCTCTGGCTACCTTACGGTATTGGCGGTATTCTTTAGGGCGGAGGTTCTTCTTCAGTCGGACTGCTCAATTCGGACGGAAGATTACATCATGCACTACCTGCGCTCACAATAGCAGTAGCATTAGTTTGGTGGCTCTTCCAGTAGTACTCACACAACACATCCACGCTTTGACCCATGGGACGTCAAAAATGAAGATTTAGTCTCCCACCGCGTCATACGTTAGACCAACTAATGAAAACACGGCCGTGGCCTGATGAAGCCGTCAGCCTTTAGAGGTACCTACCTTATCTATAAAAGCATCGGGTTATGGGGTAGGCAGACATAGTGGTACGGTGTAATGTTTGTTCAATTGTTTGAATTTGATGCGACACGCAGACTAGACTACAGACTATAGGTGAGTTAATGAATTTTGACATAGTAGCGGCGTGTATTTTTATAATGCCATATATACGAATAGATTTTTAATTAAAATTGAAGATTTGATAAGTTGATAGGTATTTGAAGTTGAAGAAGAAAAAAACTAGTGTAACCTAGTAGTCTATCTATTACTATCTAAAACCCTCGCAGGGTTCAATGGTCCTTATCCACGCTAATTTTATTTTTAAAATTATAATCTTCTTTCATTTTAGCCTCTATCATTTCAGTTCCCGTTAGTTTCTCGCACCTTCGAGGGGGGGAGGGTCTATTTATTTACATACAAAAATATCTTAATATCTACTTAAAGTCTACTCATATTATTCACTATCCTAACTATTCTGTCAGTACTCTAAAAAGTGTTGCCATCTTTCATTTGATCTTTCATCTTTTATCCTAGTGCACAGTATTCTACTAGTTAAGCCCTTTCTTTTGATATCCATATTGAAGCAGTTGTGAAAACCATTTTATAATTCCGGTTATCTTGGACCGATTTTCGTCAAAGATAGCTAAGATCCCTCCTGACCAATTCATCTTTCAAATGAAAGAAAACTACATCGAAATTGATTCATCCGCTCAGAAGCTACAATGCAACAGATACCCACACACACACACACCGTCACGCCAAACGTATAACACCCTGCCGTTTTTACATCGGGGATTAAAATATAAAAGAAGTTTTCAACCACCTTCTTTTCAATTTATGTGACTGTCAATATGATTGACGATTAAATAAAACACTGTACAAATCTAGTTTGTCCCATTCCTCGGGGAGGAGGGGAGCAGTGCTGATAGCGACCTACCCTACCACCGCATAAATCTACCTCATCATTTGAAATACTTCACCACAGAGCACTAGAGCTTTACTATCCGGTCAAACGTTCAATGTTATGTTGCGGAATATATTTATTTACTAATAATTAAAAAACTGTAATTCTATGATTCTATATTTTTAATCATAATCAAGAAACATTATTTTAGATATTTATTGATTGAACTTTATAATAATAGAGTATATTATGTCTTGGTCCGAAGACGTAATGCCTAGGTAGGGATGAAAGTAATTTCGTAAGCGGATCGCTACAATGGGAAGCCAGACCTAAGAGAAAATGTCCTACAGTCCCGGGTCCTTTAAACGCGGCTTTAAGATGACAACAACCAGAGATGAATAGGAAAGTCCTCAAATTATTTTTTGAGAAAGGCAAAAGGATGATGATGATAATGATATATAAATTTATATGAAGCCTACCTTACAAAGAAGGCAATATTTACGTGTAGGTATATGAAATCCGCATACAATCACATTACCATAAAGTATTTTAATAGATACATACCTATTTATTTGTTTTAGTTTCTTTGTGAAATTTCAATTACGACATGAAAAATAAAAATGCTATGCAATATTTATACATATAAATTGCATGTCGTAATAATAAACTATAAGTACTTCTTACTGTCGGAAGTTTACGCGAATGTTACACATGGATATATTTTATGAATAAAAAGTAAATATTTTAATTTATAGATTAAAAGGCTTCTTTTAATCATATTTTAGTAACATGAGGACAATATTGTGGGATATATATTAAGAAAAAATATGTAAACTATACCTACTCGTAAGTTAAGAATATTAAATGTACCTACATCTGTGTGTTGTCTCATTAAAAAAACAACGAAATATTTAAAACTATTTGTAATAAGACACTAATAATTTGTACTGTAAATATTGTGTTGAAATTGGAGCAGTACATTCTCAAATGATCGTATGAACCGCTGACTTTATCTCGCAATCAGTGTGTTAGTTCAAATGTCATGGATAATATTACTCGTATATCTAAACGTAATATCTAGATTATTATAGTTAGATTGGTAACTTATAATACTTAGTGTCCATTATAATGTAACCTCCATCATGTTCAACTTAGATTCAATAAAAGTATTCTGATAGTAGGTTACCGTGGCCTATGGAGGTTTGCAACACCAGGAGCGTCACATTCGCGCTGCCGACGCTGTAAAGGGGAGGGGGAAAGAAGGGGGAGGAGAGACAGTTAAGAGAGTTCTTTGTGCTGTCAGTGTGAAGAAAACAAAGAATGGTTTCTCCGTCTTCCCATTGACAACACAAAACCTCTCCAGTGTAGGTACTCTTATTAAATAAGTAGATTATATTCATAAAACAAAAACTATATATTTATTTATCTTTCTTTTTTATAACGTTTCAATTAAATATGATTTTTTACGGATATTGCCGTGATTTTTACTGTTTACATTTTTAATTTTATTTACATTTTCATAACAGATATTTTACTCTATACACTATTTATTTTTTTACTTTACACATTTTTACACTAGTGGAAACGGTTAGTTTGCAGTACTCATTGTCACGGGGAGACTAAAGATGTTTAGATGTTTTAAAGTGTCAGTCTGTCTGTCTGTACACTAGAGAGAGATAGCATAAATGATAGAATGATAGAGCATAGATGTATATGGTATACTTACACACAATCTTAAACTATATGAGAAGATAACGTGTTACCTTCCCGATATTGAATTTAAACTGAATAAAAATCAGTATCATTAAAACATATTTGCTTCTTTCTACAGTCCCGGATCCTTTAAGCAGGGCGTGAAAAATGCACCTGATGAGGCCGTCAAGCTGAGCGCCACCATTGTAGCACTACACTTATTTATAATGGTGACCCATGTGTGAATGTCTTTGCCTTCAGCTTACTAGATCAGTAAGTCAAATTAACGTGCTCTAAATAAAATAAAATCGGTTTTTTTTTTCAGAAAGCCATAGGATTTATATTATAAAGCAATAACCTCAACACATCATGTAGCTTCACAGGCTTATCTTCAAAGTACCACAACACAATGAAAAAAAATACATTTTCATCAGCTAAAAGCTCGAGAAATACTAAGGGTCTAATTAGCGATGATATTTAAAACGCTCAGAAGCGCTAAGCGAAATTTATGCCAAGACAATATTAGATGAGAGAAATGAGCACAGAGAATGCAATAACAATAAATAGCAATAAATAAAAGGATTCAGTTGTTGCTTGTATTGTATGATACTAATCCTGCGGGGCGCCGAGCGCGGTGGAGTCGCATTCATCTTACATTTTTTTCATAAAATTATTTCAATGTAACTTTTAAACTATCGCGGTGTTTACACATAGTATTTATAGTTTTCGGGACTTCACGCGATATATTTGAACACTTACTTTTGCCGACGTTTCGGGTGCGTTGCAGCACCCGTGGTCACGACTTGACTGGCCTGCGAGCGTCGCGCGGTGTGCAGGAAACATTTTTTGTGTGCCTACCCTCCATTACTTTCATATTGAATGTAAGGCTGGCGACACACCACACTCACTATGTCAGTTTTAGTCGGCATCGGCGGCACTGTGTTTTTGGGTTTCACTATTTTAATCACTGGATTCCAGGTCCCGGATAATTTGAATCCATCTTCCCTATTGAAATTTTTATATTTTTTAATTTCAATAGGTTCACGCACTATCCTTGGATAGTAGTGGCGATCAGTGGAGAGGACTTTGGGTTGATGAAGTTCAATCCAGTGATTGGTGCCCGATTCGAGGTGTTCTGCAACTGCCTCTCCACTGATCGCCACTACTATCCAAGGATAGTGCGTGAAGCTATTGAAATTAAAAAATATAAAAATTTCAATAGGGAAGATGGATTCAAATTATCCGGGACCTGGAATCCAGTGATTAAAATAGTGAAACCCAAAAACACAGTGCCGCCGATGCCGACTAAAACTGACATAGTGAGTGTGGTGTGTCGCCAGCCTTACATTCAATATGAAAGTAATGGAGGGTAGGCACACAAAAAATGTTTCCTGCACACCGCGCGACGCTCGCAGGCCAGTCAAGTCGTGACCACGGGTGCTGCAACGCACCCGAAACGTCGGCAAAAGTAAGTGTTCAAATATATCGCGTGAAGTCCCGAAAACTATAAATTATTTCAAATTCTAACAATGTACACAACGCTACCTAGACCCATGGTAAGCATAGCTTAACTGGCTTGTGTTATGTGTTATATAATGCAGATAAATATACTTAGATACTTTGTTTTTCTTTCATATTATTTAAATTTGTATAATTAAATGTATAAGTTGTATGATAATAAACTATAAATAAAATTAGAATGATAATTCAGTGTCAACAGTAACCTTTCAACTAACAAAAAGGAACACTACTATTATTGACAAAAACATAATGGATAGTACTAGTATGTAGTATACTACCACTATTTACATATTTATTTACTTCAAAGGTTAGTTAGGTCTACAGCTGGGCTATCTATGGATAACCCCATCCAACGGAAGTAGGACACGACGGTATCTCCCGTCAGAAATGAGCTGTCCAACTGGGGAAGTAGGTACCTCCGCCCTACAGAAGACCGTGGTCATAATAACCATCGTGTTGTGTTCCCGCCGGTAAGTAGGGTAGCCAGAGCTCACTATACCCCTCCTTCCCCTCCCCTTCCTAGCCTCCCCACCCCTTCCCAGCTCTCCCCCTTTCCCTTCAGGGTGGGCAGCGCGTATGTGACACCCTTAGTGTTGCACACGTTCATAGGCCACGGTGGACGCTTTCCATCAGGTGGGCCGTGTGCTTGTCTGCCACCTACGTAGTATAAAAAAAAAACCAGCTGTAGACTAACGAATCTTCAAAGCTATAATTTAAGATTTCGTTTGCGTGTTACAAAATTATAGCTCTATCAGCCATGAATTTATAGTAAGTCTTCGACCCATAATGCACATGACATAATAATTCCACAAAAACGAACATACAAACAAAACAGAAAAAATAGAACACAAACATTCTAATATCTTCATTCAATTCTTTATGTTTGATAATATACAATCCATTTAGTTTTGCATCAATTAAGATATCCAATAATTTTAAAACCAACAACTACTCCGCGCTTCAAACCCACACAGAACTAATCCAAGGCAGCGTCGACTGTTACGGCGATTACTTTAATTGGCTCAATCTCCATTCAAAACCACCTCGCGGTGGGTTGGGGGGGGCACCAGATTTATGGCGAAAGGGTAAGGCTCATGATCCCTGTTTATGAAGGAAGATAACGAAAAATGTGGGATAGTTTCGGTCTGGCTCTTTGTTAGCTCGAGTTGGGACGGCTTGAAGGACGAACCGAACGACTTTGTAGATTGATCGATGGAATTCTATGTTTACTGCTTGTCGTTTAGATTGGAGACTTTGGAGACACGGTTTAGATTTTTCATTTTCATTTCATTTATTTATTTATCATTCAAACAATTACATACAGTAAAAAGGTAAATAAACATTTACAAAACAATACCTATGCGGTTCATAATCAATGCCTAAGCGGTTAAAAAATAGATCATAAGGGATGAAAGAGGTAGATGAAATATCTATTTTTTTTCTACGTTTAAGATGTGATTTAGTGTGATAATATTATGTAAATGGGATTATCATAATCATGGAACGCGAAAGTTTAAAAGTTAATGATTTAGTGTGTATTTAAATATAAATTGTGACGTCTGTATTTACTTACTTTTTATTGGATTGGACTTTCCGACAAATTAAACGCACCAAAAAAACAGACCGTCATGGCATTATGAAAAGCTAATTGAAACATTCATACACACACACACATACAAACATACATATATTACGCCCACGCCCGTATTCCCTGAAGGGGTAGGCAGAGATATATTAACACCCACCCGTAATAGGGAGCGAGCCTATTGCCAACAATCGCGCACTTTGAACGAAGAAAAAAGATTCTCATTCAAAAACTTACACACGCATTTGAAATATTAGTCAGGTTAAAAAAAATGGTTTAAATTATCCCTATAGTTGGTCATCCCTACAACCATATTACCCATTTTCTCTCAATACCTCTATGCGTCAGTATTTCAAATAGATTCATTCGGTAAAGCGACGTTATCAAGCTCCCGCCCCACAAACATAGTCTCTAGAAGGTTGCACTGTTTTATTTCACGATCATCCTTAGATATTTGGTTTGTATAGTCTGACATGAGTTTGGCAAGCCTTCTACTTTTTTAATACAACTTAGGTGACAGACAAGCATACAGCCCACCTGATGGAAAGTCGTTAGCTTGGCCTATGGACGTTTATAACACTAGGGACGTCTCTCTCGTGCTACCAACTCTCTAAAAAGAAGGATAAAGGTGGGGTAGGGTTACAGGTTAAGTAAATTTCTGCCAGTATAAGAAGACAAAGCAGGGTTTCATATCATCATATAGCAGTGTTAACTTAAGCTCTCAGTCTTCTCCTGATAAAGCAAAACCTTTATGAGCTCGGGCTAGAATACTCACAGCAGGAAACACAACATAAGGTTATTTATTAGCTGCGGGATATTTATGTTATCCTTAAAGTACAAATTTACCATTTTTCAGTTATTTTTTTATCTGAAATTTCTTCTTTTATATACCACTTATGCGGCAGACGAGCACGCGGCCCATCTGATGGAAAGGGCCTATGGACATTTGCCACACCAGGGGCGTCACATTCGTGCTGCCAACCTTATAGAGAAGAGGAAGAAGGGGCGGGAGGCGAAAAGGTTAAGAGAGTCTCTGTGCTGTAAGTGTACAAGACAAAGAAGGGTTTATCCATCTTCCCACTGACAACACAAAACCTCGCCAGTAAGCTCTGGCTACCCTAGTTACCGCCGTAAACACAACACAAGGCTATTACTAGCCGCGGTATTCGTAGGGTGGAGGTACTTCCCCAGTCGGGCTGCTCAATTAGGTGTTAAGCACTTGGAATATGTTTAGGTTATACCGATGCTGATTGTACATGTTGTTGAATGATGTATACTTTTATTTTGATATATTAGTTCTGCAGCTTCTGTGGCGTAGCAGTAGTGAATGCGATTGTTACACAAGTAGCGTGGGTTCAATCAATGAATCAATTTCGCTTATTCAGTTTAGGCACATAAAGAGCGCATTTGAATGTCAAAGTTTTACAATTGTATTTGTTAAAAATATTATAATTCAGGGTCAGTGCATATTTATAAGCTTTATGCACTGCTCTGGTGCTAATAGCCATATAGCACGTTAAGCCATCGGTCCCGGTTGTCATACGAACATTTTATGCAGTTCCATCACGGAAACATCGAAGTTCAACCGCAACGCAGTTAGACTGGAAAATGAGGATCCCAGACTCTGTGGTGTCAGTTTTAGATGTGATGAGGATGAACTCAAGGATGATGCTGATATTAGTTCTATTACTGTCATAGCCTTTAAAATCCCTTATGTAATGGTCATGCAACACTGTGGGCGTCCTAAGCGCTAACTGCTTGGCCCTTCCGCTATCCTACATTTTGTAACTTCATTACGCAAGGTTGTGTTGTAGGCGCTTTCATTTTAAAACAATAATGAATTACGATAATGTTCCTATTTTAGAACATAACATTAAATATATTGATGTTATTGAATTTTTTTTTATAATAATCATAAAAAAATATTATTGGGGGCATGGTACTCAGCAATCACTCACGGTATAACAATTCCAACGTTAATAATAGTAAAATATTACTAGAAAGCAATGTCAAATGACTCCTCAATGTCAAAGGAAGTAAAAAAAACTTCTTACTCGATGAGATATAACTTTTGGATGTGTATTATGTTGTCCGTGGGAAAACCAAAGGCTTATCCTACATCTTTTGCGCTGACGACACAGAATGTCTCTGTTCTTACAGGGGTTGCGGCACGACGTCCTCTGGTGGTACACTCGCCTATAGGCCACGGTAACCACTTACCATCATCAAAAAAATAATTGTAACACCATTGTAACACTCTTAGAGCCGACCCATACTGAGTTGGGAATTGGCTCAGACAATGATGATCCTATACATTGACTTATATCTATGACATCTCACGTCTGCAATTCAAATTTAATTTCCTTCGTTCCTTTCACTTTAAAGATCATGTGAATTTAAACATAGTATTGATTAATCAATTTTGTTATCATTTGTTTTCATAATACTTCGGTTCAGTGTGTAAGGAAATTGAAGCTTTTCATTAACATTTAATTCAATGTTTCCGTCCAAAGTTAATTTAATAATAGTGTTTAGTAAATAAGTAAATCGATTCTATAAAGTAAAACAAACACACCTGTGGACCGATAGAACAGATGGTCAGTATAGCCGCGGGTGATCACGTAATAAGTCTTTGATCGCGAAACAAAACTCCATAAGGCTGTGGTACCACATACTAAAAGCGATCTGATTTCTTATCGAAGAATATAATGTTTATAGATCATTTATAAATAGGACACGTCGTAGTTACCGTATCTACCACGATGAATTCTCTGATGAACGCTTTCAATTATTCTTCTCTCCTACACAGGACAACACGTGCAGGCTTATACGCATAATTTGCAGAATATTCCATCAAGAACCAAGCTGTTCGATGAGTCTTTCTACTACCGCACCATTAAGTCTTGAAATTTCTTACCGGCGCACGTGTGTCCTTCTTTCTACAGTCCCGGTCCTATAAGCGGGGCGTGAAATAGCATCATTCTGATGAGGCCGTCAAGCTGAGCGCCACCATTGTAACACTGTACGTGTTTTAATGGTGACCCTCTGTTCTGTTACCTTTAGCTTACTATCTGCCGAGGTGAAGTTCCAATTGACGTGTCCTAGATAAAATAAAAATTGAGACTACTTTTCTTAATATTATGATGGATTACGATTAAATCGCTAATTCTCTAACAGTAAGACATAAACCTTATGTTCCGCAAGAAGAGAATGAATAAAATCCATATATAACGGTAGTATCACGGTGACATGCACTTTACTGTGATATGAGTACAAAACAAACTGACATGTTGATTATTAATCATTAATGTAGTACAATGAATGATGACTTCGGATTAACATTCAAAGGACCAATTACTCGAACTGTTTACAGATGATTGAGTATGTGTGTGCGCATGTGTGTGTGTATCTGTATGTGCTGTTGCGGGCCGATGTATAGGTACACATCTTCATCTCGATACTGATGATGAACTTGGATCAGTTAGAATGCCACTGTCACCATTAAACCCGATTTGCTGTGCAGTTTTAGTCGGTACGAGTCTGACTGAAAATGCCTACATATAAATAATAATATTCAGTTCTATCTTAGTGCCTTTCCATGGCTACAAAGGAGAGAGGGAGGGGAAGGCCCCCAACTACGTGGATGTCGAATGTTCGCAAGGACATGAAGCAGTTGGGGCTTTCAGATGAAGACGCATACCAGCGGAATAAGTGGCGCCTCAGCACCAGGAAAGCCGACCCTGCGTAACGGGAAGAGTCGAGGCCAAAGAAAGAAGAAGTTCTATCTTAGTTTTGAATAAATATTTTTGGCTTTAATACGAGCAACTGCCATATAACCTCTCAACCCTGACAGGAAAAGTTATGATGATTACTTGCATTCGTACGGTAAGTTTGATACTTTTACCAAGTAATGTACTTACCTATATTGATGAAGTAATGTGCTATTGAAAGTTGTTTGACCTTTTGTGTACCGCAGAAGATGTAAGCAAATAGACATAATAGTATCAACTACTTTTTATGATAAATAAACTAGTTATTGCCCGTGATTTCTCAATTTTTGAATTTGGTTTTATTACGGAACCGACCGCAGACCTCAACAGCAGACACAGCGCCCATGATATAGACTTGAATATAATTATGATATGTGTCACTACTGAAGAAGTATATTATTTTTTTTTCATAAAACTTTATGCACAGTGTACATAGGCGGACTTAATGCCACAGGCATTCTCTACCAGTCTTACCGGTATACACTTACCGGTAGTCAAAACTGTTTAACGGAATATTCTTCTTTTTCTTTGCCTTAGTCTTCTTCCCATTGCTCTCCTAAATTGTCTGTTTTCTTCATCTCTCCCTATCCTTCACTGCTTCGGCGTGCATGTCGGATTCCTTCAGGTCCACCTGCACCATCGTCAACCAAGTGATGGGAGGCCTTCTGCGGCGTTTCGTCGTGATCGGTTGATTTAGGGCTACTCGTACCACATGGTCCTCGTTTGGTGTATTACGGTCAGGGTTCGACCCCGGGTCCTTTCGGTCGTAAGATCGATTAAGAATGTCAATCTCTCAATCAAATAGCCCATGGCAATCCACTGCTGGACATAGGCCTCTTCTAATGTTGCTATAATTTAGTCTACAGTTTCCAGTGCTTCTGTCGAATCGACGGCATTATTGAGTCGCCATCGTGGTGTAGTCATTTGTTTCACGGTAGCGCCGCTACTCACGGAGAGGACCCGAGCATAAGTTTCGTTCTTCGGGAAGGCTTACTACGTCCTCTCCAGTTTCCAGTCAGATTGGTACAGGGTTTTATTTCGAGTTTTCCATATCGTCGTCATATAGATATTGTCTGCGTATTTTTCCGTTTGTTGCCTCTTACGACACCTTTCTGGAGAGCTAAGGAGGTGATTTAACTGCTTCCGTGGCCCAATGGGCGTAGTATGCGCCGCCTGTGCACTAGGTTATGGGTTCGATCCCCACACAGAGCAAAAAATTGTGTAATCCACAAATAGTTGTTCTTAGTTTGGGTGTACTTTGTGTCCGTTAGTTGTATATTTGTAAAGTTCCCGTGATGCAAGGCTTGTTCCATAGTGCGGGAATTTACTTTAAAATCCTTCTCCGATCCCACAAGCATACTAACAACGTAAGCCATGAGAAAATAATCAAAAATACGTATTTAGACTTGATTATCTGGTCTGTGTAATCTTGCAACATCCTGTATTGTTATGTAAATGTATGATGGCATCTGTGTGAATGATTAATAGAGCGAAAGGAGTTCAGTGAGTCACAGAACTGGTTCTAGCCGCTGGTGATCGATGTTCAAACCATTTTAAATAAACAAACAATAATAAATAAATAATAAATAAATAAATATTCTAGGACAATCTACACAACGACACCTAGACCCATGGTAAGCATAGTTTAACTAGCTTGTGTTATGGGTTCTAGAATGCGGATAAACATACTTAGATACTTTTTTTTGTAAATACATACATATTATACATAGAAACACCCAGACCAATGCAAATATTCATATTCATGCACACAAATATTTGCACTGAGCGGGAATCGAACCCGCGCCTCCTGCGTAGAAGTCGCGTACACTACCACTACGCCACGGAGGTCGTCAAATAATTGATTTGATTCGAGTGTTTCAGATTACCCTCCTTCTCCTTCTACCCCACTTCTACACTTATATTACAAAGAGGATTGAAAGTTTCTACATTCCAACGTCAAAACTATAATAACGTGATTTGTTATTATATTTTGATGATTCATGACTCATGACAATTTCATGATTTATAAATTTTGAAAGAAAACCTCGGTTCAAAACTATAATTTTGATGGCCAAGTAGATTCGAAAATTAAAGAGATAATTTTAATCTTATTTTTATCTTGAAGCATGAGATATATGAGTACCATGAATGATATATATATATATATATATATATATATATATATATATATATATATATATCCTTTGTATTTTTATGTGTGTTAATACAAAACTTTTTTAACCTGATTCCTTGCTATGCGGTGTAAGTTGCAAGGAGATTAATTACGTGCTTAACCGCACAACCACTACCAATTAACATTTTGGAGAGTATCAGACGGTTAATAAAATAAACTAGATCGACATCTTGAGTCTTTATAATAAAATAAGTAAACTCATAACCTGACCTCAAATACATTACTAAATCAATCTAATCCACGACATCACTTCATACAATTTTTTATTTCAAATTGTCCAAGAACTTTTGTAGCCCACTGTACCTTAAAACTACGTCATAAAAAATAAAAACCGCAGAGCAAAGCCAGGTCACCCATGTACTAATAAGTAAATACAATAAACCATGGTATTACCGTACCATTGACCGGTGGGCAGCACGTTCACTTTCATTACGCAACCAAAACGGTTGCATCCGCACATTGTGCTCTGCTTGACTTGTTCCGACAACATTCGTTTACGTCAGCGGTTCTCAATCTTATTCAGTCCATGGACCATTATTTTTGTTAATCATCGCCGTAGAGATGATATTGCCACTCAGCGGGTATGATTAGTCAAATAACTGAATCGACTAAAACAGCACGGTGTTCCATTGTGAGTACCTATTAGTGGAAATAATCTGGGTTCTATTCCTCTCATCTTGCCTCCTTTGTTGAGAAGTCCATGGACTCCTAGAAAAAAAAAGAATTTAAAGGTAATAAACACAATAAACGGGTCAAGTAGATACTCAATACGAAAAAAACTTTTCCACATAAGCATAATGTAATATGCAGGTGCCTTTTTGCAACTAAATTAGTGATATTCAATTTAATGTTACTTCCTAATGGAACGACGCGATTGATATGGATTTAACTTCTAACCTTTGTCTCCAGGTAAGTCTGCGGTGAACGGGGGTGACGGGTGGAGCCGCCTGTCACTCTAGCAGAAGCAGGTCGCGGCGGCCGTGCAAAGTGCCACACTATGCCCACGGGCTAGATGGGTGGTCCCCACATTAGGGGAAGAGGGTCATCTCAAAAGAGATGTTCCTGGGCCTGCGGGGGTGCGAGAGATACGACTTGTATAATCTCACCTCCGGCAATCAAAGACCATGGATAGCATGCGTTTTGGTCGGTTCTAGAGGTGGCATCCGTGGCAAAAAAAGGTAAGTAAGTACTGTGTAAAAAATGGTAAGTAAGTACTGCATATATATGGGGGACCGCAGGTAAGTATCTATACGCAGTCCCCCAGAAGTCAACGAACCACAGTTTAAGAAACACTGATTTGGATGTTGCAAAATACTTGAGAAGGTTTTGGTGAAATTTACATCTAAGATGTTTTAAGTACAATTCAAATAGCGTTCTAGGCACTCGAGTGGGTGAAAGTAGCTGGGTTCATTCTTTATATCTCAGTATAAGTATTTATGGTGACAAACAAAATGATTCTAATTTCGAAAGGTATACTGAGGAGACAGTTTTGTGTTATAGTTAGCGGGCATATTATCTTGATTCCAGTGACGTCACAAAATGTGCTTATATGCACAGTTTGCGTTTTTCGGTGTATTTTGAGGATAGTACTGAAGGAGATCATAATGGCTAATCATTGTCAATTTGAATTCACCTCGCCTTCTGGTTAGCTGGAGGCAAAGGGTCACCATTACAAACTCGTATAATGTTACAAACACGTGAGCTGGCAAAGAATTCCAAGACTTAAAGGTGCAGTAAATTTAAGACTCACCGAACTGTTTAGTTATTAATCATCCAATACATATATCAAACGAATATTCACGCCGCGTAACCTCGTTTGCCCGTGAGTTGGGGACAAGATATGCCGGTAACTATATTCGGTGACGGTGAGTTTCAAGTTATTTTCACTTAGTTGAGATTCTAACAGAGTACTTACTATTTACCGTTTTAAAAATAATAATAAAGTATATTAAGTACATGAAATAAGATAGAACAAAGGTTAATTTCTGTGATGGCGGCTATTCATTAGCCACGATCTTGTTTAGAGTCAACAATATGTACATAAAGAGCAAATTATCGTAAATTTAAGACTAGTAGTTACTCGTGACTGCCCCCGGGTGGATGTCACATTACATTTGCAGTTGGTGGTATGACAGTCGGTCAACTGACCGGTTTTAAGAGTTCATGGTACCCGTACCATGGACTAGGATGACGGGCCCGCCCTAGAATGATATATAATAGAAAAATAATGATGTCTATCAGGAAAAATAAAAAAAATCTAAAAGGAAAAATACCGTACTTATTCTTTGTTACATAACGTTTAGAAATCTTAACGACCACTTTGGGGTACATCAGTTACACGTTTAGCACTTATTGTTTAGGAGAAAGTAAAGGAAGTAAGGTCATCGCACATACCGGACTAAACTTCCAGAAGAGATGAATGCGTTTAGACAAGTTTCTCCGTGAGTAGCGACGCTGTGTGATAAAAATTACTACACCACGATGGCAACTCTAAAATGCCGTGGATTCGAAAGAAAAAGAAGGGAGAAGGCAAACTCGAAAGAAAACTTTACTAACCTGTCTAATCTGAGTGGAAACAGTACGCCAAAGCATCCCAACATCGGGAGAAGCCTAGCAGTACACGGGCGTAAAGTCTCAATCAAATAAAATTAATGCATTTTCAAGTATAGTTCATATTTTTCATACTTGTCGAGCAGTGCAGCAGTGTTGTATTTTGAACACTGGGCGCGGAGCGTGTAGATTTTTCCCACATAGACTCTCCTAGCCGAAGTCAGCGAAGGTGAATTGAAGCCGACCAGAACCGCATGCTGTCTTGTGTCATCAGTTGCAGAGGGAGAGTAGCCTCTGACATATCATTCACGCCCCGACTGACGGATTTCGCTAAAGTACCTATCACTTCATCTTAACCTGGACGCTACTGCCGTGCTCCTGCTAGGGTACTGGCAGCTCCACCTGTCATCCTCAGGCCCGCACTCATAAACATCAGAGATCATTTTGCGACCTGAGCATGAAGTCTAATCTAGTAGCTTATTTATCACAATATTTTTTTAAACTCACGTGTGTGTGCGGCTCAATGAATGATTATCACACATTACAAGTCAAAACACTTAGACCACACACGATACATCATTCATTGAAGCACTATTTCGTCACACTGCATCGCGCTATCATAATATTTGCATACAATAGCATTACCATCACCTTTTATGTCTAAACATTTTAGTACCTCTATAAATCTATGAAGTGGATTTAAATGGCTGTAAATAATATATGGGAGATACTCCCACGGCTACCAACATCACCGGAGGCGGTCTGACTGAAAAGCACTCTGTCTTTGGGTCTTTCGTCTTTGGGTCTTTAGTTGCTGGAGGTGAGATAGTAGCGATCATAACCCTTCGGGCAAACCCTGAGTTCTCTCTTTCGAAATGACCGCTTCGACATATTACTATTTTTGCTGAACTTCAATACTTTTCCAATACTTCTCCAAAACCTTTATGTATATTCGATTTACAAGTACTGTACTTAGACCCGTTGTCGAAATTAGGGCTCCAACTACCCGCAACAACTGCATTACAACCGGAATCGAAGGCATAACCGATACAAACAGCGCTTCATGAATACAAATATTTGCACTGCGCAGGGATGAACCTGCACTTCTAGCGTAGCAGTCGTTATTCACTACCGCGAACGACTGTCACTTGGCCAGAATTTATTACAAATAAATCCCCTCTTTATATTATATTATCTTATATTAATTTTTATATTATTAAAAAAAAAGAATATTAGCAACCGTAATTACTTATATTCCCTCTGACCCCTCCAACTAAGATCAATGGCTTGTGATAGGTGTGGGTCCACGTCGGTAGTGTAATGGCCAGGATTCGAACCCGGGACCTCTCGATCGCAAGGCCTTAACCACTAAGCTACCGACGCTTACTATAATACTACTATACAATAATACATTCTAAACAGTAGCTGTATTTAAAGTAAACACCATAAAATGCACAAACACTACTAAATACGTTTTACGACGTGTGTAATTCTTAGCCTACTTACATCGCAAGTGTATGCGCGCACGCATGTACTGTAACCACTTGATAATCTCGCGATGTACTTAGCAGGTCAATTGAGTTATATAACTAAACATAGTTATTGTGTGTTGTAATAAAACTAATTACGACTTGTGACTTTGTTAACACACACAGACACACGCACACACGAAGTGTTTCTTCTGCCGCACTATTACTTAGAATTCCTTACCAGCGCACGTGTTTCCTTCTTCCTACAGTCCCATGTCCTTTAAACGGGGCGTGAAAAAGCATCTGATGAGGCCGTCAAACTGAGTGCCACCATTGTAACACTGTACGTGTTTGTAATGGTAATCCTCTTTCCTGAGACTTTGCCTTCAGGTTACCATCCGTACCGGCGGGGTGAAGTCAAATTGACGTGCCCTAAATGAAAAAAAATACGCATGTAGGTACACACGCCCGTTCATAAGTATTACTGGTGTAAATTCAAAAGGTTGCTTATATAGCAGCATCTCCTTTTCAAACAAAGTCACATATAAAAGCTATAAACTAAAATAATTACTCCAAACAATTGCTCAATAAAACGTATATTTATTAAACGAATAATATTATGATTCTCGTTATAAGTGTTGAATGAAGTGCCGATTGCGTTGAACTCTTTTGTATGAAGCATAATTAAACGTTACGATTCATGGAACATGATTGTGATGACTTGTAAAAGTTAGAGAGTAATAAAACGGCTTGTGTTTATTATCTGCTAATTTTGAATATAATTCAATCAAGGTTAATTTATAGATTATCAATTAGCCTATTGCAGTCCACTGCTGGACATAGGCCTCTCGCAATGTACGTCACGCTGCCTATTTTCCGCCCTCCGCATCCAGTCTGTCCCAATTGCCTTTTTCAGAATATCAGTTCATCTGGCTAGGGGGCGTCCAATCTTCCGTTTGCCTTCTCACAGTCTCCACTCAACTCATTTGCTCCAGTGGCCATCGGTCCTCCGACAGATGTGGTAGCCACTGCCACTTCAGCTTGGTTATTCTGCGAGCTATGTCAGTCACTTTAGTTCTTTGTCAGATGACTTCAAAGAAACTTCAAGCATAGTTAACCCAAGGCTAAAACCTCCAACTTTGGGACAGGCATATGTCCAGCAGTATTTCTAACATAGATTTGTTGACAACCCTACACTAAAACGGAAGGAAGTGTGTACTTACGACGTTTGTAAGACTTAGCGGCGATCAAATAGCAATTTGTTTACACTTATGTCATTTTCTACTTAAGTCATACTACATCACTGCACACGCGACTGGTACAGTTGTTAAAAGAGTAAATATGAACTAACTGTTTGATTAGCTTTTTTGTCTTATTACGAACTAGCTGATAGCGAGCTAACGACTTCATCCGTGTCGACTTCTAATCCTCTTCTCACAGCCCCTAGGAACCTAGATAATAAATACGTAACACAAAGGAATAAGCCATAACAAGATCATCGGTCAGTAGTTGTGAGTCACGCGAATGAATAGCCAAAGTGCCGCCTCGCACCTAATGCGCGCAAAAAGTGCTGACCCGGTTGCGTGTGCGCACGGCGCTGCGTACTGATGTAGACGATCTATAAAATGGCATTATTTTGTACTAGCAGATCCACAGGACTTTACTTGGGTGAATTTTAGTTGCAATGGTCAATTGCAATCAAATATATGCCAGATTTAAATTGTAATCAAGCCCTTTTTAATAAAGGAACCACCTAAAAATAGTTTGAGCGTACATCGCAAATAAAAACCACAGTCATTTTTTTTAAAATCCAGATTGGATTAATGTGTGTAAGAGGGTCTCTATCAGGATCATCGAGCTTTAAGCCAATCGCACAAGCCTCGTTGACGGCTCTGGTGCAGGTTTTCCTCTCAGGGCAGATTTTAATTTTAATTCCCATCTGTCAGTCTTTTGTGTGAGGTTATTGCATAACAATATTTATAATGACAGTATGGTGACAATTTACAATACAATATAAGGGCTCCATTATATTCTGAGTTCGTGTGAAATTAAAAAGAGAGGCCGTTATTGTTATCAATCAGTGTTACATCATTTCACACGATCAGAGTCAGAGATAAAAACTGGTGCTAATTGAGACGAAGATTCACGATACAAATTTGACAACCAAAACAATTGACGAGATGTAATCTTTTGATCTTACGTAAATAGAGGTCGGGGAATGACCGTAATGTTACCTCATCATTGAGATTGGGCGGTACAACGTTTGATACATTGCAGGTCATGGAATTTATTCCCAGTTTTATTATTCTACTTACATTGTTACTAGCGTAAGTATTGTTTACCCTCTGGCATATCTCTGGGTCAGCCGTGACGTGAGAGATATACCAGAAGCTAACTCATCCTTGGTAACTGATGGACTGAGATGGCCCTGCCATTTTAGTCAGTCCCAGTCCAACAAAACCACTCGCTGGCTTGGGTATGAATGAATGTCAGAAGTGTTTTTAACTATTCAGACAAAATCGCTCAGAAAGAAGGAAAACTCAAATTGTAATCTTTTATGCATGTATGTACCCTTTTTTTTTTTTTTTTTTATCGTGCGAAAAATCTCCACGGATACCCCCCCACCGGAGCCGGTTGGGAAGGTTATGTCGGACTCAAACCGACTAAAACGCACGCCGTCTTTGGATCTTCATTTGCCGGAGGTGAGGTTGTAGCCAACATATCCCTCGCACTCCGGCAGACCCGGGGCCTTCTCTTCGAGATGACCCCCGTCGGGTGTAGGGACCACGGTGTCCCCAACTAGCCCCCGGGTATGAGGAGGCGCATTTTGCGCCGCCGCCGCGGCCTGCTTCTGCTAGAGTGACAGGCGGCTCCACCCGTCACCCCCAGGCCCGCGCTCATGGAGGACGGAGGTCATTCTGCGACCTTCGACGTCCGAGTCGCCTCCGCTCGTCGCGGGCTGTGCGGGTCCGGTGTCTTCTCCGAACTCGTTCCGCCGTCTCCTTCTCGAGCATTACTTGCTCACAGAAGGAGGCGCCGGCAGCCCAAGCGTTCGCGCACCGTACCATCGCCGTGAGCAATGCGGCGAGCGAGAGAACTCGCACTCCTAGGGCCGCCACTAGGACCCGCCTTGGCATCTCCCACGCCGGGCACTCGGTCAGCGTGTGCAGCCCCGAGTCCTCGCTCGCATCACAGTGATGGCACTCGGACGTTGGCTCCTTCCGGATCCGATGCAGGTAATCCCCAAAGCATCCATGCCCGGTGATCACCTGCATCAGCCGGTACGAGAGGCTACCGTGTGGCCTCTCTAGCCAGTCCCCCATGATGGGTCTTACCGCCGTTACTACGGCGTGCCCTGCGCTTGGTCGCCCAAGTCGTCGCTCCCACTCAGCTACCATGTCCCTGTGGAGCTGGGACTTCACGGCCCGGAGCTCACCAGGCTCGGGTTCATGTCCCCTCTCCCGCGCCTCCTTTCGGTACCGATATAGCACCGAAAGGGATCTCGCATCCAGGATCCATGGTATCGATCCGGCGAGGAGACTCGCTGCTTCAAAGGAAATTGTGCGGTACCCCCTTATGACCCTGATGGCCATCGTGCGCTGCGGAGCGTGCAGCTTCTGCACGTGTCTAGCCTTCAGGGTCTCCGCCCATATTGGACACCCATATAGGGCCATGGACCGCACGATTCCCGCGTAGAGTCTCCTGCAGGAGTCATCCGGCCCCCTCATGTTGGGCAGCAGCCGCGCCAGAGCGTCAGCTGTGCCCTTCAATTTAGGGGCCAGACTTCGGAGATGCTCCCCGAAGTCCCATCGACCGTCGAGCACGAGCCCCAGATATTTCATCTGAGGCTTGATGTCGATGGAAATGTCTCCCACTGTGAGGCTGGATCCCTCTGGTGGCGCGCGCCGAGGACCATGAAAGAACATGGCCTCGGTTTTACGCAGAGCCACTTCAAGACCCAGCCGCCGGATCCGTTCCACGACTTGAGCAACCGCGATCGTGGCCTTCTGGTTTGCTTCGCGGTGTGTAGCACCGCACGCCGTCACTAATGTGTCATCCGCATAACACGTGACGGCGGCACCGTCCCCCAGCTCACCGCGAAGCACCCAGTCGTATCCAATGTTCCACAGAAGCGGCCCCAGGACCGAACCCTGTGGAACACCGCACGACATCTCTCGCCGACCGAGACCGGTCGCAGTTGGGTAAATGACAGCTCTCTCTGTCAAGTATGCCCCGACTATGCGGCGAAGGTAGAGGGGCACTTCGTGATAAACGAGCGCCTCCCTAATGCAACTCCAGGGCAAGGTGTTAAACGCGTTGGCGATGTCTAGGGACACCGCCAACATTACCTCGCCCCGAGCAACCGCATCCTCCGCCAGAGTTCTCACGCGCATTATGGCATCCACCGTGGAGCGCCTTTGGCGAAAGCCATATTGGCCATCCGCCAAGTCTGGCCCCACTCTGGAAAGGTGCTCGACGAGGCGCTTCGCGATAACTCTTTCAAAGAGTTTGCACACCTCGTCGAGCAACACTATGGGCCGGTAGGCGGATGGCGAGTCCGCCGGGCGCCCCGCCTTTCGGATGAGAACCAGTTTCCCCGTCTTCCATAGTTTCGGAAACTGGCCCCGCTCCAAACATGCGCTGAGAAACCCTCGCAGTCGGGGCTCGAGAGCGTTGTCATCATCACCTAGAGCTAGGACCCACGCTCGGCCTGGAATGCCGTCGGGTCCTGGGGCGGTGTTCTTGGCCTTAAGCCTGCGCACCGCCAGCTCTAGTTCTACCCAAGCGACCTCGGGCACGTCGTCGTCATCCACGCTGGGTGTCATAAGCGACCGAGGTGACGGAGTCATCCGCGGCGGAACATATTCCACCGCTGGTTGTGGGAACAGGGAGCCAACAACTCCTCCGAGCAGCTCCGGCTGGAGACACTGAGTCAACGGCGGGGCCCGGGGGCGCAGCTTGTTTCTCACCATAAGGTAAGGCCGCCCCCATGGGTCCCGCTCCAGCGTCTTCAGCAGTTTTTTGTACGCTTCGGCTTTAGCGCGCTTTATTGCCACTCGGAGGGCCTTTTTGGCCTCCCTGTATTCCCCACGAAGCTCCGCCACTCGAAGCTCCGTATCTGCGCGGCGTCTACGTCTCCTATGGAATCTAGTCCACCGGCGGAACGCGATCAAGGAGGCCTGCCGTAGCCTCGCGATCTCCGCTGACCACCAGTAGACTTGACGCCTCGGACTATAGGGCGGAGCCCTAGGCATAGACGCGTCGCAGACACGTGTCATGGCCTCCCGGAACCACACCGCCTCGGCATCTACATCAACAGGCCTGTCCGGCGCAGAGGCCCAGGCCTGAACGATGGCGGTTTCCAGGAGGCGATCCTTATCTAGTCGCTTAAGCACCCAGCGAGGTTCGCGTGGGGCCCGTGTTACCGGCGCATCGCCTACGGAGGGGGAGATGTCAAACCGAATGTATCGGTGATCCGACGCAGTCTCCTCCTCCACAACGACACGCCAGTTCTGCACACGGCGCGACAGCGAGGCGCTCGCGAACGAAACGTCCACAATTGAGCTGCCCCTCGCGGTCGCGAACGTGGCGACGGCCCCGCGATTCAAGAGAACTAGACCGAGACCATCGGCCCAGCTCTCCAGTGCCCTGCCTCGCCCGTTCGTGCGTCGGGAACCCCAGGCCACAGACCAGGCGTTGAAATCCCCGAGCACAAGAACCGGGTGAGGGTAGCAGGCATTGACGACAACAGCCAGCTGATCCAGCGAACGATGGTAATCAGCTATGCCTCGGTTCGGCGAGAAGTAGGCGGCCACGACCGCAATCTCCCCCACTAATGCCGCCACACAGCCATGTCCTCTTGCAACAACGGCAAGAGGGGGGCTGCCTGCGGCGGCGTTGTGCACCAGTGCCGCCGACCCATCCAGGTCGGTTTCCCAAGCAGGCCCGAGAAACCGGTGGGTGTAAGGGTCGGTGACAGCGGCGACATTAATGGACCACTGTGCCATGCTCTGGAGCAGAAGTGCCTGAGCATCGGCACCGTGGCCCACGTTCGCCTGCAGGAGGCGGAGGTGAGGATCCATTATGGAACCCCCTCCTCCGCACCCCGCCGCGAACTGGAAGCGGAACGCCGGTCTCCCGGCTTCGGCTCCCCTCCAGTGCAGGCCTTGCTGCCAACCCTATGGTCGGCTGGTTTGCTATCCGCTGCACATCTAAAACAGTGCAGCGGAGCCTGACACGTGCCGGCCTTATGACCGGGCTGGCCACAGCGGAAACACCGGTCACCAACCGTGATCTCCGCCGTGCACTGCACCCCCACGTGACCCACCACCAGACATCTGAAACATCTGGATGGTCGGGCCTGCAGGAGCCGTGCCTGCACCCTCAGGAAGCCTCCTAATAGTAGACTCCGCCGGTCGGCAACTTTTTGGGCTGCCACGATGGGGCAGCCGACAACTGCCGCCCCCTGTCCACGTCGGCCGAAGTGAATTGCTCCGACTTTTATTGCATCCAGGGGGCAGCCCCCAGCCTCCGCCACGGCAAGCCTAAGCTCTTCGGCCGTAGCGGATACGTCCAAGCCTGTGATGCGTATCTCCGCACATTTCTTGGGCCTGGACACCCGGACGTCGGCTGCGTCCAGTGTTTCCCTAAGCCTAGCCGCTAGGGCGTCGGCTTTGGGGCCACTGGTGGCGCCGGGGACCTCCAAAAGCTTGGCGCCAGTCCGTGTATCCTTGCACTTGACACCGGATATCTGGAGGTCCTCGAGGTCGATGCCTTTCACCTTGCGCATCACGTCGACGTACCCCATGCCCCTTTCAGACGCCTCCGCCGTCAGAGTGACAACGACAGCCGTCGTTCGGGGGGCACGGAGCCGTCTCGGCGCTCCTTCCACTGCGGCAGCCCTTGCCCTTCTGGCCTTTCGGGCTGCCTTCTTGGCGGCATTCCGCTTCCGTTTCTTGTTTCCGACTACCTCCCAGCACCCCTCTGCCGGGGAGCTTGTGGAAGCAGTCGGAGCTGGGACTTGGTGTGGCTCTAGGGCAGCATGGGCTAGAGCTGGAGACGTCTTCCCCTTCCCTTTACCCTTCCCCTTGCCCTTGCTCTGGGCACCCGGAGTGCCTTTTGCCAACGCAGCAGTGGCGGAAGGCGGGCTGCAAGCCGATTGCGGTGGGTTAGTGCCCTTTCGAAGGGCAGCAGCGTACCCGGTCGGTGGCGCAAGAGGCGGACGACGGATGGAGTCCATGATGGCCTCCACCATACTCCTCGTGCGCTCCTCCATCCGCCTCTCCATTGCCGCCATACAGGCTGCCCATGGCTCCGAGTTACCTGGCCGAGTTGGCGGAGTCGGTATTACCGACGTCTGCGCTGGCTGCACCGGCTGCACCGATTGCGGCGGCTGCATCATCCGTGATAATGACCGAGTTATCCGCCCCTCCGGCATACCGTATGCGTGTGAACTGAGGGACCACACTGGGAATTCGGAAAATATATTACCAAGGATTTAGTAGTAGATTAGAAACAATTGTAGAACGAATCTCGGAATTTGTAAAAAAATGTATCAAAAACTACAGCCCTTTATATGTGGTCCCTCAGTTCTCACAGACTATTTAGCCAGATCTCGGAAATTATCCTTAAAATGAAGATAATGTGATTACACACATTTAGTACAGAATTAGTAAGGTTCATTTACTAAATAACAGGTCCCAAACCATTAAAGAAAAGAAAAAACTACGTCCAAACTATGGTCCCTCAGTCCACACTAATAATATATATATTTCAGTGAAAATTACTGAATCAAATCCCTAAATTTTTCAGCTATGGTTAGAGTGAGTCTTTATACATTTTCTAAAAAGAAATGGAGCAAAAATATAGGCGCAATTTCAAGATAATGAGTCTTAAAACTGGTCCCTCAATCCACACGTCCATTATCATATTTCGTGTGCTAACTGTTTGACCAAAGGAATATCAGAAACTCAAGTGGATGTACCTTTTAGTAGAAAGTTTCTACTAAATAATCGAAAACTTAAATTGTTTATTAATTACCTTTAAGCTGAGATGATCATTCATTATTAACCCTAAGAAAATACACCGAGTAGTGTGACCACAAAATGAAACAAAATGTATACAGTTTTTAATGTCTTTTATGATACTTCGTATAATATAGCATTAGACAGAACAATAAACAAATCAATCCCACATAAAACACGCTCGATAACAAGAGAATGTATCCAGGGTAGGAAAAATGCCAAAAAAGTTAAATCTAATATTTCCACGGGATATTTTAATACGGACTCTATATTTTCTGACCAACCTTCTTTTATTGAAAATTGAAGAGGAGAAGGTAAAGTGGATAAAGCAAAAATAAACTCTAATGTTAAATTGCTGATAAATGGTAACTTGTGTCGTTTTGTATTTCTAAATAATAATAATGTCAGTCTCAAAAATACTCGTGGTTTCGATTCTATTATATGTATTTTTTGAGTGTAGGATTTCATGAAAATGAGAGTATTCGAGACATTATGGCCACTTCTGACAAAGATGTAATTCCACAATATTTAAAGTGTCTCTGCGATATTGAGTGTACAAACGATGATATTTACATAATGAGAGCACAAATTGCTTTAAAATATTTTAGCCCAACACATGAGAAAAGAAATCATGTTATCTATGATTGTCAGTGTAATATCTCATACATATTTGAACACATAATTTTGAAATATTTTTCTAGTGCAACTTTCACAAAACAGTGTTTAAATGCATCCTACCAATCAAATCAAATCAAAAGAGACGTTGCATTTTTGCCATTAAATATAAGTTTTATTGAAATCTTTGGTATTAATATTTTAGAAAGCTATTAACATTGACGAAGAAAACAGGAACTGTGTTACTTGTAATGACCAAGTTAGTTATAATTACGAGTTGTCAAAAACAATATCGTTTGATTTAAATGCTGTTACCATAACAGTAAAGAAACCTACAAAATTATAGGAGCATCTGAATTTGTTCCATCATTAATCCCAGGCGGTCTTGGCCATTACCGATGTCACTGTTTCATGAATGAGCGTTTCTTTTGCTATGATGACCAACAGTTGAAAATTATTGAAAGTACAGACCAACAAATATTCTTACATTCAGTAAGCTACATCCAAATGTTACCTATATAAAAATATTTTATTCAATGATTTGTTGATCTTGTTACCTACATTTACAATGAATACACATTTGCTCCATTTATCGTAATATTAAAAAAATGTACCTACCTGTATTTAGTTCTGTCTAATGCTATATTATACGAAGTAGGTATCATAAAAGACATTAAAAACTGTATACATTTTGTTTCATTTTGTGGTCACACTACTCGGTGTATTTTCTTAGGGTTAATAATGAATGATTATCTCAGCTTAAAGGTAATTAATAAACAATTTAAGTTTTCGATTATTTAGTAGAAACTTTCTACTAAAAGGTACATCCACTTGAGTTTCTGATATTCCTTTGGTCAAACAGTTAGCACACGAAATATGATAATGGACGTGTGGATTGAGGGACCAGTTTTAAAACTCATTATCTTGAAATTGCGCCAATATTTTTGCTCCATTTCTTTTTTAGAAAATGTATAAAGACTCACTCTAACCATAGCTGAAAAATTTAGGGATTTGATTCAGTTTTTTCACTGAAATATATATATTATTAGTGTGGACTGAGGGACCATAGTTTGGACGTAGTTTTTTCTTTTCTTTAATGCTTTGGGACCTGTTATTTAGTAAATGAACCTTACTAATTCTGTACTAAATGTGTGTAATCACATTATCTTCATTTTAAGGATAATTTCCGAGATCTGGCTAAATAGTCTGTGAGAACTGAGGGACCACATATAAAGGGCTGTAGTTTTTGATACATTTTTTTACAAATTCCAAGATTCGTTCTACAATTGTTTCTAATCTGCTACTAAATCCTTGGTAATTTATTTTCCAAATTCCCAGTGTGGTCCCTCAGTTCACACGCATACGGCATACCCACCACCGTCTTCTTGAGCCCCTCAAGCTCAGCTGCCATCCGGGCCATTTCCCGGCGGAACTCGGTCTCTCGCCGTCGAGCCTCAATTCGCTCTTTGCGGATCGCGGTCAGCTCCGCCGAGAGAATAGAGTTCTCCTCGGAGAGGGTGTGCAAGCCGTTTAGTAGCTGCTGCTGTTCTGCGGATGGGAGCCCCTGTAGTCCTTTAACAAGACCTTGTAGGGACTCCACAAGGGCACTAGTCGTCCTCCTGCTGAGATTTGACGCCGCCGATTTGGAGGGTCCCGGCGGCGCCCCTGCATCGTCTGAGGTCGGAGCCCGGGGAGAGTGAGCTCGGGAGGCAGCCCTCTTTCCACCTCGCGTTATATGGCGGCCAACCAGTAGGCTGACCACCTTGGGCGGAGGGGGGCGCAGATGCTCGTCAGCACTAGTGCTGCCGGAGGACGAGTCGGTATTGGTGAAGTCCAAATCCGACTCGTCCTTCTGCGGACGGGGCTTCTTCCGCCTCCGCTTTTTGGCCGGCTTAATCTGCAGTCCTGGTAGAACAGGACTGATTGCCCGGCTTCCTTCGCTGGCGGTGCCGAACTTCTCCAGCACCGCCGAGACTGACGCGACCTCCGCGTCTTGGCGCTGCGCGACCTCCGCGCAGACTATTTCGCTAGGTTGGGGGGTTCTTTTTGGTTTAATTGCATCCATATAAGTCCCACGAGTATGAAACGATTTACAAGCACTTCCCGGGTGACGCTCATTCCGAGAAGCGGGGTATATACTGTGGAGGTCCCCTGGTATCCACAGGTTTTTACGACTTCGCTGTCGGGTTTTAAAGACTTTCCTTGTCGTGGGCCGGCCAATAAAGGCAAGCCCCGCGTCCTCCGAGGTCACGGCTTCCAGAGTATGGCTAGCACTCTGGTCATTGTCGATCACCCGGAGATTACGCGACGCGGGAGAGCAGCCAACACTCCCAGCTCCAACGGTGGCACTGGTGCCTGCCAGCCCCTGCGCGAGCAGTGGGCCAACCCGTCCCTTGATTCCAAATGAATCACAATGTCTCTCCCCTGTCCCCTCTAAGATCAGAGGGGTACTGGGAGAGGCGACGACCGCGGGCCTTGCAGGCCCGCCATACCACGACCCCCTCGTGCAATGGGGTCAGCTGCCAGGTAATTCGTCAACGACCAACAGAGCTCCTAGAAGTTGAAGTCTGTTGGCCGTTGTCCAGGGTGCACCAGCTCCCCCGCATCCGCTCCCCAGGACCGTGGTCCAAAGGGGGAAGAAACGGGGAAGCCAACGTGGAGGTTACCTGACGTCGCACCCCTGCATGTATGTACCCTGAGTGTCTTCGGATACGGGTAATTTTATTAATTATATTGATAAATTAAGAAACATTAAACATCGAAACATTAAATAACACTCAGCTGGATTGCCCAGAACCAACCATACTTAAATATGTCTGATTGTCCCCAACACATTTATTTGTATGATCATCGTATATTCGCGATAAGGCGTTGTGCAATACCGCCATAAGGAAGCCTTGCTTGTACGTGATAATTCCTTTTGTTGATGACGTCAGATGACATGCACTATGCGATGATAGATGGCCAATGTCCGGAGTTAACTGTACTAAACATAAACATAAACTCACGCCTATATCCCCGAAAGGGTAGGCAGAGGTGCTAGCACCCACATTTCGCGAGTTTATATTTAGGTCCCAATGTAATAGGTGGCGAGCCTATTTGCATTAACCGGGCAGTTATAAACCTGCGATAAATACACGCGTAACTTCGAAAAGCATCAAACTGTTATTGGTGTGTGCCATCAACCTGGGATCGAACCCGAGACCTCGTCTCAGCAGTCCATTACCCATACCACTTAGTTACCGTGGGTTAACTGTACTCGTCGATAGATGCAAGTTTGGGTATAGAGATGGAAAATTAGTTTGAAAACAATATCAAATCTTTATATTCAATCGATGAAAAACTAGATGCGGTTGATATTTGGATGGGTATCTTGTCTTATCTATATTATTTGGGTGCGTGCTCTGAAGCTATCACGGATATTAATTGGCTGTGGTTGAACTATTCAACCCTATTGAATACTTTGTGTCGATCCCAATCTGGCTTCTATGTTTGAGGAGGTATACCCCTTTCTATTAAGGTGGCTATTCCCCTTAATTGTTGGTGCCGAGAAATCCTCTGATTTTGGGTAACCTTTCCAGGTAAGAAGATCCATTTGATGTCTTCCAAAGGCGTGACACGTTTGGCTGGGTAACTTATATTTCAGTTAGTCCCTGCTATCAATAAGTCCTAAGTCAAGACGGACGTCTTGTATGTTCTGAACAACTCAATAAGAGATAGACCAATAACAATAAACTCGAGTAAGCAGGTTAAACGACAGTTGCTCCTAATATAGCCTCAAAAACCAAGCCATATCATTTAGCGGACCCCAATCTCCAGTGCAATCGGGATTAACGCACCAGTTAATATACTGGTAAAACAGTCTGTGCGAGATAGCACTCAATCTCCAACTTCATGACTGCATTTCATCAATGAATATCAATCAAACAATCAATTAACCTATTGCAGTCCATTACTAGATAAAGTCCCAATGCTGGGAGGCTTTGGCTGCTGTTTCTATGGTTGGTACAGAGATTTATATTGAGTTTTCTTCTCTCGCTGTAATATCGTCTGCGTATTTTTCAGTTAGTAGCCTCTTACGATACCCCACGGATGAGATTGGGTGGTAATATTCTCTTTTCGCCATCACACGTATATAAATGCGTTTAATTCAATTCACTAGCACAATTTACTTCACATAGTTAATTGTGTAATAAATGATCTCACGTCCCGATTAAGCAGTTCGACTGGGGAAGTACCTTATAAAATACCACAACTAATAATACCCTTGTGTTGTATTTCCGGCGGTAAGTACGGTAGTGAACCCTGCTTTGTTATCTACGCCAGCAGTACAGAAACTTTCCTAACTTTTACCCTAATCTACAGAGTTGGCAGGACAGGCTATGGTACGATGCGTGAGTACTTGGGCAGCCGCCGCCTCCTTCTACGAGCAAGTAATACTCGAAAAGCCATAGTAACCCCATACCCAGGGGCTAGATAGGGACAACATGGTCCCAACACCAGGGGAAGAGGGTCATCTCGAGAGAGATTTCCCGGGTCTGCAAGAGATTTATGTCTTGTATAATCTCTCCTCCTGCAATCAAGGACCTATGGACGGCATGCGTTTTGGTCGGTTCGAGTCCGACATAATCACCTCCACCGGTTTTGGCGGAGGTGGTATTTTGCGCACGATAAAAAGAAGAGTTAGCAGGACACATTGACAACCGTATTATTGTACTTGACTGCCACGTAAGAGGTACAAAAAATTCTCTTGTGAAATTAAATCTACCTGTCAAAGGTTACGGTAACCTCTCATTATCGCACGACTTCTACACTTGTTACGAGCCCAACCCAAGAAACAAAAATTCACAAAAAGAAGCAAATTAACTTCACAACCTCATATAAGATGCGGTCCATCGAGTAATTTTCATACTTATGTAATTCCTAAGTCGTATTTAATAACGTAAGGCATGATATGTAAGTTTGTATGTAACGCTCAAAGCTTGGAGAAAATGCGTGAGAAGTACTAAAGTGGGTCATACGAGCAGCGCGTGCGCACTGATAGTTATACGAACTATGTGTGAGATGAACTCAGGTAGAGCCACTATGCAAATAATATTATAGTGCAGTAGTTCAACTTAGAACATACGGAACGAACAATATGTACATAAATGTGTAATTTATTTAATTTAGTTTTTTTTCTCTTTTGTAAATATTAATCACATTTAGTCGCATCAGAAGCTAGGCTGTCACCTCGGGTACGGGTTCCACATTTTTTACAGTCTAACTGCGATGCGGCTGAACCTTCTGTGAAGCATTTGCCATCTGGCCTCCACAACCAATATATATGGCATAACATACATAACATAGTATGTATAATATGTATGTATTTACAAAAAAACCATGTTACGTTTATCCGCATTCTAGAACCCGTAACACAAGCTAGTTAAGCTATGCTTACCATGGGTCTTGGTGACGTTGTGTAGATTGTCCTAGAATATTTATTTATTTATTCATAATATAAACAGACGCCTATATACCCGAAGGGCTAGCACCCACATTTCGCCAGTTTATGTTTAGGTCCAAATGTAATAGGTGGCGAGCCAATTACCATTAACCGGGCACTCAGTTCGAAAGGCATCGAAAAGTCATTGGTGTGTGCCATGGTAAAACCTGGGATCGAACCCGAGATCTCACCTCAGTAGTCCATTACCCATACCACTAGGCTACCGCGGTTCTCTATATTTGACCTCTATATTTGATTAGATTTAAATTATATAACTCACATGCCTGTATGAGATTGATTATGTGTATTCATTTATTGTATGAAGTCAGCCTTCTGTAATTTTTTATGGTTGAGTCATCGAGTTTGAGTAGTACATGTAAATTATAAGTACAAACAGAAATTGTGTGTGGTCCGTCTTCAATAGTGAAGTGTTAAAAGTGGATAAATAGAACCATATTTCTATTGAACTGTTAAAGTAGCAAAAGAGTACACGATCTACTTGATGATGGGCAGTTTTTGTGGCAACAATATAAGTTACAGTGGCACTAGAAAAAGAGAAAATTGGACAACCGGTCAAGTGCGAATCGGATGCAGGATCCATACCAAAGCCTTTACAACATTAGCCGCCAATAATTTATTTCAATTTAATTATTATTTAATATTGAAGCGGCAAAATAAACACAATTTTATCAGTTTAGCAATCCCGGTTCATAAGATACAGCCTGATGACAGTCAGACTCACAAATAGACAGACAGGAAGCCAAATACAAATTGAACCTTCATTATTAAAGCATAAGGTTCATATTATGCTTACATTTTTTATATCAATTTAGTTGGCACCTGATGGAAAGCGGTTACCGTGCCCTATGGCGACGAAAATACATTGATATCACGTCCTACTGGTCAACAAATCAATTTTGATCATTTTAATCAAAAACTCCTGCGATATATTGTTACGTGTGCAGCGGACATAACAGTTTTTGTTCTAAATAAATGAAATAAAGCCTAATGTTACATAATGTCTTTATTACTGCCTGTTTTGACTGAATTACTCTCGGATGTTTCAAAAGCACATTATTATGTAACACAGAATGTAGACAGAACTTGTGGTCACTTATTTTAAACTGAGTAGAATCACCTCAGCTTTTTATTGTCCTGTTTAGAGCAGCGTGTTGAAGGAATAAATATATTTCAAATATTTTGGCAGTAGCAAGAATGATTTTCTTTTATTACGATCTTTTGATAGCGATTTTTTTTTGAAATTATTTAGGTGGAAAACATGACGAATAGATACAATGTCCTATAATGATCATTTGCAACGCCAGGGTCGTCACACTCTACGACATCGTGGTCCCTACACCTGAAGACCTCGATAGAGATGGCCGGGGTCTGCCGGGGTGCGAGGGATTTGTTAGTTACTATCTCACCTCCAGCAACTAAGTACCCAAAGACGGCGTGCGTTTTAATCGGTTCGAGTCTGACATAACCTCCCCGACCGGTTCTGGCGGTGGCGTCTGGTGGTGGTGATGTCCGTATTGATATTCACACTATAAAAAAATAAAAAAGAGGCTAGAGAACTCTAAGGCGTGTTTCGGCATATCAAACCATTTATAGAAACTTATTTTGCAGGAAGAAAATTCCAGGTGTCACGAACCCCTGTATCTCACTATTATAAAAAAGGGTCGTCACACTAGTGCTGAAAACTCTGTAGAAACCTTCTTATCCCCTTTTTGAAGAACCCTATATTGTAGTCGCTTGGAAAAATCACAGCAGGGCGTTCATTCCATAAGCTTGCGTGGGATGAAGTTCCTTTAATACTGCACAATATGCACCGTAAGATTGAATTTCCTGCCCATGCAAGCGGTGAGATTATAACAGTGATGTCTCAGCTGCGGTCAAGAACTGTTCAAGGTCTAATTATTGTGTTATGTTGACTTTTCTAGGAGTGACTACCGTCTGACCATCCAAATCTGACAGACCTAACCCAGTGTGTTCCAAGTAGTTTAGTTAGTCAGATTATTCTCCCTAGAATGGAATTGGTTAGTTCAAGTTATATTCTGGTAGTTGACTTTTCGATTCGATTACATCATTGCAATGATTTAGGTATATTGCTATTCAGCACTTATTTATTACATCATGAAAATAAAATTATCGCAGGTTATTTTATGACTCACATAATTTTGGCATGTGTAACCGAATTTTTAACCCTTACTCGTATCAAGGTAGAAATATGACCCCAAGCAATACATTTCTTTTACAATAATGCAGTGTTATTACCTCCAAAACTGTTCTTGAACGTGTATGTGACATCAGTACAGTGTAAGATACATGGAAGTAGGTGTCTAAAGTCACCCTGAACTGAAAAAACATTCGTTAAAACACTCAAACCTTTTTCTTGCGATTGCTACGCACGGGGCGCGGGTTCGATCCCCGCTCAGTGCAAAATGTTGTATGCATGAATATGGGTGTTTGCATTGGTCTCGGAGAGCACGTTGCAAACATCTATATCAGTCGTTACGGGTAGTTGGAGCCCTCAAAAGATCAACCAGTCTAACTTCGATATCGTCACTGATCTGGACCATTGGTTGTGAGGTCCGATGGCAGTCGCTTCATGGAAAATATCGAAGTTCATCCGCATCACAGTTAGACTGAAAAGCCGACCCCAACTGAGTTGGGAAAAGCTTCAGAGAATGATGATTCATGTCTTGATTAGAACTACTTCTTTAGCCATTGCCATCTTCCATGGAGTTCAAGGAGCAAATAAAAACAAAGTAACTCGAATTGGTGTAACCGTTCTCGAGATTTGCGCTTAGCAACATATTTTGCAATTCATTTTTATTTATATGTACAAGGAGGTGTCAAAACCATCGGTCCTGGTATTTTATACCCCAGATACCAAAGAATTATACAACAATCAGCGATAACAATTAAGGGTTAAAGATGTCACCATTAACATTTAACTGTATATCTATTAAGATCACCATAACACAATACCCGTTAAACACAGTTTATTTATTTATATTGCGTAACATTGAAGGTATGCTTCGTGATACAAAAGTAATTACGTAAAGGTCGGACAATGAAAACATTTTATGAAGTGACAACACCAACGGTCGAATTCCGAAATCCTTGCAATTGGACCGCGATTAAATTCAGAGTAAGGTAAGGTTCACTTTTAATACTTTGACATAAGAATTAAATGTTGTATCATCATTAATGACCACACATACACACACATACGGTTTTACTCACAATCGTAAAATTTATGTTTGGTTTAGACCTTTCTATCAAAAAGAAACTGCACCAATCATCTTCAGTATTTTTTGCATCAATCACTACAATTTATATATGTCACTCTATAGTACTCCTGAAGATGCCTCATGCAGAGGCGAAACATTTGTCGAGGTTTGTTTTTCGCACTTGCGGAATAGTGCACAATACGAAATCATATCTCCTCGTATAAAAAGTCTGCTTGCTTGCTTTGAGGGATGCGATTTAACATTCCTTTCTATAACGATTAGTGATGTTTTATGTGATAATTAGTGATTAAACCGAGGGTGGCTGTAGGTTCCTCTCCTTCCCCCAATATATATTGCTACCATATGATCTCCATAACCTTCAGGTAAGTATATACAAGAAATCACGCAGTTAGACCAGCTTTCAAGCGTTTTAGTGTTCCAACAAGATGTTCCTAACCGGTACTACTTGACGTGGCTCCGAAGCGAGGAAGGATATATCATTGTTTTGGTAGCTAACAGTCTGTTCAGCTCAGGTTCAAAATATAGTATGTTTTTATGGCACGTTTGACTTCACCTGGTGGTAAGCTGAAGGCAGTATTTTAATGATGGCGCTCAGCTTGACGGCCTCATCAGATGCTTTTTCACGCTCCGCTTAAAGGACCCGGCACTTAACTATGTTACTAAACCTTTAGCAAAAATAAAATTCTACAGTAAAATAACATACCACTAATATTAATATTCTTGTGAACAGAATTTACAATGACATGTATCCAATCAGACCGCTGTGGTTAGTTAGGCAAGTAAAGTTTATTAGTGAACGTTACTTTGCGTAACATCTGCTGAGTGCAA
Organism: Pelosia muscerda; assembly: GCA_963691645.1. Classification (NCBI taxonomy): domain Eukaryota; kingdom Metazoa; phylum Arthropoda; class Insecta; order Lepidoptera; family Erebidae; genus Pelosia; species Pelosia muscerda. The sequence continues at coordinate 19,068,543 of OY829102.1, read as the reverse complement.
CATAGTGAATAGCATCTCTAAGATCTAGATATGGTACTGAGATCTATCTTAGATCAAATTACCCATCATACTTCCTATATTCTTTCTGCTTTAAATAGTTCTACTACTACCGCGGTAGCCTAATGGTATGGGTAAGGGACTGCTGAGATGAGGTCTCGGGTTCGAGCCCAGGTTTTACCATGGCACACACCAATGACTTTGCGATGCTGTTTGAATAAAAGTGTGTATTTATCGCAGGTTTATAAGTGCCCGGTTAATGGTAATAGGCTCGCCACCTACTTACATTTATTACATTGGGACCTAAACATAAACTGGCGAAATGTGGGTGTTATGTTTTCTATCCCTAGCATATTACATTCTCTTAAAGCCGCTATGTCTTCACTCCCGGGACTCAATGTTCTCGGGCTGGACATAGACAAATTAGAGTTGTCTATGTAATTGAAAGACATCTTTGTAGCGTGGCGGTAGTGAACGCGACTGCTGCGCAGGAGACGCGGGTTCGATCCCCGCTCAGTGCACATAATTTGTATGCGTGATTATGGCTAGCAAGTCAAGCCGTCGCACCCGTTGCCAGACGAACTTCTATGGCAGTCGTTACGTGTAGTTGGAGCCCTCAAAAGTCCGACAAGCCAAACTACAGGACTTCGATATCGCCAATTAGGTTGTGGAGGTCCGATGGCAGTCGCGTTACGGAAAATATCGGGGTTTAGCCGCATCGTAGTTAGACTAGGAAGCCGACCCCAACTGAGTTGGGAATAGGCTCAGAGATTGATGATTGATGTATTCGAAAGATTTTCTTCTTGCTTATATGTATCTGCAATTGGAGAATGGTAGACCTAGCTTGAGCAGTGAAATCTCAAGCAGCGATAACCAAGATTGATTAACGTGGAGATTGTGTTGAGTCACATACCTTAAGTGCAAGCAATTATGAAGTAACGTGGGACCGTGGTCGTAAACAAATAGCTTTAGTTACCACCACAGAAATGAAAAATCAAGAGGAAGTGTGATATAGGTGGGGTACGAGTGTTATTCTTATGAGTATTTACTCAAATGTGAACTTATAGGTTTAAATAACTTTCTTATTACACTGCTATAGGTCTGAACGCTTTCATAAATATTCAACTTTGTACGATTCGAGTTATGAAACGTCGTAAATGCTTTTTTATCTATAGCAAATTAATCTCTATTTAGAAAAGATAAGGTGTGATTTCGTTTTGCAGCACGTATGATTTAAATTAATTTGGTATCATTTCATTGCCAAAACAATTGTTTAGTAGTAATGCGAAGTACCTATTATATTATTAATAGTCGTAGGTATGTGTGAGTATGGCGACATCGGTTCCGCTGCAGAATCTGTTGTGCCACATTTCTATTAGGAAATACTACCCCAGGAGGGTACCACCCAAGGTGGAGAATCCCTCGCCAAGCAACCCTTGGCCAGCCCCGCGTATTCTGGGGGGGGCAACCCGCGCTCCAAGGCAGGCAATAACAGCCTCGACCTTTCCAGCCTAGCTGAGGCCATAAACACAGCACAACCCAAACCAGCACCACAATGGACTATGGTCGCGCGCAGGCGCCCTTGCAGAAAGGGAAGAGCTAACGCAGCGCCCAAAGTCCCAACAAACACAACTAACCCGGAGAGCAAACCCGAACGCAGTCGCCTGAATAGGCGCGCGAGAAGGCTAGCTCAAAGGGAACAAACACAAAACAAGCACCATACTGCACCAGCCACCGCAGCAGTGGAAACACAGCGCGAACCTGCGCCGTCCTGCTCGAAAGAGCCAGACACGGTGCAGGAGGCAAATCAGACAGGCACAACACCTTCATCAGCTTCCAGCCATCCGAGTGGCAGCAGGCCGAAGCCGAGAGGTAAACGTGGACGGCGGAACGCTGCGAAGGCTCCCACTGCTCCTGAAAAGGAGCAATCTGGTAAAAGCGAGCAAGTTTCTACGAAACGTGCTCGCCTGGACGAAACCAAGTCCCCCAGAGGTGATGCCAAACGCGCGAAAACCGACACCAAAGCTGCGAGGACGGTGAGCTACGCAGATGCGAGCAAATCGCATCTGAGAGTAGCGGTGGTCACCGTTCCTCAAAGCGACCTCTCGGCCGAACAGGCGGAACGGCTGAGGAGTGCCATCGACGATGGCATTCTTCAGACGGTCTTATCGCCGCCAACCCCTGACGCACGGGCTCCATCTTTCCGCGGTCGGCCCTTCCTACTGGAAGGCGCCCTGGCGATGTGGTGTGAAGACGAAAACGCGCTCGGCTGGCTGGAAAACGCGGTCAAAACACTCACCTCACCCATACCCAACACCACTCTGGCAGTTGTAAAACTGTCAGAGCTGAAGAAAAAACTCAGGGCTATGCTCCTCCTACACACCAAAATTACCGACGCTGCTACACTGCAACGACTCCTTCGTGCCCAGAACCCCTGGTACAAAGTTGACACGTGGCAGTGCTATAGCATGACGTTCGAGGACAAACCGGAGGGTGATCCGTCGGAGAAGATAGTCCACCTGATTCTCGGCATCCCCGAAGACCAGCGCGAGGACATCCTCAGCAGAGAAAAGCGAGTCGCACACATGAGCGGCGGTGGACATATTCGCTTTTTCTCTGCTGGAGGTCAACCAACTGCGGAAACCGACGAGGCAATGGACCACCAGGTAGGAGAGACCTCCACGCCCGTCCAATCCACCACAGCTCCCCAACAGGGTCAGAGCGTGATGGATACTGACCCGCAGCCGCAACAACACGACACGACGGCTACCAGTGACGAAGATGACGTCCTGCGTAGCCCTTAACAACAGTCGTGTCATACAAACCAATCTCCAGCACAAAAAGACAGCGACGGCCACATTACGTAGAGTGCTGGAGACAAACAGCAAGACCGTGGCCCTGATCCAAGAACCTTGGATCAGAAACAACAAAATCTGCGGTCTAACCAATATTGGTGGTAAGTTACTCAGCGACACCTCAGTTGAAAAACCGAGGACTTGCATCTACATGCCTGAGTCCATAAATGCCACTTTACTTAACCAATTCTGTTCTAGAGATCAAACAGCAGTGAAAACCCTCACTGACCAACAAACAGTCCTTGTTCAGTCAATTCCACCCGCGCCGCTGACGGAGCTGATACAACACTGTGAACACCACAACTGGGACCTGATCATCGCGGCGGACTGCAACGCGCACCATCCGCTATGGGGAAGTAAGGATACCAACGAAAGGGGTGAGTCATTTACTGAATACTTATTCCAAACCAACATGAACATTATAAACGTAGGAACTGAACCCACATTCGTAAGTTCACGATTTCAAACCATCATAGACATAACCTTAGCAACGCACGGGGCAACCAAAATGATAAAAAATTGGCACGTATCCAAAGAGCCATCCTTTGCTGACCACCGTCGCGTATGCTTTCAACTAAATTTCAACATAACTGACCCTGCTCCCTATCGTAATCCCCGTAAAACAGATATAGCAAGGTACAAAACCATAGTAACCAAATCACTAAACGAAGCCAGGATGAGTGACGAAACACTTGGAAAAACTTAGAGAATAACATACAGCTCTTTACAAAGGCACTCGTAAGTAGTTACGAAACAACTTGTCCTCTTGTAAAACAGAAGGGTCCGACCAAAAGCTCCTGGTGGGGAAAGGAACTTGAAGGTCTACGTAGGAAACTAAGGGCACTCTTCAACAGAGCAAAAAACACCAGATCCCAGGAAGACTGGGACAACTACAAAACTTCACAAAACTACTACAAAAAACGTATCAGATTCCGAAGAACCGAGGCTTGGCGAAATTTCTGTAGCAATATAGAAACAACAAGTCAAACGGCTAGGCTAAAGAAGGTTCTGGCGAAGGATGATAGGGACCTTCTGGGATCTCTCAAAAAAGCAGACGGTACATACACCGCAACAACTGAGGAAACCAATGCAGTATTGCTGGAAACACACTTTCCCGGTTGTCAAATAACATCAAACCAAACATGGTCCGATGAAAATCGATCTTTACCATCAACTCAGGAATGGGAAACTGCAGACAAGATAGTGACGTCGGAAAAAGTAAACTGGGCAATTAACAGTTTCAATCCCTTCAAGTCCGCAGGGCTGGATGGTGTTTTCCCGGCACTCCTGCAATGGCAACCCAACCTGATAATAAAACATCTGACACCACTATATAGGGCATGCATAGCCTACAAATATATACCAAAACACTGGAGAGAAGCCAAAGTAGTATTCTTACCAAAGCCAGGTAAGGATGACTATACACAAGCAAAATCCTTCAGGCCAATCAGTCTTACATCTTTCCTCCTAAAAACCCTAGAAAGACTAGTAGACCGACATCTCAGAGATGGAGTTCTAAGAAGAAATCCTCTCCATCCCCAACAACACGCCTATAGGAAAGGCAGATCAACAGAGTCAGCACTTCATATGGTAGTCCATAAAATAGAGTCGGCTATAAACAACAAAGCATCAACACTGGCTACCTTTATTGACATTGAAGGAGCCTTCGACAAGACAATGCACAACAGCATAAACCACGCCCTGACGAAACTCAAAGCTGAACCAGTACTAGTAGACTGGATCACAGAACTGGTGAGCACAAGGGCGGTTCGAATAGAAGCTACAACAACCACGACCAGAGCAAAAGTGGTTAGAGGATGCCCACAAGGGGGAGTCCTATCTCCGCTTCTATGGAACATAGTGGTAGACAGCCTGATAAGGTCTCTAAACGATAAAGGCTACACCACTATTGGTTATGCAGACGACTTAGTAATTCTGATAAATGGGAATGCGGAAAACATTATGTGTCAAATAATGAGAGCAGCCTTTCAGATAATAGAACAATGGTGTGAAAAACACCACTTAACAGTTAACCCACAAAAACAGAATTAGTCCTTTTCACCAACAAAAGGAAGATTCCAGCACTACAAACACCAAAGCTATTCAACACCAGACTTACTCTCTCGACACAGGTGAAATACCTAGGCATGGTGTTGGACAACAAACTAAACTGGGCTAGCCACCTAGAAAACAAATCAAAGAGGGCGTGTATTGCATTTAATCAGTGCAGAAGACTAGTGGGTAAAAAATGGGGTCTTAACCCAAAGATTACACTCTGGCTATACACAGCAATAATCAGGCCCTCTATCACCTACGGATCGGTGGTCTGGTGGCCAAGAACAACACTGACCACGGTCAAAACAAAACTCCAAAGCCTGCAACGTCTGGCTGGCGTAGCTACTACTGGATGTATGAAAACAACTCCATCTGCTGCCTTGGAATATCTACTCAATCTAAGACCTCTAGATCTAGTCATACAAGAGGAGGCAAAAGCAGCAGCCCTAAGACTAAAGTCTCACGGACTGTGGAAACAAAACTTCGAAACCACGCACACCAAAATCCTAAGGCTCGCTATAGAAGAAGTCCCACTTCTACAAGCACCAACGGACAAAACAACATGTCACTATATCTTCGACAGAAGATACAATGTACAGCTCAAAGCCGAACCAGTAGATATCTCAAAAGTGAATGAGGTCAGAATTTACACAGACGGCTCAAAGACAAAAAAAGGGACAGGAGCCGGTGTATTCTCAAACGACCTCAACATTAAGATATCCACAACACTAGACAAACTTAACACAATCTTCCAAGCAGAATGTTTGGGCATCACCAGAGCCGCACAGGCAGTAGCAGCCAGAAGTGTGAAAAACCTCAGTATAAGGATCATTTCTGACAGCGCATCAGTCCTGCAGGCCTTAAGCAAAAGCACGATTAACTCTGCCCTAATCTTAGAGTGCCACGAGGCACTACAGCTGATTGCGAACACCAATAAGGTCACTTTGCAATGGATTAAGGGACACAGCAACTCACTAGGAAACGACGCAGCGGACGAACTAGCCAAACGAGGATCAGACACAATGGTACACGGACCGACACCACTGCTACCAATACCTCAGGCTCAAGTAAGGTCATGGCTACGCGAAAAAACCGAAGAAACTCACCTTAAAGAGTGGACAAACGATGATGGGTGCAAGCAAACCAAACAATCGGTCCCAGTAACATCCAAAAGGTTTGCCCGCAACCTCATCAGATTGAATAGGGACAACATACGTAAAATCACAGGTATAGTTACGGGTCACTGCTCCCTAAACAAACATCTGTTTACCATAGGTGTAACCGACAGCCCCCGATGCAGAGGATGCATGGAGGCGGAAGAAACGCCACAACACGTCATTATGGAATGTAATAGTGTGGCGCATCAACGGGCACAACTGCTCCAATCACCGGCAACGCTTCCGGAAGCCTGCAGAAGTTTCTCTAAGCTTCTGGCTTTCTGGGAGGAACTGGGATGGTTGGAGTAAGCGGGGAGAAGCACCACCTCACGCACAATGGCCCAATCAAGAGGCTAAGTGCGGAAAACCCCAGTACAAACAACAACAACAACAACAATTTCTATTAGGACCTGAAATTCACTCAAAATTCAAAATCAAAAAATAATTTATTCTGTACAAACCACTAAACTAAACTTACAAAACGTCAATATCAATAATATATTATAAGTTAGTTTATGGACCACCGCACCGGTTCGAAACGCAGCCCCGGCCTGCGAAGATTCCGATAAGAATCTCAGCGTGCTTTTCTTCTATTTTTGGTCTATTTTCGAACATTTACTCAGTCTAAATTTGAATACAGGAGTTTGTTTGAGTGGCAAGTCGAGTGAACAGCTTATTTCTAAGCTTGATTTTCATACAAATAATTTTGGATTTTATAACTCCAAATGTGCTCTTTTATACAGTGTATACATTTTTTGGATGTCTTTTGAGCATAGTATGGGGTGCTCAAATGTACAAGTCAGATTTGAATACAAAATATGTATTAAAGACTAAACTATCCGTCAGTGGTGATCTAAAAGGGGAAGTACGTGTATTGCATTTCCTATTGAGTTGTTTAAAATACATCTCGTAACTACTTTATTTTTTATTAGAGTTAATGGACATAATAGTTTTAATACTATTAAAGATACTATTTCTGGATTTCCCAGAAGGATGTGAATTTCCGGTTAGTACTTAATATGTTACTGGATCTAATTTAGATTATCATGATATCGTTTATGTAAGCAGAAACATATTTAATAGTACTGAAATATAACGTGTGAAAGTGTAAAGTGTAAAATTTTCATTTTTTTACCACTTATATGGCAGATAAGCACGCGGCCCATCTGATGGAAAGTGGTTACCGTGGTCTACAGACGTTTGCAACACCAGGGGCGTCAGTTTCAGGGGAGAAGGTTAAGAGAGTCTCTGTGCTGTCACTGCAGAAGACAAAGAAGGGTTTCTCGGTGTTGCTACTGACCACAGAAAACATCTCCAGTGAGCTCTGGCTACCCTACTCACCGCTGGAAATACAACATAAGGTTAATAATTAACCGTGGTATTCTGTAGGGCGGAGGTATTTCCCCAGTCGGACTGCTCAATTAAGACGGGAGATACATTCAAATAGATTAGGACAGATAAGAAAAAGGTTTGAGTGTGTTCAGATACTTGGTAATATTACCAAGTGACTACTTCGGTCTTCGGTCTACTACGTCTATTATGAGTAGACCAAATGAACACAACTATACAGGCTACTGTTGTTCAGATCTATAGTTTTTTTCTTTTTTATAAACTCACGCCAATATCCCTGAAGGGGTAGGCACAGGTATTAGCACCCACATTTCGCCAGTTTATGTTTAGGTCCCAATGTAATGTAGATCTATAGTGACATTATCATATAGTAGAGGGGAATTGGTATAAGACAGGAGAGTGTTAATAGGGAAGGAGGATACCGTATGAGGGAAGGAGATGTTACAGGGATTCATTCATCCTTGTACGTGAAAAGAAAATATGGTCAGGATTTCCTTCGAACAATCCACACTCGCAAAGAGAGCTATCCTATAACTGTATTTTTTTACTGGACTTATTTGAATAAATTAATACTTAAGCTTTTAAACACAAAATGAAAGCGTTTTAAAATGATAATGATCATAGATATCAATCTATGCTATATATCCAAAGTCGCTAGCGCACCGTACATCACACTGCGTTGCAATGCAGTGCCCATGATTGATACCGGTACGAAATGGAGAGCATACAGACAGACATATTTATTATTGGTTAAAATTACGATTATACTGATTAGACGAATAGCGAAAGAAAGGTATAGTCCAACATTCAAATAATGGCGTATTTTTCAGATTATTTTTGTGAATGTTGTAATTTATTTCTATTCAGTTGATTATAATTAGGTAAATACAGAGTGTAAAGGGCTCCTGGTAGTAATCATGGTACACACATATTGGCATTAAAAAAATACGACGCGGCAATTTCATTTTAGTATTTTTTAATTTTTTCGCATTATTTACTCTCCATCGTATCAGTAAAGCTAAATGAAGCTTTTTCGCTTCATTTAGCTTCATAAAGAAAAACGTCACTGAAAAAATTGTTTCATTTAGCTTTACTCACATTATAGAGAGTGAATATCGCATGTAAAACGGTATGGAAAAAAAGAAAAAACTAATTGCCGTGGCTATATTTTGTAACCTCCTTTATATTAAGATCGATCGATAGATATTTTTAGATGGATAGATATTATGATATCTAGATGAATCTTAGACCAAAGTATATAACTAAATGTAAGCATCAAAACATGTTGACCTATGCCTTCGGGGACATATAGGCGTGGTCATTTTATCACTAAAATACATCATCAATCACTGTTACACAGTTAAACAAAAGGTATAATTTGTACACCGTTCACGAACATCTTTCAATCACTATTAAACAATAATAAAAATAGTAGCGGATGCTATTATTCTGCTCTCAAATTACGTTCATTATATTAAACGTTGTCTGAGGTTAAGACTACGGGTCAGCAACCTTTCACTGTTATGTAAAATACAAATGAATGTGATTCGGTATTTTGAAATTACGATTCAATTTTGTTATTCTAAAACATAGCATTAATTTAATTGAATTTTAAACATTAAGGCTTAGTTGCACCACCTACCTGTTAAAGTTAAGGTTTCCGTCAAATTTAACGGTAACAGTAACATCGGTTAAAGTTGTCTTTTTGATAGAATTTGACGTTTCAGCGTGGCCGGTTACAGTTAGCGTCAAGTTGACGTCATTTTAAAATTTGTCAAATCAAAATCTCATCAGTCAAACCAAAATCAGTTTATTTGTATAAGACAGGTACATAAAGATGGTTTCATTTACAATAATGTGCAAGTACTTTGCTTATTACCTCGATAGGTGTGCAAATTTTATATTTGAAGATACATTGTCAAGTGTTAAAAATCTAAAAAAACTGTTACATCGAATTTAATTTGTAGACGTCCAGACGTCCTGGAAGCCGCCACCGCAACTATCAAGGGAAGTGCTTTGATGTTGAACTGAGTTACCGTCTCGGGTCATCAGATGCCGAAGGTGAGATAGCCTATGGTACAGTCACCCGCAATAATATGTATAAACTTTGAAACCTTGTCACAATAATAAATGACAAGTCAACATTATGATATGAATCGGTAAACTTCGACAAGTTTAATGCGAAAAAGTTCTAAAACGTATACATATATTATTATTGCTAGCTGCAGGTGACTGTACATCCTTCACGCATCTGTTACTCTAGTGAAAAAATGTGACTCGTAAGATACATAACTAAGCATCTTATAATACACTTGCAAGTTTGTTATGTATACTAAAAAATTAGCGATTCTACGCTGCTATGCATTCGTGATGTGAATACACAACGGTACGATACAATTCTCTTGTTATATCACTAGATCTGAGATCAGCTTTCTCTAAATCCAGAGTTTTGTTAGCTAAACATGTTATGTGGATATTGGTCAGTGCCATCAAGACTATAAAACTGGATATTTACTAGCCACTTCTTGAATTACATCATATTAAGGAAGGAAGATTTGCTGTCTGACCGCTAAACCCCGTGAGGGAAGCGTGCGACAGTGCCCGTGTACAAACCAGTAGCTGAGATGACTTTTTTTTATTTATGGCACGTCAATTTGACTTCACCTCGCCTGATGTTAAGCTCAAGGCGAAGCCTCAGTAACGAGGGTCACCATTACAAACACGTAAAGTGTTACAATGGTGGCACTCAGCTTGACGGCCTCATCAGATGCTTTTTCACGCCCCTCTTAAAGGACCCGGAAGGAAGTTATATACCTTTTTACTTTCAATTTCTGGCAGATATATTTTTCTATAAGAATCTTATAGGCCTTATAGTCATATAGCAATATATTTTAATCACCACGCTACCGTTCGTAGACAGGTTCAATACATATTCATAAATCATATTACCTATTTGAAAGTTATGTGCTGTCAGAGTGTTTATAGACTAGACAGCTACTTAAGTAACAGGAAAGGGAAGGCAGACATCTTGGTGTCATAGTTCAAGTCATAGACAAGACAGATGAATTTATCACCAATCACATAACATAAGCTCACGCCTATATCCCGGAAGGGGTAGGCAGAGGTGCTAGCAACCACATTTCGCCAGTTTATGTTTAGGTCCAAATGTAATGGGTAGCGAGCCTATTGCCATTCACCGGGCACTTATAAACCTGCGATAAATACACACATAACTTCGAAAAGCATCGAAAAGTTATTAGTGTGTGCCATGGTAAAACTTGGAATCCAACCCGAGACCTCGTCTCAGCAGTCCATACTAATACCACTGATGTCCAAAGTTAAATCTGGGGTCTGTTTACTATTATTTTTCATTAGTATATCTAGAGATTCTTCTGTTGTGCTACAATAGTCTACATACCTACCATAAACTCTTAAAACAGATCTATAAATTGAACGACTATTACACTACGAACTGTATAAATAACTTTGAATTCCCATATAACATTACAAAGTTACATTTGCAGTTGATAGTACATACATTCATACATACATTTGCTCACGCTCGTAATAACCGAAGGGGTGGGTAGAGGCGTATTAAACACTCACATCTTGCCAACTATAATTTTCAGTCCCGCGTAATAGGCGGCAAGTCTATTACCGCCAATCGGGCTTGGAAAAAGCTTGGAAAAAAAATAGGTATCCTGAAAATAAATTCCTAACGAAGAATGTTGAAGCTAAATAAAATTTTAAACTCTCGTGTCGCACTTCTACTAGTTTTTTCTGTTCTCTGGGGACTCAGTGTCTCCAATTTTCATCATCATTACATCGCGCCGCCGCGACCTGCTCATGGAGGACGGAGGTTATTCGACTGCCTCCTCCCCAAGAATTACGTTCCCGCGAAAGAAGGTGGAGTTTCGGGTTCTATCGGAGCACTCACTTTTTTCCAATATACAACGATTTGAATAATTAGCAAAACTAATTAATGTATTTTTTTACATTTGTTTGACCATCAAACTAAACAGACACAAATCCACATTTAATATAATCACCCAAGTTTTATAGGTACATTACAAACTGCAATAGTATTATGTAATTTATTTTATGTTACGTACTTTAAATTAGAATCCGGCGGTTGAATTATCATATGTAATTTATACAAGCATTGTTGGGTTAAATGTGAGTGTTTCCGTGCATCGTGTGTATTATTTTTCAAAGATTACTATCAGAAACTATTGTTTTAGTAACTTTCCAGTTTTCTTTTTAAGATTAGCGTATTAGATGATGATAGCGAGATGAGTTTAAGACTTCACCTTTTATCTATAAATTACGACTTTCGCTTCATAATATACTAGCTGTTGTCCGCGGCTCCGACCGCGTGGATGTCGATTATCCCGTTGTACGACTCTACTCGATTTTCTGCTTGCATCTCAAAGCAGTCGCAGGTGAAATTTGAACTATCGTAAGATGATAATATTGATTTCTGATAAATTCTATTCTTCTTGATGATGGTTATAATGATAATGACTCATAATTCTCTGAGCCTATTCTAATCTCAGTTCGGGTCTGCTTTCTAGTTTACTTAAGATGCGGCTGAACTTCGAAATTTTCTGTGAAGCGACTGCCAAACCAAATTGGCAATATCGAAGTTCTGTAGATAGGATAGTCGAACTTTTGACGGCTCCAACTACCCGTAACGACTGCTATATTATGTTGGTATGGCAACCAGGACCGATGACTTAACGTGCTCTCCAAAGCACGATCAGACCACAGCAAATAGTCATATATCGGGAATCGAACCCACGCCTCCTGCTTAGCAGTCGCGTTCACTACCAACACGCTACAGAGGCTGTCTAGAGATGATGTTTATAAGTCCTATTCTCAATGATAAATATCATTAATGACAAATGATAGGAATACCTGAATGGTAGGTGCTTGAATTTCCATATACCTAAGTAATTGGGTCGCCTGTAAACTTGTAAGGAAACATTATTTAAATCCAAAACTGTATACAGTAGGTAAATATTATAAGAATTGACTATAAAAGAATGTCCCTATTTATGTTAATGATATGTAAATCACCGGCGCTTGTACTCATAAATACAACATTAAAATTCGAACATAATAATTTATTAAATGAAATTTCGTATTACAAATAGGCGCACACAAAGCTATTTTCTTTATTTCATAAATGTTTGTGGTGTTTTAGTCCATTGAAATGTTATTCTTTAAGGCTTAGTGTACATTTGTAAGAGGACGCCATTTTTTGAGATATTTAAGAGGATTGCGTCCTCTGACAAATTAAGAGTAACACGGCTAATGATATAATAATGTCAATTTAAATATACCCTCTTAAATTATTACATTATTAAGTAATATCACTACATAGTATAAAATAAAGTCGCATTCTCTGCCCCTATGTCTCTTTGTACGCTTAAATCTTTTATACTACACAACGGATTTAGAAGCGGTTTTTTTAATAGATAGAACGGTTAAAGAGGAAGGTTTATATTATGTATATAACATCATGCTGCAACCAACAGGTGCGTAGCTGGAATGAAAAATGTTGCGAAAACGGGGTGCCTCAGACAAAGTTGCGCGGGTCAGCTAGTAATGCTAGTAATATGATAAAATAAAAAGTATATGACATAACATACTCTCACGCCTATATTCCCGAAGGGGTTAGCAGAGGTGCTAGCACCCACATTTCTCCAGTTTATGTTTAGGTCCCAATGTAATAGTTGGCGAGCCTATTGCCATTAACCGGGCACTTATAAACTTACGATAAATACATACATAACTTCGAAAAGCATCGAAAAGCCAGTGAGTGCCATGGTAAAACCTGAGATCGAACTCGAAACCTCTTCTCAGCATAAGATAAGTATATCTGATCACTAAAAGCGTCACAAGACAATGGGAGGCTTTCACTAACCTTCTTCGGAGTGACTTTCAATACAATTCGGTTTGTTTCTCCATACAATTACATCGTAATGATAATGAAGTTTGCTGATTCAACTTAACGATCTTTTTGTGTAAATTGAATTCACTTGCAAGTTGTTATTAGTGTGAAATGTTACGATGATCTCATCATTGAAATTATATATACTTATTTTATCATTTTTGGAAGCTATATTTACTTATTGATTATATGCACACTTTCGGTTCATAAGCAATTTCGTTATTTTTTTAATCATCCAAATTCCACGAGTACCCAATATTGTTCTGATACTAAGCTGTTTCAAAACGATTTAATTGCTTATTTTGTGAATATTTTTTATGTGTTCCCAGTGGAGTAGATATAGGAACATCCTATCTCCATATAGGAACTTTGTCTATCCTACTCACCGCCGGGAACACAACACATGGTTATTAGTCGCGGTATTCTGTAGGGCGGAGGTAGTTCCCCAGTCGGTCTCAATTGGGACTGGACTTTCTCCATAACTTTTGCCATAATTGATTTCGCTTGTTTAGTTATCATGATATCACGTATTTCTTTTATAAAAAGGTATAGACGGATTGAAGATTTTCATATATAGGTATTATTATTTCCTGATTATATTTTTAAACAAACACTTATTCATACTTCATTGGTTTAAGATTTATGTCTGTGAATTTATTGAAGTGATAACTGTATATTTTGACGTGTATTTACGAATTTGGTAACTTGAATGTATCATTTATATAGAATTTATAAAATGAAATAGATCTTCGAAAAAATACTTATTTAAAATAAATACAATTATGAAGAAAACAAACAATTATAAGTACCTACCTATTTAAAATGTAAATATTAATTATTATGATAAATGTGACTAGACATTTATGAATTTCATGTTTAAATTAACATCATTTCTTCACATAAACTTATTGCCGGAGAAAAAAAGTAAATTGATGTCTAGGTCATGGTCTATGTTTCGAATTTTAGTTATTTTTAAATTGGTCTAGGCGTTTTGCGTAATTGAGTAGCAAAGTTACTTACACAATATTATCTAGCTGAACGCATTTTTTCATCGTGTGCAAAATCTTAAACTTAAACGCACGCCAATTTCGGTTGTTGGAAGTGAGATAAAAACAAGAAATATCTCTCGCACGCCAGCAGATCCATACGCACGCATCTTGAGAGATGGGAACCCCTTCCCCTGGTGTGGGAACCACAGTATTTCCATCAAACCCCCGGGTATGAGCAGATTTTTGCGATGCAGTTTGTTAGCAATACTCTTTCTATATACCATGATTAAAGATTGAGCTTAGCCTCATGTGACTGCGGTGCCCCCGTGCAGTCCATGACGCACTTGGTTTCGTGTCCCTTATGCGCTGCCTCCTGCACCAAAGATGACCTGAATGAAGCAACTGTCGGTTCGATCGACATGGCAAGGTTTTACTCTAAAACAGTATAAGCATGAGTGAATCATCGACACGAAAGAAGAAGAAGAAGAAAGATGATTGTATAGGAGAACTGTTTCTATATAATTGTATATGGTCAAAGCTACATAATACTTTATATTTTACATTACCTAGCGTGCGGCTGACGGTAGCCAAGTGGTATGGGTAATGGACTGCTGAGATGAGGTCTCGGGTTCGATCCCAGGTTTTACCATGGCACACACCAATGACTTTCAGATGCTTTTCGAAGTTATGTGTGAATTATCACAGGTTTATAAGTGCCCGATTAATGGCAATAGGCTCGCCACCTATTACATTGGGACCTAAACATGGCGAAATGTGGGTGCTAGCACCTCAGCCTTCTCCTTCGAGGATATAGGCGTGAGTTTATGTTATGTTATGTGGCGTCCTAATGCAGGTTCCTTGTGCAATAAACCAGTTTAGGTTTATGAAGGATGTATTACGTCACGAAGCTTATTCAAAAAGCCCTTACTACTGCAAAACTGTTATTACAGGTCAGAGATCAGTGATTACCCACAGCTTTCATAAGACATTTAGCTGAGGTGAGATGAGGCGTGGCTATCGATCCATCTAATGCTGTTATGTAAGGAAAACCAGGTGTTGTCTATGAGCTTGGCTGGTATTGGGCCCGATTATGTTATTAGATACAAATGTAAGAACGTTTGCGTCTTGTATAGTAAAATTTTAATAGCTTTATGTCCAAATTATGAACATCCATATGAATTTGTATTTTATGTAAGGCACGTTAAATTACTATCCTATGAATGTTAAGAGAGGTTCTATTCTGTCAGCGCAGAAGAGGAGCAGGGTTTCTCTGCCTTCCCACTGTCAAAACAAAACATCTCTAGTGAGCTCTGGCTACCCTACTCTCTGTTGGAAACACGAGGCAACACAAGGGTACAAACACAAGGTATTCTCTAGGACGGAGATACTTTACGACGAGAGATACCGTCATGTCCTACCTCCGCTTATACCACCTTTATCTCTGACTCGTTCTGTAGTTTAGAATATATTGGCCACTGTTCTACATTTTTTAATCTTACAATGGTAAATAACTTTTTATATGGATAACTTTTTAACCTTTTTTTTCCGTGCGCGAAATGCCCACGGATACCAATCTCACAGGAGACGGTGAAAAAGGTTATATACTCAAACCGACTAAAACGCACGCCGTCTTTGGGGTTAATTGCCGGAGGTGAGATAGTAGCGAACATATCTCACGCACCACGGCTGACCCGAGGCCCTTTCTTTCGAGATGAGCCCCATCGGGTATAAGGACCACGGTGTCCCCGTCTAGCCTTCGGGTATGACGCACTTTTCCCCACCACCGCGGCTTGTTACCTTTTTTCCCGAGATTATATGATGAGAACATTTAATAAAGTTAATTGTTTGATTTAATATACGTTCTAAAATTCTCTAACACCTATTAATATTCAAAAATACCAGTCATGCATATTGTAGTTTATTTTATTGTATTTCTCATAACGACTAAACAATTTGAAGTTATGTATTCGAGTTCATTGTATCTTTGACGGCTGTATCGAATGAATGAGGTAATCACCAATCTTCTTCATTCTCAGATATTGTTGCTAATTGATTAAACTAATAGATGTCGAATGTTATATAAGAAACAAACATGATGTGAGTACAAAATTATCTCAAATATTTGGCTATGTGATCATCTGTATTGCCAGTTAAAAAAATGTGTGGAATTCAAAATGTTTGCGTAGGTTATTTATCTTTTGGTTCTTTAAATATTGTCAGTTTATTTAACATGTCTTTAACGTCAATCTGTCAACTTTATTTTCATTTTGAGACACGTGAATTTAACTTCACCTCGCCTGATGGTATACTGAAGGCAGTCTCAAGAAATAGGGTCACTATTGCAGACACGTACGGTATTACAATGGTGGCGCTAAGCTTAAGGGCATCATCAGATGATTTTCACGCCACGCTTAAAGGACCCGGGATTGTAGGAAGAAGGAAACACGTGAAATGGTAATGAAATCCAGGACTTAATGGTGCGGCAGAGGAAAAGCTCATGGAACCGCTTAGTTCTTGATAAAATGTTCTTCACTGCATGTGGGTGACATCTAAGCGTTGCACGTGTTGTCCTTTGATTATGACTTAATTGATAGAAAGGAAGGCAGAAGAGCGCACCTTGTTTTCATGTGGAAATTCTAACCGACTAAAATAACACGTCTGCTCGAATCTTTAGAGACGGGGGCGTAAGACTGTCCGTGGCGTGGCTGTAGTGAACGCGACTGCTACGCAGGAGGCGTGGGTTCGATTCCCACTCAGTGCAAATATTTGTGTGCATGAATATAAATATTTGCAATGGTCTGGGTGTTTCTATGTACTTATATAATATGTAGGTATGTATTTACAAAAAAAAGTATCTAAGTATGTTTATCCGCATCGAACCGATAACACAAGCTAGTTAAACTATGCTTACCATAGGTCTAGATGGCGTAGAAGCGGTATGTTCGTATAGCCAACATGTTGTAAACAAGTCTATCTGTCTATCGACATATCGCAACTTGTCATACATGTTTTGAACCTTGATAAAACAGTTAAACATGATGTCGAATATTAGAACAAAAGTTACTCAACATACATACAATGTTCTATTCTAATACACACGGTTTATCCTTCATGCACAGCTATGGCAAATAATAAAGCAATTTAAATGCCCAAACGGCGCCACGGTGCAACATATTCGCTTCATATTGACAAACATTACGGGCAGATTATATTTATATGTATAGAAGTTATACAATAGTTACAAAAACTGGTGTTACTACAATCTAAAGTTGACCAAACAGTTGAGTTGTATGTATATGGTTCATTGTGCGTATTGAGAGAATTTTAAGGAGGGCATTCACCAGAGCAGGGAAGAGATAGGTACTTTCGTGTTCGTTTCATACAGATATCTGGCTCTATCTTGGTATGGGTGTGAAAAAGCATCTGATGAGGCCGTCAAATCAAATCAAATCAAAAATCATTTATTCTGCATAGACCAGTAAACGGCACTTACAAAACGTCAATAGCGTCAAGCTGAGTGCCACCATTGTAGCACTGTACGTGTTTGCAATGGTGACCCTCTTTCATCATACTTTGCCTTCAGCTTAACATCAGGCGAGGTGAAGTCAAATTGACGTGCCATAAAAAATTATCATAATTTACCTGGCCTCTAGGGTCGGTAAACATATACCCATCATGGGGGACTGGCTAGAGAGGCCACACGGTAGCCTCTCGTACCGGCTGACTCAGGTAATCACCGGGCACGGGTGCTTCGGGGATTACCTGCGTCGGATTCAGAAGGAGCCAACGTCCGAGTGCCATCACTGTGATGCGAGCGAGGACTCGGGGCTGCACACGTTGACCGAGTGCCCGGCGTGGGAGACGCCAAGGCGGGCCCTAGTGACAGCCCTAGGGGTGGGAGTTGTCTCGCTCGCCACCTTGCTCACGGCGATGGTACGATGCGCGAGTGCTTGGGCAGCCGCCGCCTCCTTCTGCGAGCAAGTTATGCTCGAAAAGGAGGAGGCGGAGCGGGTCCGGAGAAGACTCCGGGCCCGCACTGCCCGCGATGAGCGGAGGCGACTCGGACGTCGGAGGTCGCAGAATGACCTCCGTCCCCCATGAGCGCGGGCCTGGGGGTGACGGGTGAAGCCGCCTGTCACCCTAGCAGAAGCAGGCCACGGCGATGGCACATAATGCCACACCATACCCAGGGGCTAGATGGGGACGCCATGGTCCCCACTTTTAGGGAAGAGGGTCATCTCAACAGAGATGTCCCCGGGTCTGCCGGGGTGCGAGAGATATGTCTTGTATAATCTCACCTCCGGCAATCGAGGACCCATGGACGGCGTGCGTTTTGGTCGGTTCGAGTCCGACATAATCACCTCCATCGGTTTTGGTGGGGGTGGTATCCGTGGGGATTTTGCGCACGATAAAAAAAAAAAAAAAAAAAAAAAAAGGGTCGGTAAACATATGGTTGTCTTCGTTACGAAGCTATCAGGTCCTTCCAGGTCATCCGTCCTTCTTGAACATTAAAATGTAAACAAGAAATTACTTACAACAGATTAAACCTCCGATTGTGGAATTAAGACAAAATAAAATAATAATCTTCCACTGCATCTTTTAGATCGAGGTCGCGTTCCGGTCTGGTAACATACAAGAGGTATTTAACATATAATATGTTATTTTAATATTAAAAAAAGAATGATGAATTTGCAATTTGTACGAAATTGTTGCATATAATTTTTATAACAAGTTTAGAGAGGTGTTCTGTACTCTATATTGTGTAGGTTAGATTTTTTTATGCTAAATAACAAATCTATTCTAAGATAATCAGCGTATTGACAGATTCAAAGTTACCTGCTGATGCATACGGTTGGGTGTATGGGCGTATGTAATCGGTACATTAATGGTTGAAGTTTTGGCAGAAAATTTCCTTAACGGGTTGCTCCACAGGCGGCCAGGGGGAAGGAAACTAGTACTAGTTTTTACAACATTTCCACTGATGGATATGATGAGCGAGGCTCCTGCCGCGTTGCAGTGCATTTAATATTGACAGCCTTAATAATAGTAAAAAAAAAACCGCAGTAGCCTAGAGGTATGGGTAATGGACTGCTGAGACGAGGTCTCGGGTTCGATCCCAGGTTACCATGGCATACACCAATGACTTTTCGATGCTTTTCGAAGTTATGTGTGTATTTATCGCAGGTTTATAAGTGCCCGGTTATTGGCAATAGGCTCGCTACCTATTACATTGGAACCTAAAACATAAACTGGCGAAATCTGGGTGCTAGCACCTCTGCCTACCCCTTCGGGGATATAGGCGTGAGTTTATGTATGTATGTATGTATGTATGTATCCTGGATAATTATAATAATATGTTATCTAAGGTACTAAAAACAGTTGCCAGTTGTCAGTACATGATATAACTCCTAGGAGTTATATCATGTAATGGGACTTTGATGTTATTATTGAAAACGTGTCATCTAATTTACCTTGAACTCTTAAAAGTCTGTCCCACCTATTAATTGCAATATAATATTAAAACGGTCTGGTCGTAATAGTCGAAAAAACTAAGTCATATCAGCTCACATCGGGGCGAGCCACGAGCTCCGATGCGAAGATTTCAGATAGAACCGAAACAAATGAATTTGAATTGGGCCTCGATGTAATTAGTTGCAATACTTAAACACCTTTAGACGTAATTAAAAAACTTGCCTATTAACTCAGTTCGTAATAACAGAGAATGTAATTCGATAATTTTAGTGTTTACTATTTAATGTGAGTTTTAATTGCTCAGTTCTTTGGTTGTAAATATTAGTGTAAATTGCAATAACCATTTTTGTGAGTTATGTAGATTTTCTAATTATTTTACCACATAATATGTTCATATAAACACGTCAGTAACTCACCGAAGGGGTAGGCAGAGGTGTATGTTTATTGTCAAATGGAGAATAAATCCATCCGTTACTCTCTTCCTGTGGCTCTTACGGGAAAGGATAAGGTTCTAGGAGGAGATTCTATTACATCAAGCATAGACACGGCAATAATTATGATGTTCAATTTAAATTCAATGTATAAGTACCCTACAGACACAAGAGGTAGAACATTTCGGTATCGCCCGTCCTAATTGAGCAATTGCGGACTGCGGAATTACCTCTACACTACAGAATGCCGCGGCTAATAATAACTTTGTGTTGTGTTCCCGGCGGTGAGTAGAGTAGCCATCGCTTACTGGACAGGTTTTGTGTTGTTAAAGGGAAGACAGAGAAACTCTAGAACTTATCTTCCAATTTACATACCCATATATCAAATATGGTATCTGAATTTAATTATTATCATATTATATGAAAATTCTATTATTCCAGTGATAATATATATGTCAATAACAAGTAAACATTTCTGAAATATCGTAAAAAACATATTGAAAAATCTATGGTTAACTAAACCCGGGTATTAACGTCTTCTTATGGTAAAAACCCTGGCCAAAACATCTAACAAATTAATAGGAAAATCGTTGTATTTACTATATGATCGCGTAAATAGTTTCACTAACCATACGATGCAACGCGAAAGTTTTAAAGTGAACATTGTAAATCACACGTTTTAGACGCTAAAGTCCACATCACATACTAACGCTAATTGATAAAAACAGAAGCGAAGTAACGCATCAATGTACCTAAACAAGGTCCTCCGGAATGGACCCGATCAGATCACTCGGCCTCACGCGTATGTCGCAACAACAGACATTCTCAGATTCGGTACAAGGAAGCTGCAGGAGAAAGTACACGCTGCATACACACAGATTAACTACGAGCGAAATTATTTGCTAATTCTGTGAAAACAGACCTCCTTGCGCAATATATGACGCCATTTATATTTAAGAGTAATTTTTGAAAGTAAGATGTTTTAGATCTAAATTTCTTACTCCTCACTTAAGGTTTACGTCGGATCCGCAACGCGGTCAGTAAGTTTTGGAATGTATATGAATCATCTCGAATGCATAACCAGTAAATGTATAGTTGATAAACTAAGTTCATATTACGATTAAATCGCGCCTCAATTACGACACACACGTCATAAAGTTGTACCATGACATCAGTACTTTCGATTTTATCCAATACTACTTTCGATAGGGATTATTACCGCCTCTGTAAGTGTTGAAACATGTTTTTATTTCGCTCTTGTATTTTTTTCTTTACTTATATGGTTTTGTGATTATACTGCGATGATTCAGTTATCTGCGAGAGGGTTTTAAATTAAGGAATCTTTATACAAAAATAGTTCGTTTTATTTACAGAGACTTATAACAACAAGTATAATACATATTAACATCTAAGATGCGATCACATGATTTACATTATAATGAGATGAAGTGACTAACATTTTGTATCTTTTAGTGGGGATGTCCGTAGGATGACGAGGGTTCAGGAACTCCGTAAGATCCTGAGGGAGCGCCGATGGTTGAGAATCCATGTCCGGAGAAATCGCTACCACTGGAGTAACCACCGTGACCGCCACTCGAGTATCCTGAGTAGCCACCAGCGTAACCAGACGCGTAGTTTTCTTCAGCCTGGTGGTATTGAGCCACTTGGATAGCTTGTTGAACATGGTCTAGTTCAATGCCTACGATTCTATCATGAGGCACTCCGTATACGGGAGGTCCGTAGTGTGAGGAGATGCCGTGGGAGCCGTGGGAGCCGATGGAGCCTTGGTTTTGAATCTCGTCCTTCAAGATGATGTTCTTGATTTTGTAGAGGAGATGGGGGTCTACATGGTAGCCTTCACTTTCTTGGTGTCCTACAGGCACGGATGTGTAGTGACCGCTGCCGCCACTTATACCTCCGACGGAGATCACCGAATGTGAGGGGGCGGAGTAACTGTAGCCCACTGGGGGTTCGGCAGCAGCGCATCCCAAAAGGGCAAGGGCGACCTGTAAAAAAATATATTTTTTTAATATCGAACTTAAAATCATCCAAATTTTTTTTTGATAATCTAGTTTACGTTCAAATTTTAGTTTAGATTCGAAATAATGACAGTTAGACTTCTATTTATATAAGCCATGACATTGTTGATCTATATAATTCAAATTATGATATCAAGATATTTTTTAAATATATCACTTTGCGATTTATTAATCGAAAAATCATCCTGGAATCTTTACAGATGATTTTAAAATCTCCATTTAACAAGATAACCCAAATTCGGGTTCAATATTGTCGTAATTAGAATTTTTTTTGGTGAATCCAATCCATATTTCGTCGAAACTATATCACTGATTACACAATCACATTAACACTAGTCACTGCACTCCAACTTACTAGAAACTTGGCCATGTTGAACGAGGAAGGTTCTGTAGATGTGTGATGACTGTATGTCGTGCGACCCGCTTATATACTGCAGATAGAAGCCTTCTACTTTTACTTTACTATTGGAGGCTACGAGGACGAATTCGGGTTACGAATGAACTATTTTTTTTTCTGTGGGTTATGGGCAAAGGTTAAACGGTGATTGATGAAGAGCATGAACTCTTTTGTTTTATTTTTTTGGAATTTTCAAGATTTCTGAAACGAAAGGTGTAAATGTAAATAATATAATATTTGTTTTGTAGAATGTATTCTTTTTGCAATAGTTCATCTTATTTTAGATTATGGGTGCACGCAATTTCGTTTTTAGATAACATAACTAAATGGTAATAAAATTTTGAATAATTTTACATTACTATCTTTGTAAATGAGGATTTAAAATATTTATAACATGGATATTGAGCTTGATTATTCTGTAAACGTAATTGATACAGATATCAAGATACATAATATTTATTTGAAGTTTGTCGTTTTTATATATCAAAGACATGATGGTATCTCCCGTCCTAATTGAGCAGTCCGACTGGGGAAGTACAGCCTTACAGAATACTGGCTAATAATAACCTTGTGTTGGTGTTAGTAGGGTAGCCATAGCTCACTGGAGAAGTTTTATACCGAGAAGCCCTTCTATGTCTTCTGCACTGACAGCACAGAGATCCCTTAACCTTCTCCCCTCTCCCTTCCCCTTCCCTCCTCTTCTCTATATGGTTGGCAGCGTGAATGTGACGTCCCTGGTGTTGCAAACGTCCATAGGCCACGGTAACCACTAACATGGTAATGCTTTTAGTCAACCATCTTCTTTTTTTTCGTGCCAGAATCTTTAGGGATACGTCGAACTCAAACCATTTAAAACCACATAGCCGTCTCGAGCCACAGTTGCTGAGAATGGGGTAGCCTTTGCCATATCCCTCACTCCCCGGGTGGCCCAGGGCATTCGAAGTGTCATCGGGTATGAGACTACGGTGTCCACATATTTCCCTAGACCTAAGTACATCTAAAGCTTCATTTATCGTGAAATTATTCAATCTTTATTGACTAGAAGTATAAATAAGTTAATACGTGCCATTATTACTTTTCAAATTTAATTCTCACTCAGCCTTATTAAAAACTTAATTACTTTGTTTTGTTCAAATTTGTCTGCTAATAAATCTTATGAAATCTTAAGTCAGTTTCAACTAATTCGGTAATTATATCATAGTTCCACTGAATGAACGATTTAACTACCTATCTGAAGGCTTCTGGACCATGAACGTATACCTAATATATTTTTCAGCTATATGTAATTCCACATAAATCATATAGGAAAAATTTTTAGGAACACCTTTTAGTAGGTAACTAACTAGCTAAGCTAATTCGTTCCTTTTTTATACCACTAAAGTGGGATATAAGCACACGGTCCACCAGATGGAAAGTGGTTAGTACAGCCTATGAACATTAGTAACACCATTAGTGTCACACTCGTGCTGAAGACACCATAGAAACCTTCTAATGCACTTCTTCAAGAAAAAGGTTCACGTCGGTAATATAAAAGCCATGATTTAAAACTGAATCTGTTGATTATAAGGACGATTCCCTAACCTCTAAGAGATTTATTCCCACGAGGTCGAGTCCCAGTATGTCGAGTTCCCGTTACATCTACTTTGAAAACACTCGCTTTTATTCCCACCTAGTCGAGACACCGATGTGTTTACCCTTGGTCTAGGTTTTTGATAAAATAATGCACGTTTCATACCAAGAGCCTCGGCGACGTAACCTGCTGTTTGAGTAAACAGGAGGCTCCAGTGAAGATTTTCCTTACAGGATTGGTAAGTAAGACGGCAGTCACTCCCATAAAAGTCAAAAACAAATCAATGAAAGGCGGCCAAATGTCAAAATATAGGCGTTTAAGTCTCCGACTTACTAACATAATTAAATCTCAATGGTCTTCAATATCTTTTTTATATATCAGGAGCATAATAAGACACTTCATGATATAATTGGAACCTCATTAAAGCGGAACCGCTTAGTCATAAGCGCTTAACAGAAATACTTTGATAAATGAAAGTTTACGACACTTCAAATTTGTTTAACATGTGTTGTGTATCTATATAGCGGTAACAAATTAATTATTTTGAACTACACTACATACGTTCGTCATATTTATTAAATAACTAAATTAATATTGAAATTAAAATGAATGTTTAAATTAATATGAATGTTTGAGCAGGTGATTGTAACTAAATTGCGCTCAAATAGCTGAACGGATTTAGTTGATATTTGGTATACAGAATTAGATGTATAGTCTAAAACAGGGATGGCAAACCAATGGCACGCGTGCCAGCGATGACACGCAACACAATGTGTTGCGCACGCCGCTATTAATGAAGTAGACATTAAGCGCCCTTGCCATACTTTGGATGAAAATGAACAAACAGACGAACAGTTTTTGAGAAAGCTAAATGAATTCGCACTGTGCGATACCGAGTACGAAATAATTGAACACCAAAATCTGTCCAGTAGCTTAAACATAAAAGTGTAACAGATATATCTGTACACAGAGTTATTTTTACATTTACAATATTAGAATGGATTACATTATTATTGTGTCAATAATCAAGAAGTCGAAACGTTATTTAATGGCACGTCGAGGGCATCGATAATCTTTTTTTAGAATAATGACACGCATAAAAGTTCACTACAACCCTGGCCTAAAATAACAAAGTCTAACAGAAAGGGCTAAAAACACCACGCGGGCATGATAATGATGGGGTTCACCATGACGAACCGGCGACCGGGTTGTGGTGAATCCCATCATTATCGTTGAGTCAATCCCAATCGCATCCTCTTTCCAACTTTTAATTCACCACTCAGCACGGTCTGGCATCCCTGATAAGTGTGCCTATTTGCATGTCACTTTCCATGACGTCAAACCGTCACTTCTTGGGTCTACCCCTCATACTGGCACCCAGCGGGGTTGCCGCAAATATGACCATAGGGCATGCAGAGATGAACATGCTTCCCCGATTAAATTCGATCAAGCCATCCAAACTCGAACGGGAAATCCCGTAACAGTTGCGATAACCGCTTACCATCAAACAGGTTTACTTACAAATTGCATCACTCCTGTAGTTTATCAATTTGGAATAGTCATTACATACATAGTTTAACTCCTTGACACAGATCTATACTATTAATAAATTGCTCTGCCCATACGTGTAATTAACTAAGAAATCAAGTTACATTATGTTAATAACTTTTTTTACGGTGGTTTTAACATTATTCGTTATTTATTATGACTATATAATAGCCGTTTTAGTGACGTCTTCTTTTAATGTAATATGTTCTTAAACGTGGGGGATCGTAGACCTTCACCTCTCTTGCAACTGAAGACCCAAAGACGGCGTGCGTTTTAGTCGGTTCGGGTCCGACATAACCTACCAACCGGCTCCGGTGGGGGGTATCCGTGTGGATTGTTCGCACGATAAAAAAAGACCTTCACCTGTAAGCATATAGGTTAAGGTGCTTGTTAGGGGATGTAGTAAGTCTACCCGAAGAGCGAAACCTATGCTCGGGTCCTCTCCGTAAGTAACGGCATTGACGTGAAACAAATTACTACACAACGATGGCAACTCCAAAATGCCGTTGATTTGACAGAAGAAGAAGAACTGTAAGCCGGTATATTTACTACAGAAGACTCTTAGGTACGTGATTTCCAAGCCACCTGTCACTCTAGCAGAAGCAGGCCGCAGCGGCGGTGCAACGTGCGCATCCCCATACCCGGGGGCTAAATGGGGACACCGTGATCCCTACACCCGACGGGGGTCATCTCTAAGAGAAGGCATCGGGTCTGCCAGGGTGCGAGGGCTATTTTCCAGCAACCAAAGACCCATAGGCGGCGTGCGTTTCGTCGGTTCTAGTCTAACATAACCTATCCAACCGGCCCCGGTGGGGGTTATCCGGGCGATTTTTCGCACGTTTAAGAAAAATAAAGGTACGTGATTTCCTCTCAGCCTTAGGAGGTCAATCAGAAAATTCGGAAGTAGTCCAAATCTAAGGCGCAAAGTACTAAGTGTACACGGGGTTATGTGTGGAAAATCTTTGATGAGTGGTTACAGGGAATATAAATAATTTCAGTTGCTAGTATTCTTAAAAGAAATAAAAAAAATAATTTAAAGAAAAACAAAACACCGACTGCGTAAAAACTAATTGAAAAAATTCATACAATACTAACTTAACAGTCGGGGTCCATTCAAATTTTGCCAATCAAATCTTCCCAGGGGGAAACTACTGGGCAAACATACACACATACATAATATATGTAGACTGATAAATATATTACCCTCCTTTGCATCGCGCAGTCGGGTAAAAAATAGTCCATCGCAGTCTACTGCTGGACATAGGCCTCTCATGAAGTGTGCTTTTTCTCCCAATGTTAACTTGGGAACCTTTTTTCTTGACTTATTTCCATTGAGATGCTGTTGGTCTACTGTGATTACGCTGGTCAGACGGGTTGGTACAGGGCTTTGTTTCGAGCTTTCCTCCTCTCGTGGTGTTATATTTGCCCGTAACTAACGCTCGATGAGATAGGGTGGTAAGTTCTTCGCCACCCGTCTCAATTTATAGTAATATTGGATGTCTTCCTAGACACTTAATGTGAATAAACCGCCTCGTTGAATCTGTATCACGTTTTTTTTATACCACTTAGGTGGCAGACAAGCACACGGCCCACCTGAGGGGACGCGGTCACGTTGGTGATGAACTAGACACTGTCTGCTATTAGCTTCAAAGCACAGCCTGCCAAGAAGGCGAGAGGAGACATTGCCATACGACAAGCTGTTGCAAGTATCAATGAATTCTCACGGCATTATGGTATGAAATAGGGCCACGATTTTCCTAGAAAGTTTAAATGAGGACGCAACTTACGGAAATAAAGCTTATGAGTAAACGAATATACGTTTACTTCTTACTTTATATCATTAGCAGTGAACTGTGTAATGCAATTACGATCCATTATTTATAATTTTGTCTTCGTTCTTAGGACCGCAATACACAGTTAATTCGATCGTTGAATTCAGTTGCATTCCTGCCTTTTTTTATCGTGCGCAAAATCCCCACAGATACCACCTCCACCAAAACCGATGGAGGTGATTATGTCGGACTCGAACCGACAAAAACGCACGACGTCCATGGGTCCTTGATTGCCGGAGATGAGATTATACAAGACATATCTCTCGCACCCCGGCAGACCCGGGAACATATCTATTGAGATGACCCTCTTCCCCCAATGTGAGTTGCATTCCTGCTTGGAAAACCGCTGTAGCCTAGTGGTATGGGTAATAGACTGCTGAGACGAGGCCACGGGTTCGATCCCAGGTTTTACCATGGCACACACCAAGGACTTTTCGATGCTTTTCGAAGTTATGTGTGTATTTATCGCAGGTTTTTAAGTGTCCGGTTAATAGCAATAGGCTCGTCACCTATTTACATTGAGACCTAAACATAAACTGGTGAAAGGTGGGTGCTAGCACCTCTGCCTACCCCTTCGGGGATATAGGCGTTGAGTTTATGTTATGTTATGTTATTCCTGCCATAGAGTCCAGGGTAATTCCCTAGAAGAAGATTAACTATAGGTAGAATTTCTAGAGTTAGATTCTTTAGAGATAGATTTTTTAGAGAAAAAAAAATATGGAAAAGGCTTTACTTTAACCTACTCATAAATCAGATTATGTACAGGGTATTAAGGAAAGGCTTCCGAAGCCGGCACCTGAACTGTTACATTACATATTAACATAAAAAAATACAATTCGGTAATAATCATATTTTTGTTTCTTTTTTACTTTTTATACTGTTAAATTATCAAGTTAAATGTAAAGATAATTTTATGAGAACAAATAGCACTATAAAGAAAGTTGTTATATGTTATGAAACTATTGTTTTATTTAGCTTTAATAACACGATGGAGAGTAATTAATATTATAAAACGGTATGTAAAAAAAAAACAAAATTACCAAATCATAATTTTTTCAAGCACAAATTCTGTATACCATAGTACTGCCACGAGGACGGTGTCTTCATACATCAATAGTTTTATAAAAGTTGTAACTAAACTAGCGTATAACCGAATATCAACGCTACTGGATTTATAATAGTGAATGTATGAAGTTTATTGTAAAATCGACCGTGTGTTACGGGCTTTAGTGCACCATCACTTCCCGCAGTCTCGTAATAAGAACATAAACGATGATAATTCGATATAAATTCGAAGCAGGTTCTCAGCAGTAACAAAGAAATCCGAATTTAGAATTTAGTATTTTCGTGACTAAACTTTTGACTAAACCTCGCAATGTAATTTTAATTCAACTCAAAAAAGAAGATTATAGATTTTTTTGCAATAATTGTATTCATAATGTACAATCTCGTTATTATTTTTTGTTACAGAGTTAATCAAGCAATTAGGGTCTCGCAGTCCTTGCTGAACATAGGCCCCAATGTAAGGAGGTTTTGGTCTATTGTTTTCATGATGACCAGACAGGTTAGTACAGGGTTTAGTTTCGAATTTCCTTGTCTTACAGTAATATCGCCTGCGTATTTTTCCGTTAATCGCCTCTTATTCGCCTTATATTCTTCGAATGAGTTGAGGAATATTCTTTCCCCTCCACCACACACGTAGCAGAGTTAATATTAAAATAAAATTTTCAAGTGCTGGTACCATTTGTTTTATTCTTATGAAATTATCTTTTCATTTAGCTTTACTATCATGATGATTTAACACAACAAAAATAAAAAAAAAACAAAATATATTACCAAATTGTAACATTGGCGATAACCGCAGAACATGACCGCAATAGCGAAGGTGACTCTTCTGTACTTTATTTACAGGCTGCCCGGAAACATTAGTATCTTAATATACTTACATCTAATTTTATGTTTAAAAATATTTGCATGAAAACAGTTTTTGTGACAAATCTCTAGCCCTTACAAATGACTAATTCAAAAAAGAGTCTTGTGCGATGCGGACACACCGTGGTCCGAACAGCTTGTGGTGTGAAACGACGAAGTACCCATTTCATTCTGCACTAATATTATGAGAAGGATGTATTATTTGTTTGTTTGTAACGAACAGGCTCTGAAACTACTGAACCGATTTCAATAATTTTTTCACCTATAAAAGCTACAATATTTAGAAGTAACATAGGCTATAGATCATCACGCTGCCATCTAAGGAAGAGAAGCAATAATCATAAATCTCAATAGATCCAGTAGATTACTATACTTTGGCGCTAATATCGTTAATTATTTCCGTTGTCATGACAGCAAGGAGAAGTAGTATAGAGAGGCCAGTAGAGAAACGAGTACAGTCGTACAACACGATAATCGACATCCATGCGGGTGGAGCCGCGAACAACAGCTAGTTAAGAATAAAGAGATAGGAAATGTACTAAATGAGTCTTTACACAAGGTCTAGAATCAGAATAATGGAGGTCATTCTTTATATAAGAGGGAAACAAATGACAGTTTCTTTTTTTTAAACACTTTTTACCACTCATGACTAATTCTCTAAGTATGTATTGTAATTGTTTGAGTAGGTAGCAAAGTATATACGTTTTACAGTTTCACATGCTATTATATAAAAGCAAAATGTACATATCTAAATGATAATTATTCACCTCTACGGCGTGGCGGTAGTGCATTTGACTAGTATGGTGAAGGTGCGGGTTTGATTACCGCTCAATAAACATATCTATAAGTATGAATATGTCTATTTTTATTAGCTTGGTGTTCACGTGCCTTGGAGAGCACGTTATGTTCTAGGTTCCGGTTTCCACTTGAACAAAAATAGTTTGACTAGAGAACTTTGAAATCGCCCCTGCAAGGGAAAAATCGCGTTTTCAAATCCCATCGAAGCATTCACTTTTTCCAATCAAAATTGATTAAAAATCGCCAATTGATTTTGAAGGTTATATGGCTTTTGTACCACTTACGTGACAGACAAGCACACAACCCACCTGGAATGGAAATTGGTCACCATAGCCTATGGACGTTAGTAAGACCAGAGTCGTCACACTCGTGCTACCTACCCTGTAGAAACCTTCCAATGCTCTTCTTGAAGAACCCCATATTGTAGTCGTTTGGGAGAACCATGGCACATTCACTCTCCTCAGAATTGCACAGGAAAGCCAACACCAACTGAGTTGGAAAAAGTGCCGAGAATGATTAAATAGAGTTCACCATCGTCATAATTATATCTCTTGTCTCAGTGATAAAGGGTAAGTAATCACGTTTCACCTCCATACATTCTTATAATCTCGA
The DNA here is from genome assembly GCA_963691645.1 of Pelosia muscerda. Taxonomy (NCBI): domain Eukaryota; kingdom Metazoa; phylum Arthropoda; class Insecta; order Lepidoptera; family Erebidae; genus Pelosia; species Pelosia muscerda. The sequence continues at coordinate 19,037,553 of OY829102.1, read as the reverse complement.
CGGGGGTTATCTAAGTCCTAAGTCTGCTGGGATGCGAGGGATAATGTTGGCGGATAAAAACGGCGCACGTTTTAGTCGGTTCGAGTCCGACATAACCTACCCAACGGACTCCGGTGGGGGGGATCTTTCATTTTTCACATGATTAAAAAAATACGTTCTTATCACACATCTGAATATGATATTGATGGCCAGATTACTTTTAAGGTGCCGACAGGTGAAGGTGAAAGTGGTTATTCCGAGTGAGTGAACAAAATACTTTTACTGTCATATATGTATGTACATATATAACAAACATGTTGCTACTGTTTTCAGTGTAATTGACTACCAGGCAGAGTAGAATTCCAGCCATAGTATATTACCGTCTCTACCAGGGTGAATGTTCTGATTAGCTCTTCCAATTAATCTCACCCTCTCCTTGCCTACACAGGACAAGGACGTGCAGGGCTTAGATGTCACCCGCACACGGTGCAGAATATTCCATCAAGAACCAAGCGGTTCGGTGAGTCTTTCCTCTGCCGCTTTAGTCTTAGAATTCCTTACCAGCTCACGTGTTTCCTTCTTCCTACAGTCCCGAATCTTTTAAGCGCGAAAAATCGTCTGATGAGCCGTCAAGCTGAGCGCCACCATTGTAATACTATACGTGTTTATAATGGTGACCCTCTTTCCTGAGACCTTGCCTGCAGTTTACCATTAGGTGAGGTGAAGTCAAATTCACGCGCCGAACCCTGATCTGTTCATCAGTTCCCTTTGATTGAGTTACAAACGCACATTTACCTACTCAAATACATGTAATTTTGGCATGACTTAAGTTTCTTAAATTCATATTGACCTCGCTGTATTAAAACAAAAAGCTTTTGCAATTGAACTACTGACATTCAATTTTCATACAGCACGTACAGTTACTTCATACAACTCAATAAAATCCACCGGTACAACGTTGTACATACAATGAGTCGAGATGAAACACATCCTTCAACTTAATGTCAAGCTCAATGTCTCCAAGTTCATATGCCGCTGACCTTTTGACAACACTTGAATCATGCGCTCGCGCACGCACTGTTGTACTTACATCCACAATGATTTGACTAAGGCAGAAGCAGTTTGTCTTATCGATTTGCAGTCTATATTATGAACGGGAAAGGGTATCTGTAATGGTGGAAGGGGAGGGCGAGGGGATATGAGTTGAGGACATAGGTGATGATAATAAAATGAGAAAGGAAAATAGGTCAAAAGGATGTTCCTACTTTCCTGGTTGAACCAAACCATTAGTTCTGGAAAAGCTAGAATTTACTACAAATGCTCGCAATGTTTAAGTGCTTTAGTAGCAAATGTTAAAAACAGTCAAAATTCAAAATTTTAAATTCCGAATTTCGAAATCTCGCACTTCAAAATTTCATATGTTTCCAATACCGAAGTTTGACATACCAATGGACGTTCAAAATCCAGGACGTCAGAACCTGTGGATTACGTCATTCAAGGTTAGAGTCCTTTGGCATACCCTTTTAATCTAACGCATCATGTCGATGCGAATGACATGGCATGACATCTGCAAGCTGTGGAATCCCGCGCACGCTCAAGCTGTGGAATGAGCTCCCTGCCGTGGTTTTCCCAAGCGACTACAATATGTGGTTCTTCAAGAAGGGCATTAGAAGGTTTCTACAGGATAGGCAGCACGTGTGTGGCGTCTCTGGTGTTGCAAACGTCCATAGGCCACGGTGACCGCTTCCCATCAGGCGGGCCGTGTGCTTGTCTGCCACCTAAGTGGTATAAAAAAAGCTGAATTAGCATTCGGGTTTACTTTTTTATACCCACTCAAAAATTTGATTTTCGAAATCGAACGTTTGAATTTTGAAAATTCGTATTTTCAATATTATGAATTTTGATAAGTAACTTAAAAAAGGAATGTCAAATCCAACTTAATTTACTTGAACTCATCATAATCTGAGCTCCAATTACGGTTACATTCAAAGATATCAGTTTGGTTCTCGAAAGAATTATTTGCACCGTATGAGGGTGACATTTTTTACCCAATGCCTCATTTTATTTGATACCCAATCGAGCATTGGAGGAGACGTCGTAAGCCTTCCCGAAGAGCACTGCCGTAAAATAAATTACTACACCACGACATCAACTCAAAATACCGTCGATTCGACAGAAGAAGAGCCAAATACAATAAATAAACTATGTCACAGACTCTTCTACAGAATTTGTAAACGTCTTCTTAATATTATACTCATGTGAACCCTTGTAAATGCTTCTAATCTGATACGATTAAAAGGAGGTGCCATCACTTTGGCGGCTGATACGTTAAGAAAATAAGCCTGTTTATTAGTAATTATAGTAATTTAAACGATGGACTTAATGGATTAGTAACGGCCTTCACAAGAGGCTTGAAGGCTTCAAGTGCCTCGGGGTGACCAACAATTAATTACAGGTCTATCGTAACATCCTCAAATGTAAGACAAAATTACGAGCATCCTGTAGCTTTAGCTGTCAAAATTTAATTTGTGTTTTCTTCTTCTTTTTATAAAGTACTTGTAACCAGATAAATTGCTAAATAGCTACACAAATTACATATACGAGTATGTTATATTTTGAATGAATTTGTGTTGGTAATGTAATGTATTGTATGCAAAGTTTTCAACCCGAGCATTTTTGATTGCAATATGACTTCTTAACCATTACCTTCTACCTCCCCTCTTACAGGTTTGTCTGCACGAGTGTGACGCCCCCTTTTTTACTTTTTAATAGTGCAAAAAATCCCACGGATACCCCCCCAACAAGTCGATTGGGTAAGTTATGTCGGACTCGAACCGACTAATACTCACGTCGTTTTTGGGTCTTTGATTGCCTGAGATGAGATAGTAGCCAATATATCTCTCGCACCCTGGCAGACGCGGAGCCCTCTCTTCCGAGATTTAGGACACGTCAATTTGACTTCACCCATGGTATGTCATGGTAACCACTTTCCATTAGGGGGACGTGTGCTGCTTCTGTCGCAGTAGTATAAGAAAAAAATATTAGTGCAATAGGTATATAAGTAGCCGCGGTAGCCTAGTGGTATGGGTAATGGACTGCTGAGATGAGGTCTCGAGTTCGATCCCAGGTTTACCATGGTACACACCAATGACTTTTCGATGCTTTTCGAAGTTATGTGTGTATTTATCGCAGGTTTATAAGTGCCTCGGGGAGCACGTTAAGCCGTCGGTCCCGGTTGCCATACAAACATCTATGGCAGTCGTTACGGGTAGTTGGAGCCCTCAAAAGTCCAACCAGCCTAACTTGGAACTTCGATATCGCCATTGGTCATTAGACCATTGGTTGTGGAGGTCAGATGGCAGTCGCTTCACGGAAAATATCGAAGTTCAGCCGCATCACAGTTAGACTGGAAAGCCAACCCCAACTGAGTTGGGAAAAAGGTTCAGGGAATGATGAAGAGGTATATAAATGGCGGGCTGATGTCTCTGCGCACCCTGAGGGAAAATAGGCTTTAGTAAATGTTTGTATATGTATAAGAAGCATTACGTATGGATATGTGAGTCCTGAAGTGATATAAAATGCAGATCTCCTATCAATAACTCTAAATATCCATGTGGTTTACTTGTATTTGACAATATATATCTAAATATTTAGCTTCGCAACACCCAATCCTACGAAATAGACGTATTTATGAACACAAATATTTACGTTGAGCGGCTGAACCGGGACTTGTTATCATCATCATCATCTGACATAATCAAATACTAAACAGAATATGAAATAAATTACAATTTTATTTGAGATTTGATCTTAAACTACCTAATTTTTTTTTATAATAGGAAGTTTTATGTAAATTAAAATTGAAATCTAATTCATAATTTTGCATGCCTACTCTATGATCGGAACACGTGAAATTAATTATATTATATAAAGGAAACCATTGTAAGTGTTTTCTGCAAAAAAATAAATCATTTGTTTTGATTGAATACCCATTTATTACGAAGTACCCGACGCAATAGGCTCGCCCCCTATTACGTGGCACCGTAGGAATCATAGTTGGCGAAATGTGGGTGTTAAATACACCTCTGCCTACCCCTTCGGGGATTACGGGCGTGAGCATACGTATGTAATAGGATATACTGCTCTCTTCTATATTTAAGTTGCTAGTCCTTCGACATAATGGCTAGCTCAATGTTACATAAGTTCAGAAATTCCTAGATAAGTCTAGTTTTAAGCGGTTTTCGCAGTAGGTCGATTTTTAATCTGTTTCTTAACAAAATTTATGTGTTTCTAGTTTAATTTTTAAAATGATTACATCGATATAATGATAAAAGTGATAAAACATTATAGTAATATGTTTAATTTGGTTATGAAAACGAAATGACATTCATTTTGTTCAGATGCAATAATTTATGCGCATAGACATTAACTTTTTTTTTTTGAAATATCAGTTTTTTAATAATATTCTGTGCCAAGGTCACCAGCTAATTAGCATTTCTGGTTTGATTTAATCTGCCTTTCGTTCTTTTTTTCTTTTCTATTTTTCATAATACTGCGTTTACATTACTTAATTTGACCTTCTCGTGTTTCAACCTCTAAAAGGAAAGTGAGAAGGAGAAATGGAAATGAGATAATGACAGCACGCAAATGCTACGAAGAGGTCGCGGATTCGATCTCTGCTCAATGCAAATATTTGTATGCATGAATATGGATATTTGCACTGCCTGGTCTGATCGTGCCTCGGAGAATACGTTAGGCCATCGTTCCCAGTTGCCATACGAACATCTATGGCAGTCGTTACGGGTAGTTGGAGCCCTCAAAAGTCTGACTAGCCTAACTATAGAACTTCGATATCGTCAATTTGGCTATGGAGGTCTGTTCGCAGTTGCTTCACGGAAAATATCAAAGTTCAGCCACATCTTAGTTAGACTAGAAAGCCAACCCCGACTGAGTTGGGAATAGGCTTAGAAAATGGTATTGGTATTAACCAATCAACGACCTCCTCCGGCACTAAGACCTAAAACCGGCGTGCGTTTTAATCGGTTCGAGTCCAACATAACCTACAGGGTGCTCGTGAGGAATTTTCGCACGATAAAAATAGAAAAATAATAGCATAAACATTACGTAATAAGTCCATAACAATAAAAATCTGCTAGATTATACGGTATTTATTGTGTACACAAGCGAAAGGATTATTTGGTATTCAATGATTAATCATACTGTCCAGCGAGAGCGCATGAGATTCCGTTGCTACGTAATTATTGACACCACACCCATGCCGTTCACAATTGTGTGCAACGGATGCTGCGGACATCTCGGAGAAAGGAATCGAGACACGCAAGGTGCGTGCTCGTTGTCGTACGAGAAAAAATATGACACTAAGAACACAGAGTGTAAATATTCATCTATGGCCATTTTATTAACCGCCGGAGGTAGTTCATTAACCGGGCACCTGCGATAAATACACACATAATTTCGAAAAGCATCGAAAAGTAATTGGTGTGTGCCATGGTAAAACCCGGGATCGAACCCGAGACTTTGTATCAGCAGTCCATTACCCATACCACTAGGCTACCGCGGTTCTATAGGAATGTATATTATGTTGCCAAAATTTATCTCAAATGCATGTAGAACTCTGTAGAGTTTTTGAAGTATACGTAACTTGACAATGTTCATAGAGCTAAGTTAACTCTACATTACAATGCCGTTTTACAAGATCTCATTCAACTTCCACAGTTTAAGGCAAGTGCTAATGCCTTTTGCTTTTTGTAAAATCAATTCTTATTCTTATTATTTCATGGTATTAATTTTGGAGATCCGTGGTTTTCCCAAGCGACTACAACATGGGGTTCTTCTAGAAGGGCATTACAAGGTTTCTACAGAATAGGCAGCACGAGTGTGACGCCGATGGTGTTGCAAACGTCCATAGGCTTCGGTGACCGCTTCCCATCAGGTAGGCCGTGTGCTTGTCTGCCACCTAAGTGGCATAAAAAAAAGTTGAATCACTGGCCCCAATTCTTATTTAATTGTATCAATCATTCATCTCTATGATAACCAATTTGATAATGGAAAGATTCATCTCCAAGTGGAATAAAGGCCTTGATTTTATTGACATCTCGTGTCGTATTCGGCAAGGCGACACAGTGCATCAGAACAGCACTGACCCGCCAAAGTGATCCATTCACCGTCTGCGCGTTATATAAACACCTTATGCTATGGATGCTATTCATATTACATTGCATACATTCCGTACCACCTTACTCTTTATACTATCGGGGCTGGTATTGTGATGAATTTTTCGTAGCTAATAGGTGTAATATGGATGGAAAACTTACAAAAGTATTTTTCATTGGATTAATATTAATTATATTGTCTATTTATACATTGACTATATGGAAATTAGACTACTAAGCATACACGCTGGATCGATTCCCGCTCAGTGCAAGTATTTGTATACATTGTATGGTGTGTCTGATACTCTCCAAGACGTAAATTGGTAGTGCTTGTGCGGCTAAGCATGTAATTAATATACTTGCGATTTACACCGCATAGCAAGAAATCGGGTCAAAATTTATTTAGCTTCAACATTTTCGGTTAGGAAGGAATTTGGAGCTCATTGGAGAGGTTTTACTTATTTAAAATGTTGATATCACCTGATATTAATAAAGTTAGAATTTTAATCCTGTGGTTATAGAGCATAATATATAAAACTTCATACAATGTTCTTATATTCTCGTTCACCTCAACAAGCTATTAACACACCTTGAGGCACAACTCCGGATTTACCAAAAAAAATAAAAAAGTAATCACGAGACAAAAACGTTACGAAGATTACAATATCTAGATGCTTTTGACCTAGATTTTGAACACATTACTGCTTCTTATGGAAACACTCGTAATCTAGGTGTGATCTTGCTGACGTCATACATCCATTCGCGCGAGGTGAGAATCTATTCTCAGAATCAGAATCTTCTCCAGTTAATAGTCTTCTGAGATGATTTTCGTCACTGAAGTTCAGTGGTCTAGTCAAGCGAGCTATGTTCCAAACATAACTCGATTGACTAGACCCTGAAGTTCTTTGAAGCTCTTTGAAGGATAGAAATCGTAACGAGGGCGTTTGAAAATTAAATAAAATTACCGCTACATAACTCTTTGAACGAGCAAGCTGAAGTGAGCTGGCCACATCTATCGAAGAGCCGTTGGAATAGACGAGTCCCAGAGTGGACACTGCAAGAAGGTAGACGGAAGGTAAGAAGTCAGAAGTCGCCAGATAGACCAATGACTTGAAAAGATAGCCAGGATAGACTTGTAGTAGAGAGTCGGAGGCAATGTATTTGAAATAAATAAATAAGTAGGTACTTATGATGTAGGAGGTAGGATGCGGTCCTGTCACCACTGATTAGTCCGACTGGCGAAATACCTCCACCCTACTTCTCCACACTACTACTAATTTTTACCATGTGTTTTGAGGGAGGACCAATTTTTCTCCTGAGAGAACAGAAATTCTTAACCTTCCCTCTACACCCATAGGGTAAGGCAGTACGAGTGTAACGCCCCTGGTTTTGCAAACGTCCATAGTCCACTTACCATCAGGTAGGCTATGTGCTTGTCTACCATCTAAGTGGTATAAAAAAACCTTGAAATATAATTAATTTTACAAAATATTTCCAATTAGCGTTACGTTATCAATTAGATCGGTGTAGGTCTTACGAGGTTAATAGTTCAGTCAGGCACCAAATACACTGCCTTTTCAAAAAGAAACCACTAATATAATTGCATTCACGGTGATGTGTAATATTAGACTAAGCTACTAGGTAGACTGGATTGTAGTGATTAAGCCTGGGTTGCACGATCGTGCTTTAACATAAACAGTGCCGTTAAAGTACCGGCCAGGTATAAAACAGGTTGCACATTTGACAGTTGTTAAAATCACGTCATAACTTGACGCTAACTGTAACAGTGTTTGCAGTGGTGATCCTCTTTCATGAGACTTTGCCTTCAGCTTAACATCAGGCGAGGAGAAGTCAAATTGACGTGCCATAAATAAAAAAAAAACACCGGCCACGCTCAAATGTCAAATTCTATCAAAAAGATAACTATAACAGATCTACTAAATACACTGCTGCAACACATTTAGCCAAACCATTAGAATCAATGTTACTGTTACTGTTAAATTTGATGGAAACCATAACTTTAACAGGTAGTTGGAGCAACTAAGCCTAAATATTAAAATAACATGTGATATCCACGTTGACCACCAAACGATGTGAATCAGTTGGTAACATAACAATCTTGTTAGCAAAACAATTTTAGATAAGAAAAATTAGTGCATCGACGGGATTCGAACCCGCTATCTTTCTCTTACAAGAGGAACGCTCTGACCGGTTAACCTCAAAAATGGTTCTTTCAGACAAGGCTTCGTGGTTTAGCGGTCAAAGCGTTCACCCTGTAACGCAAATATCGCGGGTACGAATCCCATCGAAGCATTCACTTTTTCTCTTTAAATTTGTTTAGAACAGTCAGCATACTAATTGGTTATCAAAATTATCTGTACACTTATTAGCAAATATTCTTAGAAATACCAATCACTGTTACTTTGACTATATTTTGTAACAATTTACTCAGAAGAGCAATGTAAATTGGACTATTATAAATACACTTTTGTGAAACTAGCATTCAATAAGTGGTACTATTATGTTGTGACCCCTAGTTTTATTCCTCGTACTCAATTTTAGTCCACTGCATGACTTCGCTCGCGTCGTTCTAATTTTTTTAACCTTATTGTTTGTCTAAGGCTCTTGATTTGATGTAATAATAATAATAAAATCTCTTTATTGCATACCATAAGACAAAATTATAGTTAATCAGAAGTACAGTTTCATTCAACGTGGTATATTTAATTGGTGGCCTTATCGCACTGAGGTAATCTCTCATAGGCAACCATGGAAAACAGAAAAATACAGTAGAAACCTTACCTTGAAGACCCATATTGTATTTAATAACAGTATTTTATACTTCAGGCATACGTCATAATTCGCTACACACTTCTTCGCACACACACACACACACACACACACACACACACACACACACACACACACACACACACACACACACACACAGACACACACACACACACACACACACACGGTTAAAAAAAGGATAGATGAATTTAAGTGATTATTAGGAATTATTAAATACTCATAGTTAGTCAGCAATGTCTGCAATAGATGACTATCTTTATGTGCCGTAATAAATGTTATTTGTTTCAAACGTATTAATATTGTATTCACAATAAATTAATGTGATAACAACCCACTGTTAATTTACATAAATACCACCTTGATGTCTCCGCCTAAAGTTGATTTTCGTATAATGAATGGTGAGATTTTTAAGGCATGTACGCAATAATTTAGAAAGGTATTATTTTGTTATAGATTTGTGATGTTATCTGCTTTTGATTTAATGTCAATTCGTTATTTATTGCCTACGCAGTTTATTATATTTTGTTTAATATTGTTTCAACAGTATTTTATTGTAGAATTCGATTTTTATGTTAACAAATAGTTATGACAAGTCCCTTATTTCTAAGTAGGCTTGTAATCTTCCCCATTCCCGGAGGCTAGATGAGGACACCATGGACCTTATACCCGAAGCGGGTCATCGCTTTCGGTTCTGAGTCTGCCGGGCTACCTGCTATTCCGGTGAGGGTGCTTTCCTTGGGAATTTTGCCCACGAAAATAGAAGTAGGCTTTTAATCTAATTCCAAATATTATCTAAGTATACGAAACAACTAAATAAAAGTGCGGTAGCCTAGTGGTATGGGTAATGGAGTAGACGAGGTCTCGATGACCAATGACTTTTCGATGCTTTTCTAAGTTATGTGTGTATTTATTGCAGGTTTATAAGTGCCCGGTTACGGGACACAGTCCAAACTGGTTTCTTGCCAGAGTCTACTCAGGCCGATGCCGCGTTTCGAACCGGGGTGGTCCATTTGCTACATTATAATATATTAGTAATTTTACTATTTTCTAAGTACCGTTTAATGATCTCTACAGAATAAATGATTTTTGATGAAACCCCACAAGAGAGCTCCTTCTATCGGTCAAATTTTAGGTCAATGAAGCCACCGTTTCGGTTGTGGAAGTCCGATGGCAGTCGCTTCTCGGAAAATATTGAAGTTCAGCCGCATCTTAATTAGACTAGAAAACCGACCCCAACTGAGTTGGGAATAGGCTCAGAGAATGATGATGATGTAGGAAGCCTCAGTTCAGTAGTGGTGATAAATGATGATAAATAATTCTGTATTGCACAAACCATATAGCATTTGTTACATAACTATGTAATACGAATAGTGGTTTTGTATATCAGATTAATTGCTAACGATATAGTTCTTGTAACTAGTTTTACATTGTTAGATGATCAACTTGTAATGTAACACTGAGCTTCTGAAGGCTGGCGCTATCGCTGAATTACTTACTAGTTATTAAATCATATAGCTTTAGTAGACCGGTTCACCTAGTAACACAGTTTGTCAGCTAAAGATTGTAAGTCTCAGGATCAAATGATGAGACATTTTTGAGTTTCTGACATTGAATTACATAAACATAAACATACTACTACATTAATGATAATAAGATTGATACATAAGATACAAACTCCTGCATAACCGCGTTACCGAATTTAAAATATCTGTGGCAGTCACTTGCGATTTTTAGTGTAGACACATTGACGTTACTGCAATATCTTTTTCTGTCAAAGTTTATAATGGTCTATAAAGAAACGTTTCACGGATAGTATAATCTAACACTTTCTTACGTATGTCATTCGCACACTTTATTCCTGTAAGTAAAACTTTATCGTTCTACATAATGAATTGATATATGTTTACAACTGTTATAAACGTCTTCAATTTATGCTATTGACCATTGTCAATACCATAAATTGAAGACGAAGACTAAAAATCGGAAAGGTGACTTATGGTTCCGAAAAGAGAGTCTCGACATCCAAGAATCTGTTTTCGGAACCCTAAGTAACCAAGACTCAACGTTATGAAAACGTAAAAGATTCTGGTATAATCCTCAGTCAATATTTTAAAAATTATTAGTGGATTCATATGGTTTAGTTTCTTAGGAGTGCCTTACTTGAAGTCAGAAGAAGAAGACACACTAGTCTCTCACTGGCAGGTTATGCAACCTTAGAGCTCGCATTAATTATTTATTGTCTAAATATGTTGCGAAGCGGTTCATCCCACTGTTTCTAGGAGCATAGAAACTGAGTTCTGGCAAAATATTTTCCAACCATTTATAGCTTCGACTAAACCCGGCACTTCCGGATTAACCTGAGAGGATATTGAAATTTTCTTGGTTAATTCTTCTGTGCCATGAATCGAAGCTAAAAACGCTGGTAAACTTACATCAAAACTGAACCCACCGCAATAAAGCGAGAGAGATATTCGAAGTCACTCACTCCGCCGCTCAATTTCACACACTATATTTTGAATAATTTTGTCCCTCATTCCAAAAAGTACCAAACGTTAAAAAAAATCCGATGATAACTCTAAAATCTATATAGATCAGACAAGTATTGTAACAGACATAATTTAATTTACACCTTACAATATTGTAAGCAACCTTTGAAGCAAACTTTCACTGCGTATATATACCAGCAATCGTTTCTCTATGAACTATTTATCTTGGAAGTTATAACTATTTACAGGTTAAGCGGTCAGTAGTAAGACGGTCTTACGTAATTTGTGGAGAACGGTGAATTGATTTAATGGATACAATTATCTTCTAGAATAGAGATTAGAGTAATGTCGTCGGCAAGGTTCAAAATATGATGTAACTAATGACGTTTGATGCGAAAGGAACACTATGACATGTTCCACCGTCCGTTAATTTGTAACAAAGTCTGGAAGATGATAATGATTTAACATACGGGTAGGTATCTTCTGCTTATTGACTTCTGGAGACGTAGAAGTGGCAAATGTGACGGTCAATCAATCATCTTATCGCAGTCCACAGCTGGACATATTATATACATCTCCCAATATTGGGAGACTTTGACTTACTGTTTCCACGCGGATCAGATGGGTTGGTACAAGATTTCATTTCGAATTTTCCCTTCAACAAATATGCAGACGATATATATCTGCGTGTTTTCCGTTTGTCGCCTCTTACGATTCCCTTTGGATGAGATGGGTTGGTGGTCACACACGGAGATGTCACTTTCAAAAACATATTAGGGGAGGGACTCACCACTCACTCTTGCTTTAACAAGTCGCGGGTTCAAATCCCGTTTAGATAATCCCTTTTTGCACTTTCAACTTCGATCGGAAGTTAAATTTCTCATAATTTCATTAAAAATGAGAAGATGACAATATCAATTATTCTTACCAACTGTCAAAAATATGATCTTGGCATTTAAAAATTAATGTTTATTTTTTAAATTTCTTAAAGAATGTGCTGGTCGTAACTGGTATTCTCATTAGCCTCTCGAATCATTAATAATTGTGGAAGGTGTGGGTTTACGTCAATATTGAAATGATAAATATTGAAGCAAGAACGTCTTTATTACGAAACTTTAACGAATATATCAAAGCGACATTGTGACTTGTTAATTTTGATTGAAATAACAATAATGCATAATTCTTGCTAAATTTCTACAAAGTTATATTTAACTATTTATATTTTATTTGGGTGTTTCCATACATCGCCGTTGTAGGAGTTGTTAACATAGCAGTTAGTTTAAAGCCCTATAAAGTCCGTTTTTTATACCACTTAGGTGGCAAACAAGCAAGCGGGCCACCTGATGGAAAGCGGTTAACGTGGTCTATGGACGTTTGCAACACCAGGGGCGTTATATTCGTGCTGTTGACCATATAAAGAAGAAGGGAGAAGGAAGGGTGACGGGCGAAAACCTCTCCAGTGAGCTTTGGTTATCCTACTCACCGCCGGAAACACAACACAAGGTTATTATTAGCCGCAGTATTCTGTAGGACGGACCTGTCGGACTACTCAATTAGGACGGAAGATATCGTCCTACCTGCCTCAAAACCCGATTAGTCTAACTATAGAACTTGAATATGGTTTTACCCACTTTTCGCTAGTAACTTAATAGAAATGTCAGTTTATTGAAATGCTTAAAACTAACTAATTAACAGTAGCCTTAGCACGAAATACTATCGAATTCGTAATGTAAAGGTATCGACATAACGGAGCATTGAGATTGGCGGGCTACACACGCACACAGGTTCACAAGAGGCAGACTACTAATCACAATGCTCCGTTCTCTCGAAACCTTTACATTACGAATTCGATAGGAGTTCATGCTAGTCCTACTGATTCTACGAGTATAACAGTTTTACGTACCTTGTATCTCAGTAATAGGTTTCGATGGGTCATTGGAACTGGTACAACGTACGATATTTCATGCTTGTAAATCTGATTAACAACTAGTATTATAATCAGACATAAAATTGTCTGCATATTGATTATTTATCAATACAATGTATTATTAACTATTGATTGATTATAATGTTATAAAATCTTACATAAAGGTCAGCATTGACTAAAGCAACTTATCTTTATTAATTTAAAGATAAATTTAGCATCTTAAACTAGTTACACGATAGACTAAAATGTTGTATTTATCTCCTCTTCTCTTCTCTAGAAGGTTGGCAGCACGAATGTGACGCCCCTGGTGTTACAAACGTCTATAGACCACGGTAAACACTTTCCATCAGGTTGGCCGTGTGCTTGTCTATCATGGTTGAACTTCGATATTTTCCTGGAAGCGGTCACTACAACTTATTGGCGATATCGAAGTATTGCATTTAGACCAGTTGCTGGTCTTTTTCACTCTCCAGCGACCTGCAAGGACTGTTCTAGCTCTCATAAACAGACCTGTGGTACAGTGACCAAGCTACCGGTGGTAAAGGTTCTAGAGAGAGGAACCTCCTCACAATGCGTGCCGTGTCGAGGAGTACCACCTTCTGCATCAGGCCCTTGACCCAGCTGCTTAACGAGAGCCTCTTAAGGTGTTGGTCGAGACTCTTGGCAATCAACCCATGGGCTGATACGACTATCGGGACAATGATTGCCGAATCAACATTCCACATGTCAACAACCTCATGAGCCACATCCAAATATTTTTTACTATAATTATTATTAGTAGAACCAGGGTCCTGCTTAGCAGTCACGTACAATTCCACCAGGTCATAGAGGCTGTCATACACTATAAACCTAAATATCAACAGTGAGAACTCTCCAGTACATTGCATAATGATTGCATAAACTGACCAAGGGCTGGCCTATTGAATAATATGTGCTAAAGTACTAAACAATCAGGTCAAAGGACCTTTATCGATGCGCTTACTATACATGGTGGAACATCAACAGTTCTGCGAACGATTATATTTATTGTAAGTGTAAATTTATGTTAACTGTAACTACGTGATTATATTGAGCCTATTGGCCAATAGTTAGTAGCAATGAACGCGTCAAACGATGCACTATGTTATGTTATTCGATTTGTTTTTTTTAGGTTTTGATTTCACCCCGCCTGATGGTAAGCTGAAGGTAAAGTCCTAGGAAAGAGGGTTAGTCACGTATAGTGTTACAATGGTGGCGCTCAGCTTGACGGCCTCATCAGATACTTATTCACGCCACGCTTAAAGGATCCGGGATTGTAGGAAGAAGGAAACACGTGAGCTGGTGAAAAGTTCCGGGACTTTATGGTGCGGCTAACTTACAAATCCCCACGGATACCAAATTCACCGAAACCGGTGAGAGAGGTTATGCCAGACTCGAACCGACTAACGCCGTCTATGGGTCTTTGATTGCCGGAGGTGAGATTATACCAGAAATATCTCTTGGATTTTGGACCCTAAAAATATTATAAATGTAAGTGCATTTTGGAAGAGAACTCAATAAAGATATAATGTTTGATGACACACGAATATGTTAATCAAAATATTCATATTAGGACATCAACAATCGATAACAAATTGCCAATAAACATCAGATCTAGACTCTAAACAGTGTCTAATATAATTAAATACCCACTAACTTTCTAATTAATACAACGAAAGTGTTTTACGACGTCCATGAGATACATCAATATGTTTGTCAATATCGAGGTGTGTTGCAAATATTTAAAAAAATTAAAGCGATTTGCAAATTGTGGCAACACAATAAAATATTTTTGTTTCTTAATTTTCCATATTATCCGTAATTTTATTACTTTAAGCGTTGCCTAATGTTGTTAAGCCCCAATGGCGAGTGCGTTTATAGTATTTAATCAAGGTTTTTTTTATTTACGTTTAATATAGTTTGTCATAATATTATAGAACTTATCATCATTCATCATATTAAGACTTCTTATTTCGTATAAAGTGAATTGGGGGTGAAATTTTGATGTGCTACTAATTAGTCCAACCCTGTCCTTTGTATGAATAATAAAATTATTTCAAACTACTTTTCCTAGGGTGTATGGTGTCCTATCAATGTCTTCGGTGACCAAACCAACCTCGTCTAGGTAAACCTCGATAGGCATACGAATTTGAAATATAATATTTTTTTCTATCAGATGAGATGTTCAAACTAAGTGTCACCATTGTTTACTTAGATAGAGACAGATCTTGAACCCAAGTCGAAAGAAAAGCGATACCTCGGTACGCCCCATCTCGAAAGAGATGATCCGTGAAGCGACTGCCATCGGACCAAATTAGCGATATTGAAGTTCTGTAGTAAGGCGAGTCGGTCTTTTGAGGGCTTCAACTACCCGTAACGACTGCCATAGATGTACGTTTATCAAGAGGGACGTACGGATTAACGTGCTCTCCGAGGCACGATCAGACCAGTGCAAATAGCCATATTCATGCACACAAATATTTACACTGAGCGGGGATCGAACCCGCGCCTCCTGATCAGCAGTTGCATTCACTACGCCACGCTACAGAAGCAGTGTATATTTATTCCGTTGAAATTCTGTAATAGAACCTTCTGCTTATCGTCAGTCGAGGTGGAGTGATTTAATCTGTCCAATACATAAAAAATCTAGTTGAATTTCTTACTATTACGTATAAAAGAAAACTACTTTTTTGAAATAAACGTGTGTATTTATCTCATAGATCAACAATTATTCACAAGCAAGGGTACTTTATTAAAAATACCTGTACTATTCATGTTTGTTTTGGTCATATTGTATTGCCATATTACATAATTTGATCTAGTTAACTTCACCTACGTGAAGCATGCGCATACGCATAGGTTGCACAAGTACATACAACTGGTGAGTTGTTTTATTATGGAACATGGTGTTTCAACACTATGGCTAAATGAATATTATTATTGATGTGGTTATATTTTTAATAAAACAGGTTATACTTACTTAAACTTCTAGTGACTCTCCTGTATATATGGTAATGTATATAGTATAGGATAGAATTTGGGCCACCCTATTAGCTCCCGGGATGGGTGCACTTTGTCTGCTTCTGATGACTGGCAACTTCACCCGTTACCCATCCCAGAGAGAAATCCTCAAGATGTCTTTTCAGAGGGTACGTCGGACTTGCACCGACAAAAGCGCACTCCGTCTTTGGGTCTTTAGTTACTAAAAATAAGATAGTAACCAACATATCTCTCGCACCCCAGAAGACCCGGGGCCATCTCTTACGAAATGACACTCTTCTTCGAATGTAGAGACTAACGTCACAGTCTAAGCAAACAGAAGGCGAACGGTACTGTGTGTAATTTTCAAAATAAACTAAAAAAATGGAGGGGACGTAGTAAGCCTTCCCGAAGAGCGAAACCTATGCTCGGGCCCCCTCCGCGAGTAGCAGCGCTGCCGTGAAACAAATTACTACACCACGATGGCAACTCAAAAATGCCGTCGATTCGACAAGAATAAGAACTAAAAAAATTGTAAGTCACGACCTATTTGCTCCAAATGTCCTAATAACCGCTTACATAATAGATGTTATATCTTAACTCATGTAATTGCACAATCATCGGAATACCCAGATCGTTATTAGATCAAAACACAGTACCATCACCTGTACAGCACATGACACAGTTGGCCGACATGTTAGATAACGACCTATTGCCGGCGAGAGGCGACGCCCGTCCAACGTCTGACGAGGCATGTTTTGTTGATAAAGAGATCATTATATTGCAATTTTCTTGTTGCCACAGATTTAGTTTAGGCTAGATACCTCAAGCCGTCTAATTCGTTGTGGTTTTAGAAGTAGCGACCAGACACGACAACTGTAGCCTTAAACGAAATACTATTGAATTCGTAATGTAAAGGAATCGACAGAACGGAGCATTGCGATTGGCGGGCTACACACGCACACAGGTTCACAAGAGGCAGACTGTCAATCACAATGCTCCGTTCTCTCGAAACCTTAACATTACGAATTCGATAGGAGTTCATGCTAGTGCTACAGGTAATTTGTTAGGCGTCGTTTCATAGTATGGTATACAATAGAATGTTCAATGTTTCTTCGTGATTCTAATGTCTGCGCCATCAACTAAGTTTTCGGTTATTATATTATAAGTATTCTGTGGTTTTTATATAATGCTGATCGAATTTTGAAGTGATATTCAAAGTATGGGATTGTATATTAACACCTGTTCTAAACGTCAAAATACGAATCAATGCAAATATTTAACCAAAAAGTTATTACTATTGACCTAAATATAGGACCAATCTCCTCTTTAAAATGTCAAATGCATTTAAATATGCACTTTTTTGACAGCTGGTTGTATCTGACAAGTTGATAGGTTTTTACACTCTTACGCCTAAGTTGTGTAAAAATTATGTATGTTTTTTTTGCACCCTTTGTTCCTCTAAATATTACATTCTATTAAATTTATACATTAAAAACTAGATTCTATCCCACGACAGCCAACGAATCAAACGATTTTTTCCTGTAGCCTACATTAAGGGATAGTAGATTTTGGGTCCGATGCGTTAGAACTACCAATAATAGCGGTTAATACTGGTCGGAGTCTAAGATTTCCCTTTCTAGGGGTTGCATTAGTCTATATACACTGAGATGGATGTTTTGCGCTATCTAGATTAATCGAAATCTATGGTTGCTGCTATACGACGTTGGCATAACTAAATAGTAGCAACTAAGCCATCTCGAGTCTCGAGAATCTTGAAAGTGCTTTGAGAAGTACACCGTGCGTATCGAAGTTATAATTTTACGGAGTAGATTCACTGATGAGTTAATAGGTTGAAAACTGTGTTTAAGAGTTGGGTTAATTCTTCGAAGACTGTAGATTCGACTCCCATCCGTTCCTTAACCAGCCATTGACACGCTCCTAAGGCGGTATCCGGGGAGATTTTACGCATAAAAAACAAAGAAGCATTACCATCGACCGGGATCTTTCTCCATGCTTCATGACTTTTTTAACATGATATTAAGAATATCCTAAGCCTAGAATTCTAATCTTAGAATCCTCTTTGCTAAACTCGGAAATCTAACTTGAGATATCAGTCACACTCGTAGAATTTGAGCCATCCCATCTCCTCCCATGCGATGTCGTACAACGCGACTAAGAGATAGGGCTGTCTAACATCAGGCAGATATGTATAGACCAGACTCAGTCTCAGATGCATGGATCAAATGAATCGAATTCAACAATAGTGCCCGGAATACCAAACTGGGCTCACCCTCTATTATGTGTGACCGAATACAATGGTTAGTGAAATGTAGGAGGTAATTCGCCTCTGCATGCCCCGCAGACAAATAGGCGTGAACAGATATGTACCTACCACCTACCTTATATTGTTCTTTATTCTAATCCTTTGCAGGTGACACGCATGCGGCATGTGAAGTCTTTTTTTTTGCTCAATCTCCACGGAGCCCGCCTCCACCAAAACGGTGGAGGTGATTATCTCGGACTCGAACCTACTAAAACGCACGCCATCTATGAGTCTTTGGTTGCCGGAGGTGAGATTATACAAGACATAATCTCTCGCACCCCGGCAGACCCAGACAGATGACAGAGGTTCATAGGACAGAGGTCATTCTGTGACCTCCGATGTCCGAGTCGCCTTCGCTTATCTCAGACGTTGACTCCTTGATAGTTTGATGTTACTATTTTTATAGGTCATGGTTTCAACTAAGTCAGCAGTACATAAATATGAAAAAAAAAAGATTATCTATCTTTTTATCAGGAAAATTTAACACCTAAAACTATAAAACACAATGAATTTAATCCTAGAACTTGTACAAAATAAACAATACAGGGAGAAATTTTCGAAGGCATGATCGGACCATTAAATCACACCCCCTCAGGCCTCAGCTAGATCCCGACAAAGATATGACACAGTAAACATACACGCCGTGTGTACGTACCTACCTGATCCCAAAATTCACATACAAAGTTATGGAATTAGTCATAAAATGGATTCGTGACTCAAATATCTAACCTATGCATTGTGTAAGCGATTGTACTTCCATATCTAAATAACCACAACCTTTAAATTTCAACTCTATTGCTTGGGACACAAAGTTAAATTTCAATTGAGACTTTATAGTAGTAAGGATGTTTTACAAGATGGGATAATAAACGATGCCAGTTGACATTCGATAGAGGGCGTCGTGTGACGTCATTAAATCAGTACGGCAACAAAATTTAGGGCTTAAAGGGGCTTACGATAGGGAGAAGTAGGTGCGTTTGTACTATCAACGTTTGATTATTGGGGAGTGAAGTAGAAATGCTAGTGAGTACATGCGAGAAAAAAAATGTTTCTAGATTATGTTAGTAGAGAAACAATACGTCCTATGTGCATATGTTCTGCTAAGGTATTTTAAATCTTTTTATGAGAAGGCGTGCCGTTATATTTAGTTCAAATTTGAGATAACCATTTGCGATGGACATCATTCGCTGCAAAATTCCATACATATTTTAGGATTTTGTTTGAAACTTTTCACATGAAAAGAAAAGTGGTTTGCTTTGTTAAAACATCGTTTATTGGCCACATGATTACTTACCAGGAGGCGAAATAGTCGTAAAACCGTAACCTTATCAATAATAAAATACATTTTAGTTCATCCTCAAGCTGTGAAATGAACTACCTGCTGTGGTTTTTCCAATTGATGGGGTTATTTATGATGGGCATTAGAAGATTTTTACTGGATCGGCAGCCTCTTGTATTGCAGGTAGTCCATAGGCCTCGGTGACCACTTTCCATCAAGTGGGTCGTGAGCTTGTCTGCCGTCTACGTGGTATAAAATAAACCGTTTCTGTAGTACTGGTATTTAAAAAAATCATTGACATTCCAATATATATTGTTGGAGGGTTGAACCGCGGGTGAGCGGTGGGCCAAATCCTCCCTCCCCCAATATAAACCTAGATAATCAATCAATTCACTATCTATACTATAGTCCACTGCTGGACATAGGCCTCTCCCAATGTGCCATCTAAAGATTGCCTGGCAAAGATATCTTAAAGCGATAAGAACGCCCATTGTACTGCTTCCGTAGTCTAATAGACTTTAATTATGCCTTTTTACTTGGAGCACAATAAAATGTATGATAAATATTTTTTTACGTGTAACATTTCAATACTTAAATCACTTAAGCAGTTCGACAGTCTATAGAATCCGTCAGTTTTCAAATGTTGTTTTAAAAAAAAAATAAACTTAGTAAGTGTCAGTACCAAATTATTACTTTTTACTGATAGACACATATTTCTTTGAAAAAGGGAAGCATTGCTAATTTGATTACCGGTTCAAACGGCCGTCACGTACACCGCTCCTTTGATCGGCAAAAATACAGAATATGTGGTATGCTCTGCTTTATATTTTGGTACAATTTATAAGAACGAGCGTTTTAAGGTAACTTGAGCGCCACTATTGTAAGCTACGTTCTGCTATACCTAGTTATAATTTGATATAGAATATTCTATTTTACGTTTTTATTTTCAAATAATGGAACTAATGTTAGATTATAGTCTAAAGTCAGTCTTATTCTTTATGGTACCAAGGTAGAAATAGAAAAGAATAATAGGAAAGAGGAAAGGTCTTTAACAATTTTACCATTTTTATTTCGTTTATTGTATTGTTCATTTATTAACGAATAAAGATTATAAAATTGAAAACCCACATAAATGGTAATGAGTACAATTAATATTAAAATATTTATATTAGTAATATGTATAATTCTAAAAAAATAGAATAAAAAAATAAAAATTGAGAAAAGGAATAAAAAAGAAAATTATAAAACGAAGAATAGATTTTTTTGTCAACGTGTCTCCTTCTTTCTATAGACCCGGCTCCTTTAAATGGGACGTAAAAAAGCATCTTATGAGGCCATCGAGCGCCATCATTGTAACACTGTACGTGTTAGTTATGGTGACTCTCTTTCCTGAAACTTTGCTTTGACGTGTACTACATATAAAAACACTAATCAACATCATTGTTACCATACAAACACGTTACTTAAAATCGCTTCCGCTGCCACCTATGAATTAGTATACCAACGGATAGTGCCCGAGGCGTATCGTTCCCCGCTTTAGCTAATGAGATGTCAGTACAATCATTTGTGCTTTAACCTTACGCCGATGAGGTTTTTGGCCTTTCATTTTGCCCGCCTTTAATTCAGCTATTAATTAATTTAAGACGCACACTGTGTCGAACACATACTCGTATATAAAAAATAGGCCAAGGCACATGTGTAGTATTGTTTGTGTACTTAAATATACAGTATTTTCGATAATTTGCATCATTGTCAACTTGTTTTAGTATAATTACTGTAACAGGAAGTTTTTTTAACTTGTTTTGTTGTTGTATTTTCGTATTATGTTAATTATATGCGTAATGTTATTGAACTGCTTCATATACGTCATATCCAATGTCTGAATATGATTGATTCACAATAGGACTTGGTATATCAAATCAAAATAAAAAAATCTGTAACTCTTATAAGGACAAAACCATGCAAAATGTAATGCAAATATTGCTCGTTATTTGTAATAAGATGCTGTTCACAATTTGTTTTCAACTTCAGTTTAACATCAGGTGAGGCGAGGACAAAATAACGTGTCAAATGTAAAAAAAATGTCATAAAAGTTTAGAACACAATATTCCTTGAGTACCTATTCCAATAAATAATAACTATATAATATTAAAAAAAAACCTATTTTAATGCGGTGTTCTGCAAAACTTAGAACCCTTACTGCATCACTTCATACTTCATACCACAGATGACATCAGACCGAACATATATCGCGAAGTGCTAAAACATGCATTAACAAATTCTTATCTATCTATCCATCTACAGATGTAATCTCAAACACACTGTCTTAAGCAATACGAAATCTTGATTTTTTTATTTTCTAGAGAACGGAAAAGATCATATCATATCAAGGCGAGCTAGTTGAAATGAGAGTACTGTACACATCTCGTGTTTGAATTACACATCTGTCTAACAAGGTTAATGGATAACATTTTGACTTAACAACAATGGTAGACGCTGACCATCGTTCAAGACAAATTCTGTGGGTAAATAAATAAATGAATATTTTTTTATAAATATTGAATAATCGCGGTATGGGTAATGAACTGCTGAGACAAGGTCTCGGGTTCGATTCCAGGTTTTACCATGGCACACACTAATGACTTTCGATGCTTTTTGAAGTTATGTGTGTATTTATCGCAGGTTTATAAGTGCCCGATGAATGGCAATAGACTCGCCACCTATTACATGTGCGAAATGTGGGTGCTAGCATCTCTGCCTTCCCCTTCGGCGATAAAGGCGTGAGTTTATGTTATGTTTATTCTGTACAGAAATTTCGCAAAGAATATGCTCACAGAAATGTTTCATGTACCTACATTATAAAGACTATTCAAATGAAAGAATCACACAAAGAATAAACAAAAATGAAAGTAAAAGCAAAAACAAACGTCCAATTAACAAAAAAGAAACTATAGCAAAGCAAAGCGAAGCCCACTACGCCAAAACACACATAAGACAGAATCAGCAAAAAGCAAAATTCCAATTACGCATAAGCTTTAACATTTCAAAGCGGCTGTCCGTATCACTGCAAAGACCTAGACGATTCCACTCTGTTCACATTATGTGACTAATTGAATAAAAAAGTAAATCTTTTATAACAAAAGGTTATGCGGATGCTGAGTTTATCTCCCCGTAGCCTCAGGTGGTACGGGTAATTATTATTTTACTTTGTACTTGTATGTTTTATTCTGTACCTCTGTTCTTTTGTCCGCCATAATGGTATTGTCTTTAACATAAATTCTAATCGTCATTCGTTACATCTGAAGTCGTGGGATGTTTCTTTTGCAAATATATTTATTTTTAATTTTACGTTATCAAAATGTTAAAATTGTGATTTCTATAAAATAATGTAATTACAGTACAGTAAAACAATAAAACGAAATTCTTTACCGATGTATTCAGATGAATTAAAACTCTTAATACTTATTCAATAAAATAACTTAGCAATTAGAATACAAAACTAAATAAGCACGTGGTATTGAATGACGATTGGGTCAACAAGATATAAAAACAATTAAAAATCTGCCATATATGCAAAGGTATCAGGTTCACAAGAGGCAGACTGCCAATCATAATGCTCCGTTCTCTCGAAACCTTTACATAACGAATTTGATAGGAGTTGTTGACTCGAAGTAGAAGAAAATCAAATGACGTAAAGACAAAAGAAAGAGAAAAACGAAAACCTTCATATCGAAAGCATTACAGGCAAGAAAAAAACCCTAAAAACATTCCTTTTCTGTGTGAAATAGCAAAAACAATCACAATCTCACATAAACCCATCCAAAAGCCAGGTCCCGCGGTCCCGTCATAGCAGGACAAGTTCCGTCCTAATTTTTGTACTGTCCCGCGGCTATCGGCCCGCGCGTGCCGCTGACGAGCCATGCTCGTTTGGCTCATTAATTTGTGGAGCCCGATATTGTCAGCGGATTATTTCGAAGATCAAAGGTTATATCGCTGTCACTGGGGGCCACAAACTTTCGATGTCACGTGCCATACAAAGAGATTTTGTTGAAGTTGAATGCATCGTTATACGAGTAAGCTTCTTAAAAATTCAAATTGGTAATGCTTATCAATGTAATTTATTGTATATCTGTCTTATTTTTATCTATTCATAAGAAATTGTTTGCCGCTGCTTCACAAAACGTTCCTTAGAGTTTAAGGAATAAATAAAAAAAAATACTCGAATTAGTGCAGCCATCTTCAAGTATTGCGGTTGGCAATATATTTTGTGATTAAAAAATAATAAAAGGAATGATTTCTACAGGAAAAAATTCCAACTTCAGCAACCATCTCCGATATTCGCTGCACATAGTTTTTTTTACATTCAGGTTGTACACTGTACTCGTCTGATGGTAAGTTTGAGTGTAATCCAAAGAATTGCAATCCGATCACTACAACATTACTAATTAGCGTGGCAATGTGTTTTGAGCAATCAACAATCTTTATATAAATAGGTGGTGGTGTCAGCTTCTATACCTCCTTACATAAAGTCAATTATACTACCGTACATACCGATTTGAATTTTTACAATATTGTGTGTCTCAAATAATTTGCAACTTTAGGGTAAAGACCGATCTCCACCTAAGAAACAAAGGTTAAGACTCGGGAGCAGCTTCCAGCGTTGGGAGGTCAGCAGTCGCTCCCGGAAAAATCAAAATATTGAATTTAAAAAATAAGGTAACCCTAGACTTTAAAGTGCAATTGAATTGCATCGAATCTGGACCTAAGAGCACTCCTACCTAACTCAAGCACTACCTCTTACTCCTACTCAGTCTTTCCGCCTATGTACTTGTGCATGAAGTTTTATAAATCAATAATTTAAAACAAAAAAAAAAACAAAAATGTATTTTTTATTATTTTGCAATATGCTTTCAGTTCCTAATTCAGTAACAAAACGTACATAAATAAAACCAAGCACACAATATTTCATATTATATTATTAAACTATCAGAATTCAGAAGCTGTATCAATTAATTCAATAACGAAACCGTCTAACATCTGCGGGTCGAGATCATTCGTCTCACGTATGCCAGGGCCCAGGTTCGGTGCCAACTAGTTATCATATTTATATCCAGTTGTGTATGTATTGGGCTGCGCAGATATAAAATTGATTTGTAGTGTAATGCTTGATATAAATCCATGAGAAAGTTTCACATTTTTGAAGAAATAATTGAATAATTCTATAGTACTAGTACGTAAGCGGAAAGCTTTAAGTTAACAAAATTGTTGTATCAGATAAACGATAAACAAATAAATAACACGAACAAACAACAAGACGAAAAAGAAATATTCCATATTTTCATAAAGTGATTTTCAAGACATGAAGTTTTATAAACTAGGTATGTTAAACATTTAGATAGATAGATTACTCTTTTTGTACACAATAAGACAAAAATTGACATTGAGAAACATTTGTTATTTTATTGCAATTTACTGGTTATAATTAAAATAAATCAATACAAACGTAACGGAGGTCAGGGTGGTTACAGTTCCGTGTATTATTTTTGTAATTTTGCATACTGCGATTAAAGCAAAATACTTGCAGTATTTTGCAATGTCTTTACAAAAATTTAAGGTACTAATTACTGACTATTCCAAAAATTTAGTTTTGAAAAAATGAGTCAAGCGTATCATATTTATAGTTTAAAAAGAACATTATGACAAAACACAGAAGTATAGCCCTCAATCTGTACTCGGCCAACTCCCAGTTCTCTTATTAGACAAAAATACACATCTCAGCATGTTTGGTCCGGCTGGGAGGCCAGGGCCCACCCCGGGAGGGTTTAATTATCGGTCACTAAATTAAGTTAGGCCCCCGTTCTGCTGCCTTGCATTTTGGAGACATGTTTTGTGAGAACGCTGGCGGTGCGATATACGAGGTATAAGAATGTTTGAGATGGAGAATTAAACTTATATTTAGAACCGCTTTAAGTGTTTAGGTATGAGGAATCTTTCACAAGTATGAAGTAAGGCAATCATTGGTACACTAGAGTGACCGCGAGAAGGTAAACGGAAGGTTGGACCCTCCCCAGCCACATAGATTGACGATCTGAAAAGGTGGCAGTGGTGAACTGGATACGTAAAGGTCAGAATTAGGAGCACTGGCGTGTATTGGGAGAGGCATAGGCCTCGCAAATCATTTGTTCAACAATCAATTATTCTATAGCAGTCCACTGCAGGTCCTAAGACCACTGGTCCTATGACTAGCAAGGGAATGATTAATTGATTGAATCAATAGTTAAAAATAGTAATCGTTTTAGTTTTAACTAGTACCTACTAGTACTGACACCAACGTGGTGTAATTTATTTCCGTTTCCCTCAAGAACCTGTTTCTTGGATATGAAATATTCGATTCAGAAAAAATTCTACACATATGATATGCCAACGGATATGTTACCTACTATTTCACTTCAGTTAATCGAAGGTGCGATTTAGTCGGTTTAAGTCCGACATAAAGACGCACACCGGCTCTGGTGGAGATGGCTTCTGTGGGGATTTTGGGCATGATAAAAAATGTGACAAACAAAAAAACAAGCGAGTGTCGGTAGCTGTTGATCTTACGATCGACCCGGGATCCAATCCTGGTCATTTCTCATCACTCCTAGCACAGCTTTTCATTTCCAATCATTTCATCTACTAAACACTGTAACGAGGTTTTCCAGCTTTTATATTCCAATATACCCACAACATACTACATACTGTCTATGTAACTTTTTAGAAACTTCATTTACACACAGAGTTATCATGTTAAAATATAACTGACGGGCTGTTAGTTTTATTTATTTTCCCTCTAAAACTCCGGCTGGCCGAACGTTTCAGATACAAGGGACAATTCACGCCAATTCGTTTGCACTGGCCGCCAATCACACCGTTACCTAGTTCAAAGGTTAAATTTTTATACGACCTCCGTGCTTAGAACTTTTTTTACGTGACAGCAGCCACCGGGGATGATTGTGACGGACTAGAACCGACCAAAATCGTACGACCGTCTTGGGCCTTCAGTTTCCGAGGGTATTGAAGACTCTGGCTTATCAGTTATCACTTATCACTCTAGTTTAAACGGTCGGTCGGACAAAAATCTTTGCACGACCTCATTTTATGTAGGTCTTCCACCGCTAAAATTAAATTTATATAACATAGCCTTGTTTGACCCACTTTTTAATACACGTTAGACCTTCAAAAATACATACATTTGATTTTATGGTTATAATAAAAAAAATAATCACAATTTATAAAAATTATGGTTAAAACACATAAGCTAACTGCACTAGGTAAAGAATTCCAAGAATGATTGAGATGTGCAAAGGAAAGACTCACTAAACCGCTTGGTTCTTGATGGAATATTCTGCACCATATGCGGCTGACGTCTAAGCCCTGCACGTGTTGTCCTGTGTAGGAAAGAAGAGGGTGGGACTAACTAATTGATAATTCCTGCTGAATATTGATAAACTTTATTTGAAATGAATCTAAAAAAAGTGTGTATGCACTTGGACTTCAATTAACTTCGATAGCGTTTAAATACGAATAGATTGTTCACTTCAAATATGCACTAGATATTAAAGAAACTATTTTCTGATAAAGACCGTCGTTCACAATAGGCAATTGCAAAATATCACAAAACACTTAAGGTCAATACACTCTTACTTTAACAAATACAATCACGTTTCGCAAGACGCAGAATCATAGGGTGTTCCGATGTTAAGTAAGAAATGACTACCAGTAAAGTGTTTGGCAATACATAATTCGATCACCCAAATTGAGCCATTTTAAATATCTGAAGTCCAAATGAGTAATACATTAAAATTTACAACTGTAATTTGAAGTGGGTATTTTTATTATTGAAAGAGACCATCAAATTATACAATAACACGTTAATTTTTTTGTGGTAGGGCCTTATTGAAGAGGAAATGCTTATATTTTATGTATTGCATAGCCAAGAAGAAGAATCTTTATTTGGTAGTTGTAGTTGTTTAGTTTTCTGTATATATTATAGACCACTGGGTGCTAACACAGTGTGAAAATAAAATGAACTTAAGAATTTTTACATAAAATATGTTATAATCAAACACCGGTTCACAATATGACCTCATCATGACAGGGCTCTTGATAATTCTGACTTCTGTCCCTTAAATACTAGAAACAAGTACTATGATGATTGTTGAATCAATAAAACTATCAAAAATATTAATCTTGAATATTAGTTACATAACACCGCAACGCTCATTAAGAAGTAAGACCCTACCTTTACCTCCATTTAAGTCCGGCTATTTAACTTTTTTTGGTACCCGAATAGTTTTTTAAATTAAAACATGGCCTTAACAGAGGTGGTCTTAAATGCAGATCTACCTTTTATGCAGAATGAAATTAAAAGGTTGAGAAAGTAAATCGGTGGATACTAGATTTGAATACCGTTTTGTGCAAAGTTCATATGTAATGTAATGCAACTTCAATTCAACAGTAATTTATATGTAAGTGGATTCCATTATAGTAAATGATTGTACAACAAGAAATTTTAATGTAGCCTAGTGGCTTAGGAATCGGAACTGCGGTCTGAAGGTCATGAGATCAAATCTCGGACAGTACAAAATATGTTTGCTCCAAATACAACCATGTTTTCTAGGCAGAAGGGGTAAAATGGATTGTAAGAAGAAGGAAACATTTTTCTTTATGCCAAAGAAAAAAGGTTTTTAGCCAAGCCGGAGTGACTATCAACTTAACTTCCACGCCCGACTTAACTCAGGAGCAGACGGAGTCGTCAGTGGAAATATAGGGACACCGTACTCTGTAGTCCCACATCCGACAGGGCCTTCGATGCTCTTGGTTCACCCGGGGCTTGAGGAATATGCTGGAAGCTACCTCACCATTGGCAGAAATGGCCCAAGATGACCTGGCGGTGCTGGTGGCTTTGGAGGGACGAAGAGATGTATTCGTGGTGATATCCACACGGAAAAAAAAGAAAACTAGTACCGTTCCTCAACTAATAAACTTATTATACTTTTATTTTTTGAATAATCATGTAATAAACCAAGGAATACCTAGTCTGCAGACAATTTTGAAAAGCAATTAGTATGCTGTCTTTTCGAATCATATTTAAATAGGAAAAGTAAATGCTTCATAAATTTGAATACCTAGTCTGTTACGATAATAGTATAATATTATGTTTGTTACACGAATTTTGATATTTACAAAACTAAAACAATAACATGTTACGGTCTTCTTGCCATCAGATTAGAATAACTTTTGCTTATAATAAATATGCAACATAGTGTTAGTCATATAATATTATATATACAAAACAAGCTTGCCAAATACTACGGTATAATTACATCATTGTAATCTGTAATCATTTGCATATTATTGCAAAAGTAAATAAAACTTCTAAACTGAGAATCTACAACGTATTATACTATACTACGATTTAGTTATATCAACTATTTCTACCGTTATGTACACTGTGTAGTTGAGTAGTCCGACTGGGGAAGTATCTCCGTCCTACAGAATACCTCGGCTAGTAATGTGTTGTGCTGGCGGTAAACCAACGCGGTGTTTGGTGGTGGTGGCCAACTACATAAATGGTATAAAAAAATTGTAGTAAGTATATTTTTTAATAGTATGTGTATGTATATATTATGTGTATGTTGCAACTGAGTCTTCTTTCCATTCATTGCTTGCCTGTAAAATATTGCCACAGTGTGATAAGGCCCTCAATTGTATATACCCGTAAATCGTTTTTTTGTTAGGCAACGGTGTAACATACAGCCATGCTTGCAAAACAAAAAAAAACGTTGACTTATTTACATTTTACACACAAACGCTATCCATTGGTCGTCAGTCAATCGACTTTCAGAATTGTATTTCAAACGCCAGAGACATGAATCGCACACTCTCTGTGATATAAATATTTTTCGCTCGATTTCCGAAATTGAAGTCATTGGAAAAAGGCACTTTTCGATTTTTAATTGCTATATTGAATTTTTTTGGTTACTTTTTTTTAATATGTCTGTTTGGATTGCTGATGGCTGTGTTTATTTAAATATGTCAAACGCATGTAACGTAAAAAGGTTTTCTAGTTCAAACTTAATTCAGTTTCTAGTATTTCAAATTCTAAAAATGATATGAATTCACTTTAATATGCAAATTCTACTTTCAGTCTGGCTGGCAGATTGAATTTTGTTTTTATATTGAATTTTGGTGATTTAAGGTATAATATCCTCTTATACTTGTTTATTAATAGGAAAATACAATTTAATACCTACCATATTTCTACCTCCTTGGGCAATGCAATTGTGAAGTTTTAATTGTGATTCCTGGGCGTGTTACTTTCGAAATTTCTAAAAAAAAACACTGTAGGTAGGTATTTCAATTTTTTGAGTTACCTATAATTTTGGAGAGATACATTTCATGCATATTTACCTAGTATGTATCCATGAATACCATTATTTACACTAAGCGAATATTGAACTCTTAACCTCAGAAGAAGCAGTCTTTAAGAATGTAGTATCTTTCTGTAACCTGTACATATCTCTTTAAATTAGGTCCAGTCTTTCAGGGGTTAGAAGTAACTCGCATACGCATACGCGAATATTCTATCAAGAAGCAAGCGGTTCGGTGAGTTGTTCATTTGCCGCACCATAAAGTCTTGGAATCCCTTACCAGCTCACGTGTTTTCTTCTTACTACAGTCCTGGGACATGAGGGGCGTGAAAAAGCATCTGATGTGGCCGTCAAGCTAAGAGCTGACCCTCTCTCCCGAGACTTTGCCTGCTTATCAAATTCATACTTCAAAATCAAAAATCATTTATTCTTTATAAATGGAACTTTTAAAACGTCAAAATTAAATATATATTATTTGATAGGTTAGTTAAGCGAATGTACCGCCGCCGCCGCGCCGCCGGTACAAACCATGATCTTTTTATTTGTCGTTTCAGTCTATTTACATGGACTTAATCTAGATACAATAATTTACTTGAGAAGCAAGTTGAGTCGATACCTAATTTCCAGGCTTTTTTATCATCTAAATAGTCTTAGATTTAATAACTTTTTTGGCATAATTTTCTTTCAAAATCGACTATGACGTCACTAGTTTCCAATTAACAATTGGTGAATAGTTGTTTAACTCCTAACTTGGTTTCGACATGTTTCGGTACAATGGTTATCGAGATCAGGAACCTAACTTGTGTTAGAATAATTGGATCCGCTTTATGGGTCCGTACGATTTCCATATGTGACCTATTACAAATTCGGTGGCTCAACCGTTATGGTCCAGTCATTTGCAACGTTTTGAATTCAGAATAGAATGTAAACTAAAGATAGTTATTACACAACTACAGAAGCCTTAGCATGAACACATATCGAATTCGTAATGTAAAGGTATCGACAGAACGGAGCATTGCGATTGGTGGGATACACACGCACATAGGTTCACAAGAGGCATGCTGCCAATCACAATGCTCCGTTGTCTCGAAACCTTTACATTACGAATTCGATAGGAGTTCATGCTAGTGCTACAGAATTGAAAATTTATTTAGTAAAATTGCACACTTCTTACGGGGAAATACAGATTTGTAGTGAAACACTCTGAAACGTTTTAAATGATAACATATCACTTGTAATCAATAGATTGATAGAACTAGATAGGTCTGGCGAAACAGTTTTTGTAATTCTCGGTTGCAAGCTAAAATAAACGTTTACACGCCATAATGTATTGATAGAATGTTAATGGGATGATATAAATTTTAGACATCTTTTGTACATGTACAGTGGGATCCATAAAAAAATATTTTAAGCGCCGTAATTCTTTGACAGCCACAATCTAATATAACTAGGGCTAGGTTGCATCATCTTACTTTAACATTAACAGCGCAGTTAAAGTACCGGTCAGGTATAAAACAGGTTGCACCATTTGACAATAATTGTTATCATGATATTAGGTGGTTTAACTGGACAAGGCTAGGTGCTATTGGAATACACCTATTGGTCGAACGCGAGCCTTCAAAACAATAGACTTATAGTTACAACATAATACAATTATTTTCATATCCTATTGTTTCAAAATGATGTAAGTGATTGATAGCTGCACCTTATCTTGTTTATCTTGGTGATGGTAGCTTAGAATCAATGTGTAAGATGGATTGCAGTAATAGGTGGTTTTATTGGTAGTGTGAATATTAAATATATCGATGCCTTTTGTACCCAATTACTGTTTTCACATCATTTCATTGTTAAATAACATAACATAAAATCACGCCTTTATCCCCTAAGGGGTAGGCAAAGGTGCTAGCACCCACATTTAGCCAGTTCATGTTTAGTCCCAATGTAATAGTGGTGTCGAGCCTATTGCCATTAACCGGGCACTTATAAACCTACGATAAATCCACACAACTTCGAAAAGCATCGAAAAGTCATTGGTGTGTGCCATGCTGAAACCTGGGACCGAACCCGAGACCTCGTCTCAGCAGTCCATACCACTAACTAAGCTGCCGCGGTCAATGTTATATATATTTTAAGTTCTACAATATGTGAGGTACTAGTTCGTATGTACAGAAAATTTTGAAAAGCAATGAGTTTGCCGAATTGAAATCAAATTTAGATATTACCTATTTAGATATAAAAGTTATTACCTCGACGGGATTCGAACCCGCGATCTTCCCCTTACAAGAGGAACGCTCTGACTGCTAAGCCACGAAGCTTCGTCTGAATCATTGGAAATTCTCCAATTCTACGCGTTCGTAGACTGGATTCAATACCAGTAGACAGCACCATATTTCTAGTTGGTTTTTATGAGACAAGTTATCTGAAAATTTCATCATAATCATCGTTAATCCCGTTCCAGTCTAACAGCATCGCAGGTCGCAGAATAACCTCTGTCCTCCATGAGCGCGGACCTGGGGTTGACGGGTGGAGTCACCTGTCACTGACGGTGACTGCCATGATGACCGGAACAGACTGGTTACCGTGCACACCGATACGGTTGGCCACAATAAGAACTAGCTCGATGGTCGTCAGTACACCGTGTTGATGGTAGTTGCAATAGCGACAGCGCCGAAATATCGCTTGGTAAATATCCCAAAATATTCAACAGTGAATATACATAGTAATATTACAGTAAATCGAAATTTGTTATGTACAATAAAATGTTAAATTTATAGATTACACATATTAATTTATCTTCACTTGTATATATACCTTACTTTTTAAAATACCAGCCATATATCTAATGGACGTACCATTGTATTTTATGGTGTGTTTCGTCGGAATCACCTGAAGTAACGGCTTAGAGGATTGTACATCAAGTGCGTTTACCGCTCCGTACAATATATCTTGTGTACGTCAAAACATACGTGAGTTACGGTAAGAGTACGTAAATATTTGCGTTTCGATTGTTTTTACGTTTTTTTATACCACCTGATGGAAAGTGGTTACTGTGGCCTATGGACGTTTTTAAGACCAGAGGAGTCACAATCGTGTCGCCAATCCTACAGAGGTGGCGCTAAATTACGGGAATGCTTTTTTTACATTATTTACTCTCCATCGTATCAGTAAAGCTAAATGAAAAGAAAATTTCATATAATATCGTAAATAATATAAGAGGTTATTTTGGCAGTTCAATAAACTAAGATATTCAATTACTTAGTTAAATAAACATGTCATAAGTTAAAAGTGAAAAAAACAGACTCAAAATATTCATTTGTATTGTAAAAATGCTGAGGGAGAGTAATAACTAAAGGGTAGTATTTAAACGAGTAGTTTATTTAGTTTTTCGCTTACTCAAATTCATACTGTTCAAGTTACTAAAATAGTACCTATGTCATCATCAGTCGCTAATTTATTTTTTATTCGAACGTTTTATAATTCTCTGTAACTCAATAAGTAGGTAGTATGCAATAAATTCAAATACCTACCTATTCAATCCAGATAAATTATCAATTATATGTCATATTACCTATTAAGTAAGTGAGTTCTCATTGATAGAATTAAAATCGACTTACTCTTTCAAATCGGTATTTTGCATTTACACCTTAACCATTACGATAACATAACTTTATTTTTTTATTTCCTAATTTTACTGTAATCATAACTTCGATTCATTTTTATTTTTATAAACTACTAACAATAATTTTGAAACGTACATATTTACATTCTAACGCATGCGCGCGCGCAGTTTACTTTTGTGTCATCATAAAGTAGAGGTTATAAAAGGCAGATATGTTTACATTACTGTGTCTAACGTTTGAGTGAGTTCAAATTGATTTTGGATATTTCCGAGTTTTGAGTCTTTTTTACATGGAACAAAATCAAACTTCTAATCCCGTTCCCGCTGCTCCATTCCGAGCATTTTCATATTTGTTCACGTTTTAAACCTTGTCTGGACGTCCACGAATAATTCAAGACCAAAATTAGCCAAATCGGTCTAGCCGTTCTCGAGTTTTAGCGAGACTAACGAACAGCAATTCATTTTTATATATATAGATTTGCTCTATAAAACCTCACCAAGAAGAGACCTCCAAACCTTGACAGCCTATCTCGTTTCTCGTTGTACCAACTTGGAGGTGAGATTTGCTTGGGCCACAAAAAGTATGGCTGTCACCTTTTTTATTAATTGTGTCAAGAATCCCCCGGAGCCGGTTGGGTAGGTTATGTCGGACTCGAACCGACTAAAACGCACGTTGTCTTTGGGTCTTTAGTTACCGGAGGTGAGATAGCAGCCAACATATCCCTCGCACCCCGGCAGACCCGTGGTACTCTCTTTCGAGATGACCCCCGTCGAGTGTGGGGACCACGGTGTCTCCGTTAAGCCGGGCCTATGGGGAGGCGCACTATGCACCACCGCTGTCGTGGCCTGCTTCTACTAAAGTTATAAGCGGCTCCAACTGACACCCCCCCCCCCTGGCCTGCGCTCATGGAGGACTTAGGGCATTCCGCGAGCTCCGACGTCCGAGTCACCTTCGCTTTTCGCGTGCTGTGCAGGTCCGGAATCTTCTCCGAACTCGTTCCTGCGTCTCCTTTTCAAGCATTACCTGCCTGCAAGGAGGCCTGAATTATTTCAGTATTACGTTTAGTAAGAAGTCACAAGATTTTGAAAAATAATATTAGCAACCAAAATTACTCATATTTCCTCTTATCTCTCCAGCTAAGCTCAATGACTTCAGTTAGTTTACGTCGAACTACGATTCGAATCTAAGACTTTTCGCTCATAAGGCTGACTCCTTAACTACTAATCTACCGACGTTTTACTTTTAGTTAACCTTTAGTTAAGTGTCATCAATTTTTTTTTTAAATAGTACTTAGCAAAAAGCACTTAGCCCAAAGTATACGATAGCAAATTAAGTCATATTTAGCATTAGACACATTAAATATCTTGTACTTTTCTTACTACAAGTACTATCAAGAACAAAAGCATCAATAACAGGTACAGTCACCGTCACCGACATAACCTCAGAAGCAACAAATAACTCAAGGCTGAGATTTGTTGTCGCAATCCATTGTCGCCGCGACACGCCAGTAATGAAAGCCTCTTATCTACGCGACTGTACTTCAGTACTGTCGGTTATCTCCGTCACTGTACACTCAAGGAGGCTAATCGGGCGTTGAATTAAACTTGGAATTTACATTTTTATTAATATAGTTTTTTTTTTATTAGGACGATCTCTTCTGTCGAGTCTAGCGAGTTGAGTAAATATTATGTTGCGACTTAAGTTAGTTAAATAACTCGTTTCTATTTCGTATTTTATTTTTTATTATTTTATTATTAAGTCCTGAAATTCTTTACCAACACACGGGTTTCCTCCTTCCTACAGACTCGGGTCCTTCAAGTGGTGCTTTTAAAGAAACAGTAACTATTAAGGCCATCAGAGTGGGGTCGCCGCACACCACGTGTAACGGTGGCAACTATGCTTTTGGACTGCATCCCTGTTTACCATTAGGCGAGGTGCAGAAAAAAGAATTATGATTTAATGAAAAAGTTCTTTTGATTGTATCTAAGTTGGTAGGTACCTATCCATCAGGAACTTATTGCTTGGCCCCTTTGTACAGACCACGAATAATATCATTACTTATAGACCTTTTCATACATAGTTGTATAAAAAGATTAATGGTTATATTAATATAATTAAATAAATATCAGTTTTATAAATCACTGCCAAAATTAATAACACTAGCTAGACTGCAGCTAGACTACCAATAACCAAATAACTAATATAATACAGAAACACACACGCTCACACAGAACTTTAAACACACACATACTCACTCACTGACATAAAGTTGATCACACGCTCACATTATACTGTGACTCGTAAATAGCGCACAGGTGTAAGTTGTTGCGTGTTTACGCAATCATATCGTTACCGTACGCGTGTCGCTCGTATATCTGCTGAGGAATGTATGCGACTGGCTTCTGAATTTTTTTGTTTCGGTAGTTACGATTATAACTTGTTATTTTTTACATGTTTATGTTATATTAACTTAGCTCAAGGGCTTCATGAATGTTCAGTGGCAAACAAAATTTGACTAACACTGTAAATAATATGGTAATAGGTTTTGTGATGTTTACAGTGTCAGACAAAATTTTGAACATATTTATTTTTTTGTTCAAGTGAATTTAGTATTGCAAATATCTATATTAAATCAAGTACCATCGAAGTTATCTATGTACAGGAACAAAACTTAAATTACTCCCGTGTGAACAGTGGTACTTATCTCTTTAACCAATGGGAAAATAATATTAAAAATAACTCTCAAATATATATATTTCATGTACCTGTAAAATATTAAAAAATAAAACTAAATAGTTATATTTTAAACATGATTTTCGGTTGCAGTCGAGGTGGAGTTAAGTGGGAGGCTCTAAAGAGAAAAATATTGAATGGAAAAAAATATTAAAAACGATTCTCAAAAAGTAAAAAAAAAATCGAAATATTTTTTTAAGTGTGACTCTCGGTAGCGAACTTGGCTTTAAGCGGAGGCGTTCTGAGGAACTCGAGATCCGTTTACTCATTCTCTTGTCTTAAATTTAACTTATGCAGCTCAAATGGGAGTGACTGACGTCTGAACTCCAAACCCTAAGAGCCTGCACTAAAGTCTCGTCAGTTAACTAATGGGTCTAGGTATGCAGTTGAACCCGAGGCTTTTATTTGGTTTAAATATACCCAGTTACTCTTGCTATATATTCATAGATTTACAAGTATGATTACAAAAAAAAAATTTTTTATTTATGGCACGTCAATTTGACTTCACCTCGTCTGATGTTAAGCTGAAGGCTTTTATATATATGAAGGAATTTAATATAGAAAACACTGTGCCACTCTATGAAGTGTTTTTTTTTTCTGGGTACGTGACATCATGGGGAGCGTAAGGTAAAGTGTTAGGAAAGAGGATCACCATTACAAACACGTACAGTACATGATTTACGCACAGTTAATACGTAGGTACATCTGTTAACCTTCTTCTGTCAAATTGGCGGCATTTTTGAATTGTTAATAATAATAGGTAAATAAAATAACTTAAGGCGTCCAGGTACTTTTGGAGTCCACAGCACCTATCACTATATACATATATACCTGAAACGAAAATTCCAATCAAACAAAACCATAATTACCTGAAAATTATTAAATAATTAATTATCTCAAAAATGAAACATCAAAGCTTGAAATGGCTGAAAGCGATGTCAGGCGGAGTGACGTCATAGTGACAGTGAAACCCTGAAAAGGAAATTAGCCTCAGTGTGGCGGCCATTCGCATTTTTCCATTTATGTCAACATGACAACAACAGGACAGTCCGCGCCTACAAAGGACGGGACAGCCATTGATGTATACCACGAGTTGGCAATGTACACCGGTAATTTTAATGCAAGTTTTTCTTTTATTTAAGTATTTATTAAAGCGCGAGGAAAAACCGCGGTAGCCTAGTGGTATGGGTAATGGACTGCTGAGACGAGGTCTCGCGCTCGATCCCAGGTTTTACCATGGCACACACCAATGACTTTTCGATGCTTTTCGAAGTTATGTGTGTATTTATCGCAGGTTTATAAGTGTCCGGTTAATGGCAATAGGCTCGCCACCTACTACATTGAGGCCTAAACATAAACTGGCGAAATGTAGGTGCTAGCACCTCTGTTTATGTTATGTTATGTTGTGTTATTTATTGTTAACTTCTGAGTGTAGCAAGTTCTTTAGATATTATTGTAAGGAGAAAACTATCAGAAGAGAGAAGAGACCGAAAGAGAAGAAGTAGAGAACTATTTTCTTTTGAAGATTAAAACAAAAAGACAGGATTTCGGATGAAAGGAATGAAACTGACTTCATCCTACTCACACTCAAGCTGCTGTGGAATGAACTACACATTATCATTTTTTGGGCATACATCGCTTGTGAAAAAGCCGCGGTAGCCTAGTGGTATGGGTAATGGACTGCTGAGACGAGGTCTCGAGTTCGATCCCAGGTTTACCATGGCACACACCAATGACTTTTCGATGCTTTTCGAAGTTATGTGTGTATTTACCGCAGGTTTATAAGTGTCTCGGAGAGCACGTTAAGCCGTCGGTCCCGGTTGCCATACAAACATCTATGGCAGTCGTTACGGGTAGTTGGAGCCCTCAAAAGTTCAACCAGCCTAACTTGGAACTTCGATATCGCCATTGGTCATTAGACCATTGGTTGTGGAGGTCAGATGGCTGTCGCTTCACGGAAACTATCGAAGTTCAGCCGCATCACAGTTAGACTGGAAAGCCGACCCCAACTGAGTTGGGAAAAGGTTCAGGGAATGATGATGATGACATTGCTTGTTAAACTCCGATACGAAAAAACGACATCATTAAGAACATTCCGATGTAAAGATAAATTATAATATTTTTGACAAATACAATTGTAAAACTTTAACATTCATGTGTGCTCTTTATGTGCCATAACTGAATAAACGAAATTGATTCTTTGATTCCGCAAAAGATATAATCTACATAAATCTAATAGGTAATAATGATTATGTAATCAAATTCTTGTTCAATTCGTAACATTTATCTTTGAAGGTCGCTCGGAGATTACTCTTAAATAAAATTACTCATATCTTGATCATATTTCGCAAAAATTATAATTAATGTTGCCCACATCTAATCTTTCCCCTTATTATACTTTAATAAATGCATAATAATATGCATTGTTGCATGTGGGTTTATAGACGGAATTAATAACTATTACATCAAACGATGGCGTAATTACTGAGATTTTGGATTTCATTGAGAGGTTATTGGCTCGTACAATAGAGGTTATAATGTGCGTGAACCCATTTCTAAAGGAAACCATGGGTATGGGTAATGAACTGCTGAGACGAGGTATCGGGTTCGATCCCAGGTTTTACCATGGCACACACCAGTGACTTTTCGATGCTTTTCGAAGTTATGTGTGTATTTATCGCAGGTTTATAAGTGCCCGGTTAATGGCAATAGGCTCGCCACCTATTACATTGGAAACTAAACATAAACTGGCGAAATGTGAGTGCTAGCACCTCTGCCTACCCCTTCGGGGATATAGGCGTGCCATGTTAAACCCGGGATCGAACCACTTTACCACTTTTTTTTTTAGGATTATTCACCAAAATAAATACCCCAAAAACCTGTTGACCACCACAATCTCTTGAATTTTTCATTACAGTAAAGGTCTATCTTCCAAAATAACAAAATAAAAAAAGCTAGAAGACACAGGATAACAGTTACACATTTTCGTCGCGGAGGCTAACGATTCCGAAGTGAACTGTCCCATAAATCTAGGCCAGGCTGATTGATACATGGCGGTAGGTTGACGCCCATCGAGTAATTTAGTGCCGTCTCCCCGCCCCCGAGCAGATAGCGAGACTTTTGTTTTGCATTAATGCTCTTTCCTTCCATCGATGCTAAAGAAAAGAATTTACTTTTAAAGAATTCGCGCAAGTGATAAATGTTGAGATAACATTTTTTTTTTGTTACTGCGAAATTTCTTTGTCTAGAATTTGTTGAGTTTTGCCCAGTGTGCTGTGTGATTTGACTTTATTAGGACTTATACTTAATTTATATAGTTCAGATTTATACTCTTCAAGACGTTTATTGGTAGTGCTTGTGCGGCTAAGCACGTAATTTCCTTGTGATTTAGGTATACCGCATAGCAAGGAATCGGGTAAAAATTTTGTTTTTCCAAATTTATTTAGCTGCAACAATGTCGGGTCTTTATTTATTTTCGGCATACCTTCCCATATTTTTTATAAAGTGCCCGATCGGCGGCAATAGGCTCACCCTCTATTACGTGGGACCGAAAATCATATTTGGTGAAATTATTTATTAGATTATAATAAGCCTGTTTATTTATTTATTTATGAAAAAATAGTGACCGCTGGCATGACCATCTTGGCATAGCATACTGTAGCACTAGCATGAACTCCTATCGAATTCGGATTGTAAAGGT
Organism: Pelosia muscerda; assembly: GCA_963691645.1. Classification (NCBI taxonomy): domain Eukaryota; kingdom Metazoa; phylum Arthropoda; class Insecta; order Lepidoptera; family Erebidae; genus Pelosia; species Pelosia muscerda. Next base: position 18,997,110 of record OY829102.1, on the reverse strand, counting down.
TTCGAGAGAACGGAGCATTGTGATTGGCAGTCGGCCTCTTGTGAACCTGTGTGCGTGAGTAGCCCGCCAATCGCAATGCTCCGTTCTGTCGATACCTTTACATTACGATTTCGATAGGAGTTCATGCTAAGACCACTGAAGGTATCACGCATTACCATGGTGCATGAAATACGGTGAGATTTATTAACGCTTTAGGATTTTAGTATTCAAAATTAGTAAAAGATTCATGATATCTTTCTTACAAGAACGAATGAAGAAGAAAGTAATTGGTACCTACAAGGAAAGGTAGATGATGACAGCTTATATAAATTAACACATAGAAAGAAACGAAAAAAATACTACAAAAGCTAACACAACACATACGTACACAAACAAAGATTAATTAACAACACACACACACACACACACATGTAAACAACAAACCAAACATCAGTGAACAAGAAACAAAAGCGACTATCAAGTCAACATACTACTTCATTCCTCATAGTTTTTATTATTAAAAAAATAACAAAAAAAATCCGACTAATTTTGTAGCTGAGCTTTAGACGACACAGGCCTGTAATCCAAGCCTTTCTTAACAGCTAATCTTAGGACAAAAGCTTTAATACAAGCGGCCCCGGGGTGTAGGACGAGTGTTGCTATTGTTTATTTTAATTTTTACGCCTGCGCGCCACTGTGTCTGCGGCGCCAAGGAATAATATACAGGTTGTTTCAAACCGTTACTGTCATTAACATTATCTGTAATGATTTATTTGCCTCATTCGTTCTTGTAATAAATAGGCGCTCACTAAATAATATGTGGTAATTGTAATATTTGAATGAATGTATACTGGCTGGTCATGTCTGCTTTAGAACTGATGACCATTGTGTGAGTACTTGAGTGGAGACCGCGAACCGGTAAACGTAGTGGCTTGATGGAGAGACGATATACGCAGAGTAGCTGGCGAAAAGTGGAAGAGAATAGTCAAAAATTGGGGTAAGTGGCTTGTCATGGGAGAGGCCTATGACTAGCAGTTGACTGCTGTGGACCGATGATGATGAATCTATTTCATCATAATGATAATGTTAATATAATAATAATCCTTAAATATTATTCTCTGCACTCTCAGATTTTTTCCTTGTGAAAGATATCCTATAAGAAGAGAAACAAATAGAAAAAGAAAATAGGGTGGACTACTAAATGGAACTTGAAGCTATCTACTTCAATTAGTGGCAAATAATTACATTTAACATAATAACAAAGTAACAGTTTAAAGATCAACAAAACCACTTATTGAATTACATGAGTTGTTTGGTGGCGTTACTAATGATGCCTTGAGTAGAGGCACATACATGGAGATTTCTTGTTTGCAATTTGCGGAATACTGCATCGACCCCGTTCTATTACATTCATTAATAATTTACTATTGCTATCGTTGTGACTGTAAAATTGTGGTTAAGTGCTAGGTACACCCCCCCCCCCCCTTCCTCTCCCCATTATATTATATTTTCTCTTAAATATTTAAGCGACTTGGTGTTTGCAATTGTTTTTTTAATCTATTTTATTTATTGATCAAAATTCTCTGAACCTTTTTTCCTAACTCAGTTGGCGACCCCAACTGAGTTGGGAAAAACTCTTTAAAAAAGAGCTTATTTATCGATATCAGTGTAAATAATAAACTAACTGAAAAGAAACTTCTTTAGAAGTATCGCAAAAATCATTTCTTTGCATCCTGTATCTCACTGCCAGGAAAGCTAACAAGTGATATGCAGTATGCAGCTCATTTTCAGCAGTAGCACGAATTATCAGCGACGCGTGACGACAGTGTAATACGTAGACCACGGTTATATACAAGTACTGGTGTATAGGGTTATGTATATGAATATTACAGCTCTTGCTGTTCTGCTTTTTTATTTTATTTTTATGGCAAGTCAATTTGACTTCACATTTTTTCCAAATTCAAAATTCAAAATTCATTTATTCTGTATACACCATTAAAGGGAACTTACAATACTTTATAAATTAGTGAGCAAATGGACCGCGCCGGTTCGAAACTCGGCCTCGGCCTGAGGAGACTCGGGCAAGAAACTCCGCGGGTTTTTTTTTGGTTTATTTACAAACATTTACTAAGTCTAGATACAGAAATTTTCGAATATGAAGTTGTAACTTTCGACCACGTGACTGACAGCCTCCGTGGCGTGACGGTAGCGCACGCAACTGCTACACACGGGGCGCGGGTTCGGTCCCCGCTCAGTGCAAAAAGTTGTATGCATGAATATGGATGTTTGCACTGGTCTGGTCGTGCCTCGGAGAGCACGTTAAGCCGTCGGTTTCGGTTGCCATACAAACTAGAATATTTATTTATTTGTATTCTCCGTGAAGCGTTTATGTCTAATTTTTATAATCATCATCACTATCCTTGCGTTAGTCCCTTTCAGCTCGGAGTCTAGGGTCTGCTTTCCGTCTTTTTCTATTCCACTTCACACAAGATGTATTTGAAGGTTTAGGGAGTTTCTGTGCTGTCAGTACAGAAGACAAAGTAGGGTTTCTTGGTCTTCCTACTGACAACACAAAACCTCTCCAGTGAGCTCTGGCTACACGTATACAATACTAGCTGTTCCCCGCGGTTTCACCCTCGCTGCTAAGCACCTGTTGGTCGTAGCGTGATGTTATATAGCCTATAGCCTTCCTCAAGAAATGGACTATCCAACACTAAAAGAATTTTCCAATTCCAATTAGTAGTCCCTGAGATTAGCGCGTTCAAACAAACAAACAAACAAACTCTTCAGCTTTATAATATTAGTATAGATTAAAGATATGGTACTTTTCTCAAGTTCTTGTACATTTATAGAACTACTTCATCATCATTCTCTGAACCTTGTCCCAACTCAGTTGGGGTCGGCTTACCAGTATGACTGTGATGCGGCTGAACATCGATATTTTCCGTGAAGCGACTTCCATGTGACCTCTACAATCAATGGTCCAATGACCAATGGCGATATCGAAGTTCCAAGTTAGAATGGTCGGACTGCCATAGGTGTTTGTATGGCAACCGGGACCGACGGCTTAACGTGCTCTCCGAGACTCGATCAAACCAGTGCAAACAGCCATATTCATGCATATAACTTTTTTCACTGTGTGGGAATCGAAACCACGCCCCGTGCGTAGCAGTCGCGTGCACTACCACCACACCACGGAGGCTGTGTTTATAGAATTACTTAATAGTATTTAAACAATGATTCATAGTAAGGATACAAAAAGAATAAGTCAGGCTAGAAAGTACCATGGCTCATTTTAAATCGCAGACAGAATTACCGCCGCCTCATAATGAAATGACACTAAAACACCACTGCGAGCTACATTCTCATTAATTTCGTGATGGCTTGTTTATCTACAAGACTTTTGTCACGTTTTAAGTGGCTACAAGCTTATAGAAAAATAAAACCTCACTATGTGACGTAAGGTTCAAATTTCTATGTTATGAGATGTATGTTTAGCTGTCGCTTGTGAATATAGTTTATTTTATTACTAACATTATAAGCGAGAAAATTTGCTAATGAGTGCGTATGTACTAATAATGAAGAGAATAAGTATTTACACATTAACATAACATAACATAAACTCACGCCTGTATCCCCGAAGGGGTAGGCAGAGGTGCTAGTACCCACATTTCGTCAGTTTATGTTTAGGTCCCAATGTAATAGGTGGCGAGCCTATTGCCATTAACCGGGTACTTATAAACCTGCGATAAATACACACATAACTTCGAAAAGCATCGGATAGTCATTGGTGCCATGGTAAAACCGGGGATCGAACCTGACACCTCGTCGCAGTAGTTCATTACCCATACCACTAGACTACCGCGGTATACCACCCTTTCATTTATACTTGCATGAAAAGGTGTATTAATGTATAATTCCGTAGTCAACCGCATACAACAACTACAGACGCATGCATTAGATACAGTGTACATTAAAATAGGCTTGAATATGATAATATTGCTTATTGTTATATTTCCTTGCGGCTTCTCAATAGAACCGTTTACCCATATCGAAGTATAACAAGTAATGTATATGAAAAAAATGAGAAAGTGTGATTAATATTGCGGGACCAACTTTCGTGATTCAGACGAAGCCTCGTAGCTTAGCGGTCAGACCGTTCTCTCTGTAAGGGAAAGATCGCGGGTTCGAATCCTGTCGAATCATTCACTTTTTCCTATTCTACTTTCGTTTGTTTCTATGGACGATACTTGCGGTTGGATGACGTGTCGTGTATTACTAGTTAAATTTTGATATGATAAACCCTTCTTTGTCTTCTGCACTGACAGCACAAAGACTCTCTTGACCTTCTTCACACCCTTCTTCCCCTTCCCTTTCTGCGCTATATGATCGGCAGCATGAATGTGTTACCCCTGGTGTAGTAACAAACATCCATACGCCACGGTAACCATTTTCCGTCAGGTAGGCCACGTGCTTGTCTGCCACCTAAGTAGAATAAAAAAAGAAATATTAGTCCCCGAAAAGTTGTTGCTATGTGTAAAAATATACTACTTCCACTTTTTAATAGTAGTGTTATCAATCAGCCTCCAGTATCTCGTACCACAATACAACAGGGTGTGTTTCGCACATCAGTCGCGAGAGTGTGAAACTACCCATTGTTTTTCAGAGACAACTTGCCAGCTACCCCGATCTTAGTGACGCGTTAACAAATACAGTGACTGTATTTTTTTCGTCAAGCGCATGATGTAACTATAGTTCAATTGTTTAAGTACTTGAAAAAACGTAAACAATCTTAGTGTGTATTTTTAATATGTTTTTTTTTAATAAATATTCTAGGACAATCTACACAACGACACCTAGACCCATGGTAAGCATAGTTTAGCTAGCTTGTGTTATGGGTTCTAGAATGCGGATAAACATACTTAGATACTTTTTTTTTGTAAATACATACATATTATACATAGAAACACCCAGACCAATGCCAATATTCATATACATGCACACAAATATTTGCACTGAGCGGAATTCGAACTCACGTCTCCTGCGTAGCAGTCGCGTTCACTACCGCCACGCCACGGAGGCCATATATTTTTTTGCCGTTTTGTTTAAAAATTTAGTATAAAAATACTTTTCTACTTAGTAGTAGACTAAAAGCCTGTTTCGAACCAATATAGTTAGTCAGATAATTATTCTAGTTCATTTGTTTAACGTGTGTTTTTATAAATGATGCCACAAGATTCTTTACTTTTATTCAAGTAAGTTTCAAAAAAAAGGAATATAGTGAGTTTTGAAGATGTTCATCACTGATTTTGAGGGATAGGTTTAAGCTTGTGTTTGAATTATAGACATTAAAATCACTAGTCTGCAGACTCCTTCATTACAGTCAGTCGGACAACTCAATTAGGACGGGAGATACCATCATTCTTCATGGTATTTTAAACTTATTCGAGAAAAATACCCATCTGCTATTTTTATTCACACAAGCCAGGACACCTAAATCAAAACCCAACCTGAACCAAACTCATTCAGAATTCACATGTTTCCCTCAAAGGCTATCAAATCGGAAATATCTCGCCATAAATGCACCCATCTGGACGGTTCTGGCTACTAATATCTCAAGCCCGACCAATGACTTGCTTTTACTTAAGAACCCAGTTAACTTTGCAGTTGTAAAAACTGCAACAATTTCTTCTTGTATGCAATATACAATTGAAAGTCGTGTAACTTAGAATTTGAAAATGGTAAGCGTATATTTGTGAAGCGAAAAGCAGATAGCGTTTACGAAACGGGCTGTGGTCGAGGTAAGGTTAAAATATGCAGCGCTTGTATTGAGGGGACGTTCATAAAGGGGTAAGACAGTCCGTGTGGCCGCGACGCACCTCGTGCATGCACTTTCTGGACTCGTCTCCATTATACTTCACGATACGGGCTTGAAAGTAACATAAACTTGTGCTTTTGAGGTTTTTCGTGGTAAGTAGTCTGTAGGCCTTTCATGCAGACGTCAAGGGATAGCAGCCCCAAATCTATCTATTTTTCCAAAATGTTCCACAAGTCTCATCGACGCCCACACGAGCCCCAAATATTTCATTTGAGTCCGATAGCCACCCACTATGAGTCTGGATCCCTTGGGTGACACGCTCCGTGTCCCACAGGATCACAACATAACATAAACTCACGCCTATATGCCTGAAGGCGTAGGCAGAGGTTGTGATTAATTAATCTTTGGCACCCACATTTCTCCAGTTTATGTTTAGGTCCCAATATAATGAGTGGCGAGCCTAATGCCATTAACCGGGCAGTTATACAAACCTGCGATAAATACACTCATAATTTTGAAAAGCATCGAAAAGTCATTAGTGTGTGTCATGAGACAACCTGGGATCGAACCCGAGACCTCAGCCCATTACCCTACCCATACTAGTTTACTTGATGCAAACCATATTATATGACCACACTGATAAACGAAGATGGTGATGTTGATTTAAGATTCCGCCGCGCCTCGTCTTGTACTGTTGGTAAGCGTTCACTACTTTAAGTATCAACCTCGCATGAACGGTGACACATGGACCACCAGCTCTCAATAAGTGGACATCGTGAGATGAGGTTCAGCTGGTTGGATGTCCGGTGGTTCTAAAGTACATATAAATATACTTGACTATTATGCTTCGAGGATTTCGATATCGTCATTGGTCATTGGACCATTGGTTCTGGAAGTCAGATGGCAGTCGCCTCACGGAAAGTATCGAAGTTCAGCCGCATCACAGTTACACTGGAAAGCCGACCCCAACTGAGTTGGGAAAAGGTTCAGAGAATGATGATATGCTTCGAGGATCGAACCTTTTTCACCACGTCAAAGTTATTACTATCATAAAGTTATTATTACTAGCGTAAATAGAGCACTACCACGTTACCAAATTTATAAAAATAAAGTTGCACGGCTAACATACACTATCACTTACTCACAAAGTTATGTATAAAGATATATGTATGTTACTCGCAATCTTTATCCTTCTAAGCGTAACGATAAAGTTATAAATGCTATCATAACTTTATCGTTACGACAAGCTACTCCAACAATGGAAACACACTCCAGTCAGTTTTCAAAAACCCTGCGGGACGTGGTGTGCACAAAGTGACCGCTATTAAACATTCACTGCTGTTCCACTAAGGTGTTAAGTTGTCTCGGGTCGCTTTGAGCCAGCCTTGTAAACGCGGTTGAGGAGCTAAGGAAGCAATGCACTCGACAATTTGTACAGATTTAGAGACAGACTGAAATATGAAGAGGGAATTGTAAGATGGTAATTTTGTACTGGGTTTCTTATATAACCAGTGTATACATTCGCACACCTGTAACTCTCCGAAGGGGTATGCAGAAGTTTATTGACGGCAACCTGATGGTAAACCACAGGCAAAAAAAGAAAAAGACTGGACCCGGGACTATAGAAGAATGAACACTTGAGATGGTACCTAATGAATTCCAAGACTTATTGGTGCGCCAGAGAAAAGACTCACCGAACCGCTTGGTTCTTGATGGAATGGATTATAAGATTTTAGTATATAGTACGTAGAGACAAATATTTAAATTACATGCCCTTGAAGAATGACCTCTTGTTACCCAACTATGGTAAAGCCAAAAGATGGTGGTGGTACATTATAATTCGCCATTTTGTGGTGCCGGCCATCTTGGACAGATTATCACGAAATATAGCTAAGATCCCTCCTAATTCACCTATGTAACAAAAAAAATTACATCGAAATTGGTACATCCGTTCAGGAGGTACTTCCGTCAAACTTTTAACACTCCATTGTTTTTACGTCGGGAATTAAACATACCAGTCTGAAGACATATTACTGAGAATCACGTCTTTGTTTGTCTGCCAGCATGACTCCTTCGACTCGGTACAAAGACGGGCGCTGAGGATCATAGACAAACCTCCCATTCTCGCAGGTGGTGTGGAACCTCTGAGCTTCAGGAGCGACTTGTTTAAGGGACGTGTGTGTTTCACCGCCTGTATAATGGTTTGTGTTCGAAAGAATTGTTCGACATGATGCAAACACCTACTTTTTATCATTTTTCCAAGCGACTACAATATGGAGTTCTTCAAGAAGGGCATTTGAAAGTTTCTAAAGGGTAGACAGCACGAGTGAAACCCCCCTGGTGTTGCAAATGTCCATAAGGCCAAGGTAACCGCTTATCATCAGGTGGGCCGTGTGCTTGTCTGTCACCTAAGTGGTATAAAAAAACAGTTATCCAAAAAGCAAATAGATCAGTTAACAAAGTCTCTGGTAAAAAATCGACTAATTTAAAATTAAAAATAAGTAGGTACCTACACAACTTGTTCATTTCAAAATCCAAATATGAACATTGGCATCACGTACGAATGCTGACAACCTATATAAAATAAACAAACAGTATGATCAGAGGAGAGGGGGGGGGGGGGGCGATCGATGACGTTTGACCCCTTTGCTTGCCCCCACTGTCCGTCCGTCCGTCTTGAAATCCGCTGCAACTCTTTAAGGGTAAGTCATACTGGATTGAACACAGAATTTCGCTCCAAACATTGAGTTTTCAAATACTTACTTTACGAATCTCAGCGGTCAGTAAAGTTTGCCATGCTACGGTTGCAAGTTATAGTAGTAATTGTGTACATAACATAAACTCACGGCTATATCCACGAAGGGGTAGGCAGAGGTGCTGGCACCCACAGTTCGCCAGTTTATGTTTAGCTCCCAATGTAATAGGTAGCGAGCCTATTGCCATTAACCGGGCACTAATAAACTTATAAATAATATCGAAAAGTCATTGGTGTATGCCATGGTTAAACCTGGGATCGAACCCGAGGCCTCGTCTCAGCAGTCCATTACTCTTCACTTTCCATCAGGTAGGCCGCGTACTTTTCTGCCACCAGTATTTAAAAAAACGAGTACTAATAATAATTACACCATTATACAATTAGCGGACTTATCGCTCTGTAGCAATCTCTTACAAGCAATCATTTCTTAAAAATAAATACTGCAAGTCACACGCGAATCTTCGCCTTAAAAATGGGGGGTGGTAGGTGCAATCTGCTACCTTTTGTCCGTAGCATGTCACCCCAGCAGTCTTCACTCAGCGATCTTTTCTACCTCATCTCTCCTCACCTCCGTGACTTCTAGTTTAAGTTTAATGGACAAGTATTATTGTAGTTTCATGAACTGCTTTGTATGTTTCGATTAGATTTGAATATAGACTTCAGTTATAGCTCTTAAATCAAAGAATAAATCAAAGAGTCAATTCAGTTTAAGCATATAAAGAGCGTATATGAATGTCAAAGTTTTACAATTATATTTGTCAAAAATATTATAATTAGACTAGATAAATGTTATGTATGTATGTGTATGTGTGCGTGTGCCTACGCATCTATAAGGTGTAATGAATAAAAGTCAGTGCGTTACTAGCAAGCAGTGGTTTCACTTGCCTATCCCGCATACTTAACATTGGCGACGAGTACCTACCCACTTTTTTAAATAAAAGTAAAATGTCCGGCTCGGGTTTCGGTATTTTAACTACGTTCGACCACAATGTGCAGTCTTGGGAGACATACAGGTGTCGCATTAAGCAGTGGTTCGTGGCTAACGATGTTACCGAGACCAGCGATCCGACGGGAACGAAGCGGCGGGCTGTCTTGCTGAGCGCACTCACGGATGGCACGCATAAGTTGGTGGCAGATCTCGCGTTGCCAAAGCAACTGCAGGACGTCCCCTACGATGACATACTGAAGCTGTTGGATGATCATTTTACGCCGAAGCGATGTGGATTCGGCGAGCGTTACAAGTTCTACGCGGCCATGCAACAAGAGGGGGAGACGTATGCACAATGGGCCGCTAGGTTACGCGGGCTGACTGCGCACTGCGGGTTCTCCAACGTCGAAGAAGCGCTGCGAGACAGGTTTGTCATGGGCATGTTGTCCGGACCTGACAGAGAGAAACTTTTCGGCAAAGAGCTCATGGAATTGACTCTAAACAAGGCGGTGCAGATGGCAGAAAACCTGCAGAGCGCGCGGGCGGGGGCGGCTGCCGCGTCGGCGGCGGGGCACGCCTCACCGCACGATCAGCTGTTCAAGATTACGCGGTCGGCGACGGCTACACCGTGGAATCGAGAAGCGACAGTGAATTTGGATACGAAGGGGGACAAGAAGCAGTGTCAAGTGTGCGGCTATCACAATCACGAAACATCCCAGTGTCGGTTTACAAAGCACAAATGTAGGAAATGTGGTGCTACGGGACATTTGCGCAGGATGTGTAATAAAATAAATTATGTTAAGTCGGGAGCTATGGATGAGAGCGATGATGACGGTAAGTGTTTTAATATTCGTTCACGTAAAGGGGAACCAATGACCGAAACCGTGTTAGTGGCGGGGATCGCTTTAAAATTCGAAATAGATAGTGGCTCGGCTGTTACGGCCATATCGGAGAAGACCTACAAGGAGTCTTTAAGCAATGTACCGTTGTCGGCGACCAATAAAAGATTATTCTCATATACCGGTGAGAAAATAGTCTGTTTGGGGGTACTACAGGTAGATGTACGTTACGAAAACATATCGCGCTTGCTTTGTGTGTATGTTGTGCGAGACGGGGGGCCGCCGATTCTTGGTCGTGATTTTATAGCGAAATTCAAATTAGAATTATTACCCATACAATACTGTAAACAAATAGATGAAAGTGATTTGTTGACTTCGTTACGTAAGCGTTATCCTTCGGTGTTTTCGGAAGTTTTGGGGCTATTTAATAAATTCAAAGTTAAATTACAATTAAAAAAAGATGCAAAACCAATTTTTTTTAGAGCCCGGCCCATGGCGTTTGCTTTGAAGAGTAAAGTTGACTCAGAGTTAGATCGGTTAGTTAAGTTAGGAGTACTCGTACCGGTTGATCACTCGCGGTATGCGTCACCGATCGTGCCGGTGTTAAAACAAAATGGGTCTGTACGTATATGTGCCGATTATTCTACGGGTGTAAACAAACAGTTAGTTATCGACCAGTATCCCTTGCCGACAGTATCGGAACTTTTTGCTAAACTGTATGGGGGTCAGCAGTTCACTAAGTTAGACTTGTCAAATGCCTATAATCAGTTCATGTTAGATGATGAATCGCAGGAAATAACGTGCATAAACACGCACAGGGGGGTATTTAAGCAAACTCGTCTTTGCTTTGGAATTGCAAGCGCCCCAGCTGTGTTCCAGCGCGCCATGGAGGGCGTGCTGGCTGGCGTGCCCGGCACCCTCTGTATGCTTGATGATATTTTGGTCACCGGGAAAAGTAGATCGGAGCACCTACATAGATTACATCAGGTAATGATAAAATTACAAGACGCGGGACTCACCTTACAAAAAGAGAAGTGTGAATTTTTCAAAGACGAGGTTAATTACCTCGGCTATGTTATAAATAAAGACGGGCTGCATAAGTCACCACAGAAAATCAAAGCGATGGTGGAAGCCCCGGTGCCTACTAACGTTAGTCAATTACAGTCATTTTTGGGGTTGGTTAATTATTATAGACAATTTGTTCCCCACGCGTCTTCAATTTTAAGTCCCTTGTACGAGTTATTAAAAAAAGGTAACAAGTGGTGTTGGACGCGGGATCATGACGAAGCGTTCACCGCTATAAAAAAATGTCTAGCTTCAGAGCAAGTGCTGGCGCATTTTAATTCGGACGCGACTATCGTGTTGACGGTTGATGCGTCACCGTCTGGTCTTTCGGCAATATTATCTCAAAAAGAGGCCGATGGGTCGGAACGACCGATATCCTTTGCGTCTCGTACGCTGAATTCTGCTGAGAAACGATACTCTCAGATACAGAAGGAGGCGACCGCGATCATATTTGGTGTGAGACGTTTCCATCAATATTTATATGGCAGGTCGTATCCATTCATTTTGCGTACAGATCATAAGCCATTATTATCGATTTTCGGACCGCAGCGTGGCATACCTGAAGTTTCGGCAAACAGATTACAGAGATATGCATTATTTTTAAGCGGATACAATTATAAAATTGAATACGTGCGTAGCGCTGATAACAGTGCTGATTTCTTATCTCGTGCCTGTTTGCCGGAGGTGGGGGCGCGGGTCGAAGATGCGGCCATACCGGATCTCGATCGGGCGTCATACATTAATTTCGTGGTGGATGGTAGTCTCCCAGTAACGATAAAGGAATTACGCGAGGCGACGGATACAGATGTAACATTACGTAACGTGGTGCATCATGTGTTGAATGGGTGGCCGAAAAAAATATCTGATATTCGTATGAAACCATACCATTCGTGTAGGACACAGCTGTCATATGAAAATGGCTGTGTGATGAGAGGGCACAAAGTTGTGATTCCGGATAAATTACGTGATACAATCTTAACGGAATTGCATCAGTCTCATTTAGGTATTGTGAAGACTAAGGCGGAAGCCCGGTCACGATTCTGGTTTCCAGGGATAGACGCGGCTTTAGAGCGTTTGATAGGGTCGTGTGACGTATGCATACAAATGCGGCCGGCACCGGCGCGGGCGCCGATTGCCCACTGGGAATACCCCCCAACGCCATTTTATCGCGTTCATATAGATTTTTTGGGACCTATTCACGGGCACACCTTTTTAGTCGTAGTTGATGCTCACACCAAGTGGGTGGAGGTTTATAATATGAAGTCCGGTACATCAACTGCGGCGACGATTGAAAGATTGTGCGAGTTTATTTCGAGATTTGGTATTCCGCATACGTTGGTCAGCGACAACGGTACAGCGTTTACATCTAATGACTTTGAGGCTTTTTGTAGAATGAACGGAATTAGTCACGTGACGTCACCGACTTACTGTCCAGCTAGCAACGGACAGGCGGAGAGTTACGTCAAAATAGTAAAAAGGGGTATTAAAGCAAGCTTGCTCAATAAGGACGCACGAAGTTTAAATAAAAATCTCTTAAAGTATTTATTTCATTATAGGAATTCCGTTCACTCAGTAACCGGGGTCACCCCAGCCGAGATGGTTTACGGCCGAAAGCTTAGAACGCGTTTAGATTTACTTAAAACCGAATTACCATCGCCTTCATCCACTGCTCTGGCTAATGTGGTTCACCATAAGCAGTGTTCGCAAAATAAGTCAGGTGGACTGAATAGACAACAGTTTACCAACGGTGATACGATACATTATAAACATTATACACTCAATGGTAAATTCGCCTGGCGCAAAGGTGTCGTGATTAAAAAGATCGGCAAAGTTGTATATTTAATTAAAGACATTGTAACTTCGGCCACTGTAAAAAAACACAAGAACCATATTATACTGTATAAGGGGCAGGATTGTGTTGATAACGTAAGCGTTGATATAGACCAAGAGGAACTAAGTGGTACCGCACCAGTCACGCAGGCGTCGGAAGGAGTACACCCAGACACGGGTGCCAACAGGCCACTTTCCCCAGAGGCTGAAGGTAGCTCCGCACGGGTAAGAGCAGCAACCCCACCACCAATTGCTTCAGCAGAGAGTTCACAGCCTTCATCATCTGCCAATTCGGGGGAGGAAGAGGAGTTCCAGGAGGCCTTGCTTGGCTCTCCTAGTGCTGCCGGCGTTGATGAAGTACCACTACCGCAGCAGAAAGCCCAGGTAGCCTCGCCCAGCTCGACTGGTGCTGCGAGTACTGATGAGACATCATTGCAACAACAGGCTCCTGAACCGATGACTGCAATGCGGTCTAGACGCGATCGACCTAAAGTCAATTACAGGTCGTTCTTTTAGTAATTAAGTAGTCCGTAGCTTAGTTGTTAAGTATTAATATATACTTCTAAGCTAAGGGGAGGAATGTTATGTATGTATGTGTATGTGTGCGTGTGCCTACGCATCTATAAGGTGTAATGAATAAAAGTCAGTGCGTTACTAGCAAGCAGTGGTTTCACTTGCCTATCCCGCATACTTAACATTATTCTCTCTCTCTCTTAATTTGAAAATTATTCTTTCGCTGGTTCGGTAGTTAGATCTACTGTAACTCAGGTAGATTACGTTATCCTTTCTTGTCTTTTTTCATATGTAGTTATGTTGATTTATAATAAATATGTGCAAGAGTAAGAGATTAGAATGACCATGCATTTTTATCATCAAGATATTCGTCTACTTTATAATCATAATCATAATCATTTATTTCATTTGTTAACACAGGTAGGTATGTAGATACAGGTGTCAGTGTTAGTATAAAATCCGCTATGTTATGCCATATGGCAGTCGTCCCTACAGAGGATTAACAGTCGAATCACAAGGTTTTACAGCCACTACACACCACATTGTCACTACAATATAATTTGTTATACAATTAAATTACGTCAATATAATAAAAGAATTCCAACAATGTCAAAAAAATATTAAATTTATGTCAATATGATTGAATCTGATTGCAATTATTTTTAAGTGAATTAAATAATTTTATCATCAAAAAATTCACTTAGGGTGTAGTAGCACTTATTAATTAATAACAATTTTAGCAAATTCATATATTCTTTATTGATTCTGGCAATTTGTTATAAATGCGTGGCTCCATTCCCAAAATACTCTTATCAACCAGTGCTGTCTTACAAGTCTTACAATAACGGCAACTGTACAAATGATTGTTATATTGGTTTTTTTTTTTTGACAATAATCTCATGAGTTGAAAAAAAAACCCTAACCGGTGATCTGGGGCCTCATCATCATCTCTTAAAAGTAATATTATTTCAATCTACCTTTTATTTATTTCATGATACCACTTCCACACTAGGTGAGAGAGGTTATGTCGTACTCGGAACGACTAAATCGCACGCCGTCTTCGGGTCCTCGATTGCCGGATGTGAGATAGTGTAGGTAATATATCCCTCGCACCCTGGTCGTCCCAGGGCCACACTAAGAAATGGCCCCCTTCGGGTGTGAGGACCACGATCTCCCCATCAAGCCCCCGGATATGGGAAGCTTGGGGCCTGCTAGGATGACAGGCGGCTTTTCTCATCAACCTCTGGCCTTCGCTCATGAAGGACGGAGGTCATTCTGCAACCTCGACGAACTCATGATGTAAAGTCTAGAACATACTAAAATGACACGCCCGAATTACTTCAGTTAAATATGGCTTAATCTTCAAACTAATAAACAAAATGCGACGCAAACATTCATGATATATCTTTATTACCATATAAAGTAAAACTCTAGATTAATACAAAAGTTGTTTTGTAGATAAAATTTGATGTCGCCTCACATCTTAGAAACTTGAAACTCATTTTCATATTTCCAACTATCTGACCGGCAAAACAAATCCACAACTCACAGTGTAATAGCTACGTACAGTCGTAGTGCATTAATGTGCCTTCGCAGGGACATAGGGAGCACTAGATGGCGTTACAGCGTACTTGATATTGGCACTACGAAATAGATATTGTGATGGAAAGAGTAAGAAAGAGGTGTAAAAAGAAATTTAGGAATGAAGAAAGAAATAACAATACATGTAAAAGTTAAAGTTGATTTTTCTTATGTAAAAATTATGAATATCAAAATTAAAAAAATGAGTACACAAGAAAATGTTAGCTTAAGTAGGTAACTAGGTTAAAATATGGGGGACTGAAACTGTTCAAGGTGCCCCGACACGGCAACGCATGAATTATTTATTTTTTACTTTTAATGATTAACTATTTTTTGCTGGGGGCTTTTTAAATTTTAACAATTTTTATCTTTTTTTATCCCTACTCAATGGATCAATACTTTACTTACTACTACGACGCAGTTACCCACTACTAAATTGACTGGGCGGAGTTATCAAGAAACTATTTAAAAAATGACTGTAACGTCATTAATACCTGTCACAATTATGAATGACGTTAGAAATATGATTTTACAGTACATGATTCCCAGTATTGCTTCAAATATGGTTTCGATTGCTTTAGACATGGCTTAGTGGCTCAGCGGTCAGAAACTTCCCCCTGTGAAGAGAAAGATCGCGGGTTCAAATCCCGATCTATATTTGATTTGTAACAGTTAGGATACTAATTACTTAAGAAAACACACACACACTTCACAGCTACTGAAACTCTTACCTGGGCCACTTACACATGTGAATCTCCCCTAACCTAAAAAATACAACATGCTAATACATAATATTTTATTATCCCATGACTCATCCAGGTTCGCGTGCTATTCGCAACTATTTATGACTACTGCTTACCACTGCATCCGGGGGTCTCATAAAATTCTATCGCTCGGGATTGTGCCACGTTGATCCGTCTGCATTGGGGGGTCGTAGATTATGAAATAACCTCCACTAGCCACCCTTCTAGCCCCCTTCGAAGCAATTATTCGGGAAATTAAGGGGTTTTAATGCTTACAAGTTTGAATGTTGTTTATGATGAATGTATCGGACATATTGTTAGTAGCCAACAGAGGCAGATTCAGTGAGACTAAGGGTAATTTTGAATCATATAAAAAATTCTATAACAGGTTTAAAAGTGGTGATTATATAAATATCAACTTTATATATAAAATAGTCTGCAACAACGGACTGCATCTTATCATTTCACAAATGCCTTGTCCAAAAGGAATAAGATTAAATTAAAAAAGAATTGACAATTTTCATTATTATTTTTTTATGAATAAAAAGAATAACGATAATCTACCTGAGTTTCTTGCTGGTCTCTTCTCAGTAGATCTAACTACCTAAGAGTAATTTGCAAATGATTTATTTACATACATAAACTCTTGTATTTATTATTTAAAAATTATAATATTTTTGATAAATGTAACTGTACAACTTTGACATTCATTGCTCTTCATGCGCCTAAACTGAATGAACGAAATTGATTCTTTGTTTCTTCTTTGACAATAATGACACTATATCCCCCAGTACGATAAGAGACTTATTAGACTTTAGGCTTTCACAGTTCACGGCATATTAAAAAAAAACAAAGTTTTAGTCTGTGAAAGTCCTACACGTACACTTAATGCCATCTACCGAATTTAAACCGAACCACAACACGAAAAGTGTTCTTGCATCGCTATTCAAGAGATATAACAATGATTTTCTTGTACTATATCCCAGTACGAACTCCTGGGCGGAAAACCACGTAGTATATTTACTAAGTTGGTAGACAAGCACACGGCCCACTTGATAAAAAGTGGTTTGTTTAGTTTGAGCGTGCGTGATTTAAAATCCATTTGAGTGGAGAAATACCTGTTTGTACTTCTAAATGTCTGACTTTTTTCTAATGGTACATACCATAGCACTTAGGTGCTGGACCAGTCTCCTGATGGGGCTAACACGATGGAGAGTGAATAATGTAAAGTAAACGATATAAAAAAAATGCTTTGCCGTAGGTATTTTTTTATGCCAATATGTTGTGTATCAGGAGTACTAATTGTCTCGGACGTCGGAGGTCGCAGAATGACCTC
This sequence comes from Pelosia muscerda, assembly GCA_963691645.1. Lineage (NCBI taxonomy): Eukaryota > Metazoa > Arthropoda > Insecta > Lepidoptera > Erebidae > Pelosia > Pelosia muscerda. The sequence continues at coordinate 18,979,723 of OY829102.1, read as the reverse complement.
CGTCCCCCATGAGAGCGGGCCTGGGAGTGACGGGTGGAGCCGCCGGTCACCCTAGCAGAAGCAGGCCACGGCGATGACGCAAAATGCCACCCCATACCCAGAGGCTAGATGGGGACACCATGGTCCCCTCTTTGAGAGATGTCCCCGGGTCTGCCGGGGTGCGAGAGATATGTCTTGTATAATCTCACTTCCGGCAATCAAGGACCCATGGACGGCGTGCGTTTTGGTCAGTTCGAGTCCGACATAATCGCCTCCATCGGTTTTGGTGGAGGTGGTTTCCGTGGGGATTTTGCGCACGATAAAAAAAAAGGAGTACTAATTGTTGTGTATCAGGGGCCTTCGGTTTCAGGAGTATTTCCCTTACTCCCTGTATATCTGTCTGATGTTAAGCAACCCTATTCCTTAGTCGCCTTGTACGACAACGCATGGAAAGAGATGGGTGGCCCAAATTCTACTCCACCGGCAATTATCTCCTTTGTTACTTGCTACCAATCATATGTCCCGACTACTTATCGGATAGACAATCTAGCTATTTACTGCTCTATCTTATAACTCTTAAAATAAATAAGATATTTTCAAAAATTCATTTCAAATTTAATATGAATCGAAAATAACTAATAAAAACGCATACATATGTGCTAGGGATGGGTCGCGAACTGAACAATATTGCCATGGAGCTTGCCAAATCGAAAACTAAGCTAGTACGATCTCGTAACTTCGGCGTATCTCTAGAACAACTTTCCAGGGGCTCATTTGCAAACGTAATATAAGAATCACTTCCTGAAGTGATTTAAAGTTGTTAGAGTTATTTAGTTGAGAAATTTTGATAATAACATAATTTGCTGACCTTACTCTATGAAATATAAACTACTTTTTATTAGACAATCTGCCCCCAACAAGTGGCAATTCATCAGAACGTCCTCTCTGTATGACTGGTCGTCGATTATTGTAATGAAATTAAAACTAAAATGAGAAACTTAAACAATAAAAACTTAAATTAAAAAGCGTCGTGAAATTCCTCCGCATCGCATGCCTCTTGTGGTAAGGTTCCCAGAAGACTGGCAGCATTGCCACGTTGTATGGCAATGCTTATTCTCTAATAGATTTACCCCAATTATCTACTTCATGTTTAACAATTTAAATACATAAAAAGCAAATTAATCTTTTTATAAATACTACTACTGACGAAAGCCTGCCTCAGATCCTCATACACCAATCAAATGGTTTATCGATTTGCAAATGACGTTGACTTGTGAGGGATTATGTCGGAGGCTACCTTCCCTTCGGCAACAGCACAGTCCCCTTAACACGAAAAGTCATCGAATTTGTAATATAAAGGTATCGAGAGAACAGAACATAGCGAATAGCAGCCTGCCCACTTTGAACCTGTGCGTGTATGTGAAGCCCGCCAATCGCAATGCTCTGTTCTCTCGATAATTGACATAACGAATTCCATCACAATACAAAAAAAAATGAGTCCCCGAAAAATCAATTTGTAAAGAAAATAGATCGCAAACATGCAAAACACTACACAATTACAAAGATAACAGCATCACAAAATCTAAACATACATACATACTGTAATTATTTAATAAAGTAACACTAAGGACAAGCACGTACGGTCAGCAGGTAAACAAAGCGACGCATTAGGAGGGTAGATTAACAAAAAAGGCGGGGGTGAAATACGACGGTGCCTGTAAATTTTCTTACGGCGCCCCCTCTGACGGCTGGGAACATCGACACCGCGTTGACATGAGTACGGTCTGCAAAAAAAGATGTCCGTTGTTTTATACTTTATTTTTTTAATAATTGATATATTATGGTGTTTTAGCTTGCTGTTGTTTTCAAATAATGTTGATAATGTTCATTAAAATTCATGCTGCATTAATTTCAGGCATTTTGGAGAATGGAACGTGTACCGATTTTATAGGAGAAGAAATACAAGGAAGTTGGGACAGTGCCTTCTTTTTAAATAATTTTATTAAATAAAAAGAATTTACAATAGGTATTTAATGCACCTAAGGGAGTTTTAACCGCAGGCTTGCAACACCAAAAGTATCATGGCGCTGTCATCTGCAAAGGTAAAATAAAGAATAAAACAACGAAAATCAAGTATTTCTCTTGTTACGATCCAAAACCCTGTAAATTTGAAGTAAACTTTGATACACTATGACAAAAGAAAAATTTTCATGCTTTAATTTTTAGACAAAAAAGAGTTCATTTGCAAAATAAACCTATATCACTTTTTACTCTGACCGTACACTCGTCTCCCGATTCGTCCCACCGAAAATTTTCGTTCGAGCCGTTTCTAAAGCGCCTTTTTTAATCTCTATAAATCAAATTTATGACTTGTGTAAGCTTTCTGTTTTATTTACCCTTTTATAATTTTGTTGTCTGTACATACAGGGATGGAGTTAGGGCAGTGAGCTGAGACACACACATAGACAACCACTTGAACGTATTTTTGTGACGTTTATGTCTAAAATGTGTACAGTGACGTATTGGGAGGGTCTTCAAAGATTTTATATAGTTGTATTATATTTAGTTGTAGCAGAACAAACTTACTGTTGTTTATATATAATAGAAAATTTATGTTTCTTTGTTTGTTTTTTTTTCTATTCATTTTATACATTCATATTTTTATACTAATGTTGTCAAATTGACTACATGTCGCCTGATGGTAGTGACCGCCGCTTACTGATGCTGTCCCTGCAACGGCGGTCCCACCCTGATGGCCTCGATAGTTGTTATTCACGCCTCGCATGAAGGACCCGAGACTGTACGTTCGTCCATATTTAGTATTAAGCAATCACTTTTTTTTGTAAATTCCCGTCTGGAAGATGCAGTGATTTTTTCTTCTCCAGTAGCCCCTAGGAAGCGGTGCGTGGTAAATTGTGTTCTAGAATTCGAAAGTTTTCAAATTCAAAAATTATTTAACCTGTACTGACCATTAAACTAATGAAACGTCAAAATTAAAAATACATTATAGGTTAGTTTAGCAGAAAGCGTTCGGAACGCCGCCGCACGGCTCCGTAGGAAACTCCGGTAAGAAACTTAGCGGGCTATTTACAAAGATTTACTTAGTCTATATACAATGATTTACTTGAATAGTTGAGTTAACAGCTCATTTTCCAATTTGTTTATCATCTAAATAGTCTTGAAATTTATAATAGCCTTTTCCATAATTGTATTTTAATTAAAAACAAAAACTATAAACGTATTTTTTCCTATCAATAACGTACGTATATCGTCATACCTTCAAACGCAAGTTTCTCCTATAAACAATCGGAAAACATCTGCGCTTCTGGGCGGTATTAGGTAATTAATTCGCGTATTGTCCCGAACGTGTGTCGTGGAAGGAATTATTGGCCATCTTTGTGTGGGGTGACGGGTTCACGCCCATCCGTTAAAAATGTGTTCGGAGATTATTTGTTTTGGTGTTCGATTGAATTTATTGTTTGTTGTGTGTTTTGTTTGATTGATTGGGATTTTGTTTTTAGGGTTTGCACAGCAAGGCGAGGTTTCGCGGAGGTGAATTAATACTTACATTTTATCAACTATTGTATTCGAGACAAGTATGGGATTCCCATTAAGTTCTAATTCAATAATGCACAACAAAATATTATAATATAGACTAAAAAAAATATTAATATGATCAGATTAACAGATACTCTCCAAGACGTTAATTGGTAGTACTTGTGTGGCTAAGCACGTAATTAATTTCCTTGCGATTTACATCGCATAGCAAGGAATCGGAACAAAAAAAAATCATATTTATTTACCTGCAACATTTTCGGTAAGGAATTTATTTTCGGCATACGCATTGCTTTACAAAGTGCCCATTGGCGGCAATAGGCTCGAAAGTCATGACTAACGAAATGTGGGTGTTTGGTACACCTCTGCCTTCAGGGGTCACCCTTCAGGGATTACGGAGATGAGCATATATATATGTATGTATGTATGATTAACAGACAGTTCAAACTAAATCACTGACCCGGATACTCTCACTAATAACGTAACAAAAATATTAAACATCGAGCATCAACATTGAAATAATAAATCTGGGCGCCCCCCTCCCCCTCCTCTTGAAGCTCAAGGAGGCATCCATGAACGCTGTCAGGCTATGATGGACGGCCAGCCATAAACCTGACGAGACGACTACCCACGCTACGGAATGGCCCTGTGGAGCCCAGTATATCACTTTTATTACATGCCATCTTCATTTTCATATTTCATATTTGCATTTCTGTAGCAGTACCCCCCTTCAACCCCCCCACCTCCCCCCTTTTTAAGCGTTTCACACGTTTTTCTATGTAATCGTTCGCTTTGTGTGTGCGACGTGGTCCTTCAAAGGAGAGTTTTTGTTATATGGACTCGTATGGGTTTATTTTAATTGGTTCTGTAGATATTTAATTATTTAAAACTAGCTGTTGCCCGCTTTACCTGCTTGGATATTGGTTATCGCGCATTGCTAAAATAGCCTATGTTACACAAGGTAAAAGTAGCTTTCCAATGGTGAAAGAATTCATAAAATCGGTAAAGTATTTTTTGAGTTTATTTATTACAAACATACACATAAAAATATAAATTTTTCCTTTTTGTAATATTAATGTAGATATAGATAGCTAGTATTTTTGAGTTATTATATTGAATTTAGATAAATTGAAAGCTCTGAGTTTCCGTATAGCTACAACTTGGAAGTCTACAAGACTAGAGTGAATAGGTTACTTCTAGGCAAGCGTGCTCCACCGTCAACCACATCATCACTTTCCACCAGATGAGGTAGTGGTCAAACGCAAGCCTAGCCCAAAAATAGTAAAATAATTTACTTAATATAAAAATAATCACTACATAGTATAAAATAAAGTCGCTTTCTCTGGCCCTATATCCTATGTCCCTTTGTATGTTTAAATCATTAAAACTACGCAACGGATTTCGGGGACGTGTTTTAATAGATAGAATGTTTGATGATGATGTCCTGCTGCTCCGCACCAGTTGCTTGTAATATTTATTTATTTATAACATTTACACTATTTACACTATCATGACAGGTACATATCAAACCTAATACAATAGTGACGCTATATGATGTTATATACATCATAATTACAATCAACTGGTGTGGAGCAGAAGTGGAAAAATGTTGAAAAAACGGGGTGACGCAGGCGAAGTTGTGTCAGCTAAATTCCTATTAAATTAAAATTTAAAAAACCCCCGACACAAAAATACCTCCAAAAAGTAAAAAAACAAAATTAATACGTTGTCGTGTCGGGGGTAACTATAATGACTATGTAATTATACTATGTAACACACACACACACACACATAATTGGTTAATAAAATAAACAATTCCTGAGCATTTTTAATTACAATTTGATATAAGGATCTCTAAAAGAGTTAAGGAAATGTATTACAAAGTTCAGAGACTGTTATGACGTGTGCCTGGTTAGTTAGACCTTGCAAAGTAGCCCTGGTGAGAACATGAGGTGCTTTGTAAGGTTTTGATCGTAAAGCAGCCTCCCATTGAGGGGTGGCGGTTCGAAGCTGGTAATTGGTGTGTTGCGATTAGGAATATGAGGTGGAAAAGGCCCTTATTTGTATTGAAGTAATTTTATGGTATTTTAGTACGATCTCCGTGGCGTGGTGGTAGTGAACGCGATTTCCGCTCAGTGCAAATTTTAGTGTGCATGAATAAAAATATTTGCATTGGTCTGAGTGTTTTTATGTAGGTATAGTATTCTATGTATCTACAAAAAGAGTATGTTTATCCGCATTCTAAAACCCTTAACACAAGGTAGTTAAACTATGCTTACCTACCATGGGTCTAGGTGGCGTTCTATGCGAGCAGATCTATTATCCAGTAGCTTCTAAGACTAGTATTTATCTACTTAGTCTTTATCATATTAAACAAATTGAAAATCACCAAAACACTTATGTTTTTATCGTCAGTACAGTAAGCAAAACAATAAGGATCGTTAACAAATTTTTTAATTACCATAAAGCAGCTCAAGTAGTGGTAAGGTCAGCACATTCGCGGTGCAAACACTGCGAGCCTTAATCGAGTGGCTCGGCGTAAGCTTTTTGATATCTCCGATACTGGCGGTGCAGATCCCTGGTACAGTGTGCAGAAAAAGTTATTTATATTTTTAAATAAATAAACGCATACCTATGCTTGTTCTACGAATTTTTTTTCTTGTTCTAGGAATCATACATTATTGTTAAACATATAAATATCTTGATCAATGGAAATAAAAACATTCATGCATATAAATTCTCGAGTCGAGTCGAACCCACGTCCCTCACCATAGATGTAGTCACTTACATTATATATATGTTCGTGATAAATTGTCAAGGATTCATTAGCTTAATATTAATGACAAAAATAATATCTTTATATATAATAATTATTTATGAAGTTAATAATGTTCTATCCTTCACAACTTAAAAGACGATCGCCTAAAATTTTAAAATAATATCATTCTAAATTCAAAAAATACGATTCAAACAATATTTTTGTTTCTTTAACAAAAAAATGTCTCTGTTAACATTCCGACGCTACTGAAGTACGGTTAGCAAAGCCAGGTGGAGATGTTTACGAGCGCTCGGTCGCGTAGATCACCGCGACAATGCGCCGGTGTGTGCCCGCCCTAACGCGCTTCTAATACCATTAGCTTTTAAATGTGTATGTACTGTTTTTATAAGTATTCATAACTGTTTAGAAAGAACTGAATGTGTGGAGAGGGGTTTGTCCAATTGAACAGTACGCCTGGGTAAGTACCTCCATCCTGCCGAATACCGGAGCTAGTAAATAACTTGTAGGTATCCAGATTAAGTAAATGATTGTGAATAGATAAAAAAAGCCCTTTGAGTTTTTTGCTGGAGTCTTCTCAGACCGGGACCGCGTTTTAAGCCGGCGGTGGTCCATTTGCTCACTAATTTATGAAATATTGTAGAAATTGACGTTTTGTAAGTAACGTTTAATGGTTTATGATATTGTGTTGTGTTTCTGGCGGTGATTAGGGAAACCTGAGCTCACTGGGGAGATTTTGTGTAGTCAGTGGGAAGACCGCGGGTTTAAGTTGACTCTGCTGGGTAGCCTACCATCAGGCGGGGTGAAATAAAATTGATTTACCCTTAATAATAAAAAAAAACAAGAACAACTCTAACTACAAAACTTGGAAATCACCAGTGGCATGTGGAGGTCATATGGCAGACGCTTCATGCCAAACCTGCAGTTAGACTGAAAAATCAGACCCCAGACTCGAAAATGAAAGCTTCGGATACCACTGGAATAAATTCTAGGATGTACAATGATACCTTTTTCTCTGAACCATAAAAAACAAACCCAACAAAAGTCGCCAGTAACCATTAATTCTTAATGCACAGTGGGTAAATTAAGCTTGACCACATAACAACCCGTCCACGAAACTAAGCCTGGAACAATGAATAGAAAGACTTGGCCATCGCATAATATCAGCGCAGGGATCGCTAACTCAGTCTTACATACTGCACTATAAATACCGGGCTAAATACCTGCCCACTGCTTAAGGGGACGCCCCGATATATTCAAATTAGGTTCTGTTAGAAATATTTGGCCTACCTTCCCCCCAAAGATGGTTGTATAGGAATTTGGAATACTCTATACGTGGATTTTTTCAAATTTAGGACATGTCAATTTGACTTCACCTCGCCTGATGGTAAGCTGAAGGCAAAGTCTCAGAAAAGAGGGTCACTATTACAAACATGTAAAGTGTTACAATGGTGGCACTCATCTTGACGGCCTCATCAGTTGCTTTTTAACACTACGCTTAAAGGATCCGGGACTGTAGGAGGAAGGAAACACGTGCGCCGGTAAGGAATTCTAAGACTTAATGGTGCAGCAGAGGAAAGACTCACCGAACCGATTGGTTCTTGATGGAATATTCTGTACCGTATGCGAGTGACATCTAAGCCCTGCACGTGTTGTTCTGTGTAGGAAAGGAGAGGGTGGGATTAACAGGGCTACTGCGAAATGGCCCCCTTCGGGTGTAGGGACCACGGTGTCCCCACCTAGCCCCCGGATATAGGGAGCCTGGGGCCTGCTTCTGCTAGGATGACAGGCGGCTTCACCTGTCACCCCTAGGTCGGGGCTCATGGGGGACGGAGGTCAAATCCGACACACTTGAAGGTTAACAAATCATCCTAAATTAACTAATTAAATGTGTCTACCCCTTAACTATGCGGTGAGCTGAAGTTGAACATAAAAACTGCAAGTGTGCGTCTCTCTTTACGACAGTCCCGACGCTGCGCTGTGGTGGTCGGCAGAATTATAAGAGGTTTAGTGCACAACTAAACAGATATTAAATTTCCCACCTTTATACGGGAGATTTTGCGTTTTAACACCGAGTTTCTCGTTAGAATTGGTTTGTTTGTTAGATGAATTAATTAGGACAGTGTTTCTCAACATAATATACTCGAGTACTGTGTCCTCAAACGTATAATAAACCTTATTGATAATACACTTGTACTTCTCCACTGTATTTAACACTCCACTGTATACTAACATACCATATCATAAACTCACGCCTATATCCCCGAAGCTAGCACCCACACTTCGCTGGTTTATCCTTAAGTTCCAATGTGGTAAGCCTATTGCCATTAACCGGACACTTATACCTGCGATAAATAAACATATAACTTCGAAAAGCATGGAAAAGTCATTGGTGTGTGCCATGGTAAAACCTGGGATCGAACCTGCGACCTCATTTCAGCAGTCCATTACCCATACCACTAGGCTACCGCAGCTATGTAATAAATATGTCACAATGAGTCAAAATTAGAACAATTATACATAAATAGGTTCATATAAAATAGGTTATTTTGCAAAAAGAAATATTGATTTTACTAGAAAAAGTTTGAGAATAACAGTATTAGAACACGTTGGCAATTTTATCCACGTCTAATTCCAAATTGTAGGCTCTCAGATCTGAGGTTAAGCTCGCCAAAGCTATGCTGTTCGAGATAACAGTCACTAAATATATGCAAAAGCAAGACTGCATTACGCTTGGATATGTTCTTTCTGTTTATACCTATTTCTTGCATAGCAGTAAGCTGTTTTAAACTAACTAGACTTAAGGGTTTCCACTGAATGATTTTGGATTAGATAGTGTTATTTCTAAGTATATCATTCATTCTCTGAGTCTATTCCCAACTCAGTTGGTGTCGGCTTTCTAGTCTAACTAAGATGAAGATGACGGCTGAACCTCGATATTTTTGAACACTGCCATCAGACCTTCACAACCAAATTAGCGTATCGAAGTTCTGTAACTAAGCTAGTCGGATATTTGAGAACTTAATACCATACACTCAAAATCTTCTTTTTGGACAATACAAACCGGATTATAAAGTGTCTATTCCCATTTTACTGAGAATTTTCATCAGTGAAGCAGTATGAAAATTTTTAGATTAGCTACTTCGATCAAGTTTCATCACTCTCTGAACCGTCTCCCAACTCAGTTGGGGTCGGCTTGCCAGTCTAACTGTGATGCGGCTTAACTTAGATATTATCCGTGAAGCGACTGCCACCTGACCTCCACAACCAATGATCCAATGACCATTGGCGATATCGAATTTCCAAGTTAGACTGATTGGACTTTCGAGGGCTCTAACTAACCGTAACGACTGCCATAGATGTTTGTATGACAACTGGGACCGTCGACGGCTTAAAGTGTTCTCCGAGGCATAACCAAACCAGTGCACTACTACTACTATTACTGAGAAATTCCTAACCAAAAAATGATTGTAGTTCTGACAATTATAGTTTTATTGGTTTTAATTTATTATTAAAATTTTATAACATAAATGATGAACACTAACACTATGTTAAGGTATATTGTAACCGACATTCTTTGAAAAAATTTTTTCGCTTATTTTTACTCAACATAAGAATCGAATTCGAGCACAATTACAGCTCAGCAGCTCTTCTAACCACCAAACACATTAGGTATACAAAAACTAAAAATTTAGGTAACCTTCTTATCCCATTACAGCACATTAACCTGTTAAATCAGAGCTAAAAATTTTTTCCCACCAAAAAATCTACAACTCATATACACATCATCAGAACTTACATAATTCATGAAATTTCAACACGGGTATAACATAACTAATTCTGTCTACTGCGATAATAACTATAGACCAATATACATGTACCGGTAACGTTGTGGAACGTAAATATTAACGTTACGACGCTACAATACCGGGGATCAGGCAGTTTGTTCGAATAAATCCGTCGTTGGTAACACGTAAAACAGTACATATTTTGTTATAGGATTTAAATCAAGGAACGTGCGCCCGCGCATGCTGTGACCATGATTTTGGGTGATCGATGGACTTTTTTATATGGTGGGTGATTTTGAAGGTTTATTAGTTCTTAGTTAATGTATAGAAATAATAATAATAATAATATAATTATATACTTAGTACTTAAATATATAATTATAATAAATGAATATGTTAGGTGATTTTAAGATCTATTCGTAAACTAAGCCTGGTTCCCGGCAGAGTAGAATTTCGGCTACCCAACAAGCTAGTCAACAATTGTGTCCATAATACGGCAATAGGCCCACCCCTCATTGCGTGAGATCGAATACAATGCTTAATTAAATGGGGGTGTTAATTCACCTCTGGCTACCCCGCAAACATTTTTAATTAGAGCACATCAATTTGACTTCACCCCGCCTGATGGTGAGCTGAAGGTAAAGTCTCAGGAAAAAGAGTCCCCATTACAAGCACTCTCTGGCGTAGCAGCCGAATGAACTACCATCACTCTTCCACATTGTTTAAAAAAGTAATGTGCTAAGTTAAAAAAACTTATTATTTAAGTGGCTAGTATGGCATGTGACTAATCCAAATATATTTTTCTCAAAAAGCTCTTCTAACTGTAGCTGTCCCACTCTTACTACAAACCTAATACAGTGTTATAAATGTTATTTACCTGATTTTTAATATTATTAACGGAAATTTCCCTATTATTACTGAAATCATGGTCATCACACAACACAGCAGTAGTGTTTACGCTATACGTTCGAGAGATATCCGAACAATTCGTCATCAGTCTAATGAATCTCTCGTCACTTCGACAATCAACTGTATAGACAAGACAGAATAAATCACACGTATTTTTTTATACAACTTAGGTGGCAAACAAGCACACAGTCTACCAAATGGAAAGTGGACGTTTGAACAAGGACCTCGTGCTGCTGGGAAATTTCTAATGCCCTTTTTAAAGAGGTGGGACTGCTCAGTTGGGACTAAATTTAATGGCATTTTTTGTAATTTGGGCGGGTGGACAATTGTTAATTTATGAGACGTATTTTTTTAGTTTTATGTAGATAAGCAAATAATAAACCAATAATTAACTACCTTATCATATAAAAAATTCAACCATTTTTATAAAACTGATACTCTCCAAGACGTAAATTGGTAGTGCTTGTGCGGCTAAGCACGTAATTAATTTCCTGACCATTTACACCGCATAGCAAGGAATCGGGTAAATTTCTTTTTATATCTTTAGCTGCAACATTTTCGGTTAGGAATATAGAAATGCAGACAAAATTGAGAATTTCCTCTTTTTTTAGTTGGTTTCAAATGGCATTCCTTTACAGGTTCTGTAAACGTTACAGCAACTTACTTGCAAATACAATTGACATTTTTTATTTAAGAGGACTGAATTTTATAGTCAGATTCTTTTCTCGCAGGCGCTACCTGAATAGCCTGGTAGTAAATGTAGAAATACTTAATCGTCACTTTTAAAATGGGTATTACTTTGTAACCGAACTGTATATTTATTACTAATGGGTATCTCTATTTCATTACAAATGAATTGCAGTAAAGTCTATACGAGCAAAACTACCAAACGACTGCACCAAATACAATATTTTTTATTAAATAACAAAAAACTACGACATGAAAAATGCTCGCAGGTGAAGATGCGAATAACAGCTAGTATTTAATATTTTTCCTTGCCATGTCTAAACTTTTTTAACTCTATTCTAATCTAGTATGAAAAAAAATAAAGACAGTTTGATTCCCGTGGCTCAATCTTGCTGAATCGTGTCAGTCGCCGCCTGAACACACACACACAGCGGTAACCACTACAAAAACACACACGCACACACACTCACAAGGCAACGACAGCTGTATAACATACATATGTGTAAACAAAACGATGTATGAAGCATTTATAGTAATTATAAATAAAGAATTGAAGTTATTTCTGTAAACAATCGTTTAATTTATAGTACTAAGATAACAGAATATAAAATTAAGAGGAAATAGCTCTCAACTATGATTTACGTAACAAAATTTTATAAAAATTAATTCATTTAACCATAGTTCATACGTGGGTAGTATCAAAATTAAGTATACCAACACAATTTTTTTCCCCAAAAATTGGGAAAATACTGTCTAGATGACCCTAAACATTGTATATAACATCTTACAAGTACCATCAGTATAAACAATACTAACAGAAAATTTACTGTCACATCCTGACATAATTAAAAACCAACCAAAGCATTAAAATACATGGCAACTGCATTTAGCACGTTATTTACGAATTACGGTCAGTAAAACGTAAAATACAGGTTAAAATTAAATAATAATTAAATTAAAGGAATGATAAATTTAAACAAATTGCTCTCTCGTATGGTGTAATTAAAAATCATAATTACTATTGGTGTGTCGACACACGCTTACGACCGCAATCAAACACAGTTGCACATTAAATGGGGTAGATGATACAGTTGACGACCATCTTGTGATTTCATTATTTTTTTTAAAATAAATGAGATGGCTTTGGCAGTGTTGTAGCAAGTTGAACTGCTGGAATCTCGTGATTTTCAGTCATTATCATCTTTAGTAATAAAATTCCAGATGCATTAAATATCGTACATAATTGAGTTATTGAACATTATACAAATCCTGAAGTGCGTTCTTAGAATCACTATTATACTGAATTGATAATTTCATTTAAGAACCTATAAAATTACCAATGAATCACAAGAGGCATGGGATGCGGGGGAATTTCACGATGCAATTAAATTTAACTCTAAGTCTTTATTTTCGTTTATTTATAAGTAGTTAACTTTAGTTTCGTTTAATAATTTATTTATTTCTCCCATTCACTATTAATTAATCTCTTAGAACCAATTAGATTACTAATTATATGATATAAGTATCACCTTTTTAGTTCTCGGATACCATTATGTTTTTTTGTGAAAGCATTACCAAGTTCACAATCAAATACACCTAGTTACATAGTTACATCTCGTTAATTATTATTTCTAACATATTAGACAGAAATAAAAAACTACAAAAAATTATACCAGACGGACACCAACTGGTACAACCACCCTGCAATTCATTATCAACAAAAATGAGTATATATTTATTTGCACAGGCCGCAGCCGTCAAAACAATGCAGCTCCCCTCCCCTTGCCCCTTGTGGGGCACACAGCCCTGTCATTTACCACGAAAACTAGATGATACCGATTAAAACCGCCTGAAACCAGTTACAGTAGCCGAGCTATGGCTCCAAATGAAATATTATTTTACATTTTCGAAATCAATTACTCCATATTTGAGTAAACGAATAGTTATCATCGTCATTAGCATTCAATAGTTTATTTCTTTGCAACACCTTGAGTAATAGAAATTCTTTACCAAAAATATTTTTTATTCTCCTAGAGGGTCCCACACACCTCTCTAGGAGAAGGGAAAAATTTCAAAGTCAAGGTCTTCGGGGTCTAATGCAATCTCAGTACACCTATAGCTTGAAGTACGATGCTATAACTTAGGTTTTTTTCGGCGTTTGAGAAAACCGTAAACATAATAAAAAATATCGTAACAAGCTAATTAAACTTTATTAATTTACAAATCTATTTTTTCTGTAATGTTCTAAAAGAATATCTGCATAAACTTATTTGTACACATATATTTAACCTATTTGTATTCCTTAAAGGGGTAGGTATGTCGATCTAACACATATAGTTATTATTACTAGCGTAAATAGAGCAACAGCCTTCTCCACCACGTTACTGAATTTAAATGGATTTAAATATGCATTTTCAAATGACAGCCTTATCAAAGAATCAACTTGTCAACTTGTCAGATAGTTGATTCTTTTCGATTCGATTCCGATGCTTATGTTATATGTATATTTAACGTAGGTTTATAAGTGGCCGGTTTATGGTAATAGGCTCACCAACTATTACATTGGGACCTAAATATATACTAGCTAATTGTAGGCGCTAGCACCTCTGCCTACTATAGTCGTGTCGACATAGGCGTGAGTTTATATTATGATAGATTTATGAAAAAACGTTTCAGGGTTCTATGTACTCTCTTCTATGAACAAGTAATGCTCGAGAAGGAGACGGCGGAACAAGTTCGGAGAAGACTCCGGACCCAGAGCGCGGGCCTGACGATGACTGGTGGAACTGCCTACCAGAAGCAGGCCGCGGCAGCGACGCATAGTGCCATGGGGGCTAGACTGGAACACCGTGGTCAATACACCTGACGGGTGTTATTTCGAAAGAGATGGCCCCCGGCTTGCCAGGGAGCGAGGGATACTTTCTCACCTCTGGCAACTAAGGACCCAAAGACAGCGTGCGTTTAGTCGTTTCGAGTCCGACATAAACTCTCCAACCGGCTCTGGCGGGGGGTATCCGTGGGGACTTCAAGTTCCTTCCAAAATATTGACTTTTTGAAATATACTATATAAGAAAAGTTACCATATTTATCACTTCAAAATAATCATTGACAAATAATACATCCTAGCTTCCAAACAAAACACAGTGATGTTCAAATGAGGCTATAATTTCCCTAAATTAAATGAGCAATCACCAATCATGGGGCCTGCTGCAGACAAGGGGCCCTCATAGCATTGCACGCTGTTCTAAATATCCGATATATTTATTTATTTACGGCATTTATAATTCGGAGTATATATCACTGAACTGTCATACCGGCCGCGATAATGCAAAATTTGTGGCGTGCTAAAGCTGTGGAGTCGATTAATCGACTATTTTTTTTACAAAATCCTTTGATCACATAGTGCTCGTCTTAAAACAAAAAAACAAAAGAGTTCGAACTTGTATCCAGTGTGAAAGTGCCCATCACGCTGACTGCATTGCCTCTTTGGATGGCGATAACCAACTTTTGTACCGAAATAAAATTAAATATGATCAGAAATTACAATCACAGTATTTGTCACAGTTGGATTTTCACTACATAGTATAAAACAAAGTCGCTTTCTCTGTCCCTATATCCCTATGTAAGCTTAAATCTTTAAAACCACGCAACGGATTTTGATGCGTTATTTTTGAATAGATAGAGAGATTGAGGAGGAAGGTTTATATGTATATAACACCATGTTAAAACCAACTGGTGAGGAGCAGAAGTAAAAAATGTTGCAAAAACGGGGACGGTCAGCTAATAAGTTTATAATTTGAAGCCCAGTAACTTTTAAACTATCGCGGCGTTTACTCATAGTGTTTATAATGTCAGTGTTCAAAAAAAAAAATATCGCATGAATTCCCGAACATTATAAACACTATGAAACCCAGTGTTTGCTTTTTTATTATTTCTCTTGATAGGTCTTATCGTTATTTATAAGAGAAGGACTACCATCTGATCGCCTAAGCCCGATAGGAAAACCTGTACTAGAGTCATATCTGATTCGCATATAAGATTAACTAAAAGTCGTTTTTTTTGCTATAGTGATGTGATGTGTAGCAGTCCATTACCTATACCACTAGGTTACCGCGGTTAATATCTAATTAACTATGTGAATAATCTCCATGCCATCCCTGTTCCAGCACCGCCAGCAGCATCGAAGTGCAGCAGTAACGAGAGGCGCGTCACAATAATTCTCGCGCACGACAATGCTATAATGTGCGTTTGATTCATTCATTACGAAATGAGGTTATCATTTTCAGCTACGCGTTGTTGTAAATGAATTTGGTTATTGTCGGCCTGTTCAACGTACGAATTCATTGCTGTTTATCGCTTTGAGTACGGACCTGGATATCGTAAAACTTGAATTAGCAAATAATCTTGGGTTTAGACTTAGTTGCTACAACTGCCTGTTAAAGTTAAGGTTTCCGTCAAATTTAACAGTAACAGTAACATTGATTCTTATTGGTTTGGCTAAATGTGTTGCACCAGTGTATTTAGTAGCTCTGATGTAGTTATCTTTTTGATAGAATTAGACGTTTGATCGTGGCCGGTTACATTTAGCGATTGTCAAATGGTGCAACCTGGTTTGTACTTGAACGATACTTCAACTACACTGTTAATGTTAAAGTACAATCGTGCAACCCACGCTTAATCATTTTTTACAATACTTAGGTCCTGGTTTCCGTACTACCGTCTGTGTCCTTAGCACGAAAAACTATCAAATTCTTAAGGAAAAGTTGTCAAGAGAACGGAGCATTGCGATTGGCGCGTTTCACGTACGCACATATTTACAGTAGGCAGGCTGCCTATAGTATTGCTCCGTTCTCTTGAGGCACTGATGTCCTTGTTGAAGAACTCTATTTTGTAATCGCTTAAGAAAATCACAGCAAGGACATCATTTAGTCTTTTATTACGAGTGGTTATACACAATTCGCATAGTCCTTTTCATAGTTATAAATATCGTAGTTCAATCTACACAATGTCAGCTAGACTCATGGTAAGCATATTTTAACTAGCTTGTGTTACGGGTTCTACAATGCGGATAAACATACTTAGATTTATTTTTGTAAATACGTACTTAATATATACATGAAACACCCAGATCAATGCAAAATTTCATATTCATGCACACAAATAAATGCACTAAGCGCGAATCGAACTCGCGCCTCTTGTGTAGCAGTCGCGTTTACTATCGCCACACCACGGAGTTATGACATAGTTGTATCATGTTATATCATGTTGAGATTGAATCTATGTTATGAATTTGAGTTAATTATTTATCTATGTTTCACGTTTCACTCAATTTTTTATTGAATTTCATTAAGTCAATCGTATCTAATTAGTTTAGTTCAATCAATTGTTTCACTAGTGAACACTAGCCTGAAGCAAACCGCAACAACTCAGTTTAGTGGTGTTTAATCGTAATTCTTTTCACTGGTGAATTCCGACCTTAGGTGATCATGAACATCATGTGAATTGATATTACGGCAGAGAATAAAATTGTGATAACACCCACTGCTACCAGTAATCATGTAAACGTAGATTATGGCAAAAAATTTGTATGACTTCTTTGCCAACAAATTAAATAAAAAACAAATATAAATTACTATAAGTAACTTCCCCAAACCCCTCTAACTAAGCTAATTTTCTTCGATTGGGTATAGCTCACATCAATAGTCTAATGATCATCTCTCAGCTCATATCTCCATAACATCTCCATAATTAATTAACTAAATAAATCATTAATACGCCATCTATCGTTTCTCTTACGAAACTAATCTTAATTACGTCCCAGCACAACAGATGGCGTTGTCATCAATACGGGCAGTGAACGTTAACAGACCCGTAACTACATAAAATTATATGCGTACATAAACTGCTACAACTTGTCCCAACTATAAATCTCACATGTTCAACTAAGACAGACATGTTCGGACGTTCGCGACAAGTCAGCGGGGCCCTTATCAAGAGTGGAACAGTTATTTACGGCCAGGCTTGAGTTATGGCCAATTTACAGGGAGTCATTAGTGCCTTAATGGCCTCAAGGTGTCCGGGTGAAAAGTACCCGGGTGGATAAGTTTTGGTGGTGTCAGCGTTCCGTCGTATGATGTACGTTTTTGTCTTGCATTTATAATGATAATGTAGGGGTTGGGTGAGCTTCTGCTTTTATTTTTATAGGTTTAAGACCTTCAAGGGTGGTATTTATGAAGCCTTTGATTTTGAATGTTTTGGGTTAGTGAAGGTTGTAAAGTATGTTTGATTTGGGTGATGGTTTGAGATTTTGAAAACGTTGACTTATGGTTGTTATACCATGAAAAAGGGTGATAACGGACTGCTTCCGTGGCGTGACGGTGGTGCACGCAACTGCTGTGCAAAGGGCGCGAGTTCGATCCCCGCTTAGTGCAAGGAGTTTTATGCATGAATATGGCTGTTGGCACTAGTCTGGTCGTGTCTCGGAGAGCACGTAAAGCCGTCGACTCCGGTTGCCATACGAACATCTATAGCAGTCGTTACAGGTAGTTGAAGCCCTCAAATGTTCAACCAGTCTGACTTGGAACTTCGATATCGCCGTTTGTCATTGGACCATTGGTTGTAGAGGTCAGATGGCAGTCGCTTCACGGAAAATATCGAAGTTCAGCCCCATCACAGTTGGACTGGAAAGCCGACCCCAACTAAGTTTGGAAAAGGTTCAGAGAATGATGACCATGATAAAGGTGGTATGTAAAGATGGGAAGTAGGTACTTACATGTCAAGTGGTTGTCTCTCAGCTGGGGAGTAAGAGATATGCCAGAAGCTACTACACACTGCCCGGCCATGCGGTTTTGTTCGTCGCGAGTCCGACAGAATCACTCTCCACAAGGGAGTATCCCCCACGGGAAAAAAGGCCGTTCTCAAAATCTTTGCCCACCTAGAAGAATAAAACCGTAAGTGTGTGTGTGAACTACGATAGAAAATAAATTCATTTTGAATCTGCAATAAAAGCTCTAACGCCAGTAGCTGTTAACAGGTAATAGTATGCAGTAAATAGTTACGCGGACGTGTGGCCGGTCTTTATAGTGGAGCGGCCATCTTTATCTCACTACATCATGATGTCGCCTCCCGGTGAACTTGGAGCTACGAATATAGGTTCATATTTATCGTGTGCCCCGAACATTTACTTTTTCCTATCTCAATTGTTTATATTTATCGGGACTTCACGCGATATATTTTTGAACACTTACTTTTTGCCGACACGAAGGTGACCACGGGTGCTGCAACGCACCCGAAACGTCGGCAAAAAGTAAGTGTTCAAAAATATATCGCGTGAAGTCCCGATAAATATAAACACTGCGAGTAAACGCCGCGATAGTTTAAAAGTTCAATTGATTATGTGTCAGTTTGCCGGAATTTTCTTACAGATTCGTGAGTTCGTTATTCCTGTAATTTTTAAGCTATTTCAATTATTTATGTTTTGTTTGAAAGTTAATTTCAAGATTTTTTAACCCTGTAATAAATTTTGTTCTTATTGATCTTCAAAAACAGTACTTCCTAAATCCATTTTGATAATAAATTTCGTATTACTTTTTTACAGCTGTCACTTTTCAAAAATGAAAAAAAAAAGAGGCTGCTATTTGCTTAATGTTGTCTCATTCATATACCTACAAAAAAATGGTCATTCTTAAAAAAATGCAAAATTATTACTATTGAAAATTGGGTTTCCTCCAATTTCTTCAATCAAAACGACTATTTCATAAATAACGATCTGCTATTAAAAAAAATATAGTAAGAAACAGATGCGGTATATTGTCACATCCTAATACCACCTTCGAGTATTCCCACATCCATGTTTGACGAGGGACTGTGGCGTAACGTCTTGTTTAAATCAAGCAGCGAATGATGGCAATAACAGTTAACAGCGGAGTTACGTTCGCCGGAGATAATGGCGGCTCCGGAGATTCCCTCAAAGTAATTGCTAATTTTCGGCGCCCGCGCTGTAATAATTGTTTGTTTGCTTCTTTGTTTAATCCGGGAGGCGGTTTATCATTGTTTGTGCGTACTGCTACTGTGTTGTTTAGGTAAAGAGAAGAAGGAACGGTGTAAGGAGCGATGAAGAAGTTTGGAAGGCTTTATCAACATCCTTGACGCCTAACCAATTTTAAAGTCAAGATCTGATGATAGTCGCTCAAGAAAACGTATCAACCAAAAACAATAAGTGAACCTCGGACTCCAAAACTCGTCTATAGATTACTAAATATGATGAAATTGTTAGAATATGACTATCTAAATTGGTCGTGCCTCGGAGAGCATGTTAAGCCGTCGGGTGCCGGTTGTCATACGAACGTCTATGGCAGTCATTACGGGTCTCACTGCAGTATTTCAATATCGCCTATACCTTTAGGTTGTGGAGGAGGCAGTTAATAATGCGTATCCCAGAGTCTAAGGTAACAGTATCAGTTGCGAGCGGGACTAACGCAAGGAAGATGATGATGATGATGATGATGATACTAGACATATATTATCACTGTTAAAATATAGACCAATCAAATAAAGACAAGTCATAAATATGATATAGGGCCAACAGGTCATTAATAAAACACTATACGAAATATTAATGATGAAATGTTTCCAATAATTATTCCCGTGGTATTTAAAAAAAAACAGTTTAAATATAAAAGAATATTCCTAAACAAAATAGTGCTCAATGCGCCTGAATAAAAATTGTCACAAATTTGTCAAATAGATACTATTGGCTATATAGAATTAAAAAGAACTAAGTAACTACTTGTAATCATCATGACGTGAGCATGAAGGTCGTGACGATGTACAGAATCCCATAAATTTTAGTCGGCCCAAATTTGGTACGAAATATGTGCAACGCGCGAGAACAATTTTTTTTCTTCTTATTTTTTTAACTGTTTAATTCGCATTGTTTACCGTCTATCTTGTTAGTTAAGCTGAATAAAGAAATTATTTCTTAAAAGAACATTAATTCGTATCAATGGCACTATTAGTTTTTTTTGGTGATAATTTTTTAAGAAATTATTGTTACCTTTAGCTTTACTGATACACACAAATAGTACTTTTTTATGCCAATATGTAGTGTACTCGGAGTACTTCCATGTGTCTTCGACTTCACGAACTTTTCCAATTCAAATCAAATCAAAATCATTTATTGCTGACCAAAGATTCAATTTCCCTTACACCCTGAATGGTAATATAATAATATAATGAAATGGTACATACTTAATCAATTTTAATTGGAGAATTTTAAAACAATATCGTGGCAGAATCAAGGTGGCAACGACAAGAAATTGGCTCCACTTTAAAACTATTACCGGGACATTTCGGTGGATCGAACGGCATTTGTCTCGGGGCCGGCCTGTGTACAGTCACCAAACGTCACGACTTTAATGGGACATGGCCTAAAAGACCACAACAGATTAACAATCGTAATAAACAAATGATTAGTTACCATAACATAAACTCACGCCTAAATCCCCGAAGGGGTAGTCAGAGGTGCTAGCACCCACATTTAGCCAGTTTATGTTTAAGTCCCTATGTAATAGGTGGCGAGCCTATTGCCATTAACCGGGCACTTATAAATCTGCGATAAATACACACATAACTTTGAAAAGTCATTGGTGTGTGCCATGGTAAACCTGGGATCGAACCCGAGACCTCGTCTCAGCAGTCCATTACCCATACCACTAGGCTACCGCGGTTGTTGGTAAACGCATATCTATAAGAACAAAAAAAAACTTTAAAAATATATTTAGCAATAAAATGGTTTTCTTTCTCACTTATATAGCAATCTCTTTGGCCAACCAACCTAGCCAGCATACCTACTGATTAACGGATGAGGCTCTAATGCAAGTCTCTTGAGGGAAACAGTCCTAATAGATCAGAAGATGTCGCTAAAAGCGTCGGCATCTTTGTGGTTATGGAGTCGGTTTCACGAGCAAGAGGTCACGGGTTGAAATCGTTTCCATTACACAACAAGCTTAACCCTCCGGGGTTAGTAGCAAAATTAGTTCGGTTGCTAATACTCTTTAAAAAATTACCATATTAAGGAAATAAGCAGTGAGAGAAAAGACCTCGTGATTCTAAGTGCATTGGATTAGATGCATCCTGGATTGAAGCTGGAATGATTTTTTTAATGGTCATATTTTGCAAAATAAATCAATAAACAAGTACAACATATAAAAAATTAAAATTGCTTATTATTAAAAAGAAATATACCTTTACAATAAAAATGTGTTAAATATCCATTGTTATTTTTTCACATACAGCATATATTTACAAAAATATTTACAATTCTTCCTATAAAAATATTCGAACCCGCTCAAAAATCATCCTACATTATCCTCTAAGATGGTGACCATAGCCACCCATCGCCTCACGGATTACACGGGCAGAGGGGAGACATTTAGTACTGACATTTGGAGTATTTATTCGCATAATAATAATTCCTCATGGCGACGACGGGGGCGCCTCCGCTGTTAAGAGTTATAGCCGGGGGAGACACCTTCAAGGTGAAGCTGTTAGACTTGGGTGGATGTGGCTGTCTTAAAATTAAAGAAAGAGATGTTATGTTGTATTCTTTATATCTTTCACACGAAACAATATGCTGTTTCAGATATTATCTTTACTGTTACATAATTGTAAAAAGTTTAAACATAAACTTATGATTAGTAATGTAGAATTTACGTTGCACAGATGATGCTTAGGTAGCGATAACCGACAACCACGTGGGTAGAGCCGCGGGCATAGACGACGTAAAAAAAAAAAAAAAAAAAGGTTTATAATATATATCATCATCATTCTCTTAACCTATGGCCAACTCAGTCGGGGTCTGTTTTCTAGTCTAACTAAGATGCGGCTGAACTTAAATATTTTCCGTGAAGCGACTGCCATCGGACGTCCACAACCAAATTGGCGGTATAGAAGTTCTGTAGTTAGGCTAGTCAGACTAATATATGTGTTGATATTTTATAATATAACTAGCCTATGCCGCATAGTGTCCACAATAAAAGTAATTTTCTTTCAAATTTCTTTCTTCATTCATTGTCATGTAGTAAATTACTCGTAGAATGTGTTTTACTTCCTTTTTATGATTAAATTAATATTTTCTTTTCTATTTTATAGTTAAGTTTGATGTATTTATGGCATAATTCAAAATGATATACCAAATATCTAATTTAACCTAATATTATACAACATATTCAATTTTATAATTTATATGCATTTGCTGTGTACAACAGGGCTTCAATTTGAAACTAAAACGTTTGTATTAACTGTACAATACTATGGATGCAAATAAAGACTTTGACTTTTACTTTGACTAAAATGATTTTACGCACTACAAAAAAAGTAATGAAATAGTAGTATTTTGAAGGCGAAACACATTCACGAAACTGTAACAGTGGCATTCAGATAGTTAATAGCGCCATCTGCTGAAAATAAACCGAACTTTTTCAAAACTAATGATTCTGAATCGCACTATGTAAGTTTTGACGCTTATTTCTAATTTGTTCGAAGAATGTATATAGAAACACAGGTAACTGGAAATTGCTTGCAGAACTGTTAAGACTCGTATGTCGGATCTTCAATTAATTTCCAGTTACCTTACTTTTTTTTCAATGCAAAGGTTTTGTAAATTTCCCCAGGAATATGACGGTATTTTCCGCCCTAATTGAGCAGTCTAACTGGGGCAGTACCTCAGCCCTACAAAATACCGCGGCTAATAATAACCTTTTGTTGTGTTTCCAGCAGTGAGTAGATAGCCAGAGCTCACTGGACAGGTTTTGTGTTGTCAGTGGGAAGACCGAGGACTTAAGTTGTCACCATTATGGGATGGCGCCTTGAAACTTAGCATGCTAGATATTATTATAATATATAAATTAAAGAATATCAATTATAAGGGCTGTAGTGTATTCTGTTACCCTCAATTTTTTTTAGTAGGGTTATTTATATTTTGTTTTCTCTTTTATAATAAGCATGCATAAACCCGAAAGTCGCGTAGTCCGAATAGAAATTAGGATATATCTTCTTTCATACTTCACGCTATAGGTTTTGATTTTGTTTGTTTTTTATTTCATCGTGCGCAAAATCCTCACGGACCACCTCCGTCGAAATCAGTGGAAGTGATCATGTCGGACTCGAACTTACTAAAATGCAAGCCGTCTAATGTGTCCTTGATTGCCGGTGGTGAGATTATATGTATATATTTCTGTCTTGTATAATTACAAGACTGAAAGTAAAAAATTAAAAGTCGAAAATCTCGAAAACCTTTTAGGGTGGGGTGTTTCATAGAAAAATAACTTAGAAATGA
Organism: Pelosia muscerda; assembly: GCA_963691645.1. Classification (NCBI taxonomy): domain Eukaryota; kingdom Metazoa; phylum Arthropoda; class Insecta; order Lepidoptera; family Erebidae; genus Pelosia; species Pelosia muscerda. The sequence continues at coordinate 18,955,692 of OY829102.1, read as the reverse complement.
TGGGTACTCCGCACTCTTAACGGATCTAACACTAATTTTCCTGTAAGCCTCTATATGGGTCTAGACAGCGCTGTGTACATTTGAGTAACATATTGAACTCTTAGAAACCCCTCACAATAAAAGTGAGCTTATTTTTATAGACTCTCAATTAATAAAATCGTTTCAAAATTGACAGTCGCAGTGCAGATTCCGATAGTGACGTCAAACCATCAATTAAATATACGACTAAAAATATCAACCAGTCTGTCTGAATATTTATTCAATGGGACAGGAGAGATACAGATGACAGTTTCTCTGTTGAGAACAAATAGGGTTCGTTCGCGACTCATTGGTACAGTTCAATCAATCAATCATTTAAGTTATTGCGGTCCACTGCTATACATAGGCCTCTTCCAATTTTGGGAAACTTTGATCGACTGCTTCCAGGTGCCATATTGCCATTGATAGCCATAGTGGTTAAGTACAGGGTATCCGTATATATGAGTGTGCATACTAAAATACTATGACAATAATGATTCTATTTTACTTGATGTTCTTTCTTATTACCACTTAGGTGGCAGCCAAGCACATGACCCACCTGATGGATAATGGTTACCGTAGCCTTTAGACGTTTGCAACACCAGTGCCGACACCGTAACCTTTTAAACCCCATATTGTTGTCGTTGTCACCAAGTAGAGGGGAGGGGGGAGGAAAGAAAAAAGGCATCTAATGAGGCCGTCAAGCTGAGCGCCACCATTGTAACACTTTACGTGGTTGTAATGGTGACTCTCTTTCTTGAAACTAGACTCTTAGCTTACCATATGGCGGGGTGAAGACAAATTAACGTACTCTAAAAAAAGTAGTGTAAAAATTAAGAGAGTTTCTGAGCTGTCAGTGCAGAAGACCCAGAAAAATTTGACAGCCTTTCCACTAAAAACCTCTCCAGTAAGATTGAGAAGAAGAAGAACATTGAGGAAAATATTCACAAATAGTAAATAATTTTTCTACACAAAACAATTCCAGTCGCTCCACACTATTCTCACAATCGTTGAGGGCGTCCACAGTCTCAAGATTAAGGACTTAAACGTCACGCGCTGTGCTGTCGGTCGCTGTGACCGGCCCATGTTGTACCTTACGCTGTTACAAAGACACATTATAAATGGAACCGTAGGCCTTTACGATCTAAAGATAATAAACACGACTATAGAATATACAACGATTGGTAAACGAGGTGAAATCGTTGTCGAGGTGAAGTCAGTGGTATTTTTAGTGTAAAGGAAGAGGTTTGGTAAGAAATTGCCTTTGTCGTAAACTAAATATAAAGTTGTATTTATATATAGTTTGTTTTGTTTCACTCGTGAAATATTTTAGGACAAATAAATTATGGACATGATTAAGCGATTAATAAAGAGGAACCGTTTAAAAGTAAATATACTAACATAAAATTAATTATTAGTAATTTATATTAATTGAAATTATATATTGTTGCCTGAAGTGACAAGTCGCCTAGACTTTATTTTAACTAATTCAACAATGTTGGTAGTGTGTCGGGATTCAAACCTGAGATGTCATGATCGTCACTTTAACCTCCAAGTTACCAAGTACCGATGCTTAATTCTTAAGCAGTTACACTCATATTTTTACTTTTGGTTTTAAACATGAATATTAGAATTTTAATTTTAATTTTAATTTTTCTAATATGAACCAAATTCTAAATTAAAATTCTATTAAAATTGTCAACCAGCACATCCAGTTTCTGTTTATCTGTTTGTCAGGCTGCGGTGTCCTAGAATTAGAGCAATACCCATGATTACCTCATCAGAACAAATATCCAAGATTAAGCTGGAAGAATTAACTTGTTACTGTCACGGATGCCTTCCTTGCGCGAGGGTTAAGACGAACTACTATCAAGTATGATATGATTTTACTTATTCACAAAAGTTAACGCAAATATCAAGACAATAAAACGAAACCTTTCATAAAGGTTTTAAGGATTTTTTTCAATGAATTATTTAAAATTTAATGGTTGCAGTGACAGTGAGGCTAGTGAGTGAATGCGTTTCAGGTTTGATTAATTAAATTGGTTCAAATTTTTGAATTTTGTCTTTAGAAAATTGTTAATAACTTTAAGAATATAATAAAAGTGCAAATTGATATGTTAACACTTATTGTATAGTGGGACGGAAAATCTTAGTTGCTATACTAATTTTTTCTTAGTAGCTAATGGTAGGTGCAAATGGCCATACAGGAGGCGCAGATTCAATTCCCGCTCAGTGCAAATATTTATATGCATGTATATGGCTATTTGCATTGATCTGATCGTATCTCGGAGCACGCTAAGCCGTCGTCGGTCCTAGTTGTCATAAGATAATATATGACAGTTGGGTAGTTGAAGCCCTAAAACGTTTAACCACTGGTTAAGTCGCAGTATTTCGATCAGCAGTTAGAGTCAGCAGAGAATATCCGCTTCTTCCAGTATACGGGTATACTGTAGCGGATATTCTCTATAAAAAAAAATAAACCGCAGTAGCCTAGTGGTATGGGTAATGGACTGCTGAGACGAGGTCTCGGGTTCGACCCCAGGTTTTACTATGGCACACACCAATGACTTTATATGCTTTTCAAAGTTATATGTGTATTTATCGCAGGTTTATAAGTGCCTGGTTAATGGCAATAGGCTCGCCACTTATCAGATTGGGGAAATGTGGGTGCTAGCAACTCTGCCTACCTCTTGGGGTAAAGATGTGAGTTTATGTCAAGTTATTTATTTATTTATTTATAACGTTTACACTATCATTAAAGGTACATATCAAACCTAATACAATAGTGTCACTATGTAAAAAAATCTAATGAAAGTTATAACTATCCCAAAAGCAATATAATTAAGTGAAATAATCCCATCCCCATGCACTTAAACATTAGAATTACGCCCATAAATTACCAACTTACACCACCCACATTAGATAGACTGATCTTGACGCACTGCAACTTCGCACAAAAAAAGATCTTTCAACATATACATCTTTAGATATTGGCGCTTGTTGACATATTTACGAGCTTCTCGACTATTAAGTGGTGATTTACTGTGGGCATATCGGGATGGATACGTTTTTATCGCGAGCAATATATCCAGTTGGATTCGAGCTCTATTATGGTGAGCCATTGTGAAAGACTTTGAAGATTTCCACCCGCCAGTTTCTCTCTACTGGTTTTTTATACTTTTTTCTTTCGTTTTGATTTTTGTTGGTGTGTATTTCGTGTATACGATTTTATTGGTGTGTGTATAATTTGGAGAAGGGTAACTGCGTCTTAGTTAAGTGATTTATTTTATCATATATATAACGTATAGTAGTTATATATAACGCTAAGCATCTGATGAGGCCGTCAAGCTGAGGGCCACCAATGTAGCACTGTACGTGTTTGCAATGATGACTCTCTTTTATGAAACTTTGCCTTTAGCTTAACATCACGCGAGGTGAAGTCAAATTGATGTGCTATACATAAAAAATAAATAAAGTTACACAGATAAACAGAGGACACTTAGGTGGTAGATAAGCACATGGCTCACTTGATAGGTAATGGTTGCCGTGGATGTTTACCGACCTTATAGAGACCATTTAATAGTTTGTCTTCTCACTGAACTTTTACAGTGAGCTCTGGTTACCCAACTCACCGCCAAAAGGACTGTTCAAATGAGACAAGAGAAACTGTCGGGTCCTACCTGCTAAAATTAAAATAATGTAATAATAGGCATTAAATAAGTATAGTTTAAACAACCACTGCTGACTCGACAGCAATGCTCCAAACTAATTAAAATCAAATTAATCGTAAAAAAAAAGGAATCACGTCAAATTGACCGTAAAATTTGAAGAAAGAAAAACAATGGGGCCCCGACGATAACGGCGCTGGACTTAAATTAAATCGGAGTCGTTTCGACGAACCCTTCACTATTGTAAACATACGGGTTCATATCATGTCATAAACTGTTGAGGTTGGTTATTAAAATAGTAGGTATACTATTAAAAGTTGGCTGATGTCAAATAACTTCTTACGTGTTTAAGTACAAATACTCTTGTTGCAATTAGGATTTTATTTAGCAGATTTCTCGCCAACTTTAAAATATTACACGTGTAATATATCTGAGTATTAATTACAATTAGTCTACCGCCATCTACTACTAGAAATAGGCCTCTCTCAATGTTGAGAGGGCTTGGCTAACGGTTTCCACGCAGGCTAGACGATTTAGTTCAGGATTTCATTACGAGCCTTCCTTCTCTTGCATAGATATCGTCTGCGTTTTATATAATACCCTTTGAATAAGATGGGCTGGCGATATTATTACTTCGTCACCACGCGGATATTATTTCTATAAATATTATATGTAGTGAATTAAATAATTGACAAACATCCATGGCAGTCGTTACGGGTAATTGGAGCCCTCAAAAGTCCATACAGTCTAACTTGGAACTTCGATATCGCCAAAAAATATCGAAATTCAGCCGCATCACAGTTAGACTAGAAAGCCGACCCCAACTGAGTTGGGAAAAGGTTCAGAGAATGATTATGATGTAGTAAATTAATGATATATATATTCTACAAGCATTAAAAATAACAGTATCCGGTAACGCGACCGTCTCAATCAATATTCATTATGTTTCCACCGCCGAGGGTTAACTCTAAACTCCAGTCCAAGGTATGAATATTTACGAAAGCATTAATTATTTTTTAACTTTCTTCCCGTTTTAAGAGGCTTTCCTTAGCGCAAGGTGGGTGGGAAATACTGAATGACTGTTGTTTTAGTTCAGTAAAGTATACTCTATTACCCTCCCGATGCGAGTCCTCGCTTATTAAGCTGGAAAATATAGGGAATTGTTTGTTGAAGAGTTGTTTTTTTATAGTATTAAAGTATGGGTTTATTGGTATACGTTTGTGCTTATATACAATCTATTCACTGTTAAATACTATGGTTGTTGGTTTAATGGAGCAACCGATATCTCGGCGCTATTGCAAGCGCCATGATCACAGTGTACTGATGACCGTCGAGCTAGTTCTTATTATGGCCAATCGTATTCGTCTACCCTCTTTCTTACTGGTTTACTACGCCTGCCAGGGTGTGTAGTGGGTGGCGCCACTAACCATGTCAATCTAAAATCTAAGTTGTGTAAAACGGGACTGGGTGAAACACAAATCAACGGTAATCAAAAATAACAAGACAATAAAAAATTGCAGCCTCTGTGGCGGGACGATAGTGAACACGATTACTAAGCAGACGACGCGGGTTCGATACCCGTTGCTTGAAAAAAGCAGACCCCGGACTAAGAGGTAACAGCTTGCTATACAACCAGGAATAACGCAAGGGTGATGATGATGATGATACTTCTGAAACAAGAATTCTCAAAAGTCAATCTAAAAAGTCCATCAAAAATTAATTCTCAACAGTCTTATAAAATATCAATCCGTAGCACCCCGTAGACCTACGTAGACCGCGTAGCACCGTAGCTCCATTATATAAGTATGCAAAATCGTAAAGTTTAATTTGCTCACTTGATAATAACAAGAAAACACGACAAATTAACATTACTAAGAGACAAAGAATGCCTGGAGTTTGATACTATGTTCAAATCAAGCAAGCATACACATTAAATATAATAGCTTAGGTCTGCGCCTTCAGATGATGACGAAATCGTAATGTGGATATTCTTCAGTTTCAGCTTTTAATAGAAATACTTGCCTTTTTATAATATCTTTTAAAACAATCTTTTTATAACAACAATAGGTGTGTAACATAAAATTTTAATACTGCTCACTGGAGTGCGGTACAAAGTAGTCTAATACAATACACGTATTATAATCGCAGGCCAAACCGAGAAAGTTATGCTGCTCGTTTCAGCCTTCAGATTTAATACACTGTTAGACAGATACTCGAAAGTATGTAGCAGATTGTATTATTAGTATGTTGTGCAGGTGTACTATTTGATTTTAAATACCGTACAATGGCTGTATTGTCTAGTGAAAAAGTAGGTATTATTATATACAACAGTTATGTAGTAAAACACTAAAGAGTTCTATCAATACTCAAGGTAGGTAGGTAACGATACGCCCATTTAGATTGGATACATGGATACCTTATGACTACGTTTGGAAATCTAAAGCTGGAAGAAGTCCATTTCTTTGACATACATTTATCATATTCACGAAATAATTTTGAAAGCCGTTCACTCCATTTGGATCGTTGGATGTATCGGCTACCTTAAGTCATATCCACACAAATCGTTCACCATTTCGCAGCGGCGCAGCGTACCAACAAATTCTTGGCTCATTTGTTTTTTATTCATCCACAGCCCAGTGTAATCGAAAGTATAAATTCGCTTTAACTGCGAGAGCAGGCCTGCCGACCGATAACACACCCCTTGTTAACTGCGTAATAAGAAAAATAAACTTATATTTACGTGGCCTTATGGAATATCAAACTTTAAAGTAAGATAGTGTGGATTTTACACTGAGAAATGATGTTGCGTCTTTTTCATTCTGTATTTACATACATACATAAATATAAATATGCTCACGCTCATAATCCCCGTAGGGGTGGTCAGTTCACCAACTATGATTTTCGGTCCCACGTAATAGGGGGCGAGCCTATCGCCGCCAATCGGGCACTTTGTAAGAAAATGGGTATGCCCATGGGTAATGGGCATGGAGAGTATCAGAGATTCTGTATCTATGTGTGGGTTAAATTTGTTTTTTTTTATTTATGGCACGTCAATTTGACTTCACCTCGCCTGATGGTAAGCTGAAAGAAAAGTCTCAGGAAAGAGCTGCTTAAAATCCATTACATTTCCTGGTAAATGTTTATAAAAAAACAAAAACCTATATGATCACCTCAAAAATATTGCTGACAGAAAACAAACTTTATAAGCAATATCTTGAAGTATAATAATATAGTACCTACATACATACATACATAAACTCACGCCTTTATCCCCGAAGGGTTAGGCAGAGGTGCTAGCACCCACATTTCGCCAGTTTATGTTTAGGTCCCAATGTAATAGGTGGCGAGCCTATTGCCATTAACCGGGCACTTAGAAACCTGCGATAAATACACACATAACTTCGAAAAGCATCGAAAAGTCATTGGTGTGTGCCATGGTAAGCTGGGATCGAACTCGAGACCTCGCCTCAGCAGTCCATTACCCATACCACTAGGTTACCGCGATTACTAATACGGTATAATATATTCCTTTTGATAAATATACATCGATGATTCTTATTACATGAAATATATAAAATATAGAGTCTTCTAACTATACAACAACACATTTAACCCTCTCTTGAATAAAGAATACACAAATATAGAACCAATGGTTCGAAGGACTACGTCACAAATCCTAATCTAATATGATGGTATATCAACATACAAATATATGGAACTGATATATATGGGACGATGGGGATAAATCCGAGACTTAACCCTAGTTTACGACTGCCTGCTGATGGACATGGTGGATTGACCGGTATCGGGGAGACCCAGCCAACGACAGTGTTACCAGGGTTTGAAAAATTTGGGTAGTTTAACTAATTTTCAACGTGAGATGAAAGTAAATTAATATATTTATTCAAATAAAATAAATCGTGAAAGAAACTGTTTTTATATTTTTAATAATAATATCGATTATCCCTCTAAAGCAGACATATTTTTTTTTTTAATGTTATACTATAACCTAGTTTATGTTTTAATTAATTTAGAGTTAATTATATTTCTCAGACATAAATTACTCCTAGTGACAGCCCTAGGGGTGGGAGTTGTCTCGCTCGCCACCTTGCTCACGGCGATGGTACGATGCGCGAGTGCTTGGGCAGCCGCCGCCTCCTTCTGCGAGCAAGTAATGCTCGAAAAGGAGGAGGCGGAGCGGGTCCGGAGAAGACTCCGGGCCCGCACTGCCCGCGATGAGCGGAGGCGACTCGGACGTCGGAGGTCGCAGAATGACCTCCGTCCCCCATGAGCGCGGGCCTGGGGGTGACGGGTGGAGCCGCCTGTCACCCTAGCAGAAGCAGGCCACGGCGATGGCACATAATGCCACACCATACCCAGGGGCTAGATGGGGACGCCATGGTCCCCACTTTTAGGGAAGAGGGCCATCTCAACAGAGATGTCCCCGGGTCTGCCGGGGTGCGAGAGATGTCTTGTATAATCTCACCTCCGGCAATCGAGGACCCATGGACGGCGTGCGTTTTGGTCGGTTCGAGTCCGACATAATCACCTCCATCGGTTTTGGTGGGAGTGGTATCCGTGGGGATTTTGCGCACGATAAAAAAAAAGACAAATTACTATTTAATTAAGGTATGATTCCGTGAATAACTGCAGTGAACAATCAATCAATCAATATTAAATTAACATAATGAAATATATTGTTTTTTAACTATCCGTCCACACTATACCTCTGTGCTGGCAACACTAATACTCCCCGTTTGAATTACTATAGTTATTTCTTGTTTATTGTACTGGTATTGAACAGCAGTATAGGGTTGGTCACTTTATTGTCACGACGTCATTTAAGGGTTATTCACAGTTATTCACATTGGGTTTTAGCGCGAGAATAAATTGGTTTGTTTGGTATACCATCTATGTGAAAATAACGTATTTCACTATATTAAATATAATATTGTAAATATATACAGGACGTAAGTAAAACACTCCCGAAGACTCTTGAAGACCCCTCAGGTAGTACACTCCCAGTACACAACATATTGCCTAAAAACAATTGACAAATCTTTTGTTAATTGTTTTTTGCATTATTTACTCTCCATTGTATCAGTAAAGCTGAATGAAATGATAATTTATTAAAAAAACATCACTTCAAAAACAACAAATGGTGCCATTATGCAAGTTCATGTTTTTTCATGACTATTTCGTTTTATATAGCTTTACTAAAAACTAGAGTAAAAAGAAAATCTAATCGTAATTCTTTCATGCCAATATGTTATGTACCAGGAGTACTACCTACAAGGGGCCTTCGGCTTCGGGAGTGTTCCCTTTCCACCCTGTGTAATTTATAGAGGACAAAAGTATTATTCAATTTTTTTATTTACATAATCAGTAACGAACAGACTTAACGCAACAAAATTGCAATGGTTCACGAGAACTCTGGCTATTAAAACAATTGACCGTATTTATTTCACCCATTATAACCCTACCAATGCATAGTGTGCCGTAATTATCGTAAAATTCGAACATGTTTATGTATTTTTAATTCCGTCGTATATCGTGTATGGTTGCAATGTAAAATGGCGCGCCTGGCCGTTCGGAAATCACTACAATAAAGTTCTGTTAATGTTTGAATTGTTATGTATCACTATTGTGTTATAATGGCGTCATGACGGCGACCGGGATATATTTTAAACAAAGCCTATTTGGTTCATTTGAATTTAAACAGTCGCTTATGTGAATATTTTTGTTATTTAATATTATTTACTTTTTTATAATGATGACTACAATAATTTAGTTTTAAAATCTGTCTTGAGATACCCAGATTGAGGTAGTGTAGACTACAGTAAATTAAAAAAGCACTATTAAATCAAAAAGCAACTATGATAATATAAAATACACTACACCCAAATCTGCTGAGCTATTTAAAAGTTATGATAGAATTCAGAAACTCACAAGGATAATAATGAACTCTAAACAATCTGTAAAGTGGATCCCAAAGCCCAGCTCTCGTAGTGAAGTTCATTTGACCACCTAAATATGAAAAGAAACTTAGCAAATTGGTCTATTAGAATTCCATAGCGACATAGCTGGTAGAAAAAGCAAGCTGGTGAAGTATTGTCCACAAGAAGACTAACAGGTATTCCGTCTCCCGGCTAGATGGACTGATGACCTGAAGAAGGTAGTTGAGGTGGAATGAATCCAGAAGGCTGAGGATCGGGGGCAATGGCATATAAGAAAAGGCATATTTCCAGCGGTGGACTGCGATAGGCTAATTGATTGACTGTGAATGAAGACTATGCATAGGTTCACAATGTTCGTGACAGCAAAAATATAACTTACATTATTCCTCGGCTTGTATGTTGTATTGCTAGCCAGTTTCAAATCTGCGATATTAAATTCTATTATCATTTTCACAGGCTCTAAAATAATGTTATTAACTGTAGACTTCGCGTTCAGCTTAGCATCAGGCGATGTAAAATCGAATTGACGTGTCCTAGATAATAAAAAAGTATCACAAGATTAGCATCATCATTCCCTGAACCTTTTCCCAACTCAGTTGGGGTCGGCTTTCCACAAGATTATAATCAATTTAAAATATCATTAATATCATACTTTCTTTAGTCCCAGACACGACTGAACTTCGATATTTTCCGTGAAGCAACTCCCATTTGACCTTCAAACTGCCAATGGGTCTAACTATTACCCCAATTGATATACAAAATTAGCTGCATTTATACCTAGAAAATACTGAAATAGTTTTCACTATAGTAAACTATTCGACACCACGCACTGATGCAAATTGCCCATTTTTGAAGTACCCAATCCCTAGTGACGGGCAACTGTTTAGGCGTTTAGCCGACCATTCTGCCTACCCCTATACCCCCTATAGCATCAGAAATAACACTAAATATAAACCAATAGCATAGCCACTAACCACACGGGGTCTAATTACCAATAATTATCGTTTTGTGTCGTTTGTACGCGATGCAGTTTTAATTCCGGCCATTTTGTTCCGGTACTCTACGACTAATGAGTGTAACTGATCGCTTTTTGATAATGTTATTGATATGGCAAGGGGATGTAGACCCATTGAGATTTACTGGATTCAATTAAAACATTAAATATTTAGGTATTTAGAGGATGTCGTAGGTATTAGCGAGACTGAGAGTAATGTTAAATCTGTCAATGAGGTATTGTATCGTGGCTTCTTTTTCCGCACCTAACCTCCCTTTTTGGGTCATTGTGCATACTGTCAATGAGCTATACACAAGTGGAAGTGTGATGCAGTCGGTGCACGCGTGTCATTGCTGTGCGTATTTACGCAACGAAGGATAAATTCGACAATATGAACCATTTTGATAAGAATACGTCTAAACCTTTCGTAAATATTCAAGCTTTTACGATTCAAAGTATGAAAGGCGAAAAGTAATCGCTATTTCAAACGGTGAAAACGATGGTGGCAGGCTACCATAACAAGGTGTAGTGTGTTTTTGTGTTGTAGTAGGCACGTATGATTTGAGCTAATACGGCATTAAAGGTAGTATATAAATAGGTACGACCAATCAAAGCAATTATTTAGCAGTAATGCACAGTATTATTAACGGCTATATGTGCGCGTTTGGCGACAACGTCGGTTGCGCTACTGAAACTATCGTGTCGCATTTCTACTAGTTTTTTTTGTTCTGTGAGTTTACAAGTAAGAGTGGTCATTGTACATTGATAATACAATGTCGTACTTTATAGGTATGTCGACAAGCCATGACTTGGCGGCTAAAATGGTAGAAGTGCAGGGTTTAGAGGTCGCCCACATACAGTGCAGAATATTCCATCAAGAACCAAGCAGTTTGGTGAGTCTTTCCTCTGCCTCACCATTAAGTCTTGGAATTCCTTACCAACGCACGTGTTTCCTTCTTCCTACAGTCTCGGCTCTTTTAAGCGGGGCCTGAAAAAGCATCTGATGAGGCCGTCAAGCTGAGCGCTACCATTTTAATACTGTACGTGTTTGTAATGGTGACCGTCTTTCCAGAGACTGCGTTCAGCTTACCATCAGGCGAGTTGAAGTCAAATTGACGTGCCATAAATAAAAAAAATGAATAAATGTAGCTTTTGTTTTTACCCGACACCTCTATTCAAAAGTAATTGCATCGATTCAGTACTACGAACATAGACCATACTAACTTTAGAGTGTCATGGATAAACCCTTCCCGCTAACGAGATGCGTTATGACACAATCTGAACCCCAAAACCCTATAAAGAGAATCCAATAAATAGTAAAATGCAAAGCAGTGGTGCATTCACGGATATAACAGTAAATCGCATACAGGGTGTTGTTCATGTATCGCACGCAGCCGGCGCCGAAGTAATAGGTGCAGCTCAGATATTGCCAATGCACGCGTAGATTTAAGATGGCCGACGTCGACTTGCCTTGTTTTAATTGGTCAGTGTGTTTGTGATTTTATTGAGGGGCTGATACCGATTTTTTCCCGATGTGGAGTGCTGAAATTTTTTGTACGAAAGATTAAATTTTATTGGAATATTTTTTGTTACCGCCATTTCTATGATAATTAATTAATGGTTTTCGAAGTCTTTACTTTAGAATATGGGGTTCGTTTATAGTTTATGCCTACAAACCAATGTATTTTAAGCTTTTCCGGTAGCGACTGACCTATGATTAACCTAACTCAAGAAGAAAACGTCCAACAAATCCTCGCTTGTTGTTTTGCAGAGGAAGTTGACTTGTACAGCATACACCCCAAGGTATAAAAGTCTAGCACATCCAATATGCACCTGCGATAAAACTAATATGTTTTGATCAGTAATATACTTCCTGCCTGAGAAAATAAATAAATATAATTCATGAGTAAATCTCATTCCTTAAACGTTTGGAGTGAATGACAAAAAACTTTCAAATGATGCTAATAATAAAAGAATGTAACAATGAAATTGTGAGTACATTACAAAATGGGTATGGAACTGTCAAAATGACAGTTTAAACGTTTACACCATTAATACAAAAACTTTCTTTAGAATTCTACCGATACTGCCACTAATATCACGTCAATCAATCAAACTTAAACTAACAGCACCCACTTCCACTTTCATACCGGTATAAACAGCTCCATATAATTCCATATGGCACGACAGCAAACCGCACTTGTCGGAGTTACGGTGCGCGTCGCTGTGCGGACATGCGAGCGCTCGTATTGCGACTCACTTTATTGCGCGCCGATACATTTTGACAACCGTGTAGACAACTGCGCTGTGAGATAGAATTCGGTGCTGTTTTTGGAACAACCTGTATATAGAATTGCGGGAGTTTAGTGCCCATATTCACCTGTACGGCTGTACCCCTATGTTCAATAGTAGAAGTCCTATGGCTGAAATGATAATGATAATTCACTGTAGTTTGGTTGGTAGTAAGTACTTAATATAAATAATTGATTAATTTAAAATTGGATTTGAAAAAGGTAATGCGCATTAATGCTTAAAAACTTTTTTTATTTTCGATTGGCTCACGTTTGATCACTATCTCACCAAGTGGTAAGTGATGATGTGGTCGACGGCGGAAAACGCTAGCCTATTAAATTATTTGAGCCGAAGTAATAAAAAAAATGTTTAAAAGTGACAGACAAGCCTGATGGAAAGTGGTTACCGTTTGCAAAACCAGCGGCATTAAACTCATGCTGCCGAGTGCCGACCCTGTAGAAACCTTCTAATGCCCTTCTTGAAAAACCCCATATTGTAGTCGCTTGGAAAAACCACAACAGGGAGTTCATTCCACAGCTCATCTCAGAATAGATTCCTAGAGCTTGCACTCACGGGAACGGACAATGGCTAGTTATTATAAAAAAAATTACAACCTAATTTCACCCGAAATGTCAGTACAACACACGACTAATTAGAGTGCGCGTATTAATCACGCTTTATTCGCCACGCGAGCGCATCCTTCCTCTGATTATTATCACTAAATCATATTTAGTGCAGTCATTATCGCCTGTGCGCACGATATTATTGAGTCCGTCCATAATAAATAACAGCTATTATGAGATTCTAATTTTACCAACGCAGTTTGGAGGTACTGCGGCTTTCAGATTAGATGGATTAGATATTTTTATATTGGTAAGTTTGTAACAATGTCACCTTAAGATCGATGTACAGAGGTATCATAAAGTTATTATTGCTAGCGTAAATAGAGCAACACTCTCATTGCTATGTTACATAATTTAAAATGTCCGTAAATTTAAAATTACTTTTTTATGACAATAGGCTATATCTGACATGTTGATAGGTTTATAAAAATACCTTTCACGGTTCATATATTCGGTCACGTTATGTGACTGGTGTTCACGCGCCCAAAGAAGTTTTCATTTCAAAAAATTGTAAGAGCAAAGAGCGCACACATAGCGTGAGTGCAGGTCAATTTACTATACATTGCCGTTTTCATAATGTATATTTTTTTACTTTATTCTGTAAACGGCGATGAATGGAATCGAACCGTACTACCCGACCCGCACTGACGCTATATGTGTACTTTAACCTAAATATTCATATGACTAAACAAACAAAGCTTGTCAATATTACCATAAAATGTAAACACCACAATTTTAGTTCAGTACTATTGCCCATAAAACACTGCCATACAAATTGTTCTAAACAGAGCGAATCACGCGCTCCATCGCCGCGCTGACGGTTTTACGATCGTATTAACGCTAATTTCGGGCGCATTCGGCAACGATCGGCTATCCTCGGTTATATTTGGCGCTATAATGATATGTCATTTTAATGTGAGCACCTTATTTCATTGATTGGGCTGTAATAACATTATTTAGATATATGGATCGAATCGTGCGCATTTCATGTGATTCATGGTTGCTAAATGTATGATTAATTGTAGTAATCACTGTTTGAAACTATTTCAAAATGAAGCATCAGTAGCTTAGTAGTTAAGGAATCGGCCCTACGATCGAATTGTCTCGGGTTCGAATCCTGGTAATTATATTTTTTTCCAATTTCTAGCTATGTAATGTATCTTTACTTACTTTTTATAATAACCGATCTTTCAAACTGATTCAGCCGAATATACCCATACCTACTCATTTTTAAAAGTCAGTTTTTGTGTGGGCGAGATGTCCCACCTTTATAATCTGTACTTAGCACTGAATTAAACCAAATTCTCGTCATCACTTTTAACAATGAAGTGACAAATAATTATATAATGTGTTAAAACTAAATTCAATATCCAACTAACAATTAAACCGCTAGCAATATTTCACCGAATCTGACAACACATAAAATGTTATAACTAAAATAATTATCGAAACAAATTACTGCTAAAATGGCGTACTAACCCATAAAACTAAACGCAATCAGTTCAAAAACTACCGCAGAGAGTTAAATAAATCAAAATTTAACAACGGGTAGTCGGGGAGAATTATTAAATTCATAGCCAAGTGGGGTTATTGTGTAAAATGCGATCAGTTGCTATCACGTAACGACTACTCATTTATCCTATACGTTCTGTTCAGAAATTATTGTTAAGTAACATGGTCAAACCATCGATATATTATTGAGTATTTGCTAGCTAAGATTTGGAGCATATGTTAAACACAATATAGTACATCCCAGCTTAACATGAGAAAATTGACATGAAAATCGGGTACAAAACAAAAACAATTCAATAATTATGACAATGATAACCATTTAATAAATTTTGACTTGATTCACCGGATCAAAATTCGGTTGTACATTGTCTATTTAACACAATAAATATAGGTTACACAATTATTAAATAATAATAATTATGCATGGAAAACATTTTAGAATGAAAATGGTATAGGTACATGTCACCATTAAACATCAATAAACGACTGTTTATGCGATTTGCGACCAGAAAGACCTAATGTACGAAAACCTACTGATAAGTTATACGTAGTTCCATAACGATTAGGTAACAAACAACAAACGTATCCAATACTTATCTTACTCAAACAAGACACTCCACTTCATGATCACAAATTCAAATTGATAAAAATCTACAAGTCGTGTACACCAGTCGCTTCCACAAAACTAAAAAAGCAACGACTGCTACCGATTGCTACCCATAGTTACGTAGTAAGCCCTCGCGGTGGTTTTTCGTTCGTAAAATGGCTCGGCGGCGCCATAATGAGAGCGCGATTGTCGTTGCTTTGATTTAATGACTCGAAATAATAGCAATCAATGCGATCACGGTTCGACACTGATACTTTTGCGAGCCATGCACAGGGTGGGCGAAGGTATTACAGTTTATACAAGGTGGTTGTTAACATAATTGTGGAGTTATAACATAAAGCAATAGTTGAACGAAATTTTTCTTTCGAATTGTAATGGATCGGATTTAGTTTTGTGATGGCTGTATGAGAAATAACGAGTATTTTTGTATGGAGTATCCAAATTTTATTTTACAGTAAGCTCTTTCTCTTAACAAGCGGTATGTCTTCCTTCCTCCCCAGGAGAAACTAGTCCCTGGGCACGATCTCCCATGGCCGGTATGGATCTCTCAACCGTTTGCGCACATTGATCGGTCAGTCTAAGCAGAATCTATGCAGGTGGGGAATGAGAGACCCGGGCTTAACCTCATGTGACTGTGGTGCCTTCCTACAGTCCATGATGCACTTAGTTTCGTGACCCTTATGCTATGTTTCCTGCACTAAAGACGACCTGAATGGGTCCAACTGATGGGGCGGTCGACATGGCAAGGTTTCACTTTGAAATCGTGGAACCATGAGTGGTTAATTAAGTAACACGAAAGAAAAAGAACAAGCGGCGAATAGAGTAGCCAGAGTTAACTAGTGAGGTTTTGTGATGTCAGTGGGAAAACCAAGAAGGTCAGGTTGCATTAGCCGTGGTCACGTCACAAAACGTAGAGAAAATCAAAAGATAAATTATTATAGTCACCATAATATGATCGCGTTAATACGCTTGTTGTTGTTGTCGTTGGTAGTTGGTGTTTTTGTTGGTTGTTGTTAGTTGTTGTTACTTTAGTATTAGGTGTTGTTAGGTTGTTGGTAGTTGGTAGTGGGTAGTCGGAGCCCTCAAAAGTCCAACCAGTCTAACTTGTAACTTCGATATCGCCATTGTTTATTGGACCATCGGTTGTGACGGTCAGATGGCAGTCGCTTCACAGGAAAACTGGAAAGCCGATCCCAACTGAGTTGGGAAACGGTTCAGAGAATGGTGCGTTAATACCTGGGTTTCGCTAACCAGAATAATATGTTATTGATGCATGCAATCCTCCACGCACTGTCAAAACCGAATTCTGTATCAAATTCGTGTAAAAGCACAAACACGTCAAAGTTTGTCTGCAAACCTGCCGCTGCTGGATAGCAAACTTACTGCAAGGGAAACAGTTTGACATGTCTTCAACGTACTTCAAAGTTTTTATGTAGCTGTTGACGTAAGATGACTGGTAGATTTCCCTTCTAATTATTATTTTAATTACACTATAATAGCCAATATAAAAGTTTGGATGAACGGAACAATGGAAGCTTCTCAATAAAATCAGATTTTGTATAATTGTTCTAATATAAAAAGTATTTTAAATATAGTTCCTTTTTTAAATTATGATTTGGTTCATGTAGTGAAAGTTTTTAAGGCAAATTAGTATGCGAATTGCTTCAAATTGATTGAGAATGGAAAATGTAATTATTGAGGTGATCATGATTGCTCCCACGGGACTCGAGCCTGCGACGTTTACCTGAGGAATGTTATAACCGCTGAGCCACGGAGCTACGTCTTGAACTTCCTCACTATGCGTATCGTGACTAGCAAAACTGTCTTCTGTATTGTCTTTGAGTCCTTGAGTCAGCTGTCTAACGCAAGCCTTTTCATTATTATTCACATAACATAACATAACATAACAAAAGTTTATTTCATTTCGCCACTTTATGTTTT
This sequence comes from Pelosia muscerda, assembly GCA_963691645.1. NCBI lineage: Eukaryota > Metazoa > Arthropoda > Insecta > Lepidoptera > Erebidae > Pelosia > Pelosia muscerda. Next base: position 18,938,077 of record OY829102.1, on the reverse strand, counting down.
AGGTCCAAATGTAATAGGTGGCGAGCCTATTGCCATTAACCGGGCACTTATACACCTTGGATAAATACACACATAACTTCGAAAAGCATTGAAAAGTCATTGGTGTGTGCCATGGTAAACCTGGGATCGAACTCGAGACCTCGTCTCAGCAGTCCATTACCCATACCACTAGGCTACCGCGGTTCTTTTATTTATTATTACATATATTATTATTCATATAATTGTATTATATCTGTTTTCACAATATATAAGCCTTATTTCGTTTTTTTTTCGTTCATCTCATATAGCTTGCTGACAAATAGAATACGAGTACTAAGGACAAAGTTTCAAAAAAAAATTTAATTTGAAATTTAAAAAAAGCCCCGCCAATAACCTACCTCAAAAATTTTAAAAATAATTTGACATATTGTTTTTTTTAATTTATTATTAGACAGTTCGATAGTTTTGTAGCTTTTCAACTTACAAACTTGATATAAAGTTTGAAATCTGTAAGAGGGCCTACAATCGGGGTGTAATATTATTTCTTGCAAACTTAGGGTGGATCAGCTTTTTTTTTATTTATGGCAGGTCAATTTGACTTCACCTCGCCTGATGTTAAGCTGAAGACAAAGTCTCATGAAAGAAGGGTCACCATTGCAAACACGTTCAGTGCTACAATGGTGGTGCTCAGCTTGACAGCCTCATCAGATGCTTTATCACGCCCCACTAGTTTCTGGGTAGGTTATGTCGGACTCGAACTGACTAAAACGCACGCCATCTTTGGGTCTTCAGTTGCCGGAGGTGAGGTAGTACATTTATGAGAGCCTAACGATAGAACCTCGATATCCCCAATTGGTTGTGAAGGTCAGATGGTAGTCACTTTACGGAAAATATCGAAGTTCAGTCACGTCACATTTAGATTGGAATTCGAACTAAATTTGGACAAGGTTCAGAGAATTCAGTGTTGGGCACCACCTACACTGACAGTACACAAGTTTCTGTATCCGAAATATGTAATAGATTTTGTTTATAAGAGCATTATCTATTTTATTGTTTTACACAATTGAACAAGTTCCAAACCACATAAATAAATACAAAAAAAAACACATATATAACAAAATATATCGTTTGCTTCCTTCCCAAAAGGCATGATCATTTTTATTAACAATCTACAAATTACAGACGAACTCCAATTGGCAAGCAAACTGTAATAAGCATAGGATATATCCACTTAACTATCGAAGAAACCAACATAGCATGAAGGCATAAACCAATAAAATAAGAATATAAATAAAAATAACTGCCTGGACATAAATTATGTGAAGTACTTGTATAGGAGTGTATTTCAGACGGCTCAGGGTGGCATGTCACAAGGCTTGAGTTATAGCGTCACAGAACATAAAATATACAACAAAAACTGTTGTTCTTCCAACAGTTTTGCCCCATATTAAGAATGAGCACAAACAGAATGTGGATTTGGAACAGGGTCGCACGATTTTGCGGAGACGTCGTTGATGCTAAATTGTTTTGATCCAATTTAAAAAAATATATACGGCTGTACCCACCATTCACCTACGGTTTAATAGTTCCAAAGGTAGCAATAGTAAAATATTACTAATTGTCACACGCACACCACTCACAGTATGTAAAAACACGTCTTACCCGAGGAAATACGATTTTGTATGTGCAATATTCTGCAAGTGCAAATAATGGTTTGGGGTCATTCTCCAAACGGAGGTGAATTAACACCCACATTTTACAAATCATTGTATTCGGTTTCGCGTATTAGAGGGTGAGTCTAATGTCGGAATCCGGGCCGTATTGTTAATTCGAGCCATGTATCTGAGGCTGTGTCTGGACTATATTTTATCTGGCTGATGTTAAACAGCCCTTAGTCACTTTGTACGAAACCACATGGGAAGATATTATATATATTATTACCACCATTTTATATTTAGGTTATAATTATACATTACCATGTAAACCAACCAACCTAAACTTAACAGGTTGATAAACATACTCATTATATATACTCGTACATTTTTATTAAAATAAACATGATTCATACCCTAGTTAATAGAAATTTAAATGCATAGTTACATGTGATTGAACTAATATGCACTGATTACTCGAACTCTATGAGTACTCGAACTCTGTGAGTACTTTTATACAGCAATACATTTAATTCATAAGTACTTCCTTCAATGTTTGTATTGGAAAAAAAATATTGTCAATTAATTAGCAAATTTACTTTAAGCATAACTTAAGACCGTGTGGATTACATCAGGCGTTTAATTTTTATAACATTTATTCGATTTTAACTATTCTTTTCTTCTCTATATAGCATAACAGTAATATATTAACAACAAGAATTCTTATTTAATAAACTGTTTAAAATAAGCTTTACTGATAACGAAAGTAATGACTTAATAATGATAATGAGATACATTCTTCTGTTTGTTGTCCCCAATTTTTTTGTAGCAAAGACAAAATAAATCCAGTATTAACTAGTTAATAAACAAGACAAATTACTCTCGACTCGATAGTGCTCCTGAAGGTGTGAGATTTGTACTTCGCACTTGAGGAATATTGCACATACGACAGAATCCCTAATCGGGTAAGAAGTCTTTTTATTTGCTTTGAGGGGTACTTTGACATTCCTTTCTATGACAATCACTATCACTATCACTACATAGTATAAAATAAAGTCGCGTTCTCTGTCCCTATTTTTTTTGTCCCTTTGTATGCTTAAATCTTTAGAACTACGCAATGCTTGATGCGGTTTATTTCAATAGATAGAATGGTTAAAGAGGAAGGTTTATATGTATATAACATCATGCTACGACTAACAGATGCGGAGCAGGAATGAAAAATGTTGCAAAAACGGGGTGACGCAGACGAAGTTGCGCGGGTCAGTATTATAATGATAAAATGTAAAATAGACGTTAAGTTACAATGTAAATTAACTTATAATGATGTAGATCTGACAGCTAATAATTTTATACTCAATATAATGTAACTGAACTGAATGAAAATAAACATTTTATTTTATTTATTATTTTTATAACTCGATAGCGCTCCTGAAGGCGTGAGATTTGTTCTACTTCGCACTTGCGGAATATTGCATATACGACAGAATCGCTTCTCGAAAAGAAGTATTTTGATTTGCTTTGAGGAGTGCTTTGGCATTCCTTTCTATGACAATTCTAAGACAAAATATGGTAATATTTTGCTGTTACATCGTTGGAATCGTTGAACCGTGGGTGAGTGGCGGGTTCCCCTCCCTCCCCTGATATATTTTCAAGACAAATCATTTTAAGCACAATTTGGGTCAGTTACACCAAAAAATTATAACACAACACCGTCCCCACAGTTTTCTGTAGCCGCATCCTCTGGGTCGATTCAAGCCCAGTTCACGGGGTAATTCGTTATTTTTATTGTTTTTTGTTATTATGATTCTGTCCCCCGGATTACTGCCCGTGATACATGGCCAGTGCTGGATGCGTTTAATTGCCCCCAACGCTTTCCCGGGATGTGATAAATAATAAGATTAAGGTGGAAATAGTGGATTTGGATGTTTATAATATAAACATAACTTACCCCTTATGACAACGTTTTGTTGGATATTTACATGTATATTTTATTTTTTATGGCAATTGTTAATACAAGATATTATATGTAATTTTTTTTTATTTGTAAACTACAAAATAAATTTGAAATTATTTGTAAAAGTGAACTTTTAAATTCTGCAATTGCAAAATTTATTTATACAATTTGTAAAAAATTGATACTATCAATCCTTTCAATTTTTTTATAAAGTAATTAACTTTATAAATCTGTGTTGAAAATTAATTAATTGTTTACTAACATTAACTAAAACTGGTATAAATTCAGGTACAATACTGTAAATCTTAGTTAAATTTTGTAATCTTATTGTAAAATCTGCACACTTTATTTAAAAACTTTTTTGAAATCAGTGAGAATCAATCCCAATGAAACCACGTACCTGAATAATTCTACAAACCAAATCTATTAACATCAACTACAGTCTGGACACCCAGGGGTCTAATAATGGTATGACACATTTGACATGATGTGTGTAGTATGACAGTCGTGTCCAGATGTATTTAGGTCGCAGAATGACCTCCGTCCCCCATGAGCGCGGGCCTGGGGGTGACGGGTGGAGCCGCCGGTCACCCTAGCAGAAGCAGGCCACGGTGATGGCGCAAAGTGCCACCCCATACCCGAGGGCTGGATGGGGACGCCATGGTCCCCACATTGGGGGAAGAGGGTCATCTCAACAGAGATGTCCCCGGGTCTGCCGGGGTGCGAGAGATATGTCTTGTATAATCTCACCTCCGGTAATCAAGGACCAATGGACGGCGTGGGTTTTGGTCGGTTCGAGTCCGACATAATTACCTCCATCGGTTTTGGTGGAGTTGGTATCCGTGGGAATTTTGCGCACGTGGAAAAAAAAGATGTATTTAAACTTAATTTAAAATGAGAAATTATTTTTTATTACTTCTTAGGTAACTTAATTGATTTGAGATCATGCAAATTAGTGAAGTAGGTATAGTCAACGACAATATTTTATTCCATAGTTTTTTAATTTAATAATTAGTTTATATATTATGCAGATAATTATCTAATTAATGTCCTAATTAATGCAAAATTAGAAAAAAAACATTTTTTTTTCTAATTTTGCAATTTAATCGGAAAGAAATAAAAAGCAACACATTTAGGTAGATAGGTATTTTAACTTTTTCTTTTGGAGATCAGAAAAATACATGAAGTATAATTGTGTTAAAGTTTTCCAGAATTGTGAAATTTTCATTATTAATCTATGACTTTCACTGTAGGTACTTAATTAGTTTTATATCTGGAAGTGTTACAGAAATTACAAAATTGTTATATTTGAAACAATCCTAAACATACAGTGTAATTATCCACGTCCTCGGGCATATTTTTATTGTACTTTTTCGCCGTTATTAGCATACGTCACAAGATAAAGAGCTTATAACAGAGAAAATCAGATGTTCTCTGCGAAAAAGTTAAAAATAATAACGACCGGGTCACAGTTTGAAACAAAACAACTTTACGATGTAGGTAATAGCAGCCTTCTCATTAGGGTGTTGCGATATGAGTATTCGTAAGGGAACTTAACGGCAAAAGTGTTATGTGAAATATAAAATTATTATAAAGCCCCGATACCTTTGAATAGTTATTACCTGCTTAGTGTTAAGAAGTTTTTCTGTTTACACAAGTTTTTGGCTTGCAATTCAGACTTTGATTGTATAATTTTATTTCTATTATAATCACAATTGTAATCTGTGTTGTGTAACAAATAAATAAATAAAGATACCGAACAACGACTGTCTGCGTTTTTGGCTGAACGAAGAGAGGGTTACTAACAAGAAAAGAAGATTTATGATATTTTTTCTTCTGCATTTTTTTCTTTTTTCTGCGTTTTCATGAAAAAATCTTATGCTGGTAAGCATACCAGCCATGAAAACATATTATGCGTGCTTAGGCGTGGTATAATATCAATAGTTCTGAAGAAGTTCAGTATGGTTAATGTTAATGTTTTAACGGAGGTAGGACATGACTTTAACTCACAGCCGGCCGTGTACGGCTCAGAACGGCCTAACTGAGTAGCCTGGGGAAGTACCTCCGCCCCACACAGAATATCGCTGCTAATTATAAACTAGCATTGTGTTTCTGGCGGTGACCAGGGTAGCTAACTGAAGAGGTTTCCTGTTTTCAGTGGGAAGAATAAAAAAATTTGCTTTTGACTTCTGCACTGACCGCACCGAAACTCTCCCTTCACTCTTCAGTCGTTAACCTTCACTCTTTAGGGTTCAAATTACCCTTAACGCCATAGATATTCGTATAGAAACTCCCAAGGTATCTAAAGAAGCGAAATATTTGCACTGAACGGACTAATTTGAATGAAACATTTAAAAATATCAGTCCTATTTCCAAAGTCATTCATAACATTTTTGTGCACAACTGTACACAGTATTATAAATCCGGTGTAACGCTCATTTCAAAACGATAATTAAGCGACAGCCGCTCGTTCGTAACAAAAGGTGCCTTGTTTATCGCTACGTATGTGCCGCGGGTGCGTCCGTTTGCATACAATGTGTGTGTGCTTTATAGAAGCCTTTCGTATTGAACATATCTACTATTTATTAAATGTGTATATCTGTAATATATATGTTTAATAATGTTGACAGGGAGCGTACATAAAGATTGTCATGTCAAAAATATAATTTCTGTGTACAGTGACGTCAGATTGAATATACAGGTTCATATTCCGACGGGGTTGACTATACACGGATTTCTGTCAATGCACTGCTCGTCATAGGCAGGGGGTTCATCCTCACACACTAGGACCGGAAACGGTGCGCAATGTGCGGTATGAAAGGAACTTCATCAAACTGTGGGTTTTCCAAGAGACTACAAAAAGGATTTCTATAAAAAGGGCATTAAAAGGTTTCTATATGGTTGGCAGCGCGAGTGTGACTCCACTGGTGAAGCCAACATCCATAGGCCACTGTGACCACTTTCCTTCAGGTGTGCTATGTGCTTGTCTGCCACCTAAATGGTATAATAAAAATATCCAGGATTATGGTGTTCAAGTCTGATCACCACATTATTTTATTATCTATACGATAATTCGAGAAATAACTATTTGAACAAAACAACATTTATAGATTTGTTTATTCTTTCAAAACTATCATCTACTTATCAAATAATTTTATTTTCACTATTTAAAATGGCCATTTTAAACTGTAAACAAATTAGGTAAATACTTATTATGTGTAAGTGAATTCAACAAAATCTGCAAACTAATTTATCGAGCAAACAAAATAATTAACTAATGAGACACTACAATGCGCGAGCGCACCTTATAACCACAACAAACGTATTACAAATTCAGTAGACTAAAATCGCTCGTGACAAAAGGACGCTTGCAAAAATGTGCACCAAATTTTTTGACTCCGAGGCTATTTTGTACGGAAATGAACAGTGGACACAATTGGATGAAAAATGGGGCGAACCAGTTGACTTAGAGACCGATGAAGACCCACCAACAAGACTGCGACCAGTCTTCAGTACACTGGATTTAGTGAAAACTACGTTCGATTCTTCATTACTGCTCAAGAAAGTTAGAAGGAAAGTTGGACGAAGACTATCAAAATGTGGAGTTTTGGACTACAATGATTTTCTAATGGACCTCAAAGCTTCCAGCCCTGCTAAAGATTTCTATCACGTCAGTGGACAAATCCTCTCAGCAGGGTCGGTAGAAGAAATATGTAATAAAATTGATGATATTTTCAAATCAGTTGAGAAATTATGCTCAGCAACAAGTACAACTCGCAAGAAGAATGTTCCAGATGTAGTTCGCTGCAGCATATCAGTAAATGATCTGTCATTTGATGATACGCCATCATTGAAACAAACAGAAGAAAATGTTGAAGATTACATCGATGAAGCGTTTGAGAACTTTGAGAATTTGTCAAAAATGACGATAGATGATGATGTAACCAGAGAATCAGTGACGACATTGGTGAGGAAATTCAGCTCGATACTGGCGAGTCCGTCGGTGAATTGTAATCCTAGGAGACAAAGGCAATGCGGTAATAGGTTCAAAGAATTGGCTGAATTTTGGCAGAAGCAAGCGTTCAGCGAAAGTGTTCAGAAATAAGTTAGGCAACTATTTTAAGTTTTTGTTTTGTGTAGTATATAAATAGATGTGTTTATTAGTACATGTTGTACTATCTAGACTGAACAGTAAGCCACAAAAAGGATTATCTAAAGGTAACGATTTTTGTTTACTTTTAGTTTTAGATAATAAAAATATTAAATATTGGTTGAGGGTATCTCGAAATTTAAATTAGAAAAATAATAATTAATTAGTTATAGTACTAAAATGTGTAGGTATTTATATTATAGAAGTATAATAATATTATGAGTAATATGAACTACAAAATTTGTTAAATGAAGTCGACCCTTCGTACGGTCGTAAGTGGCCTTGGGTCCAAACTTAGAGGTCGTATAAGAACGTAGCCATATTACTTATAGACTAGTTTAAATTATAATTGTTATAATAATAGTGTTGATCCTCTGTATGTTATTGTTTAATTTAAATCTGTAACTTAATATTAGAAAGTGATAGGTACATTTATTAGTATTATCTTTTATTAATATCTATAGAGTATAAATGATTAGTTTGAAAGTAAAAATAAAGGATTATTGTAAAAATCATATCGTATTTTATTAATAGATACACCAAAATATATCAAAATATTTGTCAGAATATAAATAAAATAGATTTCGAACTCTAAACTAGAACTTGATAGAAATCTCAAGAACTAGGTTAACAGACCGAACGTTAGCATAATATTTGAATTATGAAGGATTAATTATAGAAATATATAGACTAACCCTTTGAATATGGCCGGAAAATTGCTAAGTAGTCTGAACAGCTGTATGGCGGTTCAATGAACCGCAAAACAATTTTGATTGAAATTATCACCTTGAATTACATTAAAGAATGAAATACGAAATATTATATGACACAACTACCACCATAGTTAATACGGCTTTTCTTCGAATTCCTACACCCGTGTGTATTCATGACGTAAACAAAGTCGTTAGAGCACCTATTACTTAATTACCTGAACAGTGGACAACAAATAGAAATTCATGGTTCATTACCCAAACAACCGTGGGTTGGTTCCGTAGGTCCTCGCAGGACACGGGCCAAGTTAGATGCTAAATCACGAACGGTGCCTGTGGACCCCAGGATGGGGACATACGGGCAAACGTTTGGAACGTGAACGCTTGACAGCTCTTTGACGGACTCACGATCTTTTTCTTCTGTCGAATCGATGACGTAGCGACAAACCGCGGTAGCCTAGTGGGTAATGGACTGCTGAGACGAGGTTTCGGGTTCGATCCCAGGTTTTAGCATGCCACACACCAATGACTGCGATGCTTTTCGAAATTATGTGTGTATTTATCGCAGATTTATAAGTGCCCGGTTAATGGCAATAGGCTCGCCACCTATTACATTGGGACCTAAATATAAACTGGCGAAATGTGGGTGCTAGCACCTCTGCCTACCCCATATAAAAAAAGAATCGCTGACGCTTCCACTCCTAAATTCTTTACTTACAGTGTGCTGCCATCTAGATTGCGTCTTCGGTGGCGCTCGTAAGATCTAGGTACATGCATATGCTTCATTCCCCAACAGGTGAGCAATGTTCTGCGGAGCAACTTCGGACTCGCACCAGTAGACTGACATTATATTATAGTTTCCTGAAAAAATAACTATTTATACAATTTATTTGATTAGATAATTGTGAGATTATATCTTGCATGCATGTATGTATAATAGTGATTAACACAAATAAACTATTAGTTAGATTTGATTTGATATAACTAAATAAGGTATTCACAAAAATAAAATTATATCTTACATAATATAATCGAATCTTAAATAAAGTGCGAGAAAAGCAAATAGAAAGGCATGAAAGAAAACGTATTTATTAAGGACACTCACACATTAAAGGGACAGCAATTTATTTCTGCAAGTGGTAACACGTGACTGACATTGTAATATTGCAAACGTCAGTGAAACCACTTTAAGGTGGAAAGAATTTCACAATCAACGAACCAACACAACGTCTTCAACTATCAAAGCGGTGCTGGCCAAACTTTCTCTCCGTATGCCATCAATGTTTCGCGCACTGACCGGAAGCCGAAACTTATTCTGGCTTGTTCATGAGAGTTGGACACTTTGTCAATTTATGAGCGCCAGCACAATAACGCGAGCGCAGCAAATCGGACTGAAGGCAGATGTTGCTAATTGAGTTAGCGTGATTAGCTATCTGTGTGTCCCGGCGGCCGTCCTTATATTTGACAAGACGTGACAGGACGGCGCGGCGTTGGCTGAAATTCAACACTGTAGAGGAATATTTAATTCAAGAATTACGATATAATGCTAATTGACTGATTCCTTATGAGACCGTGAAATGGTTTACGAAATTTATACTCCATTTGGTTAGGTACTTAACTTAAAGGTAAACAAGTTTTGTGTTATCATAATGCTCATGCCCGTAATTCCATAAGAGGTAGACATAGGTATATTAAACACCTACATTTCGCGTTCACGTAATAGAGGGCGAGCCTATTGCTGCGAATCAGGCACTTTGTAAAAATATGGATATACCTATGCCGAAAATAAATTTCTAACAGTAAATGTTGCAGCTAAATAAATTTGGAAAAAACTTGATCCGATTCCTTGCTATGAGGTTTAAATTGCAAGGAAATTAATTACGTGCTTAGCCGCACAAGCATTTCCAACTAACTTCTTGGAGAGTATCAGACCTATTAATAGGTATATAAGTACTTAAAAAAACTATAATTCTGTCTATACACAGACAGCCTCCGTGGCGTGGCGGTAGTGCACGCGACTGCTACGCACGGGGCGCGGGTTCGATCCCCGCTCAGTGCAAAAAGTTGTATGCATGACTATGACTGTTTGCACTGGTCTGGTTGAGCCTCGGAGAGCACGTTAAGCCGTCAGTCCCTGGTTGCCATACAAACATTTATGGCAGTCGTTATGGGTAGTTGGAGCCCTCAAAAGTCCAACCAGTCTAACTTGGAACTTCGATATCACCATTGGTCATTGGACCATTGGTTGTGGAGGTCAGATGGCAGTCGCTTCACAGAAAATATCGAAGTTCAGCCGCATCACATCTGGAAAGCCTACCCCAACTGAGTTGGGAAAAGGTTCAGAGAAATGAATTCTGTCTACACACAGCACATAAGCTACCCAAATTTCTCTGCAACCATATACATCCTTATTTATTAATAAAGACGTGAACTTCATTCACTAATAACGGTGCAAGTTGCGCGCTTAATTAGGTGCAAGCCCGTATAGTATGTTGTGGTGAGCTGGACGGGCGTACACTCCCATATTACTGGGGTGGACGCATTTTGTACTGGTTCATTCTCGAGTACCTCTCTACGAGTTTATTAAAGGTGTGGTTATCTGGTTGCGAAAGACGCGAACGGGGAAACTTTCTGACTTACACTTCATATAGATGCAACGATTTACTTTTAAAGTACATTCATTGAATAATGTCAATGTAATCTACTAGAGAAGGGATAAATAAATGCGTGTAGGAAGGAATCGTGTAATTGTTTTTATTTCCAAATTTATTTATAACATATCATAAACCCACGCCTATATCCCCGAAGGAGTAGGGAGAGGTGCTAGCACCCACATTTCGCCAGTTTATGGTTAGGTCCCAATGTAGCCTATTGCCATTAACCGGGCACTTATAAACCTGCGATAAATACACACATAACTTCGAAAAGCATCGAAAAGTCATTGATCGAAAACCCGAGACCTCGTCTCGGTAGTACATTACCCATACCACTAGGCTACCGCAGTATGTCAGTAATTAATTGTATAATAAAAAAATAAATAACATCCCCTTCCATAATTAATTACATTCACTCACTTCATTATGCTTTTCCAAAATAATAATTGACATTTTAAAACCCTCTGCCACCGTCACCTCATTACGCACAAGATCTAAAACATAATGTCTTTGAGAACATAAAGACTCGTGTCCACTAACGCGGTTATCGTAAAAACGGCAGTGCTCCATTAGTGACGTCATAGGTCGGCCGCTCACGATCAATTTGTACGAAATCGCCGGTGCGAAGTGTTTTTTAATTAATTTTATGAGTGAATTTCGTATGGGTAAATGCGTGGAGTCGATGGGGCTAATACTTTTGTGATGAAGAACATTTGCAGTGCTTTAACGGTATATTATATTGAAAATCTAAATATAAACAGGAAAATAAAAATTTTACATACAAACTAAAAATTGCGATAAACTGATTTTTCTATGTTAGTTTGTCCGATTCAAATTGATGTATACAGTACTTTTTGGTGAGTACTTTTTGATACAAAACATTTTGGAGGAGTTAAAAAAAGTTCCTGCTTGTTTATTCATCTTTTATTTGTGTAATTAGAACACTCCCGAAGCCGAAGGTCTCTGGTAGTAACTACTCCTGGTACACAAGATATTGACATAAAAAAATACACTTTGGTTTTTCTTGACATTTAAAAAAATACCCTTAGGTACACTCTATATATTATGATTATCTAACTTATAAGATTTGTACCTATATAATTTGTATTAATATTTTTTTAGTTAAATAAAAATTAGGTACTATAAAACTATGTCAACTCATTACTTGCACTTCCTATATCACTATAGCATCTACAATTATTTAGGCGTCTACCAGACCTACTGTTATTGGGTTACAGAACTTTTTCACGAAATATTTTCGTGCGAGGTAAGCAGACTTTTTTAGTTTTTCTAGTAAGTTAACATTTTTTGTCACCCTCACCACGTATAGCTACTCCAGTCCACCACTGTTCGCGCGACATTGTCGTCGTCAACGCACTAATTCAATAGGGCCGACGTAAGCCATTTGCGTTCGCGCTTGACGCATCGCCCGTGAAAAAATCAATTACGATTTTTTGATAGCCGCGCTGACCGGCCGCGATACTGTAGTGTGGAAGTGGCTTTATATTTATTTTTTACGAATCGAACTTAGTAGTATTTCCGTAAAGTCTTTCAGTTAAGATATATTGTTAATGTTAAAGTGCGTTCACAATGCTAGTTTACGAGGCAGTAGCCATACCAGGTACCTTTCAAACATAAGACCGACTTGCAAAATTTTCTATTAAAATATAACACACCTACTTAGCGAAGCTTTTTTGTGACATAAATTCTTCACCTCAAGTATAAGTCTTGGGGTGAAGAATTTATGTATAATCGAACCATAACGTCCTTAAAATGATTTTGGATTGGACTAAAGTGCACTGACTTATGACTTATACACTGGTACATGGATACGTCATGAAGAGTTTTTAAAACCGCTGATGGATGGCGATAAACAAATATCATACTGGCCATAAAGTTATCCTTAGAGGTATAAACTGTGCGAGTGACATACGTGTATGTTTGCCCAAAAACAAGGCGTGAAAAAGTGACAGAATATACGAACCGTGAAGCATTTTTTCATAAATCATGAGCAACTTTGTCTGATGTTCCTACACTAGAAGTCACAAGTCACTGCAACTGACATTTAAAATTTGGCAACGCTAAAATGATGGTATCTGTGGGTCTATTTACGCTAATAATATTAATGTTTTTTAACGGAGGTAGGACACGACGGTATCTCCCGTCCGAAATGAGCTGTCCAACTGGGGAAGTACCTCCGCCCTACAGAAGACCGCGGTCATAATAACCATCGTGTTGTGTTCCCGCCGGTAAGTAGGGTAGCCAGAGCTCACTATACCCCTCCTTCCCCTCCCCTTCCTAGCCTCCCCACCCCTTCCCTTCCCTTAATTTTATTTAATTTTAATTTTATTAATTTTAAATTTAATTTTAATTTTAATTTTAATTTTAATTTTATTTTTACAATTTTAATTTTGACTAATTTATTGACGTATACTTTTGTATACATTACTTGCTCTGCAATAATTTATATTTTAAATTTTTAATTTTTAAATTTGAACGCGCTCCAACATGGCGACTGTGCACTCCCCCAGGTGCGACCGTCCAGGAGCTGCTGCCGCAACATTGGGCAACAAACCCACACCCCCTCCCGCAGAGGAGATCTCACTAGGGGTAGTGCGGCGCCCGACGCCATCGGTACGTCGCAGCATTGATAGGCTGGAGTCACAATATGTGGACCAGCCTAAACAATCAAAAAAAGGGGCACCAAGACCTACGTCCCCGCTGCGCGTACCGATGCCGCCGAGACGCTGCACGGCAGCAATCGAGAGCTGCGAGGTCATTCGGCAGCAGCTCCGAATATCAGGAAACATCAAGAGAGAAATAAAGGAAGAAATAAGAGTAAGGACGGAGCACCTGGAGGGGATAGTTAGGGCATACGAGGAGGAGAGGAAGCGGCTTTTGAAGAGGCAGAGTGCAGGGGGGGCAGAGACGACTTTCGTCATACCGGCATCTGCCCCCCCTGTCCCTGCCTCGGCGCTTCCTCCCTCAGACAATAGATTAGAGGAAGCCATTTTAAAGAAGCTAGGTGTGTATGAAAGTTTATTGAAAGAGAATGGAAGAATGATTAGGGAAATAAGAGAGAATGTGAGTAAAAAGGATGAAAGGGAGTGTGAGAGATTACTAAAAGAGAGTGTAAGTACGACGAAGGAAATAAAGGAGAGTATTGAGAGGCAAGATGAAAGAGAGAGAGAAAGGGAAAAGAAGGGGACGATGACTTACGCGGGTGCAGTGGCGGCCCGCCCGGGCCTTAAGCCTACGGGCGGTACGACACTGCACTCCGTGGTGGTCACGTCCAAGAATGAAAGAGATACGGGAGAGCAGGTGATGGAGAGACTGAGGAAGATTGCAAGCGAGGATGAGGGATGGATAACAGTTGAGAAAGTAAGAAAGGCGAAAGACAGGAAGGTATTTATAGGGTATAAAACGGAAGAAGAAAGAAAGAGGGCACAGAAAAGGCTGCTGGAAAGGGAGTCGAACCTCGCCGTCGAGGAGGTCAAAAATAAAGACCCGCTCCTCATACTGTACGGCGTCCTCAGAAGCCTCAAGGATGAGGACCTGCTCAGAGCCGTAAAGGCCCGGAACACTGATGTGTTCCGGAACTTGGCACCGGAGCAGGTGAGGATGGCCGTACTGTACCGGCGGACGGCGAGGAACCCCCACACGTGCCATGTGGTGCTGAGGGTCTCCCCGGCGATATGGGCCCGTGCCCTAGGCATAGGGAAGCTCCACGTCGACCTGCAGCCCATTAGGGTTGCAGATCAGTCACCGTTGGTGCAATGCTCCCTGTGCCTGGGTTACGGGCATACCAGGAAGTTCTGCACCGGCACTGAGCCTAAGTGTAGCCATTGCGGCGAAGGGCATTTAAAAGCCGCATGCCCGAGCTACAGTGCCGGTGCAGAGCCTACCTGCACCAATTGCCGGAGAGAGAGGCTCAGCGGCACATGTCACAGTGTGTTCAGCCATCTGTGCCCAGTGCGTCAGAGATGGGACGTGATAGCGAGGACCACCACTCAATACCAGTGCTAATGTTGATCCGAGGAATGTGACCCCACACAGGATGCTGCAGGCTAACCTCCAGAGGAGTAAGCTGACAACCGAAACCTTCGTTCTCGAAGCCTCGAGGCGCAAGGCCACAGCCGCTCTAATTCAGGAGCCCTATACCGGCAATACCGGGAGAATGAAAGGATACCAGGGCGTAAGGGTCTTCCAGAACACTGGACAAGGAGGAGGGACTGTAAAGGCGTCCATTGCCGTCTTTGACCCAAATGTGGACGTCATACAGTACCCGCAACTCACCACCGACAACATCGCGGTGGTGGGGATCCGGACCAGTGCCTGGGAGATCACGCTGGTATCCTTTTATTTCGAACCGAGGCCAACGCCGTTGGCTCCTTACTTGGAGCGGCTCAAGGAGGTGAGACGAAGCCTAGGTTCCCGGCTTACTGTTCTGGGTGGGGACGCAAATGCGCATAGCACCTGGTGGGGGCACCCAACCGAAGACGACAGAGGCGAGTTATTGAGTGGGGTACTCGCTGAAATGGACCTCCATGTCCTGAACAGCGGGGATATTCCAACTTTCGACTGTGTGAGGGGTGGACATAGGTACTGTAGCTATGTAGACGTGACGACCTGCACGGACAATGCGTTTCCCTGGGTCGACGCTTGGAGGGTGGACCCAAGCCTATGCCCGAGCTCAGACCACAACGGTGTGGTGTTCAACCTCAATTTAATAAAGGCGAGTGGTACCCAAATAAAAAGGACCACTCGGGCCTATAATACCAGAAAGGCCAACTGGGAGGCTTTCGGGGCTAGCATGGCCCGGCAGCTTCCGGATATTGCGATAGGCGAAACAAGGCATACTAACGAATTGGATGCCTTGGCCGAAGCATATACGGAGGCTGTTGGGAGCGCGTGCCGCGAAAGCATCCCAGTGAAAAAACCAGTGGGGTTGACCACTGCACCGTGGTGGTCGGAAAGACTCGATGGCCTTAAAAAGGTAATGGTCACCTTCAAGCGTCGAATCAGGTACGCCGCACCGGTCCGCAGGTCGTTCGTTATAGCTCAGTACCTGGAACGAAAGGAGATGTATGAAAGTGAAGTAAAAAAGGCACAAGTCGAAAGTTGGAAGAACTTCTGCGGAAGGCAGGACATGGAGGGACAATGGGAGGGCATCTACCGGGTGATAGGTAGGGCCACGGTAAGGGAAGAGGATACTCTGCTTTCCGCCAATGGATCTTACCTGGACGCAAAAGGTTCGGCCGAGCTACTAGCTCGGACCTTCTACCCGGAGGACCGGGAGGAGGAGGACAACGAAGGGCACCGAAGAGTTAGGGAAAAGGCTAAGGGGTTGGAGCTGGATGAGGGTCATCATGATGATGACCCACCTTTTACAGTGGGAGAGCTCTTCGGTGCTCTTCGGAAGTTCAATCCGAAGAAAGCCCCGGGGGCGGATGGCTTCACAGCCGATATTTGCACCCACGCCATTAGGGCCAACCCCTCATTCTTCTTGGAGCTGCTGAATCGGTGCCTTCGCCACGGCTACTTTCCTAAAATATGGAAGGAAGCCGTGGTGGTGGCATTGAGGAAGCCCGGCAAGGACTCGTACGCCGTCCCCAAATCGTACAGACCTATTGGTCTGTTACCGGTTCTGGGGAAGGTGTACGAGAGGATGTTGGTAACTCGTCTCAACATTTACTTAATGCCGAGGATTAGTACTCGCCAGTACGGCTTTATGCCCCAGAAAAGTACCGAAGACGCCCTCTATGACCTCATGGGCCACATAAGGGCTAGACTTGATGAGAAGAGGATAGTCCTTATGGTGTCCTTGGACATAGAGGGCGCCTTCGATAGCGCCTGGTGGCCGGCTATTAAGGTACGACTGGCTGAGGAAAGGTGTCCGGCAAATTTGAGACGAGTTATCAACAGCTACCTTGGCGACAGGAGAGTGAGGGTAAGGTATGCGGGCGAGGAGTGCGAACGCCCTACGGGGAAGGGTTGCGTCCAGGGTTCCATTGGCGGACCCTTACTGTGGAACCTCTTGTTGGATCCCTTACTGCGACGGTTGGAGGATGGGGCAGCTCGCGTCCAGGCATTTGCGGACGACGTGGTGCTTGTGTTCGATGGTGACAGCGCCTTGGAGATTGAGAGACAGGCCAATGCCTCTCTCGAGCATGTGCGGGAGTGGGGCATCGGAATGAAGCTGAAATTCGCACCGCACAAAACTTGTGCGATGGTAATCACGCGGAGGCTTAAGTACGATGTCCCACGCCTCAGCATGGGCGGGATAGACATTGGCATGTCCAAGGAAATCAAGATCCTGGGGCTCACCATCGACCACAAGCTAACCTTCAACACCCACGTCACCAACCAATGCAAAAAGGCTATCGCCATCTACCACAAGCTGGCGCGGATGGCCCGGATCGGTTGGGGACTACATCCCGAGGTGATCCGGACCATCTACACCGCAGCCGTGGAACCGACGGTGCTGTACGCAGCCAGCAGCTGGTGTCCAGCGGTGGAGAAGCTCGGTATCCAGAAGCAGTTAGCCGTGGTGCAGCGCGGGTTCGCGCAAAAACTTTGCAAGGGCTACCGGACGGTCTCTCTGCACTCAAGTCTAATCTTGGCTGGAATGCTCCCTCTGGACCTCAGAGTTCGCGAGGTGGCCTCACTTTATGAGGCCAAGAGAAGAGTGTCCCAGTCATGGTTGGGAGACAGAGAGGTCGAACGGATGGCTTCAGCAATGGAGGTACCTCACCCCGCGGAGCATATAAGTCTGGACTTCACCAGCCTGGTAGACGAGGAAGATTACCAGCGCACCAACACCATCCAGGTGCGCATCTTCACGGACGGGAGCAAGATTGAGGGTCGTGTCGGCGCTGCGCTATCCATTTGGAATAGCGACGCCGAAACAAAGGCCCTCAAACTTGCTCTCGCCCCCCATTGTACCGTCTACCAGGCCGAACTCCTGGCTTTATGCAAAGCGACCAGTGAGGTCCTTAGGCGCGACGCGGCCACGACGTTCGGCATCCTCAGCGACAGCAAAGCCGCTCTCCAAACGGTCGTCAACCCCCGTGCCCTCCACCCTCTGGCTGTCGAAGCCAGAGACAATATCAAGCGGGGCTTGGTCCAGAACAAGGAAATATCCCTGTTCTGGATCAAGGCCCACGTAGGGTTGGAGGGCAACGAGCGAGCGGACCAGCTCGCCAAGGAGGCGGCTTTGAGGTCGAAGACGAGGCCGAACTATGACCTGTGTCCCGTCTCATTTGTCAAGCGTGGTCTGCGTCAGATCACGCTTGACAAGTGGAACGGACGCTATAAGACGGGTACGACTGCTTCTGGAACCAAGCTTTTCTTTCCGTGCGCTGTGGCTGCGTACAGAACCGTCCGTAAGATGGAGATAGCCGGCACCACGACCCAGCTATTAACGGGGCATGGTGGGTTCTCTGAATACTTGAGTCGCTTCAAGTGTAAGGAGGACCCATCATGCGCCTGCGAGCCAGGGGTCGTGGAAACGGTTACGCACCTGGTCGCGGACTGCCCCATCTTCGCTAGGGACAGGTACGAGTTGGAGTGTCGGATCCAACTGGAGGTTTGTGTAGCAAACTTTCCAGTCCTGGTGACAAAGAACTACAGGCAGCACTTCCTAGAGTATTGGGAAAGGGTAATAAGGGTTGTTTTGAGAAGGAATAAGACGTGATCGGCCTCATACAGCTATTTTTAGAAATAGCTGAGAGAGGCCGATACAGGGAGGGGAAGAATGGACTGGGAAGTGCTGTCTGTGGTTCCGACGGAAGTTTGCTGATCACCCGGATGCCCCACGCCCCACGGGATGTATGATTAGTATGAGAGGGTTTTTAAAAGAGTTGGTAAGAAAGTAATGGGATGGAAGCAAGGAAGGAAATGAAAGTGATAGAATGAAAGAAGCACCTAGCTTAGAAGAAGAAACAGCCAAGAGGGTACATTTTAGAAATTAGACTTGTTTTATTAGTATTTTTTATTATTAAATTAGATTAAAAATGGCTTCCTCGAAGTGCACAGCACGCAGAGGAAGGAGCTAGTAATAAAAAAAAAAAAAAAAAAAAAAAAAAAAAAAAAAAAAAAAAACCCCTTCCCAGCTCTCCCCCTTTCCCTTCAGGGTGGGCAGCGCGTGTGTGACACCCTTAGTGTTGCACACGTTCATAGGCCACGGTGGCCGCTTTCCATTAGGAGGTGGGCCGTGTGCTTGTCTGCCACCTACGTAGTAATTAAAAAAAAAAAAAAAAATAATGTCTATAATACCGACTGTCTGAATGATAAACGCGTGAAAGTAGCAAGTAGTAGTTATGTCCCATGAACACAGAGCACCTACTTACCTTTCTACATCGGGTAATACTTACCTATTATACATTTTGAGGCTTCTCCATACTAGCTTAGCCGCTGACTGGCCAGTGTATATTTTCAATAACACTACTCCGTCACGGGGACAGTTGACACCTCAATCTAAAATGGTACCTGGCGGTTGTCACGGTCAGGGGACGAGCTTTGTGGACTACGCCTGCCAATGAACCTTACTGCACTTTTTTTTAATCGATAATAGACTATTCATATTTTTACCATATAGTTCACCGTTCAAATTATTCCTAACCACGGTATTTTTATAATGCGTATGGTTACCAGGTCAGTTAGGACTAGCTTTATATTAAATTCGATAGATAGATAGATTGATTGGTAAACTATTGTGTACACCATACGACAAGGTTAACAGTCCCTAAAAACGTGTCAACTACCAATGAGAAGAACTCTGACGTCACAAACTCAAGCGGAAATCTTGCATCAGAATCCAGAATCCTGGAATTCCTTGCCGGTGCACGTGTTTCCTTTTTCCTACAGTCCCGGGTCCTTTAAGCGGGGCGTGAAAAAGCATCTGATGAGGACGTCAACCTGAACGCCACCATTGTAGCACTGTACAGGGTTTGCAATGGTGACCCTTTTTCATGAGACTTTGCCTTCAGCTTAACATCAGGCGAGGTGAAGTCAAATTGACGTGCCATAGATAAAAAAAAAATAATCTCTACCATCATTCACCAGGTAAGTATGTCAGCTTAAAAATGAGGTTATATGGGGCTCCATTGAAGTCGGCAGAGCCTACATTTGTATTTATATGCGTGGTTTTTCTTAACTCGACTTAGATATAGGTTCGATGTTTTCTTTGATACGACTACCATCTGACCTTTTTTATATAGGTTCAGTTAATTTTATTTCACCTCACCTAATGGTGTCTCAGTACGAACACGTACAATATTACAATGGTGGCGCTAAGTTCGACGACGTCTTCAGATATTTTTTCACGCCCCGCTTAAAAGACCTGGAACTGTAGGAAGAAGGAACACCTGAGCTAGTCATTCTAAAACTTAATGGTGCGGCAGAGGAAAGACTCACCGAACCGCTTGGTTCTTGATGGAATCTTCTTCACTGTATGCCATGCTTCACCAATTGAGGATCTCGAAGTTCTGTAGTCGAAGGAAGTCGAACTAATCGAACTTTTTAGGACTCCAACAATCCGTAACGACTGCTATAGTTGTCCATAATTCAATATTCCAAAAACAAACTAAATATAAATCAAAATGCATGCAATAACATCGTCAATTAATAGGCAAACGCCCAATCGCAATATATCGTGCGCCGGCGCCGCATTAGACGCACCTGCGCGCCCAAGCCGGCTGATTTATGTATACGCCTGGCTATAAGTCGAGCGGGTTCGAGAAGATTATGAGAATAGGGCACTCGTATCTGTTGATTGTGTTCTGTGATTAGCTTGTATGACTAATGGAGTGTATTATCATGATACACGATATTTATGAACATGACTTATTGATTATACTTTAGTAGGGGAAGAATGGACGGTGGACGAGGCTCTTACCCTTCAGTACCAGTCGTGTACGAGGCCTTTATTTCATATTCCAGCGTCAACTTTAGGGCTTATAGCAATAAGTTCCTTAATCTACTATATAAAAATAAGTCGGGTTTTCCTTCCTAACGCTATAACTCCAGAACCTCGAACCGACTTCCACGGTTTTGCATTCGTTGGAAAGGTCTCGGGCTCCGTGAGGCTTATAGAAAAGAAAATTCAGGAAAAAATAAAAAATAATTCTTCATCTTATAATCACCAAACGAAATGTTACATAAAACGAAACCATCTGGTGTCGAAACGGAGTTCGCCGGGTTTGTTAGTTTTTGTATACGATTGTCTTTTTAGCTTCTTATATGAAGATTTGACGATGGAACACAATATTTCATTTAGGGTCGTATCGTGAGTCTAAACTAGGGTACGAGAACGTAGCCATTAAAATTGAGAGTTATTATAGTTAATTGTCTATTCGATTAATCTTAATACTGTCAGATTTTTATGTAAACATTACTTTATGTCATTAATTTAGATAACTTCATAAAGAAAATTAAACAGAGATTTAAATTAACCGCGGTAGCTTAGTGGTATTGGCAATGGACTGCTGAGATGCAGTTTTACCATGGCACACACCAATGACTTTTCGATGCATTTCGAAGTTGTGTGTATTTATCGCAGGTTTTTAAGTGCCCGGTTAATGGCAATAGGCTCGTCACCTATTACCTAAACATAAACTGGCGAAATGTGGGTGCTCCTCTGCCTTTCAGGGATATAGACGAGAGTTTATGCTATGTTATATATTATGATTTAAATCAATCGTTTCATCTGTCGTTCATTCATCAATAACATACATTTTTCACCAGGTAACTCCGCATAACTCCTATAATCCTCCAGGTAACTTCTCGTAACCGATAATTTACCTTGAGAGGTAAGTTATTACTGAAGCACGGAGGTGTCGCCACTCGATCAGGCTGCGTCGCCACCCACAAATTAATTCTGTTACACTTGGTTAACGGCCGCATCATGGAAGCTAGCAACCATCCCCTAACATTTCTCATTACGAAGAATAAGTGAAACTGGATATGGAATTGATTTATAAGATATGAGGAATCTTAAAAATTGACTTGGTAAGATATACACTCTTTCCTGAAACTTTGCGTTTAGCTTACCATCAGGCGAGGTGAAGTCAAAATTGGCGTGCCAAAGAGATAGAAGGAAAAGAAAGGAAAAAAAGGGCATTAGAAGGTTTCTACATGGTCGGCAGCACTAGTATGACGCCTCTGGTGTTGCAAACGTCCTTAGGCCACGATAACCACTTTCCGTGGGCCGTGTGCTTATCTGCCATAGGAACAGGAATGAAAAATGTTGCAAAAATGGGGTGACGCGGACGAAGTTGCGCAGGTCAGCTTAGTGTTATATAAACTATTTCTATTTTTGATTTTTGATCAAAAAACCACGGTAACCTAGTGGTATGGGTAATGGACTGCTGAGACGAGGTCTCGGGTTCGATTCCAAATTACCATGGCACACACTAATGACTTTTCGATGGTTTTCGAAGTTATATGTGTATTTATTGCTGGCTTACAACTGTCCGGTTAATGGCAATAGGCTCGCCACCTGTTACAATCGGACCTAAACATAAACTGGCGAAATGTGGGTGCTAGCACCTATGCCTACCCCTTCGGGGATAAAGGCGTGAGTTTATGTTATGTTTTGTTATGTTATTTTTGTAAGATTTTTGAACACAGTTATTGTTTACACTACGGCAGCAGTCTGAACGGAACTGGTCATTTCCAGTTTGGTTCTACGAACAGTTTATCTCATCAATATATGCTGACAAAGCCGGCGTGTGAACACAGCCGCGAATTAGACAGTTTCGAGCTGAACATTACTTATATCTACAGAAGAACACTAGTTTGTCATTCGTGTTTGTTTGTCTTAGGAGACTGTTTTAAGGACGATCAGTACCGATGATAGTACTATATACAAAAATAATACCATTAAATGGAATTCGCTATAGTCGGAATTAAAAATACATTTATTAAAGGTTAGTTAAGCGGAATGGACCACCCGTTCTACTCGTTCTAAGACACTTAGCGTGGTTTTCTTTTTTTATCTATTTACAAACATTTACTTAGTTTAGATACAATTATTTGCTTGATTAGGAAGTTGAGTGAACAACTTATTTCCAAGCTTGTTTATACTCTGAATAATTTTGGATTTTATAATAGCCTTTTTGGTTAAATTTATGTTTAGGTGTAAGTTCCTAATTTCATTATGGAGCTTGTTAAAGAAGCTTGTACAGTTACCCCTTGAAATTTTTTTTTTTTGTAAAATCTACTTTCACAGACTGCAAGATAGTTTCTGTGTCTGGGATTTATGTTATACCTGTCACAGACTCGTGAAAATTTTGTAAAATACAGAAAATTTTGAAAAGAAATTAGTATGCTGACTATTCAAATCTTATTTAGATAGGAAAAGTGAACGCTTCGATCGGATTCGCCCCAAAGATAGTTGGTTAAGGGAAAGATCGCGGGTTCGAATCCCGTCTAAGCATTAACTTTTCCTTACATGCATTAGGTTTCATAAATATTCTTAGGTACTTGGTTTTTATACCTTTGTACTTTGAAGTCTGAAGTCTGATTGCGTACTAATCTAAAATTTGATTTACTTTGCTTTTAGGGGAGCAAATGCTGGCTGGCCATTCAACTTCGAGGTCCAACGCCCGATCAGGTGTGTCGTGTGCCTGTCCACCACCTAAGTGGTATAAAAAATATAAAGATAGGTGACTAATTCAGCGTCATTTTACCGATGTTCACGGTTGTATCCGTAGTTTTTAGTTCAAAATATGCTTACATTAGGTATTAGGTGTTTTATCTGCCTCTCCAGACCATCGTTCCTCAGAGTCCATTAGCAGGTACCTTGTAAGTAAGATTCACATGACCCTTGACGGTCTTGAGGTCTTTACAGGCCCTATAATTAATATACCAGTATATTAGAACAACAAATAAATCTCCCCATTACATTAGATATAACATCACCAGTTTTGCAACCCAACACTAAATATCCAGCAGTTTTAATTTATTGTCAAACTTGAGCAGTTTGTCGTTGCACATGCAAGGGGCCAAGTTTCGATACTGTGGGACCATAAATTGATAAGATTGTGTGTATTCGGACTTTGATTTACGTCCTTGCAGGGATAATTGGAATGAATTTTGTAACTGTATAATGGGGTATCTAATGTCCATAGCTGAGGGGGTACAGCTGCTTTATATATATATCTACTAGCTGTTGCCAGCAGCTCCGCCCGCGTGGACTTCGGGATTAGAAGTTCCACTGTTTAGATTTCTGATCCCGTTCCCGCTGCTTGGTTTCATTACTTTGGCAAAATTACTAGAATTGGTCCAGCGTCTTCGAATTATGCGCTTACCAATATATTTTGCAATTCATTTTTATAATATATAGATTGATCGGTAAATTTTGTGGCAATATATTCGGATTGCACCTCACCTGATGTTTAGCTGAAGGCTCATAAAAGGGTCATAAAAGAGGGTCACCATAGCAAACACGTTCAGTACTACAATGGTGGCGCTCAGCTTGACAGCCTCATCAGATGATTTTTCACGCCCCGCTTAAAGGACCCTTTTTTTTATCGTGCGAAAAATCCCCACGGATACCCCCCCTACCGGAGCCGATTGGGTAGGTTATGTCGGCTGCTTAAAGGACCCGGGACTGTAGGAAGAAGGAAACACGTGCGCTGGCAAGGAATTCCAGGACTTAATGGTGCGGTAGGAAAGACTCACCGAACCGCTTGGTTCTTGATGGAATATTCTGCACCGTATGCGAGTGACATCTTAGCTCTGCACGTGTTGTCCTGTGCAGTAAAGGAGAGGGTGGGATTCACTATTGTCACACCACAGAAGCTGTCTAGTGGCCCTATGTATTGAAATAAATCTACTTTCCATCAAGATCAGTGCATTGTATAGCCTGTAATAAATAAAAGCATGCATTACGATGCGTATTATCACATTACCTGGTGAGTATCACATATGGTGCACCTGGGACGGAGTTAGCGGGACAGGTTTATGTTGACCGCCGGCGCGAGTAATTATGCTTGAACGCTACTGGAAAATTTGCTTCAATTTCATTGAATTATATTATGTTATGCAAAGTATTCAGAAAGAGAATGAAGTACCTACTAATCTATTCTATTTCTAATTTAGATACGAAAAAGTGAATGCTTCGACGGGATTCGAACCCCTGTAAGGTCAAAATCGCGGGTTCCAATCCCATCGAAACATTCCCTTTTCCTATATAAATTTGATTTGAACAGTCAGCATACTAATTGCTTCTCCAAATTTTCTGTATATTCTATTTCTTTCTTCTTTAACTGGCTTCTGCAGTAGAATTGTCGCAATTTAGTTACATAACATAACATAACATAAACTCACGCCTTTATATCCCCGAGGCAAAGGTGCTAGCACCCACACTTCGCTAGTTTATGTTTAGGTCCCAATGTAAAAGGTGGCGAGCCTATTACCATTAGCCGGGCACTTAAAAACTTGCGATAAATACACACATAACTTCGAAAAGCATCGAAAAGTCACTGGTGTGTGCCATGGTAAACCTGAGATCGAACTCGAGAACTCGTCTCAGCAGTACATTACCCATACTACTAGGCTACCGCGGTTTATTAAAAAAACTATAGTTTATTCTTCTTAAGACAGCATAATTACACAAAATTGATTTCCTCCGACAAATGAAATAAAAATTCCTTTGAAAGCAGACGGTAGATAAAGTCACAAAAACATTAGCGGGTACAGATTAACGGCAGAGGGCGACACTGTAGCACGTTGACAAATAGTCTTCGAGTGACCCATGACACTGTAATTACTAGAACATTAATATTAGTGCGATCGGTTGGCGAGACCACTTGGATACACTATGGTCTGTTATGTAAGTTTGGATAATTTCTTCTAACTATTATTAACTAACTAACTAACTATTGAGTATTTATTTATTTAATTCTTTATTGCACACATAAATTACCTTATTTTATTAGTTATGAGATGTTATGTACAAAAGGCGAGTTTAACTCAATATTGGAGTTATATTCCAGCAAACCCAAACTTAGTTAGAAGATTCCATATGAACCTTAAAAAAGCAACCTATGTATTATTCAAGAATGTATCTATCCCTTTACAAAAGTTCAGAAAGATCTGTCTAGGCGTTTCAGCGTTATTGAGTAATGAACGTTCAAATATGTTTACAAACTTTTACATACCTACATACATACATAAACTCACGCATATATCTCCGAAGGGGTAGGCAGAGGTGCTAGCACCCACATTTGGCCACTTTATGTTTAGGTCCCAACTTTTATATTTATAAAATTGCATCAAATACGAAGACCTATGTGGCGTGGCGGTAGTACGTGCTACACAGGAGTCGTGTGTTCGATTCCCGCTCAGTGCAAATATTTGTGGTCATGAATATGAATATTTGCATGTATGTTTCTATTTATACATTTACGTTCATAAACTTACTTTATCCACATTTTAGAACCCATAACACAAGTCACTTAAGTTATTTTTATTGTGAGTCTAGAAAAAAAAACAAATTGGCTTTAAAAAAGCACTACACAAGTACACAAAACTAAATAGCATCTAAAAAGTAACCCAAAATTCTTCCCCATAAATAGATATAGCATACGCTTTTAGTGAGAGATAAGGGTGTCCATCTGAGTTGTCAGTGCCGGACAGCGGCCAGCCGCGACGTCACTAGTAATCCTGACGCGACTTTTGACGTCGCAAAACGTCGCTGTCGCTGATATGTCGTGTCGGATAAGTCTGTCTCTTGAAAAGAAAATGTTTTCGTGTTTCATATTTATTAAGTGGGTTTTGAGTTGGAATTAAAAGTAAATGTGTGTGTGTATTTTGACATTGCATGTTCTTTATATCCGTATTAATATATTCTAATATTATATATTTATGATATTCTATATATACCCACAATTATATTTTTAAGACTTCTTAACAATTTTTTTTCTAAAGTATTTACGGGGTTTTTTTTTAATTTATTTGACTATTTATTTTAAGTTGTTGTGAGATTATTTATTAATATAGTCTCATTTGGTATGAGAAACGTTTTCTTATTTATTCATTTATTAGTCTATATAATTAAAATTAGCATTCATAAACCAATAAGGTCAAGTTGCAATCTGCACTCACTTTTACTATTTTCGTGTTCTGTCAAATTACTTGTGATTTTTTATACCACTTAGGTGGCAGACAAGCACGCGGTCCAGCTGATGGAAAGTGGTTATCGTAGCCTGTGGCCGTTTGCAACACCAAAAGCGTCACATGTTTGGTGCCGACAATATAGAGGAGAGGGCCAGGGGGGAGAGGGGGAGAAAGTTAAGAGATCTTTATGTTAAGATTTTTTAACTTTACTGCATATACGTTGATACGTATTTGTAGTAAAGTTATATTATATATATTATATTGATCTGATAAATTAATTATTTGTAGTAACTTGATGTTACTACAAATAATTAATTTATCAGATCAAATTTGATTTTAAATAAAATAAAGTGGAGTCATCATTACATTATTGATAACACACTTGTACTATATAACAAAAAGTTCCACCAAGATCAGACAACAGTATAAATACTCTGAAGTCATCATTATTTCTCAAATACCAACCTAATTAATAACGAAGTTAATTTTTGTTACATCCACAGATCACAGGCCGATATTAATCTAACCTAACACTAACACGACACGGGGTAAGGGTGACCATTCTTCATTAGCACAAAGGAGCTGGCCTTTTGTCTCCACTCCATTCATTTGCAATTGTTCACTACACTGAGTGAAAACCCAACTGACCTATTCTGGACTGACGAAAACTATTTATAAAGTATTTATAATACATACATAAAAGGTTTAGGTAGAAGTGTATTAAACACCAACATTTTGCCAACTTAGATTTTCGGTCCCATGTAATAGGGGGCGAGGCTATTGCTGCTAATCTGACACTTTGTAAAAAAAATGAGTATGCCGAAAATAAATTCCTAAACGAAAATGTTGCAGCTAAATAAATTTGGAAAAAAAAAGACCCGATTCTTTCCTATGTGGTGTAAATGTATTAGTAAGTATTTATAATGACTGTGGTAATACTAGGTTTTTCATGGGCAAAAATCATCTTCTTTTTTTATCGTGCGCAAAATCTCCACGGATACCGCCTCCTCCAAAACCGATGGAGGTGATTATGTCGGACTCGAACCGACCAAAACGCACGCCGTCCAAGGATCCTTGATTGCCGGAGGTGTGATTATACAAGACATATCTCTCGCACCCCGGCAGACCTGGGGACATCTCTGTTAAGATGACCTTCTTCCCCCAATGTGGGGACCATGGTGTCCCCCTAGCCCCTGGGGGGTGGCAAAAATCATCTAGATTTTATTTCAACCGTATGTACTCTTATCGTCTTTTACGCTTAAATCTTCATGAATATAAATAATAAATTAGTCCATTGCTGGACATACACCGCCATAAATGTATGTAATTCGTATCAAATCGCCTTCGTATAATTTTCTTCGTAATATCTTAATTTTGACACAAATCTCCCTTTAAATCCCAGCTCTCAACTGTGTTCACGAGAAAGCCGCCTCCAGAATAGGTCCGCTGTCGTCCAGCCGTGATCCCTGTCAACAAATCCACAATACAAGCTGACTCGTTGTCACCCCAGTTCAACAATGCAATGATTAACGACTACTTCTTGTATTTCGCTATTGAGGCTTCGATCCTATGTCCTACTTGGACATTTTTATAGAAGCCTCGAGCAATATAGACTAAATAACTGGTTTCGAGGGATGAAATTTCAGTGCTTACTCATTATCCGTTGAGTAGTAATTTAAGATTTTTTTTGAGTGTCACGTCTTAAGAAGACATCGAATGAAGATCGACCGACTACTTGGTTCCCAGGTATATAAACTGTCTGCCACAAACAGTGAGCGTCGTTATTACGCGTACCAATATAAAATACTAGCTTTGGACCGCGGCTACGCCCGCGTGGACAACGATTATCGCATTGTACGACTCTGCTCAATTCTCTACTTGCTTTTTATCCTACTTCTCCTTGCTGTCATGACAACGGAAATAGTTAGCGATATTAGCACCAGTGTATAGAAATCTACCGGATGATGATGATACCCTTGAATGGTAGCGTGATGATACATTGCCTATGTTATTTCCAGATATTGTAACTTTTTATAGGTGAACGCCACCTAGACCTATCATAAGCATAGTTTAACTAACTTGTATTATGGGTTCTGCGGATAAACATACTCAATACTTTTTTTATAAATACCCACATTATTATACATAGAAACACCCAGACCAATGCAATTATTCAGATTCATGCACACAAATATTTGAAGCACTGAGCGGGAATTAGGTTTTAGACGCAGCTGGAAATTCACTACAATTTTGATAAAAAAAAATAGGCAACTCATATCTAAAGTCGACAATCAATTCAATTATACCTGTACACTGTTACAACTCGGTACTATCTAAAGCTAGTGACAAAACAAAGTTGTTGTCGTAAGCTCAGCCGCCTTACACTGGTTTACGTCGCCTCGCACCGGTTCATACCGGTTCGTACCGATTTAGACGAAGTTAACTTTAGTTCCTGGATTTAACGTTGAATAAACTTTGTTGTAAAACCTTTTGTTGAATGAATTTATTGGATCAAAATCGGTTCATCCGTTCGGGAGCTACGACGCCACAGATACACACACACACACACACACACACACACACACACAGAAACGTGAAACTTGTAACACCCCTTTTTAAGATACTGTGCGTTTTAGTAGGTTCGACATAACCTCCCCACTGGCTCTGGCGGGGGTGTATCCGTGGGCATTTTTCGCATGAAAAAAAAATGGTTATTGTACCTTCGGTTCCGTTAATACCGTTATTACAACTCATGGAAACATTTACAAAATTTAGGTATATAGGGCTCAAGAACTATTTCAAGACCATAAATAAATAAAAAATAAATGTTCTAGAACAATCTACACAACGCCACCTAGAACCATGTTAAACATAACTTAACCAAGCTTGTGTTATAGATCCGCAGATAAACATACTTAGAGGCTTTTTTGTAAATACATATATATTATGCATGGAAACACTCAGACTAATGCTAATATATACTACACAAATATTTGCTCTGAGCGGGCATCGAACCCGCGCGTCCTGCGTAGCAGTCACATTCACTACTAGGTCGTTAATTGACATGCAGCTTATTCACATTTCTTTTGTTCTTATACCTTATATCTTAATACTTTTCACTAAACTTTGCAAAGCTACAAAGATATCAAGAATGCAATGGGCCACAGCAAGCACGCCGCATTAAGTTCACGGTGGCCATCTTTACGGGGACATTGGGGACGTTTCCCACAGGGTACAGCATTCAGTGTTCTGGCATTTAGCTAAAAGGGTACAGTGATAGGTGTATATTTATTTGATGACTATGGTTGAGTGTTTTTATTAGACATTTAGGGTTCTGTACGAAAATTACGATATTAATACTTAAAAAAATGAATATTATACTTTGTAAAATATAGCTTGGGTCCTATGACAGATGTCAAAATCAGGTTCATAGGGATGTCCGAAATTCGATGAAAATATCGATACTACCAGCTATTATTGATGCATGTTACATATAATTAGGTTTAATTTAACTGTATGTAGGTATTTAATTGTAATGAGAACGGAATATACGTAGCATACAAGGCGTCGGCACTAGTACTGATGAGAATGAGTGGAGTGGATCAGTGGAAGTTCATATCAAACAAGATGTTAGCGCGTGTATCTTATGCCTATATCATGGCCCAAGAGCCAAACGCGGCGTGTCTTCTTACAAAATCCAAAAACAGGTTCAGGGCGTTGATGGATTGAATGTAGGATTTTATTTACTCAATATTATTTAGGATCAAGTATATTGAAATATAAATATTATTATGATATTAAAATACCTAAGCAATAAGATTAAATTCTAATTATTTTTTTCTTATATTAATTTCAATTTTAAATTAAGCTTTATTCAAAATATGGATAGTTCATAGTATGTGGTCACGATGATTAATCGCCCATCACTAATTAGCTCGGTATGCCCATAAAGTATGACATTGACAGCTACTACATTCAATAATAGAAAATTCAAGACTTCATGTGCGGGATTTCACTGACAGCTGTCATAGGACCCAAGCTACATTTTACAAAGTATAGTAATCGAAATTACTGAAACTTAACCACTATCTCGTCATTACTGTCAAATATATAAAATAAAATCTCGAATGCTTCAGATGTGGTCCGGTAGTCAAAGCGTTTTCCCTGTACGAGCCTGGTTGCCAATTTCCGTCAGAACATTATTTTAAATTTATTAAAAAAATGTCACTGATTTTATAATTTTCTACCCTCTAATAACCTCAAACACCGATAGACTCATCCAATTACATACAAAGCGCAACACAATAACTGAAATCCATTAACTAATCGTTTACGAGAACACGACAAGTGGCATATCGCGCACACCACAAAGCAACCGTGACAGCACAAAGTTTGCGAACCGGATTGCGCCGGTTCCGGGCGGATTATACCGGTTCATGCGCCGTGCCACCGGTTAGAAGCGGTTAGAGGTGGTTAGCGCTAGTTAGTCAGGTGAATCTCCCGCGGTGCGAGGCTTACTATCGAATTATTGTCTTTGTGCAACTAGGTACGCGTTTTGAATGCCAAAGTTAATGCTTGACTTTCTATTGTTTCAATGATATTTAGAGTTTGGAATTGTTCAATTCCACGCTTTTTCAACGTATCTACAATATAAAGCCATACAGCAATTTTTACGTGAACTGTGTTTCAATAAGGTGCAAATAAGTCGATTATATCGCGGAAAACTCTAAATAAAACTCTGTACAAACCCGTCTGACCAGCGTAGAGCAAAGGGCCAAGGCCTCCCAACATTGCACACTACTGGCCATTGAAGTCTATGGCCAGTATAATGGACTGCGATAGCCTAATTGAATGAATTATATGAACCACACCGAAACGTAAATATTTATTTCAAAGTTTAAAAAATAATTTTGGTAGGTATAACTTTCTTACAATTATTTATACTGTGGATGGATAGGAATTGATGGAGCTCACTTTTATACATAATTGATAACACACTTGTACTTCTCCACACTGTATTTATTATTGCACCTAACCGGTTTCGCCTTGCGGCACTGTGTTGTGTTGAGTGTGTTATCTATCATGTATAACGATAAGTTCCACCAAGTGCCATCAATTAACAGTATAAATAATTATAATAATTGTAAATTAAACGAGATGTATATCACAGAGTGGACATTTTCAAACGTCCATGAAGTATGATTTTTTTTTAATGTGTCGTGCCAATAATTGACTTGTTTTACAGAGGTCTTGGGTGGTACAGCTGGAGGTTGGGCCCCACAATCACAGGACTCTTGTGATCGCTCGATATTAATACGCATTATAAATGAGAAAGTTTTTAAATACATTCGTATATTTCTTACTCAATCACACATAAATGGTTGAATTGATCTAATGTTAGTATGGAATAGGCTTTTTAATTCGTAATTAACGTCCCATGGATGACGAAAACTGGATCAAAATTTCACGCATCTAGCGCAGTTTTAATCGCTCAACAGAACCAGCTCTCTCCTATCTCCGAACACACCGAATCCATTTCAAGACGAACATACCACTATCATCAATCTATGTAAACAGGCTCAGCACAGCCTCTTAAATCAATGGGTCTTTGTACAGGTACTTTAGAGCATCGAGAGCATTTGATTTAATATAATGGCTATGTGGGAACATTAGACGATCAATTTGCCATCAATTGTCCTGTTAATTTGCAGTAAATACTATATAATCCGCTCGGTTGTCTGCCGGTGGATTTGACATCGTATACTATGATTACTATAATATAAATGAGACGTCCTAAATATGGACTACTTTTGGGATTAGGCTTCACAGCTTAGAACATCGATGTAGTGTTACTAATATTTACTTAACATAACATAAACTCACGCCTATATCGAAATCGCCTAAGTTCAAAGTCAAGCAAGTCAGCTCGATGATATGCTTATTATACGAATTGTTGAAAAGTAGAAAAAGTTCCACTTTTCAACAGTTCAACCTTGTAGGATCCTGTTTTTTATATCGATCTCATCAAACTGTCTACACCTTTTTTTATCGTGTGCAAAATCCCCACCTCCACCAAAACTGATGGAGGTGATTATGTCGGACTCGAACCGACCAAAACGCACGCCGTCCATTGGTCCTTGATTGCCGGAGGTGAGATTATACAAGACATACCTCTCGCACCCCGGCAGACCCGGGGACATCTGTGCTGAGATGACCCTCTTCCCACAATGTGGGGACCATGGTGTCCCCATCTAGCCCCTGGGTATGGGATGGCATTTTGCGCCATCGCCGTGGCCAGCTTCTGCTAGGGTGACCGGCGGCTCCACCCGCCCGCAAACTGTCAACATCTTATCTAATTTCAAGCTATATTTTTGACATCATCAAGCCTAGAGTGAAAAGGTACTTCTTCTGTTATTGGCTTTATAGAAATGGCATTGTAAAATACACTTGGTATGCTTCTCGATACACTTAATAAGATATATTGTAAGATAACGCTATGATCACTAAAAGAAAATCGCGCTAGTTACACTATTTATAACTCAAGAACGTCTGTACCGATTTGGCTGATAATTGTTGGTGAGATAGCTTAGAACCAGGACACGGCCATATTATACTAATGGGACCCCCGATAAATAGAAGGTGCAGTGGGAACGGAATCAGGAACGCAAGTGAAAATTTCAGAAAATAATAGAATCTGCATCGTGAGTTGAGAGCAAAAATACACGTGAATATTTGAATAGAAGGTGCAGCGGGAACGGAATCTAAATTCCAAGAAGGCAGAAAAAATATAGTGGTACGTACAAAGTTCACCGGGGCAGCTGGTTACATTTAATTTACTTAATCTTTATTTAAAGTGGTTTCATTTAAGGAAAACGTAAGAAATAATAAATCCTCGCTACTAAAAACATTCCAATATAAATTTAAATTCATTCCTTAATTAAATAAAGCCCATTAAACATACCATCACTTTTTCTTAACGAGTTACATCCAATTGATTGCCCCTAATACAGCCTTCCAAGCCAGTACAAGGCCTACAAATTGGAGGGCTATATCTCAAGGCGACAACGGCCTATCAATAAGGTTACCAGGCCTTCGTCTTGCCAATACAGGCGCCGGTAAATTGAGACGGCCGATTTACGAGCCGACTGTACATTGAGGTATTAGTGCACGAATGCTTGTTGCTTGAATTAGTGTATATTGCTCGATATTGCACTAATTGAGAATAACTATAAAACGTTACTGAGTCATTTTAATAAAAAATACTTGCAGTTTTTACTTGCTTGGCTATCTAATATTAAAACAAGAAGCGAAAATTTTGAATACATTATTTTTACGAAAATTGCGGGTAAAAAGTACACTAACTGATTTTTTTAAATTATGCAATAAAAACATTATTTTTCGCACGTTTAAGTCAGTTTTTTTTTCATCAAACATTGTTTCCTACCAATTATACAGTCCTCAAGTAAATATATAGAATCAGAATATGTCACAAGTACTAAGTAAAGTACTTATATACAATTTATGCCATTTTGGTATGACATGCAGCGTCTATATTATTTGTCTATAGTTATTGCACTCTTGTGACCTATTACTAATTACACTGTGCATGCCACTGGTCACTACCATTGCTTGTATTAAACACATCGGGATTTTACCATGTAAATAATACCTTATTAATGGTAGTGACCTGTTGCAAGCGCCAGGACTAACACTGGTGGTTAAAGGTGTGACACGCAAAAGAACTCGAACGAGGTTAGAGTATTCTTAAAATTGTGAGGCCTTTGTCCAGTGTGGACAGCAACAGGTCCCGGGTCCTTTACGCGGGGCGTTAAAAAGCATCTGATGAGGTCGTCAAGCTGAGCACTACCATTCTAACACGTGAACGTGTTTGTAATGGTGACCCTCTTTCCTGAGACTTTGCTTTCAGCTTACCATCACGCGAGGTGAAGTCAAATTGACGTATCGTAAATAAAAAAAAGTAATTGATTGATTGAAATCACGGCTTTTATATCAATTCATACCTCGGCACACACAAGATTAAGAGTAAGTAAGGTGCGTCTCAAAACATCAATATAAGGTACTCGTATCCATTGACCCCTTCTCCTCCCTAAAAGTAAATTACGTCTCAAAACATCATATCATAAGGTGCCCGTACCCATTGATCCCTTCTCCTCTCTAAAAATAACAAACATTGTTCTATTTTTACCACAATAATATAATTAAAGTATCAAAAGTTGTGTCAAATCGTGATGACGTTGTCAGGCTGATTAACCCCGCGGCATAACGTGACGTCATCAATATGCATGAGCTGCTCCAGATACCGTCAGCTGGAGTATTTTTAAACCATGCCCATATTTTCGTCTGAAAATGAAGATAGGGGATATAGAAAACATTTTTTTTATGAAATTTTCAGGCGTTAATAAGTTACTTTTCCAAATCGATTTTAAATTTGGATAAGTGAAATCTAGACGGAACTTGAATACGCAACCAGTATCGTAGAGAGAATGCTCTGGTGCTCAGATGAGATACTATATATAGCACGTTAGCATTAGATATTCTCCTTTAAGTTTTAGAGGGTGATGTTAGAGCCATCTACCGACAATCTTACGAACTATCGAAAACAATGGAACGATTTTTTAAAATATTAAACATTTTTTATACGTTATTCATAGGTAACACTTGTACTTCTCCACTGTATTTATTATTGTACCTAACCGGTATTTTTTATCACTCCACCCAATTAATAATTTTTCTTTGTTTTCCCTCGTGACGTTCACATTTCTTATTGCGCGGCGGATATTATTTCATAAGACAGGCTCAAGATATTTATTTTTTCAAATCATTTTTTTTATTTTTGTAGCATAGGTTACACAAAAGATATTACAATAATAATAGAACAAACCATGTTCCACCAACGGCATACAAAATATTGAAGTTAAATAACACAAAATAGATTCTTAAAGATGTATACATGCAAAATTCAAATAACGTAACGTAAAAACAATCAATTTCAGAATTATCAAGTCCCATGAAAAAATGTCAAAATAGAAACTAGGTATGTCAATTGTTATAATATTTTGAATCATTTTATACATTGTAATAGTCAGAGTTTTTTTTGTGAATTTGAAATCGAACCCAGTTATTAAGGAGGGACGTAGGAAGCCTTCCAGAAGAGCGAAACCTCTGTTCGGGCCCGCTCCATGAGTAGCAGCGCTGCCGTGAAACAATTTACTACACAATGATAGCAACTTCAAAATGCCGTCGATTTGATAGAAGATCCAGTTATACGCCAACCCAAAAACCACTACACTACTAGAACTAAAATACCTTAAACTCATTACCTGATTCAAGATCCAACGTCAAACTAACCCACATAAAATCACGAGCCAAATCACAAATATCAGTAAACAAAGCCCACCTGTACATAAACATTGCAGAAGAAAGCAAAACGTATGTGGCATATCGACGGTAAAGCCCCGTACAAATCTGGCCAGTGGATAGCGGGGCTGATCGACAAATCCAGCAGATTACGCGCTGATACCGGGGCATGTTTATGAGACAGTCGCCGGACTGTGCCGGACAGCGGCCGGTGGACAGGGCTGTCAGATTCTTAATGGTAAACGTGTGGGTAGATTTTTTTGAGTAATATCAAAAGAGGTAATGCTTCGGTAGTTGCATAAACCATACGAAATATGATTTATCGTTAACTTTTAATAATTAATGGACTTGATGTTATACAGAATGGAAAATTAGGCTGTAATTCGAACATTTGGAAATGTTTCTAAATTTCTTTTAAGTATCATTTTAGGGTCGACGCGGCGCGATTGTGACGCCCTTGATGTTGCACACGTCCGCTTTACGTCAACCATCAGGTGGGCTGTGTGCTTGTCTGCCACCTTAATGATATAAAAAATCACAGCTCAGGCCACCATCTAATGATCAAATCAGTTAAATGCAGTGGGCAGTGACTTCTATTTGTATTCAAATTCAAATTTAAATAATTTATTTCAACCCCTTTAAGGTCACTTATAATATATCGTTCACTTGAAATTAAACGAAATAGTACAAATAAAATCATACTTATAATACACATAATTATCTATTGTAGTATATAAATATATCGCACACCTAGATCTAAACTGGAACAATTCAAAAATTTGGGATTTTGAGTTATCCTTATATTCGAATGCGCAGTGATGAGACGCATCTACCAAAATAACAGGTTCAGCAAAAGCTTGAGAGGGCCGGAAACTAGATGGCGTTAGCTTTTTTTATTAGAATCAACCTATGTGAGTCGCTCTCACCAAAACAAGTGTAATGTCAGTTGGCTTTCACTAATTGTTGACAGTGCACGTGCAAACATAAACGAAAACACGGACATTTTCAGTTGTTATAGTTTTGGTGGACAAATAGACTTGAATTACTTGAATTGTTACACTATTCGTGAATTATTTTGTCAAATTATTTGAGATATTTTATCTTGTTCCAGTTTTGTTGGAAAAGGTGATTGAATATTTTTTTACTGGTTTATTATTTATACAAAATTACCAACCTAAAGTGTAACAAATAAAAAAATAGAGGTTTTCTATAATATTAATGATTGATTTTTAGCTGAATTTTATATAGTCACATTTTATGACTGTATTACAAGCCGAAATAAACTTGTGTTTCATAACTTCCCATACAAAAAAAAACAGCTATGCGTTTTTTTCGTCTCCTGAAAAAATGAGTTTTTTGAGTTGTCTCAGTTTAGATCTAGGTGTGCGATATGTGCTGTTTAGAACAAACACAATACATGGGTGAAGCGCCAGAAAAGTTTCGAATTTTGTATTTTGAATTTTGGAATGGCACTCAGGACGTCAGATTTGTTAAACCCGAATATTTCTTCTACAGTACAACATACCTCATTCTAATTTTAAAATCGTTTCATAAAACCTCATTATTTTTTTAACACGCTATTAATAATTACAACTTTATAAATCGTTTAAAAACAACACGCCCTATTCTAATATGCCACAACTATTATTTATATTTCATATGGAACTTTCAAACCAATTATTTAAGTAGGTACATCTCAAATTAAATGACTCAATTAGTCCATCGCAGTCCACTGCTGCACACCTAATACATATTGGGAGGCTTTGAACTACTGTTTCCACACTACCCAGACGGGTTGATACAGGCTTTTATTTCGAATTATCCTTCTCTCGCAGTGATATCGTCTGCATATTTTTCCGTTTGATGCCTTTTGCGCTACTTTTCGGATAAGATGGTATAGTGATATTCTCTCTTCATCACCATGAGGGATTAGTATACCTATTACTAACCAATTACTTTTTATTACGCGAATTGGGGCGCAGGTTGAGGAACAAAACTGGTGACTCGCTCCGCCTCGTACCTGGGCACCTTTGCCCCTGGTACTGTGAGCGGCGAGTTAATTGATTGAATTTGACGACGTGTATCAATTGTAATAGCATTTTTATGTAAATAATTAAATCTAATAAAGATATTTATATAAATATTATTACTTCATATAACATAACAATTTCTTATCAAAATCATGCAAAATAAAACTCATAAGCCCAATATCTAAATTAAACTCGCCAAAACCTTTTATTTGAAAATACAATACTAAAACCACCTCAACCCCCTCCCTCCCCCCACTTATCAGACAGCGCAATAAACTGCCGAAAAACTACCCCTAGATAAAATTTAAACAAAAGTATTTCGTATCTACCGTTGGTATAAAATGTAAATGTGTCTGGCAACCCTGCTACCCATCGAGATAGAAGGAAGGTAGTCCGTATAATATTTCGGCTTACAAAACGAGTCCAAGTTTTAATAGTGTGTCCCCATGTTTATGTTATGGCCTCTGTATCGGAAGTATGAACCTGTCCTTAGGGACCTGATATAACGTAGATGGAGTTTTTGGACGAATTTGCTTCTTTTTTATGATATCTTGATATTGTTT
Organism: Pelosia muscerda; assembly: GCA_963691645.1. Classification (NCBI taxonomy): domain Eukaryota; kingdom Metazoa; phylum Arthropoda; class Insecta; order Lepidoptera; family Erebidae; genus Pelosia; species Pelosia muscerda. Next base: position 18,898,882 of record OY829102.1, on the reverse strand, counting down.
GATGGCCAGTTTGTGATCATAAATTATAGTTGTAAGTCTGGTGGTAGCCTCTTTGGTTGTAAGTTGCCGTTATTGCAACTTTAACTTAACTTCCCAATTTTGAGAGGTAGGTAACTCTGTTATACAATTAGTTGTGGTCGTTACATCATATAACCAGTGAAAAACAATTAGGTATGTATAATTTTTTTCCTAATAAAATTGGAGTTAAACTTAACTTTTTACATCTAATTTCTTATTAACAACAAAAACATAATAACTCAATAGAGGAGTTTTGTAGATTGAAATGTCAGTTATTATAATTTAATTCAATGTATAATAATTTAGTAACATTTTTAGATATAACTATGTATACATTTTCATTTTTATATTTAATTTGAATTTTGTTTTGCATGACATCTTTTAGCACGTATTTTAATTCGTGTTTAGAATATAAGTTAGATATGAGTATGATTTCAACTCAATGTAATATTGTTAAGAAATAAAAATAAAAATAATGTATTATTGAAATTAAAAAACAATGGGAGTTTCGAAATTTGAAAAACTTGTAACAAGTCAATGAAATCGGTATCGTGGAAAATCACCAAGAGGTTCTATGCAATGATATACTTCATTTGGTTTATTGTTATGTTATGCTATGAAAGGTAAAACATTATTGCTGGGACAGACTGTATGCGGAGGGCGGAGAATCGGGAGTAATGGCGCACATTGTGAAAGGCTTATATCCAGCAGACCTTTAACTAGCCTATTGCAGTTCACTACTCGACAGGCCTTACTCAATGTTCGGAGACTTTTTGACTTATTGTTTCCACGCTGACCAAGTGGGTTGGTACAAAACACGAATGACAAGGTTGTTACTTCGAGTTTTCCTTCTCTCGTAGTGATATCGTCTGCGTATTTTTCCGTTTATCGCCTCTTACGACACCTTTCGGATGAGATGGAATGGTGATACTCCATCACCACACCATGCACTGCAGTAGTATTTTTTTATATCTATGAATGTTGCAAATTATTTTTGTTTTCTATACCTCGTAAGTGGCAGAAAGGCCCTAATGTTAAATGTCACCTTATAATACGAACAGTTAAAGCACATTTTAAATAAATAAACACATTTTTATACACATTTTTTTATCCTTTTAAAACTGAAACCCATCTGTAAATATCTAACATTATGTTTCTGTAAACTTTCTACATATGCATAATATTATACAATAACCCAACAAAAACGAACCCAAAAACCTTAATGAACAAAACAAACGATATGAAACCGATTACATTACCCGACCGTACACGTGTAACTACACAGGGCCGGTCATTACGCATAATCGCCGGGCAAAAACTACAAAAGCCGTAATTATTTACAACAACCGGACGTGTGGCCTACGTTTTAAAACTACCGCCGCGCCGGTCCGGCCCGGCGCGGCGGTGCGTCCCATCAAAGTCAGATAACGTGGGCCACTATGAGAAGGCTTGTTTATTGAGAGGATGTCAGTCCTTTGGCCATGTTCGGAATGGGAGACTAAGAACACGATGCACGGCGAATTTTATTATAATTAAATTTCGGTGGGTGGTTTCTGGTTGAGTAGAATTTGGGCCACCCCCATCTCTTACCATGTGGGAAGACATGTCGTATAAGGCGATTAAGGGATTGATTTACCATCAGACAGATATATTGAGCCCAGACTCAGCTTCAGATGCATAGCTCGAGTTAACAATCGCGCCCAGAATATGGCTATAAGCTACATATTAAGTAGGATTAAGAAACACGCCAAAAAAAATAGCAGAATCAGTCGAGCTGATTCTATTCCCACTGCACCCTATATTCAAATAACCCCGTATATTTCTATTTCCGATTCCCGCTACAGGTAGGTCTTATTCATTTGTTTAAATTTTCACATGTGTTTCTGATTGCTATTTAGTCGGGGCCTCATAAGTATGCTATGTCCGTCTCCTGGTTCTAACCTACCTCCTCCCTAATTTTCAGCCAAATCAGTACAGCTGTTCTTGAGTTATAAAATTGGTGTACCTAACACGACGTTCTTTTATATACTCCTGATATTGGCGTAAAAAATACGATTTTGCATTTTTCACAATATTTACTCTTCATAGTGTCATTTAACACTATAATTTCATAAAAAACCTTACGTTCCAAAAATCAAATGATGCCATAATGCGAGTTCATGCTTTTTCATTTATTTTTTGTTTCATTTAGCTTTACTAACACGATAGAGAGTGAATAACGCTAGTTAAACGGTATAAAAAATATTAAAAAAATTCTAATCGTATTTGTTATGCCAATATGTTGTGTACCTAATTACTACCAGGGGCGTTCGACTATGGGAGTGTAGGGGACACCCAGCATATAGATATGGAATGTATTTCTGGCATAAAATATAATCTACAAAATGTTTTCTTAACTGTAATCAGGTAGCCGAATATGAACACGCAGTTAGGCTATATATCCGGCGATAAGGCCTTTTGTATCTCAAAATAAATAAAATAGCTTAAATACGAGTATGTCCGGCCGGGACGCCAATATGGCCGACCGGGGTATAACAGATATACCTACGTATTGAAATTAATTCCATAGTTTCATTACATATTGTGTAATTTCGTATGAAGTTCTATATCTGTTTGAGGTAAGGTTGAGGTTATATTCTGTTAATCAATTTCTTTTTTAATTGTATTGTACAACGTAAAAAAGTAGTTGGAGCCCTCAAAAGTCCAACCAGCCTAACTTGGAACTTCGATATCGCCATTGGTCATTAGACCATTGGTTGTGGAGGTCAGATGACAGTCGCTTCACGGAAAATATCGAAGTTCAGCCGCATCACAGTTAGACTGGAAAGCCGACCCCTACTGAGTTGGGAAAAAAGGTTCAGGGAATGATGATGTACAACGTAAAAAATTAACGTGAAAAAAAACCGCAGTAGCCTAGTAGTATGGGTAATGGACTGCTGAGACGAAGTTTCGGGTTCGATCAAAAATTGTCGATCGAAAATGAAATAAATAAAAAAAAAATCCCAGGTTTTACCATGGCGCACACCTATGACTTTTCCGTTTTTCGCCATTCGATGCTTTTCGAAGTTATGTGTGTATTATCACAGGTTTATAAGTGCCCGATTAATGGCAATAGGCTCGCCACCTATTACATTGGGACCTAAACATAAACTGGCGAAATATGAGTGCTAGCACCTCAGCCTACCCCTTCGGGGATATAGGCGTGAGTTGAACCCGAGACCTCGTCTCAGCTGTCCGTTACCCATAACAATAGGCACCAGTACAGTACTAATATTGTAATAATTATTATAACTGTATCATTACAAACCCACGATATTTCTGCCAAATTCTGTTGCCTAGATATTGAACAGCGGTTTGGCACGAAGAGTAAGGCAATAAATCATCTATTATTGCCCCTTTGCTATTATCAGAATATAATCTAACATTATTCTAATTATGTAACACAAATTCGGTTACATGTTAATTTGTTTTTTATACCACTTAGGTGGCAGACAAACTCACGACTCACCTGATGTAAAGTTATCACCATAGCCTATGGACGTTTGCAATACAAGTGGCGTCATACCCGTGCTGCCGACCCTGTGGAAACCTCCTAATGCTCTTTTTGAAGAACCCCATATTGTATTCGCCTGGGAAAACCACAATAGGGGGTAAGCCTATTGCCGCTAATCGGGCACTTTGTAACAAAAAATGGGTATGCCAATAAAAAAATTCTAACCGAAAATGTTGCACTTAAATAAATTTTGACCCGATTCCTTGCTAAGGTGTAAATCACAAGAAAATTAATTACGTGCTTAGCACAAGCACTATCAATTAACGTCTTGAAGAGTATCGGACGGTGATATCACTGTGATATGCAGGTGATATCACTATGAAAGAAGGAAAACTGGAAATAAAACCTTGCACCAACCCGTCTGGTAACTAAGCTTCCTAATTAGTGGACTGCGATAGGCTAATTGATAAATACTTGTTTGAGTAACATTCATGAACGTTGAGATTATTGTGCATAGTTAGAAACTGACATATATCCAGTAGCAGACTGAAATCTTGCTGCAAAACTGGTACCCGTTTTAAAATACTCCATTTTAACATCCACGGATAGGTTTCTATTATAAGTCCTTCTTCTTTCGTGTCAAAGATCTAGCTATGTTAAGACCATTTTACAATAAAATCTTGCCATGTCGACCGCACCATCAATGACTCCATTCAGGTCGTCTTCAGTGCAGGAGGCAGGTCATAAGGGGCACGAAACTAAGTGAGTCATGAACTGCACGGAGGCAAGCTCGGGTCTTGCACTATAATAGATATTTCCTTCATCCCGCTCATTTTTGCCCGAAAAAACAAATATTGAACAAGAAAAAAAGTAAAGCTAATAACAGATACAACGAAAATCAGCAAAACAACAGCTGCTTTGAAACTTTTCACAACTGATACCAATGCCATCCTCGCTAATAACAATAAAAATAAAAAACTTTAATAAACACCGAAACACGAGGCTGAATTCGCAAAAACACCCCGGCGTATTACTGCCCCTTAACTCGACATAATTACGGTCATTTCGTGTCATCTTACCCTTAACGAGATCATCAACACGGCGCCACCGTGGAGCTAGGAAGAGGAGTGTGCTCACTGTGGTTTTGCCCACTCTCTCATATCTCTTATAATCCATCAAGAGCCAAGCGGTTTGATGAGTCTTTATGTTTCCTCTGCCGCACCATACGTCTTGGATTTCCTTACCGGCGCACGTGTTTCCTTCTTCCTACAGTCCCGGATCCTTTAAGCGGGGCGTAAAAAAAAGTATCTGATGAAGCCATCAAACTGAGCGCCATCATTGTAGCACTGTACGTGTTCGCAATGGTGACCCTCTTTCATGAGACTTGCCTTCACCTCAACATCAGTGGTGAAGTCAAATTGACGTGCCATAAATAAAAATAAAAAAAGTTCAGGGAGAATCTAGAACGGAGTGAGTCGCAACTAACCACTTTTTGAAAATATATTTTAAGCTACACATGCAAAAACGGTTTAAAAAGGTGTATACGTATAACTGTCTGTGGCATGATAGCTTTCAAATGTCACATTTCAGTTTGAAAGGTGACTTAAAAAAGTGGTGGTTTGTTCAGGTCAGAAGGTTATGTTATAGTTTCAACGTATTTGTTACTTATCTTGCAATGCGAAAATTTTATGGTAAAGGTAGGTTTATTTAGTCTTTAAAAAAGGTTGCCAACCTTAATAAGCTAGGAGCTTCCGTAAAAATTAATATATTCCCAATTAATTAATAATGGGAGGATCTGGAGAGCGAATCGATATTACCTTTCGGATAAAGAAGGACAGTCAAAAATGCAAATGTGCCGTTATTTTATAATTATTTATTGATTTATATCTTCCTATTGCCTGACTTATATTGAAAAAATGAATGCCCAGACGGGACTTGAACCCCCTTGAGTCTCTTCTGATCATTCATTCACGGAACCAAATTGAGTAGTCAATAATAATTGCATTGATAAAACTTCCTAGTAACTTCATAGATATAAAATTCGCAGCTGCAACTTCTAACTCTCATCAAAATTATTCAAGATTATAACATGCCACCTCCATTTTTTCTATGATGGTTGTCGAATAAAGCGTCAAACTATAAATAATATTTTAAATTAATGCTAATGCCGCTGGTTCGCCTAAATGTTGGGTAGATGTTATAACTCAGGGCAAGTGACGCGCGCTGGAAAATGTACGAATTTGCTGCTATTTTACCATTATTTATTATGATTACCTGGGTAAAGGTGTGATAGATAGGCGAACGTCATTGTATTATTAAAGAAATAGTAGTTCTGAGAATAGTAGACGTCATGAGGATCGATAATTATGTACATATACATATCTAAATGTACATTGAGAGTATGTACACTCTACATGTAGGACTCAAAAGTTTCTTGACACCTTAAAATCCATAATCCTTTTACAGTTTAACCAAATGTTTTAAAGAAAATAAGTAAAGTTCATGGAAGTAATGGTCCAAACTTAATTACATTGCATGAACCGATGTTACTATACAACAACTAAGTAATCTTAGAAGCTAATAGATAACAGATCTATTTATTATTGTAATTATGCTTAGGAGACTACTCGCATGATTTTATTTATTTTCTCATAATTTCATAAACTCTATCTAGAATAAAATAAAAAGAAATATTAATTATAATTAGCCACCACTAAACAGCACTTATAAAACGTTATGAGTTAGTAAGCATTTGGACCACCGACCGGTGCAAAACGCGGCCCCGGCCTGAGAAGCCTCCGGCAAGAAACTCAGCGGGCTTTTCTTTTTTTTATGGTCTATTTAGTTTAGTTAAGCTATGCTTAGCATGGCTCTGGGTGACGTTGTGTAGATTATTCTGGAATATTATTTATATAAGTATATAACACACACGTAATCAAAACTATTTTATCTAACATACACACACAACCAAAAATAACCTTTCCCTACTTATATCAAAGCAACAAACCTCAACCCCTCAAGCGCTAATAGCAAATCAAACAGTTGAACACCGCGGTACTTTGGACCCATCCACCCTTACTTGAGTTATTTGCCCAAGTTATCAGCCCACCGTTTATCACTAAAATGTCACATTTAATAATAATTAATGATAATTGCCTTCTAGCTTACGACAAAGGCGATCGGCCGATTCTCATAAGTTATTTCAGTTTAACTTAGAGAACACTTGGAATTTGAGTAGAGAACTGTATCTTGTGTAGTTCGGTGCGAGTGTTGGGCGTGAGGTGGCGTGGAGTCGATATGGACTAAGTTATTCTAAATATCTATTTTATGACACGCTATCTAATATTTTCTTTATGTGGGACACGTCAATTTGACTTCATTTCGCCTTATAGTAAACTAAAGATAAAGTCTCCCCGTTACAAACATGCACAATGATGCAATGGTGGCGCTCATTTGACGGTCCCATCAGATGCTTCTTCACGCCCCGCTTATAGGACTCTGGATTGTAGGAAGAAGTAAACAGGTTCTAGAATGCTGATAAACATACTTAGATACATATGTACATACATCCTTTACATAGAAACACCTACAATTCATGCACACAAATATTTTCAATGAGCTGGAATCTAAATGCGCCTTCTGCGTAGCAATCGCTTTCACTAAAACCACTTCACTAACGTCGTCACGTCAAAACCTATTATTATTATTGTTATATACCATGTTAGTGTTTTTTTTCCTCTTGTGTTTTAATTTACATTACTCTAAAATGTTAAGTTTTAAAGTTGCAAGTCTTTCTTATATATTTAAGTAGTTTTTCTGTGTAGCACAGTTATAAGTTATTTAATTATTTATGTGTATTATTAGTGTAAGTCCATTACTGTCTTGAGGATAGACCTGTGAAGGTGGTGGAATAAGATTGTATATAAATGAATAAAAAGAAATTTTTTAGTGGTTCATGAACTACTCCACGCCACTCCCTATTCTCAGTAAAGTATTCTTAATCACTTAGCATTGGTATTGGTTCACGCGACAAGGTAAACAATATGAAGACTACAACTTGTCCTATAACTCATAGTTACACGTAAGTTGCGCGCAAACGGCTTGCATTGTTTGAGTAGCCAACCGAGCCAGTGTGTCTAGGTCCTAGTTGCCGTCGAAGGGTTCAGTGAATAGCTACCCTTATATATTCAACTATTTATAGTTTTATGTCTACTATCTGTGCGCACTGTAGCACTGCTGAAGGTGCCTCAACAAGCCAACCTCCCCAACCAGCTCCGACGGAGGAGGTATCCGTGGAGATCTTTCGCACGATAAAAAAAAGAAAAGATCGCATCCGAAGTCATCTCAGAGTCCGGGTTCCGCTTATTTCCAGTCTTACTGCGTTGCGATTCAGTCGCACGATATTTTCCGTGAAGCAATTGCCGTCTGACCTCCACAACTTATAATAAACATAGTCGATATCGAAGAATTGCAGACACCAGTTGTTAAACTTTCTAGAACTACAACTAACCGTAACGACTGCAATTAATGTGTGTATGACAACCGGGACCAACGGTTTAATGTGCTCTCCGAGGCACGACCAGACTAGTGCAAATAGCTATATTCACGCTTACAAATATTTGAACGGAGATTTAATTTTTTTCTCTTCTGATGTACTAATTCAACTTCTAATAAGTTCTTTAACAAACAAAGTCTACTGCCGTGGAATCAAAGGGTTAATCGATCGGATGCGATCAGGGGATGTCCCCTTAGTGATATTAGCAAGGTGTTTCGCATTGTCCCACAAGTTTGTACCGATGTTCCGATGAAATTTGTTCCTGAACTCAGTTAATGATGCCGTGTGATAACGATCTTCGATTGACAGAGGTTTGGATTTGGAACAAGCATTTATTTGAATTTGGAGTTGATAAAATATTTAGTTTTTTTTAAATTAAAATGGGATAAATTTAACAAAGTTCGTTACAGTAATGAAATAGATCAGTCCTGAATAGTTGAAATTATAGTGAGTCTAAGTTTTAGAATGTAGATGTTTTAGGAAAAATTTGAGACCCAAATCTGAGGCTTGAAAACGAGTTCAAACACGTACATATTAGTTGAAAAATAGAACAACTATATAATCATAACCCTGTTTTGGTTGTAGTCATTAAATTAAGTCTTATTAAATTTAGTAGGCACGAGTAGTGGATGCTGGCTGTCTTTTGGCCAATCTTAGAATATCTTAAAACAACCCACACGCACGCGCCACATTATTCTTGCGACTTAGCTCCAACCTACGTGCCATTAGGTATACCTATTTCAATGTAAAATAAAAAAACTGAAATTTAATAAGAAGGAAATTTTCAATTGTCCTCAAAATAACCGGGAAAGGCGTTCTCGGTTAAAATTATTTAATGGAAATTGCTTTATCTTCTGTATTTATTCTTTTTCTTTCTTTTCTGAACTAGTTAAATAAAAATTCAGTAATCTAGAATATATCAGTTGTGTAATGTATCGCCGATCTCTTTGTTGGCCTCTCAAATAGACACCGGATTAACTGGGACTATTCGATATCTGATAAAATAAGATGGTCAAGGATATATAGAACTAGATACCTTATTTAAAAGTAACTTTCGTGGCATGACACCAGTTTCAAATGTAACACTATTTTCATTATTTATAAATTACAATACTGTGAGACAGACATACAAACCTCAAGCTATAATTTGAGTCGGTATAAATAATAAATACCTGCTTGTAACTATAATGTAAGAAATAAAATAAATGGAAAAAATACCACGTTCCTTTTTCAAAATATTTATTTATTCAACTAATACTTAAATAAATCACACAACACACTTCTCTACGATATTTATTATTGTACCTAACCGATTTCGCCTTGCGGCATTCTCAAAGTTTTACATTGACAATTATGAGCTTCTATACATCTATAAGCACAAGTGAGTTATCATTAATGTATAATAATAAGTTCTACCAAGTTCCATCAATCGACAGTACAAATAATCGAGATGAAAGTTACTTTATTCCATTTTTATTTTTATGTTATATAATTTGATTCGAAATAAAACCCTGTACCAACCAGTTCAGAAACAGTAATCCATAGCTTTCCCACATTAAAAAGCCTCTGTCCAGCAGTGGACTGTGATATTATGTTGATTATTGTTTGATTGATTGGTTATCTGTTTATTGCCTAATGACTACCGATATACCGTCAATATACCTAAAATAACTACATACATAGTATAAAACAAAGCCACGCTCTCTATTCCTATATCCCTGTCCTTATGTCTCTTTGTATGCTTAAATTTTTAAAATTACGCAACGGATTTTGATACGGTGTTTTTAATAGATAGAGTGATTAAAGAGGATGGTTTATATGTATATAACATTATGCTACAACCAACTGGTGCGGAGCAGAAGTGAAAAATGTTGCAAAAACGGGGTGACGCATACGAATTTTTGCGCGGGTTAGATTGTCATCGATATAATAGTGAATACTCTACTTTCACACCACACACAACATTCTTTTGCAAACCTAACTAGTTTCACCAATTCTCTTGTCACTTCCAAACTTTATACATCTTTCCCCTATCATCATTTTAGGCCTTTTAATATGAGTTCAATGTTATTTAGATGTAATCTCAACACGTTGTATTGAGGTGTATAAATGAGTTCTGTACTGTTACGAAGTTCTATCACTAAGCTTTTGTGTTCGCAAATTTGTTTAGATCGAGGCTGGGTGATCACTTTGGGGAGTGTTCTGGTTTGATTAAGTTTTCTCGCATCATTTGGGAGATGTTTGGAGATTTGAGATAATTAAAATGAGGAGAATATCGACAGTGAGATAGCTTTAGGGAAATAGGGGTAGGTAGTTATTTTGTGATCAGGTGATCTTCTGTAAGGCATTTAAGATATCTGTAATGTCGCGAAGTTGGTAATCATGGGGTACTGTTTGGTGTTTTTTTTTTCGTATGGGTACATTTACAGAACAGAAAACATTGGAATTGATGTCGCCAAACTCACACATAGAACCGTTAATAATATGTTGCATTACTAGTAAACAATAGTTTTGATTGGTCGTATTTATAAACTACCTTTAATACCAAATTGGTTCTAATCATAAAACAAAAACACACTTTTACTGTTTAAAATAGAGATTACTTTGCTATAGATAAAAAGTATTTATGACGTTTCATACTTTGAATCGAACAAGCTTGATAATATTGCGAAACAGTTTAGATGTATGTCAGCGAGTTCTAAGATAGTTATTCTAAACTTTAACACCTTACAATAAGGTTCATATCGTCAATTTTGTCCTTTATTGCGTAAAAACGCAATATGACTAGAACTTACCTGATGGTATGTTGAAGGTGAAGTCTCTGTAAATAAAACTATTACAGAGACCAACATTGTTACAATGGCGGCGCTCAGCTTGACGGCCTCATCGGATGCTTTTTCACGCCCGCTTAAAGGATCCAAAACTGTAAAAAGAAGTAGGCAAGTTGATGATATAATTCACAATTAAAACTTTTTTTATACCGCATAGGTAGTAGACAAGCATACGGAAAATGGTCACCGTGGCTTATGGGCGTTTACAACACTCGAGGCGTCAGTCTCATGCTGCCGACCCTGAAGAAACCTTCTAATGTCCGTCTTGAAGAACCCCATAATGTAGTCGCTTCTTCTTGATTTTATTTGTTCGCTAATTCTAGATTTATTTAGATTTTCGTGTATCACTTTGTTTATTCTTTGTGTACCTAATAATAGAATAGAATTTACAACTCATAATCCGGAAAAATTCCCTTCCGTTCTTGATAATAGGTTCGTCGGAATTTGCTATCAAACTTGTTTCGATATTTCAGCATTAGTCGATTTTTTTAAATCATTACCTGTTTTAGGTGTGGCTCTCATTTTAGTATTTCTTTCAATTGCTTAAAGTTGAAAAATGTTTTTCATATTTAGGTTTCTAATTACATTAGAAAACATGTTTCTAAATAATTATTTTAACTAGTACATCTGGTGGTAATTATATAAACCTAAGGGTGTACCTTTAAGGGTACAAACGAACTGTTTCTTACAAGGCGCTGTTTAATTAAACACTAATTAGTTAACGATTAACAAGTGTTCTGTATCAAGTAATGTGCTGGGTTGCCAGTTATAAGGTGTTTACCCTTGAATTAAGATTATTTTGATACTAAAAAAGCTGTCGTAATTACGTCATTGATCAATTAAAGTGAAATACTGGAATTTTCTTTATTTTATTTGGCATACTATAATTCATGACATACCACATACAAGCTGTGGAACGAACTCCCTGCTGTGCTGCTGTGCGAATTCAAGCGACTATAATATAGGATTCTTCAAGAAGCGCTTTAGAAGGTTTCTGAAAGGTCGGCAGCTCGAATGTGATGTAATGTAATGTAATGTTCGACACGTCCATAGGCCACGATAACCACTTTCCATTAGGTGATATAAAAAACCAGTGGTACCCGTTGGGGGCTTCACATTTTACACATAATAGATGAATAAGACTAACAAAAAACCTATGCAGGTTTTCTCCTTCGGGTGGAACGGTCCGAAAGTAGTTGCTCCAGCAAAATTCCAAAACAAACCAATTATAGCAAGGATCTACTCCTTGATATAAGTATGAAGACATAGGTCGTATAAGTGCAAGTGTATACCTCCGTGGCGTGGCGGTAGTGAACGCGACTGCTACGCAGGAGGCGCGGGTTCGATTCCCGCTCAATGCAAATATTTGTGTACATGAATATGACTATTTGCATTGGTCTGGGTGTTTCTATGTATAATATGTATGTACATACAAAAAAAAAGTATCTAAGTATGTTTATCCGCATTCTAGAACCCATAACACAAGCTAGTTAAACTATGCTTACCATGGGTCTAGGTGGCGTTGTGTAGATTGTCCTAGAATAGAATATTATGGGGGGCGGTGTTTGAATGTTATAGATAATGACTTATATTATACTGCCCATTAGATATTTTCCATCTCACTTTCAAATAGCTATTGATCCAAATATATATATACAAACTTCCTAATTTTCGCAAGCACGTAGCTAACTTTCTAACTCAATCTATTTAGTAAATACCAAAATTTTTTCGATGAATATTCCGGGACATGATAATCTTGGTGCTGGCAACCCAGCTACTTGTTTTGCGTGTCCCGCTCCCAACAAATGAGGTGATCGCGCCCTCCTACAAATTGGCCGCATTAATATAGACAGGAGTAAGATACGTTCGGAAGAAGAGAGTGCGATGTTGAATGAAAATTTAAGTTTATTAAGTTTTAAAGGAAATATCGTCGGTGAGAAAACTGTCAACTATTGACTGTTTTGTTGTTCAAGAAACGCAGTATGTGTGAATGAAAGAAATGTATACTTGAATGATATGATCGCGTCTGTTCGGTCTTCACGGGTCAAGGTCGAGGTCACGAGGTTAAATAATTTAACATCTTAACTCACACCAATATAACACAATCATAATATTTGTAGTTTAGAAAGAAGAAACGTCACCCTTCTCGCAGTCCTAGTCAGTCACATAGCCGTAGTAGTGGTCAGTAGGTAAGTCTTCTGCATTTTGTCTGCGATAGAGGCTGCCTCGGATGCGAGAGTCTCACACGGTCTTTACCCTTGACTCCATACATCTACCACAACATATTCATCACCGCGACACACGGCTCGTGCTTATGTCGCGCTACTAACGGCCATGCTTCGCATCCTTGACAGATATATTAATTAAATTATTAGAAATACTCACCACTAATGGTGTGAACAGTGTTTAATGTGTTGGATGCCTGTGTCGATTCGGTAACGGTGCCTGTCGAACACTCGTCTCGCAAGTTTAGTGTGCTCGGCTTTGGCTTACGGTGTAGTACTGCAGCATTACCGTAATATTATATCGATGTTAAAAACAACAGGTTTCCATAATATCCATATTTCCCTCCAACACAACGGGAGGATCCTCCGACCAGGCAAGGTGATCACGCCTGGCGGGCCGCGGCCCAACGTTTGTCGTTAGGTTGTTGTATGTATATTGTACCAGCGCAAGAACTTCGCTTTTGCGATGCAGGATCCGGAGTGACGTAGTAGTTAGTCTTGCTGTCGTTAGATGTTGCTGGGTACATGTGGTATCGCCACAGATACTTTCTTATACCACTTAGTTCGCAGATAAGCGGTCGGTCCACCTAATTGAAGGAAGTGGTTACCGTGGCCTATGTGCGATTGTAACACCAGAAGCATGGGGCATGTCGTGCTGCTGTATAGAAACGTTCCAATGTCATTTTTGTAGAAGTTGTAGAAGGGTGGGAAAAGGTGAAGGTTAAAATAGCTTGTGAGCAGTCCGACTAGGGACGTTACTCCACCCTACAGAATACCATGGCTAATATTAACCTTGTATTGTGTTCCCGGCTATGAGTAATATCTCACCATAACGCCATAACTCACTGGCTAATTTTTGTTGCGTCAGTGGGAAGATCAATTTGTCTCCTGCGCTGGCAGACTCTGCTCTAAACCTTCACCTCTCTTTCCTCTCGCCTCTTATGTAAAAAAAGCATTACAAGGTTCCTATAGGGTCGATAGCATGAGTGTAACGCCTTTAGTGTTGCAAACGTTCTAAGGCCACTGTAACCACTTTCCATCAAATAGGCCACGTGCTTGTCTGCGATCTAAGTGGTAAAAAATATCACCGCATTTATTTCACATCGATACTATAAATTTCCTTATTTAAGCACCCTTACTACACCGCGAGCCCCCGTCAATAAGTGCCGAAGTGATATCGGTTTAATTCGCGCATCTTGACGCCGAGGTGAGGTGGAATGTTAATTAAACAGACAGATAGATCACCATTATATATAGCTACTATATAGCTACTATGGACCGATTGCCGCGATAGATTCAGAGACTGATTGGTAAAAGAAACTGAATGTTTTTGTTCTTATTGAAGCATTATCAGTGTTATAGTGCCTAATGCAGTAATGATTGTAAATAGACCCAAAAAAAAGAAACGCCCGCTGAGTTCCTTGTAGGAGCAGGCCGGAACCGCGTTCCGAACCGGGTGGTCGGTTTCGAATTTATAAAATATTGTTGATGTTGACGTTTTGTAAGTGCTGTTTAATGGTCTATATAGAATAAATGATTTTTTATTTTGATTTTGATTTTTAATGTATTTAGATTGCCAGGCGTGTGGTCCCCGCCAGAGTAGAATTTGGGGTCATCTCGAAAGAGAGGGCCCCGCGTATGCCGGGGTGCGAGGGATATGCTTGCTACTATCTCACCTTCGGCAATCAAAGACCCAAAGACTGCGTGCATTTCAGTCGGTTCGAGTCCGACATAATCTCCCTCACCGGCTTCAGTGGGATTGGTATTCGTGGGGTTAACACGCACGAAAAAAAGGCAGGGTAGAATTTATGCCAAGCCGTCTCTTCTCATGTAGTGAGGTACAAGGCGACTCCGGGTGGATCTTAATCATTTTGTTCGAATCCTCAACACTTTAAAAAAAAAGAAAAAAGCAATCTAGGATACAATTAATAACACCAGCTATATTAAAAGACTCATGAAAATCGACTAAAAAAAGCTATTATAAAATTCAAGATGAACAAGCATGGAAATGAGCTGTTCACTCAACATGCTACTCAAGTAAATCATTGTATCTATAACTAAGTTAATGTTCATACATAGACTTTCTTACCTGTAGTATATTTTATATTTTGACATTTCTTAAGTGTCGTTTAATACAGAATAAATGATTTCTGAATTTTGACCGGCCTACAATCAAAGCAGTCACTCCTGTGCTACGACACTCCCTGAGCTACGACAAATCTGCTACGGCGTAGACCTTGTAGTGATCGACTGTCGTAGACATTTGTTGATTCCTTTTCGAGATAATATGAGCTATATTGAACAAATGTACCAATTTTATAATTCCTATATCATCCAATTTGTGTCGAATTCGTTGGTGATGTTGGTTTACAGTAATAGAATGGAAAGATGGCGACAATTCTGTAGTGATATAGGAATAAAATACAATATACTTAATAAAAAAAAGTCTTTTAAAGATAACTTTCAGTTTTATAAGTGCCTTGCTACTCGTTGCTACTTGCTAACTGTCACCTCGAAGTCTGGGGTCCGGTTTTATTCAGTCTAACTGCGTCGCAGCACTTCGATATTTTTCGTGCAGCAACACCCTTTGGCCTACACATCCTATAACCGACATTGAAGTAGTTGTTAGACTCTTGAGCTCCAACCACCCTTGATGACTGTTAGATGTTGGTAGGAACCACAGACTATATTTTGATAACACCACAGACTATATTTTGATAGTGATATAGATATGATATTCATCTTGTTGCCTCTCATAATGCACCTACTTTCTTATTCTCTGCACCGTCTATGTTAACTGGTAGAAAATGCCTAAGGCATTTAGTCCGCCTGTGTACATATGTGCATGAAGCTTTAATAAATAAATATTCCTAATACAAGGTTCGACCGGACCAATGCAAATAGCCTTATTCATGCCTACAAATATTCGCACTGAGTGGGGATCGAACCCACGCCTCTTGTTTAACAGTTGCTCTCACAACCACCACGCCACAGAGGCTGTCAAACGCTTGTCAGTTGACCATATGCATATTTACACCTTCCGGAAAAAAAATCTTTTAAAAACTTACAAGCAAAAAATTCTGCATAACAAAGTCAGTTCAATTACACTCTGTCCCAATTACGTATAGTACGGCTATATGAAAAGAAAACAACAAAGGCAATAGCAATAGCTACACATAACAGTTTCTATCGTGGACGATACAATGCAAAAAGGCGCTAATTTCCCGAAACGAAAAAGTGGTAACGATTATGCGTTGTGGAGCCAGCGCGTTTGTCTCGCGATAACGCGCGCTTACAATTAGCTTGGATGGTGTTATGTTAGATGGGCGTTTGGTTGTATATAATATTGCTTAAGAGTTTATTTTTGTTGTCTATTATCAACATCATATTTAATGAAATTTTCAATGAATCAGTGTGCAAACTTTTCTTATATTCTTATAAGGTTGGTAGTTTTTGTAGAATCACTAGGAAGATCCACCTCTTCAAAGAGGACATTTAGAAGATTTAGTGGCACAGCACGAGTGTGACGCTCCTGGTGTTGCGAATGTCCACAGGACACAGTAAATACTTCTGCCATTTAAGCGATATATGAAATAAACTATTTTTAAGGGAGCAACAGGTTTTCTAATTATTCGTCTGACGTCCTAACCTTGAGAGGGAAATTTAATGTAAGCCCATCATATTAATGAGATACTTCTATAGGTACTAATTCTAGATTTTTCAACCATCAATTTGCAAACCAAATATTGCATCAAGATCACTTAACCTGAATTGTAAAAGGAATCGCGCATAACACCATCCAATTCGCAATTAGACGTGACTTGGCGACTATAATCGTTAATGTTTAGCACCGGTCACATATTTCTGTACCTTTGTGCAAATGCACCCTCCGTCTAGCCACTCTAGCCAACCAATCAGAGCACACCTTTATTGTTAACCGTTAAACGTGATAGAACGTTCCTTTTTCAAAGATAAAATTCGAATTGTGATTCTTTTTTAGATTTTTCAGGTTAGAATTGTCAGGTGTGAGTAATGTTCTAGATTGAACCTTTGTTCATTGATTACCGATCTCAAAAACAGAACATAATTTAAAAGACTACTCATCGTTAAGTTCGTTTCATTTTTTTAAAGTGGCCAGTATGAAAAAGTTTCCTCGATAGCTGCACTGGAGATGAATACAGATTGTAAATTATAAATCAAAAATACTTCCAACATCTGAATTTTATTGTCATAATATATTTTGATTTTTCCAATGTTGGCCTTATAAATGACTTTAAGAATCAAACACTACCGCGTTTCAGCTTCAATACCCCGCCATCTATTGAGTAGTTTTGTGATTAAATTTCATAAACAGAACCTAATCAGAAACATTTTCTACTTCCAACTATTTTATTTAATGGAAGTCACAACGTCTTTTCCTCGAATATTTTAATTATTCGCGCGGCAATACGTGCAATATTTACGTAGAAAAGTGGTGTAATTAACAGAGGCACATATGGACGCTGCTGATTTCTCTGGGGCACCCGTACCGTTTGATGGAGGCAAGGCACGCCCTTTATCTGTAGGGCTATGAAGTCAGCGGAAGGTTATCAGCGAAGATCATGTCGTTACTTATTAATGTACTCGTTAAATAAATAAAAAAACAAGATTTCATAGTCGTTATATTTACCGGGGTACGATAGATATATTTTGTATAATCTCACCTCCGGTAATCAAAGACACATAACGGCGTGCGTTTTAGTCGGTTTGAGTCCGACATAATCACCTTTACCGACATTGGTGGAGGCGGTATCCGTGAGAATTTTGCGCACGGAAAAAAACGTGAGTTGTTATATTTAAAATCATGGTACCTACCAACAAAAAGTATGGCAATCAAAAAAGTAGCCCAATTTTGTTAAACTGGTTAGATAGTAGGTATAAGGAGTGCTCCCTGAATACCTGTATAGTAACAAGTATAGATGAAATTCCAATCCCTGAATGGAAAGCCAGCGCAAAAGCCTAATATGGTAATCAGTAGCAACCATCTTGTAGGAGAAGTTAGCTTGGTTTTGAGCGTCTTAATGGGATTCCAAATACTCCCTAAAATAAAGACACTTTTAAATAGCTACAATATGAATACTCATTATCAGACCCCTCAAAACCGAAGGTGATAGGAATCGTATTCTAACCTTCTTATGCCACTTAGGCGGCAGACAAGCAAATGTCCCACCTGATGGAGAGTGGTTACGGCGGCCTATGGACGTTTGCAATACCAGTGGTCGTAACACTCGTACTACCAACACTGTAGAAGGGAGGGGGAGGAAGGATTGAGGGTTAAGAGATTTTTTGGTGCTGTCAGTGCAGTATATTCAACCATTTTCCACTCCCATACAGAATCACACTTCACAACTGTGGAATTAAAAGTGGCCACCACCTAGCCCCAATTTTATTAACCACACATGAGACTTTAATCCAAGAAATCGAATCCCAACCCTTCGTTGTAAATGTCTGGACGATTTAAAATTTCATCTTCATCCAATTAATCCGGTGCCGGAGATATGTTCAATTAGATCTTCGTGTAGCTCTGTGATTTCTCCGAGGGGCTCGAACGATCAACTCGCTGTATGTCTATAGCAAGGTCTGTCTGTAGACAATATTACGAAGTATGAAATTTCTTTCTTTTGATGTGTTTTTAACACCCATACCTGAATATAATATGCTCATACAGATAGATATATTGAGGTCCCCGTCAATCCTCAATTGAGTAATAGTTTGAAGGTTTGGTGGTGGTTCGGATGTAAGGTACGATATATATATTTAACTACTCCTACGGTTTTTAATATAGTTTTATTCCGTATATAGACTTTTGTTTCCTAGACCATTGATGTCTAAGAGTGTGACAATTTTTACATGTTCAATAAAAATATTTTACACTACAATTCTAAAACCAAGGCCATTGCACTTGCAACCAAGTGATCCATGTTCAACATTCCGAAATACATCTCTAACAAATATTATCCCGCATGATCTGAGGCTTAACACCGTGGTAAAAGAAATCACTGCCCATAGTCAAAGATACCAACAAGGACTAGCCATTCATGTTAAAGCACCAGCTACCAAATTAACTGATTCCGGAAGTGTAGATCACACAAGATTGAGAAAAAACAGTGTTCCGAATCTCTTATGATATTCGCTAACGTACGGTGAGAATAGTCAATAAACAATTCGTCACGGCTGATATAACCAGACATACCCCGACCAAGAAATAGAAGTAGCTAAATATCTTCTACAAGAAAATAACAATTCTACAACTAGTATGTGACATAAATAAAATACTCATAATCCATTTTATCCTTTGTTTTTCACAACATTGTAACCTGAATAAATATATAAACAAACATAATATACCAGCATAATCTCCCGGCATTAACCTTAAGGAATAATAAGGGAGTCCCACGGTGGGCGCCAAAACTGAAGCCCCTTAATATTCATACTCTATGAAAAGTTGTGAAAACATCTGGGAGAGCTCATCAAATTATAACTTGCGTTGAATGGAAAAAAGATGTGAAGATATCTTGTGCCTTCGATTCAATGGCAGCTTTAAAATGCCCATAATATTGTATAATATCATTACTAATGAGGGAAGTGTTATTGTTTTATTGCAGTATAAATGGGCAAGCTCGACTAGAAAAGACATAATATTATTGCCCATTATGCTCACGCCCGTAATCTCCGAAGGGGTAGGCAGAGGTATATTAAACACCCACATTCCGCCAACCATGATTTTTGGCCCCACGTAATAGGGGACAAGCCTATTGCCGCCAATATTCTAAAAATCAGAGGCTGAGTCCAGGCTGTAGCCATATATGCCTATCTGTCCTAGTCTAGGATACAGCACAGGAAGAGATGAGATGGCCCATCAAATGCAATATTTTTTGTTATTAAAACACCTCTTTATTGGTCGGCACCTTATGCTAAAGTGAAGTTCTCAGTTATTTCCTTCATTTGCATACCCGGAACATATATGTCATCCTACAGTAAACCTTACCATCTTGTAAGTAAATAACTTGATTTACTGATAAATACGCCCGTATATTTTGATATGCAGCAGTCATCTAGACTTCCTTGACATTTCAGTAATCAAACTACTGGCGAAGCTACCGCCGCTGTCGACCGCTCGGGGCCAACTGACAAACTTTTAATTTCTTCATCGCAAAGATTGACGTTCGATTGCGATTGGCGGGAAAGTTACATTGCACAGATAACGGCAACTTTTGAATATAGAAGATAGAAATGTAATAGTTGCGTTCGTATTGGAGTTTTCAACAACGTGAATTACACAAATTGGATTGAAATTCAGAAGTTCAAGAATTGATCGAAGTTTGTATTTTTTGGTAACGTATTGATCAATGACGTTTTTGACAAAAATGATTTTGAATCATTAAATTTGATGTCTCCAAGAAGGAGAAGAACACAAATATTTTTAGCTAGTGTATAAGACTGAATAAAATAAATCTTTTTCAATTAGACTACTAATGTTGAGGTACTTAGGTGGCAAGTACAAGCACACGGTCCACCTGATAGTAAGTAGTTACAGTGGACTCTGGACGTTTGCAATACCAAGTGTGTCACATTTTTACTGCTGACCATGTGGAGAGAAGGCGGGGATGGGTGAAGGTTAAGAGAGTTTCTGAGCTGTCGGTGCAAAAGCTCTGAAACTACTTAAGGGAGAAGGAGAAATAGTGTACGGTGTTTTCCTGGTCCCATTTATTAACAGTAGAAAAACCATGTACCGCCCAGGGAAATTTTCCTTCATTACCAAATCTAACCATCTCATTTAATCAGATACCAATTTGGCGCCAAAACCCTAGCAACAAAAGAAACTAACATAACCAAATAACATTTTATATACACCAAAAATCAACATGACCACACAGATATGTAATGAAGGAAAAAACACTGTCAGTTATTAGCTTGGTCAGCATATCGTCCTAATGACACATGTCGTATTGCTAAACAATGTTTTAATGTGAAACACCCTTACACAGACGGCACAGGTTATTTGCTTAGGACAACCAAACTGCCGACCGTTTAGCGAGCGACCCGTCAGCGGACGACGGTCCAAGGTGTAAGCGATAGAGGGTTTGGTCGGTCGGATTGGAGGTCTATGGGGGAGGCCTATGTTCAACATTGGACGTCCTATGGCAGAAATGATGAGGTGATAGATTAGCACACACTGTGGGGAAGTGGTTATCGTGGCCTATGGACGTTTGCTATACCAGAGGCTTCACACTACTTGTGCTGCCGAAGCTATTGAACCTTGTAATGCCCTTCTTAAAGAACCCCATATTGTAATCGCTTGGAAAAACCGCAGCAGGGAGTTCGTTCTACAGCTTGAGCTTGTACGGGATGAATTTTCATGCTATTAGCACCGTGTTCGGTCGTAATGTGTGAAAATGAATTCTTTGCGATAATAGAAAGGAAAAGTGGGTATCAGGTTAAACAATTCTTCTAAATACAAACCGTTTTACAGGTGGTAAAACACATCCAGCAATCCTATCGGTCAATAGGTCCCTCATATAATAAGGTTGAACGATCATCAGCGCCCGTTTATGTATACATGTGCATACCAGTTTGATCTCTTCGAATCGGTGATAGCAACAAAAAGGTGATAGCAATACTCCATGTGAGGCCGAAACTGCACCTTAATTTTTATATATAGCATACGTCAACTTGACTGCACCTCGCCTGATAGTAAGATGAAGTCAAAGTCTCAAGAAAAAGGGTCACCAATACAAACACGTACAATATTACAATGATGGTGCTCAGCATGACGGCCTCATTAGAGGCTTTTTCACGCCCCACTTAAAGGACCCGGACTGTAGGAAGAAGAAAACACGAGCTAGTAAAGGATAGTACGGCAACGGAAAAACTAACCAAATCGTTTTGGATAGAAATTACCTTTTCTAACACAAAAATGATTTTGGGAGACACAGGACTAAATTTTGTCCATCATGAAAATCGCTACGAACTCCAAACTTACACCACCAATATACAGGCTGATACAGGTGCGAGATTAAATGGCCGCCGTGTATACAGGGTGTTCATTACGATATTGCTGTGAGTACAACGAATATTGCGAGCGGTTTTTATTAGGAATGTCATAACGTTTTACTTTTTTTGATGAGAATTGAAAACGTGTTTGATCTGCCGTTGGAAAGGGGATATGACGTCATTGTTTATTGCCCAACCACTCAGCGTTTGGACGCGTTGATTTTAAAGCATTCATTAATTTGTTCCTTTTTTATTTTTTTTTTGTCATTGATAAACGATTTTAATTGTGATTGCTGTTCGTGAAGTGCGATTGTTTGTCTTTATACACTGGTTCGTTAGATTTGAATGAGTGTTGGCACAATTATTCATTTAATTTGTGAGTAACGTCACTTAAAGAGCCTATTTGCCCACTGAGCCTATTTGCACCGGTCTAGTCGTGACTCGGAGAGCACGTTAAACCGTCGGTCCCAGTTGCCATACGAACATCTATGGCAGTCGTTACGCGTAGTTGGAGCCCTCAAAAATCCGTCTAGACTAACTAAAGAACTTCAATATCATCAATTTGTTTGTGGAAGTCAGAGTCGCTTCACGGAAAACATTGTAGTTCAGCCGCATCTTAGTTGGATTAGAAAACTGAGTTGGTAATTGACTCAGATAATGATGATGATTACTTTGCCTATACGTTTACATCGGATAAAGTGAAAGAGACAGGACATAACGATATCCCCAGTCCTAATTGAGCAGAGAGTGTTAGAGAATTTTCAGAATAGTACTAAAATTAATGTATGGTGTGATGCCTCCGGTAGTGTAATATCCATGGGTGGGTGAACCGTGTGCTTGGCTCCCACCTAAATGGTATAAAAAACTGAGCAACCAAAAAAACTATGTCTAAAAATTATTGTAATATCGCGAACAAATATGCCACAGATTTTTTTCAATCACTATTACTATTTATATTTATTTATTTCACGTCAATTTTATTTCTCCTCGCCTGATGATAATCTGAAGGCAAATACTCAGGTAGGAGGGTCACTGGGGACAGACACTACTTTCCTACACAAAATAAAAAAAAATCAAAAAAATCCTTGGCAAAATTGAATATCAGAAACTAAAGATTACCATTGTATTAATAGCAATATCTGGGATAGTATTAATTTAGGAAACTGGGATACTGGTTTATCTGGCGGTAGGGTAGGAGGCACTTCCGGCGGGGCCACTCAGTAAACAACCGGACGTACAAACATTGCCTTTTTGGAGGGTAGTTGTGTATTTTGTCCATTTCACTATCAGCTTTTGCGTAACATTTTGAATGTTATTTGTACGTGATAATAGCTTCGACCTTGAAACTGTGTAGATGTTTTTTCCATACTACTTAGGTGGTAGACAAGTACATGGCACACCTGATGGAAAATGACCCTTTGTGCACTGTATCTTGTAAGACAAGTACAAATTCTAACAAATTAAATAACCTATTTTTGTTTGACCATCCTGACGGACGCTGTCAATCAAAATCGCACTATGGAAGTAAAGTGAGATTGAAATAATATTACTGTACTGATAAGAAAACTTTGCCATCATGCGAAGTGAAGTCAAATTGACATGTCCTAGATAATAAAGGGGTTACCGTGGCCTAAGAAAGTTTGCAACACCATGGGTCTCACACTTGTGCTGCTGGTCTAATATAAACTTTTTAAAGACATTTTTGAAGAGCTGAGATGGTGGGGGAATGATGGTTAAGATTATCTCATCGTCACCAGCGTAGGAGACTAGGAGGAGGAACCGCGACTAGCGCTCGAAAAATTCAGTGAGCACACTCCTCTACCTATGATTTATAAAAAAGTGGTTGCTAACATTCTTAAAAATAAAAAAGGAACTAATATCTGACCTACCCTCGAGAAGGAAGCCTGCGCCAAGACTTGCAGAGAAAGTTAACATATTTTTCGCGACTAGACGAGACCTATAGACTATTCGTTTAGGTTAAATAAACGTACTTACAACTTTGGTGTGACTTTTTAATAATAATATTATGTTTTGTTTAAAAACTCAGAATAAAAATTAGTGGATATTATCCAAATTTTAAATTAGCTATTTATTAACATAACATAATATAAACTCACGTCTATATCCCCGAAGGGTTAGGCAAAGGTGCTTACACCCATATTTCGCCAGTTTATATTTAGGTCTCAATGTAATAGGTGGCGAGCCTATTGCCATTAACCGTTACATAAAAAATATACACAGACATAAATAAGATAAAAACTTAACAAGATTGACTTACCAAAACATTTTCCAAAATATTACAAAAAAGAATATTACAACCTAAAATAATTCAGCGTACACGTCTTCCCTATCAATAATAGACCACGTATTGCCAATAAATTGCTGGTCTGCTACCGAAACAAGCGGCCATCGTAAAATCGATGCACTAGGTTCTTGAGTTACGGCGGGACGTACACACGAACATAAATATAACAGTAACTCATCGGGGTAGTTCCCTCCACCTGTTACATTTAATAGATGTGCAGCGACGGGTGTCAACCCAGCTACACCGGTTTAAACAAGCTTTATGTTAGTGTTTCAGTGTATGGCTAAATCTGTAGGTATCTAAGTTTAAAGAAAATTATAAAAAAAAATTGTTCTCTATTCATCCCATCATAAACTTCTTTGCATAGCTCTTCAAGGATTTACAGACATAATTAATATATACGTAATGTAAATTTTTTTTGGGATTGTATGACAAGGTAGCTAGGGCATTTATCATACCTACATACATACATAAACTCACGCATATATCCCCGAAGGGGTAAGCAGAAGTGCTAGTATTCCGCCAGTTTATGTTTAGGTCCCAATGTAAAAGGTGGCCAGCCTATTGCCATTAACCGGGCACTTATAAACCTGCACCTTTAGGGCCTGTAAGTCAAGTCTTATTTTGATATCAAACACATTATTCACAATAATCTAGTTAGAACGTGACAATGATGACGGATGATAGTTGCCTCAATAAATTACTTTATTAGAAGCTTCTTTTCAGGAGATTTTACTAACCACATGAAAAATGCAAAATTCATTGTAATATTTCACTTTCCGCTGCATTATACGCCGTCATATCAATATCTCATTTTTACACATAGAAACTCGAATTTACACCAAATTTTGAAGATAAAACACAGTAGCGCGTTCCCGCCAAAATTTCTGAAACAAAAATAAAATTAAAAATTTTTCATATCGCACACTAAGTAAATATCAACTCAATTTCAATCCCCAAAAACGGGTAACAAAAACCACAATCGATTCAAATCTCAATAAAACATAATACTATAACGATATAGGTACCTTCACATAAAAACAATACTTAAATATAACGATACAAAAACAATCCAAACAAAAATTACAAAGAAAATACTAAACGACTATTACTAAAATTTTAATTAAATATATCGAAATAAAATCATAAATATGAACGGACGTAAATTCGTACCTTTATTAAAGCCATTAGGACGGTAGAAGCGCTCCTATATCTCGATATTATTATTGTGTTTCCTCACACGAACACAGAAAGTACCCGCCCGTCCCTCGTAATTCGTGGAGGGACGTTTGGTCAATACAATTAAGGGTGGGCAAGATTTCACACGTACAATTTGAATTTTAAACAATAGTTTGTCATATAAATTTAATTTTACGCCCTCATGTTTATAGATAAAGGGTGTTGTGATGGTGGTTATGTTAATTGTAACTCTAGTTTATATAATAAAAATATGTTGTGTTCTTGGTAATATTTTACTGTCTCAATCGTGGCGAATGTACTGATGAGCTCTTCCAATTAGTCCCACTCTCTCCTTTCTTACACAGGACAACACGAGGCTTAAATGTCACCCCATATGGTGCAAAATACTCCATCAGCTGAACTTCGATATGTTCTGTAAAACGATTGCCTTTTGACTAATTGGTGATTTCGAAATATTGCAGGGAAGGACAGCTATAGATGTTCCAGAGGGGTCAAAACCCTTATTCTTTCTGTTAAGTAGACTTAGTTAATTACTAAACTTCGTGCCTAAATATATAGGCAGACTTAATGCCTTAAGAATTGTCATCAACAATGTTTTAAGTTAGACTTTTAAGGAAGTGATACTTCTCTGCCAATATTTTGCTTCACTGTATTAAAAATTAATGAACATAACCACATTTATGCACACATCCTGTAGTATATTAAACTATAACCGAAATAAATTGTCGTCTAAAACTACGGATGGACGAGGGTTTAGCAATTAACTCGTGTCCCCGTTAAGAATAAAACATTCGGATTTGGTCCGACACCGTCACTACGGTTGCTTTCCGAACTATGGATGTAACTTTTCACTGTTTAGAGTTTAGGGGGTGGTTACACCATGAATCTAAACGACCGCTTGTAAATACTATATCAGTTCAATGACTTCCTGGTCGTGGACAAGTTTTATAAGTGAATTTTATTACACCGAATTCAACAAAGTTACTTAAAAGTTGTAAAACAAATATGTTTATATTGGAATACATTACCAATACAATTACAATACAATACAATTACGTATATATATATATATATATATATACGTAATTGTATTGTGTATATAGCGGAGCGTGAATCTGGGAATTATATATATATATATATATATATATATATATATATATATATATATATATATATATATATATATATATATATATATATATATATATATATATATATATAATTCCCAGATTCACGCTCCGCTTAAAGGATGAAAAAAACAGCTAAACAAGAAGTTAATGTCATTTTTGAGACGGAGACTTAACAGCGCGGTGTAATCTACCATCAGCGATTGTTACTCCGCCAGTTAACGGCTTTTATAGCTTGTACAAAACGAGTGAAGCCACAAAATACTAATTTGCCTTTCTCAAAACGTATCAAACTTTTCTAATTACAGTAAATGTGATGTCCCCACGCGTTTTTGCTGTTAGTATAATATTGTAAGGCCTGGTTAGTGCCTGCAAAGTGATGGCAATCTGCCTTTTATTTATATGTACTGCAGTTGTTTTGCAAGAACAATTTTTAATAAAATGTAGATTGTGTAAATGTAAGCCAAAATCAATGAGCAGTTTACCAGTAGGTAGGTATAATTAGTTGGTTTTTAAAATCATCAATTGCATTGTAGAGGCTAAAGAAGTGACCGAATGTCTTAATTTGATTGATTACTGTTTCTAAAGCGTTGAAGTTTGTTTCTATGTAACATTGTAACGTTAAAAAGTTGTACATAATTTTAGTTAATAATACATTATAGTAAACAACCAAATTGGTGATATCGAAGTTCTATAATAGTTAGACTAGTCGAACTTTTGAGGGGTCCAACTTCCCGTAACGACTGCCATAGATGTTCGTATGGCAACCGGGACCGACGGTTTAACGTGCTCTCCGAGTCACGACTAGACCAGTGTAAATAACCATATTCATGCATAAAAATATTTATGCTGAGCGGGGATCGAACCCGCGCCTCCTGCGTAGCAGTTACGTTCACTACCGCTGTCATTACGAGTACAATCAAAGTGAAAATAATATTAGACAAAATCAGAACAGAAAAACATTACAGGAAATAACAATGAGCGAAATTAATTCAATAAACAACATCACATATATGCAACTACGGACAATAATTTGCACGCGCGTGTATCCGAACGTACCACGTGACCCAAGATGGCAGCCCGGTGACCTTTTGGCGGGAATCGGTGCTGCCACGTAACTATGATTTGCCGTTGAATTAGATGTTTAGAGTTCATGGAAAATATGAAAAATATTTTTTAAACAGAATTTTGAGAACAAAGTAGTCAGTAAATTCATTTTGCATCTTTATATTTCAGTAAACTAAAATAAGTTAAATTATTTAGAGATGGTAATCAGGTTTCATATTGTGTACTGAATTTCCATACCAGTTTAATTCCAAATCAGGTTGGTTTATGAGAACTTGAATAGTCTAATAACGTGCCCGTTCAAAGACAACAGACCACTGGCTCTTATTACTTGGAATTAAAAAGACAGATCTCGTAAAGTGGGTATAAAAATACAAATTCTTTTTACATGCTACATAAATAATACCCAAAACACTGTAACTGTGCAACAGAACATTAATTTACATTTCCCGAAAACTGAAATAAAAAAAATTACCTGAAGACTTAAGGACATTTCGCATTAAACTCTGGCAACACTCAAATATTGGGAAGCGTCTCGTAATGGCATCTTTTTACGCTACCTGATTGCTAATTGGGAATTAGGAGCCTAATGTGTAGGAGTTTAGTTACGATTCGCATTGTCTATGCCGACTCACTGCTGTTTCGTCCTTTTCTATTTGATTATTTCTGCTATTTACGTTTATTGTCTATTTGGGACGCCATTCACTTTGATAATGTTAATGAAATTGAATAACATACTATAAATACTGCTTTTTTGTTTAGTGACTTATAAACAGTATTGTTTGAGCAAGTTTGTGAGCATTTTTCTTTTTGTTTCGTTTTTAGTTGGTGTTTGAATGGAACCATAGAGTTTAAATTGCTGACGTAAATAAAGAAAAAATCTCTTCATTACTGTTGCGTTACTGAATTTGAAATGTCAGAAAGACTTATAACTTTTTAGTATAGAGATGTTGACGCCACTGCAATAACTATTAATGTCCAAGTTGATAATAGTTTATAAAAAACGTTTCACCGTTCATTTGCTCTGCCACTTTTTCACGCCTAGCTTTTGTACGAGTATAAAGATCCGTATGTTTCTCTCATACTCTGTTCCTCTAAGGAAAGGATAACTTTATGGTTGGAAAATACTCTATGATAGCACAGTGTCTAGAAATTTGCCAGATAGACGTCAATAAGACAAAAAGACGCACTTTATTTAATTACATTATTAAAACAACAACAAATCGTTTTAATATCATACAAAAATAAACAATACGAATGTGTCCTAATTAGATCACCTATGAATATTGCACAAGATGGCGGCCGCGTTTTCGCCATCTGTCGGTTGTAAAGCGAATTTATTTATACATCTAATTGCTCCGTACGGCGAATGTGCTACGCGTATGCACTTAATACCTTTAATAACGCGCTTAAAAGCGCTATTTTGCTTAAAACAAGGGTTATTGTAGCTGTCATCAAGTTTTAGTGTTGCCAGCGTGTCTTTAAAGATGAATTAATGGTAATTATGACAATCGTACCGTAATACTGGTGAAACTGGAGGCGAATGTTATTCTGAGGTACGAGTCGTTTTGAAAGACTTCCTTTTTATACTCACTTATTTACTTACTTAGGTGGAAGATAAGCACACAACCCATCTGATGGAACGTGGTTACCGTGTCTATGGACGTGAACAACACCAAGGGCATCACATTCGTGCTGCTAACCATATACAGAAAAGGGGGAACGGCAACGGCGGGCGGGTTGAAGGTTAAGAGAGCCCTTGCAAACGTCAATAGGCCACGTTAACCACTTTCAATCAACCACCTAAGTGGTATAAAAAAGCACATATTGCGAGTAACAATATTACTATGATCCCCCTAGACCCGTATAAGGTGACGGGAGACCCGCCATTAACCATACAATGCACCATAAAACACGCTAGACCCCATAATATGCATTAAAAACATTAGAATGCTACACTTCGACAGATAGCTTACTACCGTGTGGTAAGATGTGGTAAGTGACATCTTATTCGTATGGAATATTGACATAGAACTTTTTTTATGGCACGTCAATTTGACTTTACCTGAAGGCATAGTCTCAGGAAAGAGGGTTACCATTACAAATACGTACAATGTTACAATGGTGGCGCACAATGTTACAAATAGGTTAACGGCCTCACTTATGGATGGAGGAACTTAATATTATGTATATTGTTGACAGTATATTATTTGTTACTGTACATAATTTTAAATACCGAATTTTGTTTTTTTTTGTCGAGTTTTGTTACCTGACATGAATACTCGTATTTATATCTAGAAATATTGCCTGCCTGAATCGGTATAACATGATTACATGACTTATTTCTTTGACATCGTAATAACACCTTCAATGTATTTGTAATTGATATGTTCAAACAGTATTATATATATGATTTGATTTGATTATCCTTGGCGAGACAGGTAGAGCTATTATAAAGGCGTCTATATTTTGATGTCTTGTATTAGATGTTAACTATTACACACATT
Organism: Pelosia muscerda; assembly: GCA_963691645.1. Lineage (NCBI taxonomy): Eukaryota > Metazoa > Arthropoda > Insecta > Lepidoptera > Erebidae > Pelosia > Pelosia muscerda. Next base: position 18,868,523 of record OY829102.1, on the reverse strand, counting down.
TTCTTTATTTTATTCAAGAATTTTCTTAAAATTTTCATGAAATAATTACACTGATATTATTAGGTACAGATTTAACCCACTTACTTCAATATTGTATACATAAGTTTCAGTTGCCTCAACTTTTTGTACTAGTAAGATAGCAAATCAACACATTAAACTAGTTTCAAACCATGCTGAACAACGTTTATTCAAAGCTACGTTAATTTACATTCATTTTACTTGCATCAAATCAAATCAAATTTATTTCATAATAATCGTTGTACAATATTTTACAGTTCTTAATCTATCGTGCAGTGTTACTTACATTGTGTATGAGTAGTTATCTTATATATAGTAATATATAGTAGGTATGTATATAATACTATTTGTGCAGTTAAATGTCTTTCATAGGTCTTTGCATGGAATAGATACTTCTCTGTTTTAATTCAATAAAAATTAAAAGTATACAGACCTATAAAATTTCGAAAATGAACTTAAAAGTAGTCTATTTGTCATTCACCACGTTTTCTTTCACAGCTATCAACCCATAAATCGTTGATATATCTTTGTTGTTGACGAGCTACAGTTTTTATTGCATCGTAGTCATTACAGCACCGCGGAGGGGCTGTCTCATATATTGTCTGTTTGACTGTCTGTGTGTGTGTGGCGTTATGTCTAGGGCGTGAGATGCATGGTGATTTATTTGTGTATATAATTTTATATGTTGCAAACCACACATGTTCTTTTTCTTATACTACTAAGGAAGATGAAAAGCACATGGTACAAGTGTTTTAATTGCGGTGTTGCTTGTAGTGGGGGATTTAAATGGAAAAAGGAAAAGAAAATAATGATGACACTGTCGTAGACAAGTGAAATGAAACTTTTGTTCCTGAAATTATAACTCTTCAACATTATCTGGATCTGCCGCTGTGGTGTGTGGTGGTAGACGCGACTGCTATGCAAGAGGCGCGGGTTCGATCCCCGCACAGTGCAAATATTTGTTTGCATGAATATGGCTATCTCCGGATTCGGATCTCCCAGGAAGCTCGTTAAGCCGTCGGTCCCGGTTGCCATACGAACATCTATGGCAGTCGTTACACTTAGTTGGAGCTCCCAATAGTCCGACTAGCCTAACTATAAAACTTCGATATCACAGTTTGGTTGTGGAGGTCCGATGGCAATCGCTTCACAGGAAATATCAAAGTTTAGTCGCATCTTAGTTAGACTAGGAAGTTGACCCCAACAAAGTTGGGAATCGACTCAGAGAATGATGATTATCTGGATACAGTGGAGAAAATATTCACTATTTGATTTGACGTTATATTCACCATGTTTACTGTTTTTTTTTATTTCTTGTATATCAAACATGGTAAATATCCCGTCAAATTAAATATATAAATGACCATGTCAATTTAAAATCATAGTGTTTAATTAAAATATAGGTAAAAAACAATAATTGAATTCATTAAATAATAATATACAGACCAGACTCAGCTTCAGGTGCAAAGCTCAAGTCAACAAAAGCACCCGTAATTCGGTAATAGACACACTCCCTATTATGTAGGACCACGTACAATAGTTGGTGAAATATGGATGTTAATTTAGCTCTGCCTACCCCAAAGAGAAATGGGCGTGAATACATGTATGTATTTTTGTATGTATGTGAGTGCTAAATAATAATTTAGGTTGGTAAAAGATATATTATTATCTACGTTTTAGAAACTAATTGTACCTACATGTTCTAACAATAAAATTTCAAATTAAACATTTACAAGTAAACTCCAAGAATGGTTTACCAAACATTTAAATGTACATCAAAACAGTGGCGTTGTTTATTGTAAATTAAATGCAATTTAACCCTCAAAAAGCATTCGAAATTCCACAACAAATTCTGTACCAAATTGGTGGAGGATCTAGCCACGATGTTTATACAGGGGAGGGGGCCAAAGTAACCCATTTGAATGCATACTTGTCCGTCACTCAAGGCGATATCGGGTGGGAGCGAACGCAGAGCGTGTTACGAACCAACAAATCCACTCAGACCTCCCCTTCTCCCCGATTTATGTACTAAAATAGATAACTGCAACACGGAAATGCGAGTTATCGGAGTTCAAGTAACGCTGGCCGTTTGCTTGTACGAGCTAACTTGTCACATACGCGATTAAACCCGATTGTGATGTAGGCTCACAGGATAACTGTTGATTTGATTTTATGTCACACCAAAACGTCTGTTTGTACGTTTATTGCTTATAAAGTCTCGTTAGGTTACGTTCTGTATCGACAGATAAAATTGACTGTTAAACTGTTATGATCGCAACTGGATTTTGTATTTCGAATATCAAATTATTTTTCTTCTTTTTTCTAATGACGTTTTACTGCGTTCTTCAGTTACAATTCAATTATTTTTAAAGTAGTTTGTGGTCTCTCTTTTCTATGTTTTCTCGACTCTTTTCTATGTTCGCAAGTCCTGTAATGTACTGTCAGCTTAAGTGTTTCCTTTGTACTACAGTCTCGGGTCCTACAAGCGGGGCGTGAAAAAACGACAGCCATCAGAATGAGGACCGCCGTTGCAGGGACAGCACCTGTAACGGTGGCCACCACGTTCTGAACTGCGCCCCTGCTTACCATCTGGCGTGCTGCAGTAAATTTGACGACCTAAACATAAAAAATGTAACAATAAGTTTATGGTTGGTTGGTATTCCATTATTCTATCAAAACAACACGTCAATTACTTCAAATCAAGAAAAACACAAGTAAAGTCAAAGTCGATATCACAAATCACCGCATCCGACCCATCTGTTTATTGCCCTTCTGATTCTCGAGCTATTGTACCTTTTTCCCAAATAGAAATGAACAAAAACAATTCCATCAGTCGATATCATCAACACGGTACGAACACATTCTGTTCGGCAAACTTTAGGACAAAGTTCTGCACCCCAAACGCACAATAAATAAAGACAGGAGGGGGGGTACAACAAAAACTCTCGCAACCATCACCTCGCCACGTCACCCTGCTCAGATTTCATTACCATAAAGAACTGGAAGCCTTAAAACCCCCCGGCTGTGTAAAAGGTGACGAATACCGACCAAATGAGGAAGACCCCTCAGTTTTTCCAACCCACCCTCATATTTCAAAGATGTGTGCCGTCTAGAAAGCGGGTGGGAAGTCCTTACTTAGATGGCCGGTGGAAATCCCTAAGCGGGCCGGGCCCGGCGTCGAAATGTGCCCGTAAATCGTCATAAAACTGTCTGAATCCATGATGTGACGCTGCCCGGGGGTAATTAAACTGGAATTTATAGTTTTGCGCGAGTAACCCCAGCTTCCCCCTTTGGTTTGCGAACGTCTCATCTTAACGATCGAAACTCGCGTTTTGTTATACATGGACGATGTCAATATATTTTGAATATTCGTTCGAGGTTCATGCTTGATTGGCAGCAGGCTGTAGTGTACAAGTATCTTGAAATGTTTGGAGTAAATGTGAACCGTTGAAATATGGACTTGTTAACTTTGTTTTCTTGCTACAAAATTTAATCTACACTACATAGTATAAAACAAAGTCGCGTTTTCTGTCCCTATGTACCTTTGTATGCTTAAATCTTTAAAACTACGCAATGGATTTTGATGTGGTTTTTTTTATAAATAGAATGGTTAAAGAGGAAGGTTTATATGTATATAACATCATTGTGTGTATTATATTTACAACTAGCTGACCCGTGAAACTTCGTCTGCGTCACCGGTTTTTGCAACATTTTTCACTTCTGCTCCGCACTAGTTGGTTGCAGCATAATGTTATATACATATAAACCTTCCTCTTCAATCACTCTATCTATTAAAAAAACCGCATCAAAATCCGTTGCGTAATTTTAAAGATTTAGGCATACAAAGGAACATAGGGATATAGGTACAGAGGAAGCGACTTTGTTTTATACTATGTAGTGATGCTGATGCTTCTATTGTTATCAAAAGAGTGCAATAATAAATCAATAAACTACTGAAGTCGGTACCTAACTTAGTCGTTATGGTTGCCCTTACGATCAAGAAGTCCTGAGTTCGAATCCATTACACTCAATCAAAGAATTCATTTTGTTTATTCAATTTGTTTATTCACATAAAGAAGAAAGCTAAACTTCACAATTTAAATACCTAGAACCCACAATAGAAACACATAGACTATTAAAAATATTCATGCACTTATTAGTATAAATACCTCCTACTATATAGTATAAGTATCAAAACTTTTTTTTTATTTAAAAAAGAATATTAGCTACGTAAATTACTAATATTCCCTCTAACCACTGCAACTAAGCATTGATCTTGTGATAGGACTGAGTTCACGTCAGCAGTGTAATGGCCAGGATTCGAACCCGGTATCTTTCAATCGTAAGGTCGACTACTTAACCTACAAATCCAATCAAATCAAATCAAATCACCATACCTACACCATAAACTTGATAACTATTTCTTTTTGTAGAAATATATTAGATATTTCTCACCTTGTCCGTACCCAAAACCAGGAGTTTTAAAAAGCAATTCTTTTAAGAAGAATTATGTTCGTGTGTCTTCAAGTAAATCTCGGTTGCCCAGATTTAGTGGTATGCAAATCCGGGAGCGACTGGTGTTGACGGTAATTAGCGTTCAAGGGACGCAAGCAGATAGATTATGAAGCCATTACCTCTGACTTAGTGATGCTAACTCGGAGATTTTAGGAGATGCTTTATTTTTGAGGAAAAATGTGGCAACATTGCAGGTTTAAATAACCACAGCGTCTTGAAATGGGACTTTGAGAAAGTATACGAATGTATTATGGTATACATCTGTAATCTATGGTATATTTTACCGCCTAAAAAAACACTATCGCATAATGTATATTATATTAATCTATGATCGCACGCTTTTTGTTTTTCTTCGTGTTGAGTTAATATAATATTATTATAGAATTGAAATTAATGCACAAAAGGATTAAATATTATACCGTATAATATAAGAGGATTGATATAATTTATAAGAATTCATTGAGTATATAAGTAACGATTGTTATCCGTAATATGTAGTTATGTGCTAGATGGATTACGAAAATGGAATAAATGCCGCGGCGTGTACTTAGCGGGTCAGGGTCATTCAAAAACCTGCATAGTGGCCACAACCACTCTGACAAGAGTGCACCGAAGAATAAGAAGAAATACTAGTATTCCCGTGAACCCCATTCAAAGAATCAAAGAATCAATTTCATTTATTCAGTTTAGGCACATACAGAACACTTATAAATGTCAAAGTTTTACAATAATTATGTACCTACATTTGTCAAAAATATTATAATTTATAATAAATAAGATACTTAGTAAATAAATCATTAGAAAATGATTCTTTCGCTGGTTCGGTAGTTAAATCTCCTGAGAAGAGACCAGCAAGAAACTCAGGTAGATTATCGTTATTCTTCATTTTCTTTTTAATATTTAGTTTGATATTTAGTTTTGTTTATTTATAATAACTGGGTGCAAGAGCAAGAGATTATTATGACCACGCATTTTTATCATCAAGATATTCGTCTACTTTATAATAGCTTTTTTTAATTAAAAATCTTTTCACTTCTATTTTAAACTTATTAAGTGGCAGGTCAGCCAAATCCTGAGGAATTTTATTAAATATTTTTATACATTTGCCCACAAACGAAGCCTTATGAAGCCTTAGTTTTGGTATCGCAAGTTTATCTTTATTTCGCGCATTTAAGTTGTGAACGTCCGAATTATTACATTATCTAAATTGCTGCATCAGGGGTGCTGGCTGTAGTGCACGCGACTGCTACGCAGGAGGCGTGGGTTCGATTCACGCTCAGTGCTAATATTTGTGTGCATGAATATGAATATTTGCTTTGGTCTGGGTGTTTCTATGTATACTAATATCTGTATACACTTATTTACAAAAAAAAGTATCTAAGTATGTTTTTCCGCATTCTAGAACCCCTAACACAAGCCAGTTAAACTGTGCTTACCATGGATCTAGGTGGTGTTGTGTAGATTGTCGTAGAATATTTATTTATTTATTCAAATCAATAGAATAATTTCTAGGATTCAAACCTGTACCTCTCGGTCCCTCATCCGATTCTTAAACCACTAAGCTACAGACAGATAACTCCATTTAGCAACCCAAACATGTAAGATAATAATTATTAACTATACATTCGTCCGACACATAGATTTCCATTTTCATTCCCCAGTTCGGCAATAAGGGGCATATCCGAAAATGACATCATCCCCCATAACAGGAATGTCGGGACGCGTCATCGGCTCGAATCATCGTATCAGTTCGTGACGGACACCCGGGTGTACGTGACCCGAGAACCGAACCTAAACCCGGCGATAAATCGTATCTACTGGCTGGTTTAACGTGAGCTCTCGCGTTGTGTTGTGATATGTTTGGATGATAAAGTTATTATTACTAGCGTAAATAGAGTAATAATCACCTAATTACCGCACATAATGTTATCTTTAGAGGAACAAAATATGGGAGAGCGAAAAATCATTTCACAGCATATACCCTGTGACTTTCTCGCACTTATACCTACTCCATTTGTTTAGGTACTTAAATAAAGGTAAACAATCTTGCGACAACTTTTCATAAAAACACATGTTAAACAAATAAACTAGGCTAACTAACTGACTAACTAGTGGTTCGATACCGGTTTTTAGTCTTTACAATGTGTTTCCAAGCAGAAAAATATTTTTATACTGAGTTTTTAAACAAAACATTGAAATGACACACCAAGATTGTTTACGTTTATTGTATACCTATATATAAGTATGTAAACAAATGAACAGGTTTTGTGTAAAGACATGTCTGTGTCCCTCTAAGTATTACTAATAACCTTATAATTTTGATGGAAACTTTTTTAGGGCCCATTCAGTATGCATCTCACCGGCTAACTTACAGGGAATTTGATATGCTAAACCGACTAAATTCGCACGGTGTCTCTGTATAAGTTAAAGGTATCAGCCAAACGTTAGGTGGCACTAAATGTGCCTACTCTACATAAACCTTCCCCGTTCCACACACTGAGGTAGGACATGATGGAATCTCCCGTCCTGATTGAGCAGTCCGACTGGAGAAGTACCTCCGCCCTACAGAATACCGCAGCTAATAATAACCTTGTGTTGTGTTGCCAGCGGTGAGTAGGGTAGCCAAGGCTCACTTTAGAGGTTTTGTGTTGTGACTGAGAAGCCCTGTTTCTTCTGCACTGACAGTATAAAAACTTTCTGAACCTTCATCCCTCTCCCTATCTTTTACATAGTCGGTAGCATGGGTGTGTCCCCCCTGGTGGCCACGATTACCCGTACTGTGTGCTTGTCTACCACCTAAGTGGTATAAAAAAACCATACATTGACACATGCAAAATAAAGAAATCCCACGACATTATTATTATTCTCCGAAATCGGTTACGACATTTTGTAGATACGAAGAATAAACTATTTTATGTACAAATCTGCTGTACTCAACACATTATTTCGAAGTACAATATGCGGGGGTCTCTCTATACTGGTGGGTTATGGCTATATCACTATTGAACAGTGTTATTGCAAATATAAATAAGATTCCCATGGCGCTATGGGGATATTAAAATCTTTTGTTTTGACAGTTCCTTGCGTTATATGAATTGATATCTACAATGATCTAGACAAGAAGTTTGATGACCTCTGTAGCTTTGTGGAAGCGGTCGGCTGTTAATTTAGAGATCGGTTTCAATGCATGGATTCAAACCATCCTCATATAAAAGCCGGTAGAATAGGCTCTGATGAAGGTTTTCCTTACAGGATCGAGAAGTTAGAGAGTAGATTCCCATTAAATCCAAGGTTTCTGAGATGATGGATACTACCGTGGATAATACTAAGTTATAAAGAGATTTGGGTTCTGAGAGAGAGAAAGGAGGGGACGTAGTAAGTCCGTAGAGCGAAACCTATGCTCGGGCCGTCTCCGTGAGTAGCGGTGCTGCCATTAAACTAATTACCACACCACAATGGCAACTCAAAAATGCCATCGATTCGACCGAAGAAGAGATCTAAATGTAATTAATTCTTCTTAATTCTAGTGTTAATCACAATCGTATTAGAAGCTTTCAGCTCGGGATCTGGGGTCCGCAATATATTTTTTAAATTTAATTTAGGCTACATGAAACTTCACCCAGCCTGATAGTAAGCTGAAGATAAAGTCTTAGGAAAGAGGATTACCTTACAAACACGTAGATTAAAATAGTGGCGTTCAGCTTGACGGCCGCATCAAATGCTTCTTCACGCCCCACTTGAAGGACCTGGGACTGTAGGAACAAGGAAACACTTGAGTTGGTAAGGAATTCCAAGACTTTATCGAAAGACTCACCGAACCGCTTGTTTCGTGGTGTCTCCAATGATCTGGTTATTACCAGTCTAATAACGGATTTGGCTGAACTACGATATTTTTCGTGAAGCGAGTGCGATCTGCCCTTCATAACCCATTGGTCAAAGCATTGCAGTTAGATCAACTGTTGGACTTTTTTTTTTTTTAAGAATAAGAATAAGAATAAGAATCTTTATTTCCTAGAATATGGTTGGTTACAGGTGTTGGGGTGATTTAGGATATACAGCATATTCTGCCATTTGTGGCGTGCAAATATTAAATTTCTATTCCCTACCAGATTTTTACATTTTACATTTTTTGGGTTCCAACTACCCGTAACGCCTGCCATACCGAAGTGTTCGTATGACAACCGGGACGGCCGTTTAACGTGATTTCCGAGGCATGGCTGCATATTCATGCATATACATATTTTGTACTTAGAGGGAATTAAATGCCCCCCGCGTGGCACGGCTCAGAATTACTAACTATAAGCACTCGACTTTATCACTAATTGTTTGCGTTAGTAATGGTTTTCAAATCTATACCATGATATAGGTTCGAACTACCAATATTCCGAAACGAATCCAACGCTTTACCCACCAAGCTACTACTTCCAAACTTCGAACAAATACTACATAATAAATAGAATCTGAATCTCAGTTCTATAAACTTAGATCCATTTCATTAATTATCACAATTATAAGGCAAACTTGGGTCGTTAGTAACAGTTGAACGCTACAGAACACCATTTGATCGTAACGGCTCATATCATGGGGTATTCAACCATTGCGCCATGAGTCATACGGGCTCCAACTTACCACGATAAATTTTTGACGCGCCTTATATTAAAAGCTATGGATTTTAGTTACAATTTGGTGATAAAGGAATAGAAATTTTCGTTATCTATTGTACCTAACCAATTTGTGTATCAATACATGTTTTATATTACATGCATCTCCTCGTCCAAAATACATCAGCGCTTAAAGACGAAAGTCTTTAATCAGTGCGTGTTGCCAGTGATGACCTATGGTGCCGAGACGTGGACCCTCACTATTGGGCCTCATAAGAAAGCTCAAGGTCACACACTATGGAAAGGGCTATGCTCGGAATCTCTCTGCTAGATAGAATCAGAAATGAGGACATCCGCAGACGAAGGAAAGTGGTCGACATAGCGACATAGGGTTAGCAGGAGGCCAATATTCAGCAGTGGACGTTTTGTGGCTGAAATGATGATGAATGATGATTACAAATACAACTACCATGGTGAATGTTCTGATGAGCTCTTCCAATTAATCCCACCCTCTCCTTTTCTACACAAGACAACACGTGCAGGGCTTAGATATCACCCGCATACGGTGCAGAATATTCCATCAAGAACCAAGTCCTACCATTAAGTCTTAGAATTCCTTACCGGCGCACGAGTTTCCTTCTTCCTACAGTCCCTGGTCCTTTAAGCGGGGCGTGAAAAAGCATCTGATGAGGCCGTCAAACGCGCCACCATTATAGCACTGTACCTACGTGTTCATAATGGTGACCCTCTTTCATGGGACTTTGCCTTCAACTTAAGATCAGGCGAGGTGAAGTCAAATTGAAATGCCATGAGTAAAAAAAAACAAAGACTCAATTATTTTCAGAGCTACTTGTATGATTACAGACGTATGTGGTTGTAGTATTGTATATTCACCGGCGGCGCAGCGGTGTAAAACCTTTCATCTTAAAAGTGGATTTGTCTAGCTGTGTGTATTACCGCCAGAACAATGGTTTGTGTTCAGAAGAATTGTTTATTCTTACGTCTTCTTCTAGTAGGCGGCGACCACCAAAGCGTTTGCGCATCGTACCATTGCTGTGAGCAAGGCGGCAAACTAAAAAACCCACACTCCAAGGGACACCAATAGGACTCGCCACGCTTCGGCGTCTCCCGTCAGCGTGTGCAGTTCCAAGTCCTCCCTCTCATCGCAGTGATAGCCGATGCAGGTAAACCCCAAAAGCACCCGTACCCGGTGATCACCTGCGTCAGCCGGTACGAGAGGCTACCGAGTGGCCTCTCTAGCCAGTCCTCCATGATGGGTCTTACCGCCGTTACTACAGCGAGTCTTGGAGACGTGGGCACTGTGCGGTATAAAGGAACTTCATTCCGCGCATGATTAAGCTGTTTAATAAACTACCTATTGCAGTTTACCAAGCGACTACAATATGAGATTCTTCAAAAACGGTATTAGAAGGTTTTTACATGGATAGCAGTACGAGTTTGACGCTCCTGGTGTTGCAAACGTCCATAGGGTACGGTGGCCACTTTCTTCTAATAATTGTCTGCCATCTTAATGGTATAAAAAAGTAATTAGAGGAAAGTGATAGTTTGTTAAAACATTTGTATGCTTACATGGCTATTTTCTTTGGCTGTTTGTTATCAAATCATTACATACATGTGCTCAGACCTATATCCCTCCGGCCGCGGTAAGAAGTGTTTCCTTTTTCGTTCAGTACCGGGTCTTTTAAGCGAGACGTGAAAAACATTTTGTTGATTTGTTGAATCTGTTAAATAGTGACTACCAATCTCTGTAATAGCGGCTTTATCCTTTGGACTCCAGCTTATCATCAGGCAATGAACAGTACCACCTAAAAATATAAAAAGAAATATGTCACCAAAATGAACATAATCTCAGCGGTTATAAGAGTTAATTTTGCATGTAGATGGGTAGGTAGGTAGATAGTTATGAAGTTTTAAGTTATTATCAGATAGCTTAATTGCCATCCTCAGGCCTTGCTTAATGCCTCCGAAGATTTTCGTCTCGTGAAAAGTATAGTTTAGTAATCTTTAGAACTAGTTATATTTACGTTGTCTATTTACACACACTAGATAGTTAGTACTTGATGTGAGAAAAGCAATGAAACCACCGTCAGTTTATTAACAATGAAAGAATAGTTATTTGTGCAACAAGAGAGCAAAACTGTTTTTTGCTGCGAGTGCTGATTTTGAATCCTGAGCAAGCGAGGGATTCTAGGATTGAATCACGAGCGTAGCGAGTGATTCTACTGTAGAATCCTGAGCGTAGTGAGGGATTCAAATGCACGAGATGCAAATAATTTTGCTCTCGTGTGGCACACATTACTTTTCACTTCAGCAGCGAGAACACATAAGAAATATTACTTAGAAGATAATGCAACACTTATTAACAGAACAGAACACCTATTATTAATTAAAATAATGCTGTAAATTTTAAAAGTTAATAATTAATCTAATTACTTATTGCTGTTCTGCAAATTCAAAGTTGAAAGTTAAAAGTTAAATTTTATACCCGTTATTTTTAAGGTGTGTTCAGAAACAGCGTACGTGACATTTTATTTTTCAAATGTTGATAATAGTAATCATTATAAATACTTATGCATTACTTATTTTGGTATTCAATAACATTCCATAATTATTAAATAATGTAAATAAAATACATGGTTATTCTTTTACAAATATCTTTCAAATTTAGAATTTCGAAATAGGACCTTTGACGTGCCATAAATTAAAAAAAAAACCTTCAAAATACTTGTGTTTGTCACTCGAACTTTTTTATGGACGGCCAAGAGACAGAGTGCAGTGTATGTAGTTCGAAAGTTATTCGCGGAACAATTCTTTTTGATTCTATGGTTGGCACTCTTTATTGAAAATTAAAAAAAAAATTAAAAAGCTACTTTGTCTCACTGAGTGAGCAAAATCGCATTTTGCACACTGTTTTTACGCAGCAAAACTCACTTGTTTGAGCTGCTGTGGTGAAAAACTAATTATTACAGTAGTTCGATATGATCTCTCGACTTTATCATTATTAGTCTAATGGAAATAAAAATTTATGTTTAAATAAAATTAATAGAAATGAAAATTCGGTGAAATGACATTATTCCAAATAAATAATTATGTAAAATAAAATTCTTCCAATTAAATATTCGGTAAAAGAACCGCGGTAGCCTAGCGGTAGGTATGGGTAATGGACTGCTGAGACGAGGTCTCGGGTTCGATCCCAGGTTTACCATGGCACACACCAATCACTGCAATGCTTTTCACTCACCAATCACTGCACTCTCGACTAAATCATTATTTTAAGAGAAGCATTAATTTATATAAAATTAGTGCGAATGAAAATTCAGTGAAGTAAAAAAAGAAAAAAGAAATAATAGTTATTTGTGCAACAAGAGAGCAAAACTGTTTTTTGCTGCGAGTGCTGATTTTGAATCCTGAGCAAGCGAGGGATTCTAGGATTGAATCACGAGCGTAGCGAGTGATTCTACTGTAGAATCCTGAGCGTAGTGAGGGATTCAAATGCACGAGATGCAAATAATTTTGCTCTCGTGTGGCACACATTACTTTTCACTTCAGCAGCGAGAACACATAAGAAATATTACTTAGAAGATAATGCAACACTTATTAACAGAACAGAACACCTATTATTAACTAAAATAATGCTGAAAATTTTAAAAGTTAATAATTAATCTAATTACTTATTGCTGTTCTGCAAATTTAAAGTTGAAAGTTAAAAGTTAAATTTTATACCCGTTATTTTTAAGGTGTGTTCAGAAACAGCGTACGTGACATTTTATTTTTCAAATGTTGATAATAGTAATCATTATAAATACTTATGCATTACTTATTTTGGTATTCAATAACATTACATAATTATTAAATAATGTAAATAAAATACATGGTTATTATTTACGAATATCTTTCAAATTTAGAATTTCGAAATAGGACCTTTGACGTGCCATAAATTAAAAAAAAAACCTTCAAAATTCTTGTGTTTGTCACTCGAACTTTTTTATGGACGGCCAAGAGACAGAGTGCAGTGTATAGTAGTTCGAAAGTTATTCGCGGAACAATTCTTTTTGAATCTATGGTTGGCACTCTTTATTGAAAATTAAAAAAAAATAATTAAAAAGCTACTTTGTCTCACTGAGTGAGCAAAATCGCATTTTGCACACTGTTTTTACGCAGCAAAACTCACTTGTTTAAGCTGCTGTGGTAAAAAATGAATAATTATGTGAAATGTATTGTAATGTAACTGAAATCAGTCGAAGTGATTTTCGATCTAACGTTGTTATACTCGTACCAAACAACGCGCGGTAATGAAGGAGTATATGGGTATGCTCAGTGCTTAGTACTTATAAGTTGGAGCAAAAAGGACAAACTAAACACAAATATATTATTTTATAAAAAAGTTCTAATTAAAATACAGTTACCAAGCGATTCAGTGGCCATAAACATTTATATTAAAAAACAAAAACATAGAAATTTACGCGGGAAACTTCGCCTCCGCAAGAAAGAGATAAGTGTACAAAGTTGCAACTGCAGAGGCTACGGGTAATTATAATAATTCACTTAATAACCGACTGTGAAGCGCAGTGTTATGTAAGTTTGGTAGTACGTTATCTTACATGGATAATGAGAGGGTTACTTTAGCTTCCCCAGTTAATGAACACGTAAAAAGTCTTTGAAAGTCGCTGTAAATTTTGCCTATTTGACTATAACGACATTTGGAAAAGTGCCTAAAGAATGTATAGGGAATTAAGTCTGTCTATATACCTGTGTATGTGTACATGTTCTATTTATTTAGGTAAGTACCTACCTACCTACTTAAATAAAGGTAAACAATGTAGTGGCAACTTTTTGTAGAAACACATGTTAATAAACTAGGCTAATTAACTGATTAACTAGTGGTTCGAATTGCATTTCTAAGCAGAAAAGTAAAAATACGTATTAAAAAGATACGCCAAGATTTTTTACGTTTGTTTATGTTCCTAAACGAATGGCCTAATGCCACTTGTGTATAAAGTCTATTAAATAAAGTTAAAGTTCACTAAACTTAAAATTAACAACTTTTCACTGATAAGAATAAGACTTATTTTACTTATTATCAAAAACTCTTATAACCCCAACAAAAATAAAGTCTTTCAGATAAAGTTCTTGTTGTGTGGGATGTATGTGTGTGTGTGTGTAAAGAAAATTAAAAGGTACATTATTTCCAAAAGACACGATTTGAGTGACACACACCGCCATCTACATTTTGTATACGCAACATGAATACTAATCGTTGCTACTAGATGGCAGCTTAAAGCTAGGTGTCACTCGCGACATATTTATGGGTAAAAAAAGCAACATTCCCGCTTGAAACAGAAACGGTTTTAAATGACTGGGCGAATTTGCGCGCGTACTCACGAATTTGTATGTAGATTTAAGAAGAAAGATGTCTTCAGTGTGTTTGCCATTCGTGCAGACTGATTCTGTTATTTATTTTATTCCAAATGTGTTTTTCTTGCATCAACATAGTATAAATATTGATGTTAATGTATCGTGAAATTGATAATGTTTTGCTGAACTAAATAAATTACAATAACATCATAATGACTACCGTACCTATTTTTATATTTGCGACGGTCTCTGTGGTGAGGCGGCAGTGCATGTACGTGACTGCTGCACAGGTTTGATTCCAGCTCAATGAAAATATTAATGCTATTATCAAAATGGTCTGGATGTTACTATTGTATATAACGAGCATGTGTCTAAGTTATGACTTCATACTTAGATACTTTTTTTTAAGCACAACATGTCGTTATTGTTATGACACAGCTAGTTAAGCTACACTTACCATAGGTCTTCATAATATTGTGTAAATTGTCTCAAAATAATTATTTTATGAATATACTGCATTATTTTGCGTATTAGTCTCTTAGTATATATAATATTTTACCTAAGTTCTGTCATATCGTGGTTAGACTGAAAGACAACCAGAGGGGCTGTTCTGGTCATGATATACCTATCGCCACGTATCAGTAAGATATGTAAGGAAGTAGATATGTTCTTGTCGTTTCCCTTACACCCATCCTCAACTTTGGCCCATACCTATATGGAGACAAAGGTAGCTGCCATAAAGCTGGGTTTTCAATCGAAGGTGAGACAGTATTTCACGCCGGAACAGCTGCTGCTCGTACACTACCAAGCATGCAAGTTCGATCGTGCATGGAATACTGAGTGACAGCTTAGTCCAATAACAGCTTGAAGCAATTGAGTCGATAGAAAAACGAACCAAGAGGCTTACCAAAGACGATGCTCTAGTAACTAGTTCGACTTGGCTTCAGAGCCTAGAACATCGGCGGAGAGAGTGCACTAGTGTTAGACAACCTTAATCCTCATTCCCCTTCCACCTGCAAACGACAAGATGTACAGCGAAACACCGCACCGTCAACTAAGTACATGGTCTCATACGATCAAACGATTTGGTGATACGTTCATTATGCGTACAGCCAAAGAGTGGAACGTCCTGCCCGAATCTGTTTCCGGATAGTTATAACTTGGAAATCTTCAAGACTAGAGAGAATAAATTACTTCTAGGCAAGCGTGCTTCACTGTTGGCTACATCATCACTTACCAACAGGTGAGATAGTGGCCAACGCGAAACAACGCGAGTTTATCGGACATAAAATTATCAGCTTTGTAAGATAATACCATAAATATTATTTAAATTACCGAATGGTGCAGTTATAAATCTCTTGAACCCATCACGCGTCGCTATTCATAGTTCAATTTATGATCTCAAATATTTTGAAATAGGACCTTCAATTCAGTTCCAAAGTCACATAAAACGTTAGTCCATGACAGACATGGAGGGTGGCAAAAGTCCGGACCCCGCCAACGAGGCCTCCCATAAATATCAACCGTCTGAGACATTGTCAACCGGCCACCCTAATTTACGGCTAGTAATTAGGAGTTTGCACTTTGCCAAAACGATTTGCATCGATCGCAACGGTATTAATTTATTGTTATTCTGAAATCTTTTTATGTCTGAGAGGTTCAGCTGAATCTAAGCTTATTTATAATAATGTTGGAATGATGGTTATTTAGTTGGTGGAGTTTGAGAATTGAATTCACAACTTCAAAAGTATTTAGTTTAATTATGAGACTGGCAGCGCCATCTATGATAAAGTACGTTAACGATATGCACAAACCAAGGAGCATACAAATCCACACCTCTTGTATAGATGGCGGTAACACTAGCTACAACATATTCTTGATTACCTATTATAAATAATAATGAACTAAACAGTAGAAATGATACATTTATAAATTAAACTAAACTAAACAGTACATTTATAAATGATATTTATTAACATACATGCATATTTAGTAGAATTGAAATAGTTGCGCCTTCAATAATATATCATAATTTCTTGTTCTTGGTTCCATTGGTTTGGCGGCATCGTTAAGTTCATCGTGATAACGTTATTAAGGTAACGGTATATGGAATAACGATAATTGAGAGGTCCCCGACTCCCCGATAAAAATTAACGTTATTGATTATAGTAATGATTACCTACGTCATATCTCTTTAAATATCGATAAATAACGTTATTTCTCTTCGATTATAAATGATTAATTTCAGTAATATGCACGGAATAAATTGTTCTGTGGCTCTGTCTGTCTCTGTCGCTTCAAATGGTTGAGATTAAAATTACTTATTGTATCGCTGTTCGATTTAAAAATAAATAAATAAATGGGTATGAAATTCGAGATTTTCGGGATTGCTAATTACAAAAATGTTATTCATTTACTGATAAAAATGGCGGTTTCAAAATTTTCAATAACCTCAACGTGAGTATCGCACTCGAAGTTTTTGGGTTTACTGATTACGAATATGTTATCCACTCAGCTATTTAAAGATGGTGGATTCGATTTTTTCAATAAAATCAATATGGATACTGTCTTTGAGGTTTTCGGGATTGTGATTACGAATGCACTGTCCAATAAACGGTTTAAACCAGGAGTTCAGCGTTAACATATCCCTGAAAGCATTTTCAAATAATTCTACTATTTAATATTTACGTTCTCGATGTCTTATTAACACTTAATTCTGTTATTAAGAATAATTTTCTCTTTCTCTTTCCTATCCTAAATTATACATGTTGAATATTTGAGTTATTTTTCACACACTTGCAACATACCTAGTTTATGAAAAATAAAAAAGAAGGTTCCATACCGAGTAAGCCCCATTTGGTTAGACGGTCAATTCGTCTTTTCAACATTACTTTGCTCTGAGCAACGCTACGGGTGCGGCACGGCTTCGGGTTACCTCCCCTGACCCACCACCCCGGCCTCCACTGTCATAGTGGGACGCTTTCCGTCCTATCTCCGGGGACTTTCCACAGGGTGACTGAGTTACAAGAACTCTGTTTCTTACCCCGATAGTTGAACTGGGCGGAACCCTATAGGCTATATATAAATTTTTGTGTATATGCGTATTGGCATAAAAATTTCAATAGCGTAATACAGGAATGTTAAAATTATGGTATGAATTTTATAGGATAGAGACATATTTACTAGTTAAATGCATTTCAAATTTTATTAAATGTTGAAATCAGTTTCATGTGGTATAGAAATTCATAAGATAATGAGTAACTTTTAATTTACAATGAAGCTAAGTCGCAGATTTACACTAAAATTAACAACGCCATCTAGTATCTATTACCGTAGTATCTATTACGCCATCTAGTACGGTATGAAGTAGTAACGACAGAAATAAACCTTATTGTAACTCGTGTTACCTAATATCAATACAGTCCTACAACTAATTGTGGAATTTGTACTATTACTGGTAGTATCTGCAATATTAATAAAATGCTTAGAAAGACATGATTATTGATAATAATATAAGTTACGAAATATGGTAAGGCGAAATAAAAGATCTTTTTTGTTTAATTTGTAACTTTAACTTATAAATAGAAAAAATAATTTCTACTTTAACTTTCCAGACAATACGAACCAAATTTTACTGTAAAGTCCATCGCTCCTTTTGATCCAACGCAAAGCACCAGCGCTCCATACAGCATGTAGTCACTCTAGCTAGTCCTATATCCACCGCTATTACCACACGGTAAAACAACTACGTACAGGGTACACACACATGTACCCTGTACGTAGTTGTAGCTTTACGTACCTGAAAATACTTTTATAAAGTATTATAAACCTTTAGTAAAGTTGCATTTTTGCAAATCCGATGCCAATCCAATGCAACTTTAGTAACGATAAAAGAATCAATACTTATAGCGGTAAATTAGTTAAAATATCATGTTGGATTCATACTAATTACCGTTACTTGTCTTTCCATTAAAACGTTAACTGTATAAAAATATCGTTATTTAACGGTACTTAGTGTGAATTTGGTAACGTAACATTATAGAGCCGTGGTTTGGTTCTGGCTCTGTAAATATTTTGACAATGACAACATTGGAATTAGCGCGGGCTAGGGATGTCGGAAATGCAAAAAAGTATCGATATATATTGTATCGATATTAAAAAAATATATCAATATCGATATTGATATTTATAAAAAAAAATATCGATATATCGATATATCGCTATGATTTGCCAGAGAATAATGGCACTCTGAATACTAATTTTATTTTTATATACTTAAATATTACCGGCAATCTGTATAAACCGGTTTTCTATTAATGTCTAAGCCTGCCTAATAAAATGCCCATTGCGCAGCCAGTAATTGAAATATGAAATGTTATCAAGAAACATAATTCAAAATTCAATAAACATTTATTCTGTATAGACCATTTAACGGCATTACAAAATTTGACAATATCAACAATATTTTATAAATCAGTGAGCAAATGGACCATCTGTTCGAATCGCGGCCCCGGCCTGAGAAGACTCCGGCAAGAAACTCAGCGGGCTTTAATATCAATAAATGGTGGTAACAAAAAAAACAACCACGAAGGAGCTCCGTTTCCACCTTCGCCTTCTAATCTATATGTATCCAAATTGAGGCGCAGTGTCTAATGTAATTTGTAATGTAATGTAATTTGGCTTGGATAGATTAGGTTAGAAGTAAGCTCAAGGTAATGTTTTTATAACGATTTAGAAATAGAATTTCCGCAAATCCTTTTGCAAATACAGACGTAAATGTATTTATTTCAAACATTGCCGGTGCAACAGCAGGCATTCTATACATAAGCATACGTTGCCTAAAAGTGTTAGTTGAAAAGCTTTTCTTTCAGGACTTGTATGTTATAATAAATATCGTTTTTTATACCTTTTCGATACCTGGAATTTAATATCGATACATCGATGTATCGAAGAATTAAATATCGTTCAAAAATATCGATGTATAGAAAAAATAATATCGATAAATCGATGTATCGATATTTTTTCAACAAGCCTAGCGCGGGCTGTCAAAACTACAAACTCTTGTTTTGTTTTGCTTTTGTTATTTTTTACTCTCCACTTTTGAATTAAAACTTAAAACCGATAAGTGTTCTGTGCTTAAAACATTCCTTCAGTACAAACAATAATGGACCCTTACGAAATAGAATTCATTGGCGAGAACAGAATTATTAGCATCATACCAAATTTTACTTACGACAAAATATATTTGATATGCGGCGAATTTGGGCCATTCCGTGCTGGTTTGCCTATGAATGTGCCTTTGTGGCTCGCTATGATGCTAAAACAGAAGCAAAAGTGCCGGATAGTGCCGCCAGATTGGATGGACCTCGACTTCTTGGAGAATATCAAGGAAGAGGAGAAGCGTTCTAGGTTAGTTTTTATTGCATTCATTTCACCTGAACATAGTATCACTTGTTCACATCTGAATGAGTCTGGCTTAATGGTAACTGAATACTTTTTTATTACTTTTTCAATTTACAAAAATGCCCAATTAACATTTAAATGGTAGTAGCCAAACTCATCTTAGTAGCTGAATATTTTTTAGATTTTTAGAATTTTCTGTAATTTTTTTTGGTATGTAGGTATTAGGTATAAAAAGTTCTCAATCAATAGGTAGGTACTTCTAGGAAGGCTTACATACAAAATGTTATAACTTGATATCAAATACTTATACTTGTATATACTTATTTGCTACATTTACCAGTTTACAAATAACTCACTACCTCTACGCCTCAAAGGCTGTGACTTCTTAACTAATTCTCTTCCATAAATTATGTGTTTTCACCGTTAGGTATATGTGTTACAAAGAAATTTTCTTATTGCAATAATTAAATGTTTGTAATTTCTAACTAAACCTTCTTTTTTTCAGATTCTTCACAAAAATGCCGAACGAACATTACATGGTAGAAGCCAAACTCATCTTAGGAGCCGCCTCGGAAGATGTGCCCAACGCTTCAGAAATCAAAACAACTATTAAAGACATTTGGGATATACGCATGTCGAAGTTGAGGACTTCTATGGATGCTCTCATGAAGTCTGGAGGTGGATACGGCAGGCTGGACCATTTGACGATGATGGAGATAAATTCTGCCAAACCCTTGTTACCATCTGCGATGGACTATTTACTGCAAATACAAATGGTAAGTGATCTTAAACTAGTTATTTAGGTAATAATAATATACATCAAAAGAATGTAGTAATGCAGGGCACCTACCATGCACTCTTAAAAAAATATAATAATAAAAGCAGCACACCTGTAGGCTCTTCAAAAAATAACATGATTAGGGTAGGTTAAAACAGGAGTTATTGGTTCAAGGATAATGTTATCTGTGTGATAGTAAGAAATAATAAGTGCTTGCTTATAATTTATTTATTTTTGAAAATTATTTACTTTTTTAATTATTATTTCCTTATCGAATTTTTTATTTAAATAGTCGACATATTCATTTAGATTAAAAATGGTTTACATTCCTTAATAGTTTGAATCTATGTATATTAAATTGGGAATTTATAAGTCCCAATTAGTTTTTGGAATAACACATTACGAGAACAGGATCAAAGTTTCACTTGAACGAAACCATGTGCATCATCTAGTGTCCAATAATAATAAATATTTTCTCATTACAGAAAGCTCAAAAGAAAACATTGCAACAATCCACACTCAATACATCAACATTCAGCCAATCAGGAAGTTCACAGAATACATAAGGATTCAGGAAATACACATAAGGTTCCTATTGTTATTTGTTATATAAAAATGGTAATTGATTTCAATATTATTGTTATGAATGAGAATGATCTATGGTCACAGAAAGCGGTTTTTTAAAGCGGTTTTTAAAGCAAAATTGTTTTGAATCTTAACTATTGTTGGAGTACCTGTCTGAATCTGGCAAAAGACCTCTTTGCTGGAAATAAGTAAGGGAGTAGGTTCAAACCTTTCAGTTATAAATTCTGCCTACTTCCAGCCACTGTTTTTCCATGGGAAATTGATCTGTAGGTACTGAAAGAAAATATGTTCAAACATAGTAGACCACACACACCCTATAACTTTTCATGCAGTGTTGCACAAGGCGACTAAGGGTTTAACAGACAGACAGATATAATACAGTCCAGACCCAGCCTTAGATGCATGACTCGAATCAATAATAGTATCCGGAATACGGCAATAGGCTCACTCCCTATTATGTGAGACGGAAATTAATAGTTGGTGAAATCCGGGTGTTAATTCATCTCTGCCTGCCCTGGGGGAAATGTAGGTATGTATGTGTGAATTTTA
Source organism: Pelosia muscerda (assembly GCA_963691645.1). Taxonomy (NCBI): domain Eukaryota; kingdom Metazoa; phylum Arthropoda; class Insecta; order Lepidoptera; family Erebidae; genus Pelosia; species Pelosia muscerda. The sequence goes on along the minus strand of OY829102.1, from coordinate 18,846,698 downwards.
ACAATTTGATTACCAATGACAATAATGTAGTATCTAAAGATGGATGGATACATATTGGATTGGATGCATGGATATACCTACGAATGGAAATTTTGGATGACGTCCACTCCATTTGGATCTTTGGACGTATCTCCAGGCTACTTTAAGGATTTTTTTAAAGGTTTTTTACTCATTTTTAATTCTCTTAATTTTTAAGTAACTTATGTACAAAAATAAACTTTTAGTAAGGAAATATCTGTGATTCGCTTTAACATAAATAATTGTAAGAATAGAAACATTACCTATTAAATATAGTTACTTTTTACTGGTTCGTTTTAATTCTCTGTTAGCAATAACGTAACCGCCGCGCGCCGTAAGCGTGGATGTCGGTTATCGCGATTTTGTTCAAACGAAAGTTTTTTGTGTGACCATGTTTGTTTGTTTGTTTTGACTGTGGTTTTCCGCATTTGGCCTCTTGATTGGATCATTGTGCGTGTGGTGCTTCGACCTCCCGCTCACTTCAACCATCCCAGGTCCTCCTAGAAAGCTAGGAGTTTGGAGAAACTCCTAAAGACCAGAAGCGTTGCCGGTGATTGGAGCAGTTGCGCCCGTTGATGCGCCACACTACTACAGTCCATAAGGACGTGTTGTGGCGTTTATTCTACCTCCATGCATACTCTGAATTCAGGGCTGTCGGTTATACCTATGGTAAACAAATGTTTGTTTAGGGGACAGTGACCCGTAACGATGATTATGATCTTACGTATGTTGTCCCTCTTGGGTCGGATGAGGTTTCGGGCAAACCATTTGGGTGTTTTCAGGACCGTTGTTGTCATTAAGGTGACTTTTTTCACGCAGCCACGACCTCACTTGAGCCTGAGGTATTGGCAGTAGTGGTATCGGTCCGTATACCATTGTGTCTGATCCTCGTTTGCCTAGTTTATCAGCTGCGTCGTTTCCTAGTGAGTCGATGTATCCCATAATCTATTGCAAAGTGACCTAATCGGTATTCGCAATCGTCTGTAATGCTTTGTGGCACTTTGTGTGACTATACCACATATATTACTAGCGTAAATAAGAACCACTCAGTCTCCTTCATTACCTAGTAACCGAATTCAAAATGGCAGTGGTTCTTGTCAAACACAAGAATCGCAAAAAAATATATTTTCGATCCAAAAAGTGGTGGTGTCAAGGAAAATTTAAAACAATTACTGGTATACTTTTTTGAAAATAACAAGCCAAGTTTATTTTACAGACGAATGTACCTATCTACAGAAATGACCACTTTACAATCATATAATAGCAGATTCTTACGGATTCACTGATGAGGCTCTGTCGTAGACTTTCCTTTCGGTGTTAGCAGGTGTTCATCCCAGCAGAAGCATTTCGAGGTAATAAGGGGCCATCTCTAAACCGTAATCTACCGGGGTGTGAGTAAAAACTGGTAATTGAGACCCGAGACGGTATGCGGTTTTAGTCGGTACTAGTCCGACATGACCAATATCAGTGTAAAGTAGGTACAATACCACAGAAAACAAGGTTCAATCCCAATTGAAAGAGCCGATACCGGCAACGGTCATCTTCCTAAAGTTTTACAAACTATTTTCAATCTTATCTACGTGAACAAGAAGTTCATAGTCACTTGACGGCAAGAGGTGCCGCGAGATACAACCTCCGGTCTTGAACCTTGTATCAAATTCCGGTCATTCAGTGTCCTTTATACGAGTATACTGGTATTTAACTGAGAATCGACACTTAGAGTGCCCCCTCAGGAATATAAGGTTGTGAATGAGGTATTAGAATAAATAATAGTCTTTATATTTATACGGAAAAAAATATATTTCCTCTTATTATCTACGTTGGCCTTTTCTTGTGCCAAAAAGGGGCCATTTTTTCAATCATTTATTCTTAATTAAATCTAAATTAAAAATAATATTTAGATTTGCCGATTCTTATAATAATTAGAACTAAGCTTATACAGTATCCATTACTTTTTATTTTAATTAGTCTTAATTTAGGTACTACCGTTTATATATCGAAGTTGATATGCGCCTAGCCATACACTTAATAGATATTTATAATTATGAAACTTAGGGTCACTGTGAAAAGTTTATAATATTTTTATACACTTTGCTATCTAGTTACTTAGTATATTTACAAGTATTTAAATTGGGCACTTTGGCACCGGGAACGATTAGGGACTGATATTTTTAGTTGATAAAATAATTACATGGTATGTTATTTGCAATTTTTTGCAATTGCAGAATCTGCGGGGATAAAGATATGAGTTTATGTTATGTTATTTGCATTTAGTATTTAAGGTGACACGTAAATTAATTTAATAAATTACTTGTATATGATTTAAATTGAGGTGTGTACCTAACTCATAGGGGTTATAAATTTTATCCGGATATCCGGCACTTTCTTAAAATAAATGTTCCATTGTTAAAAATGGCGGTGTACAACTGTGTTTAATACTTTAAAATTAAAGCTTTTTAACATGAATAGTTTACTACAGAATAGTAGAATAAAAGAATAACTATTCTATTGATGACTGAATGAGAAAAAATTGTGGATATTTTGTGTGGTATGGTAGGATATTCTCAGAAACTGTTTTGGTGAACAAATACGAATATATTTATATAAAAATATAAACAGACATTTCACAGTGAACCCATAGCTTAATAAACAAAATAAATAATTACAGAATGGCTTCCAGACTTATAATAATGTTTTTTTCTGGAATGTTATATTACAGTTGAGATTTAATTATAAACAAAGCGTTTTAGAAGAGATCCAAATATTAGTAGAAAATACTTTAAAAGAGTTAGGCTATTTTGTCAATAGCTACAATATTTAAGGGTTAATGCAAACCAATGCCTAAATTTTGATTTAAACTTACAAGATTTTCACACATTATTATGACAGAACAGGACTTATTCGCGAACTTTAAGTAACTAGTGAGCGAACAAGAAATGAAGATCAAGAGTGGGTAGTTACAAATAACCACGCGATACGAAGACGCTGATATTATGCACCTTCAGTTTTCTCAAGCCCATGAACGTAATGTCACTTCCAAAACATCGGGCTAACTATACAAAAATTTTACTCATAATTTTCGGAATAAGTCCCGTTCTGTCATAATAATGGCTAAATGTATTTACAAAATACAAAACTAGCTACTTGTTACAAACTGAAACTATCGAAATAATCTTTTAGATCCACAAATTGCCATACTGACAGCTAATATATAAAAGCACACACAGTACCAAAAAAATAAAAACTTATATGTAATAAAAAGATATAATATATATTATATTACAACAGCTTTAGCCGTGCTTTACGTTGATTCACTTTGCAAAATGGAAATGTACATTACTCATTATTATTTTAAACGCAAAGCAATCGTAACACTTTGGTTTAACTCCAGCTTAACGAATATATAATAAGAATTTTAGATTAAATACTTTGTTATTTTATATACAAGAATAGTTATATGTACAGAAACATTTAACAAAAAAAAAATGATAAATATTATTTTTCGTAAAAACAGTAAATATATACAAAGATCTGCCGATATAACAAAGCTGAACATGTCTCAAAGCATTAAAAAGGGTGGGGGGATGTAAGCTGTAAGAGTCCAAAGCATTTTTCAAAAAGCCTTCGATTTTATTCACTCAAGGCAAATAAAAATGCGTCCTGAACGTTTTGCTTAAGAATTATTTACACACAATTTTTGCAGGTCACTATAAAAATGTGTGTAATATGAACTTTTAATTAAACCTAACCTAAAAAGCTCTAGTGACGTAACTCAACAATTTAAAAGGTGGGATTGAATTAAGTAAAGATATGGTGATTATAACCACTTAAATACGAAGTTTTTCAATGTCCGTATAAAGTTAACTACGATTATAAATCCGGATAATTGAATTGTAACACATGTTGTATATAGGTTACAAAAACCTATAATATATGGCACGGGAAAGAAAATCCTAAATAATTACGAAAAATATACACTATTTTCAGGTTCATAAGGTACAGATTACCTTGAAATCATGCTGAGCTTGTTAGATTCTTCTGCCGGCAATGAAACTCAAGAGATCTTTAGTGAAAGGATAACAACTGCGTATGTGCATTCTAATACTATTTTTTTACAAAAATGTACAAAAATAACTTAAGACTAATATTTACAATTACAACTATGACTTCAAGTTACTTAAAACTAAGTAATAATGACTAAACAGTTCCCATAACTTAATTTAGTACCTAAAGATATTCCAGGGTTTTTAGTTTAGCTTTTTAAGATCTTTACTGATGCGAAATTTGAACATAACACGTTAATTAAAACTATAAAAAACATCAGATTAAGACCATATTTCACGCAGGTCTAACAGCTAGCAGTCTAAGTTACCATGATCCATGAAACTACATAAAACGTATTGCATAAAACTGTAGCACTATTATTACTTTTCATTAAATATTTATATGCAAATACCACAGAGTCACCACATCAGTTTATTAATCCTCAAAGTCACCATTTATACATTTGGATATTCATCACATACATATTTTCATAGTCACCAGTTACGCATTTGCAAAATGACAGCGTTTAACTGACTCATTCATTCATGTGAAGGCAAAAAGTTTGTGCAAACATGACACATGTGTGAGTATTACTTTCATTATCAGGTCACAGAAAATATACACAAAAATCTTATACAGCTACTATCTTACTTGGATCTACTTTAACTCTTAAGAACATTACGTCATCTTTGATAAAATTCCTCTTTTTTAACATCTCATGGGAGACAAACCTCGGGAATCCGAAGCCAAGCGCATCAGGTTCCTTTGAAGGTCTTTGGAAGTTTTTCCAGGTTGGATCTGGAACGAAGCTCTCGACGATATTACAGGCGCGGTCTGGGCTTGAACTTTGGTCGAAGAGTGTGAAGGAAACGGTGTGAGCGAAAGGCCAGCGAAGGAGAGCGTCGTACTCTCCAGGCAAAATTTTAATGTACACCGACATGTGGGTAGCTTCACCAGCGCCATTGCCGTTTAAGAAGAGCGAAGCCTGTAAGAAAAGAAAAACGTCATTAGCCGTTTGAAGCTGGAATTTGTGCAATTGTAGGTAAAGACTTGACTTTCTTTTATTCCAGGTAAGTACTGATTACTATTATTTTATAAGTTCCCATAATGGTAATCCCCTACAAGACTTAAGTGTCAATCGCACGTTGCATCTTAATAAGCGCGAAGTACGGACCTAAAGTGAAACCATGTTGACAAGCCATACCAAATGTCTAATATGTAGTAGTGGATTACTGTTCCATTGTCAAGGCTACCTCTTTGTAATGAGCAACGCTGGTATTGAGTATATGATTCCGCAAAATATTAATTTAACTAAGAAGTCGTTTACAAACAGTATGTTAAAATATCCGAGAGTCATCCCCAAAACAACAAAGATGCAAATGATTTATTGTTCTACCCGCAAAATAATACATATTACGTGTATGAGTAACAATCTATTTTGATCGTACTGCGGTGAGAATGAGGGTTTAGTCATCGTACGAATATTATACAGTGATATAAATAAAACGGCATGGTTTTGTTTACTAACAGAGTCCATGCGTCGTAGCCAAGACGAGCAATTTAAAAGATAATGTCATATCCCTTTAAACAATTGGATCATTTAACGGTTGGAACTGTCATCGTAGTCAAATTTTATTGATTCTTTTTTTGTTAGAAGTGAGGGTCCCCTTACATATTTTGGGATTCCTTTGAGCGCATTATGGTATAAATCGATTCGGTGAGACAGACTAATATAACGGATATCTTTCTCGCATATGCCCAATTTAATGGCAATTATTTGAATAGGGTGATGCGTGAAAATGGAACCGTAAATTTGCTTTATTTTGAAAGACACTTGTCATATAAAAGATAATATACAATACTTAAGTGGAATAATATATAGGAACGATGACGCATTATTTTTTGAGGTTGGTAATTATATCCATGATTTTGACGCGCAAATAGGACAAACCGTTTATTGGCTATGACCCTTTCTCACTTGAAAGTAACTTAACTAGCAGTATGCTGCATTTCTTATGGTCTACCGATGTTGTGGATAATAACTACCTTCCTTTCTTTTATCACATTTTCATGTCAATTATTCTCTGCAAGCAGCAACATGCGAGGGACACTTAGTGCTATAAAAGTTCGTCAATCCACAATTTTATAGAACAAATAAATATTTTTATCTATGATAGAACATCAACTAACCTGCAATTTATATCCATACTGGCTGGTATAAAACGCGGGCGATACAAGTTCAACTCCGTCTTTGCACTTTGCCTCCGCCATTTTGGCTGCCCAGTCGGAAATGCGCCACACTAGTGCGCCAGAACAATTGACCGACAGGCGCGCAACAGCTGCTCGTAAGGAGTCCAGTTGTCGTGCTTGGCGACTGGCTAATGCTGAGACTAGGGCGAGATGTTGTTGACAGCTTTCTTCTGTGTGCTTATCGAGAGCTTGTCTTGTACCCTGGGAGAGAAAAAACAGCTTTATTTAATCGATCTCAAAGATAGGCGAGGCTTATACTGCTTTTGTAGGAATGGCTCCAAACCCCGAAATAAACGCCTGTGTAAAGCTTCTAACAGCTATATCAACTTACATGTGACATTTGCTTAGCTCCAAAAGGTTAGGTTCAGGTGAAGCGGGCGGTCACAGAGTCCCACCACAGTATGTACTATTGTTCCCTCAAAAGTTGAACTAATCGCAGGATGAAGTCTCACCCTGGATGAAGACTTTTTTTATTCAAATTTTAGTGTGATTATTCTGTGAGTGTGAACGTACCTTGAACCTGCAGCCCGCGTCCCTGAAGGAGCACGCGAGCGCGGCGGCGGCGGCGTGGTCCCGCAGGTGCGCCGCCAGGTCGGCGCGCGCCACTCCGCCCGCGCCGCAGCGCTGCGGGCACGCCACAGGTGCGCGCGCGCAGGATGCTCCGTGAGCGCTCACTGTGTCCTGTAGAAATAGATTGCACATTTACTTGTTTATCTTGCTTATTGCTTACAAACAACACTTCACGCTTGCCACTTTTAGATAATGACTATTTGATGCTATTAGGCTGGCTGTAAGGAACCAAAAATGTGGTACCTATATATTGTAGCTGCCGTCATTACAAAAAAAAAACACCATTTTTGTGCAGATATGAGTCAAAACTCATTAGCTCATGCGTCTCCTACGTGTCGTACCCCCCCCCCCCCCCTCCCGCCCCATTCTTTGGCTTCTCTAGTAATCTCTAATGCCTTATATCCTATTTTACTTTGAAAATCCAATGAAAATGACTTCCATACAGTATCAACTGCTTATCTCGTCTCACCTGGGTATAACTCTGTCCACAGTGTTTGCAGGGCACGAGCCGTTTGCTGCAGTGTTGTTGAATGTGCTGCTGTGTGTGTCGCCGCTGTACTTTCGCTCCACACTTGTTTTCACAGTACACAGGCTCGTGACCGCAGTTACCCTGATGTTCCTGAAAATTGATTACAGATGAGTTAGTTTAAAACCCAGTTACGTTTGACATTATTGGGTGTGTACTACACCAAGGGTATTGCAGAATGTAAGTTTCTGTAGTTTTTGTAAATCAGGTTACCACCTCTTCCAAAACTTGGGAGAATATTTCGTGGTGGTAGTTGTTAAGTAACGAGGGAGGGTTAAAACAACAAAAACGTAAAAGCAGTTTTCATCTCAAACCCTTTTAAGGTCAACAGCATCTGAGGTGGTAGTCCATATCTTCTACACTTCACTTTAGATTCTTAGTATTCAGCGATTGATAAACAGAATATTAAAAATTATTGAGGGTAGTTTACCTCTAAGGCGCTCCCCGAGAACTCCTTATGGCAATGCTCGCAGTTGGCGCGGCGGCGCGCGCACGTGTAGCGCAGGTGGTCCTGCATGAGCACGCGCGGGATCATCGCGCCGCACTGCGCCGCGCACAGCACTGCGTCATGCTTGCAAGTGTTCAGGTGGGCCTGTCACAACAATCACCGATGTTATAAGGTGCAAATTTTAATACAAATAATACCTAATTTTAGGTTTAATTGGGTATAGTGCCTAGTACGAATTTTATGAAATTTTAAAGCAATTAGTATCTCTGCTAACTATTCAAATCGCCCCAAGATGAAATCGAATTCACATTTTCCAATCTAAGTCTGGTATATATGAAATTTGATTTTTTTAATAATCTAATATTGTTTTACGGTGTCATTTTAATTAACTAACTAGTTATGGGATAGGCAGCTTAGTGCTTAAGTTGACCTTACGATCGAGAGGTCCCGGGTTCGAATCCAGGTCAACTTAGTCGGAGGCGTTGTAACAAACACATGCAAAATTAACATATTAAATTAATTTGAACACATTAATATCATACCTAATTCAAGCTAGTATTGTCCTGTTACTACAGATAAATAATTGTGTCGTGACACGGAAAGTAGTTCATATAATGATAGATCGATTGATCTAGTTACCCACTTCTCTTTATCTCGGCATATATTAGGCATTCTCACTCACCTTCAGTTTGCGTAGTTCGTCCGACCATTGGCATCCTTCCTTGTGATGAATGCAGTAAACCACAGATCCCATAATAGCCTTCTCCGACTCAGGATCCGGATAGATCTGTAACCAAAAAAAAACAAGTTGAACATTATGTTACAAACATTCATAAACATTACACTAAAAATGCAGTGGACCTTCTTTATCTTGGAAACTATGTATTTTAGCATTTTGATCAATTAATTTTATTTCAACAGAAAACACGACTCCAGTAGCTTCGGTTGCCGCTGAGACTGATTGAGGCGCTTGCCACACTCACATAACGGATTAAATAGGACAACGTGATTAAAAATAAACCACATTTCAAAGAGAATATCAAACGAGCGCTCTGTATACACACCGTACTCTCGAATATGGAACACATCGTTCGAAAATATGCAAAATGGCCGACTGTTTTTCGCGCGTAATTTATTCAAAGTAAAGGCGCGGGAGCGTTCACCGCAAACGCCTGATACGTAGTGAATGCGTTCCCATTGGTACATTTTCGTTATCTTTATGGGTGCAACGAACAGATGGCTCGAGCCACGGACCACTGTTCCCTTGTGTTTGTGTCGAGATAAGCGTGATTTTTCACTTCCCAAACCAGCTGGGTAATGGAATGAGCAAATACATTCGTTAGATTCCTTTGAGCGGCCACTTTCACATGGTGCAGCTAATTTTTCTATGAAACCGCCTCGGCGAGAACTGAAAAACTTGTTTTTTACTCGCGCTACTATAAAAGTAAAAAAAATGTGCAGACGCTAAAAGTTGTTAGTAAACAAAACTGAGTAAGTATATTTGCTCAGGAGAAGTCTCTAGCCGTCGTCGTCGCGTGGAGCTCGAAGTTAAATGCCGCACCGAAATCTACAGTTAACGTGGAACTTTTCTGTACACTGAAACATTACTATTCATTCAAATGTCTAGTTGAAACTAACCAGCGATGGACACGACGCATTTCGAAACAGAAAGATCAAAGTAGATTTATAGTACGATGTGTTTCTATTTACAAACATTGATGCATGTGGTCATCGCCATGGCTGCTGCGTAACATACCACCTTAGCATATTCTATTCAAGTAAAACGAAGTACCTTATTCTATCATTTACATGCACTTAACTGTGAGCTTTAAGCTTAGTCGTTAAGAACGAGAATGGCTAATCCTGTTAAGGAAAACTAGGTGCTCTCAAAGCTGGTGGTGTATAAATTTACAAATATAGAATGTTATTTGTGTCGTATTCTAAAAAGATGGACCGCGATGTGTTCAGTTCTCCCGCATCGCTCAATTATAGAACTCGTTGTATCGTAAATATAGCAGGAGCGAAACGTAACAGGTTGCTGAAGTGACGCGGCGGTTGTGACGTTTTGCTTCGGAACGACACTGCAGCAAAAGGATAGCGAGAAATGGATGTTACGCTACCATTTGTAAAATATACGCCCTGATGACACTATATAACACGGCTAGATAATACATTGCAACGTGTTCGTATAGCGACCCTGCCTGTTCTATTTATTTTTTATTTGAAATTTCTTAGCTGAACTGTCAGATATTGTTAATTATTGCCTGAGGTTATTAACTACTCCTAAACAAACAGAACTTGTTTGAACTTCCCTACTTTGCTAATTACAGCTCATTATTCCGTAAAGGGCTGTAAAGTATGTAATTAATCAATTATTTGACATAATGCATGCAAATATTTACCGACAAAAAGCTTACGACATAGATAACAAGGGTCCTTAAAAGGCAATGAGACCTTATCTTCCCACACGCATCGTTTTAAATAAATTATTAAGTTATATAATTAATAAAATTTACACGCAGCTCAAGGGCGGTCGGTCATAAAAATAAATGATACATAACTAACCGTACGTCGTACCTAAATTCTAAATCAAAAAGTTTAGAACAAACAACATGTGTGGTTGAGACTAATTTCTTGATATTCAAATAAAGAAACAAAAATATTAATGTGGTGTAACATGGCTTATTAACGGCAATCGGGACTTCGGTTGAGTTAGTCTGACCAATGAATTAAAAAAAACTTGAGTTGCATTTTAAAGAATAAAAAATTGCTTAATTTCGAAATAAGCTAAACATTTTTTCAGACGCTGCTAAGATTAACCTCCAATGAAGGAATAACAAACGAGGTTTTCAATTCTTTTATGGTATAAAAACGTTATCTTTCTACAAGGTAACTAAACGCCCACAACCACTTGGGGTTGCATCATGTCACCTACGCCGATAGACAATCATACCTCGACTATCGATCTAACAAAACCTTGGAGGAAACATTGTTAAATTATATTTTTGACGTCTACATAGATAGGTATTCTATATTGCAAAATAGCTGTTAACCATACATAAGTACGTATTACTCAATGACCCAATAATCTACAGAATTATTATTGTTTTATGTAGGTAAACGTAATAAACTAAAGTTTGATTTGCCTACGTTACTTTTTTGATTTTTGATTTTATTCACTGGAATGCAGACTTGTAGATATATTATTCTATTTACACGACTGGAAGAAAATAAAATGTCTAGATACTGGCAACACGAAGTTTGCGATATATTTTTTTAAACTACGTAAAGGCAACAGCAAATACACTACACTCGTTAGAGACTGCTACTTGCGAATGTTATTTTAGTCAAAACAATTGCATGTGACAATTCATTTGACGACCGTGTCCGCTTCGCCGTTCGCGGTCGACAACTCGACGGCTCTAATTTGTTACGAGCTCCATTTGGGGTGATTGTTAGCACCACTCTTTCTGTTTTGTCCTTTTAAAGACTGTATCTAAAACATGTGTGTGTTTGCATAGCGTGAAACAATAGATGCATATCTGATTAGGTACGTAATACTACTAACAGTTTTAACAGTTCATAAAACAAATAAGGTACCTACGAAAATAAAACACTATTTGACATGACTAATATCACAGTTTCTCTTCTTCATAAAATATATCTTTCCCAAAATATATTTATAATCTTTTAAAAGAAAAACTTCCCGTTCGAATGCGCCCATCATCGTTTAAAATGGAACGCACCATATAAATTATGACGCGAACTTAACTGTCACTACAAAGTGCACAAAAAACACAAGTTCTTATTTAGAAAATGGCGGGTTGAGTGCTTCAGTACTATACTTTTTTTCGCTTTTGGGGTTATAATGGGTTCACTACTTTGTACAACTTCTTTGACGTTTTCCCACTTCTGCTTTCATCAAGTAACACTGAGGTTGATTGACAAGTGACGGCGATGTGCGTACAAACTTAAAGTAACCTCACAAGTTATTTTTTTTCCATATCCCTATATAAATAAGGTCGCATTTTGAATACGAATTCTTCCGAACGTAGAAAATACAGTTTTGCGTTTGCTAAGCTATCGACACGCGCTGACGTGGGAATGTAAACAAACCACCGAAAATATATCTAGGGATTATTTTCAAGTGTATCCGTAGTAAACGAATTTGTAAACTTGAAGACGACTTTCGAAACGATGGCATCTAAATACTGTAGATTAGAAGCAGATAGTGTCTCTATAGCAAGAAAAAACTTAATTTATAAACAAAATTGAATAAAAATTATCAAATAATATAAAATCGGCCTTGGTACCAACATTAGCTTTGGTATGTAATGGCAATAAAACGAATTAATTTAGCGAGTCAAATCAACATTTCGATCGTTAATCAATTTCGGTGAAGCCTATGTCGGCATACCTTTGTTGTTTTTTATTATAGTAGCTAACAAGCACATGCCTTGCCAGATGGTCTATCAATGTGGTAAGAGTTTTAAGTAGCAGTATGCTACTTAAAAATCGTTTTTAGTAATATTGCATTAACCATCTCTGGTCTGGCTAAATTGTATCATGAAAGTGGTTCACGTCGATAGTATGCCAGGATTTGGACCCGCCACCACGAAGCTATACCTAAGTACTGCGACCGCGACAATATTTTTGTGCTTGAAAAAGCGATATAATTTCCTTGACTTAACATTGAACTTTAACCTATCCACATATTGCAAAAATAAGTTACAAAACCGCATTTAATGTGAGGATTAAAAAACAGTAAGATATACCCATCCAACTTACAAGTACGATATTATAAAAAGTGAATAATAAGAAGCGATGGGTATCACTGCTGTGCACGCCCAGCGGAAGCGGGTTCAGCGCCCGCTAGCGGAACATTACCGTGGAATATGTAATGGCGTATAATTACATTATGTAATCTGTAATTTTTGTCGCTGTTTTAAAGGTAGTTGTTATAACTTATATCACTTAGTACAACACCACACAAAGAACAAACCTAAGACAACACAATCGTATGTTAAAAAGTAAAAATATAGCATATGAAAAAAATTATTACACCCATTATTTATTCTGTTGCACCAAGCAACGAAAAAAAAAGATTCTTCAAAGTCTTTCATAGAAGCTGAGCACTCCTATTTCACAATTAATTTAAACATCTAAACAAACAAAGTATGAATTAATGTAACCCAAATGGTGGTGCACGTTTTAGAACGAAATAAGTCGGCAACCCGAGACGCGCACCGATGACAGACAACCTAATTGATATCGCGTTCCGCGCTTCTAACGAAGTGGTCTATTTTCAAAAACACAACACTACTACTTAAAAGGAATACATCGGAAAGTGCTGTCGATAAATTGCTCGATCGGATGTGATGGTGTATGAATAATTACCATCATATTTTTATAATTAAAAATGACTAAAGTGCATTAGAAAAAACTACTTGTATTTTTTTAGCTAAATTTAAAACAAAGTAGGTTTTGGTTTGCATCATGTAATATGTAATAGTTTTTTTTTCTTAGAGCATGAGCAATTGAATAAGCAAAGGCGGTATACGGCCGAATAATTGTTTATTTTAAATAGACAAAACTTAAAATGTAAATCCACTTAAATTTTAGAAGAAAAATGACATCCTAAGTATTAAAAACGCAATAAATTTTAATTATGCGTAACACCAGGATGATGATGGTGAATAAATTTTAATTAGGCGGTTCAAGTTATTTTTTTTTTTTTTTTTTTTTTTTTTTTATACTATCACGCCTATATCCCCGAAGGGGTAGGCAGAGGTGCAAGCACCCACATTTCGCCAGTGTATATTTAGGTCCCAATGTAATAGGTGGCGAGCCTATTGCCATCAACCGGGCACTTATAAACCTGCGATAAATACACACATAACTTCGAAAAGCATCGCAGCCATTGGTGTGTGCCATGGTAAACCTGGGATCGAACCCGAGACCTCGTCTCAGCAGTCCACCACCCATACCACTAGGCTACCGCGGTTCAAGTTAGTTTTCTTGTTTTGGGCATCGGCATTAAATAATGTCAATTTAACGCATTCTATTTTCAAATTTTCGAGTCCAACATGGCGGTTATCGATGGACACATTAACACGATCATCTTGTAAGGTTGCGTCGTTAGATAAACAAAAACAAATGATGCATTAGCTCTATGATTGATCGAAACACGTCACTCCATTGAAGAAATCTGTTTGTGTATCTATGAATGAATGAATTTTTATGCCACGACTCCCACAGTGATGTCGATTAAAATCGGAATGAATCGAGATAAAACGCGTTTTCGAACGTGTAGGTTTAAATATTTGATGTTAGTAAGATTTGTAAAGAAAAAGAGTAATGAATCTCAAAAGAATGGAACTTAATTATTTTGAGAACTTGATAAGAATATTAAAGTTCACTTCATTCAGTTAAGCGGCAGCGGCGAAAAAAAACAAATGGGTTAATCCACAAAGACAATGTAAACGTATGCATATCAGATTAATTGATAAAATGAGCTCTGTGCCAAAAACTACACTATCAGAATATGCAAATGGACAGTTGAATCATATTTAGAATCGAATGTTAAATACGGAAAAAACAGTGACTCGATTAGCTCTAAGGCCCTGTAGGAAAGACTGCGGGACATAGTGCCTTGTAGTTGTATCATCTAAAAGATTAATATTCTACGCATAACTTGAACGGTCAACAAACAGTACGGTCTGTTTCCATTTACGAGATATTTCATAACGGTAGAACATAATTTGTATAACGTCCCTGTGAACGCACGCATTTTTAGATAATGATCGTTTTGTAGAAAAGTGGTAACAATGCAATTAAGCAGCATTGTTTTATAGACTCCGTTACGATCTCTTCCTACATAGGTAGTACATGCAATTGATTGTTTGATTAGATTAGCGACGTTTGTTACTTTTTGAATGAAATCGGTGTGGTTTGTGTAAAGACAATACTCTTTAGAATACAATGAAAATGAAAGTCTCTCGAAAGATTGATATTTTCCTGAAAGTAGGCCTGAGAATTTAGAAATTTCTGATAAAAAAAATTCTACATTGGAACACCGGTTTTAAAAATTACATACAGTGACAATATAACTAAAAGTGTATCACAAATATTAATTTGTTAATCTGTTCAATGTCTCTCAATTAATAAAACTTTAAAACTCGACCAACTGAGTTGGTTATTACGAAAAAAATGTCTGTTGATTTTAAGTTTCCACTATCCTTTTCAAAGAAGCTTTCCTTTTATAACTAGAACTTCTAGGTCGTAAATTGAGTGACCACATTGCACCTGACTATTTTAGAATACTCGACACGTAAATATTCTAGGAAATCCCATTTCAGAATACCCGCAGAAACCGCTGTCAGTCTGTCACGCAACGAATTCCGAAAGAAACCACATGATGCGTCTGCGCATACGAACTGTCATTAAAACACGTACGACCTGCGTGACGTAGGACTAGTTAGAATTTAAAGACAAGTCACACATTAAATTGAGTATGATAAGAGATTTATACATTTTTGATAAAACATATCCTAAGGCCCAGATAAAAATGTAGACATTTAAAATTTTCTACGATATCTTGTGAACCCATTTCTTGAACAGATATTACCTTGAATCCAATAAATATTAGAATTCTAAATAAATCATCTAAGTTACAAGATAAAATACACTGGAATAGTTTTGACAGGCAGATTCTACATTTTGCCTTACGAATCTAACAGTACTTTGAGACTTAAGTGAATGTCACTTCTGATATTCTTATAAAACTTTTACGAGCTTAATATCAGCTTTAAACATGATACTAACTTCAAAGTCCTTGTTCTTAATAATGTGACCAAATTTAATTAACAATAAAACATTAAAATGTGCAATCAAAACGAACTAGGCTTTATCGCGAGCACGATTCCAATAACAGACTATAAATCAGTAGTACAGACATACCGGAAGTGGCAGAGGTCGCCTGTGTCAAACGTTGCCGCGCTCGACGATAAATTTTATAATGGGCCCATTTTGTGTGGCGTAACTTGTGAAAAGTTATAGACATGATAACTTAAATTCAGAGTATTTGTTATGCTAACTTAGTTTACCTATATGAATTTTAGTGACATTTGGCTGTTGTCATTAGACATTCTTACTCATGGTTTAAAAAATACACTTAAAAATACAGATCGTTCGCTTTTTGGTCTACTGATTATTCTCTATATAAAAACAATCTGAATTGTAACATGTTTTAACAAGGCAAGTCACGCTCCACAGCTCGAGTTCTCTCACCCAAGTGTGATCTAACAAGAGTACTCGCTATTCACTAACCGTTTTACTCAATTGGATAATTCGCTCTAAAGGGCATTGCGTCTGACTCGCAGATTGATCGATTGCCGGAAACTCTTATTAGAGAATAAGGGTCCATTGGATAGGATTGCATTGTTTTTATCTCTCTTAAATCAGACACAAAAGCATCCATGTCTCTGAATGTCTCTTTTGTAAAACTACCCTTTATCGCTTAACTTTTTATCTGTCTAGTAAACTAACTAAAGATACTACAATGGACTTAAAAGTTAGATATAATTGGTTCTTTTTAGTTAGTTTAGATGTCACCATTATATAGATAAACCACAAATATTTTAAAAATCCTTGCAAGTGTAGTTGTTTGATAATAATACACGTGTCGAAGATTATATCCCCGTCATATATGCATTCAGCATGTTCCCAAACTGTGATACAATTGTTATTCTAAACTGCTTTGTTATTGGTAAACATTGAGTCTATGCTGATCTTATTTTAGTGTCAGTATCTAGATACAACGGTGTATCGCTTTATCAGTCCCAGTGATTTTGTGCGATACCATCACAAAATCAACAGTCGCCGATCTTAAACGTATCGTATGTGGGTTGGGTCAATACCCAAGAGCGATGATCCTCAGTGACTTATCTTTAACAAAGTAGAACGAGATAAACTTTATTGGCTTAAATTTGGTCTTCATCTAATCATCTCTAAGCTACAGATTGCTGTCATGTAGCCATCTATGGTGACACTCGTTGATCAAGTATTTTACCTCTCGCTCGTTTCTTGGTTATTAGATTTTGAGGTTAAGCTAAGCGTTAATTTTCTGCAACACGCAACGTAATCTGAAAACGTGAGACCAAATTTGGTAATGATTTCCGCGATATTTCCAAGAACGAAACTTAAAAGCTAAATAATCTTAAAAGTCTAAAAATCTCAGGCTATTCGGTAACATCGCAGTTAAATACTTAGGTACATATTGAATAAAATTGAATAGTTTAGTAAAAGTTATCCAAAATATTGTAATACTATGTTTTAACTATAAAATCTTCCATGTCTCTCCCAAATACACCTTCACCAGATAACTTAATTGCCTCTCCATAAGTAGTCACACGTAAATAGACTCTTTAAACTAATTCTTACACCTCGGAAGACACACATCCCTGTCTAATCTCAAAAGTTAGAAGTAGAGAGCAATACAAAGATGGCGACTATGACGTACGGCTGTACAGCAATCTGGTAATAGAACACGTTAAAAGACTTATGCTTCAGTAACGGTGTAGATAAACTCATTTGAAATAGTTGATGGGTTTATTATTTATGGTATGCACCTAGCTTCTTTAAAATGCAAGATAAGAAGCTGCTAGTTATATCACTAGCATAGCATTTTTATGCCATAAATAGCGAATAATCACACTGTCAACTTATGTCTAACTTGCAACTAGAAATTGTTGTTTTGGTCACGTAATAGTTTTCTGCAATTTTATTGGCTGAAATGAAACGTCTCAAAATCCATGGTACCTACCAGTGCTATAGAGCGCTTTTACCCTATAGAAGATAGATCGGATACTAATAAAAGTTACTGTTCTGAGTTTGAAAATATAATTAAATAGGTATGTAAGTACTCCTTTTCGCCGTTTGATCAGAGTTTACGTTCATGAGTGCTCAGTTTACATTAGCATTTAAGTCTAACGCAATATTCGACCTAATCACGAAAGTGCAATATAAACCCGTTCTAATGCATTCCTCATAGCTTCAAACATTCCTACGAAGGCGACAAAACCACTAAAACTGCAAAATAACAACAAATTCCACAAATAATGTATGAATAACAAAAAGCTACGTTTTAAGTGCCATGAACTAAATACAGTTATGATAGCAATTAGTGAATGAATAGCTAAAGCCACACGATCTGACGTCACATACGATAGTAAAATGACTCAAAACTAACTAGTATTAACACTTTTGAAAAATGATGAATCATAAGAAAACATAAAAATTCTATGAAGGTAGGAAGTGAACCAAATGCTTTTCAAATAATAGAAAGGTGCTTTCAAAAGAGAAACAATTTGAAATACTTATAGGTATTCTGCGAGTGTTAACCAGAATATTTGTGAGAAAATATATAGGTCTACCTACCTAGCCTTGTACTATAGAGTTCACATATAGTTTCCGTGGAACCTGTATAGTGAAACACAATAACTGCATTATTTGAAATTACTAAAAATAATGTAACTTTTAAACTATCGCGGCGTTTACTCATAGTGTTTATAAGTTTCGGGACTTCACGCCGCCGCCGTCGACAAAAGTAAGTGTTCGAAAATATATCGCGTGAAGTCCCGAAACTTATAAACACTACTAAAAATAAGTTAAATATTTTACTACATAAACAAAAAAATGTCATAACGTTCACTGTAATCATTAATCAATATTTCCACTATACATTAATACCACATAATATTCATTCATCAAGTGTAATTACAATAAAATTGTAGTAATACTTAAGTAATACATTATAGGTATTATTGTCAGAACAAATAAATCAAAATGGTAGGTTTATTGACCGGATATCGCAGCCTCCGCGGTCGGAAATGACTAGGCGTTATCCGCGTTATCGCGGATGCGCGCGCGCAACTTACTGTTATGAAGATTATTATGGCGCCAGCAGTAATATCGATTTTGTTTTGCAATTAGTTATTGTTTATAACGATTAGAAGAAAGGCTATCAGGTAATACAATACAGATATTATTTGATATTTATCATTATTACAACATTAACTGGATATTAATATTATTTATTATATCTTAGTACTAATACAAATAATAACATACATTCATGGTAAGATAATGTATCTGTCATGACAAGACACAGCAAAAAAACAGTGCGATCATGTATGTATATATGTATGTGTGTATGCGTTCATCAACCACCAGTCATTACTTCGGTAAAGTCAGGATAGAAGTTAAATTATCCTAGAATATTTATTTTGAATTCGGTAACGAGGTAATGTGGAGACTGTCGCTCTATTTACGCTAGTAATGATAACATTATGGTAATAAGATGATCAAGATGTAGATAATGCTTGTAGTAATGTACTCTGAACCATCTCGTAAAGCGTTTCTTTATCTAATCGTTGTCGGTCACTCATAACCTCCCACACGGCACGAGTATAAAGTCAACAATGACATTATGTAATGTCACATACCTATTATAACAGATAACACTGTGGGAATTTTCGTCAATTACTAACTATTTAAATTTTTTGTACCTACCGCCAAGTTGGGAAGCAATAGTTAGTCCAGTAAGCAGTTAGTTATGCTACATAATTATATTTTCTTTTATTCGGTATTGAAAGGGCTTTATCGTTAGTTTGGTATACGATAAATGATTCCTTGAGTGAAAGTCCCTTTAGACTTATAAGTTAAGATTTCATTAATTTCCATAAAAGAACCATGTAGAACCTTGAAGTTAGATCGAGAATGAATTTTGAACATCTAACTATTTACTCCAGAATTGACTTTCAAGATGTTTTTATGTCAGATATTTGAATGTAACAAGCAGATTTATGAATAAGTAAGAATGCACATTCGTTTCTTTTTCAAAATTAAGGAATGTTTCCTAGGAATAAAATTTGCATTCACAGTATTTAAAGTACTTGCCCTTTAGCAATGCAATTCACTTAACATACAGCGTCAAGCTCTACGACGAACTCCATGTAGAGCACATCCTAGAACTTGCGTGTTCGTCAACGAGCTCGACGATGTTTGCTTAGAGAATTGAACTGCAGGTGGGTTTAAAAATCCATCTTGTCGAGAAATGGTCACGCCAAATTTGATTTCTATCGTACTACATACCTACTGTCAACATTACAAATTGTACTCCGAGATAACAGTTTACTCCTTAACTTCTTGAGCGAGATAAGCCAAACAATAACATTGCATAAACTTGTGTGAAGATATACGTAAAAATAGTTTACTAGTATTTTATTGCTAAATATGTGAACTGTACAAATTGTGTGTATGCCGCCATTGTTACAGCGAAGCGCACATATTTCAGCTGCATTGCTAGTCTTAACTTGACCCTGTTATTTGGATATATGACGCTGATAATCCAAAAATATCTTCATAAGCAGCTATTCTTTTTAAATATGGAATAGGTATATTTAGAAGTAGTACTTCATCGTTAACTTCTGCGAGACGAATAAATACTCTTTCATTTTCTAAATTATTCTCTTGTTTTATCAATTTGAACTCTATTTGTACTTATTTCTTAAAAGAACCATAATATACCTACTTCGTTTTCTCTGGTGTGTTTTATTTCAAATCTGTGTCATTTTATTTAAATAAGTGTGATTACGAAAGCAACAGCCAGTCCTATAACGCGACAACATTCTTAAACCGATTCCTGGTATTTGATAGCATTGCGTAAAATAAATGATTTGAGCAAGAAGACCTAGATAAAGTAAAGAGCTAAGTTGTTATTAAGTACTCAGGTTCAGTTTACTTAGACACTTGAGTTTAATTCCCATACATTTTTTTTATTAAAGTTGGGTCTGTTACATGGGTAATATTGGGGATGCTTTTGTATTTCTAATACTTTGTCTGTATTAATAGTTTCAACAATACAGTATGGATAAGAAGGAATCTTAGGTAAAGACTTGAAAAAAAAGTGATTTTGATGTCGGTTAAAGTTCACACAGTCATTCACACTTCGCTTGAATAATTTTGGTGGTTTCAGCCGGTTAGACTAATTTACTACAAGGCCATAATTGACAATCTTACTAGACAGTTTCCTAAGTTTATGATAAATCAAAGGCAATCAATGTTGATTTTGGTCAGAAGCCAAAGGACACGATCATCAATATTACTACAATATAATCAATTCAATAATCTAAAAATTGCTGCCAAAGTTATCATGCTCCATAAATTTTCATCGTGTCATATCAATAGTTTACTAAATATTAAAAAAAAGATATATTGGATACGTAGGTTTGACTTTAATATTGAATTGACAGACATAATCCATAAAAACATTGGCAGTCGTCGCCTTATCATAAGTAACAAATATAGATACAAGAATGTCCTTAGTTTGTACAATAAATCCATCGATAAATTCCAAAACTTTTTAAATCCCGTTGTCATTGACCTAATTAACCTGTCTTACCTTAATCATAAACTAGTGTCACCAAAAAAGAACCAAAAACATTTCTCTAAACTTCCTTATACATAGAATTGAATATTGATAACATTACATCTGCTTTAGGAAGTAGCAAGTATTCATCTCATTAATAATTCTGGTCAGGCGAGCCGTTATGAGCTTGTCTCGACACGTTTAGTCTATGGTTGTTACTGAGAATGAGGCACAAGAATGAAGAGCTAGGAATCCACGACCTTATAAACAATTTAGCCTGTTACGACTTGTTTGTACTTGAATATTTGGCTCATAACTTTCGTCAAGTTGGTAATTTTTATAAAATCCTTACCAACTTTAATAAAAATGGTGTAAATACATGTTTTATTGAAGACATCTGATCTAAATGACCCAGTTTCGTTTTGGTGGATCAAATACTTTAGTCTGCTACTTAAAGTTTATAAGCAGATAGTGAACATAAGTTCGATGCCTACTAAGTAATATTAGTATAATCTAGTCCAATAGGTGTACTATTTTTCCAGAGGATTAAGACTTAGCTGTAACTTTGGAAAAACCGTTACATTCAAATTAGGTGAAACAGTTCTTACTTTTTTATTGTTAATAATGTAATGATATATGCTTCAAAGTAATTGAGACCGTACTTTGTCCGTCATTATAACTACCATTGCTGCTGTGATATATTACAATAACGTAATGAGTTTATAAGAGCATTTCACTGATTGTATGGACACTTACCAGAGCAGTTGTAATGTGTTCTAGGAAAAACGTAACGACTCAGATGTAATTGGACGTGGACACCTGGTTAAGTGTTGTAATGGACAGAGCGCAGTTTAATGTGGAGGAATAAGATCATATTTAAAAAGATCTATGTGGGGAATAAAGTCTATAAATAATAAAATAATCTTACTATGTAGGAAAGTACCTCCGTATGATAAATGTTTATTCAATTCGGTACAGTCGGGAAAGAATATAAGTTTTGAATCCTGTAATTATTTGGGTCTCAGAAATGAGATCAAAATTGCAGGGCAATGAGAAATTGGTCGTATTCTTTGCTTGATAAATTGGGTAACCGAACATGAGGGTAGGTACTAGACTGTTAAGACGAAGTTTCAAAATATTTGTCATGATTAATCTTTGGTACAAGTGTAATATTGATACATACATAACATAGACATAAACTCACGCCTGTATCCCGGAAGGGGTAGGCAGAGGTGCTAGCACCCACATTTTATGTTTAAGTCTCAATGTAATAGGTAGCAAGCCTATTGCCATTAATCGGGCACTTATTAACCTGCGATATTAATATTGGTTTTAAAATGTTTAAATTAATAATAAGTTAAGAACTTTCATTCATTTATTAATAAGGTCAAGCAAGATGTCTACACAGTTTAATGACATTTGCATTTATAAGTCTATAAAACACAGCGTTGTAAATTACATAAAGAAAACTTACCTCTAGCAAATCGTAAAGAAATTCTACGTAACTCATTATTTGTATTAAAAACAATAATAAAAAAAAAAACACTAATAGACCTCACTGCACACTGGTCGTTGCTAGAGTGGCAACTGCAAAATTTAATTTGTTTATAATGTTACCACACCTTTAGCGCCTACGCCATTTTTATAAAGACACCTGTCCATCTATATATGGATACCAATCAACAGATTTAAAATGAATATTGCCGCTTTTTAACTTTTTGCTATCTCAGTGTCGTTGACACAGAAGAAGAAAAAAAAACTTCCAAAATTGATTGATTGTCTACCGATGATATTGTTTGCAGTTATACAATTTTACAATATGGTTGCTAAAATAAAACAAGCATAAAGTAATTACATTTATAATAAAAATTACACGGTTAAATTGTGAGAAATAACATACAAAGCGGCAGCAGTACCTCGCGAATCATCATTCAAACCGGTTCGAAAAGTAGGCTCGCAAAATACAGCTACGGTGTTAGCAATCATGCAGTATTGTGATTTCTAGACAACGAAAACATGACTGACTGGGTTATAAAATGTAAAGTAATAAAAAAAATGTCAATGTAATGACAACTGACAAAAAAAGAGGCGGGAAAAAAATCTATGCAGATTAAATAGAGCCTTCAATTTGGAAACGCACCAAAATAAACATAATAATAAATCACGCTACTTACACACGTCAAAATGCGCTTACGCACCAAAACCACTGTTAATATACAGTAATGATAGTGTGGTGCCTCAACCGACAATCAAACGAGATTCAAATGAAAGCAGTTTGGCTTCTTCAAGAGTATGGCCCGAGGCGCTGATACGTTAAATAAAAGAACAGAAAATAAAATAAGTCGCGTCCGTGTGCACCATCCGTGGGAACGTTGCAACAATAAAATCTTTTTAATCGAGACGATTATCCCAGGTATGCTATTCGCAAAAATTTGGATTATGTTAAATACATAACCTATAATTTAATTTTAATATTACGTTGTCGTATTCAAAGTTAACACAATGGCGGTGTAAAGCGACAGCTTTTTGTTGTAAAAAAATGGCGGATGTAATTATACGAGTAGAGACGGAAAATAGTTATTTTTTATAGAACCAGTCTGTCTTTTAGACACGGTCCTCTTATCGGGAGGAGGTAGCGATTTTCTACGGACAAATTTTCTGTAGATTTTAGACAAAATGGTGATGCGAATACTTAAATAGTTTCGTGAAGGTTGAATTAAGGAATAACTTTCAAATATTTATTGCGTGACTAAGGAATTGACTTCTTCTAACGATGCAGATGATAGTTCCTTAGCGATCAGTGATGGTGCTGAAAGATGTCTACTTCCAAATAGACTCAATTAATTGCAAGATTAAGAATTATCTAAAAGCATCATAATATTGTTACACGCTCAAAGTTCAATAACACAGTTCATTTGCATTCGGTGAGACATTAAGACTTCGTCCTGAGAATCGATAACAATGATCGGATTCACACAGAGAATTTCGGATACGAGACTGAACGACCATATAGGTCTAAT
Organism: Pelosia muscerda; assembly: GCA_963691645.1. NCBI lineage: Eukaryota > Metazoa > Arthropoda > Insecta > Lepidoptera > Erebidae > Pelosia > Pelosia muscerda. Next base: position 18,822,393 of record OY829102.1, on the reverse strand, counting down.
AAATTAAAAGGCGAGGTGCGTGCGCACATTACAAAACGATGACTAAACTTAACATCGGCCGTGCAATCTCGTACAACCTGATTTTTGTCATGACTAATGCAAAATTCGCATAGACTTTAATCTTTGGAGCAAGATGTTAACGACCAAAAAATGAATTTACAAGATTCTACAAAAATCTAGTATGTACAGTTGCGACAAAACCATTTTTATTCTAATCCAGGGTAAGAATAAGGTCATTTGTATGATACACTGTCTGTAGTTATGATACTACTAGCTGTAATGATTTAATGATTTCTATTATTATACGTTTAAGTTTCATACTCTCTCTTGAGAGAAATTTTGTATCAATTGTCCATATGCCGATGTACTTAAGAATTATGGAACAATGAAATGATGGGCTAGAGTAATCTTACAAATAAAGCTGTCGTCTGTCACTGATTCAAGGCCTAAGTGCTGTTCAGATCAGTTCAAAAACAATCGTTTTATTAAACTCTCACAAGAAGTCCCCTAATATTTCCAGATAAGTAGATACGTAGTTTGAAAATTCCAACATTCTTGTTAACTCACGCTTAAAATCACTTAAGTAAATTAGTCCAAAATGGTCCAATTATCTAACATAACGAGTCAAATTAGAACATAAACGTTCAAAGTAACGATTCCATAGAATTTGTCAAGTATTCGATTCTGCATTTATACTGAAAATTTACGGTTCAAGAATTCTCCCACGGAATAAAGTTGGTACTACATAAGTACATGCGCGAGTCTGTCAACGTCTTGTAGTTCCACATTCAAATTCAAACTTTAGTACAAGGAAGTAAGGGTTACAATTGATTCTATGAGAAGTTGAAGGCCACCGGAAATCAAGTGCGGTTGGATTATTGGGATCGCGATCAGAGTTTAAGTATGGCCGGGCATCCGGTCAATTGAGTGTCGATTTTACTAATTACGAAGGCGCGACTCGAGTTCCTTGACCATTTACAACTAAAAGCAATGCTTTAATAAAAGGAAACACTAGTAAACGTAGCATTTACAAGACCTAATGAAAATTTACTACCATCATAAAAAAATATCATAAATGCTGACAGAGCCGTCCTCATTTACTTAAAACACGCGGACTAAGTATTTTAGACATGCAATCGTAATAGGATTGCCCATCTGATAAATAAACTGAATGAAAAACTTCCGTGATGTGGGAATAATTTAGATTTTTAGATAACATTTGATAGGTTAATTTGTTTTAATTATTTAAAGAGGGCTATCCTGTTCGACAAGATATCGTAATGTAAAACAACATATGGTTGCTTACAACTTACGACTTTCATATGGGTTAAAACCGGAACGATGTTGTAAGGATTTCTTGCAATTTATAGGTATAACTTACATCGTAAAGGTGCAAGGTTTGAATATTTGTATTAGCCTGCAAGCTATATTAAATGCATATATAAAATCATAAAAATAAATTTACGAATAGTAGGTAATTTATTACTATAAACCCCTTTAATCAAAAAAGGTTCTTTTCAAATTAGGAATATATAATTACAATTATAGCAACACAGACAACCTATAATTGAAGCATTCCGTTTGAAAACGTTCTAAAATCGATGATAATGATAATGTACTTTTTTTATTTAATTGTTGTAAGGTTGGTAATGGGGGTGATCATTACCAACCTTACGGCTAGTATGATTAGGTTATTCCTTTTTTAAATAATTGAATGATTGGCAGTTCAAAGCGTCTGGTTATTAATAACCAAACTAAGTAATATCTACCTATTATAATAAGACATATTCTCATGATGGTCTCGACTCTCTTGACTTGTCTAACAATATCACTAATCACGCCGTCGATATCAAAAAGAACGCCACAAAATAAACTTAGAAATGACAAGCATTTCTTATTACCTCAAATATATTAAATACATAAGTAAAATATACAATGTCATATGACCAATAACTGAGGTTGTTTTAAGAAGTTAAGCTTTTTAAAAGTAGTTATTATCGACACTTTATATCCTTTGTAATCATTGTAATTATCTCAACAGTGTGTCCCAATTATTCGACCTTTAAACTAATAGAACGTTATGGCATAGGGGAACTTTACTAAATAAAACAGTACCCCATAGAATATCAAAGGATCTATCAAACAGTGTGTGGGGAAGTAAAAGTACTCCCTATGGACATGTAGCAATAAACATTAGTGCTACAGACACAAAACAGACGTCCCTCTCGAAGGGCCCTTTGTTTAAAACACTTATAAATAAACCTTCATTTAAGTAGTGACCTTCTTATTAATTTTATATTTCTTTTTTAAAAGATCTTTGTGAACCATGAATAAGTTTAAAAAAAAAATCTACTCCCGGCTCCCGTTTTATAAAAAAAAACATTAATAAAGATCTTGATGTGAGTCGTGTGTCTATGATTAAAAACAACAGTCACATTCCAAATTCGAAATTTAAAAAAATCATGCCATATGTCGGCATCAGCTGATCCACTTCCATTATACCTCGTAATGTCTCTCGATACAGGTAAAAATTTTTTTTCGTGGCAACTTTCAACAGCTGTTCATCGGTGCGTGCGTGCATTCGAAATCTCCAAAAATTTTCATACTGTAAGAAGTTTCGATAATGTATACAACTAAACATCTGCTTGAGCAGGTGCTGTGGAGGAATTTTTAAATTTCCAAGACATTTATTAATTCTTTGACGGTAGGCGGATGCAAGCACCTTTTAAATACTCAGCACTTTACTTTGTAACATTGTATTGGTTTTATATACAAGGCATTAAGAATTGAAAAGCCTAACCCTTCAATGGTATCATATCGATTATTTTTTTGAAAACTTGAGCTTAAAATGTTAAGCAGTATTAACCCAATATCATTCGGTCATTTAAAATTCATATCCATATCGTGTGGCTTGTAGGACACATCTTTTAGCGTTTTAAGGATATATGTACATCTGTCGACTTTAATCCATGTAGGTAATATGTACATTATGATTTAATTAATATATTAGCCTATCGCAGTCCACTAATGGACATTAATGCTTCTCCTAATTTGGAAGGCTCTGGCCTACGATTTTTTTACGTGTTGGCCAGACGGATTTCTTGTTTTGTGTGTGGTTTTATGTAGAGATTTCCTTCTCTCACAGTGATAACATCTGCATATTTTTCCGTATGTCTTCTCTTACGACACCCTTTGGAAGAGATATGTTAAGCTGAGGCGCATTTTGATTGTTGTAAAGTTAAGTTTATTGCTACATTATAAAGCCTTTCAATAACCGATAAAACTTCGTATCTTCGCTGATATTCAATCATTTCTGTACATCCTTCGACTAAAGTTTACTTTTAACCGGAAACTACATTTTATCACTCTGCTTTTTTAACATCCGTATCCCTTAGTCGTTTTATATCGATATGTGTTCGTATCTGAGATAGCTAAGCATCGTATCCGTTCGCGATATTTGATACTTGTTTTTTGCTGAGTATAAGTTCAACAGCAGCGTTATTACATTCAATATTATATATCGCTTTCTTATGAATGAAAGATAGAAGGCTTAGTTTTTTTTTTCATCTTCCGGGAACAGCAATCTTGAGTTATGAGACTTCTCCAACTATTTTCAACCATATAAGTTAATTATACATCTCCTTTGACAATTTGGTAATAATATTTAATAAGGATTAAAATCTGAATTCTTTTTTTTTCGAAAATCATAATAATCGAAAAGTATAAAAACCTCATACATGTTAAAGTAGAAATGATGCAAAAGAAAGAAATGTTTTATTCATATTACATTAATCTACAAGCTGTTAACCCAAGCTTCTGCTTACCCCTGATTGAGAAAGGTGTGAACATAAATACATAAGTAGTTAAACGCAAACACACGATGTGAAAGTGTAGGTTAAAATTCCAGAAAATCTCTATTATTTATGCCTTTGTACGAATCACCCCTGGTATCGAGTTCCGCAACAGCTGACGCCACAAAAAATACCCTCTTCCTTTATCTATGGTTACTATTGAATATCAGACATGCGTTTACGATGTAAGTTAAAATATAAATATTTGAATTTCTGCTGTTCATTTTACATTATTTGAAATATAAAAACAATATTAGAACTATGTTACTGTAAAGTCTTAAATTATTAAAGGTAAATAAATTGCGTTGTGTGTCAGTATTACAGCAATAAATAACATTTTAGATTGAAAAATATGGATGTCCAGACGGGACTTGTCAATACTCTGACCACTGACCTACACTAGGCCACGTTTAGAACATTCAAAATTTTTCCTTAGATTTTTCAACTGATCGTGGCTTCAACTGCCGTTTGGGCATCTATTTTTTCAGATCTAAATCGATTTGAATAGTTAGTATACTAAATATATTTGATTATAAAGATAACGTATCCAGACTGTTCAATAACAATTTTTTCAAGAAGGCTTCTATGTGAACGTTCAGAATATCTCAAATTCATTTTTTAAGCAGGTATTAATTAACTAATTGACAATACACAATGACTAACAACTATCTCATATATGTTGTTTATAATTTATAATATTTAACTATGACATTATTATTAGCGGTATTGGGATATTTACCTAGGTACCTTGTATTGTTTGGATGTGAATGACTATAATTTAAATACCTCTATTTGACTGTAAAAGTTAATTTTACTAAACCATATAGCTCTGAATACATTGATATCATTTTAGATACCATTACTTTTCAATATCTAGAGACGGAATCCATATGTTTTCTTCTAAAGCACGGCACAATATATTTTACATGTTATCATAATTCTTTTTTTTAATTGCTTTAATAGCTAATGTTTTATCTATGCTGATAGAGCTAATATTATCTATACATGTTTCCCGCCAATGTTTAAATACCATAAATAACGTAACTTCTTTTTCTACGCATGTGCACGGTTCGTTTCCCAAGCCTGCACATGGCACACAGGAATTTGACACGCAGATGTTCGTTCAACAACTAATACAATAAAATACCTAATAAAAGTGGCCTCATGCATTTAATACATTTTAATGATTATTCTTCGCTGTATCACGTTATAGGACTTTTAAAAAGGTTGGTGAACCTAGTGACTTTAGATTCATTTTTAGTACCATTATATTTACATAATATCTTAGGCTAAATTCACCAGGTTCTCACGGCCTACTAAATTTAAAAGCATTGAGATAAATGTAATTACGCAGTTTTAATCGATCTCGATTCCTATCATTGGCAATATACGCTTTTAAAAGAATACAAAAGTAATTTACGGTAATTCACATTCCATTAATAATTCCATCAAATTCATGCAAAACAAACAAAACCCGTGAAAGCTGTGACATCCATTAACAGTAGCACATACACATGAGAGTGTGAATAACGATGCTTGCATGGCAAGATCATCATACCATTACGAAATATCAAGCTCCATATGAGTTGGTTTATTAAGACACAGCGACATACTTTAAAAAAATAAATAAAACGCTAATTGTCTTTGACGTCGATATTTTTTTACTAAAGACAAAATTCAAACATTGCATCGAAAATGTCGAAATCATCATTATGGTATAAATTGTATTGTAAACAATAAAAATTATTGTATACAATATTATAGTACTATAACATATTAACTTAATAAAATTTTGTCACTCTTTAGGTACACTTCACTTTAAATCCTCATCTTATCTCCCTGCCATTGTCCCTATTAATCCCATTGTCTCCTAATCAAATCATATAGCTTCTTAAAAAATGAAGAATGTATTTATAAAAACAAATTTTATTTCTCCGTTAGCGCGTTTAACTTCTACTTTCTTAAAGTCACATTAAAAGGTTCCATTATTCTTACAACATACAATTTTTGCTAAAGTCTATGATATTTTTACTTTTTTCATGAACTGCAAATATTTAATCTGTCCCTTAATTAAAATAAGCAAACAGCAGCTTGTTTTTAGGCAGCGAATATTGCCATCTTAAAAAACCATTAGTTTTGTTACTTTGAACACTTATTGATGTTCATTTGAATAACCATGTCAATCATAATTTTTTTTCATCATATTATGCCAGTTAGGAAATAAGACATTTTCGTACACATCATATTTCCAGTCTGAGTGCAATATGTAACTGAGGGACTTTGTTTTATTTGCAAAACATCTGAAATGATAATAACCGAGATAGGAATGCGTAAACTACCTTGTCGAATATCTACCTACAATATAAATGTACGTAATACGACGCAAGCCGCGTACCATTCGCCAAAATTGCACTAAATAAATCCTTCGTTACTTCACTGGCAATGTTGTAGGCGTCGTCACACTTACAATGTTGTATTATTACTTTTTTGACGTACGTTTACTTCTTTATATCAAGAAAAAATACAAATTAACAGCCGTATTTCTAAAAAAACTTAGGCGGGAACAAAAGACGCTAGGTCTTTGTATCATCTAGTTGAACATGGATTTTCCCTTCTTCATTCTACTTTACTGAAATAATATTTTCTGGTCCTTTAATTTTTATATCAGGGCTAGAGCATATCACATTATTGTTTTTTAAAATGTCCTTTTACAATTTTTAGTACTTAAAAATATTGAAGCGGTCCTCTTTACCATATTCTTAATTGTCTTCAAGGTATACGTCGTAACTTTTTAATATATGATCCATCAGTCAAATGACCATATATTTTGGGATAGCGCCAAAAAGCACGCTATAAAACCATCGGAACGAAAGAGAGTCATCAAATACGTTTAACGATTAAATTTTACTGTACAACATTTTTTAAAGACAGGGTTAACAATTTGACATTTTGTAACTGGCAGTTTATGAACAAAAAAGTTTTATTGCCAATTGTCGTTGGCTTCGAGATGGCTGTAATTTGTAATGAGTCAGTTCATTGATGAGGCGCTGGGTTAAGTAAAAAATATTAAGATGATCTCTGTAAAGCGTTCTTAAAAAGTTCAGTAAAATGTCATTTACAGTTCAAATTTCGATTTTAATTCCGTAGTATTAAGGAATATCCATTCTCTCCCTGCTTCTATTTTCAAAATAGCAACTTATGACAAGTTTACAGTAAATAAGTCAATATCAGTTATGCTGTGTGTAAATATACTTGTGATTTCTTTATAAAAACAAATTCTCATAAGATAATTAAGACATACACATCACTCTAGCCAGTCTATCTTATCTGCCTCAATGTACATAACATACTTTTTTAATCACAGCTCAGCAAATTTGTTTGCTGTATTGACTATATTCTAGTCAGTATTGCCGACTTATATTGTGTAACTTAGTCAACCGGATCAATTAGTCCAAATTCTTGGTATCCTATTTGGAACCGTTGGAATAGTTTCATTTTTGCAATACGAGGCGGATTTTTGCATTGTAATGCGGATTTTTGCATAACAATCGACTGCCATTATGTTTATCTAGGTAAGGAACATGACGTTACTTGAACTATTTGACACAACTATCTTCTAAAATAATAAAATTACTTTTAGAATTGGAGTACGTTACGTTAGTATGTGTGTGTGTGTGTGTGCACGTTAGCATATGGTGAACAAATATTTTAGATTCAAAATGAATAATTGCAAAACTCTACATGTACACAATTTGTTATTTTGAATTTATATTATTATTCAACCTAATATAAATATTGAGAGATGTATTGATATCTCAAATCATAGAAATATACATAACTACAAACTGCTATCAGTGTTCATGTTTTAGCGGATAAGCTTATAGCTATCGGAAGAATATATTTTCTTAGCAAGATAAGGTAAGCATCATAGAGTAGTATTGGTAGGCATTCTCAAAACTAATTACCTAAAATTGAGAATTAAAGACTTAAAAAATATCAGCAAAGACTTGTTACGTGATTCTCATTGATTATTATCAGATATATTAGTCATCGAAAAAATGCCTAAGCAAATATAATTTAACCATCAACTTCCTCATTCGAAGTATTCTCCATTCGACACCGATAAATAGATTAATGACCCTACCGATTAACCATAAATAGATATGTAGCAGTTTTTAATATCAAAAGTTAATAAATTATTCTCCAAAAGGAGAAGAAGCAAACCGTGAGAAACTGAATTCAATATAATTTGTGCTACTGAGGTGTACCCATAGGCCTACCCATATACTTACGTAGGTTCAAGAAAAGATGAATGGATTACGTGAAAGAGAATACGGGGAAGAAGGGAGTGAATAAGGAAATGACAGGAATGTATGGAAGAGAATGACATGTTGCGCCGACTCCAAATAGTAGGGACAAAGTCAAGGAGATGAGGTATATAAAATATCATTTGCAGATTGCAAAAGATTATTTAATAAAAATCATAAAAATCAGATGTTAACCAAACTGATGTTATTCTAAAGCATGTTTTGAAATCTGCCAAAGTAACGAAGAATTATTTCGAATGAATATACCAACGAGATGAACCCTATTTCCTCTTCAGAGATAGAACGTTGCCAATTTGAATACTTAAAGTTTTCAGAAGTATATTAATAAGCCTTTGAATCCATTTGTCACTAATGAAGTACATGGTTCCATAACCTCAAATTTTAAGAGGACATCCATTGACGGATGGACTGAAAAAGTTACAAAACGTTTCTCAAACAGTTACAATCACATTCACATAGATTGAACTGTGTTAGTCTCACAAAGCGCAGGTGCCCTACTTAGTCCATTGACAAGTTCGAGCTGAATACCTAAGACCTGAATCAAAAACAGATTTCAGCATTTAGAAAGGCATTTTAAAAGGTGAAAGTCATTGCTTTCATGCTTCGCAAAAAATTCACATCTCAGCGCGGCCTTGCCAAGGTAAGTGCAAGGGGGACATAACGGTGCGCCGGCACACCGGCCCCCGTCTACCTCTAAACACATTCATTGTAATACACGATCGTTCACTTCGCCGTCCACTGATGGTTCCTACAGCACCAAATGTACGTGCCTGACAAATATACAAGTAATGTACGTCTCGCCAACACGTGCGACGACGGATATGAATATTGTTTTTGATACAATTCCTTTTAGCAATGCTGCTGTACTTAATGACCGAGCTAATATGGTATTGCCGTTCTATAAAGTGCTGTTCAAATTTCATTCACGTAGTTATCGCCTATGGGAAAGTTTAGCGTAACGGTCGACATCCCTATTTGTGGAAAAGACTGTTAGTTTTGAATTGTTTTGTAAACAAACGCGCAGGAGCAGTGTTGCCAACTTAACGGATTTTCCGTCAGATCTAGCGGATTAGGGTACAGCGTTGACGGGATAAAAAATGATTTAACGGCTAGCGGATTTTGTTAACGGAAACTAGTTTTAAAACAAATTAACGTTTTTTTGATAATATTTACCTTTGCTTTAGTTTTTTTATACTTATTAACAATTACAAGTTTATAAAGAACATTTGTCATCCTTAAGAGATACAAAAGAGTAGATTTAAGTGAGGCTACAATTGAATTTAAGTGAAAATTAAGGCATATAAAGATGCAAATAGTACTAAGTCACTAAAAAAATAACTATTTGTCTTTATGCCTTGCTGTAAAAAGGGTTGAAAAGAAATGGTGAAATGTGTTATTAATACAATTTACACGATAAAGTCCTAGGCATGGTAGGAATGATGCTTACATGCAGTCAGTTTTCTTCTAAACTTCTATACCTAAAGCTTCCATAACTACGGCTATGATAAGGGACACGAAAAGGGATGATGATCTTAATTTGATATCTTAATTAGCAATTACCCACGGCTAGATTTTGAAGCCGTTCCCACAGCATATTTCTGGGAATATGTTCCCTTTTCCTCTTAACTAGTTTTGTCTGGCGACAACAATCTATTCCGCTCCAAATTTCAGCCTGAAAGGATCAGAATTTAGAGCGTGATTAAATAACAAATATCCAAACATTTGCGCAAACTTAGCTTAGTTTCTATTATTTGACGGATTTTATTGACGGAACAAAAAATATATTTAACGGATTATTGACGGAAAATATGATATGAACAGCGGATTTTGGAAATAAATGTTGGCAACACTGCGCAGGAGTAATTTGGACGATAATGTATGTTTCATAAGAGCGTTATGAAGCATCATTGTGTCACAGAAGTAACCATATTGTCATCAATTCATCATGCAATACGACTGCGTCAAATCTTATTGTTTTAAAGTAGGGTAACTATGCTGGTAATTTTCACAAGGACATTTCATCGTTACGTATAACGCTCTAATAACTAACCAAATTATGTATACAGTCGAGGACATTCCAATTGAATGTTGCAAATAATAATTGTAGGATGATTACGTCAAGAATCGGATTTTATAGCATAGAGACATTAAATTGTACATAAATTTAAATTCTTCTAGTAATTCTGTAGGTAACCGAATTGTTGTATTCTTTCTCATAAAGATATTTCTGTGAAACGCAAACCGCAAGTTTTCGTACATAATGAACCACTTGGTATTCAAAACACAACTCTTGTTGCAGCTGCATGCATCAACGACCCTTTGCCTCATCTAAGAAATAATTGGATAGAGGGACTTCCCCCAATCAAAAAGGGAGAGAACTTACAATTTGGCTGATCTCCGTGATCGGAATCGGTGTGATAGTTTTATCCGAGCTCTGGGGAAGCGACGTAGCACTGGGGGTCGGCGACACTCCAGGACTAGACTGGCCATTGCCGACGCTCTCCTTCGAAGTGCGGTTAGGTGACAACCTAGCTGGAAAGCTGAGCGTTTTCGTCCACTGCGATAAGCTCCGTACCATCTTGACTGTTCATAAGCACAACACTCGTTCACTAAACTTTAATGGCGTGCGGCACGCGCGCGCTCGACAACGGTACGCGGACGAATGACGAGGTTCACAAAACTACAGCCTGTGCAAGTTGCGACTTGACCGAGTAGGGGGGTAGGGTGGCATGGCGGTGCGTGCGTCGCATCCATGCATCGGCCACCTATAAGTTATAGTTGGGACGGATTTTCTTTTGTTTATCGCTGGACTACCTCTTGTGGGAGCAAAAAATGTGAAGCGATCAAGAGTAGCTTTGATGAATTGGCACTTAATATGCGTTAGTTTCGGTTGTTTACGGTGAAAGAAGTTTTTGTTGTTTAAATAGAATTAAAAGTATGAAGGTTCAAAAATTCAGTAATATAACTGAGTAACCTACGTATTTCGAACTAGATAGCTTAGGCATTAAATGGTTCTTGATAATATAGAATCATCATTCCCTGAACTTGTTTCCCAACTCAGTTGGGGTCGGCTTTCCAGTCTAACTGTGATGCGGCTGAACTTCGATATTTTCCGTGAAGCGACTGCCATCTGACCTCGTCTCAGCAGTCCATTACCCATACCACTAGGCTATATTGATAATAAAGAATATAAATAGAATTTAAATAATGTTGTAAGGTAGAAGGGATTGGTGTCCATGTTTTCCTTCCCCAAATTTAATGATTCTTTGAATTACAGAGTAATTAGTATGTTAATTCTTACGAATCGTAAGAAAGAGTTATCATACAAATTTTTCGAAAAATTATTTAATTTTTAATAAAGTATCTAAGTACCTATAACATTTTTACACATTATCATAGTATAGATAGATGAACGAAATATGAAAGGAGGAAAGGATTCGCTTCAAACAAGACAAGTATCCTAGTCTAAAATATGTTTGGAACATAATTCAAACTGTGACGATCATTAAAATTAGCAACGGCCTATAAATGCAGAAAATAACTGCACACGACGAGGGAGGCACCCCACCCTACTCGAGGGCACAAGAATACGGATATGGTGTATGGGCTCCTTTAGGCGAGTTTTATAAAAACTAGGGTTGCCAGTATTCAAATTACTAGAGTATATAATTATATAATATTTTTTTTTAGTTTACAAGAAGAATATTACCAACCGAAATTACTAATATTCTCTCTAACCCCCTCCAGCGCTGAAAGTCTTGTGTGAGGTTATGTTAGGTCAAGATTCGAACCCGGGACCTCTTGATCGTAAAGCTAACTTTTTATCGACTAAACTACAGACGTTTCGAAGTTGCATGTAGGTACAGTAATATTATAAGGTTTGTTTTTTCGTTGTTTGTTTTGAACAGTTTGTTAGTTGGTTTGGTTGAACGCATTAATCTCGGGAACTACTGGTTCAATATAAAAAAATCTTTCAGTGTTAGATAGCCTATTTATTGAGGAATTCCACAGGCTATATAACATCGCGCTATCACTTAAGGAAACGAAGCAGTAATCATAAATGTCATTATATCGGTTCTATAAGTTTCTATGATATTTTTTCTTAAGTAATAGTGACCAAAATTACGCTTCATATAACAGTTACCTCTCTGTTTGCAATAAAAATCCCGTCTAAAATCAGCACAGCCACTTCAAAGTTTACCTGGAACAAACAGACAGATAAAAATTATTTTAATTACTCTTTCTTTGTATAGGTAGAGATTAGCCAATGGATATAAAATTTCCAAACGAAGTTTTGGTACAGTCAGCAAAAGAGATATGATTCCACATTTACGTACCACGTTATGTGAAAAAGTGGTACCATATGTCTTTTGTTGACTGTATATATGTGTATACTCTAACTCATTTCATTCTAGGGTGTCGTAAGAGGCGACAAACAGAAAAATACCCAAACGATATCACTAGGAAAGAAGGGAAACTCAAAATATACCTATCCTTTTTTTGGCAAAAAATAAATGGACCTTCCGCATTCCACGGCGAGAAGGCGGACCACATTAACACAACCTGGCGTGTGCATATTTAGCTGTGTAGCACATAATATGCGTTTGGGTGATTTGACGGTTCACTACATCAAATCACCCAAACGTCACGGGATGCTCTATTGCGGGTGGAGGGTTAACCCCGACCCATTCACCCGCGGTCACACTAAGGCGGCATGACTAACCAGTGTGGAATACTGTTACTGGAATACACACCTCCCGATTTTGGGAGAGGTGGACTGTAATACGCTAATTTATTTATTGACATATATCTTATACAAAAACGGAATTAAAACCATTTTATCACTATAATATTGTTTTCGTGAAGTCGATACAGTTACATTATAGCCATACAAATATATCAAAATGGTGTTTAGCTGTGTCTTTTTTGTGATTTGCAAGGCACATAAACATAGTTCACACTGTATACTAATTTATAACACTTTGATTGCGGTCATAAAACCTTTATAAGAGTGGTTGTTGTAAAATATAAATTATAGTACATTTGACCATTTTGAGCAAACTACTTTGACCACATTTAATCAGGTGGGCAGTGTGCCTGTCTGCCATCTAAGTGGTAATAAAAATCTATAGTGTGTTATTTTTTTTGGAAGATCTTCAAGAATTCGAATTCGAATTTAATTTAAAGCACTTCAATTTGACTTCATCTCACCTGATGGTAAGCTGAAGGCAAAGTCTCAAGAAAGAAGGCCATCTTTACAAATATGTAGAGTTTTACAATGGTACTTAGGTTGACGGTCTCAATATTCATGTTGCAAAGATAGAGAGCTTTATTAGTCATACGAATAACGAACAGTAAAAAAAAAATGGAAAAAATCATTCAGTATAACTCGCGCCTTTTACCAACCCTATTGAAACTATTGTACATTCATAATATACCAAGGGGTGCGAAGACGCAAAATCCAAAACAATGGGTGCGCAGGATTGCGTTGCGTGTCGCTTCCTGAAGCCACGTGCGCGCGCAGCTGACGCCCGCAGCGCCGCGCATGCGCACTCAAGGGCGAACCGGAGAGGGCTTTCAAGGAAAGTGGATAGACAAGATGGGGCTTTGTTCTTTGTTCTAACTCCTTTGAAGAAATCATTGAATAGTTGAATAGTTGAGACGAGTTTTTTTTATTATATTCTGAAGAACAGTTTCCGTTCCGTTAGTAATTTGAGGATCTAGGTGTCAGTTATGTCTTACTAGGTAAATTTCGGAATTATTCGGAAAATTTCTTCCAGCTTGTTTATCATCTAAATAATAATTAAATATTAATGTTCTACTTTGTCGAACATTAGACAGGTGTTAAACATAGTTGAACTAAATGGACAGATGTTGGACCTTGTGAAATCGGTTGTTTTTGGTTTAAACTGCCACATTACAGTGGAGACCACACACACAAATATCGGGGAGGTTAAGTACCGGTTCCGACTGTTTAAAAATATTGGGGGGTTAACAGTTGTGGATACAGCTTTAATAGTTTGTCAGTTACTGTCAAAGTGTTTAGACTTCAACACTTCACACAACAGTGACTTTTAGATTTTAAGACATGTCAATTTGATTTCACCCCGCCTGATGGTAAGCTGAAGGCAAAGTCTCAGGAAAGAGGGTCACCATTACAAACACGTAGAGTGTTACAATGGTGACGCTCGGCTTGACGGCCTCATCAGATGCTTTTTCAGGCCACGCTTAAAAGGACTCTAATAGACATGTCTTATTATTTAAAGTTAAAAAATCACACTATTATCTGTCATCACACACACATCATGAAATTTAAATTAATGGAATAATACATCACGCTACAATCGATGATCGTCCTAACCTGCAAGGAATTGATTCAAAAATTAAAGAAATGTGACAGTGAATATGTAAATGACCATGTCAATCTAAAATCGTACAAAGAAATGTGACGTCCCTGGTGTTGCAAACATCCATAGGCCAGAGAAACCTTTGTTGGAGAGCATGTCTTTAAGCCTAGATTTGATAGCTATCAACTATTTAATCTTACGCCACTGCACTTAGGAGCTGAGAAATAACAAAAAAATACAAGAATGCGGCAGCTCTCTATATTCAACATTCAAAAATTATTTATTCTGTATAGACCACTAAACGACACTTACAAAACGTCAATATAAATAACATTATTATAAGTTAATGAGCAAATGGACCACCGGTTCGTAACGCGGTTCCGGCCTAAGAAGACTCCGACAAGAAACTCAGCGGGCTTTTCTTTCGTTTTGGTCTATTTACAAAAATTTACTTAGTCTAGATACAGTAATTTACTTGAGTAACAATTTGAGTGAACAGTTCATTTCCAGGCTTGTTTATTATCCAAATAATCCTGGATTTTATAGACTGACCCAAATATTGAATCTATCGAAATTAATTTATCGATGTCTTGAATAACATACATACAAGGCAAGACAAATAGCAGTATTTACAAACTGGTACACAATCATTTCCCTTTTAATCACCCATTCCCTCTTTAACCCCAGTAAACATTCAAAAGAATATGTGAGGACTCTTCACGTGCACTCTTAACCCTCCCGTGTCGTGAGAACAATACAACAGTAGGGTGTGTTTTGTACGGTTTGTAACCCTTTACAGAAAAGGGTATTAATGGCCCCTTTTTTGTAGGAGACCATCTTTAGTTCGGAGCGTTATTTGATGACTTGTGATCTTATGACGGTTAGTTGATTACTTCTAAAAAGGGGGTAAACAGTATGAATAAATATTTTAATAATGTCATGTAAAATAATAAAAATTAATGGCGGAATTTGCATTAAGTAAATACTTCGTAAGAAAACAAACAATTTCTTTTCTGAACACGCAAGACCAATATTGATGACATTACAAAAAGGTTTTCGTTTCATTTGTAGGTAGTTGTTTACGCATATTATTAATAAAACAATGATAAATTATATTACTCTAGAAAATAATAGCACAATCATACTAAAAATGGATTTTCATACATTATTTAAGCGGTAGGTATATTTTATGTGACAGTAATAACGACGCCATATTCCGAGTCATTTTGTAAAAATATAGTCACTTTGAGCAGGTGTATTATAATTAGCAGGTTTTTTTTATAGATGTAA
The DNA here is from genome assembly GCA_963691645.1 of Pelosia muscerda. Taxonomy (NCBI): domain Eukaryota; kingdom Metazoa; phylum Arthropoda; class Insecta; order Lepidoptera; family Erebidae; genus Pelosia; species Pelosia muscerda. Next base: position 18,806,577 of record OY829102.1, on the reverse strand, counting down.
GCCTTTAATAATAGTGTAGGGAAAGATATATAAAACAGGAAAGGTACAGTGGGTTCAACAAGTTCTTGGACAATTAGAAAATAGAATTGTGTGAAGTGATACAACTACACAACTACTAGCCCTAGAAGCTGTGGTAGCGTCTGTACGGGTTTTGAAGGCTACTGGTGTCCCAATTTGGAATTGTATTGAAATAAAACCACCGGAGCTTACTCAGAATGCACTGTATTGGACAAGAGCGTCTGATATACCAATGTTGCCCAACCAATATTAATTTTTAGGGTTTACACTCAAATTTGATGTTGTCATAAGTCGCAACAGAAGCTACTGGATATTATTAATGTAATTAAGTTTAGGCTATTACTTTCATCAGTTTACTTATTTTTATAAAGAAACAAGACATTGAACTAGTTTTTTTATTAACGCTATCAATGTTACTTTTGGTTTAATTAGACTAAGGCTGGCAAAGAATTATAAATCTTAAGGTGTCCAAGAACTTATGGAGCCCACTGTACCTATTATATGATCTGGTTATGATCTCAATAAACAAAATATTGTATTCACGTAAATGCAGGAAATTTGTAGGTACTTAGGTAAATGAACTCTGCATTGAACAGGTTAATTAAACATATAAAAGATAAAGAAATAGGTGCTTAATGACTAGTTCTATTTTATTTTCTAACTATTTTTTTTATACTATCACGCCTATATCCCCGAATCGGTTGCCCACAATTGACACCACAAAATCTCTCTACTGAGCTCTGGCTATCCTACTCACCACCGAATACACAACACAAGGTTATTAAACGGCGATATTCTGTAGGGTAGAGGTACTTCTCAAGTCGGACTGCTCGATTGGGACGGATATACCGTCGTGTCCTACCTCCTCTAAAATAAAATAGTCTAAAATCTAGTGCTATCGTGGTAGCTATCATTACCTGTAGTAGGATGTTACACAAAACTAACTGATTACTGAAGACACAGGTGACCTTCGTAATGGTGTCGGGGTCGGTGGTCAATGTGGTAATCAACTTAATTTTATTTACCGTGACACTGACCATCAGACTATTACATTTTGCACTCACGCGCACCGGACTAACTACATTATTAAGTGAGAGGGCGACATCCCTGGCCGTTTAAATATAAAACTATTACTTTAATTAAATTGTTTTCTGTATTTAGGGGTTCTGCTATACACCAGTAACTCCATCATCTATTAGGTTAAACCACAGAACAGAAAAAACTAGTAGAAATGCGACACGATAGTATTGTATTGGGACTCCTTTTTCCGCACCTAGCCTCCCTTTTTGGGCCATTGTGTGTGCGACACTATAGTTTCAGTAGCGGAACCTATGTCACCAAACTCACACATATATAACCGTTAATAATACCGTGCATTACTAGTAAATAATTGCGTTTTTATAAATACTATATATTTAAAGAATATTGGAATTAGGGATTACGAATATTCCTTCTGACTCGTCCAGGTAAGTCAAATCTTCTATATTTTGGAATGATAAGAGACTGTTCTGATATAGAAGAGGCAAGGAGCTCTTTCAAAAGATAAATATTCAAAAGATAATGATAAAATTCTCGAATTGAAAAGCAAAGAGAAGAAACCTACATCAAAAACAGCATTGGTAGCTTAGTGGTTAAGGACCAATGCTGCGACGGCCTTACAACCGAAAGGTCCCGGGTTCGAATACTGTTCTGACCATTGCACTACCGACGCGAACTCACTTCCAACACAAGCCATTGAGCCTAACTGGAGGGACTAGTGAAATTAGAAGTAAGTAATTTCGGCTGCAAATATTCTTTAAAAATATACTAATAAGTTTGCTAGATGTAGACCGATGCTGTACATACATTAAACACATAACGCTCCTCTTTTTACGACAAGCTATTATTGTAATAGACACAAATAATATTTATGAAGGCATCGATTGCATAACAAGAGTTACAATGGTAATGATAGCGGTGAAAGTATGGAATATTACACCTTAATTTAAGTCTAAAAAGAAAGTTTGCTAGTTCTCAAATATACTTATTATACTTAAATCATTATCATCATCATTCTCTGAACTTTTCCCAACTCAGTTGGGGTCGACTTTTCAGTCTAACTGTGATGCGGCTGAACTTCGGTATTTTACGTGAAGCGACTGCCATCTGACCTCCACAACCAATGGCCCAATGACCAATGGCGATATTGAAGTTCCAAGTTAGACTGGTTGGACTTTAGAGGGCTCCATCTACCCGTAACGACTGCCATAGATGTTTGTATGGCAACCGGGACCTCTCCGAGGCACGACCAGACCAGTGCAAACAGTCATATTCATGTACCTATACAACTTTTTGCACTGAGCGGGGATCGAACCCGCGCCCCGTGCGTAGCACGTGCACTACCGCTACGCCACGGATCATTATCATCATCATCCTGCGCTAATCCTGGTCGCATCTGAGGATTTATTATACAGGGTGTATTATTGCGTATGTATTTATTAAGAGGACAGCTAACATTGTTGCCAAGCGCTTCCCATAATGGCGCTATCAAATGTAAACACAAATAGAATTCAAAACACATAACAATCAATTGTATCTAAAATGAGTCACATGTGTCAATGTATAATAGATATAGGTACCTAAGAACCAACCTAGAACTGGCTGGCGGATATTGCGCTACGTGTTCCGAACCCCAATCACTGGCAAATTGCGTAAAACACAAATAAATCTAAATTTAATTTCTATTTCCTGTTTCTATGGTCGATGGCATTTGTCTATGGTGTGCATAAAATTATGTTTAGTAAATATTACACGTCACTAATCACTACATACACACACTAGCTTTATGCACACCACCAGGATCAATAAATTAGCCTGCTGCTGCCTACGCCCCTGGTGTTGCAAACGTCCATAGGCCACGGTGACCGCTTTCCATCAGGTGGGCCGTGTGCTTGTCTGCCACCTAAGTGTTATCAAACAATAATAATATGCGCTCTTTCTTCAAAAAGTCTATGAAAAATCTTCAGTTGATGCGAGGCAAAATATATAGGTATTAGCCATTCTGCCTACTTACTCAAGGCTACATAATAATTAGAATGCTAAACCGAATTATGCAGTTATTTTTTTAATACTTCCATAAAAAAAGTTATCGTTTTGCGTATTTGACCATCTGCGTTATCCAAACAGATTCCCCGTAAACGGGCTTATCTCAAAGAAACATCACTCCCCTAACATAAGGGATTATAATTACATGAGTCAAAGTTAGTACCGCTGACGTATATTGAAGATTTGAGTCAATATGTTGTGTAAAAAAGTCACTATAAATATGACTGTGATCTCAACTTAGCGCAAAGACGTGTAAAACGTCACAATGATTTATCCGGACCCGCCTGGAAAGTGTGGTGACTATACAGTTGGAATTTTATTCATTACTAAAATGTTGTCTGCGTCTCCACCCGCGAGGATGTCGATATTGGCATACAAAGAATTACGATTTGGAATTTTGACGCATTATTTACTCTCCATCGTATCATCTAAGCTAAATGCAACGGAAATTTCATAAAAAAGTCACTGCAAAAAAAGAAATGGCACTACAATGCGAATTTATGGTTCTTCGTGAAATTTTTAAACGGTAAATAAATCTATATTGTAATTTTTTTATGCCAATATGTTATGTGCCAGGGTACTTTGGCTTCGGGAGTGTTTACCTTACACCCTGTATGTTTTTTCAAAGAAAATCTACACAAGAACATACCAAGTGGCATAATGTTGTTTCTGCTCACCACAGTAAGAAAGTGCCATATATATCAATAATAATAACTTTATTTTGGTTGATAACATAACATAAACTCATGCCTATATCCCCTAAGAGGTAGACAGAGGTGCTAGCACCAACATTTCGCTAGTTTATGTTTAGGTCCCGGTGTATTAGGTGGCGAGCCTATTGCCATTAACCGGGCACTTATAAACCTGCGATAAATACACACATAACTTCGAAAAGTATCGAAAAGTCATTGGTGTGTGGCATGGTAAATCCTGGAATCGAACCCGAGACCTCATCTCAGCTGTCCATTACCCATACCACTAGGCTACCGCGGTTGATACAAAATTGTAATTGGAAAAAGTTCCAAAATATCACCAAAATCGTGGTCTACCCACCCTTTGTACAAAGTTACCCTATGTTATTATTAAAAACTAGTAAACGCTTTTACAAAATTAGTTATATGTCAATCTATTGCTATTTTAGTCACTCGTAAATTACGTTTCTATACCGTAAAATACTTCAGTGAAGGTATCGTTATGTTAATTAGTTTAAGTTAACCTTTGTTACAGTTGGTTTTGAATATAAATATTTTGGGGTAACTTTGTCTTATGGTGGTAAAAGAGAATAGCCTGCTAAACTCATTAGTGTCATTTCTATAGAGGGCTTACTACGAGTACATATTTAATTTTTTACACACATACATATGCTCACGTCCGTAATCCCCGAAGGGTTAGGCCGAGGTGTATAGAAATGTGGGAGTTCACATTTCGCCAACTGTGATTTTCGGTACACTATACCACTTAGGTGGCAGACAAGCACGCGGCCCACCTAATGGAAAGTGGTTACCGACTTATCTTGGCCTATGGACGTTTATATAACGTCTATAGACGCAGTGATGGCTACAAAAAAGTATTTACTAGTTTGGTGCCAGAGTAGAACAAAATTGACATTAGCTTACTCATACATAGCCCGTATTTCTAGCCGTTTTTCGCATTATTTCGCGGTAGAGAAATAGTCGCGGTAGCCTAGTGGTATGAGTAATGGACTGCTGAGACGAGGTCTCGGGTTCGATCCCAGGATTTACCATGACACACTAATGACTTTTCGATGCTTTTCGAAGTTATGTGTGTATTTATCGCAGGCTTATAAGTGCCCGGATAATGGCAATAGGCTCGCCACCTGTTACATTGGGACCTAAAACTAAACATAAACTGACGAAATGTGGGTGCTAGCACCTCTGCCTACCCCTTCGGGGATAAAAGGGCGTGAGTTTATGTTTTCGCGGTAGTTTTCGCAATAGATTTCCATGGAGTCGCTGGCATCAGCTGATACAAAATATACTTAAATTTTACTAAGTAATCATAGAACACAACATAACCGACTGTCATTACGCCTACAAATACATTTTTAATTCGTCAAAGCTCTTATCTACGTATTCATTAACCCCAATTCATAAAATAGGGGTGGACAGAGACCACTTCCGGGTACGACGGACATTTGTAACAACAACAATAGAACGTAATCGATTCTACCCGCACTATAATTAATTGCTATGAAAAATAGAAAAAAAAAAACAATTAAGAAGCTTTAGGGTAAACCCATGTGCCGTTAATACCTTCAATATGTAAGTATGATGGGCGTGGGAAGAATAGGGACATATTTCACGTGTATCTTTATTAAGACTAAAAAAATACCTTCACTGAATTATAAGTAAAATACCGACTGCCGAAGAAAAGAGGTATGTATGTATGTCCATTTCTTTAGCACGCCCTACGGCCTGAACGGTTTAACCAATTCTGACCAAGTAGTTGTCTTAGAAGCTACTGTATAATATATCTAACATATTAATCTAATTAAGTTTAGGTTACTACTTGCACGAGTTTACTTATTTTCTTATAAAGAAACAAGACATCGATCTAGTTTATTTTATGAACGCTATCTATGTTACTGTTGGTTAAATTAGACTTAGGCTGTCAAAGGATTTTAGATCTTACGACGTTCAGGAACTTTCTAGGTCAAGATTGTACTGTAAGGTGACCACTTTCCAATAGGTGGGCCGTGCGCTTATCTGCCATCCACATTACATAAAAAAACTATTATTTAAATTCTGTATTATTATTATTTCAAGGTCCCTTTATAAGAAGTAATTCTTATAGATTAGGTATAACCTTTGAATTACGGATTATATTACGGTAAAATACGGTTTATAAACTCTAATAAATTTCAAACTAACATTTACAATTCTTTTGTTTCCTAAGCTCACGTGCATAACTTTAAACGCAATCCTCAGGGGAGGAGTTGTGTATTCCACAGAATATTATATTTATGATGTAATAAAGTATTCTAAATGCCCCATAAAATAATAAACTATGGGAAATACAAATAAGCTGGATACATGGATGTTTTAATTTAAAAAAATATGAGGGTTGATAACGTTTAAGAGGGGTTAAATAGAAGATTAATATTCTGGCAAAATTAAATTATATACCTAGTCAAGTAACTTATATTCGGATAAAAGCAATGTAGAAATGACATCAGGGGCGCTAGCCAAAATGCATTAGTTCCGAATCTACATTCGTCATCGCTCTGAAAATGTAGATTAGGAACGAATGCATTTTGGCTAGCGCCCCAGATAGGAATGTGTGTTATAGAATAGGATAGGTGGCACTTAAGTAGCCGACAAGCACACGGCTCACCTAATGGAAAATGGTACATACGTTTGCAATATCAGGGGCGTCACAGTCGTGCTGCAGACTCTATAGAAATCTAATGTTCTTTGAAAGGTGGTGGGGGGTTTTCCTGATGACCATTAGGAGGGTCCTACTTTCCACAAGGTGCGTGTCGTTGTCTCATACTCCGACGAATAGCAAACTGCTGTACAATTTTCAAGTCAGTTAAATATCACAGGGACACGCGGCGAGCGGCTTTTTCCATCAATACACCCTTAAGCCAAGAGCCAGACACCATATGTATCACGAATCGAAAAAAAACCAAGGATTGGTAAATGTGTAGCGAAATGACCGGCCCCATATGGCGCGGGGCCATCTTAGAACATATGAAACAAACAATTAACTTAGTTTTTAGGGTATTGTGTTCTATTTTTTTTTTTACACACGTGGCTTGGGTCACGGGCTATTTGTGTGAGCCGATTCACAGTTTGGATATATTTTTGTTCTGTCTTTTTTAGGTCAATTGTCTCACAAATGGTTTTATAATCTCAAATTTAGACGTTTTAACACGTAGAATAATGATTGTAGTAATCATGAATTTTAGGGGGAATAATAATACGAGTATAATGGGGGGAGGGTATCTATGCATCACTCACCCACAGATTAAGAATACCAACGATAGCAATAGTAAGATATTACTAATATGGTAATATGGTGTCTTACAGGCAAATATACTAAACGTCTATAAATATTACCTAAAAACGGCAAAAGTCACATGAAATGAGAATACATTCAAGGAGTGGAAACAGTTCTGTTCAGTCTTCCTGACAGGCCAGGATACGAATTGGCGCGACATTTTCAACCAATTCCTTCCGTTCCCTTTCCTTTCATTTTCTGCAAGTAACAACGCTACAAAAATGCTTTTCGCTTTTCCACAACCTGATTACTTCTTTGCTACGTTCGCGTTCGTAGTTTAAAAATAAAGATAAAGGTTTTAAAAAAAAAAACTTAATTCCTATCCGTAAATGATTTCATTTTCAAACGTCAGCTGCCGATTAAGGTACTATTTTAAAGAATGTATAGAGACCATAGAACTATAACGTTAGTTTATTAGTCTATGGTGTAGGTGTAAAGGTAAGTACCTAGCTATTTATCTCAGAATGTTGTTAAATTTTAACGATAGGTACTTTTTATCTAGATAGCGTTATGTGGAAGGTCCTAGAAAATATAATATAGATACATCTAAAGATTTAGGCACTTAAAACTTATAGTGTAATATGGAACCAAGAAAACATCAAACCAGAAGTTAGTAAATGTTCTTATAGTGAGGTGCTACATTCACTACGTGTTCTTTCATATTTATAAGTAAAATGCCAACAGATTGTTCGTAGTTAAGTAACAATTCTATTCATGACCGAAACTTCATTAATGCCATGCCTCCATTCAATGCGTCTTTTGCATCACGTCGCGGCATTAGTTCAATAACACTTCAACAATCAACAACACCAACAGCCTATGAATACTACGACATATCGGGAAAAGTCGTGTGCCCGCCACACGAGCTTACCGAGAAATAATTATTAACAATGACAATATGACCTCAACGGCGCCATTTTATTTTTGATAGCTGTTCCCCGCGGTTTCACCCTCGCTGCTAAGCACCTGTTGGTCGTAGCGTGATGTTATATAGCCTATAGCCTTCCTCAAGAAATGGACTATCCAACACTAAAAGAATTTTCCAATTCCAATTAGTAGTCCCTGAGATTAGCGCGTTCAAACAAACAAACAAACAAACTCTTCAGCTTTATAATATTAGTATAGATTGCCCATCGAACTATCGGACGTGACGTGACCACGAGATCGCGATCGTTTGTACGTGAGTGATTTGAATTAAGAACTTTCTGAAAAATTAGACAGCTGTTTATTTTTTCAGAAACTTTTTTTACCAGTTAATATTTTTTTCAATGTAGCTCAGAGAAATTGTGGACCATGTATAACTTGAAGTGGCCAGTACCTACTTAAAGAAAGAGTATTTTATCAAAATGTGCTCACGTACTTACCTCTGTAGTAGCTAGCTTTTTTATGCGAATAGGTCCTAGTACGTATTGGTCGTTATGCAAGAATATAATGTGTCCTTAATCTAATAAATCTTGGTAACTACGTATTGTTCTTCAAATATTTTTGGTCTTAAAGCGATAAGGTATGTGTGTGGTAATACGTATTGGTCATTATGCGTCAAAGGAACAAAATGGCCATGATTCGTATAATGAAAAAAGTCAGTGCATATTATACGATCGGACGCTCTCGATCTAGAAAATGGATGACAAAGTGATAGGTAGTAAATAAGTCAGTTACTGACTTTTAGCTTTATGTTAATTCAGTTTTAATGGTTAATACAGTTATTTTTTCTTTTTACTTTTGACAACCCGCAATCGAACTGGGATATCATGAACCCAGCAGCTATAGTGCTATATAGGAAAGCATTCAAATTATTACTAGACATTAACCCCAAAGACCTAAGTTAGAACTTAATATCGCAAGTGTAATTCAAGCATGACGACATAGTCGCTTATATTGCAAGTTAGTTGCGTAACGTTATACAAGAGTCAATTAGATCTTATATCTTATCTTATTTTTTTTTTTTTATACCACTTAGGTGGCAGACAAGCACACGGCCCACCTGATCTTAGATAGAAACCACAGGATATAAGGACAAACTGCAATAACATCTTTAGAAGCTTTGTGAGCGGTAGGTGCAATGTATAATTCTTTATTGTACACACAAAGAATAGACATCATACATAAAAAATTTCAAGAGTCATATACAAAGGCGAGCTCAATATGTGTTCTCTCCGAGCAAACCTTTGAGTATCAAAGGAGCAGGTATGGTAATGAAGGTGGTGTGCAGAAAAAAGAAATTATAGTTAACTTAAACAGGTACATATAATATATGTACTAATAAAATATACTAAGAAATAATAATAAAAAATATAACCGAATTAGAATAAAATTATTTTTTATTGGATTTAAGAGTCCAAACCAACTGTGACCTCCTGCCCGGTAGACCTACTGATTGAGGAATGAAGATCTAACGCAGTCTTTCTTGTGAAGGTCAAACGGCAGACACTCCCACAAGAATCAACACGAAAAAGAGTAAGAGAAATGACCCTGATCTCCAAGATACAAACTGATTTTAAAAGTCATAATATTATTTTATCCCGCCAAAATACCACAGACAAACAAGATCTACCAACAAATAGTTTTGTGTTCACTTATATAAGTTTCCTGAATACTCTTGTCAGGTGAACACAAATGTAATTCCCCTGGCCGCAGTAGAACGAACAAGGCATATCAATTTACTCGATCACAGAATTAGGAGTCGTCAGCCAATTCGGTCACCTGACCGAGCCTAAGTCCTTTTTAAGTACATTTCTAGAACTGGTTTGCATCCGGCACGAGTCAAGTCTTGTGTAAGTATACAATAATGGTAAATAACTAGGGTTGCCATGCCAAAAATTCCCTCCAAAAATGTTATTGTGAGGCCTGGAAATAATTCCGGGAACCGAAATTTGATTTTGCTTGTGAAACACATCACTAAAGGTAAACCTCCCTTTAGGTAGGTAAAGGGAGTTGGTGGTTGGCAACTTTTTAAGACTGTATATTCACTATCAGATGGTACTAGAGAAAGTAAGTCTCTTGTACCAATTTCTGTATTTTAGTTAAATTGTGTCAACGTGTTAAGTTTGGCAACCCTAGAGAAATTGACATTTACTCGTTGAGAGTTTAAAACCCTCCTACGTAATGTATGTACTTATAAGGTCGCGCGAATAGATCCTTTTACAGATTAATTTCGATAATCATATAATTTTAATCTAAAATAAATTTAGACTTTATGGTTCCTTTTATTTTACTGAAGTGCCATATTGGCAGAGACACACACATTTGGCATAAATATCAATCATCTGTGGACCACACAGAAAGTAATGTTTATATAGGTTCGTGGCGCCTTTCTTGTAGGTACGAAATGACTGATGTTAACGGTGAAATACTACCCTCTAAGCTAACATTTTAAATGGCTATGTATCTTACTAGCCTTATCACAGAAAATTGTACAATCTCATTTTAAAATTCCTTTTTTTAAATAAGATCTTGAGATGTACAGGTACAGTCTACCAAAGAGCGGTACCACTTTTTCATATAATGTAGTATGTAAATGTGGTACCATATCTCTTTTGTTGATTGTACGTAGCCTTTTAAATAGTTGATGGTTAGTAAGTATCTAGTTTGAACGTGCTTCCCATATACCTACTTTTTACCCACACCGTCCCCTTCTCCTGTGCCCCGGTAGTCTAGTGGTATGGGTAATGGACTGCTGAGACGAGGTTTCGGGTTCGATCCCAGGTTTTACCATGGTACACACCAATGACCTTTCGATGCTTTTCGAAGTTATGTGTGTATTTAAATTGGGAACTCCTCTGCCTATCCCTACGAGGATAAAGGCGTGAGTTTATGTTATGTTATGTCTTCTCCTCTGCAAGTGGTTCAATGGTTCAATTTGCTTTTTCTAATGGGCCTACAAAATCTTCATAACCAATATAACGCTACTAAAACATAACACATTAACACATACACACATAACACTTACATACATAACACATACTTAAACAACTTATACATAATAAACTAACACATACGCAAGATATATTGATAAAAATCATAATTGAATAACTCACACACCTCAGCCGCTTCATCAATCATTGCACTAAAATAACCGACGACTTTAAGCGCTCAATCTCATTACACACTAATTCCAAATTCGAATATTCAAACAAAGAAAGGGCATGGAACTTTTAAATCATGAAATAGTGAGGCGACATTGACGGTTAAGAAAAAAAAACAAAAGCCAGTGACACTTTTATTAGCCCTGTCATTCGTTGGTGCTTATTTCTGACAACTCATAATGTTCGAACTTTAATTTCGTGATAAGCTAAGCATGTGTATGGATATAGATGGATGCTACTGGATTTTAACTTTCACATTTTCTTCATTGTTCTGTTATCTATCAGTTATTTTAGTGTCTTCACGTTTTATTACAACACTCTTTGTAATAATACATTATGTAGGTTACTTCATGATCATTAACGTTTATCGGAGTGAAGACAAAATATTTTTTTTTATAGATAGAATATTAGCAACCGAAATTACGAATATTCCCTCTAACCCCTCCAACGAAACTCAATGGCTTGAGTTAGGAGTGAGTTCACGTCGGTAGTGTAATGACCAGGATTCGAACCTGGTACCTCTCGATCGTAAGGGCGGCTCCTTAACCACTAAGCTACCGACGCTATAGTATAGTTACAGTCGTAACGATAGTAGCCTAGAAATCTAGAACATTCGCAATTACCAATTTAACCTATTGATTTTAAACCATAAGTAGCAAACAGACTGATGTAAAATACTACTACAACTGCTGTGAATGCTTTAAACAGGATTTAAAATAAGCTTGGACAGCGTGCGAATTGGAACACATAAATGTTAGTCTTTTATCTTTATGCGAAAGTAACTTGGTACTTTTCACGCCTAGACGTCAAGCCGATTTTGTTACAATTTACGATGGTTAGTAGGTAATTTTCCAGGATAAAAGGTTTTCATACATGCAGAGCCGCAGAGCATCAGGTCTCTTCAAATTAAGAACGAAACGCAACACGACATTCACAGAGAAAATAATACAAAATAAATCACTCAATACGGCCACAATTTATGTTTAGTAACATTTATTAGCTTAACTGAACTAATTACAGGCGGTGACAATGTGTTTCGTTGTATTAGTCGACTAATTCGTTCAACAGGCGCGTCGAGACATAATCATAATCAAGGTAATGCGCGTCACTAGCGTGCCATCGACAAGTTATGGCGCCAAGATTGCTTTTTTTATTCTATTTTTAAATAGTTGACACCGGTCGAGTTTATAACGCATTAAAAATTACTTAAGGATTACGTAAGTACTTGTCTTTTTGGACAATCCAATTTAGGAATCTTTGATAACTTCACATTAATGTTAGAATGAAGACAGTAAGTAGACAGGTTCATTGTTACGAAATAAGCTTTCAACAAGAGTGCAGCTACTTCCACACAAGATGTCCTTGTCACTTGGAGTCCATGTTGACTATATTGACATTGGGGATGTCATTTATTCAATTAAAGTTTTAATTTTAACATGAAAACAAAACAAAACAAAACACAAACAAAATGAGCATTCCCGTGTTGGTCCGGGAACGATGGGTCCGTCCAGATATGAGAAGTTTCTGTACAGGATACCTTGCAAACGAGAGAAAAACGTAATATACATCAGCGGGTTAAATTACCAAGCAAAAAATAGACTGATTTTTGTAAGATTTAATGAGAAAAATATATCAGCTTAAATGAGATAGCCTCCTTAATAGTAATTAGCTCCTATTTATCATTGCCTACAAGACAATCGGACCTTACAGATACTTGGTTTCCGATCCACTACAGTAATAGGCTCGTACCCACAGACTAAAGTATGAATATTATATTATCCACCACTGTCAACTTCTCAAGGAATATTCAAACACTCATTAAAAATATCGTCACGTGGCATACTCTCATCCTTCGAACCTTCTTCCAATAAAAAAAAGAAGTTGTTTTTTTTACAGGATTCACATTTTGGTAGTTAGATATTTCGTCGCTGACGCTGCAAACAGACCTATCTCATAAATTATTGAAAATGAGTTAAGTATACAGAAATATTTATCTAAAAATTATCTAGGTCGCTGCAAAAGGACATATCTTTAACCAAAGAAAAGAGCGAGATACACTTCAAGCCTATATCAACTAACGTCTAAAACTGTCGTTACAAAAAGGCCAAGCTTGAATTAGGGCTCGCTGTACTTTAAAACATTTCAAAAATGAACGGTGCAGAAAGCCCTTTCTCAGTCATACAGGTTCAAACATGATTGTGTTTGTTTTATTTACGTCCGGCCGTTGTTGCGCAGCGTCACGCTTAATTAAATAGCCCTAATTAAAATATTGTTTTGTGATTGTGTTATTGCTAGTGTGATTTATAGATAGGTGGTACACCCAGAAAGACAATGTAAGTATTATTATTAAACATTACAAGCTAATTCTAACAAAACTTACTGTTCGGTTACTATAACCTCACTTTTTGTTTATTTTATACCTGCACTAAAGTTAATAATTCACTTCAAATTAAAATGTTGTATAAAGCTAGTAGATTAGTAAGAGAAAATTATAGTATACCGTGGAATATTTGATATTGTGTAGGTACTAACCTATTTCTATGTTCATACCTACAAATAAGTATTGTAGGTAGTCGGTATGAAAACGAAGTAACGAGAAATATTACTTGTAATAGTGTAAATAAAATGTTTATAATTACTTTATTATTTCGAAAAGGTCTGATTAATTTTTGACAGCCTCTGTGGCGTGGCGGTAGTGAAAGCGCCCGGTACGCAGGACGCGCGGGTTCGATCCCCGCTCAGTGCAAATATTTGCGTTGGTCTGGGTGTTTGTATGTATAGTATAATATGTATGTATTTACAAAAAAAGTATTTAGGTATGTTTATCCGCATTCTGGGTTCCATATCACAAGATAGTTAAGCTATGCTTACCATGGGTCTAGATAGCGTCGTTGTGTAGAATGTGATAGAATATTATTTATTTTTTATTTATTTAAATATAAAAGATAGGTAATGTGTGTTTAAAACAGGACAGTATAGTAATGGTTGTTATGTGTATACCCACTTATGGAAAATGTTTGTGCTAGCCAGGCTGCGGTGGTTTATATACGGTCGTGAGAATGAATGATAATATCATTTATTAGTACTATCCCCACTAACAAAATGAAGTTGAAGAGTTAATATTTTTGTAACGATTAACTATTACAAATAGAAAAAAAAAATTAGGTATTTTAAATTTTGTTTTCAGAATGGATGTCATTGTAACTTGGGAAGACAATACACAAAATTGTGTTAGCACTACTGAGCTTGAACCTGTAGAAAAAGATGAAATTATCACACTCGGAACCAAAGTGAAGATGCTGTATAATTCAAAATGGTACCATGGGACAGTAACTGTAATTGAAAATGATACAGGCAATTTGGAGTTCGCTTCACCCCGGTCAAATATTTCCTATTCTTTCGATTCGGATGATGCTATTCCGCTATCTGTGATTAAAAAAAGTCAGGTGGATGAGAGTCGAGACCATGGCGAAACAAACACATTGCAGCCTCATAGATTAGAAATAACTCATAGATTAGAAATAAATTCCAATCTAGATATTGATGACGATGAAACTCGTTATTCCATAGACTGTAGTGGAAAACAGTATGATATCATGGATGTTTCAGACCCCGATGATTCCGATTACCTCCCGTCAAGACCTACTAAATCCCCGTCTATCTTGTTTCGCCAGGAACAGTTATTAGAATGTAACGAGGGCATCTTACTAAATCTAGAAAGTGATGTTCCCGGCCCACAAACATGCGAATACTCTTTATGTAAAGAAGAAGTTTTTAGTTCTTGCTTTAGATGCTCGGCTTTGCTTTGCTGGAACCACTTTCAAGGTGATGCTTCTTGTGCATTTCATAATAAATCACACAGTATTATGGAAACTAGTTACCCGCTGGAAGAAGCTTATGCGGTTGAAGGCTCTAGTCGAGAATTTGCTTTGATAAATAATAAAAAGGTCAATAAAAGAAAAGAAGCAAAATTTATGCGAAATACTGGTCAAGAATATGTTTCTCCATCAACAAAAAAAGTGGTACCTGCAAAGAAACTTGGTCCACGATGTAACGCAGATCATTGCAAAACGATGAATCGCGAATGTAGACGGTTTACTGATAATATGCGACATATACTGTTTGATAAATTTTACGCTATGGGAAACATTACGCATCAACGCGATTTCTTAGCAAGGCACATCTCTGTCGAAAAACCAAAGCAACGTACAGTACACGATAGACCATCACGGCGACAAAGGTCACTCACTTTCTTTTTAAGTGAAGAAGGTGTGAAATATAAAGTTTGCAGAAAACTGTTTTTATCTACATTTTCAATTTCAGATAAAAAAGTGCGTTTATGTTTGGAGAAAATTGATCCATCTGGAATATTGTCTACGGAAAAACGAGGGGGTAGGAGACAAGTTCAAAAAAATAGAGACAACGAAATGAGGCAGATGATATTAAGTCATATTCAACGTTTTGCCAGAGTCGAATCTCATTACTGTAGGAGTAATACGACAAGAGAATATTTACACCCAGATCTGAGTGTAAAAAAGATGCATCGTTTGTTAATTGCAGAAATGCCAGAGTCAGTCGATAAACCAGGTTTAACATTATATAAAAGTATCTTCAAGTCATTGAATCTTTCCTTTCACCATCCCAAAAAGGACCAATGCAGTCTGTGTGCCACATACAAAAATAGTTCTGGTGAGAATAAGCAACAACTGGAAGAGAAATATAATAATCATACTGCTGAAAAGAAAATGGTTCGAGCTCTTAAAGAAACCGACAAAGCAACAGCTACACGGGATAATTTTTTTAGTTGTGCTACTTTTGATTTGCAGCAGGTTATATATTTACCAATCACTCAAGAGGGCGCAATATTTTACAAACGGCAATTATCAGTTTATAACTTGACTGTTTATGATATAGCTTCACGTGAATGTTTTTGTTTTACATGGCCTGAAACAGAAAGCAAGCGTGGGTCGTCGGAGATTGCTACAGCTGTTACGAAGTATTTAAAAAAATGTGATGAAGCAGGAATAAAGAGATCGCAACTTTATGCTGATGGCTGTGCAGGTCAGAACAAAAATTCTATAATGGCCTCTGCTTTGCTACATTTTGTTAACAATGCGACTAATTTGCATGATGTCTCAGTAAGATTTTTCATACCTAACCATGGCCAAAACGAAGGTGATTCTGCCCACAGCGCTATCCAACATGCTTTGAAAAAAGCAGGAGATATATTTCTTCCTGTTCAACTTCATCCAATAATGAAAATGGCAAGACCTGCTCAGCCTTACACAATCAAGCCATTAGAATTTCAAGATTTTTTGAATTACAAAGAGCTGTCACAAAATATAAAAGTTTTATCATTACGAAAGGATAATGAAACAGGCACAACTATCAATTGGAAAGAAGTTGTGGAATTCCGAGTGCAGACTAATAATCCCAGCAGCATTTTATTCAAAACTAGTCATTTCGATTCTTCGTATAGATCGATATTACTGAGAAGGACTGACACTCATTTTCTGAAGGAAGACGTGTCGTCCCTTAATGAATCAAGAATCAAAATTGCTAAGCCTAAATATGAAGATTTAATGAGTTTATGCAGTGGTGATACCCCTATTATTAGGTTACAGGAATATAAAGAGTTTTATAAGAATCTACCCCATGAGTAATTGTAAGGCTGTAAATGTTGATGAGGGAACTGATTTTCCTGAAAAGAAATATTATCTAGGTAGTTGATTCTATAATAAAAACATATAGTAACTGATTTTTTAATTAAAATATGTAGGTTACTGATTTTCTTTGTAGTTAGGTAATTGATTTCAAATTGTACCTAAGTGATTTTAAAAATTATAACTAATTAGTAAAATTTAAAAAAAAACTGATTTTCTATAAAAATTGGAACTGTTTTTCTAATAAAAAAAAGGATTTTGTGTGTTTGTTTTATTATAACCATGATACTTTATTATAATAATTTATATTCTTATTTAAAAAGGACGTATCTAAACCATTTTCCTTTTAAACTTTGGTTTGGGACGTTGCAAAAGGGCCAATATTAATTTAGAGGTAATTTTCCGTGGAAATTGTGAAAAGTTCAGTAGGTTTTTGGTATAATATTGTACATTTATATTTTAGGAATATGTTTCAGTTTAGTTCTTCTACATCCATAGGATATTTTTCAAGTTATACCCTAAATACCATTAATAATTTGGCGTTCAAATGGTTTTTGGCTTCTCCTGAACATTTAGCAAAACTGAGATAGGGCTGTCTGCAGCGTCAGCGACGATTTGACATTGAGCGCATTCAAGGTTTCTTTTTGAAAATTTCTACTTTAAAATTTTCAAATATGGAATCGGTTCGAGCCGTTAATAAATCATATACTTACCTGAGAGTTGATCAACAGGAAATACCTCTAACCCGAGTAGCGAGGCTGTGCTAATTCGAGATATATGTTTGCACACAAGCTGTTCTATCTATAGCTTTACTTCAGAACGAGGTATCGAACAATTTGAACAGGTGCTAGTAAACGTGCCCGGTTGTAGGACGTTGACTTGCGGACATTCTAAACGTCAAGGTTGATCTGGATTATGTTTTTCATACTTATTAAATAACTATACATATATTATTTTCGTCCAACGTGAGAATTCCAGGAACATAACAGTGGTAAGATGTTGTCTATGCCTAACTGAAGAAAAAGAAAGAAGTCTGGATATTATGTTAAGGAGGCCTTATGGCCGAGATATCCCGGCTTCGAATTCTGTTCATTACGGTACAGAATATAAACCCACTCCTAGCACAAGTAATTACGGTTACTAATATTCATTCATTCCCTGAACCTTTTTTCCCAACTCAGTTGGGGTCGGCTTTCCAGTCTAACTGTGATGCGGCTGAACTTCGATATTTTCCGTGAAGCGACTGCCATCTGACCTCCACAACCAATGGTCTAATGACCAATGGCGATATCGAAGTTCCAAGTTAGGCTGGTTGGACTTTTGAGGGCTCCAACTACCCGTAACGACTGCCATAGATGTTTGTATGGCAACCGGGACCGACGGCTTAACGTGCTCTCCGAGCCGAGGCACTTTTAAACCTGCGATAAATACACACATAACTTCGAAAAGCATCGAAAAGTCATTGGTGTGTGCTATGGTAAACCTGGGATCGAACTCGAGACCTCGTCTCAGCAGTCCATTACCCATACCACTAGGCTACCGCGGCTCTACTACGGTTACTAATATTATATCAAAAACATTTTAAACTTATCTCACATATCAGAATCGGCAGATTTTAAGGACTTCCTTTAAAGATAGAGAACCTTCTTAAAGAAAACTATATTTAAGGAAACTAGATCTAAATTAATATTTTATTACTAAATCATAAGCTGACTCAAAGGCCATCGACATAACTTCTCTCTATTAAAAACGTAATTAAATGAAAGATTATTATTACCTACGCTGACAAATGGCGACTCCCACTGCCTATTTGAATTACTGTTAAATTAGCCGGAAGAAGTGGTCAGAACGAGCCAATATCCGTTTTCTAAGTACATTAATCGGACCAACGGACCAATGGACCAATGAACTAATATTAATAATACCGGAATATAGGGAAGTCGGTAAGTATGTTGTTGATTTCATGCAGGATATTACCCACATAGTTATTAATGTATTACATCTGTCGATCGTTCAATATTTAATTAATTATTATTTATGTAATGGATTTCAGAATCGTCAAATTTTGATTAATTTTTGTAATGATATCTGTCTATATATGGAAGACATAATATTATAAAAACTACTGTTTCAATATTGTTATGTGTGTGTCTGTTGTTATTAATATATTGAAATAACTGTTACATGTCGGAAATCCGTGAAGGGGGCGGGGTAGGCTTGGCAATGCACCCACTACCCCTCCATTACCACAGTAAAGGAAGTTAACTTTCTTTTACTGTTTTGTATGTGCCCATATTCACCACATACGAAATCATAATCTCCTCGGGTAAGAAGTCTTTTTACTTGATTTGAGGGGTGCGGTTTGGTATTCCTTTCTATGACAATTAGTAATATTATACTTCTTTTTATCGTGCGCAAAAGCCCCACGGGTACTAACTCCACCAAAACCGATGAAGGTGATTATGTCGGACTCGAAGCGACCAAAACACACGCCGTTCATGGGTCCTTGATTGCCGGAGGTGAGATTATACAAGACATATCTCTCGCACCCCGGCAGACCCGGACCGGACCGGACTGTTATGTGAGTAGCGATACCTACCCTCCCCCCCCCCCCCCCCTTCCTCCTACTATATATTTTCTGTTTTGTATCAGTAGAAGAATTTCGTGATCAAATATTTTTAACACTGCAATCGGTAGTGGAACAATGGTAAGTACTTTTATATTTGACCATTTTGGCCTATGGCTTCAGCAAGCGTATTGTTTTTACTCGTTAATATAAAACAAAGTAACACAGTCAAACACCAGTAATTGAAATTATTATAGTATAGAAAAAAAATGATAAAATGAGCACCTACTCCATTTTCAAAAGTCCGTTATAATGAAGTCAACATTATGATGTAGGTAGGTAGAAGGTAGGTACGCGTAACAAGGATTCGCCGAAGCAAAAAGACTATTTTGGAATGCTTTTATTTCATGTGTTAGTGTGTACTTATAATCCTCTGAACAATTCGTCGATATCTGGAAATATCTAAGCACCACAAAGAGACTCCCGCGCACAATGACACGACAGATGCGCTAGCACAATGCAAACTGTCAACTATCAGCTGTTCGGCCGCCATTTTTGATGTCTAGAATATCGTATTGTATTGGCAAATGGCTACGCATGTGGTTTTTGAAGTCCTTTTGAAATAAAATGTGTTAGATTGGGGCAAATGTCCATATATTTTCCATTCTATTGAGCTCTAATACCCAACGATTTGACCAGTGGTATGATCGTAATTCGCACTAATTATTTTTTCTTTTTATAGGTACTTCTCCTCCATATAAGCTATCACTATGCCAAATGAGACTCTCTTACGTGCGCGCAATTTTTGTACAAAGAAGATAGGTACAAAGATTTCGCATCAGGTATTACATATTATTATTTACGTATCATATATTATCATTATATCATCGTATATCACATAGCTTAACTAGCTTGTGTTATGGGTTCTGTCTAGACTTAGATACATTTTTTTGTGAATATATACTTATTATACATAGAAACACCCAGACCAATGAAAATATTCATATTCATGCACACAAACATTTACATTGAACGGTAATCGAACTCGCGCCTCTTGCGTTACAGTAGTGTTCACTACCGCCACGCCACAGAGATCGTCCGTCTTAGTCATGATTATATAAAGAAAACGAGAAACTAGCCTTAACACAACACATTCCTTTATCCACGATGAAGGGTCCAAGATGACCTAACTCTAAACACAAATACATCACGATACCCAAAAGAAAATCAAAAAATAGTTCCTTTGTCAACAACTTCATAACATATTAAATACAGCACTTTATCTTCGACTAATCTCTGGCCCAATTAAGTCCTATTTGTGTTACCCGGGGTGGTCCCAAGTGGGATAACTTGGAATATTTTATATGCGTTTTGTCTGTCGTAGAGTTGAGTCGCGACCTCCGTCAATTAGAATATGTCAGTTACTGTATTATGTCGAAGTATAGTACCCTCGTGAATGTCGGTGGGTTCGATACCTTGAATATTTAAGATTGAACCTTATTTAATTGATACACTTTTATAAAGGACGCGTCAATTTGACTTTACCTCTCCTGATGGTAAGCTGTAGGTAATGTCTCATAAAAGAGGATCACAATTACAAACACGACTATGGCTTGACGGCGGAAGAAGGAAACCGTTTTTATTGACTGAAATCTGAATTTGTTTTGTGTCTAGTTTAACTGCCTGAAAATATCACGAGTATCAATAATAATCTATAATTACCACAAAATTTATGATACTTTGAGTTCATTCTTGTAAATATTAATAGCAACGAAACAATTCAAAATTCGGATACTTCGAGATAAATTACACTTTAATTTTTACTATTAGACAATGACTATCTTTAATCTCTCCCCGTGCTCTAGCAATTTCTAACTGCCGAAAAAGTCATCGGGATCAATGTGAAAATAGCGCTAAATAAATTGAGAAAATTCATTTCAAACCACCTAGATTTTTTTCGACCGGTAATGTATTAAAAATAAGAAATCTTTATAAAGTTGAGTATTAAACTCGACAACCGTACTGAGAATTCCGTGCCACCGTGTCGTATGACGTAGGATGCATTCCTCACATACAACAACCTCGAACATCTTTTGTCCACTGCTGCCTTATTTTCAATAAAGGCTCTATGATACGTAATTTAAATAATAGACATTAGAATAAGCAAAGATTTTGAAATCCTACTCCGAAATGTAGGTACACTAGTTGATGGAATCAAAGGTTCGTGAATTTTTTATCATTTTTTAAATCTGTACGAAAACAGCTCATAGTGTCATCCAAGTGGGTCTGATACGTCACTCCTAAGTAAATGATATAACGTTTTTTTTATTCTACTTAGGTCGCAGACAAGCACGCAGCCCACCTGATAGTAAGTGGTTACCGTGGCCTATGGGCGAGTGTAACACCAGAGGAATAACACTCGTGCCGCAACCCCTATAAGAACAGAGACTTTCTGCATCGACAGCGCAAAAGATGTAGGATAAGTCTTTGGTTTTCTTACTGACAACACAAAGAAACCTCTCTAGTGAGCTCTGGCTACCGTACTCACCACCGAAAACACAACACAAGGTTATTAAACGGCGATATTCTGTAAGGTGGAGGTACTTCCCCAGTCGGACTGCTCGATTGGGACGGATATACCGTCGTGTCCTATCTCCTCTAAAATTATGTTACGTCAAGCGGTGTACTCATACACAACACAAGTAGTGTAGTGTCAGTTGTCACAAAAAAGAAAAAACTAGATATCCTACCTAGGCGTGATGTTATGCGCTGTGATTAGTTTTTCCATCAAAATGGAGAGTTTCTATGTTATCAGTGGGAACATAGAGAAACTTTCTTTTGTCTTCGGCACTGACAGCACAGAAACTCTCTCAACTCAATAATAACCTTGTGTTGTTTCTAGCTGTGAATAGGGTAGCCAGAGCTCACTGGAGAGGTTTTGTGTTTACAGGGGGAAGACCGAGAAACCCTTCTTTGTCTTTTGCACTGATAGCACAGAGACTCTTTTAACCTTTTCCCATGTGGTCGGCAGTACGAAAGTGACGTCCCTAATGTTGGAAACGTCCATATGCCGCGGTAACCACTTTCCATCAGGTGGGCCGCGTGCTTGTCTGCCACCTAAGTGGTGTAAAAAAATGACTAATATACAAAACGACATTTATGACGTTTATGAAGCCGCAATGTCTATCGAACAAAATGTCTTCCCAGGCTCACCGTAGTGTGCGTCTGACTCACTGACTCAGCACTTCCTGCCAGCCCTAATTATTGCATTACTCGCATTCTTGTACCTACAGATAAATGAAAAATTATAAACAAGATATTACAAACTTTCCCTTCCCTACCTCTCTCTCAATATAATTCATATACAAAACCTACTGTGAATATGTCTTCAGCTTTGCCTTTAGCTACCATCAGGTACGATTGTTGTATCCTAGATAAAAATTATGAATCGTGGTTCAGATTTGAGTACTTAGTATTCTAGAATACGGGCTTAAGTATTTGATTAGTCACACTTATAGTTTTTAATATATTCTATTACGTTTGTGAGAAGCCGTTGACCATGTTTATAATAAACAGTCAACGATTTCTCATATCAACAATACAAACACCGCAACATACCGGATCAAAAAATCGTTAAATTTTTTTTTGTGCGCGCGCGCCGCCAACCGCCCGTATTGTTTACATATGAAATATTTGTAGCACACGACTTCGGTAGGAGTCTACAACAACAGTTTGTTGGGATTAAGGCATTCTGTCTTTTCCTATTAGTTATGGGTTGAAAGAGAGGGTCTCGTGCCTGGGTCCAAAATGGTTTTTTGACCCTTATAAACCAGAACTAGAAAATATTGTCAACTCTGATAGCATGTTAAGATGAAGGGGACATATTTGCAAGTCTTTAAAATGCAAGGTTGATTTCATCAAACCTAAATATGAAATATGAAATCGTCGAAATCTTCTTACAGATTCATGAGTTCGTTATTCCTGTCATTTAATAGCTATGGCCATTATTTATATTTTATTTGAAAATTGATTCCAAGATTTAACAACTCTTTTATTCTTGGCATCTTGGTCGCTTATTAATTCGATCTTCGAAAACAGTACTTCCTAAGTGCTATCCATTTTAAGGATTGTCACTTTTCGAAAATGAAATAAAAGTTGCTATTTGCTCAAAATGTTGGCTCATTCATACACAATAAAAATCATAAAAGTTCGAATCATAAGAGGCGACAAACGGAAAAAACACAGTCGATATTACTGTGAGAAAAAGAAAATACTCACACTGTCATTAGAGACCAGAAGTGCCTTTTTATACCACTTAGGTGGCAGACAAGCACGCGGCCCGCAATTTAAAGTGGTTACCGTGGCCTATGGACATTTGCAACACCAGGGTCGTCACATTCGTACTGCCATCCATATAGAGAAGACGGGGAACATGAAGGGGAGAAGGTTAAGAGAGTCTCTGTGCTGTCAGTGAAGAAGACTTCTCACTGAAGATACAAAACCTCTGAGCTCTGGCTATCCTAGTCACCGCCGGATACACAACACAAGGTTATTATTTAGCCGCGGTTTTATGTAGGACGGAGGTACTTCCCCAGTTGGACTGCTCAATTAGGATGGAAGATACCGTCATGTCCTACCTCCGTTAAAACCTACTCATATTTCGCCAATAATGATTTTATCGATTGTATTGGAGGCGAGTGGCGACCGTATTGCCATCAAATTATCTATCTAAGTATATTAGTGTTATTAAGGACATCAATAACAGCATTGTGTCGAAACCCCAAACCTAATTTCACCTATAATATATAAATTATCAACATATTCAAAAGGTCAGCTAAACCGGTTCATGGAGAAGAAGTCCGTTAACACGAAGTGGCCGATCAGCTGACGCTACTATACACTAGTTCTACCGGTTTCTTTGAAGAATATTGTTGTCTAGATACTTGTTCAAACTAAAATTAGTACGTAACGTATTTTTGTTGTTTTTATATCGATTTATGAGTCAGCACGGTTGGCCTCTTGACGGATATTGATCGAAATTTGACCGTTACGAAGGTGGAGTTAAGTTGATCTCAATTTATTCGTCCATGACTCTCTACAAACTCAGAATAAGGATTCTTCTTCTGTCGAATCGATGGCATTTTTGAGTTGCCATCGTGGTGTAGTAATTAGTTTCACGGCAGTGCCGCTACTCACGGACATGACCCGAGTATAGGTTTCGCTCTTCGGGAAGGCTTACTACTGATGACGGTGAAGGGATGGACATCATGGTCCCTGACATTATATTAGACGGGATATATACCATGTATTGTTTTGAGCTTTCGATGTTTCGGCGTTTTTGTAAACACTTTGATCACGGCTTAACTGGAGTATTGGCGATAGATTGTGTAAAAGATTTTTAGATGTAAATATATTGCTATCGTTTTTTGAGTTATTTTGCTGCATTGCTAAACGGCCGAAATATCGGTAAATCCAAACAATACCTGGTAAATATATCATAATTTTTCACATGACACTTTCATACATATTTCATACATATGCTCACACCCGTAATATCCGAATAGGTAGCCAGAGGTGTACCTATTAACACGTTGCCTGCCAACCTACGAGTATACTCGTAGTATATGTTCTGGGCTGCACTGCCAACTACGAGTGTTCTCGTAGTAGATTGTATGTAATTTCTGACGAATATTTAAACAGTGGCCGTGGAAGGAGGGCGCGGTTAAATTCTTTGGCATTTGAAGTATAACATTATTTAAATCAGAAATATAAGTTTCATATAAAAAAAAATCAGTATTTTACTGTGAAGTCGTGAAGGAGTGATACATTTTAAGACAATTTTCAACGCATGAGGCAGGTTTTTCAGGACATATCAGACAATAATAAACAGTTTCTTTGCGTTTTTTTATTTTTGGTGCAGACACGATTCGTCGGTCTTTTTTTTTTGAGTTGAGAGAGGTGGTAAACGCTCCAAGTAACGAAATTCTTGCTTTTTCTGCTCACGATGACTGTATTCGTGAATTTCTTGCCTAAAAGATATTTTACAACTTCGTCTTTGAATGAAAGTGCATCTAATTTCTTTTCCAGAGGAAGGTTGGCTTGTTAGTTGTAGATGATGCAGACGTTATTAATGTAGATTTCAAAAATGTGAATCGCTACGATCATATACGAAGCCCCGCGAGCGCCGGGTTGTAGCGTAATCGCGTGGCGGCCGCGGTTCCCGATAGACAGTGCAGGGGAGCAAACAACTTTCGCGCCAAATCATCTACGACTATACTCGTAGATTGGCAATAGCTAATAAGAATCCTATCTCATTGCCATACTACGACTATACTCGTAGTTCGAACTGGGTTCCACTGCCAACTACGAGTATACTCGTACCTACCATTTTGTATGGTGGCAATACGTATACAAAAAAAATTACTACGAGTATACTCGTATGGCAGGCAACGTGTTAAACATCCACATTTCGCCAACTATCATTTTCGGTCGCACTATTATAGCATAGAGGGCGAGCCTATTGCCGCCAATCGGGGACTTTGTGAAAATAGGTATGCCGAAAATAAATGACTAGCCGAAAAAGTTGCAGCTAAATAATTGGAAAAAAGTTTTGACCCGTTTCCTTGTTATGCGGTGTAAAACAAAACGAAATTAATTACGTGCTTAACCGCATAAACACTGCCAATTGCGATCAAAAAATGAAGTAGCACAATTTTGTTATAATGTTTAATAGCTCTGTTTCATTTTCAGGTCCTTCTCCTAAAATCCTGTATACCATTAATTTGAATTAACCAGAAAATTTTCACCGCACTCAACCCAACCTTACAGAAAAAATAATAAACACATGTCGCATTCCCGGCCTATTTAAAATAAAACCGTGTATTTGTTCATCCATCACTATTTTTATAGTCACCAATAAAGCATAGTATTTACGATGTTCAACCACGGTGTTTGCCTAGACGACAGACAGCAAAGATATTTGTCGGTAATAATGACTCATAAAGGTTCTTTGATATATAGGCCGGTTATTGTTACTTTCACCCTACAAATATCAGCGGAGTGTTGTGAACTACAACGGTTTTTTTTTTAATTTATTGACTGTGTTCTTACCGCTAGAATTATAAAAAAAAGAAAGAAAATACATTAATTGTAATATCTTGCAGGCAAAGCTTAATCGTATCTGTTGAGATGAATATAATATATATACATATATATAGGGTGAAAAATTCTAGAGTTGCAATAAAAAAGGAAGCCCAATTTTCTTAAATTTATCATAACATAACATAAACTCACGCCTATATCCCCGAAAGACATTCCAATTTTATTTATTTGTAAAGATGTATAGAAGATTGGTGCAAAAAGTTTAGATAAATAAAATAAAAAAATAAGAAATACCAAACAATATCTTGTACATCATTTTACAAGAGAAAGCAGCTAAAGAAACTTCATATACAATCATTTCCATTTAGGTATGTTATTGTTACGATAATGACATCGATTTGTCCTGTCTGTCTGTCTTACTAACAATACCTTATCGGTTGTCAATCTTCAATCATAAGCAGCTTACGGGAACAAAAACATGTGTTTTATTTCAACTAGAATGATATGAGAATAATTTTGTATCTGTAATATAACCTGCATTGTTTAATCGACTTCTAAAAGTAGCAGGTACTCGATTCAAAGTAATTTTTTGACGATGTATGGTCAATGATCATTTTTAGATTCAAATTTTATTATAAGTAGCACGCTTTGTGATGTCCCATGTCCCATATAAGTCAAAATCCATTGGGATTTATAAATAAAAATCATTATCGTCTTAACGTCGTGTAAGCTGAAACAATACATTATTATGAATCGAACTAAAAAGAATCAGGTAAATCGAATCATAATTCTCCGAGTAATCGGTGTACATACCATAAAAAAATACCAATCGAATTGAGAACCTTTTCGTTTTTGGAACTTAGTTAAAAAATAACGTCCACCATATTTGCAATCTTAATTATGTAATTAGTACAGAGATAAAAATATTGGCTGATTTACAATTAATTCCTAAAACAATAAAACTAAAATCGCGTTAAACATGACACCAGATTTTATATTTAAATCGAATTTTAACAATTAACGTTGACACTGAGTCATCTAATTCTTGGTATCACAACCAATGTGTGGCCTTTTAAAGGTAAAACATAATTCACTAAAAGCAAACTGTCCTACAATCGCCATAATTTTCTTCTTGTCAACATGCGATTGATTCTTTGCCCGCCGCTGCAGACAACAACTGGTGAATTTACCCTAATTTGCTTGAACCTTATTTTCAATGCGATAGAGTTCAATTTACACGCTTTGTTATAGTTGTAGTATTATGCTACGTATTCGAATATTAACCTGTGTATCACAGCTTGACACCTTATTACCGCTAAATACAACAGCAGGTAAAATTATACCTTGTTCTCCAAGTAATAAGACTCAAATAAATTTTTAACATATTTTCGTTTGAACTCAATCGATTATGGAATTTATTAGTATTAGAATTAGGTTGACTTTGCATTGCCGCGGTTTCAATTATTATCATCATCAAAGGTGGCATTTATTAGTATCTTCAAGCTTTAACGACGGGTGGGCAGGCGGCTTCATTGAGATATTTCTCCAAAACCGATAGATAGGATGTTTGTTGTACCGACAATGTTGGGAGGTCTGCTTCTAAGTAATGAAGTTATGTGCTATGGCCCTTAATTCTTGATAAGTGGCCGACACCTTAATGCGTTGACAAATTTAGATTTCAAAACCAAAAAGGACAAACTATGCCGCTTGGTATCACTCGCGATTGGTTACAAATTTATTGGCCGTATCTGGCAATAGGCCATACAAGAGATATCGTAAAGTGAGGGATTTAAATTGGAAGCTTTCGGTATAATTCTTTTGTGAATAGAACTTAATGGATGATATCGATCCGCCTGCCAAGTGGGGTCACATTATAATGCCCTGTGGCACTCCTTTTGGAAGACAGAGATTTTTGAAATTCTTACAATACTTACATCTCCATCTGATTCTGTTTATTAGTGTTTAATAGTTACATACATGAATATTAGTGGTTTGCATTGTGGCGAAACAAAAATATTCATGAATAGGCAGTAGCGTAACAACTTTGGCAATAATTGTAAGATTACCGTTACTTATTTAGATTTCCGCTTTGAAATTATCAAACTTCCGCAGCTGTGTGTTCAATCTAGATTTGATCGAATGTGTTCTTATCGTACTAGTTACATTATATTTTTAGTAGTATAAAGGTGAGAGTTTACGATGAACACTATTACAATACAATGGCGCCATTCACTTCAACCAATAACTCGACGGCTTCATCAGACGCTTCCTCACTTCTCACCTAATGAATCGGGTACTGTAGAAAGAAGGAAATAAGTGTGCTGATACAGAAAGAGCTTGAGAAGTTGAGATCAAATCTAATCAATTAGTCTATCGCAGTCCACTTTTGGACATAGGTCTTTCCTAATGGGCTTTGGCTCTCTGTTTCTACTCTGGCCAGATGGGTTGCTACCGGGTTTTATTTCGGGTTTACCTTCTCTTTTTTATAATTTACTAGCTGACCCGCGCAACTTCGTCTGCGTCACCCCCTTTTGCAACATTTTTCATTCCTGCTCTGCCCCTGTGTTCGTCGTAGCATGATGTTATATACAAATAAACCTTCCTCTTTAACCATTCTATCTATTAAAACAAAACCGCATCAAAATCCGTTGCGTAGTTCTAAAGATTTAAGCATACAAAGGGACAAGAAAAATAGGGACAGAAAACGCGACTTTATTTTATACTATGTAGTGATGATATATTCAAGGTTTAATAAGTTTATTTTATTTGATATACCCACTAAACACTTTCCTAATATAATGAATACCTACTTATCAAATTTTCTATGGTGACTAATAACCAAGTTATGTCCAACCAAACGATGTGTTTAATAATACCTTTACAAATCAGTTTCGTAACAATCTCAGGGTAGTGTGACCAATATAATATTTATCGTTTTTTGTTGTATGTTTAAGCACAATCAACGTTCACATTATATTCACTCGTTCGACTGGAACTACCTATAATTTGACAAGCTCCCTTACCAACAAAACACATAAATAAATAGTGAACAATAGAACCATCTTCCTTTTAACTTTAGTAAAAACAAGTGAAACTAAACGTATCGTACAGCGGTCATCCTTCTAATTCGTCTCACCTTTCATTTGCAATACAGTTATTTGCATTTTTTTCTATTGTCAACGCAATACGACTATAATGTTGATTATTCTTGTTACCCTTAAGCGATTACCGTTCTATTTGTTAGCAAACAATAAGATTTGTGCTGTGTTCGGCTTTTGAATTAGCTCGTCGTCATTGGTGAGAAGAGTAAGAGTCTGACAAGTCGGCATATTTCGGTTTTGTAGTGCATTCCCTCTCGTACATCGCATTAACAGTTTGGCACCTTTATAGAGTAGTTAAAACCTATTAAATTTGGTTGTATTAAAAATTTGTTACACATATCACCACCCGTATTGGATACTAATCGCGTGTAACGGGAACGACAGAAATATTATTTATCGATTAACAGTAGCTTAAATGACTCGTACCATGTGTGGTGGTAGAGAAAGAGTATCACCACCCCATCCCATCCGAAGTCCCACGTAATAGGGGGCAAGCATATTGTCGCCAATCGGACACTTTGTAAAAAATTTGGGAAGCCGAAAATAATTTGCTATCCGAAAAAGTAGCTGCTAAATAAATTTGGAAAAAAACTTTACCCGATTCCTTGTTACGCGGTGTAAATCGCAAGGAAATTAATTACGTGATTAGCCGCACAAGCACTACCAATTACCGCCTTGTAGAGTATCAGTGAGCATTGAAAGTGGATTTTTAGTTTTAATGTAAGGTCGGTAGTCAAATCCTAGACTTCTCGATCGTAAAACCAACTACTTAAACACTTCGCTACTGACTACACTAACCATAGTTTTATCACCGGGACTTCTAAACAGTTGTTGCAACAGTAGTAAACCTTTTCACGGTTATAATCGCTTACCTGTATTGTCTATTCTCTAAAGATGTTGCATAGGTAAAGTTAAAACTGGCCATAAACAAAATGCAACGATGCCTTTTGTATTCCATATAGGGGACGATGAAAGGGTCTTGTTTCAAACAATCATAATAATAGTTGTTGATAATGTTTCTTGTTACACAATTTATATTATTATCACTATCACTACATAGTATAAAACAAAGTTAAGTTCCCTGTCCCTATATCCCTATGTCCTTATGTCTCTTTGTATGCTTAAAAGTTTAAAACTACGGAACGGATTTTGATGCGGTTTTTATAATTACAATGGTTAAAGAGGAAGGTTTATATGTATATAACATCATGCTACGACCAACAGGTGCGGAGCAGGAATGAAAAATGTTGCTAAAACGGGGTGTCACAGACGAAGTTGCGCAGTACAGCTAGTTTATTGCACTTAATGTTAGTAGTGTCAGTTGAAAATTGGTGGCAAATGTTGACCTTCTTACATTCAGCTGTTGCTGACAGCTGAATTTTAAGAAGTCCAACATTTGCTTCCCTGGCTGTGCAATATGTTCAACCTATTAATTTTTAGTTCTTATCTATTGAGGCTTTTTAGAGTAATTATTTTAAAAAAGATTACTTGACCATTATGACATAGATAACCTAATATATCATTATATTTCAGAATGAATGTTTGGTGATGGAATCCCATTGAATTCCATCATCAAATAGGTACTTACTGATTCTTTGGATATGGGACATGGGACTTTGGAATTATACTACTCTCTCAAAGAAAAAAAATCATCACAATAACCCATTCATAAATTAGTGGATAAATCGCGCAAACAAAAAAATACAATTTTGAATTGAGATCCTTCTTTTTGAAGTCGGTTAACAAAAGCCTAAAAAAGGACCACTTATCCTAGCTAAAGTATAAATTACAAGTATTATACTAAAGGGCCATAAAAGAAAAAAAGTAAGCCAGTTTAGGAATTAAGGAACCTTGGCCAAGAATAGATAAGTAAAATGTCCTGTCAATACATGTGCGGACACGTTTCTATAAATTTGAACAACTGGTTATATGGATAGGCCTGTTTATACACGAACATTTGACTGATATAATTCTGAGTTGACTCTTTGACAGGTTAAAGGAACTGTGGACATCCATTAATATCATAAGTCTGATGTGATAGAGTTAATATTTTAACTGGTCAGTAAATGTCATAAAATGCGGTTACAATCAACCTTAGATGCAATCGAAAAAACTAATAATAATAATAGATAAATAATAATAAATGTTCTAGGACAATCTACACAATGCCACCTAGACCCATGGTAAGCATAGTATAACTAGCTTGTGTTGTAGGTCTAGAATGCGGATAAACATACTTAGATACTTTTCTTTGTAAATACATACATATTATACATAGAAACACCCAAATATTCATATTCATGCACACAAATATTTGCACTGAGCGGGAATCGAACCCACGGCTCCTACGTAGCAGTCGCGTTCACTACCGCCACGCCACAGAGGTTGTCTTATGCTTATTGCATGCATTGTAGGATTATGTTACTTACTGTAGGTACCTAATGATTTTGAAACAAAGAAAAAATAAAAGAGGTTTTCAATAATAACAAACCTTATTTACAATGATATCATAGTCTATAAAAAAGTAAGTGAAGAAGAGTTTAGCGATTGGCAATTGTTCGATTGGTGGGAAACGTACCTACTTTCAAAATGGGGCGTATGGGTTCTATAAAATAGGTATTTCAACATTTTAATTAAATTTCTTAGGGAGCACGAGCTCGTAGCCGCTTTGAAGATGCGTATTTAAACAACACCCACATTTCGCCATCCATGTTTTTTGATCTCACGTAATAGGAGAGCAAGCCTTTTATCGTCAATAAAGTCCCTAGCTTATTCTCTGCCAATCAAAACCTATAAGAAATATTCAATATTATGGTCATAAGATGTTGCTTTAAACAACTTAACCGTGCCAATAAGCACCTCTTCAGTCTCAATACAGCCTTTCAACATGTTGCGACATGTTTAAAGAACAGGATTGTAAACAAGCTTGGAGCCTTATTCGGAAATGCAATAGTGTTATTCAACTTTTATTTTTATTGGTAAGTAATACGAAGGTAATGAATGAATACGACTTTTTAATATGTTTTTGCCCTCATTGCTATGATAATATCTTTATAACCTTATTCTGCGTCTGTGCATCAATTCAAAGCTTGCATTTTTGTCTAGGTTTCGTTCTTCTTTCTTCTGTTTTTACGGGGGCCAATGACCCACCTGGCTCTATCACAAATTTTATGAATACATAGGTTCTCCAAAAACTGTGACAGTCTGTGAGGCTTGGTGGTAGTGAACACGACTGTTACGGCAGGCACGGGATTGAATACCCGCTCAGTGCAGATATTTGTATGCATGAATATGACTATTTTCATTGGTCTGGTTATGCTCGTGCCTCAGAGAGCTCATCAAGCCATCTGTCCCGGTCACAACAACTATAGCAGTCGTTACGGGTAGTTGGAGCCTTAAAAATGTTCAATAACTGGTCTAACTGCAGTACTTCGATATCGCCTATACATATAGGTTGTAGAGGTCAGAGGGCAGTCGCTTCAGAGAAAATATCGAAGTTCAGCTGCGACGAAGTTAGGTTGGAAAATGCGGACCCCGGACTCCGAGGTGACAACTTAGGATGTGACAAGGATGATGATAGGTACTTCAAAGACTTCTACACAAATGAAAAGCTAGTTACTTACCTATTTAAATCAAACTTCTAAATTGTCAAATACACTTTTTCACTGTACTTTCTCACCTTACACAAATGACGTAGGAATTAGGTACATTTAAACTTAATTAAATACGTTTATAATACGTACGTAACAGTCACAAACAGAAACACACAAAGAAACACAAAAGGACATGAATCAACAAAGGTACCAGTACCACGTAATAAATGTGATGAAATATCTTTATCCGTACGAACACTAGCGGGTTTATTCTATAGCAAATTTGCAATATACATAAAAATGGAGCAAGACCCCAACAAAAGGCCCCGCGACATGTTGTGACGTGTCCACGAAGACCTGTTACCCGCGACCTTGCGCCGACCTAGACCGAACAGGACCAAACGAGGTCAATGAACCATCTGTCTGGGGCAAGAAATTAGTTTGGGCTAGATACAAATTAGATTTTATTGGCTAGTGGTTCCAACCATCACTATTTTTGGATTATATTAATTATTAAATGAGAATGTTGTAAATGTTTTTTGATACATTCGTGTTTCGTTTTAGCTTTATAACGCAGCCTCTGTGGCGTGGCGGTAGTGAACGAGACTGCTACCTACGTAGGAGGCACGGGTTAACATCATCGATGGCAGTCGTTACGGGTAGTTAGAGCCCTCAAAAGTCCGACTAGCCTATCTATAAAACTTTGATATTGTTAATTTAGCTGTGGAGGTCTGATGGCAGTCACTTCACGGAAAATATCGAAGTTCAGCCGCATCTTAGTTAGACTAGAAAGCCGCCAAACTGCGTTGGGAATAGGCTCAGAGAATGATGGTTTAGTTTAATAAAGAGATAAGATACGCCTATTTCTATATGCGTTATATGTCATAGAATTATTACTAATAATTATCATGGAAAGGTATCAAAGCATAGCTCCGGAAAATGTTTCGTGTAGAGACGAAACACGTGTTTCAAGGTTCGTTCTTCACACTTGTGGAATATTGCACACACAACGACATCTCTCCTCTGGTAAGAAGTCTTTTCACTTGCTTTGAGGGGGGCGGTTTGGTATTCCTTTCTATGACAATTAATAATATTGTGGGTGAGGGGTGAGATCCTCTCCCTCCCCCAATATATAAAAAATATAAAACACAATATAACATTTTTTTTCCGTAACACAAGCTAGTTAAGCTATGCTTACCATGGGTCTAGGCTGCATTGTGTAGATTGTTCTAGAATATTTATTTTATTTAGAATATTATATTTACTTTGTTAAAAGATTTCGCACTATAAACACTAGCTATTAGTTTTGAACACACCTGTTTCAATAGATACCTAATGCTATTAATGAGAATAAAGAACGTTAGCCTGTAGGCACACCTGCTGAAAGCTGTTGATTGACTACTTTCGTTTTTACGACGGAATACAACAAGGGGTAAACTGAGGTGAAAAACACCCACAAAGAAAACTGCAGCTCACAAAATAACTTTAGTTACAGTTAGATAGTCTTTTGGTAAAGATTACACCGGTCTCTGTATTCTGTCCTACATAATCGGTAATAGAGGGTTAGTCTATTATCGTAAGTTGACAGATAAGAGATCAAAAGTTTAGAACAAAGGGAACAGTGCCAAAATCAATCAAAAGCTAGACTTTAGCTTATAAGGAGATAGAGGATAAAATCACAAAAAATATTACAGACAAAGATTAGCAACCCACGTAATATATTATGTCAGTAGATGAATCAGTGTCATTGTTATTGGGTGTCCCAGGAGACCTTTATTAAAGCACAAAAATAATAGACCGTTTTCCCCGAAAAGTCGGGATGCACACTCAAAGGAATAAAAGGGATTATTTGAAAAGGTTGAAAGATGCAAAAGATCTAAAATATAAGGAGTGATGCGTTGAGCCGTCATTAATATCGATGTTGCAAAACTAGGAATGTATATACCTAATTAGTGTTTCATATTCATGTGCATGTTAAATATTTCATTAAATATAATATGTATAATCGAGGGATGAGTTGGGTCATCTCTACATTAAGTGAAGAGTTTCCAACTGTCATAGGGGTCGATATATTGCTAGCTGTGTGGTTCTCGGCATAATAACGGAAGGCGGCACATTGCGGTGTCGACGTGTCGTACAAAACCATATAATAGGGCTATTTAACATCAGATATATATATTTATATATTGGCATCCACAGGACAGGCTTGCTTAGTGTACCGGCAAATAATGTAACTTTTGTGTTTTGTCGGCAATTTTTTTTATTGTTAATTTTTTTTATAAACCTACATTTATACCCATAGTCCAAATTTAGCCACAGATACATAGCTCGAGTCAACAATAGTGCCCAGAATACGGCAATAGGCTTACCCCCTATAACGCGGTATTGATTGGTGAAATGTGTTTGTTAATTCATCTGGGAATAAAGGTGTATGTATGCATGAGGTAAGTCACCATGAACAATAAACATGAAGAGAAAGTGTAAGTACACAAGTTACCTACAGCTGTCAGATGGTACACCTGTCTTTCAACGGGTGATGTTCCGGCACAGGTTCTCCTCTCTAGGTTTGGAGGTCAGATGGTAATCACTTCCGTATAGACAATTAATTGAATGGACGTTCCCTACTTCCTACAGTCCTGGGTTCTTTAAGCGGGGCGTAAAAAGGGACCACCGTTATATAATACGTGTTTGTAATGGTGGCCCTCTTTCCTGAGACTTTGCCTTCTGCTTACCATTAGGCGAGGTATCGTCAAGTTGATTCTATAAAAAAATGTAGGAGGAAAGTGGCACCGGCTTTCGAAAACTTGGATGCAGCCACAGAGGACCTAAATTCGAAATTTAAAATCTTAACATATTGTGTATAGCCCATGTCACGACACTTACAAAGCGTCAAAATTAAAAATATGTTAATGGTTAGTTTAGCAAATGAACCACTGGTTCGACAAACGGCCCCAGAGAAGACTCTGCCAAGAACCTCAGTCGGCTTTTTCTTTTTTTTGTCTCTTAGATAAAATAATTTATCGAATAAAATAATGAAATCTAATCACAGAAATTAATTTGAGCCCTTAACAACTGCGCCATCTGCTCTAGTCGAAGTGACATTACACAAAAATACCCAGATTTACATTCCATCAGTAATTAACTCTTATAAAATCATGATGAAGCCAATCTTGCGGCACACTTCAAGTCGAAAATAAAGTACAGACGGTCGTGGTCCACACGTGCGCTCACATCTGCGCAAGGTGCGCACGCGCAGCTGCCTACCACCTATAAAAATCTCGCCACAACGTTGTGCACCTTTCATTTTCGAGCAAATCTTTTTATAAATACTTTAAAAGTCAGTTAGTCAGAAAAAGGGTCATTTAAGCGGGCCGTGAAAAAGCATCTGATGAGGCCGCCAAGCTGAGCGCCACCATTGTAGCACTGAACGTGTTTGCAATGGTGACCCTCTTTCATGAGACTTTGCCTTCAGCTTAACATCAGGCGAGGTGAAGTCAAATTGACGTGCCATAGATAAAAAAAATTGTATTCCCTGAATTGGAGTACTTACCCTAATTAATGAAGCACGACAGTGTTATTGCTTGCGCTTGCGCATATTCCTAAAAGGATTCATTTGAAGGGCGATAATTGATGCACTTACCTGTAACAAGTGAAAAAAAATGGTGGTTGTAAAATAATCTGTATTTGAATTTCGATAAAAATGAAAATGAAAAAGTAAATGCTTAGGCGGGAGTCGAATCCGTAACCAGTTTCTTACAGAGAGAATGCTCACCATTTGAACTGCTAGAGCACGTTTAGAGCATTTAAAATTCTCATTAACGTCTTAGGGAATGACGTTGGTGCCATCACTATCGACAATCCTGCGAACTATCCAATGAATATTTTTTTCAATATTTTTTTTGAAAATGTTAGCATATTAATATCTCAAATATTAAACATTGATTTTTCAATACCATTGAGTTTTCCTCTTCCTGTTGTTAAACACTATACAGGGTATAAGGGGAACACTCCTGAAGCCGAAGCCCCTTATAGTACTCTTGGACCCTGAGAAAACATATTGACATAAAACAAATAACGATTCGGCATTTTTTTCGCATTATCTCCATCATATCACTCAAGTTTAAAGAAACGATAATTCCATAAAAAACCGCACTGCAAAAAGACAAATAGCGACTTTAATGCGAGTTTTTCTTTCATGAAAGTTTTGTTTCAATTGGCTTTACTAACACGATGGAGTGTGAATAACGCAAGTATTCAAAGGTAGAAAAAAGAAATCCAATGTGTTATACCAGGAGTGCTACAGGGGCCTTCGGGTGCGAGAGTGTTCCCTTTACACCCTGTATATAAATAATCAATATCGTCTCATCTCTCGCTATCAATATCCAATGAACACAACACAACTAACAAGCATAAAAAACTAACATTTTAAACGCTCATAATCTTCAATCTAGATCCCGCATCGCCGCATCGCCGTCTGACCTCTGGACATTTTTCCATGCATTATCATACTGTGTTTATTTAGTTCGTAATGAATAATGCAGTTGAATTTTGAGTACGTCTCTTGTAATGCGAGCGTGTGAATATTTATTGTTATTCCAAATATTCGGATTTGTTACTACTTGGGTGGTTATTTTTTTTTTGATTATAAAATTCATGAAATGTAATGTTTTGTGAATTCAGTGGGTTGCCATGGTCGATGGCCAAGGAGACTGGGCACAGATTTATCTAAGTAGTTGGGTAGTAGGTGGTAGTAGCTTCGAGTAAGATCACCGAAGTCTGGTCTTCAAATTGAAGGGTAGGTACCGCTCTCGGCATTCGCGCCAGAGCGGTACCTACCCTTTTCCCCTAAAGAAGCATTTATCTTCACGAGGTAGAGACCCCGTGAAGATAAATGCTTCTTTTACGGGGGGATTTTGCAGAACATGGTCTTATATTCGCCCAATCTGGGTACAACCATTTACTGTAACATATTATGTATATAGGGACGCCGTGCGTTTCGAGTCCGACATAACCACCTTCTCCTGTTTTGGTGGGGGTGGTATCCGTGGGATATTCAGTGCACGAAACAAAGGGCAAACCCCTTTTATTTCGTGAGCAAAATCCTCAAGGATTTTTTAACTTATATAGATAAGAGTCTTCCAGGGTGACGACACCATTTGTCATCCATAACCGAACACTGTCATATCCACGCCCTTTTATATTCTTGCAACTAACCTAACCATTTGTCGTCAATAGCGCACAACCGTGAGTTAAAATACCGTGATGCATATATCAAAACCCCTTTTTAAATAAATCAATCAAAAATAAAGGAGTGTATAAAATATTTAGAGGGATATATCACATTGTCACTTGGCAGGGTGACCGCTACATTTATCGTCCGTAATCATAATCCATCATGCGCCTGTTCGGTGCGTTAAAAATGAGAACGGTGTCAAATGCACGTTGAATAGAGATTAGGGTTATTCTCATTCTGGTTTTGAAATGATTATCAGATTTGTAACAAGATTTTTCTCAAGGGAAATATATTCTGATTTTGTACTTTTAAGAATATTTAAATGTGTACTAAAAGTGGTAGTTAATTCTTTTGTGGATGCTAAAGTAATTTAAAATTAGTTATTGATAAATGCTCCCTGTAATGTGTATTACGTAGTTCTAATTTTCAAAAAGATAAGATCTGTCCTTCAATTTCAATTTTTCTATTGGGTTGTCAAAAATACAAATTCTAGTATAGATTTGTCGAAGTCACTATAAGTAA
The DNA here is from genome assembly GCA_963691645.1 of Pelosia muscerda. Classification (NCBI taxonomy): domain Eukaryota; kingdom Metazoa; phylum Arthropoda; class Insecta; order Lepidoptera; family Erebidae; genus Pelosia; species Pelosia muscerda. The sequence continues at coordinate 18,767,588 of OY829102.1, read as the reverse complement.
TATGATTGTAGAAAAAGTGACTTCGACAAATCTCTTGTTCAGGGGATATTCGATCGTGAAATCCTAGGTTTTATTTTCTAAGCAACTAAAATATGGGGTTTTTCAATAAGGATATTACCAGGGCCGTCTGCGTCGGTAACAGAAGCGGTATAATAAATGCAATGTTATAATAAAAAATAAATTTGATTGCATTAAATAGAGGGGTGTGAAACCATAAAGATATCACGAGTGACATATACTCGTATATCTTTATGAAAGGTTTTTTTATACACTATTATGAACTTTGACAGAAATAGATATTGCAGTGATGTCAATGTCTCTACACTGAAAGTCACGTTACTGCCACTGACATTTTTATAACTGGATGCAGATTTTCCTTAAGGAATATCTGCTGAATTCTAGGCTAGCGTGATTCATCGTAGACCACATTGTCACTTACCATCTGGTGAGATAGTGGTCTAAAGTAAGCCTATCTTCAATAAAAAAATTAATAAATTAGAAAACACGGCAATGAGGAGATCTCTATAACTTTGTATAAAACCTATTGCTAAAAAATAAATACAGGATTTGAGTATATAGAGGTTTTTAATTTTTAGAGAATCACCCACCATATTTGGTCTATCCAGAGAGGTCCATAGACGCGTGACCTATGACTGCCATGATTTACAGTCAATACGATATATGCTCTCCACTGTGGAATGTACGAGTGGTCATACATACAATGTAATTATTATCCACCTATGAAAAAAAAACCTCAGGCATTATAATAGTTCGCTTGTTGTTTTTAAAAACAAAACTATGTCCATATTATATTTTTGTAGATAGTTTCAAAGTCAGGCTTGTCTTTCTCATTTCTTTATATACAGAATATGTCGATATGACTTCACTTGGAATAATAGTATGCGTGTGAACTGAGGGACCACACTGGGAATTCGGAAAATATATTACCAAGGATTTAGTAGTAGATTAGAAACAATTGTAGAACGAATCTCGGAATTTGTAAAAAAATGTATCAAAAACTACAGCCCTTTATATGTGGTCCCTCAGTTCTCACAGACTATTTAGCCAGATCTCGGAAATTATCCTTAAAATGAAGATAATGTGATTACACACATTTAGTACAGAATTAGTAAGGTTCATTTACTAAATAACAGGTCCCAAAGCATTAAAGAAAAGAAAAAACTACGTCCAAACTATGGTCCCTCAGTCCACACTAATAATATATATATTTCAGTGAAAAAACTGAATCAAATCCCTAAATTTTTCAGCTATGGTTAGAGTGAGTCTTTATACATTTTCTAAAAAAGAAATGGAGCAAAAATATTGGCGCAATTTCAAGATAATGAGTCTTAAAACTGGTCCCTCAATCCACACGTCCATTATCATATTTCGTGTGCTAACTGTTTGACCAAAGGAATATCAGAAACTCAAGTGGATGTACCTTTTAGTAGAAAGTTTCTACTAAATAATCGAAAACTTAAATTGTTTATTAATTACCTTTAAGCTGAGATGATCATTCATTATTAACCTTAAGAAAATACACCGAGTAGTGTGACCACAAAATGAAACAAAATGTATACAGTTTTTAATGTCTTTTATGATACTTCGTATAATATAGCATTAGACAGAACAATAAACAAAGCAATCCCACATAAAACACGCTCGATGACAAGAGAATGTATCCAGGGTAGGAAAAATGCCAAAAAAGTTAAATCTAATATTTCCACGGGATATTTTAATACGGACTCTATATTTTCTGACCAACCTTCTTTTATTGAAAATTGGAGAGGAGAAGGTAAAGTGGATAAAGCAAAAATAAACTCTAATGTTAAATTGCTGATAAATGGTAACTTGTGTCGTTCTGTATTTCTAAATAATAATAATGTCAGTCTCAAAAATACTCGTGGTTTCGATTCTATTATGTATTTTTTGAGTGTAGGATTTCATGAAAATGAGAGTATTCGAGACATTATGGCCACTTCTGACAAAGATGTAATTCCACAATATTTAAAGTGTCTCTGCGATATTGAGTGTACAGACGATGATATTTACATAATGAGAGCACAAATTGCTTCAAAATATTTTAGCCCAACACATGAGAAAAGAAATCATGTTATCTATGACTGTCAGTGTAATATCTCATACATATTTGAACACATAATTTTGAAATATTTTTCTAGTGCAACTTTCACAAAACAGTGTTTAAATGCATCCTACCAATCAAATCAAATCAAAAGAGACGTTTCATTTTTGCCATTAAATATAAGTTTATTGAAATCTTTGGTATTAATATTTTAGAAAGCTATTAACATTGACGAAGAAAACAGGAACTGTGTTACTTGTAATGACCAAGTTAGTTATAATTACGAGTTGTCAAAAACAATATCGTTTGATTTAAATGCTGTTACCATAACAGTAAAGAAACCTACAAAATTATAGGAGCATCTGAATTTGTTCAATCATTAATCCCAGGCGGTCTTGGCCATTACCGATGTCACTGTTTCATGAATGAGCGTTTCTTTTACTATGATGACCAACAGTTGAAAATTATTGAAAGTACAGACCAACAAATATTCTTACATTCAGTAAGCTACATCCAAATGTTACCTATATAAAAATATTTTATTCAATGATTTGTTGATCTTGTTACCTACATTTACAATGAATACACATTTGCTCAATTTATTATAATATTAAAAAAATGTACCTACCTGTATTTAGTTCTGTCTAATGCTATATTATACGAAGTATCATAAAAGACATTAAAAACTGTATACATTTTGTTTCATTTTGTGGTCACACTACTCGGTGTATTTTCTTAGGGTTAATAATGAATGATTATCTCAGCTTAAAGGTAATTAATAAACAATTTAAGTTTTCGATTATTTAGTAGAAACTTTCTACTAAAAGGTACATCCACTTGAGTTTCTGATATTCCTTTGGTCAAACAGTTAGCACACGAAATATGATAATGGACCTGTGGATTGAGGGACCAGTTTTAAAACTCATTATCTTGAAATTGCGCCAATGTTTTTGCTCCATTTCTTTTTTAGAAAATGTATAAAGACTCACTCTAACCATAGCTGAAAAATTTAGGGATTTGATTTTTTTTTTTTTTTTTTTTTTTTTTATCTATGGCACGTCAATTTGACTTCACCTCGCCTGATGTTAAGCTGAAGGCAAAGTCCCATGAAAGAGGGTCACCATTGCAAACACGTTCAGTGCTACAATGGTGGCGCTCAGCTTGACGGCCTCATCAGATGCTTTTTCACGCCCCGCTTAAAGGACCCGGGACTGTAGGAAGAAGGAAACACGTGCGCCGGCAAGGAATTCCAGGACTTAATGGTACGGCAGAGAAAAGACTCACCGAACCGCTTGGTTCTTGATGGAATACTCTGTACCGTATGCGAGTGACACCTAAGCCCTGCACGCGTTGTCCTGTGTAGGAAAGGGGAGGGTGGGATTAGTTGGAAGAGCTCATCAGAACATTCACCATGGTAGAGACGGTAAAATACTGCCAAGGACGCAACATCTCTACGCATCTGCAAAGGCTCGAGGGACTCTGTGACCTCAGGACTCCCAATAATGCGGACCGCACGTCGCTGCAACCTGTCGAGAGCATCTAATAAGTACTTTGCGGTGCCATCCCAGAGATGCGAGCAGTATTCCACGCAGGAGCGAATTTGTGTCTTATAAAGAAGACACCGCTGCTCCGGCGTGAAAAAACGTCTCACTCTGTTCAGGACTCCGAGTTTACGCGAAGCTGTTTTGATGATGATCTCGATATAGTTCTTGTTGTTCAGTTTGCAGCGCACGTCCATACCGAGTATATTGAGGTTATCCTGTAATGGCAGTGGTGTGCTCTGAAGAGTGGGAGGAGGAAGGAAAGGAGATGTCTTTGCTGAAAACGCGCATGCCTGCGTCTTCTTGGCATTGAACTCGACCAGGTTCTCAGATCCCCATTGGGAAACGTGATTGAGGATCCGGTCAAGCCCAGTGACAAGAAGTCGCCTCTTTTCCGCTATATCGGACTGCTTGGCCGCAGAATGTCCGTGGTAGCTCCCGTGTACAGTGCTATCGTCTGCATAGCAGTGGATGCTGCCGGTGGACAGCATGTCATTGATATGCAGAAGAAAGAGAGTGGGTGATAAGACGGACCCCTGCGGCACACCAGCATTTACCTGCAGGAACTCCGATGCTCGTCCATCACAGAGAACGCGAATACGGCGCCCCTGCAGGAAGCTAGCAACCCAATTGCACAGTCTAAGAGGCAGACCGAAGGCTGGTAGTTTGGAAAGAAGCGATTTGTGCCAGACTCTATCGAACGCTTTGGCGATGTCTAGGCTAATAGCCAGTGACTCACCATGCTTGTCCATAGCCTCACCCCAAAGATGGGTAACATACGCCAGAAGATCACCCGTTGACCGTTTCGGCCTAAAACCATATTGTCGGTCATTAATCAGGGAGTGATCCTCTAGGTGGCGCATGAGCTGTGTGTTGATAAGGTGCTCGAAGACCTTGCACAGCACTGAGGTGACGGCTATGGGCCGATAGTTGGCTGGGTCTGAGCGATCTCCCTTCTTGGGAATCGGCTGTACATTCGCCTCTTTCCACGCCGTCGGCACTGTACCCGAAATGTAGGAAAGTCGGTACAGCCGCGTGAGCATTGGAGACAACTCCGCTGCACATTTTTGAAGAACCACCGCTGGTATACCATCCGGACCACTGGCTTTCCGGACATCGAGTGACTGCAGCACTGCTCGGACATCGCGTTGCCTGATACGAATATCAGGCATTGCGTGGCCACTGTTGGGTAGTGTCGGAGGCTGCATACCACAGTCGTCGATTCGGGAGTTGGCCGCAAAGAGATTAACCAGCAAATTTGCTTTCTCTTGCGGCTCATGGGCCAGGGATCCATCAGGGTTACGCAGGGGGGGCAGCGAAGGCTGGCAGAAGTTGGCTTGCACGGCTTTGGCCAGTCGCCAGTAGCCACGGCTGCCCGTGGGATGCGCCACCAGCTCTTGACCAACCCGTGCTATGCGCTGGGCATCCGCTCTGACGTAAGCCCTCTTGCAGACCCTAGTGGCTTTGTTGTACGCTGCCTTGAAGTACCCTAGGTTGGAATCGTGCGTAGCCCGCGCCCTTACCCAAGCACGATACGCAGACTGTTTTTGGCGAACAGCCTCTGCGCATTCGCGCCCGAACCATGGGCGCACTCCACGGGCACCGGTGACATCAGTGTATGGGATATAGTACTCCATACCCAGACTGATCTCACCGACGACAGCAGTTGCACTATCCGATGGGTCCTTACCTTCAAAGCAGCGCTCAACCCACGGGATGGACGCAAAATAGTCTCGCAGTCCATCCCAGTCCGCTGACGAGTAGTGCCAGAGACGCCGATTTCCCTGCACTGGTCGTTTTTTCACTGAAATATATATATTATTAGTGTGGACTGAGGGACCATAGTTTGGACGTAGTTTTTTCTTTTCTTTAATGCTTTGCGACCTGTTATTTAGTAAATGAACCTTACTAATTCTGTACTAAATGTGTGTAATCACATTATCTTCATTTTAAGGATAATTTCCGAGATCTGGCTAAATAGTCTGTGAGAACTGAGGGACCACATATAAAGGGCTGTAGTTTTTGATACATTTTTTTACAAATTCCAAGATTCGTTCTACAATTGTTTCTAATCTGCTACTAAATCCTTGGTAATTTATTTTCCGAATTCCCAGTGTGGTCCCTCAGTTCACACGCATACGGAATAATAATAATAATAAATATTTATTCAAAAATCATTGTTCATTTATAGTTACATATGCTATCTATTTTGCATGTTATCTATCTATCTATTTACTGGGATATTTGTATTTACCAAGTTATATAAAAAAATAAAAGTCTAAACTTATCTTATTGATTTATTATTTTCCATAATATGCTAACCAGCCTAATGGTGGTAAATGAATAATGGTGGCCTTAAGCATAAGGGATTTATCAGAAGTTTCATGTCCCGCTTAAAGAACACGGGACTGTAAGAAGAAGGAAACACACTGACAAAGAATTGCAAGGTTTTATGGTACGGCAAAAAAGAGAATCACTAGTCGCAGAGTTTATAATGGTGTTTTTGCTGCTAACGTGTATCGCACGAAACTGCTGTAGGTACGGTTACGTATCCAGCCTAAAAGGGTCCAAGACTGTAGGAAGAAGGAAACCGGTATGCTGGTCAAAATACCAGGACTTAATGTTGCGCGAGGATGTAATGCTCGAGGAGACGGAGGAACGGGTTCGGAGAAGACTTCGGACCCACGGCGACTCTTTTCTGTGTTGTACCATTAAGTTCTGGAATGCTCTGCCAGCACACGTGTTTCCTTCATTCTACAGTCTCGGGTCCTTCAAGCGGGGCGTGAAAAAACAACTGTCGAGGCCCTCAGGCGACGGCCACCCTTATCTGGACTGCGTCTCTGCTTACTATCAGACGTGGTGCAGTGAATTTGACGACCTACACTTAAAAAAGTCTGTATTTAACTTGGCCAAGATGTGAAAACTCCACAAATGTTATGTTTATAGACAGTTATTTTTACGAAATATGAAAATTAAAAACCAGTTATACAAAAATACGTAGAAGTTAATTGTGTACACCAATACGACCATCTCATAAGTGAAATGACGCAAGTCCACTTACACACTTACAGTTCACAGAAGCGAAACAATAAACTTTATCTGTTGAACATTAACGGTCATTTGGGCGTTATCTAAAACTTTCTCACGTTAAGAACGTTTTATTTGTCATGCGCGTACGCATGTAGGGTGAAAGCCACTATTGTAGTTATACTGACCGTCACTTAGATTAGATTAATACGAGAGATGCGCGGTCATTTTTAAATATTAACATGTTGTAATCAAATGTATAATACGAAGTTTAATCTTATTACGCATGGACGGTAAAAAATAATGATTACCTGTTATTTGTGTAGTTGGAAGGATTTATACTATCTTATTAACAAAAGTTATGAAATTAAAAACTTTTGATGCACCTCTTTATTTATATTCAGGTCGCCAAACACTGAGTACCTATTTGCTCTGCAATTTTAAACCCTTTTTTTATTTTTTATTTATTCATTTAGAACAATACAAGATAACAGTGAGAAACACCAAAGCGCTTATAATTATTATTTAATTATTAATTATTAATTATAACCTTTAATCAGTATTATTGCGTAAACCCACCAAAAAAAAGTATTACCCGTGGTATACACCAAAAAAAGTGTTGCCCGTGGTATACACCAAAAAAAAGTATTGCCCGTGGTACACACTAAAAAAAAGTATTTTCCGTGGTGCACACCAAAAAAAGTATTTCGATCAAAAAAGTAAATGGTTAGTAGTATCTCTTGTTTTCGTTTCCGGGAGCATACTCTTAACACTCTATTATATAGCGCTCTAGAACCCATAACACAAGCTAGTTAATGCTTGCCATGAGTCTACGTGGCGTTGAGTAAATTGTCCTAGAACATTTATTTATTCAATTATAACCGAATCTTACACAAAGTAGTGTAAGATCCTTGATCCCCTATCGATATGTCGCTGACAGTATGACTCATGACTAATACCATCTTTAGTCAATACACAAACATCTCCCCAGTCCGGTGACCACACGTTCTCTCACGTCCTGACATCTTATCTCTATTGTTTGCACCTACTTTACATCATAATGTCCTGGGACCCGTTTTATATGCGTTTACCTTTTCTTTATTAAGAAATATAAAGGTAGTCGCATATTAGGGTGTAATTTTGGTAGGTATAGTTTTGGGGTATTATATTTTATAGCAAGGGAAAGACTATTTAGTTATATGGAAACAATGTGGCCAATGTGGAATAAATCGGATGAAAGGTATTTTTGGTAAGCCGATCTCTAATGTAATACTGGTTTTAGAGATTAAACGTTACATATTTTGTTCAATAAGTTGTTCAAGCTGCATACAGTATGTGTGTGATAATACGGTTTATTATAATGATACAAAGATTTAACCGGTAGCCTAGTGGCATGGATAATGAACTGCTGAGATGAGATCTCGAGTTCTATCCCAGGTTTTACCATGGCACACATCAATCAATTTAAGATGCTTTTCGAAGTTATGTGTGTATTTATCGCAGGTTTATAAGTGTGTCCGGTTAATGGCAATAGGCTTGCCACCAATTAATTTCTGAAGTTGATTATATTAATTAAAAAGATATTTTTTTCACGAAATCACTCATAAAGGCACACTAGGTATTTTTGAAAACCAATTGATAATTTGTTTACAAATTTAATATATTTGTGTTATATTGATACTAAACTAGATAACATAAACAAAAATATACTATAAAATCGTAAAAACATTATTTTATCTGTAGGTACCTACCGCGCGTTACACCCTAGCGTAACCCAACCTTTATCTATCTTGAATATGTCCAAATTGCCTCTTTTGAAAACGAGGTCACTGACACAGCCATGCATTATTATCTCATACACAGATTAATCTTTAATTTAAATACCGCCATACAAAAGAGCCATACATTCGTGTGTCTATGCTAGCAGTGTATGGCTTCAGAAAACTTCTCTATGATCTATTAGATATGCCTCAATTGATCTTTTGGATTTCATTTGAGTGAATTGATATTATGAATAATTTAAGAAGTTTGTTATGTATAATATCGCTGTCGGAATTTGGAACGGGGAAGACGATAACTTGTTTTTGTTTTATGGGGTATGACGCCTTTGGTGTTGTACACTTTCCATCAGGTGGGCCGTGTGCTTGTCTGCCACATAAGTGGTATATAAAATATACCATAAAATTATTATTACTAGCGTAAATAGAGGAACAGAATCTGACACCTATGAATTGAAATCGCTTATTGTCTTGATGGTTTTATGGTATTATTATTTTGAAGCTTTTTCATCATCAGTTTGTTTTATATAAGTACTAACAGTTGTCAGCGGCTCCGCGCGCGTGGTTTTCTGATCCCGTTCCCGCTGCTTGGACTTCTGATTCCGTTTCCGCTGGCTCATAAAACCCTTCTGTAGAGTTCAAGGAACAAATACAAAAAGAATTGAGTAATACGGCTGGACCAATTCGAGTGAATTGGTCCAGCCGTCTTTGAGTTATGCCGGTTATGCGCTTACCAACATATTTCGCAATTCATTTATATACGAATATAGGACACGTCAATTTAACTTAGCCTCGCCTGATGGTAAACTGAAGGCAAAGTCTTAGGAAGGAGGGTCACCATTATAAACACGTAGGTACAGTGTTACAATTATTGCGCTCAGCTTGACAGCCTTATCAGATGCTTTTTCACGCCCCGCTTAAAGGACCCGTGACTGTAGGAAGAAGGAAACACGTGAACTGGCACAGACTTCCAAGACTTAATAAAAATACTCTCCGAAGAGATTGTACACTATGTATGTAGCTTAATACATTCTTCTAAATACATAAATTACTCCTGAACTATATAATATAAGTATATAGCTGATCCGCGCAACTTCATCTGCGTCACCCCGTTTTTGTAACATTTTTCATTCCTGCTCCGTACCTGTTGGTTGTAGCATGATGTTAAATAAATACAAAACCTTCCTCTTTAACCATTCTATGTATTAAAACAAACCGCATCAAAATCCGTTGCGTAGTTTTAAAGATTTAAGCGTACAAAGGGACATAGAGACAGGGAACGCGACTTTATTTTATACTATGTAGTGATAGTGAAGGTCTAATAAATACTCGAACTCCTTTATTTTCATGCGTCACTGACACCAAGCAGACGGAATTAGTTTTACAAAACAACATCACTGCACCTATTGACGTCAAAGGGGTGAGTTAGACGGGTATTTGGTGTCCTATTGTGGAACATCTATCTTCGTTGCTATTGTGGATCAGATATCCTTTGTGATTCATCTATTATTGTATTTTTAATTTTAATAGTCGTGTGATCTGAGATTTGATGGATTTTTTTAATGTTCATGGGAATTAGAATATTGTATTTGATATTTCACACCATAAAACATATAGATAGAACAACAAAAAACAAATAAATGAATTGCTGTTCGTTAGTCTCGCTAAAACTCGAGAACGTCTGAACCGATTTGGCTAATTATGGTCTTAAATTATTTTTGGAAGTCCAGAGAAGGTTTAAAAGGTGAATAACTCGACAGCGGGAACGGGATCAGAAGTTCACGCAAGCGGAGCCGCGGGCAACAGCTAGTAGTAAATAAAAAGTACGTCTTGTGTGTCAAAACCGCGGGGTACAGATTCTTTACACGCATGATATATCTATGACATTTACTACTCTTTGTCAAAGTCATAAAACTATAATCACCGCCATTGTGCCGATGACACAAGTAAAAGAAATGCCGTGGTCTATGGCTCGTTTAGCGCAGGCGCATGTGTTCGACAGATTGTGCTGAATGACTTGGAATATAAGACAAAACTGTAGTACATTACACTTTTATGACTAAACGACTAAACAGATTTTGATGATATTTTTGGTACAGGTAGGTATGGACTAGAGCTTGGGAAAGATTTCTAATTTATGTTTGGTCGCTATAACCGACATTTGCATAAGCGAAGTCACAACACATAGCTACATAAAAATAACATGCACTTTTATAGGTAGGTAAATACATAAGAGCGGTAGCCAAGTGGTATGGGTAATAGACTGCTGAGACGACGTTTCGGGTTCGATCTTAGGTTTACCATGGTACACACCAATAACTGCGATGCTTTTCGAAGTTATGTGTGTATTTATCGCAGGTTTATAAGTGCCCGGTTAGTGGCAATAGGCTCGCCACCTATTACATTGGGACCTAAATATGAACTGGCGAAATGTGGGTGCTAGCACCTCTGACTACCCCTTCGGGGATATAGGCATGATATTATGGAAAAAAAATACAGAAGAGTTCGCTTATTATGTCATTGAAGGGTAGCGAGAAAATTTCAAATTAACCAGACGCTATAAAAGCATATTTTTAAAACTAGAGAGGTAAAGGAAGGACGAGCCAATGGCCCCTATATTACGTGGTACCGAAAATTATAGATGGGGAAATATAGGTATTGATATATCTCTGCCTACCCTATGTAAACGTTGGTTATCCGTAGATCTTGTTAAGGTGTATAAATGGCAGGTCACAATTCGCAACCACGTTGCCGGTGTCGTTGTTCCGCACTCGCTGCGGTTCTCACGACCTGCGCCCGCGCACTCGTCTGTTTGGCCGTGCACACAGGAACGGAGTGGACATTACGGACAACTCGTAATAAATAGTCGCAGTAGCCTAGTAGTATAGGTAATGAACTGCTGAGATGAGATCTCGGGTTCGATCCCAGGTTTTACCATGGCACACACCAATGACTTCGATGCTTTTCGAAGTTATTTATCACATGCTTATAAGTGCCCGGTTAGTGGCAATAGGCTCGCCACCTATTACATTGAGACCTGAAGCTAAACTGGCGAAATGTGGGTGCTAGCCCCTCTGCCTACGTCTTCGGGGATAATGTGATCGTAATCGTGATCTAATTATAGCTTTTATTATAGGTTCTAAGCATGCTGATAAATATACCAGTGAGGCACCTATTTTAAATAACAATATCCAGGACTGAATGTAAGTAAGTAGATGATTTCTACCAAAATACTCTAAACTGAGCCACCTGAACGTGCGTAAAATATACGATTGTTTGCTTCCATCGTATCAAAATGCGCGCTGAGGTCAATAAGACGAACATTATACAATAATAAAATTAATTGAAGGTTGCGATAGCGTTCCCCACAAGTAGGTATAGACAATTTTTTTATCCTAAAACGCCATCTATTTATCAAGCCCAGAACTAATCATAAGAAGTCCACAAAGCTCCTTAGCACTTAATTGTGTAAATGAAACAACCGTACGCCTTTGCAACGCTAGAGTGAGATAGCCAGTTATTCAATTACTGAACTCAACGTGCCAGAAAGAGACAAAAACATTGTCGCGTGACTGGTTAGCATTGCAAGGTCGTCGCGAGAGGTGAGTGACACCAATCTTTGAATTTCGGTCTTCGCATTAAATTGAACTTTATCTCAATGTAGTATGGTTCAGTTTAGTAGTGATTATTTTCGTGTAGTGTGCGCCGACGCATTTCGCGTGCCAAATCATCGTGTTTTGATTTTGTAGGCGCAATTTGATGTTTAATCGATCGACTAACAGATTTACCATGTCATACTCGGTTGTAATCGGCTGCTGTGCCGAATTCGATAATTCCTTGACTACAAGAATCCGGCATGATGATGTTTTGTAACATTGTTTTGTATTTTAACTTACGAGCTTTTTTGTAAGCTACGTAATGACATTTTATTTTTTTTATACCACTTAGGTGGTAAACAAGCACGCGGCCCACTCGATGGAAAGTGGTTACCGTGGCCTATGGACGTTTGCAAGACCAGGTGCGTCACATTTGTGCTGCCGACTTATCGCTGGCCAGTAATGTGATAGAACAATAAATGTGGTGTAGTTATCATAAGAGATGTAAAAGATAAATAAATAAAATAAATATTTAATACAATCTACACAACGTCACCTAAGCCCATGTTAAGAACAGTTTAAGCTAGTTATAATAAGTTAGTTAGTTATAATTAGTTATAAAAGCTAGTTATAATTCTTTTTTGTAAATATATACATATTATTATACTCGTACATAGAAACACCCAAACCAAGGTCCTCGCGTCAAGGTAAAGTCCTGAGACTTCACTTTGAGCTTACCATCAGGCGGGGTGAAGTCAAACTGACGAGTCCTAAAAAAATGCAATATTCATATTATGCACACAAATATTTGCACTGAGCGGGAATCAATCCCTGCGTCCTGCGTAGCAGTAGACTTAACTACTGCTAAGCCACAGAGGTCATCAAAGATGTCAAAGATGCAGTATACAAACAAAAATGTGTGACGTTATTGCATGCTAATCTGACTGAAATATGGTGGAACCTAAATGTATTTACCGCCTGTAACCTGTGTACCCATATATTTGCAATAAATTGATTTGATTTGAATAGATAAGGAAAGAGTAAAGATTTCACATACAGGACGGGAGATACTGCTATATCCTACCACCGGCATTCTATCACATGTGTCAGTATTTTCATCTGTTCTTGGCATGCAACAGCAAACTCTGTTAAAACTCACTAACTGTACAATCACGGTAGCCTGCTCGAAGCTACTGATGGGCATACTTAAGTCTAGCGCACGCGTTAACGCACGAGTAGTGAGCACGAGCACTTATTCGATCAATTTCAGATAACTCCCAGTAACCACAGCTGGTTATTTCTCGTAATCATTGAATATCACGCCAGTTCGTGATAAGATATAAGTAGAAATGTAATGTACCTAATAAATTTTATAAGAAATTGACTAATCTTTACCAGTTCTTGCTGAGTGAGCCTAAGCTTAACTAGAAAATGTATTACCTATGTACTTTATGAGAAAATTTACACATATAGGTAATAGAAATCACTTCACTTCATAAAAGTTCTGTGTCACAAAGAGGAGAAGGAACAGACGCTGGGACCCGAGGCGAGAGTCTAGGAAAACAATCGAGAACAGCGCTAAAACGCTGTTGATGATGACTAGTTTATTTACTAGCGACTTTCTTAAATTGCTATACACAATTAAATTTTAGCGCTAAATCATGATGGTGCTAAATTAGTGTTGATTCTTAGGATTATTTTAAAATATTTTTCCATTTGTCACCTGTTACGAAACTCCTCGGTTGAGATGGGGAGATAATATTTTTTCTTCATAACCACACAGCGTGTCGTAAGGAATACCTGCTGTGTATTATAAATATGACCTTCATTCGACCACTAAAGTCGGAGTCCTCTCTTCTCTTCTGCTGTTTCCTGCTATATTTTGAATAGGTAATATTTTAATGTCTACGTGAGTAACTGCCCAAACTGACTCCGAGACCTAAGAGCTGACCAATGCTAGAGCCTTCCATGCGTCGTCGCCGCCGTCTTTAATTAACAGTTGTACCACCTAACAGGTAAGGTTGGCGAGGGCCCCGATGATATGGGTGGGTCAGGGGACTCATTACCCTAGGCTTGAAGTACAGTCTGGATATAGTCGGGATTGGTGCTCGAATAATAAGTGGAGAAACATATATATTATGGTTTTAACTTCCTTTGTTTCACAAAAATGCCTAAATTTTCGTGAAACAAAGGAAGTATTGCGTCACTAAAAATACTATTTATGATAATCGTGAGTGTAAAGCTCGCCCACGACCATTACAAACAACCACTAAATACCAAAAACTAAGCTCACTTTACTTGACGTATGTTTCCGTAATAATTAAAATTGTTTACTCAACCATTTCTAAGAAATCTGGTAGTTTTATGAGATAATAAAATTGTTTTAAAGTTGGTCTTAGGCTGTAGCGATTGAAGTTCAACCACAATTGTAAATAGCGCCATCTATCCGCAGCTGCTCGAACTACTTAGTACTGTGACCACCCGCGTGGATGCGTGTGGGCAGCTTATTGGAAAAAGTAGTGAACGTATTCGGATTTTCTCCCTGTATAGAAAAATTACGATAATGTATTATCGTCGACCTTACGAATTTCTTATAGCTTCAAATATAACACTCTGGAGTTCCCGACAACTGACGCTTATCTCATTGCCGTAATATTAAATAGCTAAGAAGCATAAAGTAATAAGTAATAGATACATACATACATACATACATACATACATACATACATACATACATACATACATACATACATACATACATACATACATACATACATACATACATACATACATACATACATACATACATACATACATACATACATACATACATACATACATACATACATACATACATACAAATATGCTCACGCCCGTAATACCCGAAGGCAGAGGTGTATTGAACACCCGTATTTCGCCAACTATGATTTTCGGTCCTAGGTAGGTCCCACTTAAATACTATACCAGACAAAATATTAGATTATTACAATTTAGTGTACACCGCAAACTACCCTGATCCCTGACAATAAGGTCCATACACTGGTTGTCTGGAAGAGATCGCAGATCGCGATAAGACCGCCCATTGTACAACTATCTAACTTAAATGTATCCATCGTATGTATCCTATGATTTGTGTTTAAGAAAGAGTAGGTATCTATCTTATCTTATCTAATAGGGGGGCGACCCTATTACCGACAATCGGGCACTTTGTAAAAGAATCGAAAATAAATTCCTAACCGAAAACATAGCAGCTTTGGAAAATATTTTGACCTTTTTGATATGGGGTATAAATCGCAAAGAAATTTATTATGTGCTTAGCCGCACAAGCACTACACAATTATTTTTACCTTAGCGTAGTCCACGGGGGAGGCGTTGACCGGACAAGTGAACAGGCCCTCACTGAAACAATAAAAAACAACATTTAGTGGCTTTCTCATACAAAGTAATAACGCAAATACTAAAACAATTGTTAGTTGTTGAATTGTTGATAAGTGAATTGAAAAAACTTCGCGAGCACTTTTGATTTTAAATACTTACCACCTTTGTTGTGAGTAAATGGGGGTAAATTGATGATTTTTGACAGTAAACATCAAGGACATAATTCGTCACAGATTGGTGCGGTAATATCCTTACATATTATATTTTTTAAATACATACATCACATTTTTTGACATTTTTTTTTACATGACAAAAAATGTCCTATGAATATGAAATGAATATGAAAGAAAAAAATGGGCCGAGCCTATTGCCACCAATCGGGCACTTTGTAAGAAAATAGGTATGCTGAAAATAACTTCCTGAACGAAAGTGTTGCAGCTAAATAAATATAGACAAAGTTTTTTCTCGTGGTCTGCTGTTAACAAAGGTATTAGTTAAATACTCTGTGGTTAGATGGAGTTTGATATCGATATACAAGGTGTTCAATAATTCAAGATACGATCCAGACAATATCCGTCGGTTGTTCCGGTGATTGATATTCTATCCGCATTTGTTATCGATTAATTGATACGTATTAAGTACTTAATATTCATACAAGTAAATATATTATTAAATCACCGATGCGGGCGGGCGCCTAACCACAGGCCATACGAACGGACATTCTGTTTTGAAAGGTATAGATATTACTAGCTGTTGCTCGCGGCTTCGCCCGCGTGGACTTCTGATCCCGTTCCCGCTGCTCCATTCCATTTAGGGGTATGAAAAATAGATGTTGGCCGATTCTCATAGATACCGTATAAGCACAAAAAATTTCATCAAAATCGGTCAAGCCGTTTCGGAGGAGTATGGCAACGAAAACTGTGACACGAGAATTTTATATATTAGATATAAATTGAACATTTTCGTGATTGCAAAAGTGAAACGCATGAGGAGACAGTTGCTCTATTTACAATAGTAATAATAGTCTTTAAAATGCGTTTTATGTCGACCTCCATGGCGTGACGGTACATAGTGAGCGCGACTGCTACGCAGGAGGTGTGGGTTCGATTTCCGCTCAGTGCAAAAATATTTGTGTGCATGAATAATATGAATATTTGCATTGGTCTGGGTGTTTCTATGCATAATATGTATGTATTGGTCAAATTGTATCTACGTACGTAAAAGCGTAAAAAAATAGACTGAGTGAGAATATACAAGAAGATAGGTTAAAGACAAATCTCTCGCACCCCGGCAGACCCGGGGATATCTCTTTTGAGAGGACTCTCTTCCCCTAATGTGGGGACCATGGTGTCCCATCTAAACCCTGGGTATGGGGTGGCACTTTGCACCGCCGCCGTACCCTGTTTCTAGGCCCACTGAGTTTTATACTCGAAATTCATCATCTTTTCAGTTTCATACACTGAGAAATTTTGTCATTGAAACGTGGTACTTTCCCATTCAGCTTATTAGTGTTGCCACCAAGTAGTTAGAAACCGTAACTATGTAGCTCATAACTGCGTGAACCGTAAATATGTGAAACGATACCGTGTAGCATTGATACATAGTGTTTACATGTTATTTACAATCAAGTTGGTACTGTTACGCCGA
Source organism: Pelosia muscerda (assembly GCA_963691645.1). Classification (NCBI taxonomy): domain Eukaryota; kingdom Metazoa; phylum Arthropoda; class Insecta; order Lepidoptera; family Erebidae; genus Pelosia; species Pelosia muscerda. The sequence goes on along the minus strand of OY829102.1, from coordinate 18,750,538 downwards.
GTGTGTTGACCGTGTGGTGGAGCGAATCGGACTGGCAGATGCACTGAATGTTTAATGAATGATGTGAAACCTACGCTAGGAGTCGAAGCCGTTGGACGATAAATGAACGAATGATATTTGAATTGGAGGGTCTAGATAAAATGCATTCGCTCCAAAGCGAACCCACAGCTACATTCGTGTCTGTAGGTACATATGATTTGCAATTTCAGTACATACTTAAATTATCTTTTATTGGATAGCATGTCGTTAATCTGCACTATAAATATTGTCAGTCAGACAGCCTATATAGAGGATTGAGAATTGCTGTATTACATGCATCATTAACAAAATAGTTTTCATGTTAAGAACAGCAATCTGTTACAAATATGGCGTTTTTAGCACATGTGTTTATAATCAATCATTCACATTATTGGTATAATATGTTAATATTAATGAAACACATGACAGTTCTGCTTATGATATAATATGGCGATGTTCTGGTCGTTTACACGGCATTAATGATTTCTTAGTAGAATTATTGATTATGATTTCTCTCGAACTAGCTAAGTTATTACAGTGAATTACTTAGTTTTTGCTATGTGATACGTATTCAATCAATAAATCAATCAGATTCATTTGTTTGCTTCGAATACGGTTACATTATAGCTCTTAGAAACTGGTGAATGCAGCAATTCCTCTGTAGAGCGTGCAAGAGCGTGCTAGAGCGAGCAACTACCTTTTTTGTACCACTCGGTGACAGATTAGCTCGCGGCCCACCTGATGAAAAGTGTTTACCGTGGCCTTTGAACGTTTACAACATCAGTGGCCGGAAAATGTGAGGGGGGGGAGGGGAGAAGGTTAAGAGAGTATCTGTGCTGTCACTGTAGGAGACAAAAAGGATTTCTCGGTCTTACCACTAACACTCACTTTGCGCACGCAAAATGTGGAATGAACTCCCTGCCGTTGTTTTCCCAAGCTATAAGCAATATGGGGTTCAGAACATTAGTTATGAGCGTTAATTCAGGACATTAGAAGGTTTCTACGGGGTAGACAACACGAGTGTAAGGCACCTGGTGTTGAAAACGCCCATTTGTGCCTTCTAAGCAGTATAAAAATATTGGTCTGGTCAAATAATAACGTTTCATCCACCAATTTTACTTTTCTTTGGCAGTTACAATTTATCTTGTTCTATTTATTTGTAAGACGGTATTCGCCAACCATGTAACTAGCGCTAGCATGAATAATTACCACTCAAAACTTCACGATTCATTGAATCGATTATAACGATTATTAAGCAAAACGATCGTACGGAAACATCGAGATCATCGCTTTATAGGAATATTCATATATGATGCGCGTGCGCTTACAAAGAGACGCGGTACATAATTTTCTTCACATTAACGAGTCATTACAACCGTCGTTGGAAAAAGTAGTTATACTTTTTATAATACAACATGCTGTATATCGCGTACAGTTTTACTTCAAGTGATTTTGTACTTTATGGCTCAGTGTTAAAGTTGAATTTAGGCATTACAGAGGTCGGACACATAAATATAGTGTAGTATAAACATCATTTTAAGATGATATATTAATTAGAGCCGCCATGTAAGTATTTTCACGGTATTTACAGGATGATTAATATCATCAAGAGACTGTACACTCGATAGTAGATTTCGCTTAGATTAAGTTTGAGCGGTTTCTAGAGGAGAGGGGGGGAGGGGTAGAAGGGTTGAAGGTTAAGTGAATTTCTATGCTGTCAGTGCAAAAGACAAAGCAGGGTTTCATATCATCACATAGCCCTATCAACTTAAGCCCTCGGTCTTCAGGGTCTGCAGCGCGAGTGCCCCTGTTGTTTAAAAGTTCATGGTAACTACTTTTCACCAGGTGAGTGGTATGCTTGTCTGCCACTTAAGTGGTATGAAAAATGGTGATCGTGAGCAATTTAAACGTCTATTGATCAAGCTTCATTTTCTGTCTTGTGCAGATTGTTTGCTTAATCAATCAAAAGTTATGATTAATAGGTAGGTAATCATTTTCGAAACGCGAGAGCCGCCAACCACAATTAAAAAATCTATATCAAAATCAGTTCATCCGTTCGGGAGCTACAATGCTATATACAGACACACACACATACAAACACACGCACGGACAAGTAAACTTATAACACCCTGTCGTTTTTTACGTCGGAGGTTAATCAACCTCTAAAGTAGACACGTCTATAAGACAGTGGTTACCTACTTCCGAGTGTAAGTTGGTACGTAATATGTGTAATTATGATGCGTGTGTTATGCTATCCTATCTTTTCGTTACACAAAGTTTACACCATTGTACGTTCACAAACTGTTATAGCATCTCGAAGGTATTGGTACGAGTATCGACTGACGGCAAAGGTAATATACAAGAGAACAGAAAAGCTAACTTAGTAGAAATGCGACAGGATAGTTTCAGCAGCGGAACCGATGTCGCCAAACTCACACATACAACCGTTAATAACACCGTGCATTACTAATAAATAATTGCTTTGAGTGGTGGTATTTACTACTTCTTTTTATGCCATATTAGCTCAAAAGTCATACGTACTGTAAAACGAAAACACACTTAACCCTTTTTAAGGTTGTATTACCTAACTATACTGCTACTACCTCATTTTTTCAACTGTTCAAAATAACGATTACTTTGCTACTTATAGATAAAAAAGTATATACCTATGGTGTTTCATACTTTGAATCGACCTAGTCAGAATATTTACGAAAAAGTTTAGACGTATTCTTACAAAAAGGTTCATATCATCGAATTTATCCTTTATTATTTGCATGCCTGCACCAACTACATCACACTTCCACGTGGTTTTTTTCCATGTAATATATGAATATCCAGAAATAGCTCATTTCTATCACATCACAGCAGATAAAATGCAAGAGATTCAATTCCTTCCTGTGGTCATGGTGGATACCGCAAGGCTACGTGGGTAACAATTGCTTGGCAATGGCGTCCCTGTGTCGGGTCTTCGCAGGAGAGGTAGGCCCAAGAAGTCCCGGCTTGACGTTGTGGAAGGTAATGCGTGATAATGGTCATAATACCATCGACCCTGAAGATCGTGAGAAGTGGTGAACGAAAGCAGGAAGGTGGACCCGGAGCTCTTTTCATTACAGTAAACACACGGTCAAACAAATTGTACAGTCAGAGCTCATAAGTGCATTAGCACATCAAGGCTCAAAATGGTTTAGCGTGCGGCCGGCGCGCTTATATGTGTGTGTAATGTTACTATGCAATACGAGGCGACGGTGGCTTGTCTTAAAAGAAAAAGGTCACAAGTAGCGTTAGAATGTTGACGCTATAGTTGCGTAGGATTGCTACTGCACTTTTGAGTTCTACTGTACATCCCAATGCCTCTTACTATGCGGCGGACACAGATTACATAATTCTGTTCTATTTCTCGAACATTCTTTTTCCATTCAACTGAAAAGTTACAAATGCTTGAACATAAATTTCACCAAGAAAAACATATTTACACGTCGATTACTCTTAGCTCTGGCAGATACAACTAGCGACGCGTAAAATTAAGTATCATCCATACATTTACTTATGCGTTACGAACTCAAATACTTTGCACTTGCATAATTATTATAGTTGACATACTTACTATCTTGTGTGAGGTTGGTTCCTACACATGTGCGAAAATATATTGAATTCAAGGAACATTACTTATGCGTTTTTCTTTATTTTATGCACTTTTTTCTCGTGTGCAAAATCCCCACCCTAGTCAAAGTCGGTGGAAGTGATTATGTCGGACTCGAACCGATTAAAACGCACGCCGTCTACTGAGTCTTTGGTTGCCGGAGGTGAGAAACTGGGTCCCAGGCTAGGGGTACACTCCAACCATCCTCTCTGTTAAAATTTGGGTATATTTTAATCTCAATAGGCTCGCGGTTCATTTTAGAACGTATCAATGATCTTAAGCGAGTATCTGTTTGTCAAACCTTAATTAAAAAGTATTGAAAAAAACTTAAAATTCAATTGTTATTCTTATCAATTATTATAAAATCAACTAATGAATCGCTTATCAAGTTGAAACAATAGCAACATACATTATAAACAGTTAATAAGCCAATATAGTATATTCTATTTATGTTGGCCATTTACGTATTCGAAAGCATATCTGATAAGCCCTGTTGCAAATTTCTATCGGACTGTATCTTATAGTATTGCTAATAGCCTGTAAACAATTGGAGACTATATTACTGGTATTAACAGGAACAGGTAGAAAAGATAGAAATGATAACTATGATTATAACTAATTATGTTGGTAATTGATAATAAAACAGATTCAGTTCGAATAGTAAATAGCGTTTGGATTGCATTGATTGAGTTCTACGCGTGATCGGTTACGCGAATCCTGAGAACGACATGTCCGTTTCTTTTTTGTTTTCTTCTTTAGGACACGACCTCGCCTAGTGGTTAACTGAAGGCAAAGTCTCAGGAATGTGGGTCACCAATACAAATACGTACAGTATTACAATGGTGACATTACGCCATAGTCATCAAGCTATCGTAAGTGCACTTCCACAACCACAAAGCAAACGCACATGAAATTTAGAGTCTGGAATACAAGCTAGATTTAGAACAGTACCTATTACACGCAGGCAGAACCGCGGGCAAACAGCTAATATAAATCAAAATCGAAATAAATACAATTTCTATTTGTACAAAACAAACACAGCTCTCATGGGAGCCAGATGTAACTGATATCGATGGGAAACCGCGAGGCGGCGCAAGCGCAGCTATCGCGTTACCGCTCGTGTTAACACAAGTACGTTGATGAGGACGGCAGAAATACATACGATTTAACGCTCTGATGGGTACTATTGGTTGTCTATAAGGGTCACTAGTAACCAATACATGTTTTCAAAATAATGGATAACCTCCAAAACTTGGGTACTTAAACCAGAATTGTGCTGACACGGCCACCAATCGATCGTTCGTTTCATTTAAGCACGGCTATCACGCTGAATACGCGACGGACACGCTCTTCTGACACGTGTTTTTTTTTATCTACGGCATGTCAATTTGACTTCACCTCGCCTGATGTTAAGCTGAAGCCAAAGTCTCATGAAGGAGGGTCACCATTGCAAACACGTTCAGTGCTACAATGGTGGCGCTCAGCTTGACGGCCTCATCAGATGCTTTTTCACGCCCCGCTTAAAGGACCCGGGACTGTAGGAAGATGGAAATAATGGACAACCTCTAAAATTTGGATACTTAAACCAGAATTATGCTGACACGGCTACCAGTCGATCGATAGTTTCATTTAAGCCCAGCTATCACGCAGCTGAATACGAGATTGACACGCACTTCTGACACGGTCACGGTAAAAGGTTATACCGCGTCTACATTTACGTAACATTTTACCGTGACCGTGTCATAAGTGCGTGTCCGTCGCGTATTCAGCTGCGTGATAGTTGAACCTAGATGATATGAACGATTGACTGTTGGTGTCAGCACAACTCTAGTTTGTGTGTCCATATGCCACAAGTTGTTACGTTCACACTCAATGTTTTGTCTTGATGCCACACTGTCCGGTCCGCTGTCCATATCACAAGTCTCGACGCACCTTTACGTACCTAAATGTAGTCGCGGCATTAGGGCTAACCGCAATAGAGAGCTGATATCAACAGTCATGAGACGCAAGGTCGCTTTCTTCAGTATAGAGTATTCCTGCCTTCACTTTTAACATAGGGAGAGGGGGAATTAATGTGAATGATTAAACATATTCGTTGTTAGATTCAAGCTTTATCTGTCTTTATTTAAACGCATAATTTATCTTTATAGTCTTAGGCTTAGTTGCTAAAACTATCTTTTTTTTATACAACTTAGGTCGCAGACAAGCACGCGGCCCACCTGATGGTAAGTGGTTACCGTGGCCTATGGGCGAGTGAAACACCATAGGAATAACACTCGGGCCGCAACCCCTGTACGGACAAAGACATTCTGTGTCGTCAGCACAAAAGATATAGGATTAGCCTTTGGTTTTTCCACGGACAACACAAAACCTCTCTAGTAATCTGTGAAAGTTAAGGTTTCCGTCAAATTTAACAGTAACAGTAACATTGATTCTAATGGTTTGGCTAAATGTGTTGCACCCGAGTATTTAGTAGTTCGGTTAAAATTATCTTTTTGATAGAGTTTGACGTTTGAGCGTTGCCGTTAATACAGTTTACAGTTAGCGTCAAGTTATGACATGGTTTTAACAATTGTCAAATGGTGCAACCTGTTTTATACCTGACCGGTAGTTTAACTGCACAGTTAATGTTAATGTTAAACTACGATCGTGCAACCCAAGCTTATATTGTAACTGAGATCAGCTGAAACATCGAGATAAATGATAACACCAATTAAAGATTTGCCATAGTTCGAATCGAGGGCCCTACCATCATAAAGTGACGTTGCAATAGGCAGTGTATCTGCTGAACAACGGACGAGACTGACACAAGCAGTCGCTACTGGTAAAGTCAACATCACAATCGTGAACCAATATGCAGACACTACAAAGTCCAAACTCTGGATGTTACATAGAATTTTGCAGTGATAATATTTGTGTGGATCAATATGAATATTTGCTTTGGGCTGGGTGTTTTTATGTATAAAATGTATGTATTTACAAAAAAATGTATGTAAGTATGTTTATCTGCATTCCAGAACCCATATCAAAAGCTAGTTAAACTATACTTACCATGGGTCTATGTCTATATTACTTATTTATTTATAGTGACAAAATCAGCTGAAAAAAATATTCTCGTCACTGAGAAAAAGCCCTTTGCCACCGATGATTAAAATAACCACCCGATGCAATAACGTGAATGTCATATAACCACCTAATTGCATCCACAAAAGCATCAAACAAAGTCTATTGACCGAATTTGTGAATATGTATGAAGTTATTCCGTAACCAGTTATGGTTACGAACAGAATATATACAAGAGTCCATTTGAGTAGTGATCAAATCATTGAGTACCTATATTAGCGTGGAAAGGAATTTTCACGTGTGTAACACTTATGAAATGAAGACAATTCTTTTTAATTTTTAATAATTTGTAGATATGTACCTGTTCAAATATCATTCCTTCTTTTGTTCATAAAGTCATTAATTTTATTTTTAAATTAAGAACCAGTCTTGCAAGAGGAAGCCAAGCGTATCGTGCCTGTTAAGTGGCCATACATAATTTCACAGATACGACAATGAATATCAACTATCTAATAGTTTATATCTAACGCCTTTTATGTTACTGATATATTAATATTTCTTTTTTTTTTAAATATTTTATCATCGACTTCCAAAAAGGACAAGGTATCCTTATTTGGTCCTATGCAGGTATTTTTAATGATTATGACCATAGAATCTTACATTTATAAACCGATATGATTTTTCTTTATTCAACAAGAAGGTATATTTCCAAATCAGGGCAATAAATTAGCCTGTCAAAGTTCACTGCTGGACATAGGACTCTCAACCAATGTTCGGATGCTTTGACCTTCTGTTTCTTCTTCTTAATTCTTCATTGCACACACAAAGTACAGTAATAAAATAATACATATATATTTGCAAGAATCACGTATAAAGGCAAGCTTAACTCACCATGAGTTCTCTACCAGCAAACCTTTGAGTATAAGAAGAGTAGGTATCGCATTGAAGGCAGTGTGAAGTGTTCATTAACCACGCTGGTCAGACAGATTAGTACAGGGTTTTATTTCGTGTTTTCCTTCCAGTGTTATTTCCTGTGTTTCTGTCCTATTTCTATTAAAATTATATTCAAATTATGAACCCATGAGCAATTTAAGGAAATTCTCAAATATTAGGTATGGGTAACTTTTAAACTTTCGCGTTCCATGATTATGATAATATGTAAACGGGAATAAACGCGATCATGGTATAGGTATATACATACCTTTGGAATGCCTGACGACCAGGTTACACCGGCCGTGGTCACAGGGTGACCTGGTCGAAACGTCAGGCATTCCAAAGGTCGCGTTAATTCCCGTTTACATATTATCATAATTAGGTATGGGTTTTTTAAAAGGCTCCACCAAGATGCAGTTAAATTCTGATCTAGAATTCTCGCTCTAACATTTCTAATGCGATATGACGAAGAAATGTAGCTGTAAATAGATTATCACAGGTGTTGAAGGAAACAATTAAACAACAGAGTACAAGCGATACTCAGCAATCGCGTGCGAAAATAACATGTTTCATTGCAATTTAATACTTACCTGTTCTATCTGTCAAGATCAATGTTTTCAATCTACCTGAATTACAAAGTAAACTATTGAAATAATGATTATTTGACGTCGGAACGCTGGGTCCTTGGGGTCTAAGGATTTGCGTTATTCAAAAGAAATAGCGACTAATCGACGCTTCCCGTAACCATAGGGCTGGCCTTTACCTCAATCAAAGAATTGGCATCGCCATTCAGCGTGGTAATGCCACCAGCCTTCTGGGCTGAGGAATATTTCGATGCCTAAAGTTGCAGTCTCTCCACTTTTATAGTTGTGCCGACTGACTACATCTTCAACACAAAAACTAAAAGATTTTTGTTTTCCCATGCGGAAGTCTCCACGGATACCCCCTCGTCGAAGTCAGCGCCGGTGGTGGTATTTTTTTGTCACGTCAATTTGACTTCACCTCGCCTGATAGTAAGCTGAAGGCAAAGTCTCAGGGAAGAGAAACCGACCAACCGGCAGTATCGGTCAAGGCAGTGGCTGAGCCAATTAGTTGCCGGGGCTGAGGTAACCTCTGGCATATCCGTCATGCCCAAGCTGGCGCAGGGTGATGGAAGGATCTCTCGGGTGTGGGACTACGGTCTGGCCACGCTCACTTTATGTATGCGCGTTATATTCACCTACTCCCCGTCGCCATAGTTCTCTAGCCATATTAATACAGTCGGGTTGTCAAAGACCATGACCGATGATCAGAGTTTCCCCATTGCATGATAGTAAAACAAAAATAAAACCTAAACAATGAACAGCTGACAGTAATGCGGAACTATTGCATTTATAAATATTTATATTATTTTTCTGACAGCTTTTCATTAAAATAATGAAAGATTATTGAAAAACACATTCTCTAATGTTTTAACCATTAACGATTACAATTTATTGTTTATAAGAAGAAACCTTTGTAATTAACAGTAATACGTACAGACGAAGCAACGTCTCTACGTATTACTGGTAATTACAAAGGTTGCTACCGTGGCGAGTGTTCTGATAAATTTTTCTAATCTCCATCCCTACATAGGTCATGCTCATAGTACAAGCAGTTCTTAGGAGGACCTGAAGGTTCTGTACCACTTTTCTTTATCTTAAAGATTCGAATTCTCTACAGAATTGATGTAATAATTCGAAGATTTATTTATTTTCTCTCACAAATTTCGAACCATTTGATATGTCAAACATTCGATAATTCGTAATATTTTAAGAACTCTTCGAGTTTCAAATTAAGGAAAGACAGTAAGTTTATAAATTTGCAAGCCCAAACCAGGCTTCATGTTTAGATCTAAAATTAATTAATATATGTAAGTGCGTGTTTGCAATGGTGACCCTCTTTCATGAGACTTTGCCTTCATCTTAACATCAGGTGAGGAGAAGTCGAATTGATGTGCCATAACAAATAAAAATGAAACATACACATAAACAGAAATAAATACGAGTATTTTGACTTTATTTAAAATAGCTATTAATCCCGTCTAAGCATTCAAAATTCTTCTCTATATCTCGGATTGGAAAAACTTAGCATATTAAGGCCTCAAAATGTCATTACTTTGACTTAATAAAATTAACTAGCAATTTCATAATCGAATCTCAGTAGCAAGTATCCAATTAAATAACATCAAATAACCGTTAGTCCATAAGTAATTAGATCTTCCACCGTCCTGTCAGCCTAGGCCAGGGATGGCAAATTAAAGGCACGCGTGCCAAAGAGAGCACGCGTCCATTTTTTTGACACGACACTATTATTAAGTATGTATTAGACAGAGATTTGAAATGTTTGATGCGCCCTTGCACTAGAAAAGAACGAACAGACAGATAGATATTGAGAAGGCATATCTACTTTTATTTTATTTTATTTAAACTTTATGCACAAATACAAAATAATTGTACAAAGTACCTATATTTGTAAAAAGTTTGTTTGTCCGCGATGGACGCAAAAACTACTGAACTGATTTCGATATGTGGTTTTTTCTAGTTAGAAGGGGTTTGGTCCAACTTAAAATTTTACGTTTGTTTGATGCAGTCGGTTTAGTAAACAATAAATAAATATTTATTATATATTTATATTTGTAGCATTATATAGAGGTATACTATGCCATATCGAATACCAAATCATCGGAATCAATCTTTGTAGCGAATTTAATCAAAATCTGTTTTAAATATTAGGTTTTATGCTAATAATCACGACGTCAAAATGATTTGATGGATCGGCACGTCTAGGACTTCATCCTTTTTGTTTAGAATGATGACACGTTGAAGCATAAAGGTTCGCCACCCCTGGCCTAGGCTCTGGCTACAAATGCAGTCTAGCCTTACTAGACCTAAAACAGGCTAACGCGACTAGTTTAGCTAATAAGATAGGAATGAGGGCTTTCTTAGTACTTATTAATTAACCAGCTTTTTTTTTTGCACGTGGTGGAATGCATTTACGCACTTCGCTCACCCCCCGCGGGGGCAAGGGGCTCACTTTGTGTGGGACTCCTGACCTCGAAACGGAGGCCAGACTACCCACTAAACCACCACGGTGTTACAATAATAAATACAGTGGACAAGTACAAGTGTGTTATCAATATGAAAACTCATGTATAACACGTAGAGTGTTACAATGGTGGCACTCTTAAAAGAAACAGGACTGTTACTGGTAACTTTAAAAAACAAAAATAGTGGTTCTATTGTCTCTGCGTATTCCAGAGATTCAGTAATGTCAGAATATCTGTATATATCTCTAAAACAGGTTCATCTTCAGTCCGTTCTCTTAATAACTACGACTCGTAAACCGTAGATATAATTGCAGTTCATAGTGTTCACGGACATGACGAATTGCACGCGTTCGTCGGAAACTATTAACTTGAAACTTATAATTAGTTCCAACGTGGGAATCATCTTCAAATAAAGAAATATTGACGGGAGTGCATGACTGTTTGAAGTTCTTTTTCACATGTTCTTAGCAAATTTTACCAATAAAACCGTTTCAGTGAACAATTTTCATTTTTCATTTGTCGCAGGTTTATAAGTGCCCGGTTAATGGCAATAGGCTCGCCATCTATTACATTGGGACCTAAACATAAACTGGTGAAATGTAGGTGCTAGCACCGCTGCCTACCCCTTCGGGGATAGGCGTGAGTTTATGTTATGTTATGTTTTTTCACGTTATACTCATTGAAAAAACTTCTAAGATTAAAATGGGATTAAATTAATGACCGTCGGTGAAATTCAGTCTATGTTTTCGTGAATTATTTCACCGTATACTTCGATATATTTGAAACTATAGATTTACGTACATTATATACATTAAGTACCGCGGTAGCCTAGTGGTGTGGATAATGGACTGCTGAGACGAGGTCTCGAGTTCGATCCCAGGTTTTACCATGGCACACACCAATGACTTTACCATGTTTTTCGAAGTTGTGTGTATTTACCGCAGGTTTATAAGTGCCCGGTTAATGGCAATAGGCTCGCCACCTATTACATTGAGACTTAAACATAAACTGGCGAAATGTCTTCCCTTCGGGGATTAAGGCGTGAGTTGTTATGTTATGTAGATTTATGATTTTGGAACATTCAAAAATTTTGTACCAAGAGTTCTGTATCTCAAGAGAATAAATACGGAAGCCCTATAAGAACACTTCGTTGTCCGTCTGTCCTATACCTAAAATTCAGGTCGGCAACACCTTGCAGCTGGTAAGCTGAAGTCTCAGGAAAGAGGGTCACCATTACAAACACGTACAGTGTTACAATGGTGGCGCTCAGCTTGACGGCCTCACCATCCTCTATCTGATTAAAATCTAACTGATTACAGAACACATTATGATTAAATCATTTGATTATATTAGATGTGGTGTCTATAGTCACCCTGCTCAAGTTCTAGTACATTTTACGCATCCATAATCACGGACAAAAGGTAATTAATATAATTATGACCGTTGGTTTCGCGGAATAGCGAAAAGTTGAGTAGAACTTGAATTATTACTTCTTTGTGCAAAAAAGCTCGACACTGGACAGGTTTTAAATAATGAAAAAAAAAATTGAACAAAGTGGGGTACTTTTTACTCTTTTTATAAATATTAGCAACCGTAATTACTTTGCCCTCTAACCCCTCCAGCTAAGCTCACTCCTAACACAAGCTATCGGCTTGTGTAGGAGTGAGTTCATGTCGTAGTGTAATGGCCAGGATTCGAACCCAGGACCTTTCGATCATCAGGCCGACTCCTTGACCACTAAGCTACCGACGCTATATGGAGGTAGCAAATGGTTCGATGCCCATTTTTGTCGACGTTGAACCTCGCAAAGCACGTTAAGTCGTCGGTCCCGGTTGTCATACGAACATCTATGGCATTTCGGGTGGTAAGAGTCCTAAAAAAACGGACAACAGCTGGTCTAACTGCAGTACTCGATATCGCTTGTATCTATAAGATGTGGAGACCAGATGGCAGTCGCTTTACGGAAAATTTTACAGTTTTTTTTATTTAGGACAAGTAATTTTGACTTTACCTGTTGGTAAGCTGAAGGCAAAGTCTCTGAAAGGAGGGTTCCTACTACAAACACTTATAGTGTTACAATGGTGGCGTTCAGCTTGACGGCCTCATCAGGCCCGGGGGGAGGGGCAGAGAGAAGAGAGAACTGCAATGCAGTAAGACTGAAACCTGGGATCGAACCCGAAACCCCGTCTCAGCAGTCCATTACCCATACCACTAGGCTACCGCGGTATATTTAGGTAATTTAAAAAAAACAAAGTTACTTTAGGACGTTATTAAGTTACCCATCTATTGAGTAGGTTATAATAACGTCACGCTAGAACGCACAGGAGCGGAGCAGTCATGTTAAACATCATCGTCCAAATTTAACGTCGCGTCGTTAGGGTGAAAATAATTATTGATATTAATAACCTTAGTTTGAATATTATCGTCCACCATTAGTGCTTCCGGATCTTTATGATAAGTCTTTTTTTCTCTCCTCGATTATTTTATTTCTTTTTTCTTATTTTTCTCCTTATTATTGTTTGTTTCTTATTTTACTTTTATACATTTTTTGGCCAAGTTATTTTTTGTGACACTAATTTATGAAATCTAATATTCAATAAAAATGTTTTCGTGACGAAATCTGTGATACAGCGGAGCGTTCTATGGATAAAGCACGGGTTTGATTCCTTAGAATCAAAAACAAGAATCTAGACTGATCGTCCGAAACAACCATGCGGTTTTAGTCAGTTCAAATTCGACCCGCACTGACTGCGGCGAGGAGGTATCCATGGGGATATCCGCACGGAAAAAGATTATGTCGGTTAAGCTCCATTGTTTTAGTGGGGTCCCCCTCCCCATATACCCATATTTACATATGTATATCATGTACCTTTATCATAATGGATACAAAGACACAGACCTCATTAGCGCATGACACAAGTACCAGCATTTTACTTGCATTACACAACTCCTATACAGTATTCAATAGAAGAGCATTTTGCATTCACCGCGGGACCAGATCCACAATACAAACTAAGCATCCCAGGTCCCAGCTCAACGCCTGAAGCATTACAATATACACATCAGGAATAACAATGACACAGAAATACCGATCACGACACGCATTAACATCCCATGTTCAATATTTAACACTCTTGTAACATGCAAACAAACCTACCTGTTCACTTTGAACAGAAGCCCGACTGGGGTCATTTCGAGATGAGCTGCAAACACTACACTTATATTTCAAATCCAACACAAAACAATTCAAATTTTCGAATTAACTGCGAATTATTGAATAAAAAATAACAATAATTGTCAAATATTTTTAACACAAAATTCAAATTTTCAAATTAATATTTAAATTTTTCAAATTAAGAATTCACTTTTTTAAATTAATAGTGCTGTGTTTTTCAGATCCGTTTAAGCGTTTATCGATGCATGTAACTGTAAGCGTATAACTATAAATCAATCGCAAGCGTGCTTGTCGCTCGGCGTTCGCGTCAGTTCTGCGCGAATGACAAACAATAGTCTGTCTGTTCGTCGTTCAAGACTAATTATACAGGTTCTCTTTATTAGTAGAGACAACAGGTGGGAACCTATTCAACAATGTTGCGGGGACGTTTAACAGTTTTAGGACAGAGCGTCGAAATTCTTAGTTAAGTAGTTTGTTTGTTAGAAGACGTGGAATGTAAGAATAACATGAGGCGATTGGTAGCAATGCCGACTGCTAGGTGTGTAATGGTGTTATGAACGAGAACTTTTGGCCACAGGGGGTGGTGTTCCGTCGCTTCCGCGGACCAGTGCCACAGGAACGCACAAAGACTTAGTGTGTAGGAAGTGCTTACTAACATAGGTCGTTATTTACTAACAAGTTTTGTAATATATTTCTATGTATTCTTAGTTTTAAGGTATATATCTATGGGCCGTAGAATAAGTTTATAACAACTGTAACTTTTCTCATGTTGCCTGAAATAAATGATTATTATTATTATTATTATTATTATTACTATTTATTCGTTTTCTTTTCATATTTTTTTACATTTTTAAATATAAATATCATATAACAATAAAAAACAATATACACATTTAAAAATATAAAAAAACAGAGTGCCACCGGTATCGGATACAGGGACCAAGCCACCGGTGGTTAGGGCTCCAGAGAAAGGAACCTCCTCACGATGCGCGCCGTATCTAGTAGCACAGCCTTCTGCATCTGGCCCTTGACCCAACCGTCTAACCCGAGCCTCTTTAGGTGTTGATCGAGGCTCTTCGCTATCAGTCCATTGACTGACACGACTATCGGCACAATGATTGCTGAGTCAACACTCCACATGTCGACAATCTCGCGAGCTAAGTCCAAGTACTTAACCTGTTTATCTTTCTCAGCTTTCACGAGATTCTCGTCATGAGGAATGGTAACATCAACAATCAATGCTCGGCGCTCGGATCGGTCTATCACCACAATGTCAGGCTTGTTGGCTACAACAGTCCTATCAGTGATGATAGATCGATCCCAGTACAATGTGATATGACTATTTTCCAGAACTGGCTCAGGAACATATCTATAGTATGGTACCTCAACTTCCACAAGGTTATATTTCAGAGCAAGCCGTTGGTGGATTATCCTGGCTACTTGATTATGTCTGTGCAAGTACTCACCGTTAGCAAGACGAGAACAACCGGAAGTAATATGCCTGAGGGATTCACCAGGTTGGTGGCACGCTCGACATATGTCGACTGTGCCATCCCTCATGATATACTTCCGGTAATTATTCGTCTTGATAACTTCGTCTGCAATTGCACAGACAAAACCTTCAGTTTCCCCAAAAAGGTCACTGAAACGTAGCCAGGATACGGATGCCAGTAGGTCTACTTCGGGCCTGTGGAGGGCCCGATAAAACCTACCATGTAACTCCTTGCTCTGCCATATCTCCCTGCGGTCGTCAGCACCAACTACTATAGGCCTGCGCCAGTTCAGCTTGGCCAAGCCGAGCGGGGTGAGCCCAGTATCTACGTTGACTACATCTCGATGCATATCCACGTTGGATCTAAGAAAATAGTCTCTGAGATTGCACACCTCGCGATTATGAAGGGTCTTAGCATTTAAAAATCCTCGACCCCCACATTTTCGCGGGATGTACAATCTCATGACAGATGAACGTGGATGATGCATTCGAAATGCAGTTAACTGAGTCCGGACTCTTCTGTCGATGGCATCGAGTTCAGTTTGAGTCCACTTGAGTATGCCAAAGGAGTACACCAAGAGTGGCATGACCCAACTATTACAGGCACGCACCTTGTTACCACCTGATAAAAGACTGTTAAGTACTTTTTTCAGGCGGCCAAAGAAACGCTCCAGTAACATTTGTTTCATGCCAGCCTCATTGATGCATAACGCCTGTGACATACCCAAGTACTTATAGGTCTCAGTTACGAGGAGTGATCTTAGGAAAGTGGACTCAGAAAGTTGTATACCTTCTGACTCCACCACCCGTCCTCGCTTTACATGAATGACTGCACATTTGTCCACGCCAAACCCCATCTTAATAGAATTACTAAAGGTTTCGGTTACCTTCAGTAAAGCCATTAGTTGAGGTCCAGTGTGGGCGAATAATTTTAAATCATCCATGTAAAGCAGGTGGGATACCATCTGACCCTCTCTTCGTAACCTATAACCTAACCCTGAACTCACTAGTAAAGTACTAAGTGGGTTCAGCGCTAAGCAGAACCAAAGTGGACTCAAACTGTCCCCCTGAAAAATGCCCCGCTCTATTGTTATCGGCTCGCCACTCCCCAAAGCCCGACGGCATCCTGGATAGAAAAGAACTGTCCTCCATTGCCTCATACATGACCTTAAGAAGGTGCATAGAGTTGCATTAACTTTATACAACTCCAGCACCCTCAAAAGCCACGTATGTGGCACGGAATCGAAAGCCTTCTTATAATCTATCCAACATGCCGCCAGATCTTTACGGTTGCGGCGAGCTTGTTGGCTAATAGTCATATCAATAAGGAGGAGCTCCTTAGTACCCCGAGCCCCATTCCTACATCCATTCTGAGAGGCGCACATAATAGAGTTATTATTAATATGGTTGTTAATTTTGGCTCTCAGAATGGATGTAAGAAGTTTATAGACCGTCGGTAGACATGTGATCGGTCTATAATTATTGGGTTCTAGAGTACTACCTGTTTTATGGAGCAAGTGGGTGATTCCGGTCGTCATAAAAGCTGGCAGCATCCCAGATTCTACAGCGGATTGAAATTGTGAAGCCAAAATAGCATGTGAACTCCGGAGCCATTTTAACCAGAAATTGTGCAGTCCGTCCGGTCCTGGAGACTTCCAGTTAGACAGCGGACGGACCGCACAATCTACGTCAATGGCATCAATGAGAATATTGTCCATGTCTGGAATTGTTTCACATGCTACCTCAACCTCACGCATCCAATCGCCTTCAGTGTGGCTAACGGGCACCGACCAGATGCTACGCCAAAACGCATTTGTGGCATCAGCATCCGGCCGCCGCACGTCATCCACACTATCATCTGTTTGCTCCCAGCTTCTATACACCCACCTTTGATCTTTTTGGAATATGCGATTCACGGTATATCGATCGACGCGTTTTTTATATCTACGTATTCGGTTTGCCCATGCATAGACTTTCTGCTTCAGGAAGTCAATGCGCTCTGTGGCCCGAGACGCATATTCTTGAGAACTAATATTAGTTCCCGCAAACGCTCGGGTCACATAGCGCATCACTCTTGGGCGAGTATTGCCCGACCTGAAGCAGATTAGCTTACCGATGAGCACCCTTGTCTCGGCAACACGTCGCTCAATCCTGCATTGCCATACTGGTGCAACAGACGCAGGTCGTATGGCAGAATCTTTAATAGGAAATTTAATACCTGCCATACGACATGCTGCCACAGCTGTGCAATACAATATTGAATGAGTGTCACCGAGATTTTCACTATTCTCTAGATATCTAGGTAATAGTGAATCAAGGGTCCTCACCAGAGCCATATTTCGTCTATGCACTGGCAACCGGGGTAGTCGTGGCCTAATATGTAGGGGCATCGACCGATACTCACGCAAAGCACATTCCAAAGCCTCCTTTATCCCTTCATTGTACTGAATACTTACTGGAATAGGTGTGTCATCCCGCTCAACATATGTGTCTTCGTTTATTAAAACCACTGGGTTTGCAGGCGTGGAAGCGGGTACTGGGGCGGGGATGACACAGATGTTTCGCAAGCATTCTAGCCGTAGAGTCTCAAGTACGGTTTCATTCAACATACGATTGCGTTGAATGACCCGCACTTGGTCCGATAGTCGTTGTGACGAAACGTTGACAGAAGGTTCAAGCGCCTGAAACAGAGGAAGCATTCGAGTACGGTACGCACTGAGGTTGGTTCCTCCCTCTGTAGCCGCATAATATGCCCGCATGACATTTTCATTTATAGCACTAGTCCATTTCATGCGGTGCACATCACCACCGGTAGCGGGGACCCTATTCGAAGCCGGTTGGCGTCGTGGCCCCAAGCCAGTCGGTGGTCGGCCTCTCCCCGGCCGACGTACAGGTGTTGGCGACGTCGGTGGGGAGAAATACTCGTCGGAGCTCGACGCCTCAGCAGAAGATGGTCTCGTAGTGACGTTCTCCAGGTGCTGCGAGGCGGAGCTGCACGACGAGTCCGTGGTGGTTGTGTGTGCTTCTTGCGCTTGCTTTCGTGCTCGAGTCAACATTACATTATCACATATCTAGTAGATTTTTTGCATATTGCTTGACATTTGTTATGTCATGTCATGTCGAGTTATTGATTTTTTCTTATTAAGTAAGTATTTTATAGAATTCATTGTGTATTTATATTTTATTGTATTAGAATTTTAATGTACTTTTCAATGTATGCACTTTATGTTTGTATTTTTCACTACTATAAATAACAATATAAATCGAAAAAAAAACGTGACTTGTTGAGTTCAGTGTTGCAAGACTATTATTATTATTATTATTAATAATGTAATAAATTGACTTTCAACACGTCAGCATTATTTTATATTTAATAATAGACGAGCGCATAAAGTTATCTTATCCTTAGAGGAATAAAGTGTGCGAGTGACATACCTTTTTTTTTTTGCACAAAACCTAGGCGTGAGAAAGTGACAAAATAGGTATACGAATCGTGAAACGTTTTTTTTTTATTACATTTTTATTTTTTATTTATGGCACGTCAATTTGACTTCACCTCGCCTGATGGTAAGCTGAAGGTAAAGTCTCAGGAAAAAGGTCACCATTACAAACACAAGTGTTACAATGGTGGCGCTCAGCTTGACGGTCTCATCGACGCCTTTTTCACGTCCCGCTTAAAGAACTCCGAACTGTAAGAAGAAGGAACCTCGTGCGCTGGTAAGGAATTCCAAGACTGAATGGTGCGGCAGAGGAAAGACTCACCGAACCGCTTGGTTCTTGATGGAATATTCTGCACCGTCTGCGGGTGACATCTAAGCCCTGCACGTGTTGTCTTGTGTAGGAAATGGGAGTGTGGGATTACTTAATAGGAAGAGTTCATCAGAACATTCATCAGGGTTATAAACCATTATCAACTTTGACAGAATTAGATATTGCAGTGACGTCAATGTTTCTACACGAAAAGTCATAAGTCACTGCCACTGACTTAAATTCGGTAACGCGGTAATGAAGGAGTCTATGGGTCTGTTTATGCTAATAGTATTAACCACTAGTTGTTAGAGGGCGTGACAAACACACAAACATTTTCACACCCTTTCATATTAGTAACATTGCAATAATGATATACTTCGGACGAAATATCTCAAAATTAAAAATCATTTATTCTGTATAGAACATTAAACGGCCCTTACAAAACGTCAATACCAACAGTTCTTTATAATTTAGTGAGCCAATGGACCACCGTGCACCGTGGCACCGGTTCGAAACGCGGCCTCGGCCTGAGAAGACTCCGGCAAGAAACTCAGCGACCTTTTTTTGGTCTATTTATAAACATTTATTTAGTCTAGACACAGATATTTGCTTGAGTAGCCAGTTGGGACAACAGCTCATTTCCAGGCTTGTTTATCATCCAAATAATCTTGTTCCACAAGTGTTATTACCCATGGCCAAAAATACAATTCAACATTGATAAAACAACATCATATTACCTTCCCGCCATGAAACCATTCCCTCAAATAACCCACGTAATGGTTGACTCCTGAGGCTATCGACTCTGTATGGCTTTATTACGGACCTGCCTACACCACATCCGCGCACGCGCACACCACAGGATGTTCAACCAAACCAACATAACTCATAACACCAATATCACCTTTATTTCTAAACCTTTACAGTTCATTTTAGTTAAATGAGTTACGAAATTCCGATTGTCAAAAAGACCCTTTATGAAGTCATGGTCTAATGTTTCCTTGATAATTTAATATTATTGTTTTAATATAAAATATAATATTATAGGGTTCAAGGTTTATTGCGTTACGGTATGGCAACTTATGGTCTGACTGAATTGAAGGTGTAGGTAGAGATGTATTAACACCCACAGTTTAACAAATACGATTTTCAGTCCCAATACATACCAGCCTGAAGAGCTGAGAAAGTCATTACTTTATAAATCATAATAATAATAATAAATGTTCTAGGAAAATCTACATAACGTCACCTAGACCCATGGTAAGCATAGCTTAACTAGCTTGCGTTACGGGTTCTAGAATGCGGATAAACATACTTAGTTTTTTTATGTTATAGGAGTCAAGCCTATTTTTTATACCACTTAGGTGGCAGAAAAGCACACGGCCCACCTGATTAGAAGTGGTTACCCTGGCCAAAGGATGTTTGCAATACCAAAGGCGTCACACTCATGCTGCCGGCCATGATGAGATGGGGAAATAAGAGAAGCTTTTGTAATGACAGTGCAGAATGAATATGGCTATTTATCGTGCCTCGAAGAGCACGTTAAGCCGTCGCTCCCGATTGCCATACGAACAGCTATGGCATTCGTTACGGGTAGTTGGAGCCCTCGAAAGTCCGACTAGCCTAAGTACAGAACTTCGATATCGCCAATTCGATTGTGGAGGTCCGATGGCAGTCAGCACGGAAAATATCGTAATTCAGCCGCATCTTAGACTGGAAAGATGACCCCAATTGAGTGTGGAATAGACTCAGAGAATGATGATGAATATTAACATAACATAAGAAACATAAACTCACGCCTTTATCTCCGAAGGGGTAGACAGAGGTGCTAGCACCCACATTTCGCTAGTTTAAGTTTAGGTCCCAATGTAATAGGTGGCGAGCCTATTGCCATTAACCGGGCACTTATAAACCTGCGATAAATACACACATAACTTCGAAAAGCATCGAAAATCATTGGTGTGTGCCATGGTAAACCTGGGATCGAACTCGAGATCTCGTCTCAGTAGTCCATTGCCCATACCACTAGGCTACCGCGGTATGAATATTAAATAGGAGTTAATTAATAAAGTTATTCAGAACTTGTAAAACACGTAAATTTGATCAAGAACTCAATGTACAGGAATAAGGAAGTTTGTTTGTTATCGCGGCCGCACCGGTTCGATTCCTGTTTGCATTCCGTCGACGGTCGTAAACGAAGAACAATGGGCTGTTTGATTGGAAGCTTATTGACGGATCGAGTTAGAAGTCATTTGCATTCCACAGGTAAACATGATTATGAAAATGGCAGACGCTGTCCATTGTGGAATTGCAGCGCCTCCTTGGTGATCCATATAATAAAAAAAAAATATCCTATAAACTTATCCTTAGAGGAACAAAGTGTGCGAGTGACATACGGTTTTTTTTTTTTATGTTTTGGCACAAAACCAAGGCACGTAAAAGTGACAGAATATGGGAACCATGCAACGGTTTTTATAAACCACTAGCTGACCCGCGCGACTTCGTCTGCGTCACCCCGTTTTTGCAACATTTTTCATTCCTGCTCCGCACCTGTTAGTCGTAGCATGATGTTATTCATAATATTTATTCTGTGGATCATAGGTTAGTTATAAAGGTCTTATAAGCTATATTACGTACGCTATGTCCTACCACATGTGGTTTACAGATTATTATACTTAATTAAAATTTAAATTAATACCAGCGTGCAAGTATTATATCAACTGCATTAACCAAAAAAATAAAAATAAAAATCAATCAAGCACTAAATATTGTGTCAGTATATTTTCATATTATCCGTGCAACACAGTTCAGTCGGCAGTTTATTGAAGATCATGATCATATCAGTATATAAAATTAAAGTAATTAAAATTGTGAATTAAAAATATACATAAATGTCAATCAATTTACTAAAAGTATCTAAGTTGTATCTACTGCATATTTAACTAAAATTCACACATGCCTTATTAAAATGTCAAATGTCAAACGATAAATTGTGTTATGTCAAGATTATGTCAAAAGGTACATAACAATGATAAATAATATCTTAATTATACAATGTCATTTAATAGTGTTATCATTCAAAAATGTTGCAACTGAGTAATATGTCTTATTCACCAAAAACATTGATAATTCTTTTTTAAATCGATTAAAATTTGCCTCTAGCCTAATCGATTTTGGTAGTTTATTGTACATTTTTGGTGCCATAGCAAAGATGCTGTTATGATACAGTGCCGTTTTGCATGCAACTAAGTGCAGTTTATCGGCACGACGTGCACTGCTAACTATTACAAACTTTTCCATATTCTGCCTAACGAACACAGCAGTTTCATAGATGTAAAGGCATGGCATAGTCAAGATTTTATATTTCTTAAAATATGGTATACAACTATCAGTTCTACGTAAATGGCCGATTGCTCGTATGCATCGCTTTTGTGCTATAAATACTTTATCCTTGCCAGATGCATTACCCCAAAATATTATTCCATATCTTAAAGTTGAAGAAACTAGACCATGATAGGCTGTCAATAATGTAGTTTCATTTACAGTTTTTCTGAGCATGTAAAGGTTATAGGAGTATTGATGAAGTTTATTGCATATATGTTGAATTTGTTCATTCCAATTTAGCGAGTTATTTATATACAGACCAAGGAATTTGGTTTCTTCTGTCTGTGTAGTAGTCCATTATAATTTATATCCATGTCATGAGATTTATTTATCCTTTGTCCAAATTGCATTATTGTTGTCTTATCTAAGTTTATTTTTAAATTATTCATAGTGAGCCATTTAATAACCTTAACAATATTATCATTTATGTCAGTTTCAAAATTATTAATGTCATTATTATTAAAAACTAAAGAACTGTCGTCAGCAAACATGATCATAGGATAAGTAGCAGAGTGCGGGAAGTCATTAATATAGATAATGAAAAGCAGAGGCCCCAAAACACTGCCTTGAGGTACCCCGTAGGTAGCCATTCTTTGAGATGAATTGAAAGTCCTTTCAGATCTATCGATTATTTTGCTTAACATCATATACTGCTGACGGTTTTGAAGATAAGAACTAATTAATGCAGATATATTGCCTCTCACACCATAACAATTTAGTTTTTGAATTAAAATCTCATGATCCACATAGTCAAAAGCCTTGGACATATCCATATACAATCCCATTACTGGCAATTTTTGGTCCATTCTACTGACAATTAGTCTCAAAAAATCGTATATTGCCATGTTTATAGACTTATTCTGTCTAAACCCTTTCTGACCATCGTGAAACAAGTTGTTAACCTCAAAATACTTGTTCAAATTGATGAATATTACTTTTTCAATAATCTTTGAAAAAATAGGGACTAATGCTATTGGTCTATAGTTGGATATATCTTCCCTATCATGTTTTTTGAAGAGTGGTTTGATAGTTGTAATCTTTAGTTCTTCAGGAAAGATTCCTTGGACGATACAGTTATTGACAATATGGCTTAACACTGGGGAGATAATATTGGATATTGATTTTACCACCTTTGTGTGGATACCGTCATATCCTGTACTGTTGGTATTGTTCAGTGACATAATGATTTGATGTATGTCCTCTGGGATGGTCGGTGGCATAAACATAGATGAAGCTCTGTTGGATATATTATCACTGTTCTGATATTTGCATGATTTTATTGGTTTTACCTGGTCAATGAAGTAGTTATTGAAAGCTTCTGCTATCTCATAGGGGTGTGAAACAGTTTTACCTTCAAAATTTATCGTATTTACGCTTTCTCTTGGATAATTATCTCTAGATTTTTGTATAATTTTCCACGTGGCTTTTGATTTATTTTTTGAATTTCTAATATAATATTCATTTTGTGTTTTTTTTGTAAGTTGAATAACCGTTCTTAGCCGCTGTGAAATATTTTTAAAATTTGTTCTATTAATTTCAGTCAGGTTTGATCTATACTTCCAAAGTAGCTGCCGCTTCCGTTTACTACACAATCTGATGCCTTGACTTAACCACTTAGGTTTCATTTTTGTTCGAATCTTAACTTGAACGTTCGGAAAGCATGTATTATAAAGTGTATTGAATATGTTGTAAAAGATTGTGAAACTTTTAGAGGCATCGCCTTGAGAAAATACATCACTAAAGTCCAAATCCCCGAGATATTTTTTGAACTTCATCATATTCTTCTCGGAATAAATTCTTTTGGTTAAAAACCAGTAGTCATATCGACATGTCTTCTTTACTGGACATGTGAGCATCTGAGCTGTATGGTCTGATAATGCAAGGTCCAGTATTTGTCCTTTACTACCATGTATATTATGAATGACATTATCTATACAGGTACCACTAGACAAGCGAGTAGGTTTATCGATTTCGTATTTTAAATTATAACCTTGGAAGAGATCTTTGAAGCGTTCAGAGTTATAGCATTTTTTTAAAAGATTTATATTAAAATCGCCACAGACTATAATTTTTTTATTAGGTTTAAAACAAAATAGTTCCAAAATCTCACAGAAATTGTCAAAGAATATCTCAAATTTTATTTTTATGTCATTGTTTTGAGGATTTCTATACATGCATAGTATTATCATGTTATGATCAATTAATTCAACTGCACAGTTTTCGAAAACATTAGGAACATTGTACCTAGCTAAGTCAACTATTTTACTTTTTATATCCTTCTGGACTATTATACAAGTACCGCCATTTCTAACTTGTCTTGAAGAGAACGTAGTTAGGTTATAATTTGGAATAGATACCATGCCAACATCCGTCGCGATCATGTTGTGCTCAGTTATGCAGATAACATCAATAGTCTTATATTTGTTAATTAAGTCATGCAATGCAACTGTCAAAGGGTCCAATTTAGAAATTAAGCCGTCAATATTCTGATGTAACACATTTATACTATTGTACACGAAAAAAGTCTTCCCCTGTTACATTAAAATTCATTTTAACATCTGGTAATTGCGCAGATATCTGGTTGTCCGTTTGGGTACTTTTATCTTTTAATTGAGAGTTTATTACAGTCTTAGATGTATTATGGTACTTTGCAAAATTCTCATGATATTCTATTTTTAAAATTTCTTTTAATAAATAGCGACACGTAACTTGTGGTCTATTAAATCTATGTGGTGAATGTGCTAGGAAGTTCATTTCGACAAAAGTAACATTATAGTACTTACTGCAAATAAATCGCAGCTCATAATTAAGTTTTTCCTTATTGAGTGATTTGTTGTAGGGTATTTCACTTACTAATATGTTAGGTCTTGTCGAAGACTGAAAAAAATTTTGCAGATGCCTTTGAAATTCGTAGGGATTGACATCATTTGTACCACCTAGTACTATTACAAAATCATCACTAGTCAAGGAATTGATTTCCGTACAGTTTAACACTTCAGAGATACTAGCAGATGGTTTCCAGAAAGAACTAACGATGTACTTACAACCCACCAGAGTCTGCAACGCTCTTCGGATATTTTTACCCTGGTGATCCGCAACTATGACAATCTTCGTTTTATCAGAAACAGGCGGTGTTTCTTTATTGAGTAATTTTTTGTGGGGTATTTCGCTTAACAATATATTTGGTCCAATTGGTGACAAGTTATCTGCTGTTTTTCGGCTGTTTTCACTTTGATGATCCGCAACTATGTCAGTCCTCGATTTATCCGAGACAGATTGTATTTCACCTCGCGAAGTAGTGGAAATGGACTTATTATATATTTGTCTACTTTTCTTAGAGACATCTTGAGCTGGTGTGGCCGATTGTATCTGGACTTTCGTAGTTTTTTTCGAGATTCGCTGGGATGCAGGTTCAAATACCAACGGTTTCCTTATCGGAGTAGAAGTAAGGCTATTGAGTCGGATATTTCTAAATTTTCGCTTTGCGTCTGGAGTAGCACATATCAAATCTCTGCTACAGATTTTTTTATATATTTCTATCTGTTTATTTGATTTATCGAGCTCTGATTTCAATATACCATTAGCAATGTGCATGTTATCGATCTCTTGATTCGCAATCTGCAGTTCATTATTTAATCTAGCAATCTGTTCCTTCATATTCGTTATTTCTTCATCTTCATAGACAGAAGAATCTGGTACACTCATTACTGTAGTGTCAAATATCGATATATCCGAAAGAGAACCCGATATCTGTTTCTTTCTAATGGTTATATTGTCGTCTTCCATGATAATTATTCTAAACTTGTAATATATGAGAAATAAAAGATAATAATTTTGCTATGTCGTTGAAATCCTGATGAGATCTCGTTATCAGTTTGGGTGCTTTTATAATACAGTTGCGACGTTATTTCATTATAAAGTTTTGGTTCTTATCGAGAATATCATCTCATCCATAGACAAGGAAAGATTCAAACCTTATTCAAACTGTGAAGTTATATACATATAAACCTTCCTCTTTAACCATTCTATCTATTGAAACAAACCGCATCAAAATCCGTTGCGTAGTTCTAAAGATTTAAGCATACAAAGGGACAAGAAAAATGGGGACAGAAAACGCGACTTTATTTTATACTATGTAGTGATGATTATCAACTTTGAGAAAAATTGATATTTCAGTGACGTCAATGTTTCTATACTAAAAATCACAAATCACTATCAATTAGGTATATTTTAAATACGGTAACGCGGTAATGAAGAAGTCTGTGTATCTATTTACGCCAGTAATATTATTGTCTATGGTTTACCAGTATTCTAGCTACTCTATAACTCTTCTTCTTCATCCTAATGTTAATTCCAGTCGCATCCGAAGCTTTCACCGCGAAATCTGGGGTTCACTTTTACCAGTCTGAGTGCGGGTCTGGCTGAATCCAATATTTTCTGTGAAGCAACTGCCATCTGACCTCCACAACCCAAGGGTGATATCGAAGCGTTGTCATAGACATTCATATGGCATCCGGAACCGATGACTCGGGGGCACGACCAGACTAATGCAAATAGTCATACTCATACGTACAAATAATATTTGTGCTGAGCAGGGATCGAACCCGTGCCCCCTGTGTTACATTTGTACACGTCTCGGACACAATTTTTTTTTAAACTAATAATATTCACACACCCCTAATTGGTATACAAAAAGAAAACTTTTTTTAATACCACACGGCACACGGCCCACCTGATGAAAAGTGATTAGATACCATAGCCATAGGCCATGGTGTCGCAAACATCCATAGGGATCGCCCTACCGACTATGTAGAGGTGATAGGGGACGGTTGAAGGTTAAGAAGTTTCTGTGCTGTCAGTGCAGAAGAGATTTTCGTGGTCTTCCCACTGACAATACAAAACCTCTCCAATGAGCTCTAGCCACCCAACTCACCGCTGAAAACACAACAAAAGGTCCTTCTTCTTCCTCTTAGTGTATATGTATGTGTTAAGCATCACAACATTATGTAATACTACTGTCTATAATACCGTGAAACACCCTTTTTTTTCGTGTGCAAAATCCCCACGGATACCACCACCACCAAAACCGATGGAGGTGATCGGACTCGAACCGACCAAAACGCAATACAATTTATGTATTGTTCAGTGAGTCAAATATCCGCATTCTTATAAGTTTTATAACTATATAGGTATGCTGTGGTCTGTGGTGCAATATTGCAAGGTCGTGCAGTTTACTGTGCAGGGGCAACGACCGGTAATTGTTTAGTAAGGCCTAGTTTATGCTAAGCCAAGGACTCTCCGTGGAGAACACATAAGTGATAAGGAGTATAAGAAACTAGTTGTTACCCGCGGCTCCGCCCGCGTAGATTATCGCGTTGTACGACTCTACTCGATTCTCTAGTTGCCTCTCTATACTACTTCTCCTTGCTGTCGATATTAGCGCAAATGTATAGAAATTTACCGGATTGATTTAGATTTATGATTATTACTCCGCTCCCTTGGATAGTAGCGTGATGATATATAGCCTATGTTACTCGCAAATATTGTAGCTTTTTAGAGGTGAAAGAATTATTGTAATCGGTCTAGTAATTTCGGAGCCTATTCGTTACAAACAAACAAACAAATCTTTCCTCTTTATAATATTAGTATAGACTAACTGGTGTGCCCTGTTTCAACTGTGACCTATTTATTTCGCTCCTTCTTCTTCTGTCGAGTCGACGGCATTTACACTCTATATCAGAGTTGCAGAATTGGTTTTGAGTTGCCATCTTGGTGTAGTAATTTGTTTCACGGCAGCGCTGCTTCTCCTGGAGAGTTATTGTGCAAATTTTGTTGATAGGGTTTAAAAATCATAGTACCTATATGTATAATCATGGTAACCATGGTAGAGGAGGTAGGACACGACGGTATATCCGTCCTAATCGAGCAGTCCTAATGGGAACCCTCCTCCACCCTACAGAATATCGCCGTTTAATAACCTTGTGTTGTGTTTTCGGTGGTGATTAGGGTAGCCAGAGCTCACTAGGTAGGTTGTGTTGTAGGATTGTCATTGAGAAAACCAAAGGTTTATCCTACATAATATTTTGCGCTGACGACACAGAATGTCTCTGTTCTCCCCTGTACCCCTGTAGGGTTGCGGCACGAGTGTTATTCCTCTGGTGTTACACTTGCCCATAGGCGGTAACCACTTACCATCAGGTTGGCCACGTGCTTGTATGCGACCTAAATTGCATAAAATTAAAAATTAAAAAATACCTATCAAAAATATACATATAAATTTTCTTAAAATAGTCAGTAGTATTCAAGCGTTCTCTATAATTTTTAATCTAATTACGTGTTGCAGTTCTTGTATTCATTCCATTCCCGGTTGTACTCGTATAGTTTGTAGTATTTATAATCAGACTCGCTGGAAGCCCTTAATTTTTTACTAGTTCTACGCGTTGTGGATGTCCACCTGTTCATAAACATACCATAGATGTATTAGGGACCATCCACATTCATCATCGCACGAGCAACGGATCAATGTATGTGTGGTGTTCGTTCATAGGTGCAATTTATATGTACATATATTTGTAGGTGAGAGTATAGATAAGTTATGTCCATCGGTATTCTAGAACACATAATGTCTGTAACGTCATTCATTGTGACCGATAGTTCGTATGATTGTCGGTAGATGGCTCCTACTATCGCCCCAATAAAAGATGTATGAGAGAATTTCGAATGATTCAGATGAGGCTTCGTGGCTTAGCGGTCAGAGCGTTCCCCGTGTAAAGGACCGATCGCGGGTTCGGATCCCGGGTTGATTTCAAAATTTTCAGTACACCTAAATTAAGTTTGATTTTAGGATACTGCGTCTGTCCTAGAAAATAAAAAAATAATAAACAACGCAATAAATAAACTACGCAGAGTCCATATGCTTTTATAACTTAATAGTTGTCAAGAAAAGGTATTTAATAATTGATATAATCACATTATGTAAGAATGGCTTGTACTATGTGATCTAGAATTCGGATAAACATACAGATTTACATACTTTTTTTGTTACTACATACATATTAGACATAGAAACACTCATATCAATGCAAATATACAAATTTATGAATACAGATATTTACACCAAGTAGTGTGAATTGAATCGAACTCCCATGCGTAGTAGTCAACGCTCCACCACAAAGGTTGGGATCCATGCTGATAAATGTGAATTGACCCTAACAGTTCCAAGTTAATTAAACGACCTTGTGATGAGCTATAGCGTGCAGTAGGTAGGTACTTGTGTCTGACTTATTGTAAAATGAGGCTGCATCATAAAAAGCATAACAAGTTTTGTAGTAGAATGTACCACCCGGCTCAGCACCAGCGAAGGATTTGAAAAATTCCAATACTGGGCTTTGTAGCATGCGGGGCGTGAAAAAGCATTTGATGAGGCCGTCAAGCTGAGTGCCACCATTGTAACACTGTACGTGTTTGTAACCCTCTTGCCTGAGACTTTGCCTTCAGCTTACCATTAGGAGGTGATGTGGAATACATACTATAGTTTCTGATGATAGATTTCAATTATATTTCTTTTTATTTTATTTATATTGACATGTGATGATTGATTCTGTATGTTTTCTTTTTATAATGCTGCGGAAATGTCTGTAATGTAATCGCCAACAAGACAAAGAAGCCACCATACTTATAAAGAATGTATGTCACCGCCAATTGTATGACAAATAGTGTAAATTTTCGTCCACCAGGGCATGACGAGGCAGCGCATATTACCGCATATTTTCCCAAGGAATCTGACCATCGGTCGGTCAGACCACTCCTCTATAATAGACGGGTAATGGTAAATAGCCTAACATTATTGTCCCACATGAGAGACATTGTGGAAACCTTAATAATAATTATGGGAAAATATTTGATGATCACCTCACTAGCAGTAGAACATACTGTACCTACCTTTAGGGTCTAGAGGACGCTATGTCAATTTTATCAATATGTTTCATGCTTCTTTTGCTTTACCGACTCGTAGTCACACCACATTATCACACCGGTATCACATTGAGTCCAGACTCACACCAGGTTATCACACCAGTGTGACTACCAGGATTTTTTTCTAGAACCCGTAACAGATGTTGATGGATGGTATATCGCGTTGTACGACTCTACTCGATTCTCTACTTGCCTCTCTATACTTTTCCTTGCTGTCGATATTAGCGCCAATATATAGAAATTTACCGGATCGATTCAGATTTATGTTTATTACTCCGCTTCCCTGGATGGTAGCGTGATGATATATAGCCTATGTTACTCCTAGATATTGTAGCTTTTTAGAGGTGAAAGAATTATTGAAATCGGACCATTAGTTTATGAGCCTATTCGTACAAACAAACAAACAAATCTTTTTTCTTTATAATATTAGTATAGACATACATATGCTCACGCGTATTCCCATAAAGGGTAGGTAGAGGTGAATGAACATCCACATTTCACCAATCATTGTATTCAACCCCACGTAATGGAGGGTGAGCCTAATTGCCGTATTCCGGGCACTATAGTTAACTCGAACCATGCATCTGAGGCGGAGTCTGGGCTGTATATATCTGTCTGCTTGTCTCAGGCTGCTGAATACTTCCAAGTATAAAGAATTACAGTGGCAGACAAGCACACAGCCCACCTGATGGAAAGTGAGTACCGGGGCCTATGGACGTTTGCAACACCAAGGGGCGACACACTCGTACTGCCGACCGACAGTTCAGAAGACAAAGTAAAGTTTCTCAGTCTTCCCAATAAGAACACAAAACCTCTCCAGTGAGCTCTGGTTACCCTACTCACCGCCAGAAACACAACACAAGGTTATTATTGGCTGCGGTATTCTACGGTATAAATAATAATTTAACAGTACCTAGGTTCAGTTCTCTGAACTAGATCTAGCATACCATCTTTATAATTCAATTTACAACTTTTAGTAACTCAGTCCACGTGGCTGTTAAAAGTGATTCACAGTTATTAAAATGTTTATAAAGAATCCCGCTATACATCTGTCAGAGTTACAGATCAAAATATAATACACTATAGCATCCATTCTAAGTAATTGTATGTACACGAATGACTTTTCTATGCTTTTCGAAGTTGTGTGTGTATTTACCGCAGGTTTGTAAGTGCCCGATTAATGGCAATAGGCTCGCCACCTATCACATTGGGAGCTAACACATAATCTGGCGAAATGTGGGTGCCAGCAACTCTGATTTGCCCTTCGCGGATATAGGCGTGAGTTTATGTTATGTTATGTACTTATGTTACAAAATAAGTATACCTATTTTATAATTTTATCAAAAATCATTCAATTAGACAAACGCATATTTTAACATTGCCCTTTGCTAAATGAACTCTTTCGCGCGCGTGTACCACATACAACGACCATAGATTATATGAGACACGGAATATTTTTTTTTAGTTGACAAATAGCATATGGCATATCTCTAGAATTTGATATCTATGTTTAAAACTTAACCAAGACGATAATTAAATCACTATGAGAACTTTTTCTTATCTTACACGTATCTCCCAGTTCTCCACAATTAACATAAAAATCTATTTGCAATGTTTACTCGAAAGAATATCTTTATTTAAACTTGATAACTAAAGCTTTAAGTCTTTGTATGGTAATGTATTTCACACGTCTATTGTTTTTATTCGGTAGAGAGAAGTCTGAGGCTACCATGATACGTATATTCGAAACTTCGGGCATGAAACACGAACGAATTTCTCTACCAAGAAGTTACTTCGAATTTCTTTGCAAGGTTAACGCTGAACGAAATGTCATGCGCGTCTTTAAATCTCCGAAACTTCGGTTCGCAACACTACGGATGTAGGTTTTATCGTAGGCCTACGTGTGTTTATTTGAGATAGGTACTGAGTTTGCCGCATAATATGTTATGTTTCAAAACTGTTCTTTCCCCCGTGAACCACCGGGGGGGTCCATAAACTGTAACTATTAGACCTAGACTCCCTGAGGGGGTCTATAAACATTAACTATTACACTTGGGCCCCCTGGGAGTCCAAGAACAGTAATTATTTCACTTAGACTCTGTATACTCATCAACCCATCAACATTAAGAACTTTGTAGCTAAATAGCTTCTCATCAATTCTAATTTTTGAATATGGCCGACTTCAACGGTTCATCCCATATTTTATGTGGGCAATTTTTTTTTCTGGCTATGGCTATTTGTCTTTCCCTCGCCTGATGTTAAGCTGAAGGCAAAGTCTCATGAAAGAGGGTCACCATTGCAAACACGTTCAGTGCAACAATGGTGGCGCTCAGCTTGACGGCCTCATCAAATGCTTTTTCACGCCCCGCTTAAAGGACCCGGGACTGTAGGAAGAAGGAAACACGTGCGCCGGTAAGAAATTCCAGGACTTAATGGTGCGGCAGAGGAAAGACTCACCGAACCGCTTGGTTCTTAATGGAATATTCTCGTGTTGTCCTGTGTGGGTCCTCTAATCCTTTAGGGGATCAGATGTCGATCGGAACTTCAACAGTCAAAATAAATCAAATAATTTCCTTGTTGGTAAATCGAGACAAGTATGGAACAAGACTCTGGTCTTCAAAGCTCAGGGCCTAATGTTGAAATTCACTATAACAGGACCATGAGTCCAGGATAGTAGCATATATTATGTCGGATTGCAAACTGCTCTCCCTACCTTACTACTTATGTAGCAAAGTATGACTATAATGTATGGCTATTGATAAATTAAAAACAGCATTGAACATAATCAATGGAGGTCGTACAAGAAAATTCTATCAATCATAGAAATCCCAAGCTACACAATAGAAAAGTACGTTTTGTTAACGATATTATGTACCATCAATGACAGTCGCCATTGTGGCAGAGAGATCCATGGGAAATGCGATAGGAAAAAAATACCTATTGAGGAGATTTTTACAGGTTTTGTTACCTATGGTTATGGTTGCGGTAGCCTAGTGGTATGGGTAATGGACTGCTGAGACGAGGTCTCGGGTTCGATCCCAGGTTTTACCATACACCAATGACTTTTCGATGCTTTTCGAAGTTCTGTGTGTATTTATCGCAGGTTTATAAGTGCCCGGTTTATGGTAATCCGGCTCGCCACCTACATTGGGACCTAAAAATAAACTGGCGAAATGTGGGTGCTAGCACCTCTGCTTGCCCCTTTGGGGATATAGGCATGAGATTATGTTACGTCATGTTATTTTATGGGTGCTTAATATATAAAATGAATGGCTACTAATGTAACAATTCTTCAGACATCCTAACCCACGTTTTCACCAAGGTTTAAAACATGTTGGAGACTTCGTAGCGGTAGTGAACACGACTGCAACGCAGGAAGCGCGGTTTCAATTCCCGCTCAGTGCAAATATTTGTGCGCATAAATATGAATATTTACATGGGTCTGGGGGTTTCTATGTGTAATGTGCATGTATTTACAAAAAAAGTGTATCTAAGTATGTTAATCCGCAGTCTAGAAATCACAAAATAAGCTAGTTAAGCTATGCCTTCCATGGGTCTAGGTGACCTTAGCCATGGGTCTAGGTTGGGTACGTATCTGTATTAGAGTACTTTCCGTGTATGTGCGGTGGAAATTTTCCACTCTGTATATTAAAATGACGCAGGATATTCAACCTACAATGTTGCTAACTTGCTATCAATGTAGTGCAAAAATACCGCATCCTATATATGGTGAGGTTGGGATTTCACGATGCGTTGGCGCAGTTTTTGGAAGTTAAGTATCATCACAGTTTTATTAACAATCAGGATTACGAAAGATTGGATATGACAGTTTATTTTATTAGTGAGATTTAGAAGGGATAACAAGAGTACATACACTCGACAGATCATCTTGAATAATTATAATCGACATATTTCACACGAGAGTCTCGTAAAATCTCGAAGACCCAAGCCAACCACCAAGATTACAAGGACCTTAGCCACTTTCATATGACTAATTTTCTTTCTTACTTTCTTTCTTTCTATATAAAACCCAGACTCATCTTCATATGCATGGCTCGTATCAACAATAGGCTCACTCCTATAACATAGGCGTGATTACGAGTATATAGATGTATGGAGCGTAACATGACAGTAACAATGTAGCCCACAAGATGTAGTATCTGAAACCAGGTCCCGGAACAAATCAAAGCATTTCTTTCGGCAATTATCGTTGTTCTATCGTCATTAACAAATACTGAGATAAATTGTAATAGCAGTTCGAAGAATATCTTTAATTTACAAATATAATCACGCATGCATTGGTTCGGCTGGATAGGCAGAGAAATAAAAATATGAAATGCCAATTTATATTACCTCTCCAGTGCCACGTTATAAGCACGGTTCGTTTAACGTAGAACTGTTTATGGTAAGAAAATTGTTTTAAATAAACTTGGAAGGAGAAAAAATAGTTTGGTGACAATCTTTGTGGTGTGGCAGTAGTAAGCGCGACTGCTTAGGAGACGCGGGTTCGATTCTTGCTCAGTGCAAATATTTGTGTGCATGAATATGAAAATTTGCTTTGGTCTGGGTGTTTATATACATAAAATATATATGTATTTACAAAAGTTATATACCTAAGTATGTTTATCCGCATTCTGGAACCCATAACACAAGCTAGTTAACCTATGCTTACCATGGGTCTAGATGGCGTTGTGTAGATTGCCCTAGAATACTTTGTTTTTATATATATCAATTTATATTACATTTTATATATGCTATATCTCGAGATGCTACAACAGCTTACGAGTTCCAAAAAATGTATGTCTACATTGACAGAACATGTTGAAACTTGTAACATGTTATATTATAAAATCCCACCTGTACCTACACATGTTTCCGCAAATAAATTATCTTTCACTTTATCTTATCAAAATGTTTGTAACATTAGACACGAATCCTCAAAAGAATGAAAAATACCGTATCCATTTAACACCTTCTTCCAGGTCCCCTGCTCCAAATCCTCGATAATTCAGTTTAGTATCCATTACAATAAATTTATCGACATTTGTGTAGGCGTTCTTGAGACAGCTTGCAGTGCATTGACTTCTCACACACAGGTTAATTATCACTTTCCGCTTTTGAGCTTTGAGCTCTTCCAATTAATCCCACCTTCTCCTTTCTCATACAGGACAACACGTGCAGGGCTTAGATGTCACCCGCATACGGTGCAGAATATTCTATCAAGAACCAAGCGGTTCGGTGAGTCTTTCCTCTGCCGCACATTAAGTCTTGGAATTCCTTGCCGGCGCACGTGTTTCCTTCTTTTTCCATCAATCAATCATCAATCAGCCTATCGCAGTCCACTGCTGGACATAGACCTCTCCCAATGTGCGCCACTGCTCCCTATCCTCCGCCTTCGGCATCCAGTATGTCCCAGCCGCCTTTTTCAGGTCATCAGTCCATCTGGCTAGAGGGCGTTCTACCTTCCGTTTGCCTTCTCGTGGTCTCCACTCAAGGACTCGTTTGCTCCAGCGACCATCGTTCCTCCGGCAGATGTGGCCACTGCCACTTCAGCTTGGTTATTCTGCAAGCTATATCTGTAATTTTAGTTCTTTGTCGGATGACCTCATTGCGAATTTTATTCTTCAAAGAGACTCCAAGCATAGTTCGCTACATGGCCCGCTGAGCGACTTTCAATTTGTGGACGAAGTTGTTTCTACCAAGCTTCTCCTTGCTTCTTCCTACAGTCATTGTAACACTGTTCGTAATGGTGACCCTCTTTTCTGAGACTTTGCCTTCAGCTTACCATCAGGCGGGGTGAAGTTAAATTGACGTAAAAAAAAAAAAAAACATTTCACGGTTCGTATATTCATATTCTGTCACTTTTTACACCTAGGTTGTGTGCAAATATATGTATGTCACTCGCACACTTTGTCCCTCTAAAGATAACTAAATGTCTTGACACATTTATTGCCATGTATATTCTACGAGTACAAAAGACACACAAAACTAAACAGCATTCAATTGCAACAGCATTCATTAAAGTACATTGATATAGAACGGTAAATGTTTAGCGAACAGCCGGTTTGAAGTGCGTACGTCCGGTCCGGCATAGCATTATCGTGTTCCGGTTTGAACCGGTTCTACCTCCAGCCGCCCTGCCAGTGCTACAGTTTCAACGCAACCTTCGTTTTATTGTGTCCTTGCGAATGACCAGACCACCTCAGTAAGAGCTTTATCTACTGTTGCCCGTGGTTCTGCCCGCGTTGACTTAATTTTGTTCGCGCAGCTAATCCACCCTGATAGTATAGTGATAGCCTATGAAACTGACAAATAATTAGGCTTGCATTTGATAATAGAAATTAAAGAAACAGTTCAGTGGATCCAGAGATTATCCCCTACAATGTGTATACTATGTATAGTAGTCAATTTTATTTATGGTTTTAATAAATTATTAATATTATTATTATAAATACAATGGAGAAGTAAAAAAAAAATATGTATGTCACAGACAAGCTCACCACAGTCCACCTGATAGATTGATTACTATGGTCGTTTGTGACACCGATGGCGTAGACCGCCGACAAATTTGTCTTCAAAATAACAGCATAAGAACAACTCT
This sequence comes from Pelosia muscerda, assembly GCA_963691645.1. Lineage (NCBI taxonomy): Eukaryota > Metazoa > Arthropoda > Insecta > Lepidoptera > Erebidae > Pelosia > Pelosia muscerda. The sequence continues at coordinate 18,713,444 of OY829102.1, read as the reverse complement.
TCAGTCACTTTTTCTGTGAGAAAAGTGTTCTTAAGTTGGTGTGCGAGAAATTGTCGCTCCTTCGGTGGGCCCCCCTGAAGCGGTGGGCCCTGGGTACGTGCCCTGAGTGGCTCTATGGTAAAGACGGGATTGGATATCCATACCAAAATAACTCGAAAGTGGGTAGATCGATATATACAGGGTGCAAGGGGAACGCTCCCGAAGCCGAAGGCACCTGGTAGTAGGTACTCATAGTACACAACATATTGCACTAAAAAAAACTACGGCAACGCAATTTTTTTTCCATTTTATTTTTTTTAAACTGTTCAACTTGCATGATTCACTCTCGATCGTGTTAGTATAGCTGAATGAAACAAAAATTTCATGAAAAAACATGAACTCGCGAGATGGTGCTACTTGTTCTTTTTTGCAGTGAGGTTTTTTTATGAAATTTTCGTTTTATTTACCTTTACTGATATGATGGAGAGTAAACAAAGCGAAAAAAATATAAAATAAACTTTTCAAAATAAATAATTTTTTTTCATGCCAATATGTTGTGTACCATGAGTACCTACCACTAGGGGCTTTCGGCTTCGGGAGCGTTCCCCTTACACCCTGTATATTTACTTCAAAGCAACCTCTTTCACTGTAACCGCCAATACCCCAGTTCCTCCATGATCACGGCAAGAATACCGTAGTTCCCCCGCGATACCGTTAGACTGGAAAAGGGGGCAACCAGACTCCAAGGTGACAGCTTCGCATGTAACCGGGATTAATGCTAGGATGATGGTCATGATTCGAGGCGTCTGGACTGAACGCTGAGAGCGGCGTGTGCAGAAAGAGCGCCTTAATTCGAAGCGATCCGATTTTTTTTTATAATATCACGCCTATATCCCCGATGGGGTAGGCAGAGGTGCAGGCTAGCCCCCCACATTTTTCCAGTTTATATTTAGGTCCCAAAGGTGGCGAGCCTATTGCCATTAACCGGGCACTTATAAACCTGCGATAAATACACACATGACTTCGAAAAGCATCGTAGTCATTGGTGTGTGCCATGGTAAACCTGGGATCGAACCCGAGACCTCTTCTCAGCAGTCCATTACCCATGCCACTAGGCTACCGCGGTTCCAATTAGTATATTGATATGCTGTATACGTAATAAAATACCTAAATAATATAGTAGATACTATCTGAAGTTCCTTTTTGGGTATCAGACAACGATGCCTTGCATTTGAACATATGTATTGCGATTTGTATGTGAGAACCAATCGGTTGTAGGCACTAAAATTATATAGCAGTACGTGCACGATAGGAATTAATGTCAAGTGCACGGTAGGGTTGTCGAAATTCGTACACCCTTTAATTTTTTTTTTATACCACTTAAGTGGCCGACAAACACGCGGCCCATCTGATGGAAAGTGGCTACCGTAGCTTATGGACGTTTGCAACACGAGGGGCATCACCTTAAAATTTGTGCTGCCGACCATATAGAGAAGAGCGGGAAGGGAAAGGGAGGACGGGAGAAGGCTAAGAGAAGCTTATAGCTTTCTTTTTGTGACATTTTGGTGTAAATGAGTTGCCATACAAACATCTATGGCAGTCATTACTGGTAGTTAGAGCCCTCAAAAGTCCAACCAGTCTACCTTGGAACTTTGATATCGCCATTGGTCATTGGACCATTGGTTGTGGAGGTCAGATGGCAATCGCTTCACGGGAAACATCGAAGTTAAGCTGCATCACAGTTAGACTGGAAAGCCGACCCCAACAGAGCCAAAGCCCAAAGCCCGCTGAGTTTCTTGCCGGAGTCTTCTCAGGTTGGGGCCGCGTTTCGAACCGGTGCGCGGTGGTCCATTTGCATTTGATAAAATATTGTTGATATTGACGTTTTGTAAGTGCCGTTTACTGGTCTATGCAGAATTAATGATTTTTGATTTGATTTGAGTTGGGAAAAAGGTTCAGAGAATGATGATGAGAGAACAATAATAAAATAATAAAAGAAAAGTACACCAAAACATGTTCGGTCAGCCCTGCGCGTGCGCACGTCTTAGGTATTTACTTCCTAATAGGGAGATAGGAAGCTCGCTTTGGCAGCCGGACATGGCAACTACAAATCTCGCATACAACACTCGTACACAAGTCACACATACAGGCAAGTAATGAGCCTTCATTGTTTGAAGGACGTGCTTTCGACACGAGTTTGCAGAAGAAAGGAAGTCGCTAGTTACTTTTATTTATAACTAGCAACCCAGTAAAGGTAGAACTGTCTGCATGCTGCCATATTTAAATATAAAAAATATACCCTAAAATCACGATTTGAAACTCCGTAATGGAAACAGGGACTAGCCTAATCATAAATTTAAAAAATGAAAAAAAAAGGCACGCTTAAAGCTATTTTAAAATTCACGATTATTTGGATGATGAACAAGCAACAAATTGTACTGCTCGTATCTGAATATTGTTAACAAAAATAAAAATCATTTATTCTGTACACTAAATGAAAATGAACTGTTCACTCAACTTGCTCCACAAGCAAATCACAGTATCACTAGACTAAGTAAATATTTGCTAATAGACTAAAAAAAAAAAAGCTGAGTTTCTTACCGGAGTCTAATCAAACTGGGACCGCGTTTCGAACCGGTTGAAATTGACGTTTTGTAAGTTCCATTTAGCGGTCTATACAGAATAAATGACTTTTGAATTTTTGAACAATATTTAGATACAAATAGCTCTTTATACATATTGTATATAATCGAAAGAAAGAGTCTCTCAGAGCTGATATCCATGGCCGTCTATTCTGAAAACTATTTTAAAACACATTTCCACGAAACAGCAGCACACATTAACAAAAAATGTCGTAAAGTAGATAATAACTTCTGAAGTTAATTTTTAACAAACTACCGTCATCTGTATTTACAATATACTTCCTCGGTCCTAAGGGACAATTTTGTACAATTAGGGGGCAAAGTTCCAGAGATGGCCGTTAAAAACACATAAAATGATAGTAAAAATGCTTACTGACAGAGATGTGTAATAATATCTTCAAGTAATCAGTTGGATGTAATAAATTTTGTTCTTAATTATGTAAATAGAGTGTAAGGATTGTAAAAAAAATTATAAAAAAATATAGCGGGAGCCTGGTGGTATGGGTAATAGACTGCTTTGACGAGGTCTCGGGTTCGATCCCAAGTTTTACCATGGCACACAACAATGACTTTTCGATGCTTTTTCGAAGTTATGTGTGTATTTATCGCAGGCTTATAAGTGCCCGGTTAATGGCAATAGGCTCGCCACCTATTACATTGGCATCTAAACATAAACTGGCGAAATGTGGGTGCTGGCACCTCTGCCTACCCCTTTGGGGATATAGTTAGGCGTAAGTTTATGTTATAGGAAAAAAAAAACATTCTTATGAATTTTGACACAGTATAATGCTAGAAATAATAATAAATTTAATAATTACCTGCTAAGGGAAACGAAAATCGGCAGTGTAGCCATGTTGGTAATCTGAAAAGAGAAATTTTGAATTTGAATGCGTTTAAATCAAATCACTGAAGGCCAATTGTCGTTATAAAATTATAAAAAGACGTCCAATATTTAGGTAAGTATGTCTCCCAAATGTCACAAATGATCAAGATATACCTAATAATTTTGTACTACATTTAATACTTGACGTTGGCGAAATTGCGGCGAATCTGCTTGCAGAAGAAGCCATCTTAAGAAGAAGAAAATATCATTTTGATATTTTAGAGATTCCTGACAAATCGAGACATAATTTTTTATTGTGCGAACCAGCGGACGCGGACAACTTTGCTTACGTCACTATCCCCCGTTTTTGCAACATTTTTCATTCTCAGTATGCAGTCTGCACCTTTGATCGGAAATAGCATGATGGTAAATATATTATATTAAAAACATATAAGCCACTAATCTTGAATAATGAAAAACCACACCAAAATTCATTGCTACGCAACTGCTACGGGAATTTAAATTTAAGTTTGCAATATTAAGTAGTTGGACATTTTAATTTATGACATTAGTCTACCGGTTTATTTATTGTATAGTATATCTCCAGTATGTAGTATTTTCAACCGGGGCGTGAGGGATATGACAGAAACTACCAAACCCTCGATAACTGACCGGCCGGAGACGGCCGTGCGGGTTTTGGTCGGTCCGAGTACGACATAACCATCCTCGCTATCTTCAGCTGGGCGGTATCCGTGGGGATTTCCGCACGGGAAAAAAGTAGCATAACTACATAGAGACGGACAGATGACAGACCACGGGAAGTGGCTTTATCTTAGGTATACTATGTTTAGCGATTTGCTTTCAGGGACTCTAGCCGAAATGCATTCGTTCCGATTCTACATTCGTCATCGCTCTGAAAATGTGTTGTCGGAATCGGATCACATGACAGTCGACAACAAATGTCACTCCCATACATTTCCAGAGCGATGACGAATGTAGATTGGGAACGAATGTATTTTGCCTAGGCCCCCAGAATGAAACTCATTCACCCAGGGGCGCGGGCGGTCAAAGCTTCGCACGGGTTTTTTTGTGCAACGCCTTTCTTATTAAACCGAAAACATAAAATTTCAAGTTTCAATTAATTAACAATGAACCCGGGTTTTATAATTTGTCACCCATTTTGACCACCGGACGTGTTGTCTACGGCGGGCATAAACAATAGGTAGAGCAATTCGATGAGCACCCTAACTTTGTTCCGATTCAGATAACACAATGGTTTGTTTTTTGATGTCTTTGTTTCGCTTCGTGATGAAGCTATTTAACTTTTTTTAAATCATAACTGGTCAGTAACAGGAGGTTGGAAGTTGAGATGAATACCATTTAGAATTGAATGAGCCCATATTTGCAACGTAATGAATACAATTGATGACAAAAGTTGATTGACACTAAACATAACTAACAATAAAACTGTTGTATAAGTTGTTATATACCTAGTCTTCGGAGAACATGTTACCTCACTAATCTGTTATACATAACACACCTATAAAGTGAAGCCTATAGGAATAGAGTTAGCCCGCGCCACTCGAAAATACCTACAGAATTAAATATACTTGAAACACAGTGCATACCTCATGCTGGATAGGTACTATTTCTTTTCAAATTTAGATCGGAAAAAGTGAACGCTTCGACGGGACTCGAATTGATAGTTCATAATGATTGTTGGCAGAAGGCTCTCACCATCGCCCCAAAATGGTTGTAAAGAATAATTTCGAATGATTTAGACGTAGCTTCGTGGCTCAGTGGTTAGAGCGTCCCCCTATTAAGGAAAGATGCGGTTTCAAGTCCGCTCAAAGTATTTACTTTTTCCAATTTATATTTTGATTTGAAACAGTAAGCATACTTATTGCTTCAAAACATTACATTAATTCTTTTCTCAAAATCCATTTATGTATGTATGTGGAGAAACTAAATACATTGTACCTACAATAGAGTATAAGCTATTAGTTAAAAATTAAAAGTGTTTTTCTGATGGTGCCAGTGGCATTGAACCAAACCATAATACATCTTAAATAGGGGAAATAAAATCAATGAAACTAGGGATGGACACTAAAAGCTTTGACTTTTATAACCAACCCTCTGTTTAGCTAGTCGTACCCTGATGAGTCAATACTGAGGGAGAAAATCAATTGTAAAACTCATAAAGTGTACACCTAGAATATTTACGTAAAATGTTCCGATATTAGTGTTTTATATTATTACAATAATGAATATAGCAAAGCTAGAATTAGGGCGGCAGATTTTAGGGGTACCTACTATTTAATAATATCAGCAATATAATATCGATCATATCGAGAAATTACGTGTAAAAAATATTAAAACAAGTACCTATGCTCCATTTGTTTAGATACTTAAATAAAGGTAAACAATCTTGTGTCATTTTTTATAAAAACACACGTTAACCAAATAAACTGCGCAAACTAACTAACTAGTGGTTCGATATCGGTTTTTAGACTTTACAATGCTTTCTAAGCAGAAAAATAACACACCAAGATTGTTTACTTTATTTTACGTAAGTACCTAAACAAATGGACTATAGGTGTCTATAATAATGGCATTCGGGGTATAAAATCAAAACAAAATGTATCTACCTACATAGGTAGATACACAATATGAATGATGTTTTAATTATAATTACCAAGAAAAAAAGAGCCTTAAAGATATAATACTGAACACCTGTACAACATTGTGGATTATGGCACACAAGCGTTAACTCGAGACGAGGCTCTTTCTTATCATTTTGAATTCCATGCGCGTAAGTGGGTAGAACCATTTTTACAACATCAATTTTTTTTTAATAATAATAATGATTGTTAATGGATAACATAATCTAGATATAAATATCCAACTAAGCAGAAATACTCACATAAGTAGTTATGGACCATCCAAACCATTTATCACTAAAAACCAAAACACACTTTACAAACAATTACTTTCAGGTTTTCAGACTATATAATAACACTAAAAAAATAAACATAATTCACTGTCAATACTAAAAAGACATTTCACCACAGTCAGTTAAAAAATAATAAATTCATAATTTAAAAAATACAAGACAAAAAGGCGCCAAATCAGACTGAATACGTCACACGGGCGCGCGCCTCACTACTGGCTCGTAGTCTATGGACAAATATGGCGGGCTGTTTATTTTTATGGAAACTTTGCATGGGGTTGCGGTGTCTATAATTTGGGGCAACAAGTGAGTGACATTATCGTATCCGCGCATGCGTGGTGGTCTCGCCGGGTAAGTACGCAAATAAGCGAGCAATATTGGCTAGAAATAGCGAAAGCGCGTGGGGTCGGGCAAATTGTATGATTTCGAATAAAAATTATATTTGTGTTAGGTCTATTTCACGATTTAATCACTGGCACGCATATGGTAGTAAACTAGGTACCTACGTAGCTTAACAATGGTTTTAAATGAACCATCTAATTTAACTAGTCAAGTAACTAACTACTTTTAAAGTAGATATCTCAAGAATTATAAACCACGAAGCGTTTAAAATTTTTACAAAGGTCATTTTTAGGGATGAGTTATGAAAGCCTTATTAGGAAAAGGTATAAGCATGAGTTGTAGACCCAATGTGCACAAAACGCTCTATACGAGCAGTTTTTGGGAATAATACAAGGTCCAACCGCGGTAGCCTAGTGGTATGGGTAATAGACTGCTGAGACGAGGTCTCAGGTTCGATCCCAGGTTTTACCATGGCACACACCGTTTCGATGCTTTTCGAAGTTATGTGTGTATTTATCGCAGGTTTATTAGTGCCCGGTTAATGGCAATAGGCTCGCTACCATCTCGCCATTGGGACCTAAACATAAACTGGCGAAATGTGGGTGCTAGCACCTCTGCCTACCCCTTCAGGGATATAGGCGTGAGTTTATGCTATGTTATATTATGTTCCAACGATGGTAGACGAGCTCTAAAGTGTACCAACCAATAATTTTATCAATAAATTAAATATCTTATGTAGTAAGCCTTCCCGAAGAGCCAAATCTATGCTCGAAGAACGCCGCTACTCAAGGAGAGGGTCCTTGAGTAGCGGCGCTGCCGTGAAACAAATTACTACACCACGATGGTAACTCAAAAATGCCGTCGACAGAAGAAGATCAAAAACATCCGCGCACACCATGGCCACCTTTCTCTCGCACCACCATGAATGCCTGCTAAGATATATAAATAGATATATAGCCCTATAGATATTGTCTGTGGTAGCAAAAACAATAATCACGGTATCCACAACCATATCCAGTAGACACAAAGTAATTAATTATACTCCATACGATAAAAAGTTTAAACCAGTGATCATACTAGTGAATAGGTACATTATTTCTTTTTCTTCCACTTACATTGTGTCACGGTAGGTCCCCAGGAATCACGCTTGACGAAGCATGGTGCGGAGTTGTGGCGGCCATATGCCTTTAGTGCCTTATAAATAATTGATATGGTTCTATGTAAGGCATACTGCCGCTTATAGTTATGTAAAGAGTAATTTATTTTGGATAGCTGAGTAGTAGCGTACAAATAAAAATAAAATAAATATTCTAGGACAATCTACACAACGTCACCTAGACCCATCGTAAGCATAGCTTAACTAGCTTGTGTTACGGGTTCAAGAATGAGGATAAACTTGCATAGATATTTTTTACACCCAGACCAATGCAGATATTCGTATTCAAGCACACAAATATTTGCACTGAGCGGGCATCGAACCCGCGCCACCTGCGTAGCAGTCGCGTTAACTACCGCCACGCCACGGAGGCAGAAAATCGAGAGGAAGTGACCCTTTACCTCGGCAGTAGATGTAAAGGTAGGTAAGTGTCGTAAAATCTTCACACCGCTCGCCATAGGCAAGATATTCATCATCACACGTTACGACCGCCATCGGTACAAAAGAAACTTCACACCACACGCGCTAAGCTGTGGAATGCACTCCGTGCTGCAGTTTTTCCAAGCGACTACAATATGGAGTTCTCCAAGACGGACTTTAGAAAGTTTCTACAAGGTCAATAGCACTAGTTTTACACCCCTTGTGTTGAAAACGGCCATAGGCCAAGGTAACCACTTTCGAACAGGTAGACCGTGGTCCTATCTACCACCTAAGAGTTCAAACTTAACACCTGCAAGGCCGTACTGGATTCCGACTGCTGTGGCTGTGGCTGTGGTGAAGATTTTCCTCTCGTGTTGAAGGGTCAGATGGTAGTCACTCCCACTAAAGTCAAAATGAAAAGGAGGAGAGCAGACCCCGGGCTACTTCGATATTTAAGAACAAGATGCTCAAAGTAAATGTTTGTAGTTAAGATATAGACCAAAAAAAAAGAAAACCCCGCTGAGTTTCGTGCCGGTATCTTCATTAATTATTATTAACATTATAAATTATTTTTGAATATTTCAATTTTAAAATAATTATCGAATACTCTTATCGTGTACCTAGTGTTATATTGGAGGCTCGTTCTAGTCTAAACTCTTCACTCTACATGATGTTGATGTATGTAGAATAGAGTAATAATATAAGTATAGTAATAAAGTAATAGAGTCGCCTAGAGTCTAGACGAAGTGTAGATTAGAGGTCCTTGCTCTATAGCTTGTAATATCATATTTTACATACAGGCGAAGGTTTTTAACACCACTCCTCCTTGCATGATAGTAAATTACAGCTTCCTGTATAAATATTAATGTTATTAAATCCAAGCGTTGCACCAGAAGCGTGGCAGTAAAAAAAGGTAAAGAGGGGTGTTAAAGTTCACTAGCCACTGACCTGCGCTTGCGCACGAGACACGCAAAAAGCGCAGCTATGTGATTTAATTACGTAGAGTGCTTTAATAACAAGTTCGTAATTGGTGTGGTTCTGTTACTTGTTCGTTTTTGTTAGAAAGTGCCACGTATTAACATTTTGTTATGTTACTATGAAGTCTAAACAACCGGTCAAGTGTGAGACGGACAGGACAGTACAAAATTAGATTGGTTTTGACCGAAGGAGGTAGAGACGGCCTTGGGTTGGCCGGGGTGCGAAGGATATATTACTTACAGTCTCACCTCCAGCAACCGAAGACCCTCAGACGGCCTGAGTCTTAGTCGGTTCGAAGCCGTCGAGTAGTCGGCACTGGAGACGGTCAGAATGGCATCCGTAGCGATTTTGCACACAGGAAAAAATACAGTATCTGTAATAGTACTCGTACCAACAAATTTTGACGTAGGTAGGACATGACGGTATCTGCCGTCCTAATTGAGCAGTCCGACTGGGGAAGTACCTCCGTCCTACAGAATACCGCGGCTGATAATACCCTTGTTTTGTGTTTCCGGCGGTGAGTAGGATAGCCAGAGTTCACTGGAGAGGTTTTGTGTTGTCAGTGGGAAGATCGAAAAACGCTTCTTTGTGTTGTGTTGTGCACTGACAGCACAGTGACTTTCTTAACGTTCTCCTCTCCCCCTTCCTCCTTCCCCCTTTGTGTTAATCGTACCTTAATACTCTTTTTAACAAATTAAAAGACATATTTAATTAAATAAATTATAAATAAAGGCTATCTAACAATAAAAAGTATTTAAACAACAATATTAATAATGAATTAGTTTCCTTCTCCTACTGCATTTCTCCAGGCCCAGCACACAGGTGTGGTCTCCGCAGGGACAATAGTTCACATCTGGATCTGGAAACATATACAGGTGTTCTTATAACCCACTGATAAAATGTTCTAAAACATTCTTCACCTTGATCACTACATTCTACACTTCATAGCAAAATCCCTATATGTATGTGTGATAGGTCCCTAATAAGTCAAACACATAGATAAATAAAATTTCATACAAATCTGTTCAGGCATTTGCAAAAAGTGCAGTTTAATACAAAGTCTTTGGCATATCTGTGCTGGTATGGACATATGACAGAAGAGATGATAGTAATGTTGTAAAAAAGGTCGAAAGTATGGATGTAGAGGACTTCAGGCAGGCAGCAGAGGTCGGCTAAAGAATAGATGAATGGATTGTGTGATAGATGAAATGGTAAAGAAGGGAGTGACTGTGACAGGAATGTGTGGAGGAGAATGGCATGTTGCGCCGACCCAGGAAGATGATGACGATGATTATGATAAATTATCATATTATGTCGTGATTTGATAATATACAAAATTGTTATTAATTCATACACACATACATATGCTCACACCTGTAATCACCGAAGGTGTATTAAGCGCCCACATTTCGTCAACTATAATTTTCGGTCCACGTAATAGGGGGCGAGCCTATGACCGCCAATAGGGTGAAAGTGCTGGTGCCAGCTAAAGAAATTTGAAAAAAAAATTGACTCGATTCCTAGCTATGCAGTGTAAATTGTAAGGAAATTAATTACATGCTTAACCGCACAAGCACTACCAATTAACGTCTTGGAGAGTATCAGACGGATTGCGACGAGTTATTAATTCATTAAGATCTATAACTAACCTTCTGTTAAATCGTCATTATAATAAATCAAGATGGCGGGTACATGGATATTTTCTCCCAAAGCCACGCTACTGAATCTGTCGCGCTCGTCAGGGATTTTATTCTCGGCTAACGTCTTGTTGTAACACAGCGGCTTGCCGAGGTAGCGCCACGTGTAGGACAACAGGTGGCGGTTGTGTGGGTAGTACCGCATCATAACCTCGTACAACGTCTCTTCTGAACATACCTCTAGGGTTACTGTGGATCCTACGTTTTAAAAAAGGTATTCGAATTTAGAATTATATATAACAGTCACTCTGTAAACGAGAACGGCTGATTGACACTGCAATTGTCTATGCTCCATAAAAATGAAATACGAGAACGGCCAATTCACAATCTCTAATCAAACCGACTCAAATCAAAGCATATCACACACAAGTAAAGATTTCCTCTCAATAAACAATCTATGCTTGAGCAAGATTCTAAAATAAGGGCCTGTGTGTTTTAAGTGGTGAACCTCTGTTCTGGGACTTTGCCTTCAACTTACCATCAGGCGAGGTGAAGTTAAATTGACGTGTCAGAGATAAAAAAAATATTAAGATAATGCATGTACTACCAATTTTTCTGAAATTTCTCAAATTTTTTACCGTGAGCGAAATCCCCAGGGATACCAATCTCACTGGAACCGGTGAGAGAGGTTATGTCGGACTCGAAACGACTAAAATGCACGCTGTCTTTGAGTCTTTAGTTGCCGGAGGTGAGATAGTAGCAAACGTATCCACACCCCGGCTGACCCGGGGCCCTATCTTCCAAGATTCCCCTTCGATTCTAAACCTAACGTACAATAAGTCCATTAGAAATGTTTACTTGCCAGTCAAGGTATTAGTAATCCTGATAGGTCTAGTCCGAGCTGTAGCATTACCAATTATATATTTTTCGTTCAACCACCAAGGCTTTTCCAAAGGCCTCCACCTTGTGGACGGCACTATCGGCTCACGATGGCCATGGCCGTAGATTTTATAAGTCGTCCTCGAGCCGGTGATAGGGTGTGTGTATCGAATCCACTCGTCACCTTTAAACCAGTGGCTCACATCCTTACCAGCGTACGCAACGATGGTCATTGCTAGCTGGAAATTAGAAACTGTTAGGTACACGTGTTTTGATAGTGCAAGATTTAAGAGGCGCGAATCAATCAATTAATTAACAATTGTTATCAAAATTCGATGTACACAAGAAGTCAGTCTGGCACTGGACTTCAAAAAGCAGTTCTTATTCGTATAGTAACAGAGAAAGAATAAAAGTATCTTCACCCGATCTTTTTTTCTTTAAAAAGAATATTAGCAATTCAAATTACAAAATATTCCCCTCTAAAGCCTCCAACTAAGCTCAACGGTTTGTGGGTCCACGTCAGTAGTGTAATGGCCAGGATTCGAATCCGGAACCTCATGATTGTAAGGCCGACGCCTTAACCACGAAGCTACCGACGCTTTTTTATCCATCTTATCCAAAGGGTGTCGTAAGAGGCTATTAACGGAAAATACGAAGGCGATATTACTGAGACAGAAGGCAAACTCGAAATAAAACCCTAAACCAACCCATCTGGCTAGTGTGGAAATTGTAGTCCAAAGCCCCCCAACTGGATAGAGGTTTGCGCTTTGGACGTTATGCGCCCAAACGGAGGTCTATGTCCAGCAGACGACTGCAATAAGCCAATTGATAGACAGAAGCAATTCTTCTAGGTTCTTGACATAGCTCTTTAGAATAGAACTATTAACTTAAAATGCACCAGTATTCAGACACACCTTTCGTAGTGACCACATATTTAGAATGGGTAAAATGAAATTATCCGTTATACGAGAGAAGTGATCTGCCACGAATGGGAGAGTCTACTTACGAGTGTCCAATGGGAATGAAGTCCAAAAATACCATAAGCACTTACCCAAAACCAGGCACCTTGGACCAGGGACCACGTTACGCTACTAAAGCACATTAAATCAAAGAAAAAAACACACCCTTTTCCCATCACAGTACAGGAAACCTTGTCTAAAACAAGGACAGTACTCGATGCAGCGGTCTTCGCAGTACCAGTTCTTGTGTTCACATGAGCACATTTTGGGGCACTTGCATAAACGGTACTGATCTTCTAGCCAGCTCGTCAGATTATAAACCTTTCCGTTCAAAGAGACCCAGCAATCCAAGGATGAATCGTGAATAGCAATTTCCGCTGGAGTGTACCATTGTTTTACTGTATATTTCATAGTTTATCAAAAAGACACGAGCAATGCTGCGTTGAGTTAGTTGCTGTATGTCATTAATATAAGATGTTTTAGTAAATCCTGTAAAATTGTTACTTGTAAAGATATTTTCTTAATAAACCTGCGAATCGGTCTGGACCGGAGTTATTGCTTTTTGACAGCGCGTATTAATCATTGTGACATTAATTCTGCCTTTCTGCCTTTATGGTTTTGTAGAGGCCAGTTTTCCAATAAAATTTTATTTTCTGAGGATATTCTCTTGGATACACCACGCGCTCTGTCTGGTGAAGGCGGTAAGGTCGGTCTCGAACCGACTGGAACCGTAGGCCTTCTCGAGTCTTCAGATATCGGGATATTTTTTCCTTTTTTATCCCCAAGGATACCAATCTCACCGGAGCCGATGAGAGTAGTTACGTCCGACTCGAACCGACTATTAGGACGTATTATTTCAGGTAGTCTCAACAGTGCTACCTACTGGTTGGGAAAATAATTCCCAACGTATAATACCTACAGTTATTTACCTACTCTTTGATTATGTTTTCCCATCCCTGTAACACTTATGTTGCTGTGGCGAAATTGTTGTACCCCTATATTAATAGAACGTATCTAATCGGATTAACACGTATTTTTAACAAATGAAATCATAATTTAGAAATAAATTAATAAATTTAATTAGTAAATAAATTAGTACAAATTCATAAATCATATTGTAATAAATGTTATTTCTGAATAAAAAGTATCTAAATAACAATATTAATAACAAGTTTGAACTGGTTTTCTCTTTCCACTGCATTTCTCAAGTCCCAACATACAGGTATGGTCTCCGCAGGGACAATAATTCACTTCTGGATCTGAAAACATAATAATGATAAATACCGGTCTTGAATCGTAGTTATGTATTCCTGTCCAAATAAAAAAAATCCGTCTAAAAGATTAAAAAGTGTCTATTGGTAATCCTCTTCTTCTTATTTCTTCTTAAAAAGACTTCTGCAGCATAGTCACCGCAGTTTGCCAGTTTCCAGTAATGGCGAGACATCAATGTCAAGTTTTTAAGAAATTCAAAGTCTGTTCCATTTTCATTCATTCATCAATTGGTATTCCTCAGTCTACGGGTTGACACGTTTGTGACGCCATTTTCTCGTTTTATGATATTTATGCACAGGGCGGCCCTAACGCACCAGAATAAGGAAGGACAGCGTGCCAAGGTCACCAAAATCTATGAATGCTTTGCGCCCTGTCATTCATAAATTTTTCTAGTCTTTTACTACAACTAGCATACTAGTGATATGTACTTCAAAAAAAAGATTTATCGACGAACGATGGGCCGATGACTGCTTATTTAAAATTTAATATCCATAATGATTATGAAGAATTGCTAAAGTGAATTTTCTTAACACAAATATGTAGTTTTGAAGATATTTGATTTGGAAAATTGAAACGAGCAGCTGGAAAACGGTTTTGTGTGAGTGACGGCATGACTTCTTAGTAAGTACCTAGTGCAAATGCATGAAGTGCAAGAGAATATTGCATTTATCTCGGTCCCGGTTGTGTTTTGTTGTGTTTACGTGTATGATTCATTAAAAAATAAAAGTCATTTGTAATAGTAAGAAATCTATAAATTATAATAAAAATAAGAATTATACCTAATATTATCTCATGAGTGTAGCATGTTACCGGTCTTGTTAAGTTAATACACGTTAAAAGATAAGTAAACCCAATCGTATTAGTATACGTAAATCGACCACTTCTGTGATAGTAGAAAGCACAGCACTAACGTAGTAAAACGTCCACTCATAAAAATGGAACGTAGGTAAAGACATAGCGTTTTGTAGGTAAGGTAGGGCCCATCCCCCCCCCCCCCCCCTTATACATCAATGTATTTATGACAGGCGTGAACGAATTTCAATCCCATACATTCAATCATCGATCAATCTATTCTATTCCATTCTACAAAACGATCGCCACTTTTCTAGGGCCCAATAAGTCAAATACACGTATCACTTAACAAATATACGGTCACGACAAGCGCTATATATGCTCCCACTTGCTACAACACTCTTCGTTTTATGGAACCCAATAAAATAGATACCTATCGATTGGCACGTCTAATTTAATATGTTTAACCTGAACTACAATTCTACTAATTGTCATTCCCTGTCAAACCACTGGGATTACAAAAAATATTATTGAATTTTAGACTATACTGCTACACTGTTAAGGTCTAAAATTAAATAGCATCTGCGTGAATGAAACGATCTAATGAACTCTTTTTCATTTCAGTTTAAACTTAAAGTCACGACGAAATGGCTATTTTTGAAATGTCAGTGGTTAGACAATAGAATCGGGGCCTTGTAAATGCATCACCAACCTGTGGTTAAATCATCATTATAATAAATCAAGATGGCGGGCACATGGATATTTTCTCCCAAAGCCACGCTAGTGAACCTGTCGCGCTCATCAGGGATTTGGTTATCGGCTAACGTCTTGTTGTAACACAGCGGCTTGCCGAGGTAGCGCCACGTGTAGGACAACAGGTGGCGGTTGTGTGGGTAGTACCGCATCATAACCTCGTACAGCGTCTCTTCTGAACATACCTCTAGGGTTACTGTTGATCCTATATTATAAGGAAAGATTATTTTATTTAAAGCCTGCTTCTTTTTAAGCTGGAGTCTCTTGAAAGGATAAAATTCGTGACAAGGTCATCAAAGAACTATGGTTACCACCACAGAATAAAACAAGCTGAAGTGGCCGTAGACTGGCCACATAGAAGGACCGGTGGCCATTGGAACAATCGAGTTCCAGCATGAAAACCACGAGAAGGCAGACGGAAGGTGTTATACTCACTGCACTGATAACCTGAAAAAGTGACTGGGATAGAGTGGATGCAGAAGGCGGAGAGGTAGAGGTAGCTAGTTTGACTGTAACTTAACTGCGGTTTGATAATTGATTCATTGTTTGTCAGGGCCCAAGAGAGCCTCACTTTGCTGTCCAAAAAATTAAAATTTCCGGTGAACAGGTGATCAAAAATCTTCAAGCTACCGAGATACCTATCAGATCCAGAATGATTCCAGGAAATGTTTTACATTCCCGGGAATAATTCTAGAGCTCTCGAGAAAAGCCGTAATACTTGATTTCAGCCACCACAACAACGTATTGTAACACGGGGTGAATAGGGATTCAGGGGGTGAATAGGGATAAAATGGTGTATGGAACATTTCAAATAATTTCTTTTAGGTAAGTACTAAATTTCAAATAAGCCTGTTATCAGATCCTCAAGATCACCAAATTTTACTTTAGGTTAGAGTTTTCTGTATTTCATTTCCTTAATTTTATCGTGTTCCTTTAGTTCCTCTTCAGTATTAATTTAATTTGATATCTAAATGGTGGAATGTGTAATTTATGTGTCTATTCTTTATTAAAAACCGTTAAACAATTTTTACTTGCCAGTCAAGGTATTAGTAATCCTGATAGGTCTAGTCCGAGCTGTAACTTTACCAACTATATATTTTTCGTTCAACCACCAAGGTTTCTCCAAAGGTCTCCAATTTGTGGATGGCACTACAGGCTCACGCTGACCGTGGCCGTGGATTTTATATGTCGTCCTCGAACCGGTGATAGGGTGCGTGTAGCGGATCCACTCGTCACCTTTAAACCAGTGGCTCACATCCTTACCAGCGTAAGGGATGACAGCCATGGCTAGCTGGAAATAAGAAAATAGTTATGGACGCCATGGAGCGAGTGCTCTTAGATCTCTTGTCCACACCTCAAGCGATCCGTTCTTGTGCTGCCTGCCTGCCCGAGCACCACGCTGGTGAATATTGAGTTAAGCGGTCGGCCTATAGCTACCTATATTGTTTTAATAGTGCGAATATTGATATCGACTTCCCCACTATATTTATTAATTAACCTAACCGGTTTCGCCTTGCGGCATTCTCAAGGTCAGTGTAAAAGTAAACCTTTGAGAATGCCGCAAGGCGAAACCGGTTAGGTAACATATTAAATACAGTGGAGAAGTACAAGGGTGTTATCAATTATGTATAAAAGTGAGCTTCACCAAGTGCCATCAATCAACAGTATAAATAAGAGAAGAAGAGTTATTGTCTTCTAAGTTCGATATGTAGCTACCTATAGGTAAGGATATTGGACCAAAGTCATGGGAGAGACGAGACCAGGTGCGCTAGAATCCTGTTGATATATTTTTATACCACTTACGTGGCAAACAAGCACGTGGTCCACCTAATGGAAAGTGGTTACCGTGGCCTATAGACGTTTGCAACACCAGGGGCTTCATCATATTTGTTGTATAAACATGTTCAAAATAGGTACCAAAAAGCTCGTTTAACTAGGCTCCAAAAGTTCCTGAACACCTATAGACCTACAAAACTTTGAAAGCCTAAGGGTAATTTAACCAAAAAAAAAAATACAAAAAGTTAATAAAATTGACCAGATTCATGTCTCGTTTCTTCATAAGAGAAAAGTAAACTTATGCAAATAGTTTCCTAAACTTAATTAGGTACCTACACCAATAAGTAGATCCATCCAGTATCTTCTAACACTAGTAAGCAGTTGTGTAGTGGAATCAATTCATACAATTTTCGTTTCAAATTGTCCAGGAACTTTTGGGAGCCCACTGTACGTATAATAACTATTGTTTGGTTTTCTTAAATGATATGCTTTAGGTATACGACGAGAACGATAGGTAATATGGCAGGGGCCATATTCTCAGCGTTTTCTTACAGGGCAGTGAAAAAATTAATGAAAATAACGCACCCTTTTCGCATCACAGTACATATAACCTCGCTTAAAACATGGACAATACTCCACGCAGTTGTCTTCACAGAACCAATTTTTGTTCGCACATGAGCACAGCTTGGTGCATTTGCATCGGCGGTACTGTTCTTCGAGCCAGTTCGTCAGATCAAATACCTTTCCATTCAAAGAGACCCAGCAATCCCGGGATGAATCGTGAATAGCTATTTCGGCTGGGGTGTACCACTGTTTTATTGTATATCTCATTTTTTATCAAAAAAATTAGGAGGCTCTAGGTATGTTGTCAATACAAGTTTATTTTCAATATATTCCATAAAACTGTTAGTTATAAAAAATTGCTATGTATCAGATGTTTTCTTTTATTAAATAAATGTAAAATATATAAATAAATATAATAGGCGGATAGGGACTGATGCTATTGTATTTTGACAACACGTGAAACCATCGTGAAGTGCGACAACTTCTGTCCAAAGAGAATGCTTCTGTCAATTAAACATTTATGGTTTTGTAGAGGCCAGTGTCATACCTTTTTTGATGCGAAAATCCTCTCTGCCTTGCTTAACGGGAACACGCACGCCATCTAGAGTCTTCAGATAGTGATTATAAGGTTATACTTTCATTTTATTTATTGGGACACAAAGCAGTTAGACATTACGTCTTGAAAACTGAAAATTAACATTATATTATTACTTCTACTTACAGTGATGCATCGACTGGACGAATGATCAGCCCTACTTTATATGCAATTTCATCCATTACCCCCGGCTTAACGTGCTCTCCGAGGCACGACCCTGACCATTGCAAATATCACCGAGAGGGTCTTCGGTGGCCCTGGGTCAGACGGGACCTGTAAGGGATATGTCAGAGGCTACCTCACATATCCTCAGTTCCATGGGATTTCCGCATGAGGAAAAGAAACGACCAATTAATATACCTATTCATATACATGCACACAAATATTTGCACTGAGCGGGGATCGAACCCGCGCGTCCTGTGTGGTAGCCGCATTCACTACCGCCCATGTATGACCCACATGTCCGTAAAGAACTAAGTAGGTGAAAGAGTTATTTTTGTGTTAATCCAGTGCCATAAACAACTGGCAATGCCGAAGCAAGTTGCGATCTGCTTTATACCCACACGTCCTCGTATAATGACAGCTATGCTCATGAAACGCCACCTAGACCCATCATGGTAAGCATAGTTTAACTACTTAGGTTGTGCTTCGGGTTCCACAATGCAGATAAACATACTTAGATACTTTTTTTTGTAAATACTTTCATATTATACATAGAAACACCCAGACCAATGCAAATATTCATATTCATGCACACAAATATTTGTACTGAGCGGGAATCGAACCCACGCTTTCTGCGTAGCAGTCGCGTTCACTACCGCCATCGTCTATACGTCATTCTCATGAGGCACATGTCTCATAGACGTATCAGTGAAACCACCCATGAGGCATATGTTCCTCATCGGATATCGAACCTGTTAAATTAGATAAAGGTTTCGAGTTGAATACTACAGTAGCACTAGCATGAACTCCTATCGAATTCGTAATGTAAAGGTTTCGAGAGTACCGAGCATTGTGATTGGCTGACTGCCTCTTCTGAACCTGTGTGCGTGGGTAGCCCGCCAAACGCAATGCTCCGTTCTGTCGATACCTTTACATTACGAATTCGATAGGAGTTCATGCTAAGACTACTGAGGAAAACGATGTGTAACTTTAAAAAAGAAAACAAAAATTTTAAACTTTGACGAATATTTATTGAGATATTTTTATCGTCAATATTCACGCCGAAAGTATATGACTAAATAGCTTTTATTTTATTATACAATGATACAATTTGAGTGAGATATTTATGTTATCACAAACGACCAGTTTTATTATACATAATACAAAAAGACGACACATCAACAATTTATTAAAATTAATCCTTACAAAACGTCAACTCCACTCTGCTGTTGAGATCCAGGGCATCTCTGTAGGCTAAACACTCAATGATCTCATATTAAAACTAGCTATAGTTCCCGGCACATATCTGGACCCTAAGAAAAACAAGGATCTAAACCAATTCGGTTAATGGTTCGAAAAACTAAACCAGTTCGAGGTAGGCGTTACATGACGGAAATCCATTATCTACCTACACTAATATTATAAAGAAGAAAAATTTGTATTTTTTGTATTTGTGCGCGTGCGTGTGTGTGTGTGTGTATGTATGTTTGTTATGTATGAATAAACTCAAAACAATTAGTGCCAATTTCAAAAATTCTTTCACCATTGGAGTTACATTCACCATGAATAACTTGGACTATATTGATAACCGACATCCACGCGGGCGGAGCCACGGGCAACAGCTAGTAATATATATAACACACACACATATATACGATGCCTCGTGTAGAAGCGAAACACGTGTCGAGGTTTATTCTTCGCACTTGCGGAATATTGCAAATACGAGAACATCTCTCCTCGGATAAGAGGTTTTGATACTTGCTTTAAGGGGTATGGTTTGGCATTCCTTTCTACGGTAATTAGTAATATTTTACTATTGCTATAGTTAAGTTTGTTGAACTGTGGGTGGTGGGTAACCCTTATAATATATTTTCTTGGTTTGACATATAGTGTCGTAGCACCCCGTACCATCATCAACAGACATCCAAAAAGTGCTGTACGCTTATAGAGTAGGTACATTTTCTCACGTCACTAGGGTCAAGATATATGCCGTAACTTATATATTATTCTAAAATAAATGTACACTGAGTTACGCCTTATAGACTATGCGGCAGTGAAAATTTTAACAATATCAACCCGCCAGTTCGAAGACTGGATCGATCGAACGATTGATCGATCGATTGGAACTAGCTGAACAGAAAATGTAGTCTTGTTATAAGTAGATAATGATTGTTATAGATAGATATAATAAATAAGTCAGCTTATTGGACGCCTAGGCTATTCATTAGGGTGACGGGTGGAGCCACCTGTCAACCTAGTATAAGCAGGCCGCGGCAGCAGCGCAAAGTGCATCACCCCATACTCGGGGGCTAGACGGGGACACCGTGGTCCCTACACCCGAAGGGGGTCATCTCGAGAGTCGGAGGTCGGGGGGCCTGCCGTGGTGCGAGGGATATGTTCGCTACTATCTCACCTCCAGCATCCAATCAAATAGTTTGTCGTGGCCTTGCAGACTAGAACTTGGGCCACCTCATCCCTTCCCATGCGATGACGTACAAGGCGACTAAGGGACAGGGCTGTTTAACATCAGACAGATATATACAGCCTAGACTCAGCCTGAAATGCGTGGCTCGAGTCAACAATAGCATAACTAGTTTGATTTCCTTGCTAACAACTGAGATTACAAATACTGTCATTGAATTTTCGGCTTTGTCGCTATAGATTTAAAGTTCAAAATTAAATGAAAAAGATTTCATTACTTCGTTTCGTGCGATCGTTCGTGATGCCATTCAATTTAAAGCTTTAACAGCATAACAATAAAGTTAAAAATTCAATAGAGTTTTTGTACACTCAGTGATTTCACAGTGGGTAACAATTAGTAGAAACAGGGCCCAGAACTCATACTGCATAAATTTAAACCAACTCTTTTACTCGCAAAAATAATTACGAATAAATTTAAAAAAAAACATATCCCTTCAAGCAATGAAATAGTTAATTAAAGGTGTCACGGAAACATCACAATGACGTAGACATAATATCTCATCGACTTCTTGTATTTGACAAGTTGCAACATGTCGCATACTTCAGTGCGAACGAAAATGTGTTTTAATTTAATACTTGTCTACAATTTGTTTGAAACAATTGAAACAGTTTCAATACATGTATAAAACAAGTAATTGTGTTCTGACCAGTCTTCTACAAGCTTTTGACAAATCTGCAACTAGTTTTGTATCAAGCATTACAGCTTGTTCTTCTTACAACTTGTTTCTTGATGAATATAATTGAATAGGAACTCATTTAGTAGAACCTTACCGGTAGAAGACCGCAGTGATTAAATCCCTGGATGCAAGAAAAAGTTACCACAAAAATTGTTCATAGTTCATCCATACATACCACCTGTCAAAACTTGACACTTGACATATCTTTGTGACACTAGCTAATTTTCGACAACTTTTGTGGGTAGTAACATAAATGATGTATCAAAAAATTGTCCAATATAGAAAAGTCGCCTTATTCACTTGTCAAAGTTGCCAAAACTTGACAATACGTGACATATAGTTAAACCATCAACTCCGTAAACAGAAAAAGGCTACCATTTTCCCTTCAATAATGTCAAATCATGCTAAATTGTCTTTGATTTGCATTTGACAGTGACAACACTGTAGTTCCTATTTTCACTATTTCACGGAATCCTTGGTTTAACTATGACATAAATTAAATACTGTGTCAAAAATTTGACATCACTTGACACCACTTGTCAAAATTTGACGTGAGATATTTGACATTAGCCAATTTTCAGCAGTACTTGTGGGTAGTTAACATAAATGCAGTGTCAATGTGTGCGTCGTATTGAATTTCCTAAGTGTGTGTGTGTCATGACGCGGGCGGCTGGTGTGGCGCTTGCGATAAGTGTTTCACAATGTCTACCCAGTCATAGCCGCGGGGTTTCTCCCCGGCCCGGCCTATCTCCGCCTTGTCCCACGCTCTCCGCTTCTGGGCTTTCGTTAGCTGCTCCTTCTTCTCTGGTTTCTTTGTAGTATCATTCTGGAACATTCGAAGGTTTAATGTTAGTAAGATTCATCTGTGGGGTTTTTAGGAATATTCTCTCTTTTAATCAGAGTAAATGTGTCTTGTGTCCCGTTTACAAAGGCAAGGTAAGTAAATAAAGGTAGGTCATGACGGTATCCCGTGTCCTAATTGAGCAGTCCGACTGGGGAAGTACCTTCACCCTACCTTGTGTTATTTCCGGCGGTGAGTAGGGTAGCCAGAGCTCACTGGAGAGATTTTGTGATGTCTGTGGGTAGACCGAGAAACTATGCCTTGGCTTCTGCACTGACAGCACAGAAACTCTCTTAACCTTCACCAGCAGCACGAGTTTGACGCCACTGGTGTTGCAAACGTCCATAGGCCACAGTAACTACCTTTCATCAAGTGGGTTGTGTTCTTTTCTGCCACTTAAGTGCTATAAAAAAGTATTCTTTTTTGAACTCTTCCCATTTAATTGGGATCAATTTCGAAACGCGTTCCATCGGTGTTTGTGGACCGTATTTATGGTGAAAACATTCTTACCTGATCCTCTATAACTAATTTTTCGACTCTACTAGATACTACGACTTCTTCAGTCTGCTGCGAGAGTATCTCCGACACGTGCTCCTTCAGGCACTCGAAGAGCGTGTATGTCATCGCACAACCGAGCCATTGCTCCGCCTCGATGTTTACTATTGATAATACCTTTTCTTTTACTGACGGCAATCTGTAACAAACCAATCGATAGCAATTGATCCCAGAAAAAAGCTTCACAAATGACGGATAAATCCGCCTGTTAATCTAGCAGAAGCAGGCCGAAGTAGCAGCGCGTTGGCCTTCCCTATCTAAGGATAGAAGTCCTATAACCGCGACAAATGGCCCTGGGTGAGACGTGTGTGAGGAATATGCCAGAGGCAACACGCGCCAGCGAGGGAGGTATTCGTAGAGATTACTGCACTATAAAAATTTAAAAAGAAACGGTGGCCTATGTTAGTGACCACAACCGTTCGATACCCTAAAGGTCGGAACTTGGACGTGTCTAGTTTTCGGGTGATTCCGACAAGGGCCCAAAATCAAATGAGAAGCATCAATGAATCACATTGACACAACGGGATGTTTGCATTTACTTTTTAAATTGTATTTGCCGACATCCTGAAAACTGAGCGATATATCCGACGATATCTGAATAGTTTACAAACAATGTCATGTATTTAAACCGAAGACAATTTATACAACATTTACAAGTAAGAAAATTGTGAAATGGTGTGGTGCTGTAAGTAGTAATCTTCATCATGAACAAGTGAGTACGGGAGCCATATTTGAATCTAAATTAAGTGATACGAAAGTACGTAAGTTTCTATATTGGTTCATGAAAAAATCACGACCACACTCAACTTCGATATAGCTCTAGAATATACGACGACTCATCATCGATGGTTGAAAGGTCTAAGGTAATAACAATTCACAAGAAAATCGCTATTCATTAGTGTCGTTTGGAATCTTTTTCATTTCAAAAATCGATGGCACTTGCACCCTTTTCTCTCTCAACCATCGATATACCAATTTCTCTTCCGCAAAGTTCTCGTGTCTCCGCAATAACTGTAGGGCTATAGCTATCAAGTCTTAATTACTTTACCCTGATCGCAAGAAACCTCTGTCCAAACTGTAATATCTACATACCATATCTACTGTCACAGCAACTAAGGACCCTAAGACGGCGTGAGTTTTAATCGGTTTGAGTCCGACATAACCCCTATCCCTAACCAGCTCTGGATGACGGAAACGGATTTTTCCCACGATAAAAAAGGACCCTCTGTCCAATCTGTAATTTATTTATTTAAACTAATTGCACAAATTCGAAATAATTGTATAAAGGCGGGCTTAATGCGTTGGGCAGTTTTCTACCCATCAACTTTAAGGTGGTGCAGAGATTTGTCAATTGTACGTGCATATTTACAATCTATAACTGTAAATTTTTATTGTTTCAGAATATACGCGATAATAATTATGTTATATTGTTGGTGCCAGTCGCTTTCCCAGGAATATATTGGTCTTCAACAATACCAATCGCCTGAATCACTAGACCGTCAAGCTTTCTCACAAAACTTATCCACTCCACGTCTTTCATATCAACAAATATTACGTAAACTTCTACTTCCATACCATCATCAGCTCCCATATTGTTCTCAAATTCCATCTGTTTATCACTACAATGCATCAGTGCACCAAGATCTGCCTCCATCACATCAATATCTGCTTTTCTATCAAAATTTATTTTATCATCAAAATCTCCTCAATCAATCTCAGCAATATCTTCAGGGCTATCAACAAAAACCCCCATCTGAATATCTATTGTTTTTTTATCACAACACTTTCTATCACGAAAATTCTCATATTTCTCAAGCTAACATGTACAGTCTATATGACACGATAGATAATTTTCGTAACGGACTCCAAGAAGACAACATGTCTCGATGGAAGACGACTCCTATAATTTACCATCACGGCTGGATTACTGGAAAAATGCCAGCTCCTACATGCAAGCACGTAGCTGGATATCAAAAAAGGAATTTATCACAGATTGCTACGAAACCGATGTTTACTTCAAACAATAAATTTGAGACCTGTATCAAACCAAACACTGAATGTGGAAAGTCACTTGCATATAATTCACTAAATAGATTTGTAAAAATTGTGAGCGGACGAGAGAAGACTTTGACATTCAATATACTAAACAGATTAGTCACAATCGTTAGAAATGGAACAAGATGGCGGGTGTTGCAAAATAAGACTTATGTAGCATATAATTATGAGTGGTTATCAATTATCAAGAGGTTGAAGCATACATTAAAAAAGCTAAAAAATCTCTCGTCTTACGATATTTTGAATAGATTAATGAACCGAAAAGCAAGTTTGGGTCAACCAATCTTTATGAAGAATGTGGGATGTAGTAATAAATTATTGAAAAATTTAACCGGTGTTGAACGGCAAGGCTTGTACAAAAAGTATATGAAGAGCCAACTCAGAACACTGTATTGTCAATACAATTCTAAATCTGGGAACAGCACTCGTGATGGGGTCAGCAGCTTTACACCATATGGTCGCAAAACTATATCCAATATCAATAGAGATAACCAGGCGAAGGTATGTTTGAAACACCCTTTTTTTTAACTGACTATATATAAGCTTTTCAAAGATAAAAGACAATCTCTCCACAGTACTAACTACATAGTATTGTACTTAATATTTTGGCCTCAATATTAGTGGTAACAGAAGCAGTCATGCATCCCCAAATATAAAATTATGTATCTTTATACATAGCACTACAATCACCCTGTTTAATGGAATATAAAAAAAAATCTAGTATAATAAATATATTCCCTAATTCAAAATAAATTGTACAATTGCATAATTGTCACATGCACCCTATCATCGCATCATACAATAAAGAACTTCTATGAATACTTACAGACTTTGATTATAAAATATCTCCATATTAAAATTAGGTTTTTCTGTTGGATACGTAGGTCCCCATATTATCTCCAGTATAAATGATTTATCTCCATCTATGTACTGAAAATAATAATTTGATAATTAAAATAATACATACGTAGACATTCCCGTGTAATGCCAGACACCTGAGTCTGTTTCTGTTAATGTTTCATAATTTCTAATAAAAGAGTCACAGAAAGTGTCAGCTCCTGGATCACCGCGGGATAAAAGCGGCTTTATAATAATAACTGAATACTTCTACACCTTATTTTATATTACAGGTATACAGTCACAAGAAATATGCAGACCACATGTTGAACTTGCAAAATGAACATAGCCATTCTAGGAATCATTTCAACACACAAATGCAAATACGTTACAAATAATAGAACATAATGACTGAAGTAAAACTTGAATGCCAAATATTCAATGCACATGCAAAACAATGTAATCATTATTATTCCTACATATGTAATACTAGCTGATGCCCACGGCTTCGCCCGCGTGGAATTTTGTTCCCGTTCCCGCAACCCTTGGGAACCTTTTCCCGGGATAAAAAGTAGCCTATGTGTTATTCCAGGTTCTAATCTACCCCTGTACCAAATTTCAACCAAATCAGTCCAGCCGTTTATGCGTGAAAGAGGAACAAACATCCATCCATACATCCATCCAAACAAACTTTCGCCTTTATAATATTAGTAGGATTATATAGCTATTGCTATACTCCATTCGGTTAGGTACTTAATCAAAGATAAACTATTTTAACATGTCTTTTAATATGTATATTGGGAGCATTCAGGGTTAGGTTATTATATTTTTTTCTCTTTATCTCTTTTCTATTATGGAAAGGGTTATGCTCGGAATTTCTTTGCGAGATCAAATCAGAAATGAATATATACATAGAAGCACGAAAATTGTTGACATAGCCCACAGGGTTAGAACGCCAAAGAGGCAGTGGGTGGGGCAGGTAGCAAGAAGAACATATGGCTGTTGGAGCCCGTATAGGACAACCCCTTTCTTGATGGATGGATGATCAACATAGTTAAAGTCCTAGTCCATAGGTACCTGTTGTAGCCAATTATGTGCATTTGTAAAATGCGATCATAATATATTTCTGTATAAATGGCACTTTAAGATTTATTTATCTATATTTAAGTACCTAAGTGAATAAAGTGGGGCTATGTGGTCGCAAAGCGACATAGCCCATTATTTAAAAAAAAATTAACAATATACTGTTTACTAATAAGTTGTTAAACACAAATATTATATTACTGGCAAGTTAGTCCCTCCTTATATCAGGCAACCAAAACAAGTTCCTACAAAAAAAAGGACTCAACTTGAGTTTAATGTGTCAACCACCTAATTCTAGTTGAAAAAGCTCCAGTTGCCTAATGTAAGAATGTTTATTGAAAACACTGACTCTGCACAAAATGATCAAATGAAAATGGACGGTTAAAATGGACGTAAAAATATTTTATTGTGCTGACCTTGTATTGGTAAGTTTTTGCATCAACTTGTTTAAAGTTGTCATCCCCCTCATAAATTGATTTGAGTACTTCTATTTCTTCAGTTTGTTGCTCTGCATCATCAGACATTATTTATTCTCAGATTCTGAAAGTATTTATGCTTATATTAGCAATTGAAAATATTATCAGAGCCAACTTAAAAACTAGGTGGCAAAGGCAACTAGTGTTTTTTTTTTAATAATATTATATTGATGACAGGTCTGTGTAGTTCCTAGTTATGTAGGTAAGTATTAATAATAATAAATTTATTTCTGAAAAATAAACATTGCATTTTTATTATAATGAAAATGAAAAAAGGCTACCTACATAATATTGATGGTTTGAAGGGCTTTGTTATAATTTTTTTTCACCCAAAAACAGTAATTCATTTCAAAGTTTGGCAATAATGTGGTAACCTCATTTCTAATCTGTAGTACTAATTATGTAAAATGTTTTTAATATAAAAAGGCAATGCTTTTATAGATTAACTACTAATAAACTATATTGTTTCTCTCATAAATTTTAATTTTATAAATAAACACTATTTGGCATGAAGAAAATCACATTTGAAGACCACTTTCTTATCATAACATAACCTTAAAATCAAAACAGCAACTCAGAATATTTTCTACATATAGTAAGCTACAAAAATAAGCAAAAAATATAGTAAGCTACGAAGCAAATGAACGCTGAATTTTTTCAAATCTTTTACCTCTAACAATCTTAACGAACGTATTAGAATTTTTTAAGAACACTTGTTGGCAATTTTTTAATAATTATTTGACATTGACAATTTGACAGTTTGACATATTTCGAAGTTCACGCCACCGGCTAATAAATAGCATAGATATGTACCTTAAGTTGTGCTGCTATCAACTGAAAACCGACGGCGACGTCGTCGGTTCTCCTGTGAAGCTTATAGCAGCTGAAAGAGCGAGGTGAGCGAAACGGAGGTGAAACTAAAATAGTCACTAGAAAGTCTATAACTCAGATTTTAATTACATGAATCATAACGCACGTCACAATTAAGTACTTAGATTTAAACAAAAGAGGGTTATATTAAGTACTAACTTAGAATATGTATAAGTAACGACGCATACAGTTGTGTTGTGTGTGAGGAATAAAAACACATTGAGTATCGCAACTTAATGTCTAAACACATAAATCACAATAACGATCCTTTATTCAGTCCAATGAAACATCCAATCAATAATAATGCACTGAGTTGGAGACTTCTTACTCTACTGCGATTCTTTTTTCTGAATTTGGCATTACTTACGTATCGCTGTTATATTTTTTTAAAGTTGATACGGCACAAAGGCTCAATACCATGAATAAGAACAGCAACTCTTGACAGGTGTTTGACATACAAGTTCACAAGCAAGACGAGACGAACATTTGTTGCCAGTCAATTTTGAACGAAAAAAGCGTTAGTCTTTGAATTTGTGAATAGGTGAATTTATAAACATAACTTATTATTAAATCAAGTGACACGAGCTAAGTTTAAAGTTAGCGAAAATGAACGTTGCCCAATGTAGCTGTAAAGAAAATCGTCCTTTGACTGCTGGTCGGTCTGGGTGCGGTTGTAATTCAGGCCCGCAAAAATTTGCTACAGAAGGTTTCAAAGTGCCAGCTGCTCCTGCTATTCGACCCTTGTGTGCTAAAGTAAATTTTTCAGACAACAAGGAGGCTGGACCGTCTTCTACAAACGAACCGCAAGTTAAAAAAGATGACAAGAAAAAATCATGGTCGTTATCTGATTTTGATTTGGGACGTCCTTTGGGTAAAGGTAAATTTGGAAACGTCTACTTGGCTCGTGAGAAAGAATCACATTATGTCGTAGCACTTAAAGTACTATTTAAAAGTCAAATTTTGGACTCTGAAATCGAACATCAAGTTCGACGCGAAGTGGAGATCCAGTGTCGTCTCCGACACCCTAACATTTTGCGTATGTTCGGTTATTTTCACGATGAGAAACGAATTTATTTAATTTTGGAATATGCGAAACACGGATCTCTGTACAAGCTGCTGAAAGAGAAGGAGAGGTTTGACGAAAAAACTGTTGCCATTTACATTAGAGACTTATGTAGAGCTTTAGTTTACTGCCACACTAAAAAAGTAATACATCGGGACATTAAACCGGAAAATTTACTTGTTGGACACAATTGGGAACTTAAGATTGCAGACTTCGGGTGGTCAGTGCACTCTCCATCTTCTAGAAGAATGACACTATGTGGTACTTTAGATTATCTGTCTCCTGAAATGGTTGAAGGCAAACCTCACAGCTATGCTGTAGATATATGGAGTCTCGGTGTTCTTTGTTACGAGCTACTTGTAGGCATACCGCCTTTTGACGCTAAGGACTCTCACCAGACTTATAGGAAAATAAGATATGTTATTATTAAGTATCCAGATTTCATATCAGACAAAGCTAAAGATTTAATGGGGAAACTGTTAGTCATTAACCCTGAGCAAAGACTGTCACTAACACATGTGTTGCAACATCCATGGATCATAGAGAATGCACCAGACGGAGCCCAATCACCTGCTTTCAATGTTGAACAAAAATGATGTTTAAAAAAAAAGAAAAATTTGAATATAGAATAACATTTAATTGGTCACCTTGGTGAATTTATGCATTACAGACTTAGAAAATAAATTAAATATTTCGTGCATATTTTAAAATAAATTATGTTTAGTCAAATGCTCTGTCCAAATGTTTAGAAGTAATATTTTTGTATTTGACTATTTTATATAATATTGATGCTTAGAAACAGAAGATTTTAAGTGACAATAACTGTTTACAAGAAAAATGCCCTGCTGTTTGGAGATATTTTCTCTGTAAAAGTCAATGTTGCTTGCACTTTTTTGCATTTTTCAATGTATACTGTGTTCTTAATGAAATTTTAACCACCGAAAACTGTATCACTGCCATATTAGAAGAGGTGTTTAACTATATTTACATTGGATATGTCCATAGTATATAAACAGGGGAAAACCAATAAAATTAAGCATTTTAATGGGGTATTTACAGATATCCAAACTATAATAAAATGTATGACCTAAGTGAATGTAAATATATATTATTATAGGAAAGGTTAAAATACTTCTGAAAGAAAAACATCACAAAGTCATTATTCTATAAAAAAATAAACTACTAAATTTGGGTTGTAAACAAAACTAATAAAATAAATATATGAATACTTTAATAAATCTCAAATAAACATTACTAATGCCTTATTACTTAACATGACTGTAGAAATATTAAAAGATGACATGATTGCACTTGTATTTATTTCACTATTGTCTCAAATAATCATGTTGTATATAATTTTTAAATAAATTTTAATAGTTTCAAATATCAATGTTTTTTATTTTTGTGTTTGTAATACAAGTCTAGGGCATACTTATCGTAATTTGGATCTCTTTTTACAATGAATTGCCAGTGTAATAATTCCCCACACAGGCATATACCACTGAGAGTATATCCTATTGCCAGTGCAATAAATGCTCCATAAAGCTTCTGAAGATTCATTAGAGCTTTGATTTCATCCTCACTTTTTTCTAAAATTCGAATAGGATGCATTACGTCATTCAGCCATTTCTCTACGAGTCCAACTTCAACCACTCGCCTAATATAAGTGTCGGCTAACGGCTTCAGGGGTGAGTTTTTATGAAAACCAATAGATATTGGTATA
Organism: Pelosia muscerda; assembly: GCA_963691645.1. NCBI lineage: Eukaryota > Metazoa > Arthropoda > Insecta > Lepidoptera > Erebidae > Pelosia > Pelosia muscerda. The sequence continues at coordinate 18,682,104 of OY829102.1, read as the reverse complement.
TTGACCACACAATCTGACATAATGTGTAAATTTCTTTCGCCGTCATCTCTTGTAACAGTAGTTTCAGTGACATTTGTAAAATTACCTTCTATATTAGCGTTAAATCTTTTTACTGTTATATATTTAAGAAAATCTGCATTGTCGTAATAGGCGTACACTCCCTTTGCTACTTTATCTGCTGCCTGTATAGGATCATCTATAGTTGCAAACTTATTGCCGATCTTTTGTACATATTCGTCTAAAGAATCTTGAAAAAATTTCTTTGTCTCTGTGCCCCAACCTCCGCATGTAACTTTGCTATCGACTAATTCGTGAAGAGTGTCGATTGTGACTCTTTGAGCTGGATTGGCGAGTATAGCAGTCATGCTGGCGCGGTAGGAGACCACGAGGAGTATGCAGTATAGCCAGTACCAGCCAGTGAGGAGTCTGATAGACCAGCCGAGGGGTAACTTGGGTAGGGATACGACTAACAACATTCCATACGTGTACAATATGCTGTTTATTATTTCGCCAAACAGGTACAGACCGAGTTTTGAATCTGTAAAGTAAATAAAGACACTCAAGGTTTTGTTGATTCATGTAATTAACGTAAGTAAGTGCGTAGGTATTGGCAGACGCTTGCGCATCTCGAGTGCCAAATAACTATGTAGCACACAAATATTTGCACTGAGCGGGTATCGAACCCGCGCCTCCTGCGTAGGAGTCGCATTCACCTACCGCTACGCCACGGAGGTCGTCGGATATGTTAGACAAAAGTAAAATCCAACAAATTAAACAATACCTAAATGTATTTACTACAATAAGAGATACTGCTCGACTCATTTTAACCATATAATATGAAGGTAACCATTGACGATCCATCCATGCATCCAATCCGTTTGGAAATTCAAAGCTGGAAGACGTTCATTGCATTGGCATACATTTATCACATTCACGAAACTATTTTGGAAGACGTCCATTCCATTTGGGTCGTCGGGTAAGGCCCCTGATCACTGTATCCAGAAATTCACCTACCAGAATCTTCAGTGCTCATTTTATTATTGGAGGATATTCTGTACTCTTCCTTATACAGTTGAAGATTCGTGTAATATTTAGCTAAGCCATAGAAAATAGTGCCTGTTATTAGTAACACTAACAGCACGGCAATCCACATGGACAATCTGAAAGGATACATGAAGTGAATATGAAAAATTGTTTATATCGCGCGCATCTATCAACTTTGATTTGATCTGTTCGACTTGGTGCAAAGATGGGCGCTTTTAGATAGGTAGGTAACTGGTCGTCAGCACAAGCGTGACACCAATGGTATTGCATACGTCCAAAGGCCTTATCAAAAAACCTCAGGTAGGTACTGATATGGTATTGCATACATACCTACATAAGCTTAACTTAGAAAACTTAGGTAGGTACTGTACCTAACTATTAAAAAAGGTTAGATAAGTACTTGAAATGTTTAGAGAGTCCAGCGCTATTGCAAGCATGTGATCACGACGGAACTGGTGCAAAATGCTCCTTAGGAGTAAAAGTCGATCTACTTTCTTTCCAGCTCTTTGGCTACGATGTATCAGCACTACCACTCGATCACGTCCACTCCAGTTCCTTCGTGATCATGGTGCTAGCAACAGCGCCGAAATATCGGAATCTCCAAGCAATACCTACATGGTAAATATCGCTATAACTTCAATAGTAGGTACTTAATGTCAAAGATCTTGAGAGGTTGTAAAAAACTTACTGGAATGGCAAAATGAGAGTTTTCCAAGAGTTATCAGTTAGTGCTTCTGGCGTCAGAAATGTCCAGCACTGGGAAGTATATGGTATGCTCAGATCTGTCAGTTCGAGATGGTAAGGCGTATACTGAAGATTCCCTAGTGCGACATCGCCTGCTCCATTCACCATTTCGCCGAGGAGCCCGGAGTATGAACCGTTGGATTGCTTCTGGCCCCACTTGTGGAGTTCTGCGTTTATAGACTGATATAGTTTTGGCTTGAAATTCATTTTTTCTGCTAATGTGTGCAGAATCTGCAATAAAATTGTCGGGATGGTAATATTACCTATCATTGCAATATACGAGGCTTTGGGGCAAGCTTTCTTTTCAGGCTTGGCTGGTTTCAGACAGAGGAAGTTGCTCCCTTTTATGGGATATGCCAAATTAAAAGGAAAGCAAGTAGTATGTGGTCCCCGGGTTCTGGGGTGAAAGCCTTGGAATTAATTAGTTTCTGATCCTCCAACCACTAGAGGACAGCCTGGGCCAAACCTTGTTCTTTCCATCAGCAGGTATAGGCACAGGCTAGCAAGTTGGGTTCAATATGCCCATTATGACCACTTATCTTATATTTTGAAGTGTGTGCTCCGGAGCTTTTGCGGAGACTTCGACCCTATTGGATCCTTTGCGTCGACCCTAACCTAGAACCTACATTTGAGGAGGAATAATAGACTTCTCAAGGCCGCTCAAGACGTTATTCCTCTTAACTGTAGTTGCATGTAGTCCTCTGGTTTGAAGTGGCCATTACCGAGAAGACTCATTCGTTTTCTTTCTATGGCGTGTATTCGCAAAGTATTTCATCGTTTCATCGTCCTCCTGACAGTGTCACACATTTTGTGCAGTAGTAGCCAGTAAATGCACTTATTACTATGACCACTTACTTCAATCTCGACGCCCCCAATCTTTTTACTGGTATTACTCTTCACAACCACCACGGATGGAACGTGGTCCAGGTACACCACATTCAGAACTTCACCGTTCAAATTGTTCGTTTTATCCACAAACAGGGGCCTATTGAAATGGAACTTCTTATTTTGCCAAATATCCATTCTTCGTGGTACCAACACATTTTTGATAGGGTTCGGAAACGGAACCGTGGACAACTCGAACCAAGCTTTGCTTTTAGTTATTTCAATGTTATTCTTGTGATACTTTAAGAAAATGATGTTGACGATCCTCCGCCAAATGTAATGGTAATCGCTATGAAACAGGCGAAAGTCATGAAGCATAATGTAATTAGCCCTTGTGTCGAGAACACGGTGCCTGCGAACGGAAACAAAATGAGGGTGTTTAAAATTCGTTGTTTACTTTAGGACTAGATAGGACATCATACGGGACCACGATCAACCATTGCCAAGATAGTTACAAAAAGTGTTATTTAATTATGAACTCTGCCATTACGCAGGTCCAAAATTAAATGTCATTGTGTAGTGTGTATAAAACTTGCGATTAAAGCCGAGAGTTTGATGGTAGTTTTTGTAATCTCAAATAACTGCTAGCACGTAGAGCTGCACGACATACCCAAAGTCCCTCGAGCCTTTGCAGATGCGTAGAGATGTTGCGTCCTTGGCAGTATTTTACCGTCTCTACCATCGTGAATGTTCTGATGAGCTCTTCCAATTAATCCCACCCTCCCCTTTCCTACACAGGACAACGCGTGCAGGGCTTAGGTGTCACTCGCATACGGTACAGAGTATTCCATCAAGAACCAAGCGGTTCGGTGAATCTTTTCTCTGCCGTACCATTAAGTCCTGGAATTCCTTGCCGGCGCACGTGTTTCCTTCTTCCTACAGTCCCGGGTCCTTTAAGCGGGGCGTGAAAAAGCATCTGATGAGGCCGTCAAGCTGAGCGCCACCATTGTAGCACTGAACGTGTTTGCAATGGTGACCCTCTTTCATGGGACTTTGCCTTCAGCTCAACATCAGGCGAGGTGAAGTCAAATTGACGTGCCATAGATAAAAAAAAAAAAAAAAAGCGATTTCCAACCCTAAAAAGAATCCACGTTTATGTATAAAGTTAGTATGCACTTTAAGTACCTGTCTCCAAACCTCAGAAGTCTGACCGCTTGTAGTCCGTTAGCTAAGAGAATAATATACACGTTGCATCCCACTTTTCTTGCTTCTCTCAGTGACTCCAAAGTCACGAAGTTCGGTGATAACAGATCTTCATAATCTTCTACGACAATCTTAAAGCATTTAGAGACAGTGTTAAGGAAAGTTATATGTAGAAGGTGTGTGTAATTTAGCAAGTGATGGTCTCCAAAAAGCCTTTCTTTATCATCATCATATCGGCCATAGGACGTCCACTGCTGAATACAGGCCTCCCCCATCGACCTCGAAATCCTACTGGTTGGAGGCGGTCTGCATTCAACGGATACCCGCGTAATTACTGCGACTCTAATTATCCATCCATCTCGCGGGGGGCTGTCCTACATCATATCATACGATAAAGCATTGAAAAAGGCACTTTGTCCACACAAGTGTTCCCTTCTTCCTACAATTCCAAGTTCCTTAAACGGGGCGTCATAAAGCGTCTATATAGTGTCGAGCCCGTCACTAGGGTTCACCATTGTAGGGACAGCATCTGGAGTAGTGGCTGACGTACTAGACATAGAAATCAAATATTTTATAAAGGACCCGTCAATATGACATCACCTGAACATCTAGTAAGCTCTCTAGGCAAAATCTCAAGCCTCACCTGTGAAAAGCGCTCACTAGTAGAAGGTGGCTCACCAGGACCTGGGGCCTTATCCTCAGGTCCTTTTTCACGCCCCGATTAAAGGTCCTAGGACTGTAGGAAGAAGGAAGGAGTTATTCATATTCATATTCATTTATTTCTCGAACAATGTTAGGTACATTATATTGAAAAACTTAATCTAAGTACTAAATAACAAAGCTAAAAACAATATACAATAAAGATTAAATAAAATAGAAAACCGGGCGCCCATCCGAAACCCATCCTAAGGTGCAAGTTGAGCCCACGAGGATTAGCACTTGGATGAAGAAAGGAATCTATTACTCACCATGACAAAAGGTGCAGTTCCAACCTTCTGAAATAAGGACCCGCTGAACACGTTCAAGTAGACATCATCGCATATGACAGCCATGCACGTCAACTCGTAGTTTCGGCTGAGGACGTTCAGCAGGTCTATGAGCACATACTCCAGGTCTCGACGCTCGTAGATATTCATTAATATGGGGAAGGTGTCCGGCTTCACCCTGAAGGATGAATGGGATAGCGTGATAAGGGCACCTTGGGAAAACCACCTCTTATACTTAGGTACCAGTTGTTTCAATACGTATCAGGTTAAGGTGATCATTAAATAAAGACACGTTTTTAAAACGCGTGGTTTCAATTCAATCAGATAGAAAAGCATTATGTCTATGCAGGAGACGCGGGTTCGATCTCCGCTCAGTGCAAATATTTGTTTCATGAATACCTATGGCAATTTGTCTTGGTATGGTCGTGCGTCGGAGAGCACGTTGATCCATCGGTTCCGGTTGTCATACGAACATCTATGGCAGTCGTTACGGGTCCTAAAAAAAGTGACTTGAGAAGGTCAGACAGCAGTGGCTTCACGGAAAAGAACGAAGTTCTAGACTGGAGAAAGTGGACACCAGACTCCGAGGTGCAAACTTTGCATACGACTTTAATACGTTACGAGGAAGAAGAGAAAGGCATATTGTAATATACTTCCTTGGCAGTTGGGTAGAAAAAAAAACCAAAAAATATGTTTTTTTCATGTGATTTTAAAAATTCAGAATCCCACACTTAGCTGTCGTTCTTTGTTAATTTGTGGAATTAAAACCACACATTTTAAAAACGCAACTTCACTGTTATTTCTGTTTTTATTAAGGGCACGTCAATTTGACTTCACCCCGCCTGGTGGAAAGCTGAAGGCAAAGTCTAAGGAAACAGGATCACCATTACAAACACGTAGAGTGTTACAATGATGGCGCTATTTAGACTTAATGCCATAAGGGTAAAAAACGAAGGATATACTTACGCAACAAATAATATCGTAACTATTAGTAATTTAAACATTATATTCACTATTTTAACTCTTCAAACGGTAGCATAAAAAGGAATATCGAAAGAAAACTGGTGTAATTTCCTGTAGGTGCCGTTCAAGAAGACATGTTGATTGACAGCCACATTACAAATGCAAGGTTCAATTACAGACCCATTTGCTTTCCACTCACAAATTAATAACGTCTAAACTTTAATGTACAGGCAACGACAACGGTGCTTTACAAATTTTAATTAATATACCGCTCCGCACTGATTTATTTCATAAAATAACTTGAATATAAACACACGGGATTATGAAACTATTTAAGTACATGAAACTGATAATACATACATACATACATAACATACATACATACCTAAAATCACGTCTGCTTCCCATAGGGGTAGGCAGAGATCACGGATCAAAGAAGACTAACGAAACAGGTTTATGAGGCTAGTGTGGATGGCATCGATAGAACTCTTTATTGTTCATCAAAAACCGTAAAATTATAGTAAAGAGAAGCATAGACACACGCCAGAGCTCACTCAAGAGGTTTTGTGTTGTCAGTGGGAAGACCGAGGAACCCTTCTTTGTCTTCTGCACTGACAGCACAGAGACTATCTTAAGCTTCTTCCCTTCCCCCTCTTCTCTATATGGTCAGCAGCACGAATGTGAAGCCCCTGGTGTTGCAAACGTCCATAGGCCACGGTAACCACTTTCCATTAGGTGGGTCGCGTGCGTGTCTGCCACTCATATAAAAAAAACGTAAATAATTGTATGTCAATGTGCGGCCTTATCGCTAGTAGACGTTTGTTGTCGACTGTACCCACCTACGGCAGCAATCTGTACCGCGCTTGATTAAACGTGTACCTACCGAACGTTATGGGCTCAGGCTCAGGGACAAAGGCGGTATATGTGTGTTACTTGCATTCTAGAACCCATAACACAAACTACTTAAGCTATGCTTACGTTAATACTTAAGAATAAGATTACATACATACAAGATATCACTACATAGTATAAAATAAAGTCGTGTTTTCTGTCCCTATTTTTCTTGTCCCTTTGTATGCTTAAATCTTTAGAACTACGTAACGGATTTTAATGCGGTTTGTTTCAATAGATTGAATGGTTAAAGAGGAAGGTTTATATGTATATAACATTATGCTACGACTAACAGGTGCGGAGCAGGAATGAAAAATGTTGCAAAAATGGGGTGACGCAGACGAAGTATATAATAAAACAAAAAATTATGTAAAACATTTATTGTATCCAAAATATAAAACATGTCAACATGTTAATATAATTATTCTTATTCATAATATTATAATAAAAATATCACATTTACCTGCACCTTTTACATCAACATTAAAAACATTAATATGGGGTAAACCATCGTATCATCGCAAGTTCGAATCATCCATTTACATTATCCAATGCCCATTATACAAGTTTCTTTTTGTTATTTACTACACAGAATACTACACAAAGGCGAATTATCCTTATTTTAGTAACCGCCGTATCTTTTCATTATTTAATTAGTAATATGCCAATGATAAGATGGTTTACCAGTTACTTTACATACCAATTAATGTAATGAGTATGTATTTAAAAAACTTGTGTATATTGCTTTACCAATATTTGCACCCTTACATATAATTGTACTTAATAATAAATATTATATGCCAGTTACACACTAAAAACTAGACATTTTGTTCGTTAGTTCATACATCATTTGATAATTAATTATCCGAAGCACCTATGATACCGGCAAAGGGTGAGTCAGCTGGCTAGTGTATATACACGGTGATTTTATAGTGGTTTCGGAAAAAGAATATTTGGTTTCACACACAGTTTCGGTAGCAAAATCGACTGGAAGTTTTAATTTTGAAGAAAAAAAAAATGCACTTCATGTATGGCAATAATGTGCAGGTGAACAGAAAAATGTATGGGACGTGTAAAAAAAACATTTTTTTTCCCAAATTAGGACTTCCTTACGATTTTACTATCGAAATTGTACCCAAAATCTTTTTTTCCAAAACCACTATAATATCAACCGGTTTATGTGGAACGTCACTACATAGTACAAAATAAAGTCGCGTTCTCTGTCCCTATTTTTCTTGTCCCTGTCCCTTTGTACGCTTAAATCTTTAAAACTACGCAACGGATTTTGATGCGGTTTGATTTAATAGATAGAATGGTTAAAGAGGAAGGTTTATATGTATATAACATCATGCTACGACCAACAGGTACGGAGCAGGAATGAAAAATGTTACAAAAACGGGGTGACGCAAACGAAGTTGCGCAGGTCAGCTAGTATAATATAAAAGCCAAAGTGAATAGGACGCTATCCTTATGTCGATAGAGTAGTTTACAGCTTGGAGGGCGCGTATGTTTGCCAGTAGACGACATCTCGCCACCATTCGGGTCTGGTCATTGCCCCCGGGTATGTTAGCACGTTCGACTGGATGTGTTTGTATACCTGAGGGAGATCAGTGGCGATGAGCAATAGTTCTTGTAGTGTCGTAGTAGTTACTTTTGCTGTCGCTAGATGGCGCTGGGTACATGCGGTATCGCCACATGTTCTATTCCATTCTACAAAACCACTACCAACGAATTGCCCCTTCAGACCATTTTTTATTTTTTAAAATAGATAGGGAAACTGGGGACACTTGATCCCTATGGGAGACAAGGTACACCAATATTTTTTAAATTACTAAGCGTATTAGAGTATTTTTTAGTGTGGCAACACTAAGTAAACATTATTACCCTTAGTGTTACCACATTAAAAATAGTCTAATACGTTTAGTAACTCGAAAAATATTGGTGTACCTTGTCTCCCATAAGGATCAAGTGTCCCCAGTTTCCCTTATAAGTGAGTAAGTAGCAACGTACCTGCCCGTCGGCCGCGCCGAGCACTGACTTGAGGCAGAAGTCGGGCGGCGCCAGCGAGTCCGCCAGCGCCAGCGCGTCGCGCGACACCACTGCGCATGCGCGGAGCACGCTCCCGCGCAACGCTGCGCCCGCGCCGCCGCGCAGGTAGCCGCCCTGCCACAGTACACACACGTACTACAGTTTGGGGTCATGTTGAACTTCTGTCTTATAGAAACTCTTAACCACCTTCATCCATTCTTTTCCGCAGAAATGTTCATTACAAAAAATATATTGGGAAGGGGAGGGGGGGGGGGGGTACCTACCACTCCACCACGGTTTGACAACTCCAACTCCCCCTTGCGGTATATTACAAATACGAACAAAATCTTTGGGCCTAAGGTACCTTAAGGATGTAAATACCTTGAACCAATAATCCGCAATTTTATTGTGATAAATTGAAGAAGATTCACTCATAGATCAACAGCAGGATAGAGGAAGTAGAGACAAATCACAAGTGTAATTTACAACAAGAAAATGCTTCTTAAAGCATTGGCGCATTTGTTTGAGACAGCCATAAAAGTAGTGCATGATGCATAACAGAACTGGACTCTACAGAAATGCGCGTGTTATGCTGGTCAGGGTATCCCACTACTGGACAAAATTACTACTAATATACGGCTTCTATGGAAATATTTCTTCTCTGTTTCATATAAGATACAATAATAAAGGGAAACAATCAAAGTAAGATAAAAAAGATAGTTTCATACTTACAATGTAGAGCGTCGCCATATGCTTCTCTAAGAGGAAGGTGCCGTACAGAGACACCAGCCTTAACAACACGTTCTTGCATTTAGCGTCGGGGAACGCTAACGCTGTCTTGTAGAAATGGTTCAATACGTAGTTCTGAAAATAATTGTTAGATACATTATGTTGGTAGTAATTAGTCACATATTACATACATACAATGCGTCTTTCCACATTCGGGTAGGTAGGTACAATATCTGTCTATTCACACTAGAAATAGATGACCCAGTTACTGCAAACGTGAAATATAGGTTACTGATGTGTGAGCCAGTTTACTTCAGGTAAATGTGTACACAGGGAAATTAAAATGCGTAAAACAGGTTACTAGAAATATTTGACCCAGGATAATAAAAAGTGTAACTCAAGTAACCAAAAATGTGTAACCCAGGTTACTAGATATGTGGGCATCGGTAACAAGAAATGTGTAGTACAGGTTACTAGAAATATTTGACCCAGGTTACCAGAAATGTGTAACTCAGGTTACCAGAAATGTGTAACTCAGGTTACCAGAAATGTGGGTGTTGATTACAAGAAATGTGTAATACAGATTACTAGAAATATTTGACCCAGCTTACCAGAAATGTGTAACCCAAGTTAACAGAAATGTGGGATACTACAAATGTGTAACCCAGATTACTAGAAACATTTGGCTCAGGATACTAAAAAGTGTGATCCAGATTACTAGAAATGTGGAACACAGGTTACTGCAAATGTGGGCCGCAGTAACTAGAAATGTAGAACCCAGAACCTAGAAATATGTCATATGGATCATAAAAAATGTGACCCCGGGTTACTGAAAATATGTAATAACCCAGAGAAATGTGTAGAAGTACGACAGACGTCAGCGCATCTGAGACAATTTTTGGGTCTCTTTTGCGGTAAAGCAGACACGATTCAAAATAAACGATGGCATTCTGGTGAATGAATAGAATAATGACAAGCACTTTTTGTGTCTCTAAGTGTACGATGCGCGAACTTACCCCAACAAGGTCAAGTAAAATAGGTAAATTGGTTGTACAGAGAGTGAATAATTATTGTGGGCAAAGAAGAAGGAAATATATAGTGCCAAGGGTTTATAACAGATGTATATTATTAAGAAATGATTTGAAGATAAAAAATAAAGCTGCATTGAAAAAAAGAAAATTAAAAAATATATTCATAACTTGATATATATCATGTGTATGCGTGTGTGTGTATTGATGCATACATATGCAATAAATATAAGTTGGTGGATGGGTACAATTAGAGATTTATAGTAGATATAAGTATTTATGTATGAGTATGAGCGAACGCCTACAAACTGCTCCAACAGTTTGGCGAACATAATCAATTGTATAAACATGAATCCTAAAAAATTAAAAAAAAAAATACAAAATCTTGCCAAGCTAGATGCCGTGCACTGTACAATTGCATCAATATATATCTCTTACCTCTCCATATACGACCGACAGTGTGACTGCATTAAACGACTGCGAATCGTTCTTGGCCCAGAAATTACTTTTGCCTTCCGACTTAAGCTTGCTCACTTTCTCTGCTGTCGTCTTCAGAACATAAGCTGTCAGCCATTTGTACATGTGTATTAGGTCTGCAAGAAAGGAAACATTATAACAATAGTCCATTTGGTTAGGTACTTAAAAAACGTAAACAATCTTAGCGTGTCTTTTTAACATGTTTAGTTTAAAAAATCTTTTCTGCTTAGTAACGTATTCTACACGGGTTAGTCAACTAGAGAGTTAGTCAGTTAGTTAGTCTAGTTTATTTGTTTAATGATGAATAATGATAACATAAACTCACGCCTTTATCCCCGAAGGGTGCAGAGGTGCTAGTACCCAGATTTCGCCAGTTCTTCTTTAGGTCCCAATGTGTCCCAATAGGTGGCGAGCCTATTGCCATTAACCAGGCACTTATAAACCTGCGATAAATACACACATAACTTCGAAAAGCATCGACAAGTCATTGGTGTGTGCCATGGTAAACCTAGGATCGAACCTGAGACCTCGTCTCAGCAGTCCATTACCCATTCCATTGGAATAAAACTAAAACGATAGTTAAAACAACAAAAAAATTTAAATTAACACGCGATTAATTATTAAATGTGTCAAAAAATTGTCTTTTATTCATTGGGGTATTGTATAGTTATCGCATGTTCTCAATATAACACTTAGGCGGCGGACAAGCACATGTTCCACCTGATGGATAGTGATGCCGACGCTAGGGAGAAGGAGGCCATTTTTTATACTGCGAAAAAGACGACATAACCTACCCCATCGGAGTCAGTTGGGTAGGTTATGTCGGACTCGAACCGACTAAAACGCGCGCCGTCTTTGGGTCTTCAGTTGCCGGAGGTGAGGTAGTAGCCAACGTATCCCTCGCACCCCGGCAGACCCGAGGCCTTCTCTTCAAGATGACCTCCGTCGGAGGGAGGAGGCCTGGTAGCTTAGTTGGTCAGAGCACTGCCCCTGAAAGAGACTGACCACGGATTTAAGTCCCGTCTGGGTATTCACTTTTTCCAATCTAAAATCGATTGTAACTATTTATCTAACCCAAGCGGCTAGGTCCTATAAAACCATCAGAGGGGATTATCTACCCTAGCAGAAGCAGGTCGCGACGGCGGTGCAATGTACCATGGTGTTTCCGTTTAGCCTCTGGGTATGGGGCTAGATGGGGTTACTGTGGTCCCTACACCCGAAGGGAGACATCTCGAAAGAGGTCCCGAGGTCTGCCGGGGTGCGAGGGATATGTTCGCTACTATCTCACCTCCGGTAACTAGAAACCCAAAGACGGCGTGCGTTTTTGTCGGTTCGAATTCGACATAACCTTTCTCACCGGCTCCAGTAAGATTGGTATCCGTGGGGATATCTTATGGAAGACTTTTTTTGGCTATCTCCACCCCATTCATAAAAGTTAAACCATTACTTACTAGCAGGCTCAAGGAATTCCTCCTCACTGTTCCAAGGACACGTCTCAGCCAGCAGTTTATCCACATTGTCAAGGAAGGCCAGCGAGCCCAGCGGCGAGTCCGCGGCCGAGAGCGTCCCCCTCCGCGCCCACACGCTGAGGAGCCAGTTGCTGGTCTGCTGCAGCAAGAGGCTGTTCTCTCCCTCGTAGGTGCAGTTGGCGTCGTTGTCGTTGCGAAGGTCGCCTATAGCTGCGGCTGGAGGTGGAATGCAATAATTTGAATTTTTAAGTTGATTTTCATAGTTGATTTTTTGAAATTAAAACTGATTCTGTGCTACAACGTGCCACAAGTTGTTACGTCCACACTCAACGTTATGTCTTGATGTTTTTTTATGTATAAGTCGTCAGATTGACTGCACCACGCTTTATGGTAAGCAGTGGCGCAGTCCAGAACGTGGGGACCGCCGTTCCCACCCCACCCTGACGGCCTCGACAATTGTTTCTTCACGCCCCGCTTAAAGGACCCGGTACTGCAGGAAGACGGAAACACGTGCAGGCATGTCATAAATGTGGACGCACCTTAACCCCTGCCCGTGTAGCCCTGCTCGTACCGTACCTTTGAGGTAGCCGTGTCCCCCGCAGCACTCGCGGGCGTTCTGTATGCCGTCGCGCGCCGTCCAGCCGAAGATCGGCTTCACCGCCGACGACAGCGCGTGAAGCTCCACACCGCGCTCGGCAGAGTTCGACTCATTGCCTGCACACAGTTACGTCAATTGTACAGAGTCAAATTTTAGGTAAGCAAAAATCATGGAAATCGCGTCATCGTCACCTACCGTCACATCAGTAGTCACGAACGTCACCTGGCCTATTTTGAAGTGAAAAGTAGTTTACAGATCTTTTTGGCTTAACAAAAAGTTTCTAGTTCTACGCTAAGTATGTACATACATACATATGCTCACGCCCGTAATCCCCGAAGGGATAGGCAGAGGTGTACCTATTTAACACCCACATTTCGCCAACTATGATGGTCGGTCCCACGTAATAGGGGCGGGCCTATGGCCGCCAATCGGGCACTTTATAAAAGAATGGGTGTGCCGAAAATAAATTCCTAACCGAAAACGTAGCAGCTAAATAAACTCGATGACGCTGGACCAACCCAATTGTTTTTTAAATTATTTCTTGAACTCTACGGAAGGTTCTTATGGAGTAGTAGGAACGGGATCAGAAGTCCACGCGGATGGAGTCGCGGGCAACTGTTAGTAATAAATATAAAAAGAGCTAGATTTGTTACTGGAGTCCGTCCGGTGAAGACACAAACGTCCCAATTTTGACATAATTTGTCTTATAAAGTACTTGCAAACGCCAAATCGTACGTTTAGTATGATAAAATTATAGCTGTCTTATTTACTCACGTGCTTATCACATTTTTCGTACTACTCTAACGCTAATTGTAAACTATTTGTGCACTGTTTAGGTATGTACAGACAACTGGATCTGAATTGATTTAATTTGATTTGATTTAATCTCTGTTTGTATATAAAATCTTGATATCTGTGAGTTCTATTCGCACTTGGCCAGTTTAAATCACTTAAGTGTAAGACAAGTCCACAGTTTGTATTATCTATATATATATAAAACTAGCTGTTGCCCGCGGCTCCGCCCGCGTGGACTTCTGATCCCGTTCCCGCTGCTCCATTCCGAGCATTTAGGGGTATGAAAAATAGATGTTGACCGATTCTCATACCTACTCAATATGCTCACAAAATTTCATGAGAATCGGTCAAGCCGTTTCGGAGGAGTATGGCAACGAAAACTGTGACACGAGAATTTTATATATAAGATTAATTACTGTTCGTAAGTCTCGCTAAAACTCGAGAACGGCTGGACCGATTTGGCTAATTTTGGTCTTGAATTATTCGTGGAAGTCCAGACAAGGTTTAAAAAGTGAACAAATATGAAAATGCTCTGAACAGAGCAGCGGGAACGGGATCAGAAGTGCCGCGGGCAACAGCTAGTTAGTTATAGTATTAAACTATGTGCTCACCCATCATACTGTTGATCGTCATAGTAATGTGCAGCTGGCTGAGCCACACAGAGAATATCTTCATCGCGTACGTAGCAGCCAAGTATGGGAGCAAACGGATTTGCTGAAATACGAAAAAGTTATGCAAATTAGTATTAGAGTCAAAGGGATATTATTTTGAATGTCCGATGTTACAGTACCATTGTAAGCGCCATGACCAACTCTCTTACAAAAGAGGTAGATATAGATAAGAGAGCGTGAGGCAGAGAGAAAGATAAGGAGAGGTGGAGACGGGGGATGAAGTGAGGGAGATGGAGAGGAAGGGGATAGAATATAGAAAATAGATTAAATACCATAACATTTTAAATAAATATATTAGTTCACACATATGTACTTATTTTACAGGTTGTAAAGGGAACACTCTCAAAGCCGAAGGTCCCTTAGCAGTACTCTTGCTACACAACATGTTGTCATATAAAAAGTTACGGTTTGGCATTTTTTTTTTATAGTTTTTTTTCTTTTTTTTTTACGCATTATTCATTCTCCATGGTATCAGTAAAGTTAAATGAAACAGTAATTTTATGAAACGCCACTGAAAAAAAGAAATGGCTCCATATCTTTTCATGAAATGTTTTGTTTCAATTAGCTTTATTTTACACTCCAACGTAAGCCTTACACCGTACCTTTACACTTTAAGGTAAACCTTTGAGAATGCCGCAAGTGGAGAAGTGCTATTAATTATGTATATAAGTGTGCTCTATGATTTGATTATGAATAAATATAGTATATTACGTACATAAAAAAATGTTATTTTGTTTCATTTTGAATTTACATAACATTGGACCAATTGAGAATTGGACTAAACGCGAATTGGACCAATTGCGAATTGAACCAAACGCGAATTAGATCAATCGCGAATAAGGTGAATTGGACCAATCGCGCCTAAAGGGTGCCATCAATCAACAGTAATTATTACAGACCTGTTGCTGGTACTCCAAGACGGGTATTTCTTCAGTGGACCCCTCAGGGCCGAACTGTTTCCTCACGGCCGAGTACCGGATGGCTATCACGATGGCCTTCAGCAGGTAGTGTGTGGATATTGTCGTTATGTGTACGCGACCACCTGTAACATACATATACACAGTTCTGTAGCTGAATTAATAAATTCTTACGACCATTTTTAGACTTTCGAGACCAAATTAATTCATGCATATAAATATTTGCACTGAGCGGGGATCGTACCCGCGGCTCCTGCGTAGCAGTCGCGTTCACTACTGCCACATCACAGAGGCTGTATAAAGTTATCTTATCTCACTTTATAAAAAGCAGGTGAAGTCAATTCGACTTCACCCAGCCCGATGGTAAGCTGGAGGCAAACTCTCAGGAAATAGGGTCACCATTACAAACACGTACTGTGTTACAAAGGTGGCACGGCACTCAGCTTTAAGACCTTATCAGATGCTTTTTCACGCCCCGCTTAAAGGACCCGGGACTGTAGGAAGAAGGAAACACATGCGCCAGCAAGGAATTCCATGACTTAATGGTGCGGCAGAGAAAAGACTCACCGAACCGATTGGTTCTTGATGGAATATTTTGCACCGTATGCGGGTGACATCTAAGCTCTGCACGTGTTGTCCTGTGTAGGATTGGAGAGGGTGGGAATAATTGGAAGAGCTCAACAGAGCATCAAATTGATGTGTACAACCCCATATTTTTGTTGCTTGGATATACCACAGCAGGGAAATGCTCTTACCTGATAGAATACCGAGTGCGGCTCCAAATCTCTTGTTAGGGTCTCTGAAGGGGGTCTGGTAATCCCCATTGTCGTCCACCCCACCTAGCTTGTCCAGGGCCGCTTCCTTAGGCAGGTGATAGTTGTTGAACATTACGAAGCTGGAAGGTTATAAGATGAATAAATAATCAAGAATTACTATATAGTACAATCTCCAAAAATCTATTTATATTCGCATATCTTCTTCACAGATCAATACCACTGCACATCTCCACATTCTCTGAGCCTATTCCCAACTCAGTTGGGGTCGGCTTTCTAGTCTAGCTAAGATGCGGCAGAACTTCGATATTATCCGTGAAGCGACTGCCCTCGGACCTCCACAACCAAATTAGCGATATCGAAGTTCTGTAGTTAGGCTAGTCGGACTTTTGAGGACTCCAACTCCCCATAACGACTGTCATAGATGTTCGTATGGCAACTGGAACCGTCAGTTTAACGTGCTCTCCGAGGCACGTCCAGACAAGTGCAAATAAATAAATCATAAATAAATCATGCATACAAATATTTGCACTGAGCGGCGAAGAGGTTGTCATTTCCACATTCTATGTATATCGTAATTTACAAGGACATTGTTTTTCCCGAGTTGCAAAAGTTAGTTTTGTTTTTATTTTATATTCATGAACGTAATTTAATTTAGTATTATTTTATGTTTTATTGTATAACTAAATAGATTGTAATCACTTTTTTTTTCAAGTAATTAGTGCTAATGTTTTTTTATCGTGCGCAAAAATCCCACGGACACCACTTCTACCAAAATGGGTAGAGGTGATTATGATGAACCGACACAATTACGAACGCACGTCGTCTATAGGTCTTTGATTACCGGAGGTGAGATAATAATACAACACATATCTCTCGAACCCTGGCAGACTCAAGGACATCTTTGAGATGACTCTCTTCCCCTAATGTGAGGATCACGGTGTCTCTTTCTAGCCCCCCGATATGAGAAGACGCACTACTTCTTCTGCTAGGGTGACAGGCGTCTCCACCCGTCACCCCCAGGCCCGCAGTCATGGCCTCCGCTAATTAGTATCCTAACTGTTTCAAGTTACCGCAAGACCCGCTTCCGAATTTGTAACATTGGCACGTTGACCGGTTGTACGAATGAGTTCCAGGACGAATGCAAGGTTGATTATCAGGAAATAGAAGTTATCAGGTATAATAAGGGTCTGAGTCAGCCGGGGCGCGAGGGATACAGATTTCTGTATCTAGACTAAACAAATGATAGTAAATAGACTAAAAAAAAAGAGCCCGCTGAGTTTCTTGCCGGAGTCTTACCAGGCCGGGGCCACGTTTCGAACCGGTGGTCCATTTGCTCACTAATTTATAAAATTTTGTTGATCTTGACGTGTTATAAGTGCCAAAGTCCACCAATTCGAATACCTTAAATCACTTAGGTGATTTAAGTCCACCGTTTGGTATTCTTAAATCACCTAGGTGATTCAAGTCCACTGTTTGGTATACTTGAATCACCTAGGTGATTTACCCTAGGTGATTTAAGTGGAATGATCTATACAGAATAAATTAATTTTGATTTTGATATGCCAGAGGCTACCTCACACTCGTTCGGCAACTGAGGGTCCAACACGGCCATGTGGTTTTGATCGGTTCGAGTCGCCATAACCACCCTCGCTGACTTTAGTAGAGTATCCGTAAGAATTTCCGCACGAGGTAAAAAAAAATACATGGCATAACTTGTGAACTACTTGCAATAGATATGTGTTACGTACCCATTGTCAACACCATTTAGTCCGATCTTCTCTCCTATATCCCCTACAATCACTCCTGGGAACGGTTTCAGGGTCTTCGGATCGCGGATTGGTACAACGAATGTGTGGAGGCCGTGGTTCTTACCCTTTGATATCAGCATTGCGTATACAATCGCGTGGGTTGAGCATTTACCTGTAATTTAGAAATACAGCGTGTTAGGGAAACGCTCTTGAAGTCAAAGGCCCCGGAAACAAAATGCCATAAATAATAAATAAGGCTGAATTTATAGTATGATATAATAATATCAAGAAAATAAAAAAGTTTAAAAAACGTTCAAACTAACTAACGTCCAAATATAAAATAATAATATATGAAGATAATTAATACCTAAAAAGAAATAATGTCCAAAATTTAACTATTTAGGTCTACATTTTTTAATTTATAACACCCTTCCATGGCATGAAATAATGAACAAAAGAAAGACTATACTTATAGAATATTGGACATTTCTTTAATTTAACAACCCGAATTTCTTACAACTTACCTAACGCCCCCACCCAAAACTTAGCAGCTTCAAAATCCGCACTATGCATTACAAACTGCTTCTTCTCAGGTATATACGTAGCAGTAGTCCTCATGCCTTTCGCGTTGGACCCATGGGAGACCTCCGTCAGTGCGAAACACCCCCCAATCTTCCCCTTAGCAACGTCCTCGATAATATGGTAGTGATGACTACGACCGTTGCCCTGGATAGCGTTGCTAAACATTCGGAATGTGAGGGACATTTTCACGGCCAAAGAGCTATCGAACATGAACATAGCTTCGGTTTCAGCTTGGAACAGCATCGGGTCTGAAGCTATCTGTGAAAGGAACACAATTTCTAAGTTCAGAGTTGAGTGCCAGGTCTCAAGATAACTTTATATACCGATGGAAAGTAGTTACCGAGGCCTTTAACCGTTTGCAACACCAGGGGCGTCACACTCATGCTGCCGACCGATATAGAGGGAAGAGGGAGGAGGGGAGGGCTGAAGGTTAAGAGTTTCTATGCTGTCAGTGCAGAAGACAAAGCAGGGTTTCTCAGTCTTCCCACTGCCAACACAAAACCTTTCCAGTAAGCTATGGCTACCCTAATCACCGCAGGAAGCACAAAACAGGGGTTATTATTAGCCGTAGTATTCTGTAGGGCGGAGGTACTTCCCCAGGCGGACGCAGTTTCTATTACTCCAAGTGGAAACAGCATCAAATCAAAGTCTGTCATCGTGAAGACATATAATTCATACATACATAAACTCATAAAGTCACGCCTTAATATGAATGCTAGCACCCACATTTCGCCAGTTTATGCTTAGGTCCCAATGTAATAGGTGGCGAGTCTATTGCCATTAACCGGGCACTTATAAACCGGCGATAACTACCCACATAACTTCGAAAAGCATTGAAAAGTCATTGGTGTGTGCCATGGTAAACCTGGGATCGAACTCGAGACCTCGTCTCAGCAGTCCATTACCCATACCACTAGGCTACCGCGGTCGCTAATAAACCATTTTCTTTGAAAACCTTCTTTATTCATTAAATTCAGGGTCATAGGTGAAGTTCCTGGATATGCATAAAATCAAAGGTAAGTATTATTACAAGCGGACTCCATTACGTATGGTAATATATTTATTTAACATGTGACACTAAGTTCATTGGACTGAGACCACGTGGTTTGACCGTATGGTTCGATCAATCGCACTACGTGATCGGACGAATAGCTTATTATAAAATCCAGGATTATTTGGATGATAAACAAGCCTGGAAATGAGCTGTTCACTCAACTTGCTACTCAGCTAAATTTTGTATAAGACTAAGACTAAGACTAAGACTAAGACTAAGACTAAGACTAAGACTAAGACTAAGACAAGACTAAGTAAATTATTTTAAATAGACCAAAAACAAAAGAAAAGCCCGCTGAGTTTCTCGCCGGAGTCTTCTAAGTTCGGGCCGCGTTTCGAACCGGTCGGTGGTCCATGCATTTGATAAAATATTGTTGATATTGATTCTATGCACAATAAATGATTTTTGATTTGATTTGATTTGAACTTTTTTTCCAGTTGGTTAGATTTTACAATCTTGCCGGGTGAACTTACTAAACCTTAGGATCACGTAGTTCGATACCATAGTCGAACCACGATAGTAAAAAGGTCAATATTGCCTGTAAACTTATGATATGAACTATTAAGAATCTCTTAAACACAAGATGGTTCGAACAATCGAACTAACTGGGAAAAGAAGTTCACGTAGTCCGATTGATCGAACTATACGGTCGGACCACGTGGCCAGAAGGCGTTCATTGAAACAATGAATCATCATATTAATGATTGGTGTGTGCAGGTACACACCAATCATTAATATAAAGATTCATTGTTTACTAGTCTGTGACTGTAATAGCTTTTTATGGAGGTAGGACACGACGGTATCTCCCGTCTTAATTGAGAAGTCCGACTGGGGAAGTACCTTGTACGCCCTACAGAATACCGCGGCTAATAATAACCTTGTGTTGTGTTGCCGGTGGTGAGTAGGGTAGCCTGAGTTCAATGGAGAGGTTGTGTTGTCATAATATGTATATATGCTCACGCCCTTAATCCCCGAAAGGGTAGGCAGAGTTGTGTTAAACACTCACATTTCGCCAACTATGGATTGGATCGTATTATATATGGATTTTCGGTCCCACGTAACAGGGGGCAAGCCCAATGCCGTCAATCGTGCACTCTTAAAAAATTGAGTATGCCCAATAAAATTCCTAACCAAAACTGTAGCTGCTAAATAATTTTGTAAAAAAAATTTGACCTGTTTCCTTGCTAAATCACAAGGATCAATTAACGTCTTGGAGAGTATCAGACAGTTGTGTTGGACATATATCTATGAAATATTGATATAATATAATTATTTGATATGAATTTTTTCTTTTCACGTATTTTTGTTATAAAAATCACCCTAGTATCAAGTAATCCTTTGATATAAAATTGTCACTCTGTCCAGAGTCCTAGGTCTTTTCATTCTTCTTCACTCCGGCAGTAATCCCAGTCACATTCAAAATTTCGCCTCTGAACGTAGTTTTTACTTTTCCAGTCACTATTATTTTTTCCAATATTTGACCTAACCCAGGTATTTCTTTCCAATATGAGTAACAGACTCCTTAACTATAAACTGGTATAAAAAAAACAATTATAAAAATATT
The DNA here is from genome assembly GCA_963691645.1 of Pelosia muscerda. Classification (NCBI taxonomy): domain Eukaryota; kingdom Metazoa; phylum Arthropoda; class Insecta; order Lepidoptera; family Erebidae; genus Pelosia; species Pelosia muscerda. The sequence goes on along the minus strand of OY829102.1, from coordinate 18,661,012 downwards.
TACCCTTTCCACTGGCATAAAGTTTTCATTGAAGATAGCGTACATCCTCTTTGTGGTGATATGCCTTTCTTCATCCAAAACACGAGTAACTTCTGTATGCTTGAATAATGGATTCTTTTCCATGAAGCCCCATATTTCATTCTGCAAACATTTTTTTTATTAAGTACCAGCTATTGCTAGCGGCTCCACCCGCGGACTTCTGATCGTGTTCCCGCTGCTCCATAAAACCTACGGAAGGTTCAAGGAACAAATAAAAAAAAGAATTACTCGAATTGGTCCAGCCAGTACGAGTTATGCACTTACCAACATATTTCACGATTCATTTTTATTGATATTAATTTAGAGATATGAATTTTTTTGTATGACCTTGTTTGGGTTTGATTTGGTTTAAATTATAAAACTATCCCTAGAGGAACAAAGTGTGCGATTGACATCTGTATCTTTACATAAAACCTAGGTGCGAAAAGGTAAAACAGTATATAAATAATAAATAAATAAATAAATATTCTAGGACAATCTACACAACATCACCTAGACCCATGGTAAGCATAGTTTAACGAGCTTGTGTTACGGGTTCTAGAATGCGGATAAACATAGGTACATAGATACATTTTTTTTTGTAAATACATACATATTATACATAGAAACACCCAGACCAATGCAGATATTCATATTCAAGCACACAAATATTTGCACTGAAGGGGAATCGAACCCGCGCCTCTTGCGTAGCAGTCGCGTTCACTACCGCTACGCCACGGAGGTCGTCGAAATGTGAACCGTGAAACGTTATTTTATAAAGCATTATCAACTATGTCTCTATACTAAGATTCACAAGTCACTGCTACTGAAATTGTAAATTTGGTAAAGCAGTTATGTGCAGTTTACTTCTCTATTTATGCTAATACAAACTCTAATAAATAGATGCCTAGGAAGATGAGGTTGCTATGTGACAATTAAATTACAATAAAGTCTAGTCATTAGTGCTGTTCCATAAGCTGATAAGCCTCCCTTTCATAAATTGAGAGGTATCAGAAATGGAGAAGTCTAGTGAACTTAAATACCTATTATGTAATGTATTCATTTCTATCCATTAGCCTACCACAGTTCATTGCTAGATACACACCTCTCCCAATGTTGGGAGGTTTTGGCCTACTGTTTCCTCACTGGGTTAGTACAGGGTTTCATTTAGAGTTTTCCCTCTCTCTCAGTTATATTGTCTACATATTTTTCCATTTGTCACCTCTTACGATACCGTTTGTGATATGGAGTGATGATATTCTTTCTGTAATCGCACATGCATAAGTGAACTCTTTAAGCATGTATTAAAATCTAATTAACTTCAATGCATTATGAATTTCCACCTATCATTTCATACCTATTTAGTAATTTATCATCACAAAATTTAAATACATGCACATCCTCAAAATACATAGATAAACATTATTTTTTTTAAATCCTACAACATAGGACAAGTGTAGAAAGACAGAAGTTATATTTTTAAGTTAACTTTAAAATTAAGAAGAAATTTAAGGCAAAGGAAGTCTTCATGTAGCCTATATTTTGAAGGAAAATTAAAAAAAAACTCACCTTTAATTTCAGTGTGTTGACAGTTTCATAAGCAAGTTTCAATCTGCGCCAATCGAAGGAAGCTTGTTTCCTATAAGTATCTAATTGGCCACTAGGCAAATCAGGTATTAATGCCCTCAATTCTTCATCCGAAACGTTTTGTACTTGATCACCCATTTTTTTTTAATATTCACCAGGATATATTTGATGGAATGTCTGTACTTCAAAAAGAACGACAAGTTGTTTATCGTATCGTTCCAGATATGTACCAGTTAATCAACTCACTGGCCGGCTATAAAGTGAACTATGGACCGACGTTACTTTATCAGTAATGTCGTTTTTCCGTACAAAATTCTGTATCACATGAAAATTTCTAATTATCTCTATAGGTACCTATTTACGCGATAAGAATTTTATAATTCTATTATTTAGATATCAATTGACATTCGGTGATACTGATAAGTTGTGTTAAGTCACGATATTAATGACAAAATTTTACATAATTTACATACTTAATTTACGTAAACCGTAAACAGTAGCGTGATTTTGCGGGCATAACTATCGATATTAGTAGATAGATAGTTTAAAATCCGCTGATTATATAGAAACAAAACGAAAATGAACACCCATACTGTGCCCAAACACTTATTATAACTTAATTAAACTTAACTCAACTTATCAACTTCTTCTTCTTCTTCTTCTTTTCTTAAAATGGCTTCTGCAGCAGGATAGCCGCAATTTTGCCAGTCTCTAGTAAATGTAAACGTTTTATAAAATTAATGGCGAGACGCCAATGTCAAGTTTCAAGTTTTAAAAAAGTCTTCCAGAGCCTGAGCCCCACGAGATCAACTTATCAACTTCTTGTTTTTGTTTCGTAATTTCGCATTTGACTTTGATGTCAAATGTCAGTCAGATGATCAGTCATCTCGTCCGCCGTCAGCATTGATGTATAAGGGGGGGGATGGGCCCTACCTACAAAACGCTGTGTCCTACCTACGTTCCATTTTTATGAATGGACGTTTTACTACGTTAGTGCTGTGCCTTCTACTATCGCAGAAGTGGTCGATTTACGTACGTATACTAATACGATTGTGTTTACTTATCTTTTAACGTGTATTAACTTAACAAGACCGGTAACATGCTACACTTATGAGATAATATTATAATTCTTATTTTTATTATAATTTATAGATTTCTTACTATTCCAAATGACTTTTATTTTTTATTGAATCATACACGTAAACACAACAAAACACAACTGGGACCGAGATAAATGCAATATTCTCTTGCACTTCATGCATTTGCACTACTTTCTAGCTTCTACACAAAAACCGTTTTCTAGCTGCTCGTTTCAATTTTCGAAATCAAATATCTTCAAAACTACATATTTGTGTTAAGAAAATTCACTTTAACAATTCTTCAAAATCATTATGGATATTAAATTTTAAATGAGCAGTCATCGGCTCATCGTTCGTCGATAAATCTTTTTCTTGAAGTACATCACTAGTATGCTAGTTGTAGTAAAAGACTAGAAAATTTTATGAATGACGGCCCGCAAAGCATTCATAGATTTTGGTGACCTAGGCACGCTGTTCTTCCTTATAATAGTGCGTTAGGGCCGCCCTGTGGCCGTCAGCCGTCAATCGTCAATGTTGTGGAGAGTTTTGGCGGGAACGCGAAAAGTGTCATAACGCTCCTGTGTTTCATTTTCTAATATTGGTGTAAATTCGAGTTTTTATGTGTAAAAGTGGTGGAGTTTTAGACATAACGGCTTAGACCAAGCGCACAAGTGTACGAAAGTGGAATATTGTAGTGAATTGTGATTTTTCGTGTTGGTGTCAAAATCTCCCTTAGGAAAGCTTCTAGTAAAGTCTCCACTACTTTACTGGGGCAACTATCATCCGTCATCGTCATCACCATCATAAAGAATCATTCCAACTAGATTAGTGAATAAAGTGTTATAAAATAAAATAAGACTTGACGTAAAGGTCCTAGTTACCATGTCATAAAATCCCTTAAAAAAAAAAAATCGTCAATGTTGTAGTTGTCAATTGTCAAGTCAATGTCATTGTCAGTCAATTGTCAATCGTCCGATACCATAGCCGGTTTGTTTTGCTATATTATTCAAAACAAATACATAATTATTATGTTTTTATATTGGTCATAAGTTTAGTATTTACATTTAATATCATCCATCTTCATCCAATATGAATTTAAGTAAGTACAGTGATTGTTTTTTTTTCATTAAGTTTGAATTCCGTCCAAGGAATGTTAAATAATAATATGGAAGTTAACTTTTTCTTAAATGTTAATTCTTTTCTAAGGTTTCATACCGTGTTGTTGTTCCATGAGCTAATATTTAGTAATATTTCTTTTAGGTAAGTACCTACTTGTTTCTTTTATGTATTTTATAAAGTAACATACTTATACACTAACAAAAGTTCTTACATTTGCTTAATTTATCAATGACAAAATCAATTACCTAATGAAAGTTTTCTATTAATTAACTGTACATAACTCTGTATTCAATTTTCAAATAATTTAATAAAATATTCTGAACTCCTCGGTATTTAAAAAAAATTAAAATGTATTAATATTTTGGTGAATCCAAAAATATATTACACAATGTGGGTAAAGTTAAATAAAATATTAACGGTAATATAAAAAATAAGTAAAGGTGATTCTATGCATTTATGTAATTACCATGAAGTGTGGAAATATTAATGGAATTATTAATTTTTACCGGATCAGTTTGATTCCATAACATTAACATATCCTCGCAAATACATCACAAATTGGTAAAATTGATTTCCAAGATCTTACCATTAAATATTGCAATCATGAGTGAAGTTTGTGATAAATAAATAAGTAAACTATGAAAATTCAAATAAATAAGAGTCATTCTTGAATACAGACTTGGACATGGTATAATTATGCGCAAATGATAAGTGAGTAAGTATAATAATACAAGTTGAAAAAATATATTGGGGAGGGAGGAGGGCCCACTGCTCACCCGCAGTTCAACACTCCAACAATATATATTGGAATGTGAAACCGCCCTCTTTAAAGCAAGTAAAAAAAAATCTTGACATTACAATGTATATTGTTGGAGTGTTGAACCGCGGGTGAGCGGTGGGCCCTCCTCCCTCTCCCAATATATATTTTTTTGTAATGGATTTCCGCCAAGTAACGCCTACATCTATATAGTATAATACAAGTTGCTCAACATTAGAAAGCACTTAAATATTTAAAGTTTAGATGCATAAGTATATTATTTTTCTTTTCTTTCTTTCTTTCTTATTATATTTTTTGTTCTGATAGTAAATTCATAAAAGTTTTTAATTTTTATGTGGTCTTAAGCTATCTTTATTGCTGATTTCACTTTGAAGGCAAATTTAAAAGCAAATCTGCAATCCTATTTTTTTAACTTTTTAGGTAGATGACGAGCACATAGCCCACTTGATAGACTGGTTACTTTACATACAGTAAATTTTAGTGCCATCTATTACATGGCATACTGTATTATTTGCAAACCAACTAAACTACAGACCAATTGCTGAACATGTTGTTACTATAAATGATCAAAGATGGCGTTACTTATTCTACTTCTTTACTTACTTATCATTTGCTGTGCCTAGATGGCGTTAATTCTCCTCTAGGATGCCTTACCCTTTTCTTCTTAGACCATTTCCTGAGTAACACGCAGGCAGTTGCACGCGTTCATAAACCATGGAATTATATATTTATCAAGTGGCCAATGTCTTTGAGGTCTAGTTTAAAAGCAGTCTCAGGACCTGGTGACCTCATTACAAATACGTACTGTGTTACAATAGTGGCGCTCAGCTTGACGGCCTCATCTGATGCATTTTTAATCATCAATCAGACGCAATTACAACAGTAGGTACCTAGATATCTAAACCTGTCATCATTCTCTGAGCCTATTCCCAACTCAGTTGGGGTCGGCTTTCTAGTCAAACTAAGATGCGGCTGAATTCGATATTTTCCATGAAGCGACTGCTATCGGATTTCCACGATATCAAAGTTCTATAATTAGGCTAGTCGGAATTTTGAGGGCTTCAACCACCCGTAACTGCCTAGTTGTTCGTATGGCAACCGGGACCGACGGCTTAACGTGCTCTCCGAGGCACGACCAGACCAGTGCAAATAGCCATATTCTTGCACACAAATATTTGCACTGAGCGGGGATCGAGCCCGCGCCTCCTGCATAGCATTCGCGTTCACTACCGCCACGAGACTGCACAGTACCTAAATACCTAACGTATGTTCCAATATATTCGATTCTCAATTAAATTATTTATTCCCGTATAAAAAATAGGGATGCAAAAACCGATAGGGAGGAGACACTTAAAAAGCCAATCACGAAATGGTACCAATGCAATATGCACGTAAGCTATTAACTCTGGCCGGGTAATAGAGTCTGCACTGTGCTCGGGGTTTTCCCGAACTGCAATAAACCATCGTTTGAGTGCTTCTGCAAAAATACCTGCAAAATATTTTACAGCAGAATATTATAATGAAATTACGGGTAGTTTTTATATCACTGCTTCTATTATCGAAGTTTTGGCGAATTTTTTTACGAGTAATTGTTCCTAGTTGAACTTCTCGTAGTACAGAGTTTATCACAGCAGTCCTGATGATGGTTATCTGTGTTAGTTTGATCTCGAATATGTGTTTTTATGCATAAGTCGTCACCACGCCTGATGGTAAGCAGTGGCGCAGTCCATAACATGTCTGTTCACGTGTTCTGTCTACGTGCCAATGGTCTCATTACTCTGGACAGCCAAGCCCTTCTGAAATGATGGAGGAAAAGCAGGAAGGGGGACCCTGAGCTCCGAGTTCACCCTGAATGCAATCAGGAAAACACATCTACCTGATGATGATGTATTCTGTCTAAAAGACAGCTTTGACGGTGGCACACCATGTTTTATTTTGATTTTAATCCAAAACCATCAAATGGAACGGCGCGGCGCTGGAAACAATTTCGTCGTGACTTTTTTCTGGACAATAGAAACGAAAATGTATTTTATTTAAAAATAAAACTTAGTATTTAGCGCTTCGTAGCTTTTAGTTGCACAATATTTTCGAACATATTCGTATAGCAATAGATCGATGGCAGTCCACATTCTGAATTAAATTCTTTATTATTTTTTTTTATTTTTAGAAAAATTATATATCTAACCATAGATAAAATTGCTCCCGTAAGTGGATCCCATAGACTTCTTCATTACATTGTGACCGAAATTACAATGTCTTTTTTTTATAAAAATTAAAATGTATGTGGCTGTGACCTAAGTGACTTATTTATAAGTGACTTATGTGAGTATTACATTAACGTCACTACAACATCCAAAAAATTTGATAATTTGTATATTCTGTCTCTTTCTCACACCTTTTTTTTTTTTTTTTTTATCGTGCGCAAAATCCCCACGGATACCACCTCCACCAAACCGATGGAGGTGATTATGTCGGACTCGAACCGACGAAAACGCACGCCGTCCATGGGTCCTTGATTGCCGGAGGTGAGATTATACAAGACATATCTCTCGCACCCCGGCAGACCCGGGGACATCTCTGTTGAGATGACCCTCTTCCCCTAATGTGGGGACCATGGTGTCCCCATCTAGCCCCTGGGTATGGGGTGGCATTTGCGCCATCGCCGTGGCCTGCCCATCGCCGTGGCCTGCACACCTAGGTTTTGTGTAAAGATACGTATCTCACTCGCACACTTTGTTCCTTACTCACCTTAAGTAGTTACTTAGTTAAAAAGCAAATTATCACAAGTTATTACAAGATTTAAATAATCACGCCTGACTTAAAAAATTAAACCATGAAGCAAAAAAAAAAATCAAACATTTTCATTTCAACATAAAGTCTGCACAGACTACCCCTCATAAAACCAAGTGTTGTTACAGTTAAATTATGAATTAATTTTTCACGTGAATGGTGTAGAAAATTTCGTCGGCCACTTGAGAATCCAGCAATCGTGCAGATGGTTTCGTCAATGGAGTAGGCACTGTATACTAGACTTGTGTAACTCATGAGTGATTCAATTCACTGAACTAGTTCATTGCCAAGAGTAAAAGGACTTAGTTCACTTGCTTGGCCCATTTTAGTTCATTTAGTTCAGTTAGTTCACCAACTCATCGCTCCCGCTATGGCATCAGAGTCAGAGCGGGAGCGATAAGTTGGATTAGGTACGCTGGCACGAGTTGATTTTGATTGAGTTGATTTTTAAATACGCCTTTTAAAGGTAAATCTATAGCAAAATTTTTATATTTGGCACTTTAATTGTCAGTCCTAAACCTGAAAAAGTATGGAGGGAAATCTAAAATGTTTGAATCAATAATCTTCAAACTCCTCTAAATTACTTTTCCTGCATAGAAACATGTAAAAAAAGGGAAAATTGTATAACAAAAAAGAATATTATAAATAGAGTTAATTTTAAACACGTCTTTTAAAGGGAAAAATATACGTAAGCCTGAAATCGTTCATTATTCAAAACAATCCACTGAGACAGTTAGTGCAAGTGAACTATTGAACTAACTGATTCAAGTGATTCACTCAAACTCACGGAGCCAAACGAGTCAAATGAACTGTGGAACTAACTGACTCAAGTGACTCACGGAGCCAAACGATTCACCGGAACTATGGAACTAAGTGAACTAAATGAACTAAATGAACTAATAAAAGGACTTAGTTCAGTTTGCGGAGTGAGTTTTAGTGAACTAACTCCCAAAGCTGAACTATTTTGCCCAAGTCTACTGTATACTGCGGCGCGGTGACAGTACCTACAACATTTCCCTAGATTCTAAAAATATAGGATAAGAATTTCATCTATGTTTTTATAAAGATCAGTAAACATTGTATGTTGAAGAGGGACATCTGTCCTAGCACACTGATGGGCCTGTGCGACCTAGAGGTCCAGCCTCTCACTTACATTTGCATTTCACTAATGAAAACAGGAGTTAGGTCGAATTAAATTGCGTTGAGTAAAATAACAATTCTTATGAAATATTTTAGTATTTCCTAAAATTTCGTATTGCTAGAACTTGGAGTTCGTATCTTTTTCCCTTTTTTCTATAATTCTTCTGGCTATGGCTATCGTAACCTTTTATTACCTTCTTCTTCTTCGAGTCGATTACTAGTTTTACTGCTATCCATTATATGACCAGTCCAAAATTAGGCGACTCTGACGGCCTCCAAAGTCGTCTTTTTCAGACCCTCAGTTATGCAGATATTGGGGCAGATGAGCGGTGTGCTTGTTTGATATCCTGATAGTACTTACATATAAATATATATTATGTTATACGTTTTCAACTTCTAAAAATGGTGAAGTTTCGTTTTAACGCGACGCCCGCGCCAGTCCAGTTCCTATCCACCTTACAGAAATCTAAGAAAACGAACTCGAAACTTAAAACTCGGGTCGGTTATGAGCCATTTCATAAAATATAACATTTTCAAAACCAGGTAGTCTTTATTTTACTGTGCAGACGTGTCTGCAGCATTTACTGTGAAAATCTGAGGCACCGCAAAGCATTTAAATTTTCTTCTAAGTAGGCAATAACTGTAGTATAGGTGGATGTATTTTTCTTTTCTTTCTTTCATGATTTGGTCTCACATTGAGTACCTATAAAATACTTATTGAAAGGAGAGACAGACTGCTTTGTTAACAAATCAATTTAAATCAAAATCTTTCCCTTACTGGTACTACTACTAACTACCTCCCTGTAAAAACAGAAAAAAAATTATGGCATGGATCCATTCATGCGCGAGTCTTACACGCACTTGGCCGGTTTTAGTATTTTCAAGTCTGTTCAGTTTTTTTTGTTAAAATTGTAATTAATTACGAACAAAGTTACATCTCTGTACACTTCCGCACAAATTAATAGGTTGTCTAGTAACCCGGCGAGTGTTCCGAAGCTACGATCCTGTCCCATTCAACGGAGTTTGAAGTGAAAAACCCCAATTTGTTTAATAACAAGGGGAAATGTGAAAAGGCCAATCAACTTGATTGATTTTGTAAATCACGTCTGAACAAATTGGAGTTGAAATAGACATTGTTGAATACACGTTCGGTATTATTTTACGGCTGTTATTTGTTGTTGCTTTTATAATTAGGTACTTATTCCTGAAATATTCCTGTTAGGGAAATTTTATTTTGTATAAAAAAAAAATCGTAGATTGACGATTTATCATGATCTTTTCTACAGTTCGCCCTCCTTGTTGCTTCTTACCTTAAAATAGTTTTTATTTTTCAATCAATCAATTAGCATATTGCTGCCCACTGTTGGACATGGGCAATGGGCATCTCTACTTTCTTTTTAAGATGATATAATTATATACTTTGCTATCATTATCATCTCCTTACTTTTGTTGAGATTTGGAATTAATTGTGAACTGGGGTCGTCGGCACAACATGTCATTCTCTTCCATACATTCCTGTCAGATGTCATTTGCTCAGCCACTCCCTTTTTTGCCATAATATATCTTCTTTCACACAATACATCCATCTTTTCTTGGGTCGACCTCTGCTTCTAAAGCCCTGAACAATCATACTTTGAATCTTTCTTTATATAGAAATAAGCAAATTATACAAAAATATTTGTAATAAACATTGAGATTGTCATGGTCGAATTCTAATAACCCTATTTTTTTTAATCTTTTATCAAAGTTTTAAGCGTTATCTAAAATATCCTGGGATAAATTCTCCGTGAAGGCTTTATAACGATACGTCGTTGGTTTTAAATTTCGAACGAACATGTTCCATATTCCGTCTCATCCGTCTGTTCCTGTTCCTCAGTACCGATTTGTCTGACGGGGAGAGTGCACGCCCGATGCTTTCAAGTTTCGCGCCAAAATGTACGCGAGAGGTACGGCCGCGTTCTTTATTTTGAATATGTTTCGAACAGTTATAATTCATTATTTTTAATACTTTATTAAATCAATACCTACGTATTAAATAATTGCTCTTAAGTTTGAATTCTAATTACTAATTAATGTTTAAATTACACGAAAACACCTCCAAATCTCTACTTTTTTATGTGTTTGATTTTGATTTTGTTTTTTCTCACAATCGAACTTTTTTATTTTCAGTTGTAACGTTGGTGCTAATTCTCGCTTTCATAGACTTTATTCGGTGCTATGGTAAGTTTCTCTTTATTTTTAATTTTTATAGTTCTTATTTGTCTATAGATAACGTGTGTATGCATATAAAACAATATATACTTACATAAGGAAATTCGTGGAAGTTTATATGCAGTTAAAAAAATTGTGGCACTGCAGCATTAACTAACGTTCATCGAGATTACAACAAAATTCACTTAAAAGATGTCACATGTGACGTGAATTATCACAATAATATTTATGAAAACCACAGACTATACGTATAGAATTTAATGGCTATATCTTTTTATTGTTTTGCGACATCTGATAGATGTGACGTTAGGTAACAATGCGTGTTCGAATTTTTCCTCACTCAAAATTTTTTATGATTACTACTCAACGCGCCTGAAGGTTTCACTTTAAAAATATAAACATGATTTACTATGGATATATTCGCGTAAATTTCCAAAATATGTATAATTTCATAACCAATACCAAACATACGAAAAAAAGAAAACTAAAAACGAAACCAACAAATATGGTAATTATCCCGTAATACGGTACTAAAATAACTGAAGATTTTATCTACCTTAGAAATTGGTATCTACTAGTAAAATAGATAAAAGTGTTACTAATCAGGCCACTGAACCATTAATTATTTTAATGAACAACAGCACAGAATACTTATTATGTAAGTACTTAGTACTTATAACCGCGGTAGCCTAGTGATATGGGTAATGGACTGCTGAGACGGGTTCGATCCCAGGTGTACCATGGCACACACCAATGACTTTTCGATGCTTTTCGAAGTTATGTGTGTATATATCGCAGGTTTACAAGTGCCCGGTTAATGGCAATAGGCTCGCCTTGGGACCTAAATATAAACTGGCGTAATGTGGGTGCTAGCACCTCTGCCTACCCCTTCGAGGATATAGGCGTGAGTTTATGTTATGTTATGTCTATCAGTAAGGCAGTGTCACTGGTGAGTTACCTTAAAACTGCCGCTCTAGGATCTCAAATGCAAAAAAAAACTACTGAAATCGCAGTGGTATTTCCAGAGATTATGTCGTTTAAACAAATAAAAAAATTAAACGCGAAGTCTACAGTATTACGTGTGAAATGATGTGTTGAAAATATTGGACAATAAAAGTGCAACTGAGTGGAAAGAATTTAAAAGACTTCATTACAATAGCGAATGTAAAATATCGACGGATAATATTTTGGAGACCGGTTTTACAGATTGCTCATAGACTAGCGTATTTATAAATGGACGGCAAGGGTCTTGGTCTAAAGTCACGAGAGAAGCAAGGCCTTGACGCGAGGGTATTATTCTGATATATTATATGGTTGGTAAGGTTGAGCTTCTCCACTACTGTAGCACCCTGTGCTATCCTCAAAAAAACAGCCCAAAACGCGTACTATACTTGCACGTTTTTGAGCGAGTAGGGCTTAGACGTCACCCGCATACGGTGCAGAATATTCCCCTTCGGCCGTGTACGTAATTGTAGTTTCGTAATTGATTTCGAAGTAAGAATAATTATTCTTTGTACGAAACTGATTTCGAACAGCCATCAAGAACCAAACGATTCGGTCAGTCTTTCCTTTGCCGCACCATTAAGTTTTGGAATTTCTTAAAAGCACACGTGTTTCCTTATTCTTACACTGGTCCTTTAAGCGTGAAAAAGCATCTGAGTTGAGCGAACTATTGCAACACTGTACGTGTTTGTAATAGTAACCCTCTTTCTTAAGCTTACTATCAGGCGAGGTGAAGTCAAATTTACGTGCATTATTGAAAAAAAATGGGTCCATAACTCTAGCCCATACCTATACCTACCCATATTCAAAATCGCGCAGCATAATTCTCTGCTTTCGGATATTCGAAAACGTAATTCAAGCTTCGCCTCTTCCGATCAGGAAAGTAATTGGGTGTTCCATTCAAAGGAGTTCAAATCTGTATAGGATGTCTCGCTTATATACAAATTCGGGAGCGTAGAATGACAGCAAGCCTTTGCGTCCGACGGCGAGACTATCCGACCGTAACGATTCCATTTCCAAACGATTAATCGCACTTCGCCGATTGATTTCGGTGCTTTGCGCGAATAAATTTTGCTTTAAATTTATCGCGAGATATTTACCTGCTGTTGAATGTTTTGCTTTCAAGTTATTTGGACTAAGATCTAAGACTGTGTGTAAGAAAATCCCATTTTAATCCATAATATTTTTTTATACCACTAGTGGACAGTGGTTACCGTGGTCTATGGATATTTGGAACACTGAGCGTCACAGTCGCCGAAAGAGGTCATCTCGAAAGAGACGGACCCGGGTCGGCCGGGGTGCGAGGGATATGTTCGCTACTATCTCACCTCCGGCACTCTGGCTGAATGTGCGTTTTAGTTGGTTCGAGTCCGACATAACCTCTCTCACCGGCTCCGGTGGTATTGGTACCCGTGGGGATTTCGCGCACGAAAAAAAGGGGCGTCACAGTCGTGCTGCTATAGAAATCTTCTAACGCTCTTCTTGAAGAACCCCATATTGTAGTCGCTTGGAAAATTGCAGTTTCAGACTATCCACCTCAGTATTATTGGATATTTTGTTTCAAGTTTCAATACTGATTGGTTTATATTATAATTAATAATACTTAATATTTTCGGACTGCGATAGCTGTTAGGTATTTAACTATATATTGTTATGTTTTTCTAAGGATTTACATAATAATTTTTTGATAGAAATTAGACTGCCTGATGTAGGTATGCGTTTTTTTGGTAAGGAACGTCTATGACACCTTGACGTCCTATTTCTTCGTGGTACTATCACAAGTAATCTGGATACACGCCTTTTTGTAGATTATTAGGGCATAGAAAAAAAGAAAACAGAATTTAATTAAAATCATTTGACTAGCCAAATTCAACGAGTGTGTTCAATACAGTCAAATATTGAACGATTCTTGTCAAATTTACTTTTAAACTAGTGTAATCGTTTGATTTCATCAATGACCTGGCTACTTTAACAATTGACAGCTATTATGCAAGATTACTTGTTCAAAAAAACGAAGAAAAAAAAAATAAGGAATAAACTTTCTATTTCAAACGTCCGTGTTTCGGAATTCTCCAGTGAAAAAAAAACAACCTGAATATCATAGGCTTAGTTAGAAGATACTTAACAAGGTTAAAAAACGAGTATCACGATGTTAAGCTTGTTAGGCCCTGAGAGGATTGTCCGGGGCTCATCACCCAGATTCAAAATAAATTTCTACGAAAGGTCGGATTTGGACGGCTTTGATTTTATTTACGCACAATTCGTAGTTGCCCCAGGCCTGATATCTACATGCTTGAATTTCAAATGGATTACATTGGTATGGACAATGGTTTTGTGTATAGTTTCGATTTTATAAAAGATAAAAATGCGGTTGAAAATATTTATTCACGTTTATTTTTTGCAAATTCTTTCATTCATTCACTAAAATATTCCATCAAGAACCAAGCGGTTAGGGGAGTCTTTCCTTTCCACCATTAAGTTTTGAAATTCCTTAACAGCTTACGTGTTTCCTTCTTCCTAAATTTTTGACCCGTTTCCGTTCCGTTTTCTAACCCGTTCATTTTGAAAAAAGAAACATATCCTTTATTATTAGGTACACCAATCTTTAATAGCAATACTATCGTATGGTAATATATAGGTGTGTTTTTATTCATAATAAATGGGTTCGATTCACAGCTAAAATTATTAATTTTTCAAAAATCTAATAATGAGGTTTTAAGTTTCATCAAAATCGGCCTCTTGACAATATATATGAGCATTTTTCGCTATTCCTTAAATTTTCGGATTTGGCCATTCAATCCCTTTTGATAAATTCATTCTGTATGTATTCATTCTGTATGTAGGCCTTCCTAAAATACATGTAGATTCGTAATCACAGTAATTTATAACGCATGTGCCATCCATGAATTATTTAATTAGTTTGTAGTCCTCTTGTCAGGCACAACGCGTCGATACGCACGGGTTGAATTTAAACAACTTGCGTTATCCGGAACGTTGTGTGATTATTTATTATTAACGTATGTGCCTATCTTTGGTAATTGGACTTGTTCAAAGTTTTAATTAGTCATATTGAAGCTATTATAAGTATTTAAAAAATCATGGACTGCTGAATTGGGAAGAGAGATACCTTAGCGTCCTACCTCTTTAAAATTTCACAGTTTTATGTGAAAACACCGGCTATAAACTGTCAGAATAGCCATATTTGATTGAATTTTATTTTCTACACTATAATGATAATAATAATTATGAGACATTACTGACAAACCATTTTGACACTATTTTGACATCGAATTATTATTTTATATATTAAAGGTGCATACTATTTTGACATCAATTTATTTCTGACTAGTGTTAACATTTCTTCATAGGCATATTTTACTGCGAGAGATTTATGTCTTGTATAAGGTCAAATAATCGGTTGTAAAGTTGGTTCGAGTCGGATATAACTTCTCTCACCGGTTTCGGTGGGATTGGAGTCTCGGGTTCGATCCCAGGTTTCACCATGTCACTAGTGTGTAGTGACTTCGATGCTTTTCGAAATTATGCAGGTTTATAAGTGTCTGGTCCATTAATGGCAATAGGCTCGCCACCTATTACATTGGGACCTAAACATAAACTGGCGAAATGTGGGTGCTAGCACCTCTGCCTACCTTCGGGGATATAGGTGTGAGTGTATGTTTATGTGTTATTTATAGCAGTACACACACAAGAAATCAATTAAACACCGCTATCAAATTTTGAAATTCTCATTCAAAGGACTATATCCAAAACTGGCCTTCCATGGACACGATGTACGCAAATGTAGCTATTGATCAATAATCATGTTTAATTTTTAACGAACTAATAATGATTTCTTGGAGTATCAAGATACATCTTTAAATAATTAGTATTTACTCAATTAGCTTCCTGAAATATATATTACTTTACTCTTGGAACCATCTTTCTCTTTTCCCTAATGCTAAAATGTTGCCAGTTATACTAAAGAACATAATCGATTTTTGATTTGAGACATATGATTATATCGATACAGAGTAAATGTATGGGACACCAGAATTTCATAACGAATTTATAGATTGACTTGATATAAGTATTGATTTGAAACCTATGACTAATTGATACTTAAAAAAAAACTAAATGATATTGAGTACGCGTCGACTGTGACTCGAATGCGAACGTGAACTGATTCGATGTGATAACTGGTGAAGGATTTTCATATTATAATAGCCTTCCGCTCGCATTGAAGTCGGTTCTCCTCAACGATCAAACATAAGATTTTTAAGAATGACTACGAAAACGTACAGATATGTCAGTAATTAAGTATTATACTCGGTTAATAATAGGCTTATTTATTTAAGTATTGATTAGACCTCATGCACGAGTAAGTAGGAATATAGGCGGGCTTAATATTATAGGTATACTCTACAGTCAACCTAAGCTAAATAGTGAATGTAATAATAAATATTACTTAAGTAAATAAATAGTTGCCAGGACAAAATAAGACATAACTAAAATATAAAATAGGCATTCGTTCGACATTGATATCACTATTTCGCTTATATCACCGGTTTTCAAGCGATAGCAATCACTAGAAGTATTATTTAGAAGTATTTGATCGCTAGAAACTTTTTTTATTAGAAATGACTTCCTTTTTAACAAAGCGGTTTTTGGGTTCATCACAGATCCATAACCAAACATGCAAACATACAGGAATATAAAAAAGTTCAGTATCGTTAATATAATGTTTTTTAATACCGCCAATGATCAGTAGATTGGAGATATTTATTGTGTAATAGTAGAATGATATAGATACGAAAAAGTAGTCTAATATGGTCTCGTCTTTGATCATTGTTTTATAATTATGGAATTCAAACTGTTTCTACACGATTCATAATCGAACTTATTTCAATCGATTGAGTTTGTGTTTGTATATGGCAACTGGAAAGAAATCCGTAATAAAAATGTCATGCGCTTGTCATCTTGATTTGTAAATACATTATTCTATTTCTCGTGAAAGCCGATTTTATTCTATTTGTATTGGAAAATGCACTCGGATAAATCTTTCATCACCGAGCCTGGCGAGCCTACTGACTTTGAATCCGTTCATAACGATAATACTGGCATGATTAAGGGAACAGATCCCACGATGAGACAATGTGTGAATTGTGGCTTCGACTTATCCCAAAGACGAAGACATGACCTCCGTTCGCAAGAGTTGGCATCTGTTAAAGGGCAATAGATTGCACCGCAAGTGCTATGTAAAATGTTTTCTGCTGTAATTGTATTGTCAGACGAAGAACAGTAAGTAGGTTGCTGCGCTCTTGTCATGACAATAATTTGGTTTTTGAGCTGGGCACGGTACCAAGATAATGTAAATCCACATGCCTAATGCCTGGGTAATGTTTTAATAACTTATGAATCCGAATAATAAAGAAATAATGAATACAGCTAATGTTAAATTATCAAAAATTGACTAAATGCTATGGTCAATATATAATATGAATGATGAATTCTGATACAACCATATGATGTTTTTTTATTTCTTACTAGTATGAACTACCAAACCTGTATCATATTTGCCCAATTATTATCTGTCCATATCAGGCCAAGTGCTTATACTAGTTGGACACTGTCCTTTACAATGCGGTCTGCGTGAATACACTACACAAATGTGACCATTATTTATGAAGATAAATTCGACGACAGATAGAAACGCAATATGGCAGGCGATCCGGACGCAATCCAATCGTTCATGTATTGCTCGGCAGTGATTAATACGTGCGGTTTGTTACTCATAGGATCTTATTCAGCTTGACTAACTGTATCGTAACTATATACGTTCGTATTAGCCGGAACGTTTTGTTTAATGCTAATTTATTTTAACTGGATTATTTCCACTGAACCATCATTTTCGTGAAATATCGAAAATAGAAACTACGTCATCGTCAAATGCATAAAAATCAATGATATAATTTATCCAAGCCTTGACACTATCCCAGAACCCTAATTTTACTAATTGTCAGCCCACTGAGATGCATTTGAATTTTAGACTTTACTGATGTGCTTTTAAAGTATTAATTATTTAAATTACACCGTGTACAGTGAATAAAACGATGCAATAAACTCTTTTTTAGTTAATTTTGAACTTATTTTATACTGATAAAGCTGTAAATTGAACGGCAGTGTTTGTAATCTCAGAGGTTTGACAGTGAATACCAAATAGCAGAATCGGGGCCCAGGTCATCCGAAGGGTGTCTTAAGAATCGACTATCGGAAAACGTAGATGACATCACGAGAGAAAGAAAGCTCGAAATAAAATCCTATACTAAACTGTCTGGCCAGCGTGGAAACAGCAGGCCAAAGTCTACTACTACTAAGATTGGGAGAGGCCTATGTCCAACAGTGCACTGCGATAGGCTAACTGATACACTATTGCAGATGTTGTGAAGGCCTAACATTGGTCTTACTGTATTCACATCACGTTACGATTACGTTTAAAACCCATTCAGTCAAGTAGAATAATTCCATTGTTCTGAAAGCTTGGAAATAAGTATCTCAAAGCATTCCTACTTAACTGGAATTAGTAAGACTAACTCTAGTTAAGTAGGAGTTACATTACAACACATTGTAGCTCCTACAGTAGGTACGAGTAGATCAACTTGAAAGTCGAAGTGAGGAGTACCGGGAATAATTTATTGGTATGCCAAACTTGTCATGAGAGCACGAGTTTGTCGTGCCGACTGTCGAGACTCACAGTCTGTGTAGAGATACATAAAGGTTCTATATAGGTGTTCTATGTAGATGTTCTATATAGATGTTCTATACAGGGTGTAACGGAAACACTCCCAAAGCCGAAGACCCCTGGTAGTACTCTTGGTACAGAACGTATTCGCATGAAAAAAATTACGGCAAAGTAATTTTTTTTTTTTTTATGTTGTGTACCATGAGTACTACCAGGGGCCTTCGGCTTCGGGAGTGTTCCCCTTACATCCTGTATAGAGGTTCTATATTGAGGTTCCACATAGAGACTCGTATCTTTCGTATCTTCGTGTCTTATTCTACGGTTTCATTGGAGCATATGATTAGCGCCAATATAATTTAGCGTTTATTTTTGAAATGGGTTAGCAAGGGCAAGTATCTTAAAGGTTAAAATTACAGCAAAACATCCTTCCATGACATATTCGTACAGTCAGCAAGAAAAATACGCCAATAGCAGCAATAGTTCTCATTTCATGTGGGTATTAAAAGACTCTATAAAACCATTTAATTCTGCGATTCGGTGATTTCTGTCTATATTCGTGCACTAGTAATGACAAAAATCGCTGTGAATTTTCGACATACATTTTATAAGGAAAAAAAACAACCAACCAACCAACCAAAATTTGTATTTCTCGCCAAATAAAATTATTGCGCCCTGCGGCGGCGTTATAATACTTTTGGAATTGCCAAAAGTTTCTTGCTGTACGATTTATCCAAAATCTGTGATGCATTTCTGAATATCTCAAAACCTTATCGATAGTCTCCTAAGAAAGGCAGTTATATAACTCTAAAGGCAGTCCACTGCTGGACATAGGCCTCTCTTATGACACGTCACTCAGTCCGGTCTTCGGCTGTCTTCCTCCACTCTCCACCAGCGCCAGCTAGCCGCAGGGCGTTCTACACTATGTTTGCCGGTTCTTTTGGGCTAACACTTTTAAAGTGCACTAGGAATATTAAACACCTACTACGTTTAGCTAATCCGTAGGTATACTCACTTATACCATGTTACTGAAGTTTGCCGATGGTAAATTTGCAAAGTAAGTAGTTTGCAAACTGCTTACGACGTCATAGACAAGTTATTAAGTTTGCTAGTAGGTTTTATTCAGAGGCAGATAGAAGATATAAATGTTTATAGGGTATATAGGCCGGTTATTTGTAAACTTGAGTTCTCTACTGTTCTCAATGTGTTTTCTTCTTTTTAATACGTTGATACCTTCATGGTTAAGGAGTCCACCTTGCGAATGAGAGGTCCCGGTTAAAACCGAATGGTTTATTTTTCGTGCGTTGAAGAGGTTATGTCGGACTCGAACCGACCAAAACGCACGCCATCTTTGGGTCTTTAGTTGCCGGAGGTGAGATAGTAGTCAACATGTCCCTCGCACTCCGGCAGACCCAGGGCCGTCTCTTTCAAGATGACCCCGTCGGGTGTAGGGACCACGGTGTCCCCGTCTAGTCCCAGGGTATGGGGAGGCGCACTTTGCGCCGCGGCCGCGGCCTGCTTCTGGGGTGACAGGCGGTTCTACCCGTCACCCCCAGGCCTCGGTTCGAACCCTGGCCATCGCTAATGAGAATATTAAATTAATCAAACTCATTAAAATAAACAAATTAATTAAAAACAATGCAAGATACCTACCTGAAGTAATCAAAATTAGGCTTCCTATTTCTAAACATAACATAAGGTTTAATTCAGACCTTATTAGTCTAAAACAAGGTCTAATTTGGTCAGCAATTCTGTCTCCTCAAATGAGAGTCCCCGCCTACTAATCATTAATGTATTTCAAATACATGTAATCATTTTTAATAGTAACAGTAGGGATATTGTGAGGAGCAAGACCCGTTATTACATCTCACTACTAATAGTATGTTCCCTGACCTTTTAAACAAAGTTTAGACATTATTAATCATGCTTTATACCTATTAATTTGTCAAAGACAGTTACATTATAGTGTTTCATAAAATATATTCAAATTATTCGTTGTTACTTTAATATTTAATTATAGGGCTTTGAACTAATTAGCTTATTAGGTCACATTACAATCTAGCATTTGAGATCCACTATGCGGTTTTAGTCGGTTGAAGTAAATATTTGCCACACATAAAGGGTAGACAAAGTCGGTTTCATAATATCATCATCATACTCACTTTAAAATTTTCGCGTTGCATGATTCGCGTTTGCCTGTATGCATTGCTGAGAGACGAGGTCTCAGGTTAGATCCCAGGTTTTACCATGGCACACACCAATGACATTTCGATGCTTTTTGAAGTTATGTGTGTATTTATCGCAGGTTTATAAGTGCCCGGTTAATGTCAATAGGATTGCCATTGGGACCAAAAATAAACTGGCGAAATGTGGGTGCTAGCACCTCTGCCTACCCCTTCGGGGATATAGGCGTGAGTTTATGTATGTATATAAATATTTCAGTATGTTAAAAACATTTGAATTCGACAATTACTATTACCAACAGAATAGCACCAATTCTCTTTTGTCCACAGCTCAATCAATTATCGTCATATTTCCCGTAGAGGCGTTATTCGGACAAATTCATGAAAGCTTAATCACACGCGTTTGTATAACGGAGTGACGCGATTGGAGATAAATACGTGCAAACGCATGCTATCCCGTGCGGACCACTGCACGCAATCGAATGTTAATTGTTCGATATGATTACAGTGTAGGATTATTGTAATTCTCTGTTTACAGGAACACTTTACTCTTATTTGTCTGTATAGTATTACATTTCTGTGACATGATCGTGTATCAATTAGTTGGAGCGAATTCACAGACAAAAAAACTACCCAAATCAAATTTGTAAGAAATTTATCCCTATATATAATTATTGGGAAATGGTTACATGGCCTATGGACGTCAATATCAGGTGTATTACAATCGTGCTACCGAGCCTGTAAACGGGAATGGGAGAAGAAGGGGGAGGAGATGGTAGAAAGGGAGGGGGAGAGGGAAGTATTTTTTATGTCAATATGTCGTGTACCTTCGGGCTTCAGGACCGTTTCCGCAACACCCAGTAAAACATGTATTATAGGTGATGTACCGATTAGTCTTAGAAGGAATTGTTTGGGTGACCTCAGCCGTGTGTTTTTGGATGGGAAACAAGGCAGCAGAATTACAATGGAAAAACTAATCGGAACAATCACCATGGTAGAAGTGAAGTTCCTCGAAGAGAAACAGAAAAGCCCAATAACACTGCCTGACTCAGAAATTGCGCTCAGAACTTTGCGATAATAATTCGAACCCAGCAATTTCGATTTGAATTCGTATAATTACGTAGGTACGTTCCTTTGTTAAACAGTTTTGGAAATATAATATTTATCTAGTTTGAAATTCCAAAGAAAAGAACCTTGTTTGTTCGGATAAATAATATCAATTCAAGATCTATCCTTACTCGAAACAGAAACACGTTTCGCAAATGCGATCGTCCGTATCTACAACTACTTTGTTTATCAAAGGTGTATTTATTGTAACATATTCCCGGAATTTATTGATAGAATACTTGCTAACTCAGGGGACAAAGTAACCCTTTTGTAAGCTTTTGTAGGGTAGTCTCAATATTTTTGCACGGAGCGTGTGGAGGAACGGGAAGTGACGTTTCGTTCTGCGCACCATCTTTCTTTTATATCGCGATGCACATTATTCGACTTTTGATTTGCTTATTTCGCGCCGGTTTGGTTTTCGTGCCGGGTTCGTTAGTTATCGTGTTAGACAATTTTTATTTATTATTGGTTTTAGCGGGATTTGATCGCCTTGTGTAACTGTAAATGTTTCTATGCATGAATATGTCTATTTGCATTGGTTTGGATGTTTCCGTGCCAAAATGGTAAATCATCCATCGGTCATCAGCCATTCATATAAAGTTCTGTTTCTGTCAAAGTAAGGCTGTTCTAATAAACTGAACTTTCGTCAACCATGCCAACAATCCCGCGCAATCCGCCATCTTACCCAAGCCACAGATTACCTAATAATAGCTACCTACCTTTTTAAGAGTTGTTGATTGGTTATTGTGAAACGGCAACTCCAGTTGCCTAATGTAAGTGAGACAAAATAACCCGCTAAGAAGTAGGTCCGAAAACTGGAAGTGGACATCCTTCAGAATAAATTGAGCAGTAAAATTGAAATCGTTGCCTTCCAGGAATTTTAGTGCGGCCTCAATCCCTAGATGCCGTGGAATCTGTGCGATGTGGTACAGAATTATTGATGTCTCTCCCAGTGCTATCGCACCCTATACAGTTCGGTCGTTCGAAGTTTTTTGTGCTTTGTTTTATGCGCTATTCGGTGATAGACATTCGACAGGTAGACATTTTTGTACGATCTTTTATGCTGTTAGAAAGACGCTTCTTGCATATTGGGATTTGATTTGTGAAACATCTGAAAGCATGTTGAATTAGCAGGGTCTTCGACGTCCAGATAAGAAGATATTGTTTAGGCAGCTACTGATTTAGGAGTTCGTGTCAAATTCCGTGCCGCTCGGCCTGTGGTCAGCCCATAAAGTTATCCTTAAAGGTATAAAGTGTGCGAATAACATACGAATCTTTACACAAAACCTGGGCGTAAGAAAGTGACAGAATATTATGTACCGCGAAACATTTTTTTATAAATCATTATCAGCTGTGACAGTACAGGAGGGGACGTAGTAAGTCTTCCCGAAGGGCGAAACCGATGCTCGGGCCCTCTCAGTGAGTAGCGGCGCTGCCGTGAAACAAATTACTACACCACAATGGCAACTCCAAAATGCCATCGATTCAACAGAAGAAGCTTTGACAGTAATAGATATTACAGTGATGTCAAAGTCTTTACACTAAAGTGACAAATCACGGTCACTGACCTTTAAAATTCGGTAACGTGAGGAGATTGATTTCCTCTATCGCGTGTCTTTGTGCCTCTAATTAAAACTATACCACCTTCAATAATATTTAAAGTATTTTTTTTGTCAAATTTCGACCACTAGACGACCACTAGTTATAAACATAGTCGCGATTCATATTAAAAGACTTTAAAACACTTTTATCTACCTTAATAACATCAGTTTCCAGTCCTAACGATAGTATTTCCGTCTGATATTGAAATGCGAAGCGCTTGGTCTAAGTACTGAAAATGAATAATTTGAACAGCGAGAAACTGAATACAAATTAAAGGACTCAAACGTCGTCGTCCTAATTAATTTTGAAAAGACCTGCGTTTGCTAGCTTTTTGTTTGGCTATTTGAGTTTTCGTTATGAGATTCTCTGTAAACAGTTTATAAAAAGTGCTTGGTTGTGGCTAATTGAAATCATCTGAGAATTATTTTGTGCGTTGTTCTCTTAGAGTATACATTAAGCTATAGAGTGCGGGTTTACTCCTGGTCTGTAGTATCCATTGTTAGTAGGTTTTTTGAGATCGATAGTTGAGAAAGGGCATTTTGCTAATGTGTCATATTGCTACAGCATTTCATTTTGAAAATGTGGCATTGTGCGCCTAATCCAGTATAACACATTTATGGTGACGCTACAGATTCTATCGATAGCTGGATTTATGAATCAGTAAAGTGAATATTTGACATGAATACGTCGAATAAAGTATGTATCTTTTGAAGTATATATACATTATTCGTAGCGTGAATACATCTTTGAAATTCTGGAGGAACAGAAGCAAAACAAACGAAAGATAATTGAAAACAAAATCGGGGTACTCAGTCTGAGATTGCAGCTACTCTCGTATAGGGTATTGCTTTGCTACTGATCGAGTTAGTCAAGAATCTTCGGTACTGTTTATACTTAGTAAGGAGCGCTCTATAGCTTGCTAATGTATAATCTAAGTTGCTCCCTATGGCGTAGCAATAAAAACATGTTATTGGCGAAATGCAGATGTTCACACACATCGACTCCTTCATTCTTTATTTGTATTAGATATATCAGAAGATAAAAAACGCAGCTGTGTTATACTATCGCAATGTGTGTAATAAGACTTCTGACAACACATGTACGTTGAGACTTTCGCTCAGTGAGCGTAGTATGCGCACAATGTTATGGGTTCGATCCCCTCACACAGGGCAAAAATTTGTGTGATCCACAAATATTTGTTTTGAGTCTGGGTGTACTTTGTGTCCGTTAGTTGTATGTTTGTAAAGTCCCCAGCAATACAGGGCTAGTTCCCAAATGCGTTAAGCTGAAGGCAAAGTGTCATGAAAGAGGGTCACCATTGCAAACACGTTCAGTGCTACAATGGTGGCGCACAGCTTGACGGCTTCATCAAATGCTTTATTTGTAAAAGTTGAAAACTTTTGTCACTAACTGTACATTATTACGAATATGCCTTGACGTAGGTACATAGCACAGTTGACAAACAACAGTCGGGAGCCTCTCCCAGTAGGTTTGGATGGAAACTCGTCCATTCACTGTGACTGTACACGAATTATTGATGGCCCTGCATTCTATTTGCGCCTTCTCGTCGCGAAAGTGTGATGAAAACACAAATATAACGTTGTTGATGGTAAGCAATTTCCCAGCGGTGTCTATCGCTGTGAGAATTTTCACGTGTTCGATAGCGAACGAGTACCATAGAGAACTGTGATTTGTGTGATGTAAATCAGCGAAGTATAGAATGTACAGTCACTATCAGAAGTCATTGAACACTAACACCTAAAAAATGAAGTTATTCGAATTTTGTTTTTTTTATATAGAATATTGCAAACGTATCCGATTTACAACGTCTACAATAGCTTTAATTAGGGGTGTCTGGTTTTACATCACGGCGAAAAGTGATCATTATAATGCATCAGAACCTCGAGAGATGCGTAGATGTTTTCAAAACACACAAGTATAGTATTCTTAATAAATAAATCAAAACAGCAAAGCAAAGCAAAATAATGCAAAATTGTATGCTGTATTTTTTTTTTAACTGAAATTACTAATATGCAGCCTAACCCTGGAGGGGTTCCTAAGCTCAATGACTTTTATTATGAGTGGGTTCACATCGCTAGTGTAATGGCCAGGATTCTAACCCGGGACCTCACAATTGCAAGGCTGGCTATTTATCCACTAAGCTACCGACGCTTAATTAGTTGTAATTTATCTGTTTGTGGGTAGCATTATATAAGATAAGATGGTTGGAGGGCTTCCAACTCAAAAGTACAGATGTAACCCCGGAGAATTAACTTCGCGAAATGACAAGGAATGTTAAACATAATATATTAGATGTATTACGTGAGAGGGTACTTACTTACAGCATAACAGTATCCTCATTTATTAAAAAAAAATTCGGCCCAATAGAAATTACAAATAATAATTAAAGTTTTCCTTCAGTGATTCGTCTTATTGATTTTTGTTTCTTCATTTTATACAAAACTAGCTGTTGCTCGCGGCTCCGCCCGCGTGGATGTCGATTATCGCGTTGTACGACTCTACTCGATTCACTACTTGCCTCTCTATACTACTTTTCCTTGCTGCCATGACAACGGAAATTGTTAGCGATATTAGCGCCAATGTATAGAAATTTACCGGATCAATTGAGATTTATGATTATTACTCCGCTCCCTTGTATGGTAGCGTGATGATATATAGCCTATGGTACTATTGTTTAAATCGGCCCAGTACTTTTTGAGCCTATTCATTACAAACATACAAACATACAAAAATAGGTACAAATCTTTCCTCTTCATAATATTAGTATAGATTTGTATGAAGTAACGTCGGCAAGGAAAATGTATAAAATAATATTGCCGAGTGGTAATAAGAATAGTATTATTTTAAAGAAGACTGGTGTCGCAGTTTTAATGTGCGAATTTTTTATTTTTATTTATGGCACGTCAATTTGACAACACCCGTCTGATTGTAAGGCGATCTCAAGGCGAACCCTAAGAAAAGAAGGTCACCATTACAAACAGGTAAAATGCTACAATGGTGGCACTCAGCCCTGACGACTCTGAAACGGTTCACCAACAGTCGATTGGTCCATGAACCGTTGGTCAACATTATCTTTAAACCATAAACTTTTCGTCCAATGAACTTTTCATCCACGAACGTTTCGCCAGCATTACTCTATGTCAATGAATGCTTAACCAACAGAATGTTTTGAGCAATAACTTTTCACCCAGAGAACAATTGGCCCATAGACTGTTCTCCAAGAGAATGGTAAGCCAGTGAGCGTTAAGTAATCTCTACAAGCAAAAATAGCCTAGGGATATGACCGTTGGACTACCAAGTCACAGGTCGTAGGTTTAATGTCTTTTTTATATTCATGGCATTAGTGCAATACAATGCAACTATTATTGCTTGTAGAGATTACTTGATGCTCACTGACTTACCGTTCTCTTGGGGAACAGTCTATGGGCCAATTGTTCTCTGGGTGAAAAGTTATTGCTCAAAACATTCTGTTGGTTAAGCATTCATTGACATAGAGTAATGCTGGCGAAACGTTCGTGGATGAAAAGTTCATTGGACGAAAAGTTTATGGTTTAAAGATAATGTTGACCAACGGTTCATGGACCAATCGACTGTTGGTGAACCGTTTCAGAGTCCAGCCTGACGGCCTCATCAGATGCTTTTTCACGCCCCGCTTAAATCACCCAGGATTGTAGGAAGAAGGAAACACCGAACCGCTTCATCATCCTTGCGTTACTCCCGGTCGCATTCGAAGCTTTCATCTCGGAGGCCGTGTTCCGATTTTACGTGTTTTAACTCTTCAAACGCGCGGTCTTGCGTATCCGTGATAGTAAGCTCATTGGCACGCATGTCACCCTCCACGGCTCCAAACCAGCTCTTCATGGGTCTACCCCTCCTACCGCATATGCCCTCGTTATTAGATATGTGTGACGACCCTTATATATGGTTACACCGAGTTATGCCACGCTGTATGATTTTTTATTTTAAAATACACTACAATTAATAAGCCGAGCGCCACCATTGTACTGTATGTGTTTGCAATGGTGACATTGGTGACCCTCTTTTATGAGACTTTGCCTTCAGCTTAACATCAGGCGAGGTGAAATTAAATTGACGGGCCAAAAAAATATCTAATGTTTAACAATACATAAACAACGAAACATTTTAACTGGACTGCAACTTAAAACAGTGCACTGTTTTAAGTTGCATATACATAACACTGTATCTGTCCGGATATATGGTACTAAAATAGAGAAATCTGTTAAATTTTGCAATCCAGACATTGAAATTGTATTCGTTGCTGGTATAAATACTTGTTTTAGGAGAAATGTTGCTATATTTTCAGTGTAGTGTGGCCGGCCTTAGTGATTTTCGTCGCTACAGAATATCTGATACTATTAATAAATGTATTAGAAGGTAACCCATAGATATATAAACAGACTTTTTTCCTCATTTAGGTGGTAGACAAGCACATGATGGAAAATGATTACCGTGCCCTATGGACGTGTACAAAACATTACTATACAAATAAATAAATAAATAAATGTTCTTGGATAACCTACACAACGTCACCTAGAGCCATGGTAAGCATAGCTTAAGTAGCTTGTGTTATTGGTTCTAGAATGCGGGTGAAAATACTTTTTTGTAAATACATAGCTATTATACATAGAAACACCCAGTCCAATGCAAATATTTATATCATGTACACAAATTTTTGAACTAAGCGGCAATCGAACCCGCGCCTCCTGTGTAACAGTAGCGGTGACTTCCGCCACGCTACGAAGGTTGTCGCCACACATTGTAATGAGAGTCGCCTCTTGTAATATCTTTTGTCTATGAGATCATAGACAATACAAGCGTGTGATTGTGAAGCATGAGATTTCATGAGTGTGTTTATACACTATAACAGTGATATAAACAATATCACTGTATTATATTGTTTAACAATTCTTTGTATTGGGTATGTTATGTATGATCTGCAAATCTCTGTGTGGTCAGAACATTATTATATATTATAGTAGATTAATAGCTATATTTCAGATAATTAACCTGAGTTAGCCTATTCAGATCACTGCAGTTTAGAAGTTTAGTAGCCACCTTTTTTAGGTCATCATCTGGTTAAGGGGCACAGGAAAAAGAAGCGCATACACAGGTGGGTACCTGCACAAAGATCTGATATTATTTATTATTGATCTGGTGTTATGTTACTTATTGATGTAGTGCTTGTACTACTCCAATGATAATATAATAGGTGAGAAAATACTATAAGAAAGATGTACAACTAAATTTAACCAACTTCATAGAAAAAAAATTTTTGAATGCTTGCAATATACATTTTGAAACGTTTAGTTTGCATTTTTATCCCAAAAAAATTAATGGTCCATAGTCACCACAGTCTGTTAAAAATAAATTAATGCAAACTACGCAAATCTCGTTCTAAAATATTTTACATAATTTTTTTACTGAATGGTGATTAAATAACACAAATTAACCCTAAGAACTTAAATGGCTTACAAATTGTTCTTCAAATTCAAGTACCGGCCGGAGTTTAATTGATTTAACTTCGCAAATGGATCGTTGGCTTAAGAGCCATTTGTGAAGACTTCACAGACTGAGCTATTAAGCGCTGCAGCATTTGAAATGGCTGTGTACCCTTACGACAGTCGAGTTTGGACCTTATCACAAAAGCACCCGTACGACCCTGATTTCTCAGCTGAATTCTTATATTTATTCAGGCACAATTTCAACAATGTGTCTGAACATTTTTACAGTACATTACAATGATAATAGTAGCAACAGATGCAATTTTTACGCTTAAGGTATATCAATTTGTAATAATAAGCAAAAAGCAAATGTCAACGCTAAATCAATGAAAGTCAATTTGAGTCTCCATCCATTGAGATGGAGACTCAAATGTCAAAATAATCCAAAACATGTCCAAAACTTAGATCCCACAATAGCCATGACAGTAATAAAAAAAAATAATATCAAAACATAAAATTTTGAGACTCCTTTTTGATGAGGTCGTACGAATGCGCTTTGGTGAAAGGTCTCGGAACGCGGTTCTAATTTTCCAACAATCTTGTTATATGATTGAAATTTGAAAAACATTTAAATTCGTAATTGAAATGAGAAAACTCAATTTTCTGCCGAGTTTTAATTAAGGCCATTTCGTTCTCCTTCCGTACACACTTGCAAGTTAAATGCTGTGGAAATATTTTTACTGTCATTACGGATTTTAAAAAAATATTAATAATACTACTGTATTATCTAGTCTATATTAAGTATGCATTAGTATCTATAATTCGGACATCCATTTTTGAAAGGAAATGGGACTTTGGTTAGTAAATCACGTGACAGAAAAAGAAACTAAGTGAGTTACGACCTCCAGTATTCTCCGCTTACGTGAAATCTAATTATGTAGTGGGTAATTACCCGAACGAGCCACTATTTGTGTCAGAAAAAAGCATTGCCGCATAAGCTCGATATTTTTAAAACGCTGTATCAAAAAGCCAAAGGCACAGATATATAGCACAATACTCTATATTTTGCTAATGAGGTTGAATTAAAAATCGTACCCAACAAGTAAGTGTCCCAATAAAATTATTTTTGTTTTAAATTAAAGTACTAAACTGTGTACGTAACGGGGTTTATTTGTCGCCTCGCCACTCTAGGTGCACAAATTATTCATGTACCATCTACGCTCAGGCTGAATGGAGTGGTTGCCTTAGTCAAACAAGGTTTCCATCTTTAAAATCTTGAAATAAAGCCAACGTATAAAAAG
Organism: Pelosia muscerda; assembly: GCA_963691645.1. Taxonomy (NCBI): domain Eukaryota; kingdom Metazoa; phylum Arthropoda; class Insecta; order Lepidoptera; family Erebidae; genus Pelosia; species Pelosia muscerda. The sequence continues at coordinate 18,630,876 of OY829102.1, read as the reverse complement.
CGGGAGATTTAAAATTAAGATTCGAATACTAGGTATTTGGCTACAAAAAAAAAACAAACAAAAGAATTGCAATTTCGTAAGTTTTCTTGTAGCGTCAATAAAAATGCTATTTACCTAATCTGTGTTATATTTGTAAATTTCGAACGAGATGCGTTCGAATACCCGATTAGCTTTATTATATTAGCTCGATGTAGTCAGCGAGAGATACTTATAAGTGTCTGACTGACTTATTGGTGACATATAAAATATGTGTGGATATGACATTTGTTTAAAATGCGGTTGAAGCAAGAGATGAACTCACTGGTCTCGTAAAGTTCGTGCCAAAAAATAAAGTTGTAGGTTCGCCCCTATACTTATAGGTCCCCATTGGGCCCCTCTGATAGGAGACAAAATAATCCGACCACGAGTTCCAAAATGCGCATCCCGAAATGCTATTTCGATTAAACCTTATTACATTATATACTGCCAATAATACGTATACTGTGATTATAATTCTATGATTCTTATAATTTAGAAAGAAATGGTAGTTTATTAACTTGTTTATCTACTTTGGATGTTTGTTAAACTAGCAATTACATCAAAATATTTACTAATTTATTTATAAACACATCGTCCATTTTAAAGTTATCAACCCTAGTGGAGGCGATTGTACCTACTACGAATTCAAACGGGTATAAGGTTGCCTAACAGAGTTCGCATAAAGCGATAAGGCCGCACTACTTTGTACTGCTCCAATAGTCTTATAGATTTTAATTATGCATTTTTACTTGGTGTACAATAAAGTGTAATTGATAAAAAAAAATTGTAAATTGTTATTTGTATGTAATTATATAAAAATATAATTTCACTCAACAGAATTAATTTCTTGAGGAAAAGGAAATATTCATTTTTTTACATGTCGCTAGCGGAGTTAAAGTTGAAGCCCTTGAATGCAAATACGTTAAATTACTTCTGATTAGTTATCAAGCCATCTTGGATTAGTGATCACGGAGTATAATATTCGTGCATGCAATGAAGCTCGAATCGTTCGGAGCGCTAAACCTCGTTTAGTCACGGCTTTATGCGAGCTTTACGGTTTTGCGGTTTACCTGGGACTTTACGGTTTTTGATAGCCTAATTTGACAACGACTTCATGGAGGCTAGTTCTTCGGAATCGTTTAAAGGAGCACTGTGTTGAATGGTGATTTCTTAGATTTCTGTTCTTGACGAGCTAGTGATAACGACAGGCAGAAATTCCTTTAGTACAAATTGGTGTAGTCAAAAATTGGTACTAGTTATATAATTATAATAGTTAAAAATACTTTTTAACGATTTGCTGGAGCAAACGAGTCCTTGAGTGGAGACCGCAAGAAGGCAAACGGAAACTGACGCCCCTACCACGGTAACCATAACTTGTTTTATGGATTCTAGATTTACAATATACATTTATTTTTGGAAATACATACGCATTATATATAGAAACACCCAGACCAATCCAAATAGACATACCACCGCTACATGACTACAAAGTGTACTCGACAATTCGACAGGCACGTGCATTGTGCATACAAATTTTTGCACTGAACGGGAATCGAATCCTCGCCTCCTGCGTAGCAGTCACGTTGACTACCACCACGCCACAGTCTCCCTTTACTAAAACATGAACCTAAAAAGTTTATTTTTTAAAATTTGTTCTCAATACCAATATTTACCGTAACTTTTCCTCAACCCTTGCGTTATCAAAGCCTCCTGTAATACATCTTCGCCCTCCCTAAGGATGTCATAAAGCCGAATGCGATTTTAATGTGTCGCACCTCGAATGATCGCGGGTTTTGCATTATTCATAGCCCTCCATCGCAATCCTCGATTGATCGATTTAGTTTTCAAGTCCACTGGAAAACCAACACTTTGAAGATTGATGCAAGTTTAAGATGAAATTAAATATTGATGCGGGTCTCCTGATTTTGGCGGCGTTTTAGGTTTACGTGTTAGGCATTTTATTATCTTTTAACGTTTGAAGGTTATAAAAAACGTAAAGTTTATGGTGTTAACAAATATCGATTTGATCGAGATTCTGATATAACAGACTTGTGATGTTACAGTTTGTGCTTGCTTGAAATAACGTATGTGTGGATTTTTAATACTACTTAATTCCTCAGGATTTGGCTGACCTGCCACTTAATAAGTTTAAAATAGAAGTGAAAAGATTTTTAATTAAAAAAAGCTATTATAAAGTAGACGAATATCTTGATGATAAAAATGCGTGGTCATAATAATCTCTTGCACCCAGTTATTATAAATAAACAAAACTAAATATTAAAGTATATATTAAAAAGAAAATGAAGAATTACGATAATCTACCTGAGTTTCTTGCTGGTCTCTTCTCAGGCGATTTAACTACCAAACCAGCGAAAGAATCATTTTCTAATGATTTATTTACTAAGTATCTTATTTATTATAAATTATAATATTTTTGACAAATGTAGGTACATAATTATTGTAAAACCTTGACATTCATAAGTGCTCTTTATGTGCCTAAACTGAATAAATGAAATTGATTCTTTGATTCTTCTGATTCTTTGATTCTAAGATGCAGATAAGCATTCGATCCATTTAATGTAATGTGATCACCGTGTCTGCTGACCCTGTGCCTGCCGAGCCGTGGGAAGAGACTTCAAAATGGTAGCACACTTTTTAGACACGTAGAGGTGGTTCAGGCATCAAATTTATGCTTAGAGGAATAAGTTGTGTAAGAGACATACCGGGTAAAACGGGGTGAATAGAGATTGAAGGGTGAATTGAAATAAAATGGTCAGCTAAATCCTGTTGTTATGTCAAAAGAAAATTTGGATCACTTTTTGTTATACCAAAATCATGAAATATCTGGTAATAAGTTTAATTAATTTTTTGCGAAAGAAATTATTTATAATATTTTTTTTTTTCATTTTATTACTATCCACCTCCTGATCTCTATTCGCCCCATTTTACGGTACTTCCCTATTTTCAAGTACTTAACTTAAGTAAGTGAACCGCGAAACATTCGTTTCTATACAATTATCAACTTTAATAGAAAAAGATTGCAGTGACGTAAATGTCTCTATACTAAAAGTTTTCTATATACCTCTATTTACGCTAGTAATAATAACTTTAGGTCCGTCGCACGTAGTATGAATAATAGTGTTTTCCACGAGCGAAAATCCGTTAACTAAACAGAATTCACAATACATTTTTGTACGAAATATAATTGTATTTCAACCTGTATATTTGTTTGCCAAATAAAATATTTTTTTAATTTACTTTCATTGGAATTCATTGAGCAAAACGTGTTAATGCAGAGTTTAGTTTGTCTGAATTGCGGTTCCTATTATTACTCAACTGAATAAGTATACCGGTTGGTTTTATAGTGGTTTTGGAAAACAAGATTTTGGCCACAATTTCGATAGTAAAATCGTAAGGAAGTCCTAATTTGGCGAAAAAAAATTTTTTTTTCTACACCTCCCATACATTTTTCTGTTCACCTGCACATTATTGCCATACATAAAGTATTTTTTTTTTCTTTTCAAAATTAAAACTTCCAGTCGATTTTGCTACCGAAACTTTGTGTGAAACAAAATGTTTTTTTTCCAAAACCACTATAAAATCACCGTGTATAAGACCTTTGACCAAATTTGAATTTAGAATTAGAATTAATATTCTTGACAGATAACATTTGACAGATTTGATTAATCAGTGCTAACGTACAGATGGCGCCAAATGGATGACGCCTTGTGGGCGTTATCATAGCCTGAATTATTCATAGCTTTGAAAATTGCAAATATTATTCGCGCGCTTTATGAGATCCATACAAAATTATTGATAACAGTATTTTTGTAGAACGCAAAAGGGTTTCGAACACTTTTTAGTTTATGTCTTGTATATTTGATCAGCCGCCATTAATTTTTTTTCAAATAGTCGTTGCTGCTCTTTAATATGTAATACTAGGGCGGGCCTTATATTGGTATAGGAATAGGTACAAATTCTGGACAATGCTGTCTTTACTATAGAGGCAGTCGGGCACGTGCCCAGGGTCCACCGTCTCATGGAGGCCCCCCAAAAGATAGACAATTTCTCGCACATCAACTTAAAAGAAATCTAAAACTACTAAACTTTCCAAAAGGGCCTCTAAAGTCTTCCGCTCATAGAGCTCCAATCTACCGATCATAGAAGATCGGTACACTGAGTTCCGATCGGAACAACTAGTTGTTCAGTTTCGTTGGTCGGAGCGGAAGGGATTATATCAATGCGCACGCACCAGGGTATCGTTACTTTCGCGATTTGGATCCAAAATCCGCGCCAATAGGTATAAGTTCAGTCTGTTATCAGAAAAAATAATAGTAACCGGATTAGACCCAAAGGTTCTTCACACACTTGCATCCTAACCAAACGTGTCACAGTCTATCAAATGGCCTGTCACGATCGCATCTCACGAAGCCTATCTTTTCAATACATATTCTGTGTATTATGAAACGACGGATGTGTATACCATGTGCGGCCAATACGCCGAAGCTATTCGTCATAATTTGACGGTAATGCTGCTACGTCGTAACCACGTAAATCATGTTCGCTGTAATTTGATGGCTTTGTGTGATCGATGTGTGTGTGTATGATATTGTCAGTTGGTGTCGTGATTAATGATTGCTAAGTTGATGTTTCTTCCTTGCGTCACATAATAAAAAATAATTGAAATTTACATTCACATATACAGTCCCGGGTCCTTTAAGCGGGGCGTGAAAAAGCATCTGATGTGACCTTCAAGCTGAGCGCCACCATTGTAGCACTGAACGTGTTTGCAATGGTGACCTTCTTCATGAGCTTAACATCAGGCGCGGTGAAGTCAAATTGACGTGCTATAAATAAAAAATAAAAAAAACATGAGATAATTTTGATAATTTCATTGTTGTAGGTTCAAGAAAGGTTGTATTCACTATAGTGAGCCAACCAGAGCCTTACCACGCCAGGGTGGCACAGTGGCTCAAGCTAGACATTCGGAAACAAGTTATGGAGTTGGAAAATGTAAGTTTGTGGTAATAACATTAAGAGGATATTCCATACGCTATATGATTACGTGAGCTTGTATATTTGGCAAAAGAGATACGGTAGGTACTACTTTTTCATACAAAGTTATAAGTATTTAAATGTGGTTCCGTATATCTTTACTGTACAAAGAAACGAGGTAAATAATATCCGTGTGATAATGGAGAAAGAATACTCACTTATATCTGAATCTCACACGTCTGAATCACACCCATACGAAGGGTGTGGGAAGAAGTGACTGTCGGAAAATGCTGACGATGTCATTATTAGACAAAGAAAACTCTAAATAAAACTCTATAATAACCCGTCTGGCCAGCATATAAATAGTAGGATCAAGCCTCCCAACTTTGTGAGAGACCTATGTCCAGCAGTGCATTACGACGTGGTCTTAGCAGACGCAAGCGCATCTCTATTTGAAAAAACATGTTTTAAGTAGTTTAGGATATGCTTACCTTGAGATATAGGTGCATATTAAATAAATTTTTATTCATCCAGCGGACTGCAATTGTCCATATAACCCATGAAGATTTCTCCACACCCGGTGACTGGACGATACTGCAGCTACTGTCACCGCTAGTGTCAATGTACAAAGGCAGCGACGTCAGATGGGTGCTGTTCCTCGAAGCGCACACGTTTGTCAGATGTGATAAACTGTTTGAAGCTTTAACAGCTGCTGACAAACAGAATGTAAGTAACTATTTTACTTTTCCAAGATCTACTTGCAAAATTACAAACTCGCAAGTCCTACAAATTGCAGAGGTGTGAGAGATATGTCTTGTATTATCTCACCCCCGACAATCAAAGATAGACGGCGTGCGTTTTAATCGATTCGAGTCCGACATAATCACCTCCACCGAATTTGATGGAGGTGGTATCCGTGGGGGCTTAACATTCTCAATTTCTCCTTCAACAGGATGTTTTATGGATAGGATACCCTCTAAGTGATGAAGAGCCCACCATCATTCACCACTTCACGTTTTACGAAGATCTAGAAGAAGAAGGTGGATTCATGTACCCTAACTTTGCCAGTGGATTCGCAATGAGATTAGAGCTGATGGAAAAGTAAGTACAAATCTAACGATGTTTATTTTCGAAAGATAGTTCTATCATTAGGTTACAACTGCTGGCACATGGTGCCGTCATTAGTTCAAAAGGCGAACACTGATGGTAAAAGATGTACTGCTTTTGATGGGTACGTTCGACCACGTATAAGGATTAACGAAAGGGGATTGACGGAACAGATTGTAACCTGGGAAATTCCCCAGCTACTCCACCGGCTAACCCAGGCAAGAGCTTACGACAGAGACTCTTGGGCGCCTTTTCTTTCAGAGTGGAGATAGTGGGTGCGTGCTCCAGATACCCTTAATGAAACAACACTAAGATTTTATACATGCATATATTCAGTAGGATACACAGTTATACATAAAGTAGAATGGTCACAGGCACAGAGATATAGAAATGTAAATACAATATAAGATGCTTATGCGCCTCCCTCGTAGCACACAGCTGATCTCGTAATTACAACTCAAGGTAGCGGGTATATGAAGTTACAGTTATTGTACAAGTTAAGATTACGTGACCTTTTTGGCACTCCTCTTCGGATGGTTCCCCTGGCGTCGGTTGTCGGCTTGCGTAGGCACCTGCCTGCTGCTGGCAACTGCCCGCACTGCCGCGAGCCAAACGAAGGGACAGCTGTTCCGAACAGGGACTCCAACAACGGAATCACAACAATGTAGATAGGTCACTAATATTGTCCGCTAAACCTTGGGACCCTGCATCAAGAATACAAAAAGCCTATATCACTGACGCAAACGAACGACACAGATACAAAGAAATCACTACTAGAGAAAGACAAATCAGCATATCTTACCAGAGAAGTCCGGGAAGGATGCACAGAATCTAAGATACTTAATTTATATGTAGGTAGGTACATATAATTCAGAGTTCCAACTTATCAGAAAAATCAATGAAATACGAACAGAGTTTCGTGCTTAATCTTCAGAGTAATTATCAGAGGTGTTCGCATCCACCGGGAGGGGTGTATTTATATCCTTTTTCATGGAATATTCTAGTACATGAATCTGATATCACGAATTATTCGTTCACCTGATCGAATCGCGAAACAAATAAAAAAACATACCACAGATCATACAGAACTACAAGCATAAACTATCGACATTCTTGCCGTGATTAATTAATTTGGGCAACAAGGAATTTAGATTATGACAATTTGAAATTAAAGACATTAAGCTATATGATTGAATAAAATATCACAAACAATTTAACCTATCACGATATTATAATTCTATTTGAAATAGGTAAACATACTAGCGACATCTGTTGTCAGATTGGGAAACCATTCATCAATACCGAATTGGTGATCGATGAAAAGTTCCCCCCAAACCCTACAGATGTCGTCATAGGTACAACGTATTGTTTACCGAAATCAAATTTTAACGCCACTAACAATTTTGCGTTACACAATCCCCCCCCTTGAAAGTATTACTTGTGTGGACAGACAAGTAACGCAAGGAATACACAACAGAATAAAACAAGTCAAAAGTCTAACAAGTTAAATATAGAACGAATAAAAAAGAGAACAAATCAAAGAACAAAACAGAACTACTAAGAACTAACTAGAGGCAAATATTGACACAGACTCTTTTACTTTAAGTCTAAATGCCCTAAACCACTAGAAAGAAAGCTCTCCCTAACCGCTATAGTCAAATGGTTGCATATGCAACACAACTACAGAGAAAAGGAGGATGAGAAACGAAAACTCGATGAGGTGTACCTAACAAATAATATGTCCCATACGAGGACACCCAAGCTACAGCAACAAGGTCATACTTCATCGAGTCGCGGTAAAGTAAGTATAAATCGACAGTGCTACGGAACTGAAATAGCGCTGACGCTAGGCAGAGAAGGTACCGCAGATTGATTCTCATCAGTGTATTTTAAAATGTCCTTGATGTGATACTCGCCTAAGTCCTTACCATCCAAATCTGCTAACCTATACACTAAAGAGGAACGTTTAGCAGACACTACACACTTAGTAAACTTAGGAGCGAGTTTAGAGGTAAAATGTTTAGCTTTATTAGATAAATAATGAGTCCGTTTGTAAACAATTTGACCAACTTTCAGCTCGACATGCCTTTTCCTGAAATTATAATACTTCTCATTACGCTGGTGAGCCGAAATCAAATGTTTCCTCACCTGATCGTAAATGTGTTGCATTTCTTTCAGTTTGGCACCGAAGGCTGAGGGCTCATCAATGGAGACTAAGTCCGGATGACAGGTTATGTCAGACTGTCTATATAGAACTCCATCACCTATAAATTCCCTACCGTGTACCAAAAAATAGGGAGAGAATCGAGTGGCCTCGTTTACTGCAGTGTTTAGAGCGCACTGCAGCTCAACAAGATGTTCATCCCACTTTTTGTGTTGAGTCTTCACATAACATGAGATGGCTTGAACAACATTTCGAATCGCTCGTTCAGCTTGATTAGTTTGAGCGTGGTAACGCGGGCTATAGTATACGTTTGGAACATTATATTTAGCTAACATATCTTTAAATTGCTTGCTCACATACTGAGGACCGTTATCAATATAGATAGTCTTGCAAACTCCATGAACTAGAAACACATTCTTCTCGATGAATCTCGCTACTGCAGCGCCTGTTGCAATCCTTATAGGACACAGCATGACATACTTGCTAAAGTAGTCCGAAACAACGATCAGATGAATATTTCTGTTGCTTGACACTGGAAAAGGTCCAAGTAAATCACACGAAATAGCTTCAAAAGGTTTAGATACACGCTTCGCACTTCCCATTAGACCAGGACGCGAAGTGTTTACGGGTTTATACATCTTACAAACCTCACAATTTCCCACGTAGTCTTTGACACTATTGTACATCTTTGGCCAGTAGTAATTCAAAGACAACCTCTTATGTGTTTTCCAAACACCACCATGGGCACTAAGCGTGTCATCGTGGTATTTGGTGAGGAGTGCTAGCCTGTCCTCTTGAGGTACTACTAACTTCCAATCAAAATCTGAAGTCAAAGAATATTTATTTTTAGAAAATCGATATAACAAATTTTCACGAATATTAAAGTTAGGGTAATGCCTTGGGTTCCTACGCACGCACTCCATGGTGTGAAGATACCACGGGTCATTGGTGGAGCTCGCATCGATGGAGTCAATCTTTATGCGAGATAGAGCGTCAGGTACTACATGATCTTTTCCCTTACGGTGCTCTATGTCGAAGTCAAACTGACTGAGTCGCATACTCCAACGTGCTAAACGACCTGTAGGATTTTTGAGCTTGTGAAACCACAGTAGTGAGGCATGATCAGTGACAACAGTGCACTTCTGTCCCTCCACATACTGTCTGAACTGTTCCAGCGCAAAAATCACGGCCAGAAGCTCTCGCTCGGTTGTGCTGTAGTTCACCTCGTTCTTATTAAGAGAACGACTGCAATAGGCGATGGGGTGTTCCACACCATCGTGTGTTTGGGTCAGAACAGCAGCAACTGAGTAAGCTGACGCGTCACTTAGTATACGGAACGGTAAAGAGTAGTTAGGCATTTTCAATATAGGAGCAGAGACCAAAGCTGACTTGAGAAGGTTAAAAGCCTCCTCAGCTTCAGATGTCCAAATAAAATTTACATTTTTAGAGGTGAGTTTACAAAGAGGTTTACTAATTTTAGAAAAGTTATTAATGAAACGACGATACCAGCCGGCCATACCTAGGAAACGTTTGACATCCTTCGAGTTAGAAGGTGTGGGATAGTTGAGGATGACCTCGACTTTACCGGGGTCAGTACGTAGTCCATGCCTATCCACATAGTAACCAAGGTACTTTAATTCACTTCGACAAAAGTGTGATTTCTTCATATTAATCGTTAGGCCCGCATCCTTGAGTCGCTGATAGATTATATTTAAGAGATCCACATGCTCCTCGAAGGTGTTGGCCACACAGATTATGTCGTCTTGGAAGCAAAACACTCTGTTGTCGAATTCTGGGCCGAATAAGCGGTCCATCATTCGTTGCATCGTACTTGAAGCTCCGACAAGACCAAAACACATTACATTATACTGGAACAAACCCCGCCTCGGCACCGTGAACGCAGTCTTCTCAGCAGACTGGGCAGAGTCGAACGGGATTTGCCAATACGCTGCACTTAAATCAATAGAGGACAAATATTTAGCATTATTAAGATGGTCTAAAATTTGATTGATGTACGGTAAGGGATAAGCATCACTTTTGGAAACAGCATTAAGCTTACGTGAATCTAAGCACAGCCTTAGATCACCGTTCGCCTTTTCCACCATAACCACGGGTGAGTTCCACGCGGATTGTGATGGTGACACCACTCCCATCTCCAACATCCGGTCCAACTCCGTCTCCAGAGCCTTCTGTTTGAGAGGTGAGAGAGGGTAATACCGCTGCTTGATCGGCTTGCTGTCACCCGTGTCTATGACGTGATGCACAAGCGTAGTTCGACCTAAGCCCACCTTATCCGTATTAATTGACTCAAATTTTTCAATGATCCCGTTCATTACACACCGCTGATCCTCGGTCAGGTTGTTGTAATCCTCGAGACCACTGTGAAGAGACAAAGATTCAATAGGACAGCTATCACTAAAATTATTCATGTTAATTTTTTGAGAAATTAATCTATCACCTAATTGAAATTGTTGCCAGAAGTCTACTCCAAATATCATTGAGGTAGTTATTTCTGGTACAACATAAAACTTAAGTACCCTGATAACAGAGTTGTATTCTAAGGGTAAGGACATAGAACCCAGACATTTCAAATGTGAACTGTCTGCAGTTGTAATTTTAAAATTTGGGTTGACACTTTCTAGTTCAAACCCTAAATCTAAGAAGCTACGGTGCGCACCTTTTCCTAGCACAGAGCAGGAGGCACCGGAATCAAGAAGACCAAGAACATTTAAATTTAAAACCCTAACAACTAAGTACGGTCTAACATCGTCATCCCGTTTAGTAAACAGGACCTTATCAGAAGAAGACTCAGACACAGAGCTTGAGATTGTCTTAATAAGGCCCTGGCCTACGCGTTTTTTGACTTCGACGTACATTTGGGGCAGTCAGGTGACTTGACTCCTTTGAGACCACATCGGAAACACACCAACTCCCTTGATTGTGAGCAGTTATTAGCAGTGTGATCGCTGCCGCCGCAACGAAAGCATTTGCGTTCGTGCGAGGCTGCCGAGCTGTCCACCGCAGAGACCTGCTTGGTAGCTTTTGGTGTGCACTTTGCTTTCTGTGAATGTAAGTCAGAGGAGATCTCAAATTTGTCCAAGACTGGCTCGTGGAACGCCTCAGCCCTAGCACGCGCAAGTTCCAAACGCTTTCCTAATCTTCTTAGATCATCAATAGTGTTGACTTCATGAAGGGCTAGTTCCTTCATGTAGTCAGGTCTAATGTTATGCATAAGAATGTCCAGTTGTTCTTCACTGGGCATTTTACAAGTTAGTCTAGAGAACATGGCCTGCATTGTGGAGATGTAGTTCACCAAGGACTCGGTACGGGTTTGGGTACGTTGCCTAATCTCATTCCGTAAACGATAATCGTAATCGGGAATATCAAAGGTGTCTCTTAATTCATTTAGTAAGTCTTCATAAGACATAAAGTTGGCTTTATTGGTGCGGAACCAAGACAAAGCTGGTCCGTCCAATAGGTCAGAGAAAGCCAGGAGAACTTTTGATTTGGAGACTTCCCTAGCACACCGGAGTTCCTCCAGTCTCTCAATGAAGACACGCACACAAGCAGATCCATCATATTTTAAATTAAAACTATTCAAATTAATAGGGCGTTCCCTATAAATAAAATTATCATTATTTAAGTTAATGTTTTGCGAGCTACCCCGCATCGAGCGTTCATTTCTCATCGCAGGTGAAGTATATTCAACTCGGACACGAGAAGCGCGATCATCATTATCTGACACCTCAGATTCTGAGTCACTATTCGATTCAGCTACTGACACAATCTTAACTAATCTGTTGCGAATACTAACAAGTTCAGAACAATCTAACCCACAACGAGCTAGCCTAGTCAAAAGATAATTAGCCCTAACAGCAGCCCTAGTGCGACTATTTTTATCGGCATCAAAGTCACCTGACGATAGCAAATCCTCGAGTTCCTTCACTTTTGGCTCGCAGACAGTGCGTTCAGTTGCAGCATCAGTGGACTTCGTGGTGTTAGGCTTCAGACTTCCACGGCGAACTAGCCGATATGCCGTCCTCAATTCGTTACGCAAGCTGACAACCGTAGCCTCAGGATCCGCTGAAATGCCCATGTAAGACAACTCATTAGACAGCTCATCTTTTCTTAAATAGTTTACATACTGGTGCATTTTTGCCATCTTATAAGAAATGAACTTTAAGTGAATAGAATATAAAAATAAAATTTAACTAACAATTCCGTTATTTAACGAAAGTTTAAATGGATATAAATCCAAGAGGGTATTCAATTGAACGGACAGTATGTAAATGTACCCTTCTATGTTAATAATATAGGTATAAAAAAATTCAGCATAAAACAATTTTCATTAGCGGGTAGGTAACTAAAATGTACCGCCCTGCAGACAATTCCTAATAATATAATTATTTAAAAATTTCCAATTGAGAATAATTCTCCAATAGCGGGTAGGTACCCGAGATGTACCGCCCTGCAGACAATTACTAAAATATTGAAAAAATATACACCAAAAAATTGTACCGTACGTATAGGTACAAATGAAATTACAAAAAATTAAAAAACAGTTAAAAGGCTAAGAGCAAAATGTACGGTAGCAAGTATAAGTACCGGCTACTATACTGATCCAAGGTTAAAAAGAAAAAAAATGGTAATTCCGAATGGAAACCACCTTACACAGAGTTACATATATCGGCACTTATAGAAAATGTCGATAACAATAATTACAAGTTAAATTCTGAAAAAACACAAAGTTAAACATATGCATGTATATTAATTTTATTTAAAATTCGGGACAAACTACTGAGATGATATATATCCAACCCAACCAGCAACCAGTAAAAAAAGAAAAAAGAAAAAAAAGAAAAAAATACGAAGGTATGCCGAAATATGAATTTTACCGAAAATGTAGCAGCTATTTATAATTTAGAAAAAAAATTTTGACCCGTTTCCTTGCTATTCGGTGTAAATTGCAAGGAAATTAATTACGTGCTTAGCCGCACAAGCACAACCAATTAACGTCTTGGAGAGTATCAGACGGATAGTAGGTTTGAATTCATTAAAGGCGTCTTTCACACACACACACAGAACCAAGAGAAATCCAGTGGGTACTGGAATTCTTGAACTGCCCGTACGTTGGCCGCGCCACTGTGTAACCTGGGAAATTCCCCAGCTACTCCACCGGCTAACCCAGGCAAGAGCTTACGACAGAGACTCTTGGGCGCCTTTTCTTTCAGAGTGGAGATAGTGGGTGCGTGCTCCAGATACCCTTAATGAAACAACACTAAGATTTTATACATGCATATATTCAGTAGGATACACAGTTATACATAAAGTAGAATGGTCACAGGCACAGAGATATAGAAATGTAAATACAATATAAGATGCTTATGCGCCTCCCTCGTAGCACACAGCTGATCTCGTAATTACAACTCAAGGTAGCGGGTATATGAAGTTACAGTTATTGTACAAGTTAAGATTACGTGACCTTTTTGGCACTCCTCTTCGGATGGTTCCCCTGGCGTCGGTTGTCGGCTTGCGTAGGCACCTGCCTGCTGCTGGCAACTGCCCGCACTGCCGCGAGCCAAACGAAGGGACAGCTGTTCCGAACAGGGACTCCAACAACGGAATCACAACAATGTAGATAGGTCACTAATATTGTCCGCTAAACCTTGGGACCCTGCATCAAGAATACAAAAAGCCTATATCACTGACGCAAACGAACGACACAGATACAAAGAAATCACTACTAGAGAAAGACAAATCAGCATATCTTACCAGAGAAGTCCGGGAAGGATGCACAGAATCTAAGATACTTAATTTATATGTAGGTAGGTACATATAATTCAGAGTTCCAACTTATCAGAAAAATCAATGAAATACGAACAGAGTTTCGTGCTTAATCTTCAGAGTAATTATCAGAGGTGTTCGCATCCACCGGGAGGGGTGTATTTATATCCTTTTTCATGGAATATTCTAGTACATGAATCTGATATCACGAATTATTCGTTCACCTGATCGAATCGCGAAACAAATAAAAAAACATACCACAGATCATACAGAACTACAAGCATAAACTATCGACATTCTTGCCGTGATTAATTAATTTGGGCAACAAGGAATTTAGATTATGACAATTTGAAATTAAAGACATTAAGCTATATGATTGAATAAAATATCACAAACAATTTAACCTATCACGATATTATAATTCTATTTGAAATAGGTAAACATACTAGCGACATCTGTTGTCAGATTGGGAAACCATTCATCAATACCGAATTGGTGATCGATGAAAAGTTCCCCCCAAACCCTACAGATGTCGTCATAGGTACAACGTATTGTTTACCGAAATCAAATTTTAACGCCACTAACAATTTTGCGTTACAAGATTTACACAATCGACAATCGTATCGAATGACAATCGTAGAACACCATAAAAAATTGTGGGGCATCTCCACAGATTTGGCCTGTTATATTCAGGGGCCATGGAAAGAAAATAGGAAAGTCCAGTTATAGTCTATTATACTAACACGATTTTAGTATCATTCATCATTCATAAAGCCTTCTACTTTAGGTTACTAAATCAAATAGAAAGCGGTGAACGGAAGCTCGAAGCTGACTTCTCAATCGACCCAGCGTTCGAACTAGCTCAGCTGGTATACGGCAGTGGGAATGACCCAGGACCCTTACTCACGCCAGACCTAAGTTTTTGCATTGTAGCGGGAGATAATTGCGCGACTTACCCGCGGCCTTTCGATATATGTGTGAGTATTGTTACAATGTAGATCTAATCGCTTATTATTTGATATTGTATATTCTTGTTCTCTCTATTTAGCAGATTTTTGATACTCAATTCATTTGACATAACAAAGTTGGCATAAGTCTTAGTCGAAAATTTTCAAGGCATGAAAAAATATTTGATATAATCATAATGATATCCCTCAACGAATTCAACTCAAATGAAAGTCAAATGAACCGAATATCACCACATTTTGGATACCTAGGAATTAATTTTTTTTTGCGATAAATCCTCTCGAATACCCCCCGATTCGGCAGCACCGGTTGGGGAGGTTAAATTCTAAACAATGTTGTAAAATTATCAATTTTTGTCCGGCTGTCATAAAAAGTGGATATTTAAATTCATTTGGCATTAAGAAATCGATAACGCGGTAATAAGGAGACTGTTGCTCTATTTATGCTAGTGATAATAACTTTGTGAAAAGAATTTAGTATTTCTAATCTTTCCTATTTCTTCTATTATGCCATCATTTTGTATTGCCCCCATGATATTTTTATAGCCATAGTGATGTTATTGGTGTCAAAGTGTAATGACCCCCACGTTATCGGCAGGGCAGTACCATATCCCAGGAGTCGATATTCTTCGCAGTTAAGACGTGGAGCGGTTACCATGCCACCAGAGCGAAGGTGGTGAAGAAGACTTGGGGTAGGCATGTCAAGAACTTGATGTTCTTTAGTGATGCTGATGGTGAGTAGTGATTATGTCTTTCATTCTATAGCCGGGTGACGTTTCGGTTTCCAAAGCGGGCTTTTCTTACTATAATTCTAGTTACTTACTCAAAAGCTTTGAGGTACGGACGAGGAGATTTTTATCGCATTTACGAAATGGTCTTTTAAAGAAGGTCGCTGTAAATCAGTCTCTCCTAGGAATAAATTACTAGGTACCTATACTTGTACATGTATTCCTCCATTTCCTCGTTAGTACCTCCATCCACATAGCACCTTAAAATACAAGTAGTCCGTTACATAGAGGTGGAATTCCATAGAGGTGTAGTTTCAACAGTAAATGACTTATCAGTGAACTTTGTAGAATGCGCAAGTGTTTTCTGACAGTTAAGGTTAAGGATTTCAAGTAAAATCACAGTTTCTTTTTCTCTTAGATAATTCCCTACCAGCTGTGAACACAGGGGTTCCGAACAGCAAGACAGGTCATTGCACTAAAACTGTAGTTATACTGCGAAAAGTGTTGAAAATTCTGAAGGACAAGCCACATATCAAATGGATTTTCCTAGCTGATGATGATACTATACTTGGGTGAGTAGTTATAAAATAAATTTCATCCTTACCATGACTTATTATAGTGGTGAAAGGGGGAATATTCTGAACAAAGTGGAATGCCTGAAACCCTGTGCTTCTGGATAACTTGGAAGTCTTCAAGACTAGAGTGAATAGGCTACTTTTAGGCAAATGTGCTTCACCGTCGTCGACCACATCATTACATACCAACAGGCGATGTAGTGGCCAAACGCGAACCTATCGAATATAAATCATCGGACTCCTCAGTGCCGGGAAACCAACCTGTACCAAAACCACGCCCATCAATCAATACCTGTACCGCCTTGTGGATGAATTTGAATTGGCGAAATCGGACTAAAAACTTCATGGAGGGCTATCAAAAGGGCTTATCTTGTATTTGGGGTGCGTGCTCTGAAGATTTTGCGGATACTTCAACCTTATGGAGCCTTTGTGTCGATCTCAACCTGGACCCTACGTTTGACGAGAGATAGCCTTCCCAACTAAGTTGGCTACTCCTCTTAACTCGTAACTGTAGTGTAAGATGAGCGCCACCATTGTAGCACTGAACGTGTTTGTGTGAGGCTCTTTCTTGAGACTTTACCTTCAGCTTAACATCAGGCGAGGAAGTGAAATTGACGTGCCATAAGAAAAAAAAAAGCTGCAAGTAATCCTTTGGTTTGTTGTAGCCTTTCGCAAGAAAATCTATTCGTTTTCTTCGTACGGAGCACACGAACACAAGTACATTTTCATCGTTTCAACGTCCTGGCAGTGTCAGCATTTTGTATCAATCAGGGCTGAAGGGAACTATTTTTGTCAGGCAGTTCATATTATATTTTGAAACTTTATTTCACCAGGGTCCAAAGACTGTGTGAGGTGTTAAGTTGTTATCAAGGTGGCGATGACGTCACTATATTGGGAGAAAGGTATGGCTACGGTTATGGGAAGAAAGAAACTGCTTCTAAAGGTTAGTTTTATTTTCCAAGACGTTTTTTTTAATTAAAGCTGTGATGACGTCAGAGGTAGCATGTGAATCAGTGTACAATTTTTAAGACCCCCTCCTCTTTGTGTTTGTTCTTCAGTTGTGGCGGTAGATTATTTGACTGTTAATTTTAAGAACACGCAGCACAAATATTTCACACATGAAATTTTTCTTTTGGTCTGAATGTATAATTCTCTAACATATTTTTTTTTATACTACGTAGGTGGCAGACAAGCACACGGCCTACCTGATGGAAAGCGGCCACCGTAGCCTATGAACGTGTGCAACACTAAGGGTGTCCACACGCGCTGCCCACCCTGAAGGGAAAGGGGGTGAGCTGGGAAG
Source organism: Pelosia muscerda (assembly GCA_963691645.1). NCBI lineage: Eukaryota > Metazoa > Arthropoda > Insecta > Lepidoptera > Erebidae > Pelosia > Pelosia muscerda. Next base: position 18,613,237 of record OY829102.1, on the reverse strand, counting down.
GGGTAGGGAGGCTAGGAAGAGGAGGGGAAGGAGGGGTATAGTGAGCTCTGGCTACCCTACTTACCGGCGGGAACACAACAACATAGGCCTAGTTATTCAGTTATAATATTCGACAATTTTTTTTTCTTTTTTTAACTGAATACAACTACTTAGGCTACGACTACATAACGGGCGGCGGCGGCACGGCGCTGAGCGTGGGCGCGGCGCGCGCGCTGTCGTCGTGCGCGTGCGCCGCGCTCGCCGCGCCCGACGACATGACGCTCGGCGCCTGCGCACGGTTCAGGCTTAACATCACCATGACGCACTCGCCACTCTTCCACCAAGTAAGTTACAGACTATTTATACTGTTGATTGATGGCACTTGGTGGAATTTGTTGTAACACATATTGAGAACTCAAGGTTTGGTATGGTATGTCATTGTAAACCTTTGAGGATGCCGTAAAGCGAAACCGGTCAGGTCTATTAAGAAATAAAAATACTGTGGAAAAGTACAAGTGAGTTGTCAATATGTGTAAGTAACTTACAGTAATATTTCGAATTTGTTTTTGCAAGCGCCATACACCATGATCACGGTGTACTGATAACCGACGAGCTAGTTCTTATTGTGGCCAACCGTATCGGTCTACCCTCTTTCTCATTTGTTTATTAGTTATTACACGCGCCGCCACTACCACTGTCCACGTGCGTTTTACATCGTAAATGAATTATATAAAATATTTTAATCACGGGTTCAAGTCCTGTCGTGAGCATTCACTCATTGAGTTTGTCGAGTTTTGGAACAGCATAATTATTGTTTCTTATAAAAAAACATTAGCGACCCAAACCACCAATACTCCCTCCAACCCCTAAAGCAAAGCTCAATGGCATGTGTTAGGAATGAATTCACGTCGGTAGTGTAATGTTCAGGATTCGAATCGGCTCTCATTATCATGTAAAACTGATTATAACACTGTCTATCCTAGGCTCGTCCACAAGACTACGCTCGTGAAGTACTAGCGCGCGACCGCCCAGTGTCGTTCCACCGGCACTCGTCCCCCGAGCCGGCCCGGGTGTACGCCACGTGGTTCCAACACGACGACCTCGCTCTCCGCCGGGGGGTAGGCAGAAAAGACGAGCTGTGAACACAGTGTGACATGTGGCGCCATCTCTGTATGACATCTAGTGAAGTTTTGTGAAAATTGAGATTTACTGTGAAAAATCTCTCGTAATATGACTTTTAGGGTCATTTCCAATTAGGCGCATAATTTTATCTTAAGTGTTCCTTCAATATCAATTTTATTGTAAAAAGACAAAGCCAAGCTAAAAAAATAGTAATAAACTATGGTATCGAACAATATTTAATACCTATTTAATACTATGTACAGTAGAACTCAAAAGTGCAGTAGCAATCCTACGCAACTATAGCGTCAACATTCTAGCGCTACTTGTGACCTTTTTCTTTTAAGACAATTTACGCACACATGTAAATTGTTCTTCTGTAGGCATATTATCAATTTCGTTATAAACAACTATGTCGTCCGTGGCCGAGTGGTTCTGGCATAAGGATTACTAAAATGCAAGGTTGATGGTTCAAATCCTACGATCAACTATAACACTTTTTGTGTTTCATTTATAAATTAACAACAGGTTGATGAATAAAATATGTTTCTTGTAGAATTTATTATTTGTTAAACTTTAGCAAAGATCAACATAAAATGTAAAAAGTATGAAGGTAGATTTGAAATAAAATGGAATAATTACTGACTTAGAGAAAATAAAATGACGTTGTTGTTTTTTAGTTGCTTGTTATGTGCTTGTTGTTTACGTGAATCGATTCAATATTAAGTTCAACATGTCTACAAGTAATATAAGTATGGAAGTCAATGCTAATATTATGGCTTTATATATGAATGGACTAAATATAAGTGAAATAGCAAATGAAACTGGCATATCCGTAAGTATAATAATATATCATTTTATTTTTAAATTATACTAGCTGTTGTCCGCGGCTCCGCCCGCGTGGATATCGGTTATCGCGACCAAACATAGCCTATGTGTTATTCTGTGGTATACATATAAGCTATATTATTATTGTAAAGTTTCATTAAAATCTATTCTATCTATTGCTTACATTAATGTGTAAAAACGTTCTTTTTAGAGGAATACTGTGAGCCGCTGGGAGAAGAGGTTTGAGGACGCCAGCAATAAAACAGTTTTAACGCAACGGCATAAAGACGAAAGGTTAAGTTTTGCCTGGGAATACCTTGATTTTAACTGGGAAACGATTATAATCTCGGACGAAAAAGCCTTTTAAGTCCTGTCAGAAGGGAAGGATGCGGCTGTGGCGTAGGAACAATACACGCTGGTCTGACAGTAACATTGTTGTTAACACGAAGTCAGGCAGAATAAGTGTTAATATATGGGAATGGATCAGCGCGCCAGGACAGGCGAAATGGAGTTTATTCCGCCGCGAGCGAACAGCAGAAGTTATATGGACTTTTTACATACGATAATGTTACCTACAGTGCGCAGTGTTTTTCGTCATAGTTCGCGAATGGCTTAGAGAACATGCAGAGGTCAACGGCCAGCACGATCCCCTGATTTAAACCCTTTAGAAAATATATACGGTAATGATCCAAAGATGTCCTGAATTATTAAAGCAACATTGCATGCAAATATGTGACAATTTACGTGGGACAGATATTTATCAGAATGTTGTGGGGTCTATGCGCCGACGTCTATTTAGCGGTACTGAGAACAACGGAGGTCATAAAAATATTAATAATTATTAGCACAAAAACTATTATTAAGTAATTATTAATATTATATATTAATATTCTCTCTGAGCCTATTCCCAACACAGTTGGGGTCGGCTTTCTGGTCTAATTAAGATCCGGCTGAGCTTAGATATTTTCCATGAAGCGACTGCCATCTGACCTCCACAACCACAATTGGCGATATCGAAGATCTACAATACTAATTATACCTACTTAATTGAGTAATTGGAAAAAAGTAATCCTGTTGTTCTAAATATTAAATCTGTAAAAAAAGAATACTTTTGTTACATAACTTACAAGTAAGTAAACTATACTTAATGATCTTAAAAATATATTGAATAACCCAGTTAAGTAGGAAGTAGTTTTGTGAATTTGGTAAAAAGGGGACGTGCTGGCTATAGGACAATTTAGTTTAAGATTGTAAGATTGAGGTTAAGTTTCAATCCTCTTTTTCTTGAGAAAACGAATACTTAAGCTATAAACCTCAATAAAATTTACACTGGAGTAGGCAGGTAGATAGTAAAAATGAAATATATTTGGTTACGAATCAAACATTTTGTATTATTTCTTATTATAACCCCATAATTACTTAATCACATAAATAATAATTAAACTTCGTGCAAAATTACTTTATCAATATTAAAAATTATATTTATGTCATAAATATAAAAACTCTAAAAAGCTGGATTCGAACCACAGCCATCTGTAATCACTGTAGTGTCTTAAGCCACTTAGCTATCAGTTAACTTACCAATCTAAGTGAATTACTGTATTAGTATCTAATGACTAACATCACAGCAGTCGTAAAGAATAACACAGTTATGAAAACGAATATATTGTTATACCTATCGTCATCTTTCTCTAACACGTCATATTTTGTTGTCTGTCCTTTACGCTATGATGCGTCGCGTCGTGTAGACGTACGCACACATATAAACGCGATGGCCTGAGACACCCGCACTATAAACCATTTTGAGCCTTGATGTGCTACTGCACTTATGAGCTCTGACTGTACATTTTATTATGAACATTGTGTCAATAGAATTAGGTTGATTTTTAATTAACACATAAAAGGTCTTCGAGCATTTTTCATAGCGTTTGATTTAAATGGGGAGAGAAACTGCTGTTTTATCCCACCAGATGTCGCAAAGTCGAATGTAGTTTGTCAAATCTCGTAGAAAGATAGGAAGGATACACATTTTGAACTGTCTGGTATAGCTTCATTAAAAGCTCATAAAATAGCATAATTTAAACTATATCGGATAAAAAACTAAGAAAGAAATAAACTAGCTAGAAAAAAATATTTTGATTGTTGAATAAAAACAAAAGGTAAATAACAAACCATAGACAGCTTAAAAACCTATAACCTGATTGTAGCGCCATTTACCGCTACCAAAAAATGGGTATAGACCATCTACGACAGATCTGTAAGAAAATGACAAACGAACACCAAATTGACAGCTAAACTCGATGGTGGCGACATCTATGTTGACTTTTGAGTTTTTCTCCCCATTGATCGAACTGGTATTCCGCAAATTTGAATAATTTTTATTTCGTTTGCTATGATTAAATAAAATAGACTGGCTATAAATGTTATTGAATAGGTGTATTAGTGAAAATCTCTTAAAATTGTATGATTTATCTCATATAACTATTAATTAATTGTTCAGACTGGTTCATCGAAATCATAAGACAACTCTTTCCTAAAACTTTGCTTTCCACCTACCATCGGACGAAGAGAAGTAGGGCTTGTGACCTAGTGCGGGCGTTGTCCTTAAAAAAAAGGAAGTCAAATTGACATATCCTATGAAAATATGTTCCGTAAAATGGGGTGAATAGTGATCCAAGGGTAAATTAGGAATTAAATGGTCAGCTAAATTCTGTAGTTATTTTCTTTCAACCGTAATTTTGGACTAGTTCTTTGTAATAACAGTATCTTCAAATATAATAATAATAAGAGGCTTATTTGAGATATAGTAAAAGAAATTATGTAAAATATTCCATTGACCATTTTGTCCCTATTCACCCTTACCTTACCATCACGTTATACCGTTCTGCAAAAATATGTTTATGTCCTATGTTCTGTAACATGGGGTGCCTCTACTCCACTAGTACATAAGTGTTGTATTTTGATATGCTTAAATAAGACACTACAATTTTGCCAAAAATACAGTTATCTGTGTATTAAGATCGTTACATATCAATATCTTTCTGTTATATTATTATGTCATTTTAAATATTTTAATTTCAGCTTATGCTTGCAAAAATAAATGTATAAGATTGTTATTCAAACTATTATGGTTCTTAAAATTAGAGAGATAACAGGATATTATTTGTCATGTGTTGTTTTGAGTGTCCACTGTAAAACAAAAAAAACAAGTGAAAGTGTGAAGTACGCGTGTCATTGCAGTGTGTTGTTACGCAACCAATAAATTCGACAATATATTCACTGACATACGTCTAAACTTTTTCAGAAAAAGAGTAGTATATAAATATGACTAATAATTTTTTTTTTAACATATTATCAACGGTTGTATGTGTGAGTTCGGCGACATTGGTTCCACCTGAATTTCACATTTCTGCTAGTTTTTTCAGTTCTGTGGACTGTCACACTAAATTATTTAACGATCAGAGTTTTATGTACACTGTGTTGAGTTATGTATTATATAAGTATCTAGATATGAATAAGCTAAAACTAACATATCAGTTGTGTATACTCCGAATAAAATTGTATTTTTTTAAATGCTGTTTTCTTTATTATAGCTAACGCTATTAATTTTCATCATCTTATTATCAAATCGATTTAAAATTAAAGTTAGAGTATATTTAAAAAAAAACACAATAAAAATAAAAATGTAAAATCCATTCTCTGACATAGATTCCGACTACTCCATTGGGCTGTAATACTTCTTTTAACTTAGGTCTATCGAATTTATTGACATTTCTCTGCAATCAGGTATAAAAAATATGATTACTACTCCTTGTACTTCCGTACTTGTGACGTTATAATAGCCTTCCTCGATAATCGATTTATACCGGAAAAAAAATGGAATCGAGCCAGTACTGACTGCCTGATCCTAAGATTATCGCGTTGAAAAAAAAAAACGACGATACTGTTTAAAAAAGTTATGCAAACCCATTATCTCTCAAAAACTCTACCGTTCCAACGATACTTTTCCAATAAAGCATCATTAATTAACCATCCCTTGTCTTAGCTAATGGACGCTTTCAGCACAATGACTTGCCACTGTTTACTCTAGTCATGTTACTTAATAAACAGGGCATACGGCATACCCAATAGGAACAAATGCCCCGTCATGATAGGGGATGACGCCTCATGAATGCCGTATCGAGATGAAACCCGCGAAATTATTTTCCTGCAAGATTAGATAAAGGTACTTATTGGATATTAGATTCACTTTTCCTTACTTTTCCACTCGGTGAACGGTGTCTTGTACGGGTTTCGGTGATTTGGGATGAATAGAAGCCATTGGTTGAATGGGGTTAAATGGGATGTGATAAATTGTAGTTATTTTCTTTATAGGGTAAATTTTTATTTTTATATCATTTATTTTGGTATTAAAATGGGATGAGATAAATTGTACAGTTATTTTCTTTAAGGCCCAATACGACGCGGATGACATTGAAGAGTTTTGCGGCATAGTGCGCGCCATCTATCAATTATCACGCGCGTTATCTCGTACGAGTGCACTAGCTGTCGCCGTATAGGCGTCATGCTTACGTTAGCTTGGTGTACAGAGTAATTAGTAAGAAAGACAGCATTTGCTTATTTTTTGTTGACTTAGTTATTAGTTCTTCATATTGGTGTGAGGCCGAAAAAAAAATTAATGGATGCTAGCGGCTTCTTTTTTCGGACATATTGTAAAAGTCGATCAAGGGAAAGAACGCCATGGCAACATGGCATTCTATACTCATGATGTATCCGATATTGAAAGCTGGCCTTGGATTGGTTTTAAAAAAAGCAAATAAATTATAATTTATATACTTTATTATTTACAAACATAATGAAATAAATAAATATTGCCTCTTTATAACATTAGTATAGACTAGCGACCCGCCCCGGCTTCGTGCGGGTGCAATGCTGATACTAAATACACTACAAACTGTGAATGTTGTTATAAATTTATAGTTTGTATAACTAAAAAAACGCTTTTAAAATTTATTTAATTAAAAACACTATAAAAACTGTAGTAACTAGTCAATTGAAAAATTATTGAACAAAACACTTGAGTCATTTTTACCTATTTATTTTATTTTTTTACTTTTTTTACTGAAATACTTCACCTTAAATTACGTCTTTTGAAAATAATCTCTTTTCTTTTTCTTAGCGTATGAAGCAATTGGCTCTGATTTTCGTTTTCTTTCTTGTTTCTCACTTTTGATTTTAATTGCAACCATGATATATTTTGGGTCTCTAATAGGCATTTTTCTTGGGAACCGAGGGTCTATAAGTTCCGGAAGCAAGCTGTCTAAATAAAAATCTTTTAATTTTTTCTTCTTTTTGGTTGACCAAAAATAGTCATCTCTTTTAATAATTTCCGTTTTAACAAGAAAATTTTGACCTGACCAAATCGCGAAAAAACATTTTTCCATTTGGCCAATTTTTTGTCCTTACCCTATACTTTCAGACGATACATTCACTATAACATTTTTTGCTGTCTCTGTGCTTGCACTACTCTGTGCATTATTCGCCGACTCTTATTTCTTTTCTTACCCATATTAAAAAATTTCAGGTTCTATAACAAGTTTTCAATACAGACACAACTGACAGTCGTCACTTACTTCACATGTCAAAGCGCCTTGCAATTTATTATGGCAAAGGTTTTTCTGGCGATTTGCTATATTACTAGGCGTTTGTAGCGTGGTTTATAATTAAAACGAATTATATCAATGAAACAAAAAGTGTTTCAAAAATTAAAAATTTGGGCACCTTCGTAATCACAACACAGATATGTTTGAGTATAAATAATTCTACCAAAACTTTTATTCACAGAGATTTGGATGAAAAATATTTTGTACTTATTTTATCATGTTTTAGAATCATTTTTTTAAATGGTTTATTGATTAATTTAAAATTTTAAGAAAATGGGCACCTTGTGAAGGGTCTGAACAACACTACAAAATATGTTTAAACGCTTAGAATCACTCAAGGATCAACTTCTAGTGAATCGAAATACATGAAATTTCATCTGTTCTCGTCGTATTCGGCCTTAAGGGTTAATTTTATTCTAATTTATCTATTTACCAACACTTTTATTACAGACGAAAAGTTATGATCTAATAAAAGTTATTCATTGATCAAATAGCCAAATATTTCATATAGTGAAATATATTTGCCTGAACTAGATAACTCCATATCCCTATTTCAAACCACACTACTTATTAATATTTATAGTGTGCAGTATAAAATATTTTGTGCATATTTAGTTTACAAATAATTAAAATATAACATTAATAATAAACATACCTACTATTAATATACTTAATTGCAATATTTACTTAAAACTCAAGTGAATTAATTGTCTGTCTTTTTATATGTTTATTGCCGGTAATCTACGCAGTGACTATGCTGATTTTGACGGGGTCTTAAGCACTAGCGCCCTGAATGCTAGATGGACAAGTGCCTAGTCATTTGAAACACAAAAAAAAACAAAAAAGTTATACAGAGTGAATTTTTTTAAGTGGGTCTGAATGGCCTTCTCCGAAAGTATGAGAGAAAGAAGTTTCGGGCCTGATTTTAATAAAAACTTAAACTGCGTCATTGAAATTGCAAAAGAACGAATTCTGGAAAGTAAAATAACATACGGCAAACATAATAAAACAACAAAATCCAGGCATATTAACAGAATGATGCAGTTTTAGTTTTCATCAAAATCGGACCCAAGATTAATATTTTGAGTACTTTTCGCTATTCCCCATGATTTCGAAGATGGCCATTCAGGTCCACTTATTTATCCTGTATATATACAGGATGACAGTGTGTGAGGTGAGTATGAATTGTGAGGTTGTCGTTGTAGGGGGGCAATCTCTGGATTTGCAAAACCGATTTTGAAAGACTGAGGCGTGGCGGTAGTGAACGCGACGGCTACGCAGGAGGCGCGGGTTCGATCCCCGCTCAGTGCAAAAGAACTTCAATATCGCCGATTTGGTTGTGGAGGTCCGATGGCAGTCGCGAAGTTTAATGAGTTGGGAATAGGCTTAGAGAATGATGATTTTGATAGCTCTTTCACCAATAGAAACTCACATTATCTGTGAGTGTCACTGGCTTATAAATTATCACGTTATCGGAGTCAGCAGCTGGCACGGGATCAGAAGTAGGTACACACTAGTGGACCTGCGGGCAATACCTAAGTGTGCGAATAAAAGTAAAGAAAATACCCAGAAGTGAATTTAAAATTCAATGTAAATTACATGTTTATTTCAAAATAAATTCAATTTAAATTTGAAAAGTCTCATGTTTCAAGATTTGTTAAAATAAAGATAATTATACATAATTACCGTTATAAGCTTAGAGGTAATTTTGTAACATACATCATCTCATAACGTCTACATTAAATCGATCAATAAACTTAATGATACGAACGATACACTCATTAAGGAATAAAATTAATGACCCGTAAATCTTCAGCAGCGAGTCATACTCGACATTTTCTTCACACATATTTTCGACCACAGAATATAACTATTATTATATATTCCTTGCTAACTTCTAGGTAGGTACTTAAGTTACTTACGGGAAAGTTTGGAAAGGATCAACGGGGGTCAAAGCTAGCAATTTGTCATTCGACACGCGATATCCACCGAAGTGCGACTATGCTCCAACTTTCCCAACTTACATTTTTCATTACTTACAACTTTTGAGTGCGTCCCTGTAGTAACGACATCGTACATGCAAATTCAAACCTTAAATCCTACAAATAAGGTATATATTTATGTGTGCGAATACCGATTATTGACGAAAGATTTTTCTCTCACTTTCAGTTGGTGTACTTATGCATTAATCAAAATAATATCGGTGCTTGAGGCGTTCAGAGGTGAAGTTGGAAAGAGTTAAGTCTTACGGGATTATGTTTAAGTTTATAGGACGTGTCTGGATTGTTGGATGAAGTACTAAGCTGTAGTTTGACATGCTATTGTATTACGTATCTAAAGTTCGTTTGTTTAGGTATTTAATTAAACTTAAACAATCTTGGTGTGTCTTTTTAAAAATACTTTTCTGCTTAGAAACGCATTTTAAAAACTAAAAAACCGGTAGTGAACCACTAGTTAGTCAGTAATTTGTCTAGTTTGTAGTAATTTGGTTGTTTAACAGGTGTTCCTATAAATATTTGCCATGAGATTGTTTAACATATTTAAGTAGCTAAACAAATGGAGTATAGTTAAGCTACCCATTTTTCTAAGTAACAGATTAAATTTAAAATCCACTAAGTAATTAGGTACCTGTTGAAAATAATTGCGTTCAAATTTATTTCATATGATCGAGGAAATATTGTGTAAGAAAATAACAAAAAATTACGTGAAATTAGATTTCTAATATTTTATATACTAATGCCCACGGCTCCGTCCGCGTGGCTGTCGGTAAATTGAATTCTACGTTACTAATCACAACTCTGGTTCTACTTAACCGATTGCAATCAAACTAACGTAAGATTTTAAGTTGGACAAAACCCCTTCAAACAAAAAAAGCTGCATCGAAATCCGTTCAGTAGTTTTTGCGTCTATCGCGGACAAACATAATTTTTCTTTTTTTTATATTATCACGCCTATATCCCCGAAGGGGTAGGCAGAGGTGCTAGCACCCACATTTCGCCAGTTTATATTTCGGTCCCAATGTAATAGGTGGCGAGCCTATTGCCATTAACCGGGCACTTATAAACCTGCGATAAATACACACATAACTTCTAAAAGCATCGCAGTCATTGGTGTGTGCCATGGTAAGCCTGGGATCGAACCCGAGACCTCGTCTCAGCAGTCCATTACCCATACCACTAGGCTACCGCGCTTGTCTTCAAACATAAACTTTTTCCAATTATATAATACCTACCTATATACCTATAGATAGATAGCTTTACCGATATAATAGAACTCTTTTTACACCGAACAAGCTCTCCCCTGTCAGATACTTATAACTGTGCTTGTCAGCCTTCGTATTCTGTACCTACCTACTACAAAATTTTCTGTGACAACAAACTTATGTACTTACATCTCAAGAACTCAATCCTACTAAAGAAGACTAATTCAACATCTTGTGGCCAAACTAATCTTCCATGATTAACTGCCACCCATCTAACAGCTAAGAATAAAACGAAACCGAAACACATAAACTGGGGTCTTTGGGACCCCACAACACTATAACATTGCGAGGCCACAAGCACTCTTAATTAACCTTGCAATGAATAAGGACGTTTGTAACCACTCATTATTTAAAGACGTGTGGTATGAAAACACGTACCTACCTACATACCTACAGTGGGCTCCTAAAGCTCCCGGAAGATTTAAGATCTATAATCCTTTGACAGCCTAAGTCTAATTTTAACCAAAAGTAACATAGCGTTGATAAAATAAACTAGATCGATGTTTTGTTTCTTGATGTTTCTTGTACTTTATAAGAAAAGTAAATAAACTAAAGAAAGTAGTAGCCTTTTCATTACAACTAGCTGACCCGCGCAACTTCGTCTGCGTCACCCCGTTTTTGCAACATTTTTCATTCCTGCTCCTGTTGGTCGTAGCATGATGTTATATACATATATACGTTCGTCTTTAACCATTCGATCTATTAAAAAATATTGCATCAAAATCCATTGCGTAGTTTAAAAGATGTAAGCATACAAAGGGACATAAGGACATAAAAAATAGGGACAGAGAACGCGACTTTGTTTTATAATATGTAGTGGTAATAAGTAGATCTATTATCCAGTAGATTCTAAGACTAGTAGTTGTGTAGTGGCATCACTTCATGCAATTTCAGTTCCAATTGTCCAGATACTTTTGGAGCCCACTGTATATCCTGTTTAGTTGATTTATTTGGTAAATGATTCACTGTGTGATTGTTGAGTAATTATCTGTCGTCTGTAAAGGTGTAAAAAAATATACTTTTGTGCTCGAACTATCAAGAAAGAGTTATTTGGGTATAAACTTATAAATCATCATTTTTTAACTACCAGAGAAACTTTAGAGGCTAGAAGAATAAAATAAATACCCCATACAAAAAAGTAGACTCCGTTCGTTTAGGTACATAAATAAAGGTGAACAATCTTGTGGCAACTTTTTATAAAAACATACTTCTTATGGTAAATAAATAAACTGGGCTAATTAACTGACACATAACCGAAATACAGACCAAAAGTAGGTATATACCTATACAAAAGCATCACAAAATAATTTGCAATCTGTAAAATTTAATTTTCAAATGTCTTAATCCGCGTCTAATTACAACAATACTAGATGTTATGCAAAATAATGTAGATTTCATTTACAATTGCTTTTGTCTTTTCTACTCTTAACCTTGGCTAATAATAGCGCTAGACTAACTTTACTTATTGAAGTCTTTACATTTTTTGAAACCTGATGGAAAACGGTCACCGTAACCTAAGGACGTGTGCAACATTAGGGGCATTCATGCTGTCATCTCCGTAGATTTCATATTGTAGTCGCTTGGAAAACCGTAGGGAGTTCATTCCGCAGGTTGAGCATGCGCGGGCTGAAGTTCTTTTCATACCGCACAGTGCGCACTATTTTCAATCGTAATGTGTCTATGGCGGGCGGAGCAATGATAGAAAGTAGGCGTGGGCACCATATCGATTAATTCTTCTAAACACAAACAATTGCATAGGCGGTAAAACGCACACAGTGAGGCAAAGTCCCTCCTGAGGTTGAGAGGTTTCCACATCGCTTGTGATACAGGATTGTCGACGATCTTCAGTGCTGGTTATGCAGGTTTGTGGCGAACCGAACCTGCTTATAGAGAAGAAGTCATTGTCCCTGGATATATTGACACCAAGAATCCCTATACTCGAAAATATAATAACGGTGTGTCCATGAATTGTGGCGCTACAATAAATTAGGTTTTCTTAGCGGTGAATACACATACTTGTGTCTTAGTGAGGTTGAATTGGACTAGCTTTAGTCATTCTCAATCGGATACTTTAATACCAGTTAGATAGTCTCGATTTTAGACAAGTTGTTCGCGACTTTCCATCACCTCGGATCCAGGGATGTTTACACATATACCTAACATGTAAATAATTATTTATCAATCTAGCAGTTATCTCTGCTGCATACGTTGACTTGACACCAATATACTCTTAGATATTTAACATTATAACATAGATCGTCCTGACTCAAGCATCTATCTCTCCGGAGGTATTTCATGACCAATAGACAAATTGATACCTTTGAATTCATTTTCAATATCCTGCAACGTTCTATCTTTAGTTTCAGGCAGTATAAAATATAACACCAATAAACATATAGCCATACTTATTCCGTATGCTAAATAAACACCTTTAACACCATAACTCTCCATTATGTCTGGCGTAAGTTTCAACAATAGCGTGTACATGGATGTGAATACAACTCCATTTAGTAAAGAACCCCAACCTTTATGTTCCAGAGGTAAAATTTCTCCTACTAATGTAGAACATAAAGGTACAATACTAAAATGTACTATAAAACTATGAAGTACTATAAACGTAGGCGCCAACCATATTGCAGATGGTGATTTCAAACCTATAACGAGACAAATAATAAACATCAAACCAACTGTTGTCACACCAAACGAATATAAAATGGTTCTTCTTTTGAAATTACTAATGATTAAACAAGAGAACATTAAAGCAATAACTGCAAAGAGATCTGTACATAAGGAAAAATACATTGCTAGCGAATTATCACCAACTAATTCCATCATCATTTGTATGGCATAAACTGCAAAGTATGTTTTCCAGTTAACTCTACAATTATTGTTGTCAAAGATACTATTACAAATGGCTTCAAGAAGTCTTTCTTTAATATAAACGTGTACCATTTATCTGTGTTCGGATTATTTGTCTTCTGTAGTTGCGATGAATTCAGGTCGTATAGTTCTTGCAGTTTGGAGCCACCATGGAGCCAGATGAATGATTTTTCACTTTCCTTGAAGCGTCCTTTCATTGCTAAATAAAAAGGACTTTCTGGCCAAAACAGCGTCATCACTATAGATAGTGTTGGAAGGGTAATGGCAAAAATGGCTATTTGCCGCCAGTTCAAAATCAGAGATAAAGCATGGCACACAAGTGAACCGCTCGTTGTTGCTGATTTCTTGAAGACCGCGAAGTAACCTCTCCTTTGAGGATCAACGTATTCACTAATAATTATGGGAGCTACAAAGTAAGCACCTAAGGTAAAACCTTGAATGATTCTTGCTGCCAAAAGTGCTGAAACATTCTGAGCTAGTGCAAATGTAATCCAGCCAATTAAGAGAAACAAATTGGCTGTGATGGTAACCAATTTCCGACCAAATACTTGAAGCATAGGCGATAGTACAAAGAATCCAAATACACCAGCGATGCCGTTGCTTGTATCTGTAAAATAAAAAAAAAATGTATATAATGTCTATAGTACTACTAGGCTTTTCTGGGCATTTGATTTCACCACTGGGAATTTCATTTTTGAATACTTTGAAATTAGAATTGGGAAAAAACATTGCTTTGGTTTAAAGTGTTTGTAGCTCGATTATCTTCCCGGTGACAATGTGGCAAATTAAAAGTGAGGTATCTTCTGTTATAAGTGTAGACGATAATCGAATCTATCTTCTTGAATTTGTGTTCTTCTAGGCGACGAAATAATATCTTGGAGATGTGCGAATGCGAGTTTGATTAAGTTTGATCGGAACTGATGGAGCTGAGTCTGTTCTATCTGGAGCCTGGATCCTAAAACCACTAGATAGATAGATTTGGGACTCTTTTGTCAGCACCTAGCCTCCCTCTTTGGGCCATTGTGCGTGCAGAGTTACCAGCTAAAGCAGCCAGGAACCTTAAACCACTATTAGAACACATACCCTGTCGCATTATTCTTTCGCGTTACTCCACTCTTTTTATATTCAGAGATTTTTATTGTTGTTATATAATAATTGTTATTACTGGATTTGTTGCCATACTTACCTATCCAAGATATTTGAACTACTGTGACTTCTATTTCCGTCGAATTTGTTGACAAGAGTGCAGGACTTAATACGGATGGAAAAGAAAGCATTATACCACAGCCTATACAGAGGAGCATAGTTGTAATCAGAATGAATACCTGGAAAAGATATTTCACTGTTTATTATGGTAAAGTATGGAATATACGTTATTAAAGACATGACAGTTTAAATTGTTAATGGTGCTTTTTTTGTCGTGCTAAGAATCTCCATGGTTACCCCCCCACCGGAGCCGGTTGGGTAGGTTATGTCGAACTCGAACCGACTAAAACGCACGCCGTCTTTGGGTCTTCAGTTGCCGGAGGTGAGGTAGTAGCCAACAAATCCCTCGCACCCCGGCAGACCCGGGGCCTTCTCTTCGAGATGACCCCCGTCGAAATTGTTAATGTTGCTGGAGAAACGCAGGCAGTTGATGTAGTAGATCAAGTTTTCATGATTTCATTATTATGGAGGTTGTAATGATTATCACTTACACCAATACTTTGAATACAATTTGATCGCAATAGTCCGTAGAAATTTCCATCTTCACTTCTTAGATATAATTGTGTTCTAACAAGTTCTAACTGCCGGAGCAAGTCAAGTATAGAATAGGTTACAGTATGTTCGTAAGATCGGATAGAAAATCAGCCGCTGTGTCCGGGCACGCCGGAGTAGTGGCGGTAGGACCATTCTGGGGGACTGGCTAGAGAGGCCCTACGGTACCCTCTCGTAACGACTCTATCCGTGCCATTTCTGAATTACAAGAAAGCCTTCGACATCCTTCGTGCGCTAAATATCTCTCGCACCCCGGCAGACCTGGGAACATCTCTTTGAGATGACCCTGTTCCCCTAATGTGCGAACCACCACCATCACCGCCGCGGGACGTCATTGAGACCCATTTCTGGATTTCATGAAACAGCTACGTGCTGCTGTGTCTTACATTTTGCTTCTGATATCGAAATACTTTAATCTGGTGGCAAAAGAATCGTGATTTATTCGACTCATTAAAAAAAATCTAATTAAAACACACCTGTTTCCAAAAATATACATCGCCTATATTTTTTAAAATCATTTTAACACACTGAAAAATGTTTTAAACGATAGATTTGTGCTCTCAAATAACATTGATTTTAAGTTTCAACTCATTTGTAAAACACCAATAACTATTTGTCCACAATAATTCATAAGTACAACGAGTGCAACAATGAATGCTTTAGAAGTGTCTTGGTATGTAAATTTGGAAACATAATATTTCATTCATTACTGATCTTCATTATTTAAGAAATACACTGGAAAGCAATGAATCGTGGTCACTCCATACCTACCCATTATATTGAAACCCACGACTAAATGTCACGCAATAAATACTTTTGCAAATAAGTGCAAAATTTTATTCGTAGTCATAAAGATAATTTACTGGTGGTAGAAATTTGTCATACTTTTCGACCGGGTGGGTACCACCCTCCTAGCAGGGAGTCCTGTCGAAACGGTGGTGCCGCTGAACGTCCGCGGCATAGTACGGGGGCCCAATTTGGGCTAACCATAATCCCGATAATTTGGGTTTAATTGCATAATCCCGATAATTTGGATCACTACATTAGCGATACTAATCACGGCAATATGGTCTCCATTTGCTGTGTTTAGATTCTGCTGCAATCAGGTTTAATAATCCCAACGATAGCATCATATTACGTATCAATAGTCATAGAAAGGAATATCAAACTGAAGCCCTTAAAGCAAGTAAAAAGACTTCTTACCCGAGGAGATATGATTTGTAATATGCCGCAAGTGCGAGGCACAAACCTCATCACGCGTTTCTCCTCTATACAAGGCATTTTCAGGACCATTACAGAGAGACAGCCTCCGTGGCGTAGCAGTAGTGCACGCGACTGATACGCACGGGGCGCGGGTTCGAACCCCGCCCAGTGTAAAAAGTTGTAAGCATGAATATGGCTGTTTGCACTGGTCTGGTCGTGCCTCGGAGAGCACGAAAGCCGTCGGTCCCGGTTGCCATACAAACATCTATGGCAGTCGTTACGGGTAGTTGGAGCCTTCAAAAGTCCAACCAGTCTAACTTGGAACTTCGATATCGCCATTGGTCATTGGACCATTGGTTGTGGAGGACAGATGGCACTCTCTCTCTTTCGCTTCACGGAAAATATCATAGTTTAGCCGCATCACAGTTAAGCCGACCCCAACTGAGTTGGGAAAAAGGTTCAGATATTGATGAATGATACAGAGAGACGAAGTGTTGCTTATTGGCATTGTTAAGCAGTGGGTTGTGGTGGGTTCCTCTCCCTCCCCCAAAATATTTTCTAAGATTTCCGCCATGTAACGCCTACTTCAATATTTTATTCATACAAAAATTTAAAAATATAAATAAAAGAAAGCTATTCCAAAAAGGATACTATAAGATCCAAGATTATTTCGATTAAGCAGGTCTGGAAATAAACTGTCCATTCAAATGGCTGCTCAGGAAAATTGCTGTATCTAGACTGAGTAAATGTTAGCAAATAGACCAAAAAAAAAAAGAAAAGCTAGCTGAGTTTCTTGCCAAAGTCTTCTCAAGAAGCGCGGTGTTTAGAATTTGTGGTCCATTTGCTCACTAACTTATTTTTTTTTTTATTTTGAATTATAAATTTAATTTAAAGATTTTTTACAAATATATTTCCGGCTGAAACTATGAGTTACAGTAGCATCCTATATATTCATCTTCAATTGACACCCTTAACCCGATAAAGCAAAACAGTAAATTTATCACTAATAAATGAACAGTTCATTTATTAGTGATAAATTTATTGTTCTGTTTGGAGCAACCATTTAGTTTTGTTTGTGGAGGACCGCTTTAAATCACGATAACAAGGTTATTGGCGGATTTAATTAAGTCTCTGACTGATTACGTTCAGATTGCTGTTTTCCTTTGTTTTGTTCTTAACTGCTTGTATTTTCTCTGAAAAAACAAAAAGAAAATAGGTACAGTGGGCCTTAAAAGTACATACATACATAACACCGAAGGGGTGGTGTATTAAACACCCACATTTCGCCAACTATGATTTTCGGTCCCACATAATAAGGGGCGAGCCTATTGCCATTTGTAAAAAATTGGGTATGCCGAATAAAACCGAATATGTTGTAGCTAAATACATTTAGATTTTTCCGGATTTCTTGCTATGCGGTGTAACTCGTAAATTAATTACGTGCTTAGCCGCACAAGCACTACTAATTAACGTCTCGGACAGTATCAGACAGGACCAAAATATTGTTATTAATAAAAAAACTAGCTAAAGCCGGTTTAATAAAAAAACTGGTGCGTGAAACAATATGTGAATGATATTATTTCTTACTGATTGGTGACCTGAATCGAATTTTGGAGAATCGATATTTTACAGGTCATATCGTTACCTGTTTTAATTTATTTTCATTTATTTATGCTTGAGTTATAATCGTATATATGGTATCACAGATCATTGTAGAGTATTATTTGAGCTAGTACTCTGATAACATACCACCATGAATCGAGGACTTTTGGGTGTGATATTTCTATTCATCGTAATCGTAAGTATTTTATCATTTCTATGAATAATTTAAACCTTCATATTCGTCTTACCGTTGTTGCTTGTAGCTAGGGTACTATTTCGTTATGGTTTAGCTTATTTCTGCCAGATGGTAGACGTACCTTCCAGCCCTGGGAGGTCCCGCGGCGGCGGCGCAAAGTGCGCCTCCCTATATCCTCAGGCTAGATGTGGACACTATGGTTTCCACATTATGGAAACGGGGTCATCAAAAAGATGTCGCCGGGCTTGCCAGGGTGCGAGAGATATGTCTTGTATTATCTCACTTCGGCAATCAAAGACCAATCGACGGCGTGCGTTTTAGTCGGTTCGAGTCCGACACAATCATTTCCACCGACTTTGGTGGTCTGCTCTTTGTCTTCACTGTGCTCTCAGTCAGATACGTGGAAAGCATACGAGCAGCTCTCTACAGGGCCGCATGCACCTCGGCAGGACTTTCCCGTAGGCAGCAGCGTGTCCTTTAATTATTATTTTTTGCGCGAGAGCTTCCTTTCCTTTATGCAGAGAGCACGCATGCAGGTTCCCGACCCGACCGCCTGTATAATGGCCTGTGTTCAGAAGAATCGTTTCACATGATGCCCACACCTACTTTGTATCATCACACCGCTCGCCATAGGGATGGAGTTCATCCTCACACATTACGACCGGAAACGGTGCGCACTCTGCGGTAAAAAAGGAGTTTCATTCCGCGCACGCTCAAGCTGTGGAATGAGCTCCCTGCCGAGGTTTTCCCAAGACTACAATATGGGGTTCTTCAAGAAGGGCATCAGAAGGTTTCTACAGGGTAGGCAGCACGTGTGTGACGCCTCTGGTGTTGCAAACGTCCATATGCCACGGTGACCGCTTCCTATCAGGTGGGCCGTGTGCTTGTCTGCCACCTAAGTGGTATAATAAAAGGCACACCAGGCAGATAGTTTTACCTTAAGAAAATTTTACTTGTAATGTTCAGAAACAAATAAATACTGTACCATTTTTTAGGTCTGCAGTGTGTTCGTGCATAATGTTGAAGGTGTGTCTCGTGCAGGCGTGACCCCTCCAGGAGCGATTGCACGTGAAGGAGATTGGACGGATAAAGTAACAATTATCGACAAGAGCTGGGGATAATCGTGACCTAATATTCTTCACAGCTTCACTTTATTACTTCTAATTAAGCAACGAATGTTTATATAGATGTAATATAAGTATTATATATGAAACGGTTTTTTTTAAGAGGGAATTATGTGAAAAGCAAGGTATAACCTGTCACCCCTGCGCTTCCAAAGAGTTCTACCCATTTGTGGGTACGCGGCGACAGTATTGTTAATTAATAACATACATAACAATTCATAAACTTACGTCAATATCCTCGAAGGGGTATAAAGAGTTGCTAGCACCCACATTTCGCCAGTTTATGTTTAGGTCCCAATGTAATAGGTGGCGAACCTATTGCCATTAACCGGGCACTTATAAACCTGCGATAAATACACACATAACTTCGAAAAGCATCGAAAAGTCATTGGTGTGTGCCATGGTAAAACCTGGGATCGAACCCGAGACCACGTCTCAGCAGTCCCATACCACTAGCAACCGATATTATTAGTAATCCCTCGACTTCTCTAGCTAAACTAAATTACTTTAGTTATGCCGCGTCTACATTAACATAACATTTTACCGTGACGTGTTAGAAGTGCGTGTCTGTCGGGTATTCAGCTGCGTGATAGCTGAGCTTAAATGAAACCATCGATCGAGTGGTGGCCGTGTCAGCACAACACTTGGTTGTGTGCCCATGTGCCACAAGTTGTTACGTTCACACTCAACGTTTTGTCTTGATGTCACGATGTCAAGTCCGCTGTTCATGTCAAAATCTGGAAGCACCTTTAGAACTAGGTTAACGCTGGTAGTGACCAGGATTTGAGCCCATGACCGACTCCCTTACATAGAAAAAAAATAGAAAATGTGACATTAAACCACTATAAATAGCCGCATCCTATAAATAGAAGTAGATTATGTTATCATCATTAATCATTTCAGCCACAAGACGTCCACTGCTGAACATAGGCCTCCCCCATCGACCTCCAATCCGACCGGTTGGAGGCGGTCTGCATCCAATGGGTACCCGCGACTTTGACTATGTCGTCCGCCCATCTCGCAGGAGGCCGTCCCACGCTTCGTCTACCGGTACGCGGTCTCCATTCAAGAACCTTTTGGCTCCAACGGCCATCTGTTCTTCTTGCTACGTGCCCCGCCCATTGCCACTTCAGCTTGCTAACCCTGTAGGCTATGTCGACCACTTTCGTTCGTCTGCGGATCTCCTCAATTCTGATTCGATCTAGCAGAGAGATTCCGAGCATAGCCCTTTCCATAGCTCGCTGTGCGACCTTGAGCTTTCTTATGAGGCCCATAGTGAGGGTCCACGTCTCGGCGCCATAGGTCATCACTGGCAACACGCACTGATTAAAGACTTTTGTCTTTAAGCACTGAGGTATTTTGGACGAGAAGACGCTGTGTAACTTCCCGAACGCGGCCCAGCCGAGTTGGATTCGACGATTGACCTCCGCCTCGAAGTTTGATCCGTCTAATCGGACCATCTGTCCAAGGTAGACGTACTTGTCTACAACTTCGAGGGTCGAGCCTTCAACTGACACTGGGGAGGGCCTTAGAATATGAGCATTCGCCATAACCTGGGTCTTGTCCATATTCATCTTGAGGCCCACCTGTTGAGAGACTCGGTTGAGGTCGTCGAGCATTGTGTTTAGATCCTCCAGCGATTCTGCCATGAGCACGATATCGTCGGCAAAACGAAGGTGAGTGATGTATTCGCCATTAACATTAATGCCGAGACCTTTCCATTCCAGTAGCTTAAAGGCATCCTCCATTGCATTGGTGAAGAGCTTCGGAGATATTACATCTCCTTGTCTCACTCCCCTCTGCAACAGTATCGCCGCTGTGCTCTGATCTTGTACTCGGACTGACATGGTGGCGTTTTTATACAAACACTTCAGCACTTCGATGTACCGGTAGTCTATATGACACCGCTGGAGAGATTGTAGCACTGCCCATGTCTCGATCGAATCAAAGGCTTTCTCGTAGTCCACAAACGCTAAACATAGTGGCAAGTTATACTCCTGAGTCTTCTGTATGACTTGCCGCAGCGTATGAATGTGGTCTACGGTACTATAACCTTTTCGGAAACCGGCTTGTTCGGGCGGCTGGAAGTCATCAAACCTGCGTTCGAGACGATTCGTGATAACCCTCGAAAACAGCTTATAAACATGGCTCAGAAGCGAGATGGGTCTGTAGTTCTTAAGAGAGGCTTTGTCACCTTTCTTGAAGAACAAGACCACCACGCTTCTGTTCCATGCTTCCGGCGTAGTACCTTCGAATAGGACGGAGTTGAAGAGCTTCTGAAGGACTTTAAGTATCGGTGTTCCACCCGCTTTCAGAAGTTCCGAAGTGATTCCGTCTTCTCCTGGTGGCTTGTTATTTTTAAGCTGCTTGAGGGCCACCCTAATCTCGTACAGGCTGATGTCCGGGATATCCTCGGTGTAGTGTCGGGTTAGCTTGGCTCTTGGATCTTTAACCGTATCAGTAGCAGGCTTAGTGACTGAGGTATAAAGCTGTCCATAAAACCCCTCGATCTCCCCCAAAACATCTGCCTTAGTCGACGCGACGCTGCCGTCCTTCCTCTTCAGCTTTGTCAACTGGCTCTGCCCAATAGACAAGTCTCTTGCTTTAAAGATTATGTGTTTAGTACTTAATAGACAAATAAGTACCGTGAAACAGGTTTCAATGTAACATACATATTACATACATTCATATGCTCACGGCCGTAATCCCCGAAGGGGTAGGCAGATGCGTATTGAACACTCACATTTCGCCAACTATGTTTTCGGTCCCACGTAATAGAGGCCGAGCGTATTGCAAGTGAGCGATCGTGAATCTCAATAGATCCAGTAGATTTCTATACGTTGGCACTAATATCGCTATTTCCGTTGTCACTACAGCAAGTAGTACAGAGAGGCAAGTAGAGTATCGAGTAGAGTTGCACAATGCGAAAATCGACATCCACGCGGGTGGAGCCGCGGGCAATAACTCGTATTAAATATGAGTAAACGACAGGTTTGTGGCGTGGCTGTAGTGAACACGACTGCTACGTAGGAGGTGCGGGTTCGATCCTCGCTCAGTGCAAATATTTGTATGCACGTATATGGCCATTTGTACTGGTCTGGTCGTGTCTCAGAGAGCACGTTAAGTCGTCGGTCGGTGTCATATGAACATCTATTGCAGTCATTACGGGTAGTTGAAGCCCTAAAAGTACAACAACTGGTCTAGCTGCAGCACTTCGATATCACCTATACCTATAGTTTGTGGAGACCAGATGGCAGTCGTTTCACGGAATATATCGAAATTTAGCCGCAACGCAATTAGACTGAAAAAAGCGGATCCTGGTCTCCGAGAATATAGCTTCGGATGCGACCAGGATTAACGCAAGGATGATGATAATGATGATGAAATATAAGTAAACTATTCACTTAATTACTTTAAAAAGGTTAAGTCATATGAAATGCACAAAAATCAAATTTAAAACCACAAAACTGAAACGAAAATTGTTAATTTATTATGCTAATTATTATAATACAAAATATTGAAATAGAGCATATTAAGTAGTGACGTGATCAGTTGCCTTCTAGTGCATCACACCAAATCACAGAGTATAAAATGTTAGGAATATTAGAAGAATCGGTTAGTGCCTGGTTTATTATATGGAATATTTACACAGGGTGTAAGGGAAACACTAATTGTCTACCTCACTCTGACACACACACACACACACACACACACAAACACACACACACACACACAAACACACACACACACACACACACACACACACACACTCACACACACACACACACACACACACACACACACACACACACACACACACACACACACACACACACACACACAATCAAATTGTTATTTTATATAAAATCAAAAAGGTAGGTATTTACCTGACTAGCTACTTCTTTTGTAATGTGGAGAGCGAGGCCTCCTAACACAGGTATTACTTACTTACAAGGAGTGGCCTCAAACCAAACACTGTTTAAATGCTATTATGTAAGAAAACGAAAATAAATTGATTTGATTTGAAAAATTGATTCAACACTCCTGAAGACGGAGGCCCCTGGTAGTAATCTTGGCACACAACATATATTTTTTTTTTTTTATCGTGCGCAAAATCCCCATGGATACCACCTCCACCAAAACTGATGGAAGTGATTATGTCGGACTCGAACCGACCAAAACGCACGCCGTCCATGGGTCCTTGATTGCCGGAGGTGAGATTATACAACACATATCTCTCGCACCCCGGCAGACCCGGGGACATCTTTGTTGAGATGACCCTCTTCCCCTAATTGACCCTCTTCCCCTAATGGCACACAACATACTGGCATTAAAAAAAATTATGGTAAGGCGATTTAAAAAAAAAATGGATTATTCACTCTGCATCGTATCAGTAAAATTAAATGAAACGAAAATAAAAATAAAAAAACGTCACTGCAAAAAAATCAAATGGCGTCATCTTGCGAGTTCAATATTTTTTGAAGAATTTTTTGTTTCATTTAGTTTTACTAACACGATGGAACGGTATAACGAATAAACGGTATAAAAAGAAAAACAAACAATTGCATTGCCGTATTTTTTACCAATATGTTGTGAACCAGGATTAGTATAAGAGGCCTTCGGCTTCGGGGGTAACATTAACATTAACATTAACATTCATATAACGTTGTATGTCGAGGTGCACCCGTATGTCATTGTTGTACAAAATCACTATTACACTACTATTATACAAAATCAGAGGAGTGTAGCTTGCATATTTCGTCAATATCATAATCTATACCTACACTCTTGATAAAGTAATTTGAATGCACAATTTTAATAACTCGTTGATTACGGAACCAACCATTCTACTTAGCTCGTCAGTAACCAAAACGCAGTACAGCGTATCATACGTAAAAATAATTAAAATGGACGTCAATTTCACAAATAAAGTAGTGTTGATCACCGGCGCCAGTGCCGGTATTGGAGAAGCTACTGCTCTCTTGTTTGCGAAGCTCGGAGCCAGTCTATCCCTTGTTGGAAGAAACGCAGATAATTTAAAGAAAGTGGCGGACAGATGCGAGAAAGAAAAGGGCATAAAACCGCTAGCGATTGTCGCTGATCTCGGCACGGACGAGGGTGTGGAGAAGACTGCTAAGGAAACGATCGATCACTTTGGCAAATTGGACGTTTTGGTTAACAATGCTGCAGTTGGCGCTCGCACGTGCATCCAACGTGCAGATATGGCGACTTTCGATCAGGTATTCAATATTAACGTTCGTGGAGTGTACAACCTGACGCGTTTACTTGTCCCACATTTAAAAGAAACGAAGGGCAATATCATCAACGTATCCAGTATCTTAGGATCCATGGCTACTATCGGTTGCTTACCTTACGGTATGGCCAAGGCCGCTCTGGATCACTTCACGAAACTGATAGCTTTAGAACTGGGGCCTAAAGGAGTGAGGGTTAACACAGTCAGTCCTGGAGTCACAGAATCGGAGTTTACCAAACGTGTGACAGGAATGAGTGAGGAAGAATACAGGGTATGGCTGAAGAAGTCTGCCTCAGTTGTGCCGCTGGGGGAGGTCTGCGTGGGCTTGGATGTTGCTAAAATGATTGTTCATTTAGCTAGTGATCATAGCAGATTGGTAACAGGAGTCATCGTGCAGGTTGATGGTGGTTTGCAGTTCAATTTGCCCAGCAATCACATGGCTGATCAGATGAAGTGATGTTGTCGATACTATATTTGTTTTATAGAATTTAAAATTAACATTTAACTAGCTGTGAGTTTGCCAGATATAATAATATAAAAATAAAACAAAAGGAATAAAAAAATACTGTCGCTTATCATATCATGAATATGGCTGTTTGCACTGGTCTGGTCGTGCCTCGGAGAGCACGTTAAGCCGTCGGTCCCGGTTGCCATACGAACATCTATGGCAATTATTACGGATATTTAGATCCCTCAAAAGTCCGACTAGCCTAACTACAGAACTACGATATCGCCAATTTGGTTGGGTCTCTGAAAGCCACCGCTTCACGGAAAATATCGAAGTTCAGCCGCATCTTATATCTACTGGAAAGCCGATTCCAACTGAGTTGGGAATAGGCTCAGAGAATGAGGATGAATAATGATATTAAGTTCTTAATATCGAGTGTAAAATGGTGAAATTGAGCTCGGTGTAGACGCGGCGGCGATGCGTACACCTAGAGTACGGACCTGTGTTACACAGTCAATCACTGCATCAAAGAATAGATAATACAGTGGAGACTCGACTATCCGAACTACAATTTATACCTACGATTTCACTACGGTTTTGAACGGCTAGAAAATTTGTTTTGTATTGTTATACCCGCTTAGGTAGTTAGGTATGTATTGCGAAACAAACTTGAGCTTCAGTTACGTTCTTAGAATTATTGATTTATTTTGTGGAAAGTAAGTTAAATAACAAAGTATACGTACTATCTGAAGACGTCCGCGTCATAAGTAGAATGTATTGTAGTAAAATAAAGCATCTAAAGTAGAATGATGAGACAGATTTGCAACCTAATACTATGTCTACTATTTTTCTTTAGCGTAGTATCGAAGTACTTCGTATAAGAAATACTTTCGGTTTATATCACCATTTACACGGTGCCCACACACAAGAGCGCCTTTTTAGAAAAAACTTGATCCACATTATTACTATTTCCGAAGGTCTTTCTAATTTCATTATTTTAGGGATACAAAAAATAAGTAATAGTTAGGTTCTACTTTCGAAAATACTACTTCATTATATAAAATATCAACTATCTAAATAAAAATAAAATTTAAAAAGCACATATGAACACGAAAAATTCGCTATTTAGAAGGTAATTCGTTATTTAGTGGTGGCGGCCATCTTTGATTTGAAATTTGTCAAAGTGTATCGTATTTTACTAGTCATGTTCTTTCATTAGACATCCATATTGAAAGATTTGTGCAAATATATGTAGTTCACCATTTTGTGACGGCTGCCATCTTGAATTCAGCTTTCAAACGTTCACCCATTCGGGAACAACGATGTCACAAACACACACATGCAAACACACACACACACACACACACACACACACACACACACACACACACACACGTGAAACTTATCACACTCCGTCGTTTTTACGTAGGGGATTCAGAGGCGTGTAGGTTCTATACTGCGTCAATATCATTATCTATTCTATGACAATAATGATTTGCAAGTTCAGTATTATTAAAACCGTTCATTACATCACGCAACGTGTCATTCAACTCGCGGTACTCGCATTATCGTCGACGCTTGTTATCTCATATTGTATCGACAACCGCCAGTTACCAACACGCGGCGCAGTGTATCACACGTAAACTTAATAAAAATGGACGTCAATTTCACAAATAAAGTAGTGTTGATCACCGGCGCCAGTGCCGGTATTGGAGAAGCTACTGCTCTCTTGTTTGCGAAGCTCGGAGCCAGTCTATCCCTTGTTGGTAGAAACGCAGAGAATTTAAAGAAAGTGGCGGACAGATGCGAGAAAGAGAAGGGCATAAAACCGCTAGCAATTGTCGCTGATCTCGGCACGGACGAGGGCGTGGAGAAGACTGCTAAGGAAACGATCGATCACTTTGGCAAATTGGACGTTTTGGTCAACAATGCTGCGGTTGGCGCTCGCACGTGCATCCAACGCGCAGATATGGCGACTTTCGACAAGGTATTTAACATCGACGTTCGCGGAGTGTACAACTTGACGCGTTTGCTTGTCCCACATTTAATTGAAACGAAGGGTAATATCATCAACGTATCCAGCATCTCGGGTACTGTGGTTGCTCTCGGCAGTTTGCCTTACGGTATGGCAAAAGCCGCTCTGGATCACTTCACAAAACTGATAGCTCTAGAATTAGCGCCTAAAGGAGTGAGGGTTAACACTGTTAGTCCTGGAATCACGGAATCGGAGTTCGTTAAGCGAGTGACAGGTATAAGTGAAGAAGAATACGAAGCCTGGTTGAAGAAGGCTGCTTTAGCGGTACCGATGGGGGAGGTCTGCGTGGGCTTGGATGTAGCTAAAATGATTGTCCATTTAGCTAGTGATCATAGCAGATTGGTAACAGGAGTCATCGTGCAGGTTGATGGTGGTATGCAGTTCGGTCTTTCAGGAAACCTTGTAGCTGATCAGATGAAGTGATGTTCTTGACCATTGTTTATAAAAATTCTGTCACTTTTATTGTTGTTGATGTTGCTATTTCAAATTTTGTATTAGTTCATGAAAATATAAATAATAACTAGGGCATCATTACTCCCGCCACGCGGTGCTAATAGCCCCATTCAGAAATAGAAATGGGGCAATTCACAGCGGGTCCGAATAATTTGTGGAGTAATAGATCCACAACCTATGGATGACTTCAGCTTCAAAGCCACTTTGTAAATCTTAAGCACTCTTTTTTTATTTATATTTTTTTTGATGTTGAAGTATTGTTCATTGTTGGTTTATTTAATAAGATAGAAAATGCTATGTTGGGTTGAAACCGAATAGATTACAACCCATTTGTCGTTAAATAATAACACGCTAAGTTATTCTATTATATTTTATAATATTATTATGTTATTTACCTTCAATTGTAATAAATTTATTAATAAATCGTGTATATTTAACTATACAATCTTTCATTTGCTCTTATTCCAAAGGTTTTAATTAAAACTTTACATTATAATCACAGCTTACCTAATATTACATACAAAAAATATTGAAAAAAAAAATACACAAAGCTGAGTTGTTGTTAATTCCACAGATTTAAAATATTGAAAGGAACCTTTTTCAGTGGATCAGTGGTTACGGAGTCGGTCTTACGATCGAGAGATCGCTGAGTCGAATCCTGGTCATTACTCACACATGAACCCACTCCTAATGCAAGCCACAGAGCTTAGCTAGAGGGGTAAGACGAATTATTAGTAATAACGGTTGCTAATACTTTTAAAAAAGGAAACCTCGGTAGTATAGACACTAGAATCACGAAAACAAACTGGAAATGCTACAATTGATATTCCATATCTATTGGCAATCACAATTTATATAAGCTCTTTTTATTATTTATGCTTAAGTCGTCAAATTGACTGCACCACACCTGATGGTAAGCAGTTGCGTAGTCCAGAACATGGTGGCCGCTGTTATAGGTGCTGTCCCTGCTACGGCGGTCCCCATCACGACGTCCTCGACAGTTGTTTTTTAGTAGGATGAAGGAAACGCGTGTGCTGGCAGAGCATTCCAGAACTTAATCGTGTGAAATAGAAAAGAGTCGCCGAACTGTTTGATTCTTGATGGAATTGTTTGTAATCAATCGAAATGTCAAGAAAAATGAATGGTAAAGCCAATGATAAACTTTAGGTACAATAAAAAATATCATATAATATATATCATATAATATCATATCATATCATAGAGAAGTACAAGCGTGTTATCAATAATGTATCTATTATTATACCAGTAGGCCTAGCATGGCGCGAAGACAAAAGTCCCCGGGGAGTGGAGAAAAATTTGTCTTTCCCTCCTTCTCTCTCCCTTTAGCTAGCATGGCGTCGAGGAGAGACTAGTTTGTCACCGGGGAGAATGTTTTGTCCACTCAATGCTACCAAAATACGAAAAAGTATTATTCGACCAAATTGATAAAACCTAGCAACGTGCATATTTTATAAGTGCAACATTGACTTTTTAAATTGTCGGTGTTATTTTAATTTCATATAATGTAGATATATAGCTAAGTTAGTAAGTAGGTATTATTACTTTGTAATGGGATGTATTGTGTTACGTAATGTGTCGTAATAATATAGGATTATATGTTTGGATTTTTTATACAACTTAGGTGGCAGACGAGCACACGGTCCACCTGTTGGAAAATGGTTACTATAGCCTATCGATGTTTGTAATGCCTAGGGTGTCACACTCGTACTGCTGACCGCTGAAGGGGGGGGGGTCCCACTATGACCGTTTGTAGAGTCCATATAGAAATACATATATACATACATATACATATATATACATATATATGTATGTAAGTAAGTATATGTAGGTATGTATACATATATATATATATATATATACATACATACATATACATACATACAAATATTAATACTTTATTACTGGATTTTAAATATTGAAGGTCAAAATTATTTGAGAAAAATATTTAAATCCCCCCTTCCCCATATACATACATATATATATTATTAAAATTTTAATTCATTAATTAATTAATCAAATTCGATGTATTTATTTTTCGGTTACGATTTTTGTCCCCACCTCAATAGTTCGGAGACTAATATCTCTCTATAATCTGTCATAAAGAGACATATCTTGTCCACTTTACGGCCGCCGTGCTAAGCAAGTGGAGAAAAAGTCCCTTGTCTACGTCACAGCGAGGGACATAAGTTATCTCCTTCGACGCCATGCTAGCAATTAGGGACAAACGCGTTTGTCCCCGTCCATTTGACATAAGCGGTGGAGAGAGATATTTGTCCCGCGCCCGTGTTAGGCCAGCTGCATTGAAAACAATTGTTACCTCTCTAAAGATAATGCAGAAACCACTTGAATAATATGTACTCGACATTATTTTGATATGATATGTTATCGTGATATAGCCATGTGTTTATTATGGTTATAACTGAAAAGGTGACAATAAGTTGCTACTGATGTTATATAATATTACCTATATAATCGAATAAAAACTTCTGTTATCAACTATCATTAATTATTGTTAACCTTCTGTTATGTACACTATCAGTATTTGTACACGTAATTTTAATTTGGCGCTTTCCAAGAAAAGAGTTCAGCTATGTTAGGATTGCTTTGGTTATGTAAAGTATTCTAACGTACAGATAATGTCTATATATCTGGATATTTTTATCTACTAATCTCTCTCTTTCTCTCTCTCTTATACGCAAAATTTCAAAATTAAAACATGAAAAAAGAACTTTATTAACAGACCATTAGGTCTCTTTATGGTTATATCATTCTCAAACCGACCAAAACCGCACGGCCGTCTTGGGCCACCAGTTGCCGAGGGTGTGGTAGCCTTTGGCATATCCCTCCCGCCCCGGCTGACCCAGGGTTAGCAAAGGCCCTCTCGGTTGTGGGACTACGGAGTTCACATCTTTACCCGGATAGGGACGAGCGCGCAACACGCTGCCGCCTGGTCCTGGTAGGGTGATAGGCGGCTACACCTGTCTTCCCTAGGCAGTTGGGAACGCTATCTGCCACCTAAGTGTTAAAATAAATACACATTTTTGTGTCCTTTGAAGAAAAATATCTAAGTACACACAATAAGTAAGTCTCCTCATATCCGGGGGCTAGATAGGGACACCATAGTTCCCACATAAGGAGAAGGGGGTCATCTCAAATAGATGTCCCCAGCTATGCCAGGGTGCGAGAGATATATCTTGTTTAATCTCACCTCCAATAATCAAAGACTCATAGACTGCGTGCGTTTTATTCGGTTCAAGTCCGACATAATAACCTCCACAGACTTCCGTCAAAGTCGGTGTTTTCTGTTGGGATTTTGCGCAGGATAAAAAAAAGTAAACAAAACAAGTCATTTATTTTTATATCTGAAGCGTTCCCGTACGCTCTGCTGTGGTTTTCTTTTTCAAGATCAGCGCTCGTACAATTTGTGCGCAAGTTGAGGAAATGGATTTATAATAGCCTAAGTTCCATTCTTTATCGACGTTTTCGTTCGCGATTGAGGCAATGTTAAGGACGTGTTCACAATATACAATTTATACTGAATAATCTTGAATTTTGTCTTAAGAATATTTTAACATACCGGGCGATTTTATAGTCGATTCGGAAAAAAGGATTTTGGTCACAGTTTCGATAATAAAATCCTCTGAAAACACCAATTTGGTAATTTTTTTTTTCACACGTACGCATACTTTTTTCTATTCACCCGTACATTGTTTTTTTTGCGGGCAATTAATATTGCCCGAGGATTTTGCTATCGGACCTGTGCTCAAAACCTTTCTTTCCGAAACGACTATAAAATCACCGTGTATTAATGCAGCCAGTGTTGCCAGTTTCCATTCCATTCATGTACTTACTTATATGTAAAGTGTAAGAGAAGAAGAAGTTTGTACGTAATCAAACTGCTCAAATCAATTTTATATCTATTCCATATGGTTACCTCAATGAACCACTCAAATCATGTGTGAATCACTTGGAATCCTTTACCAGCTCACGTGTTTCCTTCTTACTACAGTCCCGGTCCTTTAAGTGAGGTGTGAAAGAGTATTTAATGGAGCCATCAAGCTGAACGCCATCATTAAGTAACACTGTACGTGTTTATAATGGTCAACCTCTATCCTGAGATTTTGCCTTCAACCTACTAGCAGCCAAAATGAATTCAAATTGACGTGTCTAATGAAATAAAATAAACGCATTCTTCCTATATTTCATTATCCATCAAAATTCCTATAGCATATTGAAAACCGAATATTTTTTGCCAGTCACCAGTGTGTACTTACCTTAATTTACGTACTTACATGTGGTTTGAAGAACACTCGTCGAAGCGAGGCAGCCTCTTTGAGTCAAATGCAAATAAAACGATGGTTCTGTACCAAATCGTAAATCAAGCCAGTCTCGGGGTTCTCTGGCATATTCCTACCTACCTACATACAGACATATGTACCTATTTACTGTATATCATTAGATGTCGAATGGAACAGCTGCCATTTAAATGAATTGACTTTGAGAGACGCATTAAGACGACACTGTGAAATCGGTTGTTTACCTTTTTAATGATATACAAATAAATAGGGATATATTTTTGAATGCACAATTTTATTATCAGTACACTACATAATTCC
Organism: Pelosia muscerda; assembly: GCA_963691645.1. NCBI lineage: Eukaryota > Metazoa > Arthropoda > Insecta > Lepidoptera > Erebidae > Pelosia > Pelosia muscerda. The sequence continues at coordinate 18,580,796 of OY829102.1, read as the reverse complement.
TCTCCACCCTGCAGAATATAGTCGTTTAATAACCTTGTGTTGTGTTTTCGGTGGTGAGTAGGGTAGCCAGAGCTCACTAGAGAGGTTTTGTGTTGTCCGTGGGAAAATCAAAGGCTTATCCTACATCTTTTGCGCTGACGACACAGAATGTCACTGGTCTTACAGGGGTTGCGGCACGATTTTTATTCCTTTGGTCGCTCGCCCATAGGCCACGGTAACCACTTACCATCAGGTGGGGCACGTGCTTGTCTGCGACCTAAGTTATATTAAAAAAAATCCAGTAATAAACTGAATCATCATCATTCTCTGAACCTTTTCCCAACTCACTTGGGGTCGGCTTTTCAGTGTAACTGTGATGCGGCTAATTAACTGAATGCATAAGTACCAGAAACATGAATATTGTGTAAAACAAACTAATGCACTAACTAAATATGACCTTGGGTTAAATTAGTTGTTAGTAAACTATTTTGATAATAGTTATTCATTCAGGAAAACATTTCTGCAAATATCATAAAACAGTAGGTATATTTAATTTAGTTTAGTATGCAAGTGCAAATGTATTTTAATTAGTGTGCAAGTCAGTATTTTTGATTTACTTAACTTTGATATATTTTGTCAGAAAAAATATACCAATATAGATTTAAGTAGGTATACCTATGCCAAAAAAGTTTTTAAGTAGGCACTTAATTAATATTCAGTATTCTTACAGGGTTTCTTTGTCTTCTCATTGCCGCGTTACCGAATTTCATATGTCAAACGAATTTATAGCAGCGGCCTGCAGTGCAATTCTCTAAGTATACATCGTTGGGCTCGTCGATGAACTCGACGTAGAGTACAACCTATAACTGACGATTAGAGAACTGTACTGCTGTTTCTAGGCTGTGCCTACATCGAGTTCAGCGTAGAACTCAACGCAGAATGGTTAGAGAATTGCGTTACTGCAGTTCTAGGTTAGTAGCGTCAGTTCTAGGCTGTACTCGTTGTTGAGTTCGTCGACGAGCTCGACGATGTATGCTTAGAGAATTGCAGCGCTGCTCTTGCTACGGTGACAGTCGGCTACACAGTCACCCCCAATGGATCATATACACAGTCACTGTCACTTATTACCCGACTGCGCAACGAAAAGGAGGGTATTGTTTACACCTAGATTTTTTGTATAGATATATATATCGCTCGTGCACTTTGTCCCTCTAAGTAGTCTAAGTATTACTAACAGCTTTATGACAAATGCGGTAACCAATAATATGGTAAACAACACTTGTACCCATTAAACTTATGTCATTGATTTTTATATATAATTTTGGACTAATGATGTCTACAGAATTAAAAACTCAAGATATTTTTTTTATAATCTTAGTGGTTTAACAATTATTGACAATAAGTAAAATCAGGACCGACGAAACAGTGCCCTGAGCACGAAAAAACCTATTAAGTTAAGGTATCGAACGGGTGCATTGCAATTGGCAGGTTCATACACATAACAGCTACGATATTACGTCTCATTAGCTAAACATGCCGTGCGCAAACAATTGGACTGTCAAAGCCTTGTGCACCAATTACAGAGAAAATAAACGTCTTTTCGAATTGTGTCCTAACTGAGTACGTGTGTTTGTGGAGGTGCTGCGAATATTTCAAATGTGTCGTGATATTTATTATAGTTTTTGTCCAAAGCGTTCAAAAAGAATACTTGATATATTCTTATATAACATTGGGAAACACTGATGAAGGGGACAGACTTTCAAATAAGCACGTTAATATACTATCTGCTATTGTTATAGATACAAGAATTGTATGGATAATTTGAGAACGCGGATGCAAATAAACTATAGAAGTGTGAATTAAGTGCGGTACGCGTGTCATTCTTATGCGCAAAACACAAAAAAGGTTTAATATTGCTGAAATCGTCCACTTCGGCAATATTAAACCTTTTTTGTAAAAACTGAAACTTTTTAATAACTTTCACAGAATACGGAGTAGAATACACTTCGGTGCATTTTGGCAACTTTCTGGATCGTTCGATTCAAATGTCGTAAATACTTTTTTATCTATAGCAAAATCATCTCTATTTTTTAATTTTTAAGATGGTTTTTCGTTTTGCAGTACATATGATTTAGGCTAATTTGGTAATATGAGTATTAAATGTGTACGCCCCATTCAAACATTTGTTTTTTAGTAAAACAACGTATTATTAGCGTTTATATTTTCACTAGATTTTTGTGTTCTGGGAAGAATGATGTGAGTTGCGGTATCGGTATCATTATTAGTAGAGTAGATTGAGATACTTATATTATAAAACTACATCACATAGAATAGAATGCAAATACATACATACATACATTTATGCTCACGCCCATAATCCCCGAAGGGGTGGACAGAGGTGTATTAACCACATTCCAAAAACTATGATTTTTGGTCCCACATAATAGGGGGCGAGCCTATTGCCGCCAATCGGGCACTTTGTTAAAAAGGGGTATCTATGTCGAAAATAAATTCCTTACCGAAAAAGGTGCAGCTATATAAATTTGGAAAAAAAATTTGACCCGATTTCTTGCTGTACGATGAAAATCGCAAGGAAATTAATTACGTGCTTTAAGTACGCACAAGCACTACCAATTAACGTCTTGGAGAGTATCAGACGATCAGTGTTCTACAGACATACAGTAATAACTATTGTAATAACACATTCTTATAATATATTTGAACAACCTTTTCAAAGAACCTTTTTATATATAGCTATTACAGAAAGCGAAAAGTATGTGATCCCTGTCAATGTGTCATTGTGACATTATAATCTGATTTTTCTATTTCAGTAAATTACAATTTACATAATAAGATTTTACAGAAGTATTATTTATACCTATAGAGTAATTTTTTAGCATAAGCCTAAGAATGGATTCAGAATGTGCTTTACCTGTAGATGACAAAACTGTTGGAACAGTCTTTGAGGCTGAAAGTTTTGAGAGCTCTGAAGATCCGCCCATGGACCAATGGTCTTCACTTGAATTGGTATGCGAAGAGAGAAATCCCAAACGTATTTTGCAGGACGAAGGCCTGTATGACCCTGGGGATCCAGAAATCTGCACCAAATACATCGCGCTATCTGCCAGTTCCGTTATAAGACACGTGTATTATCGTTACCCAGCTATCCCTGATCCTGGAGTATTGACAGCCTTGTTAAAGCCTGAAGAACCAGTCATTTATGCTGATGATGGACAGGAGCTTTACCTAGCTCTTTGCAAACAAAATCGGCAATGTGTTGTAAGAAGTTTCCATAGAGGATTATTGGACAAAGAAATTGACTTGCGTTACTATTGTGTTAATCCAAATGGTGTCCGCGCAATGGCCATGGCCTTAAAATATAATAAAAATGTCCGACGCCTAAGTTTTATTGATAACTTCTTAAATACAGATGCAGCATATCATTTAGGTGATATGCTTTCATCTAACACTTGTATAGTAGAGCTGAATCTTTCTGGCTGTCGACTCGGACCTAAAGGAGTTCAACACTTATTGGCAACTATGATCACTAACCGGACTCTCAAAGAACTTAACTTGAGCAAAAACGAAGTAGGCGATGATGGTATGGTGCATTTCGCTAGTGCAATATGGAAAGGCCTAGATATACGAAAACTTGATTTAAGTCACAATAGTATAAGCGGTAAAGGAGTATCTTTACTGGCGGAACCTTTCCAAGCATACAACAAAATTACACACTGGAATCTCTCGTGGAACAATCTCTATTCAGCAGGAACCTCCGCTTTCCTTATAGCAATATCTGAAACAACTAAAGACGTAATAAAAGTTGACTTATCATGGAACGGTATTGGCGCTAGAACAGGCTTTGGCATAAGGAAATTGCTTACTGTTAAAGCCTTACAATATTTAGACTTAAGCCATAATCAACTGGAAGGTCTTGGCATTAAAGACCTATGTGCTGCTTTATCAAGTGCAAAGAATCTGAAATTATTGGATTTGTCGTATAACCCTATAACACCTGCAGACGGGTGCAGAATTCTTAAGAAACTGATGATGAAGAAAGTAAAAGTTAATTCTATTCACATGGAGAATGTTAATGTAGATCCAACTTTTTTAAATATGCTTGCAGAAGTAATGCGTGTAAAACCTACTTTGGATCTTACTTATGGGTACATTAAGGGTACATTTAAACCTGTGGGACCAGACTATAGGGAGTTGCTTTTCAAACGTTTGGAATATTTATGCAAAAAACCTAAAAATAACAAAGTTGATATTGCTTTAGTACTATTACAATTAAAGAAGGATAAAGTTAGCAATATGATGACTAAAGAATTCTATGCTTTTATGACACGGAAAAATGGAGCACCTGTAGACCCTGACCTTGTCGAAGAGATAGGCAATACCTGGGCTGGTCCAAAGGCTGGTAAAGGAGAAAAGACTATAAATATTGATGCCATGGTCGAATATTGTACTCGGTTATTCCCAGATAGAAAGTTACCACCTACACCTCCTCCAGAACCGGAACCAGCGCCACCGCCAAAAGGAAAAGATAAGGGTAAAAAGAAAGGCAAGAAATAAGTATTACTGTATTGTTTCTTAAGTATTTATTATATTATAATGTTAATTATAATAGTATAGTTGTATCAGTAATTATATACACCTCTAATTTTTAGCTACCAGAGAAACTTTAGAGGCTGATATGACCTATATCAATAATAATACAAATACTCAACCTTGTTTTGTTTAGGTAACTCAATTTAAATTTAGGCAATATAAAAATTTTCGACGATAAGTGACGTCACATTTGCCTCTTGCTCATGCGAACGATTGACCGACGAATGATTTTGGCGGGAACTTGACCAAAATCCTTGACGGCGGTATAAAAAAAACAAAGTTATTACGTTTTTAAAATCTCAATGTACGCGCATGTTATTATGTCTTGACCCCATGTTCACTCACGCACTGAAGTAATAACAACTCAATGAATAAACTATGATGACAAATGAATTTTGCGATACATTGTTTCAAGGCTCTTTATACAATCATTTGGTAGACAAAAAAATCGAAAAATATCGAAGTTCAGACGCAGCTTAGTTAGACTGAAAAACGGACCCAATTGAGTTGGGAATATGCTCAGAGATTCTTTTCTTATTTAACTACACAGATGGGGTTAGTAGCGAATAGCAATCGATCGATATTATTTTCTATGGTAATTAAAAAAAAACTATAGGTATATTATTGCGTTTCTAGCTATCGAATTCTGTCAAATGGTTTTTTGAATGACCCGTAAGGAAATGTTTACTTACGATAAACGAGGTCTAGTCCAACTCAGGACCACGGTTTAATTTAAGTCGGGTCAAGTTCTTTAGACCGGGTTAAGGAAAGGGAAAATACGAGTGTCAGTAAAGAATTCTATGCTGCGGAAACAGATGCGGACAATTACCTACTACTGAACCATTTTCTGCTAAATTTATTTGCAATCTTTTAATATATTAAAATATCAATTCTAATATATTAAAAAAAATCTAGCACGTGTTACTAGCCGAGAAACTAACCATGGTCAAGTTTATAATTTATGTGTTGTCAAATAAAAAGATATTAAACATGCCTATTTTTATTATTGTCTGCAATATTGGACTGAAAAGAACGGTGCGCACTGTGCGGTATGAAAGGAGTTTTATCCCGCGCATCCTCAAGCTGTGGAGTGAACTACATGCCGTGGTCAGTGGTGACGACTGGGAATAACCGGGTTTTACCAAGCGACTACTATATGGGGTTCTTCAAGAAGGGCTTTAGAATTTTTCTACAGGGTAGGGTAGGGTAGGGTATAAAAAAATAATAACTGAAACCACTGAATACCTCACACAGCCCTACTACGATGAGACGGAAAGAGGGTTCTTTGGAGGCCTGTAACTAATAGACCCTATACCCTGGAATTTGATAAAGACCCTGTGCTTGCCACTTCCCAAGAGACTATTTTACAACCGTAGATGGCCTAAGATCGGTCAGGGTGCAAGGGAACTGACTGATTGGATTGCCGTACAAAAATTTCCGTTTAATCGTGAAGCATGGTGATATGACTGCCTCTGTGGCTCAGTGGACGTAGTATGCGCCGGCCGTGCACGATGTTATAGGTTCGATCCCCAAACAGGACAAAAAAATTTGTAAACAAATAGTTGTTCTAAGTCTGGGTGTACTTTGTGTCCGTTAGTTGTATGTTTGTAAAGTCCCCCGCAATACAGGACTTGTTACCCAGTGCGGGAGTTAAAAAAAAAGTAAAATAAAATATCATTCCCGCATCCCATAGGAAGAAATATTCCCGTAATAAAAACAACTTAGGTATATTTTCGTTTCGTTATCAGCTGTTATTATCATCTTTGAACAATTCAAACCTAAAGGTAAATTAAAATCCAAGTGGTGACGAAGAAAGAATACCCACTGCCCCATTTCATCCGAAGGGCCGGTCACACTACACCATTTCATCCAAAGGGTGTCAGAGATGACAGACGATATTACTGCGAGAGAAGGAAAACCCGAAATAAAACCCTAAAGCAAAGCAACCCGTCTGGCCAGCATGGAAAAAGTAGGCCAACGTTGGAACGCTTTTACTTTTATTGAGGTAACACATGACGGTATCTCCTGTCTAAACTGAGCAGTCCGACAGAGGGAGTACCTCCGCTTTACAGAATACCGTGGTTAATAATAACCTTGTGTTGTGTTTCCGGAGGTGAGTAGGGCAACCAGAGCCCACTGGGGAAGTTTTGTGTAGTCTGTGAGACGACGGAGAGAGAAAGAAGGGTTTTCTTTGTTTTCTGCATTGCACAAAGACTCGCTTAACCTTCTCCTCTCCCCCTTCCCTTTCCCCCTCTACTCTATTAAAACCTTCAAATATCTTCACAAACTTATTAGTAGGAAGTAGAATATGAGTGAAGTGAATCCGCGTGAACAGACATATTACAGTTGGCACCAGAATGTTGTATCCGAAGCGGGTCCAATTTATTTTATTGCCCTTTATATCGCGCCGTTTGAACTGACGACCACTCGTAAAGACAAGGATTTCATTTTTGATACTTATCAAAGAATCTTATTTATTTTGATGTTCTACGCTACTAATGTTTGGACAATTCGCTTGATGGTGTCTATTACTAGAAGTCAGTTAAAAGAGAGAGTGTTTTCTTGGTTCCGTACATCAAGAGGATGCAAACAGGACCGTTACAAGATCACTGTGTTGATTGTTTTCAAAGAATCAATCAAATAACCAATTTATAAAATATATACTTCTAAAAATACTATATGTATATACTAGCCGCGGTAGCCTAGTGGTATGGGTGGTGGACTGCTGAGACGAGGTCTCGGGTTCGATCCCAGGTTTACCATGGCACACACCAATGACTGCGATGCTTTTCGAAGTTATGTGTGTATTTATCGCAGGTTTACAAGTGCCCGGTTAATGGCAATAGGCTCGCCACCTATTACATTGGGACCTGAACATAAACTCGCGAAACGTGGGTGCTAGCACCTCTGCCTACCCCTTCGGGGATATAGGGGTGATATTATAAAAAAAAAAATCTCTGGAATGGCTGGACCGATTTGGACGAGACTTTCACTGGCAGATAACTTATGTAATAAGAAGTAGCTTAGGGTACTTTTATTTTAGAAAACATTTTTTATTACATTCCACGCGGATGTAGTCACGGGCACAGCTAGTTTAACATAAAAATAGATTTAATCTATACACCCTTTGATCAATCCATAATCCCCTTTTTTATCGTGCGCATAATCCCCACGGATAACACCTCCACCAAAACCGATGGAGGTGATTATGTCGGACTCGAACCGACCAAAACGCACACCGTCCATGGGTCCTTGATTACCGGAGGTGAGATTATACAAGACATATCTCTCGCACCACGAGGACATCTCTGTTGAGCCTTGACCCTTTTCCCCCAATGTTGCTTGTATGTCCCCTTAGAACATGATAATATATATTTGATTTTAAATATGTATCCCAAGCTATCAGTGTATCTTCTACAAATAAAACTTATTTCGTAGTTGTCTTTGGTACGGCAAGAAGTCAGCTGTCGAGACTCCCATATAAGTTAAAAGTTGTTCTGTTCAGTGCACGACACATGTGACCTGGTATACCTCTCCGCACATATCTTGGACCTAAGACGTAAGCGAAAGGAGGACCTTTCGCGCGTTGATTTTATATTATCTAGGATTGCTTGGTTTGAGCTTGTCTATCGCTGTAGCACTCCATGCCATCTGCAAAAACTTTTAACAAACATATATTGATGACATTTAAGTTCAAAATATATGTTCCGAGGTGTACCAAACATCACTAAAACGAGGTCTTTTCGCGCGTTCGATTGGTTGATTTGAGCTTGTACATCGCCGTAGCGTTCCATGCTTTCTTCAAAAAACATCCAAAAACGTGCATTGAGCATATTTTCAGGTTCAAGATATGTGCCCTGTGGTAGACCTAAAAATCACTAAAACTGTTTCTAATAAAGAGGTTACAAACTGGTACCCTATTATTAAATAGTTTGTCGACTTATCGACATTTGAACATCTGTTTATTAATTATTAATTCGTAATTAAATGGGACGTTGTGTCTATATTATTATTATATAACATAACATAAACTCACGCCTATATCCCCGAAGGGGTAGGCAGGTGCTAGCACCCACATTTCGCCAGCTTATGTTTAGGTCCCAATGTAATAGGTGGCGAGCCTATTGCCATTAACCGGGCGCTTATAAACCTGCGATAAATAAAACACATAACTGTGAAAAGCATCGAAAAGTCATTGGTGTGCGCCATGGTAAAACCTGGGATCGAATCGAGACCTCGTCTCAGCAGTCCTGTACCCATACCATTATGATCTGTGCAACTTAAATTCTATATTACTGATCATAACTCTGTTCCCACTTAACCGATTGCAATCGAATAAACGTGAGATTTTAAATCGAAATCTGTTCAGTAGTTTTTGCGTCCATCGCGGACAAACAATAACTTTTTACAATTATAGAATAGTATAGATAGATATGCACAGAGCGGGAATTGAGCCCGTGATCTCTAACTTAGCAGTCTAATCTCTGCCAATATAGAAGTCGCAGTATCACCCGAGAGGGTCGAGCCATAAAAATATGTTGCTGGCCCGCGGACCATTAGTTTTACTCCTACCGATTTCATACTATGAATTCTTAAACATCTCGATCTAATATCCAATTTCACAAATCTCTGGAGGTATTACCGAAAAATAAAATATGCAAACCACTATCGAGTTATCATAGTAACCCCTTGGTACAGTGTGTCAATAAGCCAACATATCATAAAGTAAACATTTTTATCCGGGATTCCCGACAATTCTCTGGATAGGGGATAAACCCTAATAATATACACTATCGGCATGAATAGGGATGAATTGTGCCCATAGAGTTTATCACGGTTTAGGTTATTCTTTTTCCAGAAATTATGGTCGATAAAATTAGATATTATTGTCCATGGCTTTACGTGTTTTTTTAACAATATTAGTATCCAAAACGACTAGTATTCGTCCTTTGTTAACGAATAAAACAAGATAAAGAAATGCAAGAAATTTTATGACTATAGAAATTATTTAAGTATTTATTTTTCACCATGTGAATGCCGCGAAATGTCTGTAAAAATGATCCTATTTCTGTAATATCTGTGGTAAATATACGTTTAAAGATTGACTGTCGAAACTCGTAAAACGGGTGTACTTTGATTATTTTGGATTCAATGATCTGGCGGGAAACCTCGAATCATCAAGATGAGGTAGAGGGTCATCATTATATACGTAATGGTGACCCTCTTTTCCAAGACATTACCTTCAGGTTACCTAGGGAGGTAGGAAATGACGGAATCTCCCGTCCTAACACCCTACAGAATACCTCAGGCTAATAATAACCTTGTGTGGTTTCGGCGGTGTAGGGTAGCCAGAGCTTACTGGAGAGTGGTATGAAACCCTGATTTGTCTTTTGTACTTACAGCAGAAAAACTCTTACACTTACACTCATTACCCCTTTACTGGGTCAGTAACCACGTGCAGATTGGAGGTCGATGGGGGACGCCTATGTTCAGCAGTGGACGTCCTATGGCTGATATGATGAAGATGATATAATAAAAATCAAATTCAAAAATAACTAGTAGGTAAATACAAAATGTTACGTCCAATAACAAAATATAACGTAAGTATAAACTTATTATTCGTTTAAAAATCCGTTGCAAAATGCACGGAACTCGTTAAACAGAGTAAATTGCTTCCGGTCAGCTGGTTGTTGTTTCACTTACACTTATTGGGGTTCCGTCTGGTAACAATAAAACCATTTTTCATTTCGCAAGAAATTTTTAATGACATTTGAAAGAATTTAAAATGCTAGCTATTCGAATAGATTTAGATAAAATAAATAAATATTCTAGGACAATTTACACAACGCCACCTTGACCCATGGTAAGTATAGTTTAACTAGCTTGTGTTATGGGTTCTAGAATAGGGATAAATATACTTAGATATTTTTTTTTTGTAAATATTATACATAGAAACATCCAGACCAATGCAAATATTCATATCCATGTACACAAATATTCGCACTGAGCGGGAATCGAATCCACGTCTCCTACGTAGCAATCGCGTTCACTACCGCCACGCCACGGAGGTTTGAGATAGGAACAAGTAAATGCTCAGATGGCACTCGAACCCACGATAACCTGCTACATTAAATGCTTTAAAATTCTTTACATTTAGTTAAATCAAAATTTAGGCTGCCAAAGATTGTGATCTTAAGGTGTCCAGGAACTTTTGGAGCCCAGTGTACATACACAAAGAAGTAGATAGAGATGTTTTGACATCCTTATTTCGCCAATTTTGACTTTTGCTTCACATAATAGGGGACACGCCTACATATTCTGTCATGGGTTGTATGTTTGCATGCGAATTTATTCCGATCGAATACCACACGTTTAGCAGTTTAATATATAGACCATACTCTGCAGAATAAATCCACATTCGTTCAATAAGCTTACGGTTTTCGTAATTTGAAATAATCGCGGTACCCTAGTGGTATGGGTAATAGTCTGCTGAGACAAGGTCTCGGGTTCGATCCCAGGTTTTATTATGTACACACCAATGACTTTTCGATGCTTTCGAAGTTATGTGTTTATTTATCGCAGGTTTATAAGTGCCCGGTTAATGGCAATAAGCTCGCCACTTATTCCATTCGGACCTAAACATAAACTGGCGAATTGTGGGTGCTCGCACCTATGCCCACCCCTTCGGGGATATAGGCGTGAGTTTATGTTATGTTATGTAAATAACATACAGAACCACAAATGAATATTCACGAACAGTTTCAAGTACGTTTTATTTTTAGTTGTTGCTATTCACAACATCGCCGGCGTTCGGTTCATTCTTTTTACTTATAAATTGCTGATGCCCGATACAGTTAACTATTAATTAAGGGTCGTTTCTACGTGTCTGGTTTAAAGAAAATTGAAGTTTCATAACGTGCTCGTAGAGGAGTTCTAGAATCAGTCAGTTCAGTTCAGTTCATTTCTTTTTTTTCTTTTTTTTTATCTATGGCACGTCAATTTGACTTCACCTCGCCTGATGTTAAGCTGAAGGCAAAGTCTCATGAAAGAGGATCACCATTGCAAACACGTTCAGTGCCACAATGGTGGCGCTCAGCTTGGTGACCTCATCAGATGCTTTTTCACGCCCCGCTTAAAGGACCCGGTACTGTAGGAAGAAGGAAACTATATATTATATTATATTCTGTACCGTATGCGAGTGACACCTAAGCCCTGCACGTGTTGTCCTGTGTAAGAAAGGGGAGGGTGAGATCATAGTTCTATAACCAGTCACAGTATACTAATACAGTAACTATAATGTACAGATCGTACAGTAGCTCCTTACTAGTCATCTCATATTGATGAAAATTAGATTTTTAATTTTAAAACAGAATATCAATTATATCGTGAGTAATATTTTTTTTGAGACCCGGATCATTCGACGCAATATTCGATTCTGATTCCTAATGGTACAACCTAGTTACGCTTGTTTCAGCAATTTACAGCAAATAAGTAAGTGTTAAATAAGTAAGATCGATATGCACAATTTTACCTAAGTATACAAGAAAGTTCGTAAACAATTTGTGTGAGTAACTTTTTGCGTAGCTTGCACCTATAAGTATACCTACTTATCATTATTAAATTACACATAATATGAAATGCCGGAAGGTCCGAAGTATTCAGGTTTAGTTTAGGTATTCAGGTTAGCCAAATAACCACATAACCTAAAGAAATTAACCCGAATTTGGCATTCTATTTCTTTATTATATAGTAAAATATTTATGTATTCATTAGTTTACAGATATTTGGTTTGAACTTGCGATCCATAGACCGCGGTTTAAGCGTAAAGCCAAATAAAACGCAGACCAACCCGCAGGCAACTAATAATATCAAGCTTAAAATACCTTCCTTCTAATATGATGCATGGTATGTCATAGAGTTAGCGAACTAAGCCTGAAGTTACTTGCATAAAGGATCGACTAACTTTGGAGACACAGATTTAGAATATGCTGGATAACGCAAGTCAAAAATTGGCAAAAAAGCAACACTTTTCCGCGTTCCCTTTCTTTATAAAGGACCCGTCAATTTGTCTTTATCTCGCCTTATGGTTGGTAAGCTGAAGGCAAAGTTTCAGGTAAGAGGGTCGCTATTACAAACACCTAAATGCTCAGCTGGAAGGTCTCATCTTCATGCTTAAAGGACCCAGGACTGTAAGAAGAAGGAAACAGGTATATATGGTAAAGAATCCAAGACTTGATAGTGCGGCAAAGGTGCGCTTGGTTCTTGATGGAATATTCTGCACCGTATCCTACTTTAATATCCACGTTCAACCTTGCTGGTTTATGATCATCATGAAAACCCTAATGAAGCTGTCGCTGCGATAAACCACTCGAAGCTTATTATCGATTCTTTGACGATAAGAGGACCGATGGCAGAAATGGATCCCTGGGCACATCATCAGTATTCTTGCGTTACTGCCAGTCACATCCGAAGCTCCACCTCGGTGTTCGGGGTTCGTGTTGCGGCTGATCTTCGGTATTTTCCGTGAAGCGACTGCGATCTGGCTTCCACAATTTTTAGGCATAGGCGATATCGAATTACTGCAGTTAGAGTAGTTCTTGGACTTTTTAGGCCTGCAACTACCCATAACCACTGCCAATAGATGATAATACTTAGCTTAACTTTGTCTCCAAGGCACAATCAGACCAGTGCAAATGGACATTTGCATGTATACAAATATTGGCATTGAGCGGCCGTTCACTATCACCATGCCATAAAGGCACTCGTCACAGAGGCTGTCACCTCTATGATGTGGGGCGGTCTAGTCGATCCTTTAATCCTCCTAGGTTAGGACTGTGAATTGTCAAATGGAAGTTGGAGCTATAATGATCTGTTGATATCTTGCGGAAAACGGAATATTCCTTTTCACTAAATGAATCCGAAATGCTCCTCAAAAGTCGTAAGTCAACTGACGCATTGCGATTGGATCGATTCTATTTACAATATATTAATTAGTTCGCATGACCTCATCGGTGGTGGGCGAAAAAATTACATGCTTCTTTTATAAACACTGTTTAATGCATATTAGAAGCTATCTAGCTCACTGTTAATCTATGGTCAGAGATAATTACAGCTTCTGAAGCATAGTTTGTGTCTTGTGGTTTAATATGCGACAGACTGGCATTTCAATTAGTTTAGAACCAATGGTGATCCATGGATAGTCAGCAACTTAAGTTGCTTCTCAACTAATGAAGAATGACCAGACAGCGAACGCGAAATGTATCGCGGAATAAGAAGTAAGCTGTGATACTCTGGGATAATGTAGAATGCGAACGGTAGGATATGATCATATCTCATATAATTGAGCAGTCCGATTGGGGAAGTTCAGTTCTTCAGAATACAACGCCCAATAATACCCTTGTGTTGTATTTCCAGCGGTGAGTAGGGTACCCACAATTCAATGTAGAGGTATTACGTTGTCAGTGGGAAGACTAAGAAACCCAGCGCTGACAGCACAGAGACTCTCCTAACCTTCACCTTCCCTCCCTCCCCCCTACATGATCTGCCGCACGAGTGTGACGTCCCTGGTGTTGCAAACGTATTTAGACCATGGTAATCACTTAATTGCCACCCGAGTGGTATAACATTAGAGATTCCATTCCATATTCCATGCCGATAATACCTCTCATAGTTAATGTTATGCCACGTCTACATTTACGTAACATTTTACCGTGACCGTATCAGAAGTGCGTGTCCGTCGCGTATTCAGCTAAGTGATAGCTGAGTTTAAATAAAACTATCGATCGACTGATCGCCGTGTCAGCACAACTCTAGTTTGTGCGCCCAAGTGCCACAAGTTGTTACGTCCGCACTCAACGTTTGGTCTTGATGTCACGCTGTCTGGTCCGCTGTTCATGTCACAAATCTGGACGCACCTTTAGATATAATTTCTTGCCCTACACACTCAAATACACAATCCACGTTTCGTCTACCATTTGCCCACGACAACTGTAGTAAATAATATTGATAAAGCGATCCCACATCGCAATCGAGACTAGAATATTACAAAAGAGGCTTGGCCGCGGATTGACCATGGGGGCTACTAATTTTTTTCATGCACTAATTTCTCACGAATATCACCTTCACGGAAAACGGTGAATCAAATCAAATTAAAAATCTGTTATTCTGTATAGACCATTGAACGGCACTCAAAAAACGTCAATATTCATAATATTTTATAAATTAGTGAGCAAATGGACCACACCGATTCGAAACGCGGCTCCGGTCTGAGAAGACTTCCTACAAGAAACTCAGCGGGCTTTTCTTTTTTTTTGTCTATTTACAATCATTTACTTAGTCTAGATACAGTAATTTGCTTGATTAGCAAGTTGAGTGTACAGCTTATTTCCAGGCTTGTTTATCATCCAAATAATCCGGGCTTTGTTAGTCGTATTCAGCTTGACTAAAACGCAAGCAAACGTCTTGTTAATACTGATTTTATATTCTTCCGCTGTTTAGAAAGAACGTTAAAGCCAAACAAAGGATAATGACAAAAAATAGCATTAATATCAGTGTTTCGGGCAGCATATGTTGAGCACCAATAAACAACGGTATTGACACAATAACTGCGGATGATCCAGTCGCGTGGTGCCGGGCGAGACCGGAATACTCGATAGGCGAGGGGGTTGGCCCTGTGTCCACTGATGCACGACATCCGTCAACGATATTTCATTTAAATTCTGTCTACATTAATATTATAAAGAGGAAAAATATTTATTTTAGTGTATGTTTTTTTTATTCGGGATGGGGTTGGCGGGGGACAAAGAGGAGTGGCGATTACTCCACCGACATGAGCATAGCTCTTAAGTTTAGAGAGAAAGAGAGAGTGTATGTTTGTGATGAATACAATCAAAACTACTGTGTCGATTTCATAAAATTCTTTACCATCTTGAAAGGGACGTAGTGAGCCTTCCCGAAGAGCAAACCTATGCTCGGGCCCTCTCCGTTAGTAGCGGAATTACCGTGAAACTAATTACTAAACCACGATGGCAACTCAAAAATGCCATCGATTCGACAGAAGAAAAAGTTCTCTCCCAAACCCGTTGTCTCCTTCTTGACCATTAAGTACTTGCTTTTATCCACCACAAGGATAGCTTCCACGACGCCATACAAAGCAAATCAAATCAAAAATAATTTATTCTGTATAGACCATTAAATGCAACTTACAAAACGTCAATATCAACAACATTTTATAGATCAGTGAGCAAATGGACCACCGCACCGCGGCACCGCACCGGTTCGAATCGCGGTCCGACCTGGGAAGACTCCGGCAAGAAACTCAGCGGGTTTTTCTTTTTTTTGGTCTATTTACAATCATTTACTTAGTCTAGATACAAAAACTTGCTGAGTAGCAAGTTGAGTGAACAGCTCATTTCCAGGCTTGTTTATCATCAAAATACTTCCGCTGCTCCCCTCCGGGCACTCTGTATTAGCGTGTGTAGCCCCGATATCGTGTCGTATAACTTTTAGTCAATGAAAACAATCTTTACTTGAACATAACATGGTAGGAATTCCAAACGACCTCTTAATAATACCTCTCAGTTATCGTTTCTGGACTCACCCTGTGTTTTATTTAGTTATTCCTGATTTACGCGGCTAAAATACATATACAACCTTATTTTTTGAACAATAAGTGCTATTTTGAAGGTAATCTGACCTCTAAAGGGGCAGTTATAGTTAGAATTGAATAACAGATGTGTAGAGATTACATAACGACATGAAAACGAGTGTCTTGCGTGAAAATAGTAATAGGAATTTTCTTGTTAGCATTTTTACGGTTTTCTTTGCCGTTTTATGAATAAAGCAAATGTTATGGAGATTTATTACTGTATATTTGTCATTGTAAAAAGCCGCGGTAGCCTAGTGGTATGGGTAATGGACTGCTGAGACGAGGTCTCGAGTTCGATCCCAGGTTTACCATGGCCCACACCAATGACTTTTCGATGCTTTTCGAAGTTATGTGTGTAATTATCGCAGGTTTATAAGTGCCTCGGAGAGCACGTTAAGCCGTCTCGGTCCCGGTGGCCATACAAATATCTATGGCAGCCGTTACGGGTAGTTGGAGCCCTCAAAAGTCCAACCAGCCTAACTTGGAACTTCGATATCGCCATTGGTCATTAGACCATTGGTTGTGGAGGTCAGATGGCAGTCGCTTCACGGAAAATATCGAAGTTCAGCCGCATCACAGTTAGACTGGAAAGCCGACCCCAACTGAGTTGAGAAAAAGGTTCAGGGAATGATGATTTGTCATTGTAAGTGTTTTTTATGCTTGCGTAATTATTTTAATTCCGTTTACGTAATATTTGTAGACAGTTTTAGCAGTAGATGAATTCTTTCCTGCGAGCTCCTATGATATGTACAAGAAAGATGACTTACCTACCAATATGAAGGTATACAACGACAAATACAATAAAAATAGAGGATCATAGAATATGATTCAGAAGAATGGAGTTACAGATAGAAGAAATAGAAATGAGAAAAAGAAGAGAGAGCTAAGTAATGTGTTCATAGTTTATTATGCAAAATTGACGATTGTCCAACCAGCCTAACTTGGAACTTCGATATCACCATTGGTAACTGGACCATTGGTTGTGGAGGTCACATGGCAGTCGCTATCGAAATATCGAAGTTCAACCGCATCACAGTTAGACTGAAAAGTCGACCCCAAGTGAGTTGGGAAAAGGTTCAGGGAATGATGACTCTAAAAAAATATTGCATAAATAGATATATTAACCGCACTATGTCGTGGCGAATCTCAATACTCATATGATTTATTACGTTCGTGTGTTACGTGGCGCCGGCCGTGACAACTTTATGTCGCTGACGATACCTTTGTTTTGCTGTCCGTACCGCGCCGGGACATCGCCAAGTTTATGACTTATTTATATTGCCTATTGCTCAGTTTTGAATTGTTTCAAATGAGGCTCTTTTGTACACTTTTATAAGAGTATACCTTAGTAATAATATTACCTATATAAAATATCACCTATATACAATAATGACTACCTGGGGCCCTATCACCACTTTTCAAAAGTAATAGTACCTACTTCAATTTTACTTTACTTCCATAGTGAGATTTAGACCGTCAGCGTCCGTCATTCATTCTATGCCTATTCCCAACTCATTTGGGGTCGGCTTTCTAGTTTAACCTAGATGCGGCTGATCTGCGATACCACCACCGGACGCGACTACCACCGGACATCCACAACCTAATTGGTGACATCGAAGTTCTGTAGTTAGACTAGTGAGAACTCCCACACCTAGGACCGCCACTAGGACCCGCCTCAGCATTTCCCACGCCTGGCGTCCGGTCAGTGTGTGCAGCCGCGAGTCCTCGTTCGCATCACAGAGATGGCACTCGGACGTTAGTTCCTTTTAAATTCAATGCAGGTAATCCCCGAAGCACCCGTGCCCGGTGATCACCACCGGTGGCCACACGGCAACCGGATAGATGACGCACATCTATCCGGTTGCCGTGTGGCCTTTATAGTTAGTTCCCCATAATGGGTCTTACCGCCGTAACCAACACAGTATTACATTATATTTACCAGCTTTTTATTCATATATATTTGTTTTAGTTTGCTCTCAATGTTAATTCTTAACCCCTCGTGCTAATGCAGAGGGGAGCTGTTAAAACTTACTAAATAATGTTCTAAAATATTTCGTATGTGTAGTATTTACAGTCTTTGAATTTATAAGACAGTTACACATGTGTGAAGTAGATGCGCTCATGTTATCCCAACTAACTCTGGGCAAAGTTTTGACTACCGTACTTAGAGTTTAACATAACGTGCAACTTGCCGATCGACTGTCTAAGTTCTAAAAGTTGGCAAGAGGATTGTGGGGCATAGAGTTGAGTAATTAAGAATGTTTAACTGAATCTATAAATAAAAATACTGTTGTATTGTATTTAATACATAGCTAAACAAGATATAACAGAATATGTATCCATAGGTCTCTGGTTCAGATCCGGCTCGAAGAGCCTAATTTTGTAGGGGGTTCGATTTCCGACTAATGAAAGATAAGTTCTTAGTTAGATAGTGTATTCACTATCATAAGTCAAAAATGCGATTTACATTAGGTAATTACAAATTAGTTAGGTGCCGTGAAGCTACTGTTCGAGCTCCCTATTCGCTTAAGATCTTAGGTTGAACTTCCGCGAATGTTGGAAAAAACTTCAGTCAATCAATTCTTCTCCCAATTTATGCTACAAAATCTCAATTCTTTACGCTTCCCGCACGTGAACTAACTTCACCGTCAGTGTTCACGTTTCAGCACCGTGGGACATGGGTCATAGGTGAAGTGCACTGGTCGAAGCCACAGTTAAATATAAATATACAATTAAAATATTGTTCAGTAATAATTTGTAAGTTGCGGGTAGTTTTGAACGCGTCTCGTCGCCCGGTCGACATCGTATCTCGGGGCACTCCGGAACGGTCTATCGTAAGAAACGGTAATGCGCGTGTGCATAATTTTCGCTGCTATTAGCGCACGACATTAGTGTTCTTTCGGGTGTGTTTCGGCTGGGATTATCCTCCTAGGGATACGGGTGCTGTGAACATCCAGGAGCCCCGGATCCTGGTTGCGGAATAAAGTTGGGACTACACTAGTATTTAGTGTAGCAATATATTTATACCTAACAATATTAGCTAAGGTACACATACAGAAAATTCCAGATCGGAAGACGAAGCTGAATTGGGTAAGTGACCATATCCCTACCCTTTAGCTCCGCGTCGTCGCGGACCGTATTTTTTTTTATCGTGCGCAATATCCCCACGGATACCACCTCCACCAAAACCGATGGAGGTAATTATGTCGGACTCGAACCGACCAAAACGCACGCCGTCCATGGGTCCTCGATTGCTGGAGGTCTCACCTCCAATGTCCACTAGACATATCTCTCGCACCCCGGCAGATCCGGGGACATCTCTGTTGAGATGACCCTCTTCCCTAAATATGGGGACCATGGTGTCCCCATCTAGCCCCTGGGTATGGAGTGGCATTATGTGCCATCGCCGTGGCCTGCTTCTGCTAGGGTGATAGGCGGCTCCACCCGTCACCCCCAGGCCCGCGCTCATGGGGACGGAGGTCATTCTGCGACCGCGGACCGTCTGGATCTCGGTAGATTCCCAAACAAATATAAAACCATACATACCTACTATGATTATACAAAAATAAAATAAACAATACTGTTATTTTATTAAATTTTATATTATTGTTATTGGACAAGTGTACCTTCATGTGAACATCCCCAAGATTACGTCTGTTGATTATGAAGACTGGTAAAGTTTTACTGACAATTCACTAACATTTTTATAGTAACATAGGTGATTCATACGTTATTTCGATCAATTTATAAAAACTAGGATATTGGCGGTATCGTTGGGATATTTCTTCTGATTACAAGAAGGTAGGTAAGAAATATAAGTATATTCCTTTATAAAGTATTTCTAAACGCCAAATCTGTAAGTCAAAAACAGTCAACGCCGAATGTTCTAATCCTAGTATGGTCAGATATGTGTGAATTTGAACGCTCAAGTTTCGCACCACATTTGATATTTGATCTTATGCATCGAATCCAAATACAGAAATGAATACTTTCTTATTCCCTTTAGGACTTTCAGTGATATTGGCTAAAGAAGTAGTACGATTTTTCACATTATCTTCAGCTACTGTTGTCTTCTTATCGTGGTCAAACTTTTCGCTTCTCTTATTAACTTGATTAGAAAGCGTCTTTATTTCATACATCAAATTATTCAAAAATGACTTCATTTTCATTGCCTTAGTGGTATGTTTGATTATTTTTGAAGCTGTTGTCATTTTACTATGTGATTTTTTCAAACGTTTCCTTTTCTTCCTTTTAGTACCTGCAGTATAATTTATCACATTATTTTTAGATGCCGATGTATGACCATGACGTTTTCGCTTTTTTGTTTTTTCACTAACTTGATTAAAGCGCCTCCATGATTGATGCGATAAATTTGTACTAAGTGGTTCGTCTTTTATTGAGCTGGTTGTAAATTGCAAAATTTTTGAACTTATTTTTGCTGCTATTTCTTTATATGAACAGTTTAAACAATTCGGTTGCGGTACATAAGATACTGATAATTGGCTATCATTGCCTTGCTTTTCACTTCGCATTTGAAGTTCATCAACGAGCCTTCGTAATTCATTAGTTAAATTTTGCAGAAGTGATTTTACTTTACTCAAACTAGAGGTAGACTGTTTAAATTTTGAACTTAATTCTGACCCTATTTCAATATCACTTTTACCAACAGTGTGATCATTAATATTCTCTTCAGATACAGATAAATGGTTATTGTTGCCTTGCTTTTCATTTTCCACATGAATTTGATTAATAAGGCTGCGTAATTTATTTGTAATTTTTTTCAGAACTCGTTTTTCTTTACTTGGACTTGTTGTACGCTGCAAATATTTTGGAACTAATTCGACTTCCTGATCTTTTTTATTACTCCTTCTATAAACTTTATCAGAGAGCCTACTTGATTCTAAATTTAAATTATTCAAAAGCGCTTTGTCCCAAGTGGCACGTTCCATAAATTCCGAACTCAACTGTGCTACCATTTCACCATAAGGGTTATAATAATTGGGTTTGTCAGTGTTGGCTTCAGTGTTGGCTTCAGTGTTGGCTCCAGTGTTGGCGTTAGTGTTGGATTCAGTTGTACCGTCAGTGTTATTCTCAGTTTCACTTTCAGGTTCACTTTCAGTTTTACTTGGTGTGGTTTTAACTGGTGGAGTGGCGCGGTATAGTCTCCTTGGTGGATTATCAACCTCAAATAATTCTTCTATGTTATTTCTTATATTTCTTAACACATCGTGTATTTTAAACGCAATTGAATCTTCCGTTCTCGTTATATCTTCATTTAACGATTTTTTCTTAGTAGGTCCATGTACTATATTTTTACCAAATTTGACTAAACCCTTAATATGTTTTTTAACCGCATACATCTTATTGTCGAACATTTTTTGCATATCAGTACCAAAGTCACATTGAGTACTATAAATTAATGTTATTAAAACTATAAATATTAGGTAAGGTGCCATGATCAAACTCTATCCATGTTTCTTCTATACATTAAAGTGCATAAAATTAAATTACATTTCTTTAAATCATATTTTTTGCATGAGCTAGAAAGTAACGTACACTATATTTAAAATTCGAACAATTGTTTAGTTTTTATTTTGTGTACAACACTCAGGTACCTCTTATTTGCTTTTTTGTAATTGTTATTAAAATCGAAACAGTAATCACATTTTTCATTTGAATGTTCTTTAGTATCATTCAATTTTTAAAATACACCAAAACCATTAGAACTACTGAATAATGCCTTAGTTTAAGCACCCTGTATTGATTGTGCTGAAGTGAGGTTCCGCAGAAAGTAGCTCTTCTCGACACGATTCATATTATAAGATATCTCCCTTTCTCTGAATATTATTGCTCATCTTTTAGCCTTTAGCCCCTCTAGTCTCGCATATACTACTTTTGTAGTTATAAACCAAGTATATATTGTAACGTAATGCATATAAGAGAAGTACTTAAAATATATTGGATTATATTTAAAAACTGGTGATTGAATATATTTTATATTCTCGTTAAATTTGTTATGACCACCGCCGTGGTGAACAAATCATTGAATTATAGTATCAAATAGCGGTTGCTGTGATTTGTTCGGAATCTTTCGTATCTCTTATCGTAATACCCACAACCACAGCCTTAGTGGTCTCAGGCTAAGCGGTGGTACAGCATGAGACTAGCAAGATATCAAATCCTGTCTTAAAACTTCAAGCTGTTCAAAAACTATAAGAGGGGCGTTGTCGTGTTTATTACCCTGGTTGCACCATTAAGATATTTCTTACAGAAAAAGAGGATTAAATTTGGTTAGGTACCTACATATCAAAATCTAGAAGGTCATAATAGCTATTTAAGTAAGATCGATGTACAAAAGACCGGGGGTTCAAAATTTCGAAGTTCAAATCTACGAAAATTTAAAAATCTCGAAGTCAAAAAAAATAGTATTTGAGATATTTTTTTTTGCAAAAAACACTTTATTCAGTTTAGGCAGGCAGATTTATGAATGTTCAGAATTTTATGTTTGGACCAAAATATATGTTACAAATAATAAGAATAAAACATTTATAAATCTATTCTCGTAATAACTTCATGAGAAGCCACCTTTAAATTATTCTGTGGTGATTGTACTTTTATTGATCTAGTTGAAGAAATAGGTACTTACTCTAATGTGCACCCATTACACCAAATGAATTCACTAAATATTTCGGCCTCTCTGTATCATATTTATCAGTAGTAAGATGCTTTACAGTATCTTCAGGTGCCATTAAAAAGCTGGCATTACCTAGCTTGTCAGCTATCGTATTAACTTTACTTAAGAGCCATTCGTATTTTAAATAATCCAGACTTCCTTTTTCTTTAGAGATACTTTCAGAAGATTCCGAACTAATGTCACTATTATCACGTGGTTCATTTGTATATCGGTTAACTGCCACAATAGTTGGGTACGATTTTTTTGGTATATTGTCCTTCTCAAAGAATTTTTTTACGTGAGTTCCCATTTCTTCAAACACCTCGTGTATTCTATATGCGATTTTATCTTCTACACGGGCATCGTTCAATTTTTTTTTCTCCACCGGCCCACGGATCACATTTTTGCTAAATTCTATAACGCCATTAACGGTCTTTTTAACCACACTCATTTTGTTGTCGAAAATGTTTAGAATATCACCGCCTAGCCCACATAGCGTACGAGAAATTATTATCATAAGAACTATGAAAATTAGATGACTTGGCATATTTATTATAGACACTGTATATGCAAATAATTCTTCTCACTTCTGTTTCAATTTTGTTTACACCATCATAATATGCTCTATATATACGAATATATTCTTCTCTTCATATTCAATTTAAAAATAGCAGCAAGATTTTTCTTTTAAAATTCACCCCAATGTCTTACATTTGGTACTGATATCTTTGATAAAACCAACGCAACATGTGAACAATGCCTCATTAAATTGCTCATTGGCTTGCCACACCTGGCTTTATTTACACGTCGTTTAGGGTTCAGTGAACAATGACCAGAACTACTGTATCCTGATATGAACAAATAAAAAAAAGACAAAAGAAAGTATTTATTCTTACACTTTATGAGATGTACATAACGAGACAAGAAAAACACAAATTAGAACTTAATTTATAGCCCAAACCAATTCAACAGATGATGGTGTTACGTAGAAAGCAGTCCACAACACGGAACGTTTATCTTTGGAGCTTGTACAATATGGATGATAATAATGTTCTTGAATGTAGTTGAATATGCTTTAATGCAGGCGATTCAAGGATATTCTTACATTGAACCGATTTATCCGGTCGGTGTGAGATTTTTTCGAAGCAAAGCATTGAGGTGATCATCAGGAAACGAAAAAGTTCAATTATTTGTGAGACAGATAATTTCTGACAGTTAAAATGTTTAGTTTTTTATTAGTAAGTACATATGTGTTAAAACATGGTCAACTTCATAAGAGAAATTACGATTTATCTATAGCAGTATATTTGACTGATATGGATCTGGTTGCATTTTTGTCTTTTCGAAAAAAGGTTTTTATACTTGTAAAAACATCGCGTAATTTGAACGCTATCTTGTCCTCCACATGTACTTTCAACAATGATTTTGCTTTTGTAGTGTGCCCATGTATTACATTTCTACCCAAATTAACCATATTATTGAAAGTAAACTTAGCCATATATAGTTTGTTGTTAAAAAAAATATTTAAATCATCGCGTATGCCAATTTTACATCGCGTACTAGATATCAATGCCGTTACCACTATGATTATTAGACACTTTAGCATGCTTGCACTCTTTCGTCTAAGTTCATTTATATAAAATTCATATTTTTTTCTATTCGCACAACATTGCCAATAACTAACTTTATGATAATCAACCTATTTATCAGATTAATCTGTAAGGTACTTATTTTACAGTTGTAATGTAACTCGGTTAGATTCCTTTTTACTATATGTTATTTTAATGTAATAATATGAACATGCGTTTTTATATTTGACACGTCAATATTACTTTAACTTGGCTGATAAAAACTTAAGTAAAAATATATTAGGGAAATAAAAATGAATTTTATTTCATGAAGTGTGATTTATTATTTTGTGTTTTTATCGTCATTCCCAACAAATACCTATGGACAGTAGAATAATAACTTCTCTGCAGAGTAGGGGTTCAACTTAGCTGAACAGGAACTTTCAATATATTTTTTCTATACAGCCTTTGCATGTTAATATGGAAGGCCACTGATGACTTTTTTTTATCAAGAACAATATATTGCCAGTAATGTAGTAGATCACTGATTAAACCACATCGTGTACTTGAAATGAATCCGTTTAGAAAAGAACTTTTATGAATATTAGGCACTGCAGCTGCACATTTCACTGTTCTAGTATATTGTATCTTCTCTTATTGTTTCCTCCTTCCATTTAAATGCATAAGAGAATTTTATGAGAATTTGAATGAACTTTGATCTCACCATGATTTTGATCTTAGCTAACACTATACAGTCGTGTAAATACGTATTTACATTATTTATCTACACGACAATCCGGTTTTCTAAGTGCAGCTCTGGAATTTTTGAAGCAATTTTTGGAATTAAAACGAAAGTTGAACAATCATATTTTACATTTCATATTTCTAAAAGATTACACGTGCTCAAACTGATTTTGGCGAACTCAAACGTTCACCCAGACTTCTGCTCAAACTAATTTGACTGGTTGTGTGATTTTTTATTAAGTGATTGGTGTGGTTATTAATTGGCTGTGGTTGGTAAACGAATTTTCCAAAGAGTCCATCCATGCATGTTCTTATAACTTTGACCACGTTGTGTATTTTAAATGCTATCTTGTCTTCAAGATGATCGTTCTCTATCAGTGCTTTTTTCTTAATTGGGCCATCGATCAAATTTTTACCGAAATCATTAACACCTATAATAGTTTTTTTCGCCACATGCAATTTATTTCCAATAGTCTGTATTACATAGTCGCTAAGTCCACATCGTGTACTAGAAATTAATGTTATTAGAACTATGATTTTTAGATACTGGGGCATGTTTATTTCAAATATTATTAATATACACATATCTTCTCGATGTCTTCTTTCCTTGTACTTTTAAGTTCATTAATATTGAATTCGTCAGAACTTAGTTACCCTAAAGTTCTTTGTTTACTCAGCAATCCCATATTTTTGGTATAACTGAGTTTATTTTTGAGATTGCAATTCAAATCACATTTTTCATTTCAAGTTTTCCTATGTACCCTTCAGCTGTAACTGATATCTTCACCATAGCTAACGGGACGTCTGAACAATGCCTCATTAAAATTAGGTGTTATGGTCTCCATCAATATTTTGCTACAATTGTTATACAATCGTTTAGAGTTCTGTAAACCAATAAATGTTGGTTATGTCCTGACAAGGCTAAATGAATTTCCGTCGTCATTCTCTGAGCCTATTCTCAACTCAGTTGGGGTCGGCTTTCTAGTCTTACTAAGATGCAGCTGAACATCGATATTTTCCATGAAATGACTGCCATCGGATCTCTACAACCAAATTGTCGATATCGAAGTTCTGTAGTTAGACTAGTGGGACTTTTGAGGTCTCCAATTACCCCTAACGATTGCCATATATGTTCGTATGGCAACCGGAACCGACGGCTTAACGTGCTCATCGAGGCACGACCAGATCAGTGCAAAATATTTGCTGAAACCGTGCCTCCTGCGTAGCATTATAAAAATTACAGCAATATTGATGTTCTGATTGGCTGATATGGGTGTGAATGGTAATTAAATTTTTCAAAGAATCCATCCATGATAGTTCTTATATCTTTGAGCACGTCGTGAATTTTGAATGCTATCTGGTCATCTATAGGGTCGTCGTAGTCATTCCATGATTTTGTCTTTATAGGGCCATTGGCCACATTTCTACCGAATCTACTTGATATTGCCAACACTTTCTTTGCAATGATGTGCACTATATCATCTATTAATCCACATTGCGTACTAGAAATGTATGCCATTAGAAATAAGATTATTATATACGGTGACATATTTATTTTACACACTATTAATATACAAATATTTTCCCTCTGTCTTTTTCTCTGCACATTTAGGTTCGATAATTAATAATAATAATAGATATTCTAGGACAATCTACACAACGCCACCTAGACCCATGGAAAGCATAGTTCAACTAGCTTGTGTTATGTGTTCTAGAATGCGGATATAAACACATATAGATACTTTTTTCTCGTTAATTCATACATATTATACATAGAAACATCCAGACCAATGCAACTATTCATATTCATGCGCACAAATATTTGCATTGAGCGGGAATCGAACCCACGCCTCCTGTGAAACAGTCGCGTTCACTACCGCCACGCCACGGAGGTCGTCGTTAATTACATTCCTAGGAACTTAATTAATCTCAAGTTGTTTGTTTGCTATTAGGTATTTTTGTCATAATTTAATTTCTTATAAATAATACGATCAAACAAAACAACTACATTTTTAATTTCCTTGAGGATCTGTCACTAGTAACTGATTTATCTCCATCAAAGTTAATGGGACGTCTGAATGCGTTTGTTCTTCAAAATAAATAGCAGTCTCATTCTAAGAACCGTAAATAAATGATTCACTTTACAATCACCCTTAAACATTACATCAATATCATCAATATTGTCAATATCATCAATATAATAATTTGGTTGACAAATATGAATATGGTTTGTAGTTGAATGATTAAAATAACCCACTTATACTAGTTCTTATACCTTTTAGCATATCGTGTATTTTGAATGCTATCTTTTCTTCTATACGCTCGTCATTTTTCAATGCTCTTTTCTTAATACGGCCATCGATCACATTTTTACAGAAATCATTAATAACAATAAGAGTCTGTTTAGCTACAAGCAATTTATTTGTAATAATTTCTATTATATCATCGTCTGGGTCACATCGCGTATCAGAATTAAATGTCATTAGAATTAAAAATATTAGGTACTGTGACATATATCTTTTACACACTATTATTATCCACGTATCTTCTCTTTTTGTCTATTTCCTCTTTTCAGTAATGTTGCAATTCTTTATCTATTCAGTAATCACGTATTTTTGAAATAACTAAGTTTGTTACCAAACAGAGCAACCACATTTTTAATTACAATTTCTTTAAGGACCTTTCAGTTGTAACTGATAATTGCACTCAAATCAATGGAACGTGTGAACAATGCCTCATTAAATGTACTATTATTGTTTTCATCAATTTCTTGCTACACTTGTTAAACTACTAGTCTTACTGAAACGTCGTTTAGGGTTCTGTAATCTAAGAACTAAGCACCTGTACGCTGAGTTTCTTGTCGGAGTCTGCTCAGACCGTAGCTGTCTGTCACCTAGCAGGTCGTGACTCACGATAGGGGAAGGGGACATCTCAAAAGAGATGTTCTCAGGTCTGCCGGGGTGCGAGAGGTATGTCTTGTTTAATCTCACCTCCGGCAATCAAGGACCCATAGACGGCGGGTGTTATAGTCGGTTTGAGTTCGACATAATCGCCTCCGCCGACTTTGGTGGGGGCGGTACCGGTTTCGGCGGAGGTGGTATAAGTTTTGAACCGGCGGTGGTCCATTTGCTAAACTAGCTTAGAATGTATTTTTTATTTTGACGTTATGTAAGTTCCGTTTGAAGGTCTATACAGAATAAATGATTAATGAAAATTGAATTTTGTTTTAGATGAACTGACAAGGCGTGGTGCAAACTTTTAATAACAAAAAGAAAATAAACCAACCAATAGCTTAAATAGATATATTATCAGAAAATGTTTAATATTCTAAATACAGTGAGGTAGATAAAGGTTTTTCTATTCTTACTGCCGATACCAAACCTATTAGTATTTGAGGTAATGTACTTAACTGCCAAAACGTTCTATGCCAAGAAGGATTTATTTTTAAGGTTGATAATTTCATGTTGATATGATACTTGTCTATAACGTATCTACTGTGTACTGTAACTTTGTTTCAGAATCAGTTTTTCTGTATCCATTATCTTCTTCTTTACCATTGCATTAATATTGAATTTCTCATAAGTAAACTATAAGCCATCGGTAGCTGACGAATGAATAACCTGTGAACCGCTTTCATTGCAGGTAACGCGTGTTTCAGCATACATGACACCTTGTAGAAACTTCTCACTATCTTGTTTATTCTCAAGATATATTCCAATTTCTGTTCTCGGTGTAAGCTGATTTTTGCCACGAATTATCGATACTCAGCGTCTGTAGATCCGCCGACTGCGCCTAATAATTGTTCCTCTATTTTTAGTTAGTAGTAAGCTGAAGGCAACATCTAAGGACAGATAGTTATATTATTCACAGTTGTGTATCTGGATCATTTAGTTTTCATGTGCTTTCATTGTATTGTTGTTGTATTTTTCTTATCCTTGTATTTCTTGTTATACCTTTTCCTTCAAATCCTGGTACCCGGTAGGTCTCAAGTAATAAAACGACACAAACCCCACACTATCGCATTCCACGGTTTACAAACAGTTTCTTGAATTTATACTACGACACATTCTTTTTCTATTTAACCTTAATATATTTTCGAGAAGCAACCTTCACGACCGACCTCTGAATGAATACGAAAAATTAAAGGAAAGGTTAGGATTGTTTTAACAATATGATATTTGTTTATTGTTTCGTCGTCATGAATTGCTAAACAAACGTGAAATGTTTTCTCTTAAAGAAGTAAATCTAATGATTCAATCGCTATAGACTTCCGTAAACTATGAATAGTCAAGGAAATGATAGCAAATAAATAGAGTTCATAAAACTTGGAACTGGATAGACATGCAAGTGATCGCTACACACATACAGGATGTCAGTCTAATGAAAAATATTACTTTACCAGTTGATTATAGAAATTTGTTAAATTAGGCATGAAATTTTGCACGAAAATTGGGTAAAATAGTGTATAAAATAAAAATGAATAAACATATACTAATTTCAGTGATAATGACTTGTATATTAAGTTCACAGTGCAGTGTATTTGATGCTATTTCAACTAAAATGAAGCTTAATTTAATGCTAAAGAATATCACAGAGAGATTATACCAGAGACTGGCAGAAAGAACTTCACTATCGCAAATAAGGAAACCCCTCAAACTGAATAGTAAAAAAACATGGGAAGGCGTATTTCAAGTGTATAATGAAACTGATAATAATGTTTTCAGTACGACTGTGAAGGCTCGTGCGAATATTGAAAAAAATAAAAGTGCTCAAGAAAGCAGTACATTAATAACGACTGCTAGATCATACCGTACTACTAGCAAACCCATGTATGAGCATGTTAAGCTAGTAAATTTTATCTATAAGGATAATACTAAAGCAGCACCTACACATATGAAGGATAAGATCAGTTCAACTAAAGTTCCCACAAATGATACTACAACTGTTTCTACAACTACTGTTGCACTCAATTGTACGGGTGCTAAGTGGTATCATGTTTCATGTTTTTAGTACTAGTTGATTGATTGGCTGAACTATGAAATAAAAACCTAAATGTGTGTATGGAAACTAGTGTCACAAACACATTTCAAATTATTCATGGGCAATTTGATATTGATTTGAGAAGGCTGAGCAAGAGAATAATCAACGTCAGTAAGGACAAAATCCGGAAAGTAATTACTGGCCACTATTGCACAAAATACACTTTAAGCAAGATTGTTATAATGAATGACGCAAAAAGCAGACACTGCAAAGAGGACGATGAAACGACGAAATACTAGGAAGACAATGGATGAAAGGCTAACTCAAACCAGAGGATTATATGCACTTACAATAAGAGAAATCACCCTAATTAAGAAGGTTATTCCTCCTGAAACTTAAGGGCCAGGTTAGGTTAGGTTATACAAATCGACAAAGATAGTCAAAGTGTCAACAATATCTCCAGAAAACGACCCAAAACAAGATACAAATTTCATGAAGAATATTCGTGCACTTTTACTACTCCGCTAGTTTTAATGTTTGCCTAAGCTGTGGATGAGATGGAACTTCTGAAATTATTGCCCATGTAAGTTTATTTAAGAAGCTATAATTAAACAGGATGTATTACCCAAAACTTTTCCATAAATTGACGTTGAGCCAATTGGATTATAAAACTAGTAACGAAATTAGGTTCTAGGACACATTAAGAATCAACTTTTTGCTGTACTTCTTCTTTTTATGTCGAATCGATGGCATTTTCGAGTTGCCACGGAAAGGGCCCGAACATAGACTTACTTAATACATATTTGTTAATTTATTATTAGACAAGACCTTAAAGGAGGAATTTCATCAATTAAATTTATTTGAAATTAAATTTAAACAACGCTTCATTAAGTAGATGAAACGTGTATCACGACCCAGGTTAGTTTGATTCAATCGCTGTTATATTCACTAGTGTTCTAAGATAAGTTCTAGAAAACGGAAAAGTTTTAGGTAACCTATTTAGTTTCTCCAAATGCATTATATTTACTATTTATTATAATAACAAATTACTTTGAGTAATGTATGTCTGATAAAACCTTAATTTATTGATTTTAAATAAAATTAGGTCATGTGAGATTAAGTTTCCTAAAATATTATCTGGGCTAAAGATACGTTTAAGAATAATAAATAATACACTTGAATATCTACTGATTTTTTTTTAATATTAGCGACCAATATTACTAATATTTCCTTTAACGCCTTCACTAGTACTGACGCTTCTAAACTGACTAATGGGAATTGGTAAAAGGGTAGATTGGACCCTGAGAAAGAACATATGCTTTTGTATTGATTAAGAGCAATTAGTATGCTGCTTGTTCAAATCAAATTTATATAGGAAAAAGTGAATGCTACGACGGGATTCAACCCAATCCTGCCCTTACAGGGGGAACGCTCTGACCGCTAAACCA
The DNA here is from genome assembly GCA_963691645.1 of Pelosia muscerda. Lineage (NCBI taxonomy): Eukaryota > Metazoa > Arthropoda > Insecta > Lepidoptera > Erebidae > Pelosia > Pelosia muscerda. Next base: position 18,549,146 of record OY829102.1, on the reverse strand, counting down.
CGAAGCCTCGTCAGAATTATTCGAAATTCTCCTATACTTGGGGTGATGGTGGACCTACAATCATACGACTTCGTGGCTTAGCGGTGAGCATTCCCCCTGTGAGGGAAAGATCGCGAGTTCGAATCCCGCCGAAGCTTTCACTTTTTCCTTTCTAAATTTGACAAAGGCTATACTTGGTCGGTAGGAGTCTCAGGCAACAGCTAGTGAAAAGAAGAAAAATAATTAAGAAATTTGCTGCAAAAGGAAAAATGCTAATTTAAGTTAAGTCAGTTTGTTGTTGTTAGCTGTCTAGCTGGTTTAGAATCTATTTCAATACATACCTAGTACCGAACCAAGTACCGCGGTAGCCTAGTGGTAATGGTAATGAACTGTTGAGACGAGGTCTCGGGTTCGATCCCAGGTTTTACCATGGCACACACCAATGACTTTTCGATGCTTTTCGAAGTTATGTGTGTATTTATCGCAGGTTTATAAGTGCCCGGGTAATGGCAATATGGTACAAACCATTTGGTACTGGTACCATGAAGTGGAGCAACAAGATAAACGAGTGATGTTTGCGTTCAGAGATTAATTTAATTAGTACAGTCAGCAGATATGTTAAAAATAAATATTATTCAAATAAATAAATCTATCTATCAATCGTAGGATACTGGATATAGGCCTCTCCATACAATATGCGCCATTGCTTCGAATCATCTGCCTTCCGCAGCTGATTCGTTCTAGCAACTTTTCATCAGTCTATATGGCTGGGGATGGAGGGAACCTCCCTAAATGGGCTGAGAGTCTCCTTGGGCTCAAACCATTTAAACTGAGATATTATCTAGTGCTATTTCTGGTTATGATTTATTGAAAATAAAGATGTCTAGTGCATATCTTCTTTCACACAATCCATCTATATTCCTAAAGCCTTTTTTTTTAATTTCATACTTTAAACCCTTTTTACAATATTAGTATCATCACAATAGAAAAATAAAGAGGAAGATTTGTTTTTAGCTTGTTTGTATTTGTTGGTAACGAATAGGCTCCGAAACTACTGGACCGATTTCAATAATTCTTTCACTTATGAAAAGCTACAATATCCAGAAGTAACATAGGCTAGAGCGGAACAATAATCATAAATCTCAATAGATCCGGTAGATTTCTAGACATTGGCGCTAATATGGCTAACAATTTTTGTTGTCATGACAGCAAAGCAAAGTAATATATAGAGAGGCAAGAAGAAAATCGATTAGAGTCGTACAACGCGATAATCGACATCCACGAAGGTGGAGCCGCGGGCAACAGTACTAAATAAAATAAATTACAGTAGGTATAGACAATAATAAGTACGTAAACAATTGTATGTGTAGGTACAACTCACTGATAGTTAAACTAAATGAAGGACCATTCTACACAATAGGATACGCTGACGACCTAGTGATAATGGTAAACGGTAAATTTCCAGGCACTGTCTCGGGATTATTACAAAAGGGTTTGAATATAGCACTCAGATGGAGTATGGAAAATCACTTAACGATAAATCCATCCAAAACATCAGCCCTATATTTCACACGCAAAAGGGACCTAAAAAGCTTAAAAAGACTTAAGGTAGCAGGAGTACAACTGGAATGGGCCGAAGAGGTGAAGTACCTCGGAGTCATGTTAGATAAACAACTAACATGGCGGTCACATCAAGATTTCGTCACAAAGAAATCAATGAGAGTCCTCGGTATATGCCGCAGGGCGTATGGCAGAACATGGGGACTTAAACCAAAAATTCTGCACTGGATATACAACATGATGATACTACCGATAATCAAATACGGAAGTATAGTGTGGTGGCCAAGGACCACGAAAGTAACATGCAGGGAAACGCTCAGCAAAATCCAACGGATAGCCTGCATGTCTATAACGGGTGCATTTATAACAACACCGACAGCAGCGGTGGAACGACTATTAAATATGCTACCGCTGCATTCAATTGTACAAATGGAGGCTATTAAAGCTCTCAAAAGACTTAAGGATGCAGGACATATTACCAGCATACCAATGAGTTACACAAAAATGGAGATAACACCTGATCTTCGGGATCTACTAGAAATGAGGTCTGACAAAAAACAGCCTAAACTAGTATTTCATAGGAACTACAAGGTAACAATTCCTACCAGACAGGAATGGAAACAAGGTCTCAGAACCGATCAAGGTAATAGACAAATCTGGTATACCGATGGCTCTAAGACACTAGATGGCACAGGAGCAGGTGTACACGCGAAAAATTGCGACATCAGCGTCAGTCTCGGCAGATACGCCTCCGTATTCCAAACGGAGGTGTACGCTATTATTGAATGCGCTCAGGAGATTATAAATAGAAAAACTCATGGAAAGGAAATTAATATTCTCAGTGACAGCCAAGCAGCCATTAAAGCGCTAAGCTCTCCAAAGGTACATTCAGAAATAACACTGAATTGCATAAGAAGCCTAAACAAGGTTGGAAGAGCCAACAGATTAAGGCTCGTCTGGGTCCCCGGTCATGAGGGGATTGAAGGAAATGAAAAAGCAGACCATCTAGCCAGACAGGGATCTGCTAAAATACCTACAGGTCCCGAACCATTCGTTGGACTCCCCGTAGCCACATTCAAAAGGGCTATTCTAGAGCAGGCCAAAAAGAGGCAGCTTAAGGAATGGAGGACCAAACCAGGCCTAACACATTCAAAGGAATTCTTAAGCAATGAATTGGGAAGGCTGAGCAAGAAAATAATTAATCTCAGCAGGGACAGAATCCGGAAAATAATAGGAGCGTTTACTGGCCACTACTGCACAAAATACACTTTGAGCAAGATTGGTATCATAAATGAAGAAACATGCAGACACTGCAAGGAGGACGTGGAAACGATGAAGCACATACTGTGCGAGTGCCACGCCTTAGGAAGACATCACATTAGGAAGACTTGTATTTGAACTTTTACATCACAATTTGTATGTACTTACAACAAAGTATATTCGCATTCTAGAACTCATAACAAAGTAAGTTATGTTATACTTACTTTGGATATAGATAGCGCTATGTAGAATGTCTTAGATTAAAATATAATTTACCAAACTATACCTATGTCACTACAATAGAGATTCGTACTTTATATGTCTACTTCTATTTACATGTAAGCAATACCTTTTTATGACTCTCAAAGGAAATATAAAAAGCTATGAAAATTTTAACGGCACATTGATTTTAAGTGTTCCCCTTGTTTGGTACTCTTGCAGTGATTGATATATAAAAAATCCATGTATACGACCAGCCTCTTAACAAAAATCAACCTATAATAAAATAAACAGAATTGAGAATACTTCAGACACCTGTGGTGAAGGGTGAAAATTTACAAAAGGGGAGGCCGGTAGAAAATATCTTTCTTACCTCTCCATGATATAAGAAGCATTTCTACTACAGACTTCCAAAGCAAGTCGGTAGAAATCAGTTTATGGAGACTCATCGCCACTGTTGTACACGTCAATTACAATATTAATATAAGAATTTGAAATATAATCATCTTCTTCACCAATCGGAACTTTCGGCAGCCGGAGTCCACTTACTCATTCTCTAAACAGACAGTCATTAGTAAAAAATTGGTGACTATTATTATATATTCATGTAAAGCAATCATGAAACAATATTTAGTATTAATAGTAATGTTAATATTTGCATCAGAAATACAATGTGAAGTTCTCAGTAAAATATTTAGTGCCTTAAAGAAAAAAGTGAATTCAAAATTTAATGAATTTAAACAGAGTATCCTTGATACACTCGATGATGGTCATGATATTCTTAACAAACCGCGACATGGACACAATACATTAGGATTAAAAGATGTGTTAGCCATTAAGTTTCATGATATGAATGAAGACTTCAAAAAAACCCTACACAACCCACTTCGGCTCCTTGATAAAAATAGAGATTGGGATGGAGAGATTTTGAAAGCCTTTCATATCAAGGACAAGTCAAGAAATGCAAATCGTTGGCCCTTTTATTCTACTGCAACGTGGAACTGGCAAAACTTTACTATAATCAGTAGTTCAACACTCGATTTTGATAATAATGGTATTAATGAAATTCCTGAATACGAGAATGGTACAATTGATAATGATTACAACGTCTTCGATAATACAGATTTCCTGAACCATACCGGCATGATTTACAATACCAGCATCATAGACAATATCGGAGACATCGTGGACGATGGAAACAACATTATAGATGATGAAAATAACATCATAGACGATGCAAATAACATGTACACTGGAAACCGTGCCATAGAAATTGACAACTTAATGAATGATAATAGCGTAACGCATGGAAGAATTGGTAGGAGGTTCAAGAAAGGCAAGAGTTTATATCTTGCTTTTAAATGAGACTTAAGATATGAACCGTTGTTGGTAATAATTTAGTAAGTGAAATTATTTGTAATTCTATTATTAATAGTGTGGTCGTTAATGACATCTTGAATATCAGAAAATACAATCGAATAGTGTTTTTCATCAAGTTTCCCGTACGAGAAATTTAACACGTTATAAATTTGTAGGAATTTATGCACCTAACTAAAATTTTGACCTAATAATACAAGTTGACTTAATTTTCAAAATGTAAAATTGGATGTAAAACATGGTGTCTGGGTGAATAAAGCCTTATGCATGTCGTAGTAGGTCTCTAGATCTGGTTAGATGCTATTTTTATTTCTCTTAAAGGAAATGAAGTGATGATAAGTTTTACGACACATTGTTCTCAAATTGCCGCTATTTTGCCTACAACTAGTAGCCGATTAGTCTGCACACTTACTGGTATTTAATACATTATCATTAGTAAATTTAACATCGCTCACCAATTTCCCCCGTGGTGACGTGTCACAAATGTTTCTCAAGACGTGGTTAAATAAATTCAAAATTTTTGGTTTAAAACGTTTCGGGAAAATCATCAAGAATTTATAGTTAGTGTAAAATAAATATTTTTCAAAAACAGCAAATAAATTAATCATGAAACACTGTATGGTGATTATAGTGATGATAACAAATATATCAAGTACTCAATATGATATGGGTGAATTTCAACATCTACGAAATTTTACCTAATTTTGGTGTTTTTTTTTGTTACTATATATATGGATAATATTATTCTATAATCAGGTAGAATACGCATAATAGATGCTTGAAAAGCTAGAAAAGTCTAATTAAGCCCGAAAATTACAAAAATATTATCGACACCTAAATTGTCAATACACCAAAATTGGTATTTTAACACCAAAATTAGATAAGTCAAATTATGAAGAACTTCTGAGGTGAAATTTTCTTTAATTATCTTATTATTTTTCAAAGATAAAACTAATAAGTCCTTGTTAGTATGCGGTTTGCACAAGCATGTGTCATGAGACTGTGAGCTAGGTCGTACAATCCAAAAAAGGTCGTAATCTCCACCATTACCGGTGAAATTCACGTCCAAACCAGGGTTGAGTTCAACGGGCACTGGCAGTATCATACCCAGGATATTGGGGATACCCAGGACTTGCTCACCAGCCGCAATAGCTAGTTAACTTGCTGGCTAATCTCTTCGCGGCCAACTCCCGGCTCGATGACTGTGGTGTGCAGCCGCCAATCATTACCAGCTGTGGCCACTCAATGACTGATATTCGTATCAGGCAACGCGACGTTCGTATCACACTGCATACTCGACGTCCGCAAAGCCAGTGGCCCCAACGGTATTCCAGCGGTGGTCTTGAGAAAATACGCAGCTGAGTTGTCTCCAGCGCTAACACGGCTGTATCGCCTCTTTTATTGCTCAGGATCGGTCCCGTGGGCTTAGAAGGAAGCGAACGTTCAACGAGTCCCCAAGAAGGGGGACTGCTCTGAACCCGGAAACTATCGACTCATAGCTGTAACCTTATACATTTGCAAGGTGTTAAGCAGATCATCAACGTACAACTCATACGTTATCTAGAGGATCACTCCATAATTCACGTCCTTGAGTACGGATTCAGGCCAAAACGTTCAACGGGTGATCTGGCGTACGTCACACATCTCTGGGGTGAGGCCATGGACAAGCAGGGCGAGTCACTGGCCATCAGTTTTGATTTCGCCTAAGCTTTCGATAGGGTCTGGCACAGTTCGCTTCTTTCCAAGCTCCCGGCCCACTCTATATAGGCAGCATCCACTGCTATGCAGATGTCAGCACCCTGCATGGGTGATATTTCGGACAACCCGCGGCCAAGCGGGCTGACACTGAGGAGCAAAGAAGGCAACTTCTCTCTGAGCTTGACCGAAACCTGGATCACATTTCCCAATGGGGCTCCGCGGGAGCAGAGATGTCTTCTGTACAAGACACAAGTTCGTCCTTGCGTGGAATACTGTTCTCATCTCTGGGATAGCTCCGCACAGTATCTACTAGACGCTCTCGATAGACTGCAGCGGCGTTCAATCCGAATCATAGATAGTCCCGAGGTCACCAAAAGTCTTAAACCTCTACAACTACGAAGAGATGTAGCTTCATTGGCAGTCCTCTATCGGCTGTACCATGGTGAGTGTCCTGATGAGCTCTTCCAACTGGTCCCACCGTCTCCCTTTCTACACAGGACAACGCGCGCAGGATTTAGATGTTACCCACATACGGTACAAACAATTCCATCAAGAACCAAGCGGTTCGGCGACTCTTTTCTACGTCACACCATTAAGTCCTGAAATGCTCTGCCAGCACACGTGTTTTGCGGTAGATGCACCGGAACAGCATTCCGGTAGACGTAGGTTGGAATCCTGTTTCGAGCATGAATTCGTTTTCTACATTAATTTAATGAAAATATACATAGAATCGCTAAAATAACCCCCAGAAATTATAAATCAAATTTTGGTGTAACTGAGCAATTTTGGTGATTAGTCAAATACCACCAAAATCACCAAAATTAGGCCACCAAAATTAGATTTGTGCCAAATAAGTTGATTTGCCAAAATACTATACAGAATATTATATTCACATTACTATTATTTTGAACAAATACCGGACCCTTACGCTATACATTATGTATTTAAACAAATAACGAGCTTTAAACGTTTTAAATTATCAACACAAAAATTACCGAAATGTTGTCCGAGGGGCTTACGAGAGTATTACTTTCGTTTTTAGCGGGTAATCGGAGCAAGCTGGTACACCACTGGGACTGGTGCGTGACAGCACATAACTAAATGATTCGAACGATGATAGTAACGTCCCAGTATCTATTTTCAGTACGATTCACGGTATGATTTTATTTTTGACACCAAAATTTGCAACTTATCGCGGACGGACCTTATACATTTTTTATAAGATAAAATATAGCACTAAATACTTGACTTAAATACTCAAGGGGTAGAAAAGCTAATACATAATAAAAATAAAAATAGGTATATCCTGTAAACTGACGGTGTGTTGATTGGGATGTGATTTTTCTTTATAAAACAGGTTGTGGACGCGCCACCAAACTTATATTTTATGTGGGAAATCATTTTTTTAATAATTATTAAAATAATTTCTTGTAACTTAATGTGTATGACTTTAATAAGATAATTAATTGCTTTCTTACACAAAAAAAAGATTTGCCGTATCTGAACTTTAAGGTATGATTTTCAGTGCCGCCGCCTCATTTTTACGTTTGAGAAATTCACCCATATATCTCGCAATATTTTGAATAATATGACATTAAATGTGAAGAATATCGACATAAAAAAATATCCACACAAAGCGACTAAACGCGTGGGGCAAAAAATATCGGATACATTTAGTGATATAAAAGATTGTATTGTAGGAGCATTTCGCTCCATGGGCCGAGCCGTGAGCAACTTTTTTAAAAAAGTGCATAGAAAAATTAAAAACCTTTTTAGTTAAGAATTAAGTAACAGTAAAACTTAGTGTCTCCAGATTTGTGACATGAACAGCGGGCCAGACAGCGTGGCATCAAGACATGACGTTAAGTTGAGTGTGGATGTAAATAAATCTTAGCAGTCTCTGTCAAAGCCCATATATTGGAGGCGAAAAAAGAAACCGCTCTTAGCTATAATTTATGATCAGATTAGTAATATCCCTATGCATTTCAGTGAGCAGCTAAACAGATTTTCACCTGATACCTGGATGAACAATGTGAACCTTTCTAGTGCAATTATGAGTCAAATTCCCTGTGTTTTGGAATCAAAAAGATAGTACAGCGTCTCTACATTGCGCGCTATATGTCTCAAAGTTTTTAGCAATAACTATACAGGTTTCTAAAAACTGTATACAGACTGGTTGAGAGACCAAGTAAACGCCGGCGCAGCATTTTTTGACTCACAAATTAATAGTTCTAATAAGTTTAAGATAAATGCTAAAATTTCGATCATAATATATTGAACTCATTGCCATTGCAGAAGCTATTTCTTACACGGACTCGATTGATTTCAATAATTTTGTAATTTACACCGACTCCAAAAGCGCGCTTCAACATGTATCTTCAATGGAATGTGCCCGGCTCTCAGTCTGAAGCTAGTTACAATCTCTTGCCAGCACATATTGGCCCCGTCAAACCAGGTACCCATAGATATGGTTGGTTGAATTGTCTTGTACCAGATACCTTTCGTTAATATTTCGTCAGTGATCTTTCGTCGAAATATTCTTTCTACAACTCGTAACTTTTAGCCTTAACTTTATACAAAATATTTGTATGAGGTACGTAAAATCATCTACACATGCTTCTTTTGCTAAGGTGTCAACTTTTTCATTTTTTTCGATGTTAATGTGTGCAGGCAACCATGTAGAACTGTGAACATAATATGTTTCTGTTACACCGCTTATTGTTAATTATTGATTGTACATAATACTATAAGCAATAGGGTTACTACAAAAATTCAAAAAGTTCGCTTACTTATTGGGTAAAGCGCCCTTGCCAAATGGTGACGAGCGCAATGTCCTGGACCTGTATCATGTTTTAATGGAATGTGCCAGCCTCAGTCCGGCTGAGAGATTCAGAATCAAATATTAATATGATACAGACGCGCATGTTTTAGGGGCATGTAATAGTATTCTTGCTTTGCCGGCCAGTGATTAAGCAAGAATACTATACAGATTAGTAGATGTTTCATTTTATCATAAGATGTAGATTTTAGACCCGGGAACTTGGAGTAAAAATTCTTTTATTATTTATTTATTTTATTTTAATCCCTATTGCCTTTTGGGAGTAACTGAGCATTGGTGAAGAGGATTGCAGATTGTTCGAAGCATTGTTCAAACAACGATTTGTGTATCGGAGCTGCCCCCAAACTCATTTTTTACCCGTTACTGTCGCTTAACTAAATTCTCATCCCTTCTTGTCCTGTAACCAGACGTCGCGTCGTAGGGGTGACGAGATTTGCTTCGGGTTCAATTAAGTAAATACGTCTCCATAATGATGACCATATTACATAAATAAAACGAGATTATTTTTTAAATGAAAAACAAAATTTTATTACAAGTTCGTTTTTTTTTTGGTAAATGCAAAGAAATTATTTAAATTATTATACAGACATAAAACAACCAAAATATTATCTATTACACTTTTATGGCATCTAAACGATTTTAGTTAATTAACTAATAATAAGTAGAAGCTGTGATACTTAATAGTTACAATGTAAAAATAAATAATTAAAAATAATTTTAAAATTTAACAATGGCCTACGCGTTATATTGGGTGAGACATTTTTTCACAAAACATTATAATAAGTATGTAAATTTGTAAAAAAACGTTGCAATTTGAGATAAAAGGCAACTATAAAATTTAATAAACTTAATTAAAAATTTAAAAAATCTACAAAGGTATTAAGTACATTCCTGGCCAATTTGTCTTGTGCCAACTTTTAAATTTAGAAGACAATAATATAAAAATAGTAAAACCTTTTTTATACTTGTGCAACATTGTATGTATTTACCATTTCAAATTTAGAAGAGTCCCAAAAACCATAATGTCACGGCTCTATCTCAATATTTTTATAATTATATAACCATAATGAATAAAATATTCTACGACAATCTACATACACAGCGCCATATAGACCATAAGTTGTGTTATTCTAAAATGCGTATACATACTTAGACATATGTTTTTAATAAATACATAGTTACATGTTGTACATAAAATCACCCAAACCAATGAAAATAGATATATTCGTGCATAGAAATATTTGTACAGAGCAGGAATCGAAACCTACAAAGCAGTAGCTTTCATTACCGTCACGCCACGGAGGCCGTCGAAATAATTATACATCCAAGCACACGGCACACCTGATGGAAAGTGGCCTATGGACCAGGGGCATCAAACTGTGCTAAGGGGTAACGGTTAAGAGAGTTTCTGAGCTGTCAGTGCAGAAGACAAAGCAGAGTTTCTCTGTTTTCGTACTGACAACATAAAACTTATCCAGTGAGCTCTGGCTACTCTACTCACCGCCAGAAACACAACACAAGGTTATAATTATCCACGGTATTCTGTAGCGTGACGGTACTTCCCCAGAGATAGAGATACCATTATTATATTGTTCTGTGAAAAAATATCTCAACATATAATATAATCTATATTTACATTAATATAATTAATTAGTAACTGGCAGTTTTAGAAGGCACATAATGCATTTTTAGGAATTTTTAAGCATAATTAAGCTAATACGATATGTATTGCTAAGGCACTCTACTTATTTAATAATATTTTTACATATCTACAAGCTGAGATTTATAAGTTTACAACCATTCGATTTATTGCTGATATAGGGATGTTAACGACGCAGTACTTGTTGGGGTCTAGACAAGTCGCAATCATTTTGTAGAATGGAATAGAATAGATTGATAAATGTATGGGCGTGACTTTCGTGCACGGTTGTCATAAATGTCACAAACGTCAAAATACGTGTCAATCCCATACATTGACCATAAATTGTCTATTCCATTTGACAAAACGTCTGCCAACGATTTGCCACTTATGTAGGCCTCTGGGATAGATATTTATACCGACCTCTTGTGTCAATCAGTACTTGAGAAATATTTCCGCGTCAATCACATGTCACACTTTCGTTTTTCTGTATTTATAGTCAATTACTGTATATGGTACCGTACACATATGGTATACATATAGTACACATATGGTACACGAATGGTACACATATGGTACACTTATGGTACACATATAGTACACATATGGTACACGTAAAGTACACGATATGTATTCTCTAGAACATTAAGTGTAAATAAACTTGATTGATAATTATTTTATCTTAAGAAATAACATATCTTATAATGTCTGTGATGGTCTTAAAAGTTCTAGACGTAGTTTGTAATGTAAAAAAGTCCTTGCAATATCGCCATGCTTAACCCATACGCTGTGTAACGCATAGTTTTAGAAACCATAAGAAAATAGTTTGTATAGTAACTATAATATTTATTGCATTTATATTGAAAAATTCACTATGTTAAGATGTGGCCTCCTAAAATATAGTAAATTAAATTTTATTTACGTGAAGCATTCTTATTAGTACCATTTACCACCACATTAGGTTCATTCGAAATATTGTTATAATCAAAGATGTACCGACTAGTAGATTAATAGTTCTAATATTTGAAAAATATTAATACTAATATTTATTTTTAATTATTAATAAATAGATATGAATAATTTATTGCTATGAGTAGTTACATAAACTATCTACTTATATAATTTTATATAAATTTTGAAAAAGTTTATTACTTTTGATAATAATCATCTACTCGCTACATCTTTATGAATAAAGTTAATTACCGAATATAGTTAATATCTAATTATTAACTTAGATCACATTTGTCCACATTTCATATTACATACATACACACTTTACACTTATCACACTTCAAGATTTAATCTTTCATTCATCTATAACAATTAATTGTAGTGCAATTCATGTTGTTTATAAATTAAATTTTAATTTATAAGCAACATGAATGACATATAAACCTCCAAAGCAATATCTTTTTTTTTCATTTTTTTTACAATATGGCGACCGAAAATCGAAGATAAACGTGACTAGTATTACGATACTAAATTATAATATGTACTTCAAATATTAACCTTTCATTTTCTTTGTTTAAAGATATGAAAGTTGATTTGCAAAAAATCGTTATGTCATGAGGTAAAACTATTGCAGTGTAAAATAGATATGACTGACACTTTTTATACTAGTATCGGAGCATTAGCAGTGTAATGTAATGATTAAGGATGTATTCACAGAAGTTGATGATTTAGTTATTATTTTTTATTCTTTTTTTATTTTATTTAGATTATCTATTATTTTTACATGAAACGTGACGAAACTATACGATATGTATTTCTTACCAAATAAAAGAATCACACTGTATTTTACATCAAATATTCAATATCTGTAAATACATTCTTAATCATACCATTTCTTTGAAGTCAATTTTTTTTTTGCACTTTAAAAGTAATAAATTAATAACACCGCATCTACTAAATACCGACCATAAGTCCGACCTACAAGAACAGCTAAAACTTATGAACAATGACTTCTTGGTTCTGACGTCAGTAACGGTCAAGACTGGTGGAATCCCGGCTGGTGACGTCACTTGCCGCGTCGGTGGCCGAACTGTCGGAGGTGTCAGGTGTGTCGGGAGTGTCGGGAGTGTCGGACGTGCGGTCGGTCGTACCGCCCGTGTCGGACGTCACGCCGAGCGACGTGGTCGGATATCAAAGATGTTCGTCACGACCGTTCAAGGGTTGTCGCTCAGCGTGGTCAGAAGGACGGTTGCGTTTGAAGAATCCGCACTGAAATAAAAAAAATAATTTCTATAATTATCTTAGTTAATGTTAATCACCTACTTATGTGTGTTAACAAAATGTATTGAGGTTGGAACGCACAGTACCAATATTGTACTGGTAGTCCAGAATGATTTTTGAAGTGATAATTATTTTTTATATTATAACATATTTCTAATATATTTATCTTATAGTTATATAACATTTCTAATATAATATAATTATTTCTAACCACGAATATAATCTATTGATTTGAAGAAAAAATTGACGCTGTAATAACACACCCATTTCATAATGCCGCTATTATGGAATAAAATATTGTTAAGTGTATGTTTAGCATACTTGCTCCAACGACTATATAACTTTGTGTACCTAGACGTTGTACATGGTATAATAAATTGAATCGAAGGGTCGAGTTACCCAACACAGTTCAAAATATATCGTAATTAACACACGCACAGCACAAAATTAGCCGGCTCGAAAGACCAAACAACATTCACCAAATGAACCGGCTCGAAGGACCACCTACCTTGTACAGCGCAAAGATGAGCAGTAATAACACGAGCGCGCCCACCACCGCGGCGAGCACCACCACCCACAGCGGGATGCCGCCGCCGCCGAGCGCCTCGAGCTGCGGCGTGACGACGGTAAGGGCCTCCGCCGTGTGCCACGCCGCGTCCGACGGCCGCCCGCGCGCCGCCAGCCGGGACACGCGCGCCGCCGCCAGCGTCGACAGGATCAACGCGCGCTCTTTGGAGATCTGAGGTCAAAGTTATGGGATGATTTATGTTATATTTGTTTATACCTAATTATGTGTGTATGGATGTATGTATATATGGTAATGGGTATGTGTATGTATGTGTATATGTTACATTGTACATATTGCATATTAGGTAGCTTATTGTGTCCATGTGTTAGACTTTTAACTATTATTTTCTCCACATAAAATTGTTTCAGACCAAACTGCCCAGAAACACTTTTCTCGTGCTTTTTTTCTCCATCCTATGGTTGCCTGTAAGAGATTGCCACAGAGCGATAAGGCCGCCAATTATTGTATTTACCATCGTTACATTGTATTTTGATCTGTATCTTTTTATACTTGGTGTACAATAAAGACATATTATTATTATTATTATTATATTATTATGATTTTTAATAAAATGTTTCTTGATACTGAATTTTTTTAATGTACTCGTGTAATGTACACGTGCAGGGCTTAGGTATCACTCGCATACGGTACAGAATATTCCATTAAGAACCAAGCGGTTCGGTGAGTCTTGTCTCTGCCGCACCATTAAATCCTGGAATTCCTTGCCAGCGCACGTGTTTCCTTCTTCCTACAGTCCCAGGTCCTTTAAGCGGGGCGTGAAAAAGCATCTGATGAGGCCGTCAAGCTGAGCGCCACCATTGTAGCACTGAACGTGTTTGCAATGGTGACCCTCTTTCATGAGACTTTGCCTTCAGCTTAACATCAGGCGAGGTGAAGTCAAATTGACGTGCCATAGATAAAAAGAATAAAAAAAAATAAACTACGTCCACCTAGAAGAATCCCAGAGAGAGAAAAGACGGATGAACGAGAGCAATTGCGGTTTGAACGTCACATTCGTGCTGCCGATCATATAGAGGGACTTCTAATATAGTAGTAGTAAGTAAGTCTCTTGAAGAGGTGGTGAATGGGGGAGAGGAGTAACAACAGTCGCGGTATTCTGGAGGGACTTCCCCAGTCGTAACGTCTCAACGAATGTCTAGATAGGCAGTTAATAAATCTTTTGTGATAACGAAATTAACTAAAAATAAACTCATAAACTCACGCCTGTATCCCCGAAGGGGTAGGCAGAGGTGCTAGCACCCAGATTTTGCCAGTTCATGTTTAGGTCTCAATCTAATAGGTGGCGAGCCTATTGCCATTAACCGGGCACTTAAAAACCTACGATAAATACACACTTCGAAAAGCATCGAAAAGTCATTGGTGTGTGCCATAGGATCGAACCCGAGACCTCGTCTCAGCAATCCATTACCCATACCACTAGGCTACCGCGGTTTCTTCACTATCACTACATAGTATAAAATAAAGTCGCGTTTTCTGTCCCTATTTTTCTTGTCCCTTTGTATGCTTAAATCTTTAGAACTACGCAACGGATTTTGAGGCGGTTTATTTCAATAGATATAATGGTTAAAGAGGAAGGTTTATATGTATATAACATTATGCTACGACTAACAAGTGCGGAGCAGGAATGAAAAATGTTGCAAAAACGGGGAGACGTAGACGAAGTCGCGCGGGTCAGCTAGTTATTAACTAAAAAAATTACCTCATTAAGTACAGACGCGTTCATCCTCGACCTGAACGCGAACCAGGCCTCCTCTCCCTTCGCCATCCGTCCAATAGTACACCTGAGTACTTCGCACTTGTATTTCTCTTCACACTTTTCCAAGATTTTCTTCAGTTGGGGATCAACCTGCAAACAAAATAATTTCATGACCATTAGTACGACTACTCACACTGTGTTACTACTAGGCGTATTGCCCTAGTGTTGCCGGTTTTTTTTTTTCCTAGGAATCGAGGAGGAAGTTAGTGTGCATGAATATTTGCATAGGTCTTAGTGTTTCTATGTATAATATGTATTTATTAACAAAAAAATTAATCTAAGTATATATATCCGCATTCTAAAATCCATAACTTAAGCTAGTTAAGCTATGCTTATAGTAAGCTTAGGTGGCGTTGTGTAGATTGTCCTAGTAATATTAAATTCTATTTTGCTAATTATAACTCTGGTTCCACTTAACCGATTGCAATCAAACGAACGTAAGATTTTAAGTAGGACCAAAATCCTTCAAACAAAAATAACCGCATCGAAATCCGTTCAGTAGTTTTTGCGTCCATCGCTAACAAACATAAACTTTTTACAATTATATAATAGTTTAGATTTTATGCGTTTTTACCTCATCAGGGTTAATGGTGGCATAGCCATGGAGTTCCTAAGGATTATCATCTTATTTACTTTTACCTCCCAAAACCTGTTAAGTTTTAATAAAGGTGTCGGAGTTCAAACTATTTAATGACAATGTTATTGTTAGTCTTGGTGGTGCGGGGCGCGGGTTCGATCCTCGCTCAGTGCAAAAAGTTGTATTCATGAATATGGCTGTTTACACTGGTCTGGTCGGTCCCGGTTGCCATACAAACAATGCCATAGTTGTCGTTACTGGT
The DNA here is from genome assembly GCA_963691645.1 of Pelosia muscerda. Taxonomy (NCBI): domain Eukaryota; kingdom Metazoa; phylum Arthropoda; class Insecta; order Lepidoptera; family Erebidae; genus Pelosia; species Pelosia muscerda. The sequence goes on along the minus strand of OY829102.1, from coordinate 18,533,159 downwards.
AGTTGGAGCCCTCAAAAGTCCAACCAGTCTAACTTGGAACTTCGATATCGCCATTGGTCATTGGACCATTGGTAGTGGAGGTGAGATGGCAGTCGCTTCACCGCCGACCCCAACTAAGTTGGGAAAAGGTTCAGAGAATGATATTGTTAGTCTTCAGTATTACTCGTATAATTATTTCTTTTGGGACTTTTTTGATCAATTTTACTTTTTTCTCGTAACTCATACCGTGTCTTGGCGTCTTCTCCTGGTCTGCTCGCGGTGTTGCGAAGAGCCGTAGCTGCCCTGAGTGCCGTATGATGTGGAGCCACCTGAAGTAGATTGTTAACGTAAATTAAGAACCGAATAACAACAATATTGGTTAACATTCAACTACACTACAACGTGCTGAAGTGTACATGCTAGGAAACAAGACAGTTTAATAAACTTTAAAATATATTTTTTTCAAATCCCAACATCAGATGTTTTTTTTAATACTACGTAGGTGGCAGACAAGCACACGGCCCACCTGATGGAAAGCGGCCACCGTGGCCTATGAACGTGTGCAACACTAAGGGTGTCACACACGCGCTGCCCACCCTGAAGGGAAAGGAGGAGAGCTGGGAAGGGGTGGGGAAGCTAGGAACGGGAGAGGAAGGAAGGGTATAGTGAGCTCTGGCTACCCTACTTACCGGCGGGAACACAACACGATGGTTATTATGACCGCGGTCTTCTGTGGGGCGGAGGTACTTCCCCAATTGGACAGCTCATTTCGGACGGGAGATACCGTCGCACTCCCAGGTTGTGAAAGGTACTCCCTGCTGTGGTTTCTCCAAGCGAATACAATATGGAATTCCTCATGAAGGGCAATCCAAGGTTTCTACAGAGTCAGCAAAACGAGTGTGACGCCTCTGGTGTAGCAAACGTCCATAGGCTACGGTGACCACTTTCCATCAGGTGGGTGGCACACGTCTACCACCTAAGTTGTATAAAAAGCTATAGAAATCGAACAACGTGTCAACGATTAAGAATTTTGACGATATTGAAATCAATGTTAGTAAAAACGTGCAATCCTCACCTGAATGAGAAGAATAAGAATAGCTGCTGCCACTGCTTCGGTGATTGGCACCACCAGATTGGTACGCGCCTCCACCAGAATGGTATGCACCTCCACCAGTTTGGTAGGCACCACTGCCAGATTGATAAGCACCACCTCTAGAGTGGTACCCTCCACTAGTTTGGTGACTTCCACTTTGTACAGCTCCAGCTCCAGCACTTCCACTTCCAGTTACATCAGCAACTCCATATCTAAATTCGTTGTTGGGATTATACGCGGCACTGCTTCCAAAACCTTCAAGTTTGTCTTCTTCCTCATCACCGACGACAGTTACGCTTGAGGATCCTCTGAAAGTTGAAGAACCAGCTTTCGCTACTTCAGGGTTAACTGTTTCTGTAGTTGCCCATGATCCGTGAACAAATCCTTGACCCGATCCTCTTGAGCCTTGAGCGTAGTTTCCTGATCCCTGGTTATAGGTTCCTGAGCCTTGATTATAAGTGCCCGAGCCTTGTGAAAAGCCTCGAGATCCCTGGTTGTAGGTGCCAGAACCTTGAGAATGTCCCTGCCAGGATCCTTGAGAGGAAGCTTGGTTCACACCACCTTGGTTAGCGTATCTAGAAACAGAAAAAAATAAGATCAGAAATCATTCATTTGGTGATTATTTCTAATACTGTCTTATCATATTGCAACATAATTTTATATGATGCGCACTTTAACAGTCATAGCTACGTCTGTGTATATTAATCAAAGTTTTCATTCTTTTCTTCCTAATAGCTCCTAAAGCTGCCTTGAAATTTTGCAACACCAGAGCTATCTCTTGCATGTTACCAAAGGAATAAATAAAGGGGAAAAGACAAGTCTGGATAGTAAGGAAAGAACGTAAACCTCAAGTACTACATAAAGCTATACAGCATAATACGAAATGATGAGGAGCACTATTCGGCTAAGAATTCATAGTTCTACAAATTAACATAATTTTGAAGATCTCAATGGATGAATGGTTTTAAGTAATATTTTTGACACAATATTTAAACTAAAATACTCACACACTGAACGAGCTACCAGGTTCTCCCTCGTGTCCAAGATTCCCGTACTCTGTGCTGGTCTCAGTCTGAGATACAATGTTATGGTTCTCATCGAAGACAATTGTTTTATTTCTTATGCGCACAACTTGACCTTGGCCAATATTGCCAAGATTCTTTTTAATATGCTCAAGTTCTTCAGCAGTTAATCCAGTGTATCCTCCTTGACTACTCCAGTTAGAACTACTTGCGGAGTGACTGCCTTGTCCCTGAACAGCTGCTGCTAAATTTCTTCTAATCTGTTCCTGTTCTTCGACAGTTAGTCCTTGACCATATCCTCCCTGACCATATCCACTTTGACTACTCCAACTAGAACTACCTTGGGAATTACTGCCTTGATTTTGACCCACAGCGGCTAGAGTCCTTCTAATTTGTTCTTGTTCCTCTGCACTAAGTCCTTCGCCATATGAATTCCAAGTTTTATTATAAGAGTAGGAATTTTGGCCTCCTTGGCCGCCAAATTGACCACCAGCTTGGCTTCCACCGTACTGTGCAGAGTCTTGACCACTATTGGAGCTGAAGCCGCCACTAGAGCTTGAACTGCCACTAGAACTGTGACTGGAGCTGAATTGTCCTTGACGTTGACCGTCAACTGAACCGCCACTGATGATCTTGCCACCACTAGAGGATTGTTCCCAGTAAACTGTAAAGTACAAGTCAAATGTTAAAAGTAAAATACTTTTGTCTTCCCTAGCATTTGATAGGCACTAATTTCACGATATTATAACTCCTGGAACTGGTCTACTTACGGTCTGTTTCCTTGCCAAGCAGTGCGGCGTAAGCATTCTGTACGAACAGGTTCTCAGGGTTGACGTGGCGTGGTTCATCACATATCACGTTGCCGATATACTGCGGCTTCACCAGCATGTACATCAGATTCTCGCCTGGAAACCATCATACATATACTATTAGTAAGCCTTCTCGAAGAGCGAAACCTATGCTCGGGCCCTGTCCGTGAGGCGGCGCTGCCGTGAAACAAAAACTAACCACACCACGATGGCAACTGAAAAATGCTGTCGATGTAGTCGGGACACTGTAATCCCTACACCCAACGGGTGTCGTCTCGAGAGAGCTCTGCTGGACCTGGGATATGTGGGCTACTATCTCACCTCCGGCAATGAAACATCCAATGACGGCATTCGTTTTAGTCGGTTTGAGTCCAACATAACCTCTCCAACCGGCTCCGGCGGGGAAGAGGGTATACGTGGAGATCTTTCGAAAGATTAAAAATAAAGTCCGTGTATTGTAGCCTTGCAGGTAATTTTACCTTGGACTTCGAATATGAGGTTATAAGTTCAGTTTCCTTAAGCCTTACCTTCAAGGGTTTGGTAGGGCCACATGAAATACACTTCGGTCTCGTCCACGGTGAAGGGTCCTTCATTCTTGATGTTGTACTTATGGATGACCTGCGGACCCAGTTTGGTATCATCCTTGAGGTTCTGCGTTTCGTAGAGAGATGCATTGTAGTGTAGTTCTGGTGGATCTGATGTTCTGTAATGAAGGGTAAACATTTTCAATCTTGGTGGGTAGGAAGTCCTGAATAAATTTTTTTGGTGATTAAAGAATCAATAAGAAATTAAATCAAAAATTATGTGTGATACTCGCCAAGAAGTTAATTGATTGTTTGTGCGGCTAAGCACGTAATTAATTTCCTTGTAATTTACACCCCATAGCAAGGAATCGGGTCAGTAAAAAATTTCAAATTTATTTAGCTGCTACGTTTTCGGTTAGGAATTTATTTTCAGCATACCTATTATTTTACAAAGTACCCGATTGGAGGCAATAGGCTCGCCCTCTTTTACGTGGGACCGAAAATCATAGTTGGCGAAATGTGGATGTTTAATACACCTCTGCCCATCCCTTCGGGGATTACGGGCGTGAGCATATGTATGTATGTATGTTGTATGTATCAAGAGTTAACAAAAGTAACCAATTGACGTGTATCTTAAAGCTTCACAAATAACTTAAATGATTTCCTTTCACCTTTTTCTTTAAAAACCCGTAAAGGTTCCTAGCTTTTAATGGAATGGTTACAAAATCCAGGCAGGTGACCTATGTCGTATGTTGATAGAGGATTCGACTACCATGTAAACATAACTGTTCATGTCATCAGTTATGTTTTCATTTATACCTACTCGTTATATAAGTACGTGCTAAATAAGATTCTTGATTCAGACCCAATATTGCTTTGCATGTTTGTTTTATCACTAGGTGCATGTGTATATATTTTTTTTGTATGCTAAGTATACAGGGTGTAAGGGGAACACTCTTGAAACCGAAGGCCCCTGGTAGTAGGTACTCTTGGTACACAACATAATTATATTGTTACTAAAAAAAATTACGGCAACGCAATTTTTTTTTATTTATCATATTTTTTTATTTTTGAAACCGTTTAACTTGCGTTATTCATTCTCTATCGTGTTAGTAAAACTGAATAAAACAAAAAAATCATGAAAAAAAAACATGAACTCGCAAGATGGGCGCCATTTCATTTCTTTGCAGTGAAGTTTTTTATGAAATTTTCGTTTCATTTAGCTTTACTGATACGATGGAGAGTAAGACAATGCGAAACAAAAATAAAATAAAATAAAAAATTGCTTTACCGTATTTTTTCTTCATGCCAATATGTTGTGTACCATGAGTATTACCAGGGGCCTTCGGCTTCGGGAGTGTTCCCTTTACACCCTATATATGTATGTATAAGCATATGCTTGCTTGTATGTATAAGCATATGCTTGCTTGTATGTATAAGCATATGCTTGCTTCTATGTATAAGCATAAAACGAATTACTTACCCAATGACAGAGAGATGAGCTTTGATAACAACACCGATATTCATATACATGGAGTTGTCGTAGTTAGTGGACTGTTCAGGGTTGGTGGAGTTGGCTTCCATGTCGAAGCTGAGGGCCGTAACACTGTTGTCTACCTCTAGGATGAGGCGGAACTTGAGCTGGAAAAAGAAAAAGTTATTTAATTAATAACAAATACATAATAATTATCCTCCAAGGAATGTACTAAAAGTATAAGATACAGAAAATATCCTAACTATGAACTAACATAACATAACATAAACTCACGCCTATATCCCCGAAGGGGTAGGCAGAAGTGCTAGCACCCACATTTCGCCAGTTTATGTTTTAGGTCCCAATGTAATAGGGGCGAGCATATTACCTACCATTAACCGGACACTAATAAAACCTGCGATAAATACACACATAACTTCGAAAAGCATCGAAAAGTCATTGGTGTGTGCCATAATAAAACCTGGGATGGAACCCGAGACCTCATCTCAGCAGTCACGAGACTGGGACCTAAAACATAAACTGGCGAAATGTGGGGATACAGGCCTGAGTTTATGTTATGTTTTGATAGCTAGTATATGCTTTAATATAGTTGACAAACTCATCTGAAACTTACCTTTTGGCCACTAGCCATAGGATTTCCTAAATCACACTTCAGCGTACTATTACCAGATGCCCATCTATTGCTGATCGAGCAGTAAATGGGTGTGTCTGAATTTTCTTTGTCCAGTCTTTCCATCTTGGAGTACGTGACACCAGCAGGGAGTTGTAAATAGTAGGCAGCTTCGAAAGCATCTTCTAAGATATTTTCGACTATCACGTCTATGTGGATGTTCTCATTCGAACCCAAGATATATTTTATGGTGGGGCTGTGAACAGAATAAGGTAAGAAGTCAAAAATCTGTTATGCAGAGGAAGATAGTTATAAACAAAAGGTGCGAATTATAGAGACAAGATCATAACTTCATGAAAAAATCTTAATGATGTATTTGTCGAGCTTTGTCCTTCGCACTTGCGGATTATTGCAAATAGAACACAACGTCTTCACTTTGGTAAGAAGTCTTTTAATTGCTTAGCAATAACGTGTCTATTCGTAAATATTCAAGCTTGTTCAATTTAAAGTATGAAACGCCATAAATACTTTTTATCTAAAGCAAAGTAATTGCCATTTTGAACGGTTAAAAAAGGTGGTGCAAATATAGCTACTACCTCAAAAAGAGTAGTGAGTTTTCGTTTAGTAGTACGTATGATTTGAGCTAATATGGCATTCAAGGTAGTATATAAATAGGTACGATCAATCAAGGCAATTATTCACTAATAACGCACGGTATTATTAACGGTTGTATGTGTGAGTTTGGCGACATCGGTTCCGCTGCTGAAACTATGGCGTCGCACTTCTACTAGTTTTTCTGTTGTGTTATAATCATCTATATTTTTGGTTCTGTGGGAGGAAATGAGATAGGTACTAACGTAGAAGCAGCTACTCTTAAATCAGGTATACAGATATTGTCTGGTCCGCAGTTCTTTTGAATGTTGAGCGAGTCGGCGTGGACGATGCTCTTGGTCTGGTCGAGAACAGGCGGCACGATGTTACCGGAGGCCGGTGATACCAAATCGTACGACATTTTTACCTCGATAGGGGTAAGCTTGTCACGGATTTCCTCCTACAAATATAAGAACAGTAATAAGAAATATTATTCTCCAAATACTTCTTTCCATCCGACGGTTGCCTGTAAGAGATTGCCACTGAGCGATAAGGCTACCAATTATATGTTTGCAATGGTGACCCTCTTTCATGAGACTTTGCCTTCAGCTTAACATCAGGCGAGGTGAAGTCAAATTGACGTGCCATAAATAAAATAAAAAAACTTACATACATACATATGCTCACGCCCATAATCCCCGAAGGGGTAGCACCCATATTTCGCCAATTATGATTTTCAGTCCAACGTATTAAGGGGCGAGCCAATCCCGCCAATGGGGAACTTTGTAAAAGAATGGGTATGCCGAAAATAAATTCTTAACCGAAAATGTAGCAGCTAAATAAATTTGAAAAAAAATTGCCTCGATTTCTTGCTATGCGGTGTAAATCGCAAGGAAATTAATTACGTGTTTAGCCGCACAAGCACTACTAATTATCAGATGGCAAAATATGTGCTATTTGGCAATGCTTTGTATGATTTATTATTCTAGTGTTAATAATATACAATAGACTATGTAGAATCATCTAATGAAGTTGTTAGTGACGTCATCTTGTTTTCGGAGAGTCAATTCTGTGTAATAAGTGACGTAAGCCGTACACTCGCAGAAACTGCATAAATTATAAAATAAGAGATCTTTTTGATTGGTTAAATGAAACACTTTTTTTTCGTCTATTTGCCTTCACCTCGCCTGATATTAAGCTGAAGGCAAAGTCTCATGAAAGCGGGTCACCATTGCAAACACGTTCAGTGCTACAATGGTGGTGCTCAGCTTGACGGCCTCATCAGATGCTTTTTCACGACCCGCTTAAAGGACTTTATTTTATATATTAATTATTATATTATATTAATATACTAAAGGCTTTATATTGTATATCAACTTACATCCAAATAAACCACAACATTCTTGCATTCTTGTTGACCCTGTGTTAACTGTATTAATGTCTTGTATGTCGTCTCCCTGCTTTCCACTAAGAAGAGACGCTTCGTGGTCTTCTGTCGTGAATCCAGGTCTAACGTAACATTGAACTCTGTAAAATAATCCACAATGTTGTCATTAAATATACCTACATTATACATAATGTTTTAGTTTAACCGAAATCATGAAAAAAATGAATAAATGTATAGTTATAAAGTTTAGTATGACAATAATATTACACACAATATTTAAAGTCACATAAAAAGTAATTTATCATCTCTTTTATATAGTTATATTATTATATTGATTAAACACCTGTGCTTCGATAAAAAATCTCAAATTCAGATAGGAAAAAGTGAATGTTTCCACGGGATTCGAACCCGCGATTTTTCCCTTAAAGGGTACGCTTTGACCGCTAAGCCACAAAACCTCGTCTGATCAATTAAAAATTTTGCCTATACTATAACAGGTTCGTATCCCGTTGAAAAATTCACATTTTCCTATCTAAATTTGAGTTGAACAGTCAGCATACTAATTGCTTTTCAATTTTTTCTGTACATTCGATATAAATGTCATAAACTTTGATAATATCTAATTCTGTGCTGTCATTACTACCACTAACATTGAGCGACTAAAAAGGTGTCGTGTATTTACAGTTAATAACGTTACTATTACTGTCATTATTGAAACATGCATTACTAATTGTGACATTATAGTGAGAACGCCTGTGGTACCACCGAATAGTTCTACCAAGACCACTCACCGTAATAGCAGATATATCCTTTCGCTTGGAAACAAACAACAAATTATTGTGATTCTATGTTAAAATTTTAGTATAAACTTTATACGACTATGATAAACATTAGTAAAGTTAATAACGAGAAGAGGAAAGTTGTAGGATCAAGATTTTAAAGTATTGAAAGTTGAATTTCTGAAACAAAAGAGTTCATATTAAAACAAATGTCTATAAAAAAAATTACTTACCAATCAGTTGGTCAACATTGACGCCCCCGTATGTAAGGCAGAACATAACTTGCGCACACGCCACCATAGTACCATTGGCTAGGGGACATTTCTTATCAGTAAGGGAGATTAGCTTGCTCTCGCTAAGGAACTTTACATCTGCAGATACTTTTACTACAGGGCGAGATCTGAAATAATAAACGATTGATTTTTAGACATTATTAACGATAACTTCAATATAACAAATGTTTTATTAGTGGCTAGTGGCTACCATACGATTTCTTTTAGCACTGAGGAGAAAGATCTAACAAACTTGTAGTAATTAAGTACATTATTTAAAAAAAATGCTACTTACTTCAAAAACACAACACTATCAGATTTATAAGCTCCCACAGCAAGATCAGTATAGTTATTGTTATCCAAATCAACTCCTCCAGAAAGTGAAAAGCCAAAAGTGGTTAACGTTGGCGATATCTCTTCAGCTGTGATAGCCTGGGAGTATTTCTCGTGGATGCCGAGCTCACTGCCATGATAGATATAGACCACACCGCGGCCGTTCTCACCACCATATGGGGCTCCAACAGCAATATCTGTAAGTCAATGAAAATATGTATTATTTGATAAAAATGTAACAACGGTACTAAGTTCTCTCATTATAATTGACGAATTTATTGTATGAATTAGTTTTATGAAGTATTTACCTCCAAATCCATCATAGTTAATGTCTCCAAGTGATGTAACAGCTAAACCGAATCTGCCTCGCGATACTTCACCAGTTCTAGCATGACTTCTCGTGAACGACTGAAAGATATCATATTATAAGTTTACACAGTTCCAAAAATTTTCTTACGAGTACACAAGTATAGTAATGTGTTAAGTTATTTCACAAGCTATTTCTCACCCTATCTTTATCTTGATAGATGACATATATTCTACCATGTTCGAAACCTTCAAACTTGGTTCTAGTAAACATAGGTGCACCCACAATAACATCATCGTAACCATCGCCATCGATGTCTCCAGAAGCAAGACTGTAACCAAAGTAAGCTCCAATCTGGGACCCACTGATGTTTTTGATATTTTGTAGTTCCCAAGTATACAGCACGACCTGGAAAATATCAGAAAAGTATACATAAATGAGGGGTCAAAACGTTTGAGAAATAGATGCCTTTATCCTACTACTTAGCTACCATTTCTTTCATATCATAGTCAAGAACAAGTAAAACATCAATAGATTCAACTCTTACCAAGCCTTTTAATTCTGCTGCTCTAGGTACTCCAACAGCGACACTCTGAATACCCTGCCCAGCAAAATCTCCAACAGTTATCGAATAACCCATGTAAGAATCGTCATATTTGGGACTAGCTTCAGGCGTCGCAATCAGAGCAGGTTTGTTACCCATAGTCTGGGTCATCAGCTGACCTATAATAAAGGTTATATTAACTAATTTTTTCATTGATAAACTTTGCATTCATTAATTTGGACGATTTTAAATTATTATAATCAATCAGAAACTGAAGAAATTTAGTGACAATAATAATGACGCTAACGGGTATTTTGTTTTTGTTTACTTTTGATTAAGATAAAAATATTTAAGAAAACTGTTTTTAAAATCATCCAAGCAATCACATTGAATACAACGAATCACAAAACGGCAATCATTCATGAGTCAAGTATTTGTCAATAGATGATGTTCAAGCGGGCCAGCAGTCCAGAGGCATGTGTGATAGATGGGTTTGCTCATCCAGCTGTCTAGTGTTGTAAAATCCCTTTAATCTCTGAGTTATTAGCATTATAAGACCAAAACGTGTAATCACTCCCTATCAAGCGTATAATCCAGGGATATTTTAATATGTTATACATCGCCAAATCCATGTTACAGAGGCCGCAATAATGTACATGGTAAAATTAAATTTGAATACAAATCTAGTGGAATACAGTCGGACACATCTAATTCATGTCCTATACACAAAACATTAGGATTCAAAAATGTATATAGTGCTTTTCCACTTTCACTGTATTCCATCAGATTCTGAAAGCCAATAACATTTAATAATTCGATATTTAATTTGTTTAGTTTTAAAGCATGGACACATTTGTTATTATTATATGGTTTAACCTCATACATCAACCCCTATTTTCTAACTGTTTTGGGATAATAGACATTCCTATTTACAATATTAAATCTATACGATTTACGACCTGTAATGCGACGATATGTAATGACTGTTTGTAACCTTCATGCGTCATGTGATGCAAAATAAGCCAATCCTTCAGTGTGTCAGAAATAGTGTTGACTTCTTCGCATTTCATGGAGAAAGTGTGCATTACAAAATGACTGATAAAATCATCCAAGTAGACAAAATGTTAGCACAATGGTACTTTGAAATATAGGGATACCATCTATGATCTCATGTCTCGTGCACTTTTATTATTCATAATCTATAGCTAAATAGGTTTTCAAGATATTAATGGTTTTTCTAATGAAGTTTGGAGTATGATATAGGTATTTGGTGGAAATCCATAGGGTAGGTAACCTTACCACCATGATTTGAGGAAAGCTAATGATTTTATCATTATTGATGACAAATGATACGAAATTAATGAAATTCATTTTGTAGAATCTGTCAACAATAAAGATTTATGACATCTGTTTCAAAATTCATTTTATATGTTCAAGTATAAGTCAGCATTTAAATACAAAATTTAGTAAGCTTCATCTTTCGAAGTTTGCTTGGAAATTTTCAACAAGAACTAAATTAACAAAATAATAAATGATTTAATGATTGAAATCTATAGATGTGATGATCCAATTGGTCCAATAAACAAATACTCATCAGCAACGACACTGTATAAAAGTACACAATAATTAATAATTTTATCGGTTAGAACAATATAGAGGCATAATTGAGGCTGATTAGAAGCATTAAGTAGTCTGTTAGCGACTGTTTCGATGTCATCGATGTTAAACAGTTAAAAAAGCATCATTATACTCGAACAACAAAAATGGAATTGAAAATAAATGTCCGTGTTCAAGGCGTTGATAAAGGATTAGGCGATCTTAAGCCTTTCTATGTTATTACTGTTAGAGTTAAGATGTCAATCTGGCGTGACGTCATTACAAGTTTACCTTCTTCCGGTATTTTCGGCATATAGTAGAAGAACGACTCTTTCGGATCTATTGAAAACGAACGCCCTGTGGATAATTGGAGTGTCAGTTATGATATCAGTTCTTTCTGTTTTGTCTGCTCCAGGTGAACTCACTTTCTGTAGGTCACTCTCTTTACTATCGTTCTTATAGTCTTTAATATTATCTCCAAAATATATAACCATGGTCATTTATTCTGTACCAGTATTTTGTATTGCTTTTTTGCCTATCGTTAAAATGCCTTTTTTAATTTTGATAGTGGTGCCAAACTAATGATTTTGTTTAATTTCGCTGCTACTGGTTCTATATTATTATAAATGCAGTTACGAGTATGAACGTTATTAAAACCAGTCTAGATTTTTCATTTCATTCTAATCAGTCACCATGCGCAGTTCTCTACGCAACTACGTATCTAGATTGAAATTATCAAAATGTTTTGCAATATCTATTAGATATTAAGCTTAGCTATTCTCAAATTGTACGTTACCTTGCCAGAAGAAGCTTCCTGGAGCTCCCATGAACAGCCGTTGCCCGTCCTGTGAAAGAACAAAGTGGATTTGAATAGTGATTCGTCAAATAGAAAACAAAAATTAAAATCTCCTATTATGATGGCGCGACATTTTGTTGCCTATACCGATACTAGAATTTTGAATCTATGTTCTAAATTTAAATTTAAGAAGTTGTCTCACAAATATAGCTTATAAATACCACCAAATACATACTACGTGTGGTAATTGAAAATATTACAGCAAATATTTCATTCATTATAAGAGTCTCTGTCTTCATTACCAAGCATATTATTTCTGAAACCACTTAAGCAATTATAACGATATAAAACAGCACTACAACCAATAAAAACTTATATTAGACATTTTCATACTTCTAAAACAATACAGCCGACTAATGCTTGTATTTAACTCTTCCATTTATACGGCCGTCGAAGTGTTTTACGATTGAAGGTCCAAACATTTTATGTTGATACTTATGGTAATGCACTGTCCACGCTCTACCCCATCATTTCCCCACCCATCCATGTCCTTACACTGTCCTAATTGCTCGTAGGATAGATAAAGTGTATCGGTTTATAAGTGTATGATGTCATCTCACTCTGTTTTAGTAACCTACGAGTGAAGTGCCGCGGTTTGTTTAATTTATAAACTGAAGCGAGTAGTTTTTTTGTATGCAAGTATAATTTCTGCCTGTCATGTGTATTTTGCATGTGGAGAGGTTTTGTGCTGTCAGTGGGAAAAAGTTTAATTTGTCACCAATATGTGATGGTATGAAACCCTCCATTTTCCATCAGGTAAGCCGTGTGATTGTCTGCCACCTAATTTGTATATATAAAAAATAAAAGGTATGGTTATGGTTAAGGTTATGACCGTTTAATGGCCGCGTTGCTTTCAGAGATATGCTACCAATGAAATAGTATGACCAGGCACGCTTATTTAATCCAATTGGAAACATGTGACAGAAAATAATATGCTATTTATCACCTTGATAATTATGATTTTTATTCAGTTATGTTACTTTCAGCAATGTACCTACTGATATCAATCTCTACGCCACCTTACGTTTACTGGTAGATAAAATATCTGTTGCTTTAATACCTGACTTAATTTGACCAGGTACTAAAACATTTTATTCTATTCATTGATTACTTATAACGATATTAATCGCATGTTAAATGTTTTTTATTACCCGCTGAAGCTAGCAATTTGCACCACACGACACAAGACAAAAAGCAGACATCACAAATTCGTGCGTGTGAACAAGTGTGAGAGATAAGCGCTGATGGTTCAAGTTACATACTTGACAGGAATGAAATGATAAGTGTTATAAAAAACTTGTAAGTACGGAGCATTTTGTAAGAAGGACAGTGGTCTTTTATTTGCAAATCGTTTGTGGTATAATAAGATATGCTTCTTTGGAACAAGGTCTGTGAATGCGAATACAGTGAAGGAGGTATCAGACTTTGTAGAGCAAAATATATCTGTCTGGATACTGGGTATATTGTCAGCAAACGTTTGCAATAAACCCCAAACTTTGAAAGCAACCAGGATTTTTGCCATGGTGAAAGTGTTGTAAATCTCAAAGCAGCAAAAATGGCTCACCCTAATTCCGTACTACTACATAGTTGTTATAATTAAATAACAGGGAATAGTGGTCTTTTTACGGCACGGAATCAAATGATATGGATAGAATACAGTCACAAATATAATGAAAAAATAAGTGTAATGAAACAAATATAATGAAATAATAAGTAAATTCTTTTTGACGACATTTTTGAGTTGCCATCGTGTAGTATTTTGTTTCACGGCAGCGTCACCCCACGGAGAGGGATCGAGCTTAGGTTTCGCTCTTCGGGAAGGGTTACTACGTTCCATATTAAGGTTGCCTGGAAGAGATCCGCCGCACATTATATATATAATTATTTACGTGTACTTATTACTATGTACATATTGGTGTAAAATAAAGAGTTGTTTATCACAAACTAGCATTCCTTTATAGTGTTTATATTGAAGAAATTCATCAGCAAAGTTGCCAAACCAAGATTACAAAACTGCAAGTACTTAGACACTTTTAAATTCACAAAATTATGTTTAAAACATAAAGCCCACGGCTACGGCCGTAAAGAAAACTGTCGTGGCTACAAAAAATAAAATAGTAATTCATAAACCAAAAATGGAGTTGGCAGCCCTAAAAACGAGATAAAAGCCTAGTCGTTTTAGCATTGAATCAGCGTACGCGGCCAATGAATAAATATGCGCGTGCGCCTCGCGCCATATACAGAGCGACCGCTGCAAACGCGCCGTCACGTGAGGGCAGAATGTCACAGCGATGTAACGACATCAAGCTATTTTATTGATCTTGTAAGAAAAGTACATAATTTTATTGATCTTTATGGATCTTTTTCTACTCATGTTTAGCGATTAATATAGCTTAACTACATAGATGTTAGCGGATTAGATGCAGCGAATGATCAAGATGGGGTTACCTTATGTGAGATATGAAAATCATTCTCCATAATTTGTTAGTAGATACGTCATGAAGAATAAGAGAGACAAGAGAATACAGCGGTAGCCTAGTGGTATGGGTGATGGACTGCTGAGAAGAGGTGACTGGTCCGATCCCAGGTTTTACAATGGCACACACCAATGACTTTTTGATGCTTTTCGAAGTTATGTGTGTATGTATAGCAGGTTTATAAGTGCCCGGTTAATGGCAATAGGCTCGCCACCGTGGATGCGCAAATTGGGCGAAGTGAATGAGAAAAACCCAAGGATAATGATGATAATGATTACGTAATTATTAAAGTAAAAGTTACTATTCAATATCTTCTATCGAACCGCTCATAAAAGCGATATTTAAATTGAAGGTTTTAAAGCTAACAGTGCCTATTATGCGATAACAAAAGTCCATAGTCTAGAGGCTAGGCTCTTAAGTCTAGAGTAATAAAAACGTTGTTATAGAATAGAATGAGAATAATTTATTAGCCTATAAACAATTGAATATTCAATTAAAACGTGCGTAAACATTGAAAGCGTTTAAATGGCCATGTATTTTGCATTTACAACCAGCGCTTAGGACGCCATAACAAGATGAATTCAAATAATACTCCCTTTTCTTTTATGACCTCTTGAAAGTTATTCTCCTGTCGTATTGGCATTTTCATTTATATATAGTGTATCGGTAGTTTAATGGTTAAGGAGTCGGCCATACGTTCGAAAGGGCCCAGGTTCAATTCCTTGCCATTACACTACGACATGTACTCACTACGACCACAAGCTATTTAGCTTATCTATCCCCTCTAGATAGTGCTTGTGTGTTCGTTCGCTAGAGGAAATATTAGTAATTCTGGTTGCTACTATTCTTCATAAAAATGAAATTGTATAGGTTATTAAATCGGCATTTTTAATTCCTTTGACAACCTTTGTGACGTGACTGCTACGCAGAAGTATCAGGTTCGATTCCCGCCCTGTGCAAATATTTGTGTGCATAAATATGAATATTTGCATCGGTCTGGGTGTGTCTATGTATAATAAACATAGGATGTATTCACAAAAAAGTGTTTAAGTATATTTTATCCGTGTTCTATAGGTAACCCATAAAACATGCCAGTTAAGCTATTACCATGGGTCTAAGTGGCGTTGTGTAGATTGTCCTAGAATATTTAATCAGTAAAATGCTGACTATATTTCAAGTTTTTGTGACATAACATAATTTACGATTTATTTATAATAATTTTTCAATTATCAATAACTTTTGTACGCCTGTCTGGGCAAAACATGTTGGCACTGTACCAAACGACAATTATATTGAAACAAGATCCATTGTAACCTGTGTTTATGCAAATTAATAAATAAATGAAATAAATGAAAATTATTTCAGTAATCATATTTTTAATACCCGCGATGAAAATGTACAAATCTCGACCACACGGCGTGTACGTATGTCCACCGTGCGTTCTGCCTCATTAAATCTATAAACAAAATAATATTGATCGTCACTGTGTACTCGAAATCAAAGTTAGAATAACAGAAATAAAATAAATAACAAATACGTTTGCTTTCAACATTGAAATTTAAATAGTGAAGGACGCAGACAAACACGCGGCACACCTAATGGAGAATGGTTACCGTGGCCTATGGACGTTTGCAACACCAGGGGCGTCACATTCGTGCTGCCGACCATATAGAAGGGATAAGGGTAAGATAGTCTCTGTGCTGTCAATGCAGAAGACAAAGAAGGGTTCCTCAGTTTTCCCACTGACAACACAACCTCTCCAGTGAGCTCTAGCTACTATTATACTATTTCGTGAAGCATTGGTTACAGAAAAGATAACAGTAAGATAAATAATACTAGCTCCGTCAAAAGCATAAAAAAAATATTTGTCTAAAATCGAAAGGGAAGCAATAAAATCACGTCTCCACGAACTATCGTCACTGATATCGCTAAGTGCGATGGGACGCATCGATTTTCCCGCGCATTGCATCGCCGCCATTGTCTGCAAATGGCCGCCGCTTACGGGTACGTTCCAAAACCATGTTTGTACTTACAGGAATGTATGACGTGGTCTTGTCGACATATTGTGCTAGATTTGGTCAGGAGTCGGGATGAATATTTTATGGAAAAATTCGTCACAACATTCTATGTTGGAATTTTTATTGTATAATGAGGAGAGCGTCTAGAGTCTAATCCTGCATGCAACAACTTAGTTAGTTACCCTCATAACTTAATAATGTTGTAACACATGGTTTCAGTGGCATAAGGATGAAAATTTTCAGAAGGGAAGCCAATGGAAAAAAATCATTCAGCGAAAGGGCTTGTCGAAGGCAGTTGCACCATAACAGCTAAGAAGAAGTCATGCCACGATTGGTTTTCTGATTCTATAAGGCACCTACACAACGCTATGTCTAGAATATAAACATAGTACCTATTGATAGCATTGTGAAGAGTTTTTATTACACTGTGATATCTACCTACACGTATTTCTTTCCCTTTAAATCTCTTAATAAAATCATCCAAATCGTACCATCAAACATGATGTTTTACGTACTGAAACTTCCTTTGACGCCAACTTTTTTTTAATGATGCCCTTATACAGATTATTCAGAATGACAAGCGCATCGATCGCATTAGAATTCAAGACCCTGTAGTAATGAATAGCAATGAGCTGAGGTTCGCACCTTGCCAGGTGTGGACACATTTATTGGCCTAAAGATGGACAGTTCAATAAAATTGAGGCTATTAGATACTTGTTAGGACAGAGTTGAACTTCTCTGCTGTGATGTTGTTTAGGAAACGTATGAATAAATTTAGAATAACAGAAAATGTTTAAGAACGAAGCCGATGGTTTCCTCAGTGATGTAGACTGTTAGGTGTTTAATGACGAGTACTTCTTATTAAAGGGTAAATAATATTTTAATAGTAGATGAAAACTTGGAGTGTATAAGGCTAGATGGGGATTGGGAATAAAATGGTTGTCACAGCCGAGGAAGCCACCGGAAAATGATCTTGGGTCATAAAATATTAAATTCGGGTCTGCCAGAAACCACGCGATAACGCGTCTCTAAATTAAAAATTATATCTTGACAGCAATGTGGCCCGATGGCCCGAGGCCACACACAATAAGTAGCTGGTGATACCAATTCCAGAGAATATATCTTTAATTCACTATCAGATGAGGTGCAATCTTATTTATTAAAAAGAAATGTCTTCACAGTAGGCAATGTGGCCCACACGCGATTACTGATAACGGCTATGACATTGCATTGTACTGATGCAACCGATAACACAAGGTAATAAATCTCCAAGGATTTTTACAATGCTTTGTAAGTAGCACACACTTTACGACAACCTGCCTAGCGGTACACGGGCCTCGTTACTTACATACTATTATTGCCAAGATGTACTCAAACGATTACATACTGTACTAGTTGTTCCACCTCACGTGAATACGAAATTGTGAGGACAAAGGGTGTAAGGGGAACACGTCCAAAGCCAAAGACCACTGGTAGAGTACTCCTTGTACACAACATATGCCAATACAAAAGATTACTATTTGTATTTTTTTCCTATTATTTATTATCCATCGTATCAGTAAAGCTAAATGAAACGATGATTACATAAAAAAAATACTACGAAAAAAATGGCGCCATAAAGCGAATTCATGTTTTTTCACTACTCTATAAAATATACGGAGTGAATGTTAATACAATCTTATGGCCGATATTCCCTGTATGGCAACACTTCCCTGAGTTCGTTTATTACCTACCTACACTATTATTGATTTGTGAATAACAAAGTGTTTTTATTCAAAATCAAAGAGTTTGATTCCTGACGAGGCAGTTTTTTAAATTTTAAAGATCTATGTAATTTTAGTTTTGAAGTGCAAACTTGAAAAACGGAGCTAATAATATGTAGACAAGTACAAAGGTGTCGTTCACTGTAACAGTGTCGCGAAAATAATGTTTTTTACCATCTCAAAAATACATAATGTACCTAAAAAGTTTTTAATACAATTAAAAAACAAGAATGGTTTCGTGATAAAGGAGTGTTTGGCAAACACATCACGTTTTGTGTCCACGCCAAGATACTTAGATTCCATCTGTATCAGGCCATGTTTTCTTCGAATCAGATGGAATCTCGGGATAAAGAAAGTGATAAAGTTGTTGCGAAATTTTTAGACAAAGACAAAAGTTACAAGAGTTACAAGACAGTTAATAGAACTACAAATTTAATACATTCCTGCAACTGTACATACAATAAAGTGCTTATTGAATTTTGTACGAAATACAAGTCATCATGTTTAAAAGTCACGTAGGTACTATCTACAAATTAATATATTATAAAAAGGTAACAACAAAAATTAAGCACCTGTCTTTTTTCCGGCACGTGACAGCACACCGAATCTTTTTATTCAACGTGCAACATTAAAAAAGTCCCATAACGCCGCCATGATGACATTTGTCACTTTTTTTTAATATGAGGCAAAGGCGTCGGGGAGCCTTTCCTTGTCATGTTTATTGTTATTTCGTAGATAACGGTAATTAATGGTTTGTGTGTTCTGTTTCGAATTAAATCGATTAAATTTCGTTTTTTAACGATTGCCGCTGAAGATTGCGTCAGTTTGATTTAATGTACCATAAAATTTTACAGTAGTTATATTTTCAGTTATATTCAATTTGTTACGTAATGTAAAGTATCTTGTCGAGGTTGGTTGAAAGAAACATATATGGGTAAAGCACGAGCACCAATGGACGACACCAGCCTAATAGATAAAACTTTCGAAAAAAGTCCCTTTGTTTAAAAAAAGTAACCAGTTGATATACTTACGTTGATTTACTAAACCCTTATAGGCCTATTTGCCATCAAAACCTATTTAGTTTATTTTTATTTCATTCTACCCGCCAGTTGTAAAGTACTTAAATGCTTTATCTATACCAAATTTAGTATTAGAAGAAGGCCATAGTAATTCAGTCAATAGTTTTATTATTACAGTTTATTTTATATCGATTATAGCCATAGCTGTAAAACCCTTTCAAATAAAGTTGCCATACTCGTACAGGCGAATTGTCCTGTCAGAATTTAGCGGTAAATCTCAATTGTATCCCAAATATAGAGGCATGATAAAACAGCAATAAAATTCACTACTATTCTCAAAATAGAAATGTTACTTGTTTTATTTTTTGCTTGAAACAATAAAAGTTAAATAATTCATAAGGTTGGAGTCTGCGGTTGCGCCCGCGCATGCGGCTCACGTGCGCGAGCGCTCCCCGATTCGATCACGATGATAATTCTTCTATGGGCAAAAATAATTCTATTCCCACGATGGTAAAATCACGTTTTACACAAAAGTTGAAGGGTTTCTTATATTTTTTAGTTAGCATACCATAGAACTAAATAACTTTAGAATTCTATGACGGTTAAATTCAAATCAAGTTCTCTGTTCTATTGCTTGTAACTTGTAAGTCACCGAGATTTAAAAGTCAGTAATATATATTTCGTTCTTGAAATCCTTTTTTATTTTGAACTAGCTATGGCCCTTGGCTCCGCTCACGATCGCGGACTACTAATTAATAAAAAATAATGAAAAATTGTGAAATTCTATCAAGAAAAGAAAAAGATTATGCGTTCGGCCTTGTGCCCGGAGCGAAAGTACCCATCCGCTTGCCGCATTGTCTCTCTCGATGGCAATAGCCAGATTATTTTATCATAAAGAATCAGATACACTATTAAACTTTTCTACTATGCTAAAACGCTACAGTAAATAAAATTAACTTCGGCAATACTGTGTTATTGAAAAGTAACAGTTTCTTAACTGGCATACCGTAACTAATATGAGATATGAAGAAAGTTCGGCATAACTGCATTTTAATACGTTCAATTAACAAAATTAATTTTACAACGACAATTTTCAATGTCGGCAACAATCAACAGTGAAAAAGAATTGAATTTCACTGGAAACGGAACGTAATTGGTGTGTCAAAAAGATAATATACTGTCATTATTTTTTTTGTCTTGCAACACATCGAATTAATAATGGCATACAACTGTTTAGTACTAAAGAGGGTGTAGCGAATAAATCAGATTTAAAGCTATAATTAAATATCAATGTCATTTCTCAACATTCTCTGAGTCTAGTCACAACTCAGTTGGAGTCGACTTTCTAGTCTAACTAAGATGCTGCTGAACTTTGACATTTTTCATGAAGCGACTGCCATCGGACCTCCAAAACCAAATCATTCAAAACCAATGCCATTTAATCATTTATAAGACATAGACAGGTCCTTATTGTAATTTTTATTTCTTAATTTGGCTATAGGTAGACTGCACCGTAACTGTCATGTTAACTATGAATATACCGTAATAAAAAGTGTAAAAAATTACCACGTTTTTTGACAATCTTATACCAACTTATCCATAGTTACCAATAAACAAAAATTGTTCAACGCCCCGTAAAAAAGTACAGACCTGGGGGTAACAGGTGTTGCCGCCTGCCCTGCCACCCTCGCAGAAGCATCTCACTTATCCGGGGAAAGATATGGACACCGTAATCTCACGCCCGAGGAGGCCTTTGCTGCCGAGGCGTGAGGGATTAACTGATGGCCGAAGACATGTGCATGTGGTAGATATGTAATACTTTGTGTATAAAAACAGTACTATTTTGATGTAACTAACAACCCGACGAGCAATAAACAAACGGCGAGGAATGCGATAAAATTGTTAAAATAGAATTTAGCTTATTATACCGCGTGGTATGGGTAATGGACTGCTGAGACGAGGTCGTTTCGAGTTCGATCTCGGGTTCGATCCCAGGTTTACCATGGCACACACTTCGAAAAGCATCGCAGTCATTGGGCTGCGATGCTTTTCGAAGTTATGTGTGTATTTATCGCAGGTTTATAAGTGCCCGGTTAATGGCAGTAGGCTCGCCACCTATTACATTGGGACCTAAATAAAAACTGGCGAAAAGTGGGTGCTAGCACCTCTGCCTACCCCTTCGGGGATATAGGCGTGATATTATAAAAAAAAATTTAGCTTAAAAATCTTACCTTTGAGATAGCTCCTGAGAAACCGGCCTGGCACATGCCAGTCTTACGTTGGCCATGACTCGCTGTGGAATTAAAAATATACTCATTAAAAATCAATAAATAACAGCAATAAATAATGTATGTCGCAATGAAACGTTTTTGCACAACAGTATAATATGTACAGGGTGCGTACAGACATTTATTGCAGGGATACTAACATAAACACAAAAGGAATAAAAATTTGACTTAAGCAGACTGAATATCTGCTGAAGTCAAACTTTGTCTACAAAGGTGTTGTTTTTACACATACATTTAATAATGTGATACTTACAGAGATAAAACTAAACACATAATTAAAAGCTCATTTAACTATCTTTTTACAAAGACCAAGATTCGCATTTAGCTTACTAATTTAAAGACATTATATCAAATTTGTAGCGTTTATTAAATAACTCTTGTTAAGAGTACCTTTATATTTGCTAGTGTTTATGGTTTTCTTTTTCTCTAATATATTGCCAACTCATTGCCACTTCTTGTGTTCATGACCAGTTTTTAATGCAGTACGTTTTAAATACAAAAGTGGGTGAGAGTTGTCATTGCCAGATGATTTCCCCTTTATTTGCAAAGCTGGATCTAATTTCTTAACTTTGCTCGTAATTTTTATTTAAATACAATACTCATTCTAGATTAATTCATCATTAAAATAGTCTATAACCTTTATACTCTTTACGCTGTGTGTATATGTGTGTTCTTTTTAATATTTTTTCTAAATAAATATAGAATACAGTTGAACAGATACATTTTATTATAATAAGAATTAGCTGTTATATCAATAGGACATACACGCAGGGCACTGCATGCAATTATGTTATTTACTATTGATGGCCATAAATGTAATTGGTATACATATTAACTGTATAAAAATAGCTCGAGCGAATGGAATGCAGCAGTTAAAATTACCGAAGAATGAATAAGAGAAATTTTAATTGAAATTTAAACAGTTTATTTGTTAAGATAGACACACCCTGTATTTTATTACTCGTAATTAGTTTAACCTGGAACAACGTAGATGTAAACAAATCTTGGAAATTAAATTCAACCAACTGATGAATCGATCAAAAATTGATTGAAAACTTTGGATAATAAATTCATTTGACACCATCGAGCTAATTTTTCAAATGACGCAGTAGGTACGCCATCAGTGGTGCCGAACCGATGGGGCTATCCCCCCATATAGGAATATCACAATTTGATCACGGTGTACCTAGTTGGAACTCTTCAATGGCTATTCAAAAACAGGTCAATTTAAGGGGAAAATTGGCCCCCTCTGGGCATGGCCAATTTGGTTTAAATTTAGGAGTTCCATACATATGCTAAATAGCCAGTCTATTTTAATTTTTTTAAACTGAAATTATAAAAAAATAAACGACAGAATATTTTTGATCATTTACATAATATTTTATGATATTTTTTCAGTTCCTTTTGATAATTTTCAAATGCATGAGATGGATCTATATTCTCATTTTATTAATGATGTAGTGTATGAATGGCTACTTTGACAAGTGCATTACACAATTTAGACATCAAACTTTACCTCGGGACATACTCACCCTCGTCCACTGAACGATGCCCTAAACAAAGCATACATAGTTATAAACATCTGTATATAATAATATTTATTATTAATAAAATATATACACACTAGTTTTTGGTTCTGACGTCATTTGTGTGAATGTCAGTTAAGGATGAGGACGAAATCTTTAGTTAAAATTAACTTTTGCGTTGACAAGTATCAAGAATCGTCATGTAATTTTACAGGTTTTGTACCTCTAGCATGAACTCCTATCGAATTCATAATGTAAAGGTTTCGAGAGAACGGAGCATTGTAATTGGCAGTCTGCCTCTTGTGAATCTGTGTGCGTGTGTAGCCCGCCAATCGCAATGCTCCGTTCTGTCGATACTTTTACATTACGAATTCGATAGTATTTCGATAGTATAAATAAAAAAAAAAAAAAAAAAAAAAAAAGTATTTCGCTACAGAAGTTTAGTCGATACAAGAACATACAGACAAACAGAGTTAAAAGTGTTTTAATATTTTTATAATATTAACATAATAATACATATATGAGGTTAGCGTGAATACAATAGTGTAATACCTATAGAAAGGAATTGTGTGTGAATACATATTTATCTTATTTATGAATAATGTGTGAATGAATGTCAGAGTCTCTTAATTAAGGTCATATTAATATAAAATGGGACAATTATTTGTGTCACCCACAAAATAATTGTTATATGTCTGTATGTATGTTGTATCAGTGCATTACTAAACTACCACCAAGACAGGGAATTCCCTAGAGTTGAAATATACCTTGAAGAATATTTAAATATAATATATAAATTTAATGAAAGTGTTCAATTATGATCATAATGTATATAAATTATTATTAATATTCAATTACTGTTATATAATAAATATAATATACTGAATGAATTCACAGAAATTCTTGAGCCAGATATTTTGGATCCCAATTCTATTAATTGTTGGACATTCTCAAACTACTTAGATTACAAAAACTGCTATTGAATTTTCGGCTTTCTCAAAATAGCCTTAAAGTTCTACTAGGTTAGGTTAGGAGCCTACTTAGTTTCGGCCACTTTTCCATAGGCTGCTGAATTTAAGATTTTCCGCGCATTATCTTAGAGTCTAAAATTCAATGGCATTTTTTGTAATCTCAGTGGTATGACAATGGTTGACAATTAATAGAGGGCTCTGATCTACAGTTTTCTTTGAATAAATTTTAATAGCTTTATGAATCCTTTGCTATGCAATCGTAAATAATTTAATTTCAAAAGTTATCGTAATAGTTTAAGAACAATTCTTTATAGGCCTTTATATTAAAACATTTAATGGTTGACTAAGCAATATAGGTAGTTAGGTACGAGTAGTTACAATAAGTACTGCGTGGGCGATCGCAAATAAAAATAAAAGTATCATATTTCGAAACACCATCAAAAATGTACAATGATATTTTTGAAATGTGAAACTTTTTATCGTTTTACACAAAAGTACTATCGTAAATCATGTTTAGTGGCAGAGGTTCGTCAGCCCCGTCACGCTAATTCTCGCTCGCCGCCATTACCGGCGGAAGTGAGTCGGTTTTCGCGCGCTTTCAAACCGCCATTGTGGACGCCATGATGGCTATATATTGGCGCCCGTTTACACGGCAATATTTACCTACTGTTAATAAATAATTTGAAACATAAAAAAACTATTAAATTTACTAGTATTTGTGTATAATTTTTTCTGATAAATGATAATTAATAAGTTAATAAATTATGTTAAATATTAACGTGAATTGTTTTAATATATATCTTCCATAGTATATACAAACTAGATACATATTTGCCCTTATAACTGTGTGTTTGAGATACTTACAAATTCGGCAAGGAGAGAATTCTCTGACTTCGTTAAGATCTGGAGAGCTGGCCACGAAGCATGAGCCCACAGGATCTCTCTGGTTCAGCTTGGCCGAGACGAAGGAGACGTAGCGAGGGGCACATGCCTGTAGACAAAGAATTACATATTACTACAATATAAATTACATATTTAATGGATCGGTTTGTAAGTTCCTAGAAAAAAGAGGAAGAAAAATAATTGTTATAGCTACTGTAGCCTTAACACGAAATACTATCGAATTCGTAATGTAAAGGTATCGACAGAACGGAGCATTGCGATTGGCAGCCCGCCACGTACTACACGTACTACACGCACGCACACAGATTCACAACGCACACAGGTTCGGAGCATTATGAGCAGTCTGCCTCAGACTGCTCACAATGCTCCGTTCTCTCGAAACCATTACATTTCGAATTCGATAGGAGTTCATGCTAGTGCTACTGGGTGCCAGCGTCATGTACCTACAGGGTAGGCCATAATAGGAAGATATTTCAAAGTGCTTACACACAACAATCGAAGATGTGCATCCCATAAAGACGAACAGACACGACACAACGAAAATAATACATACGAACAAAGTATATATAATTAATCTGATTTGGGTAGAGTGTGTAGTTTTTGTTTGCCTTTATGCTCGCCACTGCTGGGTGCACACCAACAAAAGAAAACGAACCGCTAATTAACCGAGCGTTCTACTTCCAACAGTCCCGGGTCTTTTAAGCGGGTTGTGAAAAAGAATCTGATGAGGCCGTCAAGCTGAGCGCCACCATTGTAACAGTCTACGTTTTTGTAATGGTGACCCTCTTACCTGAGACTTTGTCTTCAGCTTATCATCAATAAGGAAAAGTCAAATTAACGTGTCCTAAATTAAAAAAATGTAATATAGTTGGAACGATTAGAATATTATACCCTACTCTTGTTTGCAATTAGCAATTTAGTCGGCTGGTCTGGACCCGGCATTACTTTCAGCTCAAAAAATTCAGCTATAAATTAGTTTTAAAATAAGCTTGAATTCTGATATATTTATTTATATACATATAACAGAACCAACCATTGACCTACGATATCTGTGAAGATGTATAACGTTTAAGATACCAAATCATATTTCTTTCTTAAATATTGTTTTTAGTTACTGTTTACATCCATATATTATGAACTTGAAATACCATTCAGCAGTTAATTTTAACTATAACACTGTAATAACATGCGTCAATGCCGCTGTAACCCTACTGCATAGGGTTGCCAAAACAGAAAATGTTAATTACTAATATTATGACGCAACAGTGTCTCCCGTCCCAATTGAGCAGTCCGACTGGGGAAGTACCTCTGCCTTACAGAATACTGCAGCTAATATACTGGGACAGAAGTTCTTCTTAACCTTCCCATCTTAAGACTCAGCCTCAGATGCATGGCTCGAGTCAACAAAAGTGCCCGGAATACGGCAATAGGTTCATCCACTATTACGTGGGACCAAATACAACGGTTGGTGAATATTGGGTGTACCTACCCCGGACGGAAATAGACGTGAGCATGTGTATGTATATCATTATGAAAAAAGTTTGTACTTTTGAGCCCACAGTCCGTTTTAGCAGAAAAACTGTGTTCTGATTTTTTTGTTAACCGTACATCATAGGGCAGTGTAAAATTTATTTTTATTTATCATCCTTAGTAATATATATGTTTGTCAAATATAATATCAAATTATTTGTGACACCCCTAATGTTTAAAAATGGAAAGAAAACAGTTGCATGCGCGTGCGCCGGTGTTCATAAAGAAATTATGGACACACATTACCATCTGGCGGAAACTGCCGTGCGATGCTGATTATAATCTAAGTCAAGATATTTAGGCGAGACGAGTTAAAGTAAACATCTTTTTTCTATGCTGAGGTGTATTTTTTATACTACTTAGGTGGCAGACAAACACACTGATGGGAAACAGTCACTGCGTTTCCAAAGTAAGGACCTTCTAATATACTTTTTTTTTCCGTGTGGATATCACCACGGTTTCTCCGTCCCCTAAGTCAGCGCACGTGTTTATGTGACATTCGAACCGACCAAAACCGCACAGGCGTTTCGGGTCAGGTCGAAGAACCTTCTAATATCCTACTTAAAGAATTACAATATTTTTAGCATTAGCATAGCATAACATCCTAAACATGGTTAAAAATTCAAAACAGACACATAACCAAATAATAGTTAAACGTCATATCCTAAAGGCATAAAATTAGCGTTGAATGCATCTCGTTGACGTCAAAATAGGTCTCGTTGAGGTCAGAGATAGCCACTACACACATTTTATGGCCTATCGATCGCAGTCGTAAATTGTCGACAAACATTCGGTTTTTAATGACCCTCGTTGTGTAAACTGATGCAACGTTCAAACGTAGCCATACTTGGCTTTTTAGTGTATCGATTGAACTCAATAGAATTTCAATCGTTACACTAATAAATTAGAGTAATATTGGTGCTTTTTTAGTGTCTCAATGTGTTCAATATTAGTGTTAACTATCTTAAATGAGAACGTTTGGATAGCTGGATGGATATATATAAGTTCTAATCTTTTAATCATAATCGCATAGTCAACATATAATAGCCATATTGAATGAGTGTCTGCAAAGTCACCTTGAGGACGTAATCGTGTTACTCATGTAAGAGCTCCTCAATAAGACGTGACTTGGAGCCACCTATTCAGAATGATGAATAAACTGTTTACTTTCAAAATAGATCGGAAGAAATCTAAAAATATTCAATAGTTATCGCTTGTAAGCCATAATGTGTAAAATTATTACAATCAGATGCATGACTCGAGTCAACAACAGAACAGTGCACGGAATACGGCGCTATTCTCACATCCTATTATGTGGAACCGAATTCAATGGTTGATGAAATATGAGTGTTAATTCAGCTCTACCTATCTCAGAAATAGGCGTGAGTATGTATGTAAATACGGTCGCATCAGCCGCCAAAATCTCTAATTTACAACTTTAACATAATTCAAATCTGACGTGTCGTTATTAACGCGTTCTTTCGCGTTTAATTTGACTTTGTGAAATATGTTTTGGACGATAAAATCACGACCCGTGACTCACTAACGAAGTGACCAGCGTAATAACCATCTAAAGATCGTAAAAACTTTGGTCGAGAATGCCCGGTATGCGATAACCTCACCTCAGGCGACCTCTCAGAGGGATTAAGTAATATCTGGAGATGCAAATCACACTTTGAGAAATAGTTTCTATGATACTTCTAAGTAATTATACATAGGGTGTAAGATAAACTATCCCAAAAACGAAATGCTATGGAAAATTTAAAAAAAATCGCTTCTTTTTTATTGTCAATAGTATCGCATATATGTTTTGCGGCGCGTTTCTCTACCAACCATTGTACGTAGTAATTAACTATCCAAATATTGAATATTTTCTTTCTTTCGCTGGGATTGTCTTCCCTTCCTTATCCCAATATATTTTCTGATAAAAAGTCGTTTATTTCGCAACATTGATAATATTTACACAGCCATTCTTACTGTAAGTGACTACGATAACTTTGAAGCTTGATGACTTGTGCTTACAAGTCTCGAATTTTCTCCCTTGATACTACTTCAGGTGTTAAAGCTAGGATACTAGATGAGTAAGAAAGAAAATAAAGGAGAAAGACCACCAGCAATCTCAAAAACTTACACTACACAACTACAAAATGCAGTTTAATGCCACTTAAAGAGAATATTAAGTGAGCGCAGTAATTTTCTCATCGAGACAGGCTATTAGGGCGGAAAAAAAACATGACTCTTTATGTCAGCGTGATCCGTATTAACTCGCAAAATGGCTTAATTTAGAAGAAAAAAAATTGACTTTACAATTTTAAACAGAAGCTTCTCCAATAATTCATAAATTTTAAACTTTAATTGAATATATTATAATATATTTTCTGACCACCTGTGTGGCGTTGTGGTAGGGTCTTCGACCGCTAAATCAGGGGGGGGGGGGGGGTACACAATATCACAGTTTTGAATCGCACAAAGATATTTATCATTTTCATTGAACCGACATGCTTCAACCCAGTTCAAACGAATAAGCCCATACCAAAAATCGCATTACCAGCCCGCGCCGCTTAGGTCGAAATCACCAAGATTATTTTAATGGATGTAACAGGATCACAAAGTGTAATACCGGTTGGTTCAAAACTTACGAATAAATTAAGTTCATTGACAAAGACATATGAATCACTTAGTCGCATATGAATCAGCTGTTTGCTTAAGAACGAACAAAGAAAGGTATTAAAAACTTGTGGTTAGTATTAGTCACTCGATATTAATGTTCAGACATAAAATGGTTTTTTTTTTTGATTTAAATGACTTGATTCGACCTAAAGCTGCTCACAAGTGCATAAAATTAAAAGTTTAACTCCAATTATCTGTGGTGTTATAAATTGGAAAGCCACAAAATGCGCACTTAAAAAAAGATTGCTTGGTCTATGTTGCATTCTTTTTTAAAGGGAATTCCAAATTCGAAAATATTTTCTTTTATGACAATTGCAACTTTTATAAACGATTATACAAAGGGGTTCAAATATAAATGATTGTTATTCCCGTTTACCCCGTTTATCCCGTTAACCTAGTCAATAATAGTTAACTCTGCTTTAAGAATTTCTTTAGCACAAAAGGCATAAAGTGTCCCTGAAGTATTTTCATTTTCCTTGGAGTAAATATCTACTGCACAATGAGATGATACTAGTTGTCTTGGTGAAATTATCTTGAAAATAGCATCATAGTTATGCAGAAATACATAGAACGAATTCAAATTTAACTGTATAATTGCACGGATTTTTATAGTTATTTTGAATTGTTATTTTTTCTCTTAATTTTATTATTTACTTTTACCAATTTCACTCGTCTAAAATGTACTTAATTATAAGTTCATTGGTTTCATATTTTTCTTTTTTGAATTTTATATTTGAGTTTAGTTGATTACTGAATGATTTAATTTATTGAATCTGTCGAATTGTAACCCCTGGAGGCTCCCTTTGCTATACTAAGTATAACAATTTATGGATAGCGTAGTGGGCCACAATATTGCTCATTTACTATTGTACATTGATATAAATTTTTACACTGTATACATTGTATTGGAGCTGTTTGTTGCCCCTAATGAAAAAAGATTTTGTTCTTATTACGAAACGATTTACCCATGTTTGAACAGAATAAAACTACTTCCTCTTACAAAACAATACTAGTTTCAGTGGTTTCCGACGGACCCATAAATAAAACTATCGTAACACGACCTATATATTGATACCCATTGGAGAACTTCAAACGCTGTCAATGCATTCGAAAGAAATTATTGCTCAAGCGTGTTCCAGCATTGGCACAGTGGTCGCCGTCCCGGTTTCGTTACAAGAATAAATACAAACACAGTGTCTGATGTAGGTCACACGGGCATTTTGGAGGAGTTCGACAGCTGATCAGGAAAAGGAGGAATAACATACGAAGGGACGATTAGCAACGAAAAATAGAGTACTTGTCCCTACCTGGGGCTCTAGACAATCGGTTTACAGAATAGAATAGAATAAATCAAGGTATGGGATGACACCTTCTTCCTACAGTTCTGGGTCCTTTAAGTGTGGCGCGAAAAAGCATCTGATGAGGCCACCAAGCTGAGCGCCACTATTGTAATACTGTAGGTGTTTGTAATGATGACCCGCTTTCCTGAGACTGCCTTTAGCTTACCATCAAAAAATTGACCCGATTCCTTGCTATGCGGTGTAAATAGCAAGGAAATAAATTACGTGCTTAGCCGCACAAGCACTACCAATTAACGTCTTGGAGAGTATTAGACAATCGTTCATAGGCTAAGATAACCACTTGACATCATAATCATGTGCTCATTTGCACTACAGTATTGTTTAAATACTTAAAGTTCCCAGATGTACCATTTAAGACACAGTTACGGCTATAACAATGCAGTAAGGTGCTAACAGAAGCTATAAGCCTAAGAAATATGTCCTTGTTGGCGTTAATAGGCACTAAATGTATCTTAGATGCCACTGTTCCTCACAGTTGGTACTTATTTTAAGCACCATTTGTTATTCGTACTGTCGTGAGAGGAACAATGTTACTGTGGGTACGACACATACATAAGCGGAGCGAATAGCGAGTTAGAATTTTTTGTCGACCAAATGAAAATAGGTAAGTACTATGTTTTTCATTAGTGTCCACTGTGTTGGGTACTAGCCTATCTAAAGAGTTTGTCCGGTAGTCACGGTATTATTTATTGCGAAATTCGTCTTATTTTTTTACCCCTTTTTCCCATCAGATACCACCTCGTAGACGTCTCAGCGCAGGTGGTTATGCCCGTCTCGAACCAACTAAAACCGCATGACCTTTTCATGCCATCTTTTGCCGAGAGTGAGGTAGCCTTTGGCATATTCCTCACGTATATTTTAACCCCTGGCGACATGTAAACCACAAAATAATATTAGTATATGATTTTCAAAATTATAATATAATGCAATAATAACATTTGAGAATCCATTTCACAATTATAATATCCCGAACACCTCATAATTACAAATTTAACTTATGCCAGTATCACGCAGTGAAAAATTTGAAAACAAATATGTATGCCAGATGAATTTAGACTGAAAAATGCGAACGAAAGCTCCGCGGTGAAACGTCGGATGTGACCGGGACTAAATCTAGAACAAAAAGAATAGCTACGCATATATGAATGTATTCAAGTTACTCTCCCAATCGCTACGCTTGTCGCTCCGCGTCTCGCTCCGCTTGTAACACCTTATCACGCTAAACTAAATACACTATTGTCATATGATTTACAACTGACAAACATGTATTACGTGAATGGTAATCGGGTTAAGTGCTGTGACTTCAAGACATCTTTCAAAAGATGCATTTATAGACAGCTTATCTACACTAATATTATAAAGCGGAAAGATTACTTTTTGTTTGTTTGTTTGTATAATAGGCTTCGAAACTACTGGACCGATTTAAATAATTCCTATAAAAAGCTACAATATCTAGGAGTAGCATAGGCTATATATATCATCACGCTATCATCAAAAGCAGCGGAGCAATAATCATAAATCAGTTCGTCCGTTCATAAATCGATAGTTTAATACATAAATAAATATTCTAGGACAATCTATACAACGCCATCTAGACTCATGGTAAGCATAGCTTAACTAGCTTGTGTTCCGGGTTCTAGAATGCGGATAAACATACTTAGATATTTTTTTTGTGTAAATTCATACATAATTTCCATCACAAAGGTAAGTAAGCATACTATAAAAAGCGATTCAGTAATTCTGAAGATGATGTAAGATAAGTTAATAATACAGAGTGATGCATGTCACGTGAGTCAGCGCATGCGCTCATTGCCAAACTACAAGTGTAAACTTTGTTGCACAATTACGGAAACAAGATGACTGTATCTTGGAAACACACATACATATATACAAATGCTCACAGCTATTTCTATCCCGGGGTAAGCAGAGGTGAATTAACACCTACACAATAATACGTAATAAGGGGTGAGCCTATTGCCGTATTCCGGGCATTATTGTTGACTCGAGGCACTCGAGCCGTACATCTGAGGCTGAGTCTGGGCTGTATATATCTGTCTGATTTTAAACTCTACCAGTGGCCTTCGGCTTCGGGAGTGTTCCCCTTACACCCTGTATGTTCATACATACTTAACATCTCGGTACCTTTACTTATCCAGTAGCCTATATCGTGACAACGAAAATTAATTGGCAATATGTGATACGGTACGAATACTACAAATACACCTCGGTTTACCCCTCTTAGAAATAAAAGCTGGAATATATAAAAAGTAAAACCACAAGCATGCAAAATTTTCCTTTCGACAAGACTTTTGTTAAGTGCATTCACGGAGCCCGATCACCCTTAACCAATATTGAATTAAATGAAAACAGTTCCTTTTAAAATACCGAATTCTCACTTAACAACCCATTGTCTTACAGTAAACAACATAAATCGCGACATGCTCACGTGTGTACAACACATTCCACTTACGTGCCGTGTACACCCACCTTTAGATGCGCATGCGCAGGTAATCGATTTTGAATGTTCCGCGATTATTTTGGCACTATCTTCAGGATCGGAGGGTTATCTTTAATATTGGTATATGGGGTGGTGCTTTTATGGGATGTCTAGTTAAAGGGGCGTGTTAATAATGCCGTGGCAACTGTTGTTTATCTAAGGTTGTGTACACACCAAGTAGTATTGTAGGTGTTGCAGAATTGAGAATGAAAGAATTAGTAAGATTGAGCTTCCCCAATCCCACTAATTTTGATCCTATTCATAAATAATCATCATCGTGTAGACGTGTTTTTCTGATTGCACCCGAGGCTCAGGTGAACTCGAAGATCAGGGTTCGACTTTCTACTTTTCCACCTTAACTTTGCAAGATCTTGGGCGACCATTGTACTGAGGCCATTGGCACGCATATAACCCTCTATGACGTCAAGCCAGGACTTCTTGGGCCTACCCCTCCTGCCGGCACCCGGCAGCGAATGGGGAAGCATCTACCGGTTTAATTAGTTAATTAGTCAAGTACAGTTTACTGCACCACAACCCAACAAACACACCTCTTTACGTAAAAGTGAGCTTCAAAAATGTAACCATGATAAAACTTGTAAGTGATTTTTTTCACTTGTAGTGATAACATAAACATAACATAAACTCACGCCTATAACCCCGAAGGGGTAGGCACACCCACATTTCGCCAGTTTATGTTTAGGTCTCAATATAATAGGTGGCGAGCCTATTGCCATGAACCGGGCACTTGTAAACCTGCGATAAATACACACATAACTTCGAAAAGCATCGAAAAGTTATTGGTGTGTGCCATGGTAAAACCTGGGATCGAACTCGACACCTCGTCTCAGCAGTCCATTATCCATACACCATAAAACTAAAACTAGTCCATCCGAACAATTCCAAGAGCTTGGAGTAGTAAGATCCGCCATATTCCTTATCAAGTTAACCGTTGTGTCGGCTTGTGTCGGCTTGTGTCAGCCAGTTTTTACAGCGCTCTCCCTAAAGAGAGTTGTGCAAGATTCTTAAAATGAACTGCATTCAAACGGTTAGGTACGTTTTAAGACGGCATATAGGAACCGTGGCCGAGTTACTGGGAGTAACTAGGGTTTAGTAAAACGCTGGAAGGCGCAGGTGTTAAGTTTTTCTTCATTAAAATATAATTTAATGTGTCTACAGCTTTACATATTTATATAAGTAGTACAAAAAATAAAGAGGAATTTGTCTAATTAAACAAATATTTGAAAAAATATCAACATCTTTTTTTTCAATTTACTGATATTCATAACAACATATTGATGCCATCTCGACAAAGATGTCCCAGGGCTAACCGGCTACACTATCTCACCTGCAGCATTCAACAGCATGTGTTTCAGTCGGTTCGAGTTCGATTTACCCTCCCCTTTATTGGGATTGGGAGATATAGGGAGGGGGGGATAGATCACAGAACTAAAACTGAGTATACCTACGCCAAACTGCAAATGCTAGTTAATAAGTAAAACACAAAACATCTGTTAAAAGTTATTTCCAAACCCATAAAAGCCGTTACACTTCGTGACATATTCATACGTGAGCGCATTTCGCAGCCATTCACTATCTATATTTCTCATATTCATAAAAGGTATGCGTCGTCCATATTTAGCAGATGCATTTGAAGTGATTGAATGAGCTATTTCAGAATAGTTTCAAAACTACACTGTGTTCCATTTCGGAATATGGTCAGTTAGACGGTACTTGTAGGATTAATTGAGTTTTGATATTGCATAAAATGTCCATTCGCGATTGAAGTCCTTTTTAGGAGTCGCTGGACATATAACAGTTGCATTATTCGATAAAAGATAGAATGTTGTAGATTTATCTAGCTAAGATACGCATACACAATAGGTACGGCCATGTTATGTGATTATCTATAGTTCATTTGTTCAGGTACTTATACGTAAACAATCTTGGTGTATCGTTTTTTTACCATGTTTTATTTAAAAAATCAGTATAAAATTAGTTTTCAGCTTCGAAACGTATTTTGAAGACTAATTACTGGTCGAACCACTAGTTAGCCACTAGTCCTGTGTAGGAAAGGAGAGGGTGGGATTATTTGGAAGAGCTCATCAGAACATTCACCATGGTAGAGACGGTAAAATACTGCCAGGGACGCAACATCTCTACGCATCTGCAAATGCAAGTGCCTATGCGTTTTTCGTTGCTTTTGAGGATAGCACGAGGTGCTGCGACGGAAGTCTAGTTGAAATTCACTCAAGATATATCTTCAACTGTATCTACAGATGGCACGGTGATGACGAAAATATGACTCCCTATCTAGTTACTCTAAGTCTGTGATAGTTGACATATACATATCATACTAGTTTGATATAAGCCTATCGCTTCCAGATCAACCAACATCATTCGCATTCCTTCTATACTTAGACGTATACCTTTTTACCTTACTACATAATCCCTCTTAATTGTACGTGCAGTGCCCGTTACTCAATGAAGGGGTACTCAGAACTCCTATAAAAGGACTGGTGGGAGATTTTTTCGGAGTTGTAACTGTGAGGCTGTCCGTTATCGTAAGTAGTGGATAGGGTATGTGGGTCAGTGATAACTGTGGTTTAGTTGTTGGTTACATTGCGCTGAAGATAGGTTCCGTTTGAGGTAGGTTTAGTAGACTTAGGTTTAGCAACAAATCAGATGTTTTAGTAGGTCACAAAAGTACATACATATACAGTGTGTAAAGGGAACACTCCCGAAGCCAAAGGAAACATGAACTCGCAAGATGGCGCCGCTTGTTTTTTTATAGTGGTCATTTTTTTTTATTATACTGATTTATTTAGCTTTACTGATACGATGGAGAGTAAATAATGCGAAAAAAAATTGCCGTGTCGTATTTTTTTAAAATGCCAATATGTTATGTACCAAGAGTACTACCAGTGGGTTTTGGCTTCAGGAGTGTTCCCTTTACACCCTATATAGTCTTTTTTATACCAGTTAGATAACAGACAAACACACGGCCCACCTTATCGAAAGTGGTTACCGTGGCCTATGGACTTTTGCAAGACTAGAGGCGTCACTTTCGTGCGTCAATAAGATATAATCATGCGCACAAATATGTACTTATTCTATATTCTATTATAGTTCGGTTCAATTCATGTCTCAATTCTATTACGCTTCTCCAAAGGACAACCATTTTATCTCCATCGGAAGGAAATTGTTGGCCATAGGTCACTGGTTCCTTTAATTACGAAGTTAAAGATAATTTTCATAAGTTCATTATCAGCTCATAGTTATAATAACAGTCCACGACAAAACGACATGTTAAAATATCGATACGCATGTAATATTTCATGTACTTACCTGTCAGGGAATTAATGATGAATTTATAGAATAAACAATGATACTCATTACACAACACTATTGCACTCCACAAAACATTTGAGAATCACAAAACACACACACACACAAACATACACGGCACATACACACACGCGCACACACACACACACACACACACACACACACACACACACACACACACACACACACACACACACACACACACACACACACACACGCGCGTACACGCAGACACATTTTCTGTCTATTGTAACTTTATTATAAATTTAAAAATGGTAATGTAAAAATTGTTTTCATTTTACCTGTATAAAAAGTTATCATACTATCTGTGCCTGTACTAATAAGTGTATTGTATTACACACGTTTCACGAAGGCTATAAACCTAATTTTGATTGCACAACGTTAGAGCACTGACTCCCAAAATACAAGCTACAGCTTAGTTTGGGAACCAGCGTAGCACTTAAGGCCAGGTTGCAGTAATTTTTAAAATTTTTAAACGTCTGGATATCAAGTAATATAGCAAATTGCGTTAAATAAAAAGCATATTCATAAAATAGACTATACCTTCTAGGGTCCTGTGAAAACAGAAACACGATTCATGATAATTGCCTCGATAGAAATTAGCGTCAAACATGGGTCTAAAACGCTCCAAATCGATATTTCAAACACGTTTTACACTAAGACGCCATCATCAAATAATGCCGAGATTGATATCATTATAAAGAGCATAAAAATATCTAGCGACTGGTAAAATTATATTTTATCAAGCAATTATTATTTTTTTCAAAAATTTATAAAACCTCAA
This sequence comes from Pelosia muscerda, assembly GCA_963691645.1. Lineage (NCBI taxonomy): Eukaryota > Metazoa > Arthropoda > Insecta > Lepidoptera > Erebidae > Pelosia > Pelosia muscerda. The sequence continues at coordinate 18,495,789 of OY829102.1, read as the reverse complement.
AATCTTTGCATTTGAGCGCTCGCAGCGGTCAGTCAGTTGAGTCAGTACCCGCCGAGGCGCGTTCAAGGTAGGACGTGTGCTGTTTGTTTCTGCGAGCTTCACCCCCGCACGTTATTACGTAAATTCGGTTTCGCTGAAAAAATGGGTATAACTCGGTTCATTAAAGGAAGAATTCTAAAATGGCGGAGCTTATCACTTTCTCTCGCTCGCACAATTGTGCTGTCAATTTAATTTATTTTTTAATTTATGTTTATTTATTTTTTTTCTTTTGTGCCACTGTACAAAAAATGTACAGTAGGTATATAAAAATTTGAATTTGTGTAAATTACAATAACTAGTCTATATCTATGGCTCTAAAAATTTTGGTAGGCTTTTATTGATGACTCTAAACTCTAGTCTTCTTAGCCCCTAACTCTTAGCTAAATTACAAATGGGTTCACGTCAGTAGTTGGTCGGAGTTATTATTTTTTATTGAATAGATTGCCTTAGTCACTAGGCTACCGCGGCTGAGTATAATTATACATATTTTATGTTACAGTGCTGCAATGAGAAGACGAAAAGCCGCTGGTGTTGAACAGCCCGTAGACGTTTCTAATTCTAGTTTGCAAATTGCCACGTAACTATCAGTACTTTTACTAAAATCTGTGACATATTTGAATATTATATAACTTGTAAAAAAAAATATCTCATAAACCTGATGAAACAGCAGACAGGAATCGTATTGAACGATCAACGATTTTACAAAGAGATTCAAGTAAATGGCTCGAACTAAGAAAAAAAATAACAACAGCTTCAAACTTCGGTCCCATTTGTAAACGAAAAGTTACAATAGATAGTGCACCATTAGTAAAAAATAATCCTATATAAAAAATCTAAACCAAGTGGTTTCAGTAGCTCACGGCATCGAAAACGAGAAACATTCCATACAGCAAATGGAACAACAGGAAAACATAAAAATAGATCAGTGTTAACTTTTTATTGACCGCAAATACCCTTTTATAGGAGCCACTCCAGATGGTCTTGTTGGAAATGATAAAATTGTCGAAGTCAAGTGCTCTTTGATTGCGTCAAAAAATGGTTTAGAAAAGTCTCTAGAAAATAATAAAATCCAATTTAACAATTTACCATAAATAAAAATAGTAATTGGTTTTACCAAGGTCAGTTGCATGTGACGGGGCGCAAAATGTGTATTTTTGGTTTATGGGTGTCTCAAACAGAACCAGTGTATATAGAATATATAGAGAGAGATGACCAGTTCTGGACCGATAAAATGGAACAACGAATAATTCTGTTTTATATGAAGAGTCTGTTGCCGGAGTTAGTTGATCCAAGGCATATCCGTGGTATGCCTATTAGAAGCACCGTCTTGAACGAAGAGAAAGAAAATAAAGAAAACCATGTTCTTTCGATCACTTCACATCAGCATCAATCCAATCTAGTTGAGGCTGGCTCTAGTGCTACAAACAGAGAGTATAATATCATATTTGAAAATTTTTGAATTGTGCGTTTTCATCATCACCATCCTCATAGAGACTTATTTTCCTGACTGCATCCAAGGCCAAGGTGAACTCGCTCAGGGTCCGCCTTCCGGCTCTTCCTCTTCCACTTCACACGATCTTGGGTGTCTCCCTAAACCTAAACCCTAAAATGCCAGTCAAGTTGAAAGAAACTTGACTTGATTTTAGGATTGCATGTGACGGCGTGCATATTCTACTAACTATCTATCTACTAACAGATCAGTAGGCAGCACAAAATGTCTTTTTTACCCGACTGCGCGACGCAAAGAAGTTGTAATGTGTTTATTTGTTTCACTTTTCAATAGGTTTTGTTTTTTGAAGACGCTTTTATTTTTTATGTATGTTCATGTGTTCCAATGAAATGAAAATACAAAAATATGAATGTTAAATTTAAGTGATTTTTTTTCATGTAAGTGAAAAAGGTACACATAGCCTATAGTTAGTATTCCGATGAATTCTTACAATCAATCCCACCCTCCCTTTATCCAGAACAACATTTTTTTCATATCACTTATGTGGCAGACAAGCATACGGCCCACCTGATGCGAAGAGGGTCACGGTGGCCTATGACCTATATGTTCAGGTCTTAGGTGTCACCCTTTGTCAGCTTTTGGACTCCATCAAAGTTTCTTAGTTTTTGTAACAAACGCGAGTCTCAACTTTTCGCGTACCGGGTTATACTATACGACCGCGCGCGCCTGCGCGCCGCCCGCGCTGCCCGCTCATTGCGTCGATTACACTCGATTCGGCTGCGGGGGCTGAGGTACTGGGGCGACGTAAAATACCTACTTGTCTCACTGCAACCTCGCCCCTTAGTTTTAAGACCACTATTTGTGTACTTTGTTTTTCTGAGTCAATAAACAATTTTTTATTTATTTATTTATTTATTTATAATGATCCCTGAGAGGACCTTTAATGGCCTTGGGTCAGCCGAGGGATGGCCCAAGATGGCCGTGCGGTTTTAGTCAGTTCAGCGGGTGCCCGCTGATTTTAGTGAGGGGTATCCGTTGGGATTACCATATTACCGCATTAATTCTCAAAAAGTATTTTTGTTTTATCATCGTTAGCAAACATATCTATGTATAGCAAGTGTTTGTTTGGCTATAGGTAATACGTCTCATGTAAAACTAATACACATCTGCTTACCCCTTTCGTAATATACAGACAATACACGCTTTTAATAAATAAGGCGAGGACGAAAGATAGCTTCCAAGTCTTAAGACGCTTATCAGTTAGGATCTTGTTGCATCATTCTCTGCTAGCTCCATCTACAGAACGATAGCAATCTTCACGCTTCGCTCCAGATAATATCGCTGCTTATTACGACCCGTATATCTGCCGACCACATCGTAATGGATACCGTCGACATATTAAAATATGGTTTAGGTACGTAGATAGCATACCTCAGTTGGAGAGCGAGGGAATTGCCTTAGTACCCCCTTGCCTTTTATCTTGCGAATCTGGTTATGTTCGACTGAAACTGACTAAAACGCCGTCTTTAGATTCTTAGCTTAGTGAGATAGTATTCGCAGCCCGGTAAACCCGAGGCTATCTCTCAAGATGACCTCTTTCAAGTGTTGGGCTCACAGTGTCCCCATCTAACCCTTGAATATGCAGAGGCTTGACAAATAAAAAAAAGGTCTGAAAAGTTTCAACTGGAACTTCAAAATCGTTTCGCAACGCTGGAAACCACTAGCGACATTGACAAGAAAACCGACACCGTGGTCAAAACATTACAGGACGTGTCCCGAAAGTTGTTTCCCGGAAAACGCAGACAGCACGAGTCCAAACTGTCTTCTGAGACTCTCGAACTTATGAGGAAGAGGCGTGAACAACCATCCACTCAGTCATCTTCGCCAGATGGGAGAACTCTAAACCAACAAATCAAAAAGCTGATACGACGCGACCTCCGACGCTCCAACACACGCACCATCCAGAAGGCGATTGAGCAAAACAGGGGCTCAAAAGTGTTCGCACAGCAGTTGGGGAGACCCCATCTTACGAAACTCAAAACTGAGAATGGTAAAATGATCGCCTCAAGGTTCGAGATCCTCGGGGAGATAGAGAAATTCTATGGACAGCTGTATGCATCACGGATGAGCAAACCGACGGGACACAGTGATGATGACCACAGAGCCCCACTCACGCGCCACTACACCGAGGAGATACCCGACGTAGAGCAGTGTGAGATAGAGGCGGCTCTCAGGCAACTGAAGAACAACAAATGCCCTGGTGAGGACGGAATTACTACTGAGCTTTTGAAAGCGGGCGGGATCCCAATCCTGAAGGAGCTAGCGAGCCTCTTTAACTCCGTCATTCAGCAGGGCTTAACACCTAGGGCATGGAGCGGGAGTGCGGTGGTGCTGTTCTTCAAAAAAGGCGATAAGACCTTATTGAAGAACTACAGGCCCATTTCACTTATGAGCCATGTCTACAAGTTGTTCTCGAGAGTCGTCACAAATCGTCACGCAGGTAAGCTCGATGAGTTCCAGCCACCGGAGCAGGCTGGGTTTCGAAAAGGCTACAGCACCGTGGACCACATACATACCATACGGCAGATTGTAGAGAAGACCCAAGAATACAATCGGCCGCTGTGTATGGCGTTTGTGGACTACGAGAAAGCCTTCGACTCCATCGAAACCTGGGCTGTTTTGGATGCCCTGCAGCGGTGCCGTGTCGATTGGCGATATATCGAGGTTCTGAGATCCTTATATAGTACCGCCACGATGTCCGTCCAGCACCAAGACCAGAAGACGAAGCCCATTAGCCTCCATCGTGGAGTGAGACAGGGGGATGTTATATCTCCCAAACTATTCACCAACGCATTGGAGGACGTCTTCAAGACTCTGGATTGGACTGGGCGGGGTATAAACATAAACGGCGAGTACATCTCGCACCTTCGGTTCGCCGACGATATCGTCATAGTTGCGGAGTCGCTGGAGCAGCTGGGCGAAATGCTGCACGGCCTAAACGAGTCCTCTCGACGCGTCGGCCTTGGTGTAAACTTGGACAAAACCAAGGTTATGTTCAATGAACACGTTATACCGAGACCGATTGCCATCGAAGGGGCCACACTCGAAGTTGTTCAACAATATATCTACCTGGGGCAAACCATACAACTTGGTAGAAACAACTTCGAGAAAGAACTAGCCAGAAGGATTCGATTGGGCTGGGCAGCGTTTGGCAAATTGCGTCGGGTCTTCTCCTCCCCCCTACCACAATGCCTCAAAACAAGAGTCTTCGACCAGTGCGTTCTGCCTGTTATGACTTACGGTGCCGAAACGTGGACATTGACGGTGGGGTTAGTCCACAAATTGAAAGTCGCTCAGCGGGCCATGGAGCGAGCTATGCTTGGAGTCTCTTTGAAGGATAAAATTCGCAATGAGGTCATCCGACAAAGAACTAAAGTTACAGACATAGCTCGCAGAATAACCAAGCTGAAGTGGCAGTGGGCTGGCCACATCTGCCGGAGGACCGATGGTCGCTGGAGCAAACGAGTCCTCGAGTGGAGACCACGAGAAGGCAAACGGAAGGTAGGACGCCCCCTAGCTAGATGGACTGACGACCTGAAAAAGGCAGCTGGGACAGACTGGATGCGGAAGGCGGAGGATAGGGAGCAGTGGCGCACATTAGGAGAGACCTATGTCCAGCAGTGGACTGCGATAGGTTAATTGATTGACAAATAAAGACTATGGCTATGGTGCACTTTATGCAGTCGCCGTGGCCCGCTTGGCTTCATTGCCTAGGGGGCTCGAATCGTCTAAAACGGACACCACCGTCTGAGTCCAGCAATCAAAGGTTCAACTTTGATTGTCGAACTCAATATTTTTAATTTCATTTATTTGTAGGATAGTTTGCGTACATAGTATAAATATTTTGATACCTACTTAGATTGTCTGTACCCGCCTGTAATTACTGAACGAATTATTTCGTTGTTTGCTCATTTCCGCATTCGAGTATAAATATTCGATGAAAGAACTTATAAATCAAATACCATTAATTGCAGGTTTCATTGTGAACAATAAGCCCGTCCGCGCCCCACCCCGTTGAATCTCGTGCTACGTTGCACCGTGACCGACGCGTGCGCAAGCGCAGAGCGCAAACGCGCGCGTCATTATTCTACCTATAGATTAAGATATAATATCGGAGTAGATTCTCATTAGATATACTAGAGCGTACTGATCATCAGAAGAGCTTTGAAAATGGGTTGGCTATCTGTTAGAGATTAGTTATAAAAATAGGGCGAAAAATGTTTCTATAACTTTTCTGATTATTTACTAGTTTGCTCGTACTATACTTCTGTAGGTACCTATATTAATGGACTTCACCGATGACTATTGTAAGGATGGTCTATGAATAAAAACTGCGTCAAATCTCAATGAGACTGTCTCAAACACTGTAGAAATAAAATGACAAAGTCTCGAAAGTCATCAGGAACAACACAACAATGATGAAGAAAGTGGAAGGAATCTGTCACCAGAGAAGGGAAATATGTTGTAATTTCATCATTCTATACCACAGTTATATCACTTTTTCTTCTGTCGATTCGACGGCATTTCCACTCCTATTAGAGTAATAGATATTGGTTTTGAATTGGCAAACAAAAATACCACTAACCTGATGTATAGCTAAAAGATCACCAAATACCTATAGGTACAATAACATTATGCAATAACTACAATATTACCGATTCCGATAGCATATCCTATAAACTTGTTAATAATAATTTAGCTTACTAGCAAGTACTAATTACTCAACCGATCGGTATTAAATTTTGCACATACATAAGTATTTAAAGAAATACAATTACATATACATACTTAAATGACCTAAATGGCGCGGTGTGATTTTCGGCAGAGTCGAATTTTGGCGATCTTACCTCTTCCTATGTTCTGTTTATCATCGGACCTATATATTTTTACCCTGGATTTATCTGTCTAAATTATGGGCCACGTGTGATTGTGAAGGATAAACGGTTTTGAGTCATTGTTCTTTTGGGCACGTGGACCGGCAGAGTAAAATTTGGGCCAGCCCATCTATTCCTTTGTGGTGGCTTTCGTCCGTTCAAGGCAACTAAGGGTTAGGGGTGTTTGGTATCAGACAGATATAAACTGTATACAGGTATACCTACTAATAAAAAAAAAACAAAAAAAATCCTTTGCCGTATTTTTTTTTTTTGCCAATATGTTCTGTACCAGGAGCTACTACCAGGGGCCTTCGGCTTCGGGTGTGTTCCCCTTACACCCTATATGTATACCTTAATGTCGAGCACGTGGAAATATTATAAAATCAAAGGAGTCTATAATGCTTGCTCATGAAGAGCAGCTGCTTTTATCCCCAAAATCGTTAGACTAACACGAAACACGTGGTGAGGTGCACATCGAGGTTCATTGACACAAGGGTGAGCGGTAAACGAAGGTGGAATACAAATATATTATGAAAAACTACTTCTTTTTTATTCATTAATGGTGTGTATAATACCTATCTATATAAATAAAAATGAATCGCTAAATATGTTGCTCAGCTCAATACTCGAAGACAGCTAGACTAATTTGATTAATTCTTTTTTTACTTGTTCCTTGAACTGTACGGAAAGGTTTTGTAGAGCAGCCAGAACGGGACTCGCGGGCAACAGCTAGTTCTTAATACATTTTTTTTACATCAGCACTGTTATAAAAAAAAACGGGAGGCGTCGTTATAAAAAAACGTAAAATCTACAGCCTATCATTTCAATAATAAATGTTTATTATATTATGGATTTAAAGTAGCATATTTATTATTTTATTATTAGGACAAACACCTACAGTGTTATAATGGTGACGCTCAGCTTGACTGCCCCAGAAAGGAAGAACGATGGAATTAAGTAGGAATACCAATAAAGATATATTCTGGAATAGTACAATACCAAGTATCTGTGTTATTCCACGTATAAGTTCCTGTGGACAGCAGTCAACAGAAGTGATATTAAAAAAGCGCGAAATAGGTATAACTAAAAGTTACAAGTGGTGTGTTTTGGCCCTTAGTCCCAACGAAACGCACCATACAATAGGTACTTCAATTTACAATTGCATTAGCAATGACTGCAATATAGAGATATGATATCCATTTCTAGACAAATCCAAATAAAATCTAGCATTCATTGCTTTACCAACGAGCAATTTGTCTCGACGACTGCTGAATGCTCTCAGCTACTCAACGGTCTCGAATATATCTAATGTCTCGATATACTGCGGCCATTGTTATTGTACTGGCTCCGACTAGCGTCTTTATGGGGCTTTGTTTTAGCTTTTATTAGCTAGACTAGACTATCTATGTGCACTGAATGATCTATAGCTTATGGAGCCAAATCGCTCGGTTGGGCATATGAATCGTTATATTTAAGAATTTTGTGAGTATTTTATCAATAAGGTAAGAGGTTTAGTCTCAGATATAATAGTAAGGTTGCGAATTTGAAGAGCTTAATTTTTTTTTGGTGTAGTGTTTAGGAATTAGAATGTTCATAACTGTATGCATGCATGCAACAATGCATAAATGTATGCACGCACAATGGCCCAAAAAGGGAGGCTAGGTGCGGAAAAAGGAGCCCCAATACAATACAAACTGTCAATGTAAACCTTTTAGAATGCTGCAAGGTGAAACTGGTTAGGTACAATAATACATATCGTGGAGAAGTACAAGTGTATTATCAATAATGCATTGAAGAGTTTACTTAGGTTTTTTTTTCTCTCGCATTGATATAGTCGCCTCTTACTATCCTTACTATATACCCTATGGATGAGATGTGGTGGGGAGTATTCTTTCTCCCTCAATACACGGACTTTTAAGTTGATAATATTAGTGAAGTCAGGACAAAGAATCTTTTTTCAAAGCAAGTTTAAACTTCAACAGAATATTTTTCGTACGGGGTAAGACATAAAAGCTTCAGACACCGTTACATAATATTAATATACGACGCAAGTAAAACAAATCTTGAGCTTCACACCCCGCGGCAGTGCAGGAAATGCTCGCTATTTATAATGCCGATGTGCGCCGGCGCAGGAAACGGAACGATCTCCATAAACCAAATAAAAGGAGCTCGCAAGTGCCAATAAGAAATTATTGTTCACAGATCAAATGGACGGGAAGCTTTTAATACTTTGCTGATATGAGCTTATACTGTTTTTGGTTAGATGAAGATATTTTTTAATTTACTGACCGCTTTCCATCAGGTGGGCCGTGTGCTTGTCTGCCACCTAAGTGGTATAAAAAAAAAAAAAAACTTATCTATTTTTTTCCGTGCGCGAAATCCCCACGAATAACAATCCCACTGATGTCAGTGAGAGAGGTTATGTCGGACCGACTGAAACACATGCCGTCTATGGGTCTTTGATTGCCGGAGGTGAGATTATACAAGACATATCTCCCGCACTCCGGCAGACCTAGTGACATCTCTTGGAGATGATCCCCTCCCCTAATGTGGGAACCATGGTGTTTCCATCTAGACCCTAGATATGGGGAGACGCATCTTAGAGTACATTTTGATCAGTAGTTTAGTGTGTCAGGAAAATATATGTATTCTCCACTCCACACTTGTACTTCTCCATTGTATTTAAATACAGTGGAGAAGTACAAGTGTGTGTTATAAATTATGTATGACAATAAGTTCCACCAAGTGCCATCAATCAGCAGTATAAATAATATGTATAGAGGTAACTATATTTAGTACGTGTACACCATCGGTAACATCATCTTATAGGTACCGTATTTCTCAAAACAATTCATGATACTATCTCTAGCCTTAACATCCATTAAACAAGCAAATATATATTATTATGACGCTAAGTAATTTATAATCATGGTCATTCAATATTTTACTGCTGCCTTATTCACACGAAGTACAGTCAGGGGCAATAAATGCTAGACATGAACAAGTTTAGAAAAGATCTTGATATTAAAAGTATTTAAGTTTTTTTTTATTATCAGGAAAGTAAGAATCTAGGATAAAGTCCAGTTATCTTTATATTAAAGTGTATAGTAATTACAAACGACGTTTCGAATAAATTATTCGCGTCTCAGTTGTTAGTTGCCAGTTTGAAATATGAATGAATGAAAAAAAGAACTTTGTAAATCATTCGAATAAATATGTCGATTGTGTTCAAGGATCAGATGGCAGTCGCTCGTAATTACTAGGTATATAATAGAATTTTAAGAGAGACCTTCAGCTTAACATCAGGCGAAGTGATGTCAAATTGAAGTACCATAAATAAAAAAATGGCTGCAAAGTACCTGGGTAAACTGGAATGTGTCAAGCTACTTTTTTCGCTGACTATACCTACAAAGAATAATAATTAATAGGACTCCATATTACAACAATATTCATCACCTACTACATACATTAACTATATCTGATATTCATTAAAATAATCTTTGAGCCTGCTGGTTGTAATACAACTCTATTTCTTACGCGTTAAGACACTAATTTCAATAACGTTTCCTACCGTCCCTACATCGAAATAGCCACTTTGTTACAATAATTTAAGCCCTTATTTCTCTGCAATAAAGTTCAAATTAGTTTTTCTTTTTCGTAATAGTAAAGTATATGGCAATTAAGCACGCAGTCGGCACTTTAAGCGTACGATAGTGATCAGATGGTATTGGTTGATCTTATCATCAGAGACGCAGTTTATCTACGCGCTCCTCGCAGTTGCTAAGCTTTGAAGAGTACTAGGAGATGGGAATATCGGTACTTAAGTATTTGATTTGAAAAGTGTGTATTTTTAGTGTTAAACGTGTGGACATCCTCATGCTGCACAGGTGATATAGAGGTTGACGGAGGTCGGACATGACGGTATCTTCCGTCTTAATTAAGCAGTCCGAATGTGGAAGTACCTCCGCCATACAGAATACCGCGGCTAATAATAACCTTGTGTTGTTTCAGGTAGTGAGTAGGGTAACCAAAGCTCACTGGACAGATTTTGTGTTGTCAGTGAAAAGACCAAGAAACCCATCTTTGTCGTTTCACAACATATTGGCATGAAAAAAATTTATGCCAAAGCACATTTTTTTTCTTTGATTTTTTTTTTAACTTTTTTTACCTTGTACCATGGGTACTACCAGGGTCCTTCGGCTTCGGCTGTATACCTCTACTCTGTTATATTAATATCAATCTGCTAATTGGCGCACTTTATCTACCAATGAATCTGCCACTGATTGCGGCTTGTTATTGTATGTAGCCATTCGATTACAAGTTCAACTTTGTTAGTGCTCTGAGCAAAATTAATTGATACGATAAGGAATATTAACTGCTATTGCGTAAAGCCTTTTCTCGAGACTAGAGACTAGGTCTAAGTCTAGGTTGGGTTTCGTATCTGTATTATACCCACTTACACCTAGAACGTTACACGTTTACAATACGTGTGATTTAAATTCGATTAGCAAGCGATCACAAGACTGGTATATTGTATAATCCTTCAAAACAAAACCATCATACCTACGTTTTCGTGAGTTAAAAATATATGTTTTAACGGAGGTAGGGCACGACGGTATCTCCCGTCCGAAATGAGCTGTCCAACTGGGAAAGTACCTCCGCCCTATAGAAGACCGCAGTCATAATAACCATCGTGTTGTGTTCCCGCCGGTAAGTAGGGTAGCCAGAGCTCACTATACCCCTCCTTCCCCTCCCCTTCCTAGTCTCCCCACCCCTTCCCAACTCTCCCCCTTTTCCTTTAGGGTGGGCAGCGCGTGTGTGACACCCTTAGTGTTGCACGCGTTCATAGGCCACGGTGGCCGCTTTCCATCAGGTAGGCCGTGTGCTTGTCTGTCAACTACGTAGTATAAAAAAAAAAAAATGTGACTAGCAAACCCGGCGAACTCCGTTTCGCCACCAGATGTGAAAAATGATTTTCCCGCTTTTCTGTTAATTTTTTTTCCTGAATATTCTGTGCTATAAACCTCACGGAGCCCGAGACCTTTCCAACGAATGCAAAACCGTGGAAATCGGTTCGTGCGTTCTGGAGTTATAGCGTCAGGAAGGAAAACCCGACTTATTTTTATATACCTAGTAGAAGATATCAATAAATAATCCGTTATAATGAAGCTATGAATTGAATAAGTACTAACTAAGTACTAACTAACTAAGGATATTTAATACCTTTACATAAAGTTTGTTTTCAATGTGTATATTATTTTATATACCAAATAAAGTCACTATAACTTTGTCAATATAACCTCATTAAATACCTATTAATAATACAATATTTAAGACGAAGAATTATGTATCCCGTTCATACAATACATTCTAACTGAGCGTATATAATTCATAAAAAAATAATAACAATATTAATAGTAATGAAATTGAAGAGAATGGATCCTAATGAATGTGTTAAAAAAAGATGTTAATGGATTTGTTGGGGTACCGTAAACGAATAATAAAACCCTTGAGTTACTATTGACGTTTTAAGTGGATTTTTCTAATCTTCGAATTCGGCTGAATCGAGTCTTTCAAACTGCATCGGCCGTCTTCGAAATAACCTTTCGAAACCAGTTTTATAATAAATATTTCTTCTTTTTCTTTTTTATAAAAAAAATTTTTTTTTATAATATCACGCCTATATCCCCGAAGGGGTAGGCAGAGGTGCTAGCACCCACATTTCGCCAGTTTATATTTCGGTCCCAATGTAATAGGTGGCGAGCCTATTGCCATCAACCGGGCACTTATAAACCTGCGATAAATACACACATAACTTCGAAAAGCATCGCAGTCATTGGTGTGTGCCATGGTAAACCTGGGATCGAACCCGAGACCTCGTCTCAGCAGTCCACCACCCATACCACTAGGCTACCGCGGTTAAATATTTCTTCTTTCGAAACTAAATCGAATGGCTACATAACCCTTCCCCCATTGAAATTGAGCGTATCTGTATAATATTCTAGCACAAGCTATATCCCCTAAATAGATTATGGTATTCAGAGTCAAGCCAACTTCACCTGCAAGTCGGGGCTCAACACCGGAATACCTCAAATTTAAACGTTTTTTTTTCATCTGATCTCACTCGTGCGCAGTGATCTCAAACTATACATCATATAACACATCAATAGCACCACTACAATAAGATGCAACTCGCACTTAACAACTTTTTTTAACACACGACTGGCGTGACCAATATGGGGTCTCATTCCCGACTAATGGGAACTTAAGTACCGTGATATTAATGAACTGTTGGATTCAGCTTCTCCAAAGTAATTCAATTATTAGTCCTTTTTTGGCAAGGAGTCTTGTTTTTTTTTTAATTTAAGGCACATCGATTTCAGAACTGAAATCACATTTTAACCATTGTATTCAATTTCACTTATTTACTTATATATTATGTACTTTGATTAGTGTTGACTCGAGATATGCATCTGATGTTGAATCTGGGCTGTATATATCTGTCTGATGTTAAACACCTCTATCCCTTAATCGCCTTGTACGACACCGCATAGGAAGGACTGGGATTACCCAATTTCTACTCTGCCGGGAACCACGTGGCCAAAAGAATAATGACAAAAAAGTTACTCGGAATCGTTTATACTTCACAATCACAGGTGGCCCAGGAAAATCTTTGTATTTAGCCCATAATTTGGACAGAGAAATCCAGAATAAAAAATATATACTGCAAAATAAAGAAAACACGCCGAAATTTCCCATAAAAATACCCGGCAAATGGAGACAATAAAAGAAACGTTCTATATATGGCGACGCGAGTCCAAATCGGATGGGTGTAGCTGTCAAGCAACGGCTGCCATATTAGGTGCGCGCGCGCAACAAGAACCCAAGTATTCGACGCTGACAAATCGCCGGACAATTTGTTAGCTCAAAAAATCTGGATAGAGGGTGTTGTGAAAATTTCAAACTATTCGAAAATTTAGTTTTGTATTTATACACTCACAGTATGATAAGTAGCCCTCCTCCTTTTCGAAAATAAATCGATAGGCATAGGTAAACAGGCGGCGGCGCAAGGTGCGTCTCCCCATACCCGGGGGCTAGTTGGGGACACTGTGGTCCCTATATCCGACGGGGGTCATCTCGAAGAGAAGGCCCCGGGTCTGCCGGGGTGCGAGGGATATGTTGGCTACTACCTCACCTCCGGCAACTGAAGACCCAAAGACGGTGTGCTTTTAGTCGGTTCGAGTCCGACATAACCTTCCCAACCGGCTCCGGTGGGGGGGTATCCGTGGGGATATTTTGCACGATAAAAAAGGCATAGGTAAACAGAAAATATATTCTGTAGTAATATCATCTGATTTATAGGTTCGAAGGATGCCAATAAATATACTGATTAGACTAAACAATATAATGTGTAGTGTCAAGAATATGTCACATCAATGACGTTTAGTGCCTTGTCCAGACGGCCATTGATAATGTGGACATAGAGCAAACAGAGAAATAAATAGATACGCAATTCTATAAAAGTTCTAAAAAAGAATGAAGAATTTTAATACCTTTTTCTTAACTTCACCTCACAGTAGTGTTATTAAATCTTGGAAGCTGAATTTAAGTCTTAATACTTTTTTGTACATTGCTATAAACATAGATAACAAAGGCACTATGAGTACTCAATTATGAGTACTCATCATCATCAACACCCAAGAAACCTTTGAGCAAGAAAAGAAGAATTAGTACAATTGCACCGATTAATAGATATGTAACTTAAGTGCCTAAATGCAATTAAAAATCGAGAATGTTAAGTGTTACAATTAATTACGTATGTCACTGTAATGATGCATATATACAAAATAAATAATCCGGCAATGAAAGGCCCGGGACGGCGTGCGTTTAGGACGGTTCGAGTCCGAAATAACCTCCCTCATCGACTTCAGTGTGATTGGTATCCGTGGGGATTTCGCGCACGGAAAATATATAGGGCATTTGGAATCTAAAATGTAAAGCAATTACACATACACAGATGAAAAGTGATAAGTACCTAACCAAGTATATAGAAAGCTACCTTCAAGGGATAGGCATGATCTAGCATAGGAACCATGATTGACAACAACAGGAACAGTGGCTGACAACTCTCTTCAAGGAGAGAAAACTCTGAGTACTAAAAATGAATTAGAAATTCAATCGCTTCGCGTATCTACAAAAATGGTTCGTTATCTTATGAGACGTTTAATAGCCCTCATAAACTTCTACCAGCAGCCATCTTTCGAAACAATGTCATATCACTATTCATATCTGTCACAACAATTAATCTATGTGCTTATCAGGCTGCGTATGCGCATGTCGGGAGGCACTGCGCCAGTGTGACGCGCCGTGAGACGTATCCCGCGATTTATACTAGGAAATTTATTTGCAATTATAATAACGTATTGCTTATTTTATTGTACTTGAGAAATATAACTGATGGTTAGTAGTTCTATCCTATAGAGTTTATACTTTGGAAGTAATAGAATGTATTGTAAATTGATTCCTATGAAATATTATTGTTGCTTTTGGATGAATATGTGTATTATTTCGTCATCTCTGGCAATCAAATATCCAAAGATGGCCCGCGTTATAGTCGGTTCGAGTCCGACATAACCACTTCCATCTGTTCCGGAGGTGGTGGAATGATGGTTATCAATACCTATCATCATTTATTATAAATAAATTAGGCTACACTGACTTTAACTTCGATTTACATCTATTTCAAACATTTGTGACAAAAAGACATTTCTTCTGTGATGAATTAATTATATTTTATCCTTTTAAAATCTAGATGCGTTTGCAGTATCGTGAGAATGTCCTCCGATAGCAAAAAACAACATCTTAGTATTCGATCGATAGGTACTAATAAGAAAACAATTACGTAGTTCTCTGTACAAGGTTTCTGTTGATAATGGCAGCAAAAACATGGCGGCGAGTATAACATCATCAATCGTAGATATAAATAAAATGGTTTGTAATTTATACACAGTTTTACTGAAAATTGACATGGAATCTTTGAAAATAGAAAATTTCTTTAGTTGAGATTTGATAAATTAAGATTTACTGCGGAAGAAAGAATATTGTTGTTTCTTGGTCGAAACCGGAAAAAAAATCGTGGGATAAAAAAGTGGGTCGAAAACGGAAATATCAATTAATGTTGTCTGTAATTTCTTTACTGAAGAAAGAAAGAACAATTGAAAGTTTTTAAGTTTTGTCATTAGAATACAACGCAATAAAGATAAAGTACTAATAACAATAAATAGTTAAGAAAAAGAAAAAACTTTTTCAAAGACCGCAATATCGAACGCGCTTTTACAAATGTATTTATAATTATACAATTTATTAATAAAATCGAAGAATAAAATGTCATTAAATACCACACGAACATGTAATAGAGAAGACATTTAAAGACACAGCCTCTGCGTTCAAACAATTATAAATTCCTCACGCGTTGGCCTCCCGAGTCCAGTGCAAATGGAACAAAATGCCTAAACAAATTGCAGTCGGTGAGAGAGGTAGGTTTTTGCACTAATTCGGCATTCCGAAATAAAAATTCCAGCTCCTTAAGTAGAAAACAAAAAGTTTAGTTGTTGGCTTCGGCGAACGCGTCGTCTGACTGATTTCAAATATGGAAGTAAAAAAGTTCTGAAACCAAACAGCCAGTGTTGCCAGTGCAGAATAAAATAACGTTTATTCACAACATGTGCGTTTTAAACGATTGCAATTCGTTTGAATGAGACGTTTAATGTTGCGGTTTGCTGATTCGAAAATAATTCAATTTTTACTTTACTGTCGGTGGGAATTACAGACAACAGATGCTTCGTCTTCCAAGAACTTTTTTTAAAAAGCAACTTTTTAATTGCGCTCTGATCGGTATTATACTTATGGAGTAACATGTTACAATTCAAGTATAATTTTATACACTATAGGCGTATGCAAAATATAAAAGAGGTCAATAATTTCCCTATCAAATCTACCGAGCAGGTAATTTCGACACAGAGATAACCATAATAGTCCTCAAGCTATAAAGGCGACCCCGTAACCTAATGGTGTTCAACCCCATGAGGCCTTGGACTGACCTACTTGCCAAATGTCAACCATGGGGAGCTGATTAATGTGATTCCCTTGATGTCTATTGTTTTAATAGTAATAAAAAGCGAACTGAGATTTATGGCGTGTCTGTCAGATGGCTTAATTATGGGATGGAATTAAGTAAAATACGTGATTGGTAGAAGCTTTTTTTTGCAAATACCTTAGGTTAATAGAACATGAACCGGGGTTACAACATTAAAAAATGACATACTTAAATACTATTTGGTACCTAAATAAATTTGAATAGAGAAAATGTAGTCTATAGTAGTGCAGTACGCATTTTTGGGCTGTCTTTTGATGATAGCTACGGTGGTACACGAGATCAAATCTACCAATCATAGATTAGGTATATCAAAACACACACCAAGCCCTCGTTTCTCTCGCAACTTCGGTCTAAGTTCCGTGCCGATAGGATTTTAAGTAGTACTGGCTTCTGATATCTTTTCGACTGAGGTCAGATCTTACCTGTGCTTTATCAATACCTTTTTTTTTATAATATCACGCCTATATCCCCGAAGGGGTAGGCAGAGGTGCTAACACCCATATTTAGCCAGTTTATATTAAGGTCCCAATGTAATAGGTGGCGAGCCTATTGCCATCAACCGGGCACTTATAAACCTGCGATAAATACACACATAACTTCGAAAAGCATCGCAGTCATTGGTGTGTGCCATGGTAAACCTGGGATCGAACCCGAGACCTCGTCTCAGCAGCCCACCACCCATACCACTAGGCTACCGCGGTTTTTTTTATCTATACCTATATAACAAAGATAGACAGTCTCCATTAGGGAACACCTTGACGAGTTGACGACGGGGCGCAGCAGGAAGGGTGCGTCAAGACGTCCCATAAACTTTATAGGTCAGTGTATGAGGTCACTGGTTAGAGTTCCGTATCGTGTTGTAGCATAATGCTGTAGATTAAATTTAATTGTATGATTTAAATCGAATTGGTATCGTGTACAACTCGCTGGTGCGCGGGAGTTTGCATTTTTCGATTTGATTTTATTTTTTATAGTATACTCGTTCGTTTGTGAATCCTGACGTATTAGTGTACAGTCAGTTAAAAAACGTTATAACAAATGTCGCAAAAATTGTTAAAAGTGATTCACTATTATTGATATAACTTTTTTATGTGTGAACGGATTTCAATAAAATAAACTTTAAATGTTAAGTAAAGCTTGGCATAGTCAATTAGTGAAAACCGTAACCTAAACTGTTTAGCCAATTTAGAAATTAGCCCGAACAAACTTCGACGAAATTTTGTACTGAATTTTAGTTTCTATGTTTTAGTTATATGCCGCTCTTCGATTAAAATTCAAGCTATCGTAGTGTTTCCTTTACATTATAAGTAAGTAAGCAAATGTCAAAGCAAAGACATTTACAGACTTATATATGTATAGATAGATTGTCACTCTCATATATGTGTGTACAGTAAGTACCTACATATTTTTACTACCAACTTTACAATGATAGATAAATCTTTATTGTACACCAAAAAAAGAAATTAATACTTTTTGTATGATAAATAAGTACACGTAAACAATTGTATCTACAATGGGTGGCTTTATTTGCCGATTGTATCCTACTTACGCGCAAAATACCAATGAAATTCACCAAGCCGTTTTTACATAAAGTAAGGAGCATATTAAGCAATCGCATTTGCATTATAATATTAGTTGGGGTAGTAGGTATAGTAGACATAACTTACCATAATAGCGCCATTTCGGCCAGTGCTGGTGAGCGTGGCACCAAACCACTGGTTCGACTTCTGGTCAATGGGGCGACCCTGGCGATCCTCGTTGTTCTCTGAAGACAAACATAATTTCATTATTATATCTCTTACATTATGCTTCTCGTTAAAGGAAGGCGGGTCTCTTCTTAGGATTGAGAATCTTCTGAAGTCTTCTGGGAACCTTACTACAAGAGGCATGCGATGCGGAGGAATTCCACGACGCGTTTTAATCAGTCGCCTTTGTTTTGTTTATTTTTAGTTTTATTAAATAACTAATTTACATGATAATAATATTGCCGTCTTTACCACAGAGGCACTCGGGGCACGTGCCCAGGGCCCACCGCCTCATAGGGGCCCCCCAAAAGAGAGACAATTTCTCGCACATCAACTTAAAAGAAATCTATAACTCTAAACTTTCCGAAAGAGCCTCTAAAGTCTTGTGTGCCCAGGGCCCCTGCCTTTGGTAAAGATGGCTCTGGATATTAACTATAGTAGTGAAGGTCAGATGGCAGTCGCTTCACGAAAAAGTACGAAGTTTAGCTGCTACACCGTTACACTGATAAAAACGGATTCCGGACTCCAAATGCTTTTTCACGTCACGTTTGAAGGACCTGGGACTGTAGGAATAAGGAAATCAAGCTGGAAAAGAACTCTAATACTTAATAGTATTATATACTATATTAAAAAAAAATACATTTATACTTTATTAAAAAAAAACAATCAGCGTCAATAAGACCTCGCATTAAGTGCAAACGAGGACCAAATTTGAGAACCGTTTCTCATCGCCAGAGGGTAAACTTGAATGGTATCCATACAGAATACATTAACGTACAATTAAATAAACATTTCTCAAGACTCATTGAATATTTTAAACCATAAATCATGTGAAAAGAAATCGTGGGTCCGTGGGTATGCGTCCCGTCATATATATTGGTTCCAAAATGTGTTTATAAAATATATTGTAAGACATTCTAGACACGGTATGTCGTAAAATGATCAATAGCTTGACTAGCTTGTGTTAGGGGTTCTATAATAAAAGTTTGAAGGTTAAGTCTCTGTGCCGATAGGGTCTCGGTATTCCCATATCACACAATACACAACCTCTCCAGTGAGCTCTGGTTACCCTACTTACCACCGAAAATATAACATATTCAGTCATGGGAGATTCATCTCCCATGACTGAATACAAACCTCAAATACACCTCAAATCTATAAATCATAGATCAAATCTAATCTCATAATCATAATAATCTCAAATCTAAAAATTATATTATTATATTTCTTGCAGTGAATTTTAATGTGAATTAATTATAGTTGTTTAATATATCATAGTCATATTTAATTGGTATTTCATGTATTTTACTCTTTTTATGGATGGCAATATAATTTGAAAATGTAATTTTTATTAACACTAGTTTTTAATGTCACTATTGTTACTTATCCAGATATGGATCCTGTCATCCGAAATAAATGAATTGATTTGAAAATAATCCATCCGCATGCGCCAGGGCTTCGTTCTCTCCTCTTGGGCCCAAGATATATGGCGGAAGGTATGCCATACCATCCACAGGGTACATTTATCAATATAAAATTTATTGCAGAAATCGTCATATGATTGTACGCAACTCGGCATATCGGTTCATTTCAGTAATTTATATGGAGATACCGTGAAATATTGCAGTAAATTGAATTTATATTTGCAATTTAACCGAACTCATTACATATTGATTCACTTACAATACTATATTTAACTATATGTGATTATTGAAATTTATTTGAATTTGGGTCTTACCACCATCTTTCAAAATGTAACTTTACTTCCATAAAACCTCACTGCTGTTGAAAAGACCGAATCAAATTTGATAATAGGCGGTACATCATAACACTGAATGATAATCAATGGGTATGTGTGGTGGGTTTCGGTCTTTTCAACGACGGCTGGGTATTTTATTTTTAAATCATGTATTTCATTTTATTTCTAGCTTCGGGTCAAAATATAATACTAAATAATAATATCGCGATAGAATCTAATTAAAAGGTGGTTTTCAATGTATGACATTCCCGTAGGTATACTTCATTATGTAAGTACCTATCAAATTATATGTAAACTTTTTACCCAAATATTTTCCTTCTTTCTGACTTCCTGATACTACTGTCTCTTCCCGTAGAAAGCGATAAAGGAATAGGCCCACTTGACGGCGATTTGACGTGGGAGCGAATATAATGGTTAATTCATTCCTGCCTACCCCGGTGGTCAAATATGTATTTATTTGATATATACAAAAGATGCTACCGAAATATAACAATGTATGAACAAAATAAATCCGTTGTTTTGAGGGTTAAGTATGATTTATTAAGCGCGATAATACGGTGAATTACAATTGGTTAAGATAGAAGAGAGGACTGGTGTTAAACTAGACCAACTTAAATATGCCGGCTTTTACGAACGCGTGTAGTTAGAAAACGGTTTGTAACTCAAAATAAGTGCAATCCTGTGAAGCGATCCACAAGTGAAACAAATGTAAATTTCTGACAACAATAATTAATATTTAAGTGAAGACTATCATCATTTTTAATTATTGACCGAGGAGATATGAGTAATGATGTTCGCTTCACCGGCGTCGATTGCGTGAGCTTCGATAATTAAAATGATAAGACTTAAAGCATAAAATTTAATTTCTTAAGCTATATAGACTTAAGGAAACGGTAATGAGAAGAAGGACTAGTATTAAAATGATAAGACTTAAAGCATAAAATTTAATTTCTTAAGCTATATAGACTTAAGGAAACGGTAATGAGAAGAAGGACTAGTAAAGCTTGAGAAGTACTACATATACTATACATTTACTCCAGATAAGGTGGTGAAGAAAGAATATCATTACTCCATGTCATCCGAAGGGTATCGTAAAAGGCGATTAATGGACAAAATATACGCAGACGATATTACTGCTAGAGAAGGATAACTCGAAATAACACCCTATACCAACCAGAAGAAAAAGTACCTAGTTACATTGTTACATACCGTCAAATAATTAGGTAAAAAACCGCGCTAGCCTAGTGGTATGGGTAATGGACTGCTGAGACGAGGTCTCGGGTTTGATCCCAGATTTCACCATGGCACACACCAATGACTTTTCGATGCTTTTCGAAGTTATGTGTGTATTTATCGCAGGTTTGTAAGTGCCCGGGTAATGGCAATATGCTCGCCACCTATTACATTGGGGCCTAAACATAAACTGGCGAAATGTGGGTGCTAGCATCTCTGCCTACCCCTTCGGGGATATAGGTGTGAGTTTATGTTATGTTATGTTGTGTTAATTAGGTTAATAATCATCAAATTAAAAAAAAATAGAATAATGTCGAATTGAATGTAAGGGTCTGACATGGCTTGCGCCAGTCGGAGGGCTAGTATCCATGGAGACTTTTCAATAAGAAAAAAAGTATAGTCAGCCACAGAAGTTACTTAAAATTACGAATAAAAATAAACAAAAATAAAAAATCGAAACAAACACACCTACTATACCTAGACTATCATTACGAGGGTGACCACAAAATGCTGTAGGAAAGGGCATTAGCACTTTATCATTACTATGACATCATTTAATGATGGCAGTCGTTAATGAGTTAATGACCAGCAAATCTCTCCCCGCGCGGTGCCCAGCCACTCCCCGGTGCTTGCGCCTAATCACGCTGGGGTTAGGCTTTTAAACTGATTGCGGTGGTACAATCGTTAACAGAGATCATTTAGGCAGGGATTAAATATTATTTTGCTACATTATATTCTAGAAATATATCACTAGTATATTATATCACTATACATATATTGGTAGACATGTTGAATACTATTAGGAGTAGTAAATACAAAATTATATTTTATGCCTACCTCTAACACAGTTACAATTCTCCTTCATTAACATTAATTATGCATATTAAATTTGTTATGCTGAATCAAATCAACTTTGCTAATAAGTGTGTAATATTTAAGTGAAGATCGTAATATTATTTCAGCTAATTTAAAATTTAAAGTTTTAATAGCCTACCAGATAGCGATATTGAACCCAAGGTATCAAATGCATACTTTGAACAAGCCTATTAAATTTTAATACATATAATAAGTTAGCTTGATTTAAAAATAATAATATTTTATGACACTATTACACTGCGCTATGTAGACCCAAACTTAGCATAAATGCTGTAACTATAATTGCATAATTAGCATACATACTATAAACGCGTTCAAACACCGACTTGACAGTGTATTCAGATCAAAGGATACACACATATCAATTCAATGATCTGCTGTGTGTTCTATATAAATAATAATAAAAACAATAACAGATTCGAGATTTTAATATTTTAGAGTACAGCTACGTAGGTAGGTAAATAACTTTTGTGCTCGATGTTACACTACAATGACATGAGTGTCTAGTTAGTCGCTACTGCATATCGAAACTATTTTTTATTTTTTATTAGTGTACTGGACTGTCTAATGGGTTTTCTAATGATCAACACATACTAATTGTACTCACATTTGTTTTCACTATGTAATTTATACCTCTAGTCCACCGTGAGGTATTTCTCGTTATAAAATATTAGAAATGTATGCCTTATGTATATTTTTAATTACAGGTTATTAAATGAAGTAAACACAGTTGGTGGTGTTTGGATATTTATTGAAGTTAAGTCTGGTTTAACACTACATTTCTATGTTAATATATTTAATTTATAGTACCTGTAATATGTATACAGGTACCATGTATAGGTTTTTATATTGAAACATAAGTTACAATCAAATCATTAACAATTAATTACTGAGAAACATTTTGAACTGGACTGTACCTCAAAACTGAGTATGCTGATAAAACAGGAAAATGATAAACCGAGATAAGTGAGTTGGAGTTACAATATATAAGTACTTACCTATTACTAGTAGAACCACGGTAGCCTAGTGGTATGGGTAATGGACTGCTGAGACGAGATCCACCAATGACTTTTTGAAGCTTTTCGAAGTTATATGTGTATTAATCGCAGGTTTATAAGTGCCCGGTTAATGACAATAGGCTCGCCACCTATTACATTGGGACCTGAACATAAACTGGCGAAATGTGGGTGCCCTACGGGGATAAAGGCGTGAGTTTTTGTTATGTTATGTTTATTACTAGTCTAGTTTATCTACCAAGATATGAGAAACATGGCGATAGTTGACCAGGACACAGTGTGTCTCCCGCGTCCAAATCAACCTATATATTAGACCTATAGGTTACTCAAAACATTTATTGCGTTCCATAATGTGATACATTTCAGGTAGATGGGCCTCGTCAGCATTTGGTTTCAACCATCTAGGAGAAGGTCACTTCGAAATAAAACCTACTCGCAGGAAGAATATCCGAAAAAAAAATTAATGTTTTCTTTAATTTATTTATTATCTTTACACTTACTACCATTAAAGGATGGATCCTAATGCGATAGTTTGTACAATTTTAAACAACTTAAACTCTATAACAAATTACAAAGGACAGCAAGTCCTTGTTAATTCACTCAGAGTACAACCAAAATACGAGTATAACAAAATTAAAAAAAATAAGCTGTTAAATGTTGCAAAATCGTTGATTATATTAATGTTTGAATATATTTTATCTTTTCTGAGATGCATCGAAATACGGCAACTGATAAATCGTTCTCAGAAGCACTCGTATCGACCACCAACGGCAAAAAGAAAGCCACTCATCACCCGCGATAAAATGAAGATATAAACATAACGGTCCAAGATCCACCCCCGCCCCATATTTGTTTTTACAACTTAAATACCACCCAGAGCTTTCAATCCAGATTTTATCTCTGCCGATACTCTTAATGGCTTACCTTATTCATCGTGATGATATCCCACGGACGAAATTAAGACTTCACTCAAAATTATGCGCAAGTTAAAAATGACAGTAACCAAAGATAAATGACATGATTTTTAGGATTCCGTAGCCAATTGCAAAAAACGGAACCCTTATAGACTCGCCATGTATTCTGTCTTTTTTTTTTATACTACGTAGGTGACAGACAAGCACACGGCCCACCTGATGGAAAGCGGCCACCGTGGCCTATAAACGTGTGCAACACTAAGGGTGTCACACACGCGCTGCCCACCCTGAAGGGAAAGGGGCATAGCTGGGAAGGGGAGGGGAAGGAGGGGTACAGTGAGCTCTGGCTACCCTACTTACCGGCGGGAACACAACACGATGGTTATTATGACCGCGGTCTTCTGTAGGGCGGAGGTACTTCCCCAGTTGGACAGCTCATTTCGGAAGGGAGATACCGTCGTGTCCTACCTCCGTAAAAATCTGTCTGTCCGTCAGCAATAAATTTTGGGAGTTACCATACTTAGAACTGAAACTCTTTTTTTTTCATGAAACCCATGTTGTGAGATAGAAATATCTTCAAAAGTGCTATTGAGGTTTCTAATATTTTTTTTTTCGAAACAGAATAGTTTGAGCGAGAGACACTTCCAAAGTGGAAAAATGTGTTCACCCCCTCCCCCACTCCCCTAACTTCTAAAATAAGAGAATGATAAATCTAAAACAATATATGATGTACATTTAAACCACCACGCAAACTTCTACCGAAAATTGATTTGAACGAGATCTATTTAATAGTTTTTTTTTTAACACTGTATCATAAACTGCAATTTTCGCCTTTCTTTCTATTAACACAAAAATTATAAGGCAAAGCGGTTGATGGAAACCGCTGGTGTTACTTGCTGCTACAGAACCCTTCACGGGCGAGTCCTACTCGCACTTGGCCGGTTCTTTATCAGTTATGGCGTTCGTAATTAAGCTGTATGACAGATATGGAGTCTAATGTGATTGGTGTCCATAAGTGGTGGGTCGTGTTATCTGATTTTCGAAAACGATGCACAACGGAAGTATCGATATTGGAAAGGTTTTTGTGAGAGTACTCCGTTAAGTGATTGATGTCTTAATCAGGGTTTGAGTTCGCGGACAGTGCCCGTCTGAATTGTTACGCCCTTTGCCCAATATGCAAGATAGTGATCTTATTTATAAAAAGTTAATGCTACTTGTAGTGATGATTCATAAGATTACTGGTAGCTAATTACAGAAAAGAAATTAACTCGTATGAACAAGTGAAGTCAGTTTTGTATAAATAAAGAAAGAACCAAGCGGTTCGGTGAGTCACACCATTAAGTCTTGGAATTCCTTAAAGCGCACGTGTCTTCCTAATAACAGTCCCGGGTCCTTTAGGCGGGGCGTGAAAAACCGTCTGATGAGGCAGTCAAGCTGAGCGCCACCATTGTAATACTGTACGTGTTTGTAATGGTGAACCTCTTTCCTGAGACTTTGCCTTCAGCTTACCATCAGGCGAGTTGAAGAATAGCTGAAAGACCGAAGATGGATGTGTGGTGTGACGAGAAGTATAGAATAAGAAGCAATGGTTATATTAGAGAAAGTTTGAAAGTGTTTCCAGTAAATGAAAATTAAGATGTGAGCGACTATCGTAGTATGGAGAAGGATGTACTATTTTTTTTTACTTTTGTAAACTTTTTGCACAAGTAAATAATAATTGTACAAAGGCAGATTTAATTTCTACAAGTCAACGACTCGCTCCCAATGAATTGGGACTAAGGCAGGGAGATGACGAATAGTTAAAAGAGTTGTCAATATTATAACGGCTCTGTGACGGGGCGGGATGTGTGATCTGGGTGTTTCTATGTATAATATGTATTTATTTACAAAAACCAATCTAAGTATGTTTATCCGCAATTTAGAACTCATAACACAAGATAGTTAAGCTATAGGTACTTACCATGGGTGTAGGTGTCGTTGTGTAAATTGTCCTAAAATATTGAAAAAAAAATATAACAAATAACAAAATCCAGTTGTTTTCTAATTTAAAAAATGGGCAACCATAGGTAATGGGCCATTACAATTCTGATTAATACATCCACAATACATTTAAATAATAACTTTCATATTTTATTTCCATTGCCCCTACGAATCATCCACCATGAAAAGGGGATATTTTAACTAAATTACATTCTCGGGTGTACAAAAAACATTTATATAACCTTAAAATTATGTCGCAATAACAATGATAGGTGTTCCCCCAACCTTCATATTACCATCGAAGCGTAAAATAGTAGGAAACAAAGACAGAAATTATTCAGACCAATGAACAATGTCCCTGGTGTGCGAACAGCGATCATGGACACCCTAGTTGATGAGTCAATTTCGTGCGTTTCGGTTTTGAAATAGAATTTATTAAAACCTAGCTGACCCTCGCAACTTCGTCTACGTCGCCCCATTCTTTTGAAATATTTTTCACTCTCCGCACTAGTTAGTTGTAGCATGAAGTTATATACATATAAACCTTCCTCTTCAATCACTCTCTCTATTAATTAAAAATCCGCAACAAAATCCATTTTTTCATATTTATTCACCCGACCCGAAATTTGACCCGATTCCTTGCTATGCGGTGTTAATCGCAAGGAAATTGATTACCTGCTTAGCCGCACAAGCACTACCAATTAACGTTTTGAAAGAGAAGATAAATCTTAACACATGTTTTGGCACACAAGGCATCTTTAGGAGCGATACCTTAGAATTGTTTGACTTTTTTTAACGCCTACATACAATCAAATCTACTTCAACTTTTTCAACGAAAACTCAACTATCCTACTAATCAGTACAACTAAATCTAATCTCAGACCCATTATTAAAAAGATACCCTTCTAATTACACTCCGTACCATCGATCATTTTAACCAACGAGAATATCGCCCCGCTATTAAAATATTTATTAATACATGTTATTAATGAACCGTTTACTTGAACAGAGCAGCTGTATCCATTCTATAATAATAATTACTGAGGTGTAAAAGTGTGTAATGTAATTAAGTGCCGGCCTTTGCCCTCGGCTTATCTGAGGTGTAATGTAATGTGTTATATTGTAATACTTAGAGGAGATAAATCTCTAAACTAATAGACGGACTTTTGACTTATAACTGTATATTAAAAACTCTTTTTTCTTTCAATAAAAGCTTTCACTTCGAAGCTCTGGGTACGCGCCCGTACTCTTTGCCTTAGTCCAACATAATTTATTTGATTTATTTTGGCATTTACGGCAGCGACTGCCGACTTCCAATCTCCAAAGGAGAATCTTCGTCTGGGCTTCGTTCGTTAGGACCCCCAAAGGTTTTTCTCTGTTCTTGTATTTTACGCTAAATCTCAAGCAATAATATAACTAATTACGTTTTAGGGCTCGATAATATAATTTAAAAATCCGTCCAGCCGTATTTGCAACTTTGCTTCGTAACTAGTTGCGTAAGAAGACCTATTATTCATTTTTCGTAACCAGTTGCGAATTGAAGCCTTAACCGGAACCTGGTAGCGAATAAAAATAAACATACAAACTTACTTAGTTGCGATGGAAGGAAAGCATTTCCGAATTCGCAACCATTGGCTAAGATAATAATGTTGCCATATCTGTTAATATCACGATACATCTCAAGTATTCATGTGCCAAGTCTGTGAAGGCGTGCGTGTACTAATAATCGTTTTATTGTAATCATTAGAACTGCTAGAAACCGAAGTTTAACGAGGATATAATGAGAATTATTTACAACTCCATTGCTAACGAAAACTTTACTAAGTTATGTAATTTTCCTTCGCCTAATATAGAATTTACTTAGTAGATAATAAACGCTCACTAAAACCCACTTAGTACATGATTTACGATAATATTCCATTAATAAGCTTTTATTAATAACCTTTTTAAATCGAATAAACTGTATAATTAGATAATAAACATAGATCCCGAGAAATTAAATCCACGGTTTCGTCGAGGCGAATCGTTTTAACGCCTTTAATTGCCTAACCAATACTGTCTTATTTATAGTCCGAGAGCTGTTAGACATTTTTGAATAAGTTTTTGTTGGAATCTGAAATTTTATCAGATATCTCTATCAAAAATCAGTTGGGAAAAGTATTTTTATATGTATAGATATAATTTTGCAAATATCTATCAAGATTAAAATCCCTTGCAAATGGTCCGGTTTATGCAACTTCTTTATTTTGCTTTATTATAACTTTACTTTAATAAAGTACAAGTTACCTTCTACCTTGAGAGGAGACCGCAAAAAGGCTGCAAGGATGCGGGAGCAGTGACGCATATTGGGAGATGACAATGTCCTGCAGTGTACTGTAATAGGCTAGTTGATCTTCAAAAGCCTTTGTGCTCTTCTTTACACGTTTTTATACCACGTAGGTGGGCAGACAAGCACGCAGTTCACCTGATGAAGTGGTTACCGTAAGCTATGGACGTTTGTATTATATTTTAGTATAGCGGTTTCTGTATTAAGATATCATAGGAGAGACATCTGACTAATTGTTGGATTATCTCAAACATCTGCCAAGAAATGTCTACCAGCTCTCGGACTATTAGTAGCGGCATTGATGTCAAGTGGCTGCAACACGCTCCAAGTAAATTGTGTGTTCCAATCAATTGTCCAATATTTATTTTGTAATTGAACGGTACAAGTACCGTACAGATGTGATACCAGGAAGCATAATACGCAGTACAAAACAGGTTATTGTTTAGAATCAAATCCCTAGAGACAGCCGATTAGGGTTCTTCAAAAAATTCTTTCCAACTCCTAGAACTTTTTTTGAGTGACTATACATAATATAGACTTATTTTAAGTAAATTGTTATTATTAACTTATACATCTGCAAATTCCAAATTTATTGAGCTGCAAAATTTTTTGTTAGTAATTTATTTTCGGCACGCCCCTTTGTTTACATAGCGCTCGATTGGCGGCAATAGGCTCGCCCCCTATTACGTGAGACCAAAAATCATAATTGGCAAAATGTGGGTGTTTAATACACCTCTGCCTACCCCTTTGGGGATTACAGGCATGATGAGTATGTATATATGTAAATGTTAGCCAACATAATATCAATGAACAGAACACACTCAATCACTCTAAAATCATTCCAAAATATTATTTTGACACGCACATCCGACAACCAATAACCAAATCAATTACAGAACAAAACATTCGTTGGACTAGTAACAACACTAAAGAGTACCAATCAATTTACCAATAAAGGTCTACTCTACGTTAAGGGACAATTAGTGACAAGTGGTCCACCGCCAATTTAATTGGGACCGTCCAATTGTGTTCAGATTGATGGTCACCCGCTATGCATTCTAATATAGGACATTCGTTTAATGATCGAACTGTTTGAAGGTTACTCTCGCGTTCGAATTTTAAATATGTTTGCTTTGAATCCTCTTAACATTGCGCGAGATTACGCCTTCGTCTGTGTGTTCTCTTGATTGTTTATTGACTTGTGATCATCATCAGTCATTAATCCCGGTTGCACCCAAAACTTTCACTTTGGGCCCAGTGTCTCATATCTTTTTTTCTTAACTTCACACGGCCTTTGCTGTCCTGTACGTGTCAATTTTATTTATTTCAAGCCAGTATTTCTTTGGACTATTCAAGTGGAAACAGTAAACCTAAGATTTGTTGCCTACGACTGCAACCAGTGAAAGCGACCTCTAATATTAGTTTGCGACATCTGTACATCAAACATATGATGTTGCGGTTGAGAGAACGGGAGAGTATCACACACAAATAATCATACAGCACAAATAATTATAGTTAGCATGATTCATAATTACAAACATATCAACATTTGCAAACTGGACGTTTTCACAAATAAAAACAGAATTGTTTAGGGGAGCACCACGTGCGTGCGGTCGACGAACTGCGCAAGCGCACGCATTCAAAATAAATGGCGCTACTGGAGTGCGCGCACGATTTAGACGCTAGCTACTAGGACCGTTAAGTCGCGTAATGAGTTCAACAGTAGTTCTACTAAACAAACACACGGTCAAACAAAACTGTTTAATATATTATTAATGTTTTTAGCTCCTGTCAACTTTGCTTCTTGTCAGAACCGATTTGTAACATTCACTTCAGTCAGCTTGTGACCACGGCTAGAGCAACCTGGCCGAAACGTCAAGCAAATCAAAAGGTGAATCATTGTAGTTACCATATGAAACGTTAATAGCTTAATTTCGCTAACAATAGATTTGTTAAAAATATGGAATCTGAGACAGAAGAAGACAAAAAAGATGGAAAGACTGATGAATCATATGATACGATTCGGAAGCTTAGAGTAAAAAAAAATCACATAAAGGAAGATGATGATTATGATAATATGAGGGTTGTACCTACATATTACGAATTATTTTCAGTTTGAATTTTAGATTTATTTATTGTAGACTTACAGTTGACTGGAACTGTGAGTCTACTAAATAAATAAATCTAAGCACCTAACATTATAAATAATATCCATATACAAATTTCAATACAATACTTCGCTCGACCTTGAGACACGAGCCCTGGACATCACTTAGAACGGTAGCTACCGCCCGTACCAGAAAAACAACATAAACACAACAAGCATTATCATTTGGGGATTCAAAGGTCAATTGAATCGCTTCGTAAAAAAACCATTCAACTTAACATGCACAAGAAATCACCTAATAACAATTAATTATACTCCAGTCAGACACAAAAATAAACAAAAACTCTATCCTTAACATTATAAAATGCATTGTCATCCTACATGCGTAGTAATAATATTAAGTCGATGCGATTAATGCACTCGGAATCGTAATGCAATCGAGTACTCGATACCAATCGATACTCTTTTGTTCAAGTACATGAGAGATGGATGCCTGGTGTTTACGATCGGGACTTAGTAATCGATATTGATACTTCAAGAGGAGCTAGAGCTCAAAGCAATGAATTAAGAATCATCTCTTAGATGGCAGTCGGATTAAAACAGATTATAAAAACAGGTACAGTCACCCCTAGAAGTTGTTTAGCTATTTCAGAGAAGATTATTCGTGTGGTTATGGAGAAATAATATTACAAACATCACATCTGATGAGTTCTTCCGATTAACCCCACCCTCTCCTTTCCTACATAGGACAACACGTACAGGGTTTAGATGTTACCGGCATACGGTACAGAATATTCCATCAAGAACAAGCGGTTCGGTGAGTCTTTCCTCTGCCGCAGTATTACCTAAGTCTTGGAATTCCTTACCGGTGGCGCACGTGTTTCTTTCTTCCTACGGTCCCGGGTCCTTTAAGTAGGGCTTGAAAAAGCATCTGATGAGGCCGTTAAGCTGAGCGCCACCATTATAGCACTGTACTTGGTTGCAATGGTGACCCTCTTTCATGAGACTTTTCCTACAGCTTACCATCAGGCGAGGTGAGTCAAATTGACGTGCCATAAATAAAAAAAAAGAGTCGTAAGAGACAACAAACGGGAAAATACGAAACGAGAAGGAAAACTAGAAATAAAAAGTACCAACCCGTCTGGCCAGAATTGAAATAGTAAATATGCCAATGCTTCCCAACATTGAAATGGGTTTTTGTCCAACCATGGTTGTTCTTTCGTACTGTTCTACAGATTTTTTTCTAAAGCTTCTTTCCTTCATTCGATTGAGTTTTGGTCAGCCAGCTTTTACAGATTAAATCTCCATACTTAAAGTTGTTTGTTCTAGCATTTTAGTCCATTTAACTGTCAGCCTAGTTTCATTTATATAAACTTAATAGTCCGTTTATTATTCAATAAAACCTGGTATAATATATGTTAAGCTGATTGAGGCATGCATCTAGGACTCAAGTCGCGAGAGGCGCTGGGGCGAGTGGTTTGTTTTAATATCTATGATTGATGGATTTCAGCTCGTACACTGCCATTTCATCTCGTACTATTATCGATAGATATCGAAAGAACTTGTATTGCGTGTATAGAACACTTTTAGAGATAATTTTTGGCCCAACTAGATGCTCACGCCCGTAATCCCCGAAGCGATAGGTAGTGGTGTATTAAACACATTTCGCCAACTATGATTTTCGGTCCCACGTAATAGGGGGCGAGCCTATTGTCGCCAATCGGGTACTTTGTCGAAAAAAAATGGGTATCCGAAAAAAATTCCTAACCAAACTTAAATGTTGCAGCTAAATTATTTCATCGCAAGGAAATTAAATACGTGCTTAGCCGCACAAGCACTACCAATTATCCTAGCCTCCCCACCCCTTCCCAGCTCTCCCCCTTTCCCTTCAGGGTGGGCAGCGCGTGTGTGACACCCTTAGTGTTGCACACGTTCATAGGCCACGGTGGCCGCTTTCCATCAGGTGGGCCGTGTGCTTGTCTGCCACCTACGTAGTATAAAAAAAAAAAAAATTAACGTCTTGGAGAGTATCAGACAGAGATAGGTATTTGGTATACCTACCCACTAATCTCTGTCTGATACTATTATTGACTGTCTAACATTATTGTGACCACGCAATAAATAATACTTAATTTTTCTGTGGTTATGACAGCGACCTGGTTGTTAATAATTAGAACATTTTGACTTTGACGGCCAAACCGCAGTGTCAGGTTACACAAACCACATGTGGGACATTGGGTATCAAACTGGACGTGAAATGTGCTGGCAAGAGGCTTATGTGTTGTACCTAATAGATGCAGGCTTGGCGCTAGTTGCATCCGCCATTTTGTAGATAGAAAGTCTTACAATGTGACTGGTGAAGAAGATTATTGATTCTAATGATAGAGGTAGGACATGTCGGTATCTGCACGGGCCTGGGGGTGACGGGTGGAGCCGCCTGTCACTCTAGCAGAAGCAGGCCGCGGCATACCCGGGAGCTAGACGGGGCCACCGTGGTCCCTACACCCGACGGGAGTCATCTTGAAGAGAAGGCCCCGCGTCTGCCGAGGTGCGAGGTATATGTTGATTACTACCTCACCTCCGGCAACCAAAGACCCTAAGGCCGCGTGCGTTTTAGTTGGTTCGAGTCCAACATAACCTTCCCAAACCGGCACCGGTGGGGTGATGTCCATGGGGATTTTTCACACGATTAAAAAGAAAAGGACATGACAGTATCTCCCGTCCTAATGGCACAGTCCCACTGGGGAAGTACCTCCGCCCTACAGAATACCGTAGCTAATTATAACCTTGTGTTGTGTTTCTGGTGGTGAGTAGGGTAGCCAGAGCTCATTGGAAAATTATTGTGTTATCAGTGGGGAGAGCGAGAAACCCTATGTCTTCTGCACTGACAGCACAAAGACTCTTTTAACCTTCTCTTCTCTCCCGTTCCCTTCCACCCTCTTATCTTAATGGTCGGCAGCACGATTGTGACGCCCCTGGTATTACAAACGTTCATAGGTCACGTTAACCACTTTCCATAAGGTGGGCATCACCTAAGAGACATACTTATAAAAATTTTAGCGACATCATTATCACAGTCAAAATACCGCGGTAGCCTAGTGGGTACCGCGGTAGCCTAGTGGTATGGGTAATGGACTGCTGAGACGAGGTCTCGGGTTCGATCCCAGGTTACCATGGCACACACCAATGACTTTTCGATGCTTTTTGAAGTTATGTGTGTATTTATCGCTGGTTTATAAGTGCCTCGGAGAGCACGTTAAGCCGTCGGTCCCGGTTGCCATACAAACATCTATGGCAGTCGTTACGGGTAGTTGGAGCCCTCAAAAGTCCAACCAGCCTAACTTGGAACTTCGATATCGCCATTGGTCATTAGACCATTGGTTGTGGAGGTCAGATGGCAGTCGCTTCACGGAAAATGTCGAAGTTCAGCCGCATCACAGTTAGACTGTAAAGCCGACCCCAACTGAGTTGGGAAAAAGGTTCAGGGAATGATGATGATTATCACAGTCAAAATTATAAAATTTTAAAAGATTCCTAACGAAGATAATTCTATCATAAACTGTCACTACAACATGCCGCCAACTCAAATTACCGCTTTGAATGTCAAACGTCCGCAATTGACATTCAAATTCGCCTTCGTCTTTTCGAGGACTTAGCATACACATAAATACATATACAATTGTTATCTAATAACATATTGGCAGTAGGGTTGTCAACGACCACCCGGCTACGTGGGTAACGGATGTCTGGTCATGCCGCCTCCACCGGTAGGAGGGGTAGACCCAAGAAGTGCTGGCTTGGCCTCGTGGAGGATGACATGCGAGTCAATGGGCTCAGCACCATGGATGCGCAAGACCGTGCGAAGTGAAAGAGAAGAAGCCGGAAAGCGGACCGCGGACTCCGAGACGAAGGCTTCGGATGAGACCGAGACTAACGCTGGGATGATGATGATATTGGCAGTAGGGTTTTCAAGATGTATGTAAAGTCTAATAAAATATCCAAGGGAAAGAGCTATGTAGTTATCAGTATGCCTGGATAACTGGACGTGGAAGGTGGAAATTTGGGCCATAGCGCACTTTGGAAGAGGCTTATATGCTGTAGTGGATTGAAATATGATATAAATAATTGATTAATAGGTATTGGGTCACCCTATATCTGCCCATACGGTGAATAGGGCTGTTTAAAATCAGACAGATATTACAACCCTGAATTAGCCTTAGATGTCAGCTCGGGTAAACAATAGTGACCAGAATACGGTAATAGGCTCATCCTCTATTACGTGGGGCCTGATACCATGGTTGGTGAAATGTGGAGTTATTGATCTCTGCCTACTTTTGGTGCAACGCTAAGTACAATGTGTCTATCTTACTTTTTTTGGAGTTAGTACATAAACATTGTGTAATTATCGGTGTTTGCACTAAAATAAATGGTTTTCTTTCTTTCTTATTTTCCTACCTGCATACATCTTTTTTATAGTTCAAGAGACAAAGAAGGATTTCACGGTCTTCCCACTGGCAATACAAAACCTGTCCAGTGTGCTCTGGCTGCCCTAGTGACCACGGGGAACACAACACAAGGTTATTATTAGCCTCGGTATTCTGTAAGACAGATTTTTTTTTCACAATCATATCTGATAGACAAATGGACAGCCCTAAAAACAAGTTTTGTGGAATGAGTCTCTAACTTGACTATTACTCGTAAAATAAAACCGGTTGCTGATGTCATTTAACACATTCAGAACTAATATGTTGACTTAATGTTTCATTGTACGGATATCATTAGTTGTCAATATTTTCTATTTCGGTGGTATAATGTTATACTTAATACTTTTATAATAATATTCTATGACAGTGTGATTGTTATGACTCACATATATCGTCGTATGAGTTCAAAAATCATGTACCGTGGGCCCATTCCTGGACAATTAGAAATTAAAATAGTAGTTGTATATTGTATAATGGTAGTTGTATAATGTATACCTAGTATATTATGTAACGAAGGAAAAAAAAAATCTTATGTCAACCTCAACATCATAGATTATCTATAGGCAGTGTTGCTGTTTGCTGTTGCAAGTTTTATTTTATTTTATTTTAATTTCATAAGGTTTTTTTTTTTGGTTTCGGTTTATGGTTTGTGTTTTCTTGTTGTGTGCTGCAGCAGATTTTGAAAATAAACATATTTTTCTTTCTTCTTTCTTTCTAAAATTGTATGAAATGATGCCACTACACAACTACTAGTCTTAGAAGCTACTGTATGATAGATTTACGTATTAATGTAATTAAGTTTAGGATACTACTTACATAAGTTTACTTATTTTCTTATAAAGAAACAAGACATCGATTTAGTTTGTTTTATTAACGCTATATTTCTTTACCTAAGTCGCGAAAAAAACAATATCGGCGGATCGTTCTAATATAGTAGCGATACCTTTTTATTGTACACCATAAAATAAGAATTTACTCTAAGTACATAATATGTACAGTGATAAAAATAATAAAATGTACAGTGGGCTCCAAAAGGACACCCGAGATTTATAATTATTTAACAGCCTAAATCTAATTTAGCCAAAGTAACATAGATAGCGTTTATAAAACCAACTATCGATGTCTTGTTTCTTTATAAAAAAATAAGTAAACTCATGCAAGTAGTATCCTAGATTTAATTACATTAATAAGTAGATCTATTATCCAGTAGCTTCTGAGACTAGTAGTTGTGTAATGACATCACTTCATACAATTTTTTTCATTTTGTCCAGAAATTTTTGTAGCCCACTTTACAATGGGTGGCCTTATTGCGGCACCATCGTTGCACCCCCTACTATCGTAAACAGACAGTCCAAAAACGCGAACAGCGTGTATAGAGCCTATACCTATACACATCACAGTTTAACCATTTCGGGAAATGCTACCAGACTTCAAAGGAAAGCAATGGTCACGTCTACTTCCGATCAAATTAGAATCTTTCCATGAGATCAAATATCTCGTGAACCGTTGCTTCGAATAACCACAAGCTACGTTACGTTTAGATTGATTGCCAAAGGGATATTTTAGAAACTATTTCCTGCCGTAGCCTAATGGTACGGTTAATGGACTATTGAGACGAGGTCTCGGGTTCGATCCCAGATTTTACCAATTCACACACCAATGACTGCGATGCTTTTCGAAGTTATGTACGTATTTATAGAAGGTTTATAAGTGCCCGGTTAATGGCAATAGACTCGCCACCTATTACATTGGGACCTAAATATAAAACTGGCGAAATGTGGGTGCTAGCACCTCTGCCTACCCCTTGGGGATATACGCGGGATATTATAAAAAAAAATATTTTCACTGAGCGGGAATCGAACCCGACCGCGTTCACTACCGCTACGCCACAGAGGCTAAAACAAAAAGCCTAATTCACGTAGGTACAATAACCCGCTTATTACAACACTGGACTGTCCATAATTACTTTTTTCACTGCAAACAAGACGTTTAATACGCTATAAAACCCGTGCATCATCATAAACCCGTGTACTAAGCCGTCGTCTCCTAATTCTAACAAATTCACAGCTCTTGGCCAGATTCGTACGCACATACATTAGAAAATGTCTGAGGGCCGGATGCGACTCGTTTACGAAATAGGCCCACGCTTTTTTTTCTGCTAGACAAATATAAATATAAGGATTGTTGGGTATACTGAGATACGCTATGAAAATATCTTCGTTACTGTAGAGACTGACTTCTCAGCATATGAAGTGGTAGTGACAGTTTACTTCCTTAAGATGTAAATTAATACTTTCAGGTACTTTGTCATTCAAATATTACGTAAGCACAATAGGGAGAGGAGGAGTCTTGACTTTGTTTGTTTTTGTTGACATTCCGTATTCCGGACGCCATTGTTCATTTCTTGAGCCATGCATCTGAGACTGAATCTGAGCTATACAAATATATATGTCTGATGTTAAATAGCCTTATCCCTTATCTTATCTTTATTCTTTTTTCACTTAGTTTATTCCAGAGGACAAAAAATATTAAATTTAATTGGTATGGAAAAAGTGGATAGGTACGCACATGGGACAAACCTGCAATCAATTCCTTTCAGGCAGAATACTCTGAGAAACTGAGCTACCAAGCCTCATCTAAAGTATTGGAATGGACAGTATATTTAATGTTTCAAAATGATCTCGCACCAGGGGGCCACGGTACACCTAGCGTACATAGGGTACATTGGGGACGAATCTACTTTTATTTCGGGGGATTTTCTTTCATCGTCGCCAGCAGTTCCCAGAAATGCCATACATTATGGAAATCATACTTTAGAAGAGAAAATAATTTAAGAGACCAATTGGTTCATCGCTTTCGTTTCTTAATTTATCGCTTTTATTACATCACAGTCCTAACAATATGGCGTGGGCGATCAAACAACCGGGCACACAATCCGTCCAAGCTAATTTGGAAATGGTTACCGCTTACCCAACGATCAACTAAACAATAAATGATTTTCGTTAATCCATCGTGATCCATAAAATGATTATTTTTGGACAACAGTATATTATTGGCCATTTCAATACGAAAGCAGTGGTTCAACGACATATGGAAGGAAATACTGGGTGTTTATACACAGGGAGGGGCGCACACCGCCATATTTTTTTTTCACCAAAACCGATGCAGTTGATTATGTCGGACTCGAACCGACCAAAACGCACGCCCTCCGTGGGTCCTCGATTGCCGGAAGTGAGATTATACAAGACATATCTCTCGCACCCCGGCAGATCCGGGGACATCTCTGTTGAGATAACCGAGAATCATAATTGACGGAATATGGGTGTTAATATAGCTGTCTACCCTTTTGTGGTACACACAAGGTGATAGAAGAAAAGGTCTGTTTAAAATCAGAGAGATATAGGCAGGCCAATCTAAGCCTCAGATGGATTCAATGATTGTGCCCGAAATACTGCAATAGGCTCACTACTTAATACGTGGGTCCGAATACAATTTATTGAGGAAAATAATGTGGGTGCTAAGTCACCTCCACCTAACCTAAAAAAGGTGTGATTATTATGTATTTATGTGTGCATGTATGTATTTTGGGTTTATCCGTATTCTAGAACTTACATTTACACTATAAATTGTATTCTTTGTATGATAATTTACAGTAATTAAAAAAAATTAATGTAGATGGCGCTGTGCAATATTTCTTAGAATATTTATCATCATTATCATTACATTCTTCACTGATCAACATCACTCTGCGTGCCGGCATTGGTTAGTACATCAATTGAGCCAACACGGCAATCAAACTGATTACAACACAAATTTGAACTATCTAAAGTCCATTTGCGACACAATCATGGTAATTCATTTCTGGATGAAGTGTTTTAAGGTAACAAATAAATGCGTTGTCTCAATCAGTCCACTGCTGGACATACGCCTCTATAAATGTTTTATTGACTGCTTGAAGGCAAATAGTAACTGTGCTCTATAAACGTTTACCATCAGACGGGGTAAAGTCATATTGACGTGTCCTATATAAATAACGTGTGTGAGATATTCTTCAAGCTTATTCTCAACTCAGTTAGTGTCGGCTTTCTAGTCCAACTAAGATGCGACTGAGATATTTTCCGTGAAGCATCGGACCTCCACAACCAAATTGGCAATATCAATGTTCTGTTGTTAGGCTAGTCGAACTTTGGAGGGCTCCAACTACCAGTAACGACTGCCATATGCTGCAACCGGGGCCAACGGCTTATCGTGTTTTCCGAGGCACGACCAGACCAGTGCAAATAGCCATATTCGGACAAACAAATATATTCACTGAGCGAGGATTGAACTTGTGCCTTCTGCGTAGCAGTCGCGTTCACTACCACCACGCCACAGAGTCTGTCCGATCACAGTAAATATCAATATATTCATATATATTTGGATATGTTAAATTTCTGTCTGCCTACCCCCCAAGAAGTTAATAGTTAAAATTATTATACCATATACCCCGTAGAACAATACTTTTTATGTCGTAATAATATAAAATCTATTATTTTATAGCCATGTAGTTGCCATGCGCACACGCATGTTATCCAATCCCACATGCGACTATTTCGGCGGCGTAGGCGCAGACCACGCGTGGGTTCGACTTCCGGATAAAAGCGTGTTGATTTGTTAATAATCAGTTATCGATTCAGGTATTACTAGTTTTTTTTACTACTAAGGCAACTAATAAGCGTAGTCCATCTGATGGTAAGAGAATACAATCAATCGCTCCAGTAAATGGCAAGCCGAGCAAGTCAAGAGAAAGAGAATGAGAGCGGAGGCTGAGCTTCATAAGTTAGTTTGGCTACGTTCGACCATTCGACCTCCAAAATTCGTCCCCTCTCACAAAAATGCCTGATGGACCTCTCCACTGGACCTTGTTCGAAAAATAATAATTAATGTGACCACTCGACCTCATATCTAGTGACCGTTGGACCTTCAAAATTAAATGGCTTTACATATCATTAATATTTGTTACTACAATGCACAAGTACCTATTTACCTAATTCAGTTGTAAAGGTGACATCGAAACGTTTACAATGTAAATACAGTTTAGTATTGACAGTAAACAAAGCACGTACTTGACATCGTAAGGCTGGTGTTGCCATTTAGAATAGTAAACAGTTAAATGGCGTTTAGCTAATATACTTTTAGAACACCGCGAACTTGTACACCCAATATTTAGCAAAAAAAACTTAGGTATAATTATGTAACGATACCAATGCCATTTAGCAAAATAAACTTCGAAACTACAAATTCTGAATCACGATATTAAAGTTCTCAGGCTCAAACGGTAACAGTCAGGGTTCGAATAGGGTTAGATCGTGGAACATCACATACCGTTCCTTTACACACAAATACGTATTCACAAACTACGCTGGCCTATTTTCAATGGAAATCAATATCGAAATAATTTAAATTTACTATATACAACATCAAATAGATTCCTCCTACAGCAAATAGAGAGGTATGCGCGTGGGCAATACCCGGCTGTACCTATTTGGCGACAGATGCCGATTGAAGCCGATAGCGCACCATGATATGACTCAAAAGAGCTGTCCTTTTTTATGGTACGTCAATTTGACTTCACTTCGCTTGATGGAAAGCTAAAAGAAAAGTCTCAGAAAAGAGCGTCACCATTACAAACACGTACAGTATTACAATGGTGGAGCTCAGCATGTTTAGTCTGTTAAGTAGTAACCTTTTAAAGGTTGAAAAGACAAATATTTGCACTGAGCGGGAATCGAATCCGCGCCTCCTGCATAGCAGTCGCGTGCACTACCGCCTCGCCATATCTTTGATATACGGTACCCTCACAACAGTTTAAAGAAAATCATCAATCTTATTAATGTCATAATAGACTAAAGCGCATTCATTCTTATCAATCTTCCGAGAGTAGAGTTGATAACGCTTAATGATAAGGGAAAAGTAACTGATAACGTGGAAAAAAGTCAAATTGTTTACGAAGCCACCGTGCGGCGTCGATTATAGTAGAGGATCTTGTGAAATTCAACACAGTTTGTGATAAGATTAGAGTTGTGACTTGGTACTGCATAATATATCGATATTTTTAAAATAACGAAAAAATATTATTTTGTTTTGTTTGTATGTTTTTGAAAAGACAACTCCCGCACTAGGGAACAAGCCGTGTATCGCGGGGGAGTTTACAAACATACAACTAACGGACACAAACGGTTATATCGATATTTTAGTGTCAAAACTCTAAGTTTTACTGAAGTTGAATATTATTGCTTTACCTAATAACATCTATATAAGATTTTTTTAAAAGCCTGTCATAAAAGAAATCAATTTCCAGTGAATTCACCAGTAAACAGCCGTGGGAGAACTCTACGTAATAAATTTTATACAATAATGTCTACCAACAAACTAAAAACATAAACTCACGCGTGTAATTCGATAAACGGCGCATTTCATTCATTTAATTAACCAAAGTACTTAATCAATTGCACATAAAATATCATAACTTTTTAACTAGCCCTCATCTTCGTAACGGTAACGTGTTATAATGTCTGTAATTGAATACTTTTCCACGTATCAGTTCTCCAAAGTATTCAGTTATTATTAAAACCATAATTTGATTATAATCAACGCTTTAAAAGTATCGTACCTAAAGAAAACTTTAATACTAAGACGGAAGACTCCACTATACGAATATGACCGTCAAGCAATGAGCTGTATTTCATAAACTACAACAGATAGATAGCTAACATTTTAATAAATATAAAGCTATTATTGTCGGTATAACAGCAAATTAATAAAACCTTTATTTAGATCTAAGACATGTGGTTTGTTCGGGTCGATCACCAAACCAATGTTTGTCAGCAAAAGTACGACACTGCATGGTATGCATATTTTGATATGGTTAAAATTATATCATAATTGTGTAGACATATACTATAAAAATATATACTAATTATTAAACTAAATTAAAACTAACATGAAAATCAAAACAACAAAAAGGACTAAAATTAAAAAGCCGCGTCGTGGAATTCCTCCGCATCGCATGCCTCGTGTGGTAATGTTCCCAGAAGACTGGCAGTATTGTCACGTTATATGGCTATGCTTATTCTCTGTCCTAAAAAGAGGCCTGCACTCTGGTCACGAGAAGCGTCGACCATACGCTATGATATGCATTGTATATTTCATATAGGTATTAGGTACATAACGCTTACTCAGTACGGTTACGGATATCGTGCGCAACTTTATCACATCCAATCCACCTCATTAGTTTTGATTTTTATCCCATTTGTGTTACTTTTATAAAATTTTAATCATGGTTTATCATAAACTCACTCTAACGTGGTTTATTACGTTTTTTGCTTGTTTTAATTATTTACGGTACAGTAAAGATAGAGCATATTTTGAGGTTTTGCTCATATTTATGCATACAATTTGGACTGAGAAGGCATCGAACCCGCATTCCCTGCGATTTTAAATATAATATTATGTTAGATTAAAATAACTCTCGAATCAACGTTTTCTATCGACTACGCATTGTACATCACTCGATATTATGTATTCGGCAGGCGGTTCAGTAACACAGTAGTTCATCGGTAGTGAACTCTGTTATCTATCTTTTTTCTAAAATTTAATGGTTCACTTGACACCATGGAATAATTCTAAATAATACCGATAACAATGAGAATGAATAACACAACAAATAACTGCATACTGAAAATAACATGAACGAACGGAGCTAAGACAAATAAATCTCCAAAAATCGATGTGTTACACCATAATTAAACACATACCATGACTATTGCAAGCGCATACAGAACACAAACTAGGTCAATATTATTCAAAACATGGTTCAATATAGGTCATTCGAGATAGCTGGCAGGTAAGCGCCCACGTGCGCGCGCGCAGCCCACGCGATAACACGTAACGTAAGGTCTTTCGCAACCGAAACTTCGCTAATATTTACATTCATGCATAAGTTTATCGAACAGGTCTTGAAGAGAATAATAATATACTTAAATGCTTTGAAAAAATATAGTCCAGTTGCATTCACACAGGGACGACAGTTGG
Organism: Pelosia muscerda; assembly: GCA_963691645.1. Lineage (NCBI taxonomy): Eukaryota > Metazoa > Arthropoda > Insecta > Lepidoptera > Erebidae > Pelosia > Pelosia muscerda. The sequence continues at coordinate 18,452,697 of OY829102.1, read as the reverse complement.
GTAAGATACCCAATCCCTAGTCCCTGTCTCTCTCTTATCTTATGTTATTGGGGTGCGGGCTCTGGAGCTTTCGCGGACACTTCAACCCTATTGGATCCTATGTGTCGACCCCATTCTGGCTCCTAGGTTAGAGGAGGGATAGCCTCTCAGAGATTGGGCATACCTAGTACTTATGACAAACTTTGAAAAAATCTTGATAAAGTTTATCGAAATTCAGTTTACAAGTTACTTTAAAAGTTTCACACTAGGATTCTCTGTGTCGTGAAGACCCTGTGTCTTCATATGATACATATTTACGTGTTCAATATTCATTTTGAACATTGAGGGATATAATATTGCCCAGATATACGAATATTTGCCCAGAACTTAGTCTCAATCTCGTCTTAACCCGGTCAATGTCAAAACGGTCACGATTTTATTTAAAAGAAGAATTTCCGTAATAAAATGTTCATAAGTCAATGTTGATCTAATGTTATAAAAACGGTGTTCGAACTTGAAATGTTACGACAAAATCGTTTTAGACATGTAAGAGATTAAGATTAGATCGAGACCAAATTTTGAATAGGTTTTTTTATTACGAGAATGACCCTCTAAAGAGTAATCAAGCTAGCGACCTCTGACATCCTACAGTCTCGGGTCGTTTGAGCAGAACGTGAAAAAACATTATGAGGCGGTCAAGCTGAGCCACCATTGTAACACTGAACGTGTTTGTAATGGTGACCCTCTGAGACATTGCCATCAGACGAGGTGAAGTCAATTTGAATAATCTAATCTATGGTAACAACACTATACTTTGGTAAAAATATTTGTTCAATCATTTTTATTCTTATATTGTCGGCGCAATAAAAGCATCCAACGACAACCCAAACCAATCTCACTAATCAATAAATCCACATGAATAATTGTATCTAATTGTTCTAATTACAATAATTATGTGATCCGCTAACCCCAAGTAGAAAGGTTACTATAAAATTAGCGTAGCGAAAGTTCCAATGTATGAGTCATTGCGAACGAATGTGTGAATCAGATACCTACTTCTTTATGGCGTAATCGAAGGTTTATAGTCATACGCTATTTGGTTTTTTTGTCGGATGTAAAGTTTTTTTTCACAAGCATGAGCTGGCAAGCACTGTGGGTGGTCAAATAGGCCAGAAAACCGCAACAACACTGCTGGTTGCGTAGTGTTGTGTTTCTGACGGTGTGTAGGTTTATAAATTGGTTAAGGTAGATAATATCCGGTTGACAAGTATAAAAAGTAACAATACAAAGATTAGTCTTAAGTCAAACTGTGGAAATCCCTAAATATTTAGTTAGGCTGGTGGTATGGGTAATGGACTGCTGAGACAAGGTCTCGAGTTCGATTCCATGTTTACCATGGCACACACCAATGACTTTTTGATGCTTTTCGAAGTTATGTGCGTATTTATCGCAGATTTATAAGTGCCCGGTTAATAGCAATAGGCTCGCCACCTATTACATTGGGACCTAAACATAAACTGGCGAAATGCGGTTGCTAGCTCCTTTGCCCACCCCTTAGGGGATAAAGGCGTGCTTTATGTTAAGTAATTTTAAGTTCCTCAATCATAATTTCAAACAGACATCATACACATTCATTCATTAGAAAAATCACGACGTTATGACATCAAACATGGCTGCCATGCGACTGCGCGGTGCAGCTACATCCACGGCGCACGCGCAGCTGATTTATGTCGCAGCTCCCGCGAGTGAATCCTGCGCACCGCTTTGTTCTTAGCGGACGGTAGATAAACGTCATGTGTGTTGTCACGGCGAGTAATGCCGTCGTACATTAAGTCTGACTGCTACCGTTTAAACGTGGATTATGGGGAGCGGTTCTTGTTTTGTTTATAACAAGAAGGTTGTAAAACAAGATACCTCATTTATTAAACACAGTGAATTTAGTCACGATTTTTCAAGATCAATGTTTTAGATACTGTGTGTTTGGGAATCCAGTATTATCTTTAAAACTGATTGTTTTATTAAAATTATAGCTTGGGCCTTGAAACTGATAATGAAGCACCAATGCTGCCAATCTCCAAGATGGCATACCTACTGATAAAGACACGAGAGTCCAGCACGCGGTTCTCATGCATTGGGGATAAGTGGCAATCTATTTTGCTAAAACAAATCAAATACAAATCAATCTGAAGCTCCAGAAGCAGATAAGAAGAGATGGCTCCAAATACTCTTGAGGAGACTTAATTAAAAGTCAAATTGAAATCCTTTTACAACATTTTTATAAACATATAACCATCATTAGTCACAAAATGCAACCTTAAACACAAAACGCATTCAGTACTTATCAATAATAGTTATATTAATACTTCACAAGAGGTTCATAGTATAGTCCATACATTGAATACCTCAATAAATAACAATATTAATAAACCCGATAAGAAAAGGCAAAGGTAGCGAAGGTCCGAGGCCTTGTTAATTTGCGCGACGCAGTATTGCAATGTGCGGTGATCTCATGCGCATGTCGCTAAGATTAATGTTAACAGTGTTGTATTTATCAAGATAATTAAGAATAGATGAGAGTGTTACTTATTTTGTGTATTATTTTGGATATAATTTTTATTGTTCCACATTGTCATCAAATTGATATGCTAATATTATAACCTAATTGATTTTAGATTGACATGGTCATTTACATATTCACTATTACATATGACGGGAAATTTACCATACTTTGTTGCAAGCGCCATGATCATGGTACGATACACCAAAATCGATTCCCTATTCACTTTACCCGACAGCTGAAACAAGGAGGGGATTTTTTCGAATCTGCGTAGGTATGTATGTCCATTTCTTTGGCAGGCCCTACAGCCAGAACGGCCCAACGGATTTTCACATGCAAGGTGTCATTTTTTGACCTTGACCCTTGACCTTGACCTTATGAAATAACTTAATCTACAAACTTACTTGGATTCTTATCGAAGTGCATAGTCGTGCACATGTCGATGGCCCTCATGGGTGCTTCAGTGTTGTAGTCGCGGTACCCTGGCTCACATCGGTAGACCGCCCCTGGTCGGGTCACATTGTACTGGTAGGAAGAATACGGCTGGTCTTCTGGAGCGCCCACTAGGATCCTGCAAAGACATAAGAAAATTGGTTATTGTTTGTTGAGAGAATGTTAAAAACTTGAGGGATTCTTCAAGTAGAACGTGAAACTGACTTTGTCAAGTATCAAGACCGTCAAAGTAGGGACAATGCCTATTCGGGTCTCTTTGTATCGGGCAGTGGAATGGCTAGAGCTTCATACCATCAAGTGGGGTGGAATCAATTGAATGTGAATCACTTTTTTTATCATGTGCAAAATCCCCTGTTCAAATGGTTGTATAGGAGAACTTCGAATGCCAGTAAGAAAAAGATTGCTGGTTCGACTCCTGTCGGAGCATTCACTTTTTCATAATAATATCTAAATTCACTTGAAACGACAGCATTGCCATCAGTAAACATGTTTCCCGACAGTTTTAGTACATTAACAAAATATTGCTTGATCCAACAATGTATCGCAAAAGTTATGCAAAATACATTTTATAAGTATGTGATCAAGTCATTTTGTACATAGGTGCTTGATATTCAATTTATGTTTATTAGTTATTAGCTTATGTACGACAAAGTAGTCTAATCACTTACATTTATGGCGGCTGTATAAAACGGTACACCTCTTATGGGTAACAGTATGGCTTGCGCACTACATTGAGATATTTCATCTGATGCAGTTCAGATCTTATAGTGTATAATTTGGAATGATATTTTTTACAGTACACGCATATGATCTATTTTCTTATCGTGCAGAATTTCATGGATTCCGGTCTCCACGGATACGACTTACTATAAAATTCGGTGAAGGTGGTAAGTCATAACATAACATAACATAAACTCACGCCTTTATCCCCGAAGGGGTAGGCAGAGGTGCTAGCACCCACATTTTGCCAGTTTATGTTTAGGTCCCAATGTAATAGGTGGCGAGCCTATTGCCATTAACCGGGCACTTATAAGCCTGCAATAAATACACACATAACTTCGAAAAGCATCGAAGAGTCATTGGTGTATGCCATGGTTACCTGGGATCGAACCCGAGACATCGTCTCAGCAGTCCATTACCCATACCACTAGGCTACCGCGGCTGGTAAGTCGTACGTATGAAAACGCATGATTACCGGAGTTGAGATAGTAAGTAACATATCCTTCGCACCCCTAGCAGAAGCAAGCCGCATCGGCAGCGCACAATGCGCGCCTCTCTGTACCCGGAGGATAGATGGGACATCCGAAGGAGGGCCATCTCGGGGTGCGAGGGATATGTTGTTTTCGGTTCGAGTCCGACATAACCACTCTCACCGACTACGCAGAGATTGCAATCCGTGGGGAATTTGCGCAGTGTTGCGCAGTGAATTAAAATATATCATATCTTTCGAGATGCTACCTAAGAGTGTGGATAACACGGTGTCCTCATCTAGTGTCTCTCTCTCTTTAACACAGGCTTGTGACTCGGGCTTTGGAGGCAGTCGCCCCCGTAAAACCAAGATAAGTCTAATCGAGATAAAGAGTATTAGAGCAATTTTTGTACCACAATTCTTTGGAGATTTTTAACGCACTCAATTGGCTACTAATAGATTAAAAATCCTTTATTGTATAGACCACTAAACGGCACCTACAAAACGTCAATATCGATAGTATATTATAAGTTAATGAGCAAATTGACCACCGGTTCGTAACAAGTTCGTGAGAAGACTCCGGCAAGAAACTCAGGCGATGTTTTTAACAAACATGTACTTAGTCTTGTTTGACTTGTTTATCATCCAAATAATCCATAATTTAGTTATAACCAATCACGACACTCCTTTACAATGTTACTAATGAATGTAACCAATCACTACTTTGGAAATCAGTTCAAATTATAACATCGTATAACACTTGTTGCCATGACACCAACATACAGACAGACGCGTCACAGTGACTCACGCTATAGAAATACAATATGGCTCGACCAGGATTGAACCCGGTCTATTTGCGGGCTGGCGCAGTGCCAGATTCGTACCTACTATTGCTTGACCCGTTTCCAGTGGCTCTTCTAACGATATCAATGCGATTGTATTGTGCATTTAATACCTTCTTACTAATATTAAACGTTTGTGAGGTTGGATGAGTGTTTGTTACTATTTCACGCAAAAACGGCTGAACAAATTTGGATGTAATTTGAGTCAGAGATACGTTATTATAGAGTAAGATGACGCATGTACGTTTGAACACGGCATATGGTGGTTGTGTGGTGAAAATAAAAAAATAATAAATAGTCTGGGACAATGTACACAACGCCACCTAGACCCATGGTAAGCATAGTTTAACTAGTTTGTGTTATGGGTTCTAGAATGCGGATAAACATACTTTAGATACTTTTTTTGTAAATACATACCTAAATATTTTACATAGGAAAAAAAAGGAATCAGTAAGTATATTGTTCCTAATACCACGGTAATACTATACATTGTTACCGTGTTAATAGGTACTATTTGTGTACGCTGCCGGTAAAACTTGTATAAGTTGTAGTTACTTAGTTATAAGCAGTTTCTATAATGGCAAATAATTGTTTTTTTTACCTTTTACTTTCTATAATTCAAGCGGAGTGATCTCCTATTGTCTGTCTGGCTTTCTGAGTAGGTAGTGCTATACTGAAATGCCTTGTAATCTTCAAGATCAGACGAATTAGGGTATTTAAACAAGGCCTAGGCTATATTGAGCAACTAAAAAGAAACTACATTTACGTTAACTACACTACATAGTCCTATATAGGCCTAGGCGACATAAGGCAATAAAAAAGAAACTACATATTCGTCAACGACACTACATAGGGCTGCATAGGAATGGCGAAATTAGGCAACTAAAAAGAAACTACATTACATAGGCATGGCGATATTAGGCAACTAGAAAGATACTATATTTTCATCGAACTAGAGTTGACGAAATTGGTACATTACAATTCTGACAATTTCTTCTTTGAGCTTTGATGGTATGGAGGACTTCAGAGAATATTTTTACTCAAGCCGATAATTAACGTAAGACGGAGGTGAGATGTAGAAATAGATGCCTGGAAATAGTCCCCTTTCCGGCGACTGAAATAACACCAGTCACGACCGCACGTCACTTGTTGGATGAACTAGCTGAATTTGATAATATACGAAATGAAACTGGATTGACAGTAATGTGATTCTTTTTTTATACTACGTAGGTAGCAGACAAGCACACGGCCCACCTGATGGAAAGCGGCCACCGTGGCCTATGAACGTGTGCAACACTAAGGGTGTCTTGTGACACACGCGCGGACACACAAACGTGTGGACACACGCGCTGCCCACCCTGAAGAGAAAGGGGGAGAGCTGGGAAGGGGTGGGGAGGCTAGGAAGGGGAGGGGGAGGAGGGGTATAGTGAGCTCTGGCTACCCTACTTACCGTGTGTACCGTGTGTATGTCATATATGTTCGTATAGTGGGTATTCATTAAATCGCTTGCAAATCCTTACATATACTGATTAACGGATTTACAGGGACTCTGTCCCATGGTTTCCTCTTGGTAACTTAGATGGTCAAACATCAATTGCTACCGTAATACCAACACATCCTATAGCACCAATAGTAATACGTTACGAGAAACAACTAAATTAAATATTCAGTAAACCCGGACCAGCAGATGCCCTTCACATATGACTCTAAACACCTGCCAGTAAACCCTCGATTCGTCCTTCAAGCCTCACCAGTCCCGTGTCGAACCTGGTATTCCTTATTATGCAATGTTATCGACACACCTGCCGTGAAACGTACGTCCTTGGAGGCAAATGGAGATTTTCATTCAAAATGAACATGTTTTCCTTATAAATTAATTTAAGGGTGAACAACCGTTATCCCTTAGGGATATGGAAAATAGATAGTAGCCGATCCTCAGACGTACTGAATACGCATATAAAATTTGGTAAAAATCTGTAAAGCCGTTTCGGGGGAGTATGGCAACGAAAACTGTGACACGAGAATTTTATATATTAGATGTATTTTTTCTGAGTATCAGTCAAAACAGTTTCAAATATAAACATGTCTCCTTATGACTTGGTCTAAACTCATGCCTCAAGGATGCATCTCCCAACAAAGGTTGTCACATTGTTCAAGCACAATCAAATAATTGTGTACAAAACAGAAATTACACTGGACTTAATATTATTGCTTTACATGTCGCCGACGAGTAAGCGGCTTCATGTCTCCAATAAAGCATTTCCGTACCACGCCGAGGGGCGTTTTTGAACGACGCCCCTCACCACGACTAATATAAATGTGAGCGACAAACGACAAACATTATAAGACATTGTATATGTAACATTGTAAGACTTTATTACTCGTAATACATAATAAGATATACCTTAATGGGTTCAAAAAGTTCCTGGATAATATAAAATCTATTATTCTTTGAGAACCTAAGTCTCAATTAACTAAAAGTAACATAGATAGCGCTAATAAAATAAACTAGATCGATGTCTTGTTTCTTTACAAGAAAATAAGTAAACTCATGCAAGTAGTATCCTAAACTTAATTACATTAATCAGTAGATTGATTATCCAGTAGTTTCTAAGACCAGTAGTTGTGTAGTGGCATCACTTCATACAATTTTAGTTACTTCATACAACTTTCGAAGCACACTGTACCTATATCCCCGGAAAAAGAAACAGAAGTATGATTTGAATTGAATCGATTGAATTTACAAGTAAGTAGTACAGTATCTTCCCGGAGAGATAAAGAGCTTGGCTAAATATGCGATTGACAGAAATGTCATTAAATTACTCCTACGCCCTAAAGCACAATATAAAAGATGTTTTATCTGACCCATAATGAAACGTAACTTAACATCTAACTATTAATCGCAGTATGTATTGATCATATTCACCGTTTAGCCACTCATACAAGCTGCAGTACAATAAGACAGCATATCTTACCGTCAACAAAACCTGCATCTCACCAACATTGGTGCACAATTAATCACAGCTATGAAACCAACATTGTATCAAACATTGGGTGTAATGGATCGCTCATCAGCGAACATTGTCCACTCATCAAGAGCACAATAGGTGGACACGTTACTATTGAACAACGCATTTGTTATTAGATGTTGGCGATCGACATGTTCTGTTCGATAATGATCTTGGGGATAATAACTGAGTGGTTAATGTGTTCTATGGTTAATTTGTTATGAAAGGCATCCACTAAACCTAATGTTGCATCTACATTTACGTAACATTTTGCCGTGACCGTGTCAAAAGTGTGTCAAAACCCAATTATGAGCTTAATACTCGAGGAATATAGAAAACTACGTTCGAATTACACACATTGCATCAATTTTGCTTTTTTCATTTTTCTCAGATATATTTGCAAAGCTCTTTCTCACATCTAAAGCTGTACTCGTTAGACCCAGTTTCTTCTTTATCTAGATGTACGTATTTAGCTCAATGGACGATTTGTAACGCTAATTGTCATGAGTTAATGCTCCACAGAGTAGCTGACAAGTCACTTGGTCACGTATTTTCTAATTATTATCAATGAATCATACGGTGACTAGCTCTGACAGTTTTGAGAAAAAACTTGTCATGTTTAGCCTACTCTTTTTGTTTATATGAAGTTTGTAAACAAGTATACACTCTGTTGGTAAGTTATCGTAGTTTATATAATTAAAAAAATATTCTGTCCTATAACAATCATTGAGATTTGGAAGATTCAAAACCAATTTATGCTGGTTCCCGCCACCGCTGCGTGATGCCCGGCAGAGTAGAATTTGGGCCACCCCGGCCATTTTTCCCATGTTGCCCTATCGTACAAGACAACTAGTGGTTATGGCTGTTTAACATCAGACAGCAGCAGTAGTAGTTTCAACTATTAATGTAGGTGTTAATTTACCCTTACTTAACCATAGGCCACAGATTACCTAATAGTTGAAATGCCTAGGCATGTATGCATGTTTTAAGATTTGGATGAAATTTTGCACACATTTTGGATTATTACAAAGGAAAGTTTTTATCACATAAAATGTCAATTTTCAATCTTATCTGAAACCAAGCAATGTCTCATAATATCATCATCGCACACCACTTTAAAATGGCTATCCTTATTTACTTTGGGTTGGGCCCTTATTTACTAGAAACCCCTCGGAAAATGTAGAACTCGAGCGACACTAGACACTAACAGGCTATTTAGTATAAATTTCCAGTCGCCCTCAAATACCCCTCTCCCCATAGGTCAGCACTGTCATTATAAAATGCGGATATCGATTCCAGGGTTCCAAGTCATGACTCAACTCTTTCGCGCACGATATTACTTTGCATAATATTTTGAAAGTCCCTCACCGAAAGGACGTAAAAATGTTACGTGTGGAAAATATATAGTATCGTCCATTGAAGGGTGAGTCATATTCTGCATATCGACAGTGATTACGATCAGTGAATTACCTACTGTACTAGCTACATGACAAATATTGCAATAGCAGGAAATAATGTACCTACAGTTAGTTGATAAAGTTGCACTACATTTATGTATAACTATGTACCTAACATAAGAAACCACTTAGTACCCATTATACATTTTTTCGGATTAATCGTAAATGCCGTAAGCCGTAGGCAAATTATACTGCGAAAATGTGTACTATTGAGAACAATAATTAAAATAATAAAAAGAATGCAAAATCGTTCTTCGGGGTCTTTGGCTTCGGGTGTATTTGCCAGTTGTCATACAAATATTTATAGCAGTCGTTAAGGGTAGTTGGAGCTCTCAAAAGTCTGACTAGCCTAACTACAGAACTTCGATATTGACAATTTGGTCCGATAGCAGTCGCTTCACGGAAAATATCGAAGTTCAGCCGCATCTTAGTTAGACTAGAAAGGCGACCCCAAGTGAGTTTTGAATAGGCTCTGAGAATGATGATGGTAACGGTGCTTATATAACCAACAAATGGGTTACAAACTAGTTATCAGATTGGAAGTGTTTGCAATGAGATAGTGCTTGCATCACAACGAGACCAACGGTGATAACAGTATCATTATGCTAATTAAACACATACGAAATGTAAATAACGCATTCATGAAAACAAAGATTCCTTGAAATGGCGAAAATTGGAACTAAATTTGTAACTGTTAAAAGCATACTGTTTTATTACAAATCAAAGACAGTTTTGCCCCCTGAAATCCAACCACACGTCCTGATCGACTATTTGATCTCGTGGGTATCGAACCACTAGTTAGCCAGTTAGTTAGTCTAGTTTATTTGTTTAACATGTGTTTGTAAAAAAATGCCACAAGATTGTTTACCTTTATTTAAGTACCTAAACAAATGGAGTATAGATAAACAACTTGCATTACAAAATGCAAATAGTTCCATATTAAATCGTCTTATATGTTGAAACATCTCTTCCGCAGCGATTTCCATAGCGAATGCAGTCTACAACCATAAAATGGTCGACTTATGCTAACTAGGGCCTTGTGTGTGCCGACAGGTGGTTGAAACAGGCCGCTTGCGCATGTGATTGTGCTGTGAATATTTAGTTGGAAGGACTATTATGCTGCTATGATAACCAACAAATACAACACAATTGATTGTAAGCGCAACATGATATAGGAATGATTACGACAATGGAGAGGATAGTTCCAGTGTTGCCATCTGCAGAGGTAAGAGGAAAGGGAGAGAGGAGGAAAGATCAAGTTTTAGATCTCTGATTGTGTTACTCTGTTGTTTAAGTTGTGCTGAATGAATAGAGACAAATAGATGCTGCATAGTATGCATATTATGTATGTACTAGTAAAACAGTGGGCTCCAAATGTTCGGATACCTTAAGATCTACAATCCTTTGACAGCCCAAGTCTCATTTAACCAAAAGTAACATAGCTAACGTTAATAAAATAAGCTAGATCGATGTCTTGTTTCTTTATAAGAACATAAGTAATTTCATGCAAGTAGTATCCTAAACTTAATTACATTGATATAAAGATCTACTATCCAGTAGCTTCTAAGACTAGCAGTAGTGTCACATCATGAGCAAAAACCATACGAATTTTTCGGTCCAGCAAAATAGGGACTAACTAAGCTTATTATAAAATACACAAAACATAAACGCAAACATTTATGGTAGCAAAGAGTTTTAGCTTTCTTTCCAAGGCATAAGTATGTCGTAAATTTAAAAAAAACAAAATCCATAGAGCTGCCGCCTCATTTTTTATTTAAATCCGAGCTTCTGTCTTAAGCTAAGGATGTAATCAAAGCGCCGTTTGGTCCCCAACGTTCGTAAGGCTTCATTTTATTAAACATGTTGTACGTCTTCAACCGTTCGAGCTGGTTCAAGTAACTGGAACTCAATTTTAATGCAACAATTGGATTACGTATGCGATATCACACCTCTATTTGTTTACGGAAACGTAAGTTCTTTTCACGGATTAAGGGCAAACGAATATTAGTAGGTTTTAACGGATACGATTGCATTGGATTATACTGAGATAGTATGTTTATACTGAATACTTTAGCCTATGAATACATTGTATTGCAATAGTATTATAGGAAAAAGATAGTAAAAATGGGGATAGGAAGTCAAAGTTCGACGTAGATGTCGCCAGCATCGAGTTTAGTGTCATTAATGACATTTTACTGTCGGTATATCATTTTGTTACGGATATATCAGATACTAAAGAATATTAATTGTCCATGGTTTGTGCTTTAATCTCGTGAATTTCGTCTCACACAGACCGAGATTACCTACTACTGATCATTGTCATTTTTTTTCTGGGTAAGTACTTAATATTTTCCTATTTGTTTATTAGATACAATTTAGATTATGCTATTTTTTGAGCTAATTAATGAGGAAATACCTACTGGAAAGTTAAAAATGTGCTTTCTTCTTTTCTTTGTACAAGATTTGTCAAACCAAAGTCGATATTGCGACATCTGGTGGGATAAATAAGCAGTTTCTCTCTTCAGTTTCGATTATATCAATTCTGAAAGTAGCTGCATTTCGTCATTTTTGAGAGTATCCACCAAAGGAACTTCTCTTCCTTTCCCTGTTCATATAATTATATTTGGTTTTTATAATACCAGAAGAAGAAAAGAAGAAAGAAACACTTTATTTTGAATAACTGCTGCACAGAAAGATAAAAAATTAAAAAAAAACACACTTATATTCAACAAGTGCTTACAATCACAATTTTACTTACCTAAACAAAACTAATATCAAGTACACTTTTTTCTCTAACGAAGAAATCCAAATAGAATCCCCGCTGGAGCCGATTGGGGAGGTTACGTCAGACTCGAACCGACTAAAACACATACCATCTTTAAACCTTTCCTAAATCAATCCCTTTCAAGCCCATAAATCAACATGTTTACGTCTCATGTCAGTCTCCCATAAACTATAGAACAATAAGAGGCTCAATTTATTCGCACCCGCACGTAGCTTGCAATTTTCTCATTGAGACAATCAGCCCAATGAGGCACGGCGGCGGCTAGTGCATCCAGCATCCATAATAGCGCAAAAAAGGACCTTGATTTTGTACAGATGGTGAACGTGGGAGATGATAGGCGTATTTTGGTTACTGAGTTTATTGGTTGTACTGTAGTCGTTTATTGTTATTAAGATGTGAAGTTATGTTTATCTATTACTTCTTGTTTAATTTAAGATTTATTACTGCTTAATCTCATGTAGGTACTGTCATTTTTAGTAGCTGTTTTGGACGACCAGTGACTCAGACAGGCTCGTCTCTTGTTAAGAATATGTACAGGAAGGTGTACAGCCCTTGTAGATGAGATTGGCAAGGGACATTAAGGCTGTTGATAGGGTTAGCAACACACTCTTATGATAATGGTGTCTATTAAAACATCCTTTTGGAGGATCTCGAGTAAGTACAGAAAAACTAAAACATTAGTGTATCATACATAAACTTTAAAATTCGTTGGTGGTCTAAATACAGTATAGTTAGAATGCTACGATTTCAAGATAATAATGTAGATATTTTTACGGGAATAATATAATTCCTAATTCAAATGACTATCCTAGACATAATCGATTAGGAAAACAATAGCGGCCTGCGCGGGCGCATGTAACAGTATCGAATAACATATGACTGTTGCGTCAAATGCATCACAGATACAAAATGCAAATGGCGGGAAAGTCGTGTAGGACGTATTTTTATTAGGACCCCACGGCCGACAGATGTGTTTTTGCGAAGGCGTATTGTAAATTACCATATTATTAACTACTGTAATGTAATATTAATATATTTTATAGAATGTATATGAAGTACCAGCGAGACCGCAAATAATTGACTGCTATTTCTATAAAATTTATTATGTTCTGTCACTTGTATAAATCAAAATAAATTACAGTGGTGAATAAGTTCGGAGCCATAACCTTACTTGCTAGCTTACGCCAGCAAGGGTCGAGCATGGTCAGGCTCTCCTCTCAGCAGAGTTAATATAAACCAAATCTTGGGAAAAAGTAGGAACTCTTTTTTTCTTTTTTTTCTTTAGAACACGTCAATTTGACATCACCCCGCCTGATAGTAAGCTGTAGGCAAAGTCTCAAGAAAGAAGGGCACCATTACAAACACGTAAAGTGTTGGCACTCAGCTTGACGGCCTCATCAGATGCTTTTTCACGCCCCGCTTAAAGGACCCGGGACTTTAGGAAGAAACACATGACCTGGTAAGGAAGAAGGAAGGAGCCTAGGGAATCGATCGATTGGTATAGTAACACCCATAAACAAAGATGTAAATATTTTGAAACCAACTACCAATCGACGACGATAGTTTATTTACTAATTTAAATATTAAACATCACGAAAATGTAGTAGCAATATCAAACAGTATAAAAATTTAACACATTCCCGATACATTTGAAAAAACCTTCATTATAAGTTTAACAGGCACGCTTAAATTGTGGTCAAACATTGACATCTTCATTACTTCTTTATTATATACTCCGGTATCAAGTGTACCAATAAACCGACTGTATAAAATAATGTGTAGGAGCGGATTAACGAGGCGGGATAGAAAATATCAATCTCAGTTGCGATATGTCGTGGGTGTGTGGACGGCCTTCTGTTGATGAAAGGGCTCGAGTTGCCTAATACCGGTGAGATAATTACTTGTAAATGGTAATGTAGAGGCTGATTACTTGACAATGGTATCGATTATATTGTAACTTTTTAAGCTAATCACTACAACATAGTATAAAACAAAGTCGCATTTGCTGTCCCTATATCCCTTTGTATGCTTAAATCTTTAAAACTACGCCACGGATTTGGATGCGGTTTTTTTAATGAATAGAATGGTTAAGGAAGAAGGTTTATATGTATATAACATCTTGCTACGACCAATAGGTGCGGAGCAGGAATGAAAAATGTAGCAAAAACGGGGCGACGCAGACGAAGTTGCGCGGGTCAGCTAATTTTATATAAAGTGAATCAATTCGAATTTTGAAACTTGTTCTATTTGGTATCGAATCATATTTTGACCATAGACATTAATATTGCTAGCGCAAAATATACCCACAGATTATTAAAATGTTAGTGACAATGACTAGTAATTTTTAGTGCAGAAACATTGACGTCACTGTAATATCTATTTTCAATATAGTTTTTTGTTTGAAAGGTGAATCAGTCAAGATTTTGTATTGAGACTCCCTTTTTCCGCACCTAGCCTTCCTTTTTGGGCCATTATGCGTATCAGTCAGGAGTATTCTTAGTTATTTTTGATGAAAATCAATCCAAGATGGTCGCCGTTATAAAATGGCGGACTACATATTTATGTCAGGTTAAAGGGTTAAAAACTGAATAAAATTAAGAACTATAGGGATACCCAGAATAGATTCGGGTTGTGAACTCCCAGCTCTGTCTCTGTACATAAGGAGTTCATAATATAAAATCTTATTGTTGGACCCTACTTTCTATACACAAATACCGAATCAGATACTCTCTAGAGACAGACTGAATCAAACATCTAAACTAAATTAACTTTTATAGTCCCATTAGCATTTTCCAAATATTTACATCACACTACAAAGCGACTATGGCCACGGAATCGTAAATTATAATGAACTTATCTTACTATGTAGACTTATTAGATGTACCTAAGTGATAAAATATAGAGGTCTTAAATATGGTCATTAACACGAGCAGCGGCGGGTTTCATCGCTAGCTTATCTAAATTTAAGATCAAACATAGATCCTAGGTGATCCCACTAAATAATTAGTGGATTAATCCCGACGCGTGAGTGCCGTGGAAGTCATGAGCGACAGCCTTTTTATACATTGTCATGAATAAAGTGAAAGTTGAAAATAATTTGTTCTATAAAAACCATTAACACGGAACTTATAAAACGTCATAATTAAAAAAATGTTTATGAATTGTTTATTTGTAACAAACTTCTTAAAAAAGGAGAAGGTTTTCAATCGCATTTTTATTTATTTTTTGTACGTTTTTCCATAACTTGTGGACGAATTTGCTAAAGTCATACTTAGTAATAATTAATAAGTTGTTGTGTCGAACTTGTACGTGTATAATCGGGGGTAACACTTTCCCCTTGAGAAATAAAACACATTAAATAATCTTGATACCAAACAACTCGAAAATCTGATATTACTCCTGTATATGAGAAAGTCTTTGTGATCTTACTTCTGCAATATATGAGAAAGCCTAATTGATATAGGAAAAATTAAAAATTGAAGTAAACAAGATTAAATAACTTACATTCAAAATCTATATTTTAACCAATCCAATAATTCTCATCAACCGGCTAACACGCTTAGCCCTCAAAATTGGACCACACCCAATATAATGCGTTTAAGATAGCCAACTGCGGTAATATATGTTGCGCACACGCACTTACTTTATTGTGTAGTAATACGCTCGAGACGATGGACCACCCGTATGTAGCCGGCCTAACGTGCGGCAAGCGTACAGTCAGCAACACAATCAGTTCATCTAGATCTTCAGAGTACTTAAATTCAGTACAGTAGTACAAGTAGGTACAAAAAGTTGCAATAGTTATAAAGTTATATTATAATCTTTGGGGCAGATCCATCGTAACGTATCTAATACACAGATATGAGAAGTTTGTTCAAAAGAATTTGAAGGAAAATATATGAGGGGGGCGTGAAAGTGAAGCCGTCAAACTGAGCGACACCATAAACATTGGAAGTGTTCGTAATGGTGAACCTCTTTCCTGAGACTGTGCCTTCAGATTACCATCAGGCGAGATGAAGTCAAATTGACGTGCCATAAATAAAAATAAAAAAAAATTCCCCCTCAAAAGTCGACCTTTGAGGGGGAATTTTTTTGATTGATGATTTATTTTTATTGGTACTTTGAAAGTTTTATGCAAGTAGTAGTGCGGCAGCCTTACCTACCTTTTTTTTAAATATCCAACTATACAGTGATAACTTTTGCTGACTGTACCAAGTGCAGTGATCAAAGCGTTGTATCATTGAATTAATTATATTTATTTTGTTAACACACGAAGTCTTCTAATGTTAATGAATTATTTTGTTGTAATTTATGAATTGATATTAATTATGTATGATATTTTGTTAACTATCATTAATCTTTAGGTTTGAGTTTTTTTTTTTTTATTTATTGATGTCGTTAATTCTTTTGAAATTAGAGTTTTAAAACCAGTTAGGTACATACTAGTTCAAATTTGAAGAAGTTCTTTGTTAATTATTATTGATCGTTGAAGTCCAGAGAGCCGTCTGTTATTCTCGTAACAAATAATATGTTCAAATTTCAATCTGGATTTAATTTCCATCTCCCAAATGTTACTATTACCACAACTGCCATCTGGCCTCCACAATAATAGGTGTAGGCAATATCAAAGTACTGCAGTTAGACCAGTTGTTTGACTTTTGAGGGCTCCAACTAACCGCAACGACTGCCATAGATGTTCGTATCACAACCGGGACCGATGGCTAACGTGCTCCCCGAAGCACGATCAGACCAATGCAAATAGCCATATTCATGCATATAAATATTTGCACATAGCGGGAATCGAACCTACGCCTCCCGCGTAGCAGTCTCGTTCACTACCCGTTTATTTTTCCATGCGCGAAATCCCCCACAGTTACCTGTCTCACCGGAGCTGGTGAGAGAGCTTATGTCGGACTCGAACCAACTAAAACACCCGCTGTCTTTGGATCTATAGTTGCTGAAAGTAAGATAGTAGCCAACATATCGCTCGCACCCCGGCAGAACCAGGGATCTCACTATTTTTGTATTCTAATTAGTTGGTAGACAAGCAGGCAGCCCACCTAATGGAAAGTCGTCACCATGCTCTATGGGTGTTTGCTCAGCAACACCAGGGGAGCTACACTCGTGCTGTCTACCCTGTAGAAAACTTTTGATGCCCTTCTTAAAGAACGCCATATATGTAGTCGCTTAGAAAAATAACCCCCTAAATCGCGTTCACTACCGCCAAGCCACTGATAACATAACATAAACTCTCGCCTTTATCCCCGAAGGGGTAGGCAGAGGTGCTAGCACCCACATTCCGCCAGTTTAGGTCCCAATATAATAGGTCACAAACGACTGATGCTGTCAATATACCTATGGGTATACATAAAGTTTAAAGTTACAAATTGAAAGTTAATTCCCTATCCCCGTAAAGCCGCTAAGATTGGTGTTAATATCATGCGCTACAGATTATAAATTTTGATTACAATAATAATAAGGTTAGATAGTGTGGGATCGTTATTCATTTGCCACCTATTAAAATTTATTAGCGGCCATATTTAGGTGTGTAAAATAAGTTGTAAATATGAATAATTTATGTGACATCTTTTAACAGAGGCGTGTAAAATGTACTTTCTATTATATTACTCGTAATATATTCTCACAGATCTAAATGTTGCAAACCAAAATTATTAAATGAGAATTCTGACACATATTGAGAACTCACTTGTACTTTTCCACAGTATTTTTATGTTTTAATAGACCTGACCGGTTTCGCCTTACGGCATCCTCAAAGGTTTACGATGACATACAAGCCTATTCCCTTATAAACATTGCGGCAGTCAGCCATACTTATATGTGGGTAGTTTTAAAATCATGTATACCAGTATACATTTTTTTCCCAAAATTTGGGGAAATAATATATAAATGGTCCTAAAGATATTTTAAGAACAATTACTATTATGTATTTAAATTACAATAATTAAAATAAAAATGATTTTATTTTTATTGAACAGAAATATGTGCAATTGTAACTACAATTTAATATTTTCGGGAATTTTCACCATGGTGAATTTGTAACTTGTAATCTTTATTAAACTGAAACTTGACTTGTAGCGTGTAAAATACAATTTACTATTTACAATTTTAGACATAATCACCCACCAAAAGTCGGTGGAGGTGATTAATTCGGACTCGAACCGACCAAAACGCACGCCGTCTATGAGTCTTTAATTGCCGGAAGTGAGATTTTACAAGACATATCTCTCGCACCCCGCCATACCCGGGAATTAAACAGGGAAGGAAGGTTAGCTAAGGATGTTGACACAGTTTCAAATATCACGACCCATCACATTTAGACCAATAGACATTTGTAACACCTGTTCCGACTGGCACCGCTTTCACTGCCAGACGTGTTAACATAATCATCACAGCATTTAGCGAACGTGTATATAAACAGAGCTCTTTGTTTTTTTCATAAGTCTTTGTTATATTTTGCGAGAGCATAGCTAACTTTCTTTTCTTTTTGTTTGGAATACTTTCGATTTTGTGAGAAATATGAGAATATTCACAATGTCTGAATCACGAATATTTGTTTGATTATTTTGACTGCCTCCGTGGCTCAGTGGGCTTAGTATGCGCCGGCTGTACACGAGGTTATGGGTTCGATCCCCACACAAGACAAAAATTTGTGTGATCGTCAAATAGTTGTTCTGAGTCTGGGTGTACTTTGTGTCCGTTAGTTGTATGTCTGTAAAGTCCCCCGCGATACAGGGCTTGTTAGCTAGTGCGGGAGTTGTCCTTTAAAAAAAATTGCAGCTGATATACTGCATATACTGCAAGAGAGGTTGGCTTGGACCTTGAAGACTGTGGTATGGTCCAAGGGTCCCACTCACGGCTCACATCAAACTTATTGGCATTGACAGTATTTCCTTCTTCCTACAGTCCCGGAACCTTTAAGCGGGGCGTGAAAAAGCATCTGATGAGGCCGTCAAGCTGAGCGCCATCATTGTAGCACTGTACGTGTTTGCAATGGTGATTCTCTTTCATTAGACTTTGCCTTTAGCTTAACATCAGGTGAGGTGAAGTCAAATTAACATGCCATAAATAAAATGAATAAAAAATAAAACTCATATAAAGATGCACGCGGTAGCCTAGTGGTATGGGTAATGGACCGCTGAGACGAGGTCTCGGGTTCGATCCCAGGTTTTACCATAGCACATACCACTGACTTGTCGATGCTTTTCGAAGTTATGTGTGTATTTATCACAGGTTTATAAGTGCCCGGTTAATGGCAATAGGCTCGCCACCTATTTACATTGGGACCTAAAAACATAAACTGGCGAAATGTGGGTGCTAGCACCTCTGCCTACCCCTTCGGGGATATAGGCGTGAGTTTATGTTTATTTTATAGTTATGTATAAAGATGCAACAAACAAACCTCACCCTTCAACCAATAACAAAAACAAAAATATTTTTAAGCAACATCATTACTCTATTTTAGGATCCTTGTGTGACGCTCCCCTTGTGTCCATAATTATAATTAATCTATAAATAAAAGGTGAAGCAGGAAGGGTAGGCAGTCGTTAATTATGCACGCAGTTAACAAACTCGTCCGCGGTATATTTCTGTTAAGTTTTTAATTAAATCACTCCACACCTGTCCGTTAGGCTGTAATACTTTCCTGCGCGTGCGCCGCTCGTTTGAATGTACTGCGGTCATGTTTCCGGAAGCGCTCGCTGTGCTCAGAAAAGTTGTGTTTACCGGAAGGATGGAAGAAAGTACAACTTCAACTTAAGAAAGGTATTCATAAATAACCTATTTGTGATTTCAGTGATTTCGGTGAAACGGATTTTTTTTTCTTCAAGTAAGTAAGTAGATAGAAGGATTAAAGGCTTTGTACCTAAGTAAGTACTTACCATAACATAACATAAACTCACGCCAATATCCCCGAAGGGGTAGGCAGGGAGCACCCACATTTTGCCTATTGCCATTAACCGGGCACTTATAAACCTGCGATAAATACACACGTAACTTCGAAAAGCATCGCAGTCATTGGTGTAAACCTGGGATCGAACCCGAGACCTCGTCTCAGCAGTCCATTACCCATACCACTAGGCTACCGCGGTCTTATTACAATGTTGCTATTTACAATGATTAAGAATTGTTGCTATATTCACCTGCGGATGCGAATGACTGGTAAATTGAAATATATGCGTTTCCCTGCGCACACGCAGACTGAAGGATATAATATGCAAATGTCAGATCTTGATAGCAACTGATTGGAATTTACTGTTGATTCCGTAAAGTAATTTATGAGTCTATTGCTTTTATAAGTAAATGGATGATATTATCATTCCGTGAGTATTCAGATTATGAATAGAACAGAATTAAACATTGCTAAGACGTTAGTATCTAATCATAAATTTATGTAGCGGTAGCCTAGTGGTATGGGTAATGGACTGTTGAGACGAGGTCTCGGGTTCGCTTCCAGGTTTTACCAAGGCTCACACTGATGACTTTTCGATGCTTTTCGAAGTTATGTGTGTATTTATCGCAGGTTTATAAGTGCCTGGTTAATGGCACTAAGCTCACCACCATATTGGGACCTAAACATAAACTGGCGAAATGCGGGTGCTAGCACCTCTGCCTACCCCTTCGGGGATATAAGCGTGAGTTTATATTATGTTATGTTTGTAAAATATCCAAAAACGAACCGTATTGACTATTGACCTTCTCGTTCACAAAGAACACTCTCAAACAGTGATCTCATAAATTAGGCTAATAGTAGACTAATTGTAAATTGGTTATCACAGTACCTACATACATACATACATATTATGCTCACGCTCGTAATCCCCGAAGGGGTAGGAAGAGGTGTATTAAACCCACATTTCGCCAATTATGATTTTCGGTCCCACGTGATAGGGGGCGAGCCTATTGCCGCCAATCACAGTACCTACCTATTACTTAACGTGTAGTTTCACCCTTCTCATATACCTATGTGTTTAGAAGGTAAATATTACAGATAAATTCAAAACTAGCCCGCATTTTAGCATAAATTATATGTACTTTACTACATGCAAACTACGTATAGTACATAAAATGTCCACCGCATATCCTACCGAAAAAGTCTATGAACGTTACTGCCTATTACTAGTAAAAATCTGGCATAGAAGGTAGGTAGAGAAGTCCAAATCCACAACCCTTATTGGAAAATCGAATGCGACGACTGCTTCAGAATATAGAACATTTCCCGGGTCTGCCGGGGTGCGAGAGATATGTCTTGTATAATCTCACCTCCGGCAATCAAGGACCCATGGACGGCGTGCGTTTTGATCGGTTCGAGTCCGACATAATCACCTCCACCGGTTTTGGTGGAGGTGGTATCCGTGGGGATTTTGCGCACGATAAAAAAAAAGAATATAGAACATTTCAGAACTATTACACACAACTCATCTCAAATCAATTTATTCACCAAACATTTTTAAAACAGTTCGTTATTAGAGTACATCAATGTATGTTGTACATGCGCTTGCGCCGACCGTGAACACTAATTTGTGAGCTGTTTGTTTACAATACCGTTCTGTTAGTTATTAATGAGTAAGAATTGGTCGAAGCCATTGCATTAGCATAGTTTTTTTGTATATGCTAACGCTTATAATCACCGACGGGTTTTTTAATAGATAGAGTGATTGAAGAGGAAGGTTTATATGTATATAACATCTTACTACAACCAACTGGTGCGGAGCAAAAGTGAAAAATGTTGCAAAAACTGGGTGACGCAGACGAAGTTGCGCGGGTCAGCTAGACCTATTTAAATAAAAACTCGTGCTTCCTACTCTTTTAATGCCCTTTAAGGACACTTTCTATAAATATAGGTACTTAGTTATTTATCTCTCCGGCAAATATAAAAATGTTAAAATTATGATATTAACAGAAGCATTGACCTCCTATCTTAACTCCGCCGGAAGAATCCCCTGATTAAACAGGATTGTTGATGATTTACATAACAATATTATAATGATATAATTTTTATCATAACACACGAGAATAGTACGCAGTTGACTATGTTTATCATAATGGTATTCCATACAGAACATATTTCAAAGAGTACAGGGAAAACATTACACTTTATAAAGGCGGTCACTATTCTCTGCTTACCATCAGGTGGTCATTTCACTATCCAAATATAGAATAAGAAGTTTTAGACAGAACTTCCTATTTGTTAACCGATTTCTAAAAAAGAGGGGGTTTTAAGGTTGAATGTTTATTTGTAATTATACGTATGCATTTATTGAATTCTTTACTCATTTCGATTAAGAGTTAAACAATATTTATAGTATACCTTGGAGCTCTTATCTTGAACCCGATTCGCCAGTAAACTATGAGTTTTCATTTTTTTTCTCAGTTCAAAAAGGGAAAGTTATAATAGGAAAACAAAAATTCTGAATGACCATTTTTCAAATTATTCAAGTCTATTACACGACACACAACTCTTGAAGTACTAAGCAGATGTGTTTAAGACCCATAACTAGACAGTTTTGTTCACTCACGTAAATTCGCAAGCAATTAGTCTCTACTAGGCCCCTTTTTATAGTCTCTGAGCTCGTACCAAACTTAATAGAAAACTATTTAAATTTTCTAAAAGCTTCTTCTTGACGGGGCTTGAACCCGCGACCGGCCTCTTATAGAGAGAATGATCTGACCACCTAAGCTACTAAATCACATCTAGAACATTCCAAATTCTTCTTTACATCTTAAGGGACATTGGAGATGGATTTGAGTTTGAAATTCGAATCGGGATTCGAATTCGAAATTCGAATCGGGATTCGAATTCGAAATTCGAATCGGGATTCGAATTCGAAATTCGAATCGGAATTCGAACGCAAGACCTCATCATAGCACTTGCTTACGCTACGGAATTGAGGAAGCCATTTTTATAAGCCATTCTGATAAACTCTAACGTAATATAAAACGGTACTAAGGTCATGTTGACCATAAATTTTCGAGGCCGGCTCGAGTTCCGTGCGTGTGCGCAACTCCGGTTCTGCTCAAACAGGCGAATGAAAGGACAGACCACCGTGAGAATTAGAATATTATTGCATGTAACTATTTAGATTAGAAAGTGTTAGAGGTAGTAAATGTAAATAAGTACAGTCAACAAAAGATATACGGCACCATATTTTGAAAAAGCGGTACCGTATCTCTTTTTTCGACTGTACGACTATTCAAAGTCTTACCTTCCTAAGAAGTAGGTAGTGTTTTTTTAAACCACTTAGATGGTAGACACGCACACTGCCCACCTGATAGGATATTGGCCTATGGACCTTGCAAAACCAGGAGCTCGTGCTGCCTACCAAAAGTGGTGTGCCATCCTTGCACTAACCTTATAATAAATTCAGAGCGTTTTACTGTAGGTACGATATCTCTCAGAAGACCTAAATTAGATA
Source organism: Pelosia muscerda (assembly GCA_963691645.1). NCBI lineage: Eukaryota > Metazoa > Arthropoda > Insecta > Lepidoptera > Erebidae > Pelosia > Pelosia muscerda. Next base: position 18,428,995 of record OY829102.1, on the reverse strand, counting down.
CTATTCAACACTTTTTTTATAATTTACGAAAACATTTTGAACTGGACTGTAACTCAAAACATTGTATACAGATAAAACAAGTCAAATTAGAAATAACCAAAACTCCCAAAATTTGGTAAATACAAAAAATTTAAAAAATTAATTATATTTTACATTTTACATTTTCCAAGTTTTTTGTGTCGGAGGCATTTTTAATTTTTAATGTAATTATTTTTTTGTATACTTTTTAAATTGATCTCCTGGTCCCACCCTTTCATTCGATACCCATAATGATGCACTAGTGAAATATAAATCGGTAATTCACATTTTGTAGTGTCAGCCATCTTGAACTGATTGTCACGAAACTTAGCTACACACACACACACACACACACACACACACACAGACACGTTTAGGTACATCAGGGGTTAAAAATGGTTCACAGAAAACATTATATTCTTAAGCTCTTACAATCCTTAGCGAAGTGAAAACGTGTACTGATTGTTTCGATTTCAATTTAGTCCAACATTCATTACTGCCATAAGCCCCTGTTAACTTTGAATCATGATAGACATAGCAATTTTCGTGTTTGGTGCGACTACCAAAAATAGACAACACGTTCGAAATCGGCCACCTTACAAGGACATAGCACAAGGGCCGGTGCTTACCAACACTAGCCTACTTTAACTTTTATGATTTTCATTGGTTTGTATGATTTAACTTCATATACAACACCATACATACGTACAACAACATAAAACGCGGTACCCTAGTGGCATGGGTAATGGACTGCTGAGACGAGGTAGGTAGGTCAGATATAATATGTATTTATTAGGTTTTACCATGCCACACACCAATGACTTCTCGATGCTTTCGAAGTTATGTGTGTATTTATCGCAGATTTATAAGTGCTCGGTTAATGGCAATATGCTCGCCACTATTACATTGGGACCTAAACATAAACTGGCGACATGTGGGTGCTAGCACCCCTGCCTAACCCTAACACCTATTGGTGGCGAGTCTATTGCCATTAACTGGGCACTTATAAACCGGCAATAAATACACACATAACTTCGAAAAGCATCGAAAAGTCATTGATGTGTGCCACGGTAAAACCTAATAAATTCTAATAAATACATATTATATCTGAAATCATTGACAAAAATAAAGCTGTGTTTACATTGAGAGCACGAGTGAGACGTGTGGGCGCATCGACTCAGCGATGACATTCTAAGAACTTGTGATGTACAATACTGTGATTCAGATGTACTGTCATGTTTATATTAGACATAGCAATATGTTAAGGCTTTAACAACTGAACTTAACCTAGGTTTTCTAAACAGAAACTACGTATTATGCAAAGATGCTAATAATAGTATATGCAATATAATATTATTAGCATCTTTGCAGTTTGACGGAGGAAGGACATGACGGTATCTTCCGTCCTAATTGAGCAGTCCGACTGGGGAAATACCTTCGCCCTACATAATACCGCGGTTAATAATCTTTACGGCGGTGAATAGGGTAGCTAGAGCTCGCTGGAGAGGTTTTGTGTTGTCTTCTGCACTGACAGCACAGAGACTCTGTTAACCCACTCCACTCCCCCTTCCCTTTCCCCCCGCTTCTCTATATGGTCGACAACACGAATGTAACGCCCCTGATGTTGCAAACGTTCATAGGCTTCGGAAACCACTTTACATTAGGTAGGCCGCGTGCTTGTCTGCCACCTAAGTAGTATAAAAAAGCATCGGATGAGGCCGTCAAGCTGAGCGCCACCATTGTAGCACTGAACGTGTTTGCAATGGTGACCCTCTTACATGAGACTTTGCCTTCAGCTTAACATCAGGCGAGGTGAAGTCAAATTGCAGTGCCAAAAAAAAAGTTTAGTTTCTGTAGAATTTCGAAACGAATATATTCAGAATTAGATATATTTTGAGTAGCCATTGGACGATGCCGGTCGGATAATAGTATGGTAATAGTTTTGAATATCCTGTATCCTGTAACGGCTGTATGTGTGAGTTTGGCGACATCGGTTCCGCTACTGAAACTGTCGTGTCGCATTTCTACTATTTTTTTCTGTTCTGTGTTTAGTGCTAAGAAAATCTCTAATTGAATCGAGCATTATATTATTGTGAACAGGAGACTTATTTTCCGATCCAAATAAAGCTAGTTCACCGTAGTTGGTGCGTGCAGGGGCGGTGACGTCACACAGGCTTAATGGCGTGCCCACGCGCACGCGACCATATGGTCGCCGCCTTAATTGTCGCTTGTCGCACTTCGATTTTTACCCACAGAAGTGGAGGGGGACCTTAGAACTATGCATTATAGAGCTACAGATTTATGATCAACTATAGATAATTTTTCCCTAACCTAAATACTTTCAAATGGTTGATTATGTTATTCGACCTCAATTTAATAAACCACAGATTAAATACGATATTCCATAATTAAATTTTGATATTATTATTTCGATATCCTTAATAACTTTCATAATTTAATACGATAATGGGCAAAATTGTTAAAAATAACTTGTGTCTATGGCACAGGATACCTAACGTTTCATTTAGATGCGTAATACTGTTCGTACTTTTTTTTATATCCATTATATGTCAATTTTACTTCACCTCGTCTGAACTGATGGTAACGACCAGACCAGTGCAAATAGCCATATTCATGCATACAAATCTTTGCACTGAGCGGGGTGACAACCCGCGCCTCCTGCGTAGCCGTCGCGTTCACTACCGCCACTCCACAGTTGAAATTATTCAACGAGCTAGTGTTTCAACAATAATAAATTACTTTTCTTTTAAAAAAGTACATTTAAAATGTTAACAGGAAAATTCACAAGCGAATAAATGATTCATAAAACATAATAAACCATCAAAAATCCCTCGCGTGACGAAATAGGTACAATCGCTGAATAGGTTTGAAAAAAGGTGATTCACTTTCACAATACTTTGATAACAAGTCGTAAATTTGTATTTGCGATAAATATTTATTTATACTGTGAACTATCTCTGCATAAACAATTAAATAGAAATAGCCTGAAGAGAAATTACATTATTGACATGCACCTTTATTACTGATGAAAAATGTCAAGACTATCGATTATGTATAGAGCGTTTTCATGCGGCTCGAATAAGTAGTAATAATAGTCCTATATATATTTAACTTGATTGTATAGTAAATAGATCATTTTTCTGAATAAAAAGTTGTATGGCCTATGGTTCTCGAATGAAAAACCGACCCAAGTAAGTTTATGAATGTATGTTGGCACCGACTTCAAAAATTAATCCGTTCGTAATCTCTTCCGTTACACAAAGGATTACATATTGGACTTTACACAACACATACTTCCCGATAAACTGTATTAGCATAACATTAACAATTAAATCCAGCGATCTATTTGAAATTGTAAGTTCAATAGCACGATAACATTATCTGTTTGTGTGTTCACTTGCTCTAGTTACTATATACTAATGTATTCAAATGGAAAACAAAAAACAAGTTGAAGTGTGATGTAGTCGGTGCACGCGTGTCTTTGCTGTGCGTATTTACGCAACAAGGATAAATTTCGACAATATAAACCTTTTTGTAAGAATAAGGCTTAGTTGCACGAACTATCTGTCATGGTCATCGTCAAAGTCACGGTCACCGTCAAATTTAACAGTTTGATAGTAATGGTTTGGTTAACTCTATGGTTAGTACACAGAACAGAAAAACTAGTAGAAGTGCGACGCCATAGCTGCAGTAGCGGAACCGATGTCGCCAAACTCACACACATAACCGTTAATAATACCGTGCTCTACAAGTAAATAATTGTTTTTTTTTGCCTACCCTTTCCGGGAAATAGGCGTGAGTTTATGTTATGTTATAATACATTAAAATATTAAATAATTTAAATAAAAAACATGGTTATTCGTTTCACAAATACCTTTCAAATTTAGAATTTCGACTTGTTTGCGCTGCCGTAGTGAAAAAAGTATTTATGGCATTTCATACTTTGAATTGAAAAAGCTTGAATATTTACGAAAAAGTTTAGAAGTATTCTTATCAAAAACGTTCATATTATCGAATTTATCCTTCGTAGCATAAATACGCCAACCAATGACACGCGTGCACCGACTACATGCCGCTTCCACTTATTTTTGTTTTCCATGATTTTGCAGCTCTGTTTTTGACAGAATTTGACGTTTGAGCGTGGCTGGTTATAGTTACAACCAAGGCTATGACGTTTTATACCTGACCGGTACTTTGACCAGCTTTGTCACGGTCAAAGTAAGATCGTGCAACTAAGGCTTAGTGTAAACTTTTTCGTAAATATTCAAGCTTGTTCGATTTAAAATATGAAGCGCTAAAACACTTTTTTATATAGAGCAAAGTAATAGCTATTTTGAACAGTTAAAAAATTTTCCTACTCTCTGTGATATTGTCTGCATATTTTTACGTTAGTATTTCAACAATAATAAATTACATTTTGAAAAATAAGTACATTTTCTTCTTCACACGAAAAGTTCTTACGACATTCTTAGGATGAGATGGGATGGTGTTATTATAAAATAATACCACCCTTTCTCACCCCCCGCCAAACGAAGTAAGATACTAAGAAATACTAGCAACCCGGGGACCCAAGCCAACCTCACCTGCCCGTGGTGCCCTCTGCCGGCCAACGAACGAGGCTCTGGCTACCCGCCAACCCGCACTGGACCAGCGTGGCGGGTATACGGTCCGAAAACCCCCCAAGATGTTGGTGTGCACTAAACGGCCCCAAGTGCCCGGGGGCTCCAGTCGCAACACTGACGCGCCTGACGGGCGTCAGTCGAGCGCTGGGGCCAGGGGTGCTAAGAATCACCGGGCGGGATCCGTCCGTCAGACGACCAAAGCATGCACAACGGACAACCGATGCAAACGTAGGTTGTCACTGGTGACACACAACATCTGCACAATGAGGACAGACGAGAAGCTAACAGAGCTGGAAGAAGAATTGAGCAGGTTGCGCTGGGACATCGTTGGGTTATGCGAAGTCCGAAGAGAGGGAGAGGACACAATAACCCTGAAGTCTGGCAACCTGCTCTACTACCGGGAGGGTGACGAGAAGTCGCAAGGTGGTGTCGGGTTCATCGTCCATAGGTCCCTCATAAACAACATCATATCCATCACGAGTGTGTCGAACAGGGTCGCGTACCTGGTACTCAGAGTGTCCAAGAGATACTTGCTGAAGGTCATACAGGTTTACGCACCGACCTCGACACGACCAGATGATGAAGTGGAGGCTATGTATGAGGACATTAGTAGAGCCATACATGCCTCTAAATCACACTTCACTATTGTTATGGGGGACTTCAACGCAAAACTGGGTACGAGAGGTGATAACGAGTTGAGAGTGGGGCAATATGGGTATGGGAGGCGTAACCGAAGGGGTTGGAGGCTGGCCGACTTTCTTGAGAAAGAGCGACTCTTTATGATGAACTCTTTCTTCAAGAAGCCGCCCCACAGGAAATGGACCTGGATGGGCCCCGGTGGTTGTACCAAAAATGAGATCGACTTCATCATGACGACACATAGACGGATATTCAATTGATGTCTCAGTGATCCATGGGGTGAAAACCGGAAGTGATCACCGAATGGTTAGAGGCACATTGAATATTAATGTTAAGCTGGAGAGATCCCGTCTGATGAGGTCTACGCTCCGACCTAGAGCTTCCCATATACAGTACCCCGAGAGCTTTGAACTCGAACTTTCGAATCGCTTCTCTTGCCTAGAAGAATGCAGTACAGTGGACGAGATAAATAACAGGTTGGTTGAAGCTGTCCATTCAGTGGGTTCCAAATTCCTCAGGCCCCGTCGAAGAGATAGACCACAGAAGCTCACCGATCACACCCTCAAACTCATGGCCGAACGACGCTCTATGAGGCTGCAGTCTACCAATGACGCTGAAGCACATCGGCAGCTCAATAGACGTATCCAGCAGTCTTTGCGACACGACATCCGTGCCTTTAATACTCAATGTATTAAAGAAACGATTGAGCGAAATAAAGGCTCCAAAGTGTTCGCACGAGACTTGTCTATTGGGCAGAGCCAGTTGACAAAGCTGAAGAGGAAGGACGGCAGTGTCGCGTCGACTAAGGCAGATGTTTTGGGGGAGATCGAGGGGTTTTATGGACAGCTTTATACCTCAGTCACTAAGCCTGCTACTGACACGGTTAAAGATCCAAGAGCCAAGCTAACCCGACACTACACCGAGGATATCCCGGACATCAGCCTGTACGAGATTGGGGTGGCCCTCAAGCAGCTTAAAAATAACAAGGCACCAGGAGAAGACGGAATCACTTCGGAACTTCTGAAAGCGGGTGGAACACCGATACTTAAAGTCCTTCAGAAGCTCTTCAACTCCGTCTTATTCGAAGGTACTACGCCGGAAGCATGGAACAGAAGCGTGGTGGTCTTGTTCTTCAAGAAAGGTGACAAAGCCTCTCTTAAGAACTACAGACCCATCTCGCTTCTGAGCCATGTTTATAAGCTGTTTTCGAGGGTTATCACGAATCGTCTCGAACGCAGGTTTGATGACTTCCAGCCGCCCGAACAAGCCGGTTTCCGAAAAGGTTATAGTACCGTAGACCACATTCATACGCTGCGGCAAGTCATACAGAAGACTCAGGAGTATAACTTGCCACTATGTTTAGCGTTTGTGGACTACGAGAAAGCCTTTGATTCGATCGAGACATGGGCAGTGCTACAATCTCTCCAGCGGTGTCATATAGACTACCGATACATCGAAGTGCTGAAGTGTTTGTATAAAAACGCCACCATGTCAGTCCGAGTACAAGAACAGAGCACAGCGGCGATACTGTTGCAGAGGGGAGTGAGACAAGGAGATGTAATATCTCCGAAGCTCTTCACCAATGCAATGGAGGATGCCTTTAAGCTACTGGAATGGAAAGGTCTTGGCATTAATGTTAATGGCGAACACATCACTCACCTTCGTTTTGCCGACGATATCGTGCTCATGGCAGAATCGCTGGAGGATCTAAACACAATGCTCGACGACCTCAACCGAGTCTCTCAACAGGTGGGCCTCAAGATGAATATGGACAAGACCCAGGTTATGGCGAATGCCCATATTCTAAGGCCCTCCCCAGTGTCAGTTGAAGGCTCGACCCTCGAAGTTGTAGACAAGTACGTCTACCTTGGACAGATGGTCCGATTAGACGGATCAAACTTCGAGGCGGAGGTCAATCGTCGAATCCAACTCGGCTGGGCAGCGTTCGGGAAGTTACACAGCGTCTTCTCGTCCAAAATACCTCAGTGCTTAAAGACAAAAGTCTTTAATCAGTGCGTGTTGCCAGTGATGACCTATGGCGCCGAGACGTGGACCCTCACTATGGGCCTCATAAGAAAGCTCAAGGTCGCACAGCGAGCTATGGAAAGGGCTATGCTCGGAATCTCTCTGCTAGATCGAATCAGAAATGAGGAGATCCGCAGACGAACGAAAGTGGTCGACATAGCCTACAGGGTTAGCAAGCTGAAGTGGCAGTGGGCGGGGCACGTAGCAAGAAGAACAGATGGCCGTTGGAGCCAAAAGGTTCTTGAATGGAGACCGCGTACCGGTAGACGAAGCGTGGGACGGCCTCCTGCGAGATGGGCGGACGACATAGTCAAAGTCGCGGGTACCCATTGGATGCAGACCGCCTCCAACCGGTCGGATTGGAGGTCGATGGGGGAGGCCTATGTTCAGCAGTGGACGTCTTGTGGCTGAAATGGACTAGCAAATAAGTTTCCCTTACTAATACATAACTTATTCACAAACATTAAAGCCTACTGATTTCGTTTAAATAACAATTACGTTGGAGTTTTGTGTCGTTTCCGGCGAATGGCGTCGCATCCGGCGCGGTTTGCGCACGCGCATACAAAGGCTGCACTTGACGGCGCGGGCGCCACATCTGGACGGTCGTAATTGTTTTAATGTTAGAAATCGTACAATGGGGCGACAGTTATGGACAAAATTATTATAATTCAATTCTGACCTCTTTAATAGTATATTAATATATTTTTTTTTATAATAGAATCAAAGAATCAAAGAATCAATTTCATTTATTCAGTTTAGGCACATAAAGAGCACTTATGAATGTCAAAGTTTTACAATAATTATGTACCTACATTTGTCAAAAATATTATAATTCATAATAAATTAGGATACTTAGTAAATAAATCATTAGAAAATGATTCTTTCGCTGGTTCAGTAGTTAAATCTCCTGAGAAGAGACCAGCAAGAAACTCAGGTAGATTATCGTTATTCTTTTTAATATTTAGTTGTTTATTTATACCTAATAACTGGGTGCAAGAGCAAGAGATTATTATGACCACGCATTTTTATCATCAAGATATTCGTCTACTTTATAATAGCTTTTTTTAATTAAAAATCTTTTCAATTCTATTTTAAACTTATCAAGTGGCAGGTCAGCCAAATCCTGAGGAATTTTATTATAAATTTTTATACATTTGCCCACAAACGAATTACTGACTTTATGAAGCCTTAGTTTTGGTATCGCCAGTTTATTTTTATTTCGCGTATTCAAGTTGTGAAAGTCTGATTTTTTTTGGAAGAGGTCGAGGTTCTTCCTTACATATAAGGCGTTGTCGTAAATGTATTGTGAGGCAATTGTTAAAATATTAATTTCTTTAAACAGTTCTTTCAGCGAGTCACGGGGTCCGAGGCAATAGATTGCTCGTATAGCTCGTTTCTGTAATATAAATATAGTTGCAATATCGGCAGCTGAGCCCCACAGCAGCAGACCATATGACATAACGCTATGAAAGTAACTGAAATAAACTAATCGTGCCGTTTTCTCGTCAGTTAGTGACCTTATCTTTCTAACCGCATAGGCAGCTGAGCTAAGTCTTCCTGCTAAGGCTGTGATATGAGAACCCCATTGTAGTTTATTATCTAGTGTGATGCCAAGAAAAACTGTGGTATTGACTATTTCCACAGTTTCATTATTCATTATAATGTTTGAGTCTATATGTCTTACATTTGGCATCGTAAATTTTACACATTTTGTTTTTTTGGCATTAAGTAGCAGGTTATTACTCGTGAACCAATGCAATATTACAGAAAGGGTATTATTCACATCGTCAAGTATTACTTTTTGTCTGTCAGTTTTAAAAATTAATGAAGTGTCATCAGCAAATAATACTATTTCACAAAGATTTTCAATGAAGTATGGAAGGTCGTTTACATATATCAGGAACAAAAGGGGTCCTAATATCGAGCCTTGGGGTACTCCCATGACTAGCGGGGCGCCAGAAGAATCGGTGCCATTAACGTTTACTTTTTGTACTCTGCCAGTGAGGTAAGACCTAAGTAAGCTAAGTGAGCTATTCGAGACACCATAATAATCTAACTTTAATATCCGCCTATATCCCCGAAAGGGTAGGCAGAGGCTCTAGCACCCACATTTCGCCAGTTTTATATTTAGGTCCCAATGTAATAGGTGGCGAGCCTATTGCCATTAACCGGGCACTTATAAACCTGCGATAATGATATTTATAATTAAATGTTCGGTGAAATAGTACAAGTCGCGGTTACCCATTGGATACAGACCGCCTCCAACCGATCGGACTGGAGGTCGATGGGGGATTCCTATGTTCAGCTGTGGACGTCCAGTGGGTGAAATGATGATGATTATGTTCGGTAACTCATAACATGATTTGTAAATTTAGTAATTTAAAGTTTGACATTCATATGTGCTCTTTATGTGCCTAAATATGCAAGAATCAAAGAATTCACAGTTTATACAGTAAACGAAATTGATTCTTTGATTCTTGCATATAAATATTTGTACAATATGAATTGAATTCGCAACCTCAGCAATCTCAATCGAACGCTTTACCGCTACGCCATAGAGGTTATATGAATAAGTATTGCCAATTACATTCTACAATTCTACTTACTTTACAGTTATTTGTGCAATAAAAATCACTGATTGCACATAAATAAAAAATACAATAAACATAAATTAAAACGTAATTCTTATTCAATCTCAATAAATATGGCTACCCTATTTAAATATTTATTATTTTCACAGATGGTCACACTGTTACGTACTCGCCGTTCATTGAACGCCCGTTTACGATACTTTGAGACATATACGGACTAACTTTCCTGTGATTGTATCCTGTATTCGCGACGAGAAGTTGCACAGCCCCTCTTCTTCTACTTTTCTTAAAATGACTTCTGTAGCAGAATAGCCGCAATTTTGCCAGTCTCTAGTTAAATGTAAACGTCTTATAAAATTAATGGCGAGACGCCAATGTCAAGTTTCAACGTTTAAAAAACTATACCAGAGCCACGTTAGCCCCGCCAGTAAATTTGTTTCCGTGTGTCCGCCTCCCACGAGATCAGGTAGTCGATCAGGACGTGTGGTTGGATTTTAGGGGGCCACAGCCCCTCTATTCAAGTGGCACTTATAAACATAGTGTTTAAAAGTGCCCGGTTAATGGCAATAGGCTCGCCACCTATTACATTGGGACCTAAACATAAAGTGGCGAAATGTGGGTGCTAGCACCTCTGCCTACCCCTACGGGGATATAGGCGTGAGTTTATGTTATGGAGATACTACATTACGGATATTTTAGTCATGCTAGAACACCTCATTCATTCATTATTGACATTTAAAAAGCGATAAATCTCGTATCTGTACAATTTGTTTCCTTATTCATAATCATAAGTTTTATTAATAATTCATGTTAATGGAGTTAAGTCATGCCATGCCACCTGCCTCACCTTGAGTCAGCGCCATTGACATGCTATGACATAACACTTCGTGTTTCGAGATAAATACACAACTTGCTAATCTTTATTTCAAGTAATAATAGAGACTCGCTACTCCCCTTCAACCTTTCCCTATCCCGTCTCTTCTCTATATAGTCGGCAGTACGAATGTAATGCTCCTGGTGTTGCAAGCGTCTATAGACCACGGTAATCACTTTCCATCAGGTGTGCCGCGTGCCTGTCTGCCACCTAACTGGTATGAAAAAAAATTGAGACCATTTTTTTAAAAGTAGGTCAAAAAACAAAACAATTCAAAAAATGATTACATTTTTATTTTTATTTTTTTATTTTAATTCCTACTATATTTAACACTTAATTAATTAATGATGACGGACTGACTCTATCAAATGGCGAATTCAATTTTGTATAAATTAGATTCGTCATTTGGTTTCAATGAGTCACCCTGTTACAACTGTGACTCCTAAACGCCAAGATCAGCAGTGACCCATGAAAACGTATAGCATGATACGGTAATAGTAGTTACACACTTTACAATATGCTGGCGCAATATTAGTTTTGCACAAGTATTTGCAATGTGTGCTGGAAGATATTTGTGCAAATTTCTTTGAAATGTAATTGTGAAGGAGGCATCTAGAGAAAATTATGCTAAATTGTCTATGATTTTCAATAAAACCGTATGCATTGGACAATTTAGTCCACACAATTTCCAAGCGACTATAATATGGGGTTCCTCAAGAAGGGCATTTAAAGGTTTCTTCATGGCCGGCAGCGCCTCTGGTAATCCAAACGTCCATAGACCACGGTGACCACTTTCCATCAGGTGGGCCGTGTGCTTGTCTGCCACCTAAGTGGTAAAAAAAACAGAAAACCGAAAATTTCCTTATTTAGTTTCACTATAATACTTACAAAACTTGCCTTTTATTTTAGGGTAAGGCAAAGATAGGTACACATTATAGTCCTTTCCAATGCGACAGTAAATTAATATGAATATGTATCATATTTCTCTCGTTCATTATTTAAATCATTTCTCCATTTTTGTCGATGGCGACGTTTTCACAATCAAACAGGTAATTATTTTATATTTGAACTTTGCTATATACTCGATTACGATACCATACCACGTAGTGAAAGTGAAAAACCGAAATCAGAGCACTATTTCGCCATATTTTAATCGGTATTGATTATATTCATGTGTTATGTGTAGTGAGAGGCGGCTACACAACTGACATTTAAACATTAATACCTTTTATATATTAATAGTTACTGTCAAGCACTTATTTGAGTAAAAGGTATTACACAAACACTCTAAACCTGGGTTGCACGATCTTACTTTAACATTAACAGTGCAGTTGAAGTACCGGTCAGGTATAAAACAGGTTGCACCATTTGATAATTGTTAAAATGACGTAATATAACTTAACGCTAACTGTAAACGGCCACGCTCAAACGTCAAATTATATCAAAAAAATAACTTTAACCTACTAAATACTCTAGTGCAACCAATTTCGCCAAACCATTAGAATCAATGTTACTGTTACTGTGTAATTTGACGGAAACGTTAACTTTAACAGGTAGGTGATGCAACTAAGCCTAAGTCCTATAGAGACTTACTAGGTGTGACGCCATACTTCTTTATTGTTAAATAATTCACTATTAACGGATAACTATATGAAAAAAAAATCATAAATGTGAACGGACTTACTTTTTTATACCACTTAGTTGCCAAACAAGCACACGGCCCACCTAATGGCAAGTGGTCACCGTAGCTTATGGACGTTTGCAACTCGAGGTGAGTCACATTCGTGCTGCCGACCATATAGAGAAAAGAGGGGAAAGGAAAGGGGGAGGGGAGAAGGTAAAGAGAGTCTCTGTGCTGTCGGCGCAGAAGACAAAGAAGGGTATCTCGGTCTTCTTACCGACAACACAAAACCTCTCCAATGAGCTCTGGCTCTCTCTTACTTCTTTTGTATATACACAAGTGGCAGACGAACACGCGGTGGACCTAGTGGAATATGGTCACCAAGGCCTTTGGACGTTTGCAACACCAGGAGCGTGATACTCGTGCTATCAACCTTTGAGGAGGGGGAAGGGGGAGGATGAAGGTTAAGAGAGTGCAGAAGAAAAAGCAGTGTTTCTCACTCTCTCCACTGACAACACAAAAACCTCTCCAACGAGCTTTGGCTACCCTACTAGCCGCTGTAATTGAATGTCTAAATAATAATCTCCAAGATATCTATATAATACATATAAACAAGATATAATAAGAATCTCCGTGGCGTAGCGGTAGTGAACGCGACTGCTACGCAGGAGGTGCGGGTTCGATTCCCGCTCAGTCCAAATATTTGTGTGCTTGAATATGAATATCTGCATTGGTCTGGGTGCTCCTATGTATAATATGTATGTATTTACAAAAAAAAATGTATCTATGTATGTTTATCCGCATTCTAGAACCCGTAACACAAGCTAGTTAAACTATGCTTACCACGGGTCTAGGTGACGTTGTGTAGATTGTCCTAGAATATTTATAGAATATTTATTTATTTATTTATTAAGATTATTTGGATGCTAAACAAGTCTGGAAATAAGCAGTTCACTCAACTTGCTACTCAATCAAATATTGCATTTAACCTAAATGTTTGTATATGTATAGACCAAAAAAAAAGAAAGCCCAATGAGTTTCTCACCGGAGTCTACTGAGGACGGGGCCGCGTTTCGAACCGCGGTGGTCGATTTCCTAAACCATCCTATAACATAATTACTAATTTTGACGTACGAATTAAGTGCCCGGTTAATGGCAATAGGCTCGCCACCTATTACATTAGGACCTAAACATAAACTGGCGAAATGTGGGTGCTAGCACCTCTGCCTACCCCTCCGAGGATATAGGCGTGAGTTTATGTTATGTTATGTTAATTTTGACGTTCTGCAAGTGCCGTTTTATGATCTATATAGAATAAATGACTTTTGAATTTCGAATTTTTTGCATTCCTCGCATTATCCTCGCTAGATCGCCTTGTATCGAAAGCGCGCACTGGCTGCGTCTGCGCCGGTACTGTGTCAAGGTGAGCGAAACATTTACTCAGAATTCATTTCAGACTCATCAGCACATGAGGAGAAAAATATTGTTTTGATTTCAACATTGACCCCAATCGGTAACGTCATTCGGAGTAAATTACCGTGCATGTGTCATTTTTAATATGAAAAATATTGTTATTATTGAATATAAAATATGACTATATATTTAACTGTAATGCAAAAATGTCTTAATAAATCTACAGTCAGTTTTAAGTGCCTGCTTAATAAGTTCGTTTGTGAAAATATCTACTGAGGCAATCGTTATTGGGACTCCTTTGTCCGCACCTAGCCTCCCTTTTTGAGCCATTGTAGGTGCAGAAATGCAAAAGCTTACTGGGGACTTCACAGGCTTCGCGGAGCGACCTAACTGTGCCGAGGATTTGTGATCGTTGGGGGACTACTGCCTCGCATTCCAGTATTACGTGGGCGGCCGTTTCCTCGGCAACCAAGCAATCCCTGCAGAGGGGGCTGGGGCAATTTCAACACAAATAAATACTAAGGTATCATTAGGACATACTACACGGATTGTTAAACTTTTTAAGGATAATTTTAAAAGTATATACTCGTACAGGTATGGCGTGGTGGCAATTTCAACGATTTCAATGGGTCATAGCTTCCCGTTCAGTGCATAAATACTTATATTGTATTCTTGAATATGTCATAGTATATTTAAAAGAACACAAATAATAGACTACTTTTTCAACAACACATAATGTGCCTTTATTTATATACTAGTGTTTATTTAATATTACGGTATATTTTTTTCCAAAATTTTGCTGCAACAGTTTTAAGAATACATTTTCGGCAAATTTTGCCACTCTTTGCATTGAAATTGATGTTTGGGATTGCTGGAAGAGAACTCAACTTTGAGTTAAGCTCGCCTTAATATACAGGTATATGCAATAAATAATTGATTAAAAAAGCTGTACTGTACTGTTTTCGTCACTATACAACAAAAACAATTATTGCGACCTGCATTAGACAAAATTAACTGACCACCCAAGCAAACCCACAATAAAACTTTCCAAGGACAGTTATGACGACTATAATTGTTCACAATGACCAAGTTCAAAGCAGTGGACATATTAATTTCACTAACAAGCGACCAATTAGCAGCAAAGTGACAATTTACACCCGGACACGCGCCGTGTCTACTGTTTATGCCAAAATACAGCACGCGATGTGACATACATATATTTTTTGTAAGGATAGTTCAGTAATATAAAAATAATAGAGATTTAATCCTTAGAATTGACCGTATCGATTGATTCCATAGACGTGCAAGAAGTGCAGCAAGCGACTTCTTGAAAATATTGTTTCTTTTTAAACGACTACAATATGGGCATTAGGTTTCTACAGGGCAGGCAGCACGAATGTAACGCCCCTAGTGTTGCAAACGTCCATTGACCACAGTGACCAGTTTCCATTAAGTAGGCCGTGTGTTTGTCTGTCACCTAAGTGGTATAAAAAAATGGAATATTTGATAAATTTTGATATCTCCAGTAATTAGAGAACTTACCCTCGGGGACTCCACGACAAGTGGTAATTCGTTAGTCGTCATTTTGTAGAATGGAATAGAATGCAATGTTCAATGTACATTGGATTGACATGTAATGTAAATTTTTTAAAGCATTCAATAAGTTAACTGTTTCAAATCTATTTAGATCGTAAAAGTGAATGCTCCGATGGAACTCAAACCGCGGTCTTAACAGTGGAATGGCTCTAACCTGGAGCTTCCTATTCGCTTTACCTACCTATCCTACCATCGCCATTGCACCAAGATGCCGAAGACATGCCTCTGTGGCTAGAGAAACATATCATAAAACATCACACTAAACCGTAGATAAAACTTCAATGTAAAACTGTATACAGGTATTAGGTATGTTTAGGTTTATATTCCTATATTTCCTTGTATCTGAATCTACCAAGATTATACCAATTATACGCACATAACGCGCTGTACAGAAATAACCATAGTTCATATCGATCTTACGTCATTCTAACATTCTAACATCCTGAGCAAGGAAAATAAAGATACCTTTAAAACAAAGATACCTATGTATGAACGGCAACCTTATCGGACATTACCATAAGGAGCAGTGGACATCTTAATGGACAGGAATAAACATGGATTAGCAGGGTTACCAACTGAAAATTCACACAGATAGATTTATCCTCATCAAGTAAACGTATTTTTAATGACTGCATCTGAGACCAAAGTGAACTTGGAGCTCAGGGTCCGTCTTCCTGATTTTCCTGCTCCACTTCTCACGATTTTGGGTGTCCACGGTAGTTAGACCATATCCGGCCAGCACTTCATTAAGGTATAGATACAAAAAGTCACATAACAATATATAAAGGTATCAAAATGCCAGTTATGTGTTTTTGTACTTTGTCTACTTCAGACAGGACATCTTCCAATATCATCCATCTTTTCAGTCACTCCTTTCCTTATAATTTCCTAATTCACGTAATTCAACTTTTCTTGAGCCTTTACTCTATAGGTACTGCAACATTACTTCCTCTTCATAATGAAATGACCATGGCATTAAGTCCGCCTTTGTACATTTGTTTTGTATTTGTGCAAAAAGTTTAAATAAAGAAATAAATAAAAATAGAAAATGTACATATACTCACTTTTATATATACAGTGCACTGCTTAAAGGCACTCGTGATTACAAAATAAAATGCAGACTTGTTCACACGATAAATGTTCCAGAGAATATCGATCGCTAGCATGCACTATCTATTGTTTAAAGATTCACTCCGAACCGAAGAGCTAGAACTTATTTTATTTAAACCGCAGGCACCATTATAGCCGAGGATATCATTTGATGATTGCAGCTAAGCCTGCGTATCGTAAGAAAATAAAATAAACAAAGGGAGAATGATTTCATTGCCGTAGATTCTCAACGAGTCTACTACAAGTCAAACTTAAACATAATAATACCGTGCATTAAGTACTTGTAAATAATTGATTTGATTGGTTTTCCTTATAGGTATAGGTACTACCTTTAATGACATATTAGCTCAAACCATACGTACTACAAAACGAAAATACACTACCATTTTAAGGTAGTAGTGGTACTATATACCATCGGGCCATAGCCCATCACCTTTTTTAACCGTTCAAAATAGTGAATAATTTCCTATAGATAAAAAGTATTTCTGGCGTTTCATACTTTGAGTCGAACAAGCTTGAATATTTACGAAAAAGTTTAGACATAATATTACAAAAATGTGCATATTGTCGAATTTATCATTCGTTGTGTAAATACATCAAAGACACGCGTGCACTGATTACATCACATTTCCACTTGTTTTTTGTTTTCCATTGAGTCCACAGTATATTTATATAGGAAGGAGGATTACGCGAAGGGGGATCATGTAGCTACAAGTTTAAATACTACTTTTACTACTAAATTAATTTAGGCTATTTTTAAACTACCCACTGTAGGAAAACATAGCATGATTCTTAAGGACACCCAGTGGGATCTTAGTAATAAGTTTCGTTAGTTACCTTTCAAACTCTAGAGCCCTTTTTAAAAGTCTTTTAAATTTCTATAAGTATGAACAAACAGACAAAATCAACGAACAATCTTCGATATTTATCGGCTCAAGCAGCGTGTAGTCTGTCAGTCAGCTAATGTTAGATTTCTAATAAACAGATACATCTCAAAAGAAATGTTCGACATTTTTAAATCGTATTACAGTACAGCATATGGTACAATAGTTGGCACAATGTAAACGTAGACGCTGATGTCGTCGGTCCGCGGGCGCCATATTAGTAATGAGGTCACGGATACTGCGCCCGCGCAGACGCCTGCGATGAAAGACGTACACCGTGGATCTTCTTTAGAAATAGTTTTCGATGTGTTTGACAGATGATTAGTTATTTTTCAATCTTTCACTTGTTTGTTTTTTTATAGAGTTTGTTTATAGTTTATGGTGTGGGTTATTTTTAATTTTATAGAAATAACTTCTTGAACGTGCAGGTCAGTGCATGGAGTGTTACAGTCAAATCAATAAATCAGTTAAAATCGTTTTTAACTAAATAAATATCCAATTACCAAAATAATCACGAAACGCGTCAGGTTTAAATCAAAACTGTTTTGACTGTACTGCCAGCCAAAACTAGATAGGATACGGGAATCAGCAGACCTGGATTTTGACCAATCAATCAAATAATTTTGTATGTAATTTAATATGTAGAGATCATACGTCTTATACCCCATAGGTATGGCAGCCAAATAGAGATGGGATTAAGGGGCCATGTCTCACGCAATCAAAAGCAGACAGTAGAGAGAAAAACAGGAAGGCTTAAAACTACTACATATGAAGATATTTAAAAGATTCCCGGGACCGAGAGAAATACCATCTGTTAAGAGAATGCACGTACAGAACGAACCCAGTAATATGATTAAAATACTAAGAACCGCACAATTAAACATAACACTCACGCCTTTATCCCCGAAGTGTAGGCTGAGGTGCTAGCACCCACATTTCGCCAGTTTATGTTTTAGGTCCGCATAATTAACTATAAATAATAATAGAAATACGTTGAATAGTATGACAAATTTAATTCATAAAGCACTCAGCCTATCTTTGTATTGTTTGTATAAGGAAAAATATATAGTAAGGATATATGTATATGTGTAGTACCTATAAGGTATAAGGTAGATAAAGTAAGTAGGTTATATACGTCACCAGTTCATTGAGAACACAGTTAGAAGGAGAATTATTCATTGTTATGGTTAGCAAAACCTGCTGCGGTTATTTTTTTTTCCTTATAAACACACAGCTATAGCAATTTAGTTTTATATATTGTATATTATGACTGATGAGAATAGGTACTGGAAAATCACACCTTATTCTATCTTTATTCTTAAGATGACGAATCTTGTTTTCACTTTGGAATAAACAAAATCTTATTTGCCAGTTTTCAGACTATACTACCAGGCTAGCGGCAGCGGCGCGAAGTGCGCCTCCCCGGGGCTAGTTGGGGACACCGTGTCCCTACACCCGACGGGGATCATCTCGAAGAGAAGGCCCCGGGTCTGCCGGGGTACGAGGGATATGTGGGCTACTACCTCACCTCCGGCAACTGAAGACCCAAAGACGGCGTGCGTTTTAGTCGGTTCGAGTCCGACATAACCTACCCAACCGGCTCCGGTAGGGGGGTATCCGTGGGGATTTTTTGCACGATAAAAAAAAGACTATACTTACTGGCTACATACTATATGATAATGTGTAATGGCTTGATAAATATTGAAAAATACAAGTAGTTTGTGTTCAGAAGAATGGTTCGACATGATGCCCACACCTATCAACGTACCGCTCGCCATTGGCGAAGAGTTCATCCTCACACACTACGACCGGAAACGGAGCGCACTGTGCGGAATGAAAGGAGTTTCATCCCGCGCACGCTCAAGCTGTGGAATGAGCTCCTTGCCGTGGTTTCCCCAAGCGACTACAATAATTATGGCGTTCTTCAAGAAGGACATTAGAAGGTTTCTACAGTGTAGATAGCACTATTGTAACACCGCTGGTGTTGCAAACGTCCATAGGCCGTGACCGTTTCCATCAGGGGGTCGTGTGCTTGTCTGTCACTGGTATAAAAAAAGATATCTATGTTTCGTATGAAATTGATTTATGAACTTTAAAGTCTAAAACTACCTCAATTTAAAAAGTAAAAGCTGAAACAATATTATTATTCCCGTGATGTTTATGACACGTGGGTAAACACGCGGGGATTAACCGCCAAAACCAGTGTTAGTGAAAGTAAAAGAGAGTTATTTTGGTTATGATGCGTCTAAAAATAATTTTGAGAAGCTGTGATGGTTCCCGGTCGTGGCGCGAAGATAAAGAGGACGGAGGGCCGGAGGTTATCGCTCGAACACTGCACAACGATTCATTGGCTATCTCACAAGTGATAATTTGAATAACTTTTTTTTCGGGTTATCTAAAATAACCTCTGTTTGGAATTTGAAATTATGTTTATTGGTTATTTTATGGCTAAATTCACAGTCGTTTTCTGTATCTGAGATTTCGTATTCGATTTCCAGGTTAAGAAAGTTTAGAAAATTGCCATTAACAGTTTGAAAACATAAAACCAAAACAATTTCTAATTAATAAATACTAAAAGAGTTGTAAAAACGTCACAATAACGTTTTTTAGTTATTTTATTCGTGCGCCATATTTAAATATAACACATTATGACGTGAAGCTCAAATGAAACTCGAATTTGACGTCTAGACAACCAATCAGTAGCTTACAAAAAGTACGTATCAAGAAGATGGCGGATTCCGCCAATTGATTGAAATTCTAGTTGACGAATGTAAGAGCGGGCTATTTTGACGTTTAATAATAATAATAATAATAATAATAAACTTACAGTAAACTACCCTCTTTTTCTAAGAAATCGAAGGGTTACCTACAATAGTCCCAAATGTTTTACACTAAACCAATTAAACATTTTAAACTTGAAACCATTAATAAATGACAAGCCCGCATCACAAAACTTTACCCGACGACAGTAAGTCCATTAAACGTCGATCGGTAATCAATAAAATAGCTGTCCGTTGTGATCCCAGCTGCGCTTGCGCAGAGCAGAGCTCATTACTTATCTTAACCATTAATGCGCATAAAGAACCGCTTGTTGTGACTCTTAACATTAACGACATGTTTGGCTTTTGGATACTGACTCTCAGTAGACGGAATGCCTCGCAGCGTATACCGTGGATACGGCCTTTATTTATACTATCCTTTATCCTCATACCGTGTGAAGGATGCTTTAGGTCACGAAGTGCATTAACCGGCAGGGGAAAGTATACTAATATTATAAAGAGGAAAGATTTGTTTGTTTGTTTGTTTGTTTGTAACGAATAGGCTCCGAAACTACTGGACCGATTTCAATAGTTCTTTCTCCTCTAAAAAGCTACAATATCTAAGAGTAACATAGGCTATATATAATCACACCACTAAAGAAGGGGAGTAATAATCATAAATCTCAATCGATCCGGTAAATTTCTACATCGCGCTAATATCGACAGCAAGGAAAAATAATTAGAGAGGCAAGTAGAGAATCGAGTAGAGTCGTACAACGCGATAATCAACATCCACGGCGGCTCTGGCAGCTTTTTCTCTTCCACTTCGCACCGTCTTATACCCCAGCTCGTAATAGGTACCCAAAAGAAAAAATTAACATAAATGTGTGTGTAAATACTAATATAATCGCAACCGCTGATCTCCGAGACGAGAACATTATTAAATATTAAGACGATTTGTCTGGTGTAAAACGTTTGGAGACTGCCATATCATTTTTTAATCATCACTTCAAATATGATCATTATTAACGAAGTATTTATCAAATGTATTTTGTGCAGTTTATTCAGCTGAAAATTTCAAATTGTGATGATGTGATGAGATGGTTGGTTACTAGTGCAAATACAAAAACTTGCACAAAACATGTTGCATCGTCACAGCATGCAATCTGTTACTTATTTATAAGGATTCACACAACAGCGTCACAGTGGTTCGGTCAAAGAAACATATGTCGGCAACAGTTGGACTTCCAATCACTAAAAAAAGTTAACCTTATTGTATTTCTTATAGAAGCTAAAGCCGGGGTGAAAGACAAATAATCATCAATCAGCTTTTGTTTATTAAACCCAAAAATCGTTTGTTAAATTCACAATAAATTAAGCAGAAAGCATCACCCTCGAAAAACAAGAATAGCAGTCACGGTTAAATTAAGGTTATAAAAAAAGTTAAAAAGGGCGCGCGCAGTGTATGCGCATGTGCGACGCATGTGACGTTTCCGGTTAGAATTTTGCGGCCTATTGTCTATGGGGTGATAAAAAAAGTTCAAAGTCAAGTGCATGACAAGCGCAGTAAATTGAATCCATAAAGTAAGGATACTTAGAAAAAAAAAATCTGCGAGTGACATACGCTTATCTGTGCGTAAAACCTGAGTTTGAGAAAGTGACAGTAATATAATGAACCGTGAAAGTTATTTTTATAAACCATTATCAACTTTGACAGAAACAGATATTGCAGTAACGGTAATTTCTCTATACTAAAAAGTATTTCGAAGTTATGTGTGTATTTATCGCAGGTTTATAAGTGCCTCGGAGAGCACGTTAAGCCGTCGGTCCCGGTTGCCATACAAACATCTATGGCAGTCGTTACGGGTAGTTGGAGCCCTCAAAAGTCCAACCAGCCTAACTTGGAACTTCGATATCGCCATTGGTCATTAGACCATTGGTTGTGGAGGTCAGATGGCAGTCGCTCCACGGAAAATATCGAAGTTCAGCCGCATCACAGTTAGACTGGAAAGCCGACCCCAACTGAGTTGGGAAAAAGGTTCAGGGAATGATGACTAAAAGTCACAAGTAGCACTGTTATTTTAAATTCGGTAACATGGCAATGAGAACATTGTCTCTCTATTTACGTCTGTAATATAAACTCTAGGGTGAAACTGTTGCTTACCTAAAAAAATTGTAGAGAAAATAATATTATGTAAACTGATAATAATAATATTAGTCTCAAAAGTCAAGGTTATAATCTGTACACAACTCATCCAATTAAAAATAAATTAATCAAAACATTCAACAGCGACGATTGCGTAATGGCGGACGAGAATAATTTAGAATCGAATGGATGCGAAAAAAAATACCCAGATTGTGTTATAATAAACTCAATAATAAACACATTTTGTTTCGCATAATATAAGCTTAAATAAAATTTTGTAAGTTTGAGGCATACAATACTTAGATTCTAGTTCATTTTCTAGATCGATGTCTTGTTTCTTGCAAGAAAATAAGTAAACTCATGCAAGTAGCATTTATTACATTAATAAATTAATTGATCTATTATCAAGTAGCTTCTAAGACTGTGTAATGGCATCACTGCATACGATTTTACTTTCGAATTGTCAAGGAACTTTTGAGGCCCACTGTACATAACATTGCATTATGTACTTGTAATTATATTTATAGGCACGAGTTGTGGTGTGGAGCCAATGGAGTGAACAATATGCACCAGTTCTCGTTCCGCCCGCGACCCCAAGAACCATGCCGATAGGTATATATAAGTATAGGTATCTTTGTCGTTGAATAAGTAAGTAAGTAGATACATTGCAATTAAATCATTTCCGCAAAAGGCATGGACGACCACTTAATTAAGACAGGTACTTCTTACATCATTAATTAATTACTTATGTGAACATGTTATCGACATGTTAAATAATCATTTTACAAAAAGGAAATAGTTCCACAATTTGTCAAAGCCGTTTATTAAGTGATTTTGGTTAAGTAATTTATTTTTTAACAAATGGAAAGTAAGTTAATGGTTTACTTTCAATTTTTAATGAGTAATACATTGTTTACTAGATATAGCGAACGATAGTGATAAACATCGTTAGCGCCTTTAGGAAAAAGGGAAGAATATGCAAAAAAGATTTTATTTTTTCAATTCAAAAACCAATTTTGTGAATAGAACACTTTATATTAACCATATCATCCAGTTCAGTCGATGACGTAGCGAGAACGGCTGTAGCTCACGAAGTCTCGAGCTCTTTCAAAGTGTTGAAGGTTTGAACCAGTACAAAATAAGCTAAAGTTAGCCGGTGACTACTTAGCAACACCCACGCTAATAAGTACAATCATGGCCACTCAATAAAGAGTAATATCAATGAGTGCAACTCTAAAATTCGCGCCCATCAGCTGCTTGCCGAATGATGTCATCGTCTCGGCGACTTACGAGCTCGCTCATGGCGATTACCTTGCGTGAAACATCTTGGGAGTTACTACCTATAGTTACATTATAACGTTCATAAATAAAATTATAAGATGACTTATTGTTTAAAGCCAAATTCCACTTGAATTTTTATTTAAAGTGGAGAATGGAAAGCGAGGTGAGGTACCAGATACAACTACATAAGATGATGAAGGACATTTGTTATTTTCGTAATTAAACTCGTGATCTCTGATAATTTCAAAGAGTAATGTAAAAGAGTATATAAGTAGATATTCAAGGTAATTATCATAGACGTAGGTACATTCCATAGAGTCAAAAACTCGCTGCATACCTTACCCATATTAAAACTTTAACCCATATGAGTTAAGGACCGCATACCCAAATGATAAGATTATGCACTCTCTGGTCATTTTTATTATCTGTACCGTAAGTAACATTCATAACTAGAGTTTACGGCCTTGTTATATTAATGAAGTTACATAAAGTACCTACTATGCGTTTCAAATAAGAAGATAATTGTGAACTTCACTCTATATTCATTAACATATTTTTTAGTAATTATAATAATAGTTTTCTTTATTAATAAATAGACCTGAAATTAGCAGCGCGAATCATAATAATAGGCCTTTACATATGAAATTGCCGAAATTTTCTTAAAGATTCATGAGTTCCTTATTCCTGTAATTTAATAGCGATTTCCATTATTTATATTTTGTTAGATAATTGATTTCAAGATTTTATAACTCTGTATTATACTTTGTTTTGTTTATTGGCCGCTTAATAAATTAAATTCGATCTTCAAAGACAGTAATCCCTAAATGCTATCCATTTTGATGATAAATTTCGTATTGCTCTTTACAGCTTTTCAAAAATGTAATAAATGTTGCTGTTTACTTAATGTTGTCTCATTCATACAAAAAAAAATCATAAAATGTGGATTTTGTCATTTCTAAAAAAAGCAGTTATCGACGCATTTGAAACGCATAGTACACACTCGTATTAGATCACACTACAAAAAAGAAATAGGTACTTTTGAATAATGAATTAACACTAAGTGACCTGTAAGACATGAAGTTATTGCATATTCATACGCACATTTCGTAAATATACGACTAAATGTTTTATGTCCCATAACATTAAGCTAATGTTGCAATACAATACAAAATTCCTGTTGAATTTATTTCATGGAGAGGCGGTGACTTGTCTTCAGAATACCGCATTAGAAGCTGCTGAACGTTGAACTATCAGATGTAGATGTTAAGATCTAAACATGCTTCTCGTGACCGCGGACTGTGTTCGAGACGGCTACAGAAATAAACTCGATATAATCCGTGAAGTTCCTTTCCGCTTATGTTCAATATTACTCCATGAAAATCGGGTAACATGCTTTGTACATGTATATGTAGGTATCTGATTTACCGGTGCGATTGATGTTTCCCTTTCTACAAGTGTATATTATGTATGTTGCAGTGGGTTGAACAAAAAACGGTTTATAACATTATGTTTATTGTTTTAAACAGTTCTCATACGGAAAGTGTTCTTGCTTTGGTATGTTTTTTGTGTGATACAGATATGTACCTAAACATTACTTATTTTTAGTATCCTTCCGCTAACATTTTTTTGCCAGAAGGCAGTCAATGTTTCGCACTTAAAATAATAATTGAGATCTAACAGGTTCTGTAAGGAGATCAATAAATATCTTGAATTTACAAAGACAAATGCACAACATTGGAGGACTACTTAATTTTGTTTTGAATAGACTAGGTCTTTAGGTAAGTACCTATAGGTAAAGGGTGATCCCACTTTTGTTCAAAAAGATATTACACATTCCTAGGTTAAAAACTGTACAATAGATTTTGATGTATGTATTCAGATATTTAGATTTTTAATTTAAGATATTTTAGTGCAGTCACAAGAAAACAGACGACAACATCCTTTCGTCTCATATCATCCTGGAACTCTCTCCAATATTTCGGGGAAGATTGGTTTTGCACGGAAGATTTGCAATGAAGATGGCTGAATGAATGGATTACCCAGCAACAACCGCTCGAGTGTACACTTTTGAATTTACAAAAGTAGATTATAAAATCGTGTATCTCTCTTAAATGATGCATTGTTCAAGTTAATTATGCCAATGTTAATTAAATAATTCCGGAATAATAAACGTCAGCATCTACGAGGTCAGTTTTACGAATAAGTTAGAATAATTTATCTCTAGAATTGTGTAGCTATGAGATATGACATTGCTTCTAAACCTGTTCGATGACATCAGTCTTTAAACAAGCCATTTTTGAGATGTGGCGGTTGGAACAACAGATAATATTTAATAATGTAATATATATTCAAAGATCTGTTGTGCAGCAGAGTTTATCAAACACAAGCCAAGGTCTCAGGTGCTTTATCGTAACTAAGAGAAGAGCAGAATATCCGTATACTTGATTTAAATTTAGCGCACACTAGTTTACACAAATACTTCATTCATAAGGTCGCCTCATGTTTCTGCCAACTCACACACTTAAGAAATGTTTTATGTAAACATGTAACAATGACTAATATCTCGATATGTGTAGACGCCAGCTACAAAAATACACATTTTATCACCAACCTGTATTAATAATCATAGACGAGAATAAACTAAAGCGCGCGAAATCCCATAAAAGTCAAGATTCAAATTAGTCGGCTTATTCTAACGTTTCAATACTTATTAATTTAAAATATATCAATACTTACATTTTTCTATCGCCGTCAACATGCGCCTGAACCGTAAATCCAAACATAGAATTGTGAGTACCCTTATAAACCACCCTGGATGGTATATCTACATTGAACCCCATTGCACTAGTGCAAACGCACAAAAATACACACAATGCTAACGCCATTGTTAATTACACAATCTTCACAAACACAGAAACAGTAAATAAATATATCGCACACTATTTTAAATTTACATAATTCGTCCTCATGTCGTTCGAGTAAGTTTACGATCGTATGACGCGGCGAGCGGCGACACGTGCGTTCCGTGCGACGTTCGATGCTCAACTGATAAAATAAGTTTACTCTATGGTACTGACCACCTGAGTTCTTTACGTTTGGCAAAGAAGACAAGGCCGTACTATGAGGTAATGCTGTAGAATAAATCGGGATCATGATGAGTTTTTCGCGGCTTTTCTCAGTAACGTTGGTTAGGTTGGATAAGCGACCGTATTTACGCGTTCGATATTTCGGTCATGGCTATTTACAATACGAGGTATAAGGGAGTCTTTCATTGGAAATCTTGTAAATGTAACGTCTAAGCTCACGGTTTTCCTTCTTAGTCTATGTTATGTCTAAAGGTTAAATACTATGTCATAGTTTCTCGCCGGTAAAGTGAGTTAGCTTAGCGGATATTAGGTATTCAAACCATTTTCTTTGTAAAAAAAATGTGGGTACTACTATTGTGAAGCAATGGTGTTTAGGTTCATAGATCATGAATGATTGTAGTAGTACCACTGTCGCTGAGAAATATTATGAGACGTGTTAAGTGAAGAGGAAAATTCAAATTTATTCATGAGCTTTTATAATCTCATGCAATTAGTATACTAAACTTAATTACATTAATAAGTAGATCTATTATCCAGTAGCTTCTAAGACTAGTAGTTGTGTAGTGGCATCAATTCATACAATTTTAGTTTCAAACTGTCCAGGAATTTTTTGAGTCCACTCTACATCCTCAGGAGTGAAGAGGAAAAGGAGAAATGTGAATTCAGTTCCTGAGAGGATAGAATGAATACTTTACCCGATTTTCGTACAGAGAAAATCATGACCACACTAATAAACATGAATTATTATGATATTATTAATCACTGACTGATTAGGTACTTAATAAGGAGTGATTAATAGAGGCGTATTTGTAACGGAAATTAGTTAGTGATGACTATTTAATTGATAACACTGGAGTCAAACATCAAAGAAACTTGTACGCTAGTGACACGCTATTCGCACTGGTCTGGTCGTGCCTCGGAGAGCACGGTCCGGGTTGCCATATGAACATCTATGGCAGTCGTTACGGGTAGTTGGAGCCCTCAAAAGTCCGACTAGCCTAATTACAGAACTTCGATATCGACAATTTAGTTGTGGAGGTCCGATGGCAGTCACTTCACGGAAAATATCGAAGTTCAGCCGCATAATAGTTAGACTAGAAAGCCGACTCCCAACTGAATTGGGAATAGGCTCAGAGAATGATAACTTGAAAATATCTTCACGGATGGTAGAACTATATTTTTGGTATCATGAATGTCCTTTCCATGAATCCCATCTCGTTATCCCAACTGGAAGGAAAAGTGTTTCTTCACCACTGTACCCAACCAGAGTGAGTAAGTGGAATCCTTGTACTCTAGACAAAGTAATATTCTATTGGTGAAAACGCTAGTAAATCGTTAAACGACACAGAATGTCTCTGTTCTTACAGGGGTTGCGGCACTAGTGTTATTCCTCTGGTGTTACACTCGCCCATAGGCCACGGTAACCACTTACCATCAGGTGGGCCGTGTGCTTGTCTGCGACGTAATTTGTATAAAAAAAATCGTTTAGTAGCTGATTACTGGTATGGGATTGACATCAATCTGTAATATGGCTAATTTAATAAAATTAAAATTTTGTCTAGAGGCCCTTATTTCAGAACTCCACCTATAGCACCTGAGATTATAGAGATAATAATTTTTACCTTTTTTCTACTTTTCAAACTCAATTAATTATTTTATCATTAAAATAAACATTTATTCAATAGGCCAGGTGGAAGACGGTAAACGTTTTCTAGTTATCAGATCAGATAAATGCGCACGAAGACACGCTTTGACATCTCGGTTAACTGACGACAGCTGGATCACGGAGGACATCTTAATTAAGTAGATCTGATAAATTGTTGATCAATTTACATAACATAACATTAATTCACGCCTATATCCCCGATGGGGTAGATAGAGGTGCTAGCGCCCACATTTCGCCAGTTCATCTTTAGGTCCCAATGTAATAGGTGGCGAGCCTATTGCCATTAACCAGGCACTTATAAACCTGCGATAAATACCTACACACATAACTTCGAAAAGCATTGAAAAGTCATTGGGTGTGTGCCATGGTAAAATTTGGAATCGAACATGAGACCTTGTCTCAGCAGTCCATTACCCATACCACTAGGCTACCGCGGTTTATCCAATTCAAATAAAACCAATTAATAATATTCTTACAACATTTATTCAACAAATAAATATATTTGATACGCGCTACACACGTACGCAGCAGTTATAAAAATAATAGGATTATATAAAATTTACTCTTACCATAATATTATACAAATACTGTTCGCAGTACTTCACAGTTTGTGCTTAGTGATTAATAAAAACCATTGTGACGTCATTTGCCAAGGTGTCATTAAAGACCATTTACCTAAGTGCCTTATCAAAAACTAATTAGGCCATGGATTACTTTGAAAAAAACGAGCTAAAGGCAAGATTAAATTGAATATACTTTACGTTACTACACATTATGTTAATACACCCCAGCCTACCCCTTCATGTATTTACAGGTGAGAATATGTATGAGTGTATGTAGGTATGTGTGTATGTGTACGCTTTATACCTATTGTATTTTCTAGATATAATCTCGCTTTAGAGAATACTGTTAAAAGATAGAGTGAAGTGGGTCAAAATAAGAGAATTAGGAGCAATTTGTATGCATTTACAGTAGAATTCGCTTATTATAACTTTGTTTATATTAACCAAACAAATTTCTTTACAACTATATCGGATATAATAACATGTTGCTTATAATGACCCATTTTAACCATTTATATCAGGTAATTGCGCCCCATTATACTGACCAACATGATTTATGAGGTCATGCCGTTTATTTTTGTTATTAAATAGATAAATAATCTCATTTTCTTATTTTTACTGAAATAAATATCTAACAAAGTTGTTTACTTAATGTTTACGAATATGCTTTTTATGACGTCTGGTTAATATAACTATGTCATTATAAGCGGCTTCTACTGTATTTACTTACGATATTCGATTCATCAGAAATATTTATCATTTATGACTCAACTGTGTATTATTATGAGATTCATTAAGCCAGTCTTCAAGAGTGACAAATCGTGTAGATAATTGGAAAATTAGGTACTATTAGGTATGTACGATTTTAGATTGATATAGTGGTTTACATATTCATTGTTAAATATTTCGGGATATTTACCATGTTTGGAATATTCCCATAAAATTAACAAACATGGTAAATATCCCGAAATATGTAACAATGAAATTACTCCAATTTAATAATATATTATGTCCGAAATATTTTTGACACTTAACATTTTGACACTAAAAAAGGCGCGCTCTGTACACCATAGAACGCGACTTTTATAATGTCAACCGTATGACAGCTATAAAAAATGAGCATTGTTGTTGGTCGAAGTGGGTATTCGGCATATATTTTTTTTGATTATAACTAGAAGTACACGTAGTCAATAACGGTCAATTAACGTCAAATGACATCACAATGATAGTTCGTTTAAATTTTAATTATTCGAATAAACAATTGACTAATACTAAACATAATACAGTACCCGGCGTTTGAGTTGGCACATCGTGAGAGTTCGGCTATGATCGGCCGGTTTCGGCTATGTTTAGCGTTGTCTCTATCGCACATCATACTGAATTATACAAAGATATCAAACTGTGAGCAGGTCTAGGGGTTGCGAGAGATATGTCTTAAATTATCTAACTTCCGGCAACCGAGGACCCGAAGACGTGCGTTTTAGTCGGTTTGAGTCCGCCATAACCACTGTCACCGACTCCGGTGAGGGTGGTATCCGTGGAGCTTTTGCGACCCATAATAAAAAAAAATTGGTCGAGGGGTGACAAGTGGACCATCCGCCTATCACCTTAGCAGAAGCAGACCGGGGTAAGATAGGGACACCATGGTTTACACACCCGAGGTAGCCATCTCGAGCCGGAGATGGTATAAGCCAGGATGCTGTTTAAACTCCGGCATTTGAGACCCAAGACGGCTTATAGTTTTTGCCGGCTCAAGTCCAACATAACCGCCGTTCAAAAATGGAATCAAATTGTCAGTCGTCAGTCAAACTGCGACAGAAAATACTCTCTAAAAAGCCGAAGAAACACGATCTTTCCCGAACGCTCATTCGTCTTCCCGATAAGCCAATCTAAGCGCCGGTTACCGTAGAAATATATCTATCCTTTCCTCATTTTGAAGTTATGAATACAAATACCACTTAAATAAATGTCTTTTTAATCTCAGGGATTATTGCCTTTTCAATTTATGAATCAAATACACATACCTTCTAACGGCATAATAATCGTTCACTACACCAAGTAGACCATAATATCGATCCAAAATTGTCTTAAGATAAACCGTTGCCTTATTAGTATGATACCGTAAAACGGGGTGAATAGAAATCG
Organism: Pelosia muscerda; assembly: GCA_963691645.1. Lineage (NCBI taxonomy): Eukaryota > Metazoa > Arthropoda > Insecta > Lepidoptera > Erebidae > Pelosia > Pelosia muscerda. Next base: position 18,397,935 of record OY829102.1, on the reverse strand, counting down.
AAGGGTGAATAGAAATAAAATGGTCACGGGAATATTTAAATTAATTTCTTTTACAAAATTTCAACTAAGTCCAATACCAGGTATTTCATGATTCTTTTATTACAATGAACTAGTCCAAATTTTCGCTTGAAACAAAATAACAACAGAATTTAGCTGACCATTTTATTTCTATTCACCCTTCGATCTCTATTCACCCCGTTTTACCCGGTACCTTATCCTTGTACAGGGATTAGACAGTCAATATGTATCACGTTCCCCGCGATTCGGTCAATAATATTGATGTGCAAATGTAATTCGATACGTTCTTGAGTCGCGCAAGAAATTATTATGGTACGATTATCTGTGATTGATGGATTTGAAAACAACCAAAACGCGTACCTACTGCGCATATAGAGTACATTTTGTGACCCCTTGTATAGGCATTTATCACGATACTGAATCGCTATATTTATTGACTGCCTAATACTCGCCGTAGGACTTGCGCGTACTAGTGATTTTTTGTAACCGTAACTAATTTTGTTGAATGCGGTTTGTAAATCAAAATATTTTGGATGAAAGTGATTTTGTTATCACGTGTCACCAAACCGCGTACATCAAAATCACTACACAGTTACTAAAAATGACTAGCACGCGCAACCCCTAAATATTCTTACTGTAGGCAATAAATTTAGAATATTCTAAATACACGAACGATACGATACAATACAGAACAGCCTTATTCTCACTTTTACGCAATAATATATTCTCTTCGATTTAGATCGGAAAAAGTGAATGCTTAGACAGGACGAGGAGATGCGATATTTCCCTTACAGGAGATATACCACCACGATGATGGGGATTTATAGAAGGAATACTGGCTGAGCACCACCATCATTGTAGCACTGTACGTGTTTGCAATGGTGACCCTCTTTCATGAGACTTTGCTTTTAGCTCAACATCAAGGGAGAAGTCAAATTGACATGCCATAAATAAAAAATAAAAAAACTCAAGACGTGGCTCCGAGGAGGCTCTCAGCGGTTAGAGCATTCCCCCTGTAAAAGGATCGCGGGTTTAAGTCTCGTCGGAGCATTTACTTTTTCCGATCTGAATCGATTTAAAACAGCATACTGATTGCTTTAAAATTGTATTACAATATATTCTCTTTTGAAATGCTTTTTGATATGAAGTAAATAAAAGTACATTAAAAATAGCCAGACATAAAACTTGTCACTCCACAAGCTGTTCAAATAAAAAATATTTATAACTCCATTTCTATACACTTTTAATGCCGGCTACACGCGTTGCCCCTAGGATTGCACTATTCATTCATACATACAGGGTGTTAAGGAAACGCTTCCAAAATCGAAGGCCCCTGGTACACTACATATAGACATAAAAAATACGATTTTTTTCTAATACCGTTTAGTTACCATCATTTACTGGAGTCGTTATCAGTAAAGTTAAATGAAACGATAATTCCATTAAAAAAAATAGCGCCATAATAATGCGATTTGTTGATTATTTATGTTATTATTGTTTCATTTAGTTTTACTAACACGATGGCGAGTAAACAATACTAGTTGAACGGTATAAAAAACAGAAACCAAATCGTAACTTTTCGTTTATCTTGCTGGCCCGAAGTTTTGGATGTTTTATGGTAACCCCCTTTTTTCCCGTTCGTAAATCCCCTCGAATACCGAAATCAACGGGGTGGTTATGTCGGAATCGAACCGACTAAAACCGCACGGCCGTATTAGGTTGCCGAGGGCGAGACAGCCTCATGCATATCCCTCAAGACCCGGTTAAGCCATGGCCAGCGCAGGCTTTCTTGGTTGTGGGACTACGGAGTCCACATCTTTCCCCGGATAGGGACAACAAGGAAAGTATCGGCGGCACATCACAATGCCGCCGCGGTTTACTCCTGCTAAGGTGACAGGGGGCTCCACCTGTCACCCCCAGGCCTGCGCTCATGGAGGACGGAGGTCATTCTACTAGTAACCTCCCTGATATGATTTCCACTACCATGAAGTAAGTTATGTTATAAAATAACTTTATCAATATATTTCACATAAGTATAAATATTAAAATAAAAGCCTCTTTTTAAACTAGTGTCTAATATAACTACAATCTACATTTGGTTCGTGTTCGTACGTAGACTTACTCCGTATATATCAACGTTCTTTATTGAATTAAGAGTTTATATGGCGTGTTATGAGAAAGTTCCTGAAAACGAAAATAGGGGAAACTACTAACCATTTTCATAAAAATGGGCTACTCTTTTTGTTTGCAATACTGTTTTTTGGTAGGTACTATTATTTTTAACATAACATAAACTCACGCCTATATCCCCGAAGAGGTAGGCACCCACATTTGGCCAGTTTATGTATAGGTCCCAATGTAACAGGTGGCGAGCCTATTGCCATTAACCGGGCACTTATAAACCTGCGATAAATACACACATAACTTCGAAAGCAGCGAAAAGTTATTGGTGTGTGGTAAAACCTGGGATGGAACCCGAGACCTCGTCTCAGCAGTCCATTGCCCATACCACTAGGCTACCGCTTTTTATTATTTTTAAACCATTTAAATAATATTGTTACGTGAATTATTATGCTAATAAAATCAGGGTACCTACTAAAAACTATTGCGATCAAACAACAATAGCCCAATTTTGTTAAAATGGTTAGTAGTTTCCCCTGTTTTCGTTTTCTGGATCTTTCTCTTAACACCCCGTATAAGGCAAGGTTCTGTTTTATTTGTTCACTTATTTCTCTAAAGATAGATAGCATTGGATAAGTCACTCGTGATGTCTTTAGTTTATTGATTGATGGTAGAAAAATATGGTAGAAAAAGCGAACATAAATATAAGATCACTGCGAAATATGTTGTGTGGAGAAGAATGCAGAGTATGGGGCTTAAAAGAGTCTCTAGCAACGAGATTTGAATAAGATTTCTTTAAAGTAAAATAGACACGCGAAACACTAGTAAATTTAAGTGGTTATCGAGTCTAGTAATAAGTTAAAAGTATCTCGGCAAGTCATTTGCGGCGGAACTAAAAACACCATTGAAAAACAAACTTTAAATTAATCTCTTTCCACCATAAGTTATAATCGTTCAAAATATAGAATATAGTATATAAAGAGTTTAAATCTTTGTAAATTCTGTCGTCAGAGCCTTCTATCATGGAAAATGTTTGTTTCTATTGTTGTTTTTTTTAATATCAGTGACCGGAATCACTAATATCCTCTCTAACACCTTCAGCTAAGCTCAATGGCTTGTGTTAGGTGTAGGTTCACGTCGGTATTGTAATGGCCAGGATTCGAACCCGGGACCACTAGATCGTAAGGCTGACTCTTTAACCATTAAGCTACCGACGCTATATAAATAAAAATCCAGCGATAAAGTACAGTGGAGATAAATGAAGAATGCCCAATTCAATGCATTCAGCTAAAACTGTCGGTAGCTCTCATTCAAACATCGAATAAAACTATTTGATCAATCATTTAGATGCAAACAATCCGGCTCGAAGGACCAATACAAGAAGTATGGGTCTTTCGAGCCGGACTAGCGGCTACAACAACATCATCTTCCAGAACAATCTCACTGTCTCGTACAAATATTTCAATCCAACTTTTGCCTCATAATACAACATAGTAAAGCTGACAGAATACGGGTGTGTGTACTAGTGTTAGTAAGTCTATTTGTTCGTACTTATAAATGCTGGGTGCTGCGCCGGCGCCAATGCTACGACTTGGAGAACTTGAACACACTCGGCGTGCTTTTCTTTTGTGGTTTGTTCTCTGCTACCTGTGGGACACGGACACAAAGGGAAATTAGTAACCGAATATATTTGAACTAAGCAGTAATCGAGCTCGTAACCTCTGACTTTACAGAAGACTGTTAAATGCTGCACTTTGCTATCGAGGTATTTATTGTTACTGCGGAAATCAAATATTAAAATTTGTTTAGCTGTTAACTTTTACTGTGCCCTACGAAGCACGGAGGCGATCAGATGAAGAAAGAAATAAATAAATATTGTAGGACAATTTACACAACGCCACTTAGACCCATGGTAAATATAGCTTCACTAACTTGGTTCTGGAATGAGGACAAATAATGTACTTAGATACATAATTGTACACAGAAACACCCAAACCAATGTAAATATTCATGCAAACATATATTTGCACTGGGCGGGAATCAAATCAAATGATATCATAGCAGTCGGGTTCACTGCCACCATATAGATCGTCTCGTCAGAGATGAAATACAAATAAGCGGTCACCCATCTAAATGCAACCGCACCTAGTTAGCTTAGCCCACTGAAAATTTACCGAACAATGAGAGCACTTGGTTACGAGTGCTTCAACTACAGAAACTATGATAGAACTTATACTTACTGTCCTCTCTCCCAATAACAGCCTAGCTTTGTCTTCTTCGTGAGGTTCGGGCGTGGCCGCCGCCCGCCTGTGTAGCTGCAGCTTCTGACGAATCGCTTGCGATACTAACACCCTGTACACACACAATAAATCTTCATATGTAAACGCCATATATTGAAGAAGCGGTGGTGAGTAGGGTAGCCAGAGCTCACTAGAGAGGTTTTGTGTTGTCCGTGGGAAAACCAAGGGCTTATCCTACATCTTTTGCGCTGAAGACACTGAATGTCTCTGTTCTTACAGGGGTTGCGGCACGAGTGTTATTCCTCTGGTGGTACACTCTCCCATAGGTCACGGTAACCACTTACCGTCAGGTGGGCCGCGTGCTTGTCTGAAACCTAAGTTGTATAAAAAAAAAAAGTGCTTTGACAGTTCGACACTCGTAGTATCGACTCGTGCTGTTTTTGGTGAGTCCTATTGTGTGTCATGAAGGTGGACGATTCAAAAGTGAGAACGTGGACAATGGTAGTGTTGACGCGTGTCAAAACCAGTCTCGAAGAGGGTAGACCGATGCGATTTGCCGATCGAAAACTTGCAGTACTATACCTGCGTAATCATCGAATTTATCGGAAACAAAATCAAAACAAGATGAGAGATCCTTTGTGAATATTACACCCCGTATTTTTACAGACCCTTGAATATGAATGAATCTTTGACCTTGAATATGTATCATTGACCTTGAATATGAATTATTAACCTTGAATATAAATTATTGACCTTGAATATGAATTAATAACCTTGAATATAAATTATTGACCTGAAATATGAATTTATAACCATGAATAAAAATTATTGACCTTGAATGTGAATGATTGACCTTGAATGTAAATTATTGACCTTGAATATGAAGAATAAAATCCATTCTGTTACATTAGTGATACACTCACCTCCTTGTGTCACTCTTGGTGGCGAGTAATAAGTCTAGCCACGTCCACGTGACATTATGATATTCTAAGGTAGGCAGCACCAGCGGTAAGTCCCTGACGTCTTCCAAGTTCTTCTCTTTGCTGCCCTTGTAGGAGACCCTGACGGGAACCTCAGGTATCTTTATGTAGATAAATAGTTTGTTCTTTTCAGCTCGCTCCTGTACAAAAAAAATGTCGTTAAATTTATCGTAAAGCCTGAATTTTTGACAATTTTTGAGATAAATATTTTATAGGTTTTAATGTAATCAATACTTGTGACGAAATGTAACAAACATAAATGCCTTTTAATTTGAGAGCAAGTAAATAATACACCGGTAGCCTTAGCACGAAATACTATCGAATTCGTAATGTAAAGGTATCGACAGAACGGAGCATTGCGATTGGCGGGCTACACACGCACACAGGTTCACAAGAGGCAGACTGCCAATCACAATGCTCCGTTCTCTCGAAAACTTTACATTACGAATTCGATAGGAGTTCATGCTAGTGCTACAGGTTTGTAAGACCCAAATGTACGGCGAGTGAGTCGGTATCGAGCTCGCGGTGTACACACAAATTTTGAAAAAAAAAAAGGCAGGTCAGCAGTACTCTTATTGCTGTTATTGCATGAAAGGCTGAATGACAGTGGAGGAAGCTCGTGAAGTATGTAAGGACAGAGCCAAATAGCATGCTGTTGTCTCTGCCTAACCTGGAGGTAAACGAGAGTACATATGAATGGATAGAAGTACATACCTTCATCTTCTCAACATCATCTTTATCCTTCTTATCTCTTTTCACGTAGAAGTTAGAGTTCGAGTCTTTCCCTTTCTTCTTCACCTTTTTAGAACCTGTGGTCACCAGGCTAGATGACGAGGCTCCTGCTTTCAATGTGCCTTCGTTCTCCTCATCACCATCTTCTATGGAGTCAGGGTCGCGCTCAGGGAAGCAAAACTTCAGCATCGTGTTGAAGAATTTCTTCGTTAAACCTGATTTAAGATAGGATTTATAATAGGCTTTTGATTTATATACCGATATAGTACCTAGTAGCTAGTACCTTTAATTCGTTATGAAAACGGTATGAAAGTAGTATCTCCCGTCCTAATTGAGCTGTCCAAAGGGGAACTACAGAATACTGGGGCTAATAATAACCTTGTGTTATGTAGGCAGAGTTCACTGGAGGGTTTTGTCTAGTCAGTGGGACGTCCGAGAAGTTGTCACCACTATGTAATGAACATGATACGGGGGTGACAGGCAGCCCCACCCGTCATCCCCGGTGGTATCAAAGAATTTAACAATCAATTTCGTTTATTCAGGTTAGGCACATAAAGAGCTCTTATTAAAAATCAAAGTTTTATAATTACATTTGTCAAAAATATTATAATTTATAGTAAATAAATCATTTGAAAATGATTCCTTCGCTAGTTCGGTAGTTAAATCTACTGAGAAGAGATTAGCAAGAAACTCAGGAAGACCATCGTTATTCTTTATTTTCCCTGGCCATATACCCTGGCCATTACTGACCCACGTGAATCCACACTTTGATTTACTAATATCCTACTTAAGAATATTCTTTTTTTATTATATCACGCCTATATCCCCGAAGGGGTAGGCAGAGGTGCTAGCACCCACATTTCGCCAGTTTATTTATAGGTCCCAATGTAATAGAGCCTATTGCTATTACCGGGCACTTATAAACCTGCGATAAATACACACATAACTTCGAAAAGCATCGCAGTCATTGGTGTGTGCCATGGTAAAATCTGGGATCGAACCCGAGACCTCGTCTCAGCAGTCCATTACCCATACCACTAGGTTACTTAAGAATATTGAGATAACAATTCTCAGAACTGTAATAAAGCTTTTACATTTTTTACATTCATAACATCCATTGACACCGTTATATAAACGTTTGTACACGTGTACGACTTAATTACACGGCTGAAACTTATCCATTTGTCTCCTGTCCCCATGTTGGAACGCTGTTTGCACAGGTGGCGGTAGTCGACCGAATGTTACGTAATACACATTTGTATGAAAGAGTGTTTAATGTTGAAAAGTTCTCGATACTATAATCGTTATTATTTTTTTGTATTCATTACAGTGATATGCCACTTGTTCCACAAGCATGAAAATTTATCGAATTTGTATCGTAAAAGTATCGAGAGATCGGTGAACTGGGATTGGCGGGTTACACACACACACAGGTTTACAAATATGTAGGTAGACTGATTATCGTATTGCTCCGTTCTCTCGATACGCTTACGATACGAATTCAATAGATTTTCGTGCTCCAAAAACGGCACCACTATAATATGGGGACCTTCGAGAAGGGCATTAGAAGGTTTCTACAGGGTCACGAGGCACGAGTGTTACTCCTCACTGGTGTTGCATACGTCCACAGACTACGGTGACTACTTTCCATCAGATGGATCGTGTGCTTGTGTTACCTAAGTGGTATAAAAATTACGTATTTCGTTGAGATCGTTGCGAGTCCGAAGTTTCGGATAGGAGCCCAAAATTTCGGATAAGAGCCCGAAGTTTCGGACAGTAGCCCGAAGATTCGGGTCAGTCCAGTTCACCGAATGTCTTACCTATCCGTATGGGTACGATGTTGACTTCGAAGTGCTCCTTGACCGCTATGCCACCGACTGGCGGGCGGTCGCGACAGAACACGCGCAGAGCCGCGCGGCGAGCTAGAGGCGCGCGGCCAGACGGTTCTTGAGGCACTAGTACCTGAAGGAATAAACTTTATTAGTAGGGAAGGTAATACACAAACGGGTATACGGGAACAATGCCTCAATAAGAGATCGGACCGTAATCAGATTAAAATTTAAAATGTATTTAAACAAAAGAAATACATACACTATTTTACGATTATTTATTGAATAATAAAATTTGATATAATTCATTTAATGTTTTTTTTAATGAAAAAAGAGAAATTGTTGTTTACATTATTTTTGACCGGCAGCTTACCGTGCTCTCCGAGGCACGACCAGACCAGTGCAAATAGCCATATTCATGCGTACAAATATTTGCACTGAGCGGGGATCGAACCCGCCCCTCCTACGTAACAGTCGCGTTCACTACCGCCACAACACATACCACAAGTGTTTCCACATAATACGTATGTTCAATAATCTTACCTCAGGGAAAGGTTCATTCGGCAGAAGATTCTTCACACGAACGTACCCAACTTCGAGCTGATGTTCCACTGAGTCATCCGATCTTGACGTCTTCGTATATCTGAGTTCAATTATGAAAACTTTACTATTAGAAGTCTATGAAATACAGATAAAAAATGGTGTCAAGGAAGTACGAAATATTATTTGAACGGACAAATAAGTCATATTAAGAAGGTTATTTGAGGGTTAGTTAAGATTATTATGTAGGTTATATGAAGGTTATACAGTGTTAGGGAAATGCTTCTGAAGTCTAATGTACCTGTTAGTACTTTATATTGACATAAAAAATACGATAATATGGTATTTCTTTATACTTATATCCCGTTTTACAAATATTATTCACTCTCCATAATGTTAGTGAAGCTAAATGAAACAATTATTTACTTGAATTGAATTTACAAAAACTTGAATTATGGCGCTATTTGTTTTCCTTATATTTATAGCAACGTTTTTTCATAAAACTATCGTTTTATTTAGTTTTACTGATATGATGGTGAGTGAACAATGCTAATTACAGGCAAATAAAAACTTATAGTAACTTTTCATTTTATTTTAGTTTATCATATTTGGGAAACTTACAGCTCGACTCACAGGAAGTTATACATAATTAATAACACACTTGTACTTCCCCACTGTATATATTAATGTACCTAACCGATTTCATCAAGAACCAAGCGGTTCGGCGAGTCTTTTCTCTACCGCACCATTAACTCCTGGAATTAATTACCGGGGCACGTGTTTCCTTCTTCCTACAGTCTCGGGTCCTTTAAGCGTGAAAAAGCATCTGACTGAACGTGTTTGCAATGGTGACCCTCTTTCATGAGAATCACCTTCAGCTTAACATCAGGCGAGGTGAAGTCAAATTGACGTGCCATAAATAAAAAATAACTAAAAATTCAACATCAACAATACCGCGGTAGCCTAGTGGTATGGGTAATGGACTGCTGAGACGAGGTCTCGGGTTCGATCCCAGCTTTTACCATGGCACACACCAATGACTGCGATGCTTTTCGAAGTTATGTGTGTATTTATCGCAGGTTTATAAGTGCCCGGTTAATGGCAATAGGCTCGCCACCATTACATTGGGACCTAAATATAAAATGGCGAAATGTGGGTGCTAGCACCTCTGCCTACCCCTTCGGGGATATAGGCGTGATGTTATAAAAAAAAAAAAAACATATTCAACATGCGGCATTCAAAGTGTGTTAGCATGCAGGTGTGTTATCAATGATGTATAACAGTGAAATCCAGCAAGCGCCACCAGCGAGCAGTAGACCGACTCACAGGAAGTTGGTGAGCAGCAGGTCGGCGATGCCGAGCTGTCCGTCGGCGTCGGTGAGGCGCCAGCGCGCGCTCTTGAAGCAGATCTCGTTGTAGCGGTGCGGCGCCGCGTGCACGGCCGGGCCCGCCGCGCCGCGCCACTCCTCCGCCTCGCGCACGGCGCGCACCATCGCGTCCAGCTCCTCGCCCAGCGACCACACCGCCTCCTTGCACTCGTTCACCTGCCGCCAGGCCGCCACCATCCGCTCAGACCCACTAGCACGAGGGTTGCTCTGTGCCCTTAGCACGAAAACTAACGAATTCGTGATGTAAAGGTATCGATAGATTCCTTGCCGGCGCACGTGTTTCCTTCTTCCTACAGTCCCGGGTCCTTTAAGCGGGGCGTGAAAAAGCATCTGATGAGACCGTCAAGCTGAGCGCCACCATTGTAGCACTGCACGTGTTTGCAATGGTGACCCTCTTTCATGAGACGTTGCCTTCAGCTTAACATCAGGCGAGGTGAATTTAAATTGACGTGCCATAAATAAAAATAAATAAAAAATAGGTAAGTATTGTAATTGGCGGACAGTAGGCAGACTATCAATAGCAATGCTCCGTTCTGTCGATAGATTTACATTACGAATTCGATAGTATTTCGTGCTAAGAGCACTGATATAATCTATGATTGGTGGATTTGAGCTCCTGCTATTCTCAAAAGACAGTCCAAAAACAGTTATTGTTCGCAATTTGGCAACATTTTAAGTCCATAACTCGTGCCTACACCTATACACACTTGCTGACTAACATCATCATTCATCATCATCACCATTTCAACTATAAGACGTCCACTGCTGAACATAGGCCTACCTAAACAACCTCCAATTTGACCGGTTGGAGGCGGTCTGCATTCAACGGGTACCCGTAACTCTGACGCATAGTCCATGCGTCCATCTTGCGGGGGTCGTCTTATTTGAGAACCATAATTCTCAGATCTGAAAGCATCTGTCTGTCAAAATTTCAAGTTTGTAGTCACAGCAGTTTACTCACATAAGTTCCACACTAACCTGATCATCAAGACTCTTCAGCTCGTTCATGGCTGCAGGATCGTCCCCGGTGATGGATCTGTTCTTCATGTAGTACTCCTTCTCCAACCGTCGAAGGCGAGCCAGAGACTCCCTAACCTGGGTGGAAGCCGTAGTTTAAAAGTGACTGTGTTGCTGTTAAGCGTTGGTAGAATAGTGGTTAAGGAGTCGGCCTTGCGATCGAGAGATCCCGGTTTCGAATCCTGGCTATTACACTATCGAAGTGAACCCACTCCTAATAAAGCCATAGAGCTTAGCTGACTAGACTTTAAACTGTTATAATGAAATTCTGAATAGTCAAATATTTATTTATTATTAAAAATAAATATCAATAAAGGTTATTTAAAGTCAAACATGATTTTTAACATGTTTATGCACACCTTTGATATCGGTGTATAGGATAGTTATCAAAATACCTATACCTATTACTAGAAGTACAAAAGATATCGACCTAGAATTTCCTGTATACACAAATATTAGGATAGTCGAGTTCAATAAAAACTATTATGACAGCTTAACAGTACCTTCGTGTCGTGATCGTGACTAAAAGTTAAAAGATAGTGTGACTACGTGACAATATGACGCATAGTGTTCCACAAAACAGTACTTCGTATTATAAGAAATCCGATTGTATCATTTCTTAGGCATAATTCAATCAAGTGAGTTCAATAATAAAAAAACCATGACTCACAAATCTATCAGTTCATCGCGGCTGATGACGTACAATACCTATGACGCAAATACGATAGCGGTTGGAATAAGAGCGTTAATTTCACAACACCAGTCACCATCTTCGGTAGTATAGTGGTAAGTATCCCCGCCTGTCACGCGGGAGACCGGGGTTCGATTCCCCGCCGGAGAGATCTCTTTTTGGAATTTATAATATTATTTTTAGTATATTTTTATGATTTTGGTAATATATTTTTATCATTTTTGTAATTATTTCCACATTTCTTTTCAATTTTTATCGTATAAATCAAATCGTAGAACTATTAGTACAAATACTGGAGTCTCTTCTGTTCACATATTTATCACCCACGTTGCTAGATTGCACTTTTTTTTTGTGGATTTGGTTGTGGAGGTCCGATGGCAGTCGCTTCACGGAAAATCTCGAAGTTCAGCCGCATCTTAGTTATACTAGAAAGCCGATCCTTTAGGAATAGGCTCAGAGAAATGATGTAGTTAGGCGGTTGCCACGCCGCTTCCGGTTAGCTTCGATAAGGAGAGGAGAACCAAGAAGTGGTGATTTGATAGAATAGGTTCAAGGTCCCAAAATAAGGGGTTAAGAGGAAACACTAGGGCTGATTTTCCATACAAACGTATATAAGATTTTATAAAAAAAAAGGAAAACATAGGAACACGCCCAAAGCCTTTCTTTAATTTTTAATGATAAAAGTAGCTAAATCGGTCAAGTTTTGGAGAAGAAATCAGGGGAATACGAAACGTTGATTTCACGCACTTTTAATAAGTATTTTCAGTCCAAACTGCAGTAGTCTCTATCGCGCACTTCGGGCACTGCGCGACAGCAATAGATTTTACAAATACCTAGTTCTCAATTCTCTCGCCCTTAGTGTTTCCTCTTAAGGCGTCAGATGTACTCGGGTGATACCTGCGTCTGCAGCTTGTGTATGAGGTGGCGCGGGTCCTGGTCCTGGTGCAGCTGCAGCTGGAAGCGCATGCGCGCGCGCCGCTCCAGCGTGCGCCGCCGCTCCGGCTCCACGTGCAGCACCACGTTGTTCACCACGTCCAGCAGCATGGCGTACTGCGACCACACACGGGGTTAGGCTCGTACGCAACGAGATAATACTATACTCCATTTGTTTAGGTACTTAAAGGTAAACAATCTTGTGGCAACTTTTTATAAAAACTCTTGTTAAACTAGACTAACTAACTAACTAACTAACTAACTAACTAACTAACTAACTATTAAAAGGAAACGCTAGTGAATGCGACTACTACGCAGAAAGCGCGAGTTCGATCCCCGCTCAATGCAAATATTTGTATGCATGAATATACGTTAAACCGTTGGTCCCGGTTCCTCTTTATTTATTATTGAGGATTTTATACGAATGTACATCATGCCGGTCCCATTTTCCTACATGCTAATTTAACTTATAAGTCGTAACAGAGCAAATTTAAATAGACTATAAGCAGATTCAGATGTACACAATATTTGCTGAAAGATATTTCATATACATATATATGTAGGTTTAACATTCGACACAAACCGGTCCGTCGTGGTCGGCGGGGCACTGACCTGCAGCGAGTTGGTGCAGACGTTGAGGTCGTGGTGCATGAGCGTGAAGGAGTCGTAGGGCTGCTGCTGCGTCCAGCCCGTGGCCTGCCCGCCCACCGCCTCCGCCTCCTCCAGCGACACGTAGTAGAACTCGCACGCGCAGCGCGACACGATGCGCTGCAGCTGTACCGATATATACCACGGTATGTACAGGAGGCAGAATACGTAACGTACAGGTAAATGAAAACGAAAGGTAATGAAATCTGTCGCGCTAGCCACTCGCTATGTTGGTAAAGTGCTATAAGGACAGTCGCAGTTCAGAACGATTTTACCACTTTTTTTGGCAAAATCTAAGGATCGTAGTCCCCTGTTAACTCAGTGAAAACTGGGCCGATTGAAATATGTTGTACATCATTTTATTAGAGCTTGTCCGGCAGTCCTCCAAACACGGCATCTTTAGAGGATCATATTTGCCTAATTTATAGAGTACGAAAAAAAACGTAGGGCTACGTCTATAACCAATCTTGATTCTATGAATGAAAAAAGATTTTTGTTGAGGTATTATTCAGGAAGAAAAGAGGGGATTTTAGGGGGAAACGGGGCTCACACGGTCTCTAAATGCCATGTGGTGGTGGACAGCGTGTAGTGGTGTATGAATGATGCTATTGCCAGCGTGTGGGTGGGTACCTGCGCGAGGCCGGGGTCGGCGCAGGGCCCCACGGTGCGTCCGATGACGCCGCCGGCGGAGTGGCCCGAGCCCACGAGGCGCGGCACGTCCGGCAGCGCGCTGATCTCCGCGCTCAGGCAGCGCTCCGAGATCTCCTCCACCGACACCCACTGGATGTTCTCTGTCAAACACCTCATATTATAAGGCATAGGATTTGAGATGAAATCGCCTTTCATTTTGCATCCATAGTGGAAGAGAGTAATTGGAATGGGCTTGTGACTAAGTGGTATCCGAATTGAAGGTATACTAACCAGATCAATATTATACTCCGGTCTATTTAAGCCTAAAATCAGGAGGAAGCTTACATAAATTCCCATAAAGCTGAATATTGGCATAGTTGTTCAAAACATCATTATAAAGAAAATCTCAAAAGTCCTCATCGTTCCGAGGTGTGCTAAAAATTTGGCACGGGGTCAAAGGTCAAAAAAATGAGTTTTTTGCGATTTTTAGCGAAACGGTGAGTTTTTTCGCAAAATTACCCCAGTACAAAATTGTAGATCACGAAATTCTCTACAAAAAATATATTAATAATTTTTTTCCTAAAAGCCACCATTTTGGAGATATAACGTTCCGAAAAGTTGGATCAGTCGTAATCCCTCTATTTTGCACACGTTTCCACGCCACCTATGAGGTAGTGTACAAAGCGCGTTTTTTTTAACGTGGTTTCCCCAGTAGGCCTATTCCACGGGTCTGCTGAGATTTTATATGTTTTAAAACTATTGCAAAATAATATTATATATTATAGTGGGCAAAAACAACGGCGGTGTAATTAAATAAAATACTTAAAATAAAAAGTTAGTCGTCTGATTCATAACTGTCCAAGATTTCTGTTTCTTCTTCTTCTTGATCTTCTTCTCCTTCTTCTTCCTGTTCATCCTCTTGTTCTTCTTCTTCTTCTTGTTCTATTTCACACGTAAACTGCCCCAATAGCGATTCCTGATCGGTATCAAACGAATCTTCAAGAGTTGGTGACTCAACATTCGAGCATGATCGGCCTTGACAGTGTGTGCATGCCAGGGAACAAAACAGTCCAACTTTTCTGCAACCACATTTTGCACTACACCCTTTCTTGCAGTTGCAAAATATTGTGTTGAGAAGTTTCTCAGGTGCTGGTGGAAGTAAAGTTTGAACTGGCTCTAGTGTATTGTCGATCAACTTCCAACCCCAGTCTTTAGGGTCCAGCTGATTACCAAGCCACACTTGAACTTGGTAATATACCCGAAACAGATGTTGATGAGCAGCTACTGAGGTTGGAGGAAGAGAAGCTAAGTTGACTTGTTTTTTATTACGCGTATTTTTCACGAAAGATGTGTATCGAAAAAACCACTTGCTTAGATAAGTTGCGATACACATCTTTCGTGAAAAATACGCGTAATAAAAAACAAGTCAACTTAGCTTCTCTTCCTCCAACCTCAGTAGCTGCTCATCAACATCTGTTTCGGGTATATTACCAAGTTCAAGTGTGGCTTGGTAATCAGCTGGACCCTAAAGACTGGGGTTGGAAGTTGATCGACAATACACTAGAGCCAGTTCAAACTTTACTTCCACCAGCACCTGAGAAACTTCTCAACACAATATTTTGCAACTGCAAGAAAGGGTGTAGTGCAAAATGTGGTTGCAGAAAAGTTGGACTGTTTTGTTCCCTGGCATGCACACACTGTCAAGGCCGATCATGCTCGAATGTTGAGTCACCAACTCTTGAAGATTCGTTTGATACCGATCAGGAATCGCTATTGGGGCAGTTTACGTGTGAAATAGAACAAGAAGAAGAAGAAGAACAAGAGGATGAACAGGAAGAAGAAGGAGAAGAAGATCAAGAAGAAGAAGAAACAGAAATCTTGGACAGTTATGAATCAGACGACTAACTTTTTATTTTAAGTATTTTATTTAATTACACCGCCGTTGTTTTTGCCCACTATAATATATAATATTATTTTGCAATAGTTTTAAAACATATAAAATCTCAGCAGACCCGTGGAATAGGCCTACTGGGGAAACCACGTTAAAAAAAACGCGCTTTGTACACTACCTCATAGGTGGCGTGGAAACGTGTGCAAAATAGAGGGATTACGACTGATCCAACTTTTCGGAACGTTATATCTCCAAAATGGTGGCTTTTAGGAAAAAAATTATTGATATATTTTTTGTAGAGAATTTTGTGATCTACAATTTTGTACTGGGGTAATTTTGCGAAAAAACTCACCGTTTCGCTAAAAATCGCAAAAAACTCATTTTTTTGACCTTTGACCCCGTGCCAAATTTTTAGCACACCTCGGAACGATGAGGACTTTTGAGATTTTCTTTATAATGATGTTTTGAACAACTATGCCAATATTCAGCTTTATGGGAATTTATGTAAACTTGAATGTGTAAATAGACCGGACTATTAGGATGGGTGGTCATTTTCAATCTATTGAAATCCGTCCGTACCTCAAAAAGCATATTAAGCCCCAGTTTACCTTCATAAACAGCAAGAACAACATCTGGAACAGTAGTTAAGGATAGTTGGGCGTCCTGCAAAGTCCGAATCTGGTCTAAGTACAGAACTTTTTTATTTTATTCAATATGGTCATTGCCAGAATTCGAGCCTAGGAACTCTCGGTCGTAATCCTAACCACTAAACTACCGACGACTTTGTTATCGGTGGTTGAGTGTAAGGGTTTGATAGCAGTCGATTAGATGATAGCAGCTCAATTGACCGTAGCTTAGTTAGGAATATGCTGGAAAGACGATGATCCTATTATAGCTGATGCGCATTCTGCGAACTGGACATTATGCGAATTGGACATTCTAAGAATTGGATACTTTGCGAACTGAACTTTTTGCTTTCGCTGGACATTTTGTAAACGGGACATTTTGCGAAATGGACATTCTGCAAACTGGACATTCTAAGAATTGGACATTCTGCGAACTGGAAAATTTGCTTTCGCTGGACATTTTGCGAACTGGACATTCTGCAAACTGGACATTATGCGAATTGGACATTCTGCGACCTGGACATTCAGCGAGCTGGACTTTTTGCGTTTGCTGGACATTTTGCGAACTGGACATTCTGCAAACTGGACATTATCCGAATTGGACATTCTAAGAATTGGACATTCTGCGAACTAGACTTTTTACGTTCGGTGGATTGCGTCCTCACCGTCCAGCTGGTCCCGGTCGGCCGCGCTGACGGTGGCGTAGTACTGCATGGCGGACAGCGCGCCGCTCCACGCCGAGGCGGCGGGCGCGCGCCGCACGCGCTGCCGCACCTCGGCGCGCG
This sequence comes from Pelosia muscerda, assembly GCA_963691645.1. Taxonomy (NCBI): domain Eukaryota; kingdom Metazoa; phylum Arthropoda; class Insecta; order Lepidoptera; family Erebidae; genus Pelosia; species Pelosia muscerda. The sequence continues at coordinate 18,380,866 of OY829102.1, read as the reverse complement.
CCGCGCACAGGATCACGTAGCCGCGCGTCTCGCAGCCCTTCAGCACCACCTGCGAGTTCACCAGCTCGACTGCAAGAGGGGAAATTGATCTGAATCAGTAACTTGGAAATCTTACACAATATACAGTAAACTAATGGTCGTCAAAAAGGAGAATTTACTTACTGAAAAACTGTTAAATAGGTATGGGAATCAAATATGAAATCGCGCAACAGCTACTATTTTGCAAGAATTTTTTTTTTAATTTTTTTCTCTTCAATTCACTGCATCTTGCCTGAAGGCAAATAGTGTGTACGTAACATGATGGCCCCCGTTACACAGGTGCACGGCGGGTCTTCAACCATAACGGCCTTGACAGTTGTCTTTTCACGCCCAGCTTAAAGGACCCGAGACTATTCTAAATAAATAGCTCTATTCCACTTGAATCCATTAAACAAATCCATTGATGGATTAGTTTCCACTTTATATCATCATCAGCTCAACGTTACAACCAAGGCCTTCAAGTTCCATATCGCCAGTGTGTTATGTAAGTCTAAAAGTAGTCGCTTCACAGAAAATATCGAAATTCCACCATTTCGTGAACTGAAATCCAACACCAACTGAATAGCGAAATCGCTCGTCGCACAATATGTTAATAAGGTATATCTATTGCTTAAGGTATACCTTAGTACACCTTCGCACATTAAAATTTCCAGTTTCATGTACACAAGACTTCGCCTCTCTTTACATTAGATTTCCTCTGTGCACTCCCGGGTTTGCTGGCAGAGAACTCAACCATGAGTTAAGCTCGCCTTTGTACATAACATCACACTGTATTGTATTAATATCATTTATGTGTACAATAAAGAGTAAATAAATAAATAAAAAACCGCGGTAGCCTAGTGGTATGGGTAATGGACTGCTGAGACAAGGTCTCGAGTTCGATCCCAGCTTACCATGGCACACATCAATGACTTTTCGATGCTTTTCGAAGTTATGTGTGTATTTATCGCAGGTTTATAAGTGCCCGGTTAATGGCAATAGGCTTGCCTCCTATTACATTGGGACCTAAACATAAACTGGCGAAATGTGGGTGCTAGCACCTCTGCCTAACCTTTCGGGGATAAAGGCGTGAGTTTATGTTATGTAAATAATAAATAAAACAAGGGTGGTCGCTCACTGAGGCAGGCGGTGTGCGCGTTGTCGTCGTCCAGCACGTGTCGGGCGTGCGGCGCGTGCGGCGCGGGCGCGTGCTGGTCGGCGCCGCCCAGCTCGTCCGAGAACACCACCGGCGCCGAGCCGCCCGCCTCCGCCACCAGCGCCGCCAGCATGCCGCCGCCGCTGCCGCCGCCAGAGCTCTGCGAGTGTAACAAATGATTGCGATTAAATATGATTACAATATTGTTCTTTGAGTGAAGACCGCGATACGGTAAACGGTAGCCGGAACGTTCTCTTCGCTAGGGGACGTCCCGGCTATCGTTTATCGATGAATCGATGACTTGATAAAGGCGGCTGCGACAGAATGGACGTGGATGGCGGCGCATCGGGAGTAATGCCGTACATTGGGAGAGGCCTATGTCCAGTAGTTTTTTGTTACGAACCCACCAGAACTCCATTAATTAATGATTCTAATATGTAAAATAATCATAAAACCTTTCAGCTCGAAGGACCATAAGGTCAAATTCATATGTGAATTGACTACTCTAACATATGTTTCTTCATAACTAATCATATTGCTTTTTGAATCCTTTATTTCCTACAAATTACAATAAGCTATGCACCTGAGTGGCGACGGGCGGCGGCGGCGATATGACGTCAGCCTCGCGTTGGTGCTTCGGCGACGTGTTCGGTTGCTCCTCTTCCTTCAACGCTTTCGTTGACAAATTTTTCTTCAATTGCTATAACAATTATTATGGACTTAAAGTTATGATGAAGGTTAAACGAAGGTATTATTTTTCGATCAATATTTTGATATCTATCTATTTAAAACTGATTTAAATATAAGAAGAGTTTGGTTATACTCGATAGATGGCGCTGTATCGTTACGGATCGCCCGCCTCGCGCCCGTACTACTGGCGCCGCCCCTGTCGGCAGTAGCACAGTCCCCTGTGGCAGTACCTGAGTCTTGATGTAGGTGTCGATGAGGCCGAAGGCCAGGTCGCGGTTGAGCTTGGTCCAGGCGCCGCGCAGGTCGTGCACGGCCAGGCGGTGCGTGGGCGGCGCGCCCGTACTACTGGCGCCGCCCCTGTCGGCAGTAGCACAGTCCCCTATGTGGCAGTACCTGAGTCTTGATGTAGGTGTCGATGAGGCCGAAGGCCAGGTCACGGTTGAGCTTGGTCCAGGCGCCGCGCAGGTCGTGCACGGCCAGGCGGTGCGTGGGCGGCGCGCCCGTACTACTGGCGCCGCCCCTGTCGGCAGTAGCACAGTCCCCTATGTGGCAGTACCTGAGTCTTGATGTAGGTGTCGATGAGGCCGAAGGCCAGGTCGCGGTTGAGCTTGGTCCAGGCGCCGCGCAGGTCGTGCACGGCCAGGCGGTGCGTGGGCGGCGCGCCCGCGCTCGCGCCCGCCTCGCGCCCGTACGACACGCGCCGCACCGACAGGCAGTAGCACTTCTCCATCACGCGAGGACTCAGTTGGGAGTACTGCCAGGAAATACTTCTAATTAGTTCCATATAAAAATAAATACTTTTTCCACATCACAATCTATACGCAAACTAATCATAGCTTGTACCAAGAGTTCCACGGACAGTTTTTTAACTCAAGGTCAAAATCCTTAAGAAATGATAAGTAAGTGTCAATGTAATTTCTACGTGAAACGGTCAGGTGTGTTTTCGTTTTGTATTACGTATGATTTGAGCTAATTTGACGTTAAAGGCAAGTACGACTAATTATAGTTGTCACAAAATAAAAGGCCCATTTTGACAGTTCGCGCCCATGAAGTTCTCAATTTTTTACCAATTGAAATGTTATAAAGGTAATTACATTTTTCATGGACAGGTACCGCCCACTCGGCTTAGTGCTGTCCATAACGAATTTTATTACGTTGTCCACAGACTATTAATAGGTAATCAGTTAAGGAAAAAAGATATCGAATAAGATTATTTATTTAAACTAGTGTTTAGACCAAAATTAATTATTGAACTTCACTGTGTAGTTATCTTTTACTTAAAATTATGAGCTTGGAGCTTAAAGCAGTAAATAATGGCAGCATAGATTTCTATCGAATGACTTGTCTCTGATCAGAGGCATACGCGTGTGTTTGCCATCTTGTGCAGTTGACTATGCGCCCGTTATGTTTGTTTTGTTGATAATATTTCCTGACTCGGCTGTTTTTGGATTATTTCTGACTTAGATATTCGATGAGTCGAGTTGTCTCGGCATTTCCGGTTAAAATATTAAATAAAAGCAAATTGACCTTTCATAATATTACATCATTTTATAATATCTACAATATCAAAGGTTAAGCTAATTTTTCTAATCAGAACTTTAATACAATGTACTTTACATACATATTCAAATCGATCAAATCCCCATGTAAACTGGATTCGATTCATCATGAGTATCGAGTACCGAGTCGTGTTGTTACATCACTAGTTACGTCATGAAGGCAAATGCCAAAACGGGCCTTTTATTTTGTGATTAGTATAAAATAATTGTTAACTAGTAATGCAACGTATTAATAACGTTTTATATGTGAGTTTGGCGACGTCAGCTCCGAGGCACAATCTGTCGCTTCACAGTTCTATAGTTTTTTCTGTTCTGTGGTTTCGCAACAAGTGACATCACACAAAGTCGTCCATGACAGTTTGGCAATTCTTCGACACAAATAGTGTGTTAAAACACTTGAAATCGCAACATAAACAATGTAAATTATTGTTTCAAATCAAAAAAACTACATTTTTGTGGTTAAGTATATATAAAGATGTTGAAATAATCCATTTTTGAAATCACAGTTAGACTGGAAAGTCGACCCCAACTGAGTTGGGAAAAAGGTTCAGAAAATTATGACTGGGACCATTTCAAGGGTTGCTCGAAAGCTCTCCACGTACCCCACTGATTAGCAGATGACACAGTGTAGAGCCAAGCCAAATCAAATTAAAAAAATCTTGTTCAAATATACTAACCTCATCCCCTTCCTTCTCCTCGGCTGCCAAGGTCTTCAACCATATCTCCGCGTCGTTCAGATCACAATTCATGTACACAGTAGTCCAATTTGCCCGTGGTCTTCTGACCAGACCATCGTTAGCAGACACTAAGGACAGACGGTGTTTAGACCCACAGGTCACGCGGGCGCCTATAATCTCGATGCCACGTTGGAGGGAGGAAGAAGACCAATAGAAAACCTTTAACAAAATTATAATCATAATCTGGTGAGTGGTTTTGATTCGAAAGGGTCAATTTATACATACATATGCTTCCGAAGGGGTAGGCAGAGGTGTATTAAACTCCTACATTTCGCCTAATATAATTTTAGGTTCCATGTAATAGCGGGCGAGCCTATTGACGCCAAAAAGGCCAATCAAAAAAATGGGTATGCCGAAAACACCGAAAATATTGCAGCTAAATAAATTTCTAAAAAAAATGGATCCGATTTTTTTGCTATGCGGTGTAAATTACAAGGAAATTAATTACGTGCTTAGCCGCACAAGCACTAGCAGTTAATTAATATCAGGCAGAAGAACGGTGTATACCCCAATCGGGTTCTCATTTGAGTACCCATGCAGAGGCAACATATTTCCATTTGCGACAATCCTGGCACCTTTCACTGGTTGCATCCACACAGTGACATTGTGAGATGTTAATAAGCCTTATTGCCTCTGCAGTTAAATTTTCCTCAATTCTTCAAATTAAAAAAATAACTATATCATAGTTACCTGCAAGTTGTGCAAAGTGACGGACACGCTAACGTTGCGGTAGTGTCGCGACAGCTGCGGCTTGCGCGGGCGCACGTTCTTGAAGATGCGCCCGCGCCGGGTCGGCCGAGTTATACCCGACAGTATTAACTTGAGGCTTTCAAACCACCTGTGAATTGGACAACCCTTTTTAGCTGATAGGAAACTAAGACAAATTTTTTTTAGTTTCATTTGCTTTTTTTTTACAGATCTTATAATAAGGTTAAATTGTCCTCTATATTCTACCACGTTTTGTGGTGTAGAAATATATTATATTTTCGCTATTTTGATATATATATCATAGTCTCAATCAATAAAATAAAAACAAACAAGGAATAATAGTATGTACAAATAACAAATGTCAACATTGTTTCTTGTTAGAACAATAAATGATATAATTATGTCACAGTGACATAATTATATCATTTAATATAGAAAATGTAATATATTTGTACACCACAAAACACTCTCGTGAGAACAAAGTCTGCGCTACACCCTCGTTCGTTAGGTGGAAAGTCTTATAATATATCCTTTCCTTATTTCTTATATAGGCTTATCCTTTTTTCTATTTTTTCGAGCGCGAATCCCATCGAAGCGTGTGAGAGAGCCTATATTCTGAAGATTCAATTGGCGCATAATATAAACCTTATCTGCACAAACTTATTAGATTTATATTAAACTAAGACCACATACCTAAGAGTGCTTCCGTATAGTAACAACACTGGACCATTGCCCTCTTTGTCGACCGGTTTTGTCTCCAGACTAAGGTGTAGATCGAGGCCTTGCGAACGGAATGCTCTGTACGAGTCATGCTCCTACACACCACAAAAATACATCAATTAGTCCTCTATCATACCAGAACAGCTGCACAGATGTAGATGAAATTTGGCATATAGATAGATGTGCCTGGAAAATCATATAAGATATCTCGAGAAAATGCATCAATGCATCAAAATGCATCAATAATACAGTTTCCTAGAGATGTGTTAACTCGGAATAATCTTGACTCGAGTTGATTCGAGTAATATAACTCGAGTTGAACTCGTTAACATAACATACACTCGTTTATTCACTTGATTTGATTATCATGTAAATAGTTTACAACACAATTCACGTTAAGAAAAAACTAACTCGAGTTAAATGTTACTCGAGTAGCACTTAACTCGAGTTAGTTTTTTCTTAACTTGAACTTAGTTTAGTTGATAACTCGAGAGACAAATTTCATACTGTTGCACTTCAGTACCTGGTTACTCGAGTACTCCGGCAGCCTAGTTGGCGCACAAGGCGCTACTGAGTGGTGGTCTCGCGGGTCGGCCACGCACTGCCAGCCTAACTTCACGGATAACCGCAGTGCGGGCACGCGCAGTACTCGGCAGTCGTCGTACTTGCTCGCAGTACGGACGTACACGTCCAACGTGCCTAGGAAACCGAGTTTACCTGCAAGAGGGTTTTAGAACGAAATTAATATATTATGATTGTATGCTATGCAGAAAACGATCTAAGAAAGAAGGTAGGTGTATGGGAAATGGTCGGTCCGGTTGCCCATTCATACAGTTCTACCTAATACCACCGGCCCACCTGATGAAAAGAGGTCACCGTGGCCTATAGACGTCTGCAACACCAGGGGCGTTACACTCGTGCTGCCTGCCCATCTTATGCAACTGTGGCATATTATGTCAATTGTAACCTGATACTTGAATTGTGATTACACGTTAATTAACTGAAAACTTATCTTTCATTTGTCAAGAATCACATACCTAAAATTTGGTCTTTCGAGCCGGATTTGTAGATGGAGGAATTAACGAATTAAATCCTTATTTATGATTAAACCAATTCTTGATTGGTAACCTGTGCCTAATGGGTTCTTACTCTCAACAATAGACTCACCATTAGTCCAGTCCAGCACCAAATCACTCCAAGTGACCTCCATCTCCTCGGTAGTGTTGTAAGGGTCCAGTGACACGTGCAGCAGACACGTGAACTTGGCACAGTTGACGGTTAGACGCCCGTGCATTATGAGTCTCACTTTGTCCCACCAGGACAAGGGAGCTGATGGGTCTAGAGACGGTCGGGAGACTTGGTCAAATGCTGCAAGAGAAAAATACCTATGATATTGTCCGTTTAAGTGAAGTGAAGAAAACTATTTTTTACAGATTAAATATGGTGTAACTTAAATATTTGAACAATGATCGTGACGTTTCCATCGCTTTTTAGTAGTTATCATTATAGGGAGATTAAGGTTGTTTATATTTAGTAATGTACATTATTTCAAAGTATCCGAAGTATTATATAACAATATCCGTGTAGTGATGAAGAAAGAATATCACCACCCCATCGTAAGAGGCGGCTAACAGAAAAATACGCCGACAATATCACTGCGAGAGAAGGCAAACTCGAAATAAAACCCTGTACCAACCCGGGCCTGCGTGGAAACAGTAGTACTATATTGGATTCTTGATGCAGCGCAAAAAGAGGTCAAAATCTTAGGAAGTCTTTTGTATTTTGCTTTTTGTTGAGATTAGTTATTGGAGTGAGTTTCTCTTGATTTTTTTATTTCCTGTTTACATCTACGAAAAGAAGACACAATAATGCAACCGAGCACCCATAATCTTTTCAGAGAGATTGCGAAGCGTATGGTCGACGCTTCTCGTGACCAGAAGGCTGGCTGGGTCCAAAAAGAAAATAAATTAGCATTTCATACAAAGTGGTAATGCTGCCAGTCTTCTCGGAACGCTTCCACACGAAGCATGCGATGAGGAGTAATGCCATGACGCATTATAGTTTTAATTAGAAAGAAAGAAAAGAAGAAAGAAAAAAGCATTTATTCAAGAGACACACAATGAACAGAGAATCAAACAAACATACCCAAGTTACAATGGGCGATGACTGGCTCCCAGCAAGGTCCAAAAGCGTAGCTGAACTCTGCCATTTCGCAGCACAAGTCGTAGTACCACTTCAACGGCATCATACTGCGCTCTAGCTCCTGAGGACCCCATGGGTGACCCTGGTCTATCACCACGGTGCGGAGAGCTGATAGAGAAAGTTATTAATATTTTACTAAAAGATTGAAAGCATTCTATGTCACGAGACCCTAAAAATAGTCCCGGGTCCTTTAAGCGGGGCGTGAAAAAGCTTCTGATGAGGCCGTCAAGCTGAGCCATTGAGCCACCATTGTAGCACTGAACGTGTTTGCAATGGTGACCCTCTTTCATGAGCCTTTGTTGAGCTTAACATCAGGCGAGGTAAAGTCAAGTTGATGTGCCATAAATAAAAAAATAAAAAATAGATCAAGTATGGTTAGATTATCGTAAGGTATTATAGAGCGATTGTTACGAAAATTAGGTGAATTGAATTCCGCAAGAACAGTCGTTTATTTATCTCTGGCAACTAACAAACCTTCCAATCTACCATCATCTTGACGGACTCATCCGGACTCTCACCTCGGAGTCTGGGGTCCACCAAGATCCTTTCTCCAATCGATTGAAACGTAAAGGAACTTAGTGTATTTCGAACTTTACCTTCAAATAGCCTCAAAGACATGATCCGTTTATCTTAACCTCTTTCTACTCAGTACCTCATTCATGTTACCCTACATTTAAATTTAATGTTGGAGACGTAAATACCTCTTGGTGGAGCCTGTTCTTCAGCCGCAAGCAAAGTTCCCCACATCCTCAGGTCGCTCATACTGAGCAACGGCTGTGGGAAGTCTCGCAGTAGGAGCTGCCACTGAGAGCAAGACATGTTGATGCTGCGACACCACAGGGTCGTGAACTCGATGCCGTCCTCGGGCCAAGGGCTGTGTAGGAAAGGGATTGTGAAATAAATATACGTGGTCTTCGTGGCATTCTGTAAGCCTTCTTTAGAATATTCAGTATGTCAAAATTACTAACAAGGAACTAGAAAAAATAATTAATATTTTATGGGTATTATTTATAAGATCCATTTTTCTAGGTTATTTTCTGAATCGGGTAGTCAAACAATAGTCTCTTCCGTGTAGATAAGTCCATGAGAAAGAGAAATGGAAACTTTGGATGCAACCAGGATCCATATTTTACTAATTATTAACCATTGTCAAATCACTGACGTTACAAAAAGTGCCATTGTATTTTCGACTTAATTTACATAGACTTTAAAAATGAAATGAAAAGGAATTCATTATATTCATTAAATTCACTCCGCACGATGTCGTTTACTTTGAGAATTTAACAGCTTTTTAATTGTTTATTTTTAATTGGTTTGTCAAAGTCAACAATAAAGCGCGATTCACACAGAGCGCGAGTGCGGGTCGGGCGCGGGTGTTTTTGCCATCCATCGCCGTTTACAGAATAAGATAATAAAATACCTTATAAAGAAAACGGCGATGGATGGCATAAACACTCGCGCCCGACCCGCACCCGCATTTAGTCATCTATCGCCACAAAGACAAGAAAACTGCGATGGATAGTAAAACGACCCGCGCTATGTGTGAATCGCGCTTTAGTAAAATGGGGGGAGTGGGGAGGGGTGGGACGCCGACCTGTCTAGGTCGATGTCGCGCAGCTTGGCGGCGGCGCGCGCGGCGCCGTGCAGCGACGTGTCGGCGAGCGCCACGAGCGTGAGGCGCTGCGCCGCGCACGCCACCAGGCGCGAGCGCGGCGGCGGCGCGGCGCGCGTGCGCTGCACGTAGATCTGCGCGTCCTTGTGCCGCAGCGCCGCGTACAGCTCCTCCACCTTGCCCGCCGGCAGGAACAGGTGCGGCTTGCACAGCTCCTGCACCTAAGGACGTCATACCGTCACCGACATCCTCACAACTCTTGCATTGATGAAGTCGATAGGGTATGTCTACATTGTGACGTTGTGGTCACGTGACGAGTTTTAGCTTATGTTCCATGCTGAGGCAGAAACTCAATACAGAGACCAACAGGTAAACTCACGATTCTATTCTACCCTTTATGTGCACTGTTTAAAAGTCACTAGCATATCAGCAGGACAGCCCAACACGTGCAGGATTTAGATGTCACCCGCATACGGTGCGGAATATTCTATCAAGAACCAAGCGGTTCGGTAAGTCTTTCCTCTGCCGCAACATTAAATCTTGGAATTTCTTATCAGCTCACGAGTTACCTTCTTCCTACAGTCCTTTGAGCGGGGTGTGAAAAAGCATCTGATGAGGCCGTCAAGCTAAACGCCACCATTGTAATACTTTACGTGTTTGTAATGGTGACCCTCTTTACTGACATAATTGCCTTCAGCTTACCTTTAGGCAAGGTGAAATCAAAAAAATCAGGCATAGGATGTCCGCTGCTGAACATAGGCCTTCCCCATCGACCTCCAATCCGACCGTTGGAGGCGGTCTACATCCAACGGATACCCAATCAATTTATCTCGTCCAGCCGTCCTACGTCTCATCTACCAGTAAATTTAAATAAGGTATCCAAAATCGCTTCACGTATAAATATTTAGATAAAATTTAAATAAGTAAAAAGAATAACCACTCTAAACATTCCAAACGTCAGATCCTTTTCACGTATTCAAACAAGAATTGTCAGGTTATACAATCTATTTACAACTCTGACCGCACTCATGTAAACTGATTGCGTTGGCAATCGTACATGGCATATCAGATGATAAACGAAGGTAATAAACTGACGGAATCAATGTTACAATCTGTAACACTGTTTAACGTACTCGTTTTACTACAGAATTTAACGAGATACTTATTTTTTCTTTTTTTTATCTATGACACGTCAATTTGACTTCACCTCGCCTGATGTTAAGCTGAAGGCAAAGTCCCATGAAAGAGGGTCACCATTGCAAACACGTTCAGTGCTACAATGGTGGCGCTCAGCTTGACGGCCTCATCAGATGCTTTTTCACGCCCCGCTTAAAGGACCCGGGACTGTAGGAAGTTATTTTCTCGTACGAGATCGTGTGACATGAAGTACAAACTTAGTTATGGGTTCTAGATATGGGATACTATTTATGTAAAAACATACATATTATAAATAGAAACACCCAGACAAATGCAAATATTCATATTCATGTACACAAATATTTGCACTGAGCAGGAATCGAACCGCGTTCACTACCGCCACGCCACGGAGGTCGTAATCTTTTGATATTGTTTTTTATTCCCTATAGTCAGTCTAAACCGCTAGTCAGCTAATAAAAATCATTGACTGCAACCCCGTTCTTACATTAGGCAACTAAAACGAAACTCTAGTTCCCGCAACTCGATTTGACATCACCGACCAATCAGAAGCTCTGAAAGAGTAACAACAAGATGGCGGATACCGCAGATTGTTCGAAATTCAAGGTGACCATTGAAATGCAATTTTTTTCTAGTAGGCTTTTTTTGTTTATGGTCACGTCAATTTGACTTCACCTCGCCTAAAGTAAGAACTAGCTATAAGACAACAGTATAGTACCTTGGCATCGAGCATTGTACGTCGTTTCTGACTCTCCTTATACTCGTCTTCCAGTAGCTCGTAATTATCACGCAGCTTCACCTCGAAAGGATCATCGCTCATCTCTATTACGATCTCGTCAATCTAAAACAATTATAACATGTGTAAACAATAAATATACTGAACTAGAGCGTCTGCTGTCTAGTCTTCTAATTTTTGGTGAAAACTCTGTGCCAGCGCTTCCTTCATCTATCAGCAGATTGGTTGCAGAGCAGGTAAGGTATTACCAAAAGTAATATTATTCCTCTTAAAGTAATATTCATCTTACGTGTGATTCGGACCGTCAACGTCCGTCAAAACACATTCAGAATACTACCCTGATTCAGTTATTTCTCAATCAATCACTGACACTAATGCTAAAAATATCCATAAAATTTTAGACTTTATTGCTACAGTCTTAAGTTCTAAAACTAATTTGAAAAAGAGTTCATTCCATCTTATCATTCACTCTACAAGATGCCATTTAACCACCCCAGCTTAACTGTTGTATGATGGTGGTTGACAAATAGCACAATGAGGCTCCTGAAACAGTGTAATTTTTACCTTTATGTGCAAATCACTAGGCAGAGGGCTCTCAGCTGTGAACGGCTTCTTCTTGATTTGATGCACCAGCTTGATCCACTTGAATATAGATACAAAATCTCCCTGAATGGATTCCGCGAAACGGTGTTTGTACGGAAATATTATGCGGACTGAATCCACGTTAACTGACCTGTAAGATGTTATATATTTAAGTTTCATTATAAGACACAAAAGGGGTAAAGAAATATTTGAACAATTTCTTTCTACAAAAATAGAAACGACTAATATTTAAAAAAAAAAAGATGTTGCGTCCTTGGCAGTATTTTACCATCTATCTACCATGGTGAATGCTCTGATGAGCTCTTCCAATTAGTCCCACCCTCTCCTTTCCTACACAGGACAACACGTGCAAGGCTTAGATGTCACCCGCATACGGTGCGGAATATTCCATCAAGAACCAAGCGATTCGGCGAGTCTTTCCTCTGCTTGTCTTGGAAATTCATGGAATTCCTTACCAGTTCACGTGTTTCCTTCTTCCTACAGTCACGGGTCCGTGAGTTATGTCTTGTATTATCTCACCTCTGGCATCAGACCCAAAAACGGCGAGCGTTTTAGTCGGTTTGAGTTCGACATAACTACCCTCACCTACTTCGGCAGGAGTGGTATCCGAGTGGATTTTGCGCACGATAAAAAAAAATCCATTCACCCTCTTGTACAGGTGAAGCGTGTAAGTGAGTAAGTGGGTGAAGTGTGTAAGTAAGCTCCTTAACAACCACCGGCAAATATGCCGTTACGCATACGCTTAGTAAATGCAATGCAATACGCTTAGTATTGCATTGCATTTACTAAGCGTACCTTATTAGGTACGGTTCTTTATAATACTAAGCGTTGACTATTAAGTGCTGACTGTATGTTTTACCTCACTTGTACTGTATATCAAATTAGTTCAGTGAATAAATTACACTCGTACGTAAAGGTTTTTCTTTTATTCCACATCGGGATCCCAACATTTCACTGGTATGAAACGAGTTTTTAGATGACTTCGTTCTACTCACCAGACCTTGTTCCACATTAGGACGAAGCCCTCGCTCGCCTTCCTCTCGACCCTGACGTCGTGGTCGTCTGCAGCTCTCTCCATGGAGTACCCGTCCACGCTCACCACCTCATCACCGTTCAATATCATGTTCAGCTTACTCCATACGATGGATAGTCCTTTTTCGTGGTCATAGCCTATCGTCATATCATCTAGAAATTTAAAAATTTGTGTGTACGTCCATCCGTCTGATACTCTACAAGACGTTAATTACTTATAATTTACTTGCGATTTACACCGGCTCGATTCCTTGCTATAGCAAGGAATCGAGTTAATTTTTTGTCCAAATTTATTTAGCTGCATCATTTTCGGTTAGAAATTTATTTTCGGAATACCCATTTGTTACAAAGTGCCCGATTGGCGGCAATAGACTCGCTCAAAATGTGGGTGTTTAATGCACCTCTGCCCATCCCTTCGGGAATTACGGGCGTGAGCATATGTATGAATATGTGTGCGTGTTGGTTCTTAAAACCTCTGACAGAATACCCGCTTGACGGCAATAGGATTTGTCTATTATGTATGGGACCGAAAACACCTGCTTATGTTTAAAGATTTACGTCAGTTACGTTTTAAGACTAAGATGTGAATTTAGGGCCCCTCGATAGCAAGGCCAATTAACCACTAAGAAAACAAAGGGGTGCCTTAAAAGATGAACTATTTAATTAACGTAGGAAAACTTCATATAATAACACGTCAAAAGAATTTTTGAACTTGAGTTTCCTGTACCATCTTAACGAAAACACTTACCAGTACCGAACAGCATATTATTCTCCGCCGATAATATGAGTCCCAAATTAGTTTCTCCTTTAAAAGAGACTCTCCAATCCAAGTTCCTCCCTTTTTTCCTCACCACACTTGTCCTTCTCTTTTTAAACTCTTGCGTAAACTCGTTCAGAGCCCTGACAAGAGTTAGGACCTTTAGGTGTAAGTTCACACTCCATTCCAAGTCAACATTCTCAATGAATTGGAAGTCGATTAGTGCTGAATATCTTTCCTTAGATATGATATGTTCTAAGCGAGCTAGTTTTACGTGAAAGAATGTGACTGGTATCTCGTCCGACCGCTGGCAATGTATGTTACCTAGAAACAAAAACCATTGTTTTTTTTTGGAGATTCATCACAGGGACCATGGACAAAAAAGAATTTTGTAATTCTTTCAAGGAAAGGTTACTGCTGCCAAACTATATTAAAGGTTTTTGGCAGATGAAGCTCCTTGGCTACCTAGCTAACTTTCACATTTTTCCTCATGCGTATACATTTTCAACACACGAATAGCGTGTGGTCTGTGGCCCAACCATCAATATTAAGATGCTGCCTATGATAAGATTTTCGATTGCGTGATGCAGGATCGATAGTTTTGTAAAAGTTCAGGTTGACTCCGCTAGATGGTGCTGAATTTCATCAAGTTTAATCTTGTTATTCTCTTTTCTCAACCCCTCATCTAATGGGCCAACATTTGATATAAATAAATAAACTCACCCTTATAAGGTACGACATCCACAACCTTCAACCCTGAAATGACTGCACCACTCTTACAGACCGATTTCTCTATCGTCACAGCATCAATTCTAGTCATCAAACACATGTCCTCATTCACGAGGAGGAACAGGTTGATGTGAGACAAGGCAACGTTCACTGCAATATTGGAGACAGATTCTGATGGCTCTTCAGGAGACACTGGTGCGTAGGTTGAGGTTTTGTACTGGTTGATGCAGTCGGCTAGCGATATGATTGTCTCCGCGATGACTGCGTTCCATTCGAGGCGGAGACAGTCGATCATAGCTTCAACCTGCATATGAAAAACAACGGAATTTATCAATCTATATTGAACGCCGGATAGTACAGTTGTGAGAAAAGACAAAAGTAATACTCACAGCAGTTTTTTTTTATTGCCGAATTGCAATATCAATACTAGTCTAGTAATACCAACATTATTCACAGGCTGATATACCCACTGATAACGGATGAGATTCTGGCGTAGACTTTTCTTTCGGGGTTTGGAGGTAAGGGATCGCTTTTATATGTCGGGTTTCGCGTTGTAAAGCTAGTCAGAGACTCACGACTCCGGTTGCCCAGTATACGTGTCTCCATACAAATGTATGTGCAGAACTGTAGTTCCGAATCCCGGTAACTACAGTTGAAAACTCGAGTTTCGTTTAAGTTACCTAATGTAAGAAGTAATGTGCCCAGACGGTCAAAGGCACCAAGCATCACATGCTGCTCTACCCTTCCTGCTAGGGCTACGTTCAGTTATTCATTCCATACCTTTGAGTCGGTGGGTCCGTGCGTGGCCCACTTGACCAGCGCCACGGCCAGCAGCGCCTCACCCCACGCGTGCTGGCGGCGCGGGGGCGGCGCCCGCAGCGTGAGGGCGCGCGCCCCCGCCGCCGCCCAGCCGCCGTCCACCAGCAGCTCGGCGCCCCACTGCCGCCCGCCCACGGCTTGGCGGCTCACGGCGCAGCGGTACCACTCCTCTGGACACACGACCACAATGAGTACGTAATTCAATTCTATTTTATTTGCAATGTGTGTGTTTGAGGGAAAGGGCATGAGGGTGTATGTGTGTCACATTTAAATTGACGTATGAGTGAAATCTTGTGATTGATTTTTTA
The DNA here is from genome assembly GCA_963691645.1 of Pelosia muscerda. Classification (NCBI taxonomy): domain Eukaryota; kingdom Metazoa; phylum Arthropoda; class Insecta; order Lepidoptera; family Erebidae; genus Pelosia; species Pelosia muscerda. The sequence goes on along the minus strand of OY829102.1, from coordinate 18,365,325 downwards.
TATGTAACTAGCTGTTGCCCGCGGCTCCGCCCGCGTGTACTTCTGATCCCGTTCCCGCTGCACCGCTGGGTATGAAAAATAAATGTTGGCCGATACTCAGACCTACTCAATATGCTCACAAAATTTCATGAGAATCGGTCGAGCTGTTTCGGAGGGTTTAGGCGCATTAGGGCTAATTCTCATTATGGCAACCGACTCGCTAATGGACTACTTCTCATTATGGCCACTTCTCATATTGGCTACTTCTGATTAAGGCTACTTCTCTCTTGGGCTACTTCTCATTTGGGCTACTTCTCATTGGGGCTACTTCTCATTAGAGCTAATTCTCATTTGGGCTACTTCTCATTAGGGCTACTTCTCAATATTTGGGAACGCTTATTGGTTATCGTTTATTACACGACAGTTTTTGCTAGAGTACCAAATAAGCATAAATCAAGACAATAGTTAACTATCAGTATTAATTAGATTCCTTTATATAAGAAACTGGTAATAAGTCATTTTCTTTAAAATGTACTAACAGCTGTTATTTCACCAATTTTTAGTTTCGTAAGTACTCTTTTATAGTTTTTATCGAAATGAATGTACTTGTTATGTCGATTTTTGTTTGAATGAATATGACTGTTCTAAAAACCCTAGAAAGACTAGTAGACCGACATCTCAGAGATGGAGTTCTAAGAAGAAATCCTCTCCATCCCCAACAACACGCCTATAGGAAAGGCAGATCAACAGAGTCAGCACTTCATATGGTAGTCCATAAAATAGAGTCGGCTATAAACAACAAAGCATCAACACTGGCTACCTTTATTGACATTGAAGGAGCCTTCGACAAGACAATGCACAACAGCATAAACCACGCCCTGACGAAACTCAAAGCTGAACCAGTACTAGTAGACTGGATCACAGAACTGGTGAGCGCAAGGGCGGTTCGAATAGAAGCTACAACAACCACGACCAGAGCAAAAGTGGTTAGAGGATGCCCACAAGGGGGAGTCCTATCTCCGCTTCAATGGAACATAGTGGTAGACAGCCTGATAAGGTCTCTAAACGATAAAGGCTACACCACTATTGGTTATGCAGACGACTTAGTAATTCTGATAAATGGGAATGCGGAAAACATTATGTGTCAAATAATGAGAGCAGCCTTTCAGATAATAGAACAATGGTGTGAAAAACACCACTTAACAGTTAACCCACAAAAAACAGAATTAGTCCTTTTCACCAACAAAAGGAAGATTCCAGCACTACAAACACCAAAGCTATTCAACACCAGACTTACTCTCTCGACACAGGTGAAATACCTAGGCATGGTGTTGGACAACAAACTAAACTGGGCTAGCCACCTAGAAAACAAATCAAAGAGGGCGTGCATTGCATTTAATCAGTGCAGAAGACTAGTGGGTAAAAAATGGGGTCTTAACCCAAAGATTACACTCTGGCTATACACAGCAATAATCAGGCCCTCTATCACCTACGGATCGGTGGTCTGGTGGCCAAGAACAACACTGACCACGGTCAAAACAAAACTCCAAAGCCTGCAACGTCTGGCTAGCGTAGCTACTACTGGATGTATGAAAACAACTCCATCTGCTGCCTTGGAATATCTACTTAATCTAAGACCTCTAGATCTAGTCATCCAAGAGGAGGCAAAAGCAGCAGCCCTAAGACTAAAGACTCACGGACTGTGGAAACAAAACTTCGAAACCACGCACACCAAAATCCTAAGGCTCGCTATAGAAGAAGTCCCACTTCTACAAGCACCAACGGACAAAACAACATGTCACTATATCTTCGACAGAAGATACAATGTACAGCTCAAAGCCGAACCAGTAGATATCTCAAAAGTGAATGAGGTCAGAATTTACACAGACGGCTCAAAGACAGAAAAAGGGACAGGAGCCGGTGTATTCTCAAACGACCTGAACATTAAGATATCCACAACACTAGACAAACTTAACACAATCTTCCAAGCAGAATGTTTGGGCATCACCAGAGCCGCACAGGCAGTAGCAGCCAGAAGTGTGAAAAACCTCAGTATAAGGATCATTTCTGACAGCGCATCAGTCCTGCAGGCCTTAAGCAAAAGCACGATTAACTCTGCCCTAATCTTAGAGTGCCACGAGGCACTACAGCTGATTGCGAACACCAATAAGGTCACTTTGCAATGGATTAAGGGACACAGCAACTCACTAGGAAACGACGCAGCGGACGAACTAGCCAAACGAGGATCAGACACAATGGTACACGGACCGACACCACTACTACCAATACCTCAGGCTCAAGTAAGGTCATGGCTACGCGAAAAAACCGAAGAAACTCACCTTAAAGAGTGGACAAACGATGATGGGTGCAAGCAAACCAAACAATCGGTCCCAGTAACATCCAAAAGGTTTGCCCGCAACCTCATCAGATTGAATAGGGACAACATACGTAAAATCACAGGTATAGTTACGGGTCACTGCTCCCTAAACAAACATCTGTTCACCATAGGTGTAACCGACAGCCCCCGATGCAGAGGATGCATGGAGGCGGAAGAAACGCCACAACACGTCATTATGGAATGTAATAGTGTGGCGCATCAACGGGCACAACTGCTCCAATCACCGGCAACGCTTCCGGAAGCCTGCAGAAGTTTCTCTAAGCTTCTGGCTTTCTGGGAGGAACTGGGATGGTTGGAGTAAGCGGGGAGAAGCACCACCTCACGCACAATGGCCCAATCAAGAGGCTAAGTGCGGTAAACCCCAGTACAAACAAACAACAAACAACAGACTGTTCTTGGGTTTGGAATCAAAATGCTTAGCAAAAACTTGGACGATCCGATGGTGCCATCCCTCAAGAGCGTCGGTAGTGCGGTGGCGTTGTCCAGAGCAACTAAGAAGTGCAGGGTTCATTCTTGGATCCCACTGTTTTGCAAAGTATTTTAAAAACGTTGTTTTTAAAATACTTTGTTGTTTTAAAAATTGTCTTGATTTATGCTTATATAGTACTCTAGCAAAAACTGTCGTGTAGTAAACGATTACCATTACGAGAGTAAGGAGCAATTAAGTGACTGACACCTAGTAATGTTCACCTATCCTTTAACTATTGATTTTGGTATGTTATAAATAAATAAATGTTAGTTTCAAACTATACTAAAGTAATTACAAAAAGTACCTAATACTTTTATAATGTTGTATACTTACCTATTACATTGGTTCTAATGTGATTGATCTCATATGAATGAATAAACATATTTATGTACATAAAGACAGTACTTATTTCAATAAGCATTCCCAAATATTGAGAAGTAGCCCCAATGAGAAGTAGCCCAAATGAGAATTAGCTCTAATGAGAAGTAGCCCCAATGAGAAGTAGCCCAAGTGAGAAGTAGCCCAAGAGAGAAGTAGCCCTAATCAGAAGAAGCCCATATGAGAAGTGGCCATAATGAGAAGTAGTCCATTAGCGAGTCGGTTGCCCTAATGAGAATTAGCCCTAATGCGCCTAAACCTTTCGGAGGAGTATGGCAACGAAAACTGTGACACGAGAATTTTATATATTAGATGAAATAATAACATACATGATTATAATACGTCAGTATTACGGAACCTAGTCTGAGAACTGATGAGATAAGATCCATATTTAACCAGGAAAGAAATGCCTATTGCATGAAATATTTTTCTTTTAAAATTCATTTATTCTAAGGACCATACATGGGTCTGAAATAAAGTAATTTTATTTATTATTTATCATCATCATCATCGTTTACTAGCTAGTGTAAATCAGAAGTTATTAATCTATAACACTAACAATATTACAAACAACTAAACTTATATTTACCTCTAGTCTCCAACAGCTGATCTAGTTTGACCTTCACTCCGCTGCAGCCGAAACCTAAAGCGGTCTCATTCAATAGTCGTGCATGCACTGTTACTGAGCGGAGTTCAGCGCAACCTTGCACTATACATGATGAGAATATGCGATTTACCCATAATGGTGGGGAAGGGGCTGAAAACAAAGGCAACAACTGATTAACATAAAACAAGTCCACGTTGCTAAAATTTACTAACAAAACAACCAAATACAACAGAGAAACTACACCTTTTAATATCTAGATTAATCTAAAGCTTTTGATACACAAGCATACACGTATTTTACTGATATGCGGTATCTACAAGAATCTACCTTGTACACATATCCTAGGTAATATCTATTAAATAAATCCAATATCTATTGATGTCATATATAGCCTGACCTCGAGGAAATAACGGCTGGAGTGCCTCAAGGAAGTGTCTTAGGTCACTTAATATCTTTCCGAGAATCTGGTTTACACTTCTTTTTAAATATATTAGTATACCTATATCTAAATATATTAAGTTGTATGAAAAATGTTATATAAGAAACGGATTTGTGATATGCTTACATTGAGGTTCCACTTCCATAATCTGCAATGGCTGTGACTTCTTCAGTTTTTGTTTGACTGATGTGTACCATTTAAATGCATCTATGTGATTATAACTAATGTTCAATGTACTTATTATTAAATAGAGATTAAGAACACCTTTCTCGAGCTGAAACAAAACATTATCTGACACAATATACAAACGAAATTCATTTTTCATTCCGGAGTAAAAAAAAAACGCTGTTACTCTACCCATATCAGATAAACCTTAACCCATATGAGCTTTAGTGGGACCACATAGCCTATTGAAATAAATCTTTGCACGTCACTGCTGTGTACCTACTATAGTTATCCCTTGTTCAATTGTTTCGTTATCAATGCGTATGGTTTCTTCAGTTGTCACTGAAGTGCAGCAGTCTGCTTAACAATTGATAGAAATTATTTGCGCTTCAGCGCGAATGTTGTATACATACCTTAGCATCCAATTTGAGCTTATTTAACAACATTAACTTCTCTCTGCCTGCGAAGACTTGGTATTGGTCCATTTGAAATGCTATATACACCTGCGGTAGACCGCCGATCTCCAAACCACTGTCATCCAGCATTGATGCAGCACTATACCTCGAGTTCACCTAATATATAAAAAAAGTAGTCGGGTCAGTTGCGAAATGGATTCTATTTTTCAATTTCTCATTGACTTCGTGATATACTTACTTGTAAACTTTGTATTGACATTTCGAAGTTCGTATTTACTGTTTTGTCTGTACAAACGACTGTGGTTGAGTCTATTCTTAAGCTGAATATCTATAAAAAAAAAGGTTTATATTATTTAAGGGACATGTCGTAGAAGTATCGCCGGAACATTCGACTCGATTAAATCGATTTGAACAGTTATCATAACAATTGCTTCAAGATTTCATTACATTTTTATGAAATTATAAAATCACACGCGCAAATTCGTCTGCGTCAACAACGACGTCCCACGTTTTTGCAACAGTTTTCATTCCTTTTTTTTTTTTTTTTTTTTTATCGTGCGCAAAATCCCCTCGGATACCACCTCCACCAAAACCGATGGAGGTGATTATGTCGGACTCGAACCGACCAAAACGCACGCCGTCCATGGGTCCTCGATTGCCGCAGGTGAGATTATACAAGACATATCTCTCGCACCCCGGCAGACCCGGGGACATCTCTGTTGAGATGACCCTCTTCCCTAAAAGTGGGGACCATGGCGTCCCGATCTAGCCCCTGGATATGGTGTGGCATTATGTGCCATCGCCGTGGCCTGCTTCTGCTAGGGTGACAGGCGGCTTCACCCGTCACCCCCAGGCCCGCGCTCATGGGGGACGGAGGTCATTCTGCGACCTCCGACGTCCGAGTCGCCTCCGCTCATCGCGGGCAGTGCGGGCCCGGAGTCTTCTCCGGACCCGCTCCGCCTCCTCCTTTTCGAGCATAACTTGCTCGCAGAAGGAGGCGGCGGCTGCCCAAGCACTCGCGCATCGTACCATCGCCGTGAGCAAGGTGGCGAGCGAGACAACTCCCACCCCTAGGGCTGTCACTAGGGCCCGCCTTGGCGTCTCCCACGCCGGGCACTCGGTCAACGTGTGCAGCCCCGAGTCCTCGCTCGCATCACAGTGATGGCACTCGGACGTTGGCTCCTTCTGACAGTTTTCATTCCTACTCTGCACCTTTTGTACAGTGGATGGTGTTATATACATCTAACTTTCTCTTGAATCAGTCTATCTATTAACTAAACTGCGTCAAAATCTGTTGCAGACAGGACAGACAGTGAAAAGACTTTGTTTTAAACCAACTTCTAAAAAAGGAGGAGGTTCTCGATTCTAATTTTTATTTTTTTATTCTATGTATGTAGTTAAACTATAAATACGAGTAAAATACTCTCACCTTTGGTATAACAGGTGATAATCTAGGAATGATAGTACTGACGTGTTTCTCCTCCAAGTTACCCTGCACCGGTATAGGACGGTGCTGTTTATTCTTCATCATAAACTCATATAAATCATCTTGAAATGTCACCGTTGTATTACTGATCATTGCGTGGATTTTCTAAAACAAAAGCACTTAATATGATACACCTTACCCCAAGTTATCAGGAACAGATAAAAGATTTCGTCCCATTTGCTGACATTTTTAAACCATACGCATTTGACCTTTTTGGGGATTATGGTACACGAAGTTCTATACATTTTGCCAATATGCACTATCTACAAGAATTTACTTGGTACATATTCTAAGGATAACCTTAGAATGCGTGTTAATATAGGTAGCATCAATAGATATAGAATCTAGAAATAAATCTAGATCCTATATCTATTTATGCTATCTATATTCTGACCTCAAGCAAATAAAAGCTGGAGTGCTTCAAGGAAGTGTCTTAGGTCCAACACTTTTGGAACCCCATGGTTGACCTCTCTGGGGATTGTATTATTAAATTACTAGATTTATGCACTACATCACCCAGTAAGGAACTCCCTCTCTTATCTGGGTCAGTAGGTGTCCTTATTATATTATAGAACTGTAATTATGCATAGGTTTAAACAACTAGACCAGAGAAAAAATTACTCACCTCAACATTCAATGGCCCATCAGCCTTCACAGTGCCCTCAATAACCAAAGAACAAGCAGCTTCTCCCAAACACTGCCCTTTGCCAATTATTTTTACACTAGCATCCACTAATTTAGTCGAGAAGACCAGAGCTCTTGCTGGTCCGCCTGCTGCACCATCTGCATGAATTTCAGTTGCATTTGCAGAGAGTGTCCAAGGGACATCAGTGGTACTGCTATGAATGGTGATGGAAGCATTGAACATGTGGACGCCCATAAACTGCAGAAGTTAGAATAAAATATCAATAAGTGTGATAAATAATTTCATAAAAAAAACTTCACTATCTAGCAAATATCGCCATAATTTGAGTTGATGTTTCTTTATAAAAGTATTGTTTCATTTAGCTTCAATAATATGACATATTATGGTCCAAACAATATCTTTATATTATATTATCTATATATTATTTATAAAATTCTCATGTCACAATGTTCGGTTGAATGAGCCGTTTCGAAGGAGTGCGTCCTCCGAAACGGCTTGACCAATTCAGGTCTGAGAATCGGCCAACATCTATTTTTCATTTCCCTAAATGCTCGGAATGGAGCAGCGGGAACGGTATCAGAAGTCCACGCGGGCGGAGCCGCGGGCAACAGCTAGTATACAATAAAAATACTAATTGTCATTATGGCTTTTGGAACGTTTTCCTAGCACCATATAGGTATAGCAAAAAATGTACACATACCTGTGCAAACATTATTAAGCTAGGAGGGAGCTTTTTATCCCGAAAATCCAACAGCTTTGGTGTTCCTAGCGTATTTAGACTACTCTCCAAGTTGTTGAAGTTAGGGGACATATCATCAAACCCTTCTCTGGATGTCGAGTTCTGTTTAGAGAGTAGAGGTTTAAGGATGGTTTCCACCACCACACTCCGCTTCTCTTCCACATTGTTAGTTATCTCAACCCCTCGAATAACAACAGACACCAGTTTGTTAATCTCAGAATTAAAACAACTGCTTTGGAAAGAGATTTCGTTGATGTGCTAAAAAATCAAGAAAATACTTCAATAACATTATATAATAGACGGATATATGGTACGGTATAATTATACAGATGGTATACAATGCCTATATTTTTTTTCCAATACTTTTTTTTTGTGTTTCAATCTGTGGTCAGTATTTTGACAATAAACAGATTTGTTGCTAGCCGGTTACATTTGACGGAGCGTATCTCCCAGTGGAGGTACTCATTAGATTGTGCAGGTCAGCTAGGCATGATATATGCAGCTTAGGTATGCCTTTTAGTGTAGCTCTGACGATAGAATATTAGCAAACAAAATTACTAATATTCACTAGTGACCACCCCCAGCTAAGCTCAATGGCTATGTTTAGGAGTGGGTTCACAGCAGTAATAGTCAGGGTTGGAAATGGGGAGCTTTTGATTGTAAGGCCGATACCTTAACCATTAAGCTGCAATTACAATTAGCCTATCACAGGCCACTGCTGGACACAGGCCTCTCCTAATGTTGGTAAGCTTTGGTCTACTCTTTTTACACCAGCCAGTATAGGCTAGATAGATTGGTACAGTGTCTTATTTCAAGTTTTCCTCCTCTCGCAGTGATATTGCCTGTGTGTTTGGATTTTCGCCTCTAACGACCTTCAGTTGAGATTGGGTGTCTCTATATAATGAATTAAAATCTAATTCTAATTGAATGAATGAGATAATCTTAGTATGTTTCTTATAACTTTTCTTTAGAAAGTTGACCAAAAAGATTTAAATTAAAAACTGCTTAGAAAATAAAACAAAACCAAGCATATCGGAGTCTTCGCTCACCGCACACACACTTTAATTAGATCTAAACACAGTGATAATTAAGTTGACGTAACTCACAATAGAATATCTATCTTTCGATAGGCTCACGTCTTTCAATATCAACTTGGGCACGGCAATTCTGCCTATCTTGAGCTTTATATTGTACTTTCTCATAAACAGCCATGCCAGTAGAGTCGGTAACAGCCTAAAAATATATCCATATGTTACCAAAATAGTAAACAAAACACAAAACAATAATAAAAATAGCGGTGTCATCGTACTATCGATTACTTACCACGACACACATGAGTAAATAAAAATAAATATGAAACACAATATCAATAGGGCGTTCATGTTTGAACGGTTATCTCATTTCGCTAAATCATTCGCAAGTTAATTAAGTAAATACATAATCTCGTATGTAGTTCGGAGTTCAGTTGGAAAATAATAACCTCGAAAGTAAACTTTCAAGTTTCATCTGTCAGAACAACGTCATAATTAAAACGTTCGGAAACATTTACAGATGATCACTGACCTGAAGTATAACTTCAAGTCAGTGCAGATGATTCTTAAATGACTGACTTATAAGGACCGGTGCGGTTCAGTGCGATTCCACTACGGAGTTCCGCATTGTCATGAAATTAAACTTTGGCCATTTAATGCATGAAATAAATAGGCATTTCTTTTTTTCTTCATACAAATGGCAGCGGCGCGATGTCGAGCTGTCCATCAAACCCCAGGGCAACAGAGATAAGAGACAACTGATTATAATAGCAGATGAAACAGTTAGTGGAAAACAGAGCAAAAGAGTGGGTGGATTAACAAGCGAGGGCCAGGGTGAACTTGAGTTCACTCGGGTGACTCAGCTTCAGTAAAAGCAGAGCCCACTTCCTAAGGCATAATTCAGCAAAATTAGGCCACTTTGGACCATCCCCAATGCTGTCAGAGCGCACAGAGGAAACAATTTCTCGTACAGTCAGCAGCAAATAGATAGCGACATTCAAGGCTGTCAAATAGTTAGATACAGCCAAAGTGGTCAATAACATCGATACAGCCAAAGTGGTCAATTTATTGAGTGCACCCAGCCTGTCCAAATATATCGATACACCATGTTGTCAAATACATTGATACACGCTAGCCGCCATTATTATAGCTACAGGCAAAGCGTCAATAGTAACCAAACACCCAAAGTGGTCAAACATATCGATACACATAAATAAAATGACCTATGCATATTACAAGCAATACGGTGTCACGTTCAGTGACATTTCTTCTATATTTAAATGTAATAAAAAATAATTTTGCAAAGAGTTTTTGAGTTATCAATATAAAATTTATTTATTGTAACGCTAAACATTTACCGTGACTTGGTTCAAATATTTGGTATATGTATTTTACTTATTTCTTAAAGCTGACAATTAGTACGTGTGTGTTTGTTACTCTTCTAAAATAAAATCGCCGGACAGATTTGAATGTAGTTTTGTAACGAAGTAGTAACATAAGCTATCTTTATTTTGATCCACGTGAGTGAAGAAGAAGACGACTTCATTCGCGTGGATAACTAATAACCTATACGTTAAATTAATAATTTAAAAACATTTCTATGTTCCATTCTAATTTAATTTGTTATTTTAAGGTTCAATTTTCAAAAGGCAATTCTATCGCTAATAAAAAAGATAGCGACACAAACAGTCAGTTTATTTCATTTTATATATATGTGATATTATGTGAAATAATATGTCAAAATTGGTATTAATATTTTGAGATATTATTTGAATCTATTAAACTAAAAACAAAACACATGGCAATGACGTCACGCACGAAATAACAAAGATAGTTACATACAAAGTTTTAAAGGAAAGAAAGAGATAGACGCCTTTCACCATAATCTCAGACAACTGTCATCGTTGTTACTTCCCAGTTACTAATTTAATTTGAGCTCTATGCTCATTAGTTAAGGTGTAATTGTGTAGTTGTACCGATGTTTATGGCAAGCATGTTGCTTAGTTACATATGGTGATTTGGCTGTCATCGTATAACTGGCACCCTAAGTAGAGCCGATATAATTGGTGACATGCGCGTTCCGTTACTTTTGACGAATAAAATGTCTCTATCTATGTGAGCGTCTCGGGTGTATCGATAGTTTTGACCACTTTGGCTGTCTCTAACTATTTGATAGCCTTGAATGTATCTATCTATTTGCTGCTGACTGTACATAAACTTACGAAAAACCTAAAACTCTAAACTATCTAAAAGAGCCATCAAATTCTTGTGTGCGCAGGGCCCAGAGCCATACGTAATGACGGCTCTGACCGTCTCAATCAAGTTGCCTTTCTATACTCAAACTTAAGAAAGTTTTTAAATCTGCAATGATGGTTTCTAGAATCTATATTATCAGCAAAAGCAGAACTACATAACTTTCTTAATAACCATAAATAGAATAACGAAGCGATTCGGTGAGTCTTTCCTCTGCCGCACCATTATGTCTTGGAATTCCTTACCAGCTCGTGTTTTCTTCTTCCTACAGTCCCCGAACCTTTAAGCGGGGTGTGAAAAAGCATATGATGAGGTCGTCAACCTGAGCGTCACCATGGTAACACTCTACGTGTTTGTAATGGTGATTCTCTTTCCTAGGACTTTGCCCTCATCTTACCATCAGGCGGGATGAAGTCAAATTGACGTGCCCTAAATAAAAAACCCAGTTTAATGCAATGTCGGGAATCGAAACTGCGGACATTGTCTAATGGTTTAAAAAATACAACAAAAAATAATGAAACACTTTATAATGTAACTTTATTTAATAGGTAACTAAACTATACATGTTACAATTATTAAAACGAAATTAAGGCCAAGATCTCTTGGCTTCATAACCCTCATACTTCTTCCTTGACTTCAACCCAGACACAATGGTGGAACTCTTGGGGTAAGCTGATATTCCACCGAATACGGTATCTTTATCTGGAATTTAAATAAAATGTTCATTTTAATGAAATAATACAAATACGAGTAGGTATACAAGTACACTGTTGCTGATGTAAAAACATACGCGGTTGCGGATGTTAAAAAAGGTGCGGATATCCGCGGATGCGGATGCGGATGTTAAAAAAGGTGCGGATATCCGCGGATGCGGATGCGGATGTTCGCACACCACTAGTACACACAACACAACCACATCTCATACGAAGGGTATCGTAAGAGATAACAAACGCAAAATATAATAGGCAGCAAAAGATTTGTTTATTCATTGAGAAACACAAATCTACATTTTTTGCTATGCAATAATTAATGTAAACACACATTATATTTTGGAGTGTTACTACTGTTGGCTCATTGCACTTGTGATATTTTATAAAAGTGAATGATGGACGAAGAGTTACTGTTTCAAAAAAAAAATTTGATTTGATTTGATTTGATACAAGTACAGGGCCCACCTGATGGAAAGTGGTTACCATGGCCTATCAATGTTGCAACACCAGGAGTGTTCTGGATGGGGTGGTCAAGTGGGGGGCATGATTAAAAGAATTTCAGTGTTGCCAGGGCAGGAGACAAATTGGCCTTTCCACTGACAGCACATAAACTCCAGTGAGCTCTGGCTCAGCACAACACAGAGTTATTATCAGCAGCAGTATTCTGTAGGGTGGAGGTAAGTACCACTAGTACTTCCCAACTGCTCAATTGGAACGGGATATTATGTACCTCCTTATTAGCAGGGAAAACTTTCCAGCCGAGAGTCTTAGGAGGAGGAGTAATTCTCATATCACTATTATATGTATTTGTTATATTCTTTTACTAACCTGGGTGGAACCTGACATAATCAGGTTGTACGTGCAAGTTCTTTGGCAGATCCATTTTCTGTAGTGCCTCAAATGGCGTAGCTTTGTCTACTGGAGTGCTATAGAAGTCTATTAAATCATCTGAAAAAGTTAGACCATTATTTGATAAGTTTAAAAAAAAAGTTATTCTTGCACTACTGGTCTACTCTACCTCTGAGTCTTTTCTTACACTAGGCAACTAAACTACCTAACACAAGCATCAGTACCTTAGTAGTTAAGGAGACGGCTTTACAATTGAGAGGTTCCAGGTTTGAAACCCGGCCATTACACTACTGACGTGAACCCACTCCTAACAACCAATCAGCAGCTCTCAAAATATATCTGTCAACTTTGTAAAAAAATAACAAATTGACTACCAGTATAATGGGGTGATTACAGATCCGAGAGTGGATAGGGATAAAATCGTCAATGGAATAATTTAAATAATTTCTTTTACGGGATTTCAAATAAGCCTGTTACCAGATATCTGATGATTCTGTTATTACAATGAATGAACTAGTCCAAAGTTTTGCTTGCAAAATTAAAACTACAAAATTCAGCTGACCATTTTATCCCTATCCATGTGGATCCTTATTCACCGCATTTTACGGTATGAGGGTAAAGGTCACAGTTGCAACCCAGACTAAATAAACAAAAGTAAAATAGTGGGACCAATGCAATGGTTTAATGATAATTAAAAATTAAAACAAACATACCAACACATTCTATTGAATGTATGCGTGAGTTAGGCACGTCATATCCAGTCTCTTCAAAGCAAGCCTTCAGTACTGCGAACTTGGTTTCCACAGCTTCAAATTTTGAGTCTGATTTTAGTCCATTGTTGGCACAGATTTTGTTGATAGTCTCCTCTATGTTGGTGGGCGGGTCCCATGGTCTTGTGGGTCTCAGGAAGCTATGACATAATTACACTTTTTAAATGTATTTATATTAATAACTGGGATTACTTTTCCTGGGATGGAGAATTCTATCATCATCTGGAAAAATCCTGAACATTGATTTTATTTCATATAAATCTACATTTTTATATTTCATTTGTTTAGGTACTTAAAAAAAGGTAAACAATCTTGGTGTGTCTTTTTAATAAGTTTTGTTCAAAAGCTCCGTATAAAAATACTTTTCTGCTCAGAAAGATATTAAAAAGACTAAAAATCGGTATCGAAACACTATTGAAAAATAGGTAACAAGTTAGCTGCGTTTTTATAAAAAGTTGCCACAACATTGTTAACCTTTTTTGTTGTACTCTACTTCATTGGTACTCATTGATTTTTTTACTTTCAGGTAAAATGTATACATTATAAAGTACCACTCACAAAGTTTAGTAACTAATTTTACAGATAAATGGGACATAACTTCATTAATCACTTTGAACGCAATTAAAATATCCCACTGGAAGTGGAGTTTCCACATTATAGGTAACTATTTTTAAGCCGGTGAGCGGAGTCACTAGAGAAAATTAAAAACTTTAAATCACTCATATTATCAAACTTGTAAGACTGTTACCCTCTTGCAGCCAAGGACTCAGCTGCCGCTTGAAACTTCTTGTCTATTTTAGGTACCTTCTTTTGCTTGTGCCTCACTATCGTTATCTGTAAATTTAATAAGTATTAAGTCTATAATGTTCATTTATAACTGTGAAGTATACAAGAATGTACGATAAAAAAATAACCTGTAATTGTTTGCATGGTGTTGTAAGCAATAGGTTGCGCAGCATTATAAATGATGTGGTTTATCGAATTATAACTTATCTTGAATTGAACATATATTGAAACACCGGGAGAGAATTATATAGAAATATTTTATTATACAATACAATACACTCTTTTTTGTTTTGTAATATTATTTATATATTTTTGACAGCTTTGTTTTCCAGTTCACGGTTGTTCTATGTTCACGGTATTCTAATTTTTAACTTTCAACAAAATAATTCTTGGAAACGGACTTAAGTTGTACTTTACCAAAGTAATGACTAATTGTAATACTAATTACATAAATAACCATTTGGTTAATCTATTTCAAATGAACATTTTTTCATTACCGTCTACTATGAAAATCAAATTATAGCACCCTCTTCACAAGCGTGTATCGGAACGTTGAGTAATTTCTGGACGAAACCAGTTTCTATCAGTAGCCGCTCACGGCAGCACTGTCGGCTTGGGTTGTTGTTTCCTATCCGCCATTTTCCAGTCGCCATTGAAAGGTGAAAACTTCACTAAATGTCGGTGATGATTTTAAGATTTTGAGTGGTTTCTTTAAGATTGAACCTGTTTTTAGTGTTGTGAATTGAAAATGAAGTGCCCCGGACTACCATGACGCATCAAAATCACCAGACAAACGGTGCAAGTCTCGAGGATTGCCACACAAACTTCTTCGCCTTGGTAAGTCACTTTTACATTGATGAAAGAACTCGTATGTACTTTTCTTTCGAAATCATTACGATTTACGTGATGCTAGTATTGTGCACTATTGTTCTTAGGTCTTTGTTTGCATATTTGGGAACACCTAAATAATGAGTCCACGACGTCTAAGTAGACGATCTGATTATCGTTTGGACGCTGATATACAAAAATCACCTTATTGCGCTACGGCTACTGAATCGATCTATTGCGTTAAAGTTTTTGTATGGTACAATTTACGTTCAGACGGCTAATGACGGCCGGCCGTTAGTCATCCTGGCATCGTTCTCGCTATAGTACGGAGTCATGTCATGTTGCTAACCCACAAAATGTCAACGCATTCGACGAGCGAGGCCACAAAAAGCCACCGGCCCATAGAGGTCATTTTGAATTCACCTGGCCGTAACGCGGACCGTAATGCGTTCGCAAGACTAGTTTCGCCAGCTTGATGAAATAACTTTCTTATTACATTTTTCGCCTCGCACCATTCGATAATGCGACACGAGAGTGAGATATAAAGGGTATTATTTATGTGCGTGGAAAAAAAAATTGCCGGGTCATTCATTATCGCAGTGTTGTAGTGTTGAGTAGCTTTGCGTAATGTTCATAGCTGGCGCGAATTTTATCAGATTGTGTTCGGGTGAGGACTAGCGGGTGCAGGCGCGGGGCGGCGGGCGGTCGCTCGTCCTCGCGAGAAGCGAGCACAGCACGGGCGCCACTTCCACCTGACGCGTTGCCATATCTCCGCGGCGGCGCGCGCCTGCTTGCACCCGTCTCCCTCTGCGCTCCGCCTATCTCGACGCGATACAAATTACCGATTTCTTGCCCTGCCTGCTTATTGTCTAATTATTTATGCGTCGTTTGCGGACGTCGATGCTTTTGTCGCGTGGAATTTTTTCTCGTTCACGTTAGGCGAGCGGTGACGCATCAGGGGCTACTAGGTGTCGCACACTCGGGTTCAATACACTTTACTATTGGAGCATTGCGCAAATAAACTTGCAATCATTTAATTGATTCTAATTAAATGCACATATACATTATACGTGTTATTATCGGGTTGTAAACTTTTATTAGTGTTACCTAGGACCCGTTAACATGAAGGTATGCGCGACGGTGTTACAGATGTCGCGGAACCCGCGGGGTCGGTGCGCGCGCGCAGTCGACCGGCTGCGCAGGCGTCTTGCGCTCATTCAACCGTTTATGAATGGTCGTAATGATTGTAACTTTCCCATAAGCGGGCCTCCGCCCAGGCACAACTTGCGTGTATTGTCATTATCTGGCTAGTTGACGTCCCTCTTTGTTCTTTTACCTGTTTATCATTTACTTTAAACATTACAGTACAGTCTTACCCAGTATGTCATAATTATGGCTTTGTTTTGATTACTGTTTACCCTTGAAATAGCAGAATGAGCCGTCCGTAATAATTCATAGCGCATTATTCTGTCCATTCCAACTCGTAATAAATAATCTATTGCAAATAGCAAATTGCATGTCTTTTATGACTACTAATAATATTTTTAAAAACGTCTTCACAAACCATCAGGCTCTATAAGATTTTTTCATATTTCTTATTCTCGTAAGCAACAACTTAACCGAGATGTCTATTGAGTGACGAAATTCAGTGCTAAGTTATTCATGGCATTTGACGAACCCGACACACGAGACCCCCGACCTCGGCTCCACCCCCTTATAACCCTCTTTTGCAAACCGAGCACGACTTCAATTTTATCCTGAATGTGCGCTTTCCTCCACTTATGAATCCTCTCTTCTAGGCCATGCTGTATAAACGTATTTATCTACGTGCCACTACATATACTGTTCCGGCAACACAAATCGTTTCATTAAACCTGACCTGTGTCCATTAGCAATGTAGTTGTCTGAATGGCAGTATCACAAAGATGTAAACAATAATTTTATTTCAACTCGCGTCCATTGCTGCTTTTTTTTTCTTTAGGTCAGTTAAAGACAATACGTATCTAAACTAAAGTACCCAATAAACATCTCTACTCAACTTAATTCATCTATTAAATAATGATATTAAACCGTTATGATATGATTTTCAAACACTTGGTTGGTTTTTTATAAGAAAATTCGATAATTTCAGCCTCGGGGGATCTTGTACACCAAATTTTCACTTTCATCCTATTGGAAGCGAGATGAAACGACATGTTACTTGAAAATGACGATGTCTTGTGAATAAATTAACAATGATACAAACAACTACACATACCGTGCTCTCTTGGTCCAAGGTCGCAAAAATCGACCTGAACAAATCAATGGCATATTGCCTGTGTTATTGCGGTTATATCCATGTGAATTTAAACCTTATGGCTGTGTTAAATTCGAGTTTTAATAAAAGGTAACGCAGTGGACGTTTCCATTGTTAAACGTTTTCAGAAATCTAATCGTATGACGTAAATTGGAACTCACTGTTTCATAATAACTTTATTGAATTTAATTACGTATTAACTTACGTTACTTGACGTGCGTGTACAGCATATTTACAGAAACAAGTGAGTTGTGGTTGCACGATGTTTTTTATCGTATTATTATTAATGAATCCTCGCAAGGATATTTTCCCAAAGACGTCATATATTAGTACTGTAGCTAAAAGTCGAGTAGTAAGTTTATAGACAATAATATTTATTTTAAATCTTAGTTAACTTTGAATTACCGTGAGTATTATCAATATTGCCCAATAATTGTATATTTCTCCTTATTCACCGGCATAAATGGTGATCAAAAATGGTTTACCAAACAGTCCACCGCTAATACGATTAAACAACCTAGTATTGATATGTCGCGGGGGTCGTTATCTATTACTCGATAACTTATCGTATTGTCCTACAGTATCAAGGTCTGAACGGTGGTTACGCCGATATCGGTTACCACAATTAGAAATTATTAGCATACTTAAAAAACAATTTAAACTAGTCTGTTCGTGGCCTTGTAAAGTCCAATCAAACAATGGAAACGCGTGAAAAATATTGTCTAAATATGTTCAAACTCGGTTCAGAAATGTTAGAGGACGCCATAAAGTCGCAAAAGTGTAATGTTTTATTCGTCTGAAAATGACGTGTTCGTACAAACGATATGCATTGGTATCCAAGTGTGTGCGTGACGCATGATATTTGTACGTATTCTTTTATTACCGCATTAATTAAAAAGTTCAAGCAAATTGGGTAAAAACAAATTTCCCATAGAAAGAATAAAAAGCGCGGCAAAATATTGGTCGGTACACCTATATTCTCATTCTGTTTTGACCTATGTCACAGAATGTGTAAAGTTTGTAATTCCATAATTCTTAATAGATAAAGGGCGACCTTTGAATTGATTTCGTATCAAGAAAATAATCATACAAAAATATTTTAATGGTATACGAATTCTATGCCGGTGGTCTTTAAATCGGAAAACACTACTTATCTGCATTATATTTTATCCTCGTCTATCTCATTTTGTATCTGTCTAACAAGAAAGAGACTGCTATGATAATAGGGCGTAAGTTGATAAGATAAGGCTCCTATTATGATACATTTCACAGACAATTAAAACAGTGAAACTGGTGACAGAGGCTATATCGGAATAAGTTCTAAAATTCCTCTATACACTGATGTGTAACTAGAATTTTTTTGAACAAAGCAAGAAAGTTATTACTAAATCAAACACAAACTGTTTTAGGTAGCCTTATCAAGTAGATAAAACACGTACTTATTATGCACTCTAAAGCAATTGACACGTGTAGTAATTATTCGGAATAATCACTGATATTTTATAATGTTTTTGTTTCATTTCTGGTAACAAGTAGAATCAAATTCGCGGCAGTATTTTGACTGTGATAAGACGTTTCAATACTGAAGTGAACTTGAATACTGTTGCAGATATTTGCAGAACTATTTCTCTTCCTATTGCAGTGCTTACGACGATAAATATTTCCTTGCGATGTTACAGTAAAATAAATCTTTTGCCTAGCTCAACCAAATGTATACCTTATAATTGACTTAAAATTAGTCTAGTAGTAAGATTAGTAAAATGGCAGTATTTTGTACTATTTGATGCAGGAGGTCTTACGTCTCAACTCCGTCACCTCTCTGCTCTCCAAGAAGCATTGAGCTAATAACATCTCAAGTTTTGGAACCATTCACAGTTCACAGAAACTTCACATAGACCCTATAAAAATCTCTCAGTTGAATAAATCTGCGATAACCCATATTTTATGAATATTTAAACTAGATATTATGATCAGTTAACCTATTGCAGTTAGCTGCTGAACACGTTTGACCTCTCAATGTGCGACATAGCCTTACGCAGAGAATTCAAACTCACACTTTGCAACCAGAAAAGTTGCGCACACTGATGTTTGACGTTTGTTTTTCAAAGCAACTACAATATGAGGTCTTCAAAAGGTTCCTACAGGGTTGGCAGCAAGAGTGTAACGCATTCCGTCTGTACCACACGGTCCTCCGCATTCCGTCTGTACCTTTTTTTTTATTACGCGCAATATCCCCACGGATACCGCCTCCGCCAAAACCGGTGGAGGTGATTATGTCGGACTCGAACCATCCAAAACGCACGCCATCCATGGGTCCTTGTTTACCGGAAGTGAGATTATACAAGACATATCTTTCGCACCCCGGCATTCCGTCTGTACCTGGTACATTTTATATTTGCAGTAACGATATTACTTCTTTGAATTTTATTGTGTAAAGTCTTTATAGTGAAACGTATCCTCTCACTATACTGAAAGATAAACTTGTGATATAAAGCGAGTTTACGTCTTGGTTTGGTAATATATTTGATAGCGTTGCGAGGCCGATGACTTAACCACTAACGTTACTTCCGCATTTTTATTTAAAATTTTTAAAAGAAAAATAAACCCAATTAACTTAAATATTATAATAATGAGTGAAAACCGAAAGCATATCAAAAAGCCACTTGTATGCTGGTTAGTATTTGTTTTGCAACCAATCAAACAATTGTTTACAGTGCAACCGACCGCTTCATAATACCGCATTATCATGTGTGATAAGCAAATATTGTGGCGACCATATCTCACGCTACTTCAACAGTGTAAACGAGTATTTCAATAGACGGAATAATCTCTCTGCAATAAATAACACAGAACAAAAAACAGCTCGCTATAAATTATTGCATACTCGATTATTATGGATCAAATCATCTTCAAGAGTACCTAATGACGATTACGTTTACGTACGCTACGCACGTTTAATAAAATGACGTATAGCTTACCTTACTTGCGTCTACTGGTGGATTTCTACAGAGGAAAAATAATTATTTCTAAGCAAATACAATTATATGGTTAAGAATGTGCAATGTAAAAAATTTCCTCGCGAAAATTCACTTCAAACATACATCTGTATATTTGTTGACATCGTTCAAGGCCATGTTTGAAGTTTTACGACTACCAGATTCATAACTAAAACCGTTATGGTTCGTATGACCCAATTCTTTTGCCTCGTCCACTTTCAGATAGTTTTTAATACTTTTTAAATGAACTTATAAAATATATATAATGAGAAGCTATATATTGAATGTTTTAAGTAGAATTTAATTACAATTTATGCATATAGAAAGAAGCGTTCCACGATGTCGAGGCCGGCCGGCCATTGAAGGCTAGCAAATTCGTCCTTGGCAGACTCTATTGTCCTTAATCGATGCGGTTCCACCCACTCTGTTTGTTCCCCCTTATAACCGCGTCTCTGGAGACCTAAATATTTACAAGTTGACGTATAAACCTTACAAATGACTTGACGGCCTTGCCAAACTGGGGCCGCATTTAAAGTAAAATTCAATATCTATAAAAATATTTCAAGACATTGAAATATTTTGGTATGAGAGTTGACGTATATTTTAATTAAGAATTATCATTTTATAACTATACTTCCTCAAACTTTGAAGAAAGTTCATTATGAAAACTTAGTGTTTGTTAATTTTATGGTAGCGATTAAATATTGATTTCATAAACATAACGTCACCAGTTCTTGTTGTTTGAAGATAACCAGTCTTAAGTATTAAGATGACATGACATCATTGTATGGGATCTTGTCAGCATAAGAAGTCTTTTTCCTCTTGTTGTTATGTGCACATTCTGGGTCAAGGTTTTGTTTGTATGACTCCGTCACAAGGAAAACGTTTCGAGCTTTCTTATTTCATTTATTCGGCATTATCATTGAAATGATACTGAATCGTTTATCATCTTATTGCGTTATAAATCATATTATAGCGGAAATCTGTAATACCGCTAGACTTATGACTTGATATTTCGCCCCATTTCTGAAGCGAAGAGAGTGCTTCCAATATGACCTACTTTCTTCCTCAAACGACTTCTCGCTCAGTTTCTACTAGGCGAAACTTCTAACAAAATGCACGGTTTCTATATTCTCCGGAATTTTAAGTTTTCCATCAGAAGGCAATTAAGGTCTTCCGCTACAATCGCGTCAACGCGGGCTGGCCGCGACCGCGGTCACGATATGTGGGTCAAGATAACAGAAGTGCTCTGTGCCCGTCCCACATTCGATGCTCGACCACTCGACACCAACACCTCTCCTGGACATATTCAACTGATAAATCATTTCTACTTACTACATTTTGAAAATGATTTTACAGAATGACTAACTATTTAATAATGTTTATAATGTGTGACCAATTGGTGACAGCTGTTTTTCCATTGATACATGAGAACGAGTCCATGTTATTTTTTTATTTATTTAATTCTTAAACATGCGTAAACAGCGTTATCGCTTATGAAGACGTCAAGCACATAATTTATTTTTTTATTTGTAAAGCCACAATTATTATTTAAATTTCAAATTTCGCGCGTCAGTAAGCGATCAAAAGTAATATTCACAATACAAGCAATTCTTTCTTCTATTTCTCTTTATCGAGACAAGTGCGCATCAGAAAAACTTATAGTTCATTACTATGATTGAAAACTCGACGCGTTCAGGTTTCTGCGTTATGTCGATCGATAAAAACAAGTCTTCACTAGCCTTGTGCTCCACTTTCGCTTTTATTGGCTAAAGGTTATTTTCTACACGAGTAAATTTACTCTGTAAACCAACTCCCACCCTGTCGTCCTGTCCGTAAGTGTCTGAAAACGTGAAAGTACTATGTGACCTATATTTTTTATTGTGTAAACAAGTAGTACTTGTGGCAGTGCTTGGCATGGCGAACATGCCCGGACATTTTAACATTGTTTAGCCAGCAAAACGCTTTCTTCGGCGTGCAGGATTAGCTTTGGTTGTTACGGATTGTAGGGCGTAGCCGTCCGGCACTTTGCATGCAAGTTTTGGCCCTCGTCTCACTCAAAACAAGTTTCGCTACGTTACTGTGCTGTTTTATTGTAGGTACATGCGTAACACACAACTTCGTGTATAACGTTTCTTGTTTGTTAACTACGTACTTACTTAGTACATGAGGTTTGAATGTTTCAAAACAGGTTTGCCGTAATAAGAAAATATTTATGATCATATTTTCTATGATATTTTAAATTCACATATAATAGTTAACTATTAACTTATTACACTTTATTCATGATTATAGATCCCAAGAGGTAGCAGTTATCATATTGTGTTCATATTAAATATAGACGATTTTGAGGAGACCAATTTAATTCTGACTGTTAATTTATTCAAATGGCTTCCTGATTACAAAAATAGACCACATAATTCGAATTTGTACCATAAAAGTAATACTTATTATGTCGTTTGCGGCCTCATTTGATGTTATTCAAATATATTTGTTCTAAGCAAACTAATTCAATACAGTTCATTTTAATATCACTCATCTTACACTTTACGATTACCATAGTTTTGCAGGGTATAGTAATAGATTTTATTGCAAGGATACGTTACAATGCGTAAGATGCTTTTCCAACTCTAAGCTCAAAGGACCTACATTCCTACTATACAAGTTTATGCAGACACCTACCTCGCCTCACTTACCATACGCAAACATCTCTTGGTTCTTTTGTACGTATACCACACATTGCCCTTTCCATCAAACCTTCACGAAGCTAGACTAGGAAAATGTTGAGATCCTTATAATTTTTTTCCTCGAACGCTTGAAATTACCTCGCACATATTTGGTTGAAACCCAGTCTTAATCTGGTAGTTAAATTACGCCATAGTACAGATGTTTCAATCTTAAAATCTAAGCGAGAATCCAGCTAAGTTTTACCGTCCCAATTAGTTGTTAAGTCAAAAACGTCATTAGTATAAATGATAATAATGCAAGTCAACATTATGATCGGGGATGATTATGGCAAACAAAATTAGTGCAAATGAATTTATGGAAAACGATAGAATACCGTTTAAATGGCATAAACATCGTATCTTTAAACTATTTTAAATCAGTTAATATCTTATTAATGATCATTCTTGAGCATAAATGTACATAATTATGTCTATTCCATATCAATGCATCGCCTTACGATGCTGACCTCATTTGCAAATGACTAACAAAATTACTGTCAACATACAATGAAATACGAAACTGTTGCACGTTGAGCGACGATATTATTTAGTTTAATTGACAAAATGGAATGTCTACACTACACATACATAATAATAATAAGTATTTATTGAGTAATATATAAACGTTATTCACATAAAGGAAGGCGTCCACCAGTCGGGCACGTCCGGGCGGCATTGCATCGCAAAAATCCGCCTGCCATACGTTTTGTATGAAATTATGTTCTGTTTCGCCCCTCGTCTAGTCGATGCAGGTGCAACACAGTTTAGTACAAAACGTATGACAAGCAATTTTTTCCATTGCAATGCTACCTGGCCCGGTTAGACCCGTCTGGTGAATGCTTTCCTTAATACTACCGATGTTGCTGTCTACTCTACAAATTTATTCACACACCTATGAATTATATAAGAGAATTACGGAATATGAAATCACAAGGCACCATTAAACTTCAGAACTGTAACTGTTCATACGGCCGAGATGTTAGTATGGCGACTCTAAACTCATGTCTAATTATATATATGTGATCAATCGCGTCAAAACATTACACGGACCTAATTGGTTTTAATTTTCAATACTTTAAACCTCCCACCCCTCGTAAGCATTAACTACATAACACAAGTGTTACTTAATTGTAGTATGCGATGTAGCAGAAGTGTTTCCCCAGTCTGATGGCTACAAATTCTAACGGTAACTCCCGTTATGCCAGTGTTGCTACAGTACATATTATATTTCGAATCTGCGTACTATATTGTCGAATAGATAGTAAGGAAAATATTATGTTTAACTACTAAACGAACAATTACTTATTAGTTTGTCACTTTTAGGCGTCTGTACGTTTCTCAACTAACTGCTTACAAACCATACAACGGAGGACTTATAATGTATCATTGCTCCGGAATACACTAGAAGAACGGTGCATTATTGCTTTCGTGCGAACCCAAGGCGACTCGTGATTTTTTCATTCAATCAACGGACTGCGATGGGCTCAACCTGTCGCAGTCCATTGCTGAACATTTACCTATCCTATCCCAATATAGGAAGACTTTGGCCAATTGTTTCCACGCTGACCAGACGGGTTGGTACAGGGTTTAAAGTTTTCCTTCTCTCGAAGTGATATCTTATGCATATTTTTCCGTTTTGCCTCTTAAATCTTTTGGTTGTGATGTGGTATTCTTTCTCCGTCTCCACACACCATTAAGTGGAATGCATATTTATTACATAAATACTTCAACAACGATATGTTAATTGTACCCCTAAAAGTTCCCCCGCGCTATTGAGTTAACTGTCGTCAAACATTATATTGTGATAAGAATTTTAAGTTTCCATGACGCATATATGGTTGAGAAAATCCTTGACGGTGACGACTGGCTCATAATTTTCCTATATAAGTATCTATTTAAGGAAAGGCCAGGTCAAGAATATTCGCAACCAGTAAATATGTATAAGAACATTTTAAGAATTTTATTAGAAACAAAAAAGTTTGTGATAGAATCGTAACAAGTGATAACATGATATCTGCCCAATTATAACGAAAACAAGGTGTAAAAGCAATAGTTTTTAACGGATTTTTTAATATGTGACGATAAAAAAATTAAGGACGCGGACGTTATGAACAATGTTGCCAGGTTATTGCTAATATGCGTGCGAAAATAGTATTTTTAAAGTGACGATGGACAATAACGTTTTAAAAGAAAAAGTGGTTTTTATTCTTTTCTCAAGCACCGTTTGGCTTTTTATAGAGAGGATAAATGAACATACGAAAAATTAAACGTAAAACTCGTCACTCACACCTATAACATGTTCCCAAAGCCCGAGGTGTATATTTTTTTATTGCAGACTACCAACACTATATACCTACGAGTACTACTATTATTTCATCTGGAAACTACTACAGGTTGACTAGTTATCCATCCGATAGTAAATGTTCAACCCATGAAATAAGATCCTGCTAAATATTCTTAGGTATGAAGACATATTTCATCTGGAAACTACTACAGGTTGACTAGTTATCCATCCGATAGTAAATGTTCAACCCATGAAATAAGATCCTGCTAAATATTCTTAGGTATGAAGACATTGTGTTTTCCTATCAGGACTTTGCCAGCAAGCGATCCACATGCTAACTTAAAACTCTGGTTTAAAAAAAACCATGGAAAATTCATACCCAAATCAACGTGTTCGCTGATATATTATCATAATCTTTCAATTAAAACAGTTGCTAAACGTGGCAGTTGCTTTCCAGTGTTTGTTGCGTGCCACTTGTGAAATAGTGCACGTAGTTTTATTTACGTGTCACCATAAGCCTGAGGTTTCGACTCGTGAGAAGGTATGTTCTGTGAGTGACAGAGATGGCGTTATCTATGCGAGTGACACGATTGAGATATTTTATTCTGACCTGTTGTTACGTGGCAATATGAATACACAGTCTTGAATGTTTTGTTGGTCTGTTTCCATATTGATCAGAGAACAATATGAAAACTGTTGCGAACAGCAATGTTTTTTTCGATAGATTTGTGAGATTATACCCAACTTCTTCTTGCCTCTAAGAGAATAGACTCGCTAGATTTGATAAGGGTAATTACACTATTACTGTCTTCATCAGCTTACTCGATAACTCCGTTTTGCGTGATAATGTGTGAAATTTTGAGATGATTTGACTCGTAACCTTACTTTTTAGGTAATAAGGTGGTTTATATATTTTAAAAAGTAACTGCTTACCATCAAGTATATCGTGTTTTTATAAACTGAATAGCTAAAAAGAAACTTAGCAAATGCTCCCTAAGTTCTTTTCTTCTCATAGTTTTAACTCTTGGACGATTCTTTGTGAACTTAATAGCATACGCAAACAATATAATACCCTAGCAATGTTCCTTTGTATGCATAAAAGCTTTGTGAATTGTTGGTCGGAATCTGTAATCCGTCGACTCGTACCAGTGTAGTCGCGGTCCTCAAACGCACAGATTATAATATTTGTCTACTCGTTGACAGGATCATAATATCTTGTTATTGAATCACTTCTCTTTACATTGAAAGAGCTTAAAAACAACAGAAACGTCGAGAATAGTTTAGAGGGGGAATAAAATTATGGTAGAATCAAAAATTAGATTTATTTTAAAGTATTTATTTAACACTATGACATGATATTGATAGTGGTGATTCGCATTAAGGAAGAATTTCAAAAGCTTCCACGTCTCTTCCCGTAACCATCTGTTATTATCCCTTGACTGTTTTACAAGGCAATTAAAAGACTTAAATAAATAATTATTTTTAAGGTAGTCGTATGTTTAGATTTAAACATTAATATTCTCACGTATTCTAACGTGATCCGGTTTATAAATATATCAATATACAATAATGCAGTATAATGAATTAATGCATTCCATGAGCAATAACATCATAAGAACTTACGGCGGAAAGATATTTTATGTTCGTAGAAACAAAAACATTACATACTTTCAATAAGATTGCACTTAAAACTAGCACTTTGGGTGTTACACACCTATGTTGGTACATGCATCTGATTCTAAGATTCAAAGCAAGGTCGACTAATATTATCTAAAAAATAGGTCATACCTTTAAATTTCTAGACTAGACGTAAGGTCGACGAGTTCAATGACCGTGGGCGGCTCGTGCGTACCGTTAACAGCAAAGCTCATTCCTGCCTACCAGCGTTCCCTTTACCCTTCAGCGCTAACGACCATTGACAGACAGACAGAACTAGATCTCTGATTCCAGCTTATTTTAAGATTGATGACATTTTGAAACTTTTCCTATGAATACAAATCAAAATTCAGAATCCAGTATGTGACTCGAATCTGTGACAGTAGTTTCATATTGTGCCAACTGAGCCACCTTGACCTGTCTTAGATAGTTAAAAACAGCGCAAAGTTCAGTACCCCAAACGTCTCGAGAAAGAGAGGTCATCGGAGCGCGTCCGGAGAAGACTTCGGGTCCGTACACCCGCGATAAAAGGAGGCAGCTCTGGCGTCGGAGGTCGCAGAGGGACCTCCATCCTTCATGGAAACTGGGCGTGACGGGTGGAGTCATCTGTTATCCTAGCAGAAGCAGATTGCAGAAGCGGTGCAAAGCGCGCTTCCCCATACTCGGCCGCTTAATGGGGACACTGTGGTTCCCACACCGGAAGGAGGCCCATCTCAAAAGAGGTGACCGCGGATCTGCATGCGTTTTAGTCAGCTCGGGTCCAAAATATCACCTCCACCGACTCTGGTGGGAATGCTATCCGTAGGGATTTCGCGCACAAGATAGCCCAAAATTAATGTAGTCGAGAATTTCAGCTAACCGAAATTGGTCCAGAAATCTCAGAAGGGTATTCCCACAAGAAAATATCAGTCGTGACCCTAGAAAATGTTTCGTCCTGAATGTTGATTTTTCTGATTCAAATTTGTTTCAAGATATCTTGTTGACCTAGTTATACCTCTGTGTATATTAGCATATGTTTATGATTTTATTATCCCGATGTCTCAAGAACGCTGTACCGTTGTAATATTCATGAAATCTACTCTTTTATTTTAATTTTGTGCTTATATTTGTGTGTGATTACGATTCCTTGAATTCGTTTAGCTGTTCGGGCAAATACACCTCTATGAAAAAGAGCAGGCCCTTTATTTCGAGTGACAAGCTGTTTCCTAACTACATGCGTTCGTAAAATTCAACATATTCAAGTTAATCTAGTTTTACGCCAATTCTGTCTAACCAATTTATTGTCCATCGGTTTCTCATTGCGTTTGAAACTCGATGTCAATCAGAATAATGTCCCAGATCAATGCATATGTATACAATTATTATAATAAATCGACTAACCTTGAGATGATTAGACAAGTCCAAGGACGAATCGAGTTGCTCTATCACCAGACGGGTTGGTTTGATTCCCAACCCCGACAGGTAAGCCTGCGCCAGAGCGTTTCGTCCTTCATTCGCCAGGTGTGTACCGTACCAACTTGCATTTGAGGTTGAAATTGAGCCCCGAAATACTTATTGGGGCCCCAAAAACACGCACTAAGTGTACACAACTAACCAGTTTATTTAGTTTTAGATCTTTCCGTAATCAATAAATCCCGATTCAGTATCCTATCGACGTTCATATCCGTTAGTTAACACACGTTATTTTCGACAGTCGTCGTTCTTGTAACAGTTTCGAATGCCGACCTCCTTCCTGAGGTTGTCCACCGCTGCTATTGGCCGGTCACCGGCCTCGAGGTACCATTTTACCAGGCCTTTAACATCCTGACGTAACACTCAAATTTTCAACGTTGGTAACCAAATATATGCAGTAATTAAATCGAAATACCACCACAACTGAATAGATAATAACTTCCTACTAATATTATAAAGGTGAAAGTTTGTTTGTTTGTTCTTAATCCCCCGGAACGGCTGGACGGAATTAACTGAAATTGTCACTAGAATCGACCTTGACCTGTATATGAATGGACCATATTTTGTAGAATAAAGTTCATAGGAAAATAAAAACCAAAGCTAAACTTGAAATGAAACCCATGCCCACGCAGACAAAGTCCCATGTTGTAGCATGTTTATGACTTCATTTCACACAAACGGCTGGACTTATTTGACTGCAGGGCTCTGTTGGCAACTAGACCAAGAGTTATTCACTTAATATTTATGTCAAATAAATAATGATGGGTTAGTGATGGTTTCCTCTTGTGGCAAAAAATGTAAGTGGTATGTTTTACTGACGGATTGAATTTGCATAGGTGTTTGGTGTCGCGCAAATGTGAGTATATATGCGCAAGCGCCGTTGTGGCCTCTAAAGTATATGTACCTACCATGGCGCGTGCCTTTAAACGCGTTTGTCGCATAACAATTTCATTTTAATACGTATGCAATATCTTTCTTGTGAATTTAACAAAGTAAAATTATTCTATCAATTCTTTGGATTGTATGCAGGGTGATAAGCAAGCTTTTAATTGATTTAAAATGGTTTGCATAGAAAGTGACGTATTTGTTATAAACTGCGGTTGCGACGCCAGGTCATTGAACTTCGCGAAAACAGCTGATAGATATGATAAGACTTTGAATAAAGCAGATACTAACCCAAACATTCAACCGCATTTTTAACACTTTTAACCTATGGTGGTCCACTGCTGGTCATATGCCATAGCGTCATAGCACCCGGCCCTTCTTCTCACTCATCCAGTCTGTTCCAACTTTTGACTTCAGCCCAACTAGCCAGGGGCGTCCAGTCCTGCCTTCTTATTACCAAGTCGCTGTTTCCACACTTTAATATTGGTCTTAGTGTAAATTATTATCAGGATAAATGTGAGAAATAATAGGTCCACATATGAAATTACTAAAATTTTCTAACAGATTCATAGTTCGTTATTCCTGTAATTTAAATATGTAGTTATTTCCATTATTTATAATTTGTTCGATAGTTGATGTCAAGATTTTGCAACTGTATTAGATTTCGTTTTTATTGGCCGCTTGATAAGTTAAATTTGATCTTCAAAAACAGTTCTTCCTAAATGCTATCTATTTTGATAATAAATTACGTATTATATTTTTACAGCTGTCACTTTTCAAAAATGTAATAAAAGTTGCTGTTTGCTTAATGTTGTCTCATGCATTCACAAAAATATCATGAAATTTGGATTTGTCATTCCGAAAAAAATACAAAATTGTTAGTACTGAAAATTAGGTTTCTTCGAACAAAAGGCAATTTCATATGTAACGACCTAACATCAAACAAAGACTATGACACAGACGATGGCGTCTCTTGTTTATCTAGTATGCTTAACTAAGTTGCGGGTGCAGAGCTCTGATGGGTCGATAACCGGTATGTGATAAGTGATGCGTTATCTTACGCTCGAGTGTTACAAAATAAAGTTTCCTCTATGTCGTGGTAATCGTGAATCTCGTAAACGTTTAAACGTTCTAGTGATTCTTGTAATATGAGTACTCAAACTCCATCGACACAGTACTATATAGGTATTTAAATTATCAACTAACAATATTACAGAGATTATTACAACAATCAAACAATAATAAAAAAGTATCGCAGGTTTATAAGTGCCCGGTTAATGGCAATAGGCTCGCCACTTATTGGCACAACCTAAACATAAACTGGCGAAATATAGGTGCTAGCACCTCTGCCTTCGGGGATACAGGTGTGTACCATGTATTGTTTTGAATTTCCGATATATCGACGCTGTTGCTAGGAACTCCCTACGCCCGACATGGGTCATCTCGAAAGAGACAGCCCCGGGTCTGCCGGGGTGCGAGGGGGGAGGCGTGATCATGGTGATACATGATAAATATCCCGATATTTACTGATATTAACTCCTACAGTGCTCTAATATCTATTATATCTAATATTCATAATATTGTGACGGCTATTGTTTGTATTACACTTACATTTGAACTAATTGCACTGGCTTAATAATTTCTTTGTGACTCTTCAGTCCAGCTAAGGTAATGATCTCATATCTTCGTAGCCGCAGTCAAGGATTTAAGTTGAGACAACTGATAATTTTCATATCGCGATGTAGGTTCTGTTATCAGTTGTGACGTAGTTCGGATTCCATTAACTAGGTGACGTTATAGTATTCATCTTTTCAGAATCTATTTATGTATATCATAGTACATATGAATGACTAATTAAATGTACTGACTCAATGTATATTAACTTCATGTACCTAGTACCTATTAATTTGTTTGGAGATTGGGCATACCGGTTTCCCCGCCCACATTTGAAATCATGGCACTGATGTACTTTGACACAAAACACAAAGAACACTGACTAAGCCCGTAGTCAGTGTTCTTTCTGACAAATGAATACAACAGGGCTTTTTTATTTTTTATACCAATCGTGGGCTGTATCCACCTGATGGAAAGAAGTTACCGTGGCCTATGAACGCAATGTGCACCTCACCTCATGTGTACCTCAGCGTCACGTCACAATCCCGTCATCTCGAAAGAGGGCCTCGGGTCTGCCGTAGTGCAAGGAATATGTTTGCTACTATCTCATCTCCGGCAGCTAAAGACTCAAAAACAGCGTGCGTTTTAGTCGGGTCGAGTCCGATATAACCGGCTCCAGGCGGCGGGGGAGGCATCCGAGGTGATTTTTCGCACGATAAAAAAGCCTCGTCACACTGAAGAACTTCTAACGTCCTTTTTGAAAAATCCCATATTGTAGTCGCTTGAAAAAACCACAGCTGGAAGTTCATACCACAATTTCATTGCTGTACCTGGGATGGTACGTTTGTCATACCGCACTGCGCGTGTAGTAAAGTAAATCTAAAACGCACATACACACACACAACACAAAATACAATACAGCAGTTACAGTAACCCATGAGTAACGTCTACACATCGGGTTTTACCAACATTTGTTTTTATATGTGCTAACCACTTGCCATCACGTGGACAGTGTGCTCGAATATCAGCTAATAAGTATACAAAATTCTTTCCATAATAAATGGAAATTTAATTCAAGGAAGTTGATCTTTAGACTTTTTAATATAATGCAATCTAAGTAATGTTTATTTTTCATAATGTATACATAACACTACGTAATTTTCATTATAATATGCTACTAAACTACGGTTTATATAATGGTATTTAATTATTGGTGTTACCTTTGAGTAAGGTATTCAGATATTGTTATGTGGTTGTATGTAGTGTATCTGTATTAAGGTAAACTAAGGGTCATATAACTGCGAAATCTTCTGTTTGACCTTGTCCAAGTTATTTGAAATGGATTTTACATGTCAAAGTAGAATTAAGGCCACCCCATCTCTTCCATGCGGGTAGAACAAGGGCAGTAAGAGATAGGACTGTTTAACATCAGGCTGATAATCTGGGGCCAGATGGGGACACCGTGGTTCTCACATTAGTCATCTCAAAGAGATGTCTGCGGGTCTGCCGGGGTACTAGAGGTATGTCTTGTATTATCTCACCTCCGGCAATCAAAGGCCCATAGACGGCGTGGGAGGTGGTATCCGTGGAGATTTTGCGTACGAAAATAAAACAAAAAAAGGCGTATACTCCGCCTTAGATGCATGGTTCGAATCAGCAATAGTGCCCGAAATACGGTAATAGGCCTACCCCCATTATGTGGGACTGAAATACAATGATTGGTGAAACGTGGGTGCTAATTCACATCTACTTACCCCTCCGGGGATACTAGTATGTCATTTTCTTCTATTATTCTGCCATTATTCTTTTCTTTCTCTTTATAATGTCACACCATGACCGCCACCAGTTTCTTAAATTTTCATTCATTGGTCCACCCGTCTACAATGTCGCTCCTTCAATAGCACAGCTCTTAAAAAGAATAAATTATATCGCAGTTACAAGAAACACTTCAACTTAACCGTCTGGGTCTATTTATCTATGGTCACGTGATATCCATCCTTGCCCTTGTACTAACCGAGGCAGATACAAACTTGTACGGCGATGATGTAAATCTTTTCATTTATGTACAGACATCAATCAGATCCGTTTTCCTTATAGGTTCCTTGTTTTGAAATTAATTTTCTGTGTGCAATACTCAAGAATCAAAAATCAATTTCGTTTATTCTATAGTTGAAAATGATTCTTTACGGCGATGATGTAAATCTTTTCATTTATGTACAGACATCAATCAGATCCGTTTTCCTTATAGGTTCCTTGTTTTGAAATTAATTTTCTGTGTGCAATACTCAAGAATCAAAAATCAATTTCGTTTATATTATAGTTGAAAATGATTCTTTCGCTGGATCGGTATTTAGATCAACTGAGAAGAGACCAGCAAGAAACTCGGGTAGATTATCGTTATCCTTTCTTTTCTTACTGAATATTGACGTACGTTGGTTCTTGGTGCGCCGATTGGGTCACCTTCTTTTATATTGCTAAGTAGGTATTACTTAGCAATAAAAATGTATGAAGCCTGTTAAGTGTACTGGCACTGGCAACTAAATTTATGTGTACAGTTGTAATATGACTTCTGATTTAAAACTGTTACATAGATTATAGCTTAGTCATAGTAATCTGATGTTTGTTTCTATACCATTTATACATATATAAAAAATCTCTTTCCGAGGCGTAGCATCATGTAGAAGGCAACCTAAGGGATGGGCTAGTATCCTTTCATTAGTAAACAGTGCCTGCTTGACGACAAAAGTTACATCTTTGCCTAGTCTATTCATAGGCGTGAATGTATATTACTGTCTAAGGCTTAGTTGCTCCAACTACCTGTTAAGGACATTGATTCTAATGGTTTGGCTAAATGTGTTGCACCAGTGTATTTAGTAGCTCTGTTATAGTTCTGTTATCTTTTTGATAGAATTTGAAATTTGAGTGTGGCCGGTTACAGTTAGCCTCAAATTATGACGTGATTTTAACAAATGTCAAATGGTAAAACCTGTTTTATACCCTGATCGGTACTTTGGCTGCACTGTTAATGTTAAAGTACGATCCTGCAACCGACTCAGACAGTAACATACTGTCTAAATGTACATAAGTAATCAATAACCTTGACGGTAGAGTGTTTAACTGTTACATCAGGGGTCATGAGTTGATTTCCCCCTCTGCTCAAATATTTGAATGCATGAATACATTGTGGTATAAAATAGTACTTGCATGAATATGTATTATATTTTATTTGTTCTTGGTGTTACTTTCATTTGTAATGTATCTATTTATGTAATAAATAATCAGATTTTTTTTACTGTTGTACGCTCAACGTACAGAATTTTCAAAGAATCACTATTAGTCGAAGGAAATTGTAAAAAAGACAATGTTTTGACATCTAGGACTTTCCTTCCCTTGAGTTCAATACCGGAGTATTCTCAGGCCGAGCCGCGTTTCTAACCGGTGTGTTCCATTTGCTAACTAACTTCTTCTTCTGTCGAGTCGACGGCATTTTTGAGATGCCATCGTTGTGTAGTTATTCGTTTCACGGCGGCGCCGCTACTCACGGAGAGGGCCCGAGCATAGGTTTCGCTCTTCGGGAAGGCTTACTACGTCCCCTCCCTTATATTATAATATATCTCTTATAATATATTATTGATATATCAAAAAACTAGCTAAAATATGACACTTGGATGTCACTAATCTTGGGTCAAAGGTAAATAGCGATTTATCACGACATTATTGAGTAAAAACTGTGCTTCCACTCCATCTATATCGCACACCCATAGTTAGAAAGAGTAAGAACTAAGTTAACCCTCAGTTTACCCGGTGAAATTATATACCTTAATTAACCTCATTGAGTCCATTGGACTCCTCCACACAAATCATCGATTTTACTCAAAATAAAAGATAAATTTGTATAACAAAGTAATTTAATGTGTTTAAAAACATATTTCTTATTATTTTACGTATCAAATTTTAATCAGTAATGTATCTATCTTATATTTTTCTTGTACATACTTAATCACTAGAAAATATCTATAAAACAGTAAATGCCAACTTCTAACTTCAAACTAAATCAAAATCCAAACGGAAAATAGTTTGTTTTCCACTAAATTAACACAATAATATCTTAAACAATCGTTAACAAAAATAAAAATGGTTCATGTTTATAATAAAATAAAAATCCTGCAACGCCTAATCTTTGGCTTTGTCTATACATCGCACGCAAAGCTTTTTAGTGCATCCTAAGCATGCTGGTCTCAGACCGGACTCCTGTGCCTCCTCGTTACTTGTATCAAAAGACCACTCCGACTCCGAGCCATGTTCAAATGGAATGCGCTCGTCTTCTTCTTCATCTGACAATATTTGATGTCGTGCAGTTTCGGATTGTCGACTAAACTGCAATTCATCATCGGAATCCTCATTATCTTCCTGGAGCCAGTTGTTTATTATCGATTCACCACCTGTTGCATTATATTAACTGATCTCCTATTTGACGCCATATTGTTGACCTAAAATTAAATTCATTACATAAAAACACGACAAATAACAATATAATGACTTTACTAATTTTGTTACACAAATACCCTGTTTGAGTCCAATGGACTCCTGACAAGTGGCTACTTACCCCTACACGCTGCGCAGGAGGACTTCCTCCTCACTCCTTAACCGGCGCGCTTCTGATTGAAGGTACACGGGAGCACGAAGTATAATTCGCGGTAATTAAGTAGTTAAGCTTGATTGAAACTTTGTGCGGAGTCCAATGGACCTAACGGGTAAATTAAGGGTTAATTTAAATGTGCGTTACTTGCTTAGTGACACCCACTCTTAAGAAGCAAAACTTTTGTTGTGTTGGTAATTGGTATGTCGTTCATATAAGTGCGTTCTCTACATGTCAATGTGTGCGTGTGCGATGGTACGTCGCCGTCGTCAGCACTAGCGGGTAACTGTTTTTCTGTATCGCTGTAAATATTGACCATATTATAGTTTTATTGCGACAATCTTATGTAACCTCGTCTTCTGTTTACGACTATTGTAATTGTTTCTTGTAATTTTACTTTATGTTAATGTTAATTTTGTCGATCGTGTTCCTGCTTTTAATAGTATCTTCTGATTGCATTTCCGCATTATTATGTATAGGAATCAATAATAAGCTTATCGTAGTCTGCTGCAAGGCAATAGGCCACTCCCAATTTGGAAGACTTGGACTTACTGTTTTCGAGAGTTCCTTCTCTCGCAGTGATATCTTCTTCATATTTTTCCGTTGTCGCTTCTTACGACACTCTTCGAATGAGATGTGGTGCGGTGGTGATATTCTTTCTCCGTCACCACATGGGTACATTACGTATGTATGTATTATACTTAGCAAAGAAATCTTCCCATGGACGTCCCAATGTTAACCTTGATTGCATTCAATTCTTGTCCTTTGGGGTTTGAAGCTTAGGAGAGCGGATTTCCTAAAATTGTTCCTACTGATGTGGATTTAGTTGTTAGGACTTTCATCTTCCCCCAAACTTTGCCTAGTTAAAGTCAATTTTATATAGTTTACATGGTTATTACTTTCTGGTAGCTTCCGGATCAATCATTCTGGGAAAGGCATGTCTAAAATCAACAATGACCATTACTAGATAACGTTGCTATCAACAGCTTCCTTTACATAAATTCCAAGATAATGCCAATTCAAACTTTGGCTTACTTTAATTAACTATGACGATATTCTCACTTTTATGTCTTGATTATTATCTTATATATTTATCTAAATGTAAGCTAAAAAAATAGGACGTAGCAACAGTAATGTGTGACATAAGTTGGACACGCTCAATCCATGATAATGATGACATTCACGGAAGTGGACGAGTGGCCGGCGCACACGCACTGCCGCCGCGTCCATCGGCAGCGGTAACTGTGTCGTTTATTTGCGAAAATATTGACGGCACCGGCCACACACACCACACACTCGTAGCGTTACGGCACGTATGATATTTCGCAGACTGTTTACAAACACATTTATTTTTAGGCGACTATTCTAATACTAAATATGCACTCGAGGGCACGGGGTGTATATTGTGGTATGCAGGTAAACTGAATATCTATTATCTACAACTTCCCCCTCCCCGCTCGCGTAGTCAAAACGCATCTTTGACGTCACTCGTCAAAAATGCAGTAGCGAAGTGCACGGCCGGGGGCGGTCGCACGCGCAGCGCACCGTCACATCATCCTCGATTGTTTACCCCGCTAGTAACGTAACTGTGCGACGTTGCCGCTCCGCCGCGCGCCGCTCGCCTCCTCTCACTTTCGCGATTGCCCCCGTCTCGGTCACATCGGATATGTCTGTCCCGCTTGCTCGACTAGCGGTGCTCGACTTTTTTGGACATGCAGTTTTTTTCCGTTCTAGGTTATGATCGCTATACGGGATCATTGTTTACAGGAAACTGATTATTTAACACGTTGTTAACAGTTTTTAAGATTGAACAGTTATTTATTAATCTTAATAATGTGATATTGCATGACAGTGTGTCAAGTTATTTAACACTTACTAAGTACTTCCCCCTCCATCTCTAACCGATATCTACTTAGTAATTAGTCATTCAGTGCGCGTCCAAATATAGCCATGCAAAAGACATCAACGTAGGGACGCGCGCCAGCGCATCGATTGATCGAGTGGGCGCATGATAAAGGAATAAAATGGGAACGATACACTGATATTTACAATGGAAATTAACGCAGTTACGTGCACTCAACCCATTTTATACACTATCGAGACAAAGAAAAGAATATTTTAAAAATGGCTGCTTTGGAAAATGCCAACTACATAAGCAACTAAGCCGTGGTCTCATCTTCAAACTTTTCAAAGGCTTGCGCCGACTGACGTAATATCGCTTTAAAACTGGTTACACGCGGAATTTTCCGGAAAAGGCATGGCTTTCGACCGACTTCATCCGGGTTTTATCGTCGGAGTTATGCGTTCATCCGTCGCTCGTTTTGAATTTTAAAATTCAAATAGTCGCAGGGTTTTCCAACATACTTGCGCTTGTTCTCTGTGAACGAAATATCTTTGCGTAATATCCACCCAACAACACTGCAGCCTTTGAGTTTTGCGTTATGATCCATTGACCTTACTCTGTGGGTGTACCTATTGAAAATACATTGTAGCAACGAATGTTTTATTGATGAGATTGCTCACTTCATGCTTGATCATAAATTACATTGTTAGACTTCTAGATACTATTCTATTACTTATATCTTGCACATGCCCTTGATTTTGATTTTCCCTCTATTTGGGTCAAGAGCTTTACGGTCAATCCAATTAAATTGTATTAATATAAGGCAAGTCGTCACGTCGTCGTACAATAGAAAGTGAAGTGGGCCTGCGCTGGCGCATCAGACGCGTTAGAAAGCGGCCGGCTGGCCCCGGCGCCGCCCGAACGAACATTCACGAACACCGAGCTTGACGCATTCTTTTATATACATGTACTCAAAAGAATGTTACCCGACTACGTACACGACCTCTCTATAAATAATTAAAAGCTGATCATAGATTAACCCGTCTAATATACCACTAAATGAATCCACATCGTATACTTTATATTCAAATGATTTAATCGCCACTGTCAACATTTATTATCGTATCATATTTCAATAAAAACGTAATTACTGTAGCTAATAAAACTGCAGTAAAACTTCCTCAGCTCGAAATACCATAAACGGGCGACTTTTAGTATAATTTTATATCTAAACATCGTTTAACAGCGGATTATTAAGCACCGAGCAATAACCCCTCATTTTAGAACTTAACACTAAAAACTCGTTTGGGTGTTTTTCTTCCCTGTAGCGCGTTAAGTCGGTCGGTGCGACCCCACGCGCGGGCGCGCCGTCTGCCAGGTGCGTTTAGCCCTTTCCGCTGCAGATGCTCGTATCCTTCATATAAAAGGTACATTAAACTTATAGTGCAATGTGCTATTAAATTATAAAATTTACTAGTGCTTGTATATCTCTAAAAGATCTAGTGGCGTATAAATCCTATGTTTGTCCAGCAGTCATATAAGGAGGGAGCCTAATGCTGCCAATAGTGCAGTTATTTCAAACACTTAGCTAAGTATGTTTACTTTGACTAATTACTGATTAATTTTCTTCAATTAATATTCGAAGAGTTCTAACTCGTTTCAAAGTCATAAAAAGAAATGTGGATAGTTCGTGTTCGTCCGTTCGTTCGGTAAAATAAATGTAGCGTAGTATCCATTAATTATTATAATTATTTAAATAACCTCTGGCTCTAGAAGCGTAGGATGAGTGGCGGTGACCGCAACTGCAGTAGAGGGTTAAGGACATCATTAAAATGTTCAAGCAAAGCGTATCAAAACAAATAAATCAACATTTGTAACATATGCAAGTGACTTATAATCTTGAAAAGAGCATTACACATGCTGTGATGTTTTGTTAGCTACTACAGAGCTTACAAGACTTCGATGAAGTAATAGAAATGACAGCTGAGAGGATGTAAAGGGGCCGGGAGGGAAACCCACCACTCATCCACGGTTTAACAATCCTAATGATAACAATAGCAATATATCCCTAATTGTCAAGGAAAAGAATGCCAAACCGTACCTCTTAACGCAAGTGAAAATACCTCTTACACGAAGAGATATGGTACGTGCAATATTCCGCAAGTGCGCAGAACATACCTGACCTATAATTTAAAAACTCCTCTTAATTAAACAATTGTTAAACTGCTAACGTATAATGCTTCAGTAGTATTATCAGCTCTAAGCACTCTTGTCGTCTGCCTGCTAACGTAAACCTGACACTTGGTGTTTTGTGTTTTCCTAGTTCATACCGCAAGTCCGTAGCACGCAAAGGGCTGTCAGTCGTAGCGATGCACTAGACGCTACAGCTACGAACAAATGGATTTGCTTGTAGCCGTAGCAGTTGCATTTCATAGACGAGATGAGATATATGTACTTATGTAGCTACTGAATTGTACAATCATATTGGTTGTTATTCATGTCTCGTCTCCAATTATCCATGTGGACGATTTCCGTATGTCTCCGCTTCAATGAAGCCAATCCCTAAAAAAAAGTTACTCGTCGTGGGACAAAGGAGCTTTTTTATCAATTATAAGTGCACCTACCAAGCTAGCTAATTAGATGTAAATATTAAACTGCCAATGAAGTTGTCCAGTTTGAAGACAACGGTATACGTTTGTGACACCTCGCTTAAACTATGGATTTTTTAAGACACGTGTGTGCTAAAGGCAGGTGACATATTGAAGTAGACGTTAACATGGCAGACAATTACGTACACGGCCGAAGGGGAAATACATCCTAATAAAACACAATTAATAAAATAATAATATTTTTCTATTTGCTAGGATTGTTAAACCATGGTGGATGGTATATAATATTTTTTTAGAGACAAGGTGGTCGTTTTCATAAATTTCAGACATTTCTTGTATCGCACCTGGATAATTTTCAAATTCGATATTGAATTCCGTTTTTAAACGAGGGACCTCACTTCGGATATGTTCGGGGAGTTCGCTATTGGTGATATCAGTGCACTATTGTCCAATTCGGCTTTCCGAGGTCAATGCCGTTCGAGATTCGGTAATAGCGGCCGTTACGCAAATAGCAAACACCCCAAACTTACCTGAATTGAGTTCTTTCGTTCGAGTGTAACTCCATATCGAATTTATAATTATGTATTTCATAATAATATGTATCTTTTTACTAGATAACAAAGTAACTTAAAACGAGTTGTATGGAAATTATATAGGTAAATTATAAATAAGTAAACAGATACGAGTTCTATATTCATCCAAACACTTCGTGTTAATGAAGACAATAAAAAATGTAAATGAAACTAATCAAAATATTAAATCGAAAGTGTTAGAAAAAGTTAAAAGTATTATCGGGCAGGTTGTGGTGCATGTCCGGGCGTCCGGTCGCGGTGCTATGGGTGTTTGACCCGATAATATATTTGCATACCCAAGGTCGACACACCACCTGCCGCTAGTACTCGCTCACACCATTGCGGTTCAATTGAGGTTCGCTAATGGCCGTGTGAAAGGGAACCTAATTCTTTGACTGGCTAAAGCTTTGATTATGAATGAAGCTGAGTGTTTGTGAGATTTTTGTGCGTATTGTAAACTGGCGAATGTTTCGATGACGTCAAATGTTATTTGCATATATTAGTGTCTGTGTCTAGTGGTAGCATTGTTGATCTCCCTATTACTATATAACTACATGAGAATGTGAACTTGTCTGTGGAACTAAACTTGCTACTTTATCTGAACATCTATAATCCTTTGATAGCCTAAGTTTAATTCAACCAAAAGTTACATAGATAGCGTTAATACAATGAACTCGTTGTTTCTTTATAAGATAACTAGCTGACCCGCGCAACTCCGTCTGCGTCACCCCGTTTTTGCAACATTTTTCACTTCTGTTCCGCACTACTCTGCTCCGCACATTCAAAAACCTTCCTCTTCAATCACTTTATCTATTAAAAAAAACCGCATCAAAATCCGTTGCATAGTTTTAAAGATTTAAGCATACAAAGGGACATAGGGACAGAGAACGCGACTTTGTTTTATACTATGTAGTGATAAGTAAACTCATGCAGTAGTATCTTAAACTTGATTACATTAATAAGTAGATCTATTATCCAGTAGCTTCTGAGATTAGTAGTTGTGTAGTGGCATCACTTCACACAGATTTAGTTTCAAATTGTCCAGAAACTTTTGGGGCCCGCTGACGAGACATATCTTGCACAATATTGCCTTCAGGTGGTTTATACATGTATGCTAACGCTTGTATATACCAGAATCTGGTAGCAGATTTTCTAACTCCTACTCTACCTCCAAGAAGAACAGTTATAATTATTAATGTGCGTGTGAGCATAAAATAGTATTCACAATACTTATGGCATCAATATGTTGATATATGTCATTTGATAACTACCGATTGGCCTCGGGTGCATCTACGTACGGCAAATTATTTCTTTATAGTTCCTGCTTCCGTCATAGTAGCGAGATAAAATATAATATACCTACCAGCTCTTAAATGCACTGCTTACATCGGTCTGTTTACCAAGAAACGACATATTTCTGTTTCTGTTAAAATTTGAACTGCAATCTAGACAAGGGCTCGTCAGGCACATTTCATTTCGTGGGATAAAAATCAAGCACTGACGAAATGTGGGTTTATACATTTTTACCCTGTTTAAAATGTATTCACTATGTACGTGTATATCAGCGTCCTAGTGCGATCCTTTGCACATCTGTGCTCTGGACACTTGCCAGTGTTCATTTTAAAGATTTCGAGGTCGCACTGCATTTAGTCCTGATTGCAAGATCATTGGTGTAGCGATTTTGGCTCATTTGTGCTTATTTCTGACGATATTTATTCCGTTGTTGAAATGTCTTTGACCTTTTTCTATTTTTATACATTTTAACTAAAGTGAACTTATTAAGAGAACTTGAAATAAAACCCTGCACCAACCCGTCTGGCCAGCGTGGAAATGTAGACCAAAGCCTCCCAACATTGGAAGAGGCATAAGTCCATCAGTGGACAGCGATAGCCATATAGATAGATATACACATTGCGGGTAAAATATATAAAAATGAAACTTGTGATAATAACGGTTGGTGCTATCCGATTGAGCGACGGGAAAAGCATATAGTATAGTATATTAAGAAAACGGCGATGCAAACCGACCCGCGCTATGAGATCTTTAGGGTAAAAGTTACCCTCACCTTGGCCTCAAAGGTCTAGGTGTGGCCCCGTACACCTCTGTACCAGGTTGACGATTAAATCATCATCTAACTTTATATTTCTTTTTTTTTTTCAGACGGAGCTGTATGGCATAAAATGGCGTAAGCTCGTATGGGGGGAGACGAGCGGCGGTGGCGATGGGGAGGAGGGCGGCGCGCCGCTTGCAGATCCCGTGATCAGCAGCTACGCGCGCTGCCTAGCCGGCGATATCCTATGTGTGTGGCGGCGGGTACCGGCTGTCCAGCCCACCGACATCTACGAGATGAGCACGCCCACCCCCACGCCACCGCCCCTCTCCCTCCGAGCCGCCAAAGAACTCTGGATATTCTGGTATGGCGAGGAACCAGACCTAAATGGTCTCGTCGCTCCAGAGTTGATCGCAAGCCGTGAGTTTTTGTTGACTATATAGATTATGTTTAGTTGTAAATAATTGTTGTTGTGAAAGTGTTGTGAAAAAATAATTAAAATTGACAACCTCCGCGGCGTGGCGGTAGTGGAGTAGTGAACGCGACTGAAGTAGTACGTAGGAGGCGTGGGTTCGATTCCCGCTCAGTGCAAATATTTGTGTTCATGAATATGAATATTTGCATTGGTCACCAATGTATAATATGTATAGTATTTACAAAAAAAAGTATCTTAGTATGTTTATCCGCATTCTAGAACCCATAACACAAGCTAGTTAAACTATGCTTACCATAGGTCTAGATGACATTGTGTAGATTATCCTAAATTATTAAAAATGTCTATATTAAAGGTCTTCTCCTTGAGTAGTGGCGCTACCGTGAAAGAAATTACTACATAACGATTGCAACTAAAAAATACCGCCGATTCGGCACTATGTATAACTGAAACGAAATCAAGAATTTCATTGAGTAGCTCTTTATCAATGAAATTTGAAACGGTTGTAGATAACGATTAAACAAATACAAACAAACCGCCGTAAACGACATAGTTTCAAAACAAAGTCGTATAAAAATATAACCCAACATTATACTGTAATTTAAAGGCGGTTTTCACAGTAGCTATAGTTAACAACTCATTACCCAAACCGAGCGACTTAGTATCGCGACAATTAACAGAAAGATCTTTAATCTAGCGACGCGACATCGCGCCGACGACAATAGCGCTCAGTGAGTGGAAGCTGAGAAGAAGGTAGGCTCGGCGAAGAACCGAGCAAGTAATCAACGTAATGAATGAGTCTTCAAAGTACACCCCTCAGTGTTTTATGCCTCAGTCGCGTATATTTGAATTGGAAAGCACTTTTCGCTTCTCCCTTGAAATTGTTTCCTTGTGACGCGTTCGGAAAGAAACGGATCTTGTTTGCGAAATAAATTGTCTGGAATAGTTCTTTTTTTTATCAAATAACATGGAGATGTTACGTTAATAATCGTTAATACACTTTCAAATGGATCTTCTTGGGCTACCCCAAACTAGAGGATTACATGCACCTACAATTAAGATTAAAAGCCACCCTAATTGAGAAGGCTATCCCTCCTCAAATGGAGCTGCCGGGTTGGGTTCAACACAAAAAAATCTAACAGGGTCGAATTGTCCGCGATTACTCCAGAGCACGCACCCCAAAAACAAGAATAATTTCCCTATGAGCCTCTAACCAATTTAACATACAGAGTAGCGTATCAGTTATGCGAATAAAGTCGTGCGAAATGCTAGTTTATAATAAATAAGAAAAGAAAAAAACATATTATATCTAATAGGATTTGCGAGAAATAATCGTACAATTTTGCAGATTATCTTTGAACCAATATATTCTCGGAATGGCTAAGGGCAAAAAACTGCTGCTCACCCATTTCGGCGAAGCGGCGACATAAAATTCCATTACGTTGGCGTCGGTAATCCTGGGATCTTCATTTATATTTAGCGGTAGATCTGGTCCAGCCTGTGGCCCGCCCGCCCAATTTATAACGCGACAACCGCCATTGAGTACAGCCTTTTTGGTTCCCAGTTCTGTGAACAATTTTACCCTTTACCTTTTATGTTATGGGTTGACCGAAAAAGGTCATCCTCTGGGGAATTTGAAAGATACCTATGATGTGTCGTTACTGTTGAAATTTTATAGGAAATATAGCCTTTGGTAATGATGGTAGTATCTTAAAAAAATCACTCATATCGATTTAAGATTGGAAAACTTGGGATTAAACTCCGGGGTAGTGCTCTGACCAACGTCGTCTAAAGCATTCGAAAATTCTCTTTATGTTAAGAGGGTGACGTTGGAGCCATTAACCGTAATGAATGATTTTACAATCACTTTTAAATATTATTTTTTATTACTCCGCCTAAATAACTCATATCTTTAATA
Organism: Pelosia muscerda; assembly: GCA_963691645.1. Taxonomy (NCBI): domain Eukaryota; kingdom Metazoa; phylum Arthropoda; class Insecta; order Lepidoptera; family Erebidae; genus Pelosia; species Pelosia muscerda. The sequence continues at coordinate 18,320,403 of OY829102.1, read as the reverse complement.
TCGGGCGGAAACTATACTTTATTAGTTGGTACTAACATTTCTGTTGCTTTTCAGCAGCTATGGTCACAGAGAAAGCTCTTAAAAACCTACCAAAACTTCAGAAATAATATAAACAATACAGGAACATAACACAACAATCTGAATAGAATCCTTTCAAATTAGATTTATTTCAAGGGAATTGGTATTTCGTATAGTGATAATTTATAGCCTGTGTGCATTGTGGTTATTATTCTGCGTGGGTTGATGAAATTGTCCAAAGTTCTAGCTCAAGCAACGTTATGTTGGTACGCTAAATTCATACAATACAACACACGCCCAGTTTGCGTTGTTTATTTATTAGTCATTATTGCGATCTATATTTACATATATTACTTTACCCTGACTCATTATATCTTTGATGGTATTTAATTACTATGTGAATTGCGCTCAGGCGTCTTATTTTATAATACAAACACAGTATTACAAATACCATTTTCTGGTCAATTTAAAGTAATGTTAATCTATCCTGTATGTCCAATTCTTCTCTCTAGTTACCATACACACATTTAAACCTGTTTTCTTGTTTTCCACGATCTCCTCTCGCCGGTCTGCTGGGAGAAATTTCTTGGAGAAATAAGCAATGCCATTATACTTACCTACTTGTCAACATTCAATATTTAAGTATTGTTTTTCTGTGTGTGCAAATTTGCAAACAAATAAATAAATAAAAAATAAACTTTATTTCAAATATCAATAATACCACAATTTATACATCCACTGTATGTCTAAACTTTAGTTTAAATAACTGTAAAAATCAATCATTCTTCTTGTGTTCAAGTCCAATCACGACGCGTTTATACTTCAATATCGTCATAGTTACTGTGAAAGACTTGTTTTACAAACACATTCAAAAGTTCATTAAAATTTTAATCGGTGTTGTTACGTCATGAAAGTCTACTTACACCAGACGTTACGTAAACCGGAAGCTATTTTTTTGTCCTTTTTCTCTTCATTATTTCTAATCTTTGCTATTATTGTCTCATGCATTGTCAGCGATATCAACGAACTCTTTTAATTTATTTTATTTATTAAACTGTTCATAAGTAAACGTTGAAAGTTAGGGTATTATCGTACGAAGCTAGTCCAGGAAGTAATGGTTTCTGTATACATACTGTGCTTCCACCAAATTCCACTCTTCCATGTTATGAAAAAGAATTCAACCTTCCTTAAAGAGAAAAACTCGATCTCCTACTGACATGAATTAATTTTAAAATACTGTTTTGAGTAAAATATATATGTAAACGAAGCCCCTGACAAAAACATATGACGTCCTGAGACCAGAATCTAATTTCTGAAAACGTTCACACTATCATCTGAAGATGAAATATCTAGTTACCCCTATATGATCCATTCTACAAGCAATCCTTTATCCAACAGGTGGTTTTATTTCTTAACCGCACTCAAATTCGATGGTAGCGGGTTTCAAATGATTTACTTTGGGCCGGGTAAATTGAGCCCTACCCATGACATCATCGTCCAATACTTCTTCTATTACCACTGGGGTTATATATCTGAGATTGATGTCGGTACGAGAAATTGGAGTGATATCGTGAGATATTTTTCTTTTTATAAGAAGTATGACATGTAGATACTTGGCTGGTTGTGTTGCACTGAGTATCTGGTCGGTTCGAATCCGACATAATCACTTCCAACGGTTTTGGTGGGGGTGGTATCCGTGGGGATTTTGCGCACGATACATAATTAAGTTATATCTGGCTGCTTCCAAGCTGTGGTTCTATGTTATAATGTACGGGTTACACCGTAAATGTGGCGGCCGTTAGATAAGGACAACCATTCAGGCCACTCCACAGGCAGTACAGTCTCATGCAAAGACTTATTCACGAGTCTGGACATCGCTCAGTCAGAAGACAGTGCCTGTATGCTGACTATCACTTTCACTCGAAAGGGTCATCTCGAAACAGAGGGCCCTGGGTGCGAGGGATATGTTCGCTACTATCTCACCTCCAGCAACTAGAGACCCAAAGACTATGTGCGTTTTAGTCGGTTCGAGTCCGACATCATCTCTCACTGTCTGCGATGAGATTGGTCATATGTTCTTTTTACAGAGTTTTCTTCCTTATCCTGTACCCGAGCGCGTGAGGTACATTTTTACACACCAAATGAATAAATAAACATAAGGGGTGGGTATACCTACTGCCTCCTGCCTGCCTCCACTCCTAAGCAGTGGTTGGGATATACTCTTACGTTATATCGTAAAATTAAGAATGTACTACGTGGAGTACTATACATTTAGGGATGGAAGACTTCCGCTGTCTTAGTCGGTCAAGGTTATATTCTGGAATATGGTAGCTTTTTGTAACGTTTTGTAATCTTGAACGACATCTACTGTTCTGATTATATTTGCCGGTGTGTATATGTGCCGGTATACACTTACCCATGAAAATATCAAAGGTGTATCACAGGTCTGAATATTACAATATCCTAATTTTAGAGATGTAATCTCTAAATTAAGATAATAAATAAATGTTTGTAAATAAATTATTCATTCGCCCTCTATTTAGTGGGACTGGTTATTGATACATTATACACGCCCTACCACCTTCAGCGATATCATGTACGCGAACCTACTATCTAGTATATAAAAAAATCTCCTGTCACAGTGTTTGTCTGCAACTCCTAAACGACTTGACTGATTCTTTTGAAATTTTTTGTGTATATTTGGTAGGCCTCAGATTCGGTCAGTAACTATTTTTTAAACCCCAAAGTTGCAAGGGACATATACCACAGGCAAAGCCGGGGTGGGTCCGTTAGTTTTCATATAAGATTCATTCAAGTACTGTATACTCATCCACTGGTGATGTAAACGAATACCATGAAAACCCGTGACACTCATTCGGTATAAAATAGTATACTTATTACGCTCATAATGACAAACACTCTCGCCAACGTACACCGTAAGGTAAAGTTTTCCTGGTGCATGACTATGATGAACAACAAGCGGCGCGCGCGCAGCTCCTCCACGCCGCGCCCTCTCGCGGACAAGTTCACGCGCGACCGGCCGAATACTAAAATAGATCGTGACATAAATCTACATAAACGGTCTTTATTTCGGTCCACGTCCATTGTTTTGGTTTGCGATGTCGACCATAACGCATTCAACGTTCCTAGTCTCGTAACAATTCTTTCATTTTACAATGTAACATGAGAGATAACTACTGCAACTCTTTGTGCGCAGGAGCACAAGCACAAGTTTAGTATATATTTTATTTTAAAGTTTCCGAGAAACAATAACCGACTTGTTATTCAAATAATGTGTAAGTTGGCATCCAAAAACAAAGGCTTGTTATAATAAGTCAATAAATAATCCAATGCCCAGAAATTATGGAGTACCTAACGAAGTATTTTAAATATATATTAAAGTGTACCTTACTAAGTAACGTAACTGTAGCGAAGGTCTCCCGATTTAAAATAATCTCAGTCTCAGTACGGAATTTGGACCCGATTGGTTATCTTTCCGAGAAGAAAATAAAGGAGAATTCGGAAATCCTAGGACTGACTTCCAGGTGCATCCAATGCATCCGATAAACACATCTGAAGCTGCCAGCGTCTATAAGTTAGGGTGAGTAGGGTTACCATCAGATGCTAGGAATGCTGAATGGCTATCTTAGTATGACAACAGATTGGGACTATACTGAAGGCCAAATTTCGTAATCAAAAGATCCTCCCAAATGTCAAAAACTGTATACTCGTTACACATTTTACAGTTTTTAACTTAGAGATTGAGATTAGATCGAGACTGTTATTTGAACATCCTTTAATCCCTTCTAAGCGTTGTTCTTTTCCAATACGTCCGAAAACGTTAAAAATTCCGCATTCAGTTTTTTTTTATTGTGACGGAATATTTGAGTCGAACGGTAGCGTACATTCGCGGCTGGATTTTCAATTGTTCCAGCCTTGCGTTTCTATTAACCGAGCATGCCTCTCGATCGGTTGATGGCCGACCCGTAGATAAATACCCGATCACTGTGACGAATGTCAATGTGAAATATTTTAGTGTTCTAACTAGATTTCAGATCGTTTGAATGCCGTGCTACATTGTTGAGATTTTTTTGTAGTAATATTGAATTACAAGCATACGATCTACCTGATGGTAAGCAGTTACTGTGGTTATGAACGCTGGGAACACCTCAACCTCATTTACATGTTAGTACCTACATCAGTCAAACGGCAGTCGCTTCCATAAAATTCGACTAAACCAAATTATGGTACGGAGAAATGTTGATCCATTCACGGACTCCAACCAAAGGGCGAACTTGAGTTTCAACCGAAATTAGCGTTCGAATGATATAGTATATTTTTAATGAATGAACTATTAATCAAATTCTTAATTATTATATTTAAGTTGATATGATGTATTTAAATCTGTTTGGTGAGTTCTGGAGGTCTCGCTCTCTTTCCCTTTTTCCTGAGTAAGCATATTAAAAATATAGTCATCTTAAATGTTTTTTTAAAAGTAAACCGTTGTTAAAATTCACCATTTGTTATTGATTCATTCACGCCACGTCGTCGTTGAACAGTGAAACTCTACAGAATCGTATTGCCGCGAAGAACCTTGAAACATTCTATAAAACTAGCAATAAAACCAAATACATATTATCGGATATACTGACGCGGTAGTCGACAGGAAAAGTTGTGTAATATCACACCGATGTGTTAAGTAGCAGTAAATGTGTTACACGCTTCTTACGGACCGATACAGATGTTAGAAGCTGAATGGGCGAGCGTGCCTCGACTTGCGGAAGGCGTGTTACAATCACAAACTTACTACTTGTCCAATCGATACACAATTAACTTGCCTTACAAAATGGTGGGAATTCTTTTGTTACGAAAAGTTTGATAAGTTTTACAGAACTAATATGTATTGTCGACGAACATTGAGATAAAATTAATCCACGTTGTGGCTTATATTTTATAATTGATCTTCGCGTGTCAATGAATAAATATACCTATTAAATATGTATGAAATAACAAGCGATGGTGTAGTAAAACTTCAATAAAACATTAATATTCCGGTAATAATTCTTATAGTAGGTACATAATAGTGATTTTTCTATTATGTTTTTGTGACAACAGAGTCAGCACCATTACACCTAATGTTTCAATTGTGTATTTTACATTTGACCGAACCGACTGACAAATCAAATATTTAAGGCAAATTTAAGTAGGCTAGTCGGACAGGGTCGCCCTTGTATAACAAACAGTGCCCAAATTGAAAATGTTTTGAAAAATGAGCTCTCCAGGAGGACCTGCCTAAAATGAAATAAGTTCGGAAACTGTTTATAAACAGAGGCTAATCTAGCAGTCACGTTAAGTAAGTTATATTTCAGTTGTGACGTCATTACTTCGTAAGTCTGTCGCATATATTTGCTATAGGAAGTAAATTCGTGCTTTTCCCAAGTTTAATGGTCTGATTTGATCGAAGAAGTAACACCCACTCTACCCTTCTTTTTGTTTTAGTACCACTTTATGACAACCCGCAGATTAAAGCTCTGATATTGTATAGTTTTACTAATATAAAAACTATCACCTAAATTCAAGTTGTACACTGATTGGAAAACATTTGCAAAATTTAGTGACCGAATCCAATTTAATATTTTAAAGCAATAAGAATGTTGTCGGTTATAATATCTGTGTGTCTTACAATTGAACCGACGAGCGTGGGAAGCCCGTATTATCTGCTACCATTTCTATAGGGTGTAACAACATGTTACATGCAAATACACCTCGCGTGTGTCCTATCCTCGGTCAAAGTCCTCTCGCTCATGTCCTTGATGTACCAAAGGAAGTACTTGCACATGATCACTGTCAGGGATACTTGGGGAGTGTTGCAAATGGCATATGGATGTCTAATTGAAGCACTGCCAACTCTGTAGGGCTTATGACGCATCTTTATATATGTATTTATAAATTCTGATAATCTTGTCGATATACATGTAGATGTGTAGATGAACTATTTTGTATTTATGCCAAATAAAACTTTTTATCTTCTTTTCTCCTCTGGGTAGGAAAGAGACTTCAGCCATATTTGTTTTAGTGTCTACCATTTCACGAGTTTCTTCAAACTTCAATCATACACGCCCCAGGTTTCAGAAATTGAACTTCCCTATTATTTGAGCTATCCAGAAGGTACCCAGATATTTCAGTTAGTAAAATGTTCCCTTATCAATGGTACTACTCTTACTGAATTCAAAATTCGTACTGACCTTTTTACTTTGCAAAGTTAAATCTATAAACTAATTTAGTATAAAAATTTCGTGCAAATTCAATATAGAGTCGTTCCTCACGTCTGTCGCGTACGCATACGGAAATATTTGGTTCTGAATCGTATCCACATTGATGTCGTGTTATTATGGAGTGAGACCACTCGAGGTTCGTGCTAAAAATAAGTCCGTTATTGCCACGATAAATCTCTCCCGGTCACCCAGTTTCCTCTTATATGGAAACGGGGTACCGCAAGGACGTCCCGCGCTGTCTACATTGCAGTAGGCCTAACACGGGCGCGGGACAAATATCTCTCTCCACCGCTTATGTCAAATTGACGGGGACAAACGTGTTTCTCCTGTGACGTAGACAAGGGACTTTTTCTCCACTTGCTTAGCACGGCGGCCGTAAAGTGGACAAGATATGTCTCTTTTTGACAGATTATAGAGAGATATTAGTCTCCGAACTATTGAGGTGGGGACAAAAATCGTAATCGAAAAATAAATACATTGAATTTGATTAATTAATTAATGAATTATAATTTTAATATATATAACATATCTATATATGTATATATATATGGGGAAGGGGGAATTTAAATATTTTTCTCAAATAATTTTGACTATATATATATATATATATATATATATATAATGTATATGTATGTATGTATACATATACGTATACATATGTATGTATATGTATTACATATGGACTCTACAACCGGTCATAGTGGGACCCCCCCCCCCTTCCTACAGCGGTCCATAGTAACCATTTTCCAACAGGTGGGCCGTGTGCTCGTCGGCCACCTAAGTTGTATAAAAACTCCAAACATAATAGTCCTATATTATTACGACACATTACGTAACACAATACATCCCATTACAAGGTAATAATACCTACTTACTAACTTAGCTATATCTACATTATATGAAATTAAAATAACACAGACAATTTAAAAAGTCAATGTTGCACTTAAAAAATATGCACGTTGCTATGTTTTATCAATTTGGTCGAATAATACTTTTTCGTATATTGGTAGCACTGAGTGGACAAACGTTCTCCCCGGTGACAAACTAGTCTCTCCTCGACGCCATGCTAGCTAAAGGGAGAGACAAGGAGGGAAAGACAAATTTTTCTCCACTCCCCGGGGACTTTTGTCTCCGCGCCATGCTAGCCCTACAGATAATGTGTTTTATTATTTGCGCTAGTGTTGTACGACCGGAACGAAACTAGTTTTGATAATATCGTTTAATTGGTGTCAACGTTTAAACATTCTAAACCATTATTATTACATTACAATGACAAATTTATCGCGATCTCTTGCTTATTAATCGAATCGATGTTGATCGAATGGTGGACTGCGATCAAAAGTTTGATGGGTTTGTAGATTAGAGTCCCCTTTATACTCCCAAATTCTATAGAACATTGCTGTTTGTTTAGATGAAAATACAAATTTCTAATTGTAACTGGTTTTCTTGAGACTTGTGTGTTGTTTTCGTCTCAACACTGTAGTAATATTTTGTCAATTACGCTAAATGAGACCCGTTTGTAAATTCAAACTTTCACTGAGCAGGTAAGATAGTGGTCAAACTATGGTTTGTCAAAATGACAAAAAAAAAACACCTAACGGCGTCATTAGCATTTCTACTGGAAGTCTCAAGAATCAATATATTAATAGTAGTATTTGGTTTCTCAAGATAATAATAAACATTACATTTCGAGTTGAACAATCATAAAGAATCATAGTAGACTTTGATACATCTATTAGGTTAGAAAAGGTCAAGAAGGGTTCGACCATATTGACGATCTTTGACTTCACAGTTTAGACACCATCGGGGTCAGGTTCTAATCGAGTAGCTCATTTAGAAGAGCATCGGGTGTGAAGCCTGCAGAACTTTTTATTAAAAATGTAATAATAAAAATGTAAAAAATATAATAAAACTTTTTAAACTTTTTGTAAATATGCACTGAATGTACAATCAAAAAAAAACCTCCGAACTTATGTGATTTGACTAGTGATCAAATCTCAGGCCCATATTCGCTCGCAATGATATTAGCAATGTCATCTAGAATTACTAGAATACAAACTGTCCTCAGATCTAGTTCCTAAATCGAAATTCAGAACCGAGCATCGTTCTGGAATTTGGGCCTTGCCCGCAGTTGTATACTCAAAGCGCTAGCTGTGTTACGTGCTCTGCGATGATGGATAATAGAGCCGTTGAATATGCGGTACTCCGCAATACTTGCAATAAATCGATAGAGTATACAACCGTCGCGTCGACGGTGCATACTGTATCGAAGGCCGCTGTCGTACTCGCAACCGTGGACGGACGGAAATAACCGGACGTATGGCAATTTCCCGTTTGTACCGGCCAACGAATTAAGTTGGACTTTACAATTGGTTACTGAATTGAACTATGATTATCTCTTATTTGATCGGATTGTGATTTAGCTTAAAAATATAAACATACAATCACACCTCTATCCCAGTAAGCTAAGTACCCCTATTTCTACACATATTGAGAACTCACTTGTACTTTTCCACAGTATTTTTATTTCTTAATAGACCTGACCGGTTTCCCCTTACGGCATCCTCAAAGGTTTATAATGACATACAACAAGTTGTACTGTGGAAAAGTACAAGTGAGTTCTCAATATGTGTAACAACAAATTCCACCAAGTGCCATCAATCAACAGTATAAATACCCCTATTTCTATCTTAATGTTAAGTTCACCCCAGCTATACTTCTCAGGCTTCTCATGTCCACAGCATTCAGTACTTACATACTCGTTCTTCAAAACCTAACATTCACTACCATAACAGCTAGGCGTTCCTCTTTGGATACGTTCTGGCTGGCTAATAAAGTTGTAATACACGAATGGTAAAAAATTGAAATTATATGCCAACATTAGACAATGTATTTTACATCTTCTAAACCTAAACTAATGTCTTAAACTATAAGGTTTTTTGGTAGCAAAAATTATCATTTTTATCTTATTTACTTTCCTAGTAATCCCTAGTACTCATTTTATTATAATAATAAGCATCGTTCTCCATTATTATCTACTAAACTGTTGTCTTTCCACTAAAGACGTGCATTTAGTAAGTTATCGGCGTGAATGTATACAAATTCCGTCGAACAATAAAAGAATATAAAATTCAGATTAACACGTCCCGGGTGCATATCGGCCGTTGCGATCTTCCCGCATTAAACCGCCCAGCCGGTCGCGCGAATCGCGCATTGTACGTGAGCCTATTTGCGCAGAGATTAACGGGCTACTGGCTGATCCGCCGCCGCCGCCGGCACGGGCGGACTCGACAGCGGGTAATCTGTTTATGCCATACCGGCATTGCCAGCTCCGTGTCCGCATCGTGTCGATATCCGAGGATGTAAAGGGGTGGATTTGCGGATGCGGAACTGTCGCGCCAAAATGCATGGCTTTGTATCTTTTCACTGTGTATTTTGATAACGATATTGTTTACGTCTGAATTTTTTTATGTTCGATAGGCTCGCTTTTGACCAATATTGTACCTGCAGAGAGAGAAATAACAGACTATAAAACATAATAGTAGGGCTTCATGCAAAACGTATGAATATTTTTTATATGCCGGTTTGCGCAGCGCAGTGTCGTCACTGCAGCACTTAAGCCTTTACGTATACGTACTGGAAATTGGAATAGGGAAGATTCTATCGAGAAAGTCTGTTGTCAATGGAAATACTTTAGTAGGTATTATACTTCTTTGTCACCAAGTTAGGTAGATACATGTACAGAGTATAAGACGTCAGTTGCGAAAAAAAATACTACTCACTGTTTACTATGAATATTACTAGCACTCGAAGATGGTTGAAGGCTGGTATATTGTTCGGGCGAGGCACGTGGACGTGGGTCGCGGCCCTCAGGGGGCGGTGAAGGGCGCGGGCGGGTGGGGTTGGAAATGTCACGTTTACCCACCCCGCGTGGGCGTTCTCGCGATTTAGAAGGAACAGCTTTATCGCTGCGTTAATAAAATTAATAAAGGTCACACAACTCCTCGATAGGTACCGACGCTAATTTTGGTTAATGTCATTTAAAAAAAAACGTTTTTTCTAGTTAAATGGCAAACAGGCAAGCGGTTACTGATACATATCAGTCATACTGGCGATGGTGCATATTTTTTTAGAGGGGGACAAAAGTTGGACGTATTTTTTAATTGTAACTAGACCAAAGTCCCAAACGATTCATTAACCATATTTTAAAACTAATTTATTTGCTAACTTATTTATAACGTGAGATAAAATATGTTTGTGTTGTACAATATGTTATGTTTGTTTGGTATACTATAACGAATACGAAGCTAATGAAAAAGAATCGGCGTGGAATCGTTTATATGGACTCTTCGCCTCTGATGCTTATAAATAAATACACTCAGCACCATTTGTTTCTTTTTAAATAATGAAAGAATAGTTTTCTGGTCAATAATCTTGCACACTAGTTTACATAACCCATTTACTGTGCTTCACTGAGAAAGGGTTTCGAACCGAACATACAAAAACAGAATGAGTTGTTTATAAAAAATCTAATTGACCGGCCAGTTACTGATAAATCTTAACACCTGGTGAACTGGCGCATGCAAATAACAGCTAGGGTGGTGGGGCGACGGGTCGGGTTCAAGGGGTGTCAAGGTACACCCCGTGTGGTCCGCCCTCGCCTTAATTATTAATACAGCGACGGTATCCAGCCACTTTATCGCTCGCGCTCACAGCGCTAACATACTTTTGTATCTCTGAACATTTATTCTAGAACGAGAGGCCATGAACACCAGATCTATGACATTACTCTGTGAATCTTTTCTAAACGCGGTTGGGGTTGACTTCCTAGTGTAGCTAAGATGCGGCTGAACTACGATATTTTCCGTGAAGTGACTGCTGTCTGACCTTCACAACCAATTGGGGATATCGATACTCTGTAGTTAGACTAGTCAGGTTTTTAGGGCAACTACCCGCAACGACTGTCATAGATGATAAGCTCTCCGAGGTAAGACCAAACTAGTTCGAATAGCCATATTCATGCATATAAATATTCGCGCCTCCTGCGAAGCACTCGCAATCCACACAGCCACACCACAGCAGAAGTCGTCGAGGAAAATCTAATTACTTTGGTGCTGATGTTCCTATGATGGATCTTGTGTCTTGATTAATTTAGCAAATCTTTAATCATGTCTGATAGTTTCAGAAACTCAGACTCTTCCTTCCTTAAGAAGTTGTCTTGGAGGGGTCTGAAACACGTTTTATACAATTTCCTAATGATATTTTAAAGGAGAATTTCCCATTTAATTGGGCAAAAATTGATGTGGTTTCTAATAGTGTACCTTGTTTACACCTTTGCCAACCAAAGTAGTGTAATTCAAGGTCAACAAAATATTCTTACCCGCTACTACACACAAAAAGCCGTTATACTCTTAGTTCTGGCGTTCACGGGCTCTTGGACCATTAGAACAATATTGTGTATCTGTGCGATAATGTCCGGCCTCAATTGTCAGTTGTTCACACCATTACGGAGGCATATAACAATATTTTTCGTAAATAGCCATGTACGCGCCGTTCCTTCTTGAATCCTAACTATTCTTATACAGAAGGGACAGCCATTTACGATAATGAGTTTGTTTAGTTACATCCACTAAATTGCTTTGATGGTGTCATGAATTTCTTAGCGCAGATATATTCTTGTGTCTGCTTCTTGAATAAAATTTACCCTTGTCAACATTAGTGCGAAGTACGGTTAGCGAAACCCGGGTATTAACGCGATTATATGATAACTATTTATCTTATGAGCTTGTGAACATGGCTAGTGCAATCTAACCGAAACTTCAAGCAAATCAAAAGTTAAATTATTATATTTACTATATGGTATCATATGATCGCAGTAATGATAATCATTTCGCTAACCATATATCATGCAACGCGAGTTGGAAAGAGAAATTTTAGTGTGAAGTTTTCAGAGAACCGATTGTAGTTAATATAAACTATGATTTGCATTGCACCTGGGCATTTTTTGACATTTACCTGATTACACGATTATGAACTCAGTCATAGAACTCGTACTGCGATATAACGAGAACCTCTTCAGCACAGAAGTCGGTGAGCTGCATAACAGGCTGATGACATAGTATAGGCGGAAGCTGTAACGGAGGCGGAGGCGGGCGCGGCCGGTTGTATCGATCGCTCCCGCGGTCTGCCCATTGGCCGTCGCTAACCCCCGCGAGCCGCACGCCCCCACATACCCAATGAATTTACGTGACGACCACGTGTCCAACGACCTTCACGGAACCGTGGCAACGCAAATAGTTGTAACATGTATTTGTATGGAAAGCTCGTGTGTACTAATAACGCTGCAGTAAGTGTGTTAAAGAAGAATGATCTACCAGAACAGGCTACCACCCACTAACATTGCTTGTTTATAATATGATTCCGAAGAATCTGAGCAATCATGTTGAAAGTAAAATTTAGAAATATATTACTGTTGGTATTTTTGAATCGAGTTACACTGAATTACATACATCAGTTTAACTCACTCTACCAAAATATAGTAGCCCTGAATGGCGGCGTGTAACACTATTTCTACCGGAATTAAATTCTGAATACTAGGTTAGTTAGTAGTCATTAGTTTTAAAATATTCAGTCTCTGTAGCCAATAGAGTTTCTCGTAAAAATCTTGAATAATAATATAACTTATACTTTTCCTGTAAAAATATTTATAAAAAGAAAATTTCTCGTAACATTAACACGAACAGTTTATAAGTTACATTATGCGAGCTCAATAAGAGCAACCTCTTAACCCTCATCACATGAACTGATATTAAAAGTACATAAAAATATGTACAAAACGGGGTGAGGGCGCATCGTAGTGGTGTATACAAACATGGTCGCCGATTGCGACACGCGATAAATTAGGTGTGAAGACGGCGATAAGTGGCATCCACCGGCGCGCGCTCGGGCCGCGCGGTGCCGCCCGTGCCGCGCCGGCCGCCGCACGCTGATCGATACCACCCCCGCACCCTACACAACCGATTTGTGTACAACCCCGCAGCAGACACAGGGTTATAGATATCCATCTATTAGATCGCATTACATACGTTTCCGAGTTCCTATGCGTCATAATTAGGTTTAGTATAATAATGTCAAGAAAATAAAAATGTCCAAAAAATAATAATGTAAAAAAATACTAACGCCCAAAAATAATAGTGTTCAAAAATATTATTGCCTAGAAAAAAAAATTGGCTAAGTATTTATTTCTGGCCTCCATTTTTAATTCATGACAACCTTGCATGCTAGCCTGGGAGTAAAATAAGTAGAATAGTGGTCATTTTTATTTTTGTATACTATTCGGATTGGACTCATTTTTGGACATTATTCTTATTGATAATTTTTGGATAGTATTCGTATTGGACTTTCTAAGTAGTTAGGCATTTTTAGTTCATTACATTAATCTACCGGCCCTATATTAATGAAAAAACAACAGATGCTCTGGTTTCTATTGAAAATTTTAAATATTTTAAGTTACCTCCCAAAATGTACCCTAATTTAACTTTTAAACTATCGCGGCGTTTACTCATAGTGTTTATAAGTTTCGGGACTTCACGCGATATATTTTTTGAACACTTACTTTTGTCGACGTTTGAACAAATATATCGCGTGAAGTCCCGAAACTTATAAACACTATGTGTACCCTAATTATTTGATTAATATTCAAACAGCCCCACCAGACTTGAAGACTTGAACTTTTCGATAGTTAAGCATATCTTATTGAATTACCAACCAAATATGTGACGCAGTTTCAATCAAATCACCCGAAAGAACTTCGCATATCAATAATTAAACACCTCTTGGAAACTTGCCAGTCAGGTACTAACAAAATTCATTTAAGTGGACCAGTTCCAATTTTCCTTTTAGCACCTATTCGTAGAAACTTTTTTGCCTTGTACTTCTAAGGTAATTTCATTATTAATTTACTGAGTATTTAGGAAAATCAATAATCTGTACATTTCTTGGAAAAAAAATACTTCAGAATTTTCTTACCAAAATAGTTCGTTTGCAATGAATTGATTAGACAATTCTCGTTTTTCAAGTAGCACGCAGTTGTCATGCTGAAATAGTGTGTAATAATGTCATATACCTTAAGATCACGATCATTCCACTACCCCACAATCCTTTCTTGAGAACAAAGCTGGAATCTATCCAGACGGTGTGGCGAGCCCCCTAAGTAACGAAAACCGGCAAATTAGCCTATCAATGTGAGGTACCCGGTTTCACGTGCCGCTGTTTTCTCGCCAAAGGGACACATACTAAATAGGGGTCACGCAGGGGTCCCATACTATATTGTTTATAGGGGTCTATAAACAACTGTGAATCCAATCCACATATTAGTTGTAAAATAAACAAACTAACAAAAATAAATTTGACTGTATTTCTGGATGAGTATTACCAAAGTTTCTTATGGGCTTTTTTTTATTTAGGGCATGTCAATTTGACTTCTCCTCGCTTGATGGTAAGCTGAATTGGTCTCGGGAAAGAGGGTCACCATTATAAACACGTACAGAGTTACAATGGCGCTCAGCGTGATGGCCTCATCAGATGCTTTTTCACGCCTTTAACTGTAAAAAATATGCGTTAGTATTTCTATTAATTTTCAATCATCCACTCAGCCACTAAAAGTAAATGACGACATTACTTCATAGATTTTAGTTTTGACATTTAATAAAATGAAAGGGGAACCTACCACTCGCTTACGGTTTACCAATCTTAACGATAGCTATAGCAAATATCACTAATTGTCATAAAAAGGAATCCCAATCACACCACTCAAAGTAAATACTTACCCGATCGTATGTGCAATATTTCACCAAGGACAAACCTTGACACGTGTTTCACCTCTTCAGGTGCGCTACAGAGCTACTCTCTATACTCGTTTTCTCATATAACGCTTACTTCAATATCTTATAGAAAGAAAGTGTCAACTTGAAAGTTAACGGCCGTATTGAATTATTCTATTGCAGATATTATTGGTATCCATAAAATTTTAATCGACATCCTCTGAGTCTGATATAAATGAACTGCCGGAACCGGAGCTTACGAAATCAACACTACTTAGCGCTAACATGCAAGGTGGCACAAGCACCTTTTCATAGTTGTTATCGTAGCACGTCTAAGCACCAACAGACATCACCCGTTCAACCATTTATACAAATACCTTCTACTTGATGAAATGAATAAAAGTTGTATCTCTCTAAACGCTTCAGCAATGTGTACGCAACAGGTTGTTTTGTAGGCTAATTGTGGAGGCAATTTAATGGTTTCTTTTTGCCTACGCTTCGGAGGACGCTACGTTTATCCGTAACGAGCATCACTCTAAATCTTTTTGTTCCTGGAACATTGTTCGCTTTAATTGTAATTGTTTCATCCATCGTCTCTTTCGACTGAGACATCTCCAATCCCAATCGAAATACACAAACGTAATTGTCGTTCACTTTTTGCGTATATTATCGGCACTATTTGATGTATTGTTTGAGTTTTTACTTTCTCGTGTCGGTGGCCGGTGGAGAAGACCGGCTCGGTAACCCGTTGGGCCGGGTTTGGCCACGGTCAGTGCGACGCGACACCTGATCCTTATTGCACATGTCCATGGTGGTGTAACGCATTATGTGGACAGATGTTCAAGGACTGCTCGGGAGCTGGTTTTGTTGCCATGTATGTTCACAAATAGAGTTCTAAAATGTTTTTTCGATGCATTCAATACATTTTAGAATTTAAAGTTCGGTATAATTGACTAACAATAAATGGTTGTAGAGCGCGTGCGCAAGCTCGTCGCCCAAATTCCTGACAATGGGCCCGTTGATGGCCGTTTACGTGTAGTCGGCCTGTCACTGAACTCTACTGTTTTAAATTGTAACCGATGTGCTTAAACAGGTTTCTGTTACTTGATATATTTATTATTCTCAAACATTTTTAAGCGACTACAGTTCTGTCCTCGATTGACTCTAAGAGTTCGATTATCGCTATCGAGTCACGATTCCAATATTGGTGCGTATGCGGTCAATCGTATTTAACCTTTCCGCATTGCCATTATCTCTCATAGATTACTTGAATGCACGTAATGTGACAGTCACCATATCAAGGGATATTACAATGGTATGCTGTGCAGTCATATCGAATAGCTAGATGAATTATTTCACTTTGTGCGACGGCGGTCGGGACTCAGTCGTTGACCCGGTTTACGCCCGTTTGAGGCCCGCGATACGCCCTCAACAAATAAGGGTTGCTCGGCAGTGATGCCCGCACTAAATGTCTTACTTTTTTATATCTGTGTATTGTTATTTGAGTTGATTTTAACTTATACATAACTAGAGTTAATGCATATTGTGACAATAAAAATAAACCCTACTAATAGAGCTTTCACGGTGTACTAAATTTTCTTCCCTGATATTGTTGACGTGATTTAACGGTTACTAATCATAAACTTGTGACAAATACACGCAATTCAATTTACAACCCTTATTGTAAGCATTTGCGTGTAATGTAACGTAATTCTGGGGCGCTGATTTTGTAATACGAAACCATATCATGTCAAATTCGGAATCTACTTCCTTCCGTAAGTAGATTCCGAATCGATTAAATGTTTTCGTCGTCAACCAGTGAGTATTTCACAAAGCCACTAATTTCTTCATAAGACAAATCTAACCTTTAAAAGAATCCTTTATCTTTGGTTCCACAAACAGTCCGTTTAGTGTTTACTGTGAAAGGTTTTTCTCTAGTTATCTTTTCACTGAGATCTTTAAAACGATTTTGTATCTACAATGATGTGAAGTATTCGACATTGTTATCTTACACAAATATTATCTCAACGCGGGTGATCTATTTGTGATGGGTGTTGATAGCGAGGCGGGTTTCTTCCGTCCGTTCCTCATTTGTACCCTCTCGCTTCTATCTTTGTACGAATTTTTTGTACATAAACTTTTTTTTTACCATTAGGTATGCTTGAGCCGGTAAATCGAGAGTTTTGTGGAAAGGTGCCGTTTTATTAATGACACTGGTCAACACTGATTTTGCCACACGAACTTTGATAGCTAATTTTGTTTTATCAATCTACCCTCATCATTAAATCACAGTTTTTATTTGTCTGTTAGCCTCATATTTGTTGTGATACGGTAATACTCATAACTAGTACTACGGCGGTAAATTAACAGAAACGCTCACAAGTAAATCGTCATAAAAGTATTTGTAGTTGAATTTGAATATTTTTTGTGATTTATTAATCCTGTGAACATGTCGAGGAAGTGTAAAAATAACCCTAACTCTTTTTGTTATATCTGCGGAGAACTTACATTCAAAAAACAACGACGAAATTTTACGAATCTTGTGCTGGAGTGTTATCACCAATGTTTTGGTTTTTCTGTCGCCCATCAAGACAAATTTTGGGCCCCTCATGTCTGTTGCATAACGTGTGTGAAAAATTTAACCGACTGGAAGAAAGGTGCACGAGCTATGCCTTTTGCTGTACCCATGATATGGACTGAACAGCGAGATCACGTTTCGGATTGCTATTTTTGTCTCACTGACTTAAAAGGTATAAATTACAAGAAAAAAAACACAGTTATCTACCCTAACGTATCTTCTGCTATAAGACCAGTCTCTCATTGTAAAAAAATGCCAGAACTAATACCAGTTGCAACAACGTCTGTTGATAACGACCATTCACAACCGTCTACTTCAAGTCAGTGTGTTGACGAGGATGATGACTTTGAGTTTGAAGGAATTGAAAAGGAGCCACATTTGATAACTCAAGGAGACCTAAATGATTTGGTTAGGGATTTAAATTTGTCAAAAAAGCAGTCGGAACTATTAGGATCTCGTCTAAAAGAATGGAATTTGCTACATCATAATACAAAAGTTAGCTATTTTCGAAACCGTGATGAACACTTCAGAACGTATTTTTCTCAGGATGGAGATTTGGTGTTTTGCAATAACATAAATGAGATCATGAAAATGTTGGACATAGATTTTGAAATCTCTCAGTGGCGTTTATTTATTGATTCTTCGAAGGCAAGTCTAAAAGCAGTTTTATTGCATAATGGAAATATGCTTCCGTCTGTTCCTGTGGCCCATGCTTCAAATATGAAAGAAACCTATGAAAATATGAAAGTTTTACTTGAAAAAATAAATTACAGTACATATTCCTTCAAAATCTGCGGTGATCTTAAAGTTGTTGCATTATTACTTGGACTTCAGCTGGGTTATACAAAATTTTGCTGCTTTTTATGTGAATGGGATAGCCGAGACAGAACTAATCACTATATAAAAAAAACATGGCCTATGCGTGCATCGTTAGTTCCTGGCCAAAAAAATGTAAAGTATTTACCCCTTGTAGAGCCAAATAATGTGCTTTTACCACCATTGCATATCAAATTAGGATTAATAAAAAATTTTGTGAAGGGAATGGATCGCAGTGGGAGTGGATTTTTGTACCTAAAAGAAAAATTCCCTAAAATAAGTGATGCAAAAATAAAAGAGGGTATTTTTGTTGGCCCTCAAATCAGGGAGTTAATAAAAGATTCAACATTTGAAAAAAAATTAAGCGGTTTAGAAAAATGTGCATGGAACGCATTTAAAAATGTTGTTGCAAATTTTTTGGGCAACCACAAGAGTGACAGCTACAGAGAGTTGGTTAGCGAGCTCTTATTGTCATATCAAGCATTGGGTTGCAACATGTCACTCAAGATCCATTTTTTAGACTCGCACCTGGATTTTTTTCCTGACAATTTAGGGGCTGTCAGTGACGAGCACGGCGAGAGGTTCCACCAGGACATTTCTAGTATGGAAAAGCGGTACCAGGGAAAATGGAGCCCAAATATGTTAGCGGATTACTGCTGGACAATTAAAAGGGACCAACCAGAAGCTAAACATTCAAGAAAATCTTAAATTATAATTTAAGATTTAATAATTATTAAGTAATTTATATAAAAAAAAAAGTTTGATTTACGAGATCTGTATTTTTTCTTAATATTTTAATAGAATAAAATCCTTGGCTAGCAAATTTTTTTTAACTGTTTATTTTTTCTTACAATCACCAACTAAAGTAAAAAATATCAAAAAAGTCCGTGTGGCACGAAAAAGTTTGAATTTTGTTGACCAGTGTGATTAATTAAGGTCGCATCGGTTGATTCCGACGCACGACTACCTTTTTATTGTGGGAATCAACTCGAGCGCTTTGCTTGTAAAGTGTAGCATAATATATGCTATGCATATGCACTCCACTTTTTACCAACGGTATATATTGTTGATTGCAGTTTGTTTGGAGTATGGAGACTGTTGCACAAAACTATGTTTTCTCTTTACAGTTACTTTACCATAACGTATCACTTCCACTAAATAGTATCAAATCAAATGTTGCCAGCTCATAACTATGTTGTAGATGTACATAGGTTTTGCAAGTTGCGTGGGTTGATTCCGAGGCCGTGGGAAACGCAGCTTCCATGCTGTTTGAGAGACGCAACATCGCCATAATTTATAACGGTGCTACTGTCGCGAGCAGACGTAGTGCTCCAAATTAGATTCAGGTGCTAGCCAGCACGTTATTTTTTTTGAATAATGCTGTAGGTGTTGGAAACTAGTCGCGAGTCGAGTGCACTGTGAACAATTGTGAATGTAGACCAGGTCAGATGGTTGTATATGATGTAACTATACGCGCGTAAGAAGCTCAACACGGGGTTGTTGAACGTTCGGTGCGACCGCGCGTTGTTCGGCGTTATATTAATAAAATGTAAGTGACGTGTATCGATGGGCGCGCACGGGATCGGGCTATTTATTGATGCGCGTGCGCACCGCTTACTAGCCCCGCATATCGATCGGTGGCTCACTCTATCGGGACGTATTATTTTCCAATTTGATCACAAACACGGCTAACGTCGAAGTGAACCGCCTTCGCTTTGTCCGGACCGTTATTATCGATTAGTCTCAGTTAAGTCATGTCTATAACAGTATTGCGCATTGTACACACAAGTTGCGACTATAGAACTGATGTATTTGTGATTTTACCTCACGCTAACCAAACACTAGCAACTGCTCAAGAGTTTCATTGTTTCATGTTTTGTATCCAATTTCATCTTCACAAGAATTTATTAATTCAAATTCAAATTGAAAATTTTTATTTTGTGAATATAGGTTACAGAATAGATGTTATAAAAAAAATTTAGTACAACTATGTTTCGCCAAGGGCATACAAAGTTATTGAGTCTAAATTGCAATTTATAAAATTAACGTGCATAATTACACTAAATAAATTATGTCAACATAATTAATATAAAGTATTATCTACATTTTGCAATTGAATAGATTTTCGTAGTTATATCATAGTGTCAGTTTCGATTACGTCAAACCTACCCTTTGGACGTCTTTTTTCCTAGTCTTTCTCTGTACTGAAATTAAATTCCTATAGTAAAAATTCTGTTTCCTGGGAATAACCGTGTCCTTATTCCCACCGATAATATCCGCACTGATAAAGTAATACGACATCGCTCGTCGTCTTGGCATAACCATTAGATTTCGAGAGCCGTGACGGGTGTCGACTAGAAACAAAAGCAGGGAGGGTGGGCTCGTGCAGCTGCGTGTCTCGAAGCCGCGCACAGATGGCGACATATCCACCCAACTATTCCATAACGAGGGTATTCAACCATTGACATCAACTCGCATCTTACTAAAACAAAATCTTGGTTAGATTTTTAGTACTTGGTTTGAATTTTGAAATTCTGTTCCATACATTTTATTGATAATATTTTTTTAAAATCATAGATGGACGTTTATTCTAAACATTTGTTTGCCTCTGTATAACTTATATGTAAAAGCTGACGACGCGGGAATGGGCGATAGGCTTGTCTTGTAAAGATTACGGGCGGTCCATGACGTCGTCGGGCGGGAGACGCGCGTGTGACGTCACGAGCGCACGTGGGCGTGTGCGACAAGGACAGCAACACAAGCACCGCACGGGAGAGATTGAGCCCTACCCACCGCCCGACGCAGCATAGGACCCGCGCGAATTGACAGATTTCCACACGCTCGATACGATCTTGAATTATATTATCAGACAGCGCTAAACCGGGTTAAACGTTCCGTATCCACCTATTTAAAATGTCTACTACTTTTCTGAAATTTTGAACTTGTTAGTTTCAGTCTAACACATCTTTTTTTTTTAATGAGAATGAGAATATCATTTGTTATTAACCGTCATTATGTGAATATTGCGGTAGAATAATTATTGGATGCACTTCTAAGTTGAGAGTGCGGTGCGCGAAACATGCTGCAGAGGTCAACCTCGGCCGGCCGCGCCGGTGTGTTGTAAACAAAACGAGCGCGGATTTGAACGCGACGTTGCCATGTCGCACCGCCCGGCCTATCTAGTAGCTGTCACTGATTGTTTACTATTTTATTCTGTCAGCGATTCTACATTTTTTTAAGCTTTGAAGCTATAGTAATTTACTTTTTTGAATAATTCTACTAATTACAATAACAGCTTTACACAGCTTATTAGAAAAAAAAACAAACGTTTTGTGCATATTTGGTCCTTCGAGCCGGATTTGAGTTTTCAAAAAAGATCTCTTCAAAGCCTCTCATACTAGTCTTTGTTCTTTGCAACTATATGCACGACTTTTAGTTTTTCACCAGAATCCCAGTCTCACACAATGTCAATGTTTCTAATAAATACATTTTTTATTAACTATTTACTACAATTTGTAAAGAAAAAGTTTTCTTAAAACAAATTTATTCCGAGTAATATTCATGCAATATTATTAGCTTGTTTGAGCTGACGACGCAATGTAATAAATAATCATGCTCAGCGCCTACTTGGTGTTATACAAGCGCGAGCACGATACTTGCGCCTTACAAGCTAATCGTACATGTTGTCTGAGAGGATGTACATTGTACACTCACACAGAGCCAAGGCCTTAAATTGTTTACATTTAGCGTTGTAACAATCGTTTCTCTTATCTCTATATCATTTCGATTCATTGCAAGAGCACCTCAACATTCGTTACACTTCGTAAAGTATCTAACATAATGGGGTGACTTAACAGTAGCGTAAAATTAAAGCAACCAGCGTCGTTGCGAAAGTTTGCTTTTAGTAGAACACACCGACGACGTGACACGGAGATTGTTCCAAACATTGGCGGTGCGAGAGAGACGCTGCACTCCGCAGCCAACCCACGTGCCTCCGATAATGTTGTTGCGCTGTCACCGCACTCTATAAATCTTCCCGCTCTACTGTCTACGAGCCAATCGTTAACTACCATATTTATTGGCTATACACACTCGATTTATCTAACGTCTAACTAAACTTTATTTTAGCCGCATTGACGAATGTTCAGCTCGCTCGAAACGTACCGGGCGCAAGGTGATTCACTTATCAGTTCGCATTCAATGTTAGTCTCGTCGTCTGTTATCGCTTTATCGGCAACATTAACCGCAACGCGGCTGCAAACAAACAGTACTTAGGCAACAATAGTGATAATCGTATGGCGATTACTGCGTTCACATTGGCGTGGAGGCGGGTAACGGCGCGGCGGCGCGCGTCGTCTGCCTGCTATCGATCCCGGAGCAGGCTAGTGCCAACCACCGCTGTTACACCGCAACAAAATATGCGACCTTGAACCTTAAACTATCTTTATTATTGCACTTATTCTCATACGCAAAGAATCCATGAACAAACAACACGTTTGAAAAAATATCCAAACAAACAACAAAACTAAATTTGTCGATTTTTATTGACTTAGCTGTAATTATGCAACCAACTTTTTGAAACGTTGCGTGGTATTGTTACCAATGAAGGGTGTAACCGCTTTCAAAATACCGCCAAAACCTCTACAAATGAGTGCTATGTCGAAATCACTTTATCGCTGTGAAACTATATAATTTGGCTATTTTCAAGTTTTTGCTGCTTTAGCCAGGAGCCTGTATAATCAATTAATCATACCTCACGGGCATTTCTGTTGCTGGAACTCTCGATTTACCTGGATCTGGTAGAGTCGTGACTAGCTCCGGTATTCAAGTATCAGTAACTGTATACTACAGTAAACGTACCGTTTGTTGTGTTAACGGCCTTGGGTGATGGAGTCGATGGTGCCGAACCGACTGGCTCAATAATTGCATCGCCTGCGTGTAAATACGTACTACTACTCCACACTAGCGGTTCTAGGATAATTACTTGGTTTTACTGGATTTGTGTACAATTCAGAACTTACCTGGTACTTTTCCAATTTCCTAAATTTTTTAATCCAAGATTTGCTGCTTTAAGTGTTCAACTGTTCATCCTCAAAAAATTTACACATTTTTCATAGTAACTTCAAATTTTGTGACAGTTAATTTCGAGATAAAATCTACAAATTACCTTTATCACAATTGGATAAAAGCTTCATTGATCACAAAAATAAATCCATCTCACATTGATATTATATTAACCGATAAACTAAGCGTACGATAACTAACCGCGCTGGTAGAAAATTCTCAAATAATATAACCGTTAGATTTGAATTATGGAAAAAACTAGTTTAATTGGAACTACCGTAAAATGGTAGACGCACACCTGGAGCAAACAAATGTCAAGGCTGATTTGGAAATGCTTCAGTATGACATCAGCTGACATTGATATTCTGTTAATAATGTAACTGAAAAATAATTCTTTATAAATAACCCAAAATCGATAAATCTGTTCATTTTATAAAATTGTCTAATAGGTTACACGTAGTTACTACATTGCTGTAATGCATAAACTATTTCTTGACCATTAGACTATGTTCAATATAATTATCTAATTATGATATTGATTTTGTCGTTCGACAGTGTTAATATGAGTGTAAAGTCAATGTCAATTAAATAATGTTAGCGGCCGGCGCGGTAAGCAATGCTCGCATGTGTATAGTGTGTGGCTCGCGCTACAAACACAAGCACGTGCGCCAAACGACCAACTGACGTCACATGAGTCGCCCCCGCCCCGCCTCCTAACTAGAGAAGGACAACACTACGGTAGCGGGACGGCAACGTCGCGCGCGCCGTTTTGTTTTCGCATCTAACGTCGGTGATAGGCCGAGTTTATCTTCCGATTGCGAATGCAACAACTGCTATTTCTAGCTTCACTTACCACATTGCAACAACCCGATTTTATCGTTTCTTAGCACCACGTTCCGCTATTGTAGATATTTTCATTGTCATATCGACCTTGACTCTGTCTGTATCCAGCTTATTAGATTATTAATTGAAGATTCAGTAACTTGTTTATATTAAACATCTTGTTATAACAGAATAAGCAGTAACTGGGCCAATGGCAAGGTTTAGTTGCTATGAGAGTGGGGTCAAGGTCAATGTTATACCTACTTAGCAGAGTTAAACACCTAAATACAATCGATCTATTCTTTAGAAATCTCTTTCTTGAAAAGTTATAGAGATTTAACGGTTTATCTTAAAATGTTTTCTTTTATTTACAGAAGGCGATCAGGGATCGTGGGAAAGTGGACTCTCATACGAATGCCGCTCACTACTATTCAAGGCTCTTCATAATTTAATTGAAAGGTAAAGTAAATTATAATTAAATATTTTTAAGATCAATATTTTTTTAGTTACCATGACACTTTATATTATGACATTATAAAAAATCTTTTCAACCCATCTTTATTAGCTTAGCTAATATAAGGCACAAAAAGTTGAACGGTTCATGCAAAAACCGTAACTTGTTAAACATTAACGATTGATTACATAATTTGAACTCGATGATGCGTATCATACACTTGTACAGTCAACGTAGCGCTCGCACTTTTGTTTCAATGCGTCTCACGAGCTAATTGGTCTTGATTTATTTATGAAATCATTCCTATTGACCGCTTGATGTAGTGTGATACTTGTGTTTTATACAGTCACTTTGTATTCCGTCTTGTACTCGAGAGGTGTACCACAGGGAGCATTCCTGGGACCTATTACAATTTGTTTGTTGAACCATTTGTATTTTAAATGAAGATATATTTATAATTACGCTTTAAAATATTAGAACGATTGCAAATTACACGGTTAGGTAGTACAATAACAACTGCAGTTGAAAAATATAGTGACACTAACTCAGATTAGCATCTATTTTGCAACAGTTTTCTTCTCATAGAATATTGTTGTTCTTTATTATTCCAAATGGAAAACACCGAGCTTATGTGTCACGTAATATTACATGTATATGTAGTTATAACAGTCTTATAACGCAATAATGGTTTAGTTCTAGAAGTATCTATTGCATTGCGACATTACTTGATTTTGTTACCTACATAAATAAGCTTTCAAGATGATTGCAGTTTCGACTTATATAAATTAAAGTTTTAAATAAATATGAGTAGTTAATAAAATATATGATAAATCTATTAGACCCTTAGTTAATTGAAAGACATTACCAAAAACGAACTCTGGTGATAATGATAAAGCGTGAAGCAACAATTTATGCTAACTTAAAAATTGCTTTTCATTTAATAAAAACGTAACGAGACTGCTAAGGAGTCATTTACTTAAAAGCAATTAACGCGCCAAACATTGCACCTGGCGGCTGCGCTGGCGCATCGTACTAGCGCAGTCGGAATTCGGAGTAACGAGTCGTCGACGAAGGTCGACGTATCGCACAGGGACGTTCTAATGTCGTTTTTTGTACCTTTACTGGGTGCCAAGCATGGTCAGTCATTTTAAACATAGCTTCTTATTTTATCAACTGTCGAATTCATATAACCCATCATTATTGTCTTAGGGCGCACCAAACGATGTGTTAAGAATATGGTGAAGTATTTCCGTTAAATCCATCATCATTGAATCTTTCCAACGGAAAGAACTTATAAGCTCTTTTGTTTTAAAGTAATATCTGAAAACTAAATACAGTAACAATCTCTTAGCAGATTGCAATCAATCCTTTTTGGAGTTTTAGTTCTTTGATCTAATCATCTACCTGCCCAAGTTTGTAATAAGGCTTTCCTGATATTTAGAATTTTAGACTAGTGATTGTGTGATAGAATATAGAATATTTAAATTGATAATTAAATATATTTGCTAAAAAAATACAAAGCAACCTTAAACCCCCTTAAAGTATAAAATTTCATCTCATTGCGATTCTAATAGTGATTATGTTTGAGATATTGTATTTCATTAGAATCCACACGATTTTAACATATTGAGGCGATTAATTTTAACGTTTATATAACTCACATTATTATGTTCCTGAACATACTATTTTTAACTGTGGCACTGCACAACCTTGAAATGTTAAAACCGGACAAGATTTTAACTAATAATTTGTCGTAATTTTATTATATCGTCAAATTACTTCGACTAAGAACATCGTGAAGTTTTAAGGACATTATTACTGTTACTATGTTTCGATGTATGGAAATGTTTCGATAGATAATTGACTTACTAATAACAAACGGTTACCGGTTACCAGTAATGTGAAATGATAATACATCGTATGTAACATCACTTACCTATGATGTAAGTAGCATGCATCGGCATCACGCGGGAACGGTGAGCGACGGAATCTCGGCGTATGAACGAAATCCAGACGAGTCGTTGACCCCTGGTGGCGGCTGGCGGCGCGTCAAAGAAACAATGCGTCGCGGTGAACTGGGGATGCGATCCCGACACCGCGACATTATTTTCCACACAGCACATACGCACATTAATGTAAGTGTGTGTGCTTTTCTACACAGCACATACGCACATTAATGTAAGTGTGTGTGCTTGCTTATATATCAGGTATAAAATATTTAACGCAACAGGATAATAGGTTATCACAAAGTTGATATGTATATGACGACAAAAAAACAGTAGGCTGTTTAGAAATGTATATTTAAAATAATAATTGCGATGCCTGAAGTGTCGTGTGCCCTGTTTAAGTGTACAATAAAAAGAAACACACAAAGGTTTTTGCGTTAGACTTGTCAAGACCACGATTCAGTTAGGGTTTTATGTACATTTTACAACCCACGGTGTTATTGAAGTCACTTGAAACGCCTACTCCTGTTTTAAATTAACGTCTAAACATAAAAATGTAACATCGCTTCACAACGTTATTGATTCTAAGAGGCTTATTGATATTTATTTACACAGAAATCTCCTTTAATATCCTTTAATACTCGGGGTGTCTCAAGAAACGTCTAAATTAATATATTCTGGAATGTTCTAGTTTAAAATATTGAAGTGGCGGTACATGGTGGAAATCCATTACAAGAAAATATATGTCCCCTCCCTCCCCCAATATATTTTCATGTGCCGGGGTAATGCACACTTCTACAATTATTTGGCGTAAAAGAGACTGGGTTGACTGGGATGACTGGAATCTTGCGCACACTGGTTCAAAGAGATATGATAAAAAATGAGTAAGTTGTTATACATAATATTAAAGAATCGATTTATTATGCCGAGCATCGCATTGTCGTCTGCTCGATCATGATGATAATAGACATACCATTGACATATTATAATTAAAAGAATGTCTATCACCGTGTGGTTTTAATGAGACTTCAAAAAAATATATTGATTGAGCTAAAAATAATCAATTTTGAAAAGTGAACAATGAGTATCCATTGTTCATTTTTGGCATCTAAAATTAAGCCCTTCATTCTGTTTTGACTTGCCTTTAATATATTTAATATTCATATTTATTTATACTTTTTTACGATACGCGTACTTTTTTACTTTGAATCTACAGATTGTAGATTGCGGCAAAGCAAATCTGCATCTGGAAACATATTCAAAACGATCACGCAAATGCATTCCAGCGGCGTGTGTAGTGTGCGACACGGTATAACACCTGCGCGTACGTCGCTAAATCTCATGTACGGAACTCTACGCGTACACGGGTGATAAAGATTAAGATCAAACAACCCCGTGTCGAGAACCCGTGTTGGTACTGAGCCCATACCATGTACTCTTAAAACAGGTCAATAATTGAACGGCTGTCATACCACCAACTGCAATTGAAACTTTGCAAGGCTACGTATATTTCGTATTTATATGGAATTACAAAGTTATTCATACAGTTGGTAGTATGATAGCTGGTCAATTATTGATTTGTTTTAAGAATTCTTGGTACGGGCCCAGTACCGATACGCAGGTTTGGTTGATCTTAATCTTTATGACAGGGCCTGCTGGACGCAGATGAGTGAGTTAGGTTGGAACTACCCTTAGTACAACCTGCAGTCTAAGCATGGCAGTTTAGACATACCTCCTCACTTTTCTTCACCAATGAAATCACTGATATATGTCTACATCATGAATGACAATTTGGTCACGTGACACCATTTTTCTCCAATTTCAATGATAAAAGAGGTATCTCAATTTTTTCCGCCAATCTCCTTGTTAAATCGTTACTACCGTGTGGCATCTTGCTAACTTGACGTTGTATCTAGGCTACACCTGCTGTGATCGGAGAAAGGCCTCCAGCGCTTGTCACTATTGAATTGCTTGCTCTGAGCGGAGTCCATTGTAGTATTGATGTATGAAACTAATTCATCACCTCTGTTCAAATATAATAAATAATAACACCTGTGTGGGATTGCCGGTGAGTTTGGGCTTGAACAACATGGCAGATATGAAACTGCTTGGAATGTTAGTAGGGGACTGGAATGATTATGAGATTTCCATATAAGTAATAGTTATTAAATAAAAATATATGAACCCTGAGTGGGTTGAAAGATTAAATTGTAAAACTGTTAGAAGAGGAAAGGCTTTGACTATGTCAAAAGTGATGACAGTTTTAAAAAAAATATCCTACCGCTAGATGACATAATATAACATAAACTCACGCCTATATCACCGAAGGGGTAGGCAGAGGTGCTAACACCCATATTTCGCCAGTTTATGTTTAGGTCTCAATGTAATAGGTGGCGAGCCTATTGCCATTAACCGGGCACTTATAAACCTGCGATAAATACACACATAACTTAAAGCATCGAAAAGTCATTGGTGTGTGCCATGGTAAAACCTGGGATCGAACCTGAGTCCATTACCCATACCACTAGATGACAATACGTTAATTTGGCATCATCGATGACTGATCTCAAGATGGAATCAGAATTTAGGGCCATGGAATTATTTAAATTCTATACATTTTATCATTGTTAATTAATAATTACACTATACATAAAATGTCTGATTTTAGATTGAAGAAGTTATTAACGATACACGGAAGTGCAATTTGAGGCAATTTTCAATAGATTGTTTTCAAGTGAGCCGTGGCAACGCGGAACACTTCCTATATTAACTAGAAGATCTCTGTGTTGCACTTGTCGAGACACTAGAGAGCAACTTCGTTCACCTTCAAACATTTATTTTACAATATATGCAGATATTTATATTTTTACTCGTGCTTTAGAAAAGCAGTGTTAGGACTCCAAAGGCCCTGAAAACTTCTATTATCAAATGTGTCATATCCACCTCCTTTTTCTATTTTTTTATCTTGCCCAAAATGCCCACGGATACCACCTCCGCCAAAACCGGTGGAGGTGATTATGTCGGACTCGAACCACCTGCTTCCTCCGTCATCGGATCAGCTATAAGATATTAAATTATAGTACCATTTATACTATTTATACTACTTATTTCAATTCTATACGATAAATGAAAATTGATTCAGTCTGTGCAGATAAAATCGGTTCTCGGTTCCTATTTGGTGAAATCCGCTATTCATCCATTAGTATCAATATTTAAAATAACGAAATATATTTTTATTATATACGTAACCAATTATATTAAAACGTTACAACTTTCACACGATACATGTGCCTATTACGTTCACTATCGGAAGGAAATGTTCTATGTGATTTCAAATATTTAATGTTTTCTATTTCAATACTTTACATGTGTACGTATCGTGTTATTCACATTCCGCGATAAGTCAAGAACAAGGATGATTATTCTTCGCGCCTCTGACTGCGGGCTGAGCGCGTATGTGGTGCTTGGTGACATAATATTAGTAGCTACGGTCGTAAAATTGATAGCCAAGCGGTTACGACACGAAACTGCCTTTTATCATGCAGCTTGTAATATAGAGCAATTTTATTTCCAGCTGAAAGGTTCCAGGCACAGATAGTGCGAGAATATATTTCTTCCTGTAGGAATCGTGTAATGTTACTGAGGCATACAGCTGTTTTTAATCTCTCGAATAAAAAATAACAGAGATGGTTGACAGCTCGTTTAATTTAGGAATATTAGCAACCGAAATTATTAATATTCCTTCTAACCCCTCCAATTGAACTCAATGGCTTGTGATAGGAATGGATTCACATTGGTAGTGGCCAGGACTAAAATCCGAGTCCTGTCGATCGTAAGGCTCTCTAACCACTACGCTAACCGATGCTTTTCTAAAGTGGATGTTAAAATATTTCTACCTAATTCTTCGGAGATACAGCCGATAGAATTGCAGAAGTACCACTTTCTCACTTAATAGGCTACTGTTTTGCACACGGGCTCGATAAGGCCTCCTTTTCGGTTCTCTTCGATTTGACAATTGTGCAAGTGACATTCATGGTAAGTGTTATGAGCATTCTTAAATCATGACAACCGCTTGCCACAGGCTTGGGGCCTACTGATATAAGTGAAATCATTAACAGGGTGTTTTTTCCATTCATCCTCGCACATTGTTTCCGAAAACGGTGCACAGAGTGGTATGAAAGGTATTTCAACCTGCGGACATTCATACAATGGAATTAATTCCCTGCTATGGTTTTTCAAGCAACTATAACACGGGGTTCTTCAAGGTTCTTGCAGATTATGTTTCCCACGTCAACGGTAATTTTTTTCCATAATGCAAGCCGTGTGCTTGTCTACCACTTGAAGTAAAAAAGTGCCTTTCATTACTGGTCAAACTCAACACGTCATTCTTCTATATTTGTAGCTTCTTATAAGTGTTAACATTTACATAGTTGGTGACGCGAACCTATAACTTTTCTCTTATCAAAAATAGTTCAACGTATACCTACTTCAAGAGTGTATAACTTTTGAAACATTCATCCATCCATCGACGTCGTTGGAAACAAGACAAGGTCAACCAGTCGACATACGTTTGCGAAAGTTTCTGGATTCTCAGAACTATTTATTTGACTTAAAAAAAAGAAACAGAAAATTTTAAAAATATATTGAAAGTACACAGCGGATACGCTTAGCCACGTTACATTTATATTTTACTAGTAGTAATTACCGTATTAGTGGATAAATATAGTATCTGCCTGGTGCTCAACTACAGATTTTCTCTAATATGTTGTGCAGACTAATATAATTTTGGTAACTTAGCTGTTATACCAGAATTATAAATGGTGATTTGGGCACCAAAATATAGTATACCTATCGACACGGATCATGAACCTAATTCGTGATTGTGACGAGGTCCTTTTAGCTCGTCCACCGCCGTAGCAGCACTATCCTCAAAAGATAACCCAAAACGCGGTCTGCGCGTATCAAATGCGTTTTGACCACATTTTGAGTCCACAAATTGTGCCTATACCTATATGAAAGGTCGTCAAGTCAGTCCAAAATCAGACAGGAACATCAAATCAACACGAGTTAAGTCTATTGCAGTTCGCTGCTAGTACTGGTTTCTCTTCTCCCATTGTGCACCCGGTATTCCATCGTCAGCATTCATTCAGTTTCTCCTGCTGTCCGTCATTTGCAGTCTTCAGTGGATTATATAAGACTTTTGAATTGTCATCGCATTATGTTAATGAATAAATGTTTTATTAGGGTAGTTTGTTCCATATTCATTGACTACGATATCATGCAAACTCGATGAAACTTGATATTGGTGGTATTAAATTGGTATTTGCGAAAGAAAACGCCTTAATATTCGTCTTGTTTTTCTGAAATCTCTATGTTAAGGGACGCATACAATAAGGTTACAATTTCACAGCTCGACTGCCATGAACATGAGATCTGTAACGTTTCGCCACTTTACGAGTGTATCACGTTTCTTTTATTGGCATACCGACCATAAAATACAATCTATATTAAAATATGATTTGTATATTGTGGATTTTAAATCTGTACCAGTTTCGCACGAGTGGGGACTGAGAATTTTCAAAGTACAAATCAATGTCAGTAAAAAAATGATGTTATTGGTGGTAATTCTATGTAACTATTGGGAAAACCAAAACAAACCCAGTAAGTTCCATAATGACACTAGGTATTGGAAGTACTCAGATATATAGTTGAAGCCATTCTTTATGCAGCACGAAAGGGCGTCAATCGGGGAAATCCATTTCTTCTTAATAGGTACATATCGACCTGAAGGCCTTATCTCCCATTATTAGGTTAATTTCAAGGCCTGTGTGACATCTCGGACCCTGCAAATTTATGAAGGCCACGGTAATACTTGCTATCAGCCCCGAATCACACGTATTTTCGTATTAGCCGACGCATTTAAATTGGTGCTAACGACTACCTTAAAGAAATGAAATCCTTCATGTACTCACATTACCACTGCGATTAAAACCCTCATCGAAGCGAAAAAACGAGCATATATTCGGGGGCTAGCCCAAAGACGGCGTGAGCTTTAGCCGGCTCGAGTCCGACATAACCTATATTATGATATTTGTCTCGAGCCGACTGCCATCTGTCTACTACAGCTCATTGGCGATATCAAAGTATGGCAGTTAGACCAGTTGTTAAGATTTTAGGGCTTCAACTACCCGTAACACCTGCCATAGATGTTCATCCAGTTCACTACCGCCACCCCAAAGAGACTGAAGCGTTGAATACTGACATTAATATTTTTTTTTTCGTTTTCAGATGTCTTTTATCGCGAGACTTCGTGAGACTCGGCAAGTGGTTCGTTCAGCCGTACGATGGCGACGAAGAAGACGTCGGCAAAAGGTATTGCATAACCAACTCTATTGTTAACGAAATAAGAATTAATTCCATTGCACCGCCACATCTGATAGTGAAAGTCCAAGTTACGATATGACACGCTTGTGTTTCGCTTGCTAACGTTACATGTTAGCTAATTGCTAGATGTTGGTATCTGTTGAAAATTTTAATTGTATGATTGCGGTGTATGGTATGTAGACCTACTTTTAGTGGGAGATTAATTGTTTTTTGTGTTTAACATAGTTGAAACTTTTTGGGGATAACATGATAAAGAATGGATCTATAGGCACACGTGTATTCATACTTTTTATACGAGTAGTACGTAGACGTATCCAACTTAGTAATATTACATGTTATAACGATGTTATTGTCTCTCCCAGCTCGAGGAATATCCAGCGCTGTGTGAAAATCTTTATGAGGATTTTGACTATTATAAAATATCAAAGTTCAATACAATTTCAAACCTTGTATATTATAAACTAAAAAAATTTATACTTTTTCCCTATAAAAGCAAACCTTCGAAATACGTGTCATTTTGTAATGACATTGTTTACCAACAAATTTATTAACACACCTTACAAAATGTTAATCACATGTTGAACTAAATTGGAGCAGTAATAATTATTGCATATATTTTACTTGATTTAAAAAAATATTGCTGATACACGGAAGTGCAATTTGAGGCAATTTTCAATAGATTGTTTTCAAGTGAGCCGTGGCAACGCGGAACACTTCCTATATTAACTAGAAGATCTCTGTGTTGCACTTGTCGAGACACTAGAGAGCAACTTCGTTCACCTTCAAACATTTATGATATACTTAAGTAATTCTTCAAATTCTCACGCTGAAAATATATCTCGAGGCATATATTTTCGTCTTTTGGAGATAGCACAGTCGGTAGATGTGCTCAAATCCACCCATCATAGATTTAATAAAAAAATCCAATGTCTTTGGTCCAAGATATGAGCCCCGGAATATATATTTGATACGACCTACTTGCTCTTGCATGCATCACACATGTTAATGTACTTTTTACTACGCTCAAATTCAATACTGAAAGTCCGCTAATCCGCGATAAATATATTGGGTTTTCACATAATAACGTTGTTTTTGCTTGAACTGATCTCGGTTCCTATCATTAGTCCACCTCTCAGATACTTAAACCCTGATTAAAACGCATACAAATTCCACAAATCAATTGGTATTTCAATACCAATGTTCTCGCCTCCCATATCCCAGTTTTCAGTGTGATCGATCGCAGCCCAGCCCCGCATTCGTGAGATCCACTGCAACTTGTGTCTATCGTACGTATATGTACCGTCCCACATAACGCGGTGTCCCCAAGCCCTCACGCCCTGTGTTACAGGGCTTTTGGCCTCTTACTGACGAAAACTTGATATTTTATGAGCGACTTACTTATATTATATGTTGATTTCGATGACCTAGTTATTTATACCTCGTATTGTGGTAACATGTATATTTTTAATTGAAAGAATCGAGGGGTACTAGCCAAAATGCATTCGTTCCGAATCTACATTCGTCATCGCTCTGAAAATGTATGGGAGTGACATTTGTTGTCGAATGTCATGTGATCCGATACCGACAACAAATGTCACTCCCATACATTTTTAGAGCGATGACGATTGTAGATTCGGAACGAATGCATTTTGGCTAGTACCCCTGTATTTTTTAGTCGTAGCTATTTTTTAAGTCCAATTAGAATACTATGTTCTTCCGGACCCTTCGGATAATTCACTAATATTCAGTTTAAGCACATAAAGTTGAACTTTTGGACAAACAAAATTGTAAAACTTTGACATTAATTATGTGATATATGAATAAATACTTTTACAATTTTATTTATCAAAAATATTAAAATAAAGTAAGATATCAACTATGCTTCGAGGTATACAAAAGTTTAACACAGCGATAGATTTTCTTTATCAATTTGTATATTTTTTTATTTATTTATTAAACTTTATACACAAGTACATAGGCCGACTTAATGCCACAGGCATTCTCTACCAGTCATCATAAACCCTCACCTGAAACCTAGACTTCTTCTTCTTCTTTTTTTCTTAATGGCAACATATCAACCCAATTTAGGGGACAATCTTGCCAGTGTCGAGTTGGGAATTTCTGTTTATTTTGTGATAAGTATAGTTGGAATGATTGTTGATGATGATGATGACGATGACGGATGATAGTTGCCCTAGTAAAGTAGTGGAGACTTTACTAGAAGCTTTTGACGTGACAACGTCTTATAAATTGGCTTGCCGGGTGACACTTCAAGAAACTGCGTTACGCTCCGCTCACGTTATGCGCTCACAATGAGAGCGAGTGAGAGGCACGCGTCCCTTGCCCGAGCGAGAGAGACAGAGCGAGAGAGAGAGAGTGAGAGAGATAGGCATACACACCGGTTCATGTCTTCTCAAAGTCGTTGTCACGTAAAACTTTCGCCCGTATACCGACTTTACAGGCAACCAATTTTTCTTAGGGAGATTTTAACACCAACACGAAAAATCACAATTCACTACGATATTCCACTCTCCCACACTTGTGTGCTTCGTCCAAAACTCCACCATTTTTACACATAAAAACTCGAATGCACACCAAATTTAAAAAATTAAACACTGCAACGCTATGACACTTTTCGCGTTCCCGCCAGAACTCAACCTAGACTTAATATTAAATCATCCGCTGGACAATTCGTCACGGCAGATAGAACCAGACACACCCAGATCAAGACAAGAAAGTAGCTAAATGTCTAATACAGACAGATTGCAACGTTGAGCAGGATTAAAAAAAAAAAAAGATCATCCGCTAACATTTAATTTGATTGTTTCCAGCCCATGGCACTTGTCGTTCTCGTTCGCGTTCTTCCTGCACGGCGAGAGCACGGTGTGCGCGTCCGTGGACGTGCGGCAACACCCGCCCGTCCGCACGCTCACGCCCAAGCGACTCGCCAAGATCAACTCGCCCGACAACCAGGCTGATGCTAAAGGTAACTTTTTTTTTATACTACGCAGGTGGCAGACAAGCACACGGCCCACCTGATGGAAAGCGGCCACCGTGGCCTATGAACGTGCTCATTCAGCCCTGATTTAACAGGCATATTTTTTAAGAATTGAGAATTTGAGGCAATGAGGGTTGTCTTGAAATACAGCTAAAGACCTCCTATTTTATTATTAAAGATTTATTAGAAATTATGTTTAAATTACAAAAGTGCAGCTTTATAAATTATTATGAATGCTTGAATAAAAAATATGACACACACGTGAGATAGAACAACGGTATAAGCCGTCCGACTGGGGAAGTTCCTCAATATGGGAAATACCGCGGCTAATAATAACCTTGTGTTGTGTTTGGCGGTGAGTCGGGTAGCCAAAGCTCGTTTTGTGTTGTCAGTGGCAAGACCAGGTGATGATGGTTTCCATAGAAATTCTCTGAACATTCCCCCTCCCTCTCCCCTCTACATGGTCGGCAGTACGAGTGTGGTGCCTCTGGTGTTGCAAACGTCCATAGCCTCGGTAACCACTTACTATCAGGTGGGCCGTGTGCTTGTCTGCCACCTCAGTGGTATATAAAAGAAAAGAAAAAGATGTGGCCAGAAATTTATGGTCTTTCGAGCCGGATTGACTAATTTTTTGTTTAGCTATAAGTAGGCAGCAAACTGTTCTTAATAACGATAAAATTCAATTGTATATAATTTTCAAATGTTGTATATTAATAACGTAACATAACATAAACTCACGCCTGTATCCCCGAAGGGGTAGGCAGAGGTGCTAGAACCCACGTTTTGCCAGTTTATGTTTAGGTCCCAATGTAACAGGTGGCGAGCCTGTTGCCATTAACCGGGCACTTATAAACCTGCGATAAATACACACATAACTTCGAAAAGCATCGCAGTCATTGGTGTGTGCCATGGTTAACCTGGGATCGAACCCGAGACCTCATCTCAGCAGTCCATTACCCATACCATTAGGCTGCTTAATAATATTTGTAATAATTTTACAGTGATCCTGGCGCCGTTCGGTCTGGAAGGTACCCTGACGGGTCGCGACTGGAACGACGGTGATGCTGCGACCGTTCGTCTGCTGGATGCCTGGCGACAGCTCTATCCTCTAGAGCAGGGCTGCGGGGCGGTCGAGGTATACATTGTTAAATTTCTACAAATATACGAGCAATATCCTGACTAAGCAGTTTGGCATATGGGTTCTAGAATGCCAGTATATATTTTTTGTAAATACATAAAAATACCCGAGAAAAGGAAAATATTTGCATTGATTGGGAATCGTACTGGCTTTAGCAGTTGAATGATTTACCACGTTTTAGATTCACATTGCCAATTGCATTATATAACGTAAGGTCAGCAAATACAGCCAATTCCAATTCAGCTCGCTTAATGGTAAGCTGAAGTCAAAGTGTCAGGAAAGAGGGTTATCATTACAAACACGTACAGTGTTACAATGGTGGCGCTCAGCTTAACGGTCTTATCAGATACTTGGATAAAAAGAAAATAAAATTTTAATTGTCGTTACCGTACACGGATAAAACTATCCGACTTGACAATTTTGTTGTTAACTGTAAAAATTTGATGAGTACGGAATGAAGTTGTCACGATTCTCATTTGACACGCATAGTATGTACAAAGTTCAAAGTCAATTTATAGTAGCGGCACGCTATAATGGCAGTTTAGACACGACTAGTTAGCTAGTTTTGCCTAGTGCTGTGAGGGTGTCGTGCAGTGCTGACACTGCTGTGTGTGTGCGTGCAGGTGGTGTGCGGCGGCGCGCGCATGCGCTACCCGGTGCCGTACGTGCTGGTGACGCAGATGGAGGCCGCGCCCGACGCGCCGCGCCACCCGCCCATGGCGCACCGCGCGCTCGGCGCGCTCACCACGCCCGCGCCGCACCAGGTACGACCCCCCCCCCTCCACCCGCCGACTGTACTATGTATAGGTCATCACTGGCCCTGGGTCAGCCGGGCCGTGCCATATGCCAGAGGCTACCTCTCCCTCTCCAAACTGGTGGCCCAAGACGGTCAGTGGGAAGACCGAGAAACCCTATTTTGTCGTCTGCACCGACAACAGGGAAACTCTCTTAATCTTCTACTTCTGGGTTCACAACTACTAATGAAGTTCAAAAAAAATGTCCAAGCGAATAGTGTCCACAAATTCAAATAACCAATAAGATTAAAATTCGAAAAAACAGTCCAATACGAATAATGTACAAAAGTAATATATTCCATATAGTTTTTGCTCCTAGTTCAGCATAAATTTAAAATGTAGTCCCGAAATAGATAGTTAACTTTTGGACATTATTCTTTCTAGACATTTTTAGGTGTTAGTATTTCTGTATTTATGTCCTTTCCCAAAGTCTAATCTAACACTGTAATAAATTTTATCAATATCGGTTCAATGATGACGTAAAAGCTTAACAGACAGTCAGAGTTACTTTCACATTTATAACATTAGTATTGATATATATTTTACGGAAGTGGGAAACAGGCTTTATCTTCTTTAAGATCGAGTCAGAGTTATAACTTCCAATATTAACAAAGTATTTAATACTGTAATATTAACTTTGTCATTTATAAGTCTAAAATGACAAACGAACTATTTACTGACATTAAAAGTATAAACCAATAAAGTATACTCTGTAAGCCTGCATGTAGCATTCATTGTTATCTAGGAAAATAACACATGACGAAGATAGAAGACGTACCTTCCTTCAATAATTTAAAGTTGGTCTTTCGAGCCGAACCAATGAAAGTTAAAATACCACTATCGTTTAGAGTTGATCTTTCGAGCCGGATCAACTAAAGTTGATCTTTCGAGCCGGATCAACTAAAGTTAAAGTCAAAAAGTCAATTAAATTTAAAGTTTATGTTAAGTAATTTAATATTTCTTACAATTATTCCAAATGCTACGTAAAATTCCAGGCCGCCGAGATATGTTACGGCGACACAGCCGAGAAGAATGAAGATTTCATTGACCCCACCAGAAAGACCCCATGTACCTGTGCAAAGTGAGTACTTCAACGATACATGGTACATTTTGTGCACTATTATATTGCGTATATACGTATTGTTGTTGTTTGTCACTTATAAGCGTGAGAGAACTTTGATGAAGGGGATTTTATGACACGTGATTGAATATTTCAAGCACCACATAGTGATTGAAAATTTCAAGCCACTACATAGTGATTGAAAGTTTCAAGCACCACATAGTGATTGAAAGTTTCAAGCACCACATAGTGATTGAAAGTTTCAAGCACCACATAGTGATTGAAAGTTTCAAGCACCACATAGTGATTGAAAGTTTCAAGCACCACATAGTGATTGAATGTTTCAAGCACTACGTGAAATACGAAAATTTAATTTTTAGTACTGTCAAAAGGTTGTCTTGCGGTTATATTGAACAAATGTTATAACAATTTATATAAGTATTAAGTAGATAGGCGCAGTATATAGCGGTAGTTGTATCAAATTGTGTGTTATGCATCTATATTTTAATACGTATGATATGTATGAGAAGTATAATTTTTACTATTTTTCTGTATCTTTGCATTTGAATGAGAACTTCGAGCTGTTGTTCACCGTCAATATTGAACCTTATTTCTCACGCAATAAGAGTCAATGGACCGGTGAATAACGTATTATGTGTAGTAAATTACCTATATGATTTAACAGGGTGTAGATTGTTAGGTAGATGTTATGTATGTGAATGTTTTATTTTTATATAGCCATAATATTATAATGATTTGTAGATATATAAGCAGTAGAGGGTACAGCTTCACTAGTAAACATGTTATATATGATTTACTGGTACTTATGACAAGGGAATTCAAGCTCTAAAACAGTCGGCGCTAAGATTGTTTTTAGTTTGAATTCTTTTGTCATGACCGGCAGCGAGTCTTGTCACACTGATATCTCTAGAACAGCGGTTTTTCGCGACATTTATTTCTTTATAAAGAAACAGTAGCTAAGTAGATTTGAAAAATTTATATTTTCATGAATTTTCTATTGAATTTTTTTTAATATATTAAGTTAAAAGTTAACCTAATTCCCGCGAAACCCACTCATTCGTAGTAAGAATCGGGTAGGGAATATTGAGGGTAAAGCTCCCCCGTTATATAAATTTATTTAGTAAAAGTATGTCAATCGAGATTCCATAAAGACGTGATTTAACATTTTCTCGGTAGTACTGTCGGGCATGAGAAGAACATGCAAACGTCGTACGGGCGCTTATTTTAATTCGGTCGGGAGGAAATGAAAAAATAAAAGTAGCTTACGGGGGTAGCGGGGTTAGCGGGGGTTAGTGCGGGTAGAGAGATGTCGTGTGGGCCGGGGCGGCGATGGTACCGTGAGTGTTGTGGTGCAGGTGGCGGCGGCGCCGCGCCCCGCGCCCGCCGCCCTTCCACCGCCGCGCGCCGCGACACCCCCTCCCGCCCGCGCCCCACGCACCCGCCCCGCGCGCCGTGCGCCTGTGAGTACCGCACACGCACCGCACACACCGCACACCCCACACCGCACACCCCACGCACACACCGCACAAGTCACGCACACACCGCACAAGTCACGCACACACTACGTACGGGTTCTGGTTCTTGGTGATCATTCTGATTTTACTTTTATTTATGTGAAACGTGACTTACTATATTGGTAACTTAATATAACAATTGATATTGTGAATAGTGAAAAATATTGTAACATAAAAATTTTCAAATTTTACTCTAACTTGTATACAATGATATTGAACTATACCACTAGACCTATTTGTGCAAAACCAAATTTATACGATATAAATAGCTAGTATGACTCGGTTGTACTCTATACAGCTATTCTTATTTTATACTTTGGTCACACGGAATCAGGATCATATATTTATTTGGATCATTTTCACCTGTTCACACTGAACATAACACTTCACATAACACATTCACTCAGATGTCGAGCCACAAATAATGCAATGCCGCTTTAATAACGCATGTTCTTAATGCTTATTATGATTTAAATTTATTTTATGTAGCTGAATGCATGAATATATTATAGAATGTTGTATTTGTCATACAATTGCATGTTTTGTGTCTATGAATGTTACTCATAGTCGTGACTAATATTTAATTATATATATTTACTGGTGACATGTGACAACAACATTATTTAAAGTGATGTGTATTAACGAAATGTAACTACTACTTTATATATTCAGTCACTAATATATAAATTAAATTATACAAGTTTAGTCATCGTACGAATTTATTTATATATATAAGTTAATGTGTCGTTGCTATTTAGCGGGGTAATGCCAATAGCTTCATGGACACCTTTGCCCCTGGTACGGTGAAGTGCGGGTTAATTGATTAATATTGACAACTTATTTCAATTTGAGTTTCACGTCTGAAAATTGTTGTTATTTTTTATTTAAACATTCGAATTTTAAATAATATTGTTGACTAGTCATTGATATGAGGAGGGACAATATCATATAATATTGTTTTGTTACCAAATTCATCTTTCTCAATCACTATCACAGTGAGTGCAATGGTTCATCAGTATATGGCATAGTTACCCTTCACAATATATAATATTTCATAAATTGCTACACATATTCACTGCTTGTAACGGTTTTAGTAATACACATTACAAAATTGTTATGAAGCAAAATAAAAATCATTTTATTACTGATTTACTAAAAAAAATTAAGTTTCGATTTTTTTTTCCAATTTACCAAAAAAAAAAATTTATAATCGTAATTATCCTTAATATTGGTAATAGTATCGAAGCTTAATATTTTACAAGTGGTGTTGAGGTATGTGAGCAATATTTAACAGTACACATAATAACATCTACCTTTCATCTGAGGACCTAACGTTCATATGCCACGGTCAGTCCATGGTAATAAAGTCATTCATATCGGGTATTTCATTCATTTGTATTGTGAAGTGAATTTAAAGCTCAATGGTCGTGATATATGGTACATTTTTACTTTTGTTCTTTTCTTGCAAACTGATTTTTTTGATATGATAAAAGGGACTACAAGATATAAGTTTGAAATAGCTTGATTAAAAGGCCTTTTGAATAGACCTGTTAGAGATTTTTAAGGTCTCACCCAGTTACACCCATGGTTTGCTATTTCGACGTTTGGTCACGATAATGATAATAATCAACCACTATCGTAAGTGTTATACCATAGACTTCACAAAAAATGTCATTACATTCTAAACTTTATTGATAATATAAAACTAAAACTAAAAAAAAATATTTAAAATGGGTAATTACAGTTTTCGTTCACTGTACAAGATGCCAATTAGTTTTAAACTTTAACAGCATAGTAGTAAAGTTTAAAATCAAATGCCATTTTTTTGCAGTGTCGTGGTATGACAGTGGTTGATAATTACAGAATCTGATTCTGATGATTTGGGTATAGAAAATTAAGGTAGTCAGAAGAATAAAACTTAAAAACTTGAAAGTCCTACAGTATTCGCCAAATAGAACCTTAGCAATCGTTATTAAAAAATTTTGACACCTTTCAATTTTATGGTAAATTGTCACTCAAGATTCCTAAGTTCATTGATGGGGAAACAGGCCACAGACGCGATTGTAAACTGCGTGAACGATTTCGGTTTAGGAGATCCCTTATAGTGTTACAAACGTACAAACAAATACCAGTACCATATATGACGACCGGCGGCTTCCCCTCGTGCCGTCCAGCGCGCTATAGCCTCTCCTGTCGCCAGGGCGGGTGGCGCGTGCTCGCCGGGCAGCTGCGGCGGCGCGTCGCCGGCGGCGGGGGGCTCGGCGCCGCCCTCCGCCGGCGCGCCGCCCCCCTCGCCGCACCACGCGCCGCAGCCCGCCGGCCTGCAGGTCAGTACCACCACTCACCACAGTACAGTGCACGCCATCTAACTTGACAAGGTTCTGTAGTAGTTGGGGCAAGTTCACGCGTCGTACACTAAAGCGCGATTCACACATAGCGCGGGTGCGGGTCGTTTTCCAATCCATCGCCGTTTACAGGTTAAAGTAAAAAAATACCTTATTAAGAAAACGGCGATAGATGGCAAAAACAAAAATCCGACCCGGTCCGACCCGCACCCGCGCTGTGTGTGAATCGCGCTTTAGAGACACAAAAAGTGCTAGTCATTATTCTATTCATTCACCAGAATGCAATCGTTTATTTTGAATCGTGTCTGCTTTACCACAAAAGAGATCCAAAAATCGTGTCAGATGCGCTGACGGTTCTTGCCAAGTTACTTGCCGGTTGCTGTACACAAATTTATTATTTCCAATCGGAATGTTCGGTATATTGGATAGACGATCCATCAGTGATGTCTGTGAAGCTTGTTCATTGTTGACAAGTAATACCAATAGTATTTATTGAAGTAAACCGATGGATAAAATTTACTCTTAAATATATGAGAAGATTGATAATCATTATGTTAACGTTTTGTAAGTGCCGTTTAATAGTCTATACTGAATAAATGTTTTTTTGTAAATGGTCGGGTTTTGTATTGCCAGATCATGCGACTTATCATCTGTTTTTATTGTAATCGAATTCAATCGACGCATTTTGGAAACGTGACACTATTGAATCCGTGAAACAATAATCACTACTCCATCTCATCCGAAGGGATAATATCCCTGTGATAGAAGGAAAACTCTAAATAACTCTCCTATCGTCACGGATCTTGTAACTTAAGTCGCGTATTGTTGTGATATAATCTATGGTGGGTAGAGTTGAGCTCTCCCAGCGCCGAATGATGCTATAGTATGTATGTGCGCAGACGGCGGCGGCGGTGCCGACCACGCTGCACACGCCGGCGCCCACGCCCGACCCGCTGGCGCCGCCCACGCCCGCGCCGCCCTCACTGCCGCCACCCAAGACCTACACGCAGGTAACGACACCAGCTAATATGTACTCTTACTACTCATTACAGTCGAACAGGGAGTGAAGAGGGATAAAGTAGTGTTAGCCTAGTGGTAGGGATAATGGACTGCTGAGATGAGGTCACGGGTTTGATGCTAGGTTTTACCATGGCACACAACAATGACTTTTTGATGCT
The DNA here is from genome assembly GCA_963691645.1 of Pelosia muscerda. Lineage (NCBI taxonomy): Eukaryota > Metazoa > Arthropoda > Insecta > Lepidoptera > Erebidae > Pelosia > Pelosia muscerda. The sequence continues at coordinate 18,276,176 of OY829102.1, read as the reverse complement.
TTTCGAAGTTATGTGTGTATTTATCACAGGTTTATAAGTGCCTGGTTAATGGCAATAGGCTCGCCACTTATTACATTGGGACCTAAACATAAACTGGCGAAATGTAGGTGCTAGCACCTCTGCCTACTCCTTCGGGGATTAGGCGTGAGTTTATGTTATGTCTTTTACAAAATTTTACTTAAGCCCATTACCAGATATTTGATGATTCTACTATTACAATGAACTAGTCCCAAAGTTTCGCTTGAAAGAAATTAACTACAGAATTTAGTTGACCATTTTATACCTATCCACCCCTGGATGCCTATTCACCCCATTTCACTGTACCTAGTTAAAATGATATAAGAAGTGCATTTTGACAGTAGTAATCTAGGGTTGGAGTGTCTCAAATTGTGATTGTGAAGATAATCGATTCAGGTAACATGCGATTAATCGTTATTGGACACATGTATCACAAGAAACAAAAATGAAGTTTACATCTTGTCAGACGTACTTTACAAGCAATCAGTAAAAAAACCTCCTTACGATTAAAATGTAACAACCAAAGATAATACAGCAACAAAACTAAAAAAGCAAAATCTATAAAATATACCTGTTTACGAGGTCTCTTGCAAATAAAGAATCATGCCATGGAGTTTATATTTTTTTAAACTTACTATTAATATGTGCATAAAATTTAAAAAGCAATAACTATGTGACCTCATTATTTTCTATGAAAATTTGATTTGATTACTATTTTAAGTTTTTTCGTATTTACAAATTATTTAACTTTAATTATAACAGTTTTATGTTTCGTTCAAATCGTGCCAAGTTTCCCTCTATGACTTACAATCTATCATAATGTACTTCTATAAAAAACACAATTTATATTAACTATATAACTACAACCCGTACTTTCCATCCCACAGGGCGATTCCCCCTTGAGCTGCGAGGTGACCCGCCGGCCGGTGCTGCCGGCGGCCGCGCCCCGCCTCGACCCGCTGGAAGACGAACATTCACTACACATGCTGTACGACTACACCACCGTATACGCTTGGTATGTTATGACATTATTAATAACTAAGTATAGTGTCCCACCAAACCATACAGGATTATATCAACACATCTGGAATCCCGGGAAACTTAATCCTTCTGCTGTTGGATTGCCACGCAGTTGTAAATGCCAGCTATAAATATGCCGCAGATACAAAGAAAACTAAAAAAAGGTGGATTAAATAGATTTCGGGACTAAGAAATGATGCAACAGCAAAGATATAATGCTGTGTTCACAATTAAACACAAATCCTGATGTTTTTTTAAATTAATAATTAAAAAAACTGACTGCATATTTTTTGAGTGTGATTTTCTCAATTGATCGCGACTTCTAACACATTTAACTTAATTATGTATGTATATTTTATATATTACAAAGATAAAAACGACCGCGGTAGCCTAGTGTTAATGGACTGCTGAAACGAGGTCACGGGTTCGATCCGAGTTTTACCATGGCACTCACCAATGACTTTTCGATGCTTTTCGAAGTTATGTGTGTATTTATCGCAGGTATATCAAGTCAAAACAATGATTTCCTTGCGAGTCACACGGCCACATTGATACAAGTACAGTTCTATGTGAATCTTTACACTCGCTACATTGTCAACCGGTTTGCGCATCGATATCATTACAGATTTTGATTATAGTGTTCAATACTTGGTGACACGTTTGTTGACTGCTAACAGCTTGAACTGAAGTTGAGTCAGCACCAACCTCAGACTAGACAGCTACTGGATGAGACAGCGCTGTAAAAAACGTATGATGTTGTGACTCATTGCATTTGTTGTATTGTGATTAGGTTTCTCTCTATTACAACATCGGTTCTAGTAATAAGTGAGGTTATCTTCTATGATATAGTAAGCTTCATCATCTTTAAGCCCGTTCATACATTAGACAAATGAAATTTCGTCAATAAGAATTTCGACCAATCCTGACCAATCCGTCATCTTGCTAATTTTTTTTGAGAGCTGCTGATTGGTTGTTGAAACGTCAAATTCGAGTTGAGTCAACTAGAGTTTCTTCAGATGGTTTATACTGTTGATTAATGGCACTTGGTAGTGGACTAGAGTTTCGTTTCAGTTGCCAAATGTGAGAACGGGCTTTCAGTCAGGTGAAACGCAATTTTTAAACAGGTCAGACAAACAGATCGATCGAAAAAACCAACATTTATATATTTTGTTAAAGAAATACAGAAAACAACCCCTTCACGTCAACATTTGAGGAAAACTAGTATTATTTTTTAATTAACCTTAATTTTTTTTTGTTATCATCAAGATAAGTATAAATATAGTCTCAATAATAATGAATATTTCGCTCTCCCCTCAGGCTGGAGCACCCAGTGAAGCGCTTCAAGGCGGACGAGAGGAGTTTCCGCGAGGACATGGCGCTGGGCGCGGGCGCGGCCGCCGACCTGTACGCGGGCCACGACCACACCAAGCTCGGCGCCATGCTCGACCACACGCCGCTCGACGGCAAGCACGAGCGCCACGACCACAACGTGAGTGCTCCGACCATTAACGAACCGGGGTCACGAGAGACATGCCTTACCCCGACATCTGAGGACCTAAAATAACCACAAACAGACCCGGGTCTGCCGGGGTGCGAGGGATATGTTGGCTACTACCTCACCTACGGTAACTGAAGACCCAAAGACGGCGTGCGTTTTAGTCGGTTCGAATCCGACATATCCTACCTAACCGGCTCCGGTGGGGGGGGGGGGGAGTATCCGTGGGGATTATTCGCACGATCAAGGACCTAAAATGACCTGTTTTTAGTCGATTCGAGTCCGTAAGCACCGGGTATTCTCTCATCCTTTTTCCAAAGCTCGCTAGATAGGTTTTTTGTTGCCAGTGGGAAGACCGAGAAACCATGTTTTGTCTTCTGCACTGACAGTACAAAAATTCTCGTAATCTTCTAAACATTGAGTTGTTTTTTTTTTCTAAACTACTTTTATTGGTATACTGCGTCGTTGATTATCAAGGCAGTATAGCAAATAAAAGGCGTTTCACATGTAAATTCAATAATTAGAATAGAGTAAAATCTTGGAATAAAACACCACGTCATTATAATTTTTTGTGTTACCAGGATGATACTAAAGAATACAAGAACTTATTCACGTCTGACGGGCTGTACCCCACGTTCAAAGACCTGGAGCAGATCTTCGAGAACTCTGACGACGCGGCGAGCGGTGATGAGACGGTAAGACTTGTGAGTGTACCCTTGTTTATATTTGTTACTAATAAGACATTAGATTTAGTTCGAAAGTATAGTTAAAATAATCTAAGAAGTGTATTTTGACAGTTGTAATCTAGGGTTGGAGTGACTCAAATCGATTGTCAGAATAATCGATTCAGGTAACATGCGATTATTCGAATTGGACATATCGCAAGTAATTGCCATGAATTTTTTAAACTTACTATTTTAATTTATTATTTGTTTACAAATTATTTTAAATTGTAATTGTAATTGTTTTATGCTTCGTTGTAATCGTACCAAATTACCTTTTATGGCTTAGGCCATCTGTCAAATACACTTCTCAAATTATGTTAAATTTAATCTACACTTTTAATGACAGGTGGCTATTTCTTACAAGTTGATTGGTTCATGAAAAAAAACGTTTTACGGTTCATATACTCTGTCACTTTCTCACACTCTTTGTGTTAAGATACTTCATTGTCGTCCTAAGTGAAGTTTCCTTTGTGATTTTTATGTAGAAGGACCGTCCTTATCCAACATTTACTTACTGGTTGCAACAACTGGAGTCGTGAACAACTAGAGTTTGAACATTTTACACACATAATTTCAAGTATCTAACCTGATAAATAATGATTCCGTTCATTACACTGGAGTAGGTCAACAGACCATTTCATTGACAGTCACCTCTCGATCTCTGTTCACCCCGTCGTATGTGTCTCTGGCGAGGGTCTTACGTGTGTAGTATAGAGTGTGGCGCGTCAGTAACCGTGCGGTGTGTGCAGCTGCAGGTGTCGACGCCGCCGGACTCCAACAAGTCGGGCGAGGACACGCGCTGCGCGCGCGGCTGCCCGCGCGCCGAGGAGCTGTCCAAGATGTTCCCCACGCCGCCCTCCATGGAGGCGCACGCGCAGGCCTCGCCCGGCTTCTCGCTGCCCGACGACGCCACGCCCACGCGCCACGCGCTCGCGCCGCCCGCCGGCAGCCCGCCGCCCGACACGCCCATCGAGGTACGCACACACACACACACACACACACACAGGCCTCGCCCGGCTTCTCGCTGCCCGACGACGCCACGCCCACGCGCCACGCGCTCGCGCCGCCCGCCGGCAGCCCGCCGCCCGACACGCCCATCGAGGTACGCACACACACACACACACACACACACAGGCCTCGCCCGGCTTCTCGCTGCCCGACGACGCCACGCCCACGCGCCACGCGCTCGCGCCGCCCGCCGGCAGCCCGCCGCCCGACACGCCCATCGAGGTACGCACACGCACACACACACACACAGGCCTCGCCCGGCTTCTCGCTGCCCGACGACGCCACGCCCACGCGCCACGCGCTCGCGCCGCCCGCCGGCAGCCCGCCGCCCGACACGCCCATCGAGGTACGCACACGCACACACACACACACAGGCCTCGCCCGGCTTCTCGCTGCCCGACGACGCCACGCCCACGCGCCACGCGCTCGCGCCGCCCGCCGGCAGCCCGCCGCCCGACACGCCCATCGAGGTACGCGCACACACACACACACACACACACACACAGGCCTCGCCCGGCTTCTCGCTGCCCGACGACGCCACGCCCACGCGCCACGCGCTCGCGCCGCCCGCCGGCAGCCCGCCGCCCGACACGCCCATCGAGGTACGCGCACACACACACACACACACACACAGGCCTCGCCCGGCTTCTCGCTGCCCGACGACGCCACGCCCACGCGCCACGCGCTCGCGCCGCCCGCCGGCAGCCCGCCGCCCGACACGCCCATCGAGGTACGCGCGCACACACACACACACACACACACACACAGGCCTCGCCCGGCTTCTCGCTGCCCGACGACGCCACGCCCACGCGCCACGCGCTCGCGCCGCCCGCCGGCAGCCCGCCGCCCGACACGCCCATCGAGGTACGCACACGCACACACACACACACACACACACACACACACAGGCCTCGCCCGGCTTCTCGCTGCCCGACGACGCCACGCCCACGCGCCACGCGCTCGCGCCGCCCGCCGGCAGCCCGCCGCCCGACACGCCCATCGAGGTACGCACACGCACACACACACACACAGGCCTCGCCCGGCTTCTCGCTGCCCGACGACGCCACGCCCACGCGCCACGCGCTCGCGCCGCCCGCCGGCAGCCCGCCGCCCGACACGCCCATCGAGGTACGCACACGCACACACACACACACACACACACACACAGGCCTCGCCCGGCTTCTCGCTGCCCGACGACGCCACGCCCACGCGCCACGCGCTCGCGCCGCCCGCCGGCAGCCCGCCGCCCGACACGCCCATCGAGGTACGCACACACACACACACACACACACACACACACACACACACAGGCCTCGCCCGGCTTCTCGCTGCCCGACGACGCCACGCCCACGCGCCACGCGCTCGCGCCGCCCGCCGGCAGCCCGCCGCCCGACACGCCCATCGAGGTACGCACACTACGCGTCTAAGTCATACACAAGACCTCATATATACTTACATAAAAACTAATTTCACTGAATAGGCCACAAGTTCAATCTTCGGTACATTTGTACGTGTAACAATCTGTGTGCAGGACTGGTCGTACGTGTTCCGGCCGCCCACCGTGTACAAGTACGTGGGCTCGTCGAAGTACGCGCCGCTGAGCGCGCTGCCGAGCCAGATGCTGCCGGCCGTGGCGCTGCCGCCGCACGCCGTGTACCGGCCGCGCCACCACCAGGAGCACGAGCACGACCACGAGCCGGCCAAGCGCGAGCCGGACTCAGACGCCGACGCGCCGAGGACCGGTAACTTACCATTTAAACATGAAAAAGAAATAACCTACTATATTCTGTCTATTTGTTTATCTTCTTTTTGACGTTCGAAATAAAATGCTTATAACTGGCACATGTTGCTTAGGCGTGAAGCGATCAGCGTCCCCAGCCGTGGACAACAACACGACGCGGCGGCGCGAGGGCGGCGGCAGCACGCCGGCGCCGGCCAGCGCGGGCGGCGGCGCGTCGGCCGGTTCCGCCCTGGCGCCCGCACGGCCCGCGCCCGCGCCCCGCCCCCGACGCGGCGCCGCCTCGCCCGCACTGGCCGCCACGCCCGCGCACGCCGCCTGCCCGCTCATGCTCAACGTGCTGTTGGCCGACACCGTGCTCAACGTGTTCCGAGATCACAACTTCGATAGTTGCACGCTGTGCGTGTGCAACGCCGGCTCCAAGGTACTGCAATAAAAATTTGAAGAATTTTTATGTAAACATGAACTATTAGGCGAGAGTACTGTAGTAGATCGAGATGAGAATTTTGTAACATAAAGAAAATAAAAATGCATATTTGGAATTATAGCGATTTACTTACAGCAGAGTACTTGTATTCTTAATTTTATTCTTAATGTAATAACCACGTGTTCTCGTCCGCAGGTGGTGGGCAACATCCGCGGCGCGGACGCGGCCACGTACCTGCACGGGTGCGCGGGCGTTGGCGCGGGCGGCGCGGGCGGCGCGGGCTGGGCGTCGCCCGCGCCGCCCGACGACGAGCCGGCGCGCTGCACGTGCGGCTTCAGCGCCATCCTCAACCGCCGCCTGGCGCACCGCGCGGGACTCTTCTACGAGGTACATACCACTATCACTTACTTGTGTGCGTGATAGCCTAGCTCGAGAGGGCTATGGGGGAGGGAGAGAACGATAATTATTTAATGAATAATGACTTGATAAATGTGTGTGTAAATTTTGGCTCCTATCTGTATAGTCTGAGTTTCTTGCCGGAGTCTTCTCAGGTCGGGGCCACGTTTCGAACTGGTGGTCCATTTGCATTTGATAAAATGTTGTTAATATTCACGTTTTGTAAGTGCCGTTTACTGGTCTATGCAGAATAAATGATTTTTGATTTGATTTGATAAAACACATCAATTGTCTCTTGCAGGACGAGATGGAGATCACGGGTCTGGCGGAAGAGCCGGCGCGTGCGCTCACCGCGGGCAGTGCCGGCGGGCTGGGCGAGGTGGCGGCCGTGGTGCTGGCGCAGTCCGCGGCGCTGGGCGGCGGCTCGGCCTCCGCACTGGCTCGGGCCGCGGCTAGGGCCGCCGCGCCCTCCAGCCCCGACGAGCACAGTCTCAACCTGCTCGAGTCAGTACCTGCCTTTATATACACACTTGCTTATAGCTGTTGCAGATTACGAATGCGTACGGCTTTCATTGTCTTGTTAGTACACACACGTACACGTGTGTATATGGGCGTATCCATAAAAACTTTATCGTTTCAACCCGCTTTGGATTTTGCATAAAAATTTCGAGTATGACTATTATTTTAACGAATTACATTCTTCCCTAGATACACCGACGGTGGTACGGCGGCGACACGAGCGTTGCGCGCCTCGCTTAGCTCGAGTTTAAGTTCAAGTCCGGTGCCAGCGAACACGCAGAATAGTGCGGTGCACCGCTGGCCCTTCATCGGCGCACGCGCACCTAGATCTTCTCGCGACGTAGTCAGGTAAAATACTACTAAAAGATTATCGCCTTGTTCCCGGTTGCATCAGAGAGTTCCAACTCAGAGCTTGAAGTCTACTTTATCCTTTTCAATACGGCATGTTTCTAACATTAGTATCTCTTCGTCCACAGATTAATGCGTCGACTCCGACCCCTCCTCCAGGACGCAATACAAAAGCGGTGCTGTGGTGCGCGGATGTGGGACGGCGTGACCGGCCCGCTCACGTGGCGGCAGTTCCACCGCCTCGCCGGCCGCGGCAACGAGGACCTATGCGAGCCCCAACCGGTCCCACCTTTACTTGTGGGACACGACCGGGACTGGATATCGCTCTCGCCCTACGCCATACGACACTGGGAGAGACTCGCCCTAGAACCCTACTCCTACTCCCGGGACGTCGCATACGTCGTCCTAGCGGCGGATCAGGATGCGCTCTCGGATCCGTTACGAGCTTTCTTCCGAGAACTGTCATCGGCGTATGAATCTTGCCGCCTCGGTCGACACCAACCCGTGGGACGGATCGCTAAAGACGGCATCGTCCGCAGCTCGCCAGCCGAGCGACGGGACAATCAGAGGGAACAGCGCGACGAATGGACGGGACTCCTACCGCCCGGTTGTCTAGGAGACTATCTAAGATCGTACGCTCACACCTTACGCACGTCACTCGTACCTCAGCTCTCGGCGTTAACGTTAGACCGCACGTTACTCGACTCGGACAGGCCGAGCGAACACATGCGACCGCCGTCGACGCCGGACCACCCCGCCACACCTACAGCAGCTTCAGAGCCCGACAACGATACCTCCACCACATCTACGGGAAGTACTCCTGGAGGAGCGGGAGGTGCTCCCGCGGCCGGGACGTCGTGGGATGAGGAGGAGGGCGGAGCGCCCGCTCTTGTGGTGTACGTCGTGGAGCCCCCTGCTTCTCATGCCAATCGGCCGCTGGCGTTGCACGCGTTGCTACGTCTGGCGGCTAGAACCGTGGATCATCTGCATCATCATAATCCTCTTGTTAAGGTCAGTAGTGGATTAAAAATAACATAAAATATTTTTACCGGCTTAGTGCCTTGGTATATCAATAACAAACGTTTTAAAAATATTGAATTAATTTTCATAACTATTCTTCCAGATTGTGTTATATATATGCATGTTGTAGCGTGTTTACGCGCATTCGTATTAGGCGACACATTTAAATTGTTTTTTTTTTTGTATACTTACCAATTTTCATCCACTCAGTACTTATGTTATTATTGTGACTAAAATGAATTCTAAGTAGAAAATGACTCAGCCCCAGGTTTCATTGAATGATACTGAAATCGTCCGTAATATACTATGAATGTTAACCGTTTCATTCGTTATCATCCTACCGCTAATCTTGGTTGCATCCGAAGCTGTCACCTTGGAGTCCGGGGTCCATTTTTTCTTTCCGGCGTACTGCCGTCTAACTGCGTCCCGGCTGAACTTTAATATGGGACTTTTAGGTGACACTATGTACAGTAGCTTTAGCACGAAATACTAACGGATTCGTAATGTAAAGGTATCGACAGAACGGAGCGTTGCAATTGGCGGGCTACACACGCCCACAGGTTCACAAGAGGCAGACTGCCAATCACAATGCTCTGTTCTCTCGAAACCTTTACATTACGAATTCGATAAGAGTTCATGCTAGTGCTACTGTGACATGCTGGTATGACACTTGCAGATCGTGTCGCTGGAGAGCGTGTGCGAGCGCTGGGGGCTGGGTGCGGGGGGCGCGGGGGGCGGCGCGGACGTGCGCGCGCTCGCCTTCAGCGTGTTCAGCGGCGCGCGCCGCCTGCTCGCGCACAGCGCCAACGGGAAGTCGCTCACCGGCTTCGGCACCGCCGCCACCGCCAACCTGTTCCTGCAGGCCAAGGACGTGAGTGTGCTGCTCCTCCTCCTCCTCCTCCTCCATGCTAACTATACTACATTTTATTTTTAATACTGTTGATTGATGGCACTCAGTGGAACTTATTGTTATACATAACATATGGAACTTATTGTTGTACCTAACCGGTTTCGCCTTACGGCATTTCGAAGGTTTACATTGACACTGTCAATACAAAAATAAATACAATGGACGAGTACAAGTGTGTTATCGATATCAATCATGTATATACTCCATTTGTTTTGTTACTTAAATAAAGGTAAACAATCTTGTGACAACTTTTTATAAAAACAAGTGTTCAACAAATAAACTCGACTAACTAACTGACTAACTTACTAGCAGCAGGTGTCATAGGTGTAACCACAGGTTTTTTTTTTATACTGAGTTTTTAAAGCTAAGATTGTTTACGTTTTTTTAAGTACCTAAACAATTGGACTATAGAGAGTGACGACACTTCAGTCGCGTCTTATGGAAACTTGCTACCAACTCGAGACTCGTAGTCGACGCGAATGGAAACGTTGTTGTTCCGCTGTCTTGCCCGTACTTTTAACAGTTGCTGACACACGAGTGGCCAATCGTGACGACGGGAATTATTGTGCTCATCCACTACCGGACATAGGCCTCACCCAATGTTGGAAGACTGGCTGACCAGACGCGTTTCAAATTTTCCCTCTCTCGAAGTGATATCATTTGCATATATTCCGTTAGTCCCTCTACTATAGCCTATATACACTCGCCCCGCAGGAGAAGAACCGCTCGCCGTACAAGCTGTTCTCGCCCCTGTGGGTGCTGGCGGCGCCGCGCGCGCTGAAGGAGGTGGCGGAGACGTGGGGGCAGGGCGGCGGCGAGGGCGGCGCCGTGCTGTTCCTGTCGTACTGCCTGTCGCACGACCAGCGCTGGCTGCTGGCCGCCGCCACCGACGCGCGCGGCGAGCTGCTCGACACCGCCGCCATCAACATACACGTGCCGCACAGGTACGGACGACGTTACCGACGACGCTACCAACTGCCTTCACACTAGCGTTTATCCAGCGTAGGCGATATCGCGACGCATACGTTGCGTTGTCGCGGCGTCCCTGCTAGAACATATGAGTACGCTGCATTAGCATCGGGCGTTCAATTTACTGTTGAGGAAACGTTCATATGTTCCAGCAGAAACGCCTAAACGCTAATGTGAAGGCAGTCTAACTGGGCCTACGTAAGTATACACACGTCCGTGCTCCGTACCTCACGCTGCGGTTAACGGCGTACTCGCAGTGTATTGTCCTAATCTTTTGCTTTTGCAACTATTTATAATAAATAAACAAAAAAAATTTAAAGAAAAACAAAAAAACCCGACTGCTTAAACTAAAAAAAAAACAAGCCGAATAGTTTAAAATTCATACAATACTCACAGTCGAATTTGAATGGGCAATGACAAACTGAACAAACAAAATTGATTCTTTGATTAAGGTCAATTCGCTTAACAACCCTGTTCTGTGTTTTAGTACACACGCGTGAAGCAGTGCATACCTTACAAGACAAACAAGCTAAGGAATTGCAATATCATGCTACTGTCATTTTTCTTAATAGCATCAAAAAGCCCGCCAAGTTTCTTGCCAGAATTTTCTCTGGACGGGCCTACATTTTATAAGTGTTTCAATAGAAAGTATCGAACTTGTCTCATTTCTAAATTCATTGTTTACAGGTCTCGCCGACGTCGCAGTGGTCCTGCGCGGCGGCACGGTCTGACGAAGCTGATGGACTTCACGCTCGGAGTTATGAGCCAGGCGGCCCAGCCCTGGAGACTCGTCGTGGGGAGGGTCGGACGCATCGGACACGGGGAACTCAAAGGTATGTGGACGTAACTCTCTTGAGAACCAGATTTTGAGTGCTATAAATTTTAAAACAGACTTTGCAGAGGTTTGCCATAGCCTTCTTAAATTCTTGAGTTCTCTATGTGTTTCAAAACTATCATTTTCGGTCCCACGTAATAGGGGCGAGCTTACTATCGCCAAACGGGCACTTAAAAAATGTGTATTCCGAAAAAAAATTGTAAACGAAAATGTTGCAGTTAAGTAAATTTGGAAAAAAAAATTTACCCGATTCCGTGCTATTAAATCGCAAGGAAATTTATTTAGTGCTTAGCCGCACAAGCACTACGACGATTGACGACTTCCGTGGCGTAATGGTAGTGAACACGACTGCTACGCAGGAGGTGTGGGTTCGATTCCCGTTAGTGCAAATATTTGTGTGCATGAATATGAGTATTTGCATTGGTCTGGGTGTTTCTATGTATATTATTAATTTATACGTGTGGCCGCGTGTGCAGGCTGGAGCTGGCTGCTGTCGCGCAAGCACCTGGTGCGCGCGTCGGCCACGCTGCGCTCGCTGTGCGGCGCGTGCGGCGTGCTGTACCCGGGCGGCGCGCCGTGCATCCTGTCGGCGTGCCTCGTGTCCACGGAGCCCGACCCGTGCCTGCGCCTCATGGCCGACCGCTTCACGCCCGACGAGCGCTTCTCGCAGGCCTCCATCCAGTCGCACCTGCACACGCCGCGCGACGTCACCGCCACGCACATCCTCGTCTTCCCCACCTCGGCCACCACGCAGGTACGCCACCACCATCCACCTATAGCGCTATGACCAACAACTATTTTGTATTCTCTACTGAGAGCCTATACTACATTTGTTTACGTACTTAAAACAAAGGTTAAATAAATAAACTAGCCTAACGAATGATGCGATACCTGTTTTAGTCTTTAAAATGCATTTTTAGGCAGAAAAAATTTAAGAATTGTGCAAACATTTGTGTCAATTCAAAATTTAATTATTTTCAGTCGAATCAAAACTCATTTGAACCTCCAATGGCGAACGGCGAGGACATGGGACTCGAGGGGTTCCTGAACGACGTCGTGATCGGTGACGAAGAGATGGGCGAAGACAACATGGCGGACTTGCTCATTGGGGACATGTTCAACAGCATGTTCGGAGGCCCCGCCGTCAGTCCGCGGAGGCCGGACGACGACCCTGCCACCAGTCCTCATCCGCACCATAACCATCAGACATCTTACCACCATCAGGATGACAATGCTACTGTTAGTATATCAATATTATTGGTACACTTCACTACAATTTAACGCGCATATGCGATGCCCTATATATTCGAGCGTGACATTTATTTTAAAAAATGATATGTATGATATATATATAAGACATTTATTTTAGAGATGGAAAGCATGAAAAAGATGTTGAAAGGAGAGTTACAGCTGGAAATAGAGTGAATGGGGCACTACACAAATTTATGAGCAGCCGGAATGTGTCCGAAAAGGCACGACTGGCTGTACATGGAGGAGTATTAGTGCCGACTCTTATGTATGGTAGCGAAAGTTGGGTGTGGCAGAAAAAGCATCAGAGTAGAGTGAATGCAGTGGAAATGCGCGCGTTGCGAAGTATGTGTGGAGTGACTTTGAGAGATAGAGTCAGAAATAGCGTGATAAGAGAGCGATGTGGAGTGATAGAAGATGTAGTGATGAAAATTGAGAAAGGTATGTTAAGATGGTTCGGTCATGTTGAGAGAATGAATGAAAGAAGACTAACGAAACAGATATATGAGGCTAGTGTGGATGGCACCGTCGGAAGGGGAAGACCTAGGCGCACAGACCTGGACCAAATCGGGGAAATGTTAGAAAAGGGGCAGGTCAGGAGTACCCTAAACCGACGAGCATGCATGAAAAAGGTAATGAGAGTGAATGAAGCGAAAGGAGTATGTCGGGATCGTAGCAAATGGAGATCCGTGATCTCTGCCTACCCCTACGGGAAACAGGCGTGATTTTATGTATGTATGTATGTATGTACATTTATTTTATTTATTTCATACATACATCTAGCGTTACAGGCAATTCCCAATGCGACAGAATAGTAACATAAATATATTATATAACATTTGGCATAATCGATATTGCATAACATCGAACTTCAATTACATAAATATTCAGTACTAGCTGACCCGCGCAACTTCGTCTGCGTCACCTCGTTTTTCCTGCTCCGCACGTCGTAGCATGATGTTATATACATATAAACCTTTCTCTTTAACCATTATATCTATTAAAAAAACCGCATCAAAATCCGTTGCGTAGTTTTAAAGATTTAAGCGTACAACGGGACATAGGGACAAGAAATATACGGACAGAGATCGCGACTTTATTTTATACTATGTAGTGATAATTGTGTCAACAAAACAAATTGTTATAGATATTGACATAATTGACTGTTGACTTTGCGTTGACGTGAGACATTGACGTTGACAGCTACTCATGACGAACTAGTCAACTCTGTTATCTGTGGATGTTAACGATGCGCAGATTGTCCGTAGATAACTGCAGCGCGTTCCAGTCCCAAATATATCACGCACTTAACTATACATGCAGCATGTCAATATCTGTACAAAACAATTTAGCAGGCGGTGTACCTTGTATGTGCCTGGACTGAGAGAGGCATATTGCGTGTTGTTATGTTTGGATTGTTACTTCTTCTTTGTGAATTACTCAAATCTTCATTGTGTTATAATTCGTCACATGCCACCGGCAGATGGAGATAAATAGTAAAGTAGGAACAGAAACTCACTAGTATTAAATACGTTGGGAATTAATTACTGTGGGAACTGCCAATGTTTTTCTCAGACTACAGTAGCGATAGTGATGAATATGTCTCTGCCTGTAGTAGCATTGGTTCCCAGAGCGAGCCCTCACTTGCTGAGTCTCTTTCGACCCAATTCTCTGATGTTCCCAATAACTTTAATGTTGTTCATATTAATGCTCAAAGCATTCCGGCTCATTTCCCTGATATGCTGGCAAGCTTTGACTGTGCGCATGTACACGCAATACTTGTTTCCGAATCATGGCTTAAGCCATGTTTGCCCACTTTAACATATACCCTACCAGGTTTCAAACTTATTAGAAACGATCGTGTGGAACGTCGTGCGGGTGGTGTAGCAATATATCTTAGCACACATATACAATATTCTATTTTAAGTACGTCACCGCAGCCACCGCAGGCAGGTGAACATATATTTATAGAGGTTGAACTCATGCACACCAAACTTTTACTTGGTGTTTTTTATTGTCCCTCTTCTAACATAAATTACTTCTCGTCTTTTGAACTTCTTCTAGACACCTTTGTGCCTGCGTACAGTCAAAGCATAATCATGGGCGATTTCAACACCTGCCTCATTAAAAACGACTCTCGCTCCTCTACTCTTCGGTCCATCGTTCAATCTTGCAATCTCTCAATCCTTCCTTCTGACACAACTCATCATGCTCCTCACCTTGCTCCTTCTCTGCTAGATCTAATAATAGTTTCCTCCCTAAATCGTGTAGCGAAGCATGGTAAGTGTGCTGCTGATGAGTTTTCCTACCATGACCTTCTATTTCTATCCTATCAAGTACGCCCCCCTAAACTTAAGTCTAAAGTTCTACTGCAGCGGAACTTTAGTGGTATGAACCTTGACAGCCTGCGTCGGGATGCCGATAACTTGGATTGGGGTCCACTGTACAATTCCGGATGTGTGGACGAGAAAGTCACACTATTTACGTCTAATCTTACTCAGTTATATGATGTACATGCTCCGGTTCGTAGAATAAGAGTGAAACACCTCCCATCGCCTTGGCTTACCACTGAAATCAAATCTCTCATATCTAAAAAAGCGGCGGCCAAGTCGAAATATAAGAGGTGTCCTTCGGATACAAACCGCGATAAATATGTAGCCATCAGAAATCACTGCAATAGAGTGTGTAGGAATGCACAACGCCGATATATCCATACCTCTGTAGAGAACGGAGATCCGGCAAAGGTCTGGAAGTTTCTAAAGACATTGGGAGTAGGCAAATCTCACGAAGACTCGGTCCCTGACCACATAAATCTGGATTCACTTAATCAACATTTCTCATCGTCGTCAAAATTAGATAGAATGACAAAACAAAACACAATACAGCATCTTTCAAGAGTCTCGACTCCCAACTGTTCTCCATTCTTCTTTAGTCAATTCTCGGCTTGTGATGTCAAGAAGAGCATCATGTCAATAACGTCCAACGCGGTAGGAAGCGACTGTATCAGCCGTAATATGATCCACCCTATAATCGACGAAATCCTTCCTGTCATCTGCCACATACTGAATTACTCTATAGCCAGTAATACATTTCCTAAGGGTGCCGTCTATTTGGTAGAAACTTTATACTCCGAAACCTATTTGGGATAACTCACTTCGCAGAAACTTCTTTAATCGATCATTTATTAGGCATAAAAAATATTTGACATAAATATTTTTAGGCATAATGTGCTTATGACCGAATTTAGAATGGCATACATTTAAGATAGTAGAATTTTATTTGGCATAATTACCTTTGGCATAGTTAAAATTTTGTATAACTTCATTTAGCATAACGTTCATTTAGAGTACAGATTATTTGGCATAATTTGACTAGGCATACTATAAAAAGCATAGAATTTCAATTAGAATAATATAGATTGGGTTACTTTCTTCTTTAAAAATGGGTAGGTTAGGTTAGAACTGTGATGATAGAATAGATAGTTGTTTACACACTGACACAGAGTACTCCGACTCGGATAGGTTTGGTTAGGTTAGAACTGTGGCCCCAACAGCGCGACCCGAGCGAGCGAAGCGAGCGTGCCGCGGCAGCGGCCGGCGAAGCGCCAGAATAGATAGTTGTTTACACCCCGACACAGAGTACCCCGACTCGGATAGGTTAGGTTAGGTTAGAACTGTGACCCCAACAGCGCGAGCCGAGCGAGCGAAGCGAGCGTGCCGCGGCAGCGGCCGGCGAAGCGCCAGAATAGATAGTTGTTAACACCCCGACACAGAGTACACCGACTCGGATAGGTTAGGTTAGGTTAGAACAGTGACCTCTTATGCCAGAAACGAGCATGCTCTCATAGGCAAGGATATAAAAACCAAATAATTATCATTAAATCAACTTTATAACATACACAAGTGTTGCAATAATCATAAAAGATGATTCTTGCTGTAAAAATTATGCGAAATGATGGTTCTACTTTTAAATAGCTATGGATAAGAAATATATACCAAAAGATGAATCTGGTTTTGAACTTTCTGCGATATGATGGTTATACATTGTGATTATTATGCATACAAAAATTATGCGTACAGATGATTCTGACTTACAAAATTATGGGTTTCAATGTATGCAAAATGAGTTTATGCCAAACGATATTCTGCGAAAAGAGGTTTATGCTATTAGTTGTTATGCAATATAAAATTATTACTTAAAAAGTTCTGCTATATGAGGTGTACCCATTTCCTAACGCTTGGAAAGATGCCCAAATAATCCCTATACCTAAAAAGAAAAATCCTTCCTCCTTCTCTGAGTATCGTCCTATTTCCATCTTACCCTTTCTCTCCAAGGTCCTAGAACGACTTGTTCACACGCAACTCAATAATTTCCTTTCTAAAAACTCACTGTTGAACCCTCTACAATCTGGATTCCGTGCTGGGCACAGCACTACTACCACATTGGTTCATATTACGGAAGATATCAGATCAGGTATGGAGGGTGGTGAGCTGACGGTGCTAACTCTGTTAGACTTCAGTAATGCCTTCAATACCGTTGATTTCGACATCCTGCTTGGCATATTGAGCTCTCTTAACATATCTCCAACTGTGGTTGACTGGTTTCATAGTTACCTGTATGGTCGCCGACAGCGTGTCTGTATCAAGGATGCTACTTCCTCTTGGTGTGCAACGACTGCTGGTGTACCGCAGGGCGGCGTTCTGTCTCCCTTACTCTTCTCAGTTTTCATAAACTCAATCACCAACGAACTATCTTCATCCTACCATCTCTATGCAGACGATCTACAGATATATTCTCGGGCCCCACCGGACCGACTAAAAGAAGCTATTAACACCATTAATGCTGACCTCGCAGTGATATGCAACTGGAGTACCTCGTACGGTCTTGAGGTTAACCCATGCAAGACGCAGGTCATTCTTGTCGGTGGCCCTAGGATGATAACCAAAGTAGATCGGTCACTTCTCCCACAAGTGATCTGTAATGGGGTAAGTGTCCCTTATAGTGAGAAGGTTAAAAACCTGGGAATACTAATGGACAATTGTTTATCTTGGGGTCCACAGATACAAGAAGTAAAGCGCAAAATTTTTGCTGCATCGGGGTCTCTGCGTAGGCTTCAAAATTTTCTACCTACTGCCACAAAGATTGCGCTTGCACAAACTCTTCTTTTCCCTATCCTCGACTATGCTGATGCCAGCTATCTAGATCTCACTGAAGACCAACTTAACAAGCTTGAGAGACTCCAAAATCTTTGTATACGTTTCATATTTGGCCTACGCAAATATGATCATGTTTCTGAATTTCGACAAAAGCTCAAGTGGTTACCTATACGCTTTCGCCGGAATGCTCATATTCTTTCTCTTCTATACAATATTTTATTTAATCCCTTAACTCCTTCTTACCTCAAACAACGATTTGAATTCCTACACAACACGCACTCTAGGGTTTTGAGATCATCGGAGAATCTGAGGTTGAAAATACCAAGTCATTGCACTAACTTTGCCGACAAGTCCTTTTCGATCCAAGCAGCTCGGCTGTGGAATGCACTGCCAGTGACTATCAGGCGTGCTCAGTCCCTGCCTGTATTCAAAAGACTGGTCAAGGAGCACTATTTGTCTCTCTGACAGCAATGGAGAACCATAATTTATATTATGTATGTAGTAATATTGTTGGGATGGGTACTCGCTGAAAACAATAGCGGGTACCTATGTCTATATGTATGCTATTTGTGTATACCTAATTATGTGTGTATGGGATGTATGTGTGTATGGTGATAGGTGTGTGTATGTATGTGTATATGTACATGTTGCATATTAGGTAGCTTATTGTGTCGTGTTTGACTAGATATTATTATTTTCTCCATATAATATTTTTGCGCACCAAACTGCCCAGAAACATTTTTCTCCTGCTTTTCTGTCCATCCTATGGTTGCCTGTAAGAGATTGCCGCAGAGCGATAAGGCCGCCAATTGTATTTACCATGGTTACTTTGTACTTGTTCTGTATTTTTTTTCATTTTGGTGTACAATAAAGACATTTATTATTATTATTATTTCACTTTATTCGCATCTTTTCATGTTTTTTTACATTTTTAAATATAAATATCATACAACAAATAAAAAAAATATACACATTTAAAAATATAAAAAAACAGAGTGCCACCGGTATCGGATACAGGGACCAAGCTACCGGTGGTTAGGGCTCCAGAGAAAGGAACCTCCTCACGATGCGCGCCGTATCTAGTAGCACAGCCTTCTGCATCTGGCCCTTGACCCAACCGTCTAACCCGAGCCTCTTTAGGTGTTGATCGAGGCTCTTCGCTATCAGTCCATTGACTGACACGACTATCGGCACAATGATTGCTGAGTCAACACCCCACATGTCGACAATCTCGCGAGCTAAGTCCAAGTACTTAACCTGTTTATCTTTCTCAGCTTTCACGAGATTCTCGTCATGAGGAATGGTAACATCAACAATCAATGCTCGGCGCTCGGATCGGTCTATCACCACAATGTCAGGCTTGTTGGCTACAACAGTCCTATCAGTGATGATAGATCGATCCCAGTACAATGTGATATGACTATTTTCCAGAACTGGCTCAGGAACATATCTATAGTATGGTACCTCAACTTCCACAAGGTTATATTTCAGAGCAAGCCGTTGGTGGATTATCCTGGCTACTTGATTATGTCTGTGCAAGTACTCACCGTTAGCAAGACGAGAACAACCGGAAGTAATATGCCTGAGGGATTCACCAGGTTGGTGGCACGCTCGACATATGTCGACTGTGCCATCCCTCATGATATACTTCCGGTAATTATTCGTCTTGATAACTTCGTCTGCAATTGCACAGACAAAACCTTCAGTTTCCCCAAAAAGGTCACTGAAACGTAGCCAGGATACGGATGCCAGTAGGTCTACTTCGGGCCTGTGGAGGGCCCGATAAAACCTACCATGTAACTCCTTGCTCTGCCATTTATTATTATTATTATTATTAATATAACAAAAATTCTAGTACATGTTCATTCAATGTTGGGTGTTCGTTGCGGTTCCAGGAGCAAGTGGGCACGGTGCTGCAGCAGCCGCTGGCGCTGGGCTACCTGGTGTCGACGGCGCCGCTGGGCGCGATGCCGGGCTGGTGGTGGGCGGGCTGCGCGCACCTGCGCGACGCGTGCCCCGCCTTCCTCAAGAGCGCGCTGCACCTGCACGCCGGCCACGTGCAGGCCGCCGACGACTACACCAGCCTCACGCAGCGCCGCGACGCGCACACGCACCCGCTCGACTCGCAGACCACCACCGACGTGCTCAGGTGCGCACTCCACACCTCCATAGAGATATATTCATCTCCGTGACACGTAGCTCTACACGCTGTTTGTGTCGGTCTAGCATTAGCCACGCCGTGTGAGGTTGCGCCCAGATTTGTGACATGAACAGTGGACTGGACGGCGTGGCATCGAGATATGATGTTGAGTGTGGACGTGCATGTACAGTCGCATATCGATCGACGCTTTTATTTAAGCTCAGCTATCACTCAGCTGAATATGCGATGAACACGCACTTCTGATACGGTCAAATAAAATGTTACATGAATGTGAACGCGGCATAAGAGTACAAGTAATGGTCTCGGCATCCCCGCACTCTATACGCCTTAGGGTGTACGGCATAGACACAGCAGCGTCACGTCGATGTGGCAGCCATCTGTGTGGGAAGCCTTTTGCTCGAGGTCATGCGATTCAGCAGCCTTGTCTTGAGAGAAGGTGATGTACACAAAAAACAGTGGAAAGAAAATGGTGGAAACAACCAGTACGATGCATCTCGCTAAAAATACTAATGTTCATATTTCTGTATTATATTATCTATAACATTATCTGTAACTTGAATCCGAAAGATATATTACAAACTATTAATTATTTCAGATATGTGCTGGAAGGCTACAACGCGCTGTCGTGGCTGGCCCTAGATGGCAACACTCACGACCGCCTGTCGTGTCTACCGCTGCACGTCCAAGTGCTGATGCAGCTTTACCATACCGCGGCGGCCCTAGGCTAGACCGCCACCGCACTTACCTGATGGATCAATTGCTGACACTCACCAATGTCTACAGTTGGTGATTTAGTGTTCTTAGAAATGTGCAGTGTTAAGTGTCTTCAAAATAGTCAATCAAGTGCGTCTGTGAAGTGTTTGTTCGTGTATTGTAATCGTGTTGCGCGCTTGTGACCTGATGGCGAACCTGTCTGCATACACCAGTCCACCAAAGGTACCGTTTACAGGTACACTTTACAAATTAAATAATTACATAGGCTATGACGTGTGACTTGTAAACAAGTGTCATTTTCGTGAAATTATTTATATAACTGATGACTGAAGGCAAGTATAGCTGCCTTGACGAAACAAATGACCTGATTATATACTTATAAGAAAATAATACTTGTTTATTATTGTTTGTTCTAGCTAATGTCATAATATCGCCATAACGTCACATGTCTGCCTATATACTATTTATTTGACTAATTTATTAAAGTTGAAAAGTACCAAGTGCATTATATAGTAATACTATTTTGTAATTTTTTTAACTATGAGAAACAAAATATATCTGTGACAGTTTTAATAAATTGTTACTGGCCATTTATTGAATAGTATTACTTATATTGCACTGGAGGTTAACGTAAGGTAAATGATTAAAAGGCAGCATAGGGTAGAGTAGTTGATGGCGGTACTTAGATGAATTAAAGTAGGGAGTGTAAGTTCAGGGCCTCGTTATGATATGTTATTGTTGTCAAGTGTTGGTGCCGTCACCCTATATTGTTAGGGATGAATGATAGGGGCATCTTATCCACTCTTTTTAGTGACGGTCATGTTCTTTGTAATAAATGAATACAAATATTAACACTGATAATTCGATGAAAATATTAACCTGCCAAAAGTATAGAGAATTTACATAATGTAAATATCAAGCTCTTTTTTCGCTAAGCTAACAAAATTTTAGTAAAATGATATTTCTATTCTGAATAGAAAACATTTTTACGATATTATTACCTTTACTGAATTTAAAGCAATTCATTCATGTAGCTCTGGACTCATATAATGAAAATAAGCATGAATAGCTTTACTGATTGCAAAGTCAATAATATGATAGTAACAATCAATAAATTTCAGATGTGTTGCACATTAACACAACACTTACCTAATAATCTTCTCTGAAAAATATGTATGTTCTAATGATTTTCAATAACTTGAATCTACAATTTTAGTTTGCACAGAGTAACCATGACATTTAAGGAAATATTATTATTATTATTATTATTTAATAAGATGAGCGGCATTGAGCTGTGTCTCAGCTCACACTTGTTGAAGAACAGTTCACTACACTTGTGTCCAGAGTTGTAGAGTTTGTTTGTTTTCAACCAGTGGTCGAGATTGTTAAAAAGTTGTTTAGTGAGGTGGCAGTCACCACATACTCAGGCACCCGGTTAGGTCAGGGTTACCCGGTTAATCAGAAAGTGCTGCACAATGTTTGTGTTTGTTGCTTGGATTATTCTCAAGCTAATATCTGGCAACTGTCACTAAAAAGAGTGAATGAAGATGGTACACACAAAGTTCTAAATCAAAATATCAAAATGTTATAAATAAAGTACTAGAAAATTATAAAAAAAAAGAAGCTAGGTAAACCGGGAATCTAGGTCGTTAGATCGTTTATCGTCGGTTCGATCACAAAATATGGTCCAATTTGAGTAGTAAATGGTTTCTCAATATTCTATAATGTCATGCTTTAAATAAATAAGGCATTTCATTATCATAACAGTTATCAATCAATAATATAAGGGCCATATTCATGTTCAAAACAACAGTTTTATTACAAACTTGTATATTTTTTATAATATTGATTTTGAGAATCTAATTTACAGTCAGAGTGTACATTTTACACATACAGTTCTAGTTCATAGAAGATAATGTTACATCCTGACTATGGGTAGCATTATATTATTTATTTGTACCACAGATATATCCCAACACTTCCTGGTTAGTCTTGAACCACTTGACTCCTGTTCTCGATTCCCTCTAAGAATTATTAAGAAAGAATGAATAAACTTTCGACGGGATCAAGTACGGGGGAATCAAGGCTAAACCACACTTCCAACTGTCTTGTTGATAAGATATTCTTCCTGATCTCTCATTCCAAAATCGAATGTGAACCTCATTTTGTGTAGCATCATTATTTAGACCTTGTTATTGACATCAACATTATATAGATGAGATATTGACTATAGAAAATTAAGTTTAGTGTTGCAAGCCAATGCTTAATACAAATGACTTATGAATTATGAGAATGTTTAACATAAGTAGATAGCGAATTGCTCACAATATCCCTTTTCTCTTTTATCTCAAATATTTTAACACCTCAGCATGAACTTCCGTTAAATAAAATTGTAGTTAATAATAAAATAATTAGGAAAATATGCTTTCAAGTAATGTTAAGTAAAAAATTAAGATTTTTAAATCACACATTCTTACATTCAGTCTAATGAAAAGAGATTTGTTTCTAATGATCAGGATTGTTTATCTCTGCTAATATTATTACATTACAATGTATTGTTCTGTTCCATATCATTCATCATGCAATTCAATTTTTGTTTTGATCTCAGTATTTATTTTTGCTCTGAAGGAACCAATATTGCCAAATTTTCTTATAACTATATCTGTACTCAGTTCTTAAATTTTTGCTTAGTGTCTCGAGCTATTCATTACAATCATGTATGTTTGGGGCAATACATTTACGTCTTCATACTGTTTGTTACAATTAAAACATTTTGTTTTTAAAATGAAAGAATTATGTACATTATTTACAATTGTAACATATTGTTACAATGTATCTATTAATGTAAATGTAATAGATTTTTTTTTACTTTTTGTTATTTTAACAAACCGGTATGAATTACCAAAGGAGTTAGGTATGCATAGTGTTTTAGGTATTTTTTTTATTGACGTGTCTAAGTTGTGCACCAAAACATCTCATTTAATATAGCGACAAATGTCAACTCATCAGTTACTTGGGCATTTTCGAAATCAGATATTTTTAACTTATTATAGGAAGATAAAACTCAAATCACGTAGATTCGTATTTCTAGGGACAAATATATTTAGACAAATTGACCATTGGTATGTAACTTGAGATATGTAATTCTGTACAGTTTTGATACGAGGGAACAAAAGCTCAACTTTGCTTCAAAATATTATTGCAATGTACTTCTACAACATGCAGAACGTCTAAATTTTGTATTTTAACCGGCAATGTTGTCAGTTGAATTTCAGTAACACAATCCTATAAATACAGATTTGATAAGAAATATTTGTCTAAAGGTATGATTCTGTAACCGACGACATACAACAATATACGACGAAAACCGTCCAATTACGACGATGTGTCGATACGACGCAACGGTACATCATCTGCTGCACGCGTTTACAGTGGTCGTACTTATGTTATGTGTGTGTCGAAGCGAGCGAACATCGTCTCGTCTGCTGCATGCGTCTGCAGTTGTCGTATGTCGTCGGCTACAGAGTCATACCTTAATTGTAACGTAAAGCCTCTTGGTTTGGAAACTAATTAGTAACACCAATAGTTTATTGTTAGTTAAAATAGTGTTAAAGAGGGCCCTGGGTTCCTGTTGGGAGTAGCATTTGTATAATTAGACATTGTCGTTTTATAACACATAAAATGCCATTTGTTACAACAGGAGCGTGTTGATACGTCGAATCTCCGACAGTTTAGTAGTTATAAAGAAAATTTTCTATTTTAATATATTATTAAAAGCGTAAGTGTAGAGGTGTGCTGTGAAAACAAATATGTAAATATGTCCGATGCATGTATTACTCATTTATTTTTATTGATATATTCCATTTTGTATCTTATTTCTGTGGACTGAGTTCGGAAAAATCTAAAATTTTAAATCAATTTTTCGTATTGAACAAATTTATCAGAAAAACCGACTGTAAATTATTATTTGTTGCTTAGTACCTAATTATTTTTTGTATTGTCAAAGTGATGGTAGGCAATTTGTACATGTGTTTTGTATGTAATGCGCGTACGCACGCGTAATGCATAAATTATTTAATTGTAGACGCGGCCCGCCCGCCACTTAACTGAATTATGCCTAGTTGAATATGAAATGTTTTAAATGTGTTACAGCATTTGAGAATATTTAATGATGTTGTATATAGTTTATTATTTTGTTTTATAAAACGACATTTTGTACATATACTCGATGTAGTATTGAATACCGTTGATTATTTGCCTACATTGCCGATGTATAATGGAGCACGTTTTAAAGAAACCACTCGTAATATTTTGTACAGTTTGTGAGTAAGGCGAGATTCGTAGTGAATGTATTATTTTAAGGATTTCGTTTTTTTATCTGACTTTTTGTTATTGTGAATTTGTCAATTTTTTTAGGGAATTGGGATTGTACTGTACATAGACGTCACCATTTTGTCATATATTAGTTTTAAGCGGTAAAATCTGATGATTGATGTGGAAATCAAATTTTCTAAATGGAGCAATCATTAGAAATTCGTAAAACAAAATTAGTGTAATACTTGATATTAATATAACTTTATAAATAACTGTGAAAATAGGTAATAATAATTATGAATAAAATATTACATATTTAAAGCATTGTTTTATTTATCGATATATTGCTTAACTTAATCTATGTACCTATAACAAAATTGATACTATGATTAATATAAATGAATGTCGAGAATAATAAACTGTAGTCATTAAACACTATAAGATAAATACATTTAGTCAAATGCCGCGAGTATTCATAACAGCTGTTAGAATTAATATTACCTCAACCTTAATACAGTACAAGTGAGGCCTATACCTCAAGAATGACCTTACAAACATTTCTTACATGACCTATGGCCATCTAAAAATGGTCTAACATTGTTTTCCTACGGCTACCCCTAACTCTAATATTGCTTATATTCGAATTGATATGCCTATTTACACGTGCGTCTTCTCTAGTTAGCGTACACAGTACAATCTGACGCTATGAGGAACTTCTATTGAGCGTATGCTGTGACGTAAGCATTTTTAATATCTATCGCAGCAGCATAAAATTATATTCGATAAATGAAAATGTATACCTGACTGCCTCTGTAGCGGCGTTGTAGAGCGTTTTGCTGCTACACAGCGGATGCGGGTTCGATTACGCTGCACAGTGCAACATTTGTATGCACCAATATGTTTTAGGTGGCAGGCAGACAAGCATATATTCCACCCTGATAGAAAGTGGTCCTTGTGACATAATAAAAAAAAATACGTTTGCTACACGAGAGGCGTCACACTCGTCCTGCCGACCCTGCAGAAACCTAAACCCCATATTCTAGTAGCTTGGATAAATCTAAGCCTATATATGTATATATATAAGTATGGTTTATTCACCATTTCAATAACAAGATAGTAATGGGCCTAGGTATAGTTGTGTAGAATGTCATATAGTCTGTTCAAAATAAATCTGGATAAAAGGGCAATGCCGCCTGCGTACCAATCTTCACTATTTTTGCTAACGATACGATAAAGTACTACGACAATTATCGCAAATATTCCAACACATGAATATCATAGTAAAAGGTGGGGTGAGCGCGTGACCTTGGCCGGGGTGGCAAACATTTTCACGTTTAGTCCGAGTTGTAACGCCAGATCCGCAAGAGAAAATATTATAGGTACTTGTTTTTTTTTTCATAATCAAAAATTATAAATAGGACATTATTTATAATTAGCTCCAAACTAATTTCGTTTAGATTTTTGATGCCAGTTTAAATAAAAAAAGGTCTCCAGCAAATTTTCTCTAAAGTTGATAGTTTCTGAGGTAATAATTATTTAAAACTTGAAAAACCCTAAAATGGCAATATTTATTCGTAAATAACAATATGTAATAAATATAATAAATAGAAATTATAACAATACGTAACAAATTCAATAACTAAAACAACTCCAGTAAACCACAGAGTTTATTTGCAGTGAACTTTCGAAATGCATCTAACGACAATCGATCAAAATGGCGACCGCCGCTTATGCGCACCTGGTCGAAAGATGGCCGCGGGCCGTAGACATCTGCCCGCGAACACGCGTAACTTATAATTTACTGTTTTTTAAGTCGGGAAAATAAAATGCTCGATCTTTATTTTTAATAAAGTCATTCTATGTAAAGTCTATAATCAAGTATAAAAATAGCTAAGATTAATGAAAGTTAAAAACTTGCTATTTAAAGCTTTAAAAGTAACAAATATACCTCAAAAAAATGCAAATCATGAAATTAATAATATTTCGATATACCTCAGTTTGTATAATCTATAATAGTTAAGAAAACGAATTATACGAACACTAACAAAAAAAAAACAATAAGTGCTATTTTTAAAGTTATGTTTTTCACATTAGGTCAGAGTATTATGAAACTCGTGACGGGTCGCAGTTAGCGACAGTTTATATGGCGAGCGATAGACAAAGTGAGCACTAGTGTGAATTGTGGTAGAGGTGGGGTCAATGTGATTTTATCCAAGTTTATTTTGAACAGACTATAGGATCTTTATTGATTATATATTTAATTTTATTTTGAATTTCAGAGAGATATGGACCACTGTGCGAGATTGTGCGCATTACTAAGTTTAGCATTGTAATATTATTAAATTTTAATAATCCCCTGTGTCTGCATGCCGCGTAAACAGATCATCGCGGATTTTTACAGACTTAGAACACGACGCACATCTTCGTGGTATCCTATGGGTGAGTTGGTAAAATGGAAAAGTGGGTAAAATGGAGAGTGGGAGGAAATGGGATAATTGCAAAAATGGGGAAAATGAGCGATGGTCAAAAAGGGGAAATGGGAAAAATGGAAAGTGGAGAAAGGGAGGCGAAGATAGGAGTAAAGTCGAGTGGAGTGGAGATGCGAGGGTAGAATGCTAAAATTTACAGCAGCGCGATAACCTACATCCGCGCGGGCAATATCTAGCACTTCCATACGTATGACTTCAAAAGTATTTATCTAACCATTGATCATTACTATTCCAACTTTCAACACGGCATTCTATAAACTGAACGCTTTAAACGATTTCCCACTTTTCTTTTTCATAATTATTGCATTGTTTTTTCTAATAGCATAATATAATCTAACCCTAACAAATAATGTTTTCAAATAATCTATTGGGAAGCACGGACAGGGCATACCAAAACCATACTCCTCTAATTCTTTTAGTAGTTCCTGACCTATACTACGTATATGTATATCTGGTTTAAAATAGTCTTTAAACTTATTCTCTAGAAGCATTAAAAACTCTGTGAAGTCTTGAGGTGGCAACATTTTAGAGTTGTTTGTGAGGCCTAGACTAACACTGCAAAGTTGATCCTCACCATTTTTCTGCTGTTGGTTGTGCAGGCCATTCAGATACAGCTCAAATGAATCACATTTATGCATCTCAACACACTTGAGATAGCAATACCCACATATATAAACAAATGCATTTTTTTCAGGTAAAAGTTCTCTGTAATCTGTTGTATGAACTAGCAAAGGTTGGTTATTAATATTTTCTGTTTCATGAATCTCATCATCTAGAAGCTGCTGAGAAAATTCTTCAGAGTCCAATGAGTTCTCTGTGTTATTGCTAGTCAATGGTTTCTTTAACATATTGTAAACAACGCTTCTTACAAAACCTCTGTTGAACTGTCTTGGAGTACATTCAACTTTACAGTTTTTTACCTTAGCTTGCGCAAGTAATTTATGGAGGTAGTTCTGATTTAATCGACTTGTGAGTAAGTACCTCACTCCCAAGAAATTCAACTCTTCAAATAATTGTAAAACAGATTTTATAGTTATTTGGAAGCCTTCTATGAACTTCATGTGATCCGTAACATCAACGCCATCAATTTTACGAACTACCTTCAAATTTTGAAACAACTGTAACATGTGAGTTAAATAATTTCTTTGAAAGTTCTTATTAGAAAATGCTCTTTTATATCGCGAGATCGAAGATCTTAATTTAGAATTCAATATATTACACAGATTATTAATTTTTATAAACAATTCAATGTTATTGGTCATCCTAAAATTTGAGCTGTAATAGAAATCACAGGACTTTAAATTATTTCTTACAATTCTAAGCAGTTGTGTGGTGTCATAGGTATAAAATATATCTGTGCCGTTTATAGTGAAAAATGATTTTTCTGGAGTAACATGTCTAGATTCAGATGCATAAAGGAATTCAGATCTTGGATCAGATAGAAACACTCGAATGTCTAAACCTATGTCAATGAGAGTGTCTAAGACTTCATCTATCCATTGTGAGATTCCAGGGTTGTGGTCATATTCTGAAATAAATGCATATGCTACGGGCTGTCGCCAGTTCTCCACAATTCCATGTACCATTAAAAACACAGCATATTTTGCTAGCGTAACATTCTGAACACCATTAATATCACATAATCCTATTATTCTATCATATTTAATATTATAGTATATATTAGGCTTCAACATAACACTACATACAGAAAAACAACATATCCTCTCCATATTGGACATATTATTAATTTTACATCTAAATGCATTTAAAAAATGTTCACTTAACCTTGTAGTTTTTGGAAGTAGAAATTGTTTTACCGTTTCTGTAGATGGAAGACTTAACATATTTTTTAATAAGTTGTATATATTGCTAGAATAATATAAGTTCAGTGCAAATAAAGTTAAATTGACATGTTCTTTGCTATTTTCATTACTTAGCCGCCATTTAATAAGTTTTGCCAAACTAGGAGATAAATATTGAGAATTTATCTCCATGTCATCCTTATTTCCATTACTTACTCTATTAACTTCTGGATTCTCTACTTCTACTGTCTTTCTTTTTCTATTGTTTCTATGCAACTCTGAATTTCTATTGTATCTAATATTTTGTAAACTTTTACCGGGAGTTTGTGTGGTTTGAGAGATTTTAATTACACTCTCACAGAACAAAGTGGGGTCTACATCAAAAGGTGATGCGTCTTCATAAAGAGAAGATGAGTCTTCGTAAAAATCATGATGCGCAAACTTCTTCACTTCATTATTGAGGTCTTTTCTAGCATTATAGTATACTTTCTCTTCAATAAATGTATCTTCTTCTTCTTCAACATATTTCCTTTCTTGTTTGTTAGGCCTTAAATTATATCTTGAAGGTGTAGACACTTGTTCTTTGTTTTTGACCTCTTGCTTAGCTGAATGTTGGTTTTGCGTAGACACTTGTTCTTTGTTTTTGACCTCTTGCTTAGCTAAATGTTGGTTTTCCCAGATAATATTTTCTGCGTATACTAAAGATTTTTGTGGTCTCAAGAAGTTAGAAGCAAGGCATAAAGTTGGGAAGGCATCTTTCGTTAAGCACTTTCTTCCATCATCCAATCTGGATCTTATAACATACTTCCCTTCAAAGTGCACTTCACAGATTCTGTGGTTGCCTCTGGTTTTGTCATTGTTTAACTTGTCTATTAAGTCCATTCGATCTACAGCCACAAGCCAGTCATATCTCCTAAAAATTACAATAAGACAATTAAACTTCAGTAGATTATATTCTAAAAACTTTATTTATTTTATTTATAAACTGTACCAAATCAGTCTACAAACTGTCCCAAAATATTGGCTTTAAACTTTAACTTTGCTACAGTTTATGTACCAAAATAACTACAAGGTTTAATATTTTATTAAAATTGCGTAGGTATATAAATAATTGTATTCACCTAGCTGGATCACCAGGGTAAGTAAAAAAAGACAACTGTCTATCCACATATGAACATCTTCTACAAACGGTACATATTTTTCCAACCATTTTTAGTATTTCCTTTTCATGTTTTCCACATTTCCTTTATTTAGAATATTTATTTATTTATTTAGAAAAAACAACCGACTGAACTGACAGTAATTTATTATTATTTATCCTACGTACGTAGACAGATAATTAATTTATTAAAAGTAGTCATGTAATGCCACAGACTAGATTACAGAAATCTCAGGAACGAATTCTTAAGTCCATTATGAGCATAATAAGAGCAAAATTAAGAGTACTTATTTACTTCCTTACTTATCTGATGAAATATTACTTAGATCATCACGCTATAGTACATAAGGTATCGTAACAGTCATCTCGAGTGATAAGTGAAGAATATGGCACATTTCTATATATCACGAATTAATAAACAGGAATGACGGGGTTTTGAATGAAGTACCTATGCTACAGGGGTGAGACTGAGGAGGCTAGTAATAATTCACTAGTAGTGAATATAGGTAAATGGAGAATAAACATCCAATTCCACAAGTTCCTATCGCATGATAAAAATATTTATTTATTGAACTATTGAACAAGTACCTACATAGATGGACTCAATGCCGTGGGCATTCTCTGCCAGTCAACCACAGCACAGGTGGTGCAGAAAAATATTCAGTAGAATTGACGAACTTTCACCTTGAATACATGAATGCTGGTGGTCTTCCTGGTTTCAAGAGGTAGAACTTTCCACAGGAGTGTATAGGAGACGAAGAGTGAATAAAAGACAAGGTTAGGTTGGCATCAAAGAAACTAGGAGTGCTTAACAGGGCGAAGCAGTATTTCACTGCGGAGCAAAGACTCCTTCTCTATAAGGCACTGGTCACCTCTTTGCCGGGGCGCCTGCATGCCAGGTGGACTCGGTACAACGACGGGCGCTAAGGATCGTCGTCAATCCCATACTCTCAGGCAGTGTGGAACCTCTGAACATCAGGAGGGACTTCGCCTCACTGTTTGTGTTCTACTGCCTGTATAATAGCTTGTGTTCAGAAGAATTGTTTGACATGATGCCCACACCTACTTTCTATCATCGCACCGCTCGCCATAGAGAGGGTGCTCATAGGCCACGGTGACCGCTTCCCATCAGGTGGGCCGTGTGCTTGTCTGCCATCTAAGTATACCACTTAGAAAAGCCAGAAGTATGATCAGGACAGCTTAAGAGCGAAGGTAAGTATCTAGTGTGATTTTCATGCATGTATTGAAAGTAAAAAGATAGGTAGGTAGGGAAATTAGAAGATGTAAGAAAGGAATATAGAGTAGTAAGTGCACGCAGATTTCGTCGCTGGTAAATTGGAAGCCAATTGTGCTGCGCACGATAAGCAGACACGCACGTGGTCATACTTGCGGAGATTAAACACGAATCTAATGCAGTTATTTAGTCTTTCATATTTATCGAGATTCTATTGATCTAATGATTCAATGAAATACTAGGTGCTATTATAGATTTCATTTCTATTTAATTCTATTTTATTTCTATTTCATCTAGTTCAATCTAGTAACACTTTACACTGCCATAGTTCAGTTCAGTACTATGACATTGACATAACTGACAGCACCTGACAGTGACATTGACATGACCATGACTGATAAAAATTTCTGAGATTTGTTTGGTATAAATGCTCTGCCTGGAATTTTCGATTTAGGGTAATTTGTGAACAAACAATTACACATACACATGAAGCCAAGAAATCTACTCGAATAACATATTATGAGGAAGTGAACGAATGATAGAAGTTGTGGTGTTATTTCACAAAACCCTAGCTCTTTATCAATAGTTTATAAATGACAATGAAAATAAACGAGAAGAATTTGTCCGCTTTCGCATCATCTGCGACGCCTGTGGACCGCGACGGATGGCTGGACATGAGAGGTGAAGTTGGTAAAAGTTATCAGAAGCGATGGTTTGTGTTGAAAGGGAACCTTCTATTTTATTTCGACAAAAAAGGGGACAAAGAACCAGTTGGTGTGATCATATTAGAGGGTTGTACTATTGGTGAGTATAAAAATCTCTATGTATGTTTGTTTGCCTTTTAAATAAAAAAAGAATATCGGCAACCGAAATTACTAATGTTCCCTCTAACCTCCCCTCATCAATGGGTTGTCATAGAAGTGAGTTCACTTCATTAGTGTAATGGCTAGGTTTCGAACCTGGGACCTCTTGATCGCAAGACTCATTAACCACTAAGCTGTAGCGCTTTGTGAATTGGTGTCTCCAGTTTGCTAACTAGTTCTGTAGTCTGTTTGTTTGTTTGGACTGGGGTTTTCCGAACTTGGCCTCTTTGTGTTTTGTTCTGTAGTCGTAACCAGGCTATGTATAGGATTTCACATAATACAATACCCATCATATCAAGTTCATTATCATGACTTGACTCCTTTTACATCATTTATTCGGCATTTCACTGATATAGTCTTTTATTACCTAATAGTGCTGTGCTGTCTGTTACAAATCCATTTCAAAATTATGTATTTATTAAACCAAATAACAAGAGCTGAAACTTACATCATACAACATTATCCATCCTACTATTATAATTAAATGTGAAAGTAGGTTTGTTACTTACTTATGCTGTAAATAATAAAGAGTTAATGTCTCTGCTTGAGGACATGCTTTAAAAAAAGAAATCTTACAGTGCAAAGTGAACTAAAGATGAAACAGCTAAATGCTGCTACATATATATTTTTTCTTAATCTTAATAAAACATTTACATACAAAAAAGAATCACTTCTTTCTTAATTGTATCTATACTAAAACAGCCTTCTTCATTGTAGTGTTAATCCAAGTCTAAGGTCCTCTTATTTTGATATTTTCTACGAAACTGCCATCTGACCTCCATAATGCATTGGTGATATGATATTGAAGTAGAAATTGCAATAGTTGTTGGACTAATTACTGATCAACTACTAGAAATGACAGCCATTTGAGTATGTATAACTACCGGAGCCAACGGCTTATAATGCTTTTTGTAGTGTGCGATACAGATATTTGCTCTGAGTGGGGATGGAATATGCTGTCACAACTGCTACAACACTGTACTAAAAACAGTATTTCAATAAAATAATTAACCAATTGATACACACAATTAGCATATCCAAGACTAGAACATTCTATCTTCTAAACAAACCATAACACCTTTAAATTGTTCTCAGAGCTAACGGAAGAAGAAGCATACAGCTTCAAAATTGTTTTCCACTGCGAGAGTGGACGCACATACTACTTATGCACAAACTCACAAGCTTCTATGGAGACATGGATGAAGGCACTTGCATGTGCCAGCTATGATTACATGAAGCTCATGGTCTCAGACCTGCAAAGACAGCTGGATGAAGCTCAAGGTATTATTCTACTCTATCTTACTATCTGTGTTATGATGGAGAAAGAATATCACCATCACATCTCATCTGAAGGAAGTCATAAGAGGCAATAAGCGGAAAAATTCACGAAGGCTTTGAAATGAAGGAAAATATGGCCAGTGTGGGAACTGTAGGCTTAAGCCTCCCAACTCTGGGAGATGCCTATATCCAGCAGTGAATTGCAATATGCTGATTGATTTTATTTATAACTATCTGTTGCCAGCGGTTCCGCCCGCGTGGACTTCTGATCCCGTTCCTGCTGCTTCATAAAAACCTTCCGTAGAGTTCAAAGAACAAGTAAAAAAAAGAATTACTCGTATTGGTCCAGCTGTCTTCGAATTATGCGCTTACTGACATCATTCCCTGAACCTTTTTCCCAACTCAGTTGGGGTCGGCTTTCCAGTCTAACTGTGATGCGGCTGAACTTCGATATTTTCCGTGAAGCGACTGCCATCTGACCTCCACAACCAATGGTCTAATGACCAATGGCGATATCGAAGTTCCAAGTTAAGCTGGTTAGACTTTTGAGGGCTCCAACTACCCCTAACGACTGCCATAGATGTTTGTATGGCCACCGGGACCGACGGCTTAACGTGCTCTCCGGGGCACTTATAAACCTGCGATAAATACACACATAACTTCGAATAGCATCGAAAAGTCATTGGTGTGTGCCATGGTAACCTGGGATCGAACTCGAGACCTCGTCTCAGCAGTCCATTACCCATACCACTAGGCTACCGCGGCTACTTTGCGCTTACTGACATATTTAGTGATTTAGTTTTTATATAAGTATAATTTAATAAATGATATTGTTGGTTTCATATGACATTTATAGCTGAAGCAGCAGCAGAAGCACTAGTAGCCATCACACCCCCCGGAGACGAACCTAAAGTACCTCCAAGAGGTCAGCGCTACAATCCCTTTAACAGGGTTGCGGAGGGTGAACCTAAAACTGTGCAAGGAAGCAGACATCGTGAGTACATTTTATTTATATTCTTGTTCAAACATTTATAAGTATAATAATTGCACAAGCTTGTTTACGAATTATTACTTTGGACAATGACTCAGAATATATATTTTTTAACAACTGACCTCGTGAAAAATACCGTTTCCGCTGCACCTTCAATTCAAATTTCTATGTATATTTCTGCACCCATGTAATTTATTTCTTTACGTAATTTCTGATATAATGAGACATCAACATCTAACCATAAAGATTTTCATGGCCCAAGCATGTCTGCGTGTTGGTAGACATGCTCTACTTCTCCCTTCCATCCCTTGGTTCATATTGGCTTTTACGCAAACAAATCGCATTTTTTTTGTGTGAATGTCCTTTTTTTGCTTATTCTCTCAACCTGAGCAATAACAAAATCCAACAATAATAATCATCAAAATTGATCCATCCGTTCTCGAGTTATAAATTGCGTAACAACAGAAATTTCGACTTTCTTTTATTTATTTAGATTTAAATGATATTTCCAGACAAAGAAAACTTGAGGCCAGAGCTACCCCGTAAAAAAGTTAATTTCCGTGATATCCACACGTCGTACGGACGCAAAATCTTAATTGACCGGAGCGAGTGGCGCGCCAGACTCGCCAAGCAGAAAGAGGACGCCGCGCGACCACTCATACAACTTTAAATGTAGGCTTCTGCATAAGGAATTTGTAAAATAATTATATATTTTTAAACACAATGAAGCTTCAGCATAGAGAATATAAAGTAATGTATATAAACTACCCTGACGAAATGAGAATCTCCTACATTTTTCTTGCAGCGTTACAAATGAAACACACAATTTTATGTTATTGTATACCTATAATAACATAATTTTGTAAAAATGACATTTGGAGTGCATTGCTATTTGTTTTTGATGATTAGATGGATTGCAATATGCTTACGAATCAAAACTTACTACACCTTCCAGCTATACACATATTCTAATTATTCTACTAATCATTTTCATTTTTACTTCCATATGGTACAGTTTGGTAGAATATTAGGTTAAATATGGTAGTTTTTGAATCAACTTGAACAAGTTGAATCAATTTGAATCAGCTTTAACAACATTACTTTGGTATCTAATTAATGAACCACAAATTAGGTATCATGGCAAAATATGACTACAATACCTACCTACATAAGTTCTCAGTCAAAGTACAATAGCTGCCAGAATCAGTCATGGTCATGTCAAGTTAACCAAACTTTCTAAAACCAATGTCTCGACGTGAAGACACCCAGTCTTTAGATAGTACCCAGGTATTAAACAAAGCATTATAGACAAAAATTTTAAATTATTTAAAAATATATTCAGCCTAATTTGAATAGACCTTAAATCTACAGATTCAGTATTAAGAGCTGCTTCCCAGTACATGGTAATAATCCTACATGATAATCCCCATTTATTTTTATTTTGTATACTTTTGTAAATAAGTGGTTATTATAATTCATTTTCCCTACAAATTGTTTGCAAAATTGTATAAATAAATAAATAATAAATTATATTTAAATTGTTATCAGATCTCAATCTATATATTTGTTACAATTTCTATTAGTGTAATTAGTTAATAATTTCAGTGAAATTTAAATTAAGTAATAACCAGCAAAATAAAATTGTCAACTACCTATTGTTTATTCAGGGTGTTATGGAAAGCTGATGACAGCTGGGCCACGATTCTACTAATTGTCAACTATTGTCAAGGAACTGAGATTACAAAAAATTTCATTTAATTTTTGACTCTACCTGAACAGAAATAAAGTTCAAAATTAAATGGCATTGTGTAGAGTCAATGAAACGATATAATAAACTCTTTTTCATTTCATTTTGAACTTTACGACAATGTCAACAAAGCCAAATATGCCATGATAGTTTTTGTGATCTCAGTCATGGTTAAAAATTTGTAGGATCGGGATCTTGGTGGCACCTCGGGAACATTGGCATAAATAATACAATATTTTACACCGTTTAATTATCATTATTCACACTCGATACTAGTAGTAAAGCTAAATAAAACTAATAATGGCATCAATTTGCATTATGGGGTAATTGGTTTTTATTGTAGTGATGTTTTGTTTAGCTTTACTAACACGATGGAGAGTGAATATTGTTAATTAAACGTTATAAAAACGACCAAATCGTACTTTAATATGTAGTTTATCCAGAATACTACCAGGTGCTTTCGACTTCGGAAGCATTTTTCTAACACCCTGAATTCATGATGGAGGTTTGACGGGGACTCAACGCTATGATGATATTGTATATTTGTTGTTCACTATTGAACCATATACATATATAATATATCATTTTTACCATCAAATTATTGTGTATACCTTATGTGTAGTTCCAAGAATTGTTGGATACTAATAAAATATTGTTAGTATTATTAAAAATTGTATACGGCAATACACATAAGTGTCAAAAAAAATGGTAGAAAATCAAATTAATAAATGGTAGAAAAATGGTATTTTCAAAATCCTAAAATGTATTTGGGATTTTGAGAATTATTAATTTATTTAACACATTACAAAAACTTATGAGCTTGCCAACCTAGGTTTAAACCTATTTACTTTGATGATTTCAATAAGTATGGTGTAACGTATTTATTTGGTCTACCATTTGTTACATATATAATGTAAATATTACTAATCTGTATGTATATACTAAACAAAGTGAAATATATGTACCTATAAGGAATGGTTTGATGCTATAGCGTCTGCACGCATTTTGACAGCTTTGACATTACCTTGTTTTATAATACTGCTCATTATGTTGAAACAATATGTCAGAAATATATCCTACAGTCCCGGTAAGCGGGGCGTGAAAAAGCATCTGATGCGGCCGTCAAGCTGAGCGCCGCCACTGTAAACTGTAACACTGTACGTGTTTGTAATGGTGACCCTGTTTCTTGAGACTGCCCTCAGCTTACCATCAGGCGGGGTGAAGTCATATTGACTTAAAAAAAATGTAGACTGCTGGATTTATATAATTTCTATATATCAAATACAAAGAGTTATACATAGAACTCCCACCCAGAACCAGTTGGTTACAATAGCCTTTCAATCAAACAGCTAGCCCTCTGACTAGAAAAGACAATTTATTACGATTTGAAATTATTGAAGAGGAAGTGGCGGCTTCCTTTAGTTCGCGGAATTCATGGTTTTACTATAACTGTAATAAAGTTGATGTTGTCAAACTGTGGGGTCAAATATTCAAAGCTTTATAAGTTGTACGCATTCAAATCTTTTGCCTATGCTTGCTCTGACATAATGGTATTTGCTGGCCAATTTGATTGTATTATTAGTTCATAAAATAGACGAACAGTGAATTTTAACTGCGACTATCATTTGTATCCCTTTTTCTCATTATTCGTCTTTCTAGTTATGTCGGATTCAAACCGACTGAAACCACACGTGTTCTTGGGGTTTTTAGATGCAGGCGTGTACGCCTTAGACAGAATTCCCCCAAAAAACTGACTTAACGGACCCGAAGCCATGTCCGTTTTCGAGATTGGCACCCTCATTTTGCCTCTGGAAAGAAGGGGTCTGTTGTTGCGTACAGAACACATGCACCGCACCCTTAGGCAAAAAAGATCCTTGAATTGACATTATATACAAACATACACACACAAAAATACATTTTTTTCCTCTTTATAATAATAGTGTAGATGTAGATAATGGATTTAGGAAATCAATAAAACAAAAATATTTTGTATTATGTAAGTTTACTGTTCGTTTTATAATATGTTATTATAAACACAACGTCAACTAGTACAGTCTGCAGCTTGCGTATGCACACACATACAAACAAGGGAACACATATAAACATACTTGGCCGCCGACCGCATATAAAAGAGCTCAAGTAACGACAAGTTAATTTATTATAGCCATGAATAATTACGTTTATGCCGTTCCTTACGATTGTTACTTACAATGCATACTATACGTTTTGGTATAACAACTTTTTAACCCACTAGATAACATTGAGCAATTTATTCAATATAAATTATGTATACAGCTTCCGTGTCATGATAATATAAAATATATATAACTATCACCTACCGATTAGTGTTAAACTATACACAACAATGTGAATACGTGCGTTGGAAGACAGGTTCAATGCCCAGGTGGAGGAAATTGGTAACAGTACACGCAAGGTGGAGCTCAAAGTCAAAATTAACGCATAATTATATATTTTAATTTCTCGTAAACATTCTTTAATATTATTAAAGAATAAAAATATAAATATGCCTCTATACAACCCGTTAAATAGCATTTATATACCGACATCTTTGATATTTACGCGCCAAATAAATACTTTTAAAATCAAAAATGTCATAGACAATTTATTTTTTTAATAATAAATGCTAGTATACGGTTCAAAACACACTAGTAATATTTAGACACACATCATACATATAAATTCACGCTTCTAAACACGGTTACAATGTATTCTGTATCATTGGAGACACAACGACTACATAAAATATTTATAGACACAAAAAAAATCTTCGTTAATAATACAAAAGATAGATAGAATACAGAAAAACATAGACAAGATTTAGTAAGTAAGAAATAGTAGTTAAATAAACAACTTGAAACAAAGAAATAGACATATTTATTTGTAATCATTACATCTCCTCCGATCCAGAGTACACTATAAA
Source organism: Pelosia muscerda (assembly GCA_963691645.1). Classification (NCBI taxonomy): domain Eukaryota; kingdom Metazoa; phylum Arthropoda; class Insecta; order Lepidoptera; family Erebidae; genus Pelosia; species Pelosia muscerda. The sequence continues at coordinate 18,236,651 of OY829102.1, read as the reverse complement.
TAAAAAGAAATATTTGGTAACAATGTCTTAAAGATTAATATAAAGAAAACAAACATAGGATACAAGTTAGTATTTACACAGTATATAATTTACACAAGTCACATCACTAACCAAATTCTACTAAAGCTACCTTAGAAAGTAAAATTTAGTACATTAATATATCGCTCTCAAAGAATTATATACATTTGTGTGGTGGGTAGGAAAAAAGTCTGGCCACTTAGTATTTTATGGTAGAAAGTGTATTTGGTCTTAATAATATTAAATAATAAGTATAAACATTAGTTATAACGTTGTTTTATATTGTGTATTTGGATGATAGTTTTAACTTAGTTCATAAGTTTTCTAATTTATTGTTTTCGTTTTAGGTATTTATAATCGGTACTTATATCAATTGATACGAATCACAAACAGATAAGTTTAATATCAAAAATGTTAGTAGCGCTTGTTCATTTTTTCTTGGCATTTTCATTAAATTTTTAACTGGTTTCGATGCCGAGAACTATGATATAATATGTTAAATTCCGTGAATATAACATTGAATATAAAATCCTATACTACATATTATAGTAAATTATATGTTATTGTGGGAGTACAAACAAGCTAGTGGCCAGGTGCTTGCGTGGTGGGTGGTGCGTGTGACGTCACGGTGGTGACGTGTTAGCCGTCATTTCGAAGCGCTTCTTCCGCTCGGCGACCATGCCCGCCAGCGGCCCGAGGGACTCGCGCCCTCTCGGCGAGCTAGGCGTTCGAGGGGTTGCTTTTAGTTCTGTAAAAGAAAATAGTTCATTGTTAAACTTATTAATAGTAACATATATATTAATCACGCCTGTAAATACCTAAAGGGGTAGGTAGAGGTGTATTAACATACACGTTTCGCCAACTACAACTCTCGGTATCATTTGATAGTAATAACAATATCGTTATAATGATCGTGTTACATATTAAAAAAGGCTAAAGTTATTCCCAGCTTGTGATTCGAATACGATTTATAAAAATTGTTTAGAGCTATTTATTTGGTGTGTGTACTCTGAAGCTTTCGCGGACACTTCGACCTTGTTGGACACATTTGTGTCGACCCCAACCTGACCGTTACGTTTGAAGACAGATAACCTTCCCAATTATTATTAATTCTTATTAATTGAAGTTACATGTAGTCCTCTGGGTTAGGGTAATCTTTCCCAAGAAGATTCATTCGTTGTCTTCCTAGGGCGTGACACTCGCGCAGTATGTGTTTCATAGTCCTCCTCGCAGTGCTGTATTTTATGTCGTTTATTATGTTTAGAGCATACTTTTTTTTCTTAAAAAAAATCACTAGGAAACAAGTCCTGTATCGCGGAGACTTTACAAACATACCACTAACGGACACACAGTACACCCAGACTCAGAACAACTATTTGTGGATCACACAAATTTTTGTCCTGTGTGGGGATCGAACCCATAACCTCGTGCTCAGCCGGCACGTTCTACGCCCACTGAGCCACGGAGGCAGTTATTTATCAAATTGCAAAGTGGAAGGTTTGGAAGCACCATGGATGATGCCGATGATGTTGAGGACATTATGTGTGTGTTACCTGAACGGGTGAGAGCTGCAGGTTTCGGGTGCTCTCTGTTTTCGCGTACTGGATCTTGTTGCGCGCCGGACGAGCCGCCTCCAGCAGAGGACTTGACCGGGACGACATCGCCTACACACAAATATAATGTTAACATTACTAGAACTCACCTCCCAAACAAAAATACAAAGCAAATTATATGTATTTGTATTTCACAAGGTGCAAAAATGGGCGGCAAATCTTTAAGGTACTATGTTGCTTGCTTGCTTTTCATTTGCGGAAGCAAAATTTTTAGTACTTAAATATATAAACCTAATAATAAAGTGGGTTCCAATCACCATTTCTATTATTGCGTATTTTAAGGGAAGATGTAGTTTTAGAACCAAATAGCAAAGCCAAAACCACGATAGTCGAGTGTTAGATCAAGTTGTAAAGTTCATTGTGTGCATCTAGTGCCATCAATCGAAAAATAAAAAGGTTCTCAGAATGAAAAAAAAATTGATAAGTTTAGGGACATTTAGCTACGCTCCATGTCTGTATCTGTCTGAAAAAAAAACTGAAAAACGAAAAAAAATCAAATTTCGAACGCCTTGAACGTGATATTTTAAATTAGGTACTTAGCATTTTTTTTTTGTTTTGGCTGTAAGTCTAAACGGTATGGATACTAACTCGAGCTAACAATCGACTATACCTATCCCCAATTTGCGAAGCGAATAGTCGAGTGTTACCTGTGTTGTTGCCGGCCCTCTGCCACACAGTCGCCAGGCGGCGCAGGTGTTGCCACAGCGGCGCCTCGCCACTCCCATGCTGTTAGTGCACCCCATACATGACCGTTATGCCAAATACGATCTACTGCCTACTACGATACAACGCGAGGAAACTCAAAGAGTCCTTTATTATTTAAAATAAACCGACATAGTAGCCTAATAAAGTTTTTTTTTATACCAGGTAACCTATTCTTTTTGCACAAGTTGCTTTTTTATAGGACTAGTTTTTTTTACTATTGCTACGATGTTCATATGAGCAACGGGAAAGTGTATTCCCGTTGCTCAATTAGTTTGTACTTTTTATATTTTTAGAGTGACTCATCAACCTTCCTAGGGCTGTATCGTAATATCTATGTATGCTACGTGATCGCAGAAATTGAGCCTACGACCTAATGTGATAAATATATGGACTATAATATTATCTGTTTCTTTGATGAGCAAGTTAGCGTAGCCATTAGCCAATATTCTTAAAGCGTGTTTAAAAGTGTGACCACACCCATCGTGAATTTATGTGAAATGAAAAAAAAAGAAAATCAAATAAAACTATGGTAAAATGCTCAATTTGTGCGATCTATGAAAATAAAAAATACTTTTAGAAAAAAGAAATTACTGATCGACTAGACACACTGAAATTTTTTAGCACGATCAAAAATAAAATTACGAGAAACAAAAAAGTCTAATGCAATTACGAACGAAAAAAAACTAGAAATCAACTTTACAAGAAAAACTAAAATGATTTTTAGATAATTATATTTTGATATGGTGATTTATTACGTGCGATGTATGGGCATGCGTAAGCGTGGCTTCTGCCTCGAAGTGGTAAAATGAAAGAAGCTTAGCGTAGGCTGTACAAGCGAGTACCGAGTGTACGGTGCGTGAGGGCGGGAGGGTGAGGGACGTACCGAGCTCGTGTCCTCTATGAGCTGCGACAGCGTGGACGCCTCAGTGGTCTTCATGTCGTTCGCCTCCGAAATCAAGTGTGCGCGGAGTTGTTTGTTTCTGAAAAAAAAAAGATTGTGCATTTTATTGATGTTAACATTGATGTGGCTTTTATGCTAGTGGTCTCACCGCCATGAGCGGGTTCACGGGGAATTTTTTCCCCTTAACTAATTTCTTTTTATGGAAAATGTAATCAATTTGCTGCTAGTTTAGTCGTAGTTCAAAAGTTATAGGTTGTGGCCCGTTATACCTTATACGAACCAAAAAAGTTCATTTTCTTGAATTTTTTTCAGGAAAGTTCTTGAAAAAAGTTCTCTGTCTCTCATGTCTGGCAAAGTATGTACGTACCTACTCGTCTTGTTACTTTTTGAAATCTTCTATTTTCTCTTTCTTTTCCATTCTACAGGTGGTAATGCACGTATGACAGCTCTGGCTTTGCAAGCGATAGCCAAATAGCCAAGCTAAGTGTCAAGTGTGTCCACAGGCGAAGGTAACCGCCTACCATAAAGCTAGCAGGTGTGCTTGTTTGCTAACTTAACAGTATAATAGAAAATAATGCTTATTTACCTGGCGTCCAACTGCATAATGTGGTTGTGCGCCTGCGCAAGTTGCGCAGTAGCAGTGGAGAGGCGTTCTTCTAGCGCGGCAGACTCCACGCACTTCACTGAGTACTTCTCTGATAGTGATAGAATCTCGCGTTTTATTTCCTCCATCTCTTGTCTGAAAAAAGAAGTTAGTTATGTAGAGATGTAGAAGAGAGTTTTGGCGGGAACGCGAAAAATGTCATAGCGTTGCTGTTTTATTTTCTAAATTTGGTGTTCATTCGAGTTTTTATGTGTAAAAATGGTGGAGTTTTAGACATAACGGCTTGGACAAAGCACACAAGTGTAGGAGAGTGGAACACAGTATTGTAGTCAATTGTGATTTTTCGTGCTGATGTCAAAATCTCCCTAAGAAAAGCTTCTAGTAAAGTCTCCACTACTTTACTAGGGCAACTATCATCCGCCACCGTCATCAACATCATCATCATCATCATCATCATCATCATCAACAATCATTCCAACAATACTTATGACAAAATATAAGAAAATTCTTAACTCGACACTGGCAAGATTGTCCCCTAAATTGGGTTGACGTGTTGCCATCTAAGAAAAGAAGAAGAAGAAGAACAGATGTAGAAAAAAAACGGGAATGTCATCTTAAAAAAAATCATAAACGGTGGTCGAGGAAATACATGATTCTGAATTAGCCTTACAAGTTTCTGAAATAGACGTTTCGTTACTCAGAATGTTCATTACATGTGCAAAGCTTATATAAGGGACTTGTATAAACTTTAAGTACACTGTGAACAGTCAAATATCAGGGGAATTTTTGGTTCTCACATTAGGGGAAAGGGGTCAACTCAAAGAGATGTCGCCAGGTCTGCCGGGGTGTGAGACCTAGGTCTTGTATATTGTCACCTCCGGCAATCAAAGACCCATAGACGACATGCGTTCAATCACCTCCACCGACTTTGAAGGAAGGTGTGAAAGGTTTTTTATAAACTAAGTTGATAACTTTGATAGAAATATATATTGCAGTGACGTTTTTTCTACCCTAAAAATCACAAGTCACTGATATTTTCAATTCGGTAACGCGGTAACGAAGAAGTCTGTGGGTCTATTTCTATTCGGGTATCATCATCAAATTCATCATCAAATAAAATTCTTAAGGTTCTTCAAATTTCAAGTGAACCACTGTACTAATAAGCCTGGTGTGGCAACACTTATGTTTGGAGCTGGCAAAAAGAATTTGATAGAACCGATTATATTTTTTTTGTTTTTTTTTTTTGAGTGTCAGAATTATTCAGTTTTGTTTTTGTGGGCTAATCTTTTGATGATTGGTTCACTAAGCGAGGCTATGTTCCACTACTCACAGGTGTCTGTTGCTGAGCTGCTGCCTCTCGCCCCCCTGCACTCCTCGGCTCAAGAACTCCGCCTTGAACTTGTCCACCTCGCGTCGAACTTCGCTCTCGTGTGCCTTGCGCATCGCGTCCAGCGCGGCTAGAGTGGCCCGAGTCTCTTCTGCTAAGGCTTGCTCTTTATCCAGCCTGAAATAAATAATCATAATGTTTTTTTCTGAAATTTCATATCATACTACAACAATTTCGGGTTTTAAATGGAGTGTGAACTGTGAATAATTGGAACTTAACATTTTAGCATTGTTTTGTTGATATCTATATATATATAACTAGCTGTTGCCCGCGGCTCCGCCCGCGTGGATGTCGATTATCGCGTTGTACAACTCTACTCGATTCTCTACTTGCCTCTCTATACTACTTCTCCTTGCTGTCATGACAACGGAAATAGCTTTGAGATTTATGAGTGTAATAGCCTATGTTACTCCTAGATATTGTAACTTATTATAGGTGAAAGAATTATTGAAATCCGTTCAGTAGTTTCGGGGCCTGTTCGTTACAAACAAACAAAAAACAAAACTTTCCTCTTTATAATATTAGACTAGATGGTAGGCTATCAATCCTATCGTTAAATTTCTCAACTGGTAAAAGGAGGCTTAAAGAATATCGTACTTTAGAAGTGTGACTATGAGACCTATTTCTGTAACTTTTTGACGGTATTTAGAACTACAGTAAGTTCTAAAATAGAATGTAGGTATATCTAAAGGTGCATTAGGTACTAATTTTTTTCAACATGGTAATCTATAGAACCAATAAATTACCTTAATTGTTCTCTCTCAGCGCGGTGCTTCTCCTCCATTTCCCTCACAATACGCCTGTGCGAGCTTTCCATAGCCAACAGTCCCTTCTCGCAGAGCGCACGAAGTTGCTCAATTTCCTGCTGGTACCGGGCACGTAGACCATCACCGTGGGTGTCGGCCGCCACTGCGCTCTGCACAACAACGAACCGGTAAGTCATTGAACGATGGGACAGGGTGGTCACGTTCAGGTAAATTCATTCTAAATGCACTGAAATATGCTAGGTGTTCAGCTACAGCCGCAGTCTACTGATTTCTAATTTGTTTCGGTCGTAAAGTGCGGGATAACCGCTGGACTAATCACGATGCTACCGAGCTGAAGTGAGCGCTTACCTGATAGGCGGCGCGTAAGTTCTCGAGCTGCGCGGAGTACTCGGAGTCGAGCGCGGCCAGGCGGCGCTGCAGCGTGCGCGCGCGCTCCCTCAGCGCCGCGCGCTCGCGCTCGTGCTGCGCCTGCAGCTGCGCGCGCGCACGACGCGCCGCCGCCAGCGCGCTCGCCTGCTGCGCCAGCGCGCACTCGCCGCGCGCGCGCTCCTCGTGCAACCTGCGCCGGGGAGGGGGCTTCGGTTAGCGGATCGGACCATTACATTACATATTTTACTGCTACGGAAATATATTACAAAGACGACGTAAATAAACATTGGTATCTAATCTAAATCGTTATCGTGGGTTACATGATTATTATTAGGTACATTTGTCCATTGCACGAACCAAACGCATAAGAAATATTGCAGATTACAGAAGCCGAGAAATGAGATAACGGGGGTAGTGAGAACTAAAAAATATGCGGAATCGATTCAGTCAAACTAAAATGTTAAGATGATGCCATACCTGTCCAGCGCGTCCTGCAGCTGCTTGCAGTGCTGGCAGGGCACCAGCGCTTGCAGAGCTTCGACGCGGCGGCGCAGCGCCTCGACGCGGTCGAGGACGCCGGAGCCGGCGGCGCCGGGCGCGGCGACCTCCTCCGCGCCCGCCAGCTGCCGCTGCACCTCCGCCACCGCCGCCTCCACCCGCTCGAGGCTCTCGCCGATCTTCATCGAGTCTTCACTGTTACTCGAACAGTCACTGGAGAAGAGCGCTCGGCACTCGGTCGAGAAACGCTGGAACAGGTAAACGAACTCCGCCTCCTGGGCAGGGTCGTCCTCCAGCGAGGAGAGAGCGTCCTCCGAGGAACGACGAGGACTGTCAGCCGGCGGTGATGAGGCACGGTACGTCCCTTCTAGGACGGCGACTCGGGCGTCGACTAAGGCTCTCTGAGCTAGAGCTTCGGCTAGTTGCTGCAACAGTGCTCGCGAGTCCAATCCTGGAGACAATTCTTTCGTGCGGCGATCGCTGGTCAGGCACGATCGGTATCGTACAGCGATGTCTTTAACGGCGGCGTCCATTTCGCAGCGTAGATGGTCGTGAGCGGCCTGCCACCACAACTCTAGATCGGCTCGATCTTGAGCCGTGAGCGTTAAGCGAGTTCGACGAGCTTGGTCCAACCTTTGATCGCAAAGAGAAGCAGCGCGGGATAATGCTCTTGTTACTTCAGCTTGAACTAATTCAGCACCTAGAGCATCTCTCGCTGCAGCCCATGCTTCCCGAACGCGCGCTGCCTCCACATTAGCCCGTAATTGTTCCTGATCTGTATCGGCAGGTGTCGCGTAACTAAGTGTTTCGCAGGCTAACGCAGAACACAACTCAGTGAGTTTCTCGCTTTTATACCTTTCGACTGCTTCGGCAACTTCTCTTTGGGACACCTTTAGCGCTTCTAAGTCCGCACCGTGTATGATGAGCTCAGAGCGACGCTGCTCTTGTGAATCCCTAGATCCGTTTACAATGTCGATCTTTCGCGTGAGAATTCTCGCTAGGTAGTCAAGCGAGCTCCTCGTCCCAACTCCGCTCCTGCCACTATCCCCATTAACTTTCCTTTTAAGGTTATCTATTAATTGACTAGTTTCAATAATTTCAGACTTTATCAATCGGGCGAAGAATCTGCTCCCGTTGGATGATTCAAGCGCCTCTTGTATTCGACCTACAAGGACTGCCTCGTATGCCAGTTTCTCTGCTAAGATTTCTAGGCTTCGCCTCTGGGTGAGTTCACCGGCTTCATATAAAGCTGCCTTTTTCTTAGATATTTCGAGAAGTTTTGCTCTCAGTTGTTCTTCTAATTGAACGACAACTTGAGCAACGCTGTCATTTACCTCCTGGTCCTGCATCTGGTCGCAGTCAACGACACACTTATCGAAACAGTCCTGTAGCCTCTTACTAACATCCGTTAAGCACTTCTCCATAGATTTTAGACTGTATTTCTTCTCTAGGCTCGGAGAGGGTGATCTTCGGGATTTGGCCGCTCGCATTGCACTCATCTGGCAGAGACATTCATTTACTTTATTTCTAGAGTGTATCACTACGTTTTCTAGACTTTGTAACCGTTCTAATAAGTGCCTTTGTGACTGTGTGCCGATGTTGGTGATGTTGGTAGTGATAGTTTCTGGGGTCTCAGTAAACGACGGACTTTCTATAGATCTGGTTACCTGACTTAAGGATTCACAGGAGTTTGTGAGGTCTTTACGATTTTCTAAAGCAGAGGCTACTTTGGTTTCTAGTGAGCTCAGTCGAACTAACATTTTCATTGGTTCAGAACTGGTGGCGCTATCAAGAGACTTCCTTCTTAATCGAGCGGCTAATCGCTTCATGCGTTTCTCTTCAGTAGTGTCTGATTTGGAAGGTTTTTCTTTGGCAGGAGACGCGCTTTTGGAAGGAGAATTTATGGTAGGAACCGGTTCACCGGTTTCCAACATGGTGATCTTGTTTTCGAGTTCAGTTAACTTCTCTTCTACTTCTTTCCCTAGAGTGAAGGATTCTCTGCCCTTTAGTGATAGGCTTCTTCTCTTTTCTCTAGACTCGGATTTTTGTATTTTATGTTTTAGCGTCCGCACTTGCTTATCTGAAGCTGTGAGCTTTTGGGTCAAGTCTAATATGCGGGCTGCCATCAAGTCTATCTCTGACTTGCTGCATTGTTCTCGCAGCTTCATTTCATTTCTCAACTTAATATTGGTAATCTCAAGTTCGTCGTACATGTTATGTGAATCTCGTAGTTCCTTCTTCATGGCTTTGATCTCATGAATGGCCTTTGAGAATCGTTCCCTTAATTCGACGTACTCTTCTATTAACCTATCCTTTTCCATTGACTCAAGGTTCATATCTTGGTTCAACGTTGTTAAGTCACTAAGAGAATCGATACTTTTTCGTTTTTCCTTAGTGGGTGATGCTGATTCAATTAGAGTTCGACTTTCAAGGTCTTGTATCCTGACGTACAAGTTGTCGTTCTCTTTAACACTTTTCAGTAACTTTTCATTCAGGTCGTTTAGGTCTCGTTGTAACTGAACAATCGTTTCTTGTGCTGAAGTTAACTGTCTCGTCAACAACTCACAATGTTCCGTAGATTCTTTCAGAAAATTCTGCGTCTCCGTCAATTTACTCTCCCAAAGAGTTTTGTCCTGATTGTACATCGCTTTGATTGCATCCAAGTTCTCAGCCTCTTTAGTCCTTAGTGATAGCTCCTCCTCCTTCTGCTGCAGGGTTGTGACGAGCTCTTCCATTTTCTTTTCTTTTAAAGACGCCTCTGATTTTAATTTTTGCAACCTTGAAAGTTCTGCCTCAGCCGCGCTTACGTCATTTAACGCAAGTTTCAATTGCTTTTTCAGATCGTCTATTTCTATAGACTGTTTGTCGATAGTCGAGATATAGCTACGTTTTCTCGCTTCAATTGGTTTTTCGTTTTCTTCATGCTCATCTACGATACGTTCCTTTTCTTTGGTAGAATCGATTTCGTCTCTATCTCCCTTAGGAGTGTCCGATCGCAGTGCTGGATGACTGTTCCGCCCGCGAACCTTTTCTTTAACTTTGGATATCGGAGTTCTTACAAGAAGTGGTGATGGTGGTGGCTGTGATCCCATATCTCCCCAGTCAGCACTATCCCTCCGTCCGCCCTCAGAAGCCGTTCGGTATTCTTCGTCAGATGAAAAAGGCGCCGATCGGCCAGTAATAGGCGTGACCGGTGTTATAGGAGAAGTTGAAGATTCAGACACCTGATCTACAGAATCTTCTCGTAAAATTAGCGATAGCGGTCCTGTGTCAGGTAAACCGGCAGTTCTTCGCATAGCCGATACCCAATTCGCTCTAATACCTGCGGTTACCGCTGATAATACTATATGCTTTCCATCCCAAGTCTGTAAGTAAAAGAGAATAAGTTATTTTTCACAAAACACATTTTCAAATAAAACAGGAGTGTATCTGTGGATATTGTAACATACCTCTGTTTCAAAAGCATATCCATTCGTCGATGATGATGTAGGAAGTTCCACAACCCTTGATATTCCACTCAGGTCGATAACTCCATCCATCAACCCTCTATGCTCTGCATGAGGATCTCTGAAGTACAATAACGCAGCTCCTCTTAACACGAACCAGTGTCTGGACCAGCCTCCAGCCCCTCTTCTTTGGAGCCAACCAGCTCTTGCGTGTAGAAGTCTTTCTGCTGGTAATTCGACCCTGCCGCCTTCTGCAGGTTCAGAGGGTTCAACGACGTCAGCTGGTTCACTACCCTCGCTTGCTGAGCTCGAGCTGGGTTCTTCGGCTGGTACGCCGCCATCTGGCGAGCCTCGAACCTGCGTAGATAAGGCAAACATTATGAATGTTATTTAAAATTTACATAACATAACATAAACTCACGCCTATATCCCCGAAGGGGTAGGCAGAGGTGCTAGCACCCACATTTCGCCAGTTTATGTTTAGGTCCCAATGTAATAGGTGGCGAGCCTATTGCCATTAACCGGGCACTTATAAACTACATAAATACACACATAACTTCGAAAAGCATCGGAATGTCATTGGTGTGTGCCATGGTCAACCTGGGATCGAACGCAAGACCTCGTCTCAGCAGTCCATTATCCAAACCTCTAGGCTACCGCGGTTGGTTTAAATATTTGTATGTATGATTTTGTCTATTTGCATTGGTCTGGGTATTTCTGTGTGTTAATCCGGCCAGTTGCTTTACAAACATCTATGGCAGTTTTTATAGGTAGTGGGAGCCCTCAAACTACAAAACCTCGACATCGTCAATTGGTTGTGGAGGTTAGATGGTAGTCGTGTCACGGAAAATATCGACGTTGAGCCGCATTACAGTTACGTAGGAAAGCTAACCCAATTGAGTTGGGTAAAGATTTAAAGAATGGTGATTCTCATTATATACACAGTATTTTATCAAGATAAGTTGTATCAGTACATGTGTATCATTGTAGTATATTGTATATTTACCGGTAGTCTATCAGGAGGCGGTAGTCGCGTCGGTCTTTCCAGGGTGGGTGGAAGAGCTCGTCTCGATCTGGGCCTCGTGAGGGAAGCTGCGATGTCACGCAGCTGTTCGTCGTATTGTTGGTGCTGATGCTGCAGTAAAGGTGATCGGACGCTTACGTTCGCTGAAAAAAGTAATATATTATATTTAAAAATGTAAGCAGTGTTGTATCCTTGTTAGTCACCTTAGTGGTATAATTTGAACATTCAATCAATCAATTAGTATAGGTATCGCAGTCCATTTCTGAACCTCTCCCAATTTTTGGAGGCTTCGACCTGTTTTCTCTTTGGCCAGACGGGTTATTACAGGGTTTTTTTTTTATTTATGGCACGTCAATTTGACTTCACCTCGCCTGATGTTAAGCTGAAGGCAAAGTTTCATGAAAGAGGGTCACCATGGCAAACACGTTCAGTGCTACAATGGTGGCGCTCAGCTTGACGGCCTCATCAGATGCTTTTTCACGCCCCGCTTAAAGGACCCAAGACTGTAGGAAGAAGGAAACACGTGCGCCGGCAAAGAATTCCAGGACTTAATGGTGCGGCATAGAAAAGATTCACCGAAACGCTTGGTTCTTGATGGAATATTGGATGGAGTTTTTCTTCTCTTTCTTAAATGAGGGTTACAATGATACAATACTCACTATCGTCGTTCACAGGGGGCGTGGTGGGCTCTGTCCAAGTGTCCCGACGACGCGACCTCGCCTTCTCTTCGCCGTTGATTTTATCCCTGGTTGGGGGAGAAGCCGATGATACTGGTTGATCTGTATATACTGCAACAAAGAAAATTTACAAAAATTAGATATTTATGCACGCTGACATTTAATATTATCTTAAATTCATAATATCAGCTGTGAAAACAGCGAGGCCAGCCTTCGCGCTGAGAGGTATACAAACGAATGATACGAAAATACGATTATGATTATGTATTATCAATTCTGACAGATTAAATAAACTTATCACAGTTAACTGATCGAGGGATGGAACTAGCGTTGATTAGTTGTGTATATTTAGAACTTCTTGCTTCATAATTAAATCCAGAATCTGAGAATTTGTAATTTGAGATTTAGATTATCGAAACTTTTATCGAAAATTTGGTTGAATCATCGCCATCACAGTAGCGTAACGAGTCTGCGTCAAAACATCGAACCACAGAGAAAATATGATTATAGATAATGTTATCATTATATCGAGATATACATTATGTGCTGGTGTGCTCCAGCTGGCTGCAGTTTCTTATCTTAGATTTGTAAAACGTGACATTGTACTCGTAATGTGGCGATTGACACATTTTTTTTTTCAATTTATTGCTTAATTCGATTTTACGGCGCTACTGAGGACACAGTATTAAAAATTCTAATCATTGTACAGTCGACAAAAGAGACACCGTACCACTTTTTCATTTAACGTTGTATGTAAATGTGGTACCGTATATCTTTTGTTGACTGTACATACGAGTATAATAACCAGCTGTGTTCCCGGTGAAGTAGAATATAGTTTTTTATTCCGTGTGTGTCGTAGAAGGCGACTGAAGGATAGGGCTCTCTATCTGACAGTAAACATACAGCGCATGACAGGCCATGAGTCATAGCTCGCAAAATATGGGTGCTAATACACCTTTGCCTAACTCTTCGGGTATTTTGAGGCGTGAGTATATGTATAAGTGTGAAAGTGAGAAATAAACTTGAGACTCATATTCGTAATTGTCAAGACAAAGTATATTTGAAAAAATACTGATAATTCTCTGGAAATATACTCTTCTTACTAATCATCAAATTCTTTCTACAAATAGGTACATAGGTAGGTATGTCATGTTTTTTTTTTCTTTTTCAAACCCACTTCTTGGCAATCTGTTTGTAGATACAATAATCCAGTCTGATGTCCGATGCAATCTGATTTAGGAGTTGATTGGAGAGATGTGTCCAGAGATCCATCTCTCAATTGTGAGGATCGGCGAATATTATCGCAAGGTTTGTGATGTCAATTCAATATTTATAGGAAACAGTGAATGCTCAAACGGGACTCGGACAGTCTCTTAAATGAGGAATGCTCTGACCACTGAGTAACTGGGCTACGTCTTGAACATTCTAAATTCGACCCCCGCTCTAACTGACTCTGTCACGACGTTAGTCTATTAATACTCTTATTGAACTAAAAATGTTACTGTAAGCAGGGAAATATATGAAAGACAATTTGTTAAATAGACAGAATAGTTATTTAGAGACTTCCTATCGAAATATCATCAGTTATTTCATAAATGGCGATGCACGACGTTATAAGTACCGTCAATGTTGCAACGAATAGTTCCTTCATAAATGCTAGAATTGAGACCTTATTGTCGCAAGCAATGGCTAGTAAAATATATTTAACGAAATATTGACTGTGCAATGAGAAAAATACCTACATCTAAAATCTAAAAATGAATCGCGAAATATGTTGTTAAGCGTACAACTCGAAGACGGCTGGACCAATATGAGTAATTCTTTTTTTATTTATTCCTTGAACTCTACGGAAGGTTGTTATGGAGCAGCGGGAACGGGATTAGAAGTCCAAGCGGGCGGGGCCGCTGGCAACAATATGTCTGTATAGATAATAGCTAAATTTTAAAATAATTCAGGAGTCTTTTCACTTTATGGCAACTTGGATATGTTTTTACAATTTAGGTGGCAGACAAGCACCTGATGGAAAGTTGCTACGGTGTCATATGGACTAAAGGGGAAGGACCGATGAAGGTTAAAACAGATTCTCTGCTGTCAGAGCAGAAGACAAAACATCACACACTAAGCATCTCCATTGAGCCCTGGCAACCCTACTCTCCGCCAGGAACACAACATAAGGTTATTATTAGCCTCGGTATCTTTTATTATTTCATTTAGCGGCCCATTTTTTGAGAGTAAACTTACTTTTTTAAACTTCTATTACCTGCAATGGACTCCCATAAAATTAGCGCGAAGAGCATTAGAAAAAGTTTCTACAACGATATCGAGGCTAATAATGAATAACGTAACTAGTGACTACAGTGTCAAGGTGTGGAGGTTGATGTTTTCACAGATCAGAAAACATCAACAGAATTGCGTAAACCTTAACTTCGAATATTATCTTAATTAACATCATTATTGACATTTATTTGATGCAGCTGTACATTAAAAACCTTAAAAGGTAACTTATATAACCAAAAACCAGTTACTATCAACTTTCTCGTGACATTTCCCATTACATAACTTAACTATTTTCCATAAAACATAATATTTACACCATGAAAGTTCACAATAAAACTTCAACAAACAGTCATAAACACTGACAATATTTTTTATTGCATTTCTCGGGCCCTACGAAATAGCGTAATGCCGAGATGTCGCGTACATCATACAGAAAAGATTTACAATTGAAAAAAGTGCGAAGTTTAATAAATATGAATGAGGCCGTAGACAAGGCGGTGTAAATCATCGACACCCACTGCGCGGGCGCAGCGCATTGTGCAGCTTTAGGGCGACCATACGTTTCGTTTGGCTCTGGATATTTTTCATATTGTCAGGACAAAAAGTTATTTTATTATTTTAATCTAGTTATTGTAATTTAAGTAAAAATTCTGTAAATAAATTGTGGGACGCCCTCCAGTCATATGGAATTGTACACTGACTATCGTATATAGTTAGTTAAGATCATAGACTAGCGTAAATAAACTTATAGACTCTTTCATTGCTGCGTTACCGAATTTAAAATGTGCCGCGTTACCGAATTTAAAATATATGATCGAAGGGTACATAAATTTGCCTTTGATAAGATTAAATCACCTCATATAGCCTAGTGGTATGGGTAATGGGCTGCTGAGACGTGGTCTCAGGTTCTATCCCAGGTTCACCATGACACACCTTCGGAGATATAGGCGTGAGTTAATGATATGTTTATGTTATGTTATATAAGGAATTGATTTCACTGTTACTCATGAGTAACACAAGAGTCGAAAAAGGTGGATGTAAAATCGACAAAGTGTGGACTAAAATTAGAAATGGCCTTGTTTTTGGTAAAAATATGGAACCCCTTTCCGAAGTAACTCAATGTTTATATGAATGTGTGGTCTACACATAAACTAGTTGAGCGTTTTATACATATATGTGTCATTTTATTTATACATTTATATAAGTATATG
The DNA here is from genome assembly GCA_963691645.1 of Pelosia muscerda. NCBI lineage: Eukaryota > Metazoa > Arthropoda > Insecta > Lepidoptera > Erebidae > Pelosia > Pelosia muscerda. The sequence continues at coordinate 18,221,154 of OY829102.1, read as the reverse complement.
CTTGGGAGAGACCTATGCCCAGCAGTGAACTGTACATTAGTATGTGCTTGCTAGTAATCGCTATTATGATAAATATTTTAACCTAAATGATATCAAATCATCTTCTTACCGCGTTGAATACGCAACTAATGTTGTTTGAAATTCAACACCTTTTTCAGACTTATCTTCACTAAATTTTAGTTCAGAAAAGATACCGTATTTGAAAAATAGGAAAACATTATCACGTTAGTAGTAAGGTTACCTATTTTGGACCGTTCGTTCTGTTACCTATATGTCTAAAGAGTACATCTTTGCGACCATTGCGGACAAATAGACTAGAATTCAAAAGTATAATAAATTCGTGATCAGTTTTTTATAAATATCCCAAATGTACAAACACAATTTATACCGGGTGATTTAATAGTAATTTAGAAAAAAAAAACATATTGGCAGAGTTTCGATACTCAAAATTCTGAGAATGTTAAAAGTATAAAGAATACCTAGTATTCTCATTTACTCATTTATTGCTAGAAAAAAATGAAGGAACTATAATTTTCTAACGGCAGCAGTTTCCAACTTAGAAATTACACAGCCTTATGTGTAGCTAAAGTCGTACCTACCTACATTACGAGACGAGAATTATGGGCAATGCTAAATGTGTTATTACTTAGGCTGTGGCTTTAGTGGTGAGGCGACAGCGACTAAAAACAGTCAATGCATTTATAAAATGAAATAGCAGTATATCGTAATTGTAAAACTTCGACATTTATAAGTGTTCTTTATGTAACTAAACAACGAAATTGATTCTTTGATTCTTCTTTGATCGTATTGTAATTTTATTTCAAGTTGAAAAGCCCCTGTTATAAATATTTGATAGGTGCTCTACGCGCAGGTGCTATTCGGCTAGGTGCTTTGAGTGGGCTACACAAATTTTCAACTTCATTCCGAGTCATTGACGCCCTCCGTTATGGAAAGTCGGTCTATTAAACTTTTCTGCTTGTTACAAGATCTACGAGACATTATATTTGTTACAATACTAAACGGTTCGTTGCTAAATCTAAAAGTGATTTGAATAGTCTTGTCACCCAGTGACTCCTTTAAGGACACGTACTCTACAATAATGGAGCTGATTTTTGACGCTTTTTATAGCCACTGGGAAACTGAGACGACTACCATCTCAATCTACCTATTATCATGGCTGCTGAAAACCCACTGAAAGGGGTGTCCAGGCAATTTTGAAGCCCACTGTACATAACTAACGTAATACAAGCGTACCCGCGATCGCTTTTGCTATGTACTGTGTCCGCTACCTAACTGTAAGCTCACTTCACAGGTATATTATGTAATTGTGTGGATATTTTTATATTTACGATAACTTACCAATTATATAAACGAGTTTAGCGACGCGACGTCTTGGGTGAAAGTTATTGACAAGTAATTACGAGAACATTGACGCGTGTACACACGTTTAATATTTATTATATATATACCTTTCTTTTGATAGTCGGCCTACCGATTTATATGTTTGCTACTACTGAAATTTGTTTTTTGGTTTTGGTTTCGGAAGACTTTTTTTTTTGATACCAGTGATGGTGATGGGACCAGATGTTGGTGGCAAACAAGAACGGCCCACCTAAAGGAAAGTGGTTACCATGGCCTATGACGTTTGCTACACCAGAGACATCAGACTCGTGCTACCGACCCTGTTGAGAAAAGGGGGAGACGGAAGGGTTGAAAGTATATTGCATGTTTAAAAACAGGTATTTAAATAATAGTTTTAAATTCGTGTGTGCAATAAATAAATAAATTAAGCAACCCAATAAATAGTTTATCATATTTGTAACCGTTTTGTAACCCCCTAAAACTCTTTACGAGTTTACAAATTATTTCATAACATAATTTTTCCACCTTTTTCTTTTTTATTCGTACGGTCTTGCGCATCCATGATTAAGCCTATTGGCACGACTATGTCATCCTCCACAACGGCAAGCCAGCGCTTTTTGGGTGTATGCCTCCTACCGGGGCCCGGCGGAGGTAGCATGGCCAGACATTTGTTACCCACGAAGCGAGATGGTCGCAGCAGAACATGGCCACAACCCTCCTGCTTCTTTGTTAGTGACGTCACAGACATGGACGCCCCCATCTACGAATATTTGTGTCCGTCAGAATGGCTGGTTGCCTGCCTCATTTAAAAAAAAAATTACGAACCCTTATTAATTTAAAAATAATAATAATAATGTACCGGTAACCACACGTAAGTTGAAAATAAATAATCATAACTTTTCAACTGATATAGTGATAAGGCTGAAATTTATAGGTGAGTAGGTAGCAATTATTGAAGCAAAAACAATAGCTTAACTCTGTTTAGTTTACTTAAACTAAGCATGACCAGCCATTTTGACGTCAGAATGGCTGGTGACATTGTTATTCCTTATATTTCCTAAACTAATGAGGTAACAATTATTTAATTGCAGGTAGCAAATAGTAGCGATTAGGTAGCAATTTTTAATCACTGTCTCGATGCTAAATGAGGCAGGCAACCAGCCATTCTGACGGACACCGAATATTTATATTCGTGAAAAGAAAACATTTAATTACAACGACAGTATAAATTGAGAATGTCGTACAACGTGTTCAGTGCTGATGAGGCATGATTAGCCATCTTGATTAGAAAAGTATGATCGCGTGCTTCAAAATACAAAATAAATCAAAACAATTCTACTAGAGGCAAATGAACCGTCCGTGAGCCATTGTTGCTGTTATACACCTCAAGAAAGAGTACTTAATGACTACATTTCTTTGTATAATTTCAATGTAACATCATTATGGGCTAAGTAAAAAGTAAGTTTTAAGAGTTGGCAAAAAGTTCTAGGAGCCAGAAAATCCATTAGTATGAGTCATTGACCCGTGTTACTCATAAGCTATGGTTGCCATAGGCTGACAACCTTCTCAGAACGAGCGGCGCATTGAGTAATCGATATATTTTTTTGCAAGTGTTGGCACCATGAAGGTGATAGATTATGAAGTATGCATATTATGGCAGTTGAAGTTTTACTTGGTAATCATTGTAACAAAGTACAATTTGTTTTCGAATTTTATATAAAATTTTATATAATAATTCAGGTAACTCAGCGTAGTATTTCATTTAGAATCCTATCTATCCTAGCTAGCTCATTCAGGTCGTCATTGGAGGAGGATAGTGAGGGGGGAGGGACAGCCCTGTGGGCCCTATTTAAACCATCAAAGAAACTTCAAGCATAGCTTATTCCCAAGCCCGCTACACGACTCATATTTCTTTATGCCACTTAGGAGGCGTACAGACACACTTGATGAAAAGTGGCGTCACACTTGTGCTGCCGTCGCCGTCGTAGAGTGGAGCGGAGAGGAGGGGGAGGGGAAGAGATGGAGGTTTAGCGAGCTTTTGTGTCGTCAGCGCAGAAGATAAAACAGGGTTTCATAGCACCAAAGATCAGTGTCAACTTAAGCCCTCGGTCTTCCCACGGACAGCACAAAAACTCTCCAATGAGCTCTAGCTAGTAGGCAGAGGTGTATTAAACACCCACATTTCGCTAACTATGATTTTCGGTCCCACATAATAGGGGGCGAGCTATGCTGAAAATAAATTCCTTGTAGTGTTTATAATGTTCGGGACTTCACGCGATATATTTTTGAACACTTACTCGACGTCAAGTCGTGACCACGGGTGCTGCAACGCACCCAAAACGTCGGCAAAAGTAAGTGTTCAAAAATATATCGCATGAAATCCGGAACATTATAAACACTATGAGTAAGCGCCGCGATAGTTTAAAAGTTACATTAGCAAATAAATTCTTTACCGAAAATGTTGCATCTAAATAAATTTGGAAAAAACTTTTTGTACCCTTTCCTTTCGATTGACATTTCATTCATTCACACTAGTTTACATAGGTATTGCAAAATATTCTTATCTCATAGAAGGTTTTGACGTTGGCACCTTCACCCCAGTTTACCAACGTCCTATATTACACTTCTCATAAGTTAGAAATGGAACTGGTCTTCATCTCCAGCACTCAATAACTTAAACTGATTCAGGACATACGAGTATGTAAATAAAACTACAAGTACATCTCTCAGTCAACATAGATTGGGCCCTGCGGCAAATGGTGACTACACAAGACATGTACTTTGCAAACGTGATTATGTGAAGCTGCGTTCGAAGTTGACAGGCTATTTGTGGCGAATTGATTGCTCGACATATAGTTGCTTACTGATTGCATTAGATACTGTCGTAGTTTAGCTCATCAGTTAGAGATTAGAACTACTACGGCTGACTTTGAGAGGAAAATAGTTTAGTAGCATATTTTGTGATTGACATCTGTGTTTAAGAATATTTTAAAATCTTGAAATCGTAAGAGTTTCAGAGAAGCCATATATTGTTCAGATAAAAGTTACATGTGTAAAACACCGCAAACCAGCATTCAGTTTGCTGCGATTTTTTTGCTCAGTGTATCATATAGTCCGTTACATTGCATGGTTCGTACAAAGTATAATTAGTACTTTTTCAATAGTAAATTAGACATTACAAGATGGCTGAATAAGAATGGATATCAGAGTATAATCTCAATATAGCATGTGTTGGTAAATGGACTTACTTATTCTCTTTTGTATAACGTTAGAGCACTTAAATTTTTTATATAATTATGCTCAAATAAAATATTAGGGAAAGAGTAATAAGAGGTGTTTAAAACTACATTTAGTCGCCTATAGGAGCCATTGACACAAACGCTCCCATAAAAATTGTTTACTCTTTAACTTATTTTTAATTAAGAAGTTAACCGCGGTAGCCTAGTGGTATAGGTAATGGACTGCTGAGACGAGGTCTTGTCGGTTTCGATCCAAGGTTTTACCATGGCACACACCAATGACTTTTCGATGCTTTTCGAAGTTATGTGTGTATTTATCGCAGGTTTATAAGTGCCGGGTTAATGGCAATAGGCCCGCCACCTATTACATTGGGACCTAAACATAAACTAGCGAAATGTGGGTGTTAGCACCTCTCCTATCCCTTCGGGGCGTGAGTTTATGTTACATATATGTCTTTTACTTAATATTAACTTTTCGCGTCATATTTCACTGTTTACGGTTATCACTAAAATGGTTCATGTGACGTATTTAGTAGGTCTTCATTTCAGTCATAGGACGTCCAAATCCGAACATAGGTCTCACTCCGATCCGACCGGTTGGAGAGGGTCTCGGATACCTGCGACTCTGTCTATGTCATCTGTCCATTTCCGAGGCCATCCTACGCCTTATCTGCCAGTTCGTCGACTCCAATCGAGAACCTTTCAGCCCCAACGGCCATCTGTTCTTCTTGCTATGTGCCTCGTCCACTTCAGCTTGCTAATACGGTGGGGTATGTCGTCAACTTTCGTTCATTGTTTAGTAGATACTAGGTGAAATATTACACGTTGACGCACGTATATATATACATATTTAGAATACTTATCTAGCCTATTCTAATTCTGTGGTAATGACTAAAGAAAGCTAGTTTAAGTGCACTCGGTAAGTGCTTTAGTCAATTATTATTACTTACAAAATGTATGTATGTATACAAAGTTTTATTTAATCACAATCACATCATCATTAAAAATGCGACTTTCTATCAAAAAACGCCTATTTAGCGCACGTACCGAGACACATTTGATACGCGCCGTTGCGCCCGCGCAGCCAACGAAAGTGAAACAACCGTACGCTGTTCTTTTTGTCAATGATTTTTTGGTTTAAAAAGCGTATTTATATTATTACAGCTACCTTTTATGTGCTAAATCATTACGTAAAAAGTGATAAGCGTGACGTCACGATTATTTTTTTTAATCTGTAGTGTTTCGTGGGTAATCGAAGTTAAGGTCAGGTTGATGAGATTAGAATACAGATAAAAATATTGTCCGAATATGTTGATTCTGTGGAACAAGTTATTACGTAGATATGTTGAAATATAATCATATAGTCTTGGGTTCGAATCTGAAATCTTTCATAGCAGAAACCTCAGACAGCAATAGGCTCACTCCCTATTTAGTGAGTCTTTCTCACTTTTTTTGGGTCTAGAAAATTAATTAGACTGAAATAAAATATCATCTGTCTGGCGACAGAGAAAGAAAACTCCACACCCCATCTCATCCGAAGGGTGTCGTAAGTTTACTTTTATGTAATAAATATTATTAATTAATTAATTAATTTAGTGTGATTACAAAACGTGCCTTATCAAATGAGCAATCAAAGAGGATATTATCATTATAAAATAATCTTGGTTTTTCTATATCTCACTAATATATTGTTATTACTAGCTCCATAGATAAATGATAACGGTTAGGGATGTAACTATGCATTGGTAAATTAATAATATCGATAATACTAAAACTAAATTATCGATATTATAACCATATCAATTAACAATGTAACATTATCGATTGTTAACGATACGACAAAGAATTTTATAATCCATTTTGACATTTTTAACACTTATGTTCAATTGGGCATTTTTTAACTTTTGCAAGATGACACATCAAATAATGTTTTTAACATTAAGCAAGTAATATGACCAGGCTAAATAAAAGAAACTCATTTTATACTTATTAGATACTACTTAGACTACGGTTTTATTATACTTAAAGTATTTAAGTACGGTCTTCTTAATTATATTTATATTACAACGAGAAGATAATAGTTATAAACATCTTTGATATGATGATATCTGAAAAGTGTCGATAATATAAACATCGATATTTTCATCGATACCGTTGACATCACTACTGGCGATACTTCACTCCTTGCGTAACTTAACAGGAAGTGATGTGTCGATAGCAAATTTAATTTACTACCTCCCGAAGTCCTCAGCATAATTTATAGTGTGATCATCTCGAATTATTATAATGTATACTAGTTGACCCGCGCAACTTCGTCTGCGTCATCCCGTTTTTGCAACATTTTCATTCCTGCTCCGTACCTGTTGGTCGTAGCATGATGTTATATACATATAAACCTTCCTCTTTAACCATTCTATCTATAAAAACAAACCGCATCAAAATCCGTTGCGTAGTTTTAAAGATTTAGGCATACAAAGGGACATAGGGACAGAGAACGCGACTTTATTTTATACTATGTAGTGATTAGTAAAGTATTACATACTCGTAGTGTTGGATTGTTATTTTAATTATGAGTATGCTTATTACTAACACTAGCTCTTAAGTTAAATAAAATTGTTACAAACTACTACTATTACTATTATTATTAGTAGGCAGAAGTGCCAGCACCCACATTTCACCAGTTTATGTTTAGGTCTCAATGTAATAGGTGGCGAGCCTATTGCCATTATCCGGGCACTTATAAACCTGCGATAAATACATACATAACTTCGAGAAGCATTGAAAGTCATTGGTGTGTGCCATGCATCAGTCGTCTCAGCTGTCCATTACCCATACCAGTAGGCTACCGCGGTCCTATAAACCTAATAAGATTTCAGTTTTTACCCTTTGGGTACGGAATCCTAATATAGTGCCCAAGAGAATGTATCACTACATAGTATAAAATAAAGTCGCTTTCTCTGTCCCTATATCCTTTTATGCTTAAATCTTTAAAACTACGCGACGCATTTTGATGCGGTTTTTTTAAATAGATAGAGTGATTGAAAAGGAAAGTTTATATGTATAACATCATGCTACAACTAACAGGTGTGGAGCACAAGTGAAAAATGTTCGGGGTGGCGCAGACGAAGTTGCGTGGGTCAGCTAGTTTAGTAAATATATGGTGGCAAAACGACACTCCCAACATGTTGCAATAAAGTACGTCCCCATACTTAAGCCCGCAGGCAATATCCCTAACACCGGAGACCTTTACAGTAAACACTACTACAAGTATTATTTGTTAAATTACAGGTTTTACTTACAAATATTATAGCCGTAACAGTACAATTTGTAGATATAAACGATAATGAATCCAAATATCAACATCGTAAGTTAGTGTTCTATCACTATCACTACATAGTATAAAATAAAGTCGCGTTCTCTGTCCCTATTTTTCTTGTCCCTTTGTATGCTTAAATCTTTAGAACTACGCAACGGATTTTGATGCGGTTTGTTTCAATAGATAGAATGGTTAAAGAGGAAGGTTTATGTGTATATCATGCTACGACTAACAGGTGCGGAGCAGGAATGAAAAATGTTGCAAAAACGGGGTGACGCAGACGAAGTCGCGCGGGTCAGCTAGTATGGAAAATAAAAGACAAATGGAAGTGTGATTTACCGCAAGTGCATAGCGGGACCTTAAATGAAATTCCTCTTTTTCAACCCAATGCCAATTCTGATTGCATTCGAGAGCTCGAAGTCCGCACTCCAACTTGTAATTTTGTTTGTTTTCAGGTCAGGCGGTAGTTGCTGCTGTAGAAGTCTACGGCAGCGACTACCGCCTGACCGCTCAAACCCAACAAAAGATGCGAATATGGGATGCGAAGTGAGATCAGAATTGCACACGAGCGGAGCCGCGGGGAACAGTAAGTTATACATAAACTCGTAAAATGTATGCAAGAGACATAAACGTAATGAAACGGAACGCAGTAGATAATATCGGTTTCTATCGCTTGCTCGTAGACTTAATTATTATTAAAGTCTTTATAGATGTACAGATAAAGGAAATACATTGAAACTGTAATTTTACGGCGATGGATCCTAATAACACTATCACAATCAGTAATTAGAGGGCGCTCTCACCGTTAGATCGGTAATAGTATCGGTAATAGTATCGGTAATTAGGATCGGTGCGCGGGCGCAGCAGTCCGGGCGGCGGTGCGTAGGCGCATTGGTGGGTAGGCAATAGGCATAAATCTGGGCGGAACGGCCTTGTCTAGGTCGGATGGCTGTTCGCGAACTGTTGATTTATTTCTATTGTAATAGCGTTTGTTATAAATATTTGTTTAATAATGTGATTGTTGATTGCCTTGTCGGCTCTGTATTGTGATTACCTAAGTGATTGCGTGCGATTGGGATTTCTTGGATTCGATTCCTGAGTTATTCCGTATTATGTAATAGTGATTGATTGTTGAAAATTTGTGGAAAATGTTCAAAAATCCGCAACCTCGGTTTATTTAATCAGCTAAAGGACAGAGGAAAAAGGGGTAGGTACCTACTAAACTTTTTTATATTGGCCATTATGTGAATTTTAAGTATCAACTACCAAAATTTCATAGGTCTGTTGGTAGATGTCTGTTCTTCGTTAAATCTATACGTCTTAGCAATTATTTTAATTATTTTTTTAGTATTTATTCGCATTATTTGCTCTCCGTCGTATCAGTAAAGCCAGATGGAATGATAATTTCATAAAAATGACGATGAAGTGCAGAATAATTAGACATAAATAAACACAATCAATTAAGTCTGTTGTACTGTCGGTGTGTCCCGGTTTTACAATACAACGTCCCAATTCCAAGAAGTACAATGAACTCTGCGCGCGTCGCCCAAGTCGTCGCTCACACTCAGCTCCCATATCCCTGTGGAGCTGGTACCTCACGGCCTGGATCTCACCAAGCTCGGGTTCACACCGTCACCGCTCCCGCGCCTCCTTTCAATATCGATATAGCACCGAAGGGGATCGCATCCAGGATCCATGGTATACTTTAAATAGAACTGAACTGTGTGTGCTAATTTCAATACACGTGTGACTGGCTACTCGCCGACTTCACTGTTTCAGTCGAGTATGTACTATTTCACAGGCTCGGCGTTACATTCGGTCCGTGTGATCAAGGCATTAGGAATTCGGTCAATATTTCACTCGTAATTAAATGTTACTATGTTTCAGTTAACTCGGAGTCCGCGGTCTGCTATTTCTAATCTAACTGAATCGCTCCTAAACTTCGATGTTTTCCGTGACGCGACTGCCATCTGGCCTCATCTATTGGCGATATCGCACTGAGCGGGAATCGAACCCGCGTCTCCTGCGTAGCAGTCACGTTCACTACCTCCACACCACCGAGGCGGTCAATAGCTAATATGTATTATGTATGACCAATTTCCGACGTATATTGCCTGGTAGACACCAAGTGTAATATGGAAAAACGGTGGTCTGTTAACACACGAACGATTCAATGTCGCGTCGAAACGTAGTCTAATGAAGGAAGTGTTCTTTTGTCAATTGAATAAACCCTGCTGATTGGTAAGGTACCAAAATCGAGGTACCTTGACGTCCTCGAGTACATCGACAGATATTTTTTAACGTCCTAACAGCCCTACAGACATTACATATACTAACGCTTCTTTCTCTCCGTGGTAGGTTGAGGTCGAAAAATACATACTCTACTGTCAATAAAAGTTCTATCCAAAAAATAAAAACCAAAACGCTGCAGCTTATAAATTAAAAACGCATCAAAGAGGTTATCTCACAACTTTTAATTAGGTCTATCCCATCGTCACTGGACAGTAGAGATTTATGGTCTGGCGGTCGTCGGGACCGCGGCCGGTCTTATGGATAGACTTAGCACCTGCTTACATATCTGAGATACTTGCGAAAGTAGCATAAAATAAATTGGATAAAGCGCCGTATTCAGATTACGCTGCATTCAACGAAAACTCACGCAGAAAAACAGACATATATGTATTTACAAGAATGTCAGTATGTACCAGTCTTTTTGCCAGTTGCGAGGATTGTATTGTATGCCTACGTGCAGAGAGTATTGGACACTTTCGCGAAGCTGCTGACCCCGGAGAATTTCCCTAAATTTGTGGGTAAACTTGTATTGTGGCTACACTGTGGGGTGTTTATACTATTTATAAGTATATTTATTAATATTTATACACTAGTTAGATGCTTAAGTTATTATTCAATAACCATAACTAATTCGATTACCTCGGTAGCCTAGTGTTATGAGGACTGCTGAGACGAGGTCTTGGGTTCGATCCCAGGTTACCATGGCACACACTTATGACTTTTCGAAGTTATGTGTGTATTTATCGCAGGTTTATAAGTGCCCGGTTAATGGTAATAGGCTCGCCACCTATTACATAGGGTCCTAACCATAAACTGGCGAAATGTGGGTGCTAGCACCTCTGGCTACCCCTTCGGGGATATAGGCGGGAGTTTATGTTATATTTCCTATATATATAAGTAAATAAAGGCAGCTGCTCCATCATCATAAACTACACAACTAACTCCTCGTAAAACTGTGTGACGCCACTGGAACACCATAATACCAGGATATGCATTCCACTTCACGTTGAAAATGTGTTCATTAATTCCCAGTGACGTCATTAAATATCTGATTAAATCGTTAAACGATCGAATGATGCATAAATATTGCGCAGACGCCGCCCCCGCGTGGCATTTTTACACCCGGCGATTATGCGCGCGCGCACCCAAGAACGATTGAAGCACTGATCTATAATTTTGATACATTCATGACTTTGTGAATGGAACATTCACGACTTGATTTCATTATGAAATGTGTTATTATTTATTAGTTCAGTAAAGATAAAAGGGATAATACTGTTTTATTATACATCGGAGACTTTGATAATGTTAATACACGACTTCTGAAAAATTTTTGATCTTGGATAATCTGGTTTTTGCGACTGTAGTATCTTATTTCACGAACTATACCTAGAGTTCTATCTATCTATATATCTATCTATCTATCTATATACTATTATAATTGTAAAAAGTTTATATTTGTCCGCGATGGACGCAAAAACTACTGAACGAATTTCGTTTGTTTGATTGCAATCGGTTAAGTAGAATCAGAGTTATGATTAGTAATATAGAATTTAAGTTGCGCAGATGGCGCTTAGGTCGCGATAACCGACAGCCACGCGGGCGGAGCTGCCGGCATAGGTTAGTGTATTCTATTAAGTAGTTACCATACTCCATTGGTAGCTTCACTTGCGGCCTATATTGACGGACGAAGGTCGGATGCATACTTTTCTTTCGAGGTAGGATGGTCAAAAGAGGCAGTTATTCCCACAAAGTCATGACAGGTTACACCAAAGAAAAAGTAGGAGGGAGGACCTCGGGCTCCAAAGATAATTCAACAGGAATTAACCCTCTAATGATAGTGAGTCAGATATACCTAAGCATAATGTAAAGTGAAATTTATGAGTAGCCTAGTGGTTTGAGTAATGGACTGCTGAGACGAGGTCTCCGGTTCGATCCCAGGTTTACCATGGCACACACCAATGACTTTTCGATGCTTTTCGAAGTTATGTGTGTATTTATCGCAGGTTTATAAGTGCCCGATTAATGGCAACAGGCTCGCCACCTATTACATTGGGATCTAAACATAAACTGGCGAAATGTGGGCACTAGCATCTCTGCCTACCCCATCGAGGCCCCACAGGCGTGAGTATATGTTATATTAAATTTATGAGTCTTTAATGTCATTGAAGGCATTAAAACAAAAGCATTATAAAAAAATAATTTCTGCATTCATGATGCAAAGTTTCCGTTTGAATATTTTCAACATACTTCTTCTGTCAATCAATTTCTTTTTCTGAGGACGTGGGTGGCAAAGTCAATGATTTAGGAACATGGATTTTAGAATAAAACTTAGTTTTAACATCCGTTCTTTATGTCTATGCGAATAATAAGTTAACTTTAGAACCTCAAGGTGTTATTTAAATAATATTTGGTCGATATCAAGTTGATCTACTGGTTTTATTCTGATAAGGAATTTTAATTGATATTTCTTAGATGTTAGGTAAATGTTTTAGGACAGAAATTGAACAAACGATTAGTATGAATATGCGATGTTATATTGCAAATTTGTTAAGAGTTGAAAACGTCATCATTGTCTTCAATTAATATAATTTTTTTTTATTTTTTAAGTGTCTAATAATAGATAGCGAATTGTAAATAACATCACTATTACCCTTTAGAAAAGATACAGATGTGACTGTATTGAATTAAACCAATTAAAAGGATCGTTTATATCTATATAATATCTTTTTTGTAATGTTTTATTGAACATAAATAATCATAGCTATATTTTTAAATTAACGACTACAAAACCAATACTTTATTATTTTAAAAAAATAATGAAATGTCCCTAATTTATAGACTAAGGATTAAAGATCTCAATTAAACGAAGGCAATGTCAAATAAAAAAGGAATTAAGTTTAATGACGATCAGAGCGACGAACGGGTTGGAATTATTATGAGAAATGGCAAGGTACAAGAAATATGTACCACAGACCGTAATAAATAATATTTGTTTTTGATTACTCCTAAACTCTTTATTTCGTTATAAAACCTTTTGATCACGATCAGATGAGGGATAATCTAAGGAAAGGACCTTACTACCAGGGCGTCGATTCTACAATTTTTTAAACATGTTTTTATAAAAAGTTGCCACAAGATTGTTTACCTTTATTTAAGAACCTAAACAAATGGATCATAGTTGGTACTCGTTACCCGGGAGCATGTGATTATAATAATGAAAAGAGTAGAAGCAAACGGTTTTTGATAGGATTGTAACAAATGGATAGTCTCTGCTCATCAACGAGGCAGCGCTGCAATTCTCTAAGCATACATCGTCGAGCTCGTCGACGAACTCAACAACGAGCACAGCCTAGAACTGACGCTACCAACCTAGAACTGCAGTAACGCAATTCTCTAACCATTCTGCGTTGAGTTCTCGATGTAGGCACAGCCTAGAACAGCAGTACAGTTCTCTAATCGTCAGTTATAGGTTGTACTCTACGTCGAGTTCATCGACGAGCCCAACGATGTATACTTAGAGAATTGCACTGCTGTTCACTGTTGGACAAAAGCCCAGTATTGGGAAGCTCTGGCCTACTGTTTCCACACTGCCCAGAGAGGTTGGTATAGGGTTTTATTTCGAGTATTCTTTGGGAAAGAGGTATGGCTATATCTATGTATGTAAAACCTCTTTTGAGGGTAAACTTTTTTAACTGAAAGATTTTATCTACTTGAACCGATAATGGTTAGAGTTAGAAGTAGTTTAAAAGGGTTGTGAGCTCAAAACGTTTAATACATAACAATTAAACACGTCAAGCTGAGCGCCACCATTGTAACACTCTACGTGTTTGTAATGGTGACCCTCTTTTGAGACTTTGCCTTAAGCTTACTATCAGGCGGGGTGAAGTCAAATTGACGTGCGCTAAAATTGAATTAACCCTCAATAAAAAAACTTATAACATTAAAATTTTAAAAGTGTACTGTATTTTTTATGTGGCTTCGCGTCGTGCCCTCACTGGGCGGGTTCGAACCGGCACTATTTGATTGCAAGCCCGAGTGAGTCATTACCACGGTCATTACACCACGTCGTCTTCGTTAGTTAGAATATTATCGGTTCAAAACAATCACCGTATAATTGTTATTTATGAAGTAAGTACCGGCAATGACAATGGTGCTTAACATTAAAATATTCATAAACATTTTAGAGACACTGCTTAATCACTTATATAGACATATTGCTTATTTTTCATATTGAAGTAAAAGTAAAATATTATTAAATGCTAAACCAATTAAACGAACAGATATGATTTTTTATGTGCAATATTCCGCACGTGCAAAGAACAAACCTCGAAACGTGTTGCGCCTTACACGAGACATCTTTAGGCGACTATTAGTAATATTTTATGCTATCGTTGGCATTATTGAATCAGGGGGTGAGCACCTCTCACCCTTGTAAGTCACTAGCACTAATATTGATTCTGGTATAGAGGCGTTCCAGAGCAAAGATAACATAAAACAACTTGTTTTATCATGGTCTAAGAGTTTATTGATCTTTCTAAGTTAATATTCGAGAAACATCCACGAATACCGGAGCCAGTGTGGGAACCGACTAAAACGCAAGCCGTCTTTGGGTCTTTAGTCGCCGAAGAGAGCTTACTAATCCGGATATAAGTACATAAAACTACATTTGTCGCTAACTGTACCTATTTAATTTAGTTAATTACACAATGACGTATGAAAACATAAATTATAATTATTTGCTATTGAAATGTTCGCGAGGTAAAACAAAATTTTATCTTGTATCTTTATCTTAAGGAGGCAGGCGAATGCACGGCGCTTATTTATCTTATCTTAATTAAATATAATAATTTAATATAAGTAATCGAAATTGCTCTTTTATTTATTAGTCAAATAACCTTTATGGTCGGTAGGTAGTAGCAGTATTATATCGATTTATTGTATACCTTGAATAAACTAAGTAGTTGGTTCCATCTATTATTTTATTAGTTTAGATATAAAAGGAAATAATACCGTTTGTAACTATACCTATTATAAAATCTAGTATTATTAGGATGATAAACAAGCCTGGAAATGAGCTGTTCACTCCACTTGCTACTCAAGCAAATTACTGTATCTAGACTAAGTAAATGTTAGTAAATAGACCAAAAAAAAGAAAAGCCCGCTGAATTTCTTACAGGAGTTTCCTCAGGCCGGGCCGCATTTCGAACCAGTGATCCATTTGCTAATTATCTTATAATATATTTATTGATATTAATGTTTTGTAAGTTCCGTTTGGTGGTCTATACAGAATAAAAATTATTCACCTGGTAGCAGTGAAGGACTTGCATTAATTCCGCTATAGAGATGACTATTTACTTTTGATTGTTAAATAATTTTAATTCTAAGAATCTTAAAATCTCAATGAATTATGTATTTTATCTTTATACATTATATTAACAATGAATTAACTGGTCATTTACACACAATTATTACAATGCCTGCGTAGTTAATGTTACTATCATTTAAAATAAAAATGTACTGGCAACAAAAAAAGAAACAAATACAATTCTAAATTCAAATCCAAAATGAAGATGATGTGGTTGTTATAAAAATACATTTTGAAGCTTGTAAGGAAAGGCGTGCAAATTATTACATCACGAACTGACTACCTTCTCCTCTTAATACTTTTGTGAGGCTTAAAAAAAGCTTGGATTGCTCTTCTGAAGTTTAGAGCCTAAAGGCTTCAGCGAATTTTCATAAAAGTATTTTCTATTTCAATTACAAACGCGACTAAATACATGAATGTATTTCCCATTAAAATTTGAAGCCTCATTGAAGACATACACGGGTTACACTAATTTTAGAGACATATAACCGACCTTACACACTGATGGTTGATAGTAAATAGACCATTATGTAACCTGGTTAAGAAAATAAAAGTATAAGTCTCAAAAGGCATGCATCTCTTACCTTTAGTATCAATGGGCGTGGGAGCTGCGAGGCTGGGGATCTCCGGCTGCGGGGGCTGCACCCTAGGCCCGGGCCACGTGGTAGTACCTCCAGAGCAGTACCGGGGCCTAGTCGCCTGGCACCCGTCTGCTGCATCACGGAGTGTAGATGCGTCTGCTGAATATTCTAACGGGGAGAAATGATTTTGGAATGTTAAATAGATGTTTCAAAATGAAAGTGACGCGCTGTAAAGCGTATAATATACTGATTGGGGCTTAATTGGCGGTTGGTTTTTGTTTTTAGTTCCAACAGTAAACATTTTTGTTCTATAGTGGAAACTGACTGCACATATATATTTTTTTTATTGCACGTCAGTTTGACTTCACCTCGCCTGATGGTAAGCTGAAGGCAAAGTCTCAGGAAAGAGGGTCACCATTACAAACATGTACAGTGTTACTATGGTGGCACTCAGCTTGACGGCCTCATCAGATGCTTTTTCACGCTCCGCTTAAAGGACCCGGGACTGTAGGAAGAAGGAAACGAAAAGGAAAGGAAAAGGAAAGATAACTTCTTTTTGCATGATTCGTAATTTTTTTCATAGGATACGTCAATTTGACGTATACGATTAACGGCCTCATCAGATGATTTTTCACGCCTTGTTTAAAGAACCGGGAACTGTAGGAAGAAAGATAAACGTGAGCTGGTAACGAATTCTAACACTCACTAAATGCTGCGGTCATTCAGTAACTGCACTAGTACTGAAGGAATCTTCAACAATAAATACTTAGCACCAGCCTGTTCCGACGCTGTCCATGTTTCTTAAGGAGACATTTCAATGTCAAAGCTTAATACTAGATTCTAAATGTAATGGAGTTATGAATTTACTTACTTCTAGTTGTTGAAGATTGTAATAAACTCGCAGTTTGACCCCCAGGGAACGTCGCGTTTCGCTTGTGTCGACCCTATGAACAAAGATATAAAAATTAATTTAGGACGAAATAGCATACCTACACTTAAAGACAAGTTATATATGAAGGACGTAGTAAGCCTTCCCGAAGAGCGAACCATATAATATACTCGGGCCCTCTCAGTGAGTAGCGGCGCTACCGTGAAACAAATTACTACACAACAATGGCAGCTCAAAAATCAGAAATTCGCCGCTTCACAGTTAGACTGGAAAGCCGACCCCAACTGAGTTGGAAAAAGGTTCAGAGAAGGAATGAATGGCAGCTCAAAAGTTCCGTCGATTCGATAGAAATAGAAGAACTAATGAAAAAAATAGACTTGTACTTTATGAAGCCTAATCATTATCTACACTTCATCGCCATCTCCTCAGTTACATATTCCTTTTATTGTGATGTCATCTTTCACGCAATTAATCCATCTTTGCTTAGGCCTACATCTGTTCCTAGAGCATTCCACCTTCATATTTTGAACTTAACAACATTACTCTCATCCCTTCTCATACTATTTTAACAGCTGACTTCTCAATCTCACTTTTTAATTCACCATCACTTTCAAAGTCATCATAACAAGTCAGTCAAATAATACTTTACATATTAAAATGAAAATAAAACCCACTGACTTAACCAAGCAATGACCGTATGATTTAATATAAACCAAATAGTACTATTGTAAATGATTAGTTAGAAATTTCAATTTAAAATAGTAAGTATATGAATGGAATTTTAATTTAATTGTAATTGAATTGCGAGTTAACCATGAAATTATGTAATATGAGTCATTTGACAATTACAAACGTAGAAAGTAACTATCTAATGAGTTATTACGTGTTACAATTGCACCTATGATGTTTTGAAAGTCTTTTTATCTTGCAATGATTAGATGCCAACATTGAACGGATCAATGAATATTACTTCATGTGATGTTTTCGCACGACATCGCCTTCTTTTCATTTTCAATTTATCTTTGCAGAAAACTGTACACGATTTTTTTTTGTAGATATGTAGAGAGTTATCCATCCATTTCATAAAAGAAGATCATAATGTTATTTCGTGCGTGATGAAAAAATCATGATGCAGACAACATGTATAATATTTTTCGTAAGCTGGGCGTGCGATTTAGATTATATAATATGTGGTATTAATTAAATAAGATCCTTCAACTTAAAACGAAAAAGGTTGTTGAGCCAATTAATCCGTTTTTATACTGAGACCTATACGTGTGCCATCCGAAATATAATATTTTTTAATCTAACCTACGAGGTATCTCTTCCCTCTCAGAATTAGAGAGTTTCGGTTCAGAAGATATAGCAGGGTTTCTCGGTCTTCCCACTGACAACACAAAACCTCTCCATTGAGCTCTGGCTAGCCTAATCATCGCCGGAAACACAACTCAATGTTATTATTAGTTGCGGTATTATGTACGGCAGAGGTACTTCCCCAGTCGGACTGCTCAAATAGGACGGGGGATACCGTCATGTCCTACCTTCATTAAAAAGTCCTAACTCCATCTAAGTAGGTTTCGGTTTTCAATAGTTGTTAGGTCAAGACAGTGGACTACATAGGTTACCTGAATAACTCTATATATAGCTTTCAGGCTGGAAGTTGCTCCTAATATAATCGGAAAAAAGCTGGACTTCGAGGCGAT
Organism: Pelosia muscerda; assembly: GCA_963691645.1. NCBI lineage: Eukaryota > Metazoa > Arthropoda > Insecta > Lepidoptera > Erebidae > Pelosia > Pelosia muscerda. The sequence continues at coordinate 18,202,404 of OY829102.1, read as the reverse complement.
GGCTTCATATACGACCGGTACTAACCACAAGATGATAATAGGTACAGTGGGCTCTAAAAATCCTGTACAATTCGACGCTTATTTTCCCGTGCGCAATATCCCCACGGATACCAATCCCACTGAGTCAATGAGAGAAGTTTTGTCGGACTTGAAGCGACTAAAACGCACGCCGTCTCTGGGTCTTTTAGTCGCCGGAGGTGAGATACGAGTAGTAGCGAAAATATCTCTCGCACCCCGGCAGACGCGGGGCCCACTCTTTCGCGATGACCTCCTTCGGTGGACAATTCTACACTACACAACTACTAGTCTTAGAAGCTACAGGATAATAGATCTACTTATTAAAGTTAGAATGCAGCTTGCATGAATTTACGTATTCTCTTATAAAGAAACAAGACATCGATCTAGTTTATTTTATTAACGCTATCTGTAACTTTTGATTAAATTACACAGCTGTCAAACGATTAACGATCTTCATGCCTCCCTGGACCTTTTGGAACCCACTGTACAAACGTGATAAAATCTAGGTCACCACAGCAACCGCGCCCATAGCTGACAAGCCTTAATTACTTCCTACAACACTTAGCTGGATCAATTAGCCAAGATTCCAATACAACATCTCTATTACCTTTCCCAAAGGGCCCATACTTGTGCCGTAGGTATAGTGTCCGGTGGAGCAATGTGAAAATGGTAAGATGGTATCTTTTAATTGTTCGAAAGCACATACCGATGGACTGGTTAGGTGGTTGAATTTTATAAGGAATTTATTAGGAGATATTGGATATTGTTTGCTGTTCAGATCGTGAGATATATTTTAAGTAGAGGCTTTACCAGTGTGCAAAGGGCCTTTGCCTTTAGCTTAACATCAGGCGAGGTGAAGTCAAATTGACGTACCATAAATGAATAAAAAATTACTTTTTTTATACACCTCTAAGGTCATAGTGGGCCAACAGCTTTTTTTTTATATATACCACTTAGATGGCAGACAAGCACACGGCCCACCTGATAGGAAGCGGTCACCGTGGCCTATGGACGCTTGCAACACCAGAGGCGTCACACACGCGCTGCCTACCCTGTAGAAACCTTCTAATGCCCTTCTTGAAGAACCCCATATTGTAGTCGCTTGGGAAAACCACGGCAGGGAGCTTATTCCACAGCTTGAGTGTGCGCGGGATGAAATATTGGGAGACTATTGAACATAGACCATGTTCAGTAGTTTACTATGATGAGTTAATTGATTAATTGACAAATGACACCACTTAGGTGGCAGATAAGTACACGCCCAACCTAATTGGAAGTGGTTACCGTGGCATGGAAGTTGGTAACACCAGAGGATGGTGGGGGAATTTCGAAAAGTATCGATAAGTCATTGGTGTGTGCCATGGTAAGACCTGGGATCGAACCACAAACTTCGTCTCAGCAGTCCATTATCCATACCACTAGGCTACCGCGGACTTTTGTCGAAATTAACCCCTTTGTGTACCTTCAATCAACTTAGAAACCATAACTTACTTCGCATACGTTTCGCAATCGTCGTAGCTGTAATTTCTCTTCGTTTAGTTAATCGGTTTAAATGGATTAATTGGCGAATAACTCGGAACTGACCTGACTCGTAATGAATTTATAACAATTGAACCATTTCGAGAGTGAAATTACGCCACATCGGATTTAGTTTTAATACGAGAAGGTCCACTCACACGGGTTTATTATTCTATTGCCACTATCTATACTAAAATACGTCATGCTCGTGCCGCGTATCTACACCAAAAGACGTCATGCTCGTGAACGAATGCTACTAAACTCGATTTAATTTTTTAGGCATTAACATACGTCATTACCGAGAACAAATGCTTCTTTATTGCTACAACTATGTTCTTACCTCTTTAGACAGTTGCATTAAAAAGTCATGCTCGCGAACGGGTTCTACAGCTTACGAAATTAGTTTCCTCAGCCACTCTCCACGAAAAACGGATGCGAATCGTGACATAGTACTACTGCCGTTATTATTCCATTTACATTAAAATACGTCATGCTCGTCAGCGGATATACTTAGCCACTAGATACCTATATCTCATATTCCTCTATGTATGATATCTATTCGACTAGAATTATTTATAAATCTAGACTGGGAAAAACCTAGAACTTGATATCGTAAACAATATTCGCATGTAGATGAAAAAAGCTATGAATCATCTTCATAGAAAATATAAAATTAATTGTTTCGAACATAAAACAATAATGAAATCGGTGCGCCGGCGCCGCCCGGCCCGTTAGCAAGTTGAAATCTCGATTAAGGCCGGTTACACGCTGACGACTTAACGCGATTTTTATGCAAATGTTCTAGTTATGGTATAAGTACTTACATTCATTTTCTATTGTTATCGTAATAAATTACATATATTTACATATTGGCGTTAGGAAGTATTGACAAATTGTTGAACTTTTTAGTACTCTAACTAAGTACCCGTAACGACATACATAGAGGTTACTCTGAGGCACGACCAGATCAGTGCTAATAGCTATATTTAAAAATATTTGAACAGAGCGGGTATCAAACAAGTGCCTCCTGCGTAGCTGTCACCACAACGGCTGTCATCCTTATTTTAATTCTCATAAAAGAATCTATTTTAAATTGAATTATTTGTAACGGATTCCATTAGCATAAACTTCCGATAATATAGAGAATTTATATGAAAAATTGGTTGCCTGTAAAGTCGGTATACGGGCGAAAGTTTTACGTGACAACGACTTTGAGTGGTAAGGACGCGTGCCTTTCACTTTTTATGTCTGTCTCTCTCGCTCTTAGGCGGGCTAACCATGCCCGAGTGGAAGGGACGCGTGCCTCTCACTCGCTCTCATTGTGAGCGCATAACGTGAGCGGAGCGTAACGCAGTTTCTTGAAGTGTCACCCGGCAAGCCAATTTATAAGACGTTGTCACGTCAAAATGAATACAATCATCATGAATACAATCGTGTCGCAGATTTATCGCCTCCTAATTCAGTGCAGACGGGTCTTTGAACTGCATCAAGACGGATTTTACGAGTAGTCGTGATAAGCAAGGGAATGGATAACTGCGCTTATCGTAATACTAAACAGATTGGTTACTGTTAACATGTTGTGTGAAGAGTAATTAATTACTTAATTGTTTATAATGTGGGTGAATGATGTTACGTGCAGTGAGATATTAACATCATGCTCTTGAACGGATGGTTGGCATGACATAAAAGTATACATGACAAGTATGAGTCTAAATATGTCAGCGACGGAAAGGGATTATATGATATGCATCCCTCCGCTATGAATGTCACTTTGATTTTTAAGCGCTCTCAAATAACTAAAAGGCGGTATAGTGGACGGCAATAACCTCGAATCTAAGACCTGCGCCTTGTATTTTCCCGTGGGGAAATACCCAGGGATACCGAGCATATCTCTTTCCATAGCACAAAACCGAACTATGGGGTCTAGACAAGTGACATTCGATTTGTAGAATGTAATAGAATAGATTGATCAATGTATGGGATTGACATTCGATGACGCCTGTCACAAATGTCATAAACGTCAAAATACGTATCCTTATATTCTATTCTATTCTACAACATGATTGCCACATGTCAAGGGCCCCATATGTCCACTGCTTTTTTTTTGTAGTACCTGATACGTCCGCGCTCGATCAGCGCTTACATAAAACGTATTATAAGATATGATATTACGAGCGCAGGGTATCAACTATAATAGCCAGCTACTACACATGGACATCGGTGGTCATTCGAAATGCCGCGTCATCACTTGTCGTCACGACTCGACGTTAGTCATAATGTGGATAGCTTTTATTTTAGTTTAAGACTATTATTATTTAGGGAAGGGTTTATGAGTGTGCGATCGTAATTTGTATATTTTAGTTGTTCTGGATACATTTGTTGTGGAGTGCTTAACCAAGATTTGGCATAATCAAAGCAGAGGATGACTGGGATAACACGCATCGTGGACTCCCTCGCCCCATGTGGTCACAGAATCCCTGAGTTCGCTATTCTACTTTTTTCCATGAATGGTTTCTTTTGGCTTGTGGCACGGAGTGTCTACCGTCTGATACTTATCTCAAGAGGAAAGCTTAAGCCAGGGCGTTGACCGTGTACCCAGTTTGCAGGTAAGGTTGGCTCTGACCGAAGTTTCATTAGGTCACCATAGACACAATTTAATAAATCCTACTATATACATATTTGTATTAAAAACGCTCTGATTGGTTTTGACACTTCGTGCAAGACATTTAATTAGCTATCTGCTAGATCCATGTTAATCCAACCAGATCATATCATAATAACATCGTATTTGTAACGAGAGGCGATACGGCGCCGACGGGTCACTGACCCGATCTTTTGATACCACCGCTCATTGTTACACATCCATAGGTACTAGTGTAATTTAATGACTTTCGTGGAACTAAAAGTGGTTTTGGTTCAGGGATCAAAGAAATGATAGTAGTACATATGGGCAAATATAAATATGGCAATGTTTTAACGAATGGGCCAATCAAGTCTGTGGCCTACATAAAAAAAGACTTTTTATATACATGTGGAAACCCTTAAGAGACAGCTTTCAACCGTGGTATTACCCGGACTGCTGAGACGAGGTCTCGGGTTCGATCCCAGGCAGACAGACAAAAATGTAGGAAAAACACCTCCGGCTTCAAAGTGAGAGTTTTGGTGGCAACTGGGACGATGCTACAATAAAGAGACTCTATATCCTTGTATCATCTTCATCATCAGCCCGGGGCAGACTGCTGGACATAGGCCTCTCCTATGATAACCCACATAGCCCGGTCCTCGGCCGTCCTCCTCCACTCCTCACCAGCCACTCGGCGTATATCGTCGCTCCATTCAGTCGCAGGGCGCCCTACACTACGTTTGCGGTTTGCGGTCTCCACTCGAGGATACATCTTCCCCAACGGTTATCGGTCCTACTGCAAATATGACCAGCCCACTGCCACTTCAGCTTGCCAATTCACTGAGCTATGTCGATAACTTTAGTTCTCTGCCGAATTACTTCGTTACGGATTCAATCCCTCAGGGTTATACTCTTTCCATACATGCACACTGAGTGACATTGATTTAGTGGACCAAACGTGCCGTAAGGGTCCACCTCTGATTATCCTTGTATATAATTTATGCATCCTTGTATAACCGCGGTAACCTAGTGGTATGGGTGGTGGACTGCTGAGACGAGGTCCCGAGTTCGATCCCAGGTTTACCATGGCACACACCAATGACTGCGATGCTTTTCGAAGTTATGTGTGTATTTATCGCAGGTTTCTAAGTGCGCGGTTGATGGCAATAGGCTCGCCACCTATTACATTGGGACCTAAATATACACTGGCGAAATGTGGGTGCTAGCACATCTGCCTACCCCTTCAGGGATATAGGCGTGATAGTATAAAAAAAAATATGAAGTAGGGGATCAACGTCCACATCTGGCTAACCATATAATGGGTTTAAATACAACCTGTCGGGAGAAAAAGCCCTTAAAGCCTTATCCGAAATATAAAACTCCATTTTTTAATTTATTATCGACAATTAACAGCCAGTTTTCGTAAACTAATTGGTCTAAATACAGGCACAGCGGATCAAACACAAATTTTATTGCAGCCCGATACAGTTATGTTATAATCAATTTTATTAAAGTATTACGCAACAAACTATACCAACACAGGGCATATCCAATTGGTATAATAACCCCTATTGTAATGGTTGAGTCGTTACAACTCGTTCGAGCAGTAATTAAGCATCTGTACTATCATAAAATTTTGTAAATTGGTCGTGTCTGTACATTGATTATTTCAAAATATGCGTCTTCTTCCAGTCAATTTCTGGATCTGATATATAGTAGATATTATCATCTTCATATTCTTGTCCCAATTAATTGTGTGTGGACAGCGCAAGATATCTTTCTTCTTTACACATTCCTGATTTTTTTATAATGCGAAAAATCCCCAGAACCGGTTGGAGGGGTTATGTCGGACTCGAACCGACCAAAACGCACGTAGTCTTTGGGTCCCTAGTTGCCGGAGGTGAGATAGTAACCAACATATCTCTCGCACCACGGCAGACCCCGGCCATCTCTTTCGAGATAACCGCCTTCAGGTGTAGGGACCACGGTGTCCCAGTCTAACCCCCAAATATACACATTCCTGTTGGATTTCAATCCTTCAGTCGCTTGTTTCTTTGCCATATTTTTCGCTCGATACGGAAACGGGCAGAGCCGCGTGTTACAGCTAGTTTGTCCTAAGTTTGTTATGTCCAATAGCTGATCGATTCGATATGGTGGAGAGATTTGTATGTCGGAACCTTTTAGTGGTTTACAAGGCCATGTGTTGAAGAACCGGCTTCGTTTCTCTACGTGTCCTATTGACATGTTATGGCGACAAGACACCGATAACAATCACGTTTAGAATGTATTGCTTAAATAACAGTCAAGGGTGGACACACCACCCCTGATAAAGATCTTTTTTTTTATATTTAGGTGCTCAAATTGACTACACCTCGCTTGACTAAGCATGCGTACCATCGAAAACATGGTGCCCACCCTTAAAGGTGCTGTCCCTTGATCGGCGGTCCCTACCCTGACTGCCTCTACAGTTGTATTTTCATGTTCTACTTGAAGGACTCGAGACTGTAGGATGAAGGAAACACGTGTGTTGGTAAGGAATTCCGGGACTTAATGGTGCGGCATAGAAAAGAGTCTCCGAACCGCTTAGTTCTTGATGGAACTGTTTGTACCATATGTGGGTGATATCTAAGCCCTGAGCGCGTTGTCCTGTGTAGAAAAGGAGGTGGCAAACATGGTTCTATTGGCGTATAATGTTGGTAGATACATTTAGTTGGTAGATTGATACTATTAATGTGACGATTAAGTAGGTACAAATATTAAATGAATTTTGTAACTCGATTTAATAAATTTCGAAGTATTAAGTATGCTTTCAAATCAAATCGAATTAGTTTTGAAAAAATGAATGCCTAGACGGAATTTAAGCCGGAATTAGCCCCTATCAGAAGGAGTTCTCTGACCAACTGAGCTACCACGTGATGTATAAAATATTCGCATGCATAGGCATTTCCTTTTTCCAATGTAAATGTAAACATTTTTTTGTTTCAACCCAGACATCATTTCAAATTCTATCCACTATTAAAATGATACACGGTGCATATTTACGAAGGCAATAGGTATAGTAATATTCAGAAATATAATGAATGCAAAGAAAATACTTATGTACGATATCCACAGAGTATACGATGGTTGATTTTGATGGATAGCATTCACATGACAGACAGACAGACTAACTATGTATGAGGAAAAAATGTAATTAAATATTTCTGTCGTGGATGAAATATACGACGTAGGTACAAGATTCGATGTATGACGTTACGAACTATAGCAATACGGAGAATTTTATCAAGTGTGTGTCTCAACTATAGACATAATTTTATTAGCGTAAATAGAGTCACAGACTCCTTCATTACCGCGTTACCGAATTGAAAATGTAAGTGACGATGACGTGGGGATTTTGCGCACAATAAAAAAAAAGTGACTTGTGCCTTTTAGTGTAAAAACATTGACCTCACTGCAATATTTTTGTCAAAGTTATCAACTTGGTTTATAAAAAAAACGTTTCATGGTTCATATACTCTGTCACTTTCTCACCTAGGTTTTACGGAAAGATATTAGATATTAGATTTGTTCCTCTCAGAATAACTTTATGGTCTCAACTTAAGTACGGTTTTTGGTAGCTATTACCAAATACATACATACATCAGAATCTGTTCTCGTCCGTAATCCCCGCAGGCGTAGGCAGGGGTGTATTAAATACCCATATTTCGCCAACTATGATTTTCAGCGGGCACTTTGTGAAAAAATGGGTATGCAGGAAATAAAACATAACGATAGCAACTCAAAAATATCATTGATTCGACAGAAGAAGAAGACGTTTCGATTGAGTGCTTCGATCACTTAAATATTTGCACACCACATTGTAATTATGAAATCAGTCTTGTTTACCTGCATTCTAGCAAATAAAATATTTCATTGCAAGCGTTCACACTGAGCTTGCGATATGTTACAACTTATCAAATATTTTTAAACCTTAGTGAAAACGTAAAGTAAGACAAGATAGGTAAAGTTAAATAAAAAGATAACAAAAACATAACTTTATTAAGTCTTTAACGTGTAAAAACAAATAATTGTCGTCCATTTTGTATAATTTCGTTCATTGAACTTGAGTTTTTTAAGGTAGTTCAGAAGACAGTAATTAGAATTTAAAACAAATTGTCGCTATGAAACAGTTTATTGCGAGGAAAAATAATTACTTAATTATCTCTTGAGCTATTATTTTACGATTCTTGTATAGTTATCGGCATATATCTTAAGCCCATATCGCGAGAGAAACGAGGCCCTGCCGCCACGTATGATGGATGGTGGATTTGAATTCGTCCAGCGTTGTTGAATCTCGTGATATTCTTAAAATACAAAACACGTGAACTAGAGTAATAGACGAATTTTATGACGTAACTGGGGCTAAAATATATACCGGAAACTATAGGACTAAATAAGTTTATTCAGAACTATTTCATTTAATTTTATGAGCTTGGAGATTTGCAAAATTGACTTAATAATATAATAGGTGTATTCACACAACCCTACATTAAGAGCCAAGAAATAGGTGTATTGGCGGCAATTGGGTGCCGTTATACCAATCACGCAGGCAGACACGCAAAAGAGCAAATTAAAGGATGGATATAAGATGGTCAGCTGTTTGCAGTTATTTTATTTGAGTAATACCTATGTTGCTGACCGCGGTAGCCTAGTGGTATGGGTAATGGACTACTGAGGCGAGGTCTCGGGTTCGATCCCAGGTTTTACCATGGCACACACCAATGACTCGATACTTTTCGAAGTTATGTGTGTATTTATCGCAGGTTTATAAGTGCTAGCAGCACCTCTGTCTACCCCTTCGCGGATACAGGTGAGTTTATAAAAAAAATACCTATATAGTATGTAAGTTAGTATATTATAATATATAACTTTACTGTTAACTAAAAAATTCTACTGACTTCCAGAAAAACAATGCACGAGAATTAAAAACAAAGAAGATAATTACAGATATACCTCAAAGATAAGTATTTACTGTGTAGTGACTGAAATTAGTCGCAATTGCAGTAATCGCGACTAATTTTCTGGTATGTATTGAAGAGTTCCGTGGTCTGTCTCCAAAACCTCTCATAAGATCTTTAAGAAATTCCGGAATAACCATTTCGGAATATACCTCTTTCAAACACAAAATAATTTTACATATTATCCGACCACAGGTGACGGAGCTATGCTAGCACAAACATATAAAATTTTTAAACATTCGAATTGAGAACCTCTTTTTTTTAGAAGTTGGTTAAAACTCACATGTGTTACGCATTGTAATATTAGTATATTATGTTACAAAACGACTTGCTTTGGTACCCCTGCTGACTGACGAATGAGGCTATGGTTCAGGCTTTTGTTAAGGTTGGGAGGTTGGGTGGTAGAGCTACCATAAGAGGAGGAGAAGGAGTAAACGACCGACTTCGGAAGCCTCACATGCTAGGAATAATGCTGAGATGATGATGACAGCGAATATTTTTGCTGTCAGTACAAGGAAATTTCTATACTTTAAGAATATAGGCACATCTGTTTGGGTACAGTCCACATATAAAATATTGTGTTATATCTTTTTATATAAAGTTGTATGTAAAGGTATATACCAAATCTAATCAAATCAACTATAGTAAGTATAAGTATATACATATATAGTTGTATGGAAATTGCAATCATATCTTTTTTGTCGACAGTACATTCAATAAAAATCGCATTAACTCATCAAAGATAAAATCGCGACCTAATTTCAAAATTAGAACACACAATTTCTCCTTAGCCGGCCACATAAATAAAAGCGGTCAATGAGTCACAAAACTGCGCAGGCGCACGTAACTCGATCCCGCGCTAATTACACCAGTCGATTTGCCGCAACTGATGTATTACTCTACTTGACAATGAGTTTAGTACCGCGGTAGCCTAGTGGTATGGGTAATGGACTGCTGAGACGAGGTCTCGGGTTCGATCCCAGGTTCACCATGGCACAAACCAATGACTGCGATGCTTTTCAAAGTTATGTGTGTATTTATCGCAGGTTTATAAGTGCCCGGTTAATGGCAATAGGCTCGCCATTACATTGGAACCTAAATATAAACTGGCGAAATGTGGGTGCTAGCACCTGTGCCTACCTCTTCAAGGATATAGGCGTGATATTATAAAAAAAATAATGAGTTTCAAACTTAATCATTATATGAGTATGAATAGGATATACAGCTGGTTTAAAACTAAACCAACTTAAATATTATGTCCGGTGATACGAATGCGCGTGGTTACGTTACGGTCGGTCAAGCGCAATAAAGGCTCTGTGTCGATATGCATGCAGCTGCGACTTCTACCAAGTTCAAACGAATCGATCGTCCGATTACGACCAATTGAAAAATTGGTCGACGAATTGAGTAGTATCTTTACGATGTCGGATGACCTGGTTCGCGAAGAATGTCCTGATTTTTCCTTAGTGATGTCAGCCATTTTATTAGTGTTCTGGCTTTTGCGAGCGTCGAGGTGAAGATTTTCTTTTGTAGCACAATTGTGATATTAATTATAGTCTCTCATTTCTAGTAGATCTTCTATTTATGGTTGAAATAACTCATTATCGTGCTTGCGCTAATCCCGGTCGCGTTTGAAGCTGTCATTTCGGAGTCTAGCGTCCGCTTTTTCCAGCCTAACTGCGATATTTTCCGTGAAGCGACTGCTATCTAACCCTCAGAACACATTAACGATACTGAAATATTGTAGTTAGTACAGTTGTTGAACTTTTAAGGGCTCAAAGTAGCCGTAATGTCATAGACATTCATATGACAACCGGGACCGACTACGGTGTACCATGCTCTCTGAGGTACGACCAAACCAAGTCCAATGTAAATAGCATATATGCATATAATATGTATGCACTAGTCACGCCATAAAGGCAAATACAATTCGATTCCTAAAAAGGCTAATCATTTCTAAATATGTTGCACAATATTTCAAGAACATCGATGATGACTGATGACGCATAAGATCATGGCGGCCATTATGTCATTATCCTTTCTTCCGAGAACTATGGGGTAATAATGGGGGTTTACCGTTACATTATTGCTCATAATTTAAAATATTCCATTATGTTTAATCGGGATCGGAAAGTTAGTTCAGTTAATAAGTAAAGTATTAATTTCCAGATACACGCGTCTTTATATTGTTTATAACTGTTTCATGAAGATTGAACAGAATTTTAATCAAATTCATATTTTTTATGTAATGAGTTGTTGAAAAAGGGACATTTTGCGAATTGGACATTGTGCGAAGGATACATTTTGCAATCGCATTTTGCAACCGTTTTGTAAATTGGACGTTTGGCGAATGAGTAGTATCTAGCTTTGTACTCTCATAGTCTAGATTAAAGTAATGTTTATACATTAAAAGTTTTGTAGACAAATCGGAAATAGAATTGCAAGAACCGCATACAAATGGTAGAAGTAATTTTCGATAAAATGTCGAACATACATACAATACATACCCTATTTGACGGGTCTTTGTTGTTACGTCAGAAATGTCGGCACAACATTAGTACCATTAAATGAAATATTACAGCGTGGGACGTAGAAGCCCGTTTGCAATGTTACCAAGGGAGACAGGAACTCATGCATCCAATTGTTGGTGCTCATCAAATGTGACGGGGTTGGGTTTCAACCACTCTTATACTTCAAACCTTAGGTTTTAAAGTGTCTTTACTTGAAAGTATCTCAGAGATAGAAGAATGTTCTAGAAGATATTATCAACTAGCTGTTGTCGTCCAATTTTAAACCCGTTCACAACCCATGAGAACCTTTTTCCGAGATAATAAGAAACTTATGTACCTAATGTATATGTTTTGGAATTCCTTACCAGCTCACGTGTTTCCTTCTTCCTACAGTCCCGGGGCGTGAAAAAACATCTGATGAAGCCGTCAAGCTGAGCGCCACCATTGTAACACTGTACGTGTTTGTAACGATGACCCTCTTTCCGGAGACTTTGCTTTACCTTCAGGACAATTGGAGTGAAATAGACGTGTTCTATATAAAAAGAAGTCTATGTCTTTCAGTTAGCGTGTGAGTTTTGACGGTGGCGGTACGAGAGATATAATAGATTAGATCTAGGTTTATTAGCAGTCGACCATTATTATACCAGGTCTGTTTATGAATTTATTGCTTCGTTACCCGACGCAGGTATAACTCGAACCACGTAGAAATTAAACTAACGACCTGTACTTTATAATTTGCGAAGTATTAAATTGACCACAGAGCAATACCAACATCTTATTACAGGGAACGCAGGGCGTTTTAACATAGTGTATAAAATTGCGCCGGCGCATAACTGGTCGACAATTTGCGCACGCGCCGCTTTCGCGGCAGGAAGCGTTGGTTATTACCAGGTTCGTGTTCGTTTAGAAAATTCCGTGTTTTAACTTCCAGTCTACGAGGGACGGTAAATATAAGGATTTTTTTTACGCCTTAGGTGAATAACTACACGGCTCGCTCAATGGTAAGCGGTTACTGAAGTTTATGAACCGCTTTTGACCACTATCTCACCCGTTGGTAAATGATATTGTGGTAGACGGTTAGCACGCTTGACTTGAAGTAACCTCTCCAGTCTTGAAGACTTCCAAGCTATGGCTATCCGGAAATAAAGGTTCAGGCACGGCATTCCACTCTTTGACGAAAGTATTGCCGAATCTTTTAGTACGTATAATATTGGAGGGCAAGAGAAAGTGACATTCTATTGATGAAACCCCTCCAGCTAAGCCCAAAGGCTTGTGTTAGGATGTATTCACGTCTGTAGTGTAATGGCCAGGATTCGAACTCGGGACCTCTCGATCGTGAAGCCGACTCCTTAATCACTAAGCTACCGACGCTAAGCAATAAGTGTTTGGATCAGTCAACAAGGCGGCCTCTAGACCAAGTGATATTCTATGGAGGGAATCACGTCGAAGCGAACCCTTTTCAATTTGTTATCAATGGATTACTTGATACTGCGGTTATTTAATAATAAAAATATGTAAAATAAAATATTTCGTGTCACAAAGTTTCAAATTTCTCCTTGGCGTGGCGGTAGTGCACGCGACTGCTACGCAAGGGGCGCGGGTTCGATCCCCGCCCAGTGATACAGTGTTAGACGGACACAAGATAAAGTTTTTTTATATTAGAGATTACATACATACATACAAACATCTATGGCAGTCGTTACGGGTAGTTGAAGCCCTCAAAAGTCCAACCAGTCTAACTTGGAACTTCGATATCGCCATTGGTCATTGGACCATTGGTTGTGGAGGTCAGATGGCAGTCGCTTCACAGAAAATATTGAAAGTTGAGCCGCATCACAGTTAGACCGGAAAGCCGACCCCAACTGAGTTGGGAAAAGGTTCAGAGAACGATGATGAAAGATTCAAATTTCATTAAATTTTTATTACTCAACTTAGCAATGCCATAAGCGTTTTTGCCAATAGAATATCCTTTTGTCTAGAGCCCTCTGTATACGTATTTCAACGATAGGGGGTTGCCTGCACAGGTGCCTCATTATAAAATCGTTTGCTTTCACGAGCTATAAAATATACCTCCACTAAACAAGCAATTCGATTACTAGAAGATGATTATCCAACACTATAATAGCGTACATTCTTAACACATGTCTTAACAACTTCCTTACTCGCGATAATGCGCAGATGCAACACTCGCCTAATTCAGTTTATTGCTACAAATCTTCCCGGGAAATGGTGGGAAGCTATGGGAAGTCGACGATTAGACTGATAGGTGTGATGTGATCCAGTTAGTGCGAGAAAGTAATTGAGTACTTTATGGCTTGGTAGACGTAACTAGAAGTGTAAAATAACTATCGTACTGTACGGCAACTATACCATACTGTGAGTATCATAAAGTTGTTATTAGTAGGGTAAATAGAGCAACATTCTCCTCATCACTGCGTTATCGAATTTAAATTATCAAATTAGTTTAAATATGTACTTTATATGTCAGCAAAAGACAAGTTGATAGATTTATAAAAAAACATTTTATGGTTCATCTTTCTCTGTCACTTTCTCACACATAGTTTTTATGTAAAGTATGTCACTCGCACACTTCTAGTAACTTTATAGTAAGTATGCCTTTACCATTATAGTAGAAAACAAGTATAGCATACTGTTAATAATGGTCAGAAGTAATTTCCCATGCCTTTACCATTATAGTAGAAAACAAGTGTAGCATACTGTTAATAATGGTCAGAAGTAATTTCCCATGCCTTTACCATTATAGTAGAAAACAAGTATAGCATACTGTTAATAATGGTCAGAAGTAATTTCCCATGCCTTTACCATTATAGTAGAAAACAAGTATAGCATACTGTTAATAATGGTCAGAAGTAATTTCCCATGCCTTTACCATTATAGTAGAAAACAAGTATAGCATACTGTTAATAATGGTCAGAAGTAATTTCCCATGCCTTTACCATTATAGTAGAAAACAAGTATAGCATACTGTTAATAATGGTCAGAAGTAATTTCCCATGCCTTTACCATTATAGTAGAAAACAAGTGTAGCATACTGTTAATAATGGTCAACAGTGATTTACCTCAACTTGGTTACATAACTAACACATATGGTGTTATCATAATTTTTAGGTGTAAAATTATTATACACACACACGCATATACACTAACACACGCACGCAAACACAATCTCTCACTGACACACACACACACACGTTGAGTAAAATCGCATAAATAAAAACACATACAATTTTTAGGAGATTATCAATCCACATTACTTCAAGTATTTAATTGTTATTCTCCTCATCTTTGAATGACTACCAACAAGACCTGGTAAAAATACAGCTGCAGCACTCACCTTACTCCGAGGATAAACGCTGAGCACGTCTGACCACCACCTCGCTTCTTCCCTACACGTGCCCTTGACGAAGGTCACCCGTTCCGGCGCGGTCACCGCCAAGCTGTACGGGTGACCGGTAACACTGTCCGCCTCAGAGACCTCCAGGACAGTTGTCATGTCTATGCTGGCTTGAGGAACCGTGTCAGGCTGTGGAAGAAAGAAAAGTATAATTAGTTGAATTGTATCTTAAATGTGTCACGATAAAGTCTAATATTGAAGATAAGTACTGGTTGAAAACATCAGTAGCTTAGCCGCGGGCATCGGCTATACGATCGAAAGGACCTGGATTCGTTTCCTGGTCATCATGTTACGACGCGAACAGTTGAAAACACTTCTATTTTTTTTTTGGTACGTCATTTTGACTTCACCTCGCCTGATGGTAAGCTGAAGGAAATTTTCACCATTACAAACACGTACAGTACTAAAATGGTGGCGCTCAGCTTGACGGCTTTAACAGATGCTTTTTCACGGTTTTACCATAGCACATACCAAGGACTTTTCGATGCTTTTCTAAGTAATGTGTGTATTTATCGCAGGTTTATAAGTGACTGGTTAATGGCAATAGGCTCGCCACCTATTACATTGAGACCTAAACATAAACTGGCGAAATGTGGGTCTACCACTTCTGCCAACCCCTTCGGGGATATAGGCGTGTGTTTATGTCAAGTTATAAACATTAAATTGTTTGTTTGTATATTTATCTTTTACGATAAGTACCTATTTTATGTTTTCATATAGTCATCAAAAACCTTAGTCCTCGATCCGCAGTCAGAGCAAAATAAACTCTTGCACGTGCTAATAGGATACATTTTAGATTGTGATTACCAACTATAAGTACTATTAATGATCATCAATATATGTGTGCTTGGTAATTATTACTTTAATGGATGTGTATTACGATCTTCAATCAACCTACCATTTTTGTAAAATAATTACAAAATAAATACATTTATTTTACTCTTATTGTATATATTTTATTAAATACATCAACGTCGTGGTGAAAGCATGGCTCTAGTTATAATTCTTAATTAAATAACAAGTTATTTCAGTTTTATTTCGCAATTAAACAAAGATAGACACAGAATCGTAAGCTAGTAAGTACTAATAAAACTAGTATGCGAGCAATAACCCTAGTATTTCTATAGTACAACAATACTAGTAGGAGCGTAAAACAACTATTATTGTCATCAATTCTTTAATGCCTTGCCTCAATCTAGTTATCTCCACTTGTAAATGGAACATTAATTCGAGCTATAAACAATATGGCTGCATTATTTCAAAACCTAGGTAGGCACACCTGCAAAAAGTTGGGATATTGTATTTTGCAGGTTCATAGCATAAAACAAAGTCGCTTTCTCTGTCCCTAATCTCTTTTTAAGTTTAAATATTTAAAACTACGCAATGGATTTTGAAGCGGGTTTTTTTTCATAAAGCTACAGCGTAGCATACTGTTAATAATGGTAACAGATGGTAACAATATGACGACGAAATTATAATATTTTTGACAAATATAATTGTAAAACTTTGACATTCATATACGCTCTTCATGTGTCTAAATTGAATAAACGAAATTGATTCTTTGTATTTTTGAGAGGACTCGGAAAGGCTAACGGCGTTAACTCGAATTTACACTAAATTTAATAAAATACACTAGTACACTTCATTTTATTAAATTTAGTGTAAATTCGAGTTTTTATCCGCAATAATGGTGAGTTTTAGACATAACGGCAAAGCGCGAAATTGGAATATTATAGTGAATAGTGATTTTTCGTGTTAGTGTCAAAATCTCCTTAAGAAAAGCTACTAGTAAACTCCACTACCTACTTTACTGAGGCAACTATCATCCGTCATTATCATCATCATCATCATCATCAACAATCATCACAACAAGATTAGTGAATAAAGTGTTACAAAATAAAATAAGACTTGACATAAACGTTACTAGTTATCATGTCATAAAATTCCTTAAAAAAAGTGACTTTTAGTGTAGAAACAATGAATATTATTTACTACTACTAGGTACTTTCTTATCAACTTAGTTTATAAAAAAAAAGTTTTACGGTTCATATGCTCTCATTTTTTCACGACTAGGTTTACGTGTAAAGATACGTATGTAACGTAACTTTATGATGAAGACTAAGAAATAGGGGTCCATTTAAGTATGGAACACAAAAAAAAACAAAACAATTCAAATTAAGAACGAGCGTATAAAAAAAAAGTAACGCTTAATGAAAACCGAATACGCATAGCACAGGCAACTCAATTCAAACAGGCTTCTTATTTTTAATTCTTCGATAAGAAATACTAATGACAGTAATAAAGCCTACAGCTCCCGTTCGCGTATGAAAAACTGTTTATAATATGGGATATATTTCTTTGTCGCATTACTTGGCCAATATTATTCCTACCCGTCCGTTTAGCGGCCAGAACGTATTTTATACACCCCAGGGCGATTACTAAGAGTTGTAGGTGCAGTAATTAATATATGACAGTTAGGGTGTGTTTACACTAGACGGTTTTTATATTGTCCGGTTTTTGGTCCGGCATCCGATTGCCAATGAGGATTTCAACTTTGAGCCCGGAGCCTAATTGCTCTTTCTCCTCTGTTTGGTTCAATTGCCATTTGACCTCCAAACCTTAAGAGGTATCCTTCGTCAGTGACTTGTCCATTAGCAGGTCTTCTAGACCTACCGATAGACGATTTTTTATGACTATTTTTGTGGCAATATGAGGTTGAAGCTACGACTTATATACTGTACTTACACTAAAGTTCCGTTAGTGTATCCAATGTGTACAAGACGCATGTGTGCGGATCTCCACATAGTTATAAAAACCGTCTAGAACCGTCTTGAATCTTCCAGACTTGTGAAAATGAAGCTTTAAGTTTTTTAATTAACAGCGGTGGAGAAGAAATCTTTAATAGACGAATCAACGATTTACGAATGTATTTTATTAAGTACTCCATAGTATTTATGGGTGTTTGAGGGCTTCATCAAGGGCTTTTGATGATAGAGACCTCCCTCCTCTCCATTCCAATCTCTTAGATTTCCATGGATTCAATATGCTGGTGCCTGCCATATGTGGCAGAGATGAAAAGAAAGATTTAGGTACATATGAAATTACCGAAATTTTCTTACAGATTTATGAGTTCATTATTTCTGTAATGTAATAGCTATTTCCATAATTTATATTTTTTTTTGAAAGTGGATTTCAAGATTTTACAACTTTGTATTAAATTTTGTTTTTATTTGCCGCTTGATAAATTGAATTCGATATTCAAATACAGTACTTCCTCAATGCTATTCATTTTGATGATAAATTTCGTATTACTTTTTTACAGCTGTCACTTTTCAAAAATGTAATAAAAGTTGATGTTTACTTAATGTTGTCAACACAAAAAAAAAATCATAAAATTTATATTTATCATTCTTAAAAAAAATGCATAAATCGTACCTACTGAAAATTGGGTTTCCTCCTATTTCTTCAAACAAAACGGCTATTTCATATGTAACGACCTAATAAAAAGATAAAAATAAAATAAAATAAAAAAAACCTTTTTATTAGGTCGACACACCAATTATAGAATCAAATTGGTAGGTTGTGTTACTATCTCCCGTTACCATAACTCCATTCCTTTAATATCACATTATGAACACAGATATTATCTTCAAGGTCAAAATATAACTGCATTAAACACGTTATAATTCTCACCCTTTGTGATTAAAAACAAGTTCGATTTGTTCAGGGCCTTGCTCTAGAAACATTGAACCTGGGTTCTATCGACGGACTGGTGGTTAATGGAGTACTGTGTAATTTAGTATTTAGCACTGCTCATGACCCAGTGCTTATCCTAGCGGTATGATAATGTCTTGGTCGACATCTTGGTTGTGGTGCAAGTTGTAAGCGATTGCGACAGATGAGCGGTAAGTTGAATTTTACGCGTCTGTTTCATCAATAATAATTTCGGTCATCATCATCATCCATAACAGTTTTCACTGTATTTTTTATCTTTTTGGAATTATAAATATAATCAGAAATAATTATTTTGAAGAACGAGTAATCAAATGCAACTGAATCGATGCGAAGCATATAATACAAGTTACATAAATTGTCATGAATACATTTCAATATCACTGATCATATAAGCGAAGGCTTTAGCTATTATTGTTGTCATGATTAACATGTTATCTGTACATGATTCCCTGCTAAATATACATTTTTTCCCTTCAAAATGATGGTGAAGGATTTATCAATTTACATTATATGGTTACTGTCATGGAAAACAAAAAGCAAGTAAAAGTGTTAAAATGTCGGGCTATGTTATTGCCGTGCGTTTTTACGCAACGATGGACAAATTCAACAATACGACCTTATTGTACGAAGTTAAAGTTTTAATAAATTAGAATCCACTGACAATCGTCTTTTTCTGTTCTATGCTTACTGCACTATCAATCACAAAGATAATGATACAATAGCTAATTTCTCATCACTTGCATCGCTCCAATATGCGCAAGAGTCGAAACGGAGCGGTTGACGGGCGTCGCCTGCGCACCCGAGCCTCCGACTACAACGGTACACACTTTTACCATTACATTACTTTACATTCAGTAATCTGACACTGAGATTGCAAGCAGTTATGTCTTGCATATTGTGTCTATGACTAGCTGTTGTTCGCGGCTCTACTGAATTTTGATCCTGTTCACGCTGCACTTTCTGTTCAGCTGACCCTTCCTATAAAGGTTTGTTTGTTCATTTTGAACCCCTATTGCACCCCTTTATATAATCTTATCTTATATATAAAAATGAATTGCTGTTCGTTAAGTGTCGCTAAAACTCGAGAACGGCTGGACCAATTTGGTGTTGAATTATTCGTGAAAGACCAGACAAGGTTTAAAAGGTCAGCGTGAACAGGATCAGAAGTCCACGCGGGCGGTGCCACGGGCAACAGCTAGTGTGTCAATCAAATTTCAAATAATGCATAGCAAACTATCAGATTTTTTACCTTTATAATTACCGCTCCGGTTCCTTAGAAGCGTAATGATGTTACTCAAAGATAATGTACTTTTCTTATGGCAAAAGAATTATTAAAATCAGTGCAGTAATTTTTGAGTTTATTCCTTACATAAAACACAAATATTCCATATAGGGTATAGAGATATAAGAGTATTCTATTAGTGATTTTTATACCACTTATGTGGCAGACAAGAACATGATCCATCTGATGGAAAGTACTCACCGTGTTCTATAGACGTTTGCAACACCAGAGAACGTCACACTCGTATTGCCGACTCTGTAAAAAACCTTCTAATGCCCTTCTTGAAGGAACCCACATAGTGGTCGCTTTGAAAAACCACAGCAGGGAGTTCACAGCTTACCCGACGGGGGTCATCTCGAAGAGAGGGCCCCGGGTCCGTCGGGGTGCGGGGGATATGTTGGCTACTACCTCACCTTCGACAACTGAAGACCCAAAGACGGCGTGCGTTTTAGTCGGTTCGAGTCCGACATAACCAGCTCCGGTCGGGAGGTATCCGTGGGGATTTTTTGCACGATAAAAAAAATCAGGGAGTTCATTCCACAGCTTGCGCGTGATTGAAGTTCCTACTTAGATATAATCTTTAAGGATTATGAAGCTTTTAGCGAATATCAAAGTGTCTTAAGCCATTTCCATAAAATTAGCATTGGATTAGCAAATTAAGATCGTATTCAATTAAACTTTATTATCTATTAAGCTCCTCTATGTTGATAAAACATTTTATATACAGTAAAAGAACGGTTTCTGGGTGCTTTTTTTTATTTATTTCATTAGGTAGCAGTTTACGGAAACGCAAATCCTACGTCATAGTGTACGTACTTAAATGTTGTTTCTTGTTTGTCAATCACCATAAGCAAATACAGTGTTAGATGGACACAAGATAAAGTTTTCTTATATTAGAGATTACATACATACATACAAACATCTATGGCAGTCGTTACGGGCAGTTGGAGCCCTCAAAAGTCCAACCAGTCTGACTTGGAACTTCGATATCGCCATTGGTCATTGGACCATTGGTTGTGGTAAGATGGCAGTGGCTTCATGAAAAATATAGAAGTTAAGCCGCATCACAGTTAGACTGGATAGCCGACCCCAACGGCGTTGGAAAAAGGTTCAGAGAATGATGATGATACGTACATAGATAAACTCACGCCTATATCCCCAAAGGGGTAGGCAGAGGTGCTAGCACCCACATTTCACCAGTTTACGTTTAGATCCCATTGTAATAGGTGGCGAGCCTATTGCAATTAACCCGGCACTTATAAACCTGCGATAAATACACACATAACTTCGAAAAAGATCGAAAAGTCATTGGTGTGTGCCATGGTAAGACCTGGGATCGAACCCGAGACCTCGTCTCAGCGGCCCATTACCCATACCACTAGGCTACCGCGAATTATTAGATTGTTAGAGTATTTTAAATTAATGGTGCAGTCGGACTGCTCAATTGGGACAGGAGATACCCTCTCGTCCTACCTCCTCATAGTTCATCAAACTATGGCTACTTTTACCGCGGATGATACTTTTACTTTCTTCATAATCATCAGTGAATACAATATTAACTACCTTAAAGCCTCAATATAAATCAATTTCTCTATTTATTTTCAACAGATTACGACTTTTTTTAATAATATCACTTTCCCAATTACAGCATTTAATTCGATTAAATCTAAACGTTAGCGATGACCATGACTTATGAAACTAGACTCATATTGGTGTATATTTTAACCCTTTCTGTTATATTATGCTAGAGTGGGATAGAGCATTCATTCAACTAGAATTAAATAATAAATTACAAAAGTGATTAATGTTCAGACATTGACAATAACATGGCTTAATTTGATTTATAAGGTAACTTTCGCTGTCCTCAAATGGTTTGATTTAAGCTGCGCTAGCTCAAGTATTTGTTATGTCATTGATACCGTGCTGTTGTATTGAGTGTCTGTAGTAGCAGTGCCAGTGTAGGCAGTAGGAGACTTTCACAATAGGCGATATCGTAGTTCTGTAGTTAGGCTAGTCGAACTTCTGAGGGCTCCAACTACCTGTAACGACTGCCATAGATGTTCTGACGGCTAAACGTGCTCTCCGACCAGACCAGTGCAAATAGCCATATTGATACATACAAATACTTAGACGCAGCGGAGATCGAACCCGCGCCTCCTGCGTAGCAATCGCGTTATACTAAATATGGGAATCTAAAGTGCAAATCATTTCAGTCCTAGGATGTCCTCTGCTGAACATAGACCTCCCTAATCGACCTCCGATTCGAGGGGCTGGAGGCGGTTTGCATCCAACGGGTACCCGCCACTCTGATTGTTATCCATCCATCACGCGGGAGGCCTACCATACGAATGATGAAAAAGTAAGTTCTATCATTCGATTGAGACTCGACATCGAATTTCTACATTACAGAATACCATTACCGATGTACAGTCACCTGCAATAATAATATGTATACGTTTTAGAACTTTTTCACATTAAACTTGTCGAATTTTACCGTTTCATGTCATAATGTTGATTTGTCATTTATTATTGTGACAAGGTTCCAAAGTGTATATATACTATTGCAGGTGACCGTACTGCTTAGACCCGTTAATGTCGTTAAGTGCTATTTTGCTATTGATTGAAGCCGAGTTGATTTGTGACTTGAATTTATAACTATGAGGTTGTATCAAAGGTTTTATGGCAATAGGCAATTCAAGCAAGTTCAATGAACATTATTTGTGCCTCTCTGGTCATAACGGTGTGTCTGTTCAATGCAGGTTGTTTAATATCAGTTTATGCCCTATGACAACCGCTGGACACAGATAGGGTTGCCAATTTCGAAATTTAAAACTGCTATTCAAATGTATTTTTTTCTTTTAGAAACTTTGGTATATGACTTGTAATACTGGATGTATATATTTAGGTACATAATTATTTAAGGATAGTAAGTACAACTGTTGTTTTGTTGCCTGCTACTCCAAAGAGACCAGTCCATCAAAAGATGTCTGGTAGAGAGCGTGTTAGCGATAAGATCGTCCATTGTACCCTATGAAGTACAATAAAATTCTTATTTTCGAATACACGCTGATGAAAGAGTCAAACTGTCAAAGTTGAAGTCCCATCTTATACTTGGTTTCTTCTCTCAAAATTTTCTAAGAGTTACTTTTTGCATTAGAAACGCCGGAATTTCACCAATGTAAAATAAGCGGTAAATGTAATACAAAATTATTAAAGGCGTGACGCATATATGTCAAATCTTTCCCTCCCCAAATCTTGTTTTGTATTCCAACTGTGAGCAAATTCAAAAAGTCACTAGCTTCTAAGACTAGTAGTTGTGTAGTGGCATCACTTCATACAATTGTCCAGGAACTTTTGGAGCCTATCCTTCGTATCAAGCTCAAGTTTTCAATGAAGTTTTCATAGCAGCCCTGTTCTCTCATAATAAATGCTAACAACACAAATATACTTCCATAAGTTCACTCTATACAAATCCTAATGACGCCTTCGAATGCTGTGCTAATGATGCACAGGTTAACACGCTTCCCACAGCGCGGAAGTTGAATCGATCGTGACGTCATAAATCCTAGGGAAGGAACTCAAACAATTAGCCTTACACCTTTAACGGACCATGTCCAGTACAAGTTGAGCTGTGCATTCGTTTCACGATCACATTAAATTGGTTCAGAGCGTGGGCCATGCGGCTTGGTCATTACCATAGTTGGCACATTATAGATTTGTCATGGAGTGGTTGCTGTACCGTTGGGTGTCGAGATGATTAGGTGGTTATACCGTTGGGCCAAGGTTGTGATTGGGTCCAATGTTGGTGTTCTTAATGTTGTTAGAAGAAAGTGTTGGTTATAAAAGCAGTTATTCCTACTATTTTAGTAACTTCTTAGAAGTCGATAACCTGTAATTAGTCAAAGGTTCGATTCCGACTCAGTGCTAATATTTCTATTAAACGAATATTTTTTTAAAGCATCCTATGATAACTTTGACGAAATGAAAGTTGCATAAAGTCAACATACAGGCTATAATCTGCGCATGTAATTTGTCAGAACTAAAGTACACATCTAAAATGGCTGCGTAAACCTGAACCACACCTAATTGTGGCTATCGTACTGTTTAATTTCCCAAGTTTATAAGTCTTGATAACCAGTTACGTGTAGTTGATGGCCAAGCCCTGTAATTGGGTTGGTTACCCTATTTACGGGGTAATCCATTAGGCTGGCAACTCTACGTCCGTGTTTCAAAGATTAGCCGTTCCGTGTTAATCAGATATTGCGGTGTCACTTGAGCTATTTGCGCGTGCGCGTGACAGGGTTGCCAGTCAATATGCAGATAATATAAAAAAAAATTAAGTAGTTATACCTCGTGGCATATATCTTGAACCTAAATTACACACAGTACGTATAGTGCACGGCATCTAACTTGATTAGGTTTTCTAGTAGTTGGTGTAAGTTCGCGCATCGTACACTTAGAGGCACAAAAAGTGCTTGTCATTATTCTATTCATTCACCAGTATGCCATCATTTATTGTGAATCGTGTCTGCTTTACCGCAAAAGACGCCAAAAATCGTCTCAGATGCGCTGACGGTTCTTGCCAAGTTACTTGCTGATACTTGTACGTGTTTTGGGTGTCTTTTGAGAATAGCACGGGCTGCTATGATAGTGAACGAGCTCAAATCTACCAATTATAGATTATAGCAAAACAATATCTAAAGCCTTGTAGCTCTCGCGACTGAGGTCCAAGGTACCTATATGACCTGACATATACTAATTTAGAAAAAGAAACATAAGAAAGAATGAATGGAGTATTGACCAGCTGATACAATCAGAAGAAGAGTGCATGTTAAGATGACAGAAAGTAGGAGTTAATAGAAAACCGAAGGCAGGCCATGACAGTATCTCCAGACCTGATTGAGAAGTCCAACTGGGGAAGTATCTTCAGTGGAGATGGGAATATTGCAACCGGTCGGATTGGAGGTGGCCTCCAATGATGGTGATGGTGTAAGTGTGTGTGTGTGTGTGTGTGTGTGTGTATAATAAATGGTACTTCTTCTTACTACTATAAACCGCGATAGCCTAGTGGTATGGGTAATGGACTGCTGAGACGAGGTCTCGAGTTCGATCCCAGGTTTACCATGGCACACACCGATGACTTTTCGATGCTTTTCGAAGTTATGTGTGTATTTATCGCAGGTTTATAAGTGCCCGGTTGATGACAATTGGCTCGCCACCTATTACATTGGGACCTAAACATAAACTGGCGAAATGTGGGTGCTAGCACTTTTGCCTGCCCCTTCGGGGATAATGGCATGAGTTTATGCTATGTTATGTTACTTCTTCTTATTCTTTCTTCGACTTTTTTTGACTTTAAAGCTATATCTTGTCCAGAGTGTGACAACCCTAAGTCAGGGGCGTGGCGGTCATCGTAGGTGGCGACATATGTGGAGCAAGTCAATGCGTGTCCGTCTCCTATAATGTGAGCGTTTGTTGGTACAGAAAGAGTGACATTGTATGAAAACAGGCCCGCAGTTCCTATGCTAATGCGCACAAACAAGTTCACACACCGGGGATTAATGTTGGAGATGTCAGGTTGTGATAGGATTTATGGTATTATAAACTTTACAGTGTTGCCTACTTCTTGTTATGAGTTCCCGAGATCAAAAGAAATCTTGTATGAAAATATGTTTGTTTGATTGCGATGGACGCAGAAATTACTGAACAGATTTTGATAAGGTTTTCTTCAGTTGAAAACTTTTGATCAGACTTGAAATATTACGTATATTTGATTGCAATTGCTTGAGTAGAACCGGAAATCTTATCTACATAGTAATAACCGACATTCACGCAGGTGGAGCCGCGGGTGATACCTAGTAGAGGACAATAAGAACAAAGGATGCTTTTTTGATTCAGTAAAAGGTTCTCATAAAGAAATATCCATGCCGTCAGAACGTGCGAAGTCACGCGTAGTAACTAGCTATGTATATTTTTTAATCGTGTTATAGTTTCTCACGGAAACCACCCACCAGAGCAGGTTGAGATTATGTCGGGCTCGAACCGACTAAAACGCACGCCGTCTTTGGATCTGTAGTTGCCGGAGGTAAGATAATAGAGAACATATCTCTCGCACCCCGGCAGACTCGGGGCCCTCTCTTTCGAGATGACCCCCTTTTAGTTGTAGGGACAACGGTGTCCCCGTCTAAGCCCCCAGCTTATACTTTGCCGCCGCGGCCTGCTTCTGCTAGAGTGACAGGCGACTCCACCCGTCACCCCCAGGCCCGCGCTCATGGGCGACGGACACATTATGCGACCTATTACCAACTAGCTAGCGATTAATATTTTTAAAATGCAATATAGCATTCAAAGCATAATTAACGAACGATGTTCATCGGGCCGTACCATGGTACCATCGTAACATGGCACCACATTACAATACAATAAGCAATCAAAATGTGAATAATAATACTGTTATTACACGTGTCGCCTGTGAAAAAGTTTGTGGACACCTTAAGATCTATAATCCTTTGACAGCCTAAGTGTAATTTAACCAAAAGTAACATAGATGGCGTTCATAAAACACACTAGATCGATGTCCTGTGTCTTTATAAAAAATAAGTAATAGCCTAAAAGTTATTACCTTTATAAGTAGACTAGCAAACCCGGCGAACTCCGTTTCGCCACCATATGGCTTTCCCGCTTTTCTGTTGAATTTTTTCCTGAATTTTCTTTGCTATAAACCTCACGGAGCCCGAGACCTTTCCAACGAATGCACAACCGTGGAAATCGGTTCGTGCGTTCTAGAGTAATAGCGTTAGGAAGGACAAACCCAACTTATTTTCATATAGTAGATCTATTATCCAGTAGCTTAGAGATTAGTAGCTGTGTAATGGCATCACTTATACAATTTTAGTTTCAAATTGTTCTGGAACTTTTGGTTGTTGAACTGTTTGACGTATAAATAAAGAAAAATATGGAGAGACTGGCACAGAAGAAAATAAACTTCATACGCCATAAAACAAAAAAACGAGCAAAACACGACTGGCAACTTTAATATAATACAAACATACATACATACATTGAGTGATAAACACAATACCCTCTTTTGCGTCGCGCAGTCGGGTAAAACGTCGGATTTACACTCTGTACTGATTTGACAGCAGCCTCCTCTTTCAAAGATTATAAGTACGTACATCATTCCACAATAGCATAAATCTGCATGTCATACGAAAGAAAGTTTGCAATTTTTTTTGACAGCGCAATATCGAATAATATGACGTTTTGATACTCCAGAAGACCGCAAACCGACATTTCACAGTATTATATTAAATTACATTAACACTTTTATTACATCGAATACTTTCACTTAAAATTAAATCACCGATAGACTTCATTTTATCGAATCACAGCGAATAAATCACGCGTGTCCATGGGCGGCGTGCGCGCACATTTATAATCAAAATCGATTAAAAAACGACGGATTTAATCAATACATGCTTTTCGTATCGATTAAGATCTCTATCTATTGAGTAAACGCATAAATTCTCTTGTCACTGGCTGTCATGCGGTGTGAATATGAAAGTGTATGTTATTGGTATGGAAAATGAGCAGTATAGAATAAAACCCGTACCTACCACAGCTGAGACAGCACATACGTCTTTTAATGTTAAAAGCTAACTACCTACCGATATATTATATAATATCAATGTTTTAATAATAACAAAAGTATGTAAGTGTATGGATTATGGATAAATTAGATGTTAAAATTGGTTATCTCACACCAACCCCATTCGGGTTTACAGGATAAAAAAAAGCTGTAAAAAAATGTATTAATACTTTTCCTATGAATTTTTATAAGCCAACTTTTCGTAAGAAGTATGTGGAGTAGAATTTCCTTATACCAGGATAGTTCCAAGATAGTTCCAGTTCATCAGTATTCCTCTCACATCGAATCTACAAGCTTGAAATATCTGTTAACTAAAAACAATTGTTTGTATGCGAATATAAACAATTTGCTCTCTGCAAACACACAGTCATTTGCCTACTTCAATCACTGCGGTCTTGTGTCAATTCCCAATAACTTCGATTATTTCACATAATCACAAGCGAAATCTAGATTTGTATCGTATAAAACCACTGCAAGTAGGGTTACCAGGTCTAAAAATAGAGAAGCCGGACATACATTCCTGAGTCTGAGTAGCGGGACATCTTGCCTTGAAAGCATGACATTGGGTTTTAAAAGAATACATCAGATACTGTTACTTAGAATTGCTTCTGTGGCGTTAACAGGAGGTGCTTGCTTCAATTCCTGATCAGTACAAATATTTGTATGCATAAATATGTCTATTTGCATTAATTTAATTTTAAACCAAATGACAGACTAGCAGACTAGTGGGAGCCTAAAATATTTGAGAAGGCGAGTGGGCACAGGATCCTTTTTTTTTTTTTTTTTTATCGTGCGCAAAATCCCCACGGATACCACCTCCACCAAAACCGATGGAGGTGATTATGTCGGACTCGAACCGACCAAAACGCACGCCGTCCATGGGTCCTTGATTGCCGGAGGTGAGATTATACAAGACATATCTCTCGCACCCCGGCAGACCCGGGGACATCTCTGTTGAGATGACCCTCTTCCCCTAATGTGGGGACCATGGTGTCCCCATCTAGCCCCTGTGTATGGGGTGGCATTTGCGCCATCGCCGTGGCCTGCTTCTGCTAGGGTGACCGGCGGCTCCACCCGTCACCCCCAGGCCCGCGCTCATGGGGGTGGGCACAGGATCCGAGTTTTAGGGAGACGAATGGGTTCGTCGCCCTTACGTTGAATATAAGTATATTCAATATCCTTCGCGGCAAGGGGAGTTCATGAAAACCATAGTACAGGTCAGGTTACGTCCCAGAAGCAGGCCGCGGCATAACCCGAGGGACACCATGGTCCCTACACCCGAAGAGGTCATCTTGAAAGAGAGGACCCCGGGTCTGTCGGGGTGCGAGGGATGTGTTGATTACTATCTCACCTCCGGCAACTAAGGACCCAAAGACGGCGGGCATTTTGTCGTTTCGAGTTCGACAACCTCTCCACAGGCTCTGTCGGTCGTATCCGAGGGGATTTTTCGCACGAAAAGAAAAATAATCGGAAATATCCGAACATGTCTCCATATATGGCAAACCTAGCTGAAATCAAATCAACAGAGAATCAAAACAATGTACCGCTACACAAATAAATCTGTAACAGTTTCCCCTCGCAGTGTAAATTAACGAAACGAGTGCCAGACATGCAATCTATATACAACCGCAGTCCAGTTTTGATTTGAGCCGAATCGACCCCTCCGGCCCGCCATTGCACGCAAAAACTATAGATATCACCTTAATATTGTAATGGCAGCCAAGCGAGCGAAATTATAGCGTTTGGGATAAGCTTTGAGCGATTTACCAAGCCTGGAAATGAGCTGTTCACTCAACTTGCTACTCAGGCAAATTATTGTATCTAGACTACGTAAATGTTTGTAAATACACCAAAAAAATTAGGAAAATCCGGAGAGTTTCTTGTTTATTAGGTCGAGACCGCGTTTCGAATCGATGGTCCATTTGCTAATTAACATATGATAGATTATTAATTTTGATGTTATGTAAGAAAGGTCCAAAGTATGAATGTAGAGGGCTTTACTAGCAGAGGTCGGCACAAAAAAGATGCATGTATTGTGTAAAAGGAGATATTGCAAAGAAGGGAGTGACTGAGGAAATGACATCTGACAGGAATGTATGGAGAAATAATTAAGACTAGGGCAGGAAGATGATGTAAGCGACACGTTTAATGGTATACAGTATAAATGTTTTTTAATTTTTTTTAAGGGCGAAGTGTATAGCCGGACAGTTTCAAATTATAGTGTGACCCCGAGGAAACAAAAATCTTATGGTTGCTTGGAAGAGATTGCCAGTGCGATAAGGCTACCAATTGTATTTTTATCCATATAGTAGCTTGTAAATATCAAACACATGAATTTAGAATTATGTAGTCGTTTAGAATTATGTAATTATGGTCTCGTAGCTTAAGTGCTCAGAGCTGTAAGATACTGGTCACTAGTTCAAGTCCCGTCCAGACTATATTTTTTTATCTACGGGCCTAGGGAACTCAAGTTGCAAAATATCCTCATCATCATCATAATTGATCTCCATCAAACTCAAATCAATAAGAAATTTGGGGTAAGATATCCACTATCTAAATTATTAATACGCTAAAGTCTCCCATTTAGACCACCGCACTATGGGACGACGTAGAACAAGAGCTGCTCATAATTACTTTTTTCAAAAGTTGGCAATTCCACATGTTTTTATTTTTAGTTTTTACTTAAGAAGTTATATTTTAATAATAACATAGATTTAAAACGTTTAGCCTAGTATAAAATAAGTAATTTACGTTTGATATCAACATTCTGAAATTTCGTAAATAAGTCGCTTCAAAAAGTTCAACATTCAAAGTTGAATTTTGAGTATAATTTGTACCAAAACCTATTTAGTGTGATACATGTCTAGAAAGGGTATTTTGTGGAGATTTAGATAAGATTATGAAAATTAAATTTTGGCGTAAAATTCCGTTACCGCATAAGTTTTGAGAAAAAAAGAAGATTTTTTTTATTTTTCTAACTTCGACGAAGCTTTCAGCAGTTACCTAAAATTCCCTAAAATTTATATTTTATATTATAACATGCATAATATAGTTACCTAAATGGGCTGGTAAAAACTAGCTGCGGCATTTTGCGGCTTTACGAGATATGACGTATATTGTAGTACTTAAGCTATTTAAATAACCATTATCAATGGAGTGTAATCGATATCATTTATGCGATTTTTATGGTTATGGTGGTAAATGATTGTTTTGTAGGTTTTAGGTATTGATGTAGTTTTTTACACGTGTCCTAGAAAAACCAAAGTATCTATTATAAGGTGGCAAATGAGGGCAGTGTGCATCGTGATCGCTACCATTATCAAATGTCGGCAGAAAACATAACGATCATTGTTACTTTCAAAAACAATTGCGCAGGAATATTGTAATAAATACTATAAAAATTTAGGCTACATCATGCGAGAAAATGCTCCAGATAGACTACTAATGATGCATACATATACTTCGGATTCTTGTATAACGAGTATTCGTGAAACGTACGAAAAAATGTCAGGGATTTGGATCCAGATACAATACACAGTAAATAAAAATAAAATTGTTTTTTTTTATTACTAGCTGACCCGCGCAACTTTGTCTGCGTCACCCTGTTTTGCACCATTTTTCATTCCTGCTCCGCATCTGTTGGTCATAGCATGATGTTATCTAATATATAAAATTCTCGTGTCACAGTTTTCGTTGCCATACTCCTCAGAAACGGCTTGACCAATTTTGATGAAATTTTTTGTGCTTATCCGGTATCTATGAGAATCGGCGAACATCTATTTTTCATACCCCTAAACAGTCGGAATGGAGCAGCGGGAACGGGATCAGAAGTCCACGCGGGCGGAGCCGCGGGCAACAGCTAGTATACATATAAATATTCCTCTTTAACCATTCTATTTATTAATAAAACCGCATCAAAATCCGTTGTGTAGTTTTATTAATGACCCGCGCAACTTCGTCTGCGTCACCCCGTTTTTGCAACATTCTTAATTCCTGCTCCGCACCTGTGGGTCGTAGCATGATGTTATATACATGTAAACCTTCTTCTTTAACTATTCTATCAATTAAAAAAACCGCATCAAAATCCGTTGCGCAGTTTAAAAGATTTAAGCACACAAAGGGATATAAGGACATGAAAAATAGGGACAGAGAAAGCGACTTTGTTTTTACTATGTAGTGATGTATTTTATAAGTTATATTTTTTATTATATTTATTATGCGTATTCCTGTTTACCTTTCAAAAGAAAACACTTCTTAAAACATGCGAAAGAAAAATATTTATGTCTATTTTTACCGATTTTTATAATAAAGCGCGGGTAAACCCGTGAGCCAGCACTAGTTCATGTTCAATTTAATGTTCACTTACGAAGCATATTCTGGTCTATGTCTATGCCAAATTACAGAATTTTATCTTTAATATTTACAAAGTTACAGATTTTTGATCAGCAAATGACCCTTTTGGACCATAGTGCACCGCCCGAGGGTCAGTTCGTCACAGGCGGTGGGCCCGACACCGCTAGCTGCAATTTTTGCTTCTACCGGCACCGAACCCGGGTCTCTCTGGGCCATTTATATGTTCATGCATCACTGGCTGCCATTTCCTATAGCTGAATAGAGGTTGTTCTACCGTTAGATACTTTGTGTGGAGAATAATATCGAAATCGATATTATTTTGACATTCTTATCCGTTATTGTAAATATTCATAAAAATTAAGAACATAATAATATAGATCAAATTAATTCATAGATACATGCTCATGTCTGTAAATGCTAAAGTGGTAAGCAGAGTTCTATTTACACCGATATTTCGTTAGCTATGTTTTACCTCGAAAGGCGACCGTTTTCAATTTGCTATCAATGGTTTACATGACACTGTAATAATAAAACTTTAATAATAAAAATATGTGAAATGAAATATTTCGAGTCACAAAGATTACAATTTCATTAAATTTTATTTAGTCATACTTACACATATACATACTTTACTAAGCGATTCCACAGCTTTGTCTAATGACCTCCGTCCCCCATGAGCGCGGGCCTGGGGGCGACAGGTGGAGCCGCCTGTTACCCTAGCAGAAGCAGGCCTACCCCATACCCGGGGGCTAGACGGGGACACCGTGGTCCCTGAGATGGCCCCGGGTCTGCCGGGGTGCGAGGGTAATTGCCGGAGGTGAGCATATCATAGCACATATTCGCTACTATCTCACCTCCGGTAACTAAAGACCCAAAAATGGCGTGCCTTTTAGTCGGTTCGAGTCCAACATAACCTCTCTTACCGGCTCCAGTGGGATAGGTATCCGTGGGGATTGCTCGCACAGAAAAAAATAAAGACTCCATGGTAACCTATTGTTTCGATCTAGTTCACTGTGTACGGGTTTACTGTTAAGCTACTTAAAAACAAGTATTTTCCACACTAGCAACACATATTAGAACAACGCCCAATACAAACGACAAAACAATACGGGAGATAGTGATCGGATGCGCCTGCGCAGGATGCTCTCACAGACCGGAAGTGTCGCGCTGTCACAGACAATGGCCTATTGTGGACAGTAATTACTGTACCGGATACTACGTCACTAGGTGTATGGCCTGATTTCAATGGACTCAATGTATACGTGTAATATATTTTTTACTGTTTTGTATGGAAATTACGTTTTTTATCGATCGATATGGTACCTACCGCAGGTGTATCTGAACCTCATTAAGATTTTCAGAGTAGTAAGAGGTACTCAGACGCAGGGACGAGGCTAGGACGCAGGGACAAAACTATGAAGAAGGGACGAGGCTCTGCAGCAGGAATGAGACCATGACGCAGGGACGAAACTCTGAAGAAGGGACAAGACCCTGACGCAGGGACGAAACTTTGATACAGGGAGAGACTCTGAAGCAGGGACGGTTCCTTGAACTCTACGGAAGGCTTTTATGTAGCAGCAGGAACGGGATCAGAAGTCGGATGCGCCTAAACGCGGATGGCGCCGCCGGCAACAGCTAGTACTTAGATATTTTATGGAGATCGACAAATAAATCAAAATACTCTTCCAAAAGCAAATAATATGTTCATCCAATATTAAAAGTCGGTCACATTTCAAGGTTCACGTACAACGTATTATTATCATAACACACACATACACACAGACGTACGTACCCATAAATTGACAACTACCTCATTCAAGTTATAAAGAAGGCTTTATCTCTGGTTCAATTATCGGTCAGGCCCATAGACAATGATCGTGGTTAAATGTATTTACATGCTTTTAGCAGACCTCACACGAACATGATATGTGTAATCTGGCAACATTAAGCTTGGTTTTAACCTAGAAATGGTCAGAAATAAATATGGGGTTTGTTTTGTTTTATTTTTAGAAGATAATTGTTCTTTACGCAAGGTGGTCCACATTTATCAATTAACTAGTGTACTGCGGTTTTATCCGGTTCTATTCCACCGTATCACATCAAGGGCTCCCACATCTTTGTAGTTTTTTTTTGTTATTGCTCGGCTCCTGATGGTGGTAGCGTGATGTTATGTGGTTTATAACCCTCTCAAAAAGTGGACAAGAAGAATTTTTTATACCTATCGCGCTTGTGATCTGAGATAGTGCATGAGATGATGTTAAGCGAAAAGAACGAAGAAAGAAGATTTACCCTGGATTTTTTTTTGCATAAAATAAAGTTTAATGTCATTATCAAAATGGGTCGTATCCACGTGACTCTCGCTCCGGTTCGTTCCTGAATTTGGCCATTGCGATTCAACGATATAACAGGGCCAGTATCATGGGCACCTTTGCGCCGGAACGACACGGGGTAGATTCAACACGACATAATCACGGATGTATTCTGTATATTTTATAAAAAAAAACTATCTTAGTCCATTGACACGGGTCTCTCCCAATATTGGGAGGCTTTGGTCAACTCTTCCACGTTAAAAAAAACCTTGTACCAACCCGTCTGCCCAGACAGATTGTGAAAGTGAATCGTCTTTCTTGGTACACAGGTGTTTTAAAGCACTGAAATTCTTCTGAAAATTTGCAGAAATACCTTAAGGTTAAATGCCTGTGTATTTATTTATTTTATGGCTATTTAAGTAGATGCGTATCATTGAAAGTAATCTCTGATATTATTAAAAACGATAAGACTTCCATTTAAATAGATAAGTAGGTAAAAATGTTCAACGTTGAAGATAATCTTTATAGTTCAATTTATAACTTCGATGCCAAACGATCCTTGGGGACCTATATAAATGGGAGTTTGTTTTCAAGGACTTAAGCGGTAGTTTGAGTGTCCAGGCTATTATGAATAAAATATGCTAATAATTATACGTATTTAACATTTTATTTTGCTTACGAAATACCGTAACTTTATATTTTAAATTTACAAATGTTTATGCCTATTTAAGAAAACTTAAGAATACATCGAAAATTTTCGCACACATAACTCATAAATCTTTCCTCATATGACTCATATACTTATGACAAACGAGAAAAGCTGTACAGCGGTACTAGTGTTTACGATCGATTCTCGAAACCAATTCGTTATTATTTAAAGAAAGTTCACAGGCGAAAAGAATTTCCGGTCGTACATCAATTCTCGGTCATCGCTTTTTGTTAAAAAGATTTTGTACAGTCGGCTTCAAAAGTTCCTGAACACCATTAAGATCTATAATCCTTTGATAACATATGTCTAATTTAACCAAAATTTATTTATTATTGCCATACCTACATAAAGTATTTTTTTTTCTTTCAAATTAAAATTTCCAGTCGTTTTTGCTACCAAAACTGTGTGTGAAACTAAATATTCTTCTTCCGAAACCACTATAAAATCACCGTGTATAAAGAAACATTAAGAACTATGCATATAGATACTTATTTACTAACATTGACCGGGAATCAAATCTGGAATCTCTGACGTAACAAAGTGTTTTTGTTTCAAAAAGACTAACCCCACCAGCGAACCATAATGGCTTGTGATAGTAGTGTGTTCACGTCGGTAGTGTAACCAGGATTCGAACCAAGGACCTCCTGATCGAAACACCGACTTTTTAACCACTACGCTACTGACGCTAATTCAATTCTTATCTCACAGTGTACCTATTTTAGGTTTCAGATTATTCAGGCAAGAGGTGATTAAGATAGTCTAAAGTATCTCCTATCTCCCCAGATAGCTTCTTACAATGTTGCAAAGATACATCTATAGCAGATGCACTGAACATTATTCCAATTGGTAACTAACCTGTCATCGAAGTCATTATACGTACCGTTATTTACACTACGGCTGCGCTCGCGCATCTTGAAACATGGCCTCGTAAATCGGATCAATGGATATCTAGGCCCTTGATCCTGGTTTACACGGTCCATATTGAAGTGTTAGTGTCTGCTGTTCTGATAAATATTATAAATGATGATGATAAGGTTGTCCGATTCTATCTAATATCTTTTTCATCTAGGACACGTCAATTTGACTTCAACTCGCCTGATGGTAAGTTGTAGCCAAAGTCTCAGGAAAGAGGGTCACCATTATAAAACAGGTGCAGTGTTACAATGGTGGCACTTAACATGACGGTACGACCAGAGCAATGGAAATAGCGTTATTCATACACATAAATATTTGCGGTAACTGGGGATCGAATACACACCCATTTTATATTGATTCAGTACTACCATAGAGGCTAGATGAAACAAATTACTCATTCCTATAATATAGCCACCGCGGTAGCCTAGTGGTACGGGTAATAGACTGCTGAGACGAGGGCTCGGGTTCGATCAAAGATTTTACCATGGTACACACCAATCACTTTTTGAAGTTATGTGTGTATTTATCGCAGGTTTATAAGTGCCCGGTTAATGGCAATAAGCTCGCCACCTAAACTGGCGAAAAGTGGGTGCTAGCACCTCTGCCAACCCCTTCGGGGATATAGGCGTGAGTTTATGTTATGTTATTGACTCCTAAAGGTGCGTAGTAAATGTTATCTAAATCGTTAACGAAAATGTCGATACTAAGTTGCAATCCTGTAGCTGATTATGTGTTTGAGCACTTTGCCGTCGAAATGCGGACATGAGTATCTACGAGTAGTTCTTGTAACTACATTTCATTAAACATAAGGAAATTCTATGAAAATGTGTAAATTATGTATATTTTAAACCTTATGTGCTATTACTTTGTATAATTCAAGACAAATTTCACTAGTGAAAGGTTCTCTTTACTAGCATACGTGTTTCTTACTTCCTACAGTCCCGGGTTCGTTAGGCGGAGCTTGAATAGCATCTGATGAGGTTTACCACTACTTAGGTGACAAGCTCAAACCCCACCTGGTAGAAAGTGGTTACCGTGGCCTATGAACGTTTGTACCATCAGGGCCGTCACACTCGTGCTGCCGACCATAAAAATTGCAACTTAAGAGCAACTTAAGGGAAGTCCCGCACACATAAATAACAGCGAGTGTCCAACCACTTGTTCATCTAAGTGTTATGCAGATTACCCGGACAGTTTGTATAGTAGCTGTGTCGCTCGCCGGGAGCGCTGAAGGTAATTAGTGTGTGGTCCAAAACTTCCGATAGAGCGTGGATATTTGAGTTGTGATTGATTGAAATAAAACTAGTTATATAAGGTGTTAGGGGAACGCTTCCAAGAATAAAACAAGGGATACCTTCTACTGATTATTTTAACGAAATTGGGCTAATTTTTTTCGATTGCAATACTTTTTTTGATAGGTACTATGATTTTTAAACACTTTAAATAACATTATTGTGTGAATTATGCTAATAAAAGGGTTTAAAACTTATTATTATTGTTATTATTATATATTACTAAAGGGCTTATAACACTTTATAAAGGTAAATCTACATAATGTCATTAGGATTCAGATTCATTGAAATCAGAAGTTCTATTTTTCTTCATTATTGTCCGTTTAAAAATTATAAGACATCAATGAATTTTGACATCACTTAGCAGTTAACAACGCTTATCTCATCACTTGGAACATTTCATCATTGCGTCTGCGCAGGCCACTAGACCCGCCTTTTGCCGTTTCTATGACGATGTCTTAGAACGAAAGCCGACATAAACTACTGTTTATTATTTACGTTATTTCTGCACTAAACACATGCTGCAACCTTCAAAGTCTTCAACTAGAGCCCTACTTAGAATCGAGTTGAGTCAGTAACGTATAACGAACAACAGGAAACTATTAACGAAATATGACGTGATATCAACTCGGGAACAAAAACGTCATGCACTACAATCGCATTCGCTTCTACTATGCGGCGGCATATGAGAACTTACTTCTTATTATTTATGTATCTACAAACATTTGTGGTTAGTGGGTCAGCAGTGATCTCACGGGGTCCAGTGACCAACTTATAAACAAGCGACCAGCGAGGCGCGGCCTAACAAGTTAAAATTTTATTTACTTTTTGTGTTATCGAGAACACATTATTGATATAATATGGTCAGGTTAAATATTGCAAGTTGAGGTGTCGTGTTTGGGATGATAAATGTTGCTTGAGTTCAAAAATAAAAAGGTTTTCAAATTTTTTTGGTACCTTTTGGTAGGTAGGTAGGAAATGCAATGATTAAGAAAGAGATGCTTAGATTTTTCTGATACATAGAGAGAAAGGACGAAATAAAGATTAAAGAGACATAACTTGGCAAGGATAACTTGGTAATACGGTTAAGGTCGACCCAGGCGTACATATGTATTTATAGGTCGACCTTATTCAGATAGAGGTTATTTTAAAGAAAGACTATGTAAGAAAATGCTCTCATTCGTAGAGCATAAAACCATTTTGATGTAAGTAAGAAGAAGCGAAAGGTATATGACAGGATCGTAGAAAAGAAAAAAGTGACAAAATTATACCTAGACTAGGAATATAAGTATCAATTTAGATAAAATCATGATGCCAAGTTCAAACCATCACCAAAGTAGCATCCGTTCCCGAGCATGACATGAAACATTGAACGGTCCTCGCACCAAGTTATTTGCAACACCCGTTACATTGATCACTGAGATTTAATTTTTCCAGTGAGTTACAACTCGAAAAAACTGCGGGTGTGACACCGAGCCGTCGGATTACGTGTAAAACTGTAAATGTCATTACATGGAGTTATTGAGGCGAAAATTATACAAGTAGGGCTGTGCGGAACGTCGGGAACCGTTATAAAATTATTTTTACAAGTGGTATCCCCGTTCAAATGCTCAACTACCCTAGTTAACTGTTCACTGTCAGGTCAATTATTTTCTTTTTGATAAATATTTAAACAGTAGGAGTGAAAAGTGATTGAAATGATAAGGCGTGACGTCATACCTTGTTATTGCCAAAGGGTTAAAAATGAATGAAGAATAGTAATGAAAAATTGAATGAATAATATCTGAAGAAGCAATTTTTCGCGGGAACTTTGGGATACAAAATGTCTAGGGTATTTTTTTAAATTATTTCATATATTACTTTTCTAATTTTTCAACCTTCGATATACTGTATTTATTAGATATTATATAGATTATGACATACTGATACTCTCCAAGACGTTAATTGATTGTGCTTGTGCGGCTAAGCACATAATTAATTTCCTTGCGATTTACACAACATAGCAAGGAATCGGGTCAATTTTTTTCCAAATTTATTTAGCTGCTACATTTTCAGTTAGGATTTAATTTTCAGCATACCCATTCTTTTACAAAGTGCCCGATTGGCGGCAATAGGCTCGCCCCCCATTACGTGGGACCGAAAATCAAAGTTGGCGAAATGTGAGTGTTTAATACACCTCTGCCCACCCCTTCGGGGATTACGGGCGTGAGCATATGTATGTATGTATTATGACATGGGTCACACACGCAGAACCTAGTTTATTTTTAACTGTACATACTACGTGTATTTTTAACTTTTTAAATACTTGTATGGAAAGTAATGTACAGCCCTACCCAAATAACCAGTCAGTCCGGCGCGCCAACAATCTCGATTCGATCGTATGAATGAATGAATTACATTACGAAATGATCGAATCGAAGTTGACGCTTGCGTAACCTACAAGCAACAATGTTTAAGCTCCGAAATCAATCTCATAATGTTTATTTACGGATATATTACACGAACAAGATAAAAGTTAGATAATGAGAATGTTATCTAATAAAAGTCACTTTGTACAGATAATGTAATTATTTGTAATCTGTGGTTTTTTTTGCCGCGCGTGGGAGCTGCAACGCTGTGCGCCATTGTTATCTCACTTCAGTGCAAATAATTGTTATGGTTTTACTTTCGAATGTAGACAATAAGAAGCACAATTATTGAACTACTGTTGCTTTTGTGTTGTAAAGCTTACAATTTGTAATAACATTGAAATGTTATCTAGAAATTGAGATTAATTGGAAAATGAAACGGATTGACGAAAGTTTTTGTTCAACGACCTCTATCTGGATATTATAATAGTCAGATCTAAGGTAGATCGATTAAACGCTTGTGGACTATTCGAAAAAAAAATGTAAGTACCAATTTTTTTATGTTTAGTACCGGAGTAGTTTATGTAAGTAACGTGAAGTGGCAACTTTGTCATGATGAAAATACTTCAGTACTTAATTTCGGCATTCATCGTCGCCAAATAGGTAACGAAATGGTCAAATTTGAAAAACCTCAGTTCAAAAATGAAACTGAAAAAAGTGTTCCATACAAAAATATGTGATTTAAAAAACAAATCTATAATAATATTGAAATATTTAGAAAATACCAAAGTAATATTTTATCGATTTAATTTGGTACATCGTTCGTTCAAAACAGATTTATTGCGGGTATTTAGCTGAAATATAACATTGGCCGTGGCCTTAACCGACCATGACCTAGCTATCCGTAAAATCAGCGCATTTGGCGATAAACTCGTAATCACCAGCATGAAGAAATTATGTCAGTGTCATACTGACTGTTTAATGAAAATGATGTAACTACCTAAATTTTAAAAGTTGTTCAGATATTTTTACCTAACGGTATAAGAGCGAAAGTAGACATGACGCCATGACATGACGGAGGTACGACATGACGGTATCGCTTGTCCTGATTAAGCAGTTCGACTAGGGAAGGATCTCCGCCCTACAGAGTACCGCGGCTAAAAATAACCTTGTGTTCCGTTTCCAGCGATGACTATGGTAGTCAGTAGCCTTAGCACGAAATACTATCGAATTCGTAATGTAAAGTTATCGACAAAACGGAGCATTGAGATTGGCGGGCTACACACGCACACAGCTTCACAAGAGGCAGACTGCTCCGTTCTCGCGAAGTCTTTACATTACGAATTCGATAAGAGTTCATGCTAGTGCTACAGAGCTCACTGGAGAGGTTTTAAGTGGTAAGACCCAGGGCTCAAGTTGACACTGCTCTGATAGTATTAAACCCTGCTTTGTCTTCTGCACTGACAGCACACAAACTCTCTTAACCTTCAACCCCCCTCAACAGGTTCAGAAATTGCAGACCAGCACGCCAACCCAGTGCGTTGTCCCCATTCAAATACACTTAACCTAGAAAACCCAACATCAAGTGTAACAAGTGACAAATGTTATTAAATATGTGCATTGACAGAGCTTGCACCGGCGGATGGGCTTGCGCAAACGCCGACAGTCGTTCTAATTAAGTGCTTAAAACTAGTGGCACCACTTCCGTCGCCGAGATTTGTGAGCTAATTCGCCGATATGAAGGATATATGTTGCAATTTCTTGAAGGTGGAGTGAAGGTGGATATGATTAATTGATACAGGTACAGTAATTACATTCTAGGACATATCTATTACATTGCCCTATCAAGATCTAGTACCTAAAACCTGCTGTAAAGTTAATTTATCCAGAGTTGGAAACATAACTTAGGTATAAAAAATACCATACCAATACCATCCGGATTTCTCTACTCTTTTCACAACTGGTTTGGTTGAATCTCGAGTTGAAAAGTCGGCGCCAGTCTTGTCCCTCAATAAGGTGGTTTACCAGTTTATTTGTAAGATCCGCCGCCTGTCACCCTAGCAGAAGCAGGCGGCCGCAGCAAAAAGTGCACTTCCCCATACACAGAGGCTAAAAGGGGACACGGTGGTCCCCCACACCCGAAGGCAGCCATCTCGAAAGAAATGGCCCCGGTGCAAGTGATATGTTGGCAACAATAGACCCAAAAACGGCGTGCGTTTTAATCGGTTCGAATCTGATATAACCTCCCGAATAGTAGCAGGGAGTAATCCGTGGGGATTTTTCGCACAACAAATAGTTTGGCCGGTGGAAGATTGACTTAGGCCCTAAATATTTTAGTGAGGTCTTGTACAGTCTAAATGACTGAAGTAAGAGACGATTGTTTTTTTTTGTTGAACTTTTATGTAAGCAGTGCATATCAAAGGAATTTTTTCACACAGCCAGTCACGGCCAATTACGAACTTTAATACATTTAGCAAGTGGAACGCGACATTACCACGGTATGTAGGGTAAAAGTCACAGTTGTTAGTCGTCAATGTTGAAATTTTTCTCCCAAGTATTTTGTATTTCTTGCGGAATGGTACAAATCAACGTGATTGCTAGCTCACACAGGGATCATTGCATCATGCGCTTGCGCTGGGCCGCAGTTCTTGACACGCAATAGGGAATGTAATTATATAGTAGGCAAGTATACCTGTCTAATCGCGCTGAAAATTTAATATGACGATATTGCAACATTAATCTCGTTAAATAATTAGCCAATCACAGTGAACGGCTGTGAGCTATACTTGGTCTGAATCCTCCGCCTTCCTCAACCTACAGTGAAAAAACAACTGTCGAGGCCGTCAAACTGGGGATACAGAAATGGCTTTGGACTGCACCCCTGTTTCAGGGTGTCATATTTAGGACTGCATCAGATAAGGTGCAGTCAATTTAACGATTTAAGTATAAAAAAAGAAATTACATCCCAGCTACTTTTATCTGGTTCTCCATCAGGCTTCACGCCCTTCGTTTGCCTT
The DNA here is from genome assembly GCA_963691645.1 of Pelosia muscerda. NCBI lineage: Eukaryota > Metazoa > Arthropoda > Insecta > Lepidoptera > Erebidae > Pelosia > Pelosia muscerda. Next base: position 18,159,715 of record OY829102.1, on the reverse strand, counting down.
CTCGCAGTCTCCACTCTAAGACTCGTATGGTCATATTTCAAATTTTTATATCTATGATTAATCTCATATTTAAAAAAAAATAATTCTGTATTGTTACGAAATGGGATGTAACTTTATTACAAAATGGGGCAGAAAGGGCAGGAACATCAACCGTTATAGTTGCAGCTAAACTTCCTTAGGCTTATAAAGGCATATTTTAAAAAGTATTGGATGGTCTCCTAAGAACGGTTTTGCTGTAACTATGACGGTTAAGGTACGTGCCCATATTGACGCATCTAAATCTAATATGTATATAAAATTTCCAAGTCACAATGTTAGTTACCGTACTCGGGTGAATTTCAACAGGTCCGTTAAAATCCTCATTTCCGTGGACTTTTTTACCTTAGGTTTTATGATTAAAAAAAAAGTGTTTATTAAAGGTTTTGGTAATATATGTATTCTTGCTTAATATCTAGCAGATAACTAAAAAAACTAACGAGATACACGAGATTAAAAATTACGTGCCACGGCGATGAAACATGCGTGCACGGCAATGAAACAAGCGTCCACGGCAATGAAAGAAATGTGAAATGGGAATGAAAGAATCAACCACGGAAATGAAAATCCATATAAAACATAATATTTTATATAGGTACCTAATTACAATAAATACATATTTCGTAGGTTCAAAATCTGCAAAAGGAGTACAATTAAACAAAGAGAATAGAATCAAAACTCTCCGATTTATTTAAATTCTTCCACAACCTTTCAAACTTAACATCAAATTAACACAACAATATAGCTCTAATAACAGAAATATCAGCCTTTCAAATTCACTAGTCTCTTTATGATTAAGTAATCTATTAACTTCTATCTTAATTTAGATCACAAATCACAACTATATATTTTTGCACTTCACAAACCAAAATAATCTTTTCACAAACATATTTTCAAAAAATATTAGGTACTAAAAACACAAGCATACGGTACTATGCTTATAAAAAATACGAACCTTTCAGGTTTATCTTATTAACCTAAGAACACAATTTGAGCGTATGGCACTAGGAAATTCAGCCTATCAAAACACAAGCATACGGTACTTGCTTATAAAAAATACGAACCTTTCAGGTTTATCTTAATAACCTAAGAACACAATTTGAGCGTATGGCACTAGGAAATTCAGCCTTTCAAAACACAAGCATACGGTACTTGCTTATAAAAAATACGAACCTTTCAGGTTTATCTTAATAACCTAAGAACACAATTTGAGAGTATGGCACTAGGAAATTCAGCCTTTCAAAACACAAGCATACGGTACTTGCTTATAAAAAATACGAACCTTTCAGGTTTATCTTATTAACCTAAGAACACAATTTGAGCGTATGGCATTAGGAAATTCAGCCTATCAAAACACAAGCATACGGTACTTGCTTATAAAAAATACGAACCTTTCAGGTTTATCTTAATAACCTAAGAACACAATTTGAGCGTATGGCACTAGGAAATTCAGCCTTTCAAAACACAAGCATACGGTACTTGCTTATAAAAAATACGAACCTTTCAGGTTTATCTTAATAACCTAAGGACACAATTTGAGCGTATGGCACTAGGAAATTCAGCCTTTCAAAACACAAGCATACGGTACTTGCTTATAAAAAATACGAACCTTTCAGGTTTATCTTAATAACCTAAGAACACAATTTGAGCGTATGGCACTAGGAAATTCAGCCTTTCAAAACACAAGCATACGGTACTATGCTTATAAAAATACGAACCTTTCAGGTTTATCTTATTAACCTAAGAACACAATTTGAGCGTTTGGCACTAGGAAATTCAGCCTTTCAAGTAAAACATACAGCTGACTTATACTAATCCTGTATGCCTAATGCTGGATTCGAAAAAAAACTAAGTTTCACCGGTATTAACTACGAGTACTATAATGGCCATAATTGTTACTGTCTAAATTCAAGGAGAGAAAAAATATTTTCGTTATAGTTGTAATTGTGTAACTTCGTGTTTGGTCGAATCCAGCCTTAGTCAGATAGGTACTAGGTCATCATCAGTATCAGTTCCTATCAAGGTTTCTAATTATATTTTTTTGGTTTTAATTCAAAAATCTCTTCGTCGTCGGTATCATTTTGGCTAAAAAAAGTAGTTCTTTTTTTAGGTTTAATATTTTCGAATATAGAGATACTTTCATCTGAATCACTACTTAAGTCTATATTTGGTATTTTTGATGTTTTTGTATAATTTTCCTCGAAAGTGCCAGATTTTTCCAACTCTTTCAAAACTTCAGTGTTAACATTATACATGAATAAATCGTTAGACTGTGGTACCTACTACCTTTATAACAGGTAAAGATGTTTATAATGCCTAATCATACTATGGCGATGAAAACATAAGTCACGGAAATGAAACATCTGGCCACGGCGATGACACATCTGGCCACGGCAATGAAACATTTGGCCACGGCAGTGATTTTTTTTTCATTACCGTGTTTATTTTTTCATTGCCATAGCAAATTTTGGCCACGGAAACCACGGCAATGAAAGCACGGCGATGAAAAACAAGGCAAAAATATAAAATAACAAAAAATCCAATAATTATTCGAAGTAATAAACACTTCACAAAAATAAACAAGAGAAATGGCGTTCTACTGAATGTTTAATCAAGAGGATAAATTTATTGAAATAGAGAGTTATACCTATCCACGGCAATGATAGAAAAAATGACCAGAAACGAAAAAATGGTATACTTACATTTATGGCGCGAAAACGCAGGCACTTGTGTACGTTCTTCCACGTCGAGCACTTAGGCGGCATTAATAGGCAACGTTTAGCGCATATGAGGGGGGACGTACGTCGTTAGATAAAACAATATTCTAAAACATGTTTAGAACACGGCGATGAGAGGTAGTTCTGGGACAAATGATTTTTTATTAACCATTCGTTGTATTGTTTAAATATTTGAATAAATGTATTTCGTAACAATACTTTAACTATTCACGTATCAAATAAAACTAGGTATTAATAAAAATAACCAATAGATTTTTATCAATGAGGCATAACGTCATAATACGTGACGTGTGGACAAACACGGCAATGAAAGATTTCGAGGTTTAATATTTTTTTTTGAAGTACCTATTATCCTATTTAATAGAATATTTAGTGCTACACATAGATCACTATTTCATCTAACCAGAAAAAAATATCAGAGCATTATAACTATAATTTATAGTACCGATTTCATCGATGCCACGCAATTTTTGGCCCCGGGAAATTCACCCACTCCTCCGAAACGGCTTTACCGATTTTTACCAAATTTTATATGCGTATTCAGTAGGTTTGAGAATCGGCTGCTATTTATTTTCCATACACCTAAGTGATAAGGGTTGTTCACCCTTAAAATTTATAAGGCAACACAACGTTTACCGGGTCAGCTAGCAATACTATATAATATCTAAATCTGTATCTCAATACATTTCTAAATTTCTCCAAAATTGGTTAAACGTTTTCCGTGTATGCGGAAGCATGTTAGGCGATGCGCGGGCGCAGGTGGGTGCGGACTGCGGTGCGCTAGCGCAGCGCATCGCTCACAGTTGCACAACGCGGCCGCATTCCGACGTCAAACGTCGCACTCAACGCACGCGATTGCTAACATTTGTTTACTGGTATGTTAAATAATGAGGTGGATGATAATTAGTGCCTTTTTTGGATGGCGAAGGTAAACTAGTTGTGGGTGATAGCTGTAATTTAACCATTGGTGTCGTTGTCACGCCATATAAAGGGTTAGGTATAGGTGAACCCACATGCCACCAATTTATGTATTCAGTCCATTATATACTGATACCATTGCCGGTTAACGGCATTCATTATATACATTTTTATTTTTATCCTACCGCGGTACCCTAGTGATATGGGTAATGGACTGCTGAGACGAGGTCTCGGGTTCGATCCCAGGTTTTATCATGGCACACACCAATGACTTTTCGATGATTTTCGAAATTATATGTGTATTTATCGCAGGTTTATAAATGCCCGGTTAATGGCAATAGGCTCGCCACTTATTACATTGGGACCTAAACATTAACTGGTGAAATGTGGGTGCTAGCACCTCGGCCTACATCTTCGGGGATATAGGCCTGAGTTTATGTTATGTTATGTTAAATATAATTACACAAAACCTGGGTTAAAAAGTGACAGAATATATAAACCGTGAAACGCTTTTTATAAACCATTATGAACTTTGACAGAAATAGATATCATTGTAACTTCAATGCCTCTACTATACACTGTCACAAGTCAATGTCATTTTAAATTTGGTAAAGCATTCATCTTATATTATGTTTTAAAGTGATAAAGATATTTATTTTTTCACTTAAATTCATGTTTTCCTCAATCCTTAATATTGAACATGATCGAATCCACCCATACCAGTAAATAGAAGTCTTCAGTACAATATTATAGCGCAAATTTTTCATAACAAATTACTTTAGCTGGTCGAGAAGGCATCACTGCCGTAGGGTCCGACTGTTTCTCAGTACCTAATTATTTACACGCCCTGTTCGCGTTGATATTATCAGTTACAAATCATTTTAGTAATTGTCCGCCAATTAATGCATTCCATTGTTAAACAAGATGGCACTGATAACAGTTCTGTTGTCTGTGTGTGTTTATTGAGGTTTCCTTTTGTTGGGTTGTGTTTATTAACTAAGTCATTGGTGTGTGCCATGGAAACATGGGATCGAACTCGAGACCTCGTCTCAGCAGTTCATTATCCATACCACTAGGCTACCGCGGTATTTTAGCTTAGCATTTTAGATTAGCATAATGTAATATTACGTTATCAATCACATAATTATATATATCAGTCTACCAATGAACATGTATTTACCACTGTTTTTTTGAATGGTACTTTGTAGGCCAGTGAAGGTTTATTTTGAGTACATCAATATGGATGCCCCAGGTGACGAGTTTCTGAACGCCAACACGGCCTAATTGACATGTCATTGTTTAGAATGGCCGTCCAGAATGCTAAATAGAGGTCGCTTTTCATACAAAATATTATTATTCATACTAGTACTTCTGTCCTTGTTTGGGTACAGCCGTACAGCGACTATACGGGAGCTAGTTTATAGGTTAGGTTGTATGATTCATTGCCTAAACAGGTACGGTTACTCAATATATTTGATTTATCATACTACGAAAAAGCATACCATATGATGGTAAGCGGTATTTGCTTCTTACATAGAGTTGTAGTACAGGCGCTTGCCGAGTATACATATAATGAAGTGTGAACTTACGATCTGTCCTACCAGCCAAATTGATTTGATATCCTTGTTAAATTAATAGCAGTGTTAGTTGATCAATGATTTGACGGGCCTTTCAGGAACCGGCGGTTAATGGCAACGTTTAGGTCGCCATTTGTATTTATAACTATTTACGTGTACCTATAATGCTTTTTCTTAATTATAATTTCATTTCTTGATGTACAATAAAGAGTTATCTGTCTATCTATCTTCAAAATAATACCTTTTTGTGAATCAAAGGTGTATTGCAATATTGCAAAAGGTGGTTCACTCGGACTACTTATGGTTGGACTTGTACGGCTTGTATAATCCAATGGCGATGTGTGGCTTCAAAGTGACGTACACTTACAGTATATTCGCGGGATTACCGGTAAAGTAAGAGTTACACTTCTATTCGAGGGTATTGATACTACAAGGTATACGACTGACCTCTATTAGGTAAAGGTAACTAAAAACCAGTGCATAAGATACGATATGGGCGTTACCGTTACCGTTACAAGAAAATATATATTGGAGGAAGGGTAACTCGAGGCATCTTCAGAAGTGCTATCAATCGCTTGAAGATGCCTCGTGTAGAGGCGAAACACGTGTCGAGGTTTGTTCTTCGTATTTGCAGAATATTGCACATAACATAACATAAACTCACGCCTTTAACCCTGAAGGGGTAGGCAGAGGTGTTAGTACCTACATTTCGCCAGTTTAGGTGGCGAGCGTATTGCCATTAACCAGGCACTTATAAACCTGCCATAAATTACTAATAAAAATATTGCACATACAACAATATAAAAAAAGAAAAATATGGCAAATTGGGACTGTATCGAGCGGTTACAGTTCTGCGATTACGGGGTAGAACCCCTGTCCCTGTCGCACTTGCTCTCTTTGCCCCTCCACCTGTACCATTGAAGATCTCTCTGGAAAACTCTCTTGTTGTAGCCAAGTATTGGACAGACAAAATAAAAAAATAATAATAATCTAGTTATTTTATATGTCAGATGTACAGTCGGCCCCTTAAATTCCTGGATACCGTAAGATTATTATTACTTTGACAGCCTAAGTGTAATTTAACCAAAGGTAACGAAGAAAGTGTTAATAAAATAAACAAGATCGATGTCTTGTTTCTTTATAAGAAAGAAGTAAAGTCAAGCAAGTACTAGTTTAAACTTAATTACATTATTAAGTAAATCTATTATCCAATAGCTTTTAATACTAGTAGTTGTGAAGTGGCGTCAATTCATACAATTTTAGTTTCATATTTTCCATGAACTTTTGGACTGTGCTCGAACCATTGATTCGAAGATCAGCCTTTGAAACTATGACACCTACATTAGCAAGTATGTAGTCCGTCATAAATGCATATGCAAAACACACATAAATGAATATGAGAGATAATGAGGAACACGGAACAGACAGACAGGCTATGTTAAGTTGCGTGTGGGCTGGTAGACTGGTATTGGTATACATGACGTACTCACTTTCATAGTATACGTAGCATAGTACCTACTTATCATCTGTAATGGTTACCCTCTTTTTTAAGACTTGAAATTCAGTTTACCATCAGGTGAGGTGAAGTCAAATTGACGTATTAGTAACTTAAGTTCTCTGAACCTTTTCCCAACTCAGTTGGGGTCAGCTTTCCAGTCTAACTGTGATGCGGCTGAACTTCAATATTTTCCGTGAAGCGACTGCCATCTGACTTCCACAACCAATGGTCCAATGACCAAAAGCGATATCGAAGTTCCAAGTTAGACTGGTTGAATTTTGAGGGCTCCAACTACCCGTAACGACTGCCATGCCATAGATGTTTGTTTGGCAACCGAGACCGACAGCTTAGCGTGCTCTCCGAGGCACGACCAGACCAGTGCAAACAGTCATATTCATGCATATAACTTTTTGCACAGAGCTGGGATCGAACCCGCGCCCCCTGCGTAGCAGTCGCGTTCACTACCGCCACGCCAAGGCTATTGACATTTAGAATGAACAGCCCTTGAAAAGACCACTAACTAATCTGTCTTTGAAAGAGCACAAACACAAAACAAACAAGACTTATGTTTAGCGCTAAAGCCATTAATTTCCCTACTTTCCACACGTTAACGACTTCCCTTCTTGGTTGTGAAACGTATTGCAAATATTCAGTTACATTTAGATGATAACGAAGTGCGAACGGAGAATACATTATACGTTACATTGACGCAGCCCTCGACCGACAACTGGCCCCTTTACCCGGAATCAACTATCAACTTCACGGCCACATTTGCCACAATAGATGCTTTCGGTCCCGTAAATATTTACCGTACGGTTTTCCGTACGTAATAAATGCATGGTCACATTTATCAAAAACAAATAGGTAGGTATATTTTTTTATTCAGGACACGTCAATTTGACTTCACCTCACCTGATGGTAAGCTGAAGGCAAAGTCACGAAAGAAGATCACTATTACAAACACGTAGACTGTTACAATGGTGGCCTCATCAGATGCTTTTTCACGTCCCTCTTAAAGGACCCGCGACTGTAGGAAGAATGAATCACGTGATATGGTAAGGAATTTAAAATGTCTTCAGATCGGACGCAGTGTAATAGGTAAATAAATCGCGCGGTTATTTTTCCGTACCTTTAGAATGAACATTATAAACATATAGAACAGACCACAAACAATAATATTACTAACATAATTAGACCCACGGACTCATTCATTATCGCGTTGCCGAATTAAGATTATCAGTAGCAGTGACTTCTAAGTTTTACTGTAGATACATTACGTTACTTCAATATCTATTTCTGTCAAAGTTGATAATGGTTCAAAAAATAACGTTTTTTTGTCTCTTTCTCACGCCTAGGTATTGTGTGAAGATATATACGTCACTTGTTCTAGTTCCTTGATAAGTACTAAAAATATTTGAATTATAGTTTATATTTTATATATTTAAAAACAAATTTTATATATAGAAATTGATTTTCAAAATTGTCAACTAGCAGTTTTAGCAATAGTGGACTGACCTTTTCATTTTAAGATATTTAACTCAAGTACCAGTGACCGTTGCTCTACATCCAGATCTGTTTATAGTCTCGGTTCTAATTCTCAACGGCAGATAAACATCTCGTAGCCATTCTCTTGTTACTAAGCATTGTTAATGGCAAAAATTTAGGGCAAAACACACAATTACCATCCATCGAAATTCAGTAGGAATTGTAAACTCTATAAAAGGTAAGTTGTTCCATATGAAGCCAGTGGAGAAAGCCATCCTAGTCTTCCTGTATTTTTTGTTTGCAGATAGTTACCGGCATATAATTTGACCCCAGTTACATACCTACTTATAACATAATCTCTTTTTTTTAGATAGAACTCCTCAATGTGACTTCACCAGGCCTAGATCTGAAGACTCGGGAAAGAGGGTCGCCATTACAAACATGTACAGTGTTACAATGGTGGCGCCCAGCTTGACGGTTCCATCAGATGCTGTTCCACGCCCCGTTTAAAGGACCCGGGACTATATGAAGAAGGAAACACGTGAGCTGGTAAGGAATTCCATCTTTGGGTTTATTTTGAGGGCAGTAGAGGGTGCTCAAATCCACCATATCTAGATTATATCCATCTATTTTGCGCGCCAGGGTCTCGTTCCTTACGCGACTTCGTATCAAGATATATACCGGTAACTATACGTGTTTTTTGTTTCGTTTACGCAGCAAGATGGAATACTATATACGGTATAATATATTAAAATTCATGTGGTCGTCCGGAATTGCAACGACGTCAATTATTATGAATATTTATGGTTACTGATGAAAAATGTGAAAGATTTGCTATTGATAAACAGTGTCGATGGGTACAGACTCTTGAGACAGCCTCTCTTTTTTACCGTGCGCAAAATCCGCCGCAAATACCCCCTCCACCAAAGTGGGTGGAGGTGATTATATCGGATTCAAACCGACCAAAAGGCATGCACGATTTTCGATTGCCGGAGATGAGATTATACAAGACCTAATCCTCGCACCCTGATAGACCTGGTGACATCTCTTTGAGATGACCCCCTTCTCCGAATGTGGGAACCGTGGTGTCCCCATCTAGCCCCCAGTTGTGGAGACAGGCTCCCTGACCGGTCCGGTGTATGTTTTTATAATATACGAATAAAATTATTACTAGCAAAAAAATTAACACGAGGTGTTGTTCGTATAATTATTGGCATTCATGTTTTTGTTTTTATTGATTTGTAAAACTTTATGCAGGTTTCTTAAAGAATATTAAGGTGCGTCCAGATCTGTGACATGAACAGCGAACCGGACGTAGAGTGTAGACGTAACAACTTGTGGCACATGTGCACACAAACTAGAGTTGTGCTGACACGGCCACCAGTCAATCGATGGTTTCAAAGTGACCATTCAAAATGGCCGACTGAATGGAGGTAGCTGTCAAAATTCGGAAACGCTTGGAGTTGTCTGATTTTCGTATAACGATTTACGAAGAAAATAATCTTAAAATGTAGTTAAGCTGTTTTTTTCAAGATTTCGCGGAGTTATGATAGGAAAAAACGCAGACAAAAATAGAGTTGGGTGGTCTGCGGATTAAGGTATCGATATGCCTTACATGCCCTGCCTTCTACATTGTATAACGTAATCTCAAAATGAAACAAGAATTTGTCAATACCGCAATCACAAGTTTCTAATTCACAAGTCTATTACTGGTCGCGTTATCCTACACGTTTTCAATACTGCCTTTTAAAGTATTGAGCAGGTTTCAATTTGTTCCTTCGAAAGATTAGACGGCGCAATAAGCGAACCATCGATACTGGATTTAGAAGTACGCGGAAGCGATTACGACCGCCTTTTTAGACGGTAGATAGAAAAAGTTGAAAAAGACGGTGTGGATAACAAGATTCTCTACCCTATTTGAAAGAAAGTTATTTTAGTTGCTTTGAGCGAAATGTGACTACCATTTTAAGTATCTAGGAATACTAAACTGGCGGAAATTGTTGGTACGTGTTACGGAGATGCTAATAATTAGATTCTTTTTCTTTACTATCATAATGTAAAAGGGATTGGATTTATTATTGGTGAAATCAAATCGTCAACGTATCGATTCCGAAGGACATGGCGTCGGATGCAACCGGGACCAACGCTAAGGCAATGATGAAAATAATAAGATTGTTTTAGGATTATTTTTGATATTCACTGTTAAATCGTACGGGATATTTACCATGTACATATAATACCAAGCGTACAAAGGGACAAGAAAAATAGGGACAGAGAACGCGACTTTGTTTTATACTATGTAGTGATAAAGCAGTATAAATAAGCATTCAAAAATACTTGAAGATATTTATCTTGTTTAAGAGAAAATCGAGGTTGAATTTTTATGTTACGGAATGGTGTAATGGTGTAGCAGACATATATTTAATTTTAGTATATATCCTTGGAATGTATACCTAGTTTCGAATATAGTGTCTTGTAGAGGGGAAGTTGTAAGTCTTCCCGTATTGCGAAACCTATACTCAGGCCCTAACGTGAATAGAGGCGCTGCGCGTTGCCGTAAAACAAATTACTACACAACGATGGCAACTCCAAAATGCCGTCAATTCATAACATAACATAACATAAACTCACGCCTTTAGAGGTAGGCAGAGGTGCTAGCACCCACATTTCGCCAGTTTATGTTTAGGTCCCAATGTAATAGGTGGCGAAGCTTATTGCCATTAACCGGGCACTTATAAACCTGCGATAAATACACACATAACTTCGAAAAGCATCGAAAAGTCATTGGTATGTGCCATGGTAAACCTGGGATTGAACTCGAGACCTGGTCTCAGCAGTCCATTACCCATACCACTAGGCTATCGCGGTTAATTCGACAGAAGAATATAGTTTCTAGTACTTACGTGTTCATCTAGCGAATATGTCAGTTCGCCGTCGTCATACAGGACGAACCACCTCCGCTGCCATCTCTGAAACAAAACAATAGTGTTAAATAAAACTTCAATAATAATCAACAGTGCAGGGGCAGGTTGTGGTGAGCTGCCGGGGTGAGAGAGATATGTCTTGTATAATCTCACCTCCGGCAATCAAGGACCCATGGACGGCGTGCGTTTTGGTCGGTTCGAGTCCGACCATCACCTCCATCGGTTTTGGTGGAGATGGTATCCGTGGGGATTTTGCGCACGATAAAAAAAAAGGTTGTGGTGAGCTGTTGGGGAGACACCACACGCGGGGATGATATTCGGGTGTATCATATGCGCTCGGGGATGGTATCACCCATGTGTATATATTCCATATCCCTAGCATATTGTATTCTTTCAACGAATATATAAGGAGTTTGATTGACTTATGTGTAATTTATAAACGAATTTTATGTTAAAAAACCGCGGTAGCCTAGTAGTATGGGTAATGGACTGCTGAGACGAGGTCTGGGGTTCGATCCCAGGTTTTACCATGGCACACACCAATGACTTATCGAAGTTGTGTGTGTATTTATCGCAGGTTTATAAGTGCCCGGTTAATGGCAATAAGCTCGCCACCTATTAGGTACATTGGGACCTAAACATAAACTGGCGAAATGTGGGTGCGAGCACCTCTGCATACCCCTTTGGGGATATAGGCGTACGTTTATGTTATGTTATGCTTTCAGGTTGTACGTTAGAACTGCATAGGTTTTAGTCCATAGGCTCTGCCTCCCTTGGCAGTAAAAATAATGAGTGGGAAGCAAGTGACAAGGTAGAATAAAACTTCCCGTCATCTGTAAGTACATTACCTTGTGCAACGTCGGTACAACAGAAATTCAATTCACGTAAACGTCTCGTAGCAAAAACTGCTTCGTAATAAAACACAGGTGTTTTAAGGTCATTCAACACGTGTATCACATATTGATGGAAACTTTGAGATGTGACATTGGGTCAGAGAGATTTTACTGGTGTCAGAATTTTTACAAAAAAAGAAAATATATGTTTAATTTATTGTTGAACCAACACTTCCATAATACAGCCGTATCTAGCCTACTCTATATCTGTAGTCTGTAGACTAGACAGAATCTAGATTATAGGTTAATTGGTCTAGCATTAATTGTTATGTAGGTGTTGAGATATTGGGTCTATTCAGCTCTGAACTGTGTTAATGTCGGTTGTTCTCGAATTTCTAATCTGTAATACGTGATACGGTCGAAATATACGCGAATATCACTCATTGAAATCGATATTTCGTAGGAACTGAAATATTAGTGCGCAAAATGCGTCCCCATAACTCAGGGGCTAGATGGGGCACCGTGGTCCTTACACCAAGGGGGTCATCTCAAAATAAGGGGGCCCGGGTCTAACGGGGAGCGAGGGGTAGGTACCTATATTGGCTACTACCTCACATCCGGCAACTAAAGATCCAAGGATGGCGTGCGTTTTAGTCGGTTCGGGTCTGTCATAACCTCCCCAACCGTTACCAAAAGGGGAGGTGTCCGTGGAGATTTTTTGCACGAAAAATAAAAGTACCCAAATTCTGTAGGGGCCCACTAATCCTTCTTGAAGAACCCTATACTGTAGTCGCGTGAGAAATATCACCTTTTGTTGTTTCTTTAATTTTACGGTCAACGTAAGTTGAAATGCCAGATTGTACCAGATCTCGACATAATTAGACTAGCAGGCACACCTCTTAACATGAACGATTGTAGATATGACACCAGGTGCTGCCTACGTAGGGATGTAATTATCGATAGCAAAACATTGATGTATCGCTATATCGATGTTCCAAAATAAACTTCATGAACACAAAACATTGAGCAGAACATCGATTTATCGAAATCAATAAATCGAATGAAACAATTGTGGGTCAATCATATTTAAATATAATTGCCAAGTCATCATCATCATCATCATCATCATCCTTGTATTGAATTTTGTAAGGACCGCTTTCCGGCTTTTTCTCTTCCACATCACACGGTCTTGCGCAGCCATGATGGTAAGTCCATAAGCATGCATGTCATTCTCCACGACGCCATGTCAGCATCGAGTGATCGAACTAGTGACCCCGTCTTTGAGATCTGTTACAAAACTGATAGGTGATTTCACAGATAAATATCAATAATTTTAAACCTATACCTGCCATTTATCACCTATGGTAGGCAAAATTTCGAAATAAACATCGATGTATTGTTTGCATCCCTAATATGCCTACGTGACAAGAAACACGATTTGAGGCAGCCTGATCCTTAATTAGGTGGATTTTGGCCAACACCTACGGGTGTTATGAGTTTGACTGTGAATAAACTTGACTTGATAAACAGCTGCAGTAATGTAGTAGCATTTTATTTTATGTTATTGGGATGCGTGCACCGAAGCTATTGCGGGCACTTCAATTATATAGGATTCTTTGTGTCAACCCTAACCTGGCCCCTATGTTTGAGGAAGGATAGCCCTCTCTATCAAGGTGTATATTCCTCTTAATTGTAGGTGCCTGTAATCTTCTAGTTTGGGGTAGCCCTTCTCAAGATTCATTCGATGTATTCCAAAGGTGTGACACGATGAAACATGTGCTATACATATGTTTCATCGTTTCATAGTCTTCCTTGTAGTGTCTGTATTTTACGTCGTTTATAATAGGTATCTTGCCCAATGTTTTGTGCAGTAGTAATTAGTAAACCCTCCCATTATTTTTCGAAAAATATACAGTGATAACGATTGCGACTTCTGTATCAACATGCTGTAACAAGTTTGTTTACTTATGAGAGTGGAATCGTACTGACTAAGTACTTCTTACTTGCAAATCTATCTCCACGCCCACGCTAATCCAGCCTTCAATCAAACCTCGTCACCTACATACTGACCGCTAGCTTCAATATACTATGTAGTATACTTAGTCCATTCATTCATAGTCTGTCTTAACAAATGAATACATTACACAGTTATTCATTATCAACAACATGAGTGATTCCTTGACACACTGTGGGCTCTGCAACTTCGCCTACAGCCTTCGTACCTACTGTGCAGGTTCGTAAGTAACTCAAACTACCGATCATTATTCAATACTGAGATGTTACAATGAAATAATTACTACAAACAGAAGTTACTGTTAGAGTTATCATTCAAAATACGTTCAAATGCTTTTAATCACATTGACAGCCTCTGTGCCGTGGCGATCACGCAAGTCCCGGTTTTATGGCAGTTGTTATGAATAGTTGGACCTATAAGTTGAGTAGGCCAAGTGGCAGTTGCTCCATGAAAAATACGAGTATCGAAATTCAGCAACGCAGATACACTGAAAAAACGGTTCCCGGATTCAGAGCTTGAGTTTCGAATGCAACTGAAATTAACACAAGAATGATGACGATGTTTTTAATCAATCGGTTGAATGGAAGGTTCGACGAAGACGAATCTCGTAAATTGTTATGACAGAAGCAGATGGCAGGATGGCTGTTGGATGGGTCTCTGCTTTACATTGCTTTCCATCATAATCGAAGTACTTGTCAAGATATTAAATATCGAGTAAGGTTAGGATACGATTAGATGCAGATTTTTTTCAATAGTCCTACTACTAAGCTCCTCCAGTGGTTTTTACGATTCTACCAACTACCTTCGGGGTAAATCCAGTAACACAAACTGACTAACGGGTCAAGCTCTAACGCTGGTTTGTCTCTCGTAATTGTGTGGTCAGATGGGTCGTTCACATGAACTTCATATGAGAGAAGCATAAAATAGACAAAAAAGAACCTAACCCTGTAAAATACAAAAAACCGGACATTTCCAGATAAATCTAGACGTTTGGTAAATCGAACTGTGACCTTTGTATCTCCGTGTTACTGTGTTCTGTAATCTAACAAATGCTACATTCATTAAGGAGATTGTGAACTACAGATTGTATTGGCATTCCTTATGCATACTTAAGAAACAATATTGCTGTTTTATGCAGGAGTTCATGGTTATCACGCACTTAAAAATAATAAACCTTTGACGTACTGACGATATACAACCTTTTCAAAGACAAAACAAAAAGTTAAATCTATATTAAAAAAATAACTGTCACTTTGACAATAGAATTGGCGGGAATGTAGTTTCGTTGTTGCTACATAGCTATAAGTGTTACCCAGTTATAATAGTATTTTACGTGCTGGTATTAAATCATAATATTGACCTGAAATAATCTCATTGGTATCTGTAATGGATTAGAAACGCTCATTATTTGCAATAGATAAGTATGCGGCAAGTGTCACTGGAAAGCGGTCGCGGTGCGCTGAGGGATAAATAGGGCTTGTACAATGATTGCATTGATCGCGAAGAATGTAGTGTTCGTTATATTATTTATTTGTCTTAAGTTTTTCGATAAACTGTTTTCATTTGAATGAGTTAATAAGATTTTAATCACAAGGTAATAAGTAATATACCTACCTGTGTATCTCTGAAGGGGTAAGTAAGTATATACAGGGTGAATTTTGAAGCTGGACTAGATGGATATCTTCAAAATTATAAGAAATAGCGAGTACTCAAAGGAATTTGGGGTCAGATTTGAAAATGATGTAATAAGTTCCTACTCAAAAAATACACCCTGTTATTACACCATTGTGTCGCTATTAAAGAACGAATTCTGGTAAGTAATTATATACGGCAAACTTGGGTAAAATATTGCCATTGCCATAAATGTGAAAATCACGATCGTCCGTATAATTATTGACACGATTTAATTGATTTTTGGTAGATATGTAGGTACAATAAACGGCTAATTAAACAATTATAGATATATATGGATGTATAATTTTCTAATTTGCCTCTTCGTACAACAGAGGAACCGTAAATATTTTCGCTAATATCCGAATAAACATAGCCATATTTTGCATTTTAAGGACTATTTAGGTAGTATAAGATAGGATTTTTATAAATGAACTTGTTATATATATACATATTAACACTGTTATACCTATCAACACGAATCTTGAACCTATGTTGCGAGAGAAACAATGCCCCGCGACGTTATATTTTGTGAATTTAAGTTCGTCTTCCAACCCAAAAATATGTATCTACTACGTGTATAAAGCGTATTTTGAACACATTTTGTGTTTAAAACACCTTTGCCTATACCTATAGAAAGTAAGCTGATATACCTCATACTGCTACCTCAACGTACATAGAGGACAATCGTCAACAATCGCCCGTGCTACCCTAACGGGGAAAGTCGGTCGCCCAGCTAATGGGACTGGGCTGGGCTGATACAAGCCGATAAGATAATCATTATCTTACACTGCTCGTATACTAGGAGGTGTTAACATTAACGAATGACAATTGGTTCCGTAAACTTTATATGATCTTAAAGCTGGTTTATTTATGTAGCTATTTGACGTGTAGGTTTTTTTTTTCTTTTTTATGTTTGATAGGCTTGCGTTTGACTCTCTGTAAGTGATGACGTGGTGGAGTTTTGGCGGGAACGCGAAAAGTGTCATAACGCTCGTGTGTTGCATTTTCTATATTTGGTGTAAATTCGAGTTATTATGTGTAAAAATGGTGAAGTTTTAGACATAACAGCTTAGACAAACCGCACAAATGTAAGAGTGGAATATTGTAGTGAATTGTGATTTTTCGTGTTGGTGTCAAAATCACCCTAAGAAAAGCTTCTAGTAAAGTTTACACCGCAATACTGGAGCAACTATCATCCGTCATCGTCATCCATCATCATGAACAATCATTCCAACTAGATAAGTGAATAAAGTGTTATAAAATAAAAAAGGACTTGACATAAAGGTCCTAGTTACCATGTCATAGAATCCTTTAAAAAAATGATGAATGGTCGACGGTGGAACACGCTTGCCTAGAAGTAACCTATTCACTCTAGTTTTAAAGACGTCAAGTTATAGCTATCCGGAAACACAATACACTAGTAGCTAAATTGATGATACAAATTTAGACATTCCTATTACAGTATTAAATTAATATATATATAATTTATTTGAGTTAATATAAGATCTTAATAATAAAGTAAGTATTCTTTCTATAAAACATATATCTTTGGCCAAAAGTGTATTAGGTAATATTTATTTAATCTGTGCTTAAAACACGTATTATCATTATAATCTGTGCTAAAAGCAAAAAGGTCGAGGTTGATTGAAACAGTCACAGGCATTTGTAGATTTAGGTAGGTTTTATTTCTACCATTTATTTATTTCTATATTATTATGTTTTATTTATATTTTAAAATTACGTAAAATATTTTATCAGATTTTATTCAATTGGAGGTTTCTATTAGAGAATTCAGATTGAAATATTCCCATTCGGTCTATAAATAAAAATAATGAATAGCACGAATGATATGTACGCATTGAAATTGTAATAAAATTCAAGCAATCTAACATTCTCATCGACTTCTGTTACAAATAGTAATCCCGCGAATACTTTTCTATCGAATGCCTGAATGTATTTAAATCAGATGTTTCGAACACACGCGGGAGATATCAACCAATCGGATCGTTTCCGCTGAAGTGCGATCAGAACATACGATTACACTATCAAAATTCTCCTAATGAAGCATTCAGCATTACTGGCTGACTGTATTACATCGTTTCCGCCGCCGGTCGCTTTGATTTATTTTTTGACTGGCAACATCGTTCAATTAAAGGGAGTGATTTTGTATATTTTAAGCGAATGATAAAACTCTTTGGAAGTATTCTTAAAGGATAAGTTTTTATTATTTTCAAACCTTTTTATTACATTTGCGGATTCGAGCAACAAGTATGAATACATTTTTTATTCAATACTCACTAAATGACTTGACCATCTCAAATCAAAACACATTGATTAGGTATATCAAGAAATTTTACAGAAGAATAAAATCATTTACATTTCCTACACATATAATTTTTGTCTACAGCTTTAACTTGATACTATGTTAGATTGGTTGGTCTTATCACATAAGTACCTACATACCTATTCATATTGAGTCATTCAAATAATAGTACTTTAGCTCTTAATGTGTAGTTCAAACACGTAGTACTAATTATCTTTAGGTGAAGAAATAGTTTGAGATTTTTTATAGCATCTGTAATTACAGTATAATTAATACATTTTGTCTAGAGACAAACGCTGGATTTCTCAAAGATTTAATAGCTTAATAAGCTTATTAACTATTACTTATTCATGACTAATTTGATAATAATTTATTATAATGGCAACACAAAATATAATTTTGAAAAAAATACTAAAATTAATAAGCCCGCGAAAGCTTTTGAGCACGTTTTACAT
The DNA here is from genome assembly GCA_963691645.1 of Pelosia muscerda. NCBI lineage: Eukaryota > Metazoa > Arthropoda > Insecta > Lepidoptera > Erebidae > Pelosia > Pelosia muscerda. The sequence continues at coordinate 18,141,240 of OY829102.1, read as the reverse complement.
CGTAATAATAAGCAAAGGAATTTTCTATAGAGCTTTTGTTTGCAAAAACCTTAGCCACACAGAGCAAAATGCAAATTCGTAGTGAAAGTGTATTACTATGTTCCTATGCATATTAAAATAATTATTTTGCTATTACAAAGCGGTCTCATATAGCTTGGGAGCGATAGCAAGAAAGCTACGATAGATAACTACTCTATTGTGTAAAGATTGTTTAATAAATTTTTCACACAATTCTCACAATCGATTGTTTTTTCTAGTTATTAATTGTAAAAGTGAAACTTCAACATGAAAACACGTTTTGTTTACAAGATATTGCGTGTATATTATCTATTGTGAATGTTATTCTATGTATAATTTGTTTACATTTTTGCAAGGTTATAAGAATTAGCTACTGTAGACAGCCGAAAACTTGCTCTATCGTTTGTGCAATGTTTTAACAATCGAATTTTACGTAGTAAGTGACGTATCGTAAGACGAGGTGAATAGGGATTCAATGGTGAATAAGGATAAAATGGTCAATGAAGTATTTTCAATAATTTCTTTTACTAGATTTCAAATGCGCCTATTATGAGATATTTGATGATTCTGTTAGTATAATGAACTAGTCCAAAGTTTCGCTTGAAAGAAAATAACTACAGAATTTAGATGGCCATTTTATCCCTATTCACCAATGGATCCTTATTCACCCCGTTTTACCTATTTAGGAAATTAGGGTTGTACTATTAAAAATAGTTTAGTTCGATGGTATATGGCTTTAGTAACAAAAACGGCGGAGATGGGTATATTCTTCTATCATAAAACATTCAACAGATTTAAAGCGATTAAAAATCGACGAATACTACAATTAATTGAGCAGTTCTACTGGTGGTACTTACGCCCTGTAGAATATTGCAGCTAATAATAACCTTGTGTTGAATTCGTGGCGATGAGTAGGGTGGCCAAAGCACACTGGTGAATAATTGTGCTGTCTGTGGGAAGACCAATTTGTCTTCTGCGCTGACGACACAGAGACTCTTTGAACCATTGAACCTTCGAACCCCAGCACATCTTCAAGAACAGGTTTTGGCTTACGTTACCTTCTCTCAGAGCCGCGTGAAGTGGTATATAAAAAAAGTATTAGGCTCTTTTTAACGAAGATTCCTACACGAGCTCGGACTTCAGTAATACGTTCAAAATTATAAATTTTTAGGTTAGTTAAATGAACTGTAGACGCAATCAAGCTATTATATCATAAGATTGTAACATAGTTTCGACACGGAAATCCTAGGTTTTAATGTTACAAGTCTATTAACACACTTACCGATAAAAAACAATGATTGAAATGGGTCCCATTATAAGTTTAGCACCGCGGCCATCTTCAATGTTAACAAAATTACTTGATTTGGTATAGACGTAAGTAATTCATCAACGATGTCTGTGAAAACGGCTTTATTTCAACAATTTAATCTTTGCCTATATTAGCCGACCTTTGTAGCTTATATAGAAACAAACTGCATATGTGTGGCAAACTTTAGAATGATTGTAAAGTCCGACTAGAGAGAGTGAGAAAGAGAGACCGCGGTAGCCTAGTGGTATGGGTAATGGACTGCTGAGACGAGGTTTCGGGTTCCATCCTAGGTTTTACCAATGACTTTTCAATGCTTTTCGAAGTCATGTGTGTATTTATCGCAGGTTTATAAGTGCCCGGTTAATGGCAATAAGCTCGCCACCTATTACATTGGGACCTAAACATAAATTCGCGAAATATGGGTGCTAGCACCTCTATGTTATGTTAGGTAGTTAGACTAGTTAGACACGAAACTAGATGCCTTCGCAGTGCATATATTATGCAGTATATTAAACAGACAGGAGACAGCATAAAAAACGAGAAATGCTCCAAATTGCGCAGCTATGCCTCTGGCCAATCCTAAAACGGTATTCTCCTAACATAATTATCAAAAAAGAACATTGACATCTTGATCGTTTCAGAGATTGAGATTAGATCGAAATTGCATTTTAAACAGATGTTTTTCACGAGAACTGTTTAACTGTTTTCCATACTTATTCAAATAATAAGTTAATATTTTATTTGTTCCCAAGGAGCAACCAAAAGTGCAATACAAAACTTGACCTTTCTGAACGTCTCTATTGCATAATTTTCTAATCATGTGTAGCTAAATTATAGACTAACAGCTTCAAGGATACTGTCCGAAGATTGACACGCCATGACCTGTGACTTACAAAAAAATTACCGCCTATTAATAAAATATTGTTTTCAATCGCGATTTTATTTCGATTGTTCGATTATCGAGTTAATAAATATCAGGTGTTCTAAACCAGCAGGGCGTCCTCATGTGTGATTGTAATCGAATTGTATTAACCATTATTTATTATGTAATCGTTCGCGCGTAGACAGCAGATAGTCGATAAATGTACGATGGATTGATGTATCGATGTGGCGATTTGTCATATACTCATATCGATTTGTACGCGTGAGTTCCGATTGTATCGTAGGTGTCAGCTTATCACAAGAAAGAGCGTCTATTGAAATGTCAATGTAATGAAAATTTTCTAAAGTAAATACAATGCTGTTTAAATCAAATTTATACGACGGCGACGAAGGGAAGAGGGTGTGAAATGTAAGATCACGGAAAAGCTTTCAGAGTGACGACCAGACCAAAGCAAATATTCATATTCATGTCCACAAATATTTGCATAGAGCGGGAATCGAACCCGCACCTCTTGCATAAGCAGTCGCGCTCACTGCCGCCACGCCACTGAGGTATTTGAGGTATATGGACATTCTGAACTGTTAGTTATAGTATAACTTATAATTTGGCCTAACCCTAAACCTAAATTCCACAGAATGTTACCACAATTGCTTTCACTAGGTATGTACATGCGCCTGGGCAGTTTAGTAAACTCCGTTTCTGAGAATAAGGTCAAGCACTATATAAAAAACATAAATGTTTATCTTGATTACAAAATAAAATGTAGACCTTTTTTTTTTTTTTTTTTTTTATCTATGGCACGTCAATTTGACTTCACCTTGCCTGATGTTAAGCTGAAGGCAAAGTCCCATGAAAGAGGGTCACCATTGCAAACACGTTCAGTGCTACAATGGTGGCGCTCAGCTTGACGGCCTCATCAGATGCTTTTTCACGCCCCGCTTAAAGGACCCGGGACTGTAGGAAGAAGGAAACACGTGCGCCGGCAAGGAATTCCAGGACTTAATGGTACGGCAGAGAAAAGACTCACCGAACCGCTTGGTTCTTGATGGAATGTTCTGTACCGTATGCGAGTGACACCTAAGCCCTGCACGCGTTGTCCTGTGTAGGAAAGGGGAGGGTGGGATTAGTTGGAAGAGCTCATCAGCTCCACCAGCACCTCGAAACATTTCACTACATAGTATAAAATAAAGTCGCGTTCTCTGTCCCTATGTACTTTTGTATGCTTAAATCATTAAAACTACACAATGGATTTCGATGCGGTTTTTTCAAATAGATAGAGTGATTAAAGAAGAAGGTTTATATGTATATAACATTATGCTAGAACAAACTGGTGCGGAGCAGAAGTGAAAAATGTTGTAAAAACGGGGTGACGCAGACGAAGTTGAGCGGGTCAGCTAGTATCTATAGAATCGCGAAATATGTTGGTAAGCGCATAACTCGAAGACGGCTGGACCAATTCGAGTAACTCTTTTTTTTATTTATTCCTTGAAATCTACGGAAGGTTTTTATGGAGCAGCGAGAATGGGATTAGAAGTCCAAGCAGCGGGAACGGGATCAGAAGTCCACGTGGGCGGAACCGCTGGCAACAGCTAGTAATAATATAATAAACGATTTAGATGAGCAACTTCATACATTTATTAAACACATAACGGCACTGTCAAGCATGTAACTGGTTCGGTGATCAGATATGTTATAATTAACTAAAATGCTCGTATAGATTTTTTTGTTAACTGTTTAAGTATATTATGGACGCATGTAACTATGTAATTACATGCTTGTTAGGTAGCAGGAAAAAGAATGTACCAGGTGGTAACCAGGAAGACGATAGCGGCGCACACGCTAGGAGAAATAGTTACGATTGCACTGTATTGTTTGAGTAGCATAGCATTCATAGAGAAAGGGGGTGGGGGGTATTGAAAAAAATAAATAATATCGTTAAACGGGGTGAATAGGGATCCAGGGGTTGATAGGGCAAAATGGTCAATTGAATATTTTAAATAATTTCTTTTACAAATTTTTAACTAAGCACATATTTGATGATTCTGTGATTACAATGAACTAGTTCAAAGTTTCGCTTGAAAGAAATAAACTACAGAATTTAGCTGACCATTTTATCCCTATTCACCCTTCAATCCCTATTCACCTCATTTTACACGGTATATATGTGTGCCTATAAACTAACAAACACGTAGATTTTGAACCAGAAGCATAGTACCTATAAAATATCCATCATTGAATCTTTCCTCTCCCGCTTAAGTCTTGGAATTTCTTACCAGCCCTCATGCTTCTTCCTACAGTACCGGGCCCTTTAAGAGGGACGTGAAAAAGCATCTGATGTGGCCGTCAAGATGACGTGTTTGTAATGGTGACCCTCTTTCCTGACTTAGCTTACAATGGGGCGAGGGGAATTCCTGAATACTTTTCCTCGAAGTATCAGAAAATAAATTTATTTCATCAACGTTTGTTGACGAATTTAGCTAATAATGAAATATAAAGTAAGACAAAAAAATCAATATACATGAAGCCATATCGATCACAGCATAGTATCAATGAAACAAAACTAATTTTATACAGAACAATAGTCGATTTACAACCAATTAACGCCCAAATCGACTTAAACCATTCAATTGTTTTGGTATTTATTAATAGTTCTGTCAATGCTATGGTTCTGTCAAAGTTCATCGCCTCGGGGTAAATGTCCTGTATTTAGTAGGTTTTTGTATGCTCAATGCTGAGCTTATATTGTGAATTGTCATTACTATAGGTCAACTGCCTTGAAATCACAAAAGATAACCGTCAAAATTGTCAGGTAGTCTCAAAAATGGCGTTATTTAGATAAAGGCTTGTCGGGAACCCGGAGTCTATTTACCTAGACTATTTCCTTCTAATAGGCTTATTGTATTCTTTGGAATTTTTGTCGGTTTGTCTGCAGTGGACGCAAAAATTACTGAACGAATTTTGATGCAGTTTTTAATTTGAAAGGGCTTGGTCAGGCTTAAAATCTTCGGTTTGTTTGATCACAATCGGTTTAGATAATCCGGAAATATGAGGTAAAGTTGACCTACGCGAATTGATAAAATCCAGATCACATATACCCGCGGTTCTGACTCTTCTACCCTCATGGAGAACTAACCCTGTTTCCACGGCCCACGACCTACAGTAACATATTTCCTTTACCTCCGTAGAGTGTAAGCGATATAGCCGTTTTGCGTGATTAAGTAACAAACAAACACAATCAATTCAGCGTTATACAATATGTACTCTGTGCATAACAATTCGCTATGCAGACCATGTAATCAAATGTGTTAAAATACCAAATAATAACAATTATTCACACAAGCAACACCTACATACTGACATTTGTAACACCGATATAATTCCCATAATTATTTATACAGCCTTTGTACCAAAGACAATAGGAGTAAACTTTTTAATCAATCACATGTCGCAAAGGTCGACTCTGTTGTTAGTTTTGGCGGGTTGCGCTTGCGTAAAAGATGATTGTGCGCGCCATTTTGAAATGATTTTTTAAACTAGCATGAGAGTATGAGTCTTTTAAGTAGAATTTTTAATCTCTGGATGAAGTTAGAGTACGGAGGCAAGAAAGGGATTTCTAATTTCATATATAGGTAACACGATCACCACCTAACGGATCCAAGCTGCGTGTAGCCTAGAGCCTTCTCGCACGTGTAAGCTATAATTTAGAAAGAAGAAAGAAAGAAAACGCATATATCAAGGACACGCACTCATTATACACAGTTATTCAAATTATAGATACAAAATAATACAGTTCTGTTAATCACAAGAGGTCATCTTCTCAGCATGAATACTACTCATCACATGATTATAAAAAGCAATTAAGACTAATTTTACTTAAATTATGGTCATTAAAGCTTTTGGACCATATTAAATAAACTGAAGGTCAATTAATTCTCCTAATTTGTTAGCTGTTCAGAATTTACTTTCGATCTGTCAAAATCCAATTAGGTAAATGTCAAAAACTCTCGTATATAATTTTCAAGAAAAAAAAACTCGTGACTGGAAAAAAACTGGCTCTATTCATTATTTCTTGATCATTTTAGACATTTATAGTTTTATTTTAATAATTAATATCATTTGTTTGATTTTTCACCTGTTTCAGTTCAATAAATATTGATTTATTTTAGACATTTCACAGATTAAAATATCGACAATACCTATGAATATATTTTTATTATAAGAATTGTCTTCTGATATTGATTTTTTCATGAGAATCATTGATGATGATAACCCGCCTAATAAGCTTAACATTCTAATCTAGAGCAAGCAGAACTAATGATATATGTTATTAAGTTAATAATTAAACGCTAGTAGGTAGAACAGGTTACAAAACGTACCCTAAGTCGTGATTCACGATACTCAAACTTGATTAGCAGTTGATTTGCTTTTGAGAACTTTATGGGTCCATCGAAGACTTCTAGACTAATTAATAGAAACATTTGTCCAGTTTTGGAGTCTATCGAGAGGACATTTCTGTCGAAGATTGATGGCCGCTGGAGCAAACGAGTCTTAAAGTGGAGACGGAGACGAAGGACGCCCTCTAGCCAGATCGACTAATGATGAAGAGAAAGGTAGCTGGGATAGACTGGAAGGAAGATGGGGAATCGAGACCAATAGCGCACATTGGCTTTTATCCAGTAGTGAACTACAATAGGTTACTAGTTGATTAATTAACGGATGGATAATCTTGTTAAGATCTTGTTTTTGTTGGAGTGCACGAAATCCTCACGGATACCAATCCCACCGGAGCCGATGAGAATACAAACACACATCCGTCTTTGGGTCTTTAGTTGCCGGAGGTGAGATAGTAGCGAACATATCCCTCGCACCCCGGCAGACCCGGGGCCTTCTCTTTCGAGATGACCCCCTTCGGCTACAGGGACTGAGCCGAGAACTCAGATACATGGATAGAGACAATAATAGTGCCCGAAATACGATATAAGACTCACCCATTATTACGTGGAACCGAATACAATGGTTAGTGAAATGTGGGTGTTAATTTACCTCTGCCTACTCTATATATGTATTTATAAATGATGTGGTCGTACGGGTATAGACAGGAACTAAACCTGTGATGATGAAGGGTCTAAATTAAGACATTTATTGTCTGTCAAAAGTGTTTAATTGAGCGAGGGAAAGGAAACAGCCGCGAGCAATTAGCCACACTTAATCACTACATGTACATTTGCAGGTAATAACAAGATTACAATAGCTTAAAACAATAAAACTTATTACGTAACGGCTGTACAATTATATACAAAACTTTTGTTAAAAGCGCATAATATTCGTCAATCAATCATCGCACACGTGCGTTCCAGTGCGCACGAGCATTGACATTTGGGTTGCGTCACAATGCCGACAAAATGATGAAAACGTGTAGCGCACTCCTTATTCGGAACGCGACTTGCTAAACTATAGGGTTGGCACCTTATAACTGGCATGACTACGTATAAGTTAAATTAAAAAATATAACTGCCCTGTCAAAATGGGAAGTATTGTATAAAATATTAATATTAAATTTATTAACCTTCCTATTTCAAACAGATTACGAACGAACGGACGTCGTCGCTCGGGCTTAAAAGATTATACTTGAAGGCCATATTATGTCATTTAAAAATAAAAACGTGTGCGAATTAAATTTTCCACTTCCATATAGTGCAAATAGGCGGGGTAACAATCATGAGATACCTATCTCAGTGCTGCATGTGTCACTCTGTCTGAGGGTCAATACCTAACTCGTAATGAAAATGTCTATTTCATGTCAACAAATGTCAAAAATGTTCCCTATATTATTAATGCAACGCATGAAAGATTTGCATTACGCGATTTGGCATTTTGGACATGAATGAATTCAATTAAATTGTAAGAGCTCGTCTATATAAACAGAAGTTCCTAATAGTTTGGTGCCAGCCCTACAAACTAATCCTAAACCGTGGAACATTGTTTTCAAGCACTATAAATAAATAGGTACCACCAAGTTGTGAAACGAATTCCATAAATTCACAAGAACTGTTTTGCCGTATTAGTTGTGACGAATTAAGCTTTTGTGTTTGTTTGTTTTGTCACCACCGCTTGTGTGCCATAAAAGTTCATGGAGGAAGAGGGGGAGTTCAATCACAAAACTGTTACACCAAACTGTATAATACTAATAAACTATTATATTTTATCATATTAATAAGTAAAATACCTCAACCGAGGAGTATGAGATATGCTGGAGACTACTTCACCCTCGTTAATTATTGGTATGAGACAGTCGTGCGGTTTTAGTCGGTTAAAGTTCGTCAAAACGGGTTTTGCCGGCGGGGGTGTATCCGTGAGGATTTCCACACGTGAAAAACATACATACATACATACATACTCACGCATATTTATCTCTAGAGTAGGCAGAGGCAACATCCTAAAACTTACTTTTATCCTTGCATACTTCACGACCTTTCCTCTACCTACTGTAATTAAACCTTTCATGAAAAGTCGCGGGCTTCTGGTTTACCGTTTATTCAATAATTTATTTAATTTAGCAGTCTTCAAGCTCCAAAATGCAATCTTTAAACACATCTAAGAAGTTGCTATGAGTACCTATAATTGTTTACTAAAAGTTAGAACTACTAATATAGCTCATTTTATTATCTGTAACGCCATTATTGCGGCCTAACCTCGCAACTTTGAACTACGTATGGCATTTATATTCCCTCTAAAATGACAGTGACGATGGACGGACAGATAAGCACAGACTACACATGCAATAGAAACATTTTGATAACATCTACATCACAAGCTACCTTCAACCAAGTGAAATTCGACCTTATAGCTACAAGAATAGAGTTGTATTCAACTTGAGCCGTCAAAAGCAAACTTTTTAAAATATCGTGTGTGGTGCGTTTACCGAGTGTGTCGTAATTAAAAAAAACTCGCAAGCAATTACACGAGTGTCGAAAGCCGGCTCCGTGAACGATGGACTATGTTGTCTATGGTATGTCCGAATTTTTCTGAGGGCAACGACATCAGAGCAATTAAATTATGAGTTGTGTTGTGTGTCACAATGTGCGTGAAAATTTAGTACTTACTTTTAGTTTTAGTTAGCGATTTATATTTAAACTGTTATACATATTTGGGTGTTTACGACCCATCAAAGTCTCAAGCCTGGAAATTAGTAGGAAAATAATAAAATATATTTTTTTGTTTTAGGATACATTAATTTGACTTCACTTCAGCTGAAGGCAAAGTTTCAGGAAAGAGGATCACCATTACAAACACGTGCAGTGTTACAATGGTGGCGCTCAGCTTGCCGACGCCTAAACGCATCGAGTTTTAAAATTACAGCAATAACACCAAACGTCTGAAGAGGCTCCGGCGTTTCCTCTGAAGGTTTAGAGGTCAGATGACAGTTGCGCTAGTCAAAACTGAGACAAACCAATCGAAAAGATAGAGAAAGAGTTTGGATCCTGTGCCCTAAGGCGCAATTATTACCCTAATATCGCTTAGGCGGCAGATATGCACACAAACCACCAGATGGAAAATGGTCATCGTGGACTAAGGACGTTTTCAACATCAGCGACACCTCACTCGTGTTGCCGACCCTGTAGAGAGGAGGGGTAAGGAAACAGAAGGGTTGAAGGTTAAAGAGATTTTCTGTGCAAATAAACACTTATCGTTGGGATCGGCTTAGGTGGTTATTCACTATGAAAATCTCACCAATGGGTGAGTTTCCCCGTTTTTTAATCTCCCATAATCTCCTTTTTGAAAAAACCTTTTTAAATTGTGATCTTATAGCCATGTAACATTGTAATATAAGGTTATTTTTACAGGTCAGGACAATATAAAATGATCCATAAAATGTTGCTTCCAATAAAAACTATAAATTGAACTCATAATGCTGTAATCATAATATTCATTTGCTTTTATACCTTACAACAGAGCATTTTCCTTAAAAAGTGTTTCCATACAACAACGTACTTTAATGTTCAGGCAATACAGCTTATAATTGTTTATTGTTCTGATTTAAATTACACGCAATTACGCGATTCTTGTTACCATTTAGCGAGCAACATTTTGATATCACACTTTTAGAGGAATGTTTTGGCGAAAATTTGTTGAAAAAAGTTTAATTTTTAGTACTTACTAATTTGGCACCGGACCGACATTTAAAATTGCTATACACGAAACCTTGATATGATCTATATACCCAATTTATGTAACCAATTTCCAACGTTTGTCTGAAACCTAAGTGGTAAAATAAACAATGATCACGATGATGATAATGGTGATGATGATGATGATCTCCTTGTTCGTCTATCAGCAGGTATACAATCATTCATCACGGCTTGCAAGTGAGGTTAACATGGTCCCATAGATCTTGGTATGGTTTTATACAATAATTTATCTGCGCGTGAGTGACCTTTTTCGCTTGCTGCATGAATGTGACCTTCTGTACTATTGAATATTATTCTTCAGAGTTCCAAATAACAGTAATTAATATTAAAAATTAATTTTAATGATTACCTTACCAACAGCTGGTTGATTACCGTAATACTTAATTAATTATTGTTTTATGTACAGGATGCTTCGAAATAACTATTGTTTTAACATACATACATTGCTGCAGGCACCCACATTTCGCCAGTTTATGTTTAGGTCCCAATGTAAAAGGTGGTGAGCCTATTGCCATTAACTAGGCACTTATAAACCTGCAATAAATACACACATAACTTCGAAAAGGATCGAAAGGTCATTGTTGCGTGCCATGGTAAAACCTGGGATCGATCCCGAGACCTCTATCGACTATTGTTTTAAAATCTATAATAATAATTAATTGTTTAGTAATCACTTAATTTTGTAGGTAGGTAGGTAGGTAGGTGGAAGATCCAGTAGGTAGATCCTACTAGTTTTTTTCCCTCGATTTACGAATTTTATTCAGTTTTATACTTATTTAGGCATTTCTTGGACCGACCTCTGCTACCAACGCCCTCTACATTTAAATTTATGAAAAAATAAGTACTTATTTTATTTAAATCAATTTATAACCTAACATATTTTACCTAATTCTTCTTCTGTCGAGACGACGGCAATTTTGAGTTGCCACCATGGTGTAATAATTTGTTTCACGGCAGCGCCGCTACTCACGGAGTGGGACCGAGCATAGGTTTCGCTCTTCGGGAAGGCTTACTACATCCCTCCCCTAATGAGGTGAGCCGTATTCGGTACGTCAGTCATCTAAATAGTCTAAATACTTTATTAAAGTAACTTAACAATAGTCGTTCAGAATAGTCATAAAGCAGTTCTCATAGATCACCCTGTATCTTAAAAGTAGTCAGTCTACACCGGTTGGTTGCCCAACCATAACCAGATGTAACTGAAACCAATATCTAAACATTTACATTCACTAATGGTATTAGAAGGCATTGATGTTGTATTTATAAAACACAATACGTTCCGAGGGATAAATGTGTGGTTATGCTTGCGTGATCGTGAGGTTTTCGGTTCGAATCCAAGATTAAGTTAAGTGTTATGGCGTTATTTAGTTAAGAAAATTTTATTATAGTATATTTCTCAATCATCATCCTATAGTTAATTCCGTTTCCATCCAAAGCTTGCCGTTTGAAGCCACCTCTGCTACGTCTTCACCTCGAAGCGAAGGCGAAAGTGTAGGAGAGCTGGAGGCGTGCTGTCCATCATTCCATCATAAAAAAAATCATACGACGGTTTGTAAAAGCTACGGCTCCTACGGTTTCTTCTCCAGATGAGGTCTATCTTGGTTGTTATGGGAACGACTGCTAACCCTAAACTCTAGAGAGGGAATCCTGCGCCAAAATCGATTGGTTGCATACTACTTCACCCCAGCTTTATTTTGTAGCATATTTACTAATATTTCTACTCAGTACACTTCCCACAAATGCCTATAACATTCATAATCTGTAAGTACCTGTCTAAACATTGTAACTAAAACTGAAAAAACAAAAGAATTACCTTAAAATAACTTCAAAAGTCCTTTTAATTCGTTGCTTTAAAATCAATTTGCTTTTCCACCGACACAACGACACTCTCGCGCAAATATGTCACGCTACACATCAAAGTGACTTCAAGCATTTCGTTATTTGATCTGCGCACACGCCACATCTCAAATATTTCCATAACTGAACCGTCTAATTAACCAGAGGTTTCTCAGAACACTGTAAACGAAAAGATACAAGCAAAAACACATCGTAAGACGAATTCAAATTGGAGGGCGATTCAAAGTGCGAAGGAACCCATTATTTCGGTAGCCGAAATAAGAAAAAAATATGCTATTAACAGCCTTACCCAAGTTTTTATCCTTCTCATCTGAAGGGGGAAAAGCGCATCGGTGCGCCGGCGCACGTGTCCTGTTTTTGCTGCGGTTTCGCCTGCGGAATTACTAAATGATACCTTGCGGAGGAATTACGCTGTAGTAAATTATTTGCAGTTTTATCCTTTTTGTAACATTTTAAATTTTGACAACAGGATGCTGTCAAGCCAAGACTTGTTCAGACTGACATCTTTGGAAAAAAATATTTAAATTAATCAATTATGAGCTGTTCCTATATTACCCATGCGTATATAAATTGTTTTATATTACTTTGTAAGAACCCTCCCTCCTCAGTCACCGACCCACACAGAGCAGCTCTTTCTGCACTTTTTTCGACAAAGTTATTTATCAAAAAAACAGTATGTCCTCATTATCATTAATATATTTCAACTGCCAAATATTCCATTTGACGTATTGAGTGATTGCTCTCATCAGGTTTTGGTCATCTAATTGTGCAATAAGGTTTTTATGGCCACTTCGCAAGGTGGTCCTTCAGAATTCAGACAATCCTGTTTTTGCTGTACATGCCTTCGCCGATTCGTGTCGACCCGTGCCGATGTCCTGCTGAAGACTTATTTAGGTTTATCGAGAAATGTCTTCGTCTGAATTTAACTCTCTCAAAAAGTATAAACAAGTCTATCATTCAGGTGGAGAGCTTTTAAAATAACATTAATTAAAGTTGCATTTATTTTCGTATTAATTGTGTGGATATGATCCTAAACATGTCAAGTCCCATGTATAATATTCGAGGAACTATCAAGGAGATTGCAGCGTAAGATTTGAAGTGTATATTGCAATATCAGTATTGAAAGTATTTAAAATTGCGTTAACCAGCAAATACCAAGAAAGGAATTGGATCACTATTACGGCTTCAAACTGAACTGGCAAATATGAATAAGCAAAGCTGCTATTTCACAACGGGTATTTTCAACAAGCAGTTGACTCGAGAACAATTAATCAATTACAAAAACTAACTATGTGGTTACAGGAGAAAGCTAATTTCGAATTTACAAGTTATAAACATTAATTGCTATGTCCAAGCGTGATCTTGGTATCAAATAATTAGCTGACATCGCGTGCATGGGCTGACCCCAACCGCTTTGAAGCCATAATGAAGGTTTTTATTAAATCAATGTCAGAACTCCATTAAAGGATGGCCCCCGAGATGAGCCTGGGTAATCAATCAAGATACGAACACCCAAAAAAGAGGGACGTTACTACGTCTCTGGACCTTGTTTACTTTTTGGGACAAGATTTAAATAGCTCGCTCGACCACTTTGCACTTTGCAGTTGGTCAAGCGGGTTACCAAATCCTTTTTAGTACGGGTATTGATATTACAATGTGTTAGTGTATGTTTGTTTTAAATAAGACACAAAATGGTTGACAGCGAACAAGAGTAGCTTGGGCGTTATGCATTAGTTAGTTTGTAGTGAGATATATGTGTAAAAGAACTTTGGAGTATTGCCTTATCAGTCCTTATGGTGGCATGCGTGATGCGATCTTGGGTTTGTTTCTTGGAAATATTAAGGAGAAACACGGATTTTGGACTGCGTTATAGGCGTCTTGAAAATTACAAAATACTTTAAATAAAATTTCCTAATCAACGGGAATATTATACAGAATGTTCGCAATGTGTAGTGTACCACGAGTACTTTCAGGCACCTTCGGCTTCGGGAGCGTGTCCCTAACATTCCTGAATAGGCATCAGTTTTATAAAATGTCGGGAACATATACAAAAATCCTTTGTATTAGGTGCAAGCTACATAACTATGATATTTCATTGTCATTTAAAAATCGACAGAGCTGCTTTTTCATTCCATATCTATAAATATAAAAATGAACCGCGATATATGTTGGTAAGCGCATAACTCGAAGATGGCTGGACCAATTCGAGTAATTATTTTTTTTATTTGTTCCTTGAACTCTACGGAAGGTTCTTATGGAGCAGTGGGACCGGGATCAGAAGTCCACGCGGGCGGAGCCGCTGGCAACAGCTAGTTAAATATGATTAGTTGACCGAAAGACAATACTATCGTGAAATACAGTCAATAATATTCTGCCGCTTTGGCGATATGCAAATTTGAACATTAGTAATGATAATAATATACTTATTCCTATAAACAAGGTACTGCTACGTTAATCCTGAGGGTAAATCAGAATTAACGAGAGCGTCAAGAGACAGTAAACCCTGGTACATAACATCACTATTCAATAAAAAATATTAGGTGAATGCCCTTCCAACAAATTATAGATTTTTAACAACCATGAAATATAAAAAGAGAAAAGTCCTTTCTCCTACCCGCCCGACAAAAGATTATCCCAAAAATTTTATAATTACATGGTCGGAAGTCGAGGTGGTCGAAATGTGGCGCGCTCATAGCGTGTCGAAATGTAGACCCATCACATTTCTAACCGCCACCTTTTTATCCATGACTATGATAAACTTTTACAAGTGCTTAAAAGGATTCCGATGTTAAGTGTAGAACCACACCTGACTGAAATTGTGTTGTACCGAAGTGAATATTAGTGACGACCTCCGTGGCCTGGCGGTAGTGAACGCGACTGCTACGCAGAAGGCGTGGGTTGGATTCCCGCACAGTGCAAATATTTGTGTGCATGAATATGAATATTTGCATTGGTCTAGGTGTTTCTATGTATAATATGTATATGTTTACAAATAAAAAGTATCTATGTATTTTTATCCGCATTCTAGAACCCACAACACAAGCTAGTTAAACTATGCTTACCGTGAATCTAGGTGGTGTTGTGTAGATTGTCCTAGAATATTTATTTATTATTTATTTATTAAGAACAGCACCACACCTGGCTGTAACGTAAGAACTTTCTTATCGTTATGATTGTGTTTTAGTACACGTATTATATGTATTTTCGCCTAATTTGCCACTACCCGTATTTTTAATTTAATTCTATATTATATTATTATCATTAAATACACATGACACCTATTCATATATTTTAGGTAAAACATATTTTTAGATTTATGTTAATTTAGGACACATCAATTTGACTTCACCTCGCCTGATGGTAAACTGTAGGTAAAGTCACAGGAAAGAGGGTCACCATTACAGATACCCTCCACTAGAGCTGGTTGGGGAGGTTATGTCGGACTCGAACCGACTAAAACGCACGGCGTCTTTGGGTCCTTAGTTGCCGGAGGTGATATAGTAACCAACATATCCCTCGCACCCCGGTAGACCCCGGCCATCTCTTTCGAGATACCTCTTCTGGTGTAAGAACCACAGTGTAAAGCACTTCCACCTGAGCTCTATATACGTTCCGCGAGGAGTTGCAGTATCTGCCCCGTTGCATATTTTTGCGCCTCTCATGCGTCCATTAGCATGTTTTTCATGCACGCTTTTGACCGAGCCATGCATTGCATGCGGTGTGTAACGCAAGCCTGGCTAAGTACGTATTTGACTTCATATTTTGATCACGTACTATAAGACTTTCTTCAACTCGGTAGGTAAATAAATTTTGGATGGTAAAGAATATTAAGTGTTGTTATGCAACGAAATCGAAATTTAAATATTAAATACAATTCCAATTTCGGTGGTTTGAAAAGTTTGAAGATTACTCTATCCCGGGAATCAACCAAATCATTTGTGAAAAACAATATCACTGTGATCACAAAAAGCAGTTTCAAAAAAATTAAAAATTCTAACGGCAGTAGTCTTCAAAAGGTATTCCTGTCACAATTACCAGTATTACTAAAGTTAGGTATCTTACTTATTGACGTTATCAGCTTCAAATTCCCGCCATAAACACAAACAATTTACCTGAAATAAAAAAAATACATGGTTATATTTTTTATTCTATTCCGATTATAAACTGCAATCACATTTTTATCGCTAATGTTATTCAACTTAATCATGCTTAAAACGCTAGCGACGTAACCAACTATCTGAAAGTTTTTACACCCATAAGAATATATTTTTAAAACTAAAAACCACTTGAAGCTCTTTGGTTCGTAAGTCTAGATGATAAAAAAAAGTTACAGCAAGTTTTGATGACGACAAACTCCAAACCATTTGAATTCTCAACGTTAAGAATTTGTGCGTACCCTTCAGTTAATAAATTAGAAAGAAAAAAACATTTATTGGTACAACGAGTACCAAAATAAACAAGCACATAATTTTATACTTATAAATTAAAGGACTAATGCACAAACATTAAAAAATCTACATGACTGAATAAGGATTGATTTAACTATAACACGCATATGAAACTTTATCTAACCGCCATGCCGTTGAAGTAACACACAAATTGGAAAAAAAAGACATGATCCGTCACGTTTTTTATATAAAAAAATGATCTGAGCGCGACATAGGAATGTCCATTAGATAATATCAATCGTCCTGTGGCCCGAATGCGTGACAAGGAACAAAAAATGCCCCATGGATAAGTGTAAAGGATACCATCTACTGCACTACTGGACATTTTTGTGATAGCTTTGTCGCAAATTAGCTTTGTCGTAAGTGCTTACTACATCTTTATCAATATTACAGGGTGTCTGATAAACAATAGTTAAGCTTGTAATGGCATATTGTGGTTTAAAAAAAGTCATATCTCTTGAAGTAGATGGTATCTAAGATATGGACATTAAAAGCGGATAAGTACGATCCGAACTTGCGCACAAAGGGTTCAGTACCATTATCTATATTGTACAAAAATAGGTTTTATTCAGTATATACGAGTAGTAACTCGTATATACTGAATAAAACCTATTTTTGTACATAATGCTTTTAATGTAGTATTTGTTGTTATACTTAGCGGCAATACAAATACGATATCTGTGAAAATTTCACCCGTCTAACTATCACGGTTCATAATAATAAATTCTGGCATCGAAACCTTACACAAGGTACAATGATAAATACCGTGGAGAAGTACAAGTGTGTTATCAATCATGTATAACAATAAGTTCCACCAGGTGCCATCAATGAACAGTAAAAATAATAATAAAATCAGGTGACAGACAGTTAGGACAGGACAAATTTGGATCGAATATTAAATATTCGAAGTACGGAATCCTAAAAATATTGTATTTTAGGAATTATATGTATGGAGGAGAATGACATGTTGCATCGAACCCAAGTAATTGGAACAAGGAAATTGAGATAATAATGATTGTTCAAACAGTTTATATGTAAAGTAAAAAACCAACCTCAGAAATATGTCGATGTAATTAATATGGACACTTGGACAGCAGCCACAATATAATATTGTACTATTTGCCAATCGTCTGGCAGACCGTGAGGATATTTCATCACACAGCAGTACATATCGAATTATATCATAACTAAACTCAGTCATTCATTAGCGACTTGGCACTTGAGAAAAATAGAGCATGAACGCAAGGTTAGTACGTGTGTTTGTTCTTAATAGCACACAAACTACTCGACAAATTTAATCCGCGACCAGTCCATTACAAGAATGCTATCACCAACTGAGCACTATATGTACATACCTCAGCTTGAATATTCGAAATTTTCTTATACAACCATATTTATATTGATTCCGTGACCTCTTTATGGCAAGTCTGATGCTTTAACCACTGGGCTAGCACCGCTCATAAACACAACCTATGCAAGTACTGGATATTTAAAAAAACACTGTTATTAAAAATACTTTACAGATGTGCTGTTAGAGTCTAAAATGAAATGGCACCGTGTAAAGTAAATATACGATGTAATTAACTCTTTTTCTAATTTAAAACTTTAAAACTATGCCGATAAAGGCGAAAATTCAATGGCAGTTTTTCTAATCGTAGTCGTTTGACAATGGTTAACATTAGTAAAATTGGGGCCCAGTTCATTTAAAACGTAACGATCTGTTATTTTGCATGTTAAGTTTAACTGATCGTGACAAGTACAAAGTAAACTAATATTCAAAGATAAATGCCTTTGTTTGTACGTTATAAGTCATGTCGGACGTATGACGTGATAATTAGCTAGTTCCTACGCCATTTTAATATTTGAGCGAACTGTCCGATGTAGACATATCGTCATAGTTAAATTAGTGGATGGAGAGTCATAAAATTGCAGTTTCTTGCAATCAATTTCGTTTATTCAATTTAGGCGAATAAAGAACACATATAATTGCAAAGTTACACAATTTTATTGTTCAAAAATATTAAAATGAAGTAAAAAAAATTGTCCATGGCATTAAGTCCACCTTTTTATGATTTTAGATTGACATGGTCATTTACGAATTCATTATTAAATCGAACGGGATATTTACCATGTTTGTTAATATCTTCGCGTAACCATGGCGAGTGTCTGGCACCCGGTGATTCGTAAGTTCACAAAACCCAAACAAACGCCATCTCCAAAACCCGTGCGAGTCGATACAGTGAGTGTTGTGTGTCGTGATCGAGTGCAATGTGAGAACGCGGACAGTGGTAGTGGCGACGCGCGTAGTAAACGAGTAAGAAAGAGGGTAGACCGATACGGTTGGCCTCAATAACAACTAGCTCGGCGGTCATCAGTACACCGTGATCATGGCGCTTGCAACAACGCCGAAATATCGGTTACGCGAAGATATTAACAAACATGGTAAATATCCCGTTCGATTTAATAATGAAGTCCACCTTTGTACAATTATTTTGTATTTGTGCAAAAAGTTTAAATAAATAAATAATAAATCATTTGAAAATGATTCTTTCTGACTGCCAGAATCTTTATCGAAAAAATTTACTAAATACCGTTGAATCAGCATCGTTTTTTTTTCTCACAAGATTTTATTTTGTAAATAACTTACAAAATAATAATTTTTACTTAAAATATGTATCCGTCTGATGGCCAATTCCTCAAGGCTACTCAGACGCGTGTATATTATTAGGATAACCAACCAAAACCAACGATTCTCATTTTCCCACACATTTTATTTTGAATCCATGTATCTATATTCGTGAGTTTTTCTAACGCTTCGAACCCGACAGAACCCTAATATTATACTTCCCCGCACGTACAACAAATAATGACATAATCAGACCACAAAAAACAAACACTTTCAAGATGCGGTCTAATACCATTTTTTTCACCTACCACAAAATGGTAATATTGTATACATACATAAAAGATGATAGTAATATTGTAAAAAAAGGTCCAAAGTATGAATCAAGAGGGCTTTTGGAGCAGAGGTCGGTCCAAAAAAAGGGAGATGGATTGTGTTCAAGAAGGTATGGCAAATGGCACCCTGTGTCTGAAAATGGTGATACACCAGCAGAACAGAATACATAACAAACAATATTATTGCTTTTTGTGGATAGATGGATAGTGGTCTATCGACGACACAGCATTTCCGAGATTGAAAGCAAACAAGGAAAGATGCAGAAATATTGATTTAACCTACACATAGACCGGTCTATGTATACGTTAAATAATTGTCTAGTCGGGTATGGCATCAACTCATTGATATATTAACGTAAATAAGAATTTAACTGTGTTTACAACTGGGTATATGGTGCCCGAAGACCGTCTCCGGAAGAAACTACAGGCACGCACAGTCTACTAGGAGCGGTGGCCCCAGAGAACTGCCGGTTTGCGAAAAATATGTCGTTTATAATCTCACCTCCGGCAATCGAAGACCCATACACGGCGTGCGTTTTAGTCAGTTCGAGTGCGACATAATCATCTCCACCGACTTTAGTGGAGGCGGTATCCATGGGGGTTTTGCGCACGAAAAAAAGGGTGGTGGAGGTTGCAGAACTATCTCCATCTTCCATAAGCGTGTGCCATAAGTGATAATTGGAGCCACCTGTCACCCTAGCAGAAGCAAATCATTCCGCGGCGGTGCGATGCGGGCTCCTCCCTATCCGGGAAAAAATGGATACACCGTAACCATATACCCGTGGGGGCTTTCGATGGCTTTGGGTCAATCGGGGCATGAGGGCTATGCCATAGGCTTTCTTTGGCAACTGATGGCCTGAGACATTCGTGGTGTTAAGTTGGTTCCCTCCCGCTGATCTAGGTAGAGTGGAATCAGCTCAGATTTCGCGTTTTGGTTTCAAACTACTCACAGAAACTCGTGACTCCGGTTGCCTAGTGTACAAGTTACCATACAAATGTATGTGTGAAATTCTAGTTTAGAATCGCGGCAACTCCAGTTGACAATTCAATTTTCATTTGAGTTGCCTAATGTATAAAGGTCCTAACTGGTAAACTGGATAATCGTATCGTGACTACAATGTGGATAGGGCCTAAACATCGTGCGTCGGGTGCGCTGCGTGACCGCCGCACGCGCCGACTCACGCACTGCGCCTGGTCTGCGCCCGCGCACCCTTGCACTATGAACCTCAGCTGTAATTATCATTTATCACACGGAGATTGATCATTCGAACGCTACATGATTTGTTCGTGTGTCGTAAAGTAAATTAGCATGACTTGTAACAGAGTGGTGGGGCTTGGTTATTAGATCTGCTCTGTAAGTGTTGTGGCAAATGTTTAGACCTTATTGATATTGGCAGGTCATTTGCAATGCTTAGTTTAGATCACATCGTTTATTTGACATCTATGTAACAAAAAAAATTGACAATTAAACGTTAAATTATTTCAAATATAATAATAATAAAACATTTCATTCGTATCAGTTGAGGTGCAAATATTTATGGGTCGAAAATTTATAAGACCGATTTGTTATTAAGTTTTAAATTCATAGACATGAATCTTAAATTCATATTATGTAGTCAATTAACCCGCCCCTCACCGTACTAGGGCAAAGTAGCAAATGGTAAAATTTAATTGTATGATATAAGTACTTGTTTCTGTTCTTCAAAAACTTCAAAGAACAATGGGTAATTTTGTATGGAACCCGTACCCACTTTGTAGCATTTTAGACTAGGTGTAATTTAGAAGAGGCCTAATTGAGTAACTCGAAAATAAGTGAACGAATGAATGAATGAATGAAAGACCGAAGTTATGATAACTTCTTTGTAACATTTTTAATTGCCAATAATCGCACTTTTTCTGCTTTTTGGACTAAATAAATAGGTAACCAGTCATTTTTTCTGTCTTAAGAGAGCGACATAGCTTCCTATCGTTGGTTTTTGGTACAGAAAAAATATTAAATAAGAACTATCAATCTTAAATAGCACAGTTTTATTAAATTGTATTGTTACTTTCAATGATTATATCATCCCAGGCACTTGCCGGACCTACGAAGTTATCTAGGTGCCTGCCAACACCTAAGTACCATATTATGCTAATAGTATGGGCACAAGCACCTAGAGTTCTCATACCCGTCATGCAGGAGCAATAATACGCTTCGATGGCTTCTCTGCCCTGGACATTAAAAAAATAAAAATAAAATAAAAATAAAAATAGCCTTTATTTACTCACTACTTACAAAAACTGTTTACACTTTTTGTTTTTTGCATCTGTATTTTTCTATTAAAATTTTTAGTTATATATTTTTTCTTATAAGTTCTTTACTTTAAATTAACTTTACGAGTATATAAATAGTATCCATCTGCGTGTTTGCAATTTATATAATAGTCTCAGCTCTATCCATATATCTATATACTTATTTTTCTCTACAGACGAACATATATACACACATATATTTATATATATATATATCTGTCCTTGTATGTGTGCATGCAACTTAGATAATTATTCTAATAATCAAATAGTGATCGCCTCTGCGGCGTAGGCCTCTCCTAAACCTTTCCATAAATCTCTTTCTCGAGCCATTTGCATCCAGTGATTTCCACATCTGCGACTGTAAGCGTCTCTCCATCTTTGTAGTGGTCTCCCTCTTCTCCTTTTTCTGTCCCTTGGTACCCACTCTGTTAAACGTTTTGTCCATCGATTATTCATCCTACAAACATGTCCTGCCCATTGCCAACTCAGTATTCTAATTCTTTTTCTTACATCTATCAGTTTTGTCTTGCTTCTGATGTCACTGTTGCGAATTTTATCGGATAGTTTTATTCCCAGCATACTTCTTTCCATTTTTCTTTGGCAGATAGCAATTTTTTCTTCATCCACTTTTCTTACTGACCACGTCTGACAACCGTATGTTAGGGATGGTAATACTGTTGTGTCGAAAATTTTTTTCTTTATATTTAGACTTACTGAGTTATTTTTCATGATCTCACGCAAGCCCCAGTATTTTTTCCACGCTAAAGTTATCCTTCGTTGTATTTCTCTTGCGGTGTTATTTTCAAATGATATAAGTTGCCCCAGATATATATATTCTGTTACGTATTCAATTTTTTCTCTCTCTATGACAACATCCTGCATATCTCCATTTGTTAGGATCTTAGTTTTCGTTGTGTTGAGCGACAGTCCCACTTTTTGACTCTCTAATGCTAGTTCTCTGACCATACTCTCAAGCTCTGTCGCGTTTTCAGCGAATACTACGATGTCGTCCGCGAAGCGCAGGTGGTTCAGTAGTTCTCCATCAATGTTTACTCCTTTTGATTCCCAGTTCATGCGCCTGAATACAGATTCGAGTACTGCTGAAAAGATTTTTGGTGAGAGCGGGTCTCCTTGCCTTACTCCTCTTTTTATAGGAAACTCTGATCCCTCGCGTTCTAACCGTACTTTAGCAAAGCATTTTGAATATATACTATTTATTATATTTATATATGATGGATTTACCCCTTGTTGTGCTAGTGAAGTCCATATTGCATCGAAATACAAAGAGTCGAAGGCCTTCGCATAGTCTATAAAACACATATATAACGTCTTCCTGTACTCTTTAGTTTTTTCAATTAATTGTGTTATGACTTGTATATGATCTATAGTCGAATATCCCCTGCGAAAGCCTGCTTGTTCACGCGGTTGGTTTTCATCTAAATTAACTGTTATTCTGTTTAATATTATTTTTGAGAAGACTTTATATAAGTTTGTCATGAGACTGATTGGTCTATAGTTACTGAGAACATTTCTATCTCCTTTTTTGTGAAGTAATATAATTGTCGACTTTGACCATTGTTCCGGCGTGGTTTCTGTTTTTAGAATATTGTTAAACAGTATCTGTAAAGGTTTCTGAAGTGAATTTGATAGGGATTTTAGCACTTCATTGGCAATGTTGTCACTTCCTGGGGTTTTGTCATTTTTCTGTGTATTTATAGAATGTTCAATTTCTGATATAATGATATCTGGTATCTCTAAGTCCTTGTTCACTATGTTGTGGTCGTTCAGTTCTATACGGTGAAATGTTGCATAACGCGTATTAACTTCCATACTGTATAGCTCGGCGTAGAAGTTAGTTGCTTCTTTCATAATATCTGGACGTCTGTATTGCATAATTCCCAGTCTATTTTTCATATTCACTGTCCATTTCTTTTTGTCACTCAACTCTTTGTAGGCTTTGCGTAGAGCCCCTGATTTATTTATAAATTTTTCAAAAGTTTTTTTGCGGATTAATTTTTTCTCATTCGTTATGTTCCTATTAATTATTTTGCTTATTCGTGTTATTTCGGACTTGATTTCTGTTGTTCTTCTCTTCTTACACAGTTCTTTTCTCTGCTCTAATAGGTTTTTTGTTTCATCGTTAATATAGTTATTTGGCAGTTTCTTTTTAGATGGCAAAAGCTTTAGTACTTTCTGTATTTCCATTTCTAGATTATTATATTGGTTTTGAACTTCACTTGACATATTAACGGCTTCCATAAATTTATTCTCCCAGTAAAAAGCATCATCTTCTGATATTGTTGGTAAATCTCTAGTGTATTCAACAGGTTTTATTTTTCTCCTCTTTGGTTTCATATCCAGAGATAATACACAACGTATCATTCTGTGATCGGTTTTAAAGTTAAAGTTTTTTCACATATTGAGAACTCACTTGTACTTTTCCACAGTATTTTTATTGTTTAATAGACCTGACCGGTTTCGCCTTACGGCATCCTCAGAGGTTTACGATGACATACAAGCCCATTCCCTTATAAACATTGCGGCAGTCAGTCACACTTATATGTGGGTAGTTTTAAAATCATGTATACCAGTATACATTTTTTTCCCAAAATTTGGGGAAATAATATATAAATGGTCCCAAAGCTATTTCATGAACAATTACTATTATGTATACAAATTACAATGTCAAAGGAATAATTATACTATAACTTGTAAAATAATGTCAGATGAAAAATTAATAATGTGAAACCCAATGAATAATGTCAGATGAAAATTATTAACGATGTCAAACATTACAATGTCAAATTACAAATTACGAGATAGAATAAATAATGTCAGATGAAAATTATTAACAATGTCAAATTACAAATTACGAGATAGAATAAAATATAGTGAAATAATTAGTTATGTAGATGTCATTATTATTGCAGTAGTGGTGATCGACTCAATTCCAACTGCTGATTTAATATTATGTTTCTGTTTGTATTTACTATTCTATTTATTTCAAGAGTTTCCAGGGCATTCATTTTTCTACCTTTGTCGCATACTCGCAATGCTTTAAAATTTACTTTAGGGTCGAAGGAGTGGTTTTCCTCAAGGAGGTGTTCTGCAAAATTTGAATCAGTTTTTCTGAGTCTCCAGCTCCTAACATGTTCTGAGACCCTAGTTGCAAAAGATCTTCCCGTTTGGCCGATATATATTTTGTTACAGGTCGAACATGCTAATTCATATATACCACTTTTTTGATTTATGGGTGTTACATCTTTATTATTACTTATTAGCCTTTGTAGGTTGTGTGTGGTATAAAAGGCGGTCCTACACTCGGACAAATGTCTCGCGCACTTGTGGGAGATAGGACCGATGTACGGTATACGAGCCCATCGCTTTTTGTCTATTTCCGGGGTCATGGGTATACCGCCCTTGTATGAAAGGTTTATAACTGCCCTGGATCTTTTGCGTGCTATTATACCGTCTATCAGATGGGCCGGAAAACCGTTATTAGTAGCTATTGTCTTGATAACTGATAGTTCATCATCGAAGTCCAACTGCGACATTGGAATTGACAATAAACGGTGCACCATTGAGTGGAAGGCCGCGTGTTTGTGACTCAATGGGTGTCTAGAGCTTATGTGTATTATATTGTCAGAAAATGTAGGTTTTCTATATATTTTAAATGTATGTCTGTGATTGATTAAATTAATAGTTATGTCCAGGAAATTAATTTCGTC
Source organism: Pelosia muscerda (assembly GCA_963691645.1). Taxonomy (NCBI): domain Eukaryota; kingdom Metazoa; phylum Arthropoda; class Insecta; order Lepidoptera; family Erebidae; genus Pelosia; species Pelosia muscerda. The sequence goes on along the minus strand of OY829102.1, from coordinate 18,115,558 downwards.
ATGTCCTATTTCTATTGTAAATTGTATTTTAGAATTAATTCCATTTATAAATGTCAAAAAATTATTTAAATTATCTATATTTCCGGTCCATAAACAAATAATGTCATCTACATATCTATACCAATAGGTGATAAATGGTTTATACATGTTGTTACTTAAGATTTGCTTTTCGATACAATTCATAAAAATGTCTGCACAGAGTGGTGAGAGGGGGCTACCCATAGCGAGACCATTAATCTGTTTGTAAAACTTATCACAAAACTTAAAGTAATTTTGATCTAGGCACACTGATATGGTATGTTCTAAATCTATTGCAATTTGTGGGTCAACTACAGATTGTATCAAAATTTCGCTGATTGCGCTCTTACACTCATTTACCGGGATACTTGGGAACAAATTTTTTACATCGAAGGAAATCAATATGGCTTCGTCAGGTACATGTATGTTTTCAAGCTTTTTTACGAGGTCAAGACTATTTTTTATAGTGTTAGTAGGTATAAAAGCCGTAAGCTGTTTGAAAAGTCGGTTAACTTCTGCTGCTAATTTATATGCTGGTGCACCGGCGTATGACACTACTGGGCGAATGGGGATTTCAGGTTTGTGCAGCTTATAGTAGGCATGTAATTTTGGAGGTTGAGGGTTCATCAGCTTGAATTTGTAGGCATCTTTTCCAAATATGCTGTTTGCAGATTGCAATGTTTCTTTCACAGCCTCATTAAATTTCTTGGTTGGGTCTTTCTTCAGCTCAATAAATGACGAATCATTTAGGAAAGACTCCACCTTGGCTACATACTCTTGTCGTGTTGCGACTACTACAGTGTTACCTTTATCAGCTTTTGTTACAACGAGGTGATGTTTCTGTATTTTGGACCGGATGTTTCTTATGGTTTTAAGGTCAGCTGACGCATTATCTTTCCCTGGCACTGAAACATGATTTGCCAGTGTTTTACTGAGAATATGTTTCCCGGTGAAGTTAGCTTCCGCCAAATCCAGGTCTACCGCCAAGTTATCCAAATCCCTCTGGGATAAAGGGATATTCGAGCAGTGCTTTAACCCTTTCTCCAATAAATCCTTTTCTTTATTATCAAATTCCACACTGGTAAAGTTTCTCAGTTTGGGGTAAAATTTATTTTGTAGATAAGATGGTGTTGCTGAGATTCTAGAGTTAATCTGGTAGGATCTTAGAATTGATATTTTGTTTAGGTGTCTCCTATGGGTAATAGCTGATAGGTAGCGCATTTCATCAAAAACATTGCATTGTAGGGTATCAAATTCTATATTATGTAATCTCCCACACAATTCACTATGGCAAATCTTCGAGTGGAGACTTAAGTGGTCGCGTTGGCAATACAGATTTTTTATTTCTTTTTGTAGCCACTTTAATTTCGAACTATGTAAAATATCTTTAATATAGTGCTTATTGTAACTGCATTTTAAGCTTCGGTCAATGTATTTAGGAATCAGGCTCTCCCTTTTACAGTTTGTGTTAAACCAAATATGTTCGTTAACTTTGGCAAATTTTAGTTTCAGTTTTCGATAAGTATCAATCAATTCAGCCGTACCTGCTGTCTTCAGACTATTTATACTGTTGATTGTTGGCACTTGGTGGAATTTGTTGTTACACATATTGAGAACTCACTTGTACTTTTCCACAGTATTTTTATTGTTTAATAGACCTGACCGGTTTCGCCTTACGGCATCCTCAGAGGTTTACGATGACATACAAGCCCATTCCCTTATAAACATTGCGGCAGTCAGTCACACTTATATGTGGGTAGTTTTAAAATCATGTATACCAGTATACATTTTTTTCCCAAAATTTGGGGAAATAATATATAAATGGTCCCAAAGCTATTTCATGAACAATTACTATTATGTATACAAATTACAATGTCAAAGGAATAATTATACTATAACTTGTAAAATAATGTCAGATGAAAAATTAATAATGTGAAACCCAATGAATAATGTCAGATGAAAATTATTAACGATGTCAAACATTACAATGTCAAATTACAAATTACGAGATAGAATAAATAATGTCAGATGAAAATTATTAACAATGTCAAATTACAAATTACGAGATAGAATAAAATATAGTGAAATAATTAGTTATGTAGATGTCATTATTATTGCAGTAGTGGTGATCGACTCAATTCCAACTGCTGATTTAATATTATGTTTCTGTTTGTATTTACTATTCTATTTATTTCAAGAGTTTCCAGGGCATTCATTTTTCTACCTTTGTCGCATACTCGCAATGCTTTAAAATTTACTTTAGGGTCGAAGGAGTGGTTTTCCTCAAGGAGGTGTTCTGCAAAATTTGAATCAGTTTTTCTGAGTCTCCAGCTCCTAACATGTTCTGAGACCCTAGTTGCAAAAGATCTTCCCGTTTGGCCGATATATATTTTGTTACAGGTCGAACATGCTAATTCATATATACCACTTTTTTGATTTATGGGTGTTACATCTTTATTATTACTTATTAGCCTTTGTAGGTTGTGTGTGGTATAAAAGGCGGTCCTACACTCGGACAAATGTCTCGCGCACTTGTGGGAGATAGGACCGATGTACGGTATACGAGCCCATCGCTTTTTGTCTATTTCCGGGGTCATGGGTATACCGCCCTTGTATGAAAGGTTTATAACTGCCCTGGATCTTTTGCGTGCTATTATACCGTCTATCAGATGGGCCGGAAAACCGTTATTAGTAGCTATTGTCTTGATAACTGATAGTTCATCATCGAAGTCCAACTGCGACATTGGAATTGACAATAAACGGTACAATAAAAATACTGTGGAAAAGTACAAGTGAGTTCTCAATATGTGTAACAACAAATTCCACCAAGTGCCAACAATCAACAGTATAAATAGTCTGAAGACAGCAGGTACGGCTGAATTGATTGATACTTATCGAAAACTGAAACTAAAATTTGCCAAAGTTAACGAACATATTTGGTTTAACACAAACTGTAAAAGGGAGAGCCTGATTCCTAAATACATTGACCGAAGCTTAAAATGCAGTTACAATAAGCACTATATTAAAGATATTTTACATAGTTCGAAATTAAAGTGGCTACAAAAAGAAATAAAAAATCTGTATTGCCAACGCGACCACTTAAGTCTCCACTCGAAGATTTGCCATAGTGAATTGTGTGGGAGATTACATAATATAGAATTTGATACCCTACAATGCAATGTTTTTGATGAAATGCGCTACCTATCAGCTATTACCCATAGGAGACACCTAAACAAAATATCAATTCTAAGATCCTACCAGATTAACTCTAGAATCTCAGCAACACCATCTTATCTACAAAATAAATTTTACCCCAAACTGAGAAACTTTACCAGTGTGGAATTTGATAATAAAGAAAAGGATTTATTGGAGAAAGGGTTAAAGCACTGCCCGAATATCCCTTTATCCCAGAGGGATTTGGATAACTTGGCGGTAGACCTGGATTTGGCGGAAGCTAACTTCACCGGGAAACATATTCTCAGTAAAACACTGGCAAATCATGTTTCAGTGCCAGGGAAAGATAATGCGTCAGCTGACCTTAAAACCATAAGAAACATCCGGTCCAAAATACAGAAACATCACCTCGTTGTAACAAAAGCTGATAAAGGTAACACTGTAGTAGTCGCAACACGACAAGAGTATGTAGCCAAGGTGGAGTCTTTCCTAAATGATTCGTCATTTATTGAGCTGAAGAAAGACCCAACCAAGAAATTTAATGAGGCTGTGAAAGAAACATTGCAATCTGCAAACAGCATATTTGGAAAAGATGCCTACAAATTCAAGCTGATGAACCCTCAACCTCCAAAATTACATGCCTACTATAAGCTGCACAAACCTGAAATCCCCATTCGCCCAGTAGTGTCATACGCCGGTGCACCAGCATATAAATTAGCAGCAGAAGTTAACCGACTTTTCAAACAGCATACGGCTTTTATACCTACTAACACTATAAAAAATAGTCTTGACCTCGTAAAAAAGCTTGAAAACATACATGTACCTGACGAAGCCATATTGATTTCCTTCGATGTAAAAAATTTGTTCCCAAGTATCCCGGTAAATGAGTGTAAGAGCGCAATCAGCGAAATTTTGATACAATCTGTAGTTGACCCACAAATTGCAATAGATTTAGAACATACCATATCAGTGTGCCTAGATCAAAATTACTTTAAGTTTTGTGATAAGTTTTACAAACAGATTAATGGTCTCGCTATGGGTAGCCCCCTCTCACCACTCTGTGCAGACATTTTTATGAATTGTATCGAAAAGCAAATCTTAAGTAACAACATGTATAAACCATTTATCACCTATTGGTATAGATATGTAGATGACATTATTTGTTTATGGACCGGAAATATAGATAATTTAAATAATTTTTTGACATTTATAAATGGAATTAATTCTAAAATACAATTTACAATAGAAATAGGACATGACGAAATTAATTTCCTGGACATAACTATTAATTTAATCAATCACAGACATACATTTAAAATATATAGAAAACCTACATTTTCTGACAATATAATACACATAAGCTCTAGACACCCATTGAGTCACAAACACGCGGCCTTCCACTCAATGGTGCACCGTTTATTGTCAATTCCAATGTCGCAGTTGGACTTCGATGATGAACTATCAGTTATCAAGACAATAGCTACTAATAACGGTTTTCCGGCCCATCTGATAGACGGTATAATAGCACGCAAAAGATCCAGGGCAGTTATAAACCTTTCATACAAGGGCGGTATACCCATGACCCCGGAAATAGACAAAAAGCGATGGGCTCGTATACCGTACATCGGTCCTATCTCCCACAAGTGCGCGAGACATTTGTCCGAGTGTAGGACCGCCTTTTATACCACACACAACCTACAAAGGCTAATAAGTAATAATAAAGATGTAACACCCATAAATCAAAAAAGTGGTATATATGAATTAGCATGTTCGACCTGTAACAAAATATATATCGGCCAAACGGGAAGATCTTTTGCAACTAGGGTCTCAGAACATGTTAGGAGCTGGAGACTCAGAAAAACTGATTCAAATTTTGCAGAACACCTCCTTGAGGAAAACCACTCCTTCGACCCTAAAGTAAATTTTAAAGCATTGCGAGTATGCGACAAAGGTAGAAAAATGAATGCCCTGGAAACTCTTGAAATAAATAGAATAGTAAATACAAACAGAAACATAATATTAAATCAGCAGTTGGAATTGAGTCGATCACCACTACTGCAATAATAATGACATCTACATAACTAATTATTTCACTATATTTTATTCTATCTCGTAATTTGTAATTTGACATTGTTAATAATTTTCATCTGACATTATTTATTCTATCTCGTAATTTGTAATTTGACATTGTAATGTTTGACATCGTTAATAATTTTCATCTGACATTATTCATTGGGTTTCACATTATTAATTTTTCATCTGACATTATTTTACAAGTTATAGTATAATTATTCCTTTGACATTGTAATTTGTATACATAATAGTAATTGTTCATGAAATAGCTTTGGGACCATTTATATATTATTTCCCCAAATTTTGGGAAAAAAATGTATACTGGTATACATGATTTTAAAACTACCCACATATAAGTGTGACTGACTGCCGCAATGTTTATAAGGGAATGGGCTTGTATGTCATCGTAAACCTCTGAGGATGCCGTAAGGCGAAACCGGTCAGGTCTATTAAACAATAAAAATACTGTGGAAAAGTACAAGTGAGTTCTCAATATGTGTAACAACAAATTCCACCAAGTGCCAACAATCAACAGTATAAATAGTTTAAAGTTTTTTATTATATCAAATTTCCTTATATATCTTGGTTGGTTTGTGATTATATAATCTATCTCATTAAGGTGCTCACCGCCTGGTGATCGCCATGTCCATTTTTTGCGTGGGTTGCATGGAAACATGCTGTTTATGATGGAGTAGCCGTTCTCTAGTACGAATTCCACTAATTTTCGACCGTGTGGACTTCTTTTTCCGTATGCATACTTCCCTATGTTATTTTCTTCATTTTCTTGAGCTTTACCTATTCTTGCATTGAAATCGCCAAGCAGTATAAGGTTTTTTGTATATGTAGAGTCTAAGGCCAGTTGCACTGTTTGATAAAAGAGATCTATATCTTCATCTGTGTACTCCTCTGTGGGGGCATATACTTGAATAAACGACCAGGTAGAGTTGTCATTTAATTGCATTTCCAGCAGTGCCACCCGATCCGAGAAGCTTCTTAGGCTCAATATGTTATTTTTCAGCTGCTTTTTTATTAAGTATCCAACTCCATTTCTTCCATGCGTTCCAGATGTATGGTATAGGATAAACTCAGAATATTCTTCTGCTTCTTCCATTCCTCTTCTAGTTTCACATAGGCCAATTATGTCCCACTTTATGTCTTTAATGGCATATTTCAATTCTTCAATTCTGCTATTTGACAGTAGAGTATTTACATTGATGCTTGCTATATGTAGGTTTAGTGGTTTTTCTCTTTTATTAATTGTTTTGCTATTGTTCTTGTTATATTGCTTTTGTTTGAGATTTAGGAGGTGGTGGTCAGACTCTTCCACGGTGACCGGCCGGCTTGGAAGAGGGAGAGAGGTAGAGGAGGCACTAGCTAGTTTTTTGAAGTAGTTTCATTTGACAATGTTTGGTTATTAAGGTTCAATTGTGGTGGGCGTAAAAAACCTGTTATAGTTTGTGACTTGTTCTTTTTTGTAGCATGCTTAGTTCCTTCACAAGTTGTTTCTTTCATTTCTTTCTCTGCCTCCTCGGGCGAACTTGACATATGTCGTTTGTTCCTTTCAGTGTGTGTGCGGGGTTGTGTTTTGTCTGTTTTTAGTTCTACGATTTTGTCATAGCGCAGAATCACTCTCTTCCCTGCCAGGCGCTCTCGTTCCAGCTCTACCTGTAAGTCTCTACGTTTCTGTAGAACACTGGCTGGAAAATCTTCTTTTAGATACATATTTGTATTATTAAGCTTCCTTCCCTTTTTCAGTATTTCAATTTTCCTATTGACTGTAGTCATTGTAACCACCACTGGTCTCAATTTTCCTGATTTTTGCCCGATTCTGTTCACATTTTCTATTTCCCATTTCTGACACGGTATTTCCAAAATATTTTGTATGACATCCACTATTGTAGAAAGCAGATTTTCATATCCAGTTTCCTTTTCTTCAATCCCGAAAAATATTACATTTTTCCTTCTTGCCTGCTTATCTAAGAAATCAATGGTTTTTTGCTGTTGATCAATTTTATTTTCCAGCTGTTTTGTTTTGGCTTCGATAAAGTTGAATTTTTCATCAATATTGTTGTTAATACATACCATAATATTATTTTCCATCTCTTTCATATTTTGTTTTTGTTTTGACAGGTCTTCTTGTATAATTTGTAACATTTTAAGAATTTCTTCCATACTGCTGCTGCCCTCTATTGGGTTTCCCGCGATGTTAGTATTTGTATATATTTTTGCTGCTGGTTACTAGATGGCGCTATTTTCAATTTTGATTTCTTCGCAGTTAACTTAGTTATACTACTGACCGCTAGATGGTGTTACTACGCGATATCGATTTGCTACGATGATTTCGCATTTCATTGCATTTGATTTTTAGGTTATAATTTGCACTTTTTAGTATAACACAGTCCCATCCGCATAGTATATCTGTCCTTGGCTAGATAATCGGAGAAACTAACCTTCCAATTGTAGTATTTTCCACATTTCAAGTGTTGGGAAGTTTTTCCAGCGACTAACAGTTTCTTGCGGTTTCTTGTAAATTTTCAAGTTATTATGGAACCAGCACTGAGTATAACATTTATCCAGTAAGTTCACTTGTATTTACACACAATTAACTGTATTTTATGTCTATTTCTTGGTTAATTCACTTTTTATGCATTTAAGATAGCGGACCAGATGTACACATGAGCACAGTAACGCCCTCTCCTGGACATTAACCTTGATTAAAATATATGTGTAATATATTTTATTCGACACGTGCCTCGATAATATGCGGCCTCTAATGAACGAGCAGTTTTCGGTTACTAGCCCATGCTGCGACATTCTAGGGCTACGGCTCGAAGATACCTCAATATTATATATATACCATCTCCACCTCGCAAATGCTCGGCAAATCAAATCAAATCAATCAAATCTCCATCAATATTATATACCGCGTTCACCTTCCATTTTTTTGAAGCAGATGAGTAATAATAATAATCCAATCGTTAAGTAATACACCGAAGACCGTTGTGAAAGCCGAGGTTGTAAATAAAAGTAAGAATAAAATAAACTAAGATATGCGCGAGCGCTCAAAATCAGTTCCTATCAGGTTCTAACTACTGACGACACACCGACGCTAGCACAAAATAGTTCGAACTACCCACCTAACCGATAAAATAAAAAAAAAATTGAATGTGCGTGGGTCGATTTTACTAAGGATTTTCGGTATTTTCAACATCAAATATCTTTTTTCCTACATAAGTTACAAAGTTGCTCCAATACAAAAAATATCTACATTTTCAAAGACCTTTCGAATGGTACCAATTTCAACTTGCTACAAACTGGGTACGTTCTGACCCATGTCCTTTCCCAATAACCTTGGGAAGTGAATAGGCAAAGGTGTTTTAATTCAAAAGTCAATGACAAAATAGATGGCGTCAATAATATATTATTTTCATCAATTATACTAACTTCAAATCTCATGTAAATTCGCCAATTATGCAATTTTGAATAAGTGGACATTAGCAAATTAAGTATTCAATTCAAAAAAGTTTCAAATACAACTTTTATATTCAATGCCTTGCATACGCAGTCAGGTGCTTGACCTTTCATTCATACAAAAATTGTTTATCAGGTACAAAAAAAATATCAAAAGAAGGTTTGTTTGACCAATCATTTTCAGAGAATTTAAACTGATGCGTGGGATGATCCTAAACATTCTTAGAAGATTATTAATCCAGCCGTAAGAAAAAACCCCGTGTGACTGTATCTCACTGACGAAAAAAAGTAAAAAGTATGGTACTAACTACATGGGAACTGTAATCCATATCAAAAACCGCAGGTCCTGTACGTTGTACGTTAATAGCAAGAGAGGATCGTTAGTGTTGCCAGTTTAAAAGGGTTCCCTCGACGTGGGGATATTTTTAATGAAAAGTTCTCCCCACTTAATTTACCCTGCTTAATTATTATGAATCAGATTAATCTCAAGGATAAAACAAAATTACTTGAACGACTTCAAAGAACATCACTCCTGGTCCCCCGCTACTCAACACATGGTAGCCAACTAACCGTGCATTTTGGAAAACGCGGAAGAGAAATAATATTTCAACTCCAAAGTAATAGTCAGTATGAGAAAATCTTTGAAAATGTTTAATTCTAATTAATACGTTGACCAAAAAAGGATTCCCATTACTGTTCCCACTATGGTAAGATTGCATTTTATACCCTGGCACCACTAACACTGGCTGAATACGAGACTTCCTTCGCTGACCGCACGGGACGATGTATAAAAAACTTAAGTACCGAGGATCGAGTATCCTTCATAGTCGATCTAACCACACATACGTGTAAAAAGTTATTTAACCGACGTCGAACCCAACCCGTTTGGAATTACGGTTTTCTTGAGCAAGTCAAAATGTCTAGTAAAGGATTATACATATAATGCCATAGATAGATTGACCATTCCCTCCATCCTCCCATGGTCATCCCTGCCTCACGGGTACTGACCGAATCACAGGAGAGTGCCCGGTGGTTTGCTAAAAAGCTTCTTCTTCTTTCTTGATCCGGATCAAGTCACAGCCGTATTCTCCGCCTACAGGGCTGGCTTTCTACTGCGCGGTACTGCCCGTTCTGCAGGCCGACGTTAAGGGTTGATCCGTATTTCGAATGCTCGCCTAATAGTGTGCCAAGAGTGTGCGAAAGTTCTGAAAGCTAGATAAGCTTCTCTGGTAGTTGTTAATTCGTGGTGCCATAGTGGTCTCCACGCTCCGCTCGATCGAGTGTATTGCATCCAGTATCACTTCCCTCCACGGCGACGGCACAAAGAGCCACCCCATACCCAGGAGCTAGATGGGGACACCATGGTCCCCACATTGGGAGAAGAGGTCATCTCAAAAGAGATGTCCCCGGGTCTGCCGGGATGCGAAAGATAAGTCTTATATATGTATAATCTCACCTCCGGCAATCGAGGACCCATGAACGGCGTGCGTTTTGGTCGGTTCGAGTCCGACATAATCACCTCCACCGGTTTTGGCGTGGGGACTTTGCACACGATAAAAAAAAGCATCACTTCCCTATCGGTGTCGTACAAGGCGACTAAGCTATTAACATCAGACAGATATAAACAGCCCTCGTGACTCCGCGCCCTCAGCGACTCCTATTACATGGGACCGAATGATAAGTGAAATGTGGGTGTAAATTCACATCTACCTACTCCGGAGGGAAATAGGCGATAGCATATATTATGATATGAAAGTGATAGAAAACTCGCCCAACCCTAAGAGGCTAGCCTGCGCCAGGCCCCGAAGATCTAGGATGAATCTTAAAATAACTGAGATCCTTCATTTCACTCATTGATACCACATAATCAATCATCATTGTTAATCCTGATAGTAAGCTTTACAAGTCTCGAGAATTCCTTCCATCAGCTTTAAAAACAAATCGAGTACTCTTAAGTTACGTGTGGTTTTGCATCTAATATGCAAATTTTGTTATCGACAGCGTTTGAGCGGGCGGCGCACGCGCATGCGTTTCTCCTTATTAGGTGAAGTTCATTATAGGAGTAACAAGATGTATGGCGGGAGATTACAATGAAGAGGATGCTGACGAAATCAAAGATTATGAGACGAATAACAGATAGTGTACTTCTATGAAATTATTTCTGCATATTTTGTTTAGTGGTGGTGTGTAATTTTAAATAATGGCTACTAAGCTAGTAAATGACACATGCTTTGGAAGGACTCGTGCTTGAAGATGATTCCAGGCCCGTACAGCCCGCAATGAGCGGAGGCGACTCGGTCGTCCTACATGAGCACGGGCTTGGGAATGACGGGTGGAGACGACGCTTCAACGATGCCTTATATATTATTCTAAATATGACGATATCTCCTGTTCTAATTGAGTAGTCCGACTGGGGAAGTACCTATGCCCTATAGAATACCGCGGCTACTAATATGCCTCTAAGAAGACGCACCCAGTGTTGCAAATGTCCATAAGTCACGGTGACCACTTTCCATGAGGGTGTGCTACCTTGTCTGCCCATCTAAGTGGTATAAAAGTACCATAATTATTCGCGTTTGACATAACCTATTCAACCGTGAAAGGCGTAACTCTAGTACTAACTAAATTTACACAACAATAATTTAGTTAATTAGAACACAGTTAAACACAACAGTAGATAATATTCAAGCAGAAATATTGTTCTTAAGATGTTTAATCACAACACGTGTACAAATTTGTTTGAAACGTCTAAAAATACGCCTTAGGGTACTAATTTACAATGAATAGACGGAATAGTTCATTCAATGTTAGGCATTGAAACGTTAATATAGAAAATAATTAATCTTTGGTAATATTATGAACGGTGAATCATAAATCATTTTGGAATAGATTTTTAAGCTGAATTTAGTTGTTGTACTAAAATGATTACATATTTAGGTGGTAGGCGAATTTCCTAATTATAAGTCTTTAACATATGAAATTGCTGAAATTCTTACAGATTCATAAGTTCGTTATTCCTGTAATTTATTAGCTATTTACATTATTTATATTTTGTTTGAAATTTGATTTCTAGAATTTACAACTCTTTAACTACAAAATTTTGTAGTCTACTCATGGCAGGGGCTAGCTTTGAACCAGTAGCGCATTTACTAAGTAAACTAACATTTTTTTAATTTCGACGTTTTGTAAGTGCCATTTAATAGTCTATACTTACAGAATAAATAATTTTTGAATTTTAATCATAGAAACATCCAGAGCAATGAAAATATTCCTACATACATTTTCATCAATAAAAATACATATTTGCTTTGTAACTGAAAATGGCAGCATATTTTTTCTTATAAATAAGTATTTTTGATAGTTACCTAAAACGTTTAGCTAACATTTCGCACAGGGCGCATCTTTAAAAGTAAATCCACATTACACGTCTCTAATAAAGTGCCTATTTCGTAATATTTCGCATCGTTCACACAAGTGACGAAGAAAATAACATAACCTTTCCAAGTTTCACACAGAGGGAGAGACCGGGGCACTAACCTTCACAAATAACTATGGAAACGGGCTATGATTGCAGAGCTCGCCGCGTGCGCGGGCGCAGTAGCTAGACGTAACATCGCGCATATCTTGATGAAAGGGTACGTAGATAAAATTGTCTATGCCTAATGCTAGGCGGGTTAGTAGCACATAGGAACATGAGGTTTTTGTTATTAAGGTCTTAAAGAATCAAAGAAGAACAAAGAATCGATTTCGTTTATTCAGTTTAGGCACATAAAGAGCACTTATGAATGTCAAAGTTTTACATTTTCAAAAATATTATAATTTATAATAAATAAAATACTTAGTAAATAAATCATTTGAAAATGATTCTTTCGCTGGTTCGGTAAAAATTAAATACACTTTTTTTATTTAGGTCTCGTCAATTAGACTTCACCCCGCCTGATGGTAGCTGAAGGCTAAGTGTCAGAAAAGAGAGTCACCGTTACAAATACGTATAGTGTTAAAATGGTGGCACTCATCAGATGCTTTTTCACGCTTAAAGGACCCTTATCACTACATAGTATAAGACAAAGTCGCGTTCTCTGTCCCATGTCCCTATGTATACTTAAATCTTTAAAACCACGCAACGGATTTTGATACGGTTTTTTTAATAGATAGAGTGATTGAAGAGGAAGGTTTATATGTATATAACATCATGCGCCAACCAACTGGAGCGGAGCAGAAGTGAAAAATGTAGCAAAAACGGGGTGACGCAGACGAAGTTGAGCGGGTCAGCTAGTACACTATATAGGACTTATACACTAGCGTCGAAGTACGAGCTAATTTTACTTTATCAAGGTTTTCCGTCAAAACATTATTGAGTACTTATACTTAAGTTACAAGAAACGGGACGGCTTAATTATGCTTGTCAAGTTCAATAATGTGGCATTAGAAGTCTAGTGCTGTTGCATAGTGTAGTGCTAATTAGTATAATAAGTTTGCGGAGAGCTCGGGTGGTGATTGAGTGTGCACGATTCCTTATTTGGTGTTTATTGTACATAGACACTTGTCTTAGTGATAAAGTTAAAAGGCTTTTTGTTACGTAAATAGGCGGTTAAAGTTAAAGTAAATGTGGATGCTATAGCACCTCAGCCTGCCTCTTCGGGGATATAGATATGAGTTTAATTTATGTTATCATGCTTAAAAACGTCTCATACAAAGGTACAACGATTCTAATTCTACCTTTAAACTGAACTATAAACTTGCACAAAAATATTCATTCAATAATCAGTAACCAAAACAATACATGTATTGCAGATTTCTACAACACATAATAATAGCCCAGTCTTAATTTAAAACATAACCGCGTAACGCCGGCCGGCATATTCCCACGAAGCCGAAGGCCGAACGAACACGACTCTTTGCGAAATTCTCTGAGTGATATTTGTCGATGATTCGATGAGCATACTGGAATTCGTTGATTACTTATTGTCTTTTTGAGACTTAAAACTTAAGTGGAACTTATACACGACTGGTAGACAAAAGATTAGGCTACAGTAGTTACGACACAAATTTAATTTGGCAAGTTGTTAGAGTTCCGTATCTCAAAAGAAAAAAATAACGCATATATAACATAACTAAATCATCTTTAACATAACATATCAAATCAAATAAATCAATAGTCAGTTTATGTTTAGGTCCCAATGTAATAGATGGCGAGCTTATTGCCATTAACCTTAGATACTTATAAACCCGTGATAAATACACACATAACTTCGAAAAGCATCGAAAAATCATTGGTGTGTGCCATGGTGAAACCTGGGATCGTACGCGAGACCTCGTCTCAGCAGTCCATTACCCATACCACTAGGCTACCATATTTATGTAAAAAAAAGGTTGTATAGTACTCATGCCACGTAAATGTGACTTTTATTTATTTAGGACTGAAGTCTCAGGAAAGAGTCACCATTACAAACAAGTACAGTGTTACAATGGTGGCGCTTAGCTTGACGGCCTCAACCATTGCACTTGTCCACTTTTATCTACAGGTTATTGAATTTTGTAGCGGTTACAAGGTTTGTGGAAGATTTAAGAGGAGATCGATGAACTGTGTCGGCAAGGAAGTGAGTGAATATTGAAATGACTGTAACCCAGAGATGAGTAGGAAAATTACACAAGTTGCGTCGACACCAAATGAATGTGCGATAGGAGCAGATGGGTGATAATAGAATTTATATCTCTCGGTTTTGTAATATACTGAGAACGCAACTGCTACGTATAAATATGAAAAACTCAAATTACTTTTTTTATAGCAACTTCCATCTTGTTAATTATGCCTTATATAAAAATAAGTCGGGTTTTCCTTCCTGACGCTATAACTCCAGAACGCACGAACCGATTTCCACGGTTTTGCATTCGTTGGAAAGATCTCGGGCTCCGTGAGGTTTATAGCAAAGAAAATTCAGGATAAATTTCAACAGAAAAGCGGGAAAATCATTTTTCATATGGCGAAACGGAGTTCGCCGGGTTTGCTAGTGCCTTATATAAATACATCCACGTAATATTCAAGAATGACGCTTCCATAAGGCCACCGGAGTACTATGTAAGGCGCACGCGCGCCACCTGACATTTGCGCACCTGCGCTTGCGCAAGAATACGCGCATCCGAAACTCGCGCGCACAGAACGGTAATTAAATTTAATGGCGCGCCCGTATACGCTGCATTGTTGCGCCTTAATTGTTCGTCTTGAGTCAATATTTGACCTCGGTTGTGTACACTGTTTATAGAACCCTAATGTCTTCAGCGATTAGACTTTGAAGTTTGAGTAATATGGAAATCCATTGGCATCTTCTTCATTTGATTCCGGTGTCATCCGAACATATCAGTCTTTTTGTTGCTTATAAACGAGTGACTGGCGCTTGACCTTTCAAGCTTGGGAGAAAATCTTTTTTTTATCATGACAAGTCAATTTGACTTCACTTCGCCTGATGGTAAGCAGAAGGCAAAGTCTCAGGAAAGAGAGTCACTATTACAAACACGTACAGTATTACAATGGTGGCGCTCAGCTTGACGGCGTCATCAGATGCTTTCTCACGCCCCGCTTAAAGTACTGTAGGATGAAGGAGGATTTGGTTTATACAGCTTTTATAAGAGCAACTGCCTGCTGTCTGGCTGCCGTTATAATCAATAGGTCAACTTCGCCACTACCTCACCTCTTGGTAAGTGGTCATATGGTTGATAGTGGAGCACTATAGCCTAGAAGCAATCTATTCTCTCTAGAATTGAAGACTTGAAGAGTTATAGTTGCCTGGAAGCGATCGCTTCTAGCGATAAGGCCAGCTTTTTACATTAGAACAACTGTAACTCCCACTATTTGTCTTTGATGTAAATTTCTTGGTGTACAATAAAGATGTACCTATATATTTATCTATCTAGTTTTTCGAAAACACAGGCAGGGTACCTATTTGTTAAAAAAGCATTGCTAAAATATTTTCTGCGTATGTCATTCAACTTCGGGGCAATGAACGTTACATTTTTCGCAGGAGGCGCGGGTTCCATTCCCGTGCAAATATTTGTGTGCATGAATATGAATTGGTGTGGGTGTTTCTATGTATAATATGTATGTTTTTACAAAAAAAAATTATCTAAGTCATTCTAGAACCCGTAACACAAGCTAGTTAAGCTATGCTTACCATGGTTCTAGGTGGCGTTGTGTCACGGAGGACAGATCTATTGCGTTGTGTAGATTGTCCTAGATTTTTTTTAATAGTATAGGATGTATTTAATATTATTATTACCTACATCACAGAATGATTTAACAACAAAAAAATCCTTCAGCAAATTTCTAAGTCTATAAAACCTTGTAACGGTACACAAAAATCAAGTGTAGCTAGTACGATCGTCTCCATTACTAGCTGATTGCGTATCGTGCGATTAGGAGCGCGTGCGCACAAAGGCGCCGCTCGTCGATGCGGAACACAATCCTGCTTCTATCGCCCTGTGCGCCCCGATTGCATCTATTCCCCTGACTAGACGATTCCCCGTTTCCACGGGACACGTATCCAGGGTAATCGAAGGTTTCAGTTCCGGGATTTATAATCGTGTATATTGAATGTAATCTTTGATAGAATTTAAATGGGTATGAATGTCGCGGGGTTTTTGATATAGGCTATATTTCTTATTTTTCTGTAAAATCGATGGCATTTTTGAGTTGCCATCGTCGTGTAGTAATATGTTTCAGGGTAGCGCCGCTACTCACGGAGTGGGCCCGAGCATAGGTTTCGCTCTTATTTTTTTTTTAATTTAGCACACACAGACAGACACTACCTTTAAAGGGGGCCCTAATACGGTAGTGCCGTAACCTAAACTTAACACAATATTAATCTTAACCTAAATACAATTTAATTATACTCCGATAATTGACAATACACGGCCCTTGTGAATTCACTCAGATTACATGTATATAAATCGACTTGCTGTGACACTTACTGCTTACTTATTTCTTCGGGAAGGCTTACTACGTCCTCCTTTTTCTTATAGAGCAGGGGAGTGGATGGTATGGAGCCTCACTAATATATCAGGGTTAAGAAACTTCACCTGTAAGCTGGTAATACTGCTGATTGGTGCAGGTTTTCCTCTCCTCGGGCTTTCATATATTCTAGATCTAAATAAACACAGCTAAACTAGATTGTGGTATGGTGTTTTTTATATCACTTCATTACCGCTACGCCCTTGAAGTCAAATCATCATTAGTTCAATCAAAACATCTCAATTTGTAGCAAATTTTAGCTCTAAAACTTTCATAAAACAATTAATCAAACAATAAAACAAACAATCAATCATAAAACACATCTTATCTCTTATCATTTGAGAATTATAAAAATATTTTATAATTCTCAAATGGTATATAACATTGTTGTGTAACGATTGCCATCATTTAGAATCGCGGGGTTCCCCTGATTACAAAAAAAAACATCACTAAATTATCTATATATTTGAAAGTAATGTCCGTCCGTTTCAAAATTAGTTACTGTTCACATGAATGGCACAAAACTATTTGTTTCTATTACAACGAGACTATTGTAACGAGAACGGATGAGCAACTCAGTTCCCGTGAACCCAATCCCTCATGTTACTATTTTGCATTGTAAATAAATAAACAAGGAATACAATACACTAATCATATTCTCCCGTCGATAATACATTTGCTGCGAGCACCGACCTATGCCAGTTTAAGTGCCTCAGTACACGAACCAACATAAATATTGTATGTTGTTACCGGCAGTAACTCCTCTTAGGGGCACGATTAACAGAAGCATAACGTATTCGATTGTAAAAGAAATTATATGAATGAGCGCTTGACATTTTAATGACATTTCATCGTTAAAATGTCAAGCGTTTAGACATATTATTAAATTCTGCTAAAGTTTACTAACAGTTCACTGTGGGCGTAATTGATAGTAATTTTAAAACGTGTAATTATAGACAGTTTAAAAATTTGTACATCTGATGCTGATATTTTTACGATTATTTTTTTTTATTCTTGTTAGTGTTTTATGTATCACGATCATGTATGTAGCATAGTAATTAATATACATTAAATTTATATAATTTGAATACCGCGTTACCGAATTTAAAATATCAGTGGCAGTGACTTGTAACTTTTAGTGTAGAAACATTGCCGTCACTGCAATCTCTATTTTATTCAAAGTTGATAATGGTTTATAAAAACTGTTTGATTGTTCATATATTCTGTCACTTTCTCAAAGGTCATGTGTGAAGATACGAATGTCATTCGCAACTGTATGGTATGTACATATTTTCAGGAGTGAAGGTATTCGGTAGCCTCTAATAATCTGAATGGTAGCATGAAAGGGATTCGGCAAGACACGAATTATCAAAAAAAATTGACATATGAATGAAATATTTATGATATATTATGATAGTACAATTTCTACCAAATCGATTAATCAACAGTTTTTCTTCAACAACAAACCAATCAATAACGCAACACCAAGTACTACAATCCTATCAACCTACATATTTGATGTCGGTTCGTCTACATCAGCACTAAATGTCCCACCGCCGGTTGTAGCGGCCGGTAATTGCAAATTGGCCAAGTGATCGATGCAGACGAAGAAAAATATCTCAATTCATTAGTTACGATTGACTCGCTTCGATGAAACGGGGTACTGTGGTCCGTGTGAACATCGCCACGGTGTGGTCATAGGCCTAAGGAGCATGGTGAATGGATGGAATTTCTATCGGTTTAACGCTGTTATGACGTATATGCTGAGGCATTGTAATGGGTATCTGTCGTAATAGTGAGGGCGTCGAAAGTGAAAAATAAATGCAAGAATATTATTTTCGTGTTCATTATATATAATGTATATACACAAATATTATTAAGAACTTTTTTTAATTTTTGTGTGTGTATAAATTTGTAATGAATATACTCAAAAACGATAGCGCCGATTTCAAAAATTCTTTCACTATTAGTAAGCCACGCTATATGTATTGCGGTGTGTTATACCAACTTCCACGCGGGCGGAACCGCGGGCAACAGCTAGTTATATAAACTATATACACGATAATTAGGATCCGTGATCTGGGTGGTCCACTGGTCTGGGTGTTTCTAAGTATAATATGTATGTATTTACAAAATTAAGTATCAAAGTATGTTTATCCGCATTCTAGAACCTATAATACAACCTAGTTAAACTATGCTTACCATGGGTCTAGGTAGCGTTGTGCAGATATAATATTTATTTATTTATTAATTTGCTTACTCTAAATACAATAATTTGCTTGAGTAGCAACTTGAGTGAACAATACATTTCCAGGCTTGTTTATCATCCAAATATTCCTGGATTTTATGCTAGTCTTTTTGGCATAACTTTCTTTAAATGAATAGCCTAAAAAAAACACTACAGCAAGAAGGCACCATGTAATAAAGTAGCAGTACCAAGCATTTATCTCATGAGGCGATGGAAAATATAAAATATACAGGGTGATACCAGTTTGTTATAACGTGTAGCGAGCGAGGACAGATGTCGCCACATGCCACGTTCGATATGAAATATTAAAGGTAGGAACTTAGAAGAGAAGCATTTATTTCCCGACCTGGCTTGTAGCTATGCACCTATATTTACATTCGTTTTTTTTTCAGCCTAGCTTCACTATGGCTGATATCGAAGTTTAGCTGCAATACAGGTGACTAGAAAATAGTGGACCGCGAAGGTGACAGCTTTAGATGCGACCAGGATTAATGCAAGGGTGATGAGGATGATAATGTTATACCGTAGTTCACCTCTTCCAGGAACAGACAGTTTCAGGGAAGTCGTGTTGACTTATCCAGATTTTGTATTTACATTCCCAAATTCTTCAGTAAAAGCTATTTTTTTGGGGCTAATCTTGCAAAATCACTGCACGGGATACTGTTATTGGTTATATTTTTAATCCTGGTGTAAAGGGTTACGTTAGTGGAAGTATGGATAGGAATAGTTTCGAAAAAGTTTTATTAAAGAACCTTTTTCTTTTTTTTTCTTGCATGAAATCCCCACAGATACCAATCCCACCGAAGCCAGTGAGTTATTAAATTTCCTCTACTTTTAGTTCCGAAACTAAATAGCCTCGTTCTACTTCAAAGAATTTGACTATTTATATCAGTCGACCCAACGTTTTATTTCACCAAAAATTCCGTCGCCCATTTACATAAACATCATTAGAAAGATTGACTTATAACTTTAAATGTTTAAGCATATAAATAACAACATGTCTATTAATATAATGTGAACACGACCGTCTTTGGGTCAGGCGGCCACTCAGGTGCAGGTGTCCTACTTACTGCGTAAACACACGGCCGGATATTATACACGATTATTGTATGAGATGTAGAATGATTCAGACATACATATGGAAACTTGCACTAAAGTGTGAAACGACAAGTAGGTACGCGTAGCACGAAATCATTTATTTGCAACTGTAATGTTTTTGAAATTAAAAAAAAATTTAGGAGGTACTTAATATCACTCATTTCCAATGTTATAATCTATAAAAAAGTAAGTTGCGAAGAGTTTGGTTATTGGTGGGAAACGAGAAAGATTATTATTTTTATTGATAAAATAAAATTAATAATAGTAAATCAGGTATAAGGTAACGTAAGATAAAATAACATAATATTTATAATGTTCTTTATTTTTTGTAGTATCCGATGTTTTGGCGTGGACAGTTGGGTTTGGCGGGGGAAAAGGGCAGGCCGATACGGTTTGTCCAATAGCAACTCGCTCGGCGGTCGTCAGTACACCACGATCATGGCGTTTGCAACAGCGGCGAAATATCGGCTACTTTATAAAACTATCAAGCATGGTAAATATCCCGTCAAATTGAATAGTAAATATATAAAAGACCATGTCAATCTAAAATCATACAAAATTATGATATCTCTTGAAAGTCTCTGTGACAAGGCCAAAGGCTAGATCTGACTAAATCTATACAACAGAGTACTTGTAGCTACTCTCACGTTGTTCATTACGCTAACAACTTCGCAAAATCGTTTAAACAATCGTGATCAACACACATGCGCCGCACACAACGAAAGGGAAATGCGCCGGCGCAAGAAAGTATGATAGGTTATGTTTATTGTTTTCATCAGTTTTTTTATTAATAGCCTTTTATCTCTTTCTTCTATGAATAATATCTTTTCTATGTATAATATGTATGTATTTACAAAAAAAAATGTATCTATGTATGTTTATCCGCATTCTAGAACCCGTAACACAAGCTAGTTAAACTATGCTTACCATGGGTCTAGGTGAGGTTGCGTAGATTGTTCTAAAATATTTATTTATTTATTATTTATTTATTTATTTATTTATATAGGAATGCATTTAAGCTAGTTGAGTGTGTATCCAACAACAAAATAAAATTTCTACAGCCTCATATTTACAATTTTTTTTTTGAAAACGAAAGCGTTCCTTCATATTAAATAAATCAACAAAAAATATACCTTCATATTTTACGTAATACAATTCAATTTCTTATCCGATGATAATTTTATGACGGCCAAATGAGGGACGCGGGCGCAATTTACGAAAATGCTTCGGGCATCATCGGGTATTCTCGGCTCTTTTTTTTAATAATTCGTGCGGAAGAGAAGACGGACGGTTATGAGATATTCGCCAACGTATATGGTGTTATTGGCTATTAATATAAGCCTATAACAATACTTGCTCATGTAATAAGATTTTGTATGAAAATATCATGTAATCGATATTTGTAACGTTCGCCAGTGTGGTCTTTTTACAAATTTATGTCGGCCATTTTGAAAGATTATTTTGGACTTAATCGTTTACACAATATATTACATAATCCACCTGTATATTAGCGAAAAAGTTACTTGTTCCACTATAAATAATATGCAAATGAATTAATTTGTTAGGTAGGTTTACTAATCTTCTTCAACCAACTTCAATAAAGGTGGTTATTTATCTATTACAATAAATCAATTGCCTTTAAAATTTGTGTTGTTCATCCGTGGCTTCAAATTAAAAGTATTAATTGAGTTCAAGTAAAATAGAGGTTCAACCT
Source organism: Pelosia muscerda (assembly GCA_963691645.1). Classification (NCBI taxonomy): domain Eukaryota; kingdom Metazoa; phylum Arthropoda; class Insecta; order Lepidoptera; family Erebidae; genus Pelosia; species Pelosia muscerda. The sequence continues at coordinate 18,093,757 of OY829102.1, read as the reverse complement.
AATCTCGAAATAATTATTTTCAATAGTTAAATAATTTATTGAAAGTAACGATTATATTAGATTTTCAAACTATGATTTATTCTTTAGCCGCCTACAAGTTGCACTATTAATTGAGATTAAATTAAATTTTGAAAAAAGTATTTAGTTCGGTTGATGAAGGTATAATATTAATATTTTTTTAATAGAAAGGCGTAAAGAAAAAGAAAGGTGTGTCTCGGTAACGCCTTATTACTAATCAACCGCTTAAATTGAACTTTAAGCTATTAAGGGTCAATTCAGACCAGGCAGAATAATGCTCAAGCATTTTAAAATGTTTATTAAATAACAACCTTATTCCATATAGACAAGGTTGAAAATTAAATTGAATGCGTTACCTATTATGACAAGAAAGTAGGTGTTGTTGAATACGATTTTAAGGACATTTTAATGGTGTATTCCATATTCTTGCTTATCCGCATGGGAAAAGATGACGTAGCTCAAATTCTAGACAGCCGGGCACCAGAATATCGCCATCATATATATATTTTACGTATCCTCAGTTATATTGCCCCAGACTCGGCAGTTATATGTAGACATTTACACCGATGCTAGTTCAATATCCAGTCCGTCCAATTCCGAGTCGAGTCATGCAACGAGCCACTGCAATAAGTTTTAAAGCAATTTTAGCAATTTACTGCCAAATTCAATGATACCACTTTGGCATAAAGCTGATTGAGCGACGATTGTTGTAATAAAATTGAAAGTAAGCGTCCATTTTTTCACCTATCATTACACACAAACTGTAACATTGCCCGTTTGTCCATCTACAATAGGGTTGTCACATTATGATTGCTGTTTATTAATGTTGACGCATCTAAACCGAATCGATTTCATCAAATTCTGCCCACATTTTCGGGCAAACCGATCATAACAATTTAGTAAATGAAAACAAAAATAGAAATACATATTTGGTCTAATTGTTCACTGTGCCCCTCTAATTGTGCCTTCGAGGAATTATGTCGAACTTCAAGAAAGATATGCTGTAGTTGTGGCCGAGTTTTGAACCGATAAAATTTAGCAAACACAGGCATTGACTAAAAATATGTGTCTTCAAGAATACATGTCGGTATTTGCGCTGAGCGGGAATCGATCACACGACCTCACTTATTCCATCACGTCTGTTTACTGTCACTTTATTGTTGCATATTGCAAGGATAACAAATGAAAATATAATTATGAATGACTTAGCCAATAAATCAAAAAAAGATTTTCAAGAGATTTAAAAAAAATGCAATACATTATTCTAAAAAGAGGCGATAGACTGTAACGAAGCAGCGAATGAGATATAAGTGGTAAGAAGCTGGTGGTAATATAGTTACTACCTTAAAAAGGGTAGTATGTTTTGTAATGCATATGTTTTGAACTAATATGACATTAAAGGTAGTATATAAATATATAAGACCAATCAAAGCAATTATTTACAAGTAATGCACGATATTTTTAACGGTTGTTTGTGTGTGTTTGGCGACATTGGTTCCGCTACTGAAACTATCGTGTCGCATTTCTAGTTTTTTCTGTTCTGTGGTGTGCTGTCGTAATTTCCTACAAGTGCCAGCCCTAGCCGCAACGAAGAGCTAGTAGAAAGTGTACCAAGTGGGCAGTGTGGGCGCACACTTATTACTTGTTCGGACATCTCAGCTTTTCCACACTCGTTCACACTTTTACTTTTCGTATCAGAGGCGTCCACCGCCTCGGGCTAGGAGCCAATTGTCTATACTTCGGCCCATACCCCGGAGTCAATGTTTCTGACCGTATTAAACTTTCAAATTCAAAAATGTCGTCAGCCTTTTTGGAATTTGGACCGACAAGCGAAAAAAAAAATTGCGATATTAAAAAGTTGTACGGCGGTCATATAATATACAGGCTTTATCTGCTTAAAGTAACTATAGTACCGATTAAAAATGAAAATGGTAGTCCTTATTGGTTATTCCTAGGTTCAATTCCCACGACAATGTGTTAGGGAAATATCAGTACTCAGCAAGTTAATCCGAGCCTATTGTAGCCTTTATCCTTTTTTATTCATCTAATAGTCATTAAGCACCATTAAGTATTGGAATTCCTTACCAGCTCACGTGTTTCCTTCTTCCTACAGTCCCGGGTGCTTTAAGCGGGGCGTGAAAAAGCATCTGATGAGGCCGTCAAGCTGAGCGCCACCATTGTAGCACTGTACGTGTTTGTAATGGTGACCCTCTATCCTGAAACTTTACCTTCAGCTTCCCATCAATTTTCCAGACTTCATAATACTATTGGGAGCTTCCAATAAATAAAATTCTAACCCGGGAATCAAACTAAGCAAAAAGCGCTAGTTAGTTCGGCTGTCTTCGGCGATCGGGCGGCACGGTCCACCTGATGGAAAGTGGTCATCGTGGCCTATGATCGTTTGCAACACCAGAGGCATGAAATTCGCGCTTCACAATATCATATAGGTTGTTACGCGATTCGAATTTAAATCTGACCTCACAGAATCTGACCTTTGCAACCGCAGGACCATTAAGACTTCCAATGATTAAATTGCTCAGAAACAACTTACTTTTTATTTTATACAATCCCGGGTCCTTTAAGCGGGGCGTGAAAAAGCATCTCATGAGGCCGTCAAGCTGAGCGCCACCATTGTAACACTTTACGTGTTTGCAATTGTGACTCTCTTTTATGAGAATTTGCCGTCAGCTTAACATCAAGCGAGGTAAAGACAAATTGACGTGCTATAAAAAAAATATATCTCTTTCGAAGTACTGGGGTTCGCGTTTGGAGGTAACACAGCAATCGACTCCATAAAACCGTATAATTTCAATAAAATGGAGGAGAACTTTAGCCAGGGCTTCGAAATGCAAGCCAAACAACCGGGAAGAACGCTGAGATGATGCTGGTGATGTGAGTATGAACGTAGTACCTGAAACAATGAAAAGATTTACGTTAGATATATACTTTATCATAATGTAATGTAAACACTCATAAAGAAATTAATATTATGAAATAGCAGAAAATTCTTTGATTTACAACCTAGTTTACTGTCTGGCGGGGTGTATTTAATTTGACGACGTACATTTATAAAAAGCGTGTATAACCCCTAGGCCCGCTTCTGGGGGACGAAGGTCATTCTGCGTGATGAACATCCTCCGGTGACTGTTATGGTTTGCGCGCATAAGTGATTTTTTTCACTACGTTCAAACACACCTAGTGCCTAGTGGTATGAGTAATGGACTGCTGAGACGAGATCTCGGGTTCGAGCCCAGATTTAACCATGGCACACACCAATGACTTTTCGATGCTTTTCGAAGTTATGTGTATTTATCGCAGGTTTATAAGTGCCCGGTTAATAGCAATAGGCTCGCCGCCTATTACATTGGGCCTAAACATAAACTGGCGAAATATGGGTGCTACCACCTCTGCCTACCTCTTCGGGGATATCGTTGTCGGCGTGAGTTTATGTTATGTTATCTTCAAACAAATTGCTTAATTGTCACGTAGTCAAGTGTGTGAACCTTCTTTATGGATTTCAACTTCATCATGACAAAAAGTCACAAGCGCGCTCAAATCCTTACTCCCATAGTTATAACTTAGAACATTGGAGCCAATTTCTGCTATACTATACTCCTTTCCATATTTGAATTAGTTAACACTGTTCCGAATTTTGGAAATTTCAAATAGGTAATTGAGTTTTCATTACACTAATACTTCTGTCCCACACCCACAATGATCAGTTTCTTATCATGCCATTAAAAAAAAACAAAAACAGCGAAGACTATTTCTTCAAGATCTTGATAGAGACAAGTCTTCATACCAACCCTTGATGCAGAACCTTCACAAGTGATCACAAAACGCAAGACTGCATTTTGCATTTCACTCAAAATCGATCGGAATTACTCAGAATGCAGTGGAGCGATATTTTATAATATGCGGTGTATGTAGTGAGAGATTATTGGTAACTAATAAATAATAGTAAAGCGGACAAGTCTTGGTTGCGTGATGCACGCTACCGTGCGCCGGCGCAGAGCGTGTGTCCATTGACGATGACGCGGCGTGCAAAGCAATTTGTTGAGTTTTATTACATTGAGAGTCAGTATGATATTATCGGACCGTCTTTGGCCCGCGGTACTACCGGCTGACGTGTACGTAATTTTTTTTATGCCACAAACACTATTTTCTTCTTCTGGTGGAAAGTGATCACCGTGGTATATGGTCCGTTTGCAGCACCAGGGGTGTAACATTAATGTTGAAGGTTAAGAAGTTCTTACCATCACATCAGTCTTTAAATTATAGTAAATGGATAATAGGTACTCGATTCTTTTAAATACCTAAATAATTTTTATTTTTATGTAAACAGTTTTTTCTTCAAGTCAGTAATTTATTTTACTATAGAGATTCCTGGTTCTGAGACTCGGTGTCGATTTAACTACTAACCTTTAATAATGTTTTCTTGTTACGAAATCTTTAGCAGGACTTCAGAGTTTGTGAGCTCGGAAGAACCAAAAAGGAACCAAAACCAAATCCTACAGAAGTTGAAATATCAATAAAAACAAATTGTAAGCACATATAAAATATATTATAGTAAATTAAAGTTAAATACAAATACCATTGTTAACATAACATAAAAATATACTGTATTAAATTCAAATTAAGTATAAAATAAATTCTTAGAAACCAAATTTATAATAAATTAAAGTTAAGTACAAATAACAAATTGTTAAAGAATACATAAAATTAAAATTAAATATTAAAATAAAATTAAGTAAAAAATAAATTCTTAGAAACCTGCTAAGCTGACCGCTTAACTGAGGCATTGCCTGCGGGATGCACGTGTATTGAGGTAGCTTGTCTGCCGCCCGCACCTCACACGATCACTGTTCTCGTCTGCCTCACCGCCCGTACACTCTTCAGGCGATAACTCAGTTAAACGGTCAGCCTTATAGTAATAATTATTCATTTCTTGCCTTTTCCTTTACCCTTGCCTTTCGGACCCGGAACCGGTAATGGTTCCGGCTCCGGAGGAGGTGTGGGAGGTAGTTTCCGATCTGGGTACAAACGCTTTGCAAAGTCCACCAGGTCATTAATGTTTAATGTCTTTTCCCCTTTACCAGCGCGGACACCAGGAAAAGTCACGCAAACCTGAACTATTAAGTCAGCATCTACAGCAGCGCCTGCGTCTTTCACTGCTGTCATAAAATCTTTGCTCACCATTGAAGAGATTTTATCCTTCTGTAGTTGTAATAGTATTATTGCAATATCAACATCCTTTTTCTTCGACTTTTTGCACAAATACTCCAATCGCTTGAAGAGCAGTATTCTATAATCTGGCCCAATAGGTTTGAAAGTACCCGTAACGATGCCATATGTCAGTGTCAAGTTCGGTTTACTAAACAGAACTTCTTGCAGCGACCTCATAAATGTGGTATCTACTGTAACATTATCCATATACACTTTAGAAACTTTAACTTTTTTTAGCTTAAGTTTCGCAAGAATCTGCAGAGCGTCCTTAGGAGTCATAGGGTTATATGATAAATTCAATGATACTAGACTCTTCGCTTCCCCTAAACCAGAAGCAATTTCTTTTATAGCTTCACCTTCTAATTGATTGTGGTTTAAGTCTAAATGTTTCAATGCTTTAATACTAAGAATTCTTCTTAAGCCCGGACCTACTCGATTGCTAAGACTATTCCAAGACAAATCTATACTAGTTACGTCTTTAGTAGTTGTCGATAAAGCTGCCAGAAAACCTGGGGTTCCTACGGTAAAGAGATTGTTCCAGGACAGATTCCATTTAGTAATCTTGTTGTATGCTTCAAATGGTTCCGCTAGTAGCACCATTCCTTTCCCACTTATGCCATTGCGGCTTAAATCCAGATCCTTTACAGCAAAGCCTTGCCACACTGCATTAGCTAAGTGTATCATACCTTCATCGCCAATTTCGTTTTTGCTCAAATTGAGAATTTTGAGAGTTTTGTTACTAATCATGTTAGTTAATAACTGCTGTAAACCAATTTGGCCGATTCGACAGCCTGAGAGATTCAACTCTACTAGCCAAGTATTGGTCGCAAGCATATCTCCTAAGTGATAGGACGCATCTTTGGTCAAAAAATTATCAGTCAAATTTAGCCTTTGGACAATTCTATTATACTTCAAGGCCATGGTCATTGCTCGAACACCAATTGGATTAACACCATAGTACCGTAAGTCGATGTCATTGTCTAATAACCCCTTATGAAAACATCGTACAACACATTGATTCATTGATTTACAAAGAGCCAAGTAAAGATCCTGTCCATCATCAGAGTATATAGGCTGTTCTTCAGGTTTCAACAAGGCTGGGTATATTCCAGGGTCAGTGATAGCTGGGTAACGGTAATACACGTGTCTTATTACAGAACTGGCAGACAGTGCGATGTATTTGGGGCAGATATCTGGTGAGCCCGGGTCATACAAGCCTTCTTCATGCAGAAGCCGTTTGACGTTTCCCTTGTCCAATACCATTTCAAGAGAAGACCATTCCTCCATAGGTGGATCTTCCGAGCTTTCAAAACTGCCAGCTTCGAAGATTGTCCCAACCTCTGTCTCTTCAACTACAGAATTCTCGTCATCGTCCATCCTTACGCTTAGATTATAAAATTGGTCTATAAATATAAATTATTTATAAAATTAAATTCAAATACAATTTACTAAAATACAAACATCAGAATTATGTCAAAATATTACACTGACATATAAATTATTGTCATAAATATTTTTTTATTTCGCTTATGAATTAAACCTCCATGATTAAAAGTATTTACACCATAAAGTTATTATTACTAGCGTAAACAGTGATACAATCTCCTCATTACCACGTTATCTAACGATTTTTAAAAAGTCAATAGCAATAACTTGTAACTATCAGTGTAAATGCATTGACGTCGCGTCGCTGCAACACCTATTTCTGTCAAAGTTGATTATGGTTTATAAGAAAAAAATTCACGGTCTTTACTCGGTATTATATACACACTCACTTTCTGACGCCTAGGTTTTGTGTTAATATATGTATGTCACTCGCACACTCATCCTCAAAGGATAATTTTATGGTTACAATGATGTCAATATAATCAAATATCCGACATTTTTAGCCAATGTTTCTTAATTCTTAATTCTTTATTGCACACACAGAGTATAGAAATAATACATATACAATGTTTGCAAAGTTTTCAAATAAAATTAGAATCAATGTAAATGTCAATAATTGTCAATAAGATCGATATTACAAATAAAATAATAATAATCATACAAATAATACATAATTCTATCATACAATAACAATCGTACACATAATTTGATTCCCACTACTCTTATGTCATTTGTTTTGTTGAGTTTCGCTAAGTTTTAATAATAATAATAATAACAATTGCAACACTGAACTCAAAGAGTCACGCATTATCTCGCATCATATTTTACATAATTTAAATACAACAAAAAAGCAGTGTAACATACAAATTATAAAAACGTTTAAATTATTGAAATTATACAATAAAAGATAAAACATGAATACTATAAAATACTTCATAAGGAAAAACCACAAAAAAGAGAATGACATGACATAACAAAAATGTCAAACAATAAATACAAGATCTAATAATGTTGACTCGATCAAAAAAGCAAGCACAAGACATAGCACAAACAACCACCACGGACTCGTCGTGCAGCTCCGCTTCGCAGCCACTAGAGAACGTCACTACAAGACCATCTGCTGCTGAAGCGTCGAGCTCCGACGAGTATTTCTCCCCACCGACGTCGCCAACACCTGTACGTCGGCCGGGGAGAGGCCGACCGCCGTCCAGCTTGGGGTCCCGAGGCCCACCTGCCTCAAATAGGGCCCCCGCTACCGGTGGTAATGTGCGCCGCATGCGATGGACTTCATCCATGAATGAAAATGTCATGCGGGCATATTTTGCGGCTACAGAGGGAGGAATCAACCTCACTGCATACCGTGATCGCATGCTGCCTTTGTTCCAGGAACTTGAACCGGCTGTCAATGTATCGACGCAACGGTTATCGGATCAGGTGCGGGCCATCCAGCGATGTCATTTGTTGGATGACTCCGTACTTGAGAGGCTGCGCTCTGACATACAGAATAGTCTTGCTCTACCTACTTCATCGCAAGCTGTTACTCCAATAGAAAACGGTGTGGCTATGAGTGTAGGCACACCACAGCTCGTTCTTGCTGATGATGTGGAGGAACGTGAGACTATATCAGTAAGTACCCAGTATAATGAACTATTAAGGAGCGCTTTGGAAGATGCGATGCTGGAATATCGATCTATGATTCCAAGCAATCGACCTCGCTTACCCCGTTTGCCTATGCATAAACGCAATATTGCGCTGGTATGTGCCTTAGATTCGCTATTATCTAATTATTTAGAAAATAGCGAAGACCTTGGTAATACGCATTTTATTTTGTATTGTGCGGCCGTTGCAGCATGTCGAGTGGCGGGTGTCAAATTTGTTACTGACAGATTTGTTACCCGTCCTAGACCTGTAGTACCGGCCTGGCAGTATAGGATAGAATGTCGTATTACCAAGGCTAGGACACTTATTGGTAAGCTAATCTGTTTCAGATCGGGCAACACGCGCCCGAGGGTGATGCGCTTTGTGACACAGGCATTTTTAGGAACCAATGTCAATCCTCAACAATATGCGGCATGTGTCACAGAGCGCATCGACTTTCTGAAACAGAAAGTTTATGCATGGGCCAATCGAATCCGTCGCTATAAAAAACGCGTTGATAGATATTGTCAGAATCGCATCTTCCAAAAGGATGAGAAGTGGGTGTACCGAAAATGGGAACAACCGGAGTTGAATGTGGATGAGACTGCTCGACCGGATGCTGACGCTACGAATACATTCTGGCGTAGCATCTGGTCGACACCTGTCATCCACACAGAAGATGGCTGGATGAGAGAGGTTAAGCAAGCATGTGAGAATATACAGACTATGGAGCCAATAATTATAACATCTGATGATGTTGCTAGTGCAGTCCGTTCGCTACCGAATTGGAAGTCGGCAGGTCCGGACGGACTGCAAAACTTTTGGCTGAAGTGGCTCCGTAACTCACATGCTTGTTTGGCATCTCAATTCCAGTCAGCTCTCGATTCGGGTTCACTACCTAACTTCTTAACAACTGGTATAACCCACTTACTCTATAAATCCGGCAGTGCTGCGGACCCCAAAAATTATAGACCAATTACTTGCTTACCGACGGTCTATAAACTTCTAACATCCATTCTGAGAGTCAAAATTAATTCTCATTTAGAACAAAATTCAATAATCTCTATCTCTCAGAATGGATGTAGGAAGGGGAGCCGTGGTACTAAAGAGCTCCTTTTAGTTGACATGACCATTAGTCAACAGGTGCGTCGTAAACGCAAGAATTTGGCAACATCGTGGATAGACTATAAGAAGGCCTATGATTCTGTGCCGCATACGTGGCTACTGAGAGTCCTAGAGTTGTATAAAATTGATACAACTCTAGTGAACTTCTTAGGGTCATGTATGGGGCAATGGAAGACGGTACTTCGCTATCCAGGATGTTGCCAGACAAACGATGCACCCATAAAAATTGAGAGGGGTATATTCCAGGGTGACAGTCTGAGTCCCCTATGGTTTTGTCTAGCACTGAATCCTTTAAGTACAATACTGGAGAATTCAGGGCTAGGCTATCGATTGCAGAAAGAGGGTCGAGTTATATCCCACCTTCTTTACATGGATGACCTCAAATTACTTGCTGCAAACAATACGCAATTGATAAAACTACTAAAGATGACTGAAAGCTTTAGTAATTCTATCAAGATGGAATTTGGCTTGGACAAGTGTGCGGTCATGCATGTAGAAAAAGGTGGAATAGTGGAATCCGAGAGCCTGATTCTTTCGGATTCCATTAAGCTTAAATCTCTTTCTTCAACCGAAACCTATAAATATTTGGGTATGTCGCAGGCATTAGGGATACCTGAGACTGGCATGAAACAGGCATTGCGGGAGCGTTTCTTTGGCCGCCTGAAGAAAGTCCTAAAAAGCTTTCTTTCGGGCGGTAATAAGGTGCGCGCCTATAATGGATGGGTCATGCCAGTTCTAACGTATTCCTTCGGCATACTCAGATGGACTCAGACGGAACTTGATGCCCTGGATAGAAGAGTTCGTTTACTGTTAACCACATTTCGGATGCATCACCCCAGATCTTCCGTAATGAGATTGTATATCCCACGGAAATTGGGGGGACGTGGCTTTTTGAATGTCAAGACCCTCCATAACCGTGAGATATACAACCTCAGAGAATATTTTTTACATACCAACACGGATATGCACCGTGATGTGGTTGCAGTGGACAATGGTTTAACCCCTCTTGCGTTGGCTAAAGAGAACTGGCGCAAACCTGTAGTACTTGGTACTGCAGATCGCAGGGAGGTATGGATGGGCAAAGAGCTACACGGACGGTTTTATCGGGCCTTATATGGGCCCGATATAGACTTAAAAGCGTCCGTATCTTGGCTACGGTTCGGTGATCTTTTCGGAGAAACCGAGGGTTTTGTCTTTGCAATTACGGACGAAGTTGTTATGACGAACAATTACCGAAAGTATATCCTGAAGGACGGTACGGTGGACATCTGTCGGGCATGCCACCGCCCCGGAGAATCACTCAGGCACATTATTTCCGGTTGTTCTCGTCTTGCCAACGGCGAGTATTTGCACAGACATAACCAAGTGGCCAAGATAGTACATCAGCAACTCGCCCTCAAATACAATCTTGTGACTTCAGAGGTGCCATACTACAGGTATGTGCCCGACCCAGTTCTCGAAAATGGTCGTGCCACTTTATACTGGGATCGATCTATTATCACTGACAGGACTATAGTCGCCAATAAGCCCGATATAGTGGTAATAGATCGATTAGAGCGCCTTGCAATGATTGTTGATGTCACCATTCCTCATGACGAAAACCTCATGAAAGCCGAAAAAGATAAACAAATAAAATATTTGGATCTGGCTCATGAGGTTGTTGACATGTGGAATGTTGATTCGGCAATCATTGTCCCGATAGTCGTATCAGCCCATGGGCTGATAGCCAAGAGCCTCGACCAACACCTTAAGAGGCTCTCGTTAGGCAGCTGGGTCAAGGGCCTGATGCAAAAGGCGGTACTCCTCGACACGGCACGCATTGTGAGGAAGTTCCTTTCTTTGGAGCCCTAACCACCGGTAGCTTGGTCCCTGTACCCGATGCCGGTGGGCTACTATTTTTTATATTTTTAAATATATTTAGATTTTTTTTTTTATAAATGTATTTAAAAATGTAATCTATATGTGTTAAAAATAAATAAAGGAAATAATAATAATAATAATAATAAATGTCTTTATTGTACACCAAAATACCAAAATGAAAAAAAATACAGAACAAGTACAAAGTAACCATGGTAAATACAATTGGCGGCCTTATCGCTCTGCGGCAATCTCTTACAGGCAACCATAGGATGGACAGAAAAGCAGGAGAAAAATGTTTCTGGGCAGTTTGGTGCGCAAAAATATTATATGGAGAAAATAATAATATCTAGTCAAACACGACACAATAAGCTACCTAATATGCAACATGTACATATACACATACATACACACACCTATCACCATACACACATACATCCCATACACACATAATTAGGTATACACAAATAGCATACATATAGACATAGGTACCCGCTATTGTTTTCAGCGAGTACCCATCCCAACAATATTACTACATACATGATATAAATTATGGTTCTCCATTGCTGTCAGAGAGACAAATAGTGCTCCTTGACCAGTCTTTTGAATACAGGCAGGGACTGAGCACGCCTGATAGTCACTGGCAGTGCATTCCACAGCCGAGCTGCTTGGATCGAAAAGGACTTGTCGGCAAAGTTAGTGCAATGACTTGGTATTTTCAACCTCAGATTCTCCGATGATCTCAAAACCCTAGTTAATGAAACTTTTATATTCCCATAGAGGTATATCACTACATACTATACTTTGTAAAATGTAGCTTGGGTCCTATGACAGCTGTCAGTGAAATCCCGCACATGAAGTCTTGAATTTTCTATTATTGAATGTAGTAGCTGTCAATGTCATACTTTATGGGCATACCGAGCTAATTAGTGATTGGCGATGAATCATCGTGACCACACACTATGAACTATCTATATTTTGAATAAAGCTTAATTTAAAATTGAAATTAATGTAAGAAAAAATTAATTAGAATTTAATCTTATTGCTTAGGTATTTTAATATCATAATAATATTTATATTTCAATATACTTGATCCTAAATAATATTGAGTAAATAAAATCCTACATTCAATCCATCAACGCCCTGAACCTGTTTTTGAATTTTGTAAGAAGACACGCCGCGTTTGGCTCTTGGGCCATGTTACAGGCATAAGATACACGCGCCAACATCTTATTTGATATAAACTTCCACTGATCCACTCCACTCATACTCATCAGTACTAGTGCCGACGCCTTGTATGCTACATATATTCCGTTCTCATTACAATTAAATAGATACATACAATTAAATTAAACCTAATTATTGTAACATGCATCAATAATAGCTGGTAGTATCGATATTTTCATCGAATTTCGGACATCCCTATGAACCTCATTTTGACATCTGTCATAGGACCCAAGCTATATTTTACAAAGTATAGTATAAAACAAAGTCACGTTCTCTGTCCTTATGTCCCTTTGTACGCTTAAATCTTTTAAACTACTCAACGGATTTTGATGTGGTTTCTTTTAATAAATAGAATGGTTACAGAGGAAGGTTTAAATGTATATAACATCATGCTACGACCAACAGGAGCGGAGCAGGAATGAGAAATGTTACAAAAACGTGGTGACGCAGACGAAGTTGCGCGGGTCACATACTACTTTATTAATTTAGAAAACTCGAAAGAGCAGCGGGATACTTCCTCAAAATTCTATATCCTGTATGAAGGAAGATATATGATGTGATTAAGACCATAATAGACCTTGTTGCGACATACGAACATGTCTTGTCAAGTTGATTTAAATACTTTCTCTGATATTTGATATTTTTGACACGAAACTGACGGAATTTAACAAGTCTAAAATAACAAGATGAGTATTCCGGCCTAGGAATGGCATGTAGAGAGCCTACCTCTTGTGAAAGTGAGGCCCCAGGGCACGGTAATGTGGGGCCAAGGCCAATAGCCTCGAACGCGTATGTAATTAGCGATTGGATCAATTTATACGTTTAATTCTCTCATATTTATACAATAACTAGCTTATATACGCAGTTTTACTTGTGCCCACGTATACCTAATACTGATTTGTCGCTAGATAATTTGTTAAGAAGTCAGCCTTACGATCGAAAGGTCCCAGATTCGAATCCTGGTCATTACATTACCGACGTGTTACCATTTCTAACACAAGCTATTGAGCTTAGCTGGAGGGGAATATTAGTAATTACGATTGCTAATATTCTTACTACCTTCGTCAAACCTATCGGAGATTTAAAGCCGTGATATGTTTGTGTGTAGATTAACTTACTATTATTTTACATCATTCTCGGAACCTTTTCCCAACTGAGTTGGGGTCAGCTTTCCAGGTGATGCGGCTGAACTTCGATATTTTCCGTGAAGCGACTGCCATCTGATCTCCACTAACAATGGTTCAATGACCAATGGCGATATTGAAGTTCCAAGTTAGAATGGTTGGACTTATTTTACATTTTTTTTTGTTTATACCACTTAGGTAGCAGACAAGCACACGGCCCACCTGTTGGAAAGTGGTCACCGTGGTCTATGGATGTTTGCAACACCAGACGCAGCACAATCCCGCTTTACAAAACCTATATAAACCCACAATATCTCATATGTTATTATTATGCTTTCGAATATAACATAGTGGCGAATACTCGTACTGCCGACCCTATAGAAACCTCCTAATGCGACTACAACATGGGGTTCTTCAAGAAGGGCATTAGAAGGTTTCTACAGGGTAGGCAGCACGTGTGTGACGCCCCTGGTGTTGCAAATGTCCATAGGCCACGGTGACCGTTTCCCATCAGGTGTGCTGTGTGCTTGTCTGTCACCTAAGTGGTATAAAAAAGGTGGTCAGTGACATCGAAGCTTTAAGTTATATTCCAGTGACCCAACTTCAACTTGAAGTGAGAGTTTTGCCCTGTAACACTTATTCGAATATCCATCAATCCCGTAAGCTAAGCATTTACACCGTAACGAATGACCAATGCAACCAATTTGGGAGTGTGGCGAATCTAGCGAATTACAGGTGTGTGCTCCTCGGTGTGATTGAGGGCACAATGCCATTGAAGTGAAAACTTTTGTGTTTAGACAACCGTGAAGTTTGATGGCTGGGTCTAGATTACATGTTGCATAATTTTTGTCTGTATTCCGTCATTCATAATCATCTTTCTGTTGTATAGGTACAGGCACGAGTTATGGATCCAAAATCTGCTCAAAATCCGCTCTATATATTTTTTCCCGTGTACAAAATCCCCACGGATACCAATCCGAGAGAGGTTACGTCGGACTTGAACAGACTAAAACGCACGCCGACTTAGGGTCTTTAGTTGCCGAAGGTGAGATAGTAGCAAACATATCGCTCGTACACCGGTAGACCCGGGGCCCTCTCTTCTAGGTGACCGCCTTCGGGTACAAAGACTACAGTGTCTCCATCCAACTTCCTCTGTTACAATACATGTCCCTCATCTTTCCATCATTTTCCTGTTCTGTCCCTATTCCTGGTTACAGCATGGGTTTCTACAGGGTAGGCAGCACGAGCGTATAGGGCACAGTGACCGCTTTCTCATACATCGCTCATCTAAGTGGTATATAAAAAAATACTACCAAAGAAAACATCACTCTTCTACTTAGATCATTGTTGCCATATATTTTTGTCTTCCTGTAGCAAATATTTTAAACCTGACTCTAAAACTGACTGCTTCGTTACAAAGTCTTCAATACACCAATACTAAACTAAATACGATCGTGTTGAAAGCTGAGAAGCAGCGCTGCGCAAGCGCACCTATAAATCCTGACGATGTACGACTAATATCTAACCACGGGTTTTGTTAATAAATAATTTCTAACAACGACTAATTCGCGTGTGTGGCTCGCGAAACATGAAACACGGAACTGAAGGAAAATTACCTTTAGAAATTAATTACTATGAATTTTCTTGCATGGTAGTATTAAGTAGTTCTAGAGTACTTGGTGTGGTTACATAAAATATATTTATAGATACACTCGTTGCTACCCACGGCTCCGTACGCGTTTTAAGGAAAAGTTAAAGGTACTTGTTAATGGAGAAGTGTTACTATACAGTGGAAGAGTTTGTGGATGTTTTTCTTGATCTATTTTATATATAACTAGCTGACCCGCGCAACTTCGTCACCTCGTTTTTGCAACATTTTTCAATCCTTCTCTGAGCCAATTCCCCACTCAGTTGGGGTCGGATTTCTAGTCTAACTACTAAGATGCGGCTGAACTTCGATATTTTCCGTGAAGCGACTGCCATCGGAACTCCACAACCAAATTGGCGATATCGAAGTTCTGTAGTTAGGCTAGTTGGACTTTTGAGGGCCCCAACTACTCGTAACGACTTTCATAGATGTTTGTATGGCAATTGATTACGTCTATTTTTATTATAATTAATTGAATGTCAGCACAAACTATGTTTGTTCAGGTATAAATCAATTGTGTTCAAAAAATAATTGAATTACGCGATCAAATATTTACGCATAGCCAAGTTCTAATCTCACTGTGAATGAAATTTCATTAGGTTCACTTTAAAAATGACCGACATCGTTCCCTTTTTGAACTCTTTTAACCTTTCAAAAAATAAAACAATTTTATTTAATAGGTACTAGCTTTTTCCTGTAGCTCCGCCCGCGTGGATATCGGTTATCGCGCAGTGCAATGTAGAATGAATGTAGCTTTCCAATGTTGAAAGAATTTTTGAAATCGGCATCATTACAAACATACTCACACACAAAAATACTAATTTTACCACTTTATAATATTAGTGTAGACGGAGAACCGAAAAATATTGAATACATTCTGTATTCGTTATCAAAATACAACTATAGTTTTAATACAAACTCATTAAATAGCCAACAAAACAAACTTGCAACAACTAAAACACAACACATCTGAATGATCTGAATCACAGCTACTACAAAGAGTGTTCTAATCGCAATAAATTGTTTGAAGTGCGCGAGCGCGGCAATAAATAAACCTAGAGACCAGCGCGGGCGCAGCGACAGCCTCTCTCATAACCCGGGTCTTTGGCGCTATTTGATTTAGAGAAACGTAAAAGCGTTACCTGGCTATTGTTTTCTCTTTAAAATTTACAGAGTGGAGATAAACTGTATTTGGTTTTGTGATGAAAGCTGTGTTTGTTTAAGAAAGTACTGTGATTTACTGGACAAGTTGAGGGAATGCAAATTGGCTGCTCAAATATGCAGTGGCTAAAGAAAGTGGTCTTTTGGGTGCCCTTTTGTACACAGTTTTGAATTTCATATTGTTTCTAAGATGGCGTAGCTTTCTATGGTAAGTTGTAGGTTTATTAAGCATTTATTTAAATACAGACGTCTTGAAAGGGAAAACTTAAGTTGGATTGCCAAGCGTTTGTGTTCCTTTATGCAGAGTTTGGACGGGTGACTAAAGTCGCAGGATATTTGGGTACCCAAAGGTCATTTCGAAAGAGAGGGTCTCGGGTCTGCCGGGGTGCGAGACATAAGTTCGCTACTATGCAACTAAACACCCAGAGACGACGTGCGTTTTAGTCGGTTCGAGTCCATACCCTTACTCACCGACTTCAATGGGGATTTAGCGCACGAAAAAAAAAGATATTTAGCGCTCGGTGAAAATCGGTGGCTTTTGAGACTAGGCTACAAGTGACTGAAGTGTAAGCCAAAGCTGGGTAGCATCTAACTTTGATCACACGACCACATGCGGAAGATAACTCAAACCGATCACTTGCAGGTGGTACGAACACTTAGTCTGATGACATTTTCGAAAGAAATGGCTGACCCGCATGTGATTTCAATCACCAATGTAAACGGACTAGCAGTGGTGTTTAGTGAGGGGTTTGTAAAAATGGACCCGGGTATTCCTATCAAACAAATAATATATCTAAGTCATGTGATTTCCTCACGAATAGGACTATCAATAGATATCATTTTAATCATCTATTTACCTCTGGCAATTCATCAAAGCTTACCCATAAGCAAAGAACCGTGAATTTTGAACTTCTCTCGATGAAATAATGAAGCAATTATGTCATACCAACACATCGAAAGTGGCTTCATTCGTATTAAGTGTTATAAGAATGGATTCTTAGGTGTGACTCTTGGTGAAGAAATCCATCATTGAAATATAATCTAACCTATCGTATCACGGTTAATTGATTCTATCGATTTTCCTTTTCTGTAAGTGGAAAGAAGTTTCAATACTTAAGTGTTGGATAAATTTCAAAGCGTTCTTCGAATTTTGTAGCTGCCTTCCCACTGAACAGGTTTACGGTCAATCTTGCAGTTTATTCTTAATAAGCCGCAAAAAATAAACAAGTTTTGCAACAGCGATTTTCTTTTCAGTCACGTTCTGCTGAACTTTAGGTCAGATGAGAACAGGTCTTTACGCAATCGACATTAACATGTCCATTTTGATATACGTATTGATACAATACGAAAATGTGGAAAATGTCATTGTGCAATGGAGACGGCAGGCTCCAAATTGTCAAAAACATAACATAAAGTCACGCCTATATCCTCGAAGGGGTAGGCAGAAGTGCTAGCACCCACATTTCGCCAGTTTATGTTCAGGTCCTAATAGGTGGCGAGCTTATTGGCATTAACTGGGCACTTATGAACCTGCGATAAATACACACATAGCTTCGAAAAGCATCGAAAAGTCATTGGTGTGTGCCATGGTAAAACCTGGGATCGAACCCGAGACCTCGTCTCAGCAGTCCATTACCCATACCACTAGGCTACCGCGATCTAAGAAGGCGAAGAAGGCGCGCTTATCAAAAACCGAAAATATAAATTATCCGTCTAGATCTTAACAAATCGAAGTAATTTTAATCACTCATGTCTATACATTGGCGCGTGCGCATATACAAGAAGGCAACCATATATAGATTAAAAGATTCAGAAAAGGTTGTAGGAATCCATGAATAAAAATGCCATGCCAAAAAGATGACACCAAATATGGTGTTTGAGAATCTCTAAATTCATGGTTCGTCTGCGCGTGAGTGAATTCTCGTTAAAGGACGCGAATACGTAATTGTTGCGCCAGAGTGCGTGTGTTGGGTATCGAATTTGTTTTAAATTATAGTTTTTTGCAATTGTAAATTATCTTAAAGAATGTATATAATAATTTAATATCAATCAATTAATTTAATAAACGCAATACCTGCTAAAATCGTCGTCGACTGCGTGTGTTCGGGTCTAAAAGATTTCGAATGTCAATATTTTCCATTATCAGTTTGAAAGAATGAAAAATGGCATAATCATGTACATTACTTTCATTTCTAATAAAAGAGCCTTAGAGGGAGTCTAAGATTTGAATAAAAACATATTCAAAGAAATAATTCTGTATTTTATTACGTAGTAACAAATCCCATGATCTCACGTTGTTGATAGTATTTTTTTTGAGATTTTTGTTAGAATTTTACAAAATTAAATCTAAATAATCTCTAATTTTAACATGGGTTGCAAATATTATATATCTGTAGCTATCCCATAACGGAAATCGAACGTGCAGATGAGTACTTGCAGCAGGTACAAGTAAATTATCCCAACAGCGCTCGTTCTGCGAGAAAGTGATTTCAAATCTACTTGATGTTCCCGCAGTAAATTGATTTTCACTTGAACGATGAAAGCTGAACTTTACTTGATTATACAACGACATTATTTTGTAAATATTTTTGCAATAAATTTATTTTGTTCCTAATTGATAATACACTTGTACTTCTCCACCGGTTAGGTACATTAATAAATATACAGTGGAGAGGTACAAGTATATTATCAATGATGTACAAAAGTGAGCTCCACCAAGTGCCATCAATCAACAGTATAAATAATATATATTTTGTTAATTCAATAAATCAACTAGCGTATTTCGGGACACACTGTTGGGAGGCCTACTTTCACCTACATTTTCCACGGTGACCAGACGGGTTGGTACAGGATTATATATCATGATAATCATCTGCGTATTTTTCTTTAATGACATCATCATTCTCTGAACCTTTTCCTAACCCAGTTGGGGCTTTCCAGTCTGAAGCGACTGCCACCTGACCCCCACAACCATTGGTCCAATGACCAATGGCGATATCGAAGTTCCAGTTTAGACTGATTGGACATTTGAGGGCTCCAACTACCCGTAACGATTGCCATAGATGGTCTCACGTAACAGGGGGCGAGCCTATTGCCGCCAATTGGGCACTTTATAAAAATAATGGGTATGCCGAAAATAAATTCCTAACCGAAAATGTTGCAGCTAAATAAATTTGGGAAAAAATCATTTTTGATTAGATTCCTTGCTATGCGGTGTAAATCGCAAGGAAATTGATTACGTGCTTAGCCGCACAAGCGCTACCAATTTTCGTTTTGGAGGGTATAAGACAGTTATCCGTTTAACAACTACTCATATATAAGTAGTTTTCGGTTTCACACAAAATAATTAATTACACTAAAATAACACATAATTAGCTTGAAGTGTCGCAAGAAATAAATCTCAGTGTAAGGACACCATGTCGGCGCATGAGTTTCCTGTACAGCCGTGAGAATATTGTCACCTTAATGATGAAAATTTCTACTTTTTTTGTCGTTGTATGTTAATCATACATATCCGTACAAAAAAGTATAATATGCTACAATAGTTTCTTCAGACGTTGCAAAGCATTTTTGAAAAAGTTATCAGTTTATTATAATATAATGTGTTAAAGGAAAAACTGTTAAAGGGAAATAAAATTTAGAAAATTTTTTTTTGAGCCGTCCGAAAACGCTCCATACAAATTCGTTAGAAAAACGATACATACTTATTGGTTTCGTAGCGCGTAGTGCAAAAGCATGGCGCGCTAGACAATATCGCATTTATCTCGATCTGTTTTGCGTTTACACATGAATATAGTTCATAATAAAAGTCATTTGAAATTTTATAAGGAATGTACCTATAAAGTTATGAATTTGGATTCAATGCGATTGTTTAAGAGTATATTTTGACCTACTTTGGGAACTAAAAATAATGAAAAGTTTAACTGGGCAATATTTTATTTCAAAATGTACAATCCGACGACCTCACCATCATACCTAGTTCTTTAAATTAATTATATTATTTCTATTCAATGAATTCATCTTATTAATTTTAAAATGTATATTTAATTCATGATTGCATGCATGACCTTGATTATAAGTGCCCGGTTAGTGGCAATAGGCTCGTCGCCACCTATTACATTGAGACCTAAACATAAACTGGCGAAATGTGGTATGATGCATGCATGATCAAATGTCTCACGGAAAACAGCAATATGACCAGTATTTTGACGGGTACCACAGACAATACATCTAATTCTTGATAAACTTTTATTGGATCACGATACTGGATCACAATATTTATTGCTTATCTATACACACCTCATATAATGATAGATGGCGATTGTCTACCCATCAATTGTGCATATATCCCTAAACTCCATAACACTACTTATTTATACATACCATAAAATCAATAACTCTGAGAATCGACCCTCATACTTCGTCAACACAGCGCCATCAACAAATTTAATTGAATATCACGATTGCAAATATCGCAATTGATTTTACAAGTCGCTTTACGCAATATACATAATCGGCCGGACGCAATGCAATCGCTATTTAACACCTGTAAATTAATTTAATCGAAATGAATAGAATTATAGCTGCCTTTGTTTAAAACGACCTTAATATTTTGTGTTTGAATGAACGAATGAACAGCCGAATGAACGCGCCGCGAATGAATGATTGTTGAGTGGTGTTAATGCAATAGTAAATTTTATGTAGGTAATGTGTTTGTTTGATTGGCAAGGTTGAATGTAAGGTATATTTTAGTTTGGCTTTTTGATATTTGGGAACTTGAGATTAGATCGAGACTGAATTTTAAACAGATCTCGAGAATTGACCCTCGGGTTGGATTTCATACATACATACATACACATGCTCACGCCCATAATCCCCGAAGGTGTGGGCAGAGGTGTATTAAACACCCACATTTCACCAACTATGATGTTCAGACAGATATAGGGCAGCCTAAGGCTCGAGTCAGCAATAGTGCCTGGATTACGGCAATAGGCTCAGCCCCTACGTGAGACCAATTTAGGAGAAATGTGGGTAATAATTCACCTCTATCTAATCATCCGTGTATAAAGGCGTGAGAATACGAGATTATATGTATAAAGCAGTTTCAATTCAATATTAATCCTCTTTTAGAAATAAATTGAGAAAAAACTGCATAATATTACCTGCATTTTCCAGATGCAGTGACACAAATGGAGTCAATAACCTTATTTCATTTAAAAAAATCACCGCAATCGGAAACTTGTCTAAAGATAAACCCACACCTGTTATCTAGAGCAAGGTGAAATGTTAATTATACAGCCATATTAGTTCTCTAACCAATATGTCAATGCTACAATAAAAAACCTTATGCCTAACAGCGTAAATGCTATTATTGAATAACTCGAATACACAATAAGTTTGTGATATTCAGCGTGGGACACTATTTTGAGGTTACAATCGAGTTCTCGCGATTAATTTATCGATTTATTGGAACGATTGAATCGATTGACAATCGCCTACGTGTAAAAACTTTATGAATGGTAGGAATTTGTAGTACGCAGCTTGTGCTTTAGTTTTGATTGCTTTGCCAGCTGTTATAAAGACATTGTACCTAAGTATTGCACCTGATTTGTATTGTTAAATGAATAGTGTTTTGACGAGGTCACACAGGTGTACGAAGCTACTCCACGCAGAACGTTGGACTGTCAATTCGAAGGACGTAGGTTTAAATGCCACTATGTGCAATTTTTTAGGTGTGAATATGTAGCGGTTTTTTTAGGTGTGAATATGTAGGTCATTCTGCGACCTCCGACGTCCCAGTCGCCTACTGGGACGTCGGAGGTCGCAGAATGACCTCCGTCCTCCATGAGCGCGGGCCTCTTCTGCTAGGGTGACCTAGCAGAAGCAGACCGCGGTGGCAGCGTAAAGTGTATCTCCCTAATCCTGGGGCTAGATGGGGACCCCATGGTGTTCACATTAGGGGAAGGGATCCTCTCAAAAGAGCTGATGTCTGGGCCTGCCGGGGTGCGAGGTTGGGAGGTGTGGCAGCAACCGCTCATATAAAGCAAAATAAATATAAACTTTCATAAAAACGTTAAACCCACCTGTTTCTGAGATGTGTTTTGCAAATGTATAAGACCTTTGTAAGAATCGATAGTTAAACAGTATTAACTCTCCATTAACATTCGATTTTAAGCTTTGATATCAACAATCGAAATGCTGTAGTTCCAACCTTCGAACCCCACTTAGTACACAAACAACATGTACCAATTCCCAAGCAAGGAGTCGGTCGGAAAGGTTAACGAGAAAGCTAATTATATGAATATATGTATGGTACGGTAGCTCAGTGGTATGAGTAATGGACTGCTGAGACGAGGTCTCGGGTTCGAGTCAGGTTTTACCATGGCACATATCAATGACTTTTCAATGTTTTTCGAAGTTATGACTGTGTATTTATCGCGGTTTATAAGTGGGGGGTTAATGGCAATAGGCTCGCCACCTATTACATTGGGACCTAAAAACTTAAACTTGCGAAATGTGGGTGCTAGTACCTCTGTCTAACCCTTCAGGGATATAGGCGTGATATTATAAAAAAAGACTGTGAATTTAAAAACAGCAGGGATTAGGAAAGGATAACACGTAACTCTCAAAATTTGAAATGTTCGAAAAGTTAATTATATAAAAAACTTCCCCGTTCTAAAATACTTTAAAAGTGATCATCGATTGATACGTCATCACTCCTGCATCGCTTTCTCACTATTCATAATATGACTAGTCTGACCAGTACCTACCTAAATTTATCGAACAAAGTAGGTACTATATGCTAATAGAAAAAAAAAACTGACCATTTCAAGGAATTGCCTCAAATGCTGCATCCGTCTTACACTGAATCATCATTCATTCACAAATTTACTGCTAAAAACACACCGGGGACTACGTTTTTCTTTTCGTTTTTATACCTACGTTTTGTAACAGACTAAAATCAACCTTCATTTAGAGTTCAAAGAAGCCAATTGTGATTAATTAGCTGAGGAATGAGGATGTGCAATGGCTTGGTACGAAGACCAGTGGCAATGCGCTTGCGTGCAATGACGTTTAGGACACTTTAAGGTGTTTTAAAGTCTTGAATACAACCTTTTTTGTTGTATTTGACATGACGTGTCTAAGGGAAGTGTGTCTTTATCTTTATAACACGTAGACGTGTAATTTAGTCACGCTAGGTACTTAGAAAACTATAAGATGGATACATGGCATTTTGTTACACAATTACGCCAAAACGGCTGAACGAATTTGGATGTAATTTGATGCAGAGATAATATTTATTTACAGTCTGTAATAACAACTACAGAACTTTTACGTTGTGTAGTTTTAAAGATTTAAGCATACAAAAGGGATATATAAGGATATAGGGACAGAGAACGCGACTTTGTTTTTTAGTATGTAATGATTTTTAATTCCTAACAACATTTAAATACCCCTTCAAGCACATTCCTTCCATGATATGAATCCTCATTGTTAATAAACATCTCGATTATCTCGATACGAATCGATTTATCTCAGTACGCTAATAATACCCTTGCCAAATCTTTATTTCGAGTATTGAAAGGAATTATTTGCATTCAGTACGCAGGTATGTGTGTTCATAAAAGAACCTAAATTATATGGGGTTCTTGATAAACATATATCTTCAAAAGACGTCGGGACTTATTCAAAAACATGAAAGGGTTCCTTTAGAATTAGTAATGAAAAACAAGAATGGAGGTTGAACGATTGAGAGGAAGGTGCGCAGACGCATTACAATCAAATTCAAACGCATTGTAAGAAGAATAATATAGATATACCTATGGATCTCCATGTCTCCATAGGCGCAATTTCGGACCCCACTAAGTGCAAATACTTGTATGAACTCTCTGGTCAGATTGGCGGTCGATGGAGTAGGCCTATGTTCAGCATTGACCGTCCTATGGCTGAAATGACGATGAATGAATGCATGGTGCGTTGTACGTCATTTCTTATTAATAAGTAACAGTCGGACTGTTAAAAATAAGGGCTATTTAATTAACTTGAACCGCGATGGCGCCATAAAACCTGATCTAAAATGTACTAAAACCCTTTATTGCGCACGCGCAGCGAATTTTATTCAATGTGATGTCAGTAGGGTTGTCAAAAGAATTTCAATTTGAAATTAAAATAAGGTTATGTATGTAAGATGTTGTCTTCATAGCGGAATACATTTGAGAGAATTGCCTAAACTGCTAATCTACTGGTGACGAATGTCTGGGCATGACGCCTCCAGCGAGCTACGGTAGGAGGAGCATCCAAGAAGTTCTGGTTGGTGTCGGAAAATATGACATGCATTATCAATGGTCTCACTACTTTGAATGCTCAAGACCGTACAAGGGGGGTAATAACAGTCAGAAAGCGGTCAACTTGACTCCCTAGTTGAAGACCTCAAATGCGACCAGGTCTTCGGAAAGATGATAATGATGATATATACAGTTTCTTTAAAAATATGCGAACATTTTTTGCAATTATTTGAACATATTTTGGCCGGCTTCACTTTTGGATTACTTGTCCTGACTGATTTTTCTAAATAATCTTGCCTTTTATGTTGTAGTTTTCTTTTATATTATGATATGTACCATCAGATAAGGTGAAGGCAAAGTCTCAGGAAAGAGGGTCATCATTACAAACACGTAAAGTGTTACAATGGTGGCACTCAGCTTGACAGTCTTTTTCACGTCTCAAAAAGACCCGAGACCGTAAGACTAACATCCACAAAGGGAGATTATTTAGACGTTGCAGCTGGCAACCCTGTTCTAGACCGATTCTTTGAAATTGTAATACGCAATGAAATTGTTTTTATTGACCATACAAGAGTTCACTTTTTTTCTACAATTTAATTCGAAATTGGCGTTATTTATTTAATTATCCTACAAATATTAGTAACGTGAAAGTTTTTTTATTCAATCACGCTTAAATGATTGAACGAATATTTGATACATGGACCAATCCTAGTCTGAAACTAAGAGTATACATAAAACTATAGATTGCGGGTATCACTCGGTATGTTGTACCGATTGTAAGCAGATATTTTTAGATACAATATCGATTGTATAGACCTATATTGACGTTTTAATACGTTATCGAAAATATAGATAATTAGAGCTAAGAATTTAGTGTAGAATTGTGAATTTTTGACGTGAATACGTCTTTAAAATTGCTTTTGTAAGCGCGCACAAACGAGAGTTGTGCTGACACGGCGACCAGTCGATCGATGGTTTCATTTGAGCTCAGCTAATACGCCGCTGAATACGCGACGGACACTTCTACCACGGTCACGGTAAAATGTTATATAAATGTAGACGCGGCACTGTGACTGTACACACATACACAGGCTACTAATTAGGGAATATTCTATCAGTCCTTTGGATTTGGTCTATTGGATCCGGTCCCGAGATCCAGACCGGTCCAGTACTTAAGACAAGGCAGCGGCTATACATGGTAGGACGTGACGGAATCTCCCGTCCCAAATAACTTATAATAATAATTTATCATGAAGCAATTATTTCTTTCCATAGCAACAAAAGCACCATATTACCTTTTAAAATAACCTCAATTTATCCAAATAAATTGCCTTCAATAAGCTCATTTCCAAGCCTAAAACAATACTTAAAAACCCACACATTCTACTAGAATTAGTTCCAATGCATTTGACCATACGTATCATTACCCCTGACCATCTACAAATGGCGATTGGCCGTGAAGATACAGAGTTGCAACAAATAACAGGAGATAAATGAAACAATTGCACTTAACTGCACATATAATACACGTAATTGGCGATCCTAATTTATCTTGGCCCACGTGGGTGGTGGGTAGGGTTACCATACGTTTGTGAGTATTAGGACAAAATTTTAAAATTCACACATAGAAAAATCTTAGTAGGCATTTGAATGAATTTTCGATGGTGAAACTCAGCCTAAAACTAACCTATAACTAGTACTTTGAATTGGCGAGCTTGCATTGCATTGCAGGTTTATGACAAAAGAGGAAGGGTGCAAAAAGAGTACAGGTAGAGACGACTAGACCAAGGCGTGAGAAAGTGACAGAATATATGAACCGTAAAACGCTTTTTTATATACCATTATTAACTTTCAATAGATATTGTAATGACGTCAATATCTCTACTCTAAAAGTCACAATTTACAAGTCATTGCAACTGACAATTTAATTTAGAAAACGCGATAATGAAGATATTGTATCTCTAGTCACGGTAGTAATAATAACTTTATAGAATAGTCAGTACACAGAAGCAAAAGGAAAAAAATGGCAGTCGCTTCACGGAAAATATCGCAGTTCAGTAGTATAGTATCACAGTAAGGCTGGAAAGACGATCATAAAGATTTGGAAAAAGGCTCAGAGAATGTTGATATTTTTGATACTACAAAATACAAAAAAGCGTACAATTTGAATCCAAAATTTAAAAAAATATGTCCAACGTGGTTAGTTACAGCATGTTCACCCTATCGGCACACAAAGCGCATGCGCGCGTCCTTGCGCCGGCGCATCTTTACAAATATTATGTCACTTGCATAGCAAACTTAATAAATAATTCTGATTAATAGATTTCTACAAAATGTACATAGGCCTTGAGAAGTTACAACTGTGACTCCACTATTAACGAATGTGTTTGTGTGTCTGTGTATGTAATATGAAACTAGTGAGTAAGGTCAGGGACTACCAACAAAGGCCTATTTGCGCTAAAGAGCTGTTTATGTAACTAAATCTCTTAATGGTTTCAAGGTCATTTGAATCTGTGCATTTGACTTTTAAAACATTACTTCGATGGTAAGAATGGAAGTGGTTATCGTGGCCTATGGGTTTGTGCAACACCAGGGATTCTAGACCAATTAACATTGTATTGATGGAATCGTGGTTCTAGGTTTTTTACATAACATAACATAACATAACATAACATAACATAAACTCACGCCTATATCCCCGAAGGGGTAGGCAGAGGTGCTAACACCCATATTTCGCCAGTTTATGTTTAGGTCCAAATGTACTAGGTGGCGAGCCTATTGCCATTAAATTAAACATATTATTATGTTCATCTCCCTCTCCCATCATCTTTAGCGATAAAAGCTTTCACAGTTCGAAATCAGCTAACTAATGTGTTTATGAATATTTTTTCTTTTTTATACCGCTTAGGTGGCAGACAAGAACACGACCAACCTGATGACAAGTGGTTACCGTGGCCTATGGACGTTTGTAACACCAGGGGCGTTACGCCTACCCAACGATATATATATATCGTGTGTATGTCGGACTCGAACCGACTAAAACGCACGCCGTCTTTAGGTCTTTAGTCGCCGAGGGTGATATAGTAGCCACCATATCCTCCATACCGGCAGACCCGACGTCCTCTCTTTCGAGATGACCCCCTTCAGGTGTGGTGTAGGGAACACGGTGTGCCCGACAAGCCCATAGGTTATGCTTTTGTTAGGGTGACAGGCGGCTCCACCCGTCACCCCCGGGCCCTACCGTGCTGTCTACCCTGTAGAAACCTTCTAATAATCTAATAATATTACTCGTATTTACTACTGTCTTCGCTTCGTAGTAAAAAAGGCTTCTTAATAAACATCTGAGTGATCAAATTATTTAACATCTCAGGTCAGGCTATATAATCACACCTAGTACAAGACTATTTTCAACCACACAAAAAAACCACTTCAGCAAATTTATACATCGCACTGTGCACACAAAAGCTTAATATATCACATACGGAGTCAATTATAAAAAAAAAAAACGCTGATCAAACACTACACGACTTTCGCAATTCAATCTCTTTCTCACGCACTGAATATTGTGATGTTAGAGCAGGACGAGCATATAGTAATGAGTAGGTGAAATGGTGCATGAAGATAGGGTCAGAGAAATGTGAAAGCGTCCCTGAAGATAGTTGCTATGCAAATGTTTTTAGCAAACAGTTTATCAGCCTTTTGTCACGAAATCATTCGACAAGGTAAGTCGACTCTGACTCTGCAGTTATAAGTACCGGCAAACATTTTGAACAACAGTAGGAAAGTTTTTGTTTAAATGAAGGACACGTCAATTTTACTTTACCACGCCTGCTGGCAAGCTCAAAGCAAAGTCTCTGGAAAGAGGGTCACCATTACAAACTCAAGTGTTACAATGGTGACACTCATCTTGACGGCCTCATTAGATGCTTTTTCACACCCCGCTTAAAGGACCCGGGATTGTAGGAAGAAGGAAACCCGTGAGCTGATAAGGAATATTAACGTCAATGTAATATTAGCTTCAAATCGCACCTATTGTTTGACTAATCTAAGTCAATTTATTTCTCCAAAAGTCAAGGTTGCTGCCAGTTATGTTCAATAAAGTTCTTAATGAAACTATGAAAGGGAATCCCAAACATAGTGCGAACATAACAAATGGCTCACAATTTAAATATAGACATTAGTTCAGCGTATTTGCATGTCCTGGGTATATAGGAATTTAAACCTCATTTGAAGTAGATCAAGGTCCATTATGCACTGTCTGATTAAATGTGCGTTATGTTGTATTACGGTCAATTGATGTCGGCCTAATTTACACGTTCATTATTGTTATGGTAGTGCAAATATTATTAGTGTGCCATTTGAATGGGTGACCGCATGGCGGTTAGCGCTTATGTGCTTCGGAGGGCAAGATAAAAGTTGGTCCTTGCTGTCAACTGTCGTAGGAGATACATGATGGAAATCTACTACACGAAAATATATTGGATGAGGAAATGGAACCCACCGCTTACCCACGCCACGGTTTAAAAATCCCAGATAGCAATATCACTTATTGTGATAGAAAGGAATGCCACGAGAGATCTTCAGGAGAGTTGAAGATGTCTCGGGTGGAGGCGAAACAGGTGTCAAGATTTGTTTTTCACATTTGTGGAATATTGCACATACAACACCATATCTCCTCAGGTGAGACCTCAGGGGGCTTGCTTTGAGGGGTGCGGTCACATTCCGTTCTATGACAATTAATAATAATATTGCTTTCGTGTGAATTATTAAGCCGTGGGTAAGTGGAAAGTTGTCCACCCTCCAATACATTTTCTTGTAACTAATGTTATATCAAAGCAGAAGCCCATATCGGCTACCTGAACCAAGCTCTTAATGGTAAGCCTCTGTACACAACTCTGGCAAGAATAATCACTCCCAATATGGCCCAAAAAGCAAGCTGAATCATATTGAAGCGGACACAACGGGATGCTACAGGGACCTTGCGTTGTTCCCTGTGGCATTCCTGTATGATGAGAAATTTGGTTCTAAAGTATCTTAATAGTCTCCATCAGTAACAACCAGCACAGCCAGTTATCGCCACGTTATATTTCAATGTCAGCTTACAACCACGTATCAAGTATAGCACGACATTGAGAGACCGCTTTCTTGATAGGCCACGCCTCCCATTGTCTTTCTAGGGCTGTCTAGGGTGAAATCACGTAAAATATGTGTATGCTCTAGATTTTAATAAGGCATTCGAACTTGTTAATCATATTTTTTTAAACTTTTGTTCAAACTAGCTGATGTCACATGAAACATTAATCCCGTTCTTTTATTATTATATATTTTTTACTCAATAGTTGTATGAAATTGAATGGTTTGAGAAGCATTATTTTCGTTAAGTAGCAGCATTAGGTACCTACTCTGTTTTCGTAGCCTAGTAAAGGATACAAGCTAAGACATACGTAGGCAAAGCCGCCCGTCGGTAAAGTATTAATTATATAAATGCGTTATTAAAAGAAAAAGTTATATATAACACACCTTAGTCTGACCTTTCAAAGAGATAGCAGGAGTCATGATATAAGTGATATAAGTTACGTCTACCACATTTAGTCATGTCGACGGTCTGACAGCCCTAAGAAAGTCCGTTGTTTCACTAATCACTTGTCAGCGGCCGGCAAATCAAGATCGATTCAGATATTCTTAATTCAAATCTATCACTTTTCTCTTTCACACATACCGTTCACACATATCACGTCTCGCTCTAAATCGTGAGCATTACTGCAAGCGTGATCGACCTATCATTTGTCACGGGAACTTTTTTCTATGAATAGATAAGGGAAATTCGTTATGACACCTAATTTATTAAGCGAATTGATATGCGCACGCGCAGCGCGGGTTCGTGCGATGGTTAAAGGTCCACCTGTCAGTGTATAACCGATTTATATTGATTATATTTGCTAAATGGAAGTCGATAAATAATAAATTTAATAACGATTATTTTGACTACTATCGATACTTCTGCGATTGCTCGTTATATTGAATTATAGATAGCAACGGTTTCTCTTTGAAGATTTATATTATAGTTGTGGGTAGTATAGCTTTTTCTCGGTATCAAATCGAAACTATATATCGATTGCTACTCGAGTTTCTTCGGCAATGTTCGGATATGCGATATCAAGTGATATGCTATTATTTTGGGGGAAATAGAAACAAGTAGTTGAAGGACCCCAGATTTCGAGGTAAGATGCGACCAGAACTAACGCGAAGAAGATGATGATGATGGTAGCCAGAGGTGCTAGCACCCACATTTCGCCAGTTTATGTAATAGGAGCCTATTGCATTAACCGGGCACTTATAAACCTGCACTTAACACTTAACACTTATAAATACACACATAATTTTGAAAAGCATCGAAAATTCATTGGTGTATGCCATGGTAAAAATTGGGATCGAACCCGAGACCTGGTCTCAGCAGTCCATTACCCATACCACTAGGATACCGCGGCTTTTTGGCATAAGGATTAGATGAGAAAAATAGCAGGATATCGGCTTCGAGATCATCGTACGAATGACTGTAAATGACTTCTAAATCTTATTTCTAGTTTCACAACACTTTCCTATAAACGTAGCCCAAAGCTACATAAAAGCTGCAAATTACAACTAAGCGACAGCACCAGCTATAAATCTCCACGTTCAAACATTACGAAGATGCGCGGGCGCAGCCAGGAAAACTTGTGCGTTGCGTCATCGGCGCAAGCGCGGGCTAAATGTCAGGTCACGCGTGCCTTCCTGACTGTGAACGTGGTATTATCAGCACCCGGCCTGTGGGAAAACACAGTTTCAATTTTCTAAGTGCAGGTATTTAGCAGAGAAAGGGTTAACAGTTATTTGAAAGCATCGCAAGAGATCGCCAGTTTAATTAGAGCCTTCACTGTGTTGCTGGTTGGTTTGGTTTCTAAGATGTTAGATCGATATTATTATGGAACGTTATGTAGGTTTGTAAATCCCATAGGGGTAGGTAGAGGTATATTATTACAACAACAACAACAACATAACAACATAAACTCACGCCTATATCCTGCCGAAGGGGTAGGCAGAGGTGCTGGCACCCACATTTCACCAGTTTATGTTTGTGGCATAATGTAATTGGTGGCGAGTCTATTGCCATTAACCGGGTACTTATAAACTTTGAAAAGCATCGAAAAGCCATTGGTGTGTGCCATGGTAAAACCTGGGCTCGAACCCGAGACCTCGTCTCAACAGTCAGGGAGTCCATTACCCACACCACTAGGCTACCGCCGCGGTTATTACACATTTCATAATATACTTTTTTTAACAATTTTTACTTTCCTAGTCCTGTCGGTACCTGTTTAACTGCTTGTATAACAGAATATTCCATCAAGAACCAAACGGTTCGGCAAGCCTTTCCTTTGCTGCACCATTAGGCCATAGAATTTCTTACTAGCGCACGGGTTTCCTTCTTCCTACAGTCCCTGGTCCTTTGCGAGGAGGTCAAGCTGAGCGCCACCATTGTAACACTGACCGTGATTGTAATGGTGACCCTTTTTCCTAAAACTTCGCCTTCAGCTTACCATCAGGCGAGGTGAAGTCAAATGAACGTACCCTAAATTAAAAAAAAATTACAGTGATGCTACCGAAAATTATCAAACAAAAAGCTCTAATAAGAAATTGAATGATTCGGGAATCAATTCCTGGACCTCCTGCACAGCTGTTGCAACAATGGACGTCTCATACTTTGTAGTTCTGTTTTTGTACCTACATTACACGAGAACCAATGATCGCAGTTCTGTAAACCAATGAACTAAGAACCGTTCAAAGAATTTTTAATGATTCTCACGTACTACCTAATATTACAATCACAAACAAAAGTGTTAATTTAAAGTTACGCTTTTTAATTGCGCAAATCAAGTTTATCGGTACATCGCGTTGGAAACAATGTGTGTGAATGTACTATTTATTATTATTTTCATGTTTCGTAATATCAGGTAATTGTGTAATAATGTCGGTGTCTGGTATCCAGATTAAAATTTATGTTATTTAGGTGAAAGACGATCTTAGAAAGGAATGTTTTTTATTCTTTTATTCAGTAATATGTAACTAACGTTGCACAAATGGTTAGTTGTGAACACTCATACAGGTCACTATTATAGTTTCTGACATACATATATATTGACCCTAATTACGTCACTTTTTGTCTACTTATTGCAGCACCAGAATTTGGGCGGTGAAAGACGAGAACAGGGCAAAGGAGGCAAGGTCTATCAATTACTCGCAAGCTTAACCGCTAGCCAGTTAGGTTTAGGCACGAGTTGTGGACCCAAAATGTGCTCAAAAGACACTATATACACGCATTACACGTTTTGGGTGTCTTTTGAGGATAACTCAGCTCCCAATTCACGTTCAGTTTCTATTTTCTTAAATTTTCTCGTGTATTTCTGAGCGCGTTTCCGCTGCACGTTCTATTTGACGGTAGCTCCCAGTTTTAAGTTACCTACTCACCAATTTTCATTCAAATCGGTACAGTCGTTCATGAGTTATAAATGGTGTAATTAATACGACTTTCTTTTATAGAGTACCTATAGAAGATTTCAAAACTCTTAAGAGACATTCGAGCAAATAAAACAGTTTACACTATACTAGAGCTAGAACACATCGAAATTCGGTCGATGTCCGGTAGTAGGTGCGCGTGCGCAGGCATTCACTCCAATGATACAATCACTTACATGATTACATCTATCTGCACGAGATGAAATTTTCTAATATTAACCACGCTTGTAATATGTGCAAGTTACTTCATGCGATTATCGTACTGTACTAATGACTTCATATTAGAGATTAGAGATGTAGTTACGACTGTGAATCGGTTTTGCAGAGATATATTAACAGTTATGTTTAAGAAAATATATTGGGGGAGTGAAGGGAATCCACCATTCGCCGACGGTTTTACAATTCCATCGATAGCAATAACAAAATGAGTATGTGCAATATTACACAAGTGCGATTAATAAACCTTGACACGTGTCTTCCCTCTGCATCTTCTGGACAACTCTCGAACTCTCTAAATCACACACGTTTTCATGGACTCCTTATACACATGAAGTACAGTTTCTATGTAAGATACTAAACGGCATTTGATGAAGTGAATTCGTATTGGTTGCTGCAGGGCAATTCAGGTAAAATCGATGCAGATTAGGGGGGTTGTGTATGGGGCGCACCTCTCCAAACAATGGCTTAACTCCTATCATGTCCACTGTGCGCCAATATCTGCATTATTGAAGACTTGAACACAGCCACAAGAAGTCGTCAGTGTTGCGGAAATTGGGCTGGATATCTCTGAAAATTGCCGACTCAGAAATTCCAAAAACATAATGACAATGATATAATCCCAAAATCAAATACCAAACTTCGAGATTACATACAACCATCAAGAGAGGTTATATTGACGTATAATCCAACCAATAACACAATTAATGCAGCATCGCTGGTAAAAACTGGTACATGAGAAAAAAAACACTTTCGTTTTAAAAAATGAAATTAAATTTCATTTCAAACGTTTCACAAAATCCTGTTCCGTAGGAATTTACCGACTTGAATCACTCAATACTCGGAACAATTATCATCTGTAGGTCACACACACATACTAGACCAATGTTCAAAGGCAAAAAGCTGTAAACGACATCGGAGACTCAAAGAAAAAAAACTATAAACAAGATAATGTCGTTTATCTCGAACACTTCATCAAATACTTAGTGACTTTTTGCTTAAATGTCATTGTCGCCTAAATACTTTAACCTTTGCACCATAGATATTATCTCGTCTATCTAATTAATAAGTACATTTATTTGAAAATAATTATAATCATTGTAGTTTTTTATTCGATATTATACATTCTGTTCATTCCGCTTCCTGATCCATCAAAATCTTCTAAGTCCAAGACGAGGTAAGAGTTCACATTTGCAGTGCAGGCTTGCCTTGATGACGTTGATGATAATGATGATTGGAGAACTTGATGACACTATTTGTAGTAGTAATGAAGGTTAAGGAAACTTCCTCGTAACTTGATATTCCTTAAACTTAACGTAACCCAGTCCAATATAGGATAGGGGTGCTAACATTCGAGCCAGCTTGGCGCCTTCAACTTTCACTAAGCAGCAGTTGAATGACCGCTGCGCCAAAAATAATAGCTCTCGGCGCGCGCGCATCGTTACGTCACGGTACCACGCGGTTTCCGCAATACATCGAGTTCTGCGGTTAGACGACAATTTTAGAGGCGTTTGCGCAAGTATGCGTACTTGCAAAATTGAGCAACTTTAGAGTTAACTTTAAAAATGGGTCTAATAATGTTGATTGATTAGTTTGACTTAAAAAAAAAAGTTAATTTATTCGACAGGTGCCTAGGTTTTGTTTTAGTCTTTTGGAAACAATTGGGCTTAGGACAGTTGTAAGGATGTGTACTCCTTTCGACACTATGCGACTAAAAGCCATTTTAGCCCATTCAATGCGTTAAAAAAGGCTTCGGGAACCACGTTCTGATTTTATTGGTCATCAACATCAACGAACAAATTTCAAAAGGAAGAGGAACGTGAAATTTCTCTCCTTTAAACTGCACCATTAATTT
The DNA here is from genome assembly GCA_963691645.1 of Pelosia muscerda. Taxonomy (NCBI): domain Eukaryota; kingdom Metazoa; phylum Arthropoda; class Insecta; order Lepidoptera; family Erebidae; genus Pelosia; species Pelosia muscerda. The sequence continues at coordinate 18,058,441 of OY829102.1, read as the reverse complement.
AGATTGGATTTCTTTACCAATACACATGGACGATCTGTGAAATATCGCCATTTCCTTTTTTCCGTTATATAAGTGATTCACCCCCTAACCCAAGAAGAAAAAACAAACCGAGAAGCCTGCAAAAATTCTTGTTCATTTGCTAACACGAGAAGGTGCCAGTTGGGTCCTTTTTTATTTTTTTTATAGTGCGGAAAATCCCCACGGATGCCCCTCACCAGTTGGGTCCCTAAGAGCATATGGACTCTATGCAAATCTTGTGTAGCCCAAATCAGAAAATTGATGCCGTCTATCAATTTTCTGATTTGGGCTACAAAAGATTCTACCTGGTCATTCTGTCTCACCTTTTGTGGAGTCAGCATTTCGCCACTGGTCAGTAGGTGTAAGTAAGTACGGACGTGACCTATGGTCCAGTTCCTTTTCTCGCCGCACATTCCTAGATGCCTATCAAAGGAAAGTAAAAGCCACACATAAAACAGCAATGTCATTAAAACTACGATAGATACAGAATCAAAAGATAGCTAAAACAATAGAGAGAGTGCGATATTCGACGCGGTCGGGTGCGCGGGCGCAGCGGTGACCAATTACAAATGAAATCGAGATTCGCGTGACCGGTAAACTTCTTATAAGTTATAATTGTGGTAAAGAAAGTTATTTTTTGGTGATTGATAGGGAAGATTCGGTAAAAATCAATTGATGTGCTTATTGAATTTTCATGACTTCTGAAACACTGAAAGCGTTTTTCTCGACTTTAAAATTTGGTAATGGGTAGCTTCCCAATTTCACTAAGGAGCTTGTTTTAGAAGCCATTGTAACGTATATAGCTAATGAACAGACGTAATCCTATTAGAACGACTATTACAAATCATAAGATTGTTTTATATATAGATATACTTACAGTTACTAAACCAGGATAGCCCCTGTGGGCTACACAGGAGGCGGGGTTCGATCCCCAATCCTTGCAAATATTATTTGTATGCACGAATATGGCTATTTTCACTGGTCTGGTTGTCATACGAAAATCTATGGGAGTCGTTACCGGTAGTTAGAGCCCTAAAAATCCAAAACTGGTATGATTGCAGTAGTTGCATATCGCCTATGCCAATAGGTTGTGAAGATTGCAGTCACAGAAACACAGAAAATATCGAAATTCAGCCGAAACTAAAAAAAGTGGACTCCTGATACCAAGCTGAAAACTTCGAATGCAACTGGGATTAACGCAAGCTCGATGACTTACTGGTCTAGCACCAAGTATCAGTAGCCTTAGCACGAAATACTATCGAATTCGTAATGTAAAGGTATCGACAGAACGGAGCATTGCGATTGGCGGGCTACACACGCACACAGGTTCACAAGAGGCAGACTGCCAATCACAATGCTCCGTTCTCTCGAAACCTTTACATTACGAATTCGATAGGAGTTCATGCTAGTGCTACAGTATACAACCCTGACTTCGAGAGCCTCTTTTGCACTCCTCTTGTGAACAAATTTTGTTTATTTCTACTGTCTAACTGTAAAACGACTGAAATTGACTGACACTTCATGAAATTCAGTCTGCCAAAATCTGACACAACCCATTGATGATATCGAGGTTCTGTAGTTAAATTAATACTTAAAAATAAATTACTTTTCCGACTTTTAGGACTTTAAACACCAGTAACGACTATCATAGATGTTTGTTTGTATGGTCTTATGGTCTGGCAACGGTATTAAAAATGTGAGACTCCATCTGAAGAAGAACACGGTACATCTTTACATGGTGTAGACTTCTGCTGCCCCTTGTACAGTTTGTACACAGGCATAATAATAGAGTTTAAATAAAACATGAATACATCGTGCAGTACTATGACCCTGACTCACTTTGTTTGTTCAAACTTAGTATACGAGCAACACATTGTCAACAAATTATAATAAATTTGTTGATGTAGTGTTGCTCATAAGCTGCAAATTTAATAGTTTTTTTATGTTAACTATATGTATTGGACTGTATGTATTGAATCGGCAGGCATAATAACAGATCTAAATTATTAAAAAAAATATTTGCCACGTGAGTTCCTCTTCCAATTTAGCTAAAAGGGGTACTAAGATGCCCATATTCCTAAAACTGATGATACTCGTAGGATTCTTGAGAAATTCATTAAAACTATTGAGGTAATCTGCAGATGAAATATTATATAGACTAGCCTAGACTATAAGCAAAAACCAAAAGATGCAATGACAACCATATCATAATTAAAATGTTAAATCACTTTAGTGAAAAAAGCACCGCTTACAACCTTAGCCAACAACAATTATTTTCTAAGTAACTACACTACATAGTAGCATTATTTAGGATAGTAGAAGTAGGTTTTCCATTTTTAAAAAGATTTATTCACAGTTTATAATACTAGCTCATCGCATACAAGGCTTTGAACGACTTTTTATTGCCTCTGTGCGGTCCGTCTGCTAAGGTTTACTTAGATTAACATTTAATTGCTCTGAGAGATCTCCGATATGCCTTCGTAAAAGGTTCATGTGTAGTCGATGGCCTTACCAATAATATAATGTAAGTACTTGTATCGTGATAAAAATAGGTATATAAAACACGCTTGCAATGTATTGCACTTAATATAGGTAGGTACGTGTTTATTGCACAATATTTTGTTTTGAATTAAATGAGTTTTTGTAGTTGATAAAGTCATGTTGTCAAATCATTAATGGTTGTATTGTAAAGGTGGTGGTTCAGTTGGCGTAGTATGCGCCGGCTTTGATCCCCACACAGGACAAAAATTTGTGTGATCCACAAATAGTTGTTCAGTCTGGGTGTACCCCCGCGATACAGGGCTTGTTCCCTTTCTGTCCCTGTCTTTTAAAACGAAAACGACAAAAGAAAATATATCGTATTCCCATCCCTTTATGGGATGTATGGAGTCAAAAGAATATCTTTAGTGCAAGCCTCTGCCGTAGACATTTGGCAGTTGTTCCCGTAAGAGCCAACATACTCCTCCAATACCTACAGTTCCAAAAAAAAGCTTTGGATGCAACCAGGTCTAGTGTTCAAATGAAGAAGTTTTAAATTTCTACCTCCTTACCTACCTTGTAAGTATCAGGACAATGTTCGTAAAATATAAACCAAAAACTAAATATAGACTCGCTAATGACTACGACTATCTGAAGAAATCTTGTACCTATAATTATTAAAAATAATAAAAAATCCTCCATAATTTCCTTCAGTAATCCTTTCTTATTAAAGTGCAGACTAAATTACGAAATTTATTAAAATAAAGTTGCCATGATAAAACAGATTCAATCATTAACCAAAACAAACTTAACTCTTCAGTTATGTAGATCATTATCGCTCTTATTTGAATAAGCATAAAGTATGTTATAAAGGCATTCATTAATTTTGTATTTTGTTAATGACAGTAAAGATTGGCATCGGACCGTATGACAGATACGAAATTACAATGGCCGTGTGAAAAATTACTTTTCGTTTCCTTAAAATAGTAGGTTTCCTTGTTTATGTGTAAAAACATCTGTGTTTTGTTAATTTATTTGACAAATGTTGCCATTATGCATTTTGTCAGGTCTTGTTTGAATTAAGAATTATGAGTAGGTACTGTCATCAATATTTTGTAAAATAAACTTTTTATTTAAATTATGCAATAGGTTTGTGGTTTCTGCACATATTTATCACGACAGGTATTAGAACGATGACAGTTATTATTGAATACTTCTCGAACAATGAACATGCGACCGTTTTAATATCATATTTTTCATCTTACAATACTAGCAGTCGGTTATTTTTTCTACACTTACGATTATGATGAAGTGTAGGTATGTGCTTCTTTATTTAAAAAAGGTGGAAGTTGAAATGTTGGTTACTGATTGGTATGTACAGCGTTTTATTTCAAGTTTTACTTTTCTAGCAGTGATATCGTCCGCGTATTTTTTCCTTTAGGTAGTTAGTCAAATGAACATCAACAATTATTATTGAAACAAAAACATGTTCCGTATTTAAATTCTCTATACACAACAGCTATCATAATATCCAAAAACTGGTCTGGAAGAATAAATAGTTCTCTCTTAAAAACAAAACTTTCTCCAAAAAGTATTCATCACATTTCTGAAATAACAAACACACCTAGGCACGTGACCTCCTTCCTCTAAAAAGAAGGTATTCTCAATTAAAATTCTTAATCTAATGATTCCACATTTAAAAATAATGTGAATCATTGTTAAAACGGATATTAACAAAATTACCATTTTAAACTTAAATCATTTCATTTCTAAATCAGATTCTACCAAAATGGTAGGGCTCGCGATCATAATATTATATTCTTAATTCAAAATCTTCTAATCATTCTAAGCCTAAGAATGTGAGTCATTTGCATTTTAGTAACGAACCCGTTATAAGTTCACATTGACCTAGGTCATAGGGCAAGTTGTTAGAACCCAATAAGTTGATCTTGAACACAATTATTTTCAGTTATGATAAACGTTGCAATAATAATTTTGTATTGAATCACAATACATGCCTATTTTGAAATTGGATGTTATTTGTTTATTACATTAAAATATTTATTTAAATTGGATTATTATATTATAATATTTTAGGTTTATTTAGGGAGCCTAGTGGTTTGGGTAATGGACTGCTGAGACAAGGTCTCGGGTTCGATTCCAGGTTTACCATGGCACACACCAATAACTTTTCGATGCTTTTCGAAGTTATGTGTGTATTTATCGCGGGTTTATAAGTGCCCGGTTAATGGCAATAGGCTCGCCACCAATTACATTGGGAACTAAACATAAACTGGCGAAATGTGGGTGCTAGCACCTGTGCCTACTCCTTCGGGGATACAGGCGTGAGTTGTGTTGCTTTTTTTTTAATTTTCACACCTCAGTTACATTTTATAGTATTCATAAGGCGGTGTACATCGGAGTTCCCGCGTTGGATCATCCCTCAAATATAACAATGACGCATCAACTTATGGAATTCACTCGTGACAGAAGCGTTGACATCGACCCGACCTTGGCGAGTTAAGCCGAAGTGACCCGAACGCGCTCGGGTCAAGCTGTTCTAATCCGATTTTAGAATATTGAATTACGAACGTCGTTTATTTTTTAATTCTATGTTTTTTTTATCAAATAGTGATGTACAAACATTGCAGAGAATAGTTAAGCAGTAGGTATTTTTAAAGTAAGTCATGGGATGTACCATGATAGTGAAAAGTCCGCTTTGCCACCTAAGTATTACATGGGACCAAAAATCATAGTAGGTATTACATATTGGGGGCATTAATACACTTCTCCCTAACCTATGTGGGGATATACAGGCGTGAATATATGTATAGTATGTTATTTAATATACAAAACGTGAACAGGAAGGTGAGTGAACTTATATTTCCCTTTAACATTAACTTGAACATTTAAGATTCGAGTACCTATATTATTGTTTGTATACGGCAGAAGTGATCAAGTCAATGTTGCCAATTAAATGTTGTCCCTATAGTATTTGGCATTAGTTACTTGTATTTTTTAATTACCAGAGCTTTGGATGTGCTGTGGATCCAATCATTTATTTTATTTAATGGGACAAAGACAAAGTTATCGCGATTTATGTAATGAAATGTTTCTTCAGGCTAAGGTATTACAAAAATAAACTGCATCAAAATCTATTAAGTAGTTTTAGCGTCTATCGTGAACAGATATAGAAAATAAATAAAAAAGACTACAGAGCCGTTTATATACAATAAAGAAAGTTTTTTTAAGCAAAAATCATCATGCTTAAGGCGACGTATTTTTCTGATAGATTCCGAGGCCAAGGTGAACTCGGAGATCAGGTGTCACCTTCCGGCTTTTACTTCACCACTTCGCACGATCTTGGGCGTCTATTGTAACGAAACCATTAGTACGCATGTCACCCTACGGGACTTCAAGCCGTGACTTCTTGGGGCTAACCTATAGGCACAACTAATTACTAATATAATAGTACCTAATTATAGTCACGCATAAAAATAAGTACTGCCTATCTAAAGTGGGTTAATCTAATTTCCATTAGCATAAAAAAACTACTATTCAATACACAGACCGCACAAGTTAAGCCATGTCTCCTGTCACAAAATATAAATAAATACTTTATGATATTTTCTATCTTAATAAGCATATAAATTATTGGTGATATTTACATATAAATATCATAAATTAATTAAATAAATAGGTGTAACAGTTAACGGAACCGGATAGCGTGTCATGAATACAAGGAAAGAATTAAAAATGAATGTTTTAACCTGATTATTATGATAAGTGTGGTAACATTGAGTTTTTTTTAGTTTCCTCTATCCTTTTAAAGCGTTTCCTTATTCAACTAGTTTTTGTTTTCAATTAAAGTAAAATATTTTTTCGGCTTAGCGCATCAGTGGAATGTTAAATAGTTTAGACAGTCTATTTATTAGTACGCAGTTCTTTTTAGAGTTAAAAAAGGCTGTAACTTCATGAATCGTGATAGCTATACTGTTCGATTGGCCTAGATATTGTCGCTGTAACAACATACAAAAAACAGAATTGAAAAATATTCAAGAGGCGATGGCACGGATCCCATCGTGCGCGAGCCCAACTCATATTTGACAAATTTTTTGTACAGTCAGAGCTCATAAGTGCTTTAGCACATCAAGGCTCAAAATGGTTTAGCGTGCGGCCGGCGCGCTTATATGTGTGTGTAATGTTACTATGCAATACGAGGCGACGCTGGCTTGTCTTGAAAGAAAAAGGTCACAAGTAGCGTTAGAATGTTGACGCTATAGTTGCGTAGGATTGCTACTGCACTTTTAAGTTCTACTGTACATATAATCACTCCACCATAACTCTGTCAGTCGCGTAATAATAATCCAGACTACAGCCCTATGCTTTATCCCGCACTGCTTACAGAACCCGGGATTGTGATAATTGGACATCACTAATGTCTTTGTCCTTGGTAGGATAAATAAAAAAATAACTTCGATTTATTGTTATAAGTATAAGGAAATACAATTTTTGTGTATTATAATATTTAAATACCAGTAGATAATAAAAAGACGTTTCCGGATGTTTATATGAAATATAAAGGCAACAATAGAATTAATTATTTTACAAAAAATTTACTAGAAATTCCTTAAGGATATAAAATCTGATTTTAAAACTGAAAAAGGTAACATTATATCAACGATTTTTAACTCACTAACGGTTAATAAATTGATGATAGGTTGGTGCCAAAGCCTGCGCTGTCATCATCATAAAGCTGTCATTGATCAACCCGTGACTAAAACAAAATGGCGCCTGGCGCATTATTCCACTTGACATACAATTTCCCACGTAGTCCTAACAGTGGATTTCAGTGGGTCTACAAAGAATATAAGCTGACTTAAAAATAAACCAACTTAAATGTGTCGGCTAATACGAATAAATTCGTAACGGTTAGGCAAGCATAATAAAGGCCCAGCAGCATATAACAATCGTTTTATCCGTTTTTAAACTCAGTCTAAAATAGTACAAGGCAACAAGTTTCATCTTTCATTCCATCCATTCAAAAAATCAATTTTACAGTACTGTGTAGTAATGATCTACACATTACTACACAATATTTTTAAGACTTGGACGAGACCTGTATTAACAGAGGTTAATACAGGTCTCGTGCAAGTCTTAAAAATGTGAACCACATAAGATCAGTCTGCGTGCAGATAATTCATTTTTCTATGAATGAATTCTAGTGTAAAGTATGTACTACATAATTATAATAAAAATCACAGTACGTACACTTTATCTCACGGTAGAAGACCATCAGTTATGTGTTACTAGAAGTGCGCACGAGCAGCGTTTATTGCTAGGTCTTTTAAAATTACAGGTGCTATGATCGATGGTACGTAATTATTCTCAATTTGTTATTTTAAAGTCGTTTGGACATGTTCACTCAAGTTTTACTTCGTTCTAAGAAATGTTTAAAAAGTACCAACTGTTATATTTCATACATAATCTTCTTCTCCTCTTCTTTAGCTAGTCATGTTTTTCGATTTCACACTTGCCTACTGCTGTTAATCAGACCTTTATTTGGGAACAAGCCCAAGGTTTGTAAGTCGTGTTTGATGTCGTTCTTTTCGCTTTAAATATTCGATGTCGCTTGCACCCTTTTCAGCCGGTAATATAACAAACTAATAACCTAAAAAAAACAATGACAAAATTTTAACATTACAAAGAGCGGACACGCGAGGTGTGCAATTTTGACAAATTTGACCGTACCGCCCTGTCGACGACCGGCCTGGGTCATTATTCTGCTTGACGGTGAAATTTTGGTGGATTCCAATTGGTTAACATAGTAAGAAAAAATAATTCTGTAAAATTAAAGTAAATTACCAAGAAACAGTACTACGGTTGTTTATGTCATATTGATAATGTTTAATTGCAAATCAAAGACAATTTAGCACGACCTGACACTATATCTAAGAAAATGGCGACCTTCTTTAAATTACGGAAAATTTTACTATAGTCATGTTATGTCGGTCAAGCATAATAAGGGCCCAGTCGTAATGATAATCATCAAAGATGGAGGCTGTAATTGTTTCCAACATGCGAGAGGTGGGGCTGCACCAAGTTAATTATGGTCCAGATGAAATATGTTGCATGTGTGCTGCAAAAAGGGCTGCTTTGAGCAGGTAGAAGATTATAATGTCAATCGGTTGTCTTTGGTTGTTGATTCTAAATTTAAAAAGTAAAAAGATTTAGATGTTCTTTTTTTTAAACTGTAACTGGAAATAGGGAGTTCCTAGGATTCAGATCAGTATCGACCCTCATTATTTTATATAACTTAGGTGGCAAATGGTTTTCTGGAGATGTGCAACATTAGGGGCGTTACACACACTGCTGACTTAGGTCAACCCGTTCTGGGTAATGCCCTTCATGAAGAACCCCATATTGTACTTGCTTTGGAAAACCACAGCAGGTAGTTCATTTCACAGCTTGATATTTTCTTTCATGCCGCACTGTTACGTTACATTTAACCGTGATCGAGTAAGAAGTGCGTGTCCGTCGCGTATTTAGTTGCGTGATAGCTGATCTTAAATGAAACCATCGATCGACTGGTGGCCGTTTCAGCACAGCTCTAGTTTGTGTGCCCATATGCCACAAGTTGTTACGTTCACACTCAACGTCATGTCTTGATGACATGCTGTTCGGTCCACAGTTCATGTGACAAATCTGGACGCGTCTTTACGTATTTTAGTTATTACTGGTTCCATAAATCCCAACACAACAGTATGTTCCAGAATCACGTTTAAATCACCATACTATATGAGGACTACCTATGTTCTAATATAATTCTAATAACCGCACGGAATACCGTTTAAGTATGCACCGCTGACAGCACAAGATTTACGATATATTCATACAATCCAGGAGGGGATAATACCAGTTAATAATTCCTCCACTCCTGTATGGAGTGTTCGAAAATTAATGGCGGTTAGTACTGTCGCTTATGACTTCTACTGGTACCTGTTACGGATCCAAAACGGTAATACTTCATTGAGATTCCAATGTTTTTTGTGCAAATTGAAAATGGAAAATTTTTCTATCTGTATGAATTTTATTAGGTTCATGAGTCACTTACTTGCATTTGATTACTATCTCACCTCTTAATAAGTGATAATGTGTTCGACGGTGGAGCACGCTTGCCTGAAAGCAGTGTCGTCTTTTCCATAGAATCGCTCGGGGCACGTGCACAGGGCCCACCGCTTCAGGGGGCCCACCAAAGGAGCGACCATTTCTTTTCGATATAGGCGTGAGTTTATGTTATGTTATGATTAAATATCCCAAACAAACAAATTGAGCAAAGTATATATTTTTTAAAGTAACCAATAAAGACAGAACCGCTATCTCCTCAGATGTATCAGCTATCATGACCGTCAAATTAAAACTTATAAATATAAAACATGTCTGCCGAACTGAGACCATTACGGACGCGTGCGCCCGCGCAGGTGTACGAAAAACGACGCACAAACGACACAAATATTCAAGGCACGTATCACTTGTGTGTGTTTTTTACCAGTAATTACTGTGTCGGTAACGTGGAACCTGGTTTTTGTTTGCTATAAGTAGGTTGTATTATTTTATCTGTATGTACCTAGTTATCTTAAAAATGTCTTTTCTCAGAATTTTATCTCTTATTATAAGAATGTATAGTTTTTTCATACTGCCGCAAGAGAAAGACAACGCGAAGCATAATTACTCTTTTTTTTAAATATATCTCTTAGACTGTACAAAGCAACTATACGGTCCGTGATAAAGCCCTGTTGACAGCAGGAGGCTTTAAATATGCATATTTAGGTATACAGGCAGACTACAACCCATCATTAGCAGCAGCAGCTACTCGTATATTAGGAAAAAATCCCAATCCATTTTTAATGAATGCTTCTTTTTATCTAGGACACGTCAATTCGACTTCACCACGCCTGATGGTAAGCTGAAGGTGAAGACTCAGGAAAGAGGGTCACCGTTACAATGGCGGTGTTCAGCTTGACGGCCTCGTCAGATGCTTTTTTAAGGACCTGGGACTGTAGGAACAAGGAAACACGTGAGTTGATAAGGAATTCCAGGACTTAATGGTGTGGCAAAGAAAAGACTGATGGACCCGCTTGGTTCTTGATGGAATATTCCGCAAAGTATGCGGGTGACATCTAAGCCCTGTACGTGTTGTCCTGTGTAGGAAAAGAGAGCGTGGGACTAATTGAAAAAGCTTACAATATAAAGCACATCAACTGTTAATATTTCAACTTTCTAGCTGACGAATCAGTCAGGAACAGTAATTATTATACCTATGCGTCAGTTAATGATAGAAATCCATAGAAATTTTCGAAGAATCACTTTCCAATATATATCCAGTTATAAGGTTTTCTTCATTACTCACAAAGTGAATAAGACTTTCGCATGACAAGCCAGCTAAGCTGTAACATGTCCGCGCAAAAACCACAGTCAACCAACGAGGTAATCATTTACTTTTACCTTCATAATAACCAGCTGGATCCCAAGTTTCCCCGTTTCCACTTTTCCGAAGTCAACAACCTCTTCCACAAAACATATATGGACATGTGAAAATGACATAAAAATGCGCGCGCGCACTTTCGATCTCGGTCAAGCTTCCGTTTGCAGAGAACTTACTTTTATTTTCTAAACGACTTTCGTCGACGTCCAATTATCTTGGAATACATCTCTATAGATATTATCGATATTATATATCACATTGGAAGACAATGAGTTAGTATTAGTTACTTAAATATCTAGTGTTGTATTGTGAGATTTCTTTATTTCGAATGATTGAGTGAAGAAGATTGCCAAGTGAAAAAATTTGTAAGTTAAGATTATGTACTATAATAGCTTGGGCCTGAAGTATTAGTGGAGCCGAAAGCCCAATATGCTTCTCCTCATCATCATAATCATCATTTCAGCCACAGGACGTCCACTGCTGAACATAGGCCTCCCCCACTGATCTCTATTGGTTGGAGATGGTCTGCATCCAACGGGTATCCATGACTTTGACTATGTCGTCTGTCCATCTCGCAAGCGGCCATACCACGCCTCGTATACCGATTCGCGTACACATCTTAAATTATGTAAAATAAGATATTAAAGTAGGTGTTATATGGCGGAAATTCATTATCAGAAATTATGTTGAGAGAAGGTTTAATACTCCCTGCGATAGTAATAGTAAAATGGTACTAATTGTCATAGAAAGTAATTCCAAACCGCATCCCTCAAAGCAAATAAAAGACTTAACCGAGGAGCTATGATTTCGTATGTGCAATATTCCGCAAGTGCGAAGAACAAACGTTTGTTCTCTCAAATCTATAGCTCTATGGTTTATGTCTATATTATTATAATCGTGGGAGAATATCGTTTTTGATGTGATTAAGTTATTTTTTTTTGTACCACTGTTATACAAGAAACAGTTCGGTGATGGTAAAAACCTATTTTCACCTATCCAGTGGCAAAGCCCTGTCGCTTTCAAACTTTCGACTCCTGCGCACCTCATCAATCATACTCGCCAGGTAATTAGTGCAAGAACCGGTCGCGTTCGTAATTGATTGTATCAGAAATGGAAATAAAACGTTGCGACGATATGTTTACTAATGATTTATATATTTTTTAATGAGGGATATTTATGTTCATAAGTATGCATGAAATTATGCAAATGTATTATTTTTTTTACTGATGCAAACAACAGGCAGTTCCCCATCCCGTGGAATCCAACGTAAACACCGTCGCCAACTTTGGCGAGGGAATATCCGTGGTGATTTCCGCACGGGGAAAAAGTTTTCCATTAATTGGATTTTAAATATGTTCATGATGATTTTAATAGGCTCATGATCACGGCTTCGCTCACAGAGCTCTTGCAGACTCTAATCTATTTCTAAAAAGATTCGTTCAACCGTTAAAGCGGTATTGAATCACAAACATTCAAACATCGAATTCATCTTATTAGCTAACAACTGAACCCAAGCGTTTTCAGGATGTCCATCCAACGGGCCATGAGGCGTCCTATTCAATTTTCTAAACACCTGAAACACGTTTGATGAACTATATAATTATTATTTAAATTCATCTATAATTTTTAATCAATTTTTTTTATCATGAATTTGACTTCACCCCGCCTGATGGCAAGCTCAAAGGCGAAGTCTCAGGAACGAGGGTCACCATTACAAACACGTAAAGTGTTACAATGATGGCATTCAGCTTGACGGCCTCATCAGATGCTTTTCACGCCCCACTTAAAGGACCCGGGACTGTAGGGAGAAAGAAACACGTGAGCTGGCAAATAATTCCAAGACTTACCGGAAAGGAAAACCTTAGGAAAGACTCACCGAATTGCTTGGTTCTTGGTGAATATATATACATGTCACTGGCACACATTGTCCCTCTAGTTAGTATTATTAATATCTTTATGATTGAGCTAAAACTATAATAAAATTTCAAGGTATATCTTCAAAGAAGATATCAAGGTTATTTATTTACGGATGCATAATCATCTTTCGTGATTATGTTGTATTTAACTTATGCGACTTTTGTGACCGCGAATGCCATCTGACCTTTAAACCCCGCCAGAGCCTCATTCAAAATCCTCTACGCACCTAATATTTCTATAGAACCATACGTAAGTACTGCATTAGCTTCGTGCAATATAGATTTTTTGCACAATATTGTGCGTATTATCTGCACGAAATAAGCTCAGTATTATTTGCACGATAAAGGCACCTAGAACACGCATGCTCACCTACAACGCAGCGTGAGTCCCAAAATACCGGAACATTAAATTCCTAAAAGGTATTTCACACAATACAAACTGATAGATAATATCAGCTTATATGCAATGGCTGATGTGTTCCGGCAGCCCGAAGGTTACTTAAGGAATTGATTTCAATACGATGACTGAGGACATGACACTGGTTGATCATTAATAGACTTTCTAATGTCCTTGTTATACAAACTAAATACATATTGGTGTGGTTTCATTTGCACCAATGGCCAACACCATCAACAGTGCAAATAGAACTGATATGTACCGTTTGAACCATTGAAAAATATACAAGTTTTTCATCCAGATATTATTATTAGCTATCAAACTAAAATCTGACGTAACGAAAATTCGACGAAACCTAAATCTGACGAAGTTAAAATCTGTGAGAAAGTGACAGAGTATATGAACTGTAAAACGTTTTTTTATATAAATCTATCAACTTGTTAGATAGAGTCAACTGTCAAAAAAGAGTATATTTAAATTCATATGACATTTTAAATTCAGTTGTAGTATTGAGGCGGAGGTAGTGGTATTTAAGAGCTCAATTCATTTTACTTCTTCGATGTTCAATGTTCCTTTGACGCGTCTAAAGTTAAGCTACCAAACTCTTTGTTATTTTTTTTCTTATTCTTTTTGTCTATGACTTCTTCTTCGTAGCAATCTATTGTATCTACTATCTTTTATAATAACTGAAAGCAAATATATCAAAAAGCCAACAGTTGTTACATGAATTACTCAAAGCTATTCGTTTCAAATTTTACACTTTTACTTTTGAAACTTTAAAAACAATGATTTAGCAAAATCTTTTAATTTTGATGACCGTTTCACAATGACCATAGATCACGGAACTGCAGACTATCAACACCATTGGCATGAAGCAAATAATGGTGTTATGAGGTGCCACATTATTTCGTTGAGCTACCTATATTTGTACCGTTAGCGAAACCCGGACATTAACGCCATCATATGGTAAATACAATAATTTACCGTTTGATTTGCTTGACGTTTTGACCAGGTTGCACTAGCCGTGATCACAAGTATTTGTACGTCTTAAAAATGTCTTTTGAGAAACGCATGAGAACTCGTTTGCAAAAAAAAACAGTTTGACGTCATAATATACTCATAAAACCTGTAGTGGTTTATCTTAAGTGGAAATGTACGTTACTATCATTTCAACTTATTGTTAATCAAAAATCATCATGATATGCTCCTGTTAAAGTGTATTTGTACTCCCATCAGTAATAGTGATTTTTCCTCTATACCAAATGTATGAAATACTAGTTGCCAGTTACTAATTGAATACACTTAAATTACAATCAATGACGTTACTGTGTATTACAGTCACGGAACTAAGGGTACCTTGTGTAAGGAGCCGACTTTGCGATCGAAAGGTAACGGGTTTCAATCCTGGATATTACATGACAGAAGTTAACCCAGCCCTAATATAAGCCATTGAGCATAGCTGGAGGGGTTAGAGGGTATATTAGTAATTCCGGTTGCGAATATTCTCTAAAAAAAAAGATACCGACAAATTTTTATTCAAGAATTGAGGACAGAATGAAAGTCTACAAGCAAAGAAGTGACGATTCTGTTATTTAATCAATGTCTGATTGAAGTATACATCGAAATCGAAGTTAATCGAACGAAATTCGAAAGAGGCAATGAAAAAAAAGTCTCACAGTATTATATTTCAATAGAGTATGGGAACGCCATCATTAGATATTAAGTGCATTTATGAGATATTATTAAGAGTTGAGAGAAAAAAATAATTAGTAGGTGCTGAGAAAATTATTGTCTCATCCGACAGGACGGCAAAGTGTGTGAAAGAAAAAAAACAACGATATCTTCACTTATGAACACGTAATTACGACTGGGTTGTGAACTTTTCCGGGAGAAAATTTACGGAGGTAGGATATGAGGGTATCCCCCGTCCTGATTGAGCAGTTTGACTAGGGAAGTACCTCCAAATACAGAATACCGCGACGAATAATAACCTTGTGTTATGTTTACTCTGAGTAGGATAGGAAGAGTTCATTGGAGAGGTTTTGTGTTGTCGACGGGAAGACCGAGAATAAAAAAGATAGGGCGCTCTCACTGAGTGGCTATGGATTTATTTACATCAAAACTATCTCCACTCCATCAGCTTGGAAGACGGATATTACACTTATCACTCCCAAGCATAGTCTATGTGTCTTAGTGGATAAGGAGTCGGCCTTACAATCGAAAGTCCCCGGGTTTAAATCCTGGCCATTACTCTACCGACATGAATTCACTCCTAACACAAGCCAATTGAGCTCAGTTAGAGGGAATTAGTTATTTCGGTTGCTAATATTTTTGATAAAAAAATAATTAAAAAAATGTTCTTCATTGTCTTCGAATCCATCTTATCCATCTTTGTACCATATGTCGTTAATAGAGTTACTTTCGCATTTAACTATAATAATATGTTATGTGGGAGTTACGTGATATTAGTAAAATGAATGAATGAGTTTTGTTGAATGAATGAAAGGTTCAAAGTATGAATGTAGAGGGCTTTAGGAGCAGAGGGCCAGCTCAAGAAAAGATAGCTAGATTGTGTCAAAGAAAACAATTTTACCAATTTCATACATTTTGTTTTAAATTTTTCCAATTCTTTTGCTTTTAGAAGGTTTTTGGGAAAGGAAATTTGACAAAATTTTGCAATAAATTGGTAAATTAATAAAGAAATGAATGACTTTCGTGCGGGCGTAGCTACAAACAATCACTAGTAATACAATACAAATGGCAACCACAGAATTAGTCGAAAACGTACTTTTAACAATAGAAAATTGATACGACTCAAATTGACAGCAATAAACCTCAATATCCAGCTGTCACAGCTAACAAACACGTCATTAAATAATATATTTACGACATTTTCTCCTCATTGCCGCTGCAATTTCCAGCAAATACCCATTCGGAGGCAAATAGTGGCCGCCATGTTCCCAGTAGCTAATGATACCTTTTCACTCGGCTAACGATTGATTACTGTAGACGCTAATACCAGGATAGATGTTATTGTGGTTGTTTTCACCTAGGTAACTATATTTTCTACAAATTATTATAATACTGTTTCTATAATATAGATATCTTTGCACATTGAACTTTTGTTTCTGTAGTAGAAGTAGAAGTAGAATAAAAAGATGGCACACCATTTCTGAACTGCTTTGCTACCATTGCTGGTAATTCCGTCTCTGAATACACGGCTTTATGGTCTTACCTGTAACAATGAAAAAAAATATAAATACAAAATAATATATGTAACATAATATAGCGTTGTTTTCACTTAATGCCAGAGTTCTATTGCTATAAATTCCCGCTAAAAAAATGTGTACGATGACATTGGTATTTTTATGCATAATACTTAAGTACGTTTATCCGCATTCTAAAGTTTAAATTAAAAGCTAAAGAACCAATGTTTACTTGAGTCTAATTGGCGTTTTATAGAATCTTCTAGACTATTACTACTAGTATTATCTGCAATAAATACTTTTAATTTTATTCCTTCCCATAACTAGAAATTGCTAGCTAGGTTTACCAGTGATACCAGTCGCAATAACTTACAACAAAATAACATCATCGAAGATATTTTTCATTGGCAACACTTTTATTAATCAGGCTATAAAATACTCTACAAAATGTGAATTTCTTGCAGTAAAAATGTATCTAGCAATGTTAAATTATTACATACTGTCATTTGGCAGTAAAATATTGGCACATTTTTTCTCACAAATGTAGCTAGTGTCGCGACTAATGCACTACGTCCGGTGCAAGCTATTCCAGATGCAAATAACCAAGATAACTTCAACGGATGAGTTTAAAATAAATAATAACGACTGCTACTATGTATAACCCTTAAGCAATAGTTTCTATGTCATATTACAAGAAAGTCAATTATTGTAATAAAAATCGGTTTAGAAATCAATCTCGATCTGTCAAAATCAAATGACATTTCAAAAACAACCACGAGGTCAATGAAAAGAGAGCCAATTCTCGTACCTTTTAACACCATAGCTATCACAAATTATAAAATCTAATATTAATGAATTAAGTATGAAATAGTAGCTAGTTATGACGATGTTGACAAATATACACAACTTTCGCTGCGCGGGCGCAGGTGCCGCGGCGGAAGCCCACGGATTACGATCGCCTGCGGGGCCAATCAATAAATTATATGTCAATGAGTATGCAATGAGTTACAAAGCGAAAGCTTGCTATAATTATATTGTTTTATATACGGTAAGTGGATCTCTAATTAATGCATTAGTTCTGATTGATCAACATCATACTGAAGGCGATTTCCTATTTGCGTAAATTGAATACTCTTTGGACGCAAGCACATCCAAAGCGTCCAATGCATTTTAGACGCAAATGTCCACTCATTGTTCGTGATGGCACATTCGGGAGCAACTATTGCCTGATCTGCCAAAATTGAGAGGAGAGCTCGCGTCAGATCCTCGGCTGAGACCTGAAATGGGTTAATTGACTCTTGCTAAGTTTGATAGAAAAGTAGGCAGACCAAAAAGATGGGCAGACGACATAAAAGTTACGCTGAGTCGATTGGCAAAAAGTAGCCAAGGACAGGGAAAATTAGAAGTAACTGGAGGAGGCCTTCACGTGATGAGGTGCCCGTATCTTAGTAAATATTAAGAGAGGAAAAAAAACTACTAACTATAAAAATGCGACATGCACTGGGTGGACTGAAACTTATAGCATAGCGGCAGTGAACGCGACTGCTACGCAAGAGACTGTTACATTACGCTACGTGCTACCAGGCATTACGCAGCCTTACTGTTTGAATTTACACAAATTTTCAAGATACTCATTTAGTATTTGATAGCATAAGCACGTATCCGGCGCATTGACTTTCCTTTTCGCTACCGATTGCGCGTGCGCACTGTATGGGCGGAAAAAAGTGATTAAGTGAGTACGTGCTTAACTGGATTTTAGCATCAAGCGCTGAATTCTATCATTACTGTGTATGTACAGAAATGCTATTTTTAATAGTGACAGGATAAATAAAAACCATTATATACCTACATAAAAGAAGGTTAATTAAGAAAATGAATAGAAGCTGCAGTGTGAATTTGGAGCAAAAATACACACGAAAATTTGAATAGAAAGTGCAGCGGGAACGGGATCTTAATAGCAAGATGGCGGAAAAATATGGAGGTACGACGTTCGCCAGGGCAGCTAGTAGGTATATATGTAATCTTTAGGTATTTTTTGTGACAATAACTTATTTGCATTTTATTTTCGTTATTTATTACGAACGCTCATTGCCCTGCGTCGCGTTCATACTTTGGACCTTTTTCAACATTACTATCATCTCATATGACCATACCATATCTTTATGGTTACTTTCATCAAGATAAATAGTTGATTCGACGTTCCATATTTTATACATACATACATACATATGCTCACGCCCGTAATCCCCGAAGGACTACCCCTCCTAGAGGTGTAAAAAACACCCAAATTTCGCCAATTATTAATTTTCGGACCCACGTAATTGGTGGCGAGCCTATTGCCGCCAATCGGATACTTCATAGATAAATGGGTATGCCGAAAATAAACTCCTAACCGAAAATGTAGCAGTAAAATAAATTGATTCCTTGATTCCTTGCTATGCGGTGTAAATCGCAAGGAAATTAATTACATGCTTAGGCGCACCAGCACTATACAACATCTTGAAGAGTATCAGATTATATTAATCATAAATCCTTATTTAACGATGCCATGTTCTGATTACATTATCTATATCTAGAAATGGCGATGGACTCGCTCAGCGATTAAGTCCTAATGAATTCATTGATGGCGACTGTTACAATGTAATGTAAAGAATCCTGTATAGAAATAGTACGGTTGCTGGCAATAAGTGCAATATTAAAGAAGTTATCATCAACAAAGATGGCGACCATAAAATAATACTTGTTAGAAACTTGTGAGTTTATTCTTGCAGCTGTTAAATTGTATCAGGTAATCGTCATTCGGACTGTTTATTTTAGCGCCATATTTAGATAAAATATAGTGATATGAATAGGTACCCCAGCAGAATTGAAATATAAGTACATAACCTCTACACACCCCATTGCACGTACATAATGCTTTCACACTTGACTTCGACGGTTCGGCGTCCGTGTGTCACTGGCAAATTGGGTTCCAGTCGAAAACCAGCGTCAGGTTTCTACCTGGCACATGCTGAACTGGACACCTTTTTGGTGTATCTGTGAGCCACACTGTTTATTTTGTTTTTCTTACTTTTTATAATTTTGTTATAATTATATTGTTACTTATTGTTATCTTTGTGACCACCTTGCACCAAATAAATATTTCTTTCTTTCTTTCTTTCTTTCTAAGTAGGCCTGTACTTTCCGTATTTCCAAGGCATTAAGTTTACATTACTGACGTACATAGTGGAACAATCTTCTTATTACCGCGTTACCGAATTTAAAATTTCAGTGATAGTGACTTGTGACTTCCAGTTTTATTCAGACAAAAAAACGTTTCACGGTTTATATACCTACTCTGTCACTTATTTACGCATACAAAAATACTGTTAAACAGGTTATAGCCAAGATATAAATTGCTGTTACATTATTGCAGAGAGTCAGTACCGTGTCTAAATTATAAGCCTAATATCTTATAATTGTCCTACATATTGGTTTTGTTCTGTTTATTATTTTTGTTTATCTTCTTCTATCACTCAATGCACGTTCTTTAATCATGTCATGCTGAGTACACATGTTTTGGAACTCAATCTGGGACCGAACCTTAAAATGATATCTTGTAAAATTTTGATTGTTTTCTGTTTTGTGTGCCTAATAAATAATGATAAAAAAACAACATTTGTGTAAATTTTGAGTTTTTTAACAATTCGTTATACTGCGTGCAATTCTTACATTCGAGTCCAACATTTGTCATCTGGCATCGCGGTGGCTAGCGCAAAATCACGGATACCATCCATGATTTTCACAAAAAGAAATGGTCCAGTGGATCGATGGAACATGATCAGTATTGTACATATGTAAAGTCACAAGTCTAGACCAGTAACCTAATAAAGAACTAGCAAGACTTCCTAGATTTTCTTTGCCTATATAATTATGATTCAATGCAGTTATCACTTTCCACCTTGTATGGTCAAAGGAAACTGGTGAAAGCAAGCCCGGGAAAGTATATAAGTGCACATCGATGATTCTTCCCGGGAAATCGACTTCCGAACAAGTGTTTTTCTGAAAGTTAACACTTCCTTATCTGTCTGCAAATCTATATGTGTACTGGAGTAATTAAGACGTTAATCGAGAAAAGTCTTACGTGTGATAAGGAAGGATCCGACCAATTAGAAATGTCGAATATGGATCCCTTCGGGTTCTGGCTTATGATACGTTAGATCAATAGCGATTGACCGACAAGTACTAGGTGACCAGGGACAGTAGGTAAGATGTTGCCTTCAGCTTATCATCAGGCGAAGTGAAGTCAAATTGACGTGTCCTCGTTTAAAAAAATGTTGGTCTTTGGGCGGATTCTGTATGGGTTTGTGTTTTTTTATACCACTTAGGTGGCAGACTAGCATACGGCCCACTTACGTGCGCGCTGTTTGACGTGCTATAAATTAAAAAAAATAAAATCTAAAAGTCACAAGACACTGCCGCTGAAATTTAAAATTCGGTAACGCAGTAATGAAGGACACTATTTACGCTTTATCATGACTGTGTGCACGTATTGTAAACATTTAACCTTATTAATTCCCCTTAATACGACAAAAGAAGTATAATTTCATAAAAAATTGCAATAAACAATGAATGAAAGTGAATTTCGAAAACATGCATCGAATTTTTTTTTACCAAAAAGCAATGGCCACTTGATTTCACTACTCACCACTCATGCATTTTACAGTCCGCCGTCGAAAACCAAAAAAATCCTTTCAATTTGTTAAATGACGGGGCAATATTCTAATAATGAGTGTCTCTCAATCAGTACTATTATTTTAATACTAATAGCTTTACAACAAACCACAATTCCATTATACATTCTTCAAAAAAGATACCATCATTTCTTATATAACGCTAAAGGCGCACTTATCTCTAATTATTAAAGACATTGCCACATAATAATCTTAATAATACCACAATTACACGCATTAATAATTTCTGTAACCGACTGTACAGTTCATTGTACTATGTAGCTAATTAATTAAATAATATTCGTATCTTTCTCGTAAAAGAAATTTCTCTCTTAACCTTCGTATACAGACGTATGGTCTGTCAGACCAACGATATTCCTGCGTGTAGGTATGATATGGTATGGTGGGTTTGTTCTCTCCTCCACGACACGGCGCTGTTTTTGAGTGATGGGGGTAATTTATTCTTATTTGCGTGTTGGTAAAACGTGACAAATAATTTACGCATATGATTTTAAGATATCGTCAAAATAATAAATTGTGTCAAATATTTTCGTGCGTTATTGCCATCGCGCGGTATCGGTGTATTTGGCGACAGATGTACCATATTTGGTGGAAGATATAACATTTTAAGTACAAACACTTGGTGGCACATCTACCTTTTGAGTACCATAAATATATTATCCATTGTTTAGTAGATCAAACTAGCGATATGCGATTACGATGCTATATGGTAACCGCTGGTGTTTTACGTATCTGCATAGTTCGTGACCTATAACCTATAAACGTTCAGCGCGAGCGAATTTTGTTTTAAATATGCTAGTAATCGAACTTACTGGGTATCTTAATAAATAATAATAAATCCCAGTACTAATCGAACAACCCGGACCTCATTGCTCGCGGTAACAAGGTTTCCATCACCCATACCGTGATTCCACGCTGAATTGCGATAGCCAGTCTGCACCAATCACTGATTAGTATGCCTTCTAATCTCTCCATCTAAGCTTGGTAGGTTGCAAATGGATGACAATTTTCATCATCCGTACTTGGGGTCTCCTAGACCCACGCGTGTTACACTATTTGACTTGAGTATGAGAAGGTTAAATAGTAATATAGCATTTAATCGTTACGTAACTAAACATATATGCATTACTTTATTGCATATTAATAGTTTAATATAGAGAAGAAAGAGTACCTCTTAGACTGTAAAAGTTCTAACCTTCCAGTTACTAGAATACTCCATTTTTTTCGTTACTTTTACTAGGTGATACTGCGTGTTATAAGCATGTTAGAACGATGGTAATATAAGTGTAAGAGACATCGTGCGGTGTTTTTCGGTTCGAGCCCGACCTACCCACCCCTGTTCACCTTTAGCTTAGGTTAGGTGAAGCCCAAAAAGGTCTCCGCACGTTAAATATAACAATTCACATTGTTCACATGTAAGTAGCTCAGTGGTTATGAAGTCAGCCTTTTGATCGAGAGGTGCCATTCAAATCCTATCTTTTACACTACCGACGTCAAGCCATTCCTAACCCTAATGTAGATTTGATTTTAATTTCGGTTGCTAATATTCTTAAAAAAAATATATATATCAAATTGCTAGCAATTGCTGCATAAATAATTTATCGTATATTTTCACCTAGATAACTAACGAAATAGCTTTTTTTTCTCACATCAATCACAAAGGAAGTATAAAAAAATAACATTCTCATAAAAAATAAATACACACCAGATCTCACCAAATGATATCATAAAACCAAACATTTTCATAGTTTTATCTATAAAATAGTCGTAAAACTCGTATTGATGTTAATGTATTCAACACTATTGACCGCAATTCGAAAAAAAATCCTAAAAAATTATCAAGAAACAATCGATGCAACGAATAATAACAGTAAGCGTTTCTATTTCGATTATTATAAATAATAATAATAAAGAACAGTTTGGCGTCAGTTCATTGTACTGAACGTTAATAGCAGTGACATTTGCGCTCGCGCCGACCCACTTATACGAAACGTTTTAATCATCTTTAAATATACTCATATTGTATTATATTTTGTGTGAACTGTGGCGGTATGTGGCTTTAAAACCTATTTAGATTTGGCCACAATGTTATATAAACAGATGTCAAATAACTACTTTCGATTTCGTATGATATTTGGCGTAAGTACTCTTACAATAAAGGAGATATCGTTGCACATTTGCATATAAATTGATACTAAAACGTATATAGTTATTAAGTACACTATTAGGTAATCTGTGACTGTGGTGCAACTGTCCTTTATCGACTGTACATTACCTATATAAAAAATTAGCGACTCATATAATCACCCCATATTTCATAATCACTTCATATTTTCCTCAATTTGAAATTCTAGGACCCACTTTCTTACTTTTTCATCGCCATTTTACACGATATGTTAAGATAAAGTCAGCACTTTTTGACCTATCCTATTGGAGCCCAGTGGAAGCAGCTTAAACGGACAAACACAACATCAAAAAAGCCACTGTAACTCCAGGTGGTGTAAGAATTCTAAGCTATTGTCAGTAAATAAATTGATAGATTAAAAAGGAAAACGTTTATTAAGACTCTCCATTCGAAACGATTGATGTAATGAGTAATACAAATACTTCATGAATTACATGAGAATTAAATGGATATCGACCCGTAGTCACAGCTGACACTAGTCCCCCACGTATGTGGTCTCTTCATACCTATGTGCATAGGTAATTGATGGTATTTATGCCTTTTGGCAGCTACCGCATCCAAGAATCAATTTAGCAATTAGCAAACACTTCTCATAGTAATTGACACATAATTTACATATACAATGCATACGCCCCACGATAAAGGGGATTTAAATATAAGTACTATTCAAATCTAATCATGGTTGCAACTTTTCTCACGGTGTTTTTATGTTGTGAGTAGAATTCCACAGACTTTCCGCATGGAATGAATTAAATGTAAGGGTCATCACGGTGCTGAAATCTAAGTTACATAAGATAAGATATGATAACGTAATTGTATGATGCAGTTCGTTTTTCTCGTTTAATTTCCAAAGTTCACAGATAATAGTTTTTATAATTGTGTCTGGTATTTTTTTTTAATTATTGTCGTTTAAAAACACTATTAAAAATAAATAACATCTCAAATGATGGCCATTATTTATGAATTTACATCTGAGCACATAATAATTCGAAATGCTTGCAAATTAAGAGCCCAAATTTAAAAAAAGACGCACTAGTGAGTGACTTACGCCATGCCAGGCGCCAAGCCTACCAGTAAATATTTACAGTTTATGCATAAAAAATATAACAATCAATAAATCAAAAAATATAAAAGTCAATAATATTTAATCCACTTAACTGAGGTGTTAAAGTGTTAAACCAATATTTGTAGTGACCGGGACTCGAACGTGGTGTTTACGACTCAATGATGTGAAGCGGTATCTAATTAGGTAACATTAACACCTGCCCGCGACTAACAGTTGTGTTACGTTATGTTTATTTTGAATATCGAATGCAATGTCAACAACACTAATGCTTTATTTTAGATAGAAAATGAATGATTTTATTTTTAAAAAAATAGTTTGATATATTTTCAATTGAAAATGAATTGGATTTTTTAGCAAAAGTTGTTTAGATTGAAAATTAATGATTTTATTGTAAAATCGTGCTTTGTTTTGGATTCAAAATGATCAATTATATTGTAATACACTGAAGTATTTTTAAAATTATTTTTTATATGGTTAGATACAAGTCTTTAGATCCTAAATTTTGATAGGACCCTATAAAATTACCATAATCAATCAATCCGTATTGCAGTCCACTGCTGATAAACTAACAACAATTACCCGTAACGACTGCTATAGATGTTTGTATGTCAACCGGGACCGACGGCTTAACGTGCTGTCCGAGGCACGACCAGACCAGTTCAAACAGCCATATTCATGCATACAACTTTTTGCACTGAGCGGGGATCGAACCCGCGCGAAATCTCTACCACTACACGGATAAAATTCTCCGCTTTTATCGAAATTGATTTAGAAGTTGTATAGCGAAGACGTACGAAAAACCTTCCTTTTTTATTTGTTCATTTTTATACACTTAGGTGGCAGACAAGCACACGGCCCACCTGAAGGAAAGCGGTCACTTTGGCCTATGGACATTTGCAACACCAGGGGCGTCACAATCCTGCTGCCTACCGTGTAGAAACATTCCAATGCCCATCTTGAAGAACCCCATATTGTAGTCGCTTGGGAAAACCACTGCAGGGAGTTCATTCCATCCTCTTTCTTTATTCCCACAGGAACCGCGCTCCGTGCTGATAAGGCGTCTAGAATATTCCTCTTGCATGTTGTACTAGTTATTTACTCGTAAACTGAGACATCAGAACCACCATCGATATTATTACTATAATTATGAACTATAAAATTATTTGATTACCTTCATATAAATGTTATTTTACTATAATGAGTACTTTGAAGGACTTTTATTACGTAGTAGCAAAAACAGTATTAGAAAAGGGTGTTTCTGTTCAATTAAGATAATAATTGACATTGAAACTGCACCATTAATTTCGCTATCATCATTATCTTATAGTCCTGGCAGTGCACCAGTGGTATGGACCCGGGGACTAGACGGGCATACCTACACCCGATGGGGGTCATCTCGAAAGAGACGGCCCCGGGTCTCCTGGGGTGCGAAGGATATGTTGACTACTATACCTCCGGCAACTAAAGACCTAAGATGGCATGCGTTTTGGTAGGTTCGAGTCCGACATAACCTCTCCAACCGGTTCCAGCGGGGAAGGGGGGTATCCGTTTGGATTTTTCGCACAAAAAAAGGCATACCGTGCAGAATAGGTCGGTTAGACAGAGCTCACTCTCCAGTGAGTGACTGTCCACTGATAACACAAAACTACTCCTAGTTTTGTGTTATCAGTGGAAAGACCGAGAAACCCTGCTTCATCTTCTGACCGCACAGAAAATCTCTTAACCTTCATCCTTCTCCCCTCTCCACATCCTTCTACATGATCAGGAGCTGTGATACCTTT
Organism: Pelosia muscerda; assembly: GCA_963691645.1. Classification (NCBI taxonomy): domain Eukaryota; kingdom Metazoa; phylum Arthropoda; class Insecta; order Lepidoptera; family Erebidae; genus Pelosia; species Pelosia muscerda. The sequence continues at coordinate 18,032,176 of OY829102.1, read as the reverse complement.
TTTTATAGTGCGTCAAATCCTCACAGATACCCCCCACCAGAACCGGTTGGGGAGGTTAAGACGGACTCGAAACAACTAAAACGCACGCCGTCTTTGGGTCCATAGTTGCCGGAGGTGAGATAGTAACCAACATATCCCTCGCACCCCCGCAGCTGTGACACCTCTCTTGTTGCAAACGTCCATAAGCCACGGTAACCAATTTCTATCAGGTAAGCTTACTTCTCTGTCACCTAAGTGATACCAGTTATAGTCTGGCAAGCTCATTCGTGACACTCCCATGGTCTGCGGGCGCGGGGGACGAAAGACAGCGGGGGGAGTAAGAGACGAGCGCGGGGTGGAGGCTGGCTCTCAGAGCCGTCATTCAGTTGTGCGTCATCGCTGTTGACGTCTATGTCATCGATAATTACGCCCCCCACCACCCGCGCGGACCATGGGAGTGTCACCAACAAACTTGTCAGGCTATAGAAAATAATTGAGCGTTAACCTTTCTCATCGAAAGCACATAATTATCGGTCAGGCAAATAAAAAAAAACATGAGAAAATAAGTTCATCAGTCTCCCCCCGTATCAGCGGACATGGGCTGAATGCTAATATGTTTTTTCCGGCATAGTATAAACCGGACTGTAACCACGGCTGCCATAATAATGGCGACCGGGAAGTGGTGGATACACCCTCAATTACCACGAAGAAATGGAGTAGTCCTGACATACGGGTGGTACGTATGACAAACAATATTATATTTAGTTTATTAGTCGAGATTTCTAGGAAATTATTAGCTACTACTCAGTAGTAGTAGACGTATTAGTAATAGTAGCTTAGTGGTTAAGTAGTCTACTTTATAATCGGAAGGTCCCGGTTTCGAATCCTGTGCTCTTAGCACGAAATGCTATCGAAATCGTTATGTAAAGATGTCGATAGAACGGAGCATACACATGTACACAGGTTCACAAGAGGTAAACTGCCAATCGCAATGCTCCATTTACTGGATATGTTTACATTACGAATTCGATAGTTTTTCGTGCTATGGGCACGGGTTATTAGACTACCAACGTGAAACCTCTCCTAATACAGGCTATTTATCTAAGCTGGAATTAGAGGGAATATTACCAATTTCGGTTGGCAATATTTAAAAAAGCATCATCTCAGCTGTTATCAGTATATTCAAGATCGGGAAGAAACCGAAGTTCGTTCGTGTTTTGAAGCAACTTGAGTGACAACTTTAAGAAGAGACAAGCAAGTGTTAGGCTTTAAGTAACTTTTTAAGACTCAAACCGACTGAAACGCACGTCGTCTTGGGGACTTTACTTACCGGACAACAACGCGACTTGTAACAATATTTTTTTAGTAGACTGGTCAATTTTTAATAAATTCTCAATGCATATGGTATAATGAAGTCAGTACAAAATAAACTTTAATGAGCCAATAGACATCACCTTAATAACCACTTATTTTAAATCATTAACAACACAAAACTTACAGTATACAAAAATAACATTTTTATACAAATACTAATAGTACTATTTGTATAAAATGCTACTCAATAGTATCATAAAATAAACTAAATTAACAAAAACACAAGAACACAGTTACCTATAAACTTTTATAACCCCAATTGTTTATTCTTCACAGCGGTATGTCTCGGAGTAGCGTCGCACGGTTGCGTTTGCGCACATAACACTAAATCGGCGGAGGTTTAGTGCACTGGCGACACGCCCCCGGTTAATTGGTGTCGTTCGCGATGTGCTGGAATGCAATGCGGTAATACTGTGCTATCCATTACTGATTTTAACTATATTTTATTCTCCATTACCGATTCCTATCTACATTCCTAGATTTTTTATATTCTAGAAAATTATTTATATAATAATTTATATAAGTTATTGTACTTGCACCGGTGTGTGGTGTCCTGATGAACACACCGCGGTAGCGTAGTGGTATGGGTAATAGACTGCTGTGACGAGGCCTCGGGATCGATCCCAGGCTTTTTTTTTTATTTATGGCACGTCAATTTAACTTCACCTCGCCTGATGTTAAGCTGAAGGCAAAGGCTTTACCATGGCACACACCAATGACTTTTCGATGCTTTTCGAAGTTATATGTGTATTTATCGCAGGTTTATAAGTGCCCGGTTAATGGCAATATGCTCGCCACATTGGGACCTAAACATAAACTGGCGAAATGTGGGTGCTAGCGGGGATATAGGCGTGATATTATAAAAAAAAACTTTAAGTTTCTATGTCTAAAATTGTAAAAACTATTGCATTAAGATCCATCCTGTAAGAAACAAATAAATTACACAACAAATAGATACTAAAACTAAATTGTATCAACTACCCGTTTATACATCAATATAATAAATTTTAAAGCTAGCAACACACGCACAAACCCCGGTGTGGTCCGAACACCACAATTACAGTCACAATAGAACAACAACATATTACCACAAATACATACATACAGACATAGCTACAGACAAAATTGTGTCTGTTCGTGCCGCTGCGCAATGCGGAAGCGAAAACCGCACGCCGACACAGACAGACAAATTATATTGTATGTCTGTTGTATAGCAACGCAATTTTCATCTATACTAATATTATAAAGAGGCCGGAGAATAGACATCCGTGGCCTGGCGGTAGTGCAAGCGACTGCTACAAATGGGGCGCGGATTCGATCCCTAGGAGTAACAATCATAAATCTCAATCGATCCGGTAAATTTCTATGCATTGGCGCTAAGGAAGCAAGGAAAAGTAGTATAGAGAGACAAGTAGAGAATGGAGTAGAATCGTACAACGCGATAATCGACATCCACGCGGGAGGGAGGAGTCGCGGGCAACAGCTAGTACTATATACAGTGAGGAAGGGAACAGTAGGTTAAATAGAAAGAAAGAAAGAAAGAAAAATGCGTTTATTTCCTCAAAAACTGCAGCACATATAAACCGCACAATATCTAATATATATATATTTTTTTTTTAATGGCACGTCAATTTTACTCCTCCTCGCCTGATGTTAAGCTGAAGGCAAAGTCTCATGAAAGAGGATCACCATTGCAAACACGTTCAGTGCTACAATGGTGGCGCTCAGCTTGACGGCCTCATCAGATGCTTTTTCACGCCCCGCTTAAAGGACCCGGGACTGTAGGAAGAAGGAAACACGTGCGCCGGCAAGGAATATAAAATTTATATATAAAAATAAATATAAAATTTCCATGTCACAATGTTAGTTACCGTACTCCTCCGAAACGGCTTTACCGATTTTTACCAAACTTTAAATCTCCAAGAATCTCTTTAAAGCTCTAAGAATCTTGGTGAGTTCCATGCATCCAAACAATCCCTTACTCAACAATTCTCTTACATAAGTATAATGATTTCACATTTCTTAGCATAACAGATCATACATAAATTAATATCAATAATACAATTGACAGTGCGTGTGCGTTTGTATTAGAAAACATCGTGACATGTGATATAGTTACAGAATGCGCGCGCGCCGTGACGCGTTATCAGACTAGAACCGAGCTGCGCCGGCGCACCGCCGAGGAATGGCTTGTACATCAACGCTTTCTATTGACTATTTTGTTTTGTAAATATATATTGATGTTTCACTTTTACTCCTTATTCTTCATTCCTCAGGTACAGCAGAGAGGCAGCGAAAAGGGTACGAGAGAGGACTAGTAGGTCTCACTTAAACCTTCCTCTTCAATAACTCTGATTGATATTACTACGGAAACTATTAGGTTTATATGTATATAACATCACGCTACATGTTGTGCTGTTATATAATTTTAAGATCTACCTTAAATTCTTCCAGCAAATAAATTCTTTCTTTCTTGAAACCAACTGGTGCGGAGCAAAAGTGAAAAATGTTGCGAAAATAGGGTGACACAGACGAAGTTACGAGGGTCAGGTAGTAAATTATAAATCGAACCTGGGATTTCATACACAACTGTCGGTCTTGTTACCGCTACGCCATCGTTAATATATCTTATCAAATATATCGATATTTTTAATTCAGACAGCCTTCGTGGCGAGGCGTAGTTGGAGCCCTCAAAAGTCCAACCAGTCTAACTTGGAACTTCGATATCGCCATTGGTCATTGGAACATTGGCAGTCGCTTCACGGCAAATAACGAAGTTCAGCCGCATCACAGTTAGACCGGAAAGCCGACCCCAACCGAGTTGGGAAAAGGTTCAGAGAATGATGATCGATATTTTTAATTATATATCTATATCTAATCTCAAATCTCGCCTCCGTTTTTCTTAATACAACACAATCTCAAACTTTCACGAGTGTGTTTTGTTATCAAAGCGGCATATCAGTTGTTGCATCACATGCGCGGGCGCATGATGCGCGATCGCCGCTAATGTGAACATTATTTTTGCATTAAAGGATATCATTAAAACAACATCAGCTGCCGACGACCCCAAAGATGTAACAACTTGTTCTGTAATAAGAGTGCTTGCACCTTAGTAAGATGTAAGGATGATGATATTGATACGTGAAAAGCGATTATGAAGATCATACATACATACATAAACTCACGCCTATATCCCCGAAGGGGTAGGTAGAGCTAGCACTCACATTTCGCCAGTTTATGTTTAGGTTCCAATAGGTGGCGAGCCTAGTGCCATTAACCGGGCACTTATAAACCTGCGATAAATACACACATAACTTCGAAAAGCATTGAAAAGTCATTGGTGTGTGACATGGTAAAACTTGGGATCGAACCCGAGACCTCGTCTCAGCAGTCCATTACCCATACTACTAGGCTACCGCGGTTATTTTAGGTGGGCAGAACGGGACTTAATCATGAAACTATAAGGAAATGTTGCGTCTGTGGCGTGGCGGTAGTGAACGCGAAAGCTACGCAGGAGGAACGGGTTCAAGCTCTAAGACTGCGAGGTAGATACTAAAAAAAATATACTTAATGGAATTACTTTGACCTTACAGTTATAAAAAAGTTACTAGTATCTATAAAAAAGTTATGCCAAAAAGCAATAATAAAATTCAAGATTATTTGGATGATAAACCAGCCTGAAAATTAGCTCACTGAACTTGCAGTTGCAAACCAAAAATGAAAAGCCCGCCTTGCCAGTGTCTTCTTAGGCAGTGGTCCATTGGCTATACAACATAATAATAATATAAAATATTTTTTTTTTTAATTTTGTATATAACCGCTTTCGTGGCTACAGTGTTCACAGCCTCGTAAAACTAGATAGCAACTGCAGGTAATTTTTAATGTTAGCACATTCACCATATACGTCCCGGCGACAAAATGTACATGAAAAACAAGTCAGATGCGCCCGCGCTCGTGCTTAACACGTATCGGTATGTTCTTTATTCAAAAATAATTTATTCATAATGAGACTTATATGGTTTTCGGTCACAACACTGGCTGAATACAGTAAAAAGTTTCAATTTGAATGATAAACTTTATGAAGTATTTTTTTTTATGAAAAAGGTTTTATAGGTTATTGAATAGAGTAGGTTTCGTATCCTCTCATCATCTGAAGAGTAAGTGTGTAACATAAAAAAGTTATGTGTATTTTAAGCATTTCATTCCTCAGAAAGGAAAGTTGTTGTACGTTTATTTTTTCTAGTTCAGGATAATATCAACGGAAAAGAATTATTTCGTTGTCCCTCTGTCCGTATTTCTGTCTATCTATCTTTATATACCGTTTAGATAGATAGATAGCTAACTTTTTATTGTAGGTACATAAAAAAGATTTAGACTAAAGAAAAACAATTATAGTTACACTTATATGATTGTATGTGCAATGGATGGCCTTATTGCTCGAAGTGATCTCTTCCAGCCAACTACTACGTCCCCTCCCCTTACGTCCAAGTATAAATCAAAGTACAGATAACTGCAGGGTACTTCCCGCTAGCGCTAAAACATGAAATTTTGTAAGAAACAATGTCACAGATGTCAAGATATAAGATAATTTCCCGCTAACCGTAACCTGTATACGTATTTTTTTAATAACATCCAATTACTTATCTATTAAGTTCCTATTCAATTCAACAAAATACCTAATAAGTAGTAGGCAGGAGGCAGGTGTGCATCTTGCAAATATCTTATTTATCTAGGACATAACTGCTAGCTAGGAATCGTACCTAGATCTGCATGATACATTGTAGGCATTAAGTTACTTCAGAGAAAGCCAGGCACTTCATTAATTAACTACTGATCGTTTCACAGATACGGTATTGAGTTTATTTTATGAGATTCTACCTAAGACTTACAAATGATGTTACTATTTGCTCAAAATTCAAAATTCAAAATTCAAAATTCAAAATTCAAAATTCAAAATTCAAAATTCAAAATTCAAAATTCAAAATTCAAAATTCAAAATTCAAAATTCAAAATTCAAAATTCAAAATTCAAAATTCAAAATTCAAAATTCAAAATTCAAAATTCAAAATTCAAAATTCAAAATTCAAAATTCAAAATTCAAAATTCAAAATTCAAAATTCACACACATTTCACCAACCATTGTATTCGGTCCCATGTAATAGAGGGCGAGGCTTACTCGAGCCATTGACGATACGTCCAACGATCCAAATGTAGTGGACGTCTTCAAAAATCGTTTCGCGAATGTAATAAATGTATACCATGGAATGGACGTCTTCCAGCTTTGGATTTCATCAATGGCTACCTTTACTCGAGCCATGCATCCGAGGCTGAATCTGGACTGTATATAAGTATATCTGTCTGATTTTAAACAGATCTATTTCTAAGTCGCCTTGTACTACAAGTTATGGGGTGGCAAACTCTACTCTGCCAGGAACGGAAAATATTGAAAGTAAACGATATATTTAGTGTTTGTAGGCATAAAGTAAAACCTTATCGCGTCTGCCATAGATAGTCTATTACGCAAATCCATTCATTCAACCTATAAACACTAACATAACCGCAATATAGAGAAACCACATTGGTTACCGATTTCTTGCCATTTCTAGCTTATTAACTGTGACTAAGCTTATTTATAACCACACGCAAAGGTTCTATTCACAATCAGATGAAAGATTTCAATGGGGTTTTTCAAATGATATAGGGTTATTAAAATTAAAGTTGTCATTATAAGGATATCGATAATACCTGGTTCAAAAGAAAATCAATTTTCAGTACGGCGTTTATAATATCGATTGAGGTAATTTTTCATTGAATATTTAATGTTGATAATATATATATTTTTTGATTAAAATCTGAATGGAAGAGTTTAGATAAAGGTGTAATATTCTTTATTGAATACATTAGTTAATGGAAATTGAAGTTTATTCATCAAGTTTGTCTGTTTAAAGATACCCCTTTAATATATTTTATAGTATGAAATATAGTATGAAAAGACCGGTAGCCTAGAGGTATAGGTAATGGACTGCTGAGACGAGGTCTCGGGTTCGATACCAGGTTTACCATGGCACGCACACAAAAGGAGAACAGTCGACGACCGGGTTAAGTGGCGTGTCATTTGAGATGCCTATGTCCAGCAGTGAACGGATGGACCGTGGGCTGATGATGATGATGACCAGAATATTTCAATACGTATAAAATACAGGTATAGGTACAATCGAGGTACATGTGCTGGTGGGTGAGTCCAGTCTATCCCAACTAAATTGTGTTATGGGTTTTAAAATACGAATAAACATACTTAGATACGATGTTTGTTTTGTAAAGACATATATATATTATACATAGAAACACCCAGACCAATACAAATATTCATATTCATGCACACAAAAATTTGCAATGAGCCGGTATCGAACCCGTAGCACTCGCGTTCACTACCGCCACGCCACAAAGGTTGCCAATAAATGGTACATCATCGACACAAATTATATTGGTGCGGTTGCTTCATAAACTCTAGAGAGAAAACGTGCTCGAGCAATGCCTCTGTGAAAGATATGCTTTTGTTTTATAGCTTAGCTAAGGGACCATAATTGCCATAGATACATTTCAGTAGCTACTTCTACCATTTTGTAGTTGACGGAAAAAGAATATTACTTCCCCATATCATTCGCAAACGGAAATATATGCAGATGGCGACAATTCGAGAGAAGGTAATCTCGAAATACTATGCTGTACCAACCCAACGTGGTAATCATCAGAGTTTTTAGTTTTGTTATAGATAGTTATCACTTTCAGTAATTCATTTAAGAAAATATCTAAGCAGCCGACTTTGACGTGATAGCACACTGGGACACCCATTGGGAGAGGCTTAGGACTTGCTGTGGACTGTGATTGATTCATGCTACTCATTTTTTTGAGAGATTTTAACACACATGATATTATTAACAAAGAACATAAAAACAATGTATTTTTATATAGAATATAAATAATTATTTATTCTGAGTTCCGAAGCTGTCACCTTGGAGTCCAGGGTTCACTTTTTCAGTCTAACAGCGCAGCGGTGCGGCTGTGACTGTAGTGCACCACTGAAGTTCTGATCGATCACCTTCTGTCGTGCCCGCTGTGCCCTCACACATACACAATTGTCGACCTGAATGAATCGACGGAGGGTTCTTTCGTCGAGTTTTGGGCTGGGCGTATCTAGCTGTACTCTAATTGTCGCCACTTACACGAAGAGAAAGAAGAATTTAGTAATAAAATATAGCCTATATTCTGCAGTACTGAACAATCTTTACTTGAGCGTGTAGTGACTACACCACTCCTAACTTGCTCAATGGTTCTCGTAGAAAATACGCCGATGTTAATACCATAACCTCTGGTCGTGACTACCCGGTGCACTCTTTAGCTCTGTCCCTTTCTAATGTAATACATTAAAAAGGGAAGTAATATTTGCATGATTTTTATAGAATGTATTGTGTTATGAAAATATAGACATGTCACTCTTAGTATTAAAATTATTAATTAATATTGATTTAGATATGTATTATAACATACAAATTCTTAATCAAGTAAACAGAGAAGTAAGATAAGATAAAATAACTGTATTTTCATTAAAAGTGACAAAGCTACTACGACTATAACATAACATAAACATGTAGGTGTTTATTACACCTCTGCCTACCTCTTCGGGGATTACGGGCGTTAGCATATGTATGTACGATTAGAAAAATCAATATATTATCATACATATTTCAAAGGAGAGCTTAGAGTCTATTTACCTCCAACAACAATTTTCAACGGACAGTCGATTTACTATTAGCACAGAATAAAAAAGAATACCTACTGATATTTTATACTATAGGTAATATTAGATAGAGAACGATCCACTCTCTTAGTTACCTATTACGAGAACGCTGGATGTAGGTAGGGGTAGATGCTTTCGAAAAAGCAAGAGATAACACTTCCCAGCCGTACCGATACTTTTAGGAGACTGAGGTATCTCATGCCCTGGGTCAATCCCAGGGTTATTGAAACCCCCCTCGCCCCCGGAACCGACCCGGGACTGTAGGAAGACCTTCTACAAACATTATGGGACCTCTCTAATAACCTTACAAATGGCGATTTGATTGACTATGGTTTAGCAACAACAGATAACGCATCATGAATATAACGCAATCGAGTAAAACAAACGATTGTATCGCAGATTGGACAAGTGCGTTTATTGTTATTGTTTGTAGGTTATGTTTACTTAATAGATGTACAAATTGTGAAATATAACTGACAGATAAATATATACAACGAGGCTTAATCTGAGGAGGTGGAGCGGATCCGGAGGAGATTTCGGGCCGGGCCTGCGACGAGCGGAGGCGACTCGGACGTCGGAGGTCCTTTAAGCGGGGCGTGAAAAAGCATCACCATTGTAATACTGTACGTGTTTGTAATGGTGACTGTCCTGAGACTTTGTAGAATATTTCCTGAGACTTTGCCTTCAGCTTACTATCAGGCGAAGTGAAGTTAAATTGCCGTGCCAAAAATAAAAAAAAGGTCACAGGATGGCCTCCGACCTTCAATAAGATTGGCCTGGTAGTGACATGTGTGGCCGCCTTTAGCAGAAGTAGACCGCAGCGTGATGTAAATTCCTCCCTATACGGGGAAAGATATGGACACGGTAATCCCACTCTTGAGAGATCCTTCGCTAACCTTGGGTCAGCCGGCGTGTGAGGGTTATGCCAGAAGCTACCTCACCCTTAGCAGCTGATGGCCCAAAACGGCCGTGCGGTTTTGGTCGGTGGTTGCTTATTACGTGATACCGAAAATCAATCAACTGGACTCCACAAAGTCCGCAATCAGGACTTAGATCATGATCATGATAACGAGATGTTACAGATAAGGTCAGTATCTACCTAAATATTTTGTAAAAAAAACCTGTCAGTTTGTCAAAATATACTGAACCTTTTTAAATGTCATTAACAAATGACTCCATTGACCCATAGCGGCCGCAGCGCAAAGTGGCGAAACCCAGTGAATATAAAAAATATAGTAATTATATTACACAATCCCTTTTATGCTACTGTTCGCTTTATTCGTAAACTCATTGGGAATTAAATATTATATCGTTAATGGACATCAAGCAAATATTGAATAGAATTTCTTTATGTTTTGCTGAATTTAATGGTAAGCAGACACTTTGCCAGTTGAGTTTTGTAATCGTTGTACATTTGTGTTGTGTTATTTGACATATAGATTATGGACTCTAAATACTGCTATATACGAAATTCAACTTACCATTTTGATAGTGTCTTTTATGGAAGTCCACAACAATTTCGGCCAATGTCATGTGTCATGATGACAAGTCGTTAGACGATAATCATAGATGATATCCAAAGGGAATTGTTAGCGCTGCGCTGTGTGTATGTAATGGATGATATTTGAAATATGAATTCATATGGCAATGTCACACATTTAACTTATTTATAGTCGTATTATTCAATTATTGAATTAAATATTACCTTGAAGAATTTAACAAACTTATTTATTCTTTCCTTAAATTTGATTTTTAAGGTTGAATTCGTTACCTACTGTGTGCTTACACTGTATTTTTCAGCTACTCGAGCCTGTCCTGATTTTTTAAAGAAAAAATAGAAAAGGATAACTTGTTCCTTAGTACAAATAAGTCACAAGTCCATATTATAACCATAATATTATAAACGTAACCATTTACAACGGAGCATCATTCCGATTATCACTTAAAAAACTAATCTTAACCAACAAGAGTTTCAACTTAAAAATTTGACATATCAATTAGCACCGTGTCAAAAATTCGACTTCTAAATATTTTTTTATCAGACTCCCTCCCGCCAACCACTTAGGATCCAGACGTTTTTAAAAAGAAAAAGTAACAAAGTTGTATAAAGTAGGATCAAAATCAGACAACTGATTACGTATCTTTAAGTGGAGAATAAATTGTATAAAATACGTTTATTCAAGCGCATAATGATGACAAATGTAATTAAATCCGTTAATCTACTGCGACGAGTTGGTAAGATTGTTATCATAACTATTTCTTGTAAATATACAAGTCGTACATATTGGTTAATTTATTACAAGGTTCATTTCTCCTATGGCAGGTAAACTAAAGGTAGTACACATATTTTTTACTAGTAATGTGTGTACCTTTCATGTTTTTAACCAATACATTCCGAGTTATACTCGGAATGTATTGGTTTGATTGATTTGAAATAATATAATTCTGGGACATGACACATACTTTGTTTTGTTTTTATCGTGCAACCTATACTAAACTATACAAAAAACTACTCGTCATTTATGTTTCTCTTGTAAAATATCAGTTTTTGCAATATCACCATTTTTTACTACAATCACAAATCAACTGTATTCAGATGTACACAAAAACTTGTTAAATTATATTAGTTTCCGTTCATATTATTTACAAAAATATAAATTTATTATAATGAGAAGACGTGGTGAACCTTTTGAACTGTTGTAATGTGTTATTAACTATTATTTACAAGTTGTAGTTTATAATAAAAAGAGAATAACAAAGAGGAAGTCGCCATTAAAAAACAATTAACCGAACTGACAGACTTTTATAATGATACAATTTGCTTCGGTGTGATCTAATCACTACTGTAAATAGGTATTCTAAAAACCATTATAATAACTTATACGCGTTTTTATTTGAAGTAGTCACGGACCCTTTGTTTGAGTTCGGTATTATTTTTTGTGAAATTGTATACTTAGATCAGTTTCCCACGATGGTGCACTTTCACTGGTATTATTATGGCGCTGTAAATGATTAAATATCGAATGTTTACTTAAATATGAGTACTAACAAAGTAACGAACACTTTATGAACACGCTGTTGTTAATTAACTAGTTGTTGCATGCAGCTCCGCCCGCGTGCAATTCTGATCCCGTTTCCGCTGCTCCATAAAAACCTTCCATTGAGTTCAAGGTACAAATAAAAAGAAGAATTACTGGAATTGTTCCAGCCGTCTTTGAGTTTTGCGCTTAGCGACATATTTTGAGATTCATTTTTATTTATGCAGGCGTAAATATAGACCCATGGTAAGTATAACTTAATTAGAAAGATGGGTTCTAGAATGTGGATAAACGTACTAAATTACATATTTTTTGGATATACACATATCTTAAACATAGAAATTCCCAGACCAATGCAAATATTCAAATTCATGCACACAAATATTGGCACTGAGCGGGAGTCGAACCCGCGCCTCCTGCGTACCAGTCTCGTTCACCCGAGCCTCCTACCGCCATGCCAGAGGTCAGAAGTACGACCCAGTAAGAACCTCTATGATATTTAGATCTTATCATGTGATATTAAACCGTAATCAGTAAGTACGCTCTGACATTCAACTGACGAGTCCTTGATACGTCCTTTCAATGATTTTGTTATGATTGGCCAATTTACTATGGCAAATTATTGGCATAACGCCATAAAAAGACCTTCTATTCTTTTATTAGATGATAATCAAATGTAATTTTAAAAATTAATATAATTGGTTATAACTCATCTCAATAGTTTGAATTCAAAGTCTAACTACGGCTAACTCTTAAGGAAGTACAACCACATAGTAAGCTTATTAATCTGTGGCACAACACAGTGACTTGGCAATTGTTTTGTCTGTATATATGTACTCCTGTGGCTTAAATCTTAAACCTGTTTATATTTATTTTATAGTGTATCGGGCGGTACAGGGTTCAATTTCCTGGTCTATCATTTTTTTGGTTTTTTTTTATCTTGATGTTCGATAGGCTCGCGTATGGCTACTATCTCACCTGATGGTAAGTGATGATGTGGTCGAATGTGGAGCACGCTTGCCTAGAAGAGTAACCTATTCACTTTAGTCTTGAAGACTTCCAAACTTGAGCTATTCGGTATTGATTGGGTAAGTTAGGGACCCAGCCGGGTGGTTGGGTATCCGAAAGGATTTCTGTAAAAGGCTTCCATTTTATAGTTTATTAAAAGCTTTATTAATTTCTGTAAAAAATATTTATTCATCAATTGAATATACATTTTCTAAAGCAATTAGTATGCTGTTTCACATCAAATTTAGATTCGAACCCACGAAAGGGGACTACTCGTCTACTGAGTCACGAAGCCACATCTAAAAAATTGTATGATACCTATGTCCAGCAGTGGACTTATCATTGATTGACATTAATAGTCTTGTATCCGTATGTACCCTAAAACAACACATTAAAAGACTATTAAATTTACAATATTATCTTAATAGGATAAACAATTCTGAAGGTTACATAGCTAATTTTTTTTAAAAAGCCATCATTTCAATAGGGATCTACATAGATCCTAATCTATCACATCAACAAATTCTTTCTAATAGTATGTTAAGGTCAGCTGTCATTCTGACATGGTGAGGTGAGGTTCACATGAAGTGACTGCCACCTGACCTTCCCAACTTGCTGCAGGGGTTACCAGTCGTGTAAGGTAACACTACTTAGCTAAATTAAGCTCATTTTCTAAATTACTTTGTAACAATGAACCATTTAGATCGACACGATACGAACGAATCGAGGTATGGTAGATTTCTGTATAGTTAAGAATTTGTTTCTTGGATTATAGTTTAGTATATTTGAAGCTAGATCGATATACGTACGTCAATAATAAACAACTAAACATCTTCACATAGTTTCACATTTATAATATTAGAATGATAAGACAGCAAGGATTCGTGACAAAAACAAATTTAAAAAAAACAATACAAGATGGCCGCTTGCTTATTGCGTCAAGAAACAAAACACTACACAAATGGTGGTAAAAAATGAACCTAAACATTGATTTTAGGCGCCAAAAAATTTGCAGGAACATTTTAAAAATTGAATCAAGTTTATTTTTAAATTGGCAAAACGTTAACGTAACTATTTATGGTTCTTTCTTCAGCATTCAACAAAAATGGAGTAAAACTCATTGCTTTCTATATTCAGTCGTGCGTAGTACCCGCGCCACTTGACAACCGCAATCCGTCCAGAAATGACTAGAAAGTACCTACTATCAACATGAATAATATAAATTTAACTGGATTAGTTTTCAGTGAAAACTGTTACTTTTAAATAATTATGTGAATATAATATAATTATATGAGTTTATGTGAAATGCCTGTAGTATTGAAGCAACTCTCACTGCCCAGTCTCAATTTCTAACTGAATTCGCATAATTTATAAACCGGATCCTAATTAAATTAATTAGTTTCAGGTAAGTTTAAAATATTAACTAAATAAGAATCCAGATACCAAAATCTGCAAATTAAATTCAATTTTAAATAACTAACTGTAAAATGAATATAATAAGCGCAGAACGATATTATCTGTGTGCGTGTTTTTTTAATCTTTAGAGATTTTTGAAGTTAATTTTTTTTGGCGCGTTTAGAGAAACTGTTCTATTTTCAGTGTAGTTTTATATTTTCATAATATTTAAATTTCGAGCTCTAGGTAGATAAAAATTTGCCTTTGGTTAAACAAAAATAGTTTTAGCTTATGACCAAAAACATTTTATCTCTTTATTTCAAAGATATTTTTAAGTCAAACTTCCTTTAAATATATTACAGCACCAAATCGGTAGCTTCGTGCACGTGCAAGCTATGGTATTAAGTTTACAAAGTTTTATCGCAATCAAATCAATGAATAAATATCATGTGAAAAAAAGTCCAGTGACTTTTTTTCACATGATATTTCACATCAGTCGTGTGAAATGGCACTTAATAAAAATGCCCCATTCCAATTTCAAAATGTAAGTAAATTGGAACAGACAATTTAAATGATCAAATTAGAAATTCCAAATATTTGGTGAAATTACTATGGAAATTTTCAAGTCTAGGCAGCAATTTAATTTGTCTGCGTCTGCGCAACGACGTGTAAACGTAAACAGGCACTGCCCCGTTACATTTAAGTATACATACATAATAAATAACGTAACTTAATAAGTTTTTATCTCTTATTAAATCCTTTTTTCTGTACGAAACTTAATAACGGGAAACGGTCTATGTCTATACTAATAATATATTTGACGAGTTTGTTTGTTTGAACGCGTTAATCTCGTTATTCTCTGTACGCTTAGGAGCCAAGCAATAAGAAAAAAGATGAGGACTCGGGAGGCAACGCGATGGAATATAACCGAGTAGATACAGTAAATAAATATTAATGACAATGAAGGTGTCTAATACTCATAACTAATAGAAAAAATCCCAGGTATTTCAAGATATAAATCTGTATTGTATTAAAGTTATCAATATTACAAACCGTAACCGGAATATCAAATCGAAATGCAATATTTGGTATGTTTTTGAAAAAAGAATCAAAATCATTAGACCCTAATCGTGTTCGCAGAACGGAACGTTTATATTTATGATCGTCGTAAACACTATTATTCTTAACTCCATGAGTGGAATGGAACGGAGTAGAATAAAAAACTGTTTGGCATATTTCAAATGATCTCTTGTTACTTTTTTTTGTACAATGTGTACCCGCGACTTCATTCGCATGTATTTCTAAGCTTTAAAAGCCTTATAATAAATACTTCGCGGTTATCTACTGGTGAGAGGTACGTCACAATCGGTCTTGCTATTTCAGAGATTAGTCGGAGCAAACAGACAGAATGACTGATAGACAAGACGACAGTAATTTTAGTAAATCAAAGAGCCCAACCTGGGCATACTTTTAAAGACTTATGAGGACATTAAATTTGAATAAGTAGTCGCCATCATCTGATTTATTTCTATGTGAACATCGTTTGTGAATCTGTCAGTATGCCGCAACGGTCGTCTGTAAGTACATACGAGCAAAAAGTATGACTCTGACTTTAAAAATAAACCAAACAATAAAAAGGTTGAATGTTGCGATTTAAAACTAAATAAACTAATGGAAAACAATAAACTTTGGGTCCCATAAAGTTATTACTACCATAAACATCGGTGAAATATTCCTACCAAAAATACTTTAGCAAAAGCAAAGAACAAAATTATAGTGCCTATAACGTTAGTATCATCATTCCCTGAACCTTTTTCCCAACTCAGTTGGGGTCGGCTTTCCAGTCTAACTGTGATGCGGCTGAACTTCGATATTTTCCGTGAAGCGACTGCCATGTGACCTCCACAACCAATGGTCTAATGACCAATGGCGATATCGAAGTTCCAAGTTAGGCTGGTTGGACTTTTGAGGGCTCCAACTACCCGTAACGACTGCCATAGATGTTTGTATGGCAACCGGGACCGACGGCTTAACGTGCTCTCCGAGGCACTTATAAACCTGCTATAAATACACACATAACTTCGAAAAGCATCGAAAAGTCATTGGTGTGTGCCATGGTAAACCTGGGATCGAACTCGAGACCTCGTCTCAGTAGTCCATTACCCATACCACTAGGCTACCGCGGCTTCCTATAACGTTACGTAACGTTAGTATAAATACGTTTATTCTGGGAATCTTTGAAATGGCTGTGGAAGTTTTGGAAAAATAATTAGTGCTGGGAAAGGTAGCGTAATAAGGCACGTCTCTAGTATAAAATCAAAGGATTTTTAATATAAATTTTATGTGTATGCCCTGTGAAAACATAACAAAAAAAATTCAATAGGATATTTGAAAATAGAACGATACTGTTGTCGCCATATTGCTTAGTTTGTGGACTTTTGAATAATGTACCTAATGATTCTCAAAAATCCTCATACAATCAAATCTGTTTAGTTATTCAATAGGTATACGAACATTCCTCTTTTAGGCAGTAGTGTAAAAATCGCTGCTTGAACCAGATAGAAGATTTTCATCTTTATTCCACGTATAAATAAAGTACAATTTCCACAATAACATCTTGTGCCACCGGCTGACGTGTGTCAAAACTGTCAAAAGTATAATTAATATCGATCAACTGACAATTGACCGTTACAAACAGAATTTCCAAAGAACAGATTAGTTGATGTTTTATAAAGGTGGACTTAAAAAAAAAACAATTAAAACAATAATTTTCCAATGCATGGTAAGAACCTTAGGTGAAGTCTAGGAGGCACTAGTCACCATACTAGATTTTCTCGATCTAAAAATGGTAGATCTTTTTTCACAATCTACTCTCTGGATTGTTTATACACTACATAAGTACTATTAGGTACCTACTCCATCGGGGTCCATTCGAGATTTTGGCGGGAACGCGAAAAGTATTAAATCATTTTCTAAATTTGGTGTAAATTCGAGTTTTTGTGTGTAAAATGGTGGAGTTATAACATAACGGCATAGCCAAAGCGCACAATTGTAGGAAAGTGGAATATTATAGTGAATTGTGATTTTCGTGGTGGTGATGGAGCTTCTAGTAAAGTATCCACACTTTACTGAGGCACTTAGGCAGATATCATTCATCAACGTCATAAATGTTCACTACCATTTCAACTAGTTTATTGTAAATAAAGTGTTTAAATACAAAATGAAACTTGTCGTAAAGATCCTGGTTACCATGTCATAAAATCCCAAAAAAAAAATAGTCCATTCGCGTCATCGTAATTTTTTTTTGTCATTTCATTAAAGTCAGATTCGAGTGCCAGCATCGATAAGAAGCGTATGAAACATTTTTATTATGAAAAAAAAAACTGTTCCGAATCGTGAATCCCTTGAGATTACGATAAAGCCGCAGCGGGGGGCGATGCGGCGCCAAAAAATGTCAAAAACGACGACATCTTGAATTTTTTCGGCGGGAATTCAAGTTTGCTGAATATTATAACCCACGAAAGAGATTTGTGTTATCAATATCACAGGACGGCAACATGAGCAGTATGATAAATCTACCTTCGCTAATGAAATGTACTTGACGATTCGATAAGAGGGAATAATATTCATTTTATATAATGCAAGCGTAACTCTTGTTGTATAAGTGCCTTTTCACATTTAAATTGTATCCCTATAGTTGAAGACTATCTATATAGTCTTCAACTTCACTATGTTATCTCTATAGATAACATAGTGAAGTATGGCGATATATGGCGGTAAGGGAACCCAGCACTCACCCACTCTCATATTCACTCGGTACCGCTCCTGAAAATGCCTCGTGTAGGAGCGAGGCACGGGTCGAGGTTTGTTTTTTGCACTTGCGGAGTATTACACATGCGACATTTTGTCTGCTTTCTATAATATTTAGTGATATTTTGCTTTTGCTATAGTTAGAATTTTCAAACCGTGGGTGTGTGGTTGGTTCCTCTCCCTCCCCAATATATTTTCGAGTATATAGATTGCCTCTAAAATCTTCAATACCAGCCCCTCGTGGTGATCGCCAGATAAAATTCCGGTGCAGGCTATGGTCATGGAATAGGGATGATAGACAGCTAATCTTAATGTAGGAGAGTGGTCTCTAGGCTCGGAAACGTAAGCTTTGAATGAAGAAAATCCTTATAACTTAAAAATATCTTTGGATACTGGTTACATTCAAAACGAAATAGGAATTTTCCGCAACAAAGTGCAAGCCGTTAATATTTAAACTGACGAAAAAAAAGAACTTCGAATTCAAAACTAAAACAATGGACAAACAGTACTTTATGAAAATGACTTCGGGAAAGTAATTAGAGGGCCGCTGCACAGACGCATCGCGAACAATTGAACTGTCACAACTGGAGCGATTAACATATGGAGAGCAGGGTGTGGTATAATTGGCCAATATCGAGGTCACCAAGGTGTGTTATTATGTCCTTATGTGATCGCAATAGTGAGATGTGCTATTGGAGAAAATGGTTATGATACGAGGACATTCTGGGATGTAGCCTGCATTTTAAAACTTTTTAAATTATATTCGTAGAAATCTGTAACTCAGCTTCTCAACGATCGACGACTTAAGAGTCTACTACACATGACACTAGATAGAGGCCAAGGAAGGTAGCGTATTGTGTTTTTATATAACTAATTTAAGCAGGTTTTGTGAATAGATTTTTATTATTATGTCTAAATGAGGATTAAAACGCTGACTTACCTTTGTTCTGTAGAGCGGATTGGAGAAGTCCCATCCAGGTGCGACGAACAGATACCCGCATTTTGATATCTTACGGCTTGCCTGTGTAAGAAATGAATAAATTAGTTAAATTATTTGTCAGTCATGTACCTTGTGGAGAATAGTTAAATATCTAGCAAAGTTTGCACGGTAAGCTTCAATTCTTTAACCACGATGTGTGTATCTTTCATATGTATGTGCAAAAATAACCAATATATTCTGTAAATCGCTATAAGTTCTGTATTTTAGATTCTTAACATCTCTTAGACTAACAATTGGATATCATCAACATTATCACGTCGTGTTCAATACGGTAAGTTATTATGTTTTTGTCTACGAACTTCATCGAATAATCGTGGGAATCTAGTTTAACCATACTCTGTTATAGAATATTGAAGAATTCCGACCTGAAATGGTGTTCATATTTTATAAGTGTTAGTATAAAAATATCACACAAAAATCTTTATAAAATCCGGAACTATTAGTTTAATTTCAATGTGTAAAATTTTTCAAACTTCTGATCGAAGATAAAACGTCTAAGAAATTCAATCTTTCCAAAATAATAAATGCATTAATTACAACAGAAAAGTAAACAAAATGTAGACGGAGTACCTTTTTCCGGTAAGTATATAACACAACTTGTAATATTTATTATTCCCGTTTTGCCATAACAAGTTGATCGATTGTGAGACCGACTTAGTCCGTTTGAAATTATTTAGGTACAGTGAACTCCAAAAGTCGCTGGACACCTTAAGATCTTTAATCTTTCAACAGTCTAAGTATAATTTAATCAAACTTAACATAGCGTTGATGTCTTGTTTCTTTATAAGAAAATAAGTAAACTCATGGAATTAGTAACCTAAACTTAATAACATTAACAAGTAGATCTATTATCCAGTAGCTTCTAAGACGGTGTATAGTGGCATTACTTAATAATTTTAGTTTCAAATTGTCCAAGTACTTTTATAGTCCTCTGTACCTATAGTTATCGGCTTATATAATGATTGGAGTCAAAAGATTCTAATGATAAAATTTTATGTAAGTACTTTTTATGCATAGCCAAAAACGCGTACTGCATTTTTGGCTGTAGGCTTTTGTGGACAGCATTGGGGTACCTACTATGGCAAGGATGTAGCTCAAATCCACCTATATATCAAGCCAAATTTTAGTTTTTCTGGCGACTTGGGGTAAAGATGTATGTGATTATATTACTTTCATACATATAGCAAGTAGATTTACTGGATTTATTTTAGTTCTACAGCTACTTCTGTAAACAGTGCGAGTGTGATAACTGGTATAAATGAAAACGGTACCGATTTTACTGTCTAAAACACTTTACGTTAGATTTAACGTTATTTCATTTAAGTCTTAATTTAATTTGTTGCTAGAACGATGTCTCCAAATTGAAATAAAGATATGCACATAACAGAATCAGCATTTTTAGCAGTAGATTCGTGCAAATTTATACATTTTAATGGGATAAAAAAGACAATGTGTGTATAAAAAATGTATTTATATAAATTGAAAACTTAAATCAAGTTAAATTGTTTGTCTTCTTTAAAAAAACAGGCTTATGATCACAGTATGTTTTACGTTTAAACAGACAAGTAATTACTAATGTAACTTGCACTTTCGAAACGGAACATTAAGATGGTCGTCAACGAAATATTTCCAAGGAAAGTGCCATATTTTAACAATTAATGTCTTCATTTCCCACGAGCAAACAATATTCAAATTTAATGTGAAATTCAATGATCCTACATAAAATATTGATGTGGCGGTATAATTAAAATTCAATAAACATAGATTCTTAGATAATAATATAGTATGTTAATTTTCAGAACGTCATTAGTACGTAAATATAATAATAATTTAAAAACAAATTTATCATTTTAATTACTTAATTTAGTGGAAGAGGAAGTTGTGAACGATTTGGCTGCGAAATTATGTAACCTTGGCTAAAAGCATAAACAAATAAAAAATGCGTATCTTTTTATTAATTGGGAGCTAGAGATGTTTTCAAACTTGGAATTATCCGTCAGAGAAAAGAGAAAGCGCTATTTAAATAATTAAGAGCTCCGTTGCGCAAAGTTTACGAAAAAAGAAAGAAAATTTTAAATATAGAAAAGCATTCACTCAAATTCTTATATTTAAGTGGATTAAAATAATATTCAGTACGATTTATAAATTTTCTGTAGGTGTGATTACACTGATTCCAGTTTAATTTTTTTAACTTTTAACAATGGAATTTTGTCGTAGCAAAGGGCGCCAAAAATCTAATAGGTACGCAAAGAAGTTGCAGCGCTAAATACAAAATATTGACGTTTTTAGAAATTTGAGTGCAATAATGTAAGTTATTAGAACCGAATAAAGCAAGTGAAACCGTGGAACACAATTAGTGTAATTCACACACTAGATAACATGTACGATGAGCTCCAGGAGGGTCTGGATACCTTAAGGTCTATAATCCTTTGACAAAAAGAGTCTATTTTTTTAATTAAAACAATCTTTATTATTATTAACTGTACGTGTTAACCCTAACACTCAATGTCACTTCATACAATTTAAGTTTCAAATTATCCAGGCACTTATGAAGGCAACTGTACATCACTCGTTTTATAACCATTTCTGTTAAGTCTCATAAACAACGTACATAGAAATACTAAACGCTGAATCTGTTTTCGTAGAAAATCGCTAAAGTAATGTCATCAGCCATAATAAGGTTGTACGTTGTATGATCATTACGAGCAACACAGTTGTGCGATGTCACTGAGGTCAGTGACCGCTTACGTCACGGACAGTTATACGCATTGCATGATTCGCGCCAAATTTGCGATTTCCTTTTTTTTTTAAATCACACACGTCATATTTTTGCGTGTGGGAATCGGTCATTCGGTGTCTACGATTTTAAGCTTCCGAGTTTAGACGCTTCCTATTATGTAATGTAAAGGAAATTTATTGCTTTGGGTTTATGCTTCAAGGTTAGAATGGACTGTCGCTCGAGCAGGGTATCACATACCTTCTTTCTTGATAGTAACTTGAATTGTATTCCATTTATAACTTAAGGTACAATTTAGGCCAACCGCGGGGTTATTGAGAAGTACCTAGGCCCTCCATCTTCTGCATTAGTCTATCCAAGAGTTAGCTGGTCAGGTCAGTCTATCCGGCTACTTTGCTTTTGCTTTTTCGCGGTTTCCACTCAAGGACTCAACGGCACCAATTCTTCCGTAAACCATTGTATGAAAATAGTTTTATTCTATTCCATATAACACCTAAAGGAAAAGAATGATTCTCATTCAATATTCAATATTTTGTAATGAAATAATTCAAAGAATGACCCCTATGGATATAGGAGTCATCTGAGCGTGGGACTACGGTGACAGGCGGGTCCACCTGTCGCCCCAAGGTCTACGCTCATGGAGGACGGAGGTAATTCTATGACCTCCGAGGCCCGGGTTGCCTCCGCCCGTGCGTCAAAAATCCACGTGGTAGTAAAAACAATGACTCACAAGTACCATGAAACCACCAATATTGAAACCACAATATTTTATGTATTCAACATAACAGTCTGAAGAGTCCATGGCAAAAACACCCATGGCTAAAGGCGTATGTGTGTCACTCCCACATCTGTCATACCGTTATGGCATTAAAACGACAATACAAATCTATGCGTATCGAATTTCCGCAACGCGAGCGGCGCGCGCGCAGCCGTTAGATCGTTATCATAGTACTAAGCGCAAATTGAAAATTATTATTGTAATGATGACTAAATAAAATATTATCTGTAACGATCTGTGCGAAAATTTATATACGCTGAAAGGGCGAGTCAAAATGGCGGGCTTATTCTATTTACGTTCTATGATGTTGTGGATTCGCGATTGTTTTGTAATGACTTCATTCATTTTTTATCGCTGGTAAACAAAGGTTCCTTTTCAATTCATTGGTTTTTTTACGTCGGTATTTTTGTGTAAATTCTTAACCACGATGTCGGATTACAATGATTTTTTGTCTTGAAACGTCTATTGACGCTGTTTAAGCATAAGACTGACAAGACATACGTGCTGGGAAGCGACTTGATGCTCTATTATGCTGTCAATTTTATTTCGCAAATATTTTATTATATAAATAAGAATATATTTAGTCTTTTTATATCTATCAGACGACGTCTTATCTACAATGAGAAAATAGTTAAACCTACTCTTAAATTTTAAAGCTGTACGATGATCCAGGTGACCTTTTTGATATAACGACTAAATCGATCAAGCCGTTTAGGAGAACAATAATTACAAACGCGCACACCGGAATTTAGAGATAATTATGGTCGTAAAAGTCATCTTTATTTATGAACACATTAAGAGGCACGCGACGAGACACATGGCTTTTGTTAACAAAGCTGTTTACCGTTTGTCTTCAAAACTAAATCATATTTTATACTCCCGGTTTTGTTAAACCGTTGTTTGTTCTTCTTAGCTGACTTTCATTGCTTTGTTACATTTCTAACCCTAAAATATTGTTTTAAAACCGAATCTACCGGGGTGCTAGAGATGTGTCTTATATTATCTCACCTCCGGCAATCAAAGACTCAAAGATCACGATCGTAAAACTGGTTATCGAAATTACAAATATTCCCTTTAATCCAGCCTAAGTTTGTGTTAGAAGTGGGTTCTTATCGGTAGTGTAATGGCGAGGATTAGAACAAACCTCTCAGATCGTAAGTGCTTTAACTACTAAAAACCCGACGAAAAAAATGACGATTTATAAGAGACTGTCAACAGCGGGGTGTAGCTACATTGAGCTCAACAAAGTGGCTTGTTTCCATCTCGCAAGTTAAAGGTAAAGTAAGAAGGGGAAGTAGTAAGTATTTCCGAAGAGCGAAACCTATGCTTGGGCCCTCTCCGTGAGTAGCGGCGCTGCCGTGAAACAAATTACTGCACCACAATGGCTACTAAAAAATGCCGTCGTTTCGATAGAAGAAGAAGAAGGCTACCGTAATACATAAATACCAATAATTGTAGTTCAGCTTGACAAAACCGCTTAAAAATACGCTTATTTCAAGAAACCAGTTCCAGAACTAAGAAGATTCCCAATAAAAGAACACTATAATAACAAAAACCTCAAAAACCAATGTATCCTCGAGATTTACAGCTCCACGGGATGACAACCAGCTTACCATAACAGTTACAACATCATAAAATGATAATATACCCACCGAAATCATATAAGTTACCCACCGAAATCATATAATTTATTGGTGTTACGATCAAAAATCTATTATTGTAAGTTAGCTCCTGGGTTCCTGCTTAAAGATGTTCATCCGTACCCTATATCGATAATAAATTTG
The DNA here is from genome assembly GCA_963691645.1 of Pelosia muscerda. NCBI lineage: Eukaryota > Metazoa > Arthropoda > Insecta > Lepidoptera > Erebidae > Pelosia > Pelosia muscerda. The sequence goes on along the minus strand of OY829102.1, from coordinate 18,007,475 downwards.
TCTCTTGACAACCATAAAATTATTGAAGCATGGGATGCCTGTAATATTATTTATGGTCATCTTTAAGATAAATATGAGAGCAAGCGATAACCGGTAGCGATTTGAAGGAATCGGATTAATTGCAACGTATGTTTCTTGATTTATCACTCCAGCCTAAAATATAATTCGTTCATTAATACCATTGCATAACATAAAATAAAATAAAAACATATTAGCACTTAACACAGGGAACAAAAGTTTGGTAGGAAGTGGAAGACTTATAAAAGTTAGCGTAAAAACCGTTTTGTAAGTCCCGCTTTTATTTGATTTGTTTGTTTTATTCCATTATTATATCAATAGAATAAATTATAATATCTTCTAAATTTTACTTATGTTTGGTTTTCTCTGTCATCTAGATATTTTAAAGAACTGTTTGTAATTGGTATAATTCATCTAAAATAATGCTTTTGTTGAAATTGCACTCGTGAATAGACGGCGCGGTTAATAAACATGATTAATTGCGTAAAGCGATAAGGCCGCCCTTTGTACTGCTCTTGTGTACTCAATTTCTGTAACATGAATGATTGTAATTTGGCGTACAATAAAGTATATAATAAATAATAATAAATAAATAAATAAAATAATAATCCCTAAACAAATCCCTTTCTAGTTATAACCAGCTGCAAGAGAAATCGACTAACTCACTTATATGCGCCAGCATTCAGATATAGAACAGTACCTACTTAGATAGATCGCTAATATCTCATCATTTGGACGGTAACAAATAGAGAATATTCCAAGTTGAATATCACAATTTATTAAACTAATACCAGTATAAACCAGTATTACGTTGACAACTTAGTTCATTCTATTAAAAGTTACTATAGTAAGATAAATACCAATGCACCAAAACTTACCCACACTCCATTATAAACAATACTTATACATTTCAAGGTATAACAAATAACTAATTAATGAAGCAATTGTCAGAGTAAGGGATATGTCAGAAACTATCTCACTCTCAGCAACTGATGGGCTGAAACGTCCGTGCGGTTCTGGTCGGTTCGAGTCCGATATAACTACCCGCGACTTCAGCGAGATGTATGAATTTACGAACAGTAAAAAAAAATTAAGTGCAATGAATAACAGTGCACTCAAATTTAACGTTTCATTTTAAAAAGTATACTTCTTAAAGTAAAAAGCAATTATATACTGGCTAAATTGCACTGGTCTGATCGTGCCTCGGAACGTTAAGTCGTCGGTCCCGGTTGCCATACGAACATCTATGACAGTTGTTACGGGTAGTTGGAGCTATCAAAAGGCCGACTAGCCTAACTACAGAATTGCAATATCGCTAATTTGGTTGTGAAGGTCCGATCGCAGTCGCTTCACGGAAAATATCGAAGTTCAGCCGCATCTTAGTTAGACTATAAAGCCGACCCCAACTGAGTTGGAAATAGGCTCAGAGAATGTTGAGATGTAATATAAAGTCTCTTTCCCATTGGGATCAGTAGCAAGTACTTATTACTATTACTACATTTATTTTTCAAAAGCATTTGCGATAATGCTTAGGGTTCAATAAAAAAAAAACTATAAAATTTGTAATGGGGACTCTATCGAACACACGGGAAAAACAAAAACATCGTTATATTTTTTTGTGAAGCCGATTAAGAAATATATATCAATGGTGTCAATTCTGTAGTAGATTGTCATATAATTCTACTAAAATCTCAAATAAACTCCAATGTCAATTCAATTGTCGTCGTGTTAGCAAAATTGACAAAAATTATCAAATGCCATGACATAATTATATCGTTTATATTTATAACCATATGTATTGTATAATCGAGGTGATTATGTCGGACTCGAACCAACTAAAACGCACGCGATCTTTGTGTATTTGGTTGCCGGAGGTGAGATAAAACAAGAGATATCTCTGACACTTCCCGGGAGTCTTTCAAGATGGCCTCCTTCGGGTAACCCGTAATTACTGAATATTGAAATGAAACCACTTTTTAAGGATTTTATTGCTGTATATTTGCTATTATTTACTTTTAGGCTAAAGTATCGCTACCATTCGCTAGTCGTCACATAGTTTTGATGTATGATATTCGCGTAAACATCAAAAAGTGTCAAGTTATACCGAATAATTTAGAAAAATATCCTAAAATAAGCAATACAAAATGAAATCGGCATTATAATTTATTATTTTAGTTTAGTGACAACAGGATTGACACCAATATCTTATCTTATCTTATAATCAATTTTATTGAGAACAAATGTGAGCCGTTCGCAGCAATCAGCAAGAATATTAGTGTATCATACATTTTAGTATACATAGGCTCGAAGCTATTAAAACAAACCGGTATGGTTTCCTGGTTTCAAATATACATTTAGTCAGAGGTATTGCTTCATCTAATTACTCTTTATTAATAGATAATGCTAGTTATTGCCTCTGGTTTAGACTGTGATATCAAAGAATCAAAGAATCAATTTCATTTATTCAGCTTAGGCACATAAAGCGCACTTATGAATGTCAAAGTTTTACAATAATTATGTATCTACCTATATTTGTCAAAAATATTATAATTTATAATAAATAAAATACTTAGTAAATAAATCATTTGAAAAAGAGTCTTTCGCTGGTTCGGTAGTTAAATGTCCTGAGAAGAGACCAGCAAGAAACTCAGGTAGATTATTGTTATTCTTCATTTTCTTTTTAATATAATATAGTTCTGATTATTTATAATAACTGGGTGCAAGAGCATGAGATTATTATGACGCATTTTTATCATCAAGATATTCGTCTAATTTATAATAGCTTTTTTTCATTGAATATCTTTTCACTTTTATTTCAATCTTATTAAGTGGCAGGTCAGCCAAATCCTGAGGAATCCTGAGGATAGATACTATTACCGCTGCCGCGACACAGGCATCTATGCCCGGCGGTGAGTAGGGTAGCCAGAGCTCACTGGAGAGATTTTATGTTGTCAGAGTGAAAACCGAGAAACGCTGCTCTGACAGCATAGAAACTCCCTTAATCTTCATCTCTCCCCCAATTGCAATACATGGTCGGCTGTACGAATGTAAAGCCCCTGGTGTTGCAAAATAGGCTACGGTAATCCCTTTTCATCAGGTAAGCCGTGTGCTTGTCTGCCACCTAATATAATCTATGTAATAGTATGTAAAAAATACGTATATATGTATTAAATGTGGAAATTTCATTCGGTGCAGATAAATACGTTACGGTGTTTTTGTACGTGTTTTGTACACTCTCATCGGTAGAAAAACATCCAGTGAGGTGAACAGCTTATATTCTACCATAGCGTTATAAAATAATCTTGACGCAAAACCAATCCACGCAATGTACCTAGTAATAGCAAGTCGTAAATAAATAGCACAAACCAAAAAGTTTTAAAAACCAACTAACATGGACGAACAAATGCCGCGCAAGATTGCCTACCAAACAAGGCGTTCATTATCGGCGGCGGCATCGTGTGCGCATGCGCTTAGCGCGACCACGATTACTTTCCGAAAGTGTAAATAATTCGAATTACAATTATTGATAGTTTCTCAAGCCGATCGGTAGATGGAGGTCGTGCCCAGTGGCGGCGGCGAGGCGCAAGATAGGGGGCGGCAGGAGGGGAGTCGTGAGAACTGGGCGACTTGCACTTTCGTCGGCGCGCGCGCACCTCGATGCGCGATAGCGTTGAGCCCGGCGCCGCGAAGTCTGCGCACGAGTCTAGCCCAAGTACTGATTAATCATCAATTTGTGTGCTTTACAAGACATAAGTCCTCGGAGAAAGTCTGATAAGTTGAATCATCCGAAAATCTGCGCGTGAGCAGAAGTGTGATGTAGGAAAGTATCTAAATGGTTATCATAAACAAATAAAAGATACAAAAGATGAAAATGACAATAGAAAACAAGTGAACTTACTTTCTATCGAAACAGCATCAGATGGGACCATTCACAAAGTAATGACAACGAAACTAAAACATTGATGGGATCACGACTTTCGACCAAAAAACATTGTATGATAAAGTCTTAGAATGGAGCCACCTTTGCGCCTTTGTTGTAAAAATATAGCTAACTACATGAGGTGACAAAAAACTAATTGGATGTAGATAGATTCTTCAAATAGAAACTATTCTCCCATCACTAAAATTATACAAATAACAATATCTAATCAATTAACAGCCGATTTGGCAGAAATGAAAAGTAAAATCGACAGTGACCGAAACGAACAAACAGAGAAGTAACGCCTAGGTATGCAAAGATTAACACATTCGATTCAACTTTTACATTCAACACGCTTTTGCTAAAACTTCAAGTTCACACATTGCCAAAGACGAGAACCATATATGAATCAACATAAAAGAACCAGCAAATGTTAAAGGTTCTTAAATATTTTCATTGCTTTTTTTGTAATTTCGTTACACTCGAAAAGGAATTGTATAAATACCCAATCATAAAACGTATAAATACTTAAGTTTAAATATGAAACTGATTCCTTTGAAATCAAAAATAACATTGTTAATCATTCAAAAGCAACATTCTGTAGTCTCTAATCATAAGACGTAGTTGAATACAAAAACGAACTATAATAATTCCCACTAGCATGAACACACATCAATTGAAAGCAAGATGAATGGATTTCTAATCATTTGCATTAAGCATGGACGAGCTGGGAATTTATATGTGTTCAATAATTCAATTAACAATGCAAATTGTGCACATTTGGAAAGTGTTAGTGAGGTGAATCCACTTCCCGTGGTTAATGTCGGGAGGCGTTCCGAACTCGTCACGGAATCGCTACCGACACAATTATCGTATCTAGACCACTCTCACTGAAGCAAAAAGAACATCGAGACGTAAAGAAAGCAAAGTCAGGTGCGGTCCCATTTCACTTTCCAATGACTTATCTTTAGATAGATTTTCGAACAAAAATTAACCTAAAGATGTAGGGAGCAGGGTGTCATTTCACTTACAGTAACAGTTACATTCAGTCAGTAAGCATTTCATTATCAAGATTTACGAGGAAACCCTTTAAAAGCAGTTAATTGCGAGTGTTCATTTCGCTTTCTAATGATTTGTTTAAATACCGACTATTGGTACTGATGACATTAATGGTACTCCAATAGTTTTATTACGGATTATTACAGAAAATGAGGTTTATTTCTACAAAACCTATGAGATATATATTACAATGGCACCTTGTAAGTAGTTTCATTGTAACGGTGTGCAATTTTGACATCAATATCACCGTTTACATCTTCATTGTAGATCGTGAGCGGCCATTGTGGCGTTGATGCGCTAGCGACAATGAAGCGCCCGCGCAGCCTTAATGACAGACCATTTAGTGCAGATATCGCGATTGAGACGTCGGCCATGTTCTGACAGAACACTTTTTTTCTCATGACATGTATTTAGACTAGGAGATAATCGGAATCGAACTGGACGAATGGTGTTCGTAATTGCTGATTCTCGATTATTGACATAAATGAGTCAGTCGGCTTGACCTCCTTGCTTTGATTTGTTCAGTTCTTCGAATGGTGGATTAAATAGCAGATGGCTTGTTCTTTCTTTGATATTCACACGATTATATTACGTGACTATGAAAGTTTAAGGCCAATATTCACAAGTTTGGATGTCTTTCAAAATGGCCTTGCGAATATCGAGATAAGTCGTAAGACGGATGTGATTATTTATGATTAAAATAGGATAAATTATGTGGGTATAGTGTTTTGTGTAATATATGCCTTTATGGCTTGAAATATAAAAGAAAAACCATGACCTTTAAAAGATATTGCGTGTTGCCTCTTCTGTGTATTAAAATGTTAAATGACGAACATGATATCGTAAAATGGCGGCGAAAAAATTCCGTGTCATTATTAAAAATGCCTCCTTACTGGATGCTTCGAAATTCAATTTGATGATATAAATTGATACAGAATGTATGAAGATCAAGGTTCAAGTACATAATAAACAAATATATCGCGAAAGAATCGGTAAAAAGTGGATTCATTTCAAGCTAATATTTTTCTTCCATGCGCAAAATCCCCACGGATACCAACTCCACTCAAATGTCGTTTTCAAACCGACAAAAACGCACGACTTCGGGTCTTCAGTTGCCAAAGGTGAGATAATTGGTAAAATATCCTTCACATCCCAATTTTCATGATGTCGTTGTTCCCATCTCGCATTCATTATACATACATACATTCATAAATATACCAACATTTACAGCTATAATGGTTAATTTACAAACTTAATAGGTATCATAAGTGCCTCCTCAACAATACAATACCATACGAGATAAGTGCTGTAAAGTACAATACTTAACAACGGAGCTCTAATTAAAATCTATCGCCTATTATTAGAGAAACAAAAGCTATGGATTAAGAGATAAATACTGCTAGTAGTCAGTGTCCGAAGCAAGTCCAATAAACACCACCTTGAACATGGAAAACAAAAAAACAAGTGGAAGTGTGTTATAGTCGGTGCACGCGTGTCATTGGTGTGCGTATTTACGCAACGAAGGATAAATTTGACAGTGACTGTTATTGCCAAAATTGACTTACAAGAGCTAAATAATTGAACGAACGTACAGAATACCGCGGTAAATAATAACCTTGTGCTGTGTTTCCGATGGTAAATAGGGTAGCTCGCGAGAGAATTCGTGTTGTCAGTGAGAAGACCAGCTTATATTCACACCGCTATATAATAGTATGAAACCCTTTTTTATAATTGTACGAAAAAATCCCCGGACACCCCTCGTCAGAGCCGGTTGGGAAGGTTATGTGGCCGGAGGTGAGATAGTTACCAACATATCCCTCGCACCCCAGCAGACCGGAGCCCTCTCTCTCGAGGTGACCCCTGTTGAGTGTAGGAACCACAGCGACCCCGTCTAACCCCGGGTATGGGGAGGCGCAATTTGCACCGTGTCGCCGCGGCCGGCTTCAGTATGAAACCCTAGTTTGTCTGCTACATTGACAGTACAGAAACTCTCATAACCTTCTAACTAAAACACACTGTTAGAAGATTTCGAAACATTTAGTTCAAATATCAAATGATTTCTAGTTTATTCTATGACTAAACTCCAGTTGAAGTAAAATTAATATTCAGTGTTATCCAAAACCTTCAGTTTTAGATTTCACATCTATTATTTTGATAAACAATGCAGTTCAAACTTCATAATTGAAATCTATAGACGTCAAAATAGACGTATATTGATTTACACCGTAAATCTACAATCTAAGTGTATTAATAGTGCTTAGCTACTGCAGGTTTGCACTTAGTTCCAACGCATTCCGTTTCGATCAATAATCAATCATAAAGCAGGACGGAAACAATTTCCTTCACAGTTATTTGTTCTGTTTGATCGATATTTGTATCGATATCGCAATTTGTTTCGCGTGATCTACTTAATCGATTCGATTGTTAAGTCAACATCTCACCTTGACTCGATTCGTCAACGACGCACATTTATTAACACTTGTAGGTTTAGTGCAAACAGATCAGTGGCATCGATTCTATTACAAAAATTATAAAACTGTAACTCATAGTTACTACAAATATGTACTTATTTTATTTTATTTATTTTATTTTATTAGGAAAACAAACAGCATTACAACTATGTTACACTTAAAAAAATAACCAAATTCATATTTGAAATTGCGGTTTTTCGTACGTAAAATTGCTAGTCCTAGCATAAAGACATCGTTTTAGTTCATTTTAATAGCACTATCTATGTATCTTTTGGTTAAATTAGACTCAGGCTGTCAAAAGGATTACAGATCTTAAGGTGTCCAGCAACTTTTGAAGCCTACTATACCTACATCCATTCTATAGATCTGATCTTTTCTTTCTTCTTCTTCTGGTCTTTGTTTTAATAAAGTATTATAGTTCTTCTAAAGGACTTAATTCTCTATTTAATAACACTATACATCCACTTCGTGTTTCTTCAGCATATACGGGGGTAGTACAAAAAAGTACGTAAACGTTTTTATATAAAAAGCATGTCATCTTTTACGATATCAAACTTTTGCAGGCACTTTTGAGTCTACTTTTCCTATAAGATAGCTGGAAATAACATGACCAGACATTCATTACCAAGCCTTACAGTCACCTCAAAACGTCGTTGCAACAGTAGTCCGAAGTAATACACACAAATGAATTTAATTGGCTGTCGACATAAATATGGCGAAGGGATTATCAATTTCTACAACTGGTTTGATTACTATCATAGCGCAATTTAAGTACGTAGGAATTAAGTTTACGACGAGAACATATTTCCTCGGAGACAGGGCAGTTTCTAAAACATATCTGCAACTGCACTACATAAATTATAATTTCTCTGGATCGCGTGTAATTAATCAACATTAGCGGTTTGGATCAAACGCGCCGCGAGAGACACTTTCGCCATTACGACCGATAAATTGTCACGCCTACTTGGCGACGACATTCTGCGCCCGCGCACACCGATGGTGTTTTAAATAACACCATATTTAAATACAATGTACTACAATATTATTGTTTGGATGTGTAACAATTGATTTAAATTGGAAATCAATCTGTTTGAATTTGGGTGTTGTGTTGCTGTAAATTGGTGTCTTGTAAAGTAATATTGTAGTCACGATTCTAGAAGTTGACACATATATAATGCAATTTCTTTACATAACATCAAGTAACAGTACCAGTGTATTTATTAAATGGTAGGTAATGAAAATATGTAGTTGACGTAAATCATCTCCATCGAACCGATGGCAATGTTCTGTGGTATTTAGATGTGTCCAGCCCAAAATAAGGGGAGTATTTCAACTTTTAAATAGGTAATCTATGCTTAATATTCAGGAGGTAGACGCGACGGTATTTCCCGTCCTAATTGAGCAGTCTGACTGAGGAAATACCTCCACCCTACAGAATACCGCGGCTAATAATAGCCTTGTGTTGTGTGCGGTAGCAAGAGCTCATAAGTCAACACTGTTCTGTAGTGGTATGATACCCACAGAACAGTGGCAACCTGGCGTCCTCCTGGCGTTGCAAACGTCCACAGGCCACCTTAACCACTTTCCATGAGGTGGGCCGCGAGCTGTTCCGCCGCCTAAGTCGTATGAAAAAGTATCAATAATAAAATTTTCACAAGGAGTAAGATCAATGACATCAGAAGATGTTTTTTCTTTTTTTTACTACCACTAGTATCTATACCTAGTCACTCGTCCATATACCACAGTAACCACTTTCCATCAGGTGGGCCGCTTGCTTGTCTGCTACGTTCGTGGCATAAAAAGCTCGATATATGTTTTCCATACAAGTTTTCCATGGAACGTTGAGAAACCACTTTCTCGTAGAAAATTATCGACGATACATCCAGAATAATTTGACACTTACAGCATTCAGGCTATCCAAGGGAATCGAACAAATGAGGTGTCAAGTTATAATGGTCACAATTCTATTGACATTTCGTTTCTTGTGTCATCTGTTGGAGGTCATTAAATGCAGTAATATGTTTGTCTATTGTTTAGATAGATAAGCTGATTGAATGAAGATATTGTATGGATTAAAAACATGAAGATTTTATAGTAGTTTCGGAAAAAATAATCTCGGATAGAGTTTCGAACTTTCGAGCAAAATCTTGTGGAAGTTTGATTGGTCAAAATAATATTTTTTTATACTTAAAGTATGGAATAATGTAAAAAAATGTGTGTGAAAAAGGTTTTTTTGCACCGAATCTAATGTGTGCAGTCAAAGATTGGAACGCCCTGCCCGAATCTGTCTTTCCGGATAGCTATAACTTAGGAGTTTTCAAGACTAGAGCAAGACTTACTTCTAGGCAAGCGTGCTCCACCATGGACCACACCATCATTGAGATTTGATTTGAGACCAGGTGAGATTCTTTTGGTCTCTTGGAAGTTCTTTTGGTCTTTAGTAGCTAAAGGTTTTAGTACATATTCCTGGCCACCTGGTAGACCCGGGGTCAACTCTTCCGAGTCAACATCCTAAATAAGATTTGAACTTTCGACAGAAGCTTCGATATCGCCAGTAGGTTTCAGATGTCTTCTTTTATGGTCTCTCTGATCAGCCGGGGCCGGTTGGAGAGGTTATGTCGGACTCGAATCGACTGAAACGTCTTTGGGTCCTTAGTTACCGGAGGTGAGACAGTAGTCAACATATCCTTCGCACCTCTGCAGACCTGGAATCCTTTTGGATGTCTGATTGCAATCTCATCACGGAAAACATCAAAGTTTACCCTCTTTACTGCTGCAGAAAATGTTCTGGATATGATGACTAACTCTGTGATGAGTCGTCTCATGATCATGTTTATTAAATATTCACGGTTTATTGATATTTCGGTTAGAACTCGCCTTAAACGAAAGTTTTAACACAGAATATCGACACCAATCTGTCTGTAGGAGCATTCTCTGTTTTATGTAGCAATGTGCAATTAACTGAACACACCAATGCAGCAATGGTATAACTTTCCTTTGATAATAATTCTAGATTTAATGTGAGATTTCCTTTATATTAACTATGTACAGTGGGCTACAAAAGTTATAAACAATTTAACTACTAGTCTTAGAAGCTAGTGGATAGTAACATAACATAAACTCACGGCTATATCCCCGAAAGGGTAGGCATCGGTGCTAGCACATTTCGCCAGTTTATGTTTAGGTCCCAATGTAATAGGTGGCGAGCCTATTGCCATTAACCAGGCACTTATAAACCTGCGATAAATACACACATAACTTCGAAAAGCATCGAGAAATCATTGGAGCAATTTAAAACATTTAATTTTTTTTTAATTACTTTATGTACAGTTTTAGAACTCCAAAATGTATTGATGGCGACTGTACATATTGTGAGGAAATCTACAATTATTGGTGATCGTAACCGCGATCATTAGTAGGCAGTTGTAGAACTGATTTATTACAACGTTAAGACTGATCATAATTCAAAATTATAGAGAAATAACAGAATCAATAAGGAAAATATATAGGGAGAGTTACCTACCACTCACTTATTAGTAAATTATCAGTAATTGTCATAGAAAGGAATTCTAAACCATACATCTCAATGTAAAATGATGCATCAATGTAAAAAGACTTCTTACCCGAGGAGATACGATGTCTTAGGAGTAATATTCCGCAAGTGCGAAGAACAAACTTCGACACGGTTTTTCCAAGCGACTATAATATGGGGTTCTTCAAGAAAGGCACTAGAAGGTTTTTACAGGGTAGCCAGCAAGAGTGTGACGTCTCTAGTGTTGCAAACGTCTATAGGCCATCGTCTATATACCTCTGGACCAACCGATATTTCGGCACTGTTGCAAGCGCCATAGTCACGGTGTATGGTAAATATCCCGAAATATTTAACAGTGAATATGACCATGTCAATCTAAAACAATACATTATAAGAACCTCCATTTTAAAAGTTGATGATTAAACAGTATTGGTAGATATATCGCACACAAGAACAACAGATTTATATGATCCTAACGTTTGCCGATAAGTTCAATATTGGCGTTTGATAAATCTGCTAGCCTTATCCACCGGACCCTTAATAAATTTTCCTCGGGTGTTAAATTTGAAAAATCGTATATTTTATTGGACCCACTGTCCTTCCGATTGTTAATCTTTACTGCGAACGCAAACCAGTTTGTATCTTTTTTGGCGAAATGTTCTTTTACTTTTTGCATTTTTGTAACGCAAACGGCCAACCTTGAACTTCCATTCTGGGGTTACTCAGTTTTATAACCACTTAAGACCATATTTCGGTAGCAATGGCCTCTTTTTACTTCTTCATTGCTCTTTTAACTTGGAATTGTGTGTAAATTAACAGAGATGATAAGATATGACGACGTGAAAATAATTAAAAGAATTCTCAGCAAGAGTCGGGTCGGCTTTCTTCAGTGTAAAATTATTGCATTCGATTAATTGAACTGGTAGCCCAGTTTAACGTTATTCAATAGCGAATAATGTTTTATCTGTTTCCAAAATTATAGGGTATGTCCACAAAATAATAGATCTACCGTGAAATGTAGTTTAGTGCATAGGGAGCTTAGGCCCATAGCACATGGCGTATTTTTAACGCGCAGACGACGCGCGTATTACGATCGCGCGTTTTCGGCGTCGTAGACGCTGATTGTTGCGTTTGCAATGACGAATATGACATTCGATAACATTTATCAAATTTCTTCCATCTTCTATGTATTACCAATTTTTTAAACGTTGTATGATAACGACGTGAGTCGTTGCATCTTTTTTCATTCGTAAAAGGGTCTATGCAATAGATTCGTTTTTTTACGTTTTTTTTTCTTATTAAAAGAAGTACTAAAGCCAGCGTAAGCAGAGCTGTCTTAACCGACGCCCCGTTGTAAAGCTGAAGTGCGAACGGTCTCTGTTATAAAATACAAGCTACGAGCGACTACAGCGAGTATATATAACACGCGCGCTATGGGCCTTAGAGTGTACCTTTTTTATCGTGAGTAAAATCCACTCGGATATCACCTCCACCAAAGTCGGTAGAATTGATTATGTCGGACTCGAACCCACCAAAACGCACGCCATCTATGAGTCTTTGATTTTTTTTTATTTAGGGCACGTCAATTTGAGTTCACACGCCTGGTGGTAAGCTGAAGGCAAAGTGTCAGGTAAGAAGGTCATCATTAAAATACGTACAGTGTTACAATGGTGGCGCTCAGGTTGACGGCCTCATCAGATGCCCACCAAAGGTTTCTTTTAAGCTCCAGCTACCACGCAGCTGAATACGCGATGGACGCTCACTTCTGACACGGTCACGGTAAAATCTTACGTAAATGTAGACACGGCATAATAAAATTTTGTTTACCTTTAGGCGTGGGACCCACCAGGGAAGGTGCGATCGCCCTTTCATTACCAGCCATTCCGTCGGGGTAACGATGATTACTCTATAATAACACGGCACAATATTTCTCACCCGCTAACTCTAAAATCATTAAGATCGTATCAAAAACTTCATAAAAAACATATTGTTTGTTTGTTTTTCTCTTTTTTGGGATCCTTGAGTGTCAGGATCTTTGTTTTTTGGTAAAATTGTCTATGGTCTAAGTGTATGGTTGTTTGATTACAATAAGACATAATATACAGACTTGGTATTTCGAACAACTTTTCAATACAATGCCTACCCTTTTGCACTTCTTACAGGTACATAAAAGTATATTTTATATAGAATGATTTTTATATTTAGCAAATTTTAAAATTATAATCTTTTATTATGTATAGACCATTAAACGGCACTTACAAAAGGTCATAATTAATAATATATAATAGATTAGGTTAGCAAATGGACCAGTTCGAAACGTGGCCCCGTTGAGAAGACTCCGGCAAGAAACTAAGCGGACTTTTCTTTTTTTTTGGTCTATTAACAAAAAAATACTTGGTCTAGATACAATAATTTGCTTGATTAGCAAGTTGAGTGTACAGCTCATTGCCAGGCTTGTTTATAATACAAATAATCTGGGCTTTTGAATTCATTTATAGATAAGTCCCTAATTTCATTAGGGAGTTATAATAATATATATATATATATATTATTTATCTAAATAGACAGTAGTGCACGGGTGGGAATTTTAATGGGTAGGCATCTTGAGCGCAATGCGCGAGCGCAACTTTTTGTCTCCCACCACAGCACACGCAACAAATTGTCGTCGCACCGCATTTCGTACCTTTCTAGGGTTCAACGGGTTCTTGGAGAAAATGAAATGCCTGCTGCTGTAACCACTTTTTATATCAGTGCAATGTATGTCCCTACCGCTGCAACTATTATGTGTGCGCCCGTTCCAAGGATCAATTAAGATTGCTGCCTAGGATGTTATGGCGTATTATAACAGACAAGAACCGAGGACGTTATGTGATTAAACTGGCTTGTAGGTGATTTATGGTTTGAGATTGTATGCTTACTTAGATCAAGAGTTTTAAGCATAGAACTACAAATGTGACAAGATAGATTCAGTAGCGGAACCGATGTCGTCAAACTCACACATACAACCGTAAAATAATAATTATACTACTAGTAAACGAGTGTTTCGATTAGTCGTTTTTGTACTACCTTTATTGCCAAATTAGATCAAATCATACGTACTACTAAACGAAAACATCGTTCAAAATAGAGATTACTTTGCTGTAGTTCATAAAGTGTTGTTCATAAAGTGTAGTTCATTAACTCCTGCAATTCCTTGCCGGCGCACGTGTTTCCTTCTTCCTACAGTCCCGGGTCCTTTAAGCGGGGCGTGAAAAAGCATCTGATGAGGCCGTCACGCTGAGCGCCACCATTGTAGCACTGAACGTGTTTGCAATGGTGACCCTCTTTCATGGGACTTTGCCTTCAGCTTAACATCAGGCGAGGTGAAGTCAAATTGACGGCCCATAGATCAAAAAAAAAAAAGTATAAATCAAGCTTGAATATTCACTCATTTCTTCCATTTATACTCATTTCTGATTCGATCTCGCATTTGTTTTAGCTAATATAAAATAGCTTTTCTCTCGGGACAAGGCTTCACCAGCATCTCACTAGAATTGTACGTAATAAGTGTAATAAAAAAAGTGATAAATACCACGTAACTTTTATAAACTCGCCGATAGACTCAAATCATAAAACCTGATATATTTCCCGCGCAATGGGGATTGACCAAAATTAATTACCCCATTTTTTTATTTTATAATTTGAAAATATAGTGCAATATAAGAAACTAATTTGAATATTTTCTTTATATTCGTCGTATCTTCTTTAAAATTCATCATTTAGAAATCGTAATCCCTCAGTCGCGCTGACGTCATTGATGGCGTGAAATCGGTGTGCCTTTGCCTCAACTATTAGTCAAAAAAATGTACAAACGCTGTCAGTTGTCAATAATGTCAATTGTCAATTGTCAACCATTACTGTACCTGTACCCGCCATAACCTCATTTACGCTGTTCTGTTTGACTGTTTGTTTACGCTATTCCTAACTAACTTTCCATCATAAACCTATCAGATAAAACTTCCACAAAAACTTTAAACGCATTTATCGCCATGAGTGATATTTTCGTCAAAGCTGATTCACGGAATCTGCCGAAAGTTGACAATATCATGATATTAGAATATGTCGCTACAAGTAGCCAGCATAACTTAGCTGAAATAAGAGGAGCCAAGATTTTAATGTAAGTTTATTTCTTGCTTTGCTCTACCCATACTAGCTATTGACTTATTTTGTAAAAAATGTAGAACCTATTACACTTTTTAATGACAATTTTCTACTCATTGTTTTAGGTCATCTCGAGATTCGTATATTAATACAGCTGTGGGGTATGTTAAACTGAATCGAACTGGAAGTGATTGTATAGTTACTGCCAAAGTAGTTCCTGAGCATAGGATAAGCAAAAAACTATATACAGTCACATGTAAAATTGATGAACAAACTAATACCATTCATCAAGCTGCCTGTGAAGACTGTGCAGCATCTGCAGGTATTTATAACAGCTAAAAAAGGGCAGGTTGTGTTCTTTAATAATAACTTGTAGTGATCCAATTTCTTCCTTTACAGGTGGTTGTAAACATTCACTACTACTCCTTTTCTGGCTAGCAAAGAAAAGTTCAGAACCCTCATCTACCGCCATTGAATGTTATTGGATCAAACCAACCCTTTCAAGTGCTAATACAGAACCAGTTTCTAGTAAAGACATATTTCCTAAAGCTAAGATTCCAAAACTGATACCAAAATGTAGCAAAATATTAAGTGAATTTCAAGAAGAGTGTAGCAGAAGACAGTTGACAAGTAACTCGCTGATTTTAAAATATGTTGGTGGAAACCAATCTAACTCAATGAATATATTTGACATTATGTTAGCATTCATTAATGAAGAAGCTGTACACGATTACATGAATTTTAGAAGATACTTAGGGAACATAATAAATGATACTATTATTGAAGAAATAAATTCAAAAACTGTTGAGCAAGCTGATAGCAAATATTGGCACAGTATACGACAGGGAAGATTAACAGCATCTAAACTACATGAAGCGGCACATTGCAGTACAGATGGAACTTTAGTGGAGCAAATTTTTGGTGGATACAAGGTTCCTGAAACTAAAGCCATACAACGTGGAAAGAAACTGGAAACTAGAATACTCCAAGCTTTAGAATTGAAATTAAATCTTAAAATTTCAAAATGTGGATTTATCCTTATAAATGGAATTTTGGGTGCATCACCTGACGGGATAGGTGATGATTTTGTTGTGGAAGTGAAGTGTCCAGCCTCTGAAAGAGCTGTTAAAACCTACATCAAGAATGATGTGATATCTGAAAAGTGTAAGACCCAAATAATGTGTCAAATGTTAGCGTGCAAAAAGAAGAAAGGCATATTCTGCGTTGCAGACCCATTATTTGAAACCACAAAAAACATTCATGTGATTTGGGTGGATTATGATAATGATTATATTGTAAATGTCATAAAGCAAGCAGAAGATTTTTGGAGTAAATATATATTTCCAAAATTAGTTGAAAGTGCAAAAAAATAATAAAACATTGATTATATTTCAATAACTTTTTATTATTTCACCTTGCAAATTTATTAGCCCACTAACTATTAATACAATTTCATCCAAATAAGGTACATATTTGTAGTTTACAACTGAATGAGGTTTCAGTAATGCATACTCTCTGACACGTCTGATTACCCTCTCTACATGGACTCGTAAGCTTGCTATCACTTTACTTTGCAGCGCTTCAGAAGTAGTTTGTTTTATTCCAGAATACACACTCGGTGGCCTTAAAAGTTTAATACCATGACTACTTAATAGAGATTCTATTTCTTTAAATCCTCTGTCAGCTAAAATTACTGTATTAGGATTCAATACCTTCAACAAATCACTTTTTTCTACTATTGCTTTATCCGATATTCTCCCCCCATAACCCTTAGACACAAAACTTATAAACCCATTAGGAGTACATCCTATTAAATATTTAACAGTATTACAACTCTTATATTGAGACCATGTCTGAGCTTGTTTCACAGGATTGGATGGCTTTGAAATTTGTATCTCAAAGCAATCAATGATCATTTGCACATCTGAATATCTAATTTTGAAGACTAAAGGTAAATTTTCCTTAATTTGCTTAGGTTGTGGGCAAAAAACAAAATTCTGAAAAAAGTTGCATAACACTTCAATCCCTGTTAATATCATTGACGATAACTTAGATCTGGATATATGGAACTGATCACTTATTCGTTCTAGAGAGTCATTTTGTTTGATTTTAAGTAAGGTTATAATAAGGTGAAGCGAGTCAATTTTTGTTGTACCTTTTTCCACAATATAATCTATCAGCCATAAATATTGTTTAGGTAATCCTAAATACATCTTGGGCTTGTTTAAAACTATATCTAGCCAAATTTTTCTGCTTTTTGACTTATTTTGTGCATCGGCACATACAGTGGATTCCTCAGTTTCTGAGGTACAACCAAATAAAGAAGGGGTAGCTGCTGAAGATGTTTCCTGTGAAGACTGCACATCAAGTGTAGTAACATTAGCTGCAACTTTTCTAACTTTGTAGTTTGTGCTTTTGTCTATCATCTTTATTTCACACTGGGTCGCAGCATTTACCTGAAAAATATATCAGTAAGTTCAATAGGGCACAACAGTGGAAGAGTAGAGAGTTAAACCTTACTAAACAAAACTGCTCTGTAGGACCTCAAAACACTTACGACTACTTATTACACTCTATATTTATAGAATTCACAACTAGCTGATGCCTATGGTTTCACCTGCATGTAATTTTGGTCCAGTTCCCACAACCCATGCATTATTCTAGGCTCTATCTATTCTTGTATTTTTTTTATCTATTCACCATTAGAGTGCGATTGAGAACAAACATACACACACACATCTTCACAAACATTCACATATATTTTTACTCTGAGAGAGAAACTAATTCACATAACATAACATAAACTTAATCTCCCCGAAGGGGTAGGCAGAGGGGCCAGCACCCACATTTCGCCAGTTTATGTTTAGGTCCCAATGTAATAGGTGGCGAGCCTATTGCCATTAACCAGGCACCTATACACCTGTGATGAATACAAACATAACTTGGAAAGTCATTGTGTGCCATGGTAAAACCTGGGATCGAACCCGAGACCTCATCTCAGCAGTCCATTTACCTATACCACTTGGCTACCGCACTTTTACTAAAGTATATAGGTATATTTAGTAGTAGTAGTAGAAACTAATTTACTACAAAAGGTACATTTAGGTTTATTAAAAAGTAGTTACCTTTATTGGTAATGTAGAACATGTAGATGTACAAGGCATCATAGCATCTGATGTACTTGGTACAGTTTCCTCTTTGTGTTTTCTTTTCAATGGCTTGCTAGGAGTTCGACGTTGCAACAGTAACTTATTTAATTCTGACAAATTTTCAGTTGTTTCCTGAGTAATATTTCGTAGGGAAGCCGAATGTTTCAGTTTAGGTTCTTGCTTCATTAATTTGCATTGGTAATAATTAATCAAATCCTCCCTCGGCTGCAATAAGAAAACATTACTATATTAGTGGCAGACATTGAGAATAAAAGCTGTATTCATACGTGTTAACTGAGAACCCAATCCAGAAATCATAATTAAAGTCAGATGAACAACAAACAGTTACGTACTTATTATATATAAAGATAAAAGAAAAATAAATATTACCTCCAAATGATCTTCACAACAATACATTGTGTAAACCTTGAAATATTCCGCCTTTACTTCACGACACCACTTTTCTCGCAAGTCTTCTCGAATACGAACAAAAATTTTGTCAGGACTATTTTTCGTGTCGTTTTTGCAAATAGGAACAAAGCACTTCCTATATTCCATTGCTACACTAAGCTAGTTTGATAATATGTATAATAGAATAAAGCCGAACGGTAAGCGCAACGATTGAGGTTATGTTATTATTATGATGTTGTCTGTATGTCAGATCAAACGTCAAATTCTACTTTTTTCTACGTTCGGTGACTAGGCATGGATATAAAAGCCTTACCGCCGGAGGTGACGTCATTTGAATGTCAAATAAAGGTCATTTATATTTGATCCAAAATTCGAAAAATTCTCGATTGTTTACTAATTCTAAGTCATAAGTAGTGATCAGTAACCCTATTCCTCGAAACGGTTTTGATTTCATAACAATTAAAAAAAAATGAACAATCCCCATTGCATAATAAACAAGAGTAATACCCGACCCTGAATCTCACATGTAGTGTCAATTTCCGACACGCCAGCCATTACGAAACGATAATATAATTAATTGTCAGTATAAAAGATTTACAATATTCTACTATGTGATGATTTCTTTATGTAACGCGATTTTATGAGCTATTAGAAATTTTAGGTACCGTGGCATTGCGCAATGGCAACTTTCTATTGCGCCCGCGCAGCCGCGACAGTTCGTATATAGAAAATGTTTGATTGGTTATGTAATATATGATGTATTGATGGTCAATGCCTTTAGGAATGTTGGAAAAGTGTTATAGTTTTTATTGAAAACTACACAGTAATTCATATTTTTCATGTTATTAGTAATGAACTTCAATATGCAATAGTTACTAATTACAAACATCACTATTTGCCTAGTCTGAATATGATCCTGAAGTTGTATGTGGTTCCTAAATCATATTATGGTTACTCCTTACTTAGCACGTCTTTAATCATCATCATCATCATCATCATTTCAGTCATAGGACGTCCACTGGTGAATCTCCTCAGTGTCCGATCGGTTGGAGGCTGTTTGCATTCAACGCGTACCCGCGACTTTGACTAGGTATGTTGTCGGTTCGTCTTCGATCACGGGTACCCGCGACTTTGACCATGTCGTCCGTTCGTCTTTAGTCAGTGTAATTAAAGTAATAATTAACATCTAATATTCATATAAAATTTGGTAAAAATCGGTAAAGCCGTTTCGGAGGAGTACAGTAACTAACATTGTGACATGGAAATTTTATATATAAATAGATCACCTCTCGAAATGCAGCGCCGGCCTGAGAAGACTAGTAAGAAACTCAGCGGGCTTTTTTACCCGACTGCGCGACGCAAAGGAAGGAGGGTATTGTGTTTATCAGTCTATGTATGTATGTATGTATGTATGTTTGTTTCTATGTGGCGTTCTAGAGACCAAACGCGTAGGCCGATTTTGATCATTCTTACGTCAATCGATTCGTCTTAACCTTGCGAGTGTCACTAAAGACATGACAGTAATCAAAATTCACCACAGCGACAACCAGACGCCATATTGTCAAAATGAAAAAAAAAAGTCGATGAACTGTGTCAAGTGGGGTGTCGTTGAATAGGTAATTTTAAATCATATTTAGGTTTCTTTTACCATTTTTCATTTTAAATAATAGTTTAGGATATATAACGATTTAAAGTTGCTTAACAAAACATTCATTCTTGCTAATTTTCTTACTTATTGATTTAAGTTTATATTTTAAGTATAAACGATATACAAATAAAAATATTTTTGGTAAAAAAAATAACTTTTCAATGAATCGTAACTAAAAAGTATAAAATAAAAAAATAATTTAAAGAAAAACAAAAAACCCGACTGCGTAAACTAAAAAGAATGAAACAAGCCAGTAGTTTGATATTTATACAATACTCACAGTCGGGGCCCATTAAAATTTTACCAATTAAATCTTCCAAGGGGCCCCGACTGTGAATATTGTATAAATATCAAACTACTGGCTTGTTTCATTCTTTTTAGTTTACGCAGTCGGGTTTTTTGTTTTTCTTTAAATTATTTTTTTTTGTCTATTTACAAACATTTACTTAGTCAAGTTTCAATAATTTCCTTGAGTAGCAAGTTTAGAGAACAGCTCATTCCCAGTAGGTATTCTAAATAATTTTGGATGATATAAAAACCTTTTTGGTATCTCAACTGTTTTACAGCATATTATTAATAATAAACGTTATTTATCGAAAAGAATAAATCGTATTAATTAAATATTTGACGACATACGAATCTTCAAAATTGCATCACAAGCCAACTTCGTTAATACAATGATTTATGACCGAAAAGTAATTGAAGTTTTATTACAAACTCATAAAACGCAAGGCCTGGAAGTTAACAAGCTGCCATTATCGTCTCGATAAGTATTTATAACGAAATGCATCATCACAGTGTCCATCATTAAAAAAATGAAGTTCTTATGCAATTATTTTACTTGTATATAATATTATATATATTATTATTTTATAATATATGGCGTGTTAGGAAAACGCTTCAGAAATGAATTTAAAAAAAAAGTTGGGCTATTTCTTATAAACGTACCTACATATATACATACCTATAAACAAACCTTCATTCACGCACATATCTATACACTCTCATTCATAACATACATATTTACTCACAGTTACACACACACCATATAAATAAAAGTTGAAAGTGTGTTACTACACTGACGGACTCATAAACTGCATCAAAGTAATAGACGACTTTGAAATAAATATTTTAACCAAGTATGCATACTTTCTATACAGATTTAAATTGAAACCTCTAGATTGGTTCGTGAACTTTAAAACAGCGTAGGGTCATATCTTTAAGTTTAGGTTTATGTACTGGAAAGGACCTTAAGACTTTTTTTGAAGAAAAAACAGAAATTTAAGAAAAATTGGTTTAATTAAAAAATTGGTTTTAACAATAGACACAAACTTTATGCAAGGGTTTATTTGTGTTTTAATAAGGTGTATTACCCCCACGTGCCCTTATTACGGATTCTAATCGGTTCCGCATAGATTTTATAAGGGTTTTTAAAAGATCTTGCGGAATATTGTCCCATTCTTCTGAAAGTGCTGTTCTTAGTGCTGCCACTGTCGTGGGCGAAGGGTTTCTCGCATATACAGCTCTTTTTAAATTGTCCCAAACATGCTCGATGGGATTAAGATCCGGGCTGCGTGCTGGCCAATTCATTGTACGTATCCCAACCTCTTCGCAATAATGTTGAACTTGTGCAGCTGCATGCGGCCGGGCATTATCCTGCATTAAAGTAAAATTTTCGCCTATGAATCCCATGTAAGGCACCACGTGATCTTCTAATATCTCTGTTATGTAGCGATGTGCTGTCAAACCCCCTCTATTACCGTTTTGACGGACCATGTCTATGAACACAAGTTCTGTTCGCCCGTTCATCGATATGCCACCCCAGACCATACATGAACCGCCTCCAAAAGGAACACGCTCCTCAATGCAACTTTGAGCATATCGCTCCCCACGTCGACGATAGACTCTTCTGCGACCATCTGCACCATATAAACATGTCCTACACTCGTCCGTGAACAATACAGAGGCCCACTGCTCTTCTGTCCAATTCAGGTGATGACGCGCAAATCTTAAGCGAGCTTGTCTGTGAGCTGTAGACAACTTTGGACCATTTGCTGGTCTAAAAGGGGTGATATCCGCTTCCTTTAACCTTCTTCTTATTGTTCGTGCACACACGTTTACTCCACGCACTTCATTAAGCTCGGTTTTGATGTTAACTGACGTGAGGAAACGATTTCGCAGGGAAGTTATAACAATAAATCGGTCATCACGACCTGTGGTTGCTCGAGTTCTGCCTGTACCACGTCTCCTCCTGTAAGAACCTGTCTCTACAAACCTTCTGTATATTCTAGAAACCGTAGACTGGTTTAAATTTAAATTTCTACCAATCGTTCGTTGATCCAAGCCCTCCCGCACCAATGCTACAATTTGTGCCGCTTGTTCGGACGAAGTATCCATTTTATGGTTCAAAAACTCTCGATGTGTTAAAAAACTAACCCAACAATTATGCTGGTAACAATAATTCAATTGACAAAACAAAAAAAATCAATGAGAATCAATTTAAAACTTTGCTATAAATAACACGCAAATCTGATACTACAAGTAAATTTTCTTTTCCCGGCTATATTCATTTGTTTTACTGCAGTTCTATTTTTAAATTTAATTTTTTTTTAAGATTAAGAGCCAGTCTTTCCATATTTATATAATTTAATCTAAAAAGTTTGCATACTTATTATAAAAAATCCTTTTAGAGTAAACCTGAACTTTGATGCAGTTTATGAGTCCGTCAGTGTATATATATAAGTATTTAAAAAAGATTTTTTCATTTAATTTTTCTTATTCAACTTCTCTGTTCTCTTTTTCAAAGATAATAGATAATTTAATATTTTAATTTATTTAATTAATTTATTACATATTATAAAATTTACATTTTATAAAGTTCCCATTCTTATTTTTTAGAACTTTTATCATTATCTGCCTACCCCTTTCCAAGTAATTAGATGACAGACATCTAATGTGTTTAAGGGTCCATGATAATCCAATATCATTAGATACTTGTTTACTACAAGTAGTATAAATTTAAAACAAAAACAAATCCGAAAAGGAAATGTACTGTACCATATAAAGCATCTCAGCCATGACACATATGCCACTTCGGATACTGACCATAACCACTGGGTCCTCATTACTAACATAAAATATTTAGTGACTACTAAAATATCCTAGATGGCGTTATGTGTATCAATTTATTACACCACTTGTATAAAATTCTTAATAAACAAGAATGGGATACTATAAATGTTATTTTCTAATCAAACTAAAATCATTGTAGCATAAAAACATAAAATAATGAACTTTTATATATAATTTCGATAAATTTTTAAAATAACAGCGCCGTGCACGTTCTTTTTCAGTACTAAATAGATACAGGTCCGTAATGACCGTAACATAATCCAATATTTTCGCTACTTGTGTTCCTAGATGGCGCTATTTAAAATAAATAAAATTTATGATTTTTGTACATCACGCAAAAAATCATTGCAATCCGCTTCCAAATTGAGAATTTTACAAAATAAATAACGGATTATAGACTAGTTCAGTTGAAAATCATCTAAAATGAGTTGATCCTTTTCAAAACATTTAGATTACTGACTCGTGCGTAATAAAAAGCAATAGGTAAATTGATTGCTTGTTATACCTTTCCCTAAACAAGCTTTCGACTCTCAAAGGAATCTAAAAGCTGACCTAAATTGATATCAAATGATTCATTTGAATGAATGATATTACCTAGTTTTATTAATCCAATTTTATCAAGTGAAATTCTCAATTATGTAAATTAAAGTAATACCTACGTACAATAAAATGCAGAATTATTATTTATATATATTTTTGAAAATTTATAAAGGGTAAGCTTCTGGCTCCTAATTTGTAATTCAGTAATCTGATATTACCTTATTAATTCTTATGTTGTATTAAAGACATTGAAATAAAACCACTTTTAACAGACACTATTGCGTTTATTTTTAATTTTTGGATGATTTTTTTTTATACTACGTAGGTGGCAGACAAGCACACGGCCCACCTGATGGAAAGCGGCCACCGTGGCCTATGAACGTGTGCAACACTAAGGGTGTCACACACGCGCTGCCCACCCTGAAGGGAAAGGGGAGAGTTGGGATGATGATTGTGAGGTAACAGCATCAATCAAATTATAAACATTACGTTAGGTAATAGATACCTAAATATTACATTGTTGATACATTATTGATATGATACATTGGACTATATCCAAAACTGGCCTTCCATGGACACGATGTACGCAAATGTAGCTATTGATCGATAATCATATTTAATTTTTACCGAACTAACCATGAATTCTTGGAGTATCAAGATATATCTTTAAATAATTAGTATTTACTCTATTAGCTCACTGAAATATATATTTCCATACTCTTGGAACCATCTTTCTCTTTTCCCCAATGCTAAAATGTTGCCAGTTATAATAAAGACCATAATCGATTTTTTTATTTGAGACATATTAGTATATCGATACAGAGTAATGTATGGGACACCAGAGTTTCATAAGGAATTGATAGGTTGACTTGATATAAGTATTGATTTGAAACCTATGACTAATTGATACTTAAAAAAAGATACATAAACTAAATGATATTGAATACGCGTCGAATGTGACTCGAATGCGAACGTGAAGTGATTCGATTTGATGTGAAGGATTGGAAGTCGGTTCTACTCAACGGTCAAACATAAGATTTTTAAGAACGACTACGAAAACGTAGAGATATGTCAGTAATTATGTATTATACTCGGTTAATAATGAGCTTATTTATTTATTAGACTTAATGTACAAGAAAGTAGGTATATATATATATATTCTCTACTTTCAACTTAAACTAAATAGTGAATTTAAACATAAATATTACTTGAGTAAATAAACAGTTGCCAGGACATAATAAGATATAACTAAAATATAAAATAGCCATTCTAGACATTCGTTCGGCATTCATAACAATATTTTGCTTATATCACCGGTTTTCAAGCGATAGGGATCACTAGAAGTATTATTTAGAAGTATTTGATCGCTAGAAGCTTTTTTTCGTAAAAAAAGTTCAGTATCGTTAATATATAATTTTTTTTAATACCGCCAATGTTCATCGTACATGATATTGGAGATATTTATTGTGTAATAGTCGATATAGATACGAAAAAGTAGTAAATAATAACAATCTTTTAATATGGTTTCATCTTTGATCATTGTTTTATAATAATGGAGCTAAAACTGTTTCTACGCGATTCAAAGCCGAATTTATTTTTAATCGATTGAGTTTGTGTTTGTATATGGCAACTGGAAAGAAATCCGTTATAAAAATGTCATTCGTTTGTCATCTTGATTTGTGTTTACTTTACATTATTCTATTTCTCGTGAAAGCTGATTTTATTTTTCATTGGAAAATGAACCCGGATAAATCTTTCATCACCGAGCCTGGCGAGCCTGCCGACTTTGAACCCGTTCATAACGATAATTCTGGCACGAATATGGGAACAGATCCCACGATGAGACAATGTGTGAATAGTAGCATCAACTTTCTCCAAAGACGAAGACATGTCCTCCGTTTGCAAGAGTTGGCATCTGTTATAGGGCAATAGATTGCACCGCAAGTGCTATGTAATATGTTTACTGCTGTTATTGTATTGTCGGACGGAGAATAGTACCTAAGTAAGTTGCTGTGCTCTTGTCATGACAATAATTTGGTTTTTGAGCTGGGCACGGTACCAAGATAATGTAAATCCACCTGCCTCATTCCTGAATAATGTTTTAATAACTTATGTATCCCAATAATAAAGAAATAATGAATACAGCTAATCTTAAATTAACAAAAATTGACTAAATGCTATGGTCAATATATAATATAAATGATGAATTCTGATACAACCATATGATGTTATTTTATTTCTTACTAATATGAACTACCAAACCTGTATCATATTTGCCCAATTATTGTATGTCCATATCAGGCCAAGGGCTTATACATGTTGGACACTGTCCTTTCTTAAATAAATACTATTTATTGTTTTTATTTTACGGTTCTTTAATTTGTAGTTAGAAGAGACCTAAACTTGCCTAGATGACATTATTATGTGGGTCTCATATTTAGAATTATAGACCCTTGCATACCCTCTCACAGGAGGAGGAGAGTGCACCCGTGTGCACAATAAAAGCTAAAAAGACCAAACACCTGCTGCAAATGACCCGGAGCAACCGCTCCGTTGGCAATACTTGTGGCGTCCCTGGCTGACTAAGCCAAATGCCAAAAATGACCTCAAATTCGTAGGTACTCAGCATACTCAAAAACCCATTACACCATACCTATATTGCAATTTAGTTGGGACAGCGCGGCGGCCATATTGGATTCCAAAAATGACCTCAAATTCGTACTCCACATACTCAAAAACCCATTCCACCATACCCATATTGCAATTTAGTTAAGGCAGCGCGGCGGCTATATTAGATTTCTAAAAATGACGTCAAATTCGTACTCAGCATACTCAAAAACCCATTACACCATACCCATATTGCAATTTAGTTGGGACAGCGCGGCGGCCATATTGGATTCCAAAAAAGACCTCAAATTCGTACTCAGCATACTCAAAAACCCATTACACCATACCCATATTGCAATTTAGTTGGGACAGCGCGGCGGCCATATTGGATTCCAAAAATGACCTCAAATTCGTACTCAGCATACTCAAAAACCCATTACACCATACCCATATTGCAATTTAGTTGGGACAGCGCGGCGGCCAGCCATATTGGTTTTCCAAAAATGACATCATTCAACTCAACTGACTCAACACACTCAAGAATTCAAAGTCATAGCTGGCGAAAAGAGGATTTTGGGATTTTGCTTGTGCGAATATCCCCTGTGGAAATAACCGGATTGAGAATTTGAAAATGGGATCTATATTACGTCGCATTCACAGTCATAACATTATAAAATTTGTAACATTGTGTTTACGTATTGTCACATTGGACGAAATGCCGATTTGACTAATATCAGATTTGACCAATGTCGTTCACCCCGACGGCCCCTACCCCATTGTAATTTATTAAGAATGAACTTCTTGATCTTGAAAATATAGAACACCACCATCTATTGGCTATGACTGCGTAACATATTTATGCTGAATCTCGGGCTATTTCATTGACATCTAGTGGCAAACAGTTATATTTAAATATAGCCCGAAAAATAGCCCGAGTTAAGGTGGTCGCATTTTCTTGTATGGGATGAGGTATCTGTACTTTAGTATTATGTTATCTGTGCCATAACCCACAATAGGGTGACCAGATTTAAAAAAGTACACGTAAAAAAATTAAAACACATCGTTAAACAAGTTTTTGTACGAGGTCGCAGTTTTACAGCCTTATCTTAGCGGTTAATCAATTGTCAAGTATTATATGTTTAAAAACACTCTGGCTTGTCCAATGGATGGTTGAGACGCTCGTAAATCATATTAACTGGGGTGATGTTAAACCGTAATCCTCTTGCCAAGATGTGTGACAAGGACAGCTATATATAAAACTGTGAGTTTTCAGGGTAATTGTATACGCCTTTTTAACAAGCTCCGTACTGAAATTAGAGATTTGTCTATACAAAAATTTAAAAATGTAATTAAAAGTTATCTCTAATACGATACTATAAAATGCAGGATTATTTGGATGATAAACAGGCCTGGAAATGAAATGTTCACTCAAATTGCCGTTCAGGTTAATTGCTGTAGGTATCTATACTAAGTATATGTTTGTAAATAGAGCAAAAAAAAATAAAGAAAAAATCGCTGAGTTTCTTGCCGGAGCCTTCTCAGGCCGGGGCCGCGTTTCTAACCGGTGATCTTATAATATATTATTGATATCGAAATGACTTTTGAATTTTGGAATGAAAGGTGCGATTTGAGAGTGAACGAAAATTAATAATATTTGTATAAATCAGAACGAAAACTTGACAACTATTTTAACAATATTATATCGTGGTATTTTATGATGTAGTCACTGAATAAATAGTAGAACCATAAATCCCGTCTTTACACTATGGGCACTCGGGGCTTTTTTGCTCGGTAACGGTCATATGCCACAGTGACCACTTTCCATCAAGTGAGGTGTGTTTGTAG
The DNA here is from genome assembly GCA_963691645.1 of Pelosia muscerda. Lineage (NCBI taxonomy): Eukaryota > Metazoa > Arthropoda > Insecta > Lepidoptera > Erebidae > Pelosia > Pelosia muscerda. The sequence continues at coordinate 17,979,004 of OY829102.1, read as the reverse complement.
TATAACAAACAAAAAGATAATACCAAAAATATGGTTGGTCTACTTAAACACCTTTTCACTATAGGTACTATACCACTTAGGTAGCAAACAAGCCTAATAAACCGTTAGAATATTCACTGAGTAGTTTTAAACGTGACCTGAAAAATATAGTAGAGACATCACTAGCATTCCGTCGCGTGCACGCCCCACATAAGTCATATTTCAGAAAAATAAATTAAAATGTACAGCGACACCATAGTAGCTGATTCCAATGCACAACAACATACGTTCATAATTTTCTTTGGGTCATGAAAACCACCATCATACATAGACCCCCAAACGTTACACATTATGTGCAGAAATTCTAACATCGCGATAGTTTATGGCTCTTCAAATTTTGGATGTGTAGAGGCACGTTCCAAGATGGCGCCGGATACGTGACGTTTCTAAAGGCGGGAAACAATGGTAATGGCCCGTTATGAATATTGAGAACTTAGGGATTGTCAAAGGTATGCTTGTACAATTTTCGCTGTGCGTTCAGGTAGACCAATGAATCCATTTTGGAATCCGTGTTGGCCTACTACAGTACGCACGCACGACCGTTCACCAACGATTTTGGCGCCATGTTTCCTGACATTCGAATTTCAAAACAGCTTTTTATACTCTTTAGGGTGCATGCACATATAAGAATAACGCACGCACGGGTTAAAAAAGCCGGTTTAGTTTATTTTTTAAGTTTTTATTATTATACGCGATTATCGTACACTCTTTTAGAGGTAGGTATTTAATGTTTTTTCGACGATAGTGACTGAGAACAATTACAAACACTGTAGTCGCCACCGCTACGAGTATTTATCTACCACGAATTTGAAATAAATTATATATATTTAAATCAATTACTTCTATGTAAACTGCTAAGCCGGCTTTACGCCAAAAAAAGAAGTATCGTGAAACATGTCAAAAATCAAAATTCATTCTTTTTTTATTAGATTTCAAGAACGTTCCCTTCCAAATTCGAAATTCGTGCAAAAAATTATTGCAAATAAGTTTGTCTGGTCTGGTGTATGTGTATGCATCGAAGTCATCGATCCTCTTTGTAGGAACCTATTAACAAAATCTATTAAAATTAAAACACGGCAGTATAGATGCTTCCTTATAACAGACACAATGACAAACATATTTGTGTAGTGACACGACAGTGATTAGTTCAATGTTTAGTAATATTTTCGAAGACTTATTCAGAATTCAGTGAGTCAAATACATTAGGTATTTATATTCCGATGGAGTTGTACGATGTCGGCATTCTAAGAACGAAGATGGACGCATCAATGTTTACAGGAAATTCTAAATACAATGAAATTTAACAAGACTCCATTTATCGATCTGTGGGGTATGCAGAAACGTCTGTTGCTTGCGAGCTTCCTTTACTGTCAATAAACTTTTCAAAATGGCCGAACTGCAGGTATTTCTAACTTGCTGCCCACATCAATTCATCAAAAATCCATGCTGGTGCCGATTTACGCGGGAACCGCGCCGAAATATTGCTTACTTCATAAAACCAACAATCATACAATTAACACAGGAGCTATTCGATTCAAACAAAGAACGGTTGTGGACCAGTTCTTTGATTTTAATACACATTTACTGTTGATTCAAAGTGGAACATTTACATTATTATCAGTAACGATAAACGGAAGATGGCTTCGTTAGTCAATATCCTTTATTAATTAGACCATCCGCACCTGGACGGGTAACGTTTTAATGTTTATAAGATAAGATAGAGTGAACAGGTAAGCACAGACCTATACAATAAGGTAGTTCCCACATGTGATCATGCCATAAATATAAGGGAAACTGGGGACACTTGATCCCTATGGGAGACAAGGTACACCAATATTTTTGGAATTACTAAGCGTATTAAACTATTTTTAATGTGGCAACACTAAGGGTAATAATGTTTACTTAGTGTTGCCACACTAAAAAATACTCTAATACACTTAGTAATTCAAAAAATATTGGTGTACCTAGTCTCCCATCGGGATCAAGTGTCCCCAGTTTCCCCTATACATATGCTCACGTCTATTTCCCTTCAGGGTAGGCAGAGGTGAGTTAACACTCACATTTCACCACGAGTCGGTCATATTCTGTGGATAACAGTCAATATATTTGGCGATAAATGTACCATATTTGGCGACAGATTTACTATATATGGCAGTAGATTTACCATTTAGTAGAATTAGTAGATTTAATAGTAGAGTAGCAACATTTTTGATGAAAAAATATAAACTTTGAACAAAAAAAATGTATTTCCGTAATATTATAAACAAATAATATTTTATATAATTCTCGTATAACGTCAATAAAATTTTAAACTTTATAATTTTATCGAAGTATTCCGCTACAAAAACTAATTACCTAATTAAATGATGTAATGACTAAATTGGTATTAAGTAATAGGATATTAAAAGATATATTAAAACTTAACACATAACTCAATAAACATAATTTTATATAACATTTCAAAGAAGTTTGGCAGGTTTTTATACCAACATATTTCGTGTTATATAACAATAAGTGCAGTGATAATAACAATTGGCTATTACCCACAGCATTGCAGTTGACGTCCTTAATTTTATAAGTAATATAAATTTCGAAAATGTGCCATAATATAATAATATTACAAATATTTACTGAATTATGTAATGAGAGCTGACCGTTACGTTTGTAACATGTTACAAACGATCCCTGTGGTGAAAGAGAAAGGACATGACCACCCCATCTCATTAGAAGTGTTTCGTAAGAGGCGCTGGTTTGATTCCCGCTCAGTGCAAATATCTGTGTGCATGAATAAAAAAAGAGATAATTTTACGTATTTTTCATTACTACAATTAGATATGAATGCAATAAGTATGCCTGGTCGTTTGACCTATACCTTGGTAATGATAAATATTCACCCTGTCGGATAAATACACGAGTTTTAATAGGAATACTTGTAAGTTTAATTTATTTTTTATTACTATGCTTTAAAATTAATTTTATACTTCTGTTCTTACAAATAATTACCGCACCAAAACGCCATTTCTAATATAATTAAGGAGCTTTTAAGCACTCAGTGCCAATTGGCGACTAGGATTTACGTTTGACCTTGAGGTCATTCAGTATAAAACCTAGCCTTTGTGAGATATATTATAAAAATATAAATGGAATTAACATAAAAACAGAATATTAGTAGAATAAAAAACAATTTATATGGCAACACTGGTATGAAAGTTAGTGTTTATGAAGTGCGCTATAAAAACGATCACCACTGTTATAGTAATGAGTGCGTTCGCGGAGCAAGCTATTAAACAGCTATGTATACGTAATAGTGTAAAAAATGGCGTCTATGGTTGACTTCACCTTCATGGCAATTTCCTGTAGCTAAGCTCGCTGCTTTGGTTATAATTACCTTTACGCTAATTCTGGTCTCATTCGAAGCTGTTACCTAGGAGCCCAGGGTTCGCTTTTCAGTCTAACTGCGTTGTAGTTGAACTTGCCTCTACAACCTATAAGTATATGCGATATCGGAAGTCCTGCAAATAGACCCATTATTGAAATGTTTAGAGTTTCAACTACCCTCAAAGACTGCCATAGATGTTAGTATGACAACCGGGACCGACGGCTTAACGTGCTGTCCGGAATGCTACCAGACCAGTGCAAATAGCCATATTCAAGCATACAATATATTTTGCACAGAGCGAGGATCGATCCTGCGTCTCTCGCCTACACAAACGTCACGCCACAGAGGCTGCTCTGTTTGCTGCATAGGTGTGTGGCCAAAAAAACAACAATTATTGGTTTTAACGCTAACTGAACAAAACTACTAAATTGTTTGACCACTCAAAAATGACTCCAGAAACCGTATAACCAATTTTTAATGCCTCCGATATAATTTATAATTCGTGATGACGGCTAAATATGGCCCTAAAATACCATCACGTAAGGTTGCCAGCCGAAATCGACATTAAGGAATCGGGAATGACGTGGAATTAAAGGAATTACTGGAAATACGCCGGAGTAATCTTGGCCGAAATGGGGATGTGGATTGTGTCCATTGTACCACAAATACTGACGAATTTGGGTTGGTAGAAAAGTAAGATTTTGGTTTTCTATTGCAGTGTTAATATAATACGTGAGTGATAGGCCAGAGGTTACCTCATTCTCAGCAACTAATGGCCCAAGACGGTCGTGCAGTTTTGGTCGGTACGAGTCCGACTTAACCATTCTCGCTAACTTCGATGGGGGTTATCCGTGGGGAAAACATGTCAAAATAATTTATTATTCAGTTTATATCAGTATTCCAGATACTGTAAAGTATAAGGGTGAACTTCAATTTGAGGGCCGGTAGTCATCCATAATCCATTTCAAGAATCCTGAATATTATGGCTCTGCTTGCGCTAAAGTTGCCATATGCGATTTTAGAAGAAAAAAGTGTTGAAAAAGTTCATAGACCAAGGTAACCACTTTCCATCAGATGAGCAGTGTGTTTGTCTGCCACCAATATATTGTGTTACTTTTCTTGTATAAAAAAAGTAACACAATTAAAACCTGGCAAGCTCTAAATACCTTAAATGTTTGCTAGTTTCTAATTAATAGAATAACAGTAATTTCAGTACTAACGAACTATTATGATAATATATACTATTTATTACAAAAAAAGACGTACCGTATGTACTAGTGGAATAGAGCTCACTTTATTTTTTCGATCGGCCGAGCCCGGGGCTGCAATTAGCCATCGATTTGCGTACGCTTGCGCCCGCGCAGGCGACGTCACGAACGATATGCGCGATCGAGATCGATCACCGATATGTGAGGCCGTTTGAAGTTGTTAGATTTGTGATTTTTATGTTATTTTGTAACTATTTTATTTTAGGAATGTTAAATGTTATTACTAGTTTGATTATAAAATATTTCTATAACATGGGAATCTTTCGTTGTTAAAAAACAGCCAATTTTAAGTCGGACACGCGCGCAATTAGTTTCGTGCTATTATTTAGCTCAACTTGAAATAACGTTTGTGGAATGGGAGCCCCCCTATTTTTTTATATATTCTTTGTGATAACGGTTTTAGTTTTAATTAGTTTAGTTAGTTAAGGTGAAAGACTTACAATGACTCAATGAGACAACAAGGGGCTATCGATCATGCTCGTTCCTGGTGTAAAGGCTGGCCATCGCGCGTAATAAATATTATAAATCTAAGAAACGTAACCTTTATATAATATTGTACATATTGTTAACGTAATTATATTGTTAGCGAAACCCGGGTAATAAAGCGATCATATGGTATCACTACATAGTATAAAACAAAGTCGTGTTCTCTGTCCCTATATCCCTTTGTATGCTTAAATCTTTAAAACTATGCAACCGATTTTGTTGCGATTTTTTTAATAGATAGAGGGATTAAAGATTTGCGATTCTGTGAATCATTATGCTATAACCGCTATACTATAAATGCTATGACGCAGACGATGTTGCGCTGGTCAGCTAGTATGCAATAATTTACTTTTTGAATTGCTTGACGTTGACGTCGACCTGGCGGGCGGTTGCAAGTGACTCCGCTTGTGACCACTGCTAGTGCCCGGTGCATTAATACCCGGGTTTTGCTAACCATATATCATGCAACGCGAAAGTTTAAAAGTGCGTCATTATATTACTTCAATTTTTAAAATACTTTCTTAAAATATATATCCAATTGGTTAATTACTTAGTAGTAATAGGTTTCTGGTTTTACCTAATAATCTTAAAAAGACAGTAAACAAAGCATTAGTGTCGCCTCATCCAAGAAAAAAATTCACACGGTTCCAAAAATGTATGAATCTGAATTTAAATAAAGCAATTCGTCGCGTCTTATGCGAAGTGGAACGAATTTAAATTTTTAATTTATTGTGAGAAGAGTACAAGAAGCCTTATGCCGAATATTCCATATATTGCAGAGTCCGTTATGGAATAGGTCGTAGTATGTTCTTCATACCTGCAACAAACAAAATGTCATATTAATACAAGTACTTTATGAACACAGTACATTATGTGTAATAAATAAATATTCTAAGACATTGTACACAACGCCATCTAGATCCATTGTAAGCATCACAACTAGCTTGTGTTATGAGTTTTAGAATGGGGATAAACATACTAAGATGCATTTTTTTGGTGAATACATAGGGGAAACTGGGGACACTTGATCCCTATGGGAGACAGGTACACCAATATTTTTGGAATTACTAAGCGTATTAGACTATTTTTAATGTGGTAAGGGTAATAATGTTTACTTAGTGTTGCCAGACTAAAAAATACTCTAATACGCTTAGTAATTCAAAAACTATTGGTGTACCTTGTCTCCCATAGGGATCAAGTGTCCCCAGTTTCCCCTACATATTATACACAGAAATAACCAGACCAATTAATTTTTATTCCTATAGATGGCATTATTTTCAGCATACCTATCCATTTTTTTACAAAGTGCCCGATTGGCGGCAATAGGCTCGCCTCCTAATACGGGGGACCGAAAATGATAGTTGGCGAAATGTGATTGTTTAATACACTTCTGCATGTGTGTATGTATTGATGGCATTACAAATGTCTATCAACCTGGGAAGAATAATACTCCAACCACCTGCAAAATATAGGTTATCCTTCTCAAACATTACAAAGAATTCCGTAAATGAACACTGGTGTCTCCATATCTGTTTGAATCAGGAGTAATATTAGACGCTGACCATATGTAAATCCGTCAACAAAGCACTTCAATTTCACAATGCTCTTATGTATTATGACTATAATGGTAAATATTGTAATCCCCGAAGGTGTAGGTAGAGGTGTATTAAACACCCATGTAATATGCTCGCCATATCTTGGCAAAATAAATTCGTGACAGAAAATGCAGCAAAATAAATTGGCTATGGACACATTTTTATTTGACCCGATACCTTGCTATCCTGTGTAAATCGCAAGGAAATTAATTACACACTTAGCCGCACAAGCAATACCAGTTAACGTCTTGGAGAGTATCAGGAGAGATTCTATACATTTGCGCTAATATCGCTAACTATTTCCATTGTCATGACACCAAGGAAAAGTAGTATATCGAGGCAAGTAGAGAATCGAGTAGAGTCGTACAACGCGATAATCAACATCCACACAGGCGGAGCCGCGGGCATCAGCTAGTTAATTATAAACTCGTTAGTATCAATTATAAAAAACGATTTTTTAACAACAGAATAATGTAGAAACTTATCAATATAAATACGCAGAATGTTTCGCGATAAGTAATTGCTTCTGCGGATCATTAAATTAACCGACGAATGTTTCGAACGAGTTGCTTGCGTGATGACCTTTTGAACAACTTTTTATTTCACAGTAAAAATCACTGCTCATCATCGCAACTGCATTCCTTCTGCACTATATTAATAATATACTTTACTAGCTGTAGCCTAAGGGTCCGCTTGGATGTTGGTTGTACGGAGTTATGGTCATATCTCCGGTTCTGTTCAACACATTGTGATCAAATGTATGTAAGATTTTTTGTTTGAACAAGACCTTATTTCTATTCTCGAACAAATATTTTGAATTTAAAAAACTCAACCGAAGTTGTTTTCAAATATCTCCAATGTACTGTGGGCTTCATCAGTTCCTGGACACCTTAAGATCTATAATCCTTTGACAGTCTAAGTGTAATTTAACCGACAGTAACATAGATAGCGTTAAAAAACTAGATCGATGTCTTGTTATTCCGCAAGAAAATATGTAAAAAGTAAAATAAGTTTTTACTTATTTTACTTTTTACATATTTTCTTGGAAGACATATTTTCTATAAAAAAGGAGCGGTTCGGTGAGTATATCCTCTGCCGCACCATTAAGTCTTGGAATTCCTTACCAGCTCACGTGTTTCCTTCTCCCTACAGTCCCGGGCCCGTTAAGCGGGGCGTGAAAAAGCATCTGATGAGGCCGTCAAGCTGAGTTGAGTGCCACCATTATAACACTAGACGTGTTTCCTGAGACTTGCCTTCAGCTTACCATCATCATCTTCTACTCCTGCTCCGCAAAACATGTTTGTAGCATGATATTATATACATATAAACCTTCCTCTTTAATCACGCTATCGATTAAAAAAACCCCCATCAAAATTCGTTGCGTAGTTTTAAAGATTTAAGCATACATAGGGGCAGAGAAAGCGACTTTGTTTTATACTATGTACTATGTAGTGATATTCTCAAGAGGGCCCCTGGCCTTTTAAAATGATGAAACATTATTATCAAACATTTATACCTGTCACAAACACGCTAGCTAATCTCCGATAGAGGTCGGTAGTAGGATTAATGATAACGACATCGATGTTGCCATTTGAAGCCGGACTGGTCAGGTGGACGATTAAACACTACTTGTTACTGAATATGGCAATGATTCAGGTGTGCAGTTATGAAATAAATTCAATTATAACTGGTTATATTAGAAAGATGTGTCATGTACTTTGAAACCTTGTCTCAATAATAAATGACAAGTCAACGTTATGACATGAAACGGTAAAATTCGACAAGTTTAATGTGAAAAAGTTCTAAAATGTATACATATTACTACAGGTGACTGTACAGTGAGTTACAAAAGTAGCTGGACAATAAAAAAAAAATATATGAAGTGATGCCACTGCACAACTAATAGTCTTAGAAGCTGTTAGTAATAATAAAATAGAGCCTCGAACAACATGTCAAGACGCTCGCGTTAGTTAGTTGGATCAAGTGCTGTTGCAGAAGAAGGTGGTACTCCTCAACAAGGCACGTATTGTGAGAAGGTTCTTCTCTCTAGAGCCCTAACCACCGGTAGCTTGGTCCCTGTACCCGATGCCGGTGGGCTACTATTTTTTATATTTTAATATATTTAGTTTTTTATGAAATAAAAATTTAATTAATATGTGTTAAAAATAAATAAAGAAATAATAATAACTGATGTTTTATTAAGCAACATTGGTTCATTGTGTTAGTAATAATTTCATTCTTACGAGCTATTTAGGTCCATAACTCGTGCCTAAACCTATACTGCCTAGCAGTTGAACTTGCGAGTAATTGACTAACCTTACCTCTTTTGCCCCAATCTTCTCTTTCATCTCCCAAGTTCTGATGTCGCAATCATTCATAACTCACAATATCCATTCACATACTTAACAATATGGTCGTGTTACTTCCATTTCAAGTTGATATTATCGTTATATCTATAATTTCGTTCTTATGTTATTCTGTGACCAAATAAGGTAAATTAGGACACCACAGATAGTTGCGACACCCATTTTGGTCAAAGAGCCTTTGACGAAGGTAATTTAAGTTTGAAACTTGAGTTGTGAAAGTAAGTGTTATTCAAACGTGTTCAATAGAAAATGTGGTAAATAGTAGGGGATGCATGAAGTCTTTATTTTCAAAATGGTGAACTCAATATCACAAGTCACTGTTATTTCACCTCGCCTGCTTTTTCTTCGAGCCAGTGGCAACAATTAGGGGTGAATTTAGATACGCTCAGCACCAAAATTCGTTGACACCAATTGCACTTTCCGTCACTTCATTCAGGTCGGCCACAGTGCAGGTGCTGGGGTAAAGTGGACACGACAGGAGGTGGTCCATCGACTACAGTAGTGCACCACAGCCACAGGCACCTCCCCGCGTCCAGGTAGCCTCATTTCAGCTGGTTCGCTTTACAGAAGTCGACCTGGGGCCTCAACCTATTTAGGGACTTTCAGGTGGTCCATTTCAGTTTATGCCCGAGTGGTGAACATTCAGCGGACTGGATCTTGTCTAGAGGGGTTAGATTTTCTGTGAGCTACTGGCTCCGAACGCTGTCTGGTTGACTCACCGCACCTGGCCTGCTGGTAAGCTGAAGGTAAAGTTTCGGGAAGGAGGGTCATCATTACAAACACGTACAGTTACAGCGGTTACGTTTTACGTGGTTATTACGTGGGACCGAAAACCATATATTTATTTATTCATTAATAACAAACAATGTTTTATATTGTGTAGGATACATAGGTTTAACATGCAAAATATACAATTCAATTGTCATTCATCAGTCAGTCATAGTTGGCGAAATGTGGGTGTTTAATACACCTCTGTTACCCCTTCGGGGATTACGGGTGTGAGCATATGTATGTATGTATTAATATTCTAAAATTTATTTCTATTTTTAATAGTATAGATAGAGTGTAATGAATGTTCTAAAATTTCATTTTAAAAAATTGACTACGTAATTGATACCTCACGTTGTGGGACTCGACCTCGTGGGAATAAATCCCATATCTTGACACAGGACAGTAATACGTCATCACAGTAAAGCGGTCGAAGCGGGAGCCGCGGTAGCCTAGTGGTATGGGTAATGGACTGCTGAGACGAGGTCTCGAGTTCGATCCCAGGTTTACCATGGCACACACCAATGACTTTTCGATGCTTTTCGAAGTTATGTGTGTATTTATCGCAGGTTTATAAGTGCCTCGGAGAGCACGTTAAGCCGTCGGTCCCGGTTGCCATACAAACATCTATGGCAGTCGTTACGGGTAGTTGGAGCCCTCAAAAAGTCCAACCAGCCTAACTTGGAACTTCGATATCGCCATTGGTCATTAGACCATTGGTTGTGGAGGTCAGATGGCAGTCGCTCCACGGAAAATAGCGAAGTTCAGCCGCATCACAGTTAGACTGGAAAGCCGACCCCAACTGAGTTGGGAAAAAGGTTCAGGGAATGATGAGTAAAGCGGTCGAATGTCAATCTTCCTGACAACCGACCTGGTCGGTTTTTCACCAACTTTTAAATCATTCATCCGCCGTCGGCCCGTAATCTGATCGCGACATTTTCATATTGTACCAGTTTTTTTAACATTTTGAGTGGCCTGGATTATGCTTAAGCAAGAAAGGTTCTGAAACTGAGGCAGCTCATAATACGCTTACGGTAAATATTGGAAAGCGTATTGGTTGTTAAATTAGGATTTTTAAGTTTAAAAAATTTGAATCATTATTTTTAAAATCGATTTAAAAAAGGAAAAAGTTAATGTTCAGGTGGGACTTAAGCCACAGGGCTTTTAATATAAGAAACAAAAAACGGTTCTTCAAGCGGGGCGTGAAAAAGAATCTGATGAAACCGTCAAGCTGAGCGCCACTATTGTAACACTCTACGTGTTTTTTTAATAGGAATATTAGCAACCAAAGTTATTAATTTTCCCTATAACAACAAATGCATCGTTGTTTGTAATGGTGACCTTCTTTTCTGAAACTTTGCCTTCAGCTTAACATCAGGCGGGGTGAAGTCAAATGGACGTGCCTTAAATTGAAAAAGAGATATTCATACTAAAGTTAAAATGGTAGTTAGAAAAATGATGATTAACAATCATAACCCTTCGTATTTGTTGCTGCCATGGAATATAAGTAGTAAAAAGTTTCTTCATATTTCTGTCGGTATGTTTTTAGACCAAACGAAGTGTTACGTGTCGTCACTGGACTTGAACTTCTGGGTTAAATATATACTGTCAGCATCAGGGATACGGTACTGACTGTACCATCGTTCTCCGGTCGGCTATTCAGCCTATGAACACATTGAACTTCGATATTAACACAACCAATTACGATATAGTAGTTTAATATGACACATTACATATCGAAGTAGATTTCCTAGTATCGATGTTCCCTAATTTCGATCCGCAACTTTGGTAGTCCGTTTAATGGCAGGCTGTTCACAAAAAGGCCGCGTAAGTAATAAATAACAATCAATTACTCATATACCTATCAATTTTCTGTGAGAATCTGAAAGAGATGAATCACTTGCGAGGTCCTCGGAGCTCCATCAACCCGTAAAAGGTAATTGTCTCCAAAATAGGAAGTCCACGAGCCGCCTGAATAAGTATCGCGTTATTTTAAAAAGAAAGCTCTCTTGGACTGGGTCATGGCCAGGCCATTTCCAAAAAAAGTGGCCAAAAGAGATTAAGTTATATATGTCATTAAGAAAAGTAACGTTATCTTTACTATGTTGGGGTTTGATTCTTATTTTTATGGTTCCGTACCTTGCTGTTCTATCGTGTGGAAATTCGATCGGATACTATTCTTTCCAAAGATTCAATTGATTCGGATTCTCGAAATTGAAGCCCTTAGGCCAACTAGTTCACTTCAAAAACCTCTAAATATCGACTCTAAATCGTCTATCGATTAGCTCGGTAGCTCTCCTGAAGATGCTTTTTATGACAATTAGTGATATTTTGCTATTGCTATCATTGGGATTGTTAAACCTTAGTTGAGTAGTGGGTTACTCCCCTCTCCCCCCCATATAACCTCTAAACCTTCCTCAGACAGAAATTTTGATTGTCTTTTTCTCATACAAAAAAAGTTATGATAAGAAATTTAAACTCTGCATTAATTCACATAATACCCTTCCACGCCGTCCATCCATACAAAACGAAAAAATCAAACAAAATATGAAAATTCAATTAATATTCGATGGACTACTACATGATAGCCTATCTTTAATAAAACTCTAAAAAAACAACAGCTCATGCCTAGGAAAGTAATAACAATTTTGCCTAGTTAATATGTAGTAGAAGCTGGGTCTGCGCCTGCGCATTTGTCCCGCTAATGGTGTTGCCAATGATTTATGTGAAACGATTACCTTGGCGTCGAGGCATTTTTGAAAAATATTAACAGTACTAACGATATTATCGCCGGTGTAGGGGCCCCATGAATATCTTGGGGCCTTAGGTAACGTTAGCTGCACCTGATTATTGGTTGGATTAGGTTTCGGTACAAGTTTGAAGGGATTTAGGCTCCCGAACGTTAACTAAATTAGGAAGAAAACGGGCCCTAGGCTCTAAGGATTGGATGCCACCACATCTTATATAGGTGATGCTGAGAACGATATTATCACCATTTTTTATTTGACAGGTATGTAAAAAATTCGTGCCCTGTTTAACATACAATGACCGAACTCAAAAATCGCCAGAAGGCAAACCGGGAAGTGTAAATAAATGTATGATTTCTTCGAAGTTCGTATTGGCTCTGACGGTATCGTCAGCTGCGAAGATTTACATCATATTATTATTGAAATTTAACCTAATTTAGATTAGGCGAAAAGGTTTACGAAATATTTTGGGAGTAACTTATTTATTATTACTATAATTTGTACATTTTCTGTATTTTTTTAATAGTATCACGCCTATATCCCCGAAGGGGTAGGCAGAGGTGCTAGCACCCACATTTCGCCAGTTTATATTTAGGCCCCAATGTAATAGGTGGCGAGGCGATTGCCATTAACCGGGCACTTATAAACCTGCGATAAATACACACATAACTTCGAAAAGCATCGCAGTCATTGGTGTGTGCCATGGTAAACCTGGGATCGAACTCGAGACCTCGTCTCAGCAGTCCATTACCCATACTACTAGGCTACCGCGGTTTATTTTTTTTTTTTTTTAAATTTTATTGCATTGGCGAATAATGTGCCAAAAAAATGATCCTAGACGTCATTCCAATAATAGGTATATTTACCTAAACGTGAAAACACCTTTTGTTTGTTTAAATACATAACTTTGACCTGAAAAAATACTTAAATATTTTTAATAATATCTACAATATTTTCTACAATATCTGAACGTAATTATTTCCTTTATTCTGTTAGCCCACAATATTGTACAATTAATTATTGCGACAATAATTAAGTGACCAAAATTTTAATTAAAACTAATGTCTCGTAGTAAATGCAGCTGAACTATTAAGGGCTTATAAAATACAGTTACAATATTGCGAGCTCTGCAATAAATCGCAATTACTGGCAATTACTACTAGCATAGTGTTTGGGCGTTCGATAATTTATCACCTAATTAGTAAACCTATTCTGTACTGGCAGGCATAAAGGTTCGTATACACTAATTGCTAAGAAGCGTTAGGGTTCGCCATAATTACATCTACATATTTTAGTCCCGTTTTTGCTATGGTTCTGTATGTATTAGTAGCTCATGAAAGTTTGTAAAAAACTGTGGAAATGAATTAAGTAATTTTTTAATATCGTTGTATGGATTGAAAACTTATATTATTTTAATATCATCAAGCGATTCGACAATGTGAGGCAGAATGTGGATTAAGTGAAGTACTACTACTATTACGCAAACCCCTTTACTTTTTTTTATGTACTGCTTAGGTACTTACTAGGTACATAGTACTCTTATTTATTTTGGGCTACCGCGTACATTTAGACGGTATTGTAGAAATTGTGCATGTGACAAGTTTTTTTTTTTTTTTTTTTTATCTATGGCACGTCAATTTGACTTCACCTCGCCTGATGTTAAGCTGAAGGCTAAGTCCCATGAAAGAGGGTCACCATTGCAAACACGTTCAGTGCTACAATGGTGGCGCTCAGCTTGACGGCCTCATCAGATGCTTTTTCACGCCCCGCTTAAAGGACCCGGGACTGTAGGAAGAAGGAAACACGTGCGCCGGCAAGTGACAAGTGACATTTTATTGGATTGCAGTGATTATTGATAATTTAGGTTGCTTATATCATTTTAATAAAAATAAGTGCTACGATCCGATCCGTCATTTCGTAAGTAGCTACAAAATTTTAACTATAAAAAGCTTTCATCAGTGTTAAGAAGGTATGTTAGCTATACGCTCTAGTATATGCCAACCTTTATAGGTACGGTATGTTTTGTCAATGTTTATAGCTAAATACTCAGTACGTACGACTCATGCGCACTAAAATCGATGTATGCAACCGAATGAATGGGAACTGGCTAAGCAACGACAGTGATTACGAATAATTGCTATAGCATTAGAAAGACACTTTTACTTACTGAGATATTTAATTATCTAGCGGTATTGGTAGCCGCGGTAGCCTAGTGGTATAGGTAATGAACTGCTAAGACGAGGTCTCGGGTTCGAACCCAGGTTTTACCATGGCATACACCAATGACTTTTAGATGATTTTTGAAGTTATGTGTGTATTTATCGCAGGCTTCTAAGTGTCCGGTTAGTGGCAATAGGCTCGCCACTTATTACATTGGGACCGAAACATAAACTGGCGAAATGTGGGTGCTAGCACTTCTGCCTACCCCTTCGGGGATATAGGCGTGAGTTTATGTTATGTTAGGTTGTCAAATAATTATAGACCTTAACATATCCAAATACTTCTGAAGTCCACTGTAACTATCTCCTATGCCGTGCGTATTATATCCGAGGTACCTCATACCTCAAAGGAACTAAGCATTGAAGCACAGGTTTACTTTCAACTGCCATCATGTTTGTAACCTAAATACGTCCTCGCTGGACACGGACCACGGTCACGTGCCGTCTTCATGTCGTTAGACTACGATTTTAACTTGCTTTATGAAGATAACACGGTAAAGGTAAGCACACACTAATGTGTAGCAATAAAATGAATCACGAAATATGTTGCTGAGCGCAAAATTCGAAGACGGCTACACCGATTCGAGTAATTCTTTTTTTTTGGTCGTTGGATTTTATGGAGCAGTAGGAACGGAATCAGAAGTCCACTCAGTCGGTGTCGCGAGAAACAGCTAGTTCTATATAAAAAAAATGTATTTTATTGAGAACAGAATTGTCTTCTTACAACTGAAATATAAATCATCAAATAATATATCCCTGATTTACATTAATATTTTATTTAGTAATATGACTAAACATCTTCTTACTTAACCTAAGTTTACCAGCGTTATATGGAGTGGGTTCGTCATCACCTCATTCCAAGTCAATCTCACTAAGTTGGCTTGACCCCTGAGGATGCTGGTGACGTCCAAAAACTACATTTTCAATACTCAAATGTTTTAATTACCTAATTAGTGTCCAAAATATTCGGAACGCCATTAAATATTGACAGGTCAAAGCTTAACTTGACCACGAATTCTGAATTATAGTTGTTAACAGCGACAAGTTGACACGTTTCGTGAGTCTGCTTACGATTTTACAACTACCCTGCGTGTCGTCTGTCGCCGAGCAGCGCAGGCGCACGCGCATAGCTTTATGATTTTCGCCCGTACACATTTTGCGCGCGCGCAACTAACGGTTCTGTTAGGGTTGTCAATTACGCGTCGGATTGATTTATTGAACGCTCATACATTTAAATTGACTAATTCCTGTAATCAATAATGTACGTTTGTAGGTTATGTATATAAGTATGTGGGCGTGTCTGCTCATAAAACAATTATATTTTTGTATTACCTGTCTAATTGCAACGGTACAGGTGCTGTTACCAACAGATGTTATTAGCATTATAATGAAACTATGAATTTTAAATCTATATAAATATTTTTCTAAAGATGCTCCTGAATTTTTATGGAAATTTTTGTCTGATTTCCCAACACAGACATCCTCAAAATCTGGACCGTTAATTCACTCAGTGTTTGTCAACTCTAACAAGGTCCATCAACTGCGATGTTTTATTGTAAGTCTGATTGGACCCTTCAAACTACAATACCCCATCAAAATCCATTGAGTAGTTATTGTGGACAATCAATCAATCAATCAGCCCATCGCAGTCCACTGCTGGACATAGGCCTCTCCTATTGCACCATTGCTTTCGATCAGCAATCTTCCGCATCCAGTCCACCCCAGCCACTATTTTCAGGTCGTCTGTCCATCTGGCTAGGGCGTCCTACCTTCCGTTTACCTTCTCTCTAGGACTAGTTAGCATCGGTCTTTCTACAGATGTGGCCAGCCCACTGCCACTTCAACTTTGTGGCCAAACAAACAAAAATTCCCCAGTCGTACTGCTCAATTAGGACGGGAGATACCGTTTTGTCCTACCTCCATTGAACAGGATGTTTTGTCTAAAAAGTGGTGGAATATAATCTATCTATAGCCGAAAACGACATTTATTGAAAAGTTTTTTTGAAATTTTCGAATATTGGCGCTAATGACATTTTAAGATCTCTATGGAGTCAACCTGATTGGTACCGAACCCAGATTCTTTTTTTTTAAATTCCGTTATGCTTACTTAAAGCACCTTCTTATGAATATCGAGCATGCACTCTCAGGAAGAGTGCTGCATCATTAGCATTCCTAACCGTAGCTAAGCAACACGCAATTCCCAGTAGGGAAACATAGGCTGTCACCGCTAGCCACCGGTCTATTAGCACCGCCCATTGCTTCCCGGACGACATGCGTATGCGCATTATGTTAATTTAACGGAATAAATTAAAAATAAAGCTGTCTCAACGGTATTTTATAATTAAAGTCGTATATTGTATGTTTTAGGAGACAGTAGACCTTTCACATCTATCAACATCAGTTTTATGAATGGTGATCGTTTGGACCTTCAGTAAATGGAGTCGTAAAAAATAATGATGGTGATGGTTGTTTGGGTTCCATGCATATATACATGCTTGAAATTCCAAGGAGTAGGCAGTAATATTTCGATAGCTATATTTTTGGGTTAACTTGTTGCTTTAGAATTATTGGATGATCATCTGAAGTCTGTTGAAAAAGTGAGAAAAAATACCTTTTGTTACCAGTGGTAAAATTTTCTATAATCCCGTTAATCAGAAACAAAAATGTCATAATACACTTGCATATCTCCACATAGAAAATGCTATTCTAATATAAGTCACTTGGTTAGAGGCAGATAACCATAATCTATTGAATTTGTTACATGTTAAATAAAAAAATAAGTAGAAAGATATAAATCAAATATAATATTAACTGGAAACTGATCACATTTTGGAGTCCGGGATCCGCCTTCTTCAGTCTGCGTTGAGGCTGAATTTCGATATTTTCCGGAAACCGAATGTCATCTGACCTTCACAATTTATTGGCGATATCGAAGTACTGCAGATAGACCATTTGATGGAACTTTAAAAGCTCCAACTAACCGTAATAGTAATGTTATAATTCCGTGTAGAAATGGAGTTTAAATTCTTAAAGGAAACAAGCTAAAAATATAATAATAGGTCTTATCTTCCGCATTACAACTAATTAAAGTGAAGTTAGGTTTTTGCGCGGGCATTACAAGCCGTCCCTGTCAACTACGATTCTATCTGAGTATAAAGTTAATGTTACAACCGGTATATTATATCTAGGGTGACCATATGGGGGTTCTTGCCCGGACTTGTGCTTTTTTAGACATTGAACGCACGCTAAACCTTACGTCGGTTTATTTACCTTAAGTATCTTGTAGTATTATGGCTGCTATAATGTTACTTACTAACTACTACTTAGTATGGATCTTATTACCATCAGTAATAAATAACAATGGTAGGAAATTTATACTACAAGTTCAAAATACATAATACATTTTTTATCCGTGAAAAATAATCACTTTACAATAATGTAATGCACTGCTAAATTGAAATATTTCTATCAGTATTAAAGATATTTGATTTTGAAACTTAAGTTTTTCGAGCGTCACGAAAACGCTATGTACAAAATTGTTTGGTGACGTCACGCGGTTGTCACTCGTATTGCAAATGTATGGAGTGAAAAAGATTACCACATTAGTTTTGGTCTATTTACACATGTTTTGTTCATAATAAATGCAATTTGAAATTAAATCTGAAAATTAATATTTTGACTTACTTTGGGAATTTTAAATGTTGGAAAGTTATAGTTTCAGTATAGTTATATCTTAAAATTAATATTTTGGCAGTAAAAACTGAGATATTAATTATAAAGATTTCTTGGGAAAACAACATCCCAATTGCCTTTAAAAACTTTTCTGAGGCAACCGTGCAAAATGTCTGGCAGTTGCAACATTAGATATGGTAACCCTATTGATACCTAGACAGTCTCTTTAGTTCCTCATACTACAAACTTATAAGGTTGGGTTATGTTGTGAAATACACTGAGGCTGTACTTTAACGAACCTTTAATAACAAAAATTCAGCTCACTGTGTTTCATAACAATTTAAGTGATTTAATGTTGATATAGGTAACATTTATACGGATAATTGATTAGTTATACTTCAAATAGAACTAAAATTTTATGATTTAAAGACGTTAATTGGTAGTGCTTGTGCGACTAAGCATGTAATTAATTTCCTTTTTTTTTTTTTTTCTATGTCACGTCAATTTGTTGTCAATTTTCACCTCGCCTGATGTTAAGCTGAAGGCAAAGTTCCATGAAAGAGGGTCACCATTGCAAACACGTTCAGTGCTACAATGGTGGCGCTCAGCTTGACGGCCTCATCAGATGCTTTTTCACGCCCCCGCTTAAAGGACCCGGGACTGTAGGAAGAAGGAAATACGTGCGCCGGCAAGGAATTCCAGGACTTAATGGTACGGCAGAGAAAATACTCACCGAACCGCTTGGTTCTTGGTCCTTGCGATTTACACTGCATAACAAGGAATAGAAACGAAAAGAATTTATTTATCTGCAATATTTTCGATTAGGAAATTATTTACGGTATACCCATTTTTTAAAAGTCCTATATCCCCGAAGAGGTAGGCAGAGGTGCTAGCACCCACATTTCGCCAGTTTATGTTTTAGTCCCAATGTAATAGGTGGCGAGCCAGTTGCCATTAACCAGGCACTTATAAACCTGTGATAAATACGCACATAATTTCGAAAAGGTCATGTCATTGGTGTGTGCCATGGTAAAACCTGGGATCCAACCCGAGAGCTCGTCTGAACAGTCCATTACCCATACCACTGTGCTACCGCGGTCTTTCAGACGCTTCTGACTTACGATTTTTGTCAATACCAATAGTTCTCGACCCCGACCGACTCACCCACTTACATAAACTAAGGGTATACGCACACCATCAATAATAACAAAGTTAACAGTTATACGGTTTTAACCTAGATGCTGTTAACAGCTTTGTTAAAACGCTATTCAAGTTTCACAACAACAGTAGCAGTCAATTATCATCTAAGTACTAACTACAAACGCGTCGCCGTTACGTCACGTTAACGTTTTCAAAACGTGACCGCGTGAAGGGAATTGGTGTTGGATGGGTTTGTCGTAAACTTTAATAGTTGCTATACAATACGCTAATTTTGTTAAAGAGATACTCAACGCTTTTGTGTTGAGTGTTTGGTTGAAAGGTTGTCGATATAGGTACAATGTATTATTTGTTATTATGTTGCTAAGTCATGATTTTCCCAGGCTGACGTAGGGAAAGAACTGATGGACCAATCGATAGTTAGAAAATGAGAAAAATTAGGTAAGTATATTCAAATGGTTGGGCATCAATACAATCAATCGGCCTATCGAAGTTCACTGCAAGAAGAGGCATTTTCCAATGTTTTTGGCCTATTGTTTTCACGCCGACCAGGTGGATTGGTACAGAATTTTATTTCGAATTTCCTTTATCTAGTAGTAATAACATCTGCGTAATTTCCCGTTTGACTTAAGAGATGGAATGATACTATTCTTTCTCCGTCACTGTGTTGAGGGCATGCTGGAGTCATTTTCTCCATACTTCTCTTTCCTCCTCTTTCTCCTTCATAGATATATCCTCTTTAATGATTGATAGATAAGTATAGTGCCATGATTACTCCTTACCATTAGAATAGTCGTGTGAATATTTGTGAAGTAGGTGTATAATGGATATACTTACCAGTTGTTAGATTCTAACTAAAAATGCTTCATTTCCATTAAAAATGTTTTGGTTGTGCTTACCTGAAAAAAGAAAAAACATTATTAGTGCTAACAGAAAACTTTATTTACAAAAATTACATTACGTACCTAGTATATGACAAGTTAATTGAAATATCTGTGCATTTAAGGACAGTAAACAACGCTCTCATGTCTCTGTGTACTCTTCTCCTGAGGGTCTTCCTGGCTCAAAAAGGTGGAATGGCTGCAAAAGAGGCCATGACGTCAGAATCGAGGACTCAGATGGAGTGGAATGCCTGTAATTTTAGCTTTTCTTCACTTACAAAACCGGTTCATTGTACCTACATAGTGAAATGATAACCAACCGTTTCCATAAGGTAAAAAAAAACAGATACAAGATTTCATAATGACTTTTTTTATTTAAGGCAAGTCAATTTGACTCCACCTCGTCTGATGGTAAACTGAAGGCAAAGTTTTAGGAAATAGGGTCACCAATACAAACACGTGTAGTGTTAGAATGGTGACGCTTAGCTTGACGGCCTCATCAGATGCTTTTTCACGCCCCGCTTAAGGTTTTTCAAGGAATATATATTTGAAGCGCAAGAAACGAATTGTCAAGGAATCGAAAATGTAAAATACTCGTGGTGTAGTTTACTTTTTTACACATATATAATTGATAATACCTACACTTGTACTTCTCCACTGTATTTACTTTTTATTATCTCTGTAAGTGTCTTCAACCAGTATGATACCGTAATCCATTGGTGCCGTCAACGACAAAGATGTTCACATTGGAATACGTTTCAATAATTTGTGGTATTGATGTAGAAGTAATTTTATATAAATGTCAACGACATTCTGAAGGTTATCAGCGAGAAACCGTGCCGCGCCATCATAGCGCATTGGGTGCATGTACATATGCATGTGGCCGATGCGTCAGGGTAGCGTGGCCGATACAAGAATTGATTTTGTTGTTTGCATTTTTTTTTTATTTTATTCTTCATGTACACATAAATTATATCTATATACAATAGTGAGACGAGATGTACAAAGGATTTTTTGTGTTATATTTGTGTTATTTTTGTATTATTTTTGTATAATTTTTGTATTATCATTGTGTCATACTGTTATTACTAACATTATTGTGGATCAAGGTCTAAAATAAAGATTTATCAATATTATTAAAAACCTCAGAGGACATATGGCAAATTCTGTTTATTACTTTGTTACACTTGCACTTGTGTGATGAATAAATTAGAATTTGTTAAGCAACTTTTGTCATAGACATGTGTATGTGTAACCACCTGAACCATGACACTGGTTAACCTCACCTGCAAGCCAGTAACACCTGCTATTTGACAATGAATTTCGGGCGAAAGCTTTTCTCTCTCTTTTGAGCGTTAAGACAACGATTACTTCCTCAAAAGGCATACTGGCTAAACCAAAGAGCGTTTTCGAGGTATTAGCATCGGACGTAACCAAAAACACCGTTAAAATAATGACTATAGTTTTTGTACCTGACTGTACCTAGCTATTCCTCGTCAGTTGAAGTCGTAATATACACACTTCATGCCGATATTCGTAGTAGAAAGGCGTCGCATCACAAGTCGTAAATTTATTATGCAAGCCGTGTGTCCGTACTAAGGGATTACAACATTGTAAGAATTATAAATAAAAGTTATCTGTTTGTATGTCATCAGTAATTTGGACACGTATGGGAAAGGTAAGTGGCGCTAACGGACCCTTTTTTTTATCGTGCGAAAAATCCCCCCCACCGGAGCCGGTTGGTTAGGTTATGTCGGGCTCGAACCGACTAAAACGCACGTTATCTTTGGGTCTTCAGTTGCCGGAGGTGAGGTAGTAGTTAACATATCCCTTAAGACCCGGGGCCTTCTCTTCGATGCTTAGTTATGGATGTATTTATCGCAGGTTTATAAGCGCACGGTTAACGATAATAGGCTCGCTACCTATTACATTGGGACCTAACAATAAACTGGCGAAATGTGGGTGCTAGTACCTCTGCCTACCCCTTTCGGGGATATAGGCGTGAGTTTATGTATGTTTGATTCGTAGACAAAACATTCCTCCACATAATTCAATAAATTACGCGCCAAACTCAATTAATGACTTTCGATTCGTTTCGGAGCTCCCACGGTACTATTTCACTTGTACATTGCGTGGCTAGACGTGGCTCCCCTTGTTCGAGGTTTTATCAGATATGACCTATGAACAATGCTTACGAGCATTGAGGTAACGAAACACAAATATTAAACAATATATGACTAGATATTACTGTTTCACCGTCTGTGAGAGTTCTAGTGTTGAGTTAGGATTATTTATACTGTTGATTGATGGCACTTGGTTAAATTTATTACATATACACTTGTACTTCTCCATGGAGAAGTAAAAGTGTGTTATCAATATGTGACTATAGCATTACTTATGAAGATAATTGCTAAAGTGTGGTATATGGGAAACCTTCCCAGGTGGACATTGTATGTTAGTGATCTTTATACTTGTAAATACACTTGGAGGTAGGCAGATGTATTGTATATATCAGGATTTCTTTACCGTACTAACGAGATTACTAAGAAATGTGACTTACTACATGTATTTTTTATTATAATGATTTAAAAAGTTTAAGTTAACCTTGACAGGTCTGATGGCAGTTGCTCCCGAACAAACCGTGTAAACCACACCGAAATGGTAAGGAGCCCGGACACCGAACTTCAAGGTGATACTAAGCGGTTTCTACTTTACCCAAAATGCGTGCATCAAAATGGTTGAATACAAATAATTCACCATACACTAACATTTCTCCATATTGACAACATAAGTAAATCTTGTCATTCATTGTAACACTGGTTGACCTGCGTACGCGACTGTCACGTGCGGCTTATCGTCAGTTCCAGGGTTGTGTATGCGCGTGCGCCGCTAATTGCGATCGCTTAGATTGACAGCCCTGGGTCGCAGGATAACGGTGGCATTCGTTCGTGGTTACGATAAGTTATACGCTGCTGTGACCCCTCTGAGGTACTAAATGAGAATGTTTAATGTTATCTGATTAGTCATGTACTTTACGAATGTATTTTTAACTGCACTGGTAATAAACCTGTAGTCAGGCAGACAGATGGTAAGTGGTTATATTTTTGTTATAATTAGGTCGTAAAATGACCGCACCCTGTCTGATGGTAAGCCTGGGTGCAGTCTAGAGAATGGTTACCGCCATTATAGATGTTATAGATGGTTCTTGGAATGAATTTCTCGACATGTAACGGCTACTTCTATATCTTAACTTTAAAAACATTTGTAGCAGTTCATTATAATATCATAAACTGGATTGATGACCAGGCGTGACAGCGGTCGACCGCGATAATATAAAAAAAAGAAAAAAAATTATCATAAACTGGACTATTTTCGAGGTTAAAAAAGTAGTCATCATCTCTATTCTCAATCTACCAGAAAGGTGGTAATTCTTTTTTTCTCATTTTCTTTTCATTCACATTATAACTGCGTGACCTTTTTGGGCTAAATCATTAGATTTGTAATAAGTTGCATGACGGTGTCGTGTTTACGCCATCATGCCACAAAATTACAAACCATGGAAGCTAGTAGTTGTACTTGCCCCCCGCGGCGCTCCATATTCCAAAACTTCATGGTTTAAATTTAAACTGATTTTGACGACCTATGACACAAGATTTATATTGTCTCACCACGGTAAATTTGTGCTTAAAGTTTCGATAGATGATCCTGGGTTCAAACCGCAAACAAGTTGCTAAATGTCATTAAGGAGACGGCCAGTATCAACACATTTAAAAAAAAAGTAGAAGAACACGTGCGAAAGGCTAAGGTAGTATATCTCATTATAAGTGAGCTATGTATTGTTTTTATGAGAAATGAAAATTTGTAAACCAAAACCGGGTTCTAACCCCGGTCAGTGCAAATATTTGTACGAATTTGCACTGTCTGGTCGGTTCCGGTTGTTCAATGAATATCTATGACAGTCGTTACGGGTAGTTGGAGCTCTAAAAAGTTTAACAACTAGTCTAACTACAATGCTTTGATATCACCAGTGGTGAAGGTCAGATGGCAGTCGTTCCACTGAAAATATCTAAGCTTATCAAACCCACAGCTATACTGAAAAAAGTGGATCACACACTCCAGGGTTCTGTACGTCTATGTAATTCGCAAAATATAAAAAAGCTTACCATCAGGCGGGGTGAAGTTAAATTGACGTGTCCTAAAAAAGCGTTTTGCAACATGGAGGTTTTTTTATATTTAGACCTTTAGATACTATAGGCACCTATCCTCTAAAACTCTTCTCCTTTGAATCCTTTGAAATGTGTTGCCAATACAAACAATGTCGGTATGAATGTTACCAAAAAAATCAGGAAACAATTTTTTTTTTGTAACCCAAAAATTTTTCATCCAACCGATCAAATAATTTATCACCAAATTAGGAAAACCGCTACAAATCCGCGACAATATCCCGCAAATGCAGTAAATGCGCATATCGGCAACTAATCGCTGCGTCACGCGGTCGCGGTCGCTGCGCAGGAGTGGCACTCGAGCCGAGTGGCGCGTGGGCATCGCCGTGGTGGTCTCACCTCTACTACTGGACGGAATAGATGCTATTTGTACTTTCTTAACAAATACGTGAAGTGCGTGGGAAATTTAGAAATTATTGATTCCGTTTTATAATATCCGGAGTTTTCTGCTGTTGATGAGACTCGATATGAAGGTTCAATATAGATGTAGGCGTTACCTGGCGGAAATCCATTATAAAAAGATATATATTGGGAGAGGGAGGAGGGCCCACCGCTCACCCGCGGTTCAACACTCCAAAAATATATATTGGAATGTCAAACCACCCTCTTCAAAGTAAGAAAAACAAAAAAATCTTACCAGAGAGTAGATGTAGTACCTTGTGCAGTATTCTGCTAATGCGAAGGACTTAAAGGGCTTTTTAAAAATAATGCTGAGATTACGCTACTTCTTACATTAGGGAACTAGAAAATAACTGCAGTTTCGTTGACTACAATTCCATCTATTCCGCGGAATCCGTCCTTTTTGCGAGTTGCTGATTGGTCGTTGAGACGCGGCAACTCCATTTGACATCTCGAGTTTCGTTTGAGTTGCCTATTGTATAAAGGGACTAAGAACTTGTCTATGATAGGAATTAGGTAAAATGAGTTATCACGTTGTATTTAATGGATTTATGAACAAGCAAGTGTCACAGAGTCTGGCGTTGTAAGCGTCCCAAATCAGATGCTTCTTTTCTTGATATGTTTTTTTTTCATTTGTTTATAGAACTCTATGCTCAAGTACATAGGCGCACTTAATGCCGTGAGGCATTCCCTACCAGTCAACTAAAGGTACTGCAGAGAAAGAAGACTCGATATGTGCATTTTTTCATACAATGTATCGATCTTTTTTGGATACTTCCACTACTAAATACCTCTGAAATCATGCTATATTATAAAATGCTCTTCAGTCTACCGTCAGAATATTATCCGTCATAATATTCTACAGCTAATATTGCGACGTTTATCACAAAAAGGTACATATAACAAATATTACATCACTCAAGAGATAACTACGTACCATGAGGAAGTTTGCCAACGACTTGTTTTCCTATTACAGTAAAAAACATACAACGCTCTGTAATAATGTACACTTTCAACGTGCATGTTAGTACTTCAAATACTTTCAATCATTCTCACATTCCCACCCTTTGCTTTCCTACAACATCATAATCATAAAGAGCTTTGCGAGAGCGAGATGGCAATTGAATTGTTAGCACTACAGACTATATAGTTAACTGTCAAAAATAAACGTCAAAACTCTTACGATAGTTTTACGGAAAAACGGGAAAATATGATAAAAATACATTTTACGATGTCATAGGGTGCTTTTGACAAATTCCATTATTAGTGATTGGTTGTATGATTAAATAATATGCATTAAAATGATAAAGTACGAACAGACGTAACTGTTTTACTATTTTTTTTATTCAAAGCTCAGTTAAATAATGTTATTTCACTACAAGAAAGTACGCAATTCCATGTCAAATCAAACTGTTTAGTGCCTATTTTCTTTGTCTAAAATAAAAACACTCCTTTTCAACAACATTTTCCATTGAGTATTAGTCAAAGTACCTACTTACATAATATTCATTTGATATTATGCCAGCCACCTACACAAACAATTGTATTCGTAACTATCGATTAAAAGTACATTCCCGATTATCTATGGACGATTGACGACAAATGTCATAATCTTATACCCCACATATAATAATTACATAACGATAAATAACAAATAATCTTTTTAATAACACACTACGCGGCTAGTACCTACTTATGAATATGCAATTTAATACGCTATTATTAATAACTACATAGTTATTATAATTATTCGATATAAACGTTGCAGGTTTCCGAACGTTGCAGCGTTTTGATTAGGTTGCGTGAATTCAATGACGTTGTCAAGCCCTCGGTTGCGTTATAAATGTCATTATTGCTATAGTACCGTACATATTTAATATTCATAATGGAGTTCTTCAATTAGTAAAGCTATTTAGCCTTGTGTTGCACAAATATTGAAATAAATAATTTTGTAAGTATTTAAAAAAACAACATTTTAATAAATGTACGAATGAATGCTTATTATAATGCGAATGATGGCATTCTAAAATACAAGCCTAAGTGAAAAAACAACTCCAATAGTTGTTTTTTTTTTTCATTTAGGCTCGTATTTTAGAATGTCATTCAAGTTTGGAACTCGAATAATAACTTTTTCAGGATAGTGGAGTGAATTCTAATGACATTTTGAGTGTCAATTCAAACTTAAGTGGCATTCTTGAATACGGACCTTAGTCGATCAATCTGTAACGAGATATTTTAAGTAACTGGGACTATTTTCACTGGATTTGCACTAGTAAATAACAGTAAGTCTGAATGTATAATAATTTATGTCTACCTACTCAAGAAAATAATCTTATACAAATATTACATTTTATTATTAACATTTTCGGTTGGAGTTTCATAAGTTATAACAGTTTACATTCTTCCCAATACTGTTTACCCTTAATTCAGGTGTCAAAAACTTGATGTATTCGTGGGACCTGATAATTATTGACCCTTGTACACCTACAGGACTGACGGTGGCTGTTGAAATTAGTCCCAATAAAAATATATAATAACGTTTATTACAACCTTGTCTTCAGGAATGCATACAACTGTTTATTTAAATAATTGCAAACGGAATGAGTTTTTTATTTAAGCCTTTAGTATTTTTGAAAACATCGCGTGTTTTGTAGATATCAAAACGGGCACGGTAATTGGTGTAATCACCCAACCGCCACAAACAATTTCGAACGGGTTTTTCGAAAGAAAACTGTACCATTATTATAATAAGTACTTATTAAAAAGGTTGATGACACCGAACCTTAAATATACACAAATTGTAGGTTAAGTTTAACCAGTGAAATCAGCTGAATCCTGCGATTAAGGCACATTAGTAACGCTATTTAGGGTGGGTTATAACATCCTACAGCGATAGCCCACCCAGGAAATTTATAAATAGGGCAATATTTTGGCAGCAAAATTTACTCCGTTCTAAAATGTTGGCACTATTAAAATAAAAAGGTAAATCTACCTAAAAATATCGATTACTGCCCGCAGAATATAAGCGCCCCTTGTAAATAATAACTCGATATAAAACCCTGTACCAACCTGTGTGGCCAGAGTGGAACACTCCAGGTGCTAGACGAGGCAATCATGGTCCATGCACCTGAAGGGATTCATCTCGAAAGGGATGTGTTCGCTACTTTTTCACCTCCGGCAACTAAAGACGCAAAGACGGCGTGCGTTTTAGGTGGTTCGAGTCCAACATAATCTCTCTCACTCCAGTGAGGTTTGTATATTTGGCTTACGCGGAAAAAATGCGTGGAAACAGTAGGCCATAGCCTCCCAAGACTGCGCTAGGGTAATTAAAAAGAAAGAAGCGTATAGCCCGCATTTTATACAACGTTATAAACAGTTATGATATATTTAATAATTCAATAGCAACACTATTTAACTACCTCATAGTTTTTGTAGGAACTGCACCATTTCACGGATACAGCTACATTCAATAAGTGTGTATAATTGCTGCTATAGTTTTTCCTTAATGCGATGTGGATTCAGTCTGAATAAGATTTTCTCTGTGGTACAAGTTAACGGCTAATCTCGAGTTCTCACATTTTGGGGAAACACGTGTGATTCATTTTACATTTATGAAAATGTTCGCGACAATTATAGTGCTACTTAAAAAAATACACACAATGTGTTTATGGAATGTTTACAATCACACCGCTCAAATCTGATATAGATCAGTTTAGATATTGATCCATAGCAGAGTTGGGTATTAATCATTACATTTTCAATTAGATAATAATTAATTGAGTAATAAAATAATTGAGATTAATTTATTTGTAACTAAATTATTACTTAAATGTTACACTTTATTTAATTGGCTCTGCAAGTAATTAATTTGCAAGTGGCAATTAAAATATTCTACTAAAGTTATATGCGAATGATCCTACCTGGTTAAACCTGAACTAAAAATGATTTTAACTGAGATTAGATCAAACTAAACTAAACCGTGAATCGTTGGTAGAAGTCGCTCGTAATATAAACCATCATTGTCACATTGGTCAGTGAAATATTTTTGAAAAAATAATAATTTACATTTCCAAAAGAATGCCCAAACAGAGAAACTTCATGTGATTTCATTCCTTTTACAGTACAAGTAATTCACAAACTCTTATTCACAAATATGTATACAGATTGAGTTCACTGGAAAAGTTTGATGTTGTCAGGTGGACTGTGTAGTCAGTTCTTTATCTTCTGCACTGACAGTACAGAAACTCTCTTATCTTTCATGTTAAGTGATCTTACAGCATAAAAATGTCGGGGATATTTGTTCGATGGAAGCATTTTAAAATGATTTGTTTGAAAAAGGAAATAAATTCCTCTTGCATCTTGTAACCGGTACCACGCCTCGTGCTACGGTCTGGTACCTAAATCTTCGCAATACTTTTTGCAAAATTAATATCTATGAGTAGCATAAATAGTTTGATACGGCATATTGGTAAGTGATAATGTTATTTACAACGGTACACATATTTGCACTGAGCGAGAATCGAAACCGTATAACACTGACATGATACATCAAACCCCGCTACGTATAAAACTCGCATCCCTCCACTAGGATCCACATGTAGATCTTTGGATACTTTTAATTCCTCTTCAATCCACCATAGAGGGGACTCAATAATACTATTAATGTTATATGCCACTTTGATCCACAAACGAGGGTATCCAAAGATATTAAATATTTTTCTAAGCCACTTGAATCCGCATTTTGGTAACTATAGAGGCCACCGACTAATTTTATTTGTATTAATAATTCTATTTGAATTCAATCTTCTTACAATTCTAAACAAATATTATTAAAACCAAGGCAGTTTCCCTTTTTTTCCCCGTTCGGAAATCCTCCCGCCAAAGTCTGAGAGAGTAGAGTTGTGTCAGACCGTGTTGTGGACGGTGTGGTCCTAGCCTCTGGTATATCCCTCACGCCTCGGCTGACCCTCTGGCTTTACCTTTAAGTGTTTATAAGTTAGGTAATTGTACCGAATTTAGCTTAGAACTCTTTTGGTTTTTTAATAACATCTTAAAAAGCAAAACAAAAGTTATTCTCCATATTGTCACCCATATCATTAAAGTTGTTTCCAAGGTAGTAGGTACAGTCAGCATGAGATCAATATTGACTTGACTAAGCATTCTGATTTTTTCAAGTACTTTGCTAGTCAAGATTGAACAGATGCTGACTGTACTGCGTTTATTAAATATTATAAAATTTCTAGGAGCCATAAACAAAAGTGTGTATCTTATATCAATTTCGTATTAGGAGCTAGTATCCGATGCGCCGGCGCATCTTCTACAGCCATGTATTTTATTAAACGCTTCAAATCTGATCGTTGTTTCAATAAAACACAAGAAAATTCACAAGATCTATCACTCAATAGAAATAAAACATTAGTGCTCAAGAAATAAGAACTATTATAGTGTAACAAATTAATTGTATTAAAGGATATGAGCTATGGTCTTCTGTCAAACGCCTACAGGTGGCGCTGATTATGATTTGTGCAGAGATATGCGCGCGCGCAAGTCCTGGTATAGGTTTAATTGCAGGGTGCGACTGCGCGCGATTTGTATTTATATCTTGGCGTGGTTTAGCTTCCGCGTTTCATCGTGGATAGACGTGATACCTCCCTGCAAGTTGATACCGCAATTTAAACATAGGCAGGTTATACTAGAAGATACTTATTATCTAGGAATAATTAACTAATTAAAAACACACTAGAGAGGTTTTCTGTTGTCAGTGGGAAGACCGAGAAACCCTTCTTTGTCTTCTGCACTGCAGTACAGATAGACTCTGAACCTTCTCCCCTTCCCTTTCCCTCCTCTCCTCTATATGGTCGATTTCGATCCTGGTTCGATCCCAGGTTTTACCACGGCACACACCAATGACTTTCATACTTTTCGAAGTAATGTGTGTATTTATCGCATGTTCAGAAGTGCTTTGGGACCTAAACATAAACTGGCGAAATGTGGGTGCTAGCACTTCTGCCTACCCCTTCAGGAATATAGGCGTGGGTTTATCTATGTTATATAAAAAGTAATAATAATACCTATCAACCTACCTACAGCATCAGTAGCCAACAAAGTTTTCATCGTGTTCAACGTACTATTTCATAAGTTTATCAACAGTATCGGAATTAGATAGAATGCCGGCGCAAGCGCACTCTACAATTAACCGAGCCCGATACCGGCCAATCAGAGGCCTGTTTTTATCAATGATCTATTTTGTACCGACAGTTATGGAGCGTTCCTTTTGCTTCCTTTATTTTTATGGGTGATTTAAAAATATATTGCTGAGATGTTTTGAAATGAAAAATATATGGAGGAAGATCTTATGAAAGTACTACGGGTAATTAAAATCATTGAATTAGAACATCGGAAAGTTTACGCCAATATCACTTGTGGTCCCTAATAGCGTAATAATATACAGGGTATTAGGGAAACGCTCCCCAAACCGAAAACAGTGTATATTTATTATTTTACTCCATTTGTCTAGGTACTTAAATAAAGATAAACAATCTTGTGACAATTTTTTATAAACACACCTGTTAAAAAATAAACAAGACTGACTAACTGACTAACTATTGGTTCGATACAGGTTTTTAAACTTCAACCTAAGCAGAAAATAATTTATATACTGAGTTTTTAAACAAAACATTAAAAAGACTAAGATTGTTTACATTTATTTAAGTACCTAAACAAATGTACTATAGTCACGGAGGACCGAACTATCTTACTTCAATTCTCCATGACTATATTAAAGTCCAGTTTAACAAAATTGGGCTACTTTTTTTAATTGCCATACTTAATTAGTAGTCAGAAGTGTTGTATAGCCTACTGTATGTATAGTCTCACAAATGTGACTTTCAATTGGTAAAAGAATATTTAAATTTTATTTAGTAAATCCAGAGACCCTTAACTCACAAACTTTACCTCTTCATCATAATTGTACCTATAGACTTATATAAAACTAGTTTTTAACGGATTCGACCGCAATATATTGTAATCTTAGATAATCGTGCGTCTGCTTGTCATTTCACATTTCGAAAAAAAATGAAGGTGTATAGTATCAAATGTCAAACACTTTCGTTGAAAGAGAGAGTGTAGCGCAGACGCAACGCCATTGACCGAAGTCGGACCTCTTTTATATGTAAATGTCCACAATTAATAACATCCACTAATTTAGAAAACTCTACTAAAACGATGTTTTAACGACTATCAAAACATAATTTACAATGGCCTAATCATTGTGCTTTTTAGGGTTCTGTGCCGGGTTGTGAAATGAGAACCTTATTACTGCTAGATAGATTATTATTTATTGAACACCAAAGAACATGACAAAGTATTACAGCGATCTCTTCCAGGCAACTTTAGAATGGACAGGAAATTACAGATAAATTATTATTAAAATTCTATGGTGTAGATTACACATAGGAAAAAGGGTATAAGTATATAGTGAATGACTGAACACCAACTTAAACTTCTATGATTATATAAATTAATATTAAACCTTGGATTTCTGTAAAAAAATTCGTTAACTCAGTTCTCATATTTGAGTCATTAATCGACTTGATTTCGTTGATTAAATTCATTCTAAGACTACGTTGATCGTGCCGTTATTCGCGAATACAGTCTGCTATAAGACGAGCTACAAAAACTTACCTATACTGTGCGAAGTGATGGAGTTAAAATCGGAACGGGTCCCCCGAACAGATGAGACCGCTCGAGTGAGCCTTTACTCAGATGCGACTTGGACTAAAAGATGAAGATGATTATCATCAGATGAGAGTATGAATTATTATTAAATGAATAATTACCTTCGAAAATACCTATTGCTATTAGCGCCTCTGTTAAATCTCCTACGAAAATATTGTACGGGTCCCTTCGCATGCAAGCTCCTGTCGTACTTAATCAGTTTTATATTTCAAACACCTACACACCACAGAAGCACGTGGATAGAATCCACCACTTCATATTAATATACAACTTACATAAATATTGCGGTTTTGATTCAATAACAAAAAAAAGGTAATTCCTTTTTGTTTGCGAAGACAATGGGTGAAGAAGCGTCGACTGCAATACTTGCAATTGTCGTAATCTTTGCAAAATATTATGCGAAATTGTTTTTTTATCGTCTTTTATTTTTTATTGTAGGTACAGTTAATGATGAAAGTGCTTTGAAGAATTCAAATTTATTAATGAGGCTTTATTATTATTAAAAATTGAAGAGTTCACTATTAAATAATCATCAAGTAGTTTTATAATCATATATTTGGTGTTTATATCTATATCCTGCTGGGATGCGATGCCTTGCATAATCTCACCTCTGGCAATCAAAGACTTAAAGAAGGCTTACGTTTTAGGCGGTTCGAGTCCGACAAAAACGCCTCCACCAACTTTGTCTTGGGTGTTTTGACCTTTTGGCGTGGGGATTTTGTGGACAATAAAAATACTATATCAATATAAATATATAAACAAAGACATATCACCGAAATGTATGTGCGCGTAGAACCTCCGAACGACTTTCCGTAAATTGGAATTGAAAATCATCTTCTTTATCTTCAGGGCAAGGTTTGCATAAAATATTTTTCAAGGCTTTATAATGTAATAATGTATTTCGATCTATATATTCAATAATTAAGCAACCTTTGTCGTTAACTGTACACAGTATGTGTACACTGATTAAATTGGATTACAGTGAGTAATCGTGGTTGAAGGCTGCTTCAAAAGAAGTCTTGACAGGTCATAAGACTTTTAACACCTCTATTGTTTTAATGAAATTCCACACACAGTTTAAAAAACGAATAATGAAATAAAAAAAGGAT
This sequence comes from Pelosia muscerda, assembly GCA_963691645.1. Taxonomy (NCBI): domain Eukaryota; kingdom Metazoa; phylum Arthropoda; class Insecta; order Lepidoptera; family Erebidae; genus Pelosia; species Pelosia muscerda. The sequence goes on along the minus strand of OY829102.1, from coordinate 17,944,958 downwards.
ATATTCCCACGTAACCAGTTTGTCCACGAAAAATGTAACACAGCTACATAATACTACATTCAATACAATATTTGTATTAATAACTATACATATAATTTATAAAATATCCTGATGACGATATTGGTTCGCCATATTTATTGATATATAAAGTTACGCTTTAAAACATCATCTAGAGGAAATTTAAACCATCAACTTTTGAGTCTAGTCAAATAAATTTATTAGTCAATTGTTCTAACGGAACAGACAGAAAATTAAAAATATATATTCAGTTGATTACCGTACAGATACAATTATCTTAATCTGTTATTTTAATATTACAAACATACACTAACTTTATTATTTATTTAGATTTATAGATAAAGACAAGAGGAAGATAACCTACGCATACATTTTTTGTCTATAATAAAATCAGCAATGAAACGAAGAGTGGTCAATCAGTATAAATCTCAAAAGAAATCAACAAACTATTAAGGCTAAATAGCTTTCAAAAACAATAAATTTGTTCTAAGTTACGCGTAATAATGCCCACACGCATTATAACCTGATAATGTTCTGTTCTGTCAACGGCTTGCGGCTTCCCACGCCGACAGGCTTTCTATCTGATCACAATTAATTTACTATAACGTAAATTTGATACATAATTGTAACGACCTTAATAATTAAATAATTTTTGTACCATCGTCGCTCATCATCGCATCGTGTTAGAAATGACTAAAAACAAACAACATTTTTTAACTAATAAATTTAGTAACTAACTGAAATTTTAACTCACTACAAAGTTCATTTTAGTTAATTTGTTTGTTTGTAACGGAAAAACTGAAATTTGATTATTAATTTATAGGTTAGGGGGAAATAATAAATTAATTTATTTGTTTCAACCTCTCCAAAAAGTAAAGTATACTTTACTTTACTTTCTGGAGAGGTTGCGTTGGAGCTTGTGTTAGAAGTAGGTTCACTACGGTAGAGCAACGACCAAGATTCGTACACGGAACCTCCAATTTGAAAAAACAAAATAAATTGTTTTCTAAATGACACTAATGACGTTATTTAGTTTAACCTTTTCCTTATCTAAAAAGTCTTGTCAAATTAACGAAAACGTTATAGTTTAGTGTTTGCGTTTTTGTGTCAAATTTCTAACCCGAATTCCTCGTATCTAACGGTCATATTTTAAAAATTATATACCTAACCTACAGTAGTCAAATGAAAAACTTCCAATAAAAGTTATAAAAAAAAGTTATAAAGATCTGAATTTACATAAAATATGAACGAAATTATCTAAAATCTATGTAGGCCTTGACTATAAACTTTGACCGACATTAATACAGATTATATTCAGTAATTATAAGGTACCTAAGGATGATAAAGACTCTTTTGAATCAATGAATATATTTTGCATTAAAGATCAAAGCAAGAGCAAAAAATGTACCGACGACTACAGAAGTAGATTACATTATTTATTGACGAATTTGAATGCAAATATCTTTTCTAAAATGTGTTATTGTGACTCGTTGGGACAATTCAATAGAATTTAGAAGCTATTAATATGCTAACTAGATCGGAAAAAGTCGACTTCTACGACTGCACTTGAATTTGAGAATAGCAACTTTCTTGGAGGAACAATCTAATCAACTGAGCTGGCTAGTATGGAGATATGACAAGAGCTCTTACAGCTCTAAGCAACTGCACCTTAACTTCAGTCAGTACACAATTTCGAATTCTAAAAATTACAAAAACAGATATAAATGTCTGATTTTTTATATTTATTTTATTAAGCGTCCCTATACAATTAATAAGTAAATATAAAAAAAATAACAAAGAGTTTATTTTGATTTTGTCGTGTCAAATAACCCACCCCATATAGTTTTTGATTCAAGCCAATTTTATTTAAAACTCATAAAATGCCTAAATCCAAACGTCACTATTTACTGTCATTTTTATACAAAATTTCTACGAAATAGTACACGTAGTAATTAATATTATGCTTCAATGGTTACACTTCTATACTTGACTGTACATATTTCTCAGAAATTCTCCGTATAATAAATATTAAAAAATTAAAATGGAATGTGCAACAATGTATTATACCTGATACTACAAACTAAAATAAGTACGTGAGTGGGCTCTTGTATGTGCCTATGCGAGACAATTTAATAAACTATATTAAGAAACCGCATTGCACAACATCAATTGTGCATGTTATCTTTTTTCATAGTTGTTAACTTATTACCATCTCTATCTAGATTATGTACAGTGGGTTCCAAAAGTTCCTAGACACCTTAAGATCTATAATCTTTTGACAGCCTAAGGCTTAGTTGCACCACCTACCTATTAAAGTTGAGGTTTCCGTCAAATTTAACAGTAACAGTAATATTGATTCTAATAGTTTGGCTAAATGTGTTGCACCAGAGTATTAAGTAGCTCGGTTAAAGCTGTCTTTTTGATAGAATTTGATGTTTGAGCGTGGCCGGTTACAGTTAGCGTCAAGTTTTGACGTCATTTTAATAATTGTAAAATGGTGCATCCTGTTTTATACCTGAGCGGCAAGCGTGACAACTCCCACTCCTAGGGTCGCCACTAGGACCCGCGGGAGACTTGGGCCTGTTTCCTCACTGGTCAAACGCGCTCACGGGAGAGGTTTCGGGTTGTCAGTAGAAGCAAGACTGGGAAATACTGATTTGTCTTCTGCATTGACAGCACAGAAACTCTCTTAACCTTCACAATGCTTTAATCAGCTCATACGAAACCCACACAAGAAGATCAGGCGGCCTTTGTATTCTATTTTATCGAAAACCACACGATGTTTGGATAAAATCGAATACTGTAATGTATAAAATGTTAAACCAGAACAGCTTTATACAGAGAGATCACCTAATACATCAACACGTATACTCGTAAAAATAACCATTACAAAGAGGTTATTGACACAATTCCGACAGAATTACATTACGAGAACGTAAGCAATTATCATTTTATTTTATCACCGGCAAGTGTTGAACGGATTTCAACACAACGCTGCTGCATCATAGCAATGGTATCTTGTGAGAAACGCTCATCACCGGGTCATTCTGAGATTGTGGGCTCAGTGAGACTCAAAGTATGCATTGCTGGTAACATTTGTAGGTACTAAATTGTGGATAAACATACTGGCGGCAATTTACTACAAAAAATATATTGGGGGGAAAATATACCCTACAGGGAACCCACCACTCACCCACGATCAGTAATTGTGCAATAAGGGGTGAAGGTTTTTGTGCTGTCAGTGTAGAAGACAAAGCAGGGTTTCATATTACATAGCTGTGTTAACTTAAGTCCTTGGTCTTCCCACTGACAACAGAAAATCTCTCCAGTGAGCTTTGGCTACTCTTCTCATCGTCGGGAACACAACAGAAGGTTATTATTAGCCAGTGTTAGATTCTGTCGCCAAACTATCAAGGCACAGAAAATAGTGTAATTGATTATCATTTTTAACAGTGAACCAGCCTAAAAGTCAATAAAGTTGGCAGCTAAACGCGTTGCGTTGCGTTATATGACATCTTTACTGCATTCACACGAGCGTCAGTTCGACTGTACTGATTACTTGAAAGGGATTATCGTAACTGGATTGAAATTGACCACGCTTTTTTATTCATTAAGTTACTCCACACTGTCAAAACTTTACTTTTAAAGTTAGTAATTAGAACCGGGCATCGAGGTTGCTGGCAATAGATGGCCCTGAAGTACCAGCCAGTGCTATGTAATTAATACCAACATACACGGACCATATCCGCTCACCACTCCAATAACGCATAAGGAATATTAAATAAGAAAATTTTATTCAAATAAGGTACATAAAAACTGTGGTGTGGAATGTCGGCATGCGATCACGACCGAATCGATTTTCTAGCCGTCAATCGATGCGAATGATTTATTCGATTCAAGCCGACATTGGTTTGTTGTATGTTGTATGAAACAATTACGTATGTGCCGTGATTTCATTTGTGTGCGTCGTGAAATATTTTATGATCGATTTCACAAAATGTTTGTACCGATTTATTTACTGTGTTTTTAAGTTTATGTAGTGTAATGGAAATGTTAATGGTTGGTATGTAATTTATCAATTGGCGTTTATTTTAGAATTGGAATCGCTGAAAGAATGTGTTGTATGGTATATACAAGTAGATTTTAGATGTTGGAGACGTGGAGAGAGAATGGACGACGCGAAGATGTAGATGCATTCTTGCTATCCTAATTAGAAAGAGATGTATACATGATGACTATATATTGCAGATTCATTGGAGGTTTCTGTTAATTTCAAACAGAATCCTCTGAACCTTTTGTTCGTGCGGTAATGCCCAAGGATATTCCCGTGGTGAAATCAACAAGGATGGCTATGTCGGACTCGAACCAACGAAAACTGCACGGCCGCCTCGGGCCATTAGTTGCTGCGGGTGAGTTAACCTCTGGCCATGGAAAACCCCCTCCAGTACGAGACTATGGTGACCGATTCTGTCGGCTTCGCGCCTCCACCGCGGCCTGATTCTGCTACTGTGACAGGCGGCTCCACCTGTCACTCCCAGGCTCAAGATGGAGGACGTCATTCTACGACCGAGTTACCTCCGTCCGTCGTGGGCTGTGGTCGCCTAGAATCTCATCTGATCTGCTCCACTGCCTCTATTTCGACCATTACTTGCTTGCACCTACAGTCGTCATCTCCAGAAATCACTGAATACTACACAACACACAACGAATTACAAACAATTTTACAAAATATTTCACTATAAACTTCATCATCTCGGATTGTTATAAACAATTTCTGAGTGCGACGGTATGAGACAAACTGACAAGATTATTATATTTGTATACAATCTAAAATAACTGTAAGTTGAACATTACTCCTGCAGTAGGTACAGAATCATCCCGTTGCATCTACGATCTTAGGCTCGGAGTACATCGTTGCAACGACCTCTTAATGTTACCGAATTAACCGTCTTCAAATTTATTGCGATTGCAAGGTATTGGTCGTCGGATATTATCGGTAAATACACGTCAATTTACTGACATTGCCGGACATTTTATCGATTTACCGAGACATAGGGCCGTATCGAGGAACATGGGCGATTACGATGCTTTTATTATTATATAAGTTTTAACTGTTACATAGATTGTGATCTAGATCAAACAGTTTAATGAAAAATTAAGTTCGTTTGAGTGATAAAAAATGATAAATAAATTGGTTTTTACGCGAAAATTCTCACGATGAACATAGAAGCTAATGTAGTCTAGTTACTTAGCAGGCTAAATTGGTTCCTTGAACTTAAAGTAATGTATATTTAGGGCTCTTTTTAGATCCACAAATGACCTCATCAAAGCATGATTACATCCAATCTAGAAATTCAAGGTTGTCTATCTCTTCCTTGCTAAAGTAACTTCTTTACTGGGTAATCAGAACGTGTGAAGGACTAGAAAATTGTTGAATGTAAATATTGTAAGTGCAAAAAGTATAATTACTGTTGTATTATTTTGACAGAAAATGAATTGTACTTTGAAGGTGGTTAAACCCTTGAACAAACTTTGGCGTCTATCGATTTAAATTTGAAAATTAATTTGAAATAAGAAAAAACATTTAAAAAGTTCCATGTTTAGCGCTGGATTCTCACAAAATCTTTCGCTTAATCAAAACAAAATTTCAATGGTCAAAGAGAATCAAGAAACACGTGTTTATGGAACCCTTTTAGTTGATATAAAATACAGTAATCAAATTTTAGTACATATAAACAATCAGATAGCACATCTGGTCATAAACAAATAGTTGAACATAATCGATGCGACCGCCGCGGTCCCAACTGTATCACTTTAGCGACTGTAGCGGTATCCGCAACGGTGTGCCCTAGGCCTTTGATTGTACTTTGTTGACAGGTGTATTGTGGTACTTGGCAATTTCGTTACATTTACTTTGAATTTATTTGAACTGATAATGTTGTTTCTTGCTGATTCGCGGAAACTCCGGTAACTATCTGCTTGTTTATATAGCGGTTTCATGTTAGATGGATTCCGATGTTTGGTATCTTGTTATTTGAGCCTGTTGGTTGTACAGTTTTCTATAAGTTCATTTAAAAGGCTTTTGCACAAATTATATTTTAATTAAAGTACAAATACCTAAGTTTTATACATGAGTTTTCGTGCGTTGTGTAGGCTTCATCTGGATTCCAGGGTCCAAATCTCAACTATCTACTAACTGATTCTAGACTCGATTTAGACCTTATGGTTTGAAGTTGTTTTGTCTCCAAGGCTTTGTTGAAAATTATCAAAAAATACAATACAATTTTGCTGACTTATCACGAAATATTACCAAAACCCAAACATGCTTTGACTGAATACCTATATTTTATAGGTCTGATGTGTCGTGTCACTTCACAGAAACCTTCAAAGGTTAATCATTTAGCATTAAGAAAAGTCGACCCTAATTAAGGGCAATTGGACAAAATCTAGAAGGGTTATTACTTTTTTTAAACCCCTTCCCTTTATACTTAACCACTTGGTATTCTCCTCAGACCTACAGTACGACTGTAGGTAAGTCTAAACAGCAAACGTACCTGCAAACAAAAAAACAAACAATTGGTTACTTCAATGACTTACATCTTAAACTTTGTAGGTCAAAGTAATAATGCTTCAGCACATTACGTCACAGACCGCTAACCGCACCAGATTGTGTTCAAAAAGTTCAAATTCTTAGGACAACCAAAATAAATCGCACACAGATATTCCTAGTAATAAGATTTAGTATTGAAAAACAGGAAAATAGTACTCAGTAATATAGCTATTGAGTATTCTGGTACAGTCACCTGCAATAATATGTACACGTTTTAGAACTTTTTCACATTAAACTTGTTGAATTTTACCGTTTCATGTCATAATGTTGAGTTGTGTTTATTATTGTGACAAGGTTCCAAAGTGTATACATATTATTGCAGGTGACCGTACTAAGAATTAAATTCAGTTAGTAATAAATTAGATTAAGGTCCCGGCACATATCTTGAACCCAGGTAACAAAATGTTCTCTATGTGAGCAGTACGCGTGAATGTCTTTTGAGGATATCATAGTATTACGAGAGAGAAGGAACTTAAATTCTGCAATCAAAGATGTATTTTGATTTGATTTATTTAAATATTATCAATCGAAATTACTAATATTTCCTCTGACAGCTTCAAGTAAGCTCAATGGCTTGTGTTAGGAGTTTACGTCGATAATGTTGTAATTGCCAAGATTCTAACTCAAGATCACTCGATGTAAGGCCGACTCCTTAACCGCTGAACTACCGACGCTTCAAATCATTACGGGCCTTGTTTCTATCGTGGCTTCTAATCAGACATTGTTGAGGCTAAATACAACCTCACAGGTAAGCCTGCTAATTGACGGAGAAAACCCTCGGCGGCTTGCATCTCTGGTTTAGGGGGACAAACTGCAGTTACTCGCGTAAAACGACCTCTGTTTACAACAATAGGTATATAACAGGTGCGATAACATTATAAACCTTCTTAGAAATATTAATATTATGATCGCCAAATAAGATATTAATGTATTTTGTAAATAACAACATCAATTATGATACCAATCTTGCAATACATTATTAGCGATAAATCCGAGCTATCGAAAGTGTTTTATCAATATTTTCGACACAATCTCGTTGTAGATTATGACGTCGTTTTACTACATGTACGATAAGTAAGTATACATACATGCATATGCTCACGCTCGTAATCCCCGAAGAGGTAGTCAGAGTATACTAATTACCCACATTTCGCCAACTATGATTTTCAGTACTTCAAGTACTGAAAGTGGCCGATTTAAAGTGCTCCTCGAGGTACAATCAGACCAACGCAAATAGCAATATTCATGCAAAGAAAATATTCGCACTGACCGGGGATCGAACTCGCACCTCCTGTGAAGCAGTCGCGTTCACTATCGCCACGCCTCATAGGCTATCACTAAACTATCTCCAAACTAAAAAGCAATGAGTCTGTCAAAAGACGTCATTTACAATTCAACTATAGTTAAAGATACGGTTACGGAAAAGTGGGCAGTATTATCACCCCATTCTTTGCACCATAGGCATATCATCAACATTTTGAGGTCACCACCTGTTCGAAATGGGAGCTCGTACTTCGTACCACAAATAAAAAAAAATATTACAAGAGAAGGTAAGTCCCGTTAAATTTGTTCTAACAGAACCTGTCCGCTTTCGGTTCATTCACAAAAAGCCGCGACCAACCGGCGCACGCGCACCATCGCTACGGTGACCATGCGGTTGTCACGTACTTAATATAAATAGTTTTTATCTTTTATTTTCAACTGACCGATATTTTTTCAATTAAAGTTTTCGGTTCAACTCAAAATGGTTACCTTATTCGGGTACGGAGGAATGAGATTATTAAAATTGAAACTGGTATGGTTTTTTGTTCGTAAACAGCTATGTTACACAACGTTATGGACTATGGTGGAGCTGGTTTAGTGATGAGTGGTACAATAGCAACCGTTAGGTCTAATCTAGAGTTGATGACGCATGGGTTTATGCCTAGTCGCAACAGATTCTGAAGATGAGATCTAGCTAATCATAGAATCAATCAAGCAATTGCAAGTAATTACATAAATGATATTGGATACGGAAGTAGCTATATCAATCAATTAGCGCATCGCAATCTACAGTACCGTGGTAGCCTAGTGGTATGGGTAATGGACTGCTGAGACGAGATCTAGGGTTCAATCTCAGGTTTACCCAGGCACCAGCTTTTCGATGCTTTTCGAAGTTATGTGTGTATTTATCGCAGGTTTATAAATGCCTGGTTAATGGCAATAGGCTCGCCACCTATTACATTGGGACCTAAAACATAAACTGGCAGAGGGTCGTAAGGTTTTTTCTCCTTTACCACACGGATTATCATAGTGTTTGTTAATGAAGTCAATGTCTCTACACTAAAAGTCACGATTCACTGTCACTGAGGAGATTGTATCTCTTTTTACGCTAAAATAATAACTTTTTGGTACCACTCCACCTCACCAAGGTGAGTGATGTGGTTATGTCAGAACCGAAATGAACAGAGAGTCTAAAAGTAAATTAATAATAATAATAATTCCCTTTATTGCACACCATAGGACAAGTATTTCATTACATCTGCGGTACAGTTCAATGTAGTACGTACAATTGACGGCCTTATCGCATATGAGGCAATCTCTTACAGGCAACCATTATTAGTAGTTAAACTCATTGCAAATTATATGGAACATCTACAAAGTATTGAAGCATATTACCAATTGCTAAAGGAGACTTCGTCGTGGTTCAAATAGTGTACATAAAACACATTTGCATAATGAAAAGTATGGATACAGTCCATTCTATCCACCATATTAATATTGCATGACCATTAAAATTATAAACCCGCTGGGTGCTTGCTTTTATCATTCGCAACATTGTAGAGATTATTTACTAGCGCGAATTCCTGTCGGAGATATTTTCAGTAGCTGATTACTTGGACAGATAACGTACTTACAATGACACCTTTAGTGCCACAAGCGTTTATGGGCAACGAAATTAACTTACCATGAGGTAGGGCACTTTTTTTTCAAACCTCAGGCTTCACATTACGTGTATGTGTGGACTGAGAGCCCATTTTTATTTTTGCATATTTTTGCAGTTAAACTAACAATATTCCTTAGTAAAAGATGTGGAAATATTTGTAAAATGAATATTAGAGTTTGTAAAGACCTCATTCAAAAGATATATCGCTTTTAGTTGGTCCCTCAGTTCACACACGTAAGCTCTCAAATCTAGATATATAATGAGTTCACCAACAAATTTTGGTTATAGACTCTTAGTAAAACATGAATAAACATCTATACAACATTAAAAAACTTAATGTGAATAGATAATAAAAAATTACAAACGTTTACATGTGGTCCCTGAGGGACCACATGTATTTACTCAAAATAATAGAATATAACACGAACATTAAACATAATTCATAAGCCAATCGTTAGTAAAAAATGGAAGGAAACTTATAAAACTAAAGAAAGATCACAAATAGTGGCAAAAACTGTAAATTTCATGTTTTTGTTGGTGGTCCCTCAGTTCACACATTATGCAAATGCGAATTGCTAAAATATAATTAAATACAACGATTACAAACATGTGGAGCCTTTCAGTGCTTAGTAAAAATCTTATATTATCGATCTGTATTTATTTTGTCACTGGTTTTTTATTGCTTTAGTCACTATAAGTATTTTTAATGATTTCCATACTAAGCCCGGTATGGGGTGTCCACACTTTAGGAAAAGTACTGTTCATTTACTGACACCCATGACGTGACGCTCCGGTAAGATCCACCCGATCTCTGTAATGTTCGGATCAAGGTACAGATGCAATATTTGGATCTAGTAATTGACTCCAGGTGGTACGGTTCACTTCGCTGGCCATCAGTGCTAAATCCATCTTGTTAGTTTTTGCTAAACCTAAGAAGACCCAGAATTAGGTACTTGTGCTTTTTCAGTACACCGATATGATAACATATCGAGTAAAACGGGGTGAATATAGATCAATGGGTGAATAGAAACAAAATGGTGAACCAAATTCTGAACTTAGATTCATTCTAATGAAATCAATGTAATAATGATAAGAACTGTCAAACATCTAGGTAGATCCAGAAATATTGTCAAACAACTTATGAAACAAAATCTAACGACCATTTTCTCTATTCACCTATTGATCCCTATTATTAGTAACTGGTGTGTTTCTATCGAGTCTAAAAGCATTAATAAAACTTATTTGCCATAAATAAAAAACATTTGTTTAAATCCCACCACTGCTGCCCACCCTGTTGGACAGCTCATTTCGGGTGTATGTGTGGACTGAGAGCCCATTTTTATTTTTGGTTTGGTTTAAATGAATATTAGAGTTTGTAAAGACCTCATTCAAAAGATATATCGCTTTAAGTGGGTCCCTCAGTTCACACACGTAAGCTCCCAAATCATCAATTACGGCAACACAATTTACTTTTTTTAACTGTACTACTAAAATTATATTAATATTGTATTCTTTTTTTATTATAGATGAATAATTTAAAAAAGTTACGTTTATTTATATTATCATCATTAATTAAAATGAAATGGGCACTTATAAAAAAAAACAAAAATCTCTTATAGATTAAAATTTTACAGTACCGAGTACAACGGGGTGAATATACACTGACGGACTCATAAACTGCATCAAAGTAATAGACGACTTTGAAATAAATATTTTAACCAAGTATGCATACTTTCTATACAGATTTAAATTGAAACCTCTAGATTGGTTCGTGAACTTTAAAACAGCGTAGGGTCATATCTTTAAGTTTAAGTTTATGTACTGGAAAGGACCTTAAGACTTTTTTTGAAGAAAAAACAGAAATTTAAGAAAAATTGGTTTAATTAAAAAATTGGTTTTAACAATAGACACAAACTTTATGCAAGGGTTTATTTGTGTTTTAATAAGGTGTATTACCCCCACGTGCCCTTATTACGGATTCTAATCGGTTCCGCATAGATTTTATAAGGGTTTTTAAAAGATCTTGCGGAATATTGTCCCATTCTTCTGAAAGTGCTGTTCTTAGTGCTGCCACTGTCGTGGGCGAAGGGTTTCTCGCATATACAGCTCTTTTTAAATTGTCCCAAACATGCTCGATGGGATTAAGATCCGGGCTGCGTGCTGGCCAATTCATTGTACGTATCCCAACCTCTTCGCAATAATGTTGAACTTGTGCAGCTGCATGCGGCCGGGCATTATCCTGCATTAAAGTAAAATTTTCGCCTATGAATCCCATGTAAGGCACCACGTGATCTTCTAATATCTCTGTTATGTAGCGATGTGCTGTCAAACCCCCTCTATTACCGTTTTGACGGACCATGTCTATGAACACAAGTTCTGTTCGCCCGTTCATCGATATGCCACCCCAGACCATACATGAACCGCCTCCAAAAGGAACACGCTCCTCAATGCAACTTTGAGCATATCGCTCCCCACGTCGACGATAGACTCTTCTGCGACCATCTGCACCATATAAACATGTCCTACACTCGTCCGTGAACAATACAGAGGCCCACTGCTCTTCTGTCCAATTCAGGTGATGACGCGCAAATCTTAAGCGAGCTTGTCTGTGAGCTGTAGACAACTTTGGACCATTTGCTGGTCTAAAAGGGGTGATATCCGCTTCCTTTAACCTTCTTCTTATTGTTCGTGCACACACGTTTACTCCACGCACTTCATCAAGCTCGGTTTTGATGTTAACTGACGTGAGGAAACGATTTCGCAGGGAAGTTATAACAATAAATCGGTCATCACGACCTGTGGTTGCTCGAGTTCTGCCTGTACCACGTCTCCTCGTGTAAGAACCTGTCTCTACAAACCTTCTGTATATTCTAGAAACCGTAGACTGGTTTAAATTTAAATTTCTACCAATCGTTCGTTGATCCAAGCCCTCCCGCACCAATGCTACAATTTGTGCCGCTTGTTCGGACGAAGTATCCATATTATGGTTCAAAAACTCTCGATGTGTTAAAAAACTAACCCAACAATTATGCTGGTAACAATAATTCAATTGACAAAACAAAAAAAATCAATGAGAATCAATTTAAAACTTTGCTATAAATAACACGCAAATCTGATACTACAAGTAAATTTTCTTTTCCCGGCTAAATTCATTTGTTTTACTGCAGTTCTATTTTTAAATTTAATTTTTTTTTAAGATTAACAGCCAGTCTTTCCATATTTATATAATTTAATCTAAAAAGTTTGCATACTTATTATAAAAAATCCTTTTAGAGTAAACCTGAACTTTGATGCAGTTTATGAGTCCGTCAGTGTAGATCAATGGGTGAATAGAAACAAAATGGTGAACCAAATTCTGAACTTATATTCATTCTAATAAAATCAATGTAATAATGATAAGAACTGTCAAACATCTAGGTAGATCCAGAAATATTGTCAAACAACTTATGAAACAAAATCTAACGACCATTTTCTCTATTCACCTATTGATCCTTATTGTTAGTAACTGGTGCAATGTTTCTATTGAGATGATAAAACATCTTAAATACATAATTCTGTACATACATCTGACACATAGACCAGATTTTCGCGTGTGGCAACACTACGGCTAACATCTGATCGTATTTCGTCTTGTATATATTTTAATTTTTATTTAATTATTACGATAATTGGGGTTAAAATTCATCACAAAGCACAATGTTATCATCATAAAAGTGTATTAAGCAAAAAATCAGTGTGTAAAAGTGTAAAAAACTTGTGATAATTGCGTCCAGCTGATTTTGTTCAACGACTGAAGTCAATGACACCGTACAATATAAAAAATATAAAAGTGATTTCTTTTAATTGTGAACTTTGTCATCTCTTTTACTAAATATTAAGTTATTGTTACACAGGTAATCGTACTAAAAGCTATATTATTTTCTCTCTATATTAGTACCTATATACTTCTCGTATTTTAATACATTTCGTTTTGAGGTTACCGACTTATTTACTTGCGTAGGAAGTGTATTGAACGGGCAGCCTTTTGGTATTTAATTCCTTATACATTAAAGTAATTAATATTGAGATGCCAGTCACACGTAGCATGTCTTCTGCTCGACGTGGTGAGACCAAACATGATCTTCTGAGAAAACTTGATCTAACATTGAAGGAATTAGATATATCCAAAACGTTGGTTGAGCAGTTGCACAGAGAGAGAGATGACAATGAAAGGGAACTACTGGATAGTTTGAATAAATACGACCTAATAAAAAAGCAGATGGCTGAACTGCACACAGAGCACAGTTTAGTGGTAGATGAACGTGACAGATTACTCAATATTGTGACTGGGTTTAGAGAGTGCAGCGACGAGTACGAGCAGGGCCTCAAGCGGATGTCGGTCTTAGAGCAGGAACTGCATGAAGCCCACCACCACATTAACCACCTTGAGGCCGAGAAACGGGACACCTTAGCAACTCAAACCCATAACTTATTTGAGGAATTAGTCGGTAGCACACCCAGCCTTGTTTCTACTGAACCAAACTTAGAACCCACAGTGACCATAGATTTAACAAAGGATGATACCTTAATAGTTCATAATCCTAATTCAAAAAGGTGGGTAGTTCAGTGCAGTAGGAACAAACTTAAGAAATATATAAAAATTAATAAATACATTAAAAAAACACAAAAACTTATTAAAAGACAAAAGTGTTTGTACACAAAAGTCAGGTATATTAATGAGAGAAGGAAACTAGGAGATGAACTTGATATGTATTCATTATTAATTGAAAATAATATCAGTGAGTATAATAACAATATTATGAAATTAGAAACGGAAATGAATAATTTGAAAAAATCATTAGATATAATGACCGACAAGTATTTTAATGTCAAAAGTGAGTATCAGGAATACATTCTGGCTATGAAGGATCTGATGAGTCCAAACCCAATATTAACATCTGAAGATAATTCACTCAGTCCTCAGACAGTCTGTACGCCCTCTCTTACTTCACTTGAGTCAAAAGAGATCAGTAGTTCCCTCTGCGCTCAAAATAATCAAAATAATATAAATAATGAAAATGTAAAATCTGAAGTAGTCATGTTTTGTGATGAATTAGGGAAATCAATGGGCCGGTTATTAAGTTCATATTTACAACAAAATATAACTAATTATTGTTTACCGGGATTAACTTACCCTAATATTATTAAAAAAATAAACAATTATAGTTTAGACGGTATCAATACCCTAATAATTTTAATTGGTGATAGGGGAAATACGGACAGGAATGCATTCAAGCATTGTCTTGAACTGCTGAGATCATTAGATGTTAAAAACATAATTTTATTTACACTGCCATATAGCCGTAGTTTGTCACAGGCAGAAAATAACCTTAGATTTAAGCTTAATCAAACGATACATACATTGATGTATCATAATTCAGACAAGTTCCACTTAATGGACATAAATACATATTTAGAAAATAAATTGTTATTGACATCAAATAAATTCTATTTAAATAGGTATTTTAAGAGACAGATAGCATCTTCGCTATCTTATTGTATTAAATACTCAGCCAAGAACTTGGCTAGCCAATCTGCTTTTATTGGGCAGAAATATGACAATAAGTGTCTTGAAACCTTGGAATATGTTCCAATTAATAATGACAACAATTTAAATTTAATTCTAGGACAATAGAGGAAATCTCTTGCAAATTAGATTCAAAAACTAAGGGGAAGTCTGTGTTCATGAATATTGTTCACCAGAATATTGAAGGCTTTTCAGGCAAAGAGTTACAACTGGAATTATTTTTAAATGAAAGAAATATTCATGTACTTTGTGTAACTGAACACTGGCTAAAAAAACACGAAATGATAATTAGTATTGATAATTACAGAGTTGTTAGTTCGTTTACTAGAGATTCTGCTATTAGAGGTGGGTCACTCATTTTAATTAATGAAAAAATAAAATCCAAAGAAAGAAAAGACATAGTAGCACTCTCAAGTGAGCGAAATATTGAGTTAGCATGTGCAGAGCTTGAGCAATTTATTATTATTAGCGTCTACAGATCTCCTTCTGGCGATTACCACCAGTTTGAATCTATTATGGAAGAAACCTTAAAAAAGGTATGTAAGTGTAAAAAGATGGTAGTTGTATGTGGCGATTTTAACATTAATATCTTGGAAAACTCCCAGAACGCGTTAAGGTTCCTTAATCTCTTTAAATCTTTTAACTTACAAAATCTCTTTAGAGAACCAACTCGCAAAACAGCCACATCAGCTACCTGCTTAGATAATATTTTTTCTGACGGTGATGTAAACGAGAAATCTATAATAAATTTCATTAAATCAGATCATACAGGTCAGCTAGCTAGATTTGAGCACCAACATATTCCATTAACAACAAATATTGTATGTAGACCAATCACGACATATCGATTAAAACATTTTAAAGGAAACATTAAAGATAAAATACCTCTTCTAGAGATGAATAATAACGATCATCCGAATGATCTCTACAGAGATTTGTTCGGAGTAATTAAAAGTGAATTTAACAATATTTTCACCAAAAAAACAATAAATGTAAATCAATTTAAAATTAAATTTAGTGATTGGGCTACACCTGGAATATACAAAAGTAGGAAGAAATTATATGAATTATACGATATAAAGGCATCTACTAGTGAGCCACAGGTAATTGAAAATATTAAAATATACTCGAAATTATTCAAGAAAGTATGTTTAATCGCCAAATCTAATCATATACGGGCTACAATAGAAAAATCTGATAATAAAATTAAGGCAACATGGAATGTCATTAACAAAGAAACCTGTAAAACAAGGTCACGTGATCGATCCTTCGACTTAAAAATAGATGATCAATACATTACCACTGATTCTGCAGTGGCCCATGCTTTTGAATCTTTTTTCACAAATATTGCAATTACTACTACGAGTGAATTAAATTCGTCGCAAAACGTAGCCGATTCCCTTCTTAAATCTTGTGTTCCTAAATGTAATGTGATCTTTAATTTTCAGTATATAGACACTGAAACAATACTTAAAACATTTAAACAATTAAATATAAAAAAGACTGAAGATCTCTGGGGCATTTCAACCAATATAATAAATTCAATAATGCCCACTATTGCGCCCTACCTTGCATTCATATTCAATAAATGTATAGATGAAAAAGAATTTCCAAATCTTATGAAGTACAGTAAAATCATTCCGTTATTCAAAGCAGGGGACAAAAGTGACCCATCCAATTTTCGTCCCATCTCTATATTACCAGCGCTAAGTAAAATTTTTGAAAAAATAATATTTAATCAACTGCTTTCACATTTTGCAGCCAATGATTTACTTCATAAAAAACAGTTTGGTTTTACTAAAGGCAAGAATACAACAGATGCAGGAGTCGCACTAGTTAAACATATATTTGATGCATGGGAGGAGAAGCAGGATGCCATTGGTATTTTTTGTGACTTATCAAAGGCTTTCGATTGTGTTGATCATGAGACCTTGTTATTGAAGTTAGATTATTATGGTGTCTCGAATAGCTCACTTAGCTTACTTAGGTCTTACCTCACTGGCAGAGTACAAAAAGTAAACGTTAATGGCACCGATTCTTCTGGCGCCCCGCTAGTCATGGGAGTACCCCAAGGCTCGATATTAGGACCCCTTTTGTTCCTGATATATGTAAACGACCTTCCATACTTCATTGAAAATCTTTGTGAAATAGTATTATTTGCTGATGACACTTCATTAATTTTTAAAACTGACAGACAAAAAGTAATACTTGACGATGTGAATAATACCCTTTCTGTAATATTGCATTGGTTCACGAGTAATAAGCTGCTACTTAATGCCAAAAAAACAAAATGTGTAAAATTTACGATGCCAAATGTAAGACATATAGACTCAAACATTATAATGAATAATGAAACTGTGGAAATAGTCAATACCACAGTTTTTCTTGGCATCACACTAGATAATAAACTACAATGGGGTTCTCATATCACAGCCTTAGCAGGAAGACTTAGCTCAGCTGCCTATGCGGTTAGAAAGATAAGGTCACTAACTGACGAGAAAACGGCACGATTAGTTTATTTCAGTTACTTTCATAGCGTTATGTCATATGGTCTGCTGCTGTGGGGCTCAGCTGCCGATATTGCAACTATATTTATATTACAGAAACGAGCTATACGAGCAATCTATTGCCTCGGACCCCGTGACTCGCTGAAAGAACTGTTTAAAGAAATTAATATTTTAACAGTTGCCTCACAATATATTTACGACAACGCCTTATATGTAAGGAAGAACCTAGACCTCTTCCAAAAAAAAATCAGACTTTCACAACTTGAATACGCGAAATAAAAATAAACTGGCGATACCGAAACTAAGGCTTCATAAAGTCAGTAATTCGTTTGTGGGCAAATGTATAAAAATATATAATAAAATTCCTCAGGATTTGGCTGACCTGCCACTTGATAAGTTTAAAATAGAATTGAAAAGATTTTTAATTAAAAAAAGCTATTATAAAGTAGACGAATATCTTGATGATAAAAATGCGTGGTCATAATAATCTCTTGCTCTTGCACCTAGTTATTATAAATAAACAACTAAATATTAAAAAGAATAACGATAATCTACCTGAGTTTCTTGCTGGTCTCTTCTCAGGAGATTTAACTACCGAACCAGCGAAAGAATCATTTTCTAATGATTTATTTACTAAGTATCCTAATTTATTATGAATTATAATATTTTTGACAAATGTAGGTACATAATCATTGTAAAACTTTGACATTCATAAGTGCTCTTTATGTGCCTAAACTGAATAAATGAAATTGATTCTTTGATTCTTTGATTCTTTGATTCTTGAGTTAAGCACGAAAAAATAAAGCAGTAATTTTATTCTATTTTAAGTCCACATTTTTAATTATATCTGTGCCCATTCGTTCTATCTCCAACTAATATTCCTCAGGAAAATACAAATAATTAAAATTAATACGCGTAATTGAGCAATATACCGTAATTAATTTTTTAAATATATATTTTTATTAAGAGCGACACTACAGGTAATGGATTTACACCATAGTTGCTTAGGCTTAAAGAACCAATACCCATGGCGGTTAAATTAGTTTAAAAACAGTCGCTGAAAGTTATGCTGCCAAATTACGAAGTTAATAAATATGACAAATAATGTAATATTAGAATGTCGGTTTAAAATTGTCAAGTTTCTGAATGTCAGAGTTTAGACCATAAACATATAAATAATGTTTTAGACAAAGACAATCAAAACTGGGACCAAATCTCCGAATTTTTATGACGGATAAATAGAATCACGATTTCACCTCATACTCGGAAATTGTTAAAAAACTGTTATTCTCTGCCAACGTTTGGAAATTAAAATTGTATTACATGAATACTGTTTAACCATATCCGCGTATGAGGTGAAATGGCAATTCTAATTTGACTATCTCAAAATTTAGGAGAATTAGCTTAAGAATTGGCGGCAACTTGTAGTACCTAAATTTTGTTCTCGTTCGTTTCGATAACTTGTTTAGCCATTCGGTTTATGATTTACAAATGGAAACCACTTGCTATCTAGCTTGTTTGGATCTGTTCAACTGCAGTCGGGTATTTTGATTGTGACAGTTGGAGACACTGCTATTCACATACAACTTACACTACTTGACTGCATGGACACCCTATTAGTATGGGAAACCTAATTTGTACATTTTTGTTAAAATAACAATAAAACCAGTGACAAAATAAATACAGATCGATAATATAAGATTTTTACTAAGCACTGAAAGGCTCCACATGTTTGTAATCGTTGTATTTAATTATATTTTAGCAATTCGCATTTGCATAATGTGTGAACTGAGGGACCACCAACAAAAACATGAAATTTACAGTTTTTGCCACTATTTGTGATCTTTCTTTAGTTTTATAAGTTTCCTTCCATTTTTTACTAACGATTGGCTTATGAATTATGTTTAATGTCCGTGTTATATTCTATTATTTTGAGTAAATACATGTGGTCCCTCAGGGACCACATGTAAACGTTTGTAATTTTTTATTATCTATTCACATTAAGTTTTTTAATGTTGTATAGATGTTTATTCATGTTTTACTAAGAGTCTATAACCAAAATTTGTTGGTGAACTCATTATATATCTAGATTTGAGAGCTTACGTGTGTGAACTGAGGGACCAACTAAAAGCGATATATCTCTTGAATGAGGTCTTTACAAACTCTAATATTCATTTTACAAATATTTCCACATCTTTTACTAAGGAATATTGTTAGTTTAACTGCAAAAATATGCAAAAATAAAAATGGGCTCTCAGTCCACACATACACCACATTACACGAGGTAAAGTTTAGTTGGGTATATCGGACTCGAACCAACCAAAAGTGCACGGTATTTGTTAACATGCAGATACTCAGGCGGCGAACGCTTCGGTCTAATAGCGTTTGTGGCGATGATATATATTTTTTTCGTATCTGTGGCCGCCGCCTTAGCAGATAACGCGGCCCGTGACAGTATTGACACCAATGAATGACACTGTCAACGTGTCATGTGGCATATGTGACAGCCAAAAAGTCAAATTCTTCCCTATAATAGAGTCGTTCACAGAAAACAACACGCCACCATCTTAAGGAGACTCATCTTAGGTCTACTTTTGCTGGCGACTGCGCCTGAACAGAGCCTATCAAGAACGTAATCTACTTTGTAATCAAACGTTGTACACTTAATAGATTGGAAGGACATAAAACCTATATTCTGTGCAAATAAGATACAAGTCTCATTAATTAACCAATTTGTAGGCACACTACATTTGACGTGTAGAACGTAATTCTATCGAACGTTTCCGCGTAAGCAACACCTTTGAACCAACACTAGTTAAGATATCAAAGCATTCAAGCAAGAAATAAAAATGGCAGCAAAAAAAATATTAATAGTTAAGTAGCCGCGTGTTCCACTTAATACCATGTCAATTGCAGGCATGCATAATGACTGAAGTAAACCGGTACTGATGGTTAATCGTCTAATCATAGTAAATCATTTTTCAATGTCTGCATCAGAATGATTAAAAAATACCTCCCTAACCGCTCAGTTCTGAAGCCTCCTTTTCAAGCTTGTTTTTTTAATAATTAATCTCGTGTAGGACTCGTTCTAATTTGTTTATTGAGGGCTATTTTGTAAGTAATGCTTGGAGCCTACCACTATTTCATAAAAGTAATTTTAATCATACTTTATTTTCACAGTGTGGTTCTGTGTGACCGTTGTCGTCCATCGATATTTGTATTTTTATACCAGTTAGATGGCAGACAAGCACACAGCCCACCTGGTGGAAAGAGGTCACCGTGGCTTATGGACGTTTGCTACCACAGGGGCGCTACACTCGTGCTCCCTACCCTGTGGAAATTTTCTAATGCCCTTTTTAAAGGACCCCATATTGTAGAAATGTGTGTACCCTGACAGACGCTGATGGTCAAAATGATCTATGGAAGGAAGTAAGATTGACAGAATATTACTTTTAAAGGTGGTGGTAAGGCGCCTGACAGTCCTATAATGAGAAGTAGCCGGCTCCACACGTCTGTTGACTAATGTTAACATTTATTTCATACAAACAGTGTTCATGCCCCCCAAAATCCAACCACGCGTCGTTAATTGACGACGTTATTAATTCGCCAATGTTAAATGCAACGCCAATGTCAAGTTATTGAAGAAAATCTTCCAGAGTCACGTTAGCCACGCCAGTAATTTTTTTTCCGTGTGTCCGCCCCCCACGAGATCAGGTAGTCGACCAGGGGCTCTAGCCAAAATGCATTCGTTCCGAATCTACATTCGTCATCGCTCTGAAAATGTATGGGAGTGACATTTGTTGTAGGAATCGGATCACATGACATTCGACAACAAATGTCACTCCCATACATTTTCAGAGCGATATGCGAGGTGACCCTCTTTTATGAGACTTTGTCTTCAGCTTAACATCAGGCGAGGTGAAGTCAAATTGACGTGCCATAAATAAAATAAATAAAAAAAATGTATCAAATGGAACGTAATAAATGTATTGGGTATTGCGTAATTATGTCAAAGGGTCAACGCTTAGCCATAAAAAATACAGTTATTTATGGGCTTGTGGTACTTATTAATCTATCACTCGTAAATACTTGACAGCTGTCGTTGACATAATTCAGAGGTCTGTCTGTCAATCACGGCCTAGCCAGTATAATAAAAATATCTCTACACATTGAATAAATTGAACATTCATCGGATAATGGCCAGTCTCAATAATATTATACTTAAACTATATTATAAATAGGATAGTAATTTTATCTGTCTGTTATGCTTTCACGCCGAAACCATTGAACCATTTTTGATGAAATTTGAATATGAGGATAGTTCGGGAAAGGACATAGTCTATAACGGTCATCGCAAGCCGCGCCGCTGACAAGTCTTTTTAAAAAATTAATATGTAATTCTTTAAAGGGTGTTTATATTTATTGTAGAATATGAATCTATGAATACTGTAAATAATAGTCGACCTCATTGTATTTCTTAGAAAAGTTCAAATAAACAAATATTTTTACTGACAAGAGTGGTTTACTAAGTGTCATGGCGTCATGCGTATAAAAATATAAACTGAGTGTTTTATTACTCAAATAGTACTGAGAATTACAAATCAGGTTACACTATGTTGCTATACAGTGTCTATTCAGGGCTATACAAATATTTTTATGTATGCCTCGGGTCACATATCTTGGACTTAAATCACCAGAGAAACGAGGCACTAGCGTGAACGGATTACTTTGATATAATCTATGAATTTGATGCATTTACTCACAGAACAGAAAAACTAGTAGAAATGCGACACGATAGTTTCAGTAGCGGAACCGATGTCGCCACTTGTTTTTTGTTTTTCATGCATTTACCCTTTGAAATTCAATTCGAAATTGAGCACATTTTGGGTTCAAGATATATGCGCACTATATGCGGGGCAATGTTTGACTTTTATGTTGGTATGTTAGCATACATACTAGGTATACAAGCTGTTTAGTTCGCACAAACTATTTTCCATCTTTTTTTTTTAGATTTGATACCTTGTAAATGAGGTTTGCTATCAAATACCTCCTTCCTTTATTGTTTTTTTTACAAAATCATTGAGTAATGTAATGGAAGTCGGAAAAAGTTTAGCTAATTCTCTATAATTCTGAGTCATGTATTCACACTTTTGATTTCCACCAACAATTTCCACATACTACTTGATTACTATTTCGTAATATACGACACTTGATACTAAGCACCTCACAGAGCTTGTTGAAACTCACTTCCTTGCGATTTAGTAACCGTTGACAACCACCGTATTTCTACCGCAATGCAATACATTACGGGCTTGCAAATCAGTACTTACATACCGCTAATTTCACCTTGTATTATCAATATCATATTTGAAACAAGGCTATAATGATACGCTGCCATCGATGTCTTTATTGTAAACATAAATTAGAGTTTCATCGGTAGACTAGCGACGAAAGAAACCGCCAATTTGCTATAATAAATCACGTGTATAATACAAAACTTGTTTACAATTTATCAAGCAATGTATGCAACGCAAACCCACTGGCCTATATATTCAATGCAATAAATTATTAAGGTGGCTCCACACATGCTATATCAGTGAGTAATGAAAATACGACCCGCGATATTATTAGTTTTGAATACAACATTGTATTTCCAAACTGATGTTGTTCTTGTTTTAACTATGGACGCCTACATTTTTAAATCATATATCAATATCATATTTGTATGTTTCCTTTTAATTTGATTTATGTATATGTTTACCATTGGATCTATACATTTTGTTGGTCATTCTCTTGATTTTGTACAGTTTGAATAGTTATACGCGAAGTATGCAAATTTCCCATCAAGATACATGAGTGTTTATTTTAATAAAGTCAAGAATACCAGTTCTGAGTGCAGATCCCATAAAAGTGTTCGAATAAAAACAGCAAGGCACAGATTCTATAATGATAGTTACTACGATCATAGCTTTATTGCTAAAATGACAAATATAAATATCTACCACCAACTCGTTCGCGATCGATAAAGTTCAAACTGGCACTTCTCTGTCCACACACGTCTGTCCGTTTGTCACGGCAGGTTAAAGACATCATTTACTGTCTTGTTTATTTTATTATTACCGTATAGTCTGTGACAGGCTTTATATAACATTAGACCTTACGTTTAGCCACTACAAAATAATAATTTGTGTGAAATTATTCACGGTTTTTTTTCTACAACGTCTAGACTAATCTAATGTCTAAGACATGTGTTTTGGAAAAGTTGTGTTCTAAGCAAAAATGTCTGTCAAGTGTTTGCCGTTATACTTTAAAATTAATGTATTACTAGATGTTGCCCGCGGCTCCGTTCGCGTGAACTTCTGATTCCGTTGCCGCTGTCGATCATTTTCATATTTATTCACCTTTTAAACCTTCTCTGGACTTCCACAAATAATTCGTTTATATATATATTTGTCAGGTGTGTTTTGTAAATATTTAAATGGAAATTATTGACTTATGGTTTGTGATGTAGGGCAGTTTTCCTGTCTGTATTTTAAAAGAATTTGTCCGTTAGGTAAATTAAGAAGTACATTCAATTCGTTTACTTTCAATGCCTATAAATTAACTTCAATGATAAGAGGCGCCAATTCTCATAAACCGGACAAATTTTCAGACGACTTCTGATGAAGAACCTTGAACGAAATTGTCAAGTTTTTACACGGAAATTACATCAAGAATTCAATTTAGTGTCGTTAATTTCAAAATTGGTATTCAACTGACTTAAAAATGTCATAGAAATTTGGACCTTATATCAATGATTTACGTATGTGGTAATATTAAGTATATGGTGTCAGTCTACCCCGATGAGCTAGAAGCGTAAGTGTATGTATACGAGATGTGCTGATGACGAGACACCATTTCTCATTTTCTCATAAGCAGTATTAGTCACATAAGATTGATTACTATGCGCATACGCAACTAATAATAAAATATTATAATTTATGGATCTATTTATACCTGAGGACATGAATATTGTTTCCTTATGTGAATTAATTAAACATATGATTTATTTAATCATAGCTCAATTCGTATTCTGCTGCAGTCGTAAAGGGTCAGCAAATAAGGAAATATAATTAACATTAAGAAAACGTAGAGTTTACAATAAAATTTGAAGATTATTATGCAGACTGCGTTAATAGTTATAAAATTGCAGTGCATGAGATTACGTGTACAGTTATGTACGATTGTAATATCCTTGGACGCGGTTTTCACCAGTATCATCATTCGGACCTTTTTCTCAACTAAGTTGGGGTCGGCTTTCCAGTCTAACTGTGATGCGGCTGAACTTCGATATTTGCCGTGAAGCGACTGCCATCTGACTTCCACAACCAATGGTCCAATGACTAATGGCGATATCGAAGTTCCAAGTTTTCGGTTGCGGTTTTCTAGATAGTAGTATATTTCAACCCATCTAAATATTTATTTATTTATTCCAATATCAAACGCAAGTTTACAAGCAAGTACGAGACGCTGATAAAACCGTGTTCCCGTTTTATGACATGAACTGGTATAAAGTATGATATTAAATACCTGTTCCTTACTGAAATGAATACGTATCACTATTTAGAGAAAATTTATTGAACATCCGAACGGAAAGTAGGTTAGTGCTTTACAACAAAACTTTGAGGAACCACCATATTTAATATTCTATGATATGGTTGCAGTAAAGCAGTCAATATCTACACTATGAAAAGTAAAAATTGAAATTTTGTGTATGTTTTCAATGAATAACTCGAAAACTACTGTGACTATTTTAAAAATTCTTTCACCATTGTAAAGCTACCTTCTCCCTGAGTAATATAGGCTATATTTATTGCTAGAGAAGGTTAGAGATCCTTATTAAAACTAAAGTAACGTAAACCAAAGTGTAAAAAATGCCCTAAAACGTCTTTCGTTGCATGCGCTGCGGAAACTATTGATGATAGAACAAAAGTATGTGAGTCGAGTAGAAAATCGTGTAGAACGCTAGAATTTACAACATTGCACGATAATCGACAACCACGCGGGTCAAGCCGCGGGCAACGGCTAGTAAATAATAAAATTCAATGATAGTAATGGATGCAAAACCTGTTTGGTTTACAGATATACGTATAAATGTGAATAGATCTTTTAATTAAGTAATAAAAGATATTTTATATAGACAATTAAATCTGATAGCCATGACAGCCTCTGTCGCGTGGCAGTAGTGGCGCGGGTTCGATGCCCGCTCAGTGCAAATATTTATATGCATGGCTATTTGCATTGCTCTGGTTGTGCCTAGGAGAACACATTAGGTCGTCGGTACCGGTTGTCATAGATCGGCCCTAAAAAGTGGTATAATTGCAGTACTTCGATATCGCCTACGCCTTTGGGTTGTGGAGGCCAGATGGCAGTCATTTCAGATAATATTGAAGTTTAGAACCCATAACACAAACTAGTTAAACTATGCTTACCATGGGTCTAGATGGCGTTGTGTAGATACATCCTATGTACACCTTTTAATTAAAAAAAACAAACTGCAATTAGTAAAAAAAACAAAACTGAGTAACATTTATCAGCCTTGTTGGTGATCAATAATTCGCATCTCGAATCTCGAGGTTACTGTCGGAATTTTCGGAACTTGATCCACTCATATATTACGTATTAACAAGTTTTCATCGCGTTAACTGATCCCTACAATGACATATGATTTACAACCACATTTCTGCTTCCAAAATGTCC
Source organism: Pelosia muscerda (assembly GCA_963691645.1). Classification (NCBI taxonomy): domain Eukaryota; kingdom Metazoa; phylum Arthropoda; class Insecta; order Lepidoptera; family Erebidae; genus Pelosia; species Pelosia muscerda. Next base: position 17,918,592 of record OY829102.1, on the reverse strand, counting down.
TTATTTAAAGTAACGACCTTTGTTTTACGAACCCACTTGTCATATTTTATTTTCTTTTTCACACACCTTGAGGCCAACGTGTCTTCTTACATATATCGATACGTGCAAGGTGTACACAAGGTAACATTATCTCTATATGGATATGCTACGGAAACATTTTTTCGCGAGGATAGCATGTCTGGTACGGCCCTTAATTGCACTCGTGTCATTCGCCAAGATAATGCACGATCTCCGAATTCGGTGAGGTCAATTAATAAGAGGGCATTGAAAAGCTTTTATTATTTTACTTTGATGACATCTGGTTGACTGGATTGGTAGCCACCTACACTTGGTAGTCATTGATCTACTATTAGGAGAGGACGTAGTAAACCTTCTCGAGGAGAAAAACCTATGCTTGGGCATGCTGAATTGACCAGTTGGACCGCTCAATTAAGACGGGAGATACCGTCATGTTCTTGTCTGGAAATAGTCAAGCTGAGAATCTCTCATTCTCATAGTTATGAAATCTACCAAATCGTATAAAAGCCGTATCTATACAGTAAAAAAATCGCATCAAAATCGTTAAACTGTAAATAGACGATGCCCGCAGGCAGGCAGCCTATTCTCAAACAATTTTTCTCGTCTAGATTTGAGTGAAGAAAAAGTGCCGATTTTCCAATTTGAACTGTAAAATATCATTTAAATATCGGTCCATGAAGATCGTTATAACGCAGAAATTGATTCATATCGCTGTTTAATTGTAATAAACATCAAATAATAGCATATCATATTTCAAACGTGCGCCATTTTAAAAAAGGAACTAGTGTTGTAATTTCTACGAAAAAAAACATCGATTTAAATCGCAAATAACGTATCACAAATTAACACAACGGTGTCGGCGCCGCTTTTTTAATACCTACCTTTCAAAACCTGTCAATGTTGAAAAGTAACAAATTGGCCTACATACTACGGACACAAATAAGAGGAATTTACACAGTCCACCATAGTTAGAACTGGTAAAAACCGTTAAATTGTATTGTGCACGAGAAAATCGAGCTGTCACCTTTAGCATCTTTTACGAGTTGTATCTATAACTACTTTGACTTAATTATATGATTATGTTAATGAAAAATGACGATATGGTAATTAAATTATTCAATTTATTAATTGTGAATCATTTTAACGGCCGTATTGTGTAAACTATCAACACATAAGCGCATACCGTACAATAAACATCGTTTCAAAGTACGATGATGTATGACTTCCACACAATGATTGTAAAACAGGAAATAAAAGTTATTTATGGAAATATTCTTTACCATAACAGTTATAACTTCACCTATTTATTGTGTAAAGTCTAATCCACGCCAATCGTAAGATTTTAACGTATAAATTTGATTACTTAGGTATCATAGAAGAAGCTCTGAAGCTTTTACAGCTCTGGGTGGAGACGTCTTGAAGTTTAAACTTCAAGAGGTCTCGACCCGGAGCTGTAAAAGTAAGAATTCTTCGTGTTGCATCTTCAGACATACCCAGTATTATGTGAATAGAATACAGCTTGAAGTATGCTTACAAGACCTCGGTATAAACCGCCATTCTTTAAATTCATAACGTCTATAATATTAAGCAATAACAACCACCTGTTATACAGCTACTCATTAATTCTAAGAACCCATATTGCACACTGCTTCGAGTGAATATCGATAACTTTTCACAACACTAGTCACGTATACCTTGTCTCGTTGACAGGTCATGTACTGTAATGTCCTTCGTAAACAATCGATTTTTAACTCGATTAATATACCATGAAGAAATAACAGTTTAATAAAACAACCAGTATCGTTTGTCAACGGCCGTATTATAATCGGGAAGCTATTTAAATTAATTGTCGATTCCGTTGTCTTTTAAAATCTATGAATATTTATAAAACTATTAATAGACAGGTTCCGTAAAGTATAGATAAAATTGTCTATGTTTGTCGCTGGTGGTCGTTATAAATTAGTTGAATTGAGCGATTGAATTATCAGATACTTAGCGCTCGTCGCTGTCCCACTTCATTGACAATAGCGCGGCTTTCTCACTGAGTCCGTACGATATCGTGACTTTGTGTCAGCACTATCGATACCATTTACAAATATTTCGACATAGCGATAACCATCTCTATTACAGCGTTCATAAGTTTCCATTATATTTAAAACTATATTAGTTTTTTTTTTAATATAGTAATTAATATGCATAGTTTGTGCTATGTCAATTAGAGAGTTTCTCTTGTTAATATAGCTGCGCTTTTATCAACAATATCGATGGTTAATTATAGTATATCTTTGGGAATTTCTACTTTCTTTCAAAACATATTTCAACACAATCTATAGATTTATATCCAAATAAGTTTGCTTTAATTATAATTATAATTCGATAAGCCCGATTTAGTCAGTTTTAATTGAATGTCAAATATTTTAGGGCATGTTTGTCAAAACATGCGAATAGTTACCATATAAGGTATTGAAGTGAAAGTCGCAAATTATTTACTTATTTCTTATTTTCTTGTGTATTCTCAAGTAACCAAGATTAGTAAAAGGTTTTTGGTTTTTTAAGTGAACAAGTTGGCCGTAGGGAGATCGATTTCGAGAATAGAGGCATCTTCGGGAACGCTATTAACCGTACACAATACAATTTGCTAACTAAAGTTATCGACATAGCTCAACCATAGCATGCTGAAGTGGCAGTGGGTTGGCCATATCTGCCGTAGGACCGATAACCGTTAGGGTAGACGAGTCCTTGAGTGGAGATCGCGAACCGCAAACGTAGTGTAGGGCGCCTTGTGACTAGATGGAGCGACGATATACGCAGAGTGGCTGGTGCGGAGTGGAGGAGGACAGCCCGAAGACCAGGCTAAGTGGCGTGTCATGGGACAGGCCTATGTCAAGCAGTGGACTGCCGCGCGCTGATGATGATGATGAATACAATATTGATTTATATATCCAGAATGCAATGAATCCCTCCGGAGCAGTACATTATACTCGCTCACAAGCATATTCGCAAAACATCATAATGTATACAAATAATATGTTGTCAGTATAATTTTATTCGCGATAAGAAGTCGAATGTCAGCAATGACTTTCGATTACGTCAAAGAAAAATAATAACGTTATTCTTAGAAAATGTACTAATCAAAATATTTTGTAATACGATAAAAACAATAGTTTATAATATTTATTAAATTTCAACTCTGGTGCTTAGAAAATAAAAGTTGTTTTACGTTATTCATCAAATGCGTTGGTAGGTACCTATAGTGAGTTTTGCAAGTATCTTTGTGTCGTAATAGATCGAAATGTCGTCGTTCTGGTTTTGGATCTATTGAGTGCGTATTCAAGGTCCTAGATGCAAATCAGGTTGAATAACTACAATACCATCTGTTTAAAATCGTTTTTAAAAAACATCGTCAGATATTGTACCGTTAGATTAGTCTAGAGTACATTTAAATATACAGATAATATCAAAAATGCAAAGCAGATAACAGATTTAAAAAGATATAGATAGCTTGGTCTTGTGGAATAAGATTTTAAACTTAAAAAAAAAACTAATCGAATTGAGAATCTCCTTCTTTCTTGGACTCGGAAGTCGGTTAAAATATGAAGAATATTTTATTGTATTGATGTTTCTTTTGTTATTATACTTTGTAAAATATAGCTTGGGTCCTATGACAGATGTCAAAATGAGGTTCATAGGGATGTCCGAAATTCGATGAAAATATCGATACTACCAGCTATTATGATGCATGTGCATATATTTAGGTTTAATTTAACTGTATGTATGTATTTAATTGTAATGAGAACGGAATATACGTAGCATACAAGGCGTCGGCACTCGTACTGATAAGAATGAGTGGAGTGGATCAGTGGAAGTTCATATCAAACAAGATGTTGGCGCGTGTATCTTATGCCTATATCATGGCCCAAGAGCCAAACGCGGCGTGTCTTCTTACAAAATCCAAAAACAGGTTCAGGGCGTTGATGGATTTAATGTAGGATTTTATTTACTCAATATTATTTAGGATCAAGTATATTAAAATATAAATATTATTATAATATTAAAATACCTAAGCAATAAGATTAAATTCTATTTAATTTTTTCTTATATTAATTTCAATTTTATATTAAGCTTTATTCAAAATATGGATAGTTCATAGTATGTGGTCATGATAATTCATCGCCCATCACTAATTAGCTCGGTATGCCCATAAAGTATGACATTGACACCTACTACATTCAATAATAGAAAATTCAAGACTTCATGTGCGGGATTTCACTGACAGCTGTCATAGGACCCAAGCTACATTTTATAAAGTATAATGTTGATTTATTTCTTTCAATAATAAATATATAAATAATAAATATTCTGGAACATTCCACACAACGCCATACTATTTTGTATAGCTGAACTAGCTTAAGTCAGTTAAGTAAGTCTCATTCACATAAATAAGAATATGTAAAAAGATCCTGTCTCAAGACATTTTAGTGTAGAAATGAGTCTCATAAGTAAACATAGCCTAAGTCTCCAAGCTTCAAAGTGCTAACCGGAAGGTATACAACCTTTCTGCAAGATGAAAAAGCATTAAGTCCAAAGCTCAAGGTCCTATGTCAATGGTTTCTCTCAATATGCAAAGAAAGTCGCTCAATTGCCACCCTAAGGCAAGGTTAGTGAAAATATCTCCATAGTTTTATTAACTTGGATCAGATATTGTAATAGTAATTGCGACAATTCATGTCAGAGAAGTTGATGGCACGCCCCGAGACACGTTTGGAAACTGATAACTGATAACGATTTACGTGGTTTTCTTACGCTCTCTCCTGGCTCAGATAAAAGATATGTATTTTATGTGCAACATAGATTTTATGTAATATTTGAAATAAGAAAGAAAATTTGAAAATCTTACAAGTGTGTTTTAGTAACGCTCGTAATTAATTGTCTACATATTAAAGAAATTTGAAATTGTCTTATATAGTTCGAGTGACATACGGATGATTTTTTTTTTAATATTTAGATCGTATAAAACGTAATAGGTAGCCTAGTGGTATGGGTAATGGACTGCTGAGACGAGGTCCCAGGTTCGATCCCAGGTTTTACCATGGCACACACTAATGACTTTTCGAAGTTATGTTTGTATTTATCGCAGGTTTATAAGTGGCCGGTTAATAGCAATAGGCTCGACACCTATTACATCGGGACCTAAATATAAACTGGCGAAAGGTGGGCACCTCTGCCTACCCCTTCGGGGATATAGGCGTGAGTTTATGTTGTTGTTATGTTTATGGTAAAAAAAAGAAATCTTACAGGTGTTTTAGGTAGGTACGTTCATAATTAATTGTATATTAAAAGAAATTTGAAATTGTCATATCTATTTCGAATAACATACGGATGTTTTTTTTAAATATTTAAGTCGTCTAATTGACTACATCTCGCCTGATGCAGTCAGTACAGCCCAAAACATGGAGTCCGTCGTTACAAGTGCTGTCCCTAGAATATATATGCTTAGTCGCATAAACTTTACCAGTTAACGTCTTGGAGAGTATCAGACGAAATTGTCCCTATTTGCCTAACTTTCCAACATAAAAAAAAACACAGTAACTTACAAGAACTGGCACATCATAGCCTTACATACCATAACCACCAAATGTATACGTAGACATCCATTGCAAACTAACATCAATCGCAAGATAAACGTTTTGCCGTTTATGGGCAATCGACCTATTGTGTCCCTATTTGCAGATAATTACTTTAACTTATTTGCAGGGCCGCCATTACGTTCATTATACAAGCTGAAAGATCTAATCGAAAGTTACCAAGATAGCTGTTTGAAAAATGGCCGATGAAGGAGATATATTTGAAGTTATTATATTGGACATATGATTTACTGCCGGTCGTTGGCCTGGGGAAGTAATATTTTAAATTGTTGTCAACAACGAACTATCCCTTTTTTAACTAGGACACAACAATTTAACTTCACATCGCATGATCGTAAGCTGAAGGCAAAGTCTTAGGAAAAAGGGTCAATGTTACAAACACGTACATTGTTACAATGGTGGCGTTTAGCTTGACAGCCTCGTCAAGTGCCTTTTCACGATCCGCTAAATCCTTTAAGCGGATCGTGAAAAAGAATAAGGTACTGTAGAAAGAAGAAGAATATAGTTTTTGTTTTGCTATGACTTTATATGGCAGGAGGCTACAGAATGAGTGCTCCTGAAGATGCCTCGTGTAGAGGCGAAACACGTGTCGAAGTTTAAGTCCTTCGCATTAGCGGAATACTGCATGGTACAACATCTCTTCTCTGGTAAGATTTATTGTTTTTCTTACTTTGAAGAGGGTGGTTTGACATTCCTATATATATTGTTGGAGTGTAGAACCGCGGGTGAGCGGTGGGCTCTCCTCCCTCCCCCAATATATATCCTTTTGTAATGGATTTCCGCCAGGTAACGCCTACATCTATATCGTATAGATTTGAATTCTTTTATCGCGCGCAAAATCCCTACGGATACCACTCCTATCGGAGCCGAAGAGAGTCTTTACGTCGGACTAGAACCGACTAAAATGCACGCCGTGTTTTAGCTTTCGCACCCCATAATTAAATACTGGAATTCTCTACAAAATTAAATTAACTCCATCATTTGAAAACGACGCAAGAGTTTCAAATCCTGGAACAAAAAAGATCAAGTCCTAAATTCCGCAAACCATATACATTCTATTCGATTAGTTGCTTAGCACAAAGCGCTTAAAGTTATTCTTTAACAGCCACACTGACTAATTCCATTACTTCAAAGCGCCATAAAGCTTTTGCCTAATTTGGCACGAGTAAAAGGATTGTTCAAAGAATCTTACCTACCACCTGACAATTTATTTAGTCTTTAAGCAAATAGCGTATAGGCAAACGGAGTTGTGTTACGTTTACTTTTGCATTCGCACTACTGGCTGTTTACGCTGTGCGTGTTTGTTTGTTCGTCGATTTGTTCTGCGCAAGCACGGGGCTAAAAGCATAAGATACGCTTTAGGATTTTCCCTTAAATGGCGTTTCTTCGTCTATAGCTTCTTTTAAATAACAGTTTATTTTTATGTGCTCATAAATTTGCATCTAAGTATGCTTTTTTTTACACAATTCTGGTACAATGAAGGAGAGCTATGTTTGATTTGTCTGCTCAAACACAGGCTGTAAGCCTTACTCAGCAGTAATTAGCAAAATATTAATCCTTTGCCGCACCATTAATTCTTAAAATCAAACCAGTTCACATGTTTCCTTTTTCCTACAGTCCCGGGTCCTTCAAGCGGGGTGTGAAAAAGCATTTGATGAGGTCGTCCATCTGAGTGCCACCATTGTAACACTATACGTGTTTGTAATGGTAACCCTCTTGCCTGATACTTTATTTTCAGCTCATCTTCAGGCGAGGTGGAGTGAAATTGACGGGTCTTAGATAATAAAACAAATACTTAATTCATAATGAAATTATTTGTGTGAAAACTATGCTTTGTAGAATGTATGAGATTTGTAACTAGACAATTTGTACAGAAATTTTTGAAAAGCAATTATAATGCTGACTGTTCAAATCAAATTTAGATAGGAAAAAGCGAATACTTCGACGGGATTCGAATCATTGACTTTTTCTTACATAAATTTGACTAGACAATTTGTTTTTGAGACAATAAACAATTCAATAAACTTGCACATATGTAACTAAATGCTTCGTCAGTCAGTTCTTGAATCGATATTGATGATCGCGATTATATTTATTTCCCCACATCTCACAATACTTACACCATTGCAACTCAAGCACACAATGACTATATCCAGCATAATGTTTATTTTCAACACATCCTTTATGATATTGACAAGAACTAAAGGATTTAGTAAACATCACGCGTGGGGTTAAGAGGCCTGTACACAACACTCGTCTGGCTTGAAAGCCTACAGTTCTATTTTTCATTTGCAATTCACGTCTCTTATGAATGGGTACTGATATTTTGTTCGAATATTTCCAATGCATAAATGTGATTATGGGACGTAGTAAGCCTTTCTGAAGAACGAAACCTATGCTCGGGCCCTCTCCGTGAGTAGCGGCGCTGCTGTGAAACAAATTACTACAAAACGATGGCAATTCAAAAATACCGTCGATTCGACAGAATAATGTGTTTTATATAAGCACACGGCTCACCTGATGTAAAGTGAAAACCTCGACCAATGGACGTTTGCAACATCGGGAGCGTTACACTCGTGCTGCCTACTCTATACTATCTACTTAATGGTTGGGGTTCGAACCCGTATTCTTTATTTTCTTATTTTTAAACCACATAGGTGGCAGACGGTCACGGCCCACCCGATGGAATGTAATTACCGGGGCCAATAGACGTGTGCAATATCAGGGACATGACATTCGTGCCGACCCTGAATAAGCACCATCTAATGCCTAGCTAGTCAGCTTAGCCCTTCTTGCAGAACCCTATATTGTAAGCGCTTGGAAAAACCACAGCAAGGAGTTCCTTCCACAGCCTGAGCGTGTGTTGGATGAAGTTTCGTTCATACCGCACAGTGCATAGACCATCTTCAAATAACAATTTCTATATTTAAGACTTAATACCATCATTAGAATAGACAGGCACCTCAGATTTTTCAATACATGATCTTGCAGTAACTTATAAGTAATTACCCTTTGAACATACAATTATAACTCCATTTTTACAAGGTAATCTTATAATGACGGTACACCATGAAGATCACTTCCGTTAATCAAGAATCAAACCGGAACACCAAAGAAAGAAAACATAAATCATTTAAAAATTACTATACACAACGACCTTGTAGATTATCGTAACTTTGTTAACGGATGTGCGCGCGCGCAGCGAAACGCGCTTTCCACTCGCACCTGCACTTTGACACGTGGGGAAATTTCGACCTGTGAACTGACTGGTTTTGAATTATATCTCGAAACTTGTAAAGCATGTAGCAGTTAATACTAGGAATTATTTCTAGCCTTTCTAGTACCAAAAACAAGAAAAGCTAGATTTAAGTAGGAATAGAGAAAAGTGAATAACAGGTCTGCTGATACCCTTTACGGATATATAGCAAGTACGTGTTAAATAGCATTAGGTCGCCCCTATAAGTATAATGTAAATACATATTTAAGTAGGATACTGGCATACTTATATGAATTTAAATAAATTTCCCACGCGCCTACATGTGGGCAAAGGTGTATCGTAATTAAAAAAATGCATGCTGGAAACACAAGGAAATACCTCTTAAATATCTTCGAATTCGAAAGACCTTATGGGCCTGAGGTGACTCCCCATATCCGGGGACTGGATGGTGGATTGATGGACCCGAAGCGGACCATCTCGAAAGAAATTATCCCGGTTCTGCCGGGTTTTAGAGATATGTCTTGTAATATCTCACCTCCAACAATCTCAAAAACCTAGACGGTTTCAAGTCTGACATAACCACCTCCACCGGCTCTGGCGGAATTGGTATCCGTAGGGATTTCGCACACAATAAAATAGGACTAATGAAATTTAAATAAATTAACGACAATAAGTGGCTAAGATTGAAAGACCTCAACGGTCACTAAAGGTCAAGGTCATTAAAGGTCACGAAAAAATAACAGCATATCAATATCATTATTATCTCAGCGTTGAGTTCCGATTGCTTTCGTCCTTCCCTGATCCTGATGAATCCGGGCTCTGTTTTGCAAACTGGTGTTCAACCATAAAAAAAAAATTATTAAAAAAAAATCAAATGACATACGAGAAAGTATACAACTTGCATATAGGTACCAAGTACCACATAAACTAATAAAATATATATAACTACCAGTTAACCTCATGTATTAATTATTTAGAGGTTAATGAACACTCCAAATGGGGTTAATAGTAACGAAAATAAATAAATATAATCAAGAATGAATATTCAAAAGAGAAATAAGGTCAGTGTTGCCATCGGTTGGTGTTCGTCCGGAACTCGCACGAAGGTCAGTAGTTTCGCTAATTACTGGTTTTTACTACAAAATAAATAGTTATTGAAGGCTAGTTTCGAGTTACGAACAAAAAAGTTTGCTCACTCACACGTATGCATTTATGGTTAAAACGCGGGCACTCACTATTCGCGAGGAGACTGAACTATGCTGAGATATTAAATAGAAAAAAAAAAATATTGTCAATAAGAGTACAGTTTTTTAACAGTGTCCGTTGGCCCCACACTAGGCAAGCCTTTCCTGTGGGTACCTCTTACGATTACACAAGTTACATTTGCTTGGTCGATATTATTACTCTTATAAAATTATCTTGTAAATTTTACATACATGCGTGTGTGTGTGTTTGTGTGTATCTGTGTGCACTTGTGCGTGTGTGTGCGCGCTATTATTATTATTATTAGTAATTAGATACGTGTCAAGGAGTGTGTGTGTGTGTTGGAATGTATTGGGGGTCCTAATACCAATACATTTTTTTTCAGGGCTTAATCAAAATCTGGACATCGATTTTACTAATTCATACTATTATTAATCATAGCCACACAGTATTACTAATTTTATGGTTTGTACCTTCATGTAAATGTGCCGAATTGCATTCGAATCCGCTTTTTATGTAAGCAGAAAACATACAAACACACAAACTTTCACATTTCTGATATTAGTAGGATAATTGAATGCAATACATTCTCAATTTAAGTTACCTGACGTTAAGAGGCCGTTCTCCAGTACAAGTGTTCTGAAGTACCTTGATTGGCGGCAGAAAGCCTTTTGATGCAACAAGTTTTATTATACTACGAAGGCAGCAAACAAGCATATAACCAACCATCTAACCTAGGCAAGGGCCTCTAGACTAAGTGACATTCTATTCATGGAATCGTATCGAAGCAAATCGTTTCCAATTTGCTTTCTTGGATGGATTTCTTGACACTGTGGTGATTTTAAAAATAAATATGTGAAATAAAACATTTTGAGTTAACCAAGATTTCAATTTCATTAAATTTTATAACAGATTTATGTCAATCCATACTTTACTAAGCGATTCCACTGCCGTTGTCGCCAATAGAATCACTTAAGATTGTGCTACAGGAGCTGTAGAACAATCTTTAGTAGAATAGAATAATCAATATACAGAATTGACATAATATGTAGATTGTAGACGACTTTTCAAGTCCCACACATATTTTTATTCTATCCTGTTATACTGACTATTGTACCATTTGTCTAGGCCTCCAGGATGCATGTATTCTAATATCTTTAGGATCTATATTAAGAACACTTTCCAATCTACACTGATCAATAACAGAAGTCCGGTGGGTAAAGGAGAAAGAATTTTAACACTCTATCTCATCCGAAGGGTTGTAGTAAGAGGCAACAGACGAAAAAATACGCAGATGATATCACTGCGAGAGAAGGAAAACTCGAAATAAAACCCTGTACCAACCCGTCAGTTCAGCTTGAAAACAGTAGGTCAAAGTCTCCTAACATTAGGTCAAGCAGTGGACTGCGATTGCCTAATTGAATATTGTGTCACTTGTGATGCCTGCTGAGAGGGAATTTGAGGATTCGAGGTCTCATAGATCCTTGATATTCGGCACTGAACTACTACTGTTGCCCTAGATAATAAGTAAAACAGTGTGGTGAAACAAGGTTTCGGATTGATACGGTTCCGACATATTACTCAGACACCGCACAAAGCAAAGAAAATAAGTATGAAAAAAAAAGAAAAATGATCATGGTGTAGTGTTGAAAAAAAAAACTGTCTGTTTAATATTAGCTATTTTCCCAAAAATTTGGTACGACACCTATAGTCTGGCAACACACCCCTAACATCGCAGCACGTCACATAAATTCATTTTATAACAGTAAACCAAGTTGTAAGGAACAGTAAACGCCGTATATATTCAATAAATTCAACTTAGGTCACGCACGTTGTGTAGCCGTTGATATCAGTTAAAATTCCTTAAATAACTACAGCTACTCAGTACTCCATGTGTCGTCCGTCCACAACTAGATAAGTCTCTATTAAGTAACCTAATCGTTACACTTGCTATTGCGTAGCAACGAGATTGAAACTGTCAGGCATGCAAGGTCTTTGGTAAGTGACGTGCTTTATCTCTGACTTATTATTTGTGTTATAGAAAAGACAACTTGTCAGTTATTTGTTTTGAAAAACGAAATAATTCAAGATAGGCATTTTTTCTGAACGTTATTTACAATAATGCTTCTACTGAGACGAGGTCTTGGGTTCGATCCCAGGTTTACCATGGCACACATCAATGATTTTTCGATGCTTTTTAAAGTTATGTGTGTATTTATCGCAGGTTTATAAGTGTCCGGTTAATGGCAATAGGCTCGCCACCTATTACATTGGGAACTAAACATAAACTGGCGAAATGTGGGTACTAGCACCTCTGCCTACCCCTTCGAGGATATGTTTAATAATAATAATAATGTGGAGTTTATGTTATGTTATGTTATGTTATGTTATGTTATGTTATGTTATGTTATGTGTAGAAAAAGGTAGAAGTCGAATTAGTAGAAATGAGAGTCATCTATTTACATTATGAAGATTTAATAAATGAATTAGTCTATCGCAGTCCACCGGTGGACATAGGCCTCTCCCAACGCAGTCTTAGGCCTACTATTTCCACGCACGCTATTTCCGCCAGAGGGTTTTGTAAAGGGTTTTATTTCGAATTTTCCTTCTTTCACAGTGATATATTATCGGCCGCTTATTTTTCCGTTAGTCGACACACAAATATAAGTGAAAAATTTTAATTGCTTGCTACCTAATACCTAATGTCTCTCGTCGTAGTTAATAGTCAACTTTCATAGCCATTTTGAAAATACTAACTTCTAATGAAACTAATCATAAGGCATTTACAGTATTTACACTATTAAACGACTATTTATCTGGTATTAAAGTGAAGTTAAACATATTTTAATAATACCCGCACTCCGCAGATTATCGGATTCCGAGGAACTACACGGTTGACCATGTGCATACAAATGACTTGAGATTTAATAATCCTGGTAATAATATATATTCCCTCAGTAATAGCTATTTCTAACTTTAATGGATATGAGGCTCCAGCAAGATCTTGGCAGGCATACGGACGTTTGCAACACCAGTGGCAAACATTCGTGCTGCTCCGATATAGAGGGGAAGGCGGAAGAGGAGGGAGCGGGGGGCAAAGTTTGAAAGAGTTTATGCTGTCAGTGCAGACACACTGACAACGCAAAAACCTCTTCAGTGAGCTCTGGCTACCCTACTCACCACTGTGGGCTGGAGGTACTTCCCCACTTCCCCAGTCGGACTGCTCAATTAGGACGGGAGATACCGTCATGTGATACCTCCCTAAAACTCCAAGTCATATTGACGTGTCAAATAATGTATAATAACAAACATTGTGCCCCTAGAATCCAACCACACATTCTGAGCGACTACCTGATCTCGTGCGGGCGGACACACGGAAACAAATTTACCGGCGTGGCTAACGTGGCATCTCGAAGATTTTCTTGAAAAACTTAACATTGTAGGAATTGCGGCGAATCTGCATGCAAAAGAAGCCATCTTAAGAAGAAGAAAAATATTGTCATTAGCAATTGATTGATATCAGCATCCATCTATGTCTATGACACGTAATACATCTAATTAGTGAGGTAACGGTGTCCGGGGTACTATCGACACCTTGCCTGTCGCCGATAGGATATCGCCGCGCCCATCTTAACCCTGAACCGCGACCTCAATAAATTACTCCTGAGCATTATCAAAAGGCTATTAACCGGTAAAGTGCTCATTTTGTTACGTTATTAAACCCAACATTGTATGCGTATAGGTAGAGTATTCAACTGTTAAGTCAGAGCATGCGGGTTCGATTCCCGTTCGGAAATATGCACCTATATTGCATTGTTCTGAATTTTGCATGAACTCATATTTACTAACAGTGACTGGAATAGACTTTTTCATGGATTCATCTGGCATAGGTAGGGGTATTCAGCGTATCTTTGACTCCATGGAATAGGTTTACAAATTCTAGGTCTAAATAGCGCTGTGTGTTCTAAAAAATCCTGCGCCACAGCCCATAGTCCGACATTCAATGGTAAAAATAGGACACCATACGCCTACACAATCATAAGATTTAGTGGTAATTTAATGAGAATATAAATAAAAAATTGGCTCTTTCGCTGGTTACCTGACCACATTAAAAGTTATCAAAAGACTACTCCAAAAAAAAACAACGTACTTCAGTACTGTATTGCGCGTATATTGCATACTGCGTTGAACATGCTAGTGCGCATGCGCTGTTAAAAAGGGCTATACTATATAAAGAGTGGCCGGACGCCGACCGTTCGCTGTATAAGTCGAGATGAGTTCCACAGCGCATCTAACGGGCTGCATGACCTTCTATTAATTACCGTTCGGACCCCTATCGGGACTTCAAGTTTCCTGGATAGGGAAGACTATTTCTGTGTAGTTAGTTACGTCTTGGGGTGATATGGCATCAATGTCATCATAAATATTTCTTAATTAAATTGTTTTTTAGAAATGCAAGATCGATTCGAGAAATACTTTTTGTCTTCTGCACTGACACAGAGACTCTTTTAACCTTCTTCTCTCCCCCTCTTCCCTATATGGTCGGTAGCACGGATGTGACGCCCCTTTTTTCCTCACGGATACCAATCCCACCGAGGCCGGTGAGAGAGGTTATGTCGGACTCGAACCAACCAAAATGCACGCCAAATATGATGCCCCTGGTAATGCAAACGTCTATAGGCCACGGTAACCACCGTCTATCAGGTGGGCCGCGTGCTTGTCTGCTACCTAAGTGGTATAAAAATAATCCTTTTCGATCTAAATTTGGTTTGAACATACTAATTGCATTAGAAAATTACGGTAATTAGATTCCTTATATTAGAAATCCTGCAATTTGCTTCTGATTGAATTAGTCGGAAATGCAAAGAAAATTTAAATAGCACAGGCACTCTCAGCGGGAATGGCTGTTCCTAGCGTCCAGGAATGAGATTAGCAGTTATGGAAGTGAGATTAGCAGGATTAGGTTTAATAACAACTCTGGAACAAGCTTAAGGCTGTAGCAAGGCGATTTGTCCCGATCGTTATCCGGCTTTAAAATTAATTTGCCAATACGTACACAAAAATAATATCCTTCGTAACCTGTTTTCATCAGTTCCCTGGACTTGCCAATCAGATAAAATTACAGAATAATTATTTAGAAAGTATCCAGAGTGTATTAATATGCTGATTATAATGAAAAGACGTGAAGTAATAGACATAAAATAACCGTAAAATACATTGTTAACTGAAACATATTTGAGAACCGTAAACCAATCGTTAAGTTTGGTCATAAGTTCTATAAACGCAAAACAAAAACGCACGCCATGTTTGGGTCTTTAGTAGCAAGAGGTGAGATAGCCCCCCGGCAGACTTGGACATCACCACCTCTATGGGTGTGGGGGTCACAGTATCCCCGTCTAGCCTGTTTCTGCTCGGCTCTAGCCCTTCAATTAGGTATACCTGGGTATATCTAAACTTGATCTTTTAAGTTCCTCAAAATGCAAATATTGTATTGTATTACTGTACTATTTTATGACGTAGAGCTATTGATTTGTACGTAGTATTTCTGGGACTATTATTAAATAATAATAGTTATTAAATAATTACATTAACTAATAGATGATATCGAATTTTAGTTCAATTTTCGATTCTACTTTTGATTTGATTTTAAATCTGACCGAGACCTTTCAAACATAAAAATGTCATAAAAACGTACATTTATAAACACACGTTCTTATCTCATACACTACAATTTATTACCTTAGCAGTGAATCTAGAATAATATTGACATCCACAAGTATTGAACCCACAATAATCAATACAGAAACTACCAATAAATTGACCATTACAACCAATAATTTGTGTGCTTCATGTATTGACTGCGTAGAAACGATCAGAAAAAACACATTCATAGATTCACATCTTGTAATTAGTAGATCCTACAGAGATCGTAACAATAAATCGCTTTCTTTCATACTTAGATCCCGTCTTAGACCCTGGTATTTACTGGCTTGTTTTTATAACTTTAATTCATGCTTGTTTTATGCATATGTTGGTGGTGCCGGTGTTGCTATCCTTTATAAGGATATTTGTTACGTGCTAGGTTGCTTCTAATCCGGTTATGATCATCTCGCATAGAAGTCCCCTGACCACTATATCTTAAAAGTAATTATTACAATGTAACTTTACTTTTGAAGTGTGAATCGGACTCATAATTGTTGTCATATTTGAGTACTTAATATAATAAGACAAGTGTAATAAATATATTTAATACAGTATACTGTTTGACCCAATTTGACCATATACTGGTGTCCTGGCGGACGCTGACAGTTCGATTCAAGCTATGCAAGTCACAATTAATCAATTATTCTTTCGGAGTCCACTACTGGGCACAAACCCGTCTTAATGTTGGAAGGCTTTGGTCTACTGTTTCCAGGGTCGTCGAATTTCCCTTCTCACGTAGCAGAGTTAGGCCGAAGAAATGATAAATGTATTGCCAGAAAGAAGATAATAATAATTTAAGAAACTGTGGCGATGAAAACTGTGATAAGAGAGCATGGAAGAGAATGGTATACTATACCAACATTTCCAACCCTCGACAGATTTGGGCATGCCTAGACAGAACCATTTTTGGTTAGTTAATAGTAATTTATCGGGAGGCAAATGAGGATAAATAAGAGCAGAATATGGGTACAATTGCTGATCATGGTGATTCAAACCGATGTTAAATACAGCATGTACCTTTTTATCGTGGGCAAAATCCCCACCTATACCACCCTTGCCGGAGCCGGAAAGAGTGGTTATATCGTACTCGAACCGACTAAAACGTACACCGTCTTAGGGTCTTCAGTTGCCGGAGGTGAGATAATACAAGACAAATCTCTCGCATCCCAGAAGACCCATCTCTCTTAAGATGGCCCCCTTCCACAATATGTTCGCATGTGTATCAATGTAAATATCTCGACACGGAACTGACACAGTTTTCGCGTCGCTGCCCACCCTATTCAGAAATACATATTAAGATACATCGGCCAACTTAGCTAGCAGAGGATGACGCTTTATCGGTAAAATAAATAGAGCTTATTGATATGCGCACGCGCATACATTACTTCTCGTTTATGATATTATGGTGTATAAAAAATAATGAGCACTGTCTTTATGATTATCTAGCTATAATTCATGAGATTGTTAAGCAAGAGATCCTAAGTGAACTATTCAATTTAAAAAAAATTAGGTACCATTAAAAGGGGTGAATAGGAAAGTAGGGGTGGATAGAAATAAAATAGTCAATGGAATAATATTTAAAAAAATCGTTTAATAAAATTAAACTAAGTCCAATACTATTTCATAATTCTGTTCTTACAATGAACCAGCCCAAATTTTCGCTTGAAAGAAAATAACTGCAGAATTTTTAGCTGATCATTTTATTTCTATTCACCCTTCGATCGATATTCACCCCGTTTTATCCGGTACCTAAATCTAGATAAACATAGTTTGTTACGACTTGATCTCAATTGCCTATTTTCATTGACTAAATTAAATTACTAATCATTACAAAATTACGAACTTCAAGAGAAAGAGAACAGCATACAATTACCAGCTTTTATGATGATTATTTTGTATTACGGTATCGCTTTATCTATTAGCGCCGCCATTTTGCGTGCAACTCAATCAAAAAGCGCGCCATTTTCCTTTCAAACCAAATGGAAAATTAAACCGTGCAATGGTTAATGCACAATCGGCCGTGTTAATTATAGCTAATTACTTACAGTAACAACTGTAGCATATACAGCTTTTAGTTGGAGCGGAACATTACTGCAGTAAATTCTAATTAGCGACCATTGTGCAGTAACGGCAGCGATCGAAAGTCATCCTTTTATTTTGTGAATCTATTTTCGAATGGCCGCCATTTTGCTTTTTAGAGTATCAACTTTGTAATTGGTGATTCGGTTTTTTTTTTCTTTTCTTCTCAGTGACCTTTACATTCTTCATTGATTAGTTTTTAAGTCAAAAATTGCCTCACGATTTCTGAATGAACTTGGAACGAGATTCGGAAAATGAGTTACTTATGAATTTTAACGTGGACATAGCGCGTTTTTGTGGAATATGATCTGTGTGAGCTACAAAAAGTCGCACATTGTGGCCTGCGAAGTGGTCTAGTAATATATAGATTTATTTTTGTGCGCAAAATAAGAGTGGTTATGTCGGACTCGCACCGACATTACCACTCGACACCGACTAAACGCACGAATTAATTATTATCTTACCTCCGGCAACCGAAGACGGTTGAGGAGGAGGATAATAATTAATATATCGCTCGCACTCCGGCCCTCTTAGTCATTACATATATCCTAGGATATTTTATGACATGTAAGAAATATATAATAGTATTCCATTAGTTTTCAAACATACCTAATTTATTTTTTGAAGGGCTAATTTAAAAAAAAAATTGTGTGTTAAACAGAAATATCCCCCGGATATCTTATCTATTTGCGAAAGATTGACACAAAACAGGATCAAGATAGACAATTTCAAACCATATGGCACTTGGCAGCAATCGCAATACAGTTATTCTAAGAAACCGTAACATATGGACTACCGGGAACCGTAAAAAACGACCTGTTTGATCCCTGCCCTACTTATAGAGTTGTTTCTACTATGTTATGCAAGGTACAAAGAAAACATTCCGGAATCAACCGTTTCCAGTATCAAATAACCGTTGGACATAGGCCTCTTTCAATGTATTGGGTCCAGTTAATACATAATACATAATCAAAATCTGTTTTCGAACCCAACAATCAATAATAAACAAAAGCCTATCGCGGTCCACTGTTGGACATAGGCCTCTCCCGATGTTGGGGGGCTTTTGTCTACTGTTTTTCTACTGGGTATAAACCATATTTCAAATGATGACAGAACAGAAATATAGATATTAAATATATTAGTCGATAAAATAACAATAAAAAACAATTGTGTAGGTTGTTACGTAGAAACAATAGATCATTAATGCAGCAACAGCGTTGTCAACTACCCGAAATCATTGCCATACAAGATTATATTTCTATTTCTGAACGAATCATCACCAAATAACCAACGTTCCATTTCTTGAAATTTTTTTTAATGAATTACATCAGTAATTTTTTTCTCTAGCAACATCGACCTCTAAAAAACGAATAGCGAAGTTACTCAACTACAAACGTGTGAGTGAATTTGTCTCTTTCTATTATAATATCAAGTGATGAGTGATGACTGTAATTTAAATTCTTTTTTTGTCTGTTGCTATCTGTAAAGCTCGGTTCACATGGCAGCGAATTAAATCGATAGCGACTCACTGGATGGCGACGTCAACATTAGTGTTGATGCGGCGATCATATCGCTATGAATCGGAAAAGTCGCTAGTCGCCAACGGCTTTGTCGCTGTGTAGACGTGTAAGACTATGCGAGTACAATTTTAAATTGACAGACCTTATCAAATATTCAGAAAATCAAGCAACCATAGACAGCGGTATACACGTCTATGAAAGTAATACTGAAAGACCATTAAAATGTAGACAAAATAGCCATATATCGCTAGCGAAACACCGTCGATCAGAATCGCTGTGTGTGCACCTAGCGTAATGTTGGTTCTGATATAACTAAGTACGATTATAAGATCATTTCAGTTTTAAAACTGTGGCCAGTCACAGAGTTCCGTTCAACTTTAGCAATTTCTACACGGATCACACGAATGTCATTAACCTTTTGTTTCTAAAGGTTAGCACAGACGACATATTGATTGTCCCGAGAATGAGGAACGCATTTTACTGAACTCGCTCTAATAAAACAACGACCTTTTATGTCATCACCTGACTTTATTGTAAAACGATTCTCAGATCTGTGATTTTATGGCGAGACACGCGAGTGTCAGTGAATTCTTTTGTACTTGTTGCATGTTATTATTATTATTTTATTTTGTAATACGAATGATAAGAATTTGTGCAAGAGGGCTCCATATACAGCATGTTAAGGGAACTCTCGTGAAAACATAAAACAGGGGCTACTATTGACAATTCATCATCATTTTTTGAGCCTATTCCTAATTCCTAATGTGTGTATGTATGTATGTATGTGGTGTTGCGAGCGAAC
Source organism: Pelosia muscerda (assembly GCA_963691645.1). Lineage (NCBI taxonomy): Eukaryota > Metazoa > Arthropoda > Insecta > Lepidoptera > Erebidae > Pelosia > Pelosia muscerda. The sequence continues at coordinate 17,898,405 of OY829102.1, read as the reverse complement.
GTTCATAAGCCATAGTAATCATTTTCCAACAGGTGGACTGCGTGCTTGTCTGCTACATAAGAGGAATAAAAAAAATAAGTCTTAGTAATATGTTTAAGTTAATTGTACTTCAGGTATGGAATTCATTGCCGGAATCCTAAAAGTTGGGATGACTCAACGATGCATCTTATTTTTATCAACGTTCAGTCAATTTGCGATGCATATCAATTTATTGTTCCATGTTCAATTTAATGCATGCAAAAAAAAAACAACAACCGTCGTGCAAAAAATCCTGTTATTTAACAGTGATTTCATATGTAATATGGCTACCGTTTGCTTATCTGAACCGGATAAAAAAGCAACTTGATTAGTTTTGGAACAGTCGATATTTTACAATTGTTTGCTTTAATGGATTTTTTAGACTCCAGTTTCTATCTGTGGTAGTAGATAACTGTTATAAATGATATTGATTTTGGCTGCATGGTGGATTAATGCACAGGAAATTCATAAGGATGTCTAATTTAAAAAAACAAATTGCAAAGTAGGTAGGTACTGTTAGAAATATAAATTAGAAAGTAAAATGAGTGCTTTTCGACTTTTTTATATCTGGTCAAAAATCACCTAATTTTGAACAACGAACAAGCAACACGCGATTTCCCGCCAAACATTTCATGAATAAATTAAATTAGGCACTTAAAATTATATAAAACTTGTGATTCGAAATACGAATAATTTATGGATACTGTCCTACTGTCAATAATTATAAGTTTTAAATTAGAACTGTTCAATTTAATAATCGAATTCTGAATTTAAATCGTAAGTATAAGCGCGCATTCGATTGCATAACCAACATAACTATGCGGCCTATACGCCTGTTGTCTGGCAGAACTACGTCCTAAGTTCAGACAGATCAATACCGGTAGTCTGGAGCTCAGACACGACGGTTTTGTTTCTCTGTCTGCTCCATACTTATCGGATATTTGCGTCTGGGCTACTCAGCTGGGATGGATATTGCTTTACTTTTTGTGAATGACTGGTTACGTTTTATATTGTTTGCGTTTATTAACTGTAAGTACGTTCAGGAATTACTTCATGAATGACATACTTGTAGTTTTTTTTTGCGCACCCGAATCACTGTTAAGATGGATAGCATATCCATCTTAACAGTGATTCGGGTGCTGCTGCTGCTGCTGCTGCTGCTTTTTTTTTACGAAGAAGTTAAAACCAAGAGTCAACACTTTTACACTAAGTGATACCAAAATAAATGGTAATGAGGTAAGCATAAAACATTTAAATTCGAATACAAATAACTCTTTGTTTGAATAAAACGGGACTTGGGACTTACTTTGTTAATATCCGTCCTGAAGAGATGATCGTTATATTAAAAAATGAGAACGTCCATTTTTGAAGCAATACTATAACGATAGCACATATTCAAAAATAATATATACTAGTTAAACCACGGAATAAAGATAATAGTTACCCATGGAAATTATTCGTGCACGTTAGGTAAATAAGAAGAAAAAAGAATGGCCTTACCCATTCTTTACGAGTCAAAATGGGAAAGGTGAAGAGGCAAATGGTAAAAAGGCAGTTTATTTCTTGTCGATCGTATAATGTGAAATTCTCAATGGCGAATGGATTCAAAGTTATTTTTATTTGTATTTTTGTGATGGAAGCTATACACTTAAAAAAGTCTTCAAGCTTCAAGCTGTTATATCACAAGCTTTTTAAATAAAAAAAACAAAATTGAACAACACTACTCAAAGAGTAAGCCACAAAGCCTTAGCGCAATTTAAGCAACCCTAAGATTCTGCAAGCTTGACAAAAGTTTCAACTGGCACGTGTGCACGACTTATTTCGGTAAGCAGGTCGGCGGGGTCAACGGCCGACGCGTCGCGACGTCTAATAATAAAGATGCGCAAGCGCAGCCGCAGGTGCAGCGCGCGCCTCGAGGAGGAAGGGGAGATGACGCAGATTGATAGCTCAGATGGGAATAGACGTCAAAAATTCTAAGGCTCGCTTTGATGTCCCCCCCGGAATCGTGTGTCGGATTTTATTAGTTGTATGACATTGATAGTGCCAGGACAGGGAACTTTAAACTATGTGTATTTATTTTCGTCTTTGCAGAAGTCTCATAATAGGATTTATAATTTGTATAACACATTCAATTTATAGTTGTATATAAAGTGAGAATTCAAAATTAAGTTCTTAATTTGAAATTAAAAAACTCTGTAGAATCAAAGACAGTTTAAAAATAGCACACAGGTCTATTCACATTGGCGATCTTACGGTAAATGCAGTTAATAAAAATAAATATTATTTAACAAATTGTTGTCAGAGTACATACCTAAATACAAAACAAAATCTCCATTTTGTTCTATTTGCAAGTAAACGGTCGCGCTGATGGCAAACACTGATACCGGTAATATCAGAATGTACCTTCAAAAGTGCTATTTAAATAAAAATAACTATAAACACTGGTAAATGACACTGAAACAAGTATTCAGGGTTGTCACACTGCCCATAACGTACTTATACTTATGTATCAAGAAAGTTGTTTACTTTATATGAAAATTAGGGACGCAGTATTAAAAATCATTTCCATATTTAAATTTTATTACGTCAAGTTGACAGCTACGGAATTTTATGCAACTACCCGTGAAAACCTGAGAGCCTTACCCACCTCTATTTGAGTCAAAATCTTTTTTTTTCGAGTCGATGACAGATTTTATTGCTATTGGGGGTCTCTGCAGTCGTCTTGTTCAGATTCTCAGTTGTGCAGACCTCTTTTGAAGTCAAAATATAAACCGATAACTATACAAACAATTCAAGTTATTAAGCTGAAACACGTGTCGAGGTATGTTCTCCGCACTTGCAGAATATTGCACATACGAAATCATATCTCTTCGGGTAAGAAGTATTTTTACTTGATTTGAGGGGTGCTATTTCCCGTTTTCCATGACAATTAGTGATATTTTCTTATTCCTATCATTGGGATTGTTAAACTGTGAGTGAGTGGTGAGTTCCCCTCCTTCCTCCAACATATATTTTTTTTAAATTTGTGCTTTAACATAGCATAGCTTTGCACATTACGGTCGCAACCGAAGTATATCGACAATTTCCCGTATCATAAGCGCCAGACACTCAGCGGATAATTAAAACTAAATACTCATGCGTGTCTTGTAAACCGGTGCCCATACACTTAATTCGTTCTTAAGAGAAGTTTTTTAAATATAGGTATGATATTGATAGCAGTGGGAACTTGCTTTTGAAGACATGCATTAGTGATTTTCGTTGGACTTTATTGATTTTCGTGATAATTAATGCGTGTTAATGATAAACATTTCGATTAAAACTGTAACTGTGAATAACGTATGTGTGCGAAAGTGGCGTCGTTCGAGATTTGACCCCAGAATCAGATATCATAGAGTTCAATTTGGAATGGTGAATTTGGTTTCTATTTGGATCACGTTCCGTAAACTATCCCAAAATTACAGTCTTCGAGCGTGCCTTTTTCTTACCGTGCGTAAAATCAGCACGGGTACCTACCAATCTCACCGGAGCCGGTGGGAGAGTTTATGTCGGACTCGAACCGACTAAAACGCACACTATCTTTGGGTCTTTAGTTGCTGGAGGTGAGATAGTATCGAATATGTCCCTAGTACCCCCGCAGATCGGGGACTCTATCCTTCGAGCGCGCTTGTCCAACTGTTTATTGAAATGAAGAAGACAACATTGTTAAATTTAAACTTTTAATGTTAAAACCCACAGTCTAAACAACTTTCTAAATGCAGTTTAGTAAAATATTCAACTAATTAGTTTATTAGTGAGTCGTCTATTGAGTATGCAGTCTTTAGTTACAAGGTCTAGAAGAACTCCTGATATGGTGTTTTATGAGTTGTTCTACTTGGAGCCGCTAGCGAAGCCGCTTAAGGCATACAATTTTAGTTAATGTCCAAATGACTGTATATTAAGCATTGGTAGTTTAATGGTAAAGGAGTCAGTCTTACGATCAAGAAGTCTCGGGTTCGAATCCTACCTGTGACACTGCCGACGTGCACCCAATCCTAATACAACTTATTTATTTTAACTCGTGGGGTTAAAGGTTATACTAGTAATTTCCATTGCTAATATTTTTTAACCAATTCGTTGAAAGTAAGCTCGGAATGAGATAGGTGCAGGTGGCATAGGGTTGTGGATCTTCAGAAGAGGAGTTCTAAGGGATAGAAAGTCAGAAATTCGCCCACAAAATCTGAGATTAACCAAGAAAAAGCTATATGCGAGGTTTGAATGGGTGGCAAAGGGAATTTTTGTATTATAAGATAAAGAACAAACTTGATCAAGAGACTTTTACATTTTAAAAATCAGAGCCTCTTATTCTGAATTTAAAATGACAAATAAATTTGGTTATTACATCTACAAATAAGTACTTAGGTACACGTTAAGAAAAACGTTTACTTTATAAAACGTTTACCAATTAAAATCATATTATATTGCACCGGTATAACACAAAATGATATTATTTTTAAATATTATCAGTCTATATTTAAATAAACTCATATTTACATATAAACGGCCCACCCTATATTCCATAAGAACCGGTATAAAACTTATGATATTTGTACCGGTATATGCATTTTAAACAAGAATATACGGTTAGCTACCCTTGATATAAATAATTATAATATGTGAATGCGTGGGCAGTATTTTTTATGTTAAATACCATATTCGCAGAAAAAAATCTAGGACGCATTATGACGTATGCATTTCGCATATATCACAGTTGTGAGTTAAACGAAGAAGGTTTTCATCAAAATTATATCTGATTTGACAAAGTTTCAAATTAAAAAAAAAACTAACAATTACTTTTTAATTTCAGCCAGTCAGTCAGGCCGTGACCGCCATTCTACGTGGCATCTTAGCACGAACTCAGATTACTATTTTTAATTACAAAACTGGTACTGTAGCGGTTCAAGATAATGAAATGCTAAATGTGATAGATTAACGAAGCATAAACCTGGTTACTGAATTAACAAAACAGGGCCTATCCGACTGACACAAATAATTTCTTTTTTAGTCGCTAATCAGTAAAGTAGCATGGGAACTGGCCGTATAAAAAAAACTGGAGAGTAGCTTAAAACTATAAAAATAAATCGAAGCACCTCGATTGAAAGTGAACGTAGGCGCACCTGTGACGCTCCACCGTGACCGGTCGTCGACGATCTGCTCTTTTTCGTCGGGTCACTGTGACGCTTAGCAGTACTTACCGTTAATTTTAAACATGGAATACAACGTTTACGAAATATTTATGCTTTAAAAAAATATGAGCAGCTATTTCCGAACAAAACTGAATCTGTCAACGGTGTAGTTGGCAGAGCGCATGACTCATCTGAATCTGTGTTTGCGCGAGCGACGGGACGGACAGGACAATGTGTACAGAAAAACAGCTTTGGTATAAACGGGACCCGGGATAAAAAAGGTCCCGCTGAAATGGTCACCGTTGCACAGGCATGATTGAGTAATAATGCTTGAATTATTTACGATGTGGTAATTTCCTGGACGGCCTTTTTAGGTACATCGGGTTGTCTTAACTCATACATGAGTTGCTTTGGAGGCGTGCTTTATGTCCTCCAGTCATATTATGTGTTTGTTCAAGACAGATTTATGGCACATTATATTTTGGCGCCACATTAATAGCAGCAATATTGCAAGAAAATAAAGAAAGATACGAAGACTTTGCTTTATGTTTTTTGGTAACCCAGATGAAACTAAGAGCCAGATAAATATTCGTCGTTCTAGAATGATTTGGCTCATTTGCAGTTCTCGTATTGTAAGAGATGTCAATTTCAAAACGAATAAACACTAGAGTTTGATGAAATTACCCTTAAAAGGCAAGATTGACCTACAGCATAGACATAAAAAGCAGTCATCTGTTTTAGGTCACACACTGCCTACAGATGTATTATATTTGCACCAAGAAGACCTAATCTAGTCATAAGACTTGATTTATTATTACGATGAAGTCAGTATGGTTCATACCAACTACGACGCACCTACGTACACTTACATATTTTAAGGTTTTTAATAGACAAGCATCCCGCTTAAATGATTTTTTTTCTACTAGAGTTACACATCTATTTATAAAAAGTCATCATCATTCCCTGAACCTTTTTCCCAACTCAGTTGGGGTCGGCTTTCCAGTCTAACTGTGATGCGGCTGAACTTCGATATTTTCCGTGAAGCGACTGCCATCTGACCTCCACAACCAATGGTCTAATGACCAATGGCGATATCGAAGTTCCAAGTTAGGCTGGTTGGACTTTTGAGGGCTCCAACTACCCGTAACGACTGCCATAGATGTTTGTATGGCAACCGGGACCGACGGCTTAACGTGCTCTCCGAGGCACTTATAAACCTGCGATAAATACACACATAACTTCGAAAAGCATCGAAAAGTCATTGGTGTGTGCCATGGTAACCTGGGATCGAACTCGAGACCTCGTCTCAGCAGTCCATTACCCATACCACTTGGCTACCGCGGCTTTTATATTTTATAAAAAGTATTTACAGATATTAACAACTATCACATGCGTGCATTATATTATCTACAATCAGATATAAACGGATAAAGTTGTTTACTTTATATTTTTACGATATAAAATAATGCAAATGCAGGCAGGTATTTGACAATGAGCCTTCTTGTTGAAGTAAAAATTATGACAAGCATCAAATAAAACTTGGGCGACGTGTTGGCGGGAAAACGTCACGTTGACAGCGCGCGTAAGTTGACAGATAAAACTTTTTATTTGCTTTCGGCCAGTTTCACACCATAAATAGAATAGAAATGTTAAACGTTTACACATGCCATCAACACATAAGAGTTATAAAATTGTCACTGTTCTATAAAAGGACAATAACGAAATTGGAAATGGTTCAGAACACGTTTTATAACAAACATGCTTTGTTTGACAAGAGCACGTTTAATTTTTACTGACCACGACATTGCTGTATCAACGGTAGGTAGGTATTGTAAAGTTTATGCAATTTTGAATGAATAATGATTACATTCAATTTAAATTAGTAGTCGGTTAAGTAGGTAGGCTGAATTTGTGGCCGACTAGTGATTTAACTCAAACAGTTAAGGAAATATGTTGAGATAAACACTATGGCGAAATGGAAAATTGATTTAACCCTTTATGCAAGAATTTTAAACGGGAGCCAAGCCTTCGTCTCATAACCGGCATTACCTTCGTTCAACTACCAGTTGGATATGTTGACAGAGAATATACACAAGGAACAAGCGATAACCTAATACTGAACCATCAGGATAGAAAGAGAAGTCACTAATAATGTTACTGTCACAAAAATTGATGAAGATGATGATGAAGGCGAAAATGGAATTAAGTCAAAGTTAAAAATGAATAAAATGATAAACTTGAGCAAGCCGAAACTGGAGCAATTAGTAAGGAATTAACCTTTCAATATTTGATTCAGTAAGCTAGACTGCTGCAGCAGCTTTCAATGAAACAACGCATAGAAAGATATTACTATAATGCAACAACCGTACAGCTATATCTAATCGCGCCATATGACAACCAGTAGCCACATGCTCCAACTAAACAATACACCAAAGCAAAAAACGAATCAATCTTAATGTATATTTATAACTGTCACATCTATAATGCGACTCAGATGGTCTATCTGACTGTTATCCGAATTATTTATTGATATTTTGTTCCAAATAAAACCTAACAGTAATAACTTAACTAAATCCATAAACCGTTACATATTTTCCTGTCTTGTTAGTTGGTGACATAAGAACGCCTGCGCACGGATTAGCCGCCGACGCTGCGCGCGCGCACCCAATGTCACAGTGTTAATTAAATAGTGCTATCTGGACCTTGCTGCTACACGTTATGAAATTATATTACAACATAACAGGTGTCGCGTTGTATCCAATTAGTAGAAAAGAAACCAATTACTAAATGCTATGGTGTTTTAATAAGTTAGTTAGTCCATGGTGAAATTATTTACTTTCAGAAGTTAAATAACGTTACTTTCTAGGTTCATATTCATTGAATTTAAATTCTTTGAGAACAGTGTCGCTAAAATAGACATTAAACATGAACTCACCACTTAATGAGAACAAAAACGCAATCAGATCAACTCCAATTACTCGTTTGGGAATGTCGGCCCGCTCAACTTACCTGTGAAAGAAAAAGAAACAAAACATGAGTAAAAAAGGTATTTGAAAATACGGAGAGCATATTAAGTTCTCAATTTATTGGATGAAAATTTAAAGCAAGCAAAAGGCCAATATGGTATAACGTCGGTTGTATATCAAAGCTCTAAAAATTTGAATTAAAAAAAGTTGTAATGCATCGCGGGGGAGTTTGAGAAATTTTCATTATTTTGTAGTAATTATTGAGATTTGTTTTTAGACAAGACGTGAAATGTGAGTAGGTAATTTGACCATAATCATTATTGGAAAAGAAGATATGAGGCAAAATCAGAACTGAAAAATGATACACGTAGCTTTAGTGATAGATATTATTTAAATTAAAAAAACAGTCACTCAATTGACTACCAGAGACAAATTATAGCACGCAGCAGGTTTTTTTCTTTGTCCCTTTCGCATCGAAACATTGCCTATTAGGGTTTATAATGATGTAACGTACTTATACTTAAGAACGGAAGTTAACTTAAAATTATATCACATTTTGAAATTAAAGGCAGCCGGCATTCATTAAAAAAACATTAGCGTGTACAATTCCACTTAAATAAGTTTCTGTCGAATCGTGTAGAGAAATTGCGCATCGTAAATAAGACGTTATATTATAATCTGAGTTCTACAGATGAGAAAGGAGACTTAAGATTAGGATGAGGCTTTCACGTAAAATGTTTTGCCATTGAAGATCTTGACAAACTTGAGCGGTAGGATTTACTTTTACTCATAACCACCTTCATCGGCTTTAGCGGGGTTGGTATACGTAGGGATTTTGCGCAAGAGTATCATGAGAACGAAATGACAGAAAGCGGACCCCGGGCTACGAGGCGAAAGCTATAAATGCAATCCAAATTTTACGCTGAAATTATGACGACTCATCTCTGTTACTACGAAATCCACTAAAGACCTTCACAATGAGCAGTTTTCACGCGCTGCCTCCTTGACTAGGTCATCAATCCATTATTAAATCCTATACATATTACATTGTAATCAAATACATGTAACCTTTAAGCCTTTTATCAAATTCCATCACTAAACGGTAGAGCCTCCTTCAGTACGTATTGGCACAGTTGTCGAACACCCGACGCGTGGGAGGCGAGGCCGCACACGCCAGCACTGTACGCAAACAATCAATGAATGACGAATTACACTATTAATAATGTATGACTGTATGAATTACCTTAATTACGTACGATTGTGAGTAGGCGAGCTTCATCAATTCTGAGCATTTAAATAAACTAAGTTTTTGCTGGTATAACGGGTTTATTCTTTCGAATTCGGAGCCGTGAAGAAATTATACTGATAGCTTTAGTAAACGGTAGACTGAAGACCTGTTGTTACGTATGAATCTGAGTGTATGAATGAAGAAAGGTGGCGTAGAACAATAAAGGAACAACGCCCGCACACCTGACACAAATCTGTACAGTTTGGTCTTTAGCAATTTTAGGTGCATGCGTTTGGACGATAATATATACCAGTGTGTGTCTGGTCCCTACACCCGAAGGGTGTCATCTCAAAAGTGATATGTTGGCTACTATCTCACTTCTGGCAACTGAAGATTCAAAAACGCGTTTTAGTCAGTTCGAGTCCGACATAACTTCCCTATCCAGCTCCAGATTTTTCGCCGGAGAGTGTGTGAGCGAGTATATATTTACACTCGTAGTAGAAACTCGATCTTGGTTTTGTTCCTTTTTGGGGTGAGGTAACTGAAACGGTATAAGAGGTCTCTGAAGCAGGATTACAAATTTGCTAATGAATATGCATAGAAGTATCATATAGCTCTACTGACAGAGATTACGTCCTTTACAAAATTTTGCCATGATATTCGAAACAATACGACACCCAAAAAATTATAAACGCACTTTAAGAAGTTTTCCCTTTAATAATATAATCATTCGGCCAATAGAAAAATAAGTTTGAAGGAGGTGGTACCGGCTGCGTTCTTCCTTTAGAAAACTGGAAGGAAATTGAAGTTGAGACTAGAAACCGCCATCTTGTTGATACTCTAATGCTGATTGCGGATTATAGCTAAGGCAACTCGAGTTTCATTCGAGTTGTTGTTGTTTTTGTTGAGTGTTAGAAGGGGCTAAAAAAGGTGCGAAACTTTTTTCCATCGTGTAGAGAAGTCTTAGTTTTTTTTTTAAACTACAATACTTAAATGCTCGATGGAATGTTAATTAAGTACCGGCGTAAACCTATAAATCCTTGCTTCAATCCTTTTAAATGGTACGGACCAGTCTTGAATTACTGCCTAGTAAGTACTTAAGCAAATAATTATGTATCAGGAAACCAATGAATTAATATGCATAGCGGAAGTCATTTGTATCAGCATCTGGTGTGTTTTTCTGAAATAGGTAAAGAACGCTAGGCTCGGCCAGGTGGTGCAGCGTTCCAGGTGTAGTGATTGCAAATAGTTCACATATTTAACATTATAGGACGCTGCGGTGCGTTTCATGACTTATAATTAAAAAAGCAATTAATGAAGTGGATTGATTTATTTTATTGCATGACTGGTCGAAAGAGGAATGTAATGTTTTTCAGGGTTCATATCATCAAAGATTTTAATACATTCGATTAGAAATAAAACTGGAAAATGATTTCCATGGACAAACCAACATCATGGAATGCGAAAATTGAAGCCCGTTCTTACATTAGGCAACTAGAAAAAAAAAACTAGAGTCACGTCAATTTGAATTTCGAATAATCCGCGGAACCCGCCATCTTGTTGATCCTTTTAGAGCACTGCTGATTTTGGTCATCAAAACGTCAAATACTGACTGCCGGCAGCTCGCGTTTCGTTCAGCAGCCTAATGTACGAACAGGCTAAAAGTTACTTTTAAAATTAGTTTCATTAGAGTCCATAATAGAAACTGCAACAGCATTTTCACTAAAGAACCCCAAAATATAATATTATTTATTCATAAAATCATCTACTTCTGACGCTGCCTGTAGGCTCTACCTTCAATAAATTTCATAATCTAAGGTTAAATTACTCCGTAAAAGGTATCACTATTAAGCGGTCACGAGTCAACACGGTCATTGATTAATGACCATCCTCCTTGTCGCTTTATATGCAAATATCTTACACTGATGATGGTATAAAGGTACTTCGTAATTATTCGCCACAGTAAGGTATGTAGTGCGTGTAATTAACGATTATTCGCTTGTCATACTGTAATGGCTAACGCTTAGTTCAATAACACATTCCGGGAGACGTCACAAAACGTCGACGTTTTGCCAAGGACTCGAGATGAATTGAAATTAAACTGCGTTATCACGTTTTAAAACAGAGGATGGATGAAAGATGACTAAAGAAATTTTATGAAGCTTGAGTGAATGGGTTGCCTGGTCTCAGCGTCGATCTAGGCGTACCTATGTCGATTAGATCGAGGGTTTTATTAAGAAACGGCAGATCCTCTTGACTTGTCGTTGCGACACAAAACCGTAGAACATTTACAAAAATAATGATAAAAGTAGAAGCTATAGAGGTATAGGAAGTCGTCAAGCGTTTGGATTTAGGAACTGTTCACAAACCGACAATAAAAGTCCAAAATTGCACGAAAATCATTTTCAAACACTGCAAACTTATATTGGCACTAAAATGGTGTTCGTTCACGCACACAGCAGTGAATATGATGGATTGGCGGTGCTGCGCGTGGGCATGGCGTTCTGCAAGTATGCTAATTCTTTGCATGCTACACGACGGAGGTTACGTTGCTGGTACCTTGGTAGTGTTCGATTGTTCGTCGAGGGACATGCGTATTCAAGTTGCGACACGCTCATATACCCTACAAAACTATGAATATTAAACCTTTGTGAACACGAAATCAAATCTATAAACCTCTTTACAATAATGTACCTCTTTTCGTTTGCAATTGAGCGTCAATCCTGGTAGCATGTAAGTATGTTATGTCGCACTTTGGATGGACCAACTAGGGAATTCGGTCTCAATATATTCATATACGCCTGTAAATCCTCACTCGGTTCATAACAGACACATAACAGGGGGTGAGGCTATTGACGTCAAACGGGCAGTTTATTATGCATTGTATGTTTGTCAGATAGAGAACAGCCTCATCCCTTATTCGCTTTTTAGACACACAAGGGAAGATGATGTGGCGCTTTCCACTCCATAGGGAACCAATTCGGCTCTTAAAAGTCCCCATTATTTAATTTTATAGAAGCCACTACCAAGTAACCCTCGAATACTGAGGTTTCATTGCTGCACCTTGGCCCCAAGACAAGTGGCAATTCGTTGGTAGTCGTTTTGTATAGAATTGACACGTATTTTGACGTTTATGACATTTATGACAGGCGTGAACGAATGTCAATCCCATACATTGATCAATCTATTCTATTCCATTCTACGAAACGATTTGGAACTTGTATAGAGCCCCTTTGATCGTGTCAAAAAAATTGGGAAGTGATTTACCAGATAGTCGAGGTCTCCCGAAACGACAATGCAATTTTTTCTGTTTCGAGAGTACCTATTTTAATTTTAAATAAAGAACAAGTCTTGAAGTAAACTTTAGTAGCCAATGGTGTTGCGAGCTATGCTGAACTGTTTACTATTGTGTCATACAAGTACTAACTGCGAAATACTTCCTCTTAATATTAATTACGTCGTATTTGAGATGATTGCTCTTAGAAATCTAAGAAGTATGCAGGATATAAGTTGATAACTAGGTTAACTGACACGCATCAAACATTTTCAATGACATTTTTGAGAAATATCAACAAGAAAATTACCTATTACATATACTGTTAAAGGAAATAATCAGTAAAAAGGTATTTAATTGATTACAAAGTTTATATTTTCCGGTCACGTAACACGTTAAAAGTTCCACAAATGGTCGTCAATTTCAATGAATGTAAAAAACCAGTCAATGTCTGAAGGCCGATTGCGCAATTTAGAATTCGCAAGTCGCATTATCATTGCAAATACCATGTTAACCTAATTAACGGTATACGTCGCTACGAATCATTGAACAACTTAGTCAGTGTTATATCTCTGTTCGTCTCATTATCAAGAATTCAACAATAGATCATCTTCCCAACAGAAAATAACAAACATGTTGCCAAAACAATGAGGAACAATGAACAACCGTGTTGGTGTTGACATAACATTTCGTCTGGAAATATGCAGAAACAATGGTTTGACGGCTTATGTGACGAAATTCGATACCGGTGCATCCAAACGTTTTAAAACAATGGCGTATTTGGGTTCCCGCGCGAAATTGACAGCGCGCGAACAATCAACAAACATAACTGTCGTGTTTTGCAATGAACCGCACCTACCGATATATGAAACGGATAATTTTGCTTTCATTTTGGCAGTACTCAAGTTAAATCCAATATCTTCATCGATAAATATCGAATAACTTTATATTATCGTGACACTCAATTTTCGAAATTTTATCGAGTGCTGTTATAAAGATTGTCGAAACGTATTTCCAATATTAAGTTATGAAGACATGTTTAACCTCTAGCACTAATTTTACTGAGCATAATGTAATTGATGTACTTACGTATTAGGAATTTTAAATGGTTAATTCTCGGTGGCATTCGAAAAAACGATAGCTACTTATCTGATGTAATAACATTAAATGCGATTGAAGCTGTTTTTTTTCCAGTCCGACCAACTAGACCGACTAACTAGTAGTATATTATTACATACTTAGGTACCTCTACCGACCTACGACATTTTTTTAATTTCAACTCGTTTTCGTAAACATCCCGAAAATTAAATAATTAAATGATTATTTATTATTTACTACTATGTTAATGCAATGTATGCATTATTTATTATTCAATAAATTAGTAAAATATCGACTTAGAATTTAAAATATTTTTTATACCCACTGCGCGGTTGCAGACGGGCAACTTTGTATTTCTTTTGTTTGTATTTCTCAAAAAAAATAAAAATAATATTATAAAGTTTAGGTTCAAAATACTTATGTACAGAGTTACAGAGATACTTATTATCTGAAATACTCATACAGTAAACTGTTATTTTAGAAAGTTATAAGTAATATTTCATCATGTTGTTGTCGTAAAGTTTGTTTAAAACAGGTAAGTAAATAACAAAACTTGTGACTTAAGGCTATATAACTCAAAATCCCGCTTGTAAACCATTATATTCCATTACTTATCGATTTTACAACAATGTTGCTTGAATACCTACACCTACATTAATTATGCGTCTTGCCATAAGCAACGAGTCAACCCACCTGTAGTATGTAATAACTCACTTTTCGATAGCAAATTGTAATGTGAAAATGGTCAGTTCGTATGAATACAAGCATTTCGTCATTTAGTTAACTCCCCTGTGAGGTCTCCAAAGATATTCACTGCACTTTAATGTATTGAAATCATAAGAAAGTTTAGTGATTTTGGTGCTTATTCAGAAGTTCGAGAGTGTAGTAGTAGTAGGCAGTAAGTACGAGTGAAACGCCCCTGGTGTTGCAAACATCCATAGGCCACGGTGACCACTTTCTATCAGGTGGACAGTGGACAGTCTGTCACCTAAATGGTATAAAAAAAGTATAATGATTTTTTTGGACCATTACTTTACCAGATCGAAACAGGAATTAGTCAAAAATATTACTAACTTTATTTAATCACAATTAGCGATAATCATATTAAGCATATTCTACTAAAGAATATTACAATTAATAAATAAATTTGGAGGAGAAAGAAAAGGTTTTTATATATATCTTTACAGTTGCCAAGAGGTTAGTCTGTAAAAAGTCCTTGGGAGAATTGATGCTGCAACAGTATGGCCGTATAGCATTGTCAGCTGGTAATGTTAGATCATTTTGTATTTAAATTGCTAATGGCTTGTAAATTTCACTGCGTATATTATTTATTTGCAATACTACAGCAGTTAGTTGATGTCCGACTTAATACATTATACCATTTAGATCTGTTATTAAGTTTAGCAGAACGTAATTGTCTTTTAGTTTATAAAATATGGATGTGTTAATAAAAAAAATATTCAAACAAGGCATGACGCAAAAAGTATAACAACATTTGGTGATACACACATCCATTAGTGAACTAACGAATTCACTTTAGAGCAACAATAAACAGAAGTAAATTAATATATATATACAGTTTAATAGATCTACATCAATCACTGTAAACCTAAGATTAAGTGCGTAGCGGTTTCATGGCCGCACTTCTCTGGGTAATAAAGCAAACTAACTCCATTCAATATATAAGGTAGCAGTTTGATTTCATAATTCAACACATACGTTCTGGAATCATTTAGCGCTGCTAATAAATCTGTTTCATGTAACAATTATGAAAATCTTACTTCACTAAATAAGTGTAAAGTATAGACTATGCTATAGAGTTCTTGTAGTATAGGTATGTCATACCTATTCAGCGTATGCCTAACACTTCCGAGGGGTTTAAGATGACGACGATACAAGTTTTGATGTGGAGCTTTTATGGCCTAGCTTCTAGTTAGTTAAGACTAATTACAGTAGATAAAATCTATCACAAATATTTCGTAATCAATTTTCTGCATAGTGAATTAATATCTATTAGATTATGTACCTAATAAATTCCTCGTATTAATCGAATTACATTTAATAGGATTTATAAACTCTATAACGTTGAATCCTTAGGAGATAATCTTGGCCCTATATCAGCTCTACCGCTATTGGTTTTAAACTTTTATGTTTAAAACACGTAACCTTTCTCTGAATTTGATTCAAGATTTTGATAATAATCGATTACAATGTTGCGTTTCGTTTGCGTCACCACCATTGCTTAATTTATAATTGCAGACCTTTATATCATTGACTTATCGATTTACACTCGAATGATGAATCCATCTAATCGATCGTACTAAACGTTTCATTACAACTGTCTACAAATTGAATTAATATGGATATTACAATGCAATGGATGCAATATTATAAGCAACGAGCTGCAGCTAGCTATGATCGTACTTATTTCAACAGAAGATCGAAGAATCGATGTATAATTATTTAGTTAAGGGATTCCGCTTTGTAGGTGAACATTTTGCTATTAAATATAGCCGTGGACATGGATAAACACGCAATTACGAAATTACCATATGCGGTCGACTAGTATTTTATTGGACGCGTACTTAACGGTACCCTTTTGGATGGTACCGCAGCTTCAAAACCGGAACGTGTTTTCAGATGGGAACACAACCGATAAACACAAAAACAACACTATCTAGGAATAGCGTCCATTTAACGTGGACACGTCCAAGAAATCGACACAGCAATCCCCGACGAAATAAAATGATAAAAATAGATAGCAATTAAAAGCACGCACGTCGCGCATTGCGCTCATTTGTGTATGCAAATGCCGCCATATTGACTTTTTACGGTTGGGTACGGAAAATGAAACAAATTGTGTTTTTAATGTTTTAATTAGAGATTCGCTTTACCCGGCGCCGCTATCGCTGAACATGTTAATGTGAAAACGCTTCGTGACCGCTGAAACATTATCGAGATAATGTAAATACCAACTGTAAGTATCTATCTTAAATAAAAGCATTTAACGAGTCGTGTAAGCCGCACTATGGCGACGATTAAACACTAAATAGAGTCAATACATTTGTATCGACTCTATGCTATGCGCTTATCGACGTATTAAAGATAGTAAATATGGTCTGTTTAATATTTTATTCTCGTTCCATAAAAATGTTTACGTTCGGTTCACAACGCGTAGCCAGAATTCAAACTGACGGGTGCACCCGTGAGAACGAGTTTCTATATGAATTTGATATGTGACATCTCTCCGATCGTAGACAGAGTGGCTCGTAAACTTTAATTCGAAGCATAAATTACCTTTGTAGAGATTTACCATCGAGTAACGCAATACAGCTTGGTTCAAAGGCTGAATAAAGGACAGTCATTAGCCGCTATGATTCTCCAGGTTTGTTTGATGCTCGCGTCCGGACAATGAAATGGAACGCATTTCGTTATACGTTGTCTTTATAACACCTTTTTTCTTTTCTACTAATGTGGCTGTCGTCGGAGATTTTTTATTATCTCTCTGTATAACCCTGCCTTATTTATAATCACGGTTACTACATTTAATGGCCCACGCAACAACTTTTGATTGTTGATTGATACTATTTAGAAGGAAATATAAGTCACGTTAGTGAGGGGAAAGGATCGGACGACGTTTAGTCGATTGTCTGTGGCGTCTTTATTTTTTTTTGTACAGTCGGTTTTTTTTTTTCAAATAGACGAAGGTATAACAAGATCATGTCTTCTATTTATAATTGTCTGTTAGCTTACGTAACAGTTTTATCCCGCTTGTGATCCTTATCAAGCACTTTAACTGAATAATGACGTCAGCCAAAAGCAGCGTTTGTTGTCCTATCTAAAGGATATCAAAGGTCAAACGCTTATATTACAGACCAGGGCTTGAAACCGGTTTAGAAAATACCGGTTAATAAAGGTTAAACCTGTTTTTAGTAAAGGTTTCATTCAGAGCGAAACCAGAATGGGAACCATACTAAAACCTTAATAAACCGGTTTAATCCAGAGCGACACGTACCTACCCGCGTCGGCATCGCTTGAACTAACTTGCTTGTAAATTGTAATTGTTCAGAGAGTGATGCATTTATTTAAATGATTGCTAACTTAAAGTGGGCTAAGTTATTGGTAATTTCGCAGCTTTGCTCCTAATTATTTTAGGGTTTTCAAGTAAAGAATGGGTCATAAGAGAAAGAACAAAATATATAGTTATTTATTTTGATTACTTGAACGAAAGAAATGTCTAATCGAAGGATGCGGCGTAAAATACGTTATAACTACTGGTGGTAGAAATTTGATGGAATAAATTTGTCATAAATTTTGACCGGGTGGGTAGCAACCTCGGTTGGATTGCGTTCAGGGGTCAGCAAGTACATAGCCGGGCAGAGGTGGTGGTAGTCGCAGCATTAGTGGGACCAGTGGGTATTGGCGTAGTTTGGTGGGGATGGTGCGGGGTGACCCGCCGAGCAGGGAGACCCGTAGAAACTGGTGTCGCGGGCCGCTCGCGGCATAGTAGGTACAGAGGCTCAACTGGGGCTAACCACCCTGGGAGACTGCCTCACCAGGCCGCGCATAATACTAAAATGGTTCGTCGTGCAGGTTGGTGACCGGATGTGGGAACCCGCCGACCATATATTCAAGCACCTTCCGTTCGGCGCGTCGGCTCTCGCCATGCCCCACAACCACAGATAAAACCAATCTCCTGCGCTTTGTCACGCGGTGCTGCCACGACAATCACCTCTTTTTTCACGCCTTCTCTTACCCCCTACCATGGCAGTACATATCAGAGATTATGGCAACACAGCGGCTCTTTATTCTCCCACTAGCTCGCTTTTTGAGGTGGAGTCTACTAACATCTGTGGGCTCCATGCAAACTTCAACGCCGTCCACCAACAACTAGAGACGGCGAAACCAGCCACGCTCTTTCTGACGGAGACACAAATATGCCGCATGACGACACCTGCCTGCTCTACCCCGGCCATGTTCCAAAGGAAAATTTTCGTGCCAAAACCGGGGAGTGCGTGTTTGTTAGGGCGGATGTTTGTTGTCGTCGTTTGCGCTGCCTTGAGGACCCATCCTTTTCTGTCCCGTGGGTACACGTAGACCATAGCTGTACGAGACAAATCTATGTGTGCCGTTACCGTTGCCATACCGGAGATGCCGAGACCACACTATTCTTTGAATGTCTGAGTCAGGCGGCAGATGAGGCGAAGGAGCGGTTTCCGAACGCTGAGTAGGCTGCAAAATACCCAGCGCATAGCCCAGATTGGTCAAGAACTAGTGGTGCATCCCACGGGCAGCCGTGGCTACTGGGTACTGGCCAGAGCCGTGCAAGCTAAATTCTACCAGCCCGGCAGCCCAGCTACCCTGCCCCCGCCCCTCCCCCGTCCCCCTGCACAACCCTGATGGATCCCTGGCCCATGAGCCGCAAGAGAAAACAATTTTTCTGGTTAATCTATTTACGACCAACTCCCGAATCGAGGACTGTGGTAGCTGTGACTGTGACTGTGGTAGTGTGGCAGCCACCGACCACCCAACAGTGACCACGCAATGCCTGATATCCGTATCAGGCAACGCGACGTCCGTGCAGTACTGCAGTCACTCGATGTCCGGAAAACCAGTGGTCCGGATGGTATACCAGCGGTGGTTCTTCAAAAATGTGCAGCGGAGTTGTCTACAATGCTCACGCGGCTGTACCAACTCTCCCACATTTCGGGTACAGTAGTGCCGACGGCGTGGAAAGAGGCGAATATACAGCCGATTTCCAAGAAGGGAGATCGCTCAGACCCAGCCAACTATCGACCCATAGCCGTCACCTAAGTGCTGTGTAAAGTTTTTGAGCACCTCATCAACACACAGCTCATGCGTCACCTAGAGGATCACTGACCGGCAATAAGGTTTTAGGCCGAAACGGTCAACGGGTGATCTTCTGCGGTATATAACCTATCTTTGGGGTGAGGCTATGGACAAGCATGGTGAGTCACTGGCTATTAGCCTGGACATCGCTAAAGCTTTCCATAGAGTCTGGTACAAATCGCTTCTTAGCCAACTACCAACCTTCGGTCTGCTTCCAATACTGTGCAATTGGGTTGCTAGCTTCTTGCAGGGGCGCCGCATTTGCGTTCCTTGTGATGGATGAGCTTCGGAGTTTCTGCAGGTAAATGCTGGCTCTCTACTTTCCTTCCTCATCGCACTCTTCAGAGCACGCCACTGCCATTTCAGGATAACCTCAATATACTCGGTATGGATGTTCGCTGCAAACTGAAGAACAAGAACTATATCGAGAGCATCATCAAAACAGCTTCTCGTAAACTCGGAGTCCTGAACAGAGTGAGACGTTTTTTCACGCCGAAGCAGCGGTGTCTTCATTACAAGACACAAATTCGCTCCTGCGTGGAATACTGCTCGCATCTCTGGGATGGCTCCGCAAAGTACTCATTAGATGCTCACGACAAGTTGCAGCGACATGCGATCTGCATTATTGGGAGTCTTATTTTTATTTCATAATTAAGACACAGAAGTTGTGATTTAGTTTTGTTCATTATAAAATATCAATCAATCAGCCTATCGCAGTCCACTGCTGGACATAGGCCTCTCCTAATGCATCCAGTCTGTCCTAGCCGCCTTTTTCAGGTCATCAGTCCATCTGGCTAGGGGGCGTCCTACCTTCCGTTTGCCTTCTCGCGGTCTCCACTCGAGGACTCGTTTGCTCCAGCGACCATCGGTCCTCCGGCAGATGTGGCCAGCCCACTGCCACTTCAGCTTGGTTATTCTGCGAGCTATGTCTGTAACTTTAGTTCTTTGTTGGATGACCTCATTGCGAATTTTATCCTTCAAAGAGACTCCAAGCATAGCTCGCTCCATGGCCCGCTGAGCGGCTTTCAATTTGTGGACTAACCCCACCGTCAATGTCCACGTTTCGGCACCGTAAGTCATAATAGGCAGAACGCACTGGTCGAAGACTCTTGTTTTTAGGCATTGTTGTAGGGGGAGGAGAAGACCCGACGCAATTTGCCAAACGCTACCCAGCCCAATTGGATCCTTCTGGCTAGATCTTTCTCGAAGTTGTTTCTACCAAGTTGTATGGTTTGCCCCAGGTAGATATATTGTTGAACAACTTCGAGTGTGGCCCCTTCGACGGCAATCGGTCTCGGTATAACGTGTTCATTGAACATAACCTTGGTTTTGTTCAAGTTTACACCAAGGCCGACGCGTCGAGAGGATTCGTTTAGGCCGTGCAGCATTTCGCCCAGCTGCTCCAGCGACTCCGCAACTATGACGATATCGTCGGCGAACCGAAGGTGGTTATAAAATATGCAATATAATAATTAAATAACTATGTGGGCTAATAATAATAATAATGAGTCAAAAATGAGTAGGTAATTGTCAAAAAAAAACCACGCGGGCGAAGCCGCGGGCAACAGCTAGTATTATATATAATTAAAATTATAGGGAGTTAATACATGCCATTATCAATAGAATTTTTATCAATAGAATATTTGATTAGAAAAACTGTTCTTATAATATTCTGATAATTAAAATAAATAAATTTTATTAAAAAAAATTGTATTAAATTGAAAATGGACTGCGCATACAGTCCACGATCCAAGTGGCCGGAGGCACGCGACCGACGACGCGCGACGCTCGCACTACACTTTGGTGACCTTCACTACTCCTTTAAAATATGGAAGCACTTTAGCCCTACGCTTGAAAATTGAAATTTTGTACTAGTGGATAACACATGTAGTCCGCGCGAATTGAATGTGAATGGTGCATCGATGTTGTCGGTAAGAGCGAAATCAAAACCGGTAAATTGAGTTCAAACATAAAAGGGTTTTTATCGGTTAAGGTAGAGTCAAACCTAAATGAAACGCTCTTATGTACTTACACTGAAACCGGTTTGATACATTAACCGGTAAACAAGCCCTGTTACAGACTACTCGTAGATAAAGCTAAAAAGTGTCTTGTTATTATTAGTGTTTTATTATTTAGAAGTCTCATGATAATTCGCTAATCTGATTCAATTGACATAAGTTAATTAAAATTGCAATTCATACACAGAGTAAAAAAATTCACAATATAATATCCTAATGCCAATAAATAATTTTTCTTGTATCTGATTGCCTTCTAACTTATCACCCCGTGAGGAATGCCTGCGCTAGAACCTCATCGTCAAACTGCAGGCCACCGGTTTGCAGGACAGGTTGACCTGGCTCCGATGGTCTTAATGGTGCATATAGGACACTCGGGCGGGAGTATGTTAATTAATCCTAAAGCTAAACAATGATTGCAAAAATTATTACCCACCCAAACAATAGTTGAATAACACGTTTTCGTTTGCAACCTACATAGATAAAACCTCATTGGTGACTGGCAACACATTCCTACGCTATCAAATTACAGAGTACCGGTCCGCTCCCACCGGTAAACATTACGCGTGAATTTTTAATTCGATGGTTTACAATGAAGACGTAAATATGATACACTATCAAGTTACGATGCGAACTCATTCCGTATTGTCAAATAGGTGTTAATGTTGACTTTAATTGTTCGCCTTATCCGGTGTCGAGTTCGCGATGCGACCCACATATTATTATTGTTATTTAGCGCTGGCAACCCATTGTATTGTTAACGGTCCGTAGATGCCATTACAAATCTAAATTCATCTGGTGTGTAATATTTTCCGATCGGCGATAGATGAAAATAAATATTAATGCATAAAAAATAACAGGGTCACTATTATAGAAGTAATCGTGACTGTGTTAAAAGGTTCGATAAAGTTTTCTATTTCTAATCCGGAGTTAATTGGCGCCACGTTTGATTTCCAAATCATTTTGGTCTCACACATTAGGCGTGCGCGTACACAAAAATGCCAGCCGGGGGCGGGGCGCGCGGCCGTTGCACCTGGCGATCGCGCCGGCGCATTCCTCACGCACTCCTTTTTATGCTACACTACAAGTTTAGCCCCACCATTCTAATCTGGACTGCTTCTCCGCTCTCTGCGGAAGAATAACAAACTTGGATAGGTTACAGCGCCTCTTGTCCGCGTCTCCGTTTACAATGGACACAGTTGCAGGAACGGAACGCAACATCTCCTATTTTTTTTTAATTTAACTATTCCATCTCTACGTCTTTGTTGTTCAGTCATTTAGATCAAAAGTTTATTGGAGACCCCGGGTTACAAACATGAGAACAAATATTTACCATGAGTTGTGTGTTTGGTCTATGGATTTATGATGGGTTTATGAGAACAGTTGGTTTTTGACCTAACGTATTAGCGAGCACACACGATATTTTGAACTTTTAATTGGAACGTTACATTTCAAACTGACTGATCTACTACATCTGTCAGTTGGAGCCGTTACATATGCGATACCATAGAAGACTAATAGTACTACTACGTAGTAATAGGTACTATCGATTCGAAATACGAAAATCGAATATTATCATTATTACTATTATTTGACCACTGTTGAAATGATTTTTCTTAAAAATTTACACAATGAATAATTCTGTATAAACCAATAAACAGCACTTACAAAACGTCAAAATTAATAACACAATAGGTTAATTTAGCAAATGGACCACCGAGCATGTATGTCATAAAACTCATAACCTATCAATGTGTGGTAACTACCTAGTTAACAACAAAACGTATTAATTAATTTTAAAAATACTTCAAAACATTCCAAATATGATATTTTAAAAGATGAGTATTTGTGTGGGCATTAAGAAAACCACCACGCGTAATTCATTACTTAAAATCTCTTAGTTACGTAGGAGGAAAGAGTCAATCTTTATCTTCAAATCTCCGAATTTAAACCATAAATTTAAACCAATATCTTTATCAGTGGCGATGTGGCACACCACTAATTCTGGCTTCCTATTTCATATTATATTTACCTGATACCCCCAGTTAATGAAGTTATTTCGTAAATACTATCCTATTGGTCTGGTTTTAATGCTTATAATTAGGGGTGAGCTAGCTAGAGCTTGGGAAAGGACATTATGTAGGTTATGTTTGGTTACGAATACGGACATCCAAGCGGACGGATCTGCGGGTAACAGTTACCCAGTTATAATCATACAAGTTTGAGTGAAAATAAATTTAGCTTTTCTCGCTTTCACGGCGAGATTTAACACAGGTTTGTAGGTCGAGATCATGTGTTTGTTTTTAACCAAAAATTAAACGTTTTTACCAAACAGGTTCGTAATGTTTGAGACCGGTGGCGCCATAACCGCCCGCAGTTTTGCGGTTAATGCGCGAACGCAACCCGCGAGCGTGTTTAGTACTTTGACATACTTTTTTCTCATAAGAAAAAAAGAAAATATTCGACGCGTTATGTACACATAGTTATACGTTTGTCCTTAATTGATATCCTCCGACTATTGTTAGCACTATGATGGGTAGTGTTGTTCGTATGAATTTGCTTTAGAACTATTAGGTATTACAAGTATCGATGGCGTCTGTTATTCAGTCGGTATATTTTTTTTTATTTTTTATTTTTTTTTATTTTTATTTTTTTATTTTTTTTTATAATATCACGCCTATTTCCCCGAAGGGGTAGGCAGAGGTGCTAGCACCCACATTTGGCCAGATTATATTTCGGTCCCAATGTAATAGGTGGCGAGCCTATTGCCATTATCCGGGCACTTATAAACCTGCGATAAATACACACATAACTTCGAAAAGCATCGAAGTCATTGGTGTGTGCCATGGTAAACCTGGGATCGAACCCGAGACCTCGTCTCAGCAGTCCATTACCCATACCACTAGGCTACCGCGGCTTATTTTTAGATGACATATTTTTTTTTTATAAATTATTATCTAAATTATTATTTTTAGATGACATAATATATGATATATATTATAATTCACGATGTAGTACACATAATACACGACGTACTCGGGCTTTCAGGAATTAGTCAGTTTGCTTGCAGGTTCGCGTTTTATTGATCCCGTTCTATCCCAAATTCCTCATTCACCCTTATGTGCAATATATTCTAAACTATACTCATATTCATGCGTCCAATTTCATCTAGATCTGTTCAGCTGTTTCCACGTGAAATAGTAACAAACATCCAATGATCCACGCTAACTTTATTATACAGAATATGATATTCTGATATCAGTAGGTACTTAGTATAATATTATTACTTACTAATTGGAACTGATAAAACAAAGTTATCGTAACATTTCTAATAAGGTTAAGTTTTCAAGTCATAAAATATGACTAACGTAAGCATTACTTTTAAGTATTAAGTATACAATAGTAACTGTTGCCCGCGGCTCCGCCCGCATGCATGCCGGTTATCGCAGTGTTGTAAATTTTTGCACTTTACACGATTTTCTTGTAGAAGATACTTTTGTTATAATCATGAATAGTTTCCGTAGTATATGCTCTTCAAGCGCTTCATGCTCTCAAGATATTTTATGGCATTTTTTGTTGTGTTTCGTTACCCAAGTTTTAGTAAGGATCCCTAATCTTTTCTATAATAAATATAGCTTAATAAGCTTATGTTACTCAGGGTGAATGTATCTTTCCAATGGTAAAGAATTTTCGAGTTTATTCATTACAAACATATACACACACACGAAATACAAATTTTCCTCTTTATAATATTAGTGTAGATGAAAATAGAAATTGATAATATCTTATCAGTCATTATTTCCGGGCTGACACCTCACACTCCATGATAAGACCCTCCATTCAAGAATATGCAGAACGTGTCGACATATCGGAGAGGTGCTGGACCTTTTGAACTGCTGATAGTATCCAGCTGTGTGGATGGTAAACATTCTAGACCGTTATTTTGCTGTTAGGTTATAAAGATATCAACTAAGTACATAGTTCCTAATTGGTAACTGTAATTAGCTATTTTAGTAGTAGTTTATAATATTTTACATAAATTTTATTACTGAGTATCTAATATTCAGCCTAAGAGGCTTTCTTTTTTTTTCATCAAAATAGCATTATTTTTTTCGTGCGCAAAATCTCCATGTTATACCAATCGGTAAGAGAAGTTATGTCGGACTCGAACCGACTAAAACGCACGCCGTCTTTGGGTCTCTAGTTGCCAAAAGTTTAACTTGAAGTCGTATTGAATTTTGCATTGAATTTTTCGTTATGGTAACAATTCCGTAATACCTTTAAAATAATCACGGCAAACAAAAACAATCCGCTTTACTATTAATGGTTTCACGGCAAATAAAAATTGCAACGGTAAGCAAACGTGAATGTCACGTCTTTTACAGAACGAATGACACGTCTTTATAGAACGAATGACACGTCTTTTAAAGATTGATGAACAAAATAGTACGAGATAAATTCAACAGCTGATACAGCTATCGAATCCTTGCACTCTGGTGTGGCTGGGGTGGTGTTATTATATAATTGCTTTGAATTTTTCGTTATGGTAACAATTCCGTAATACCTTTAAAATAATCACGGCAAACAAAAACAATCCGCTTTACTATTAATGGTTTCACGGCAAATAAAAATTGCAACGGTAAGCAAACGTGAATGTCACGTCTTTTACAGAACGAATGACACGTCTTTATAGAACGAATGACACGTCTTTTAAAGATTGATGAACAAAATAGTACGAGATATATTCAACAGCTGATACAGCTATCGAATCCTTGCACTCTGGTGAAAATATCTTATTACCCATAATCTATCTTCAATACATCTTCTATATTATTATATAATTGCTACTACTGATATACGATGCGGTTTTTTTAGGGGTTTGGTCCAACTTAAAATCTTACGTTTGTTTGATTGCAATCGGTTAAGTAGAATCTGAGTTATGATTAGTAATGTAGAAATTAAGTTGCACAGATAGCTCGATAACCGACAGCAACGCGGGTGGTACCACGGGCATAGGCTAGTTTTTTATTATATAATAGGCCTTTGCTTATGCTCTGAAAGATTTAAGGCGTGATTCTAGTTATAAAATCAAAACCCGGAAAAAGTTACACCTCATATCGACTACACGCGTATTCACTAACATTTTTATTATTAATGGACTGATAACGCTATCGCAGAGTTAACATTATGTCAGTGATTGTTCTGCGATTATATGAAGCCTAACAAGATGGAGAATATTTGCCTAGTTGTAATACACGTGCAAATATGTATATAAGACTTTATTGAGTACATACTCGTAGTAAGAGTCAGAACACACATGCGATTGCGACCGGTAGTTCGCGGTCAGAACAAATTTGTGGGTTTTTATATCTGGGTTTAAGCAAGCCTACCGAAGCAAGCACTAGACTGAAACCCCAATGGAAAGCGTAAGCGGTGGGTATCACAAATAGATCTGAAGGTAGACCACTATTGCAGAAGCGGAGAGGGCTGAAGAAAGACACCGATTGCGGCTCACTGTAAAAGTCATCTACCTCATAGGACTATGACCTTAAGTCAATACCATCAAACTGCTCATTGCTGACTTCCATACCTTCTGAAGACTTCATTTACAGATTCATATCATATTTCAGCATCGTGTGACGTTATATTAACTTGTAAGTCAATAAGTAAAATAGAAATTCATTGAGTTACTCTTTTCGGTAACCTGTAGAAATGCATACACTTAATAAACCCCAGTAGCAATGAACAAATCGGTTTTTAATCACCCGATCTAACAAGTGAACGCAACACTAAGCACACGTTTAGATGCCAGTCCCAGCTAGCGCCTCTTCACGGGCTGATGCATCATTGAAGCAGTGTAACACGCATCCGTCGAGAAACTGCGATGCAGGAGTAATAGGGCTAAAATTGGGCGATTCAGCGTGGATTTCATTAATGATAGGACGCATATATTACAAGTTATATTTAGGGGTAATGCTAGTCTGGACAAATATTATGCATAATTTTGTCATTAATATCATATACATAGTAGTCACCTTAAAAACTAAATACAAATACCATGTCAATATACAATGTATTTCGTCAGCTAAAAAGTCCGTCCCTGAACATTCACGGTGCAAAAGTGCCCACGTTTCCACGCTGGATTGGCCATCCTTTGGATCAGGAACGATCCGGATCGATAGCCCCTTGTTGCCTCGTTTATTATATATTATTTAATAAAGTAAGGGCGTTTGACCACTATCTTGCCCGTTGGTCACTAATGAAAGAAGAGGAAAACATCTTACAACTGTACCTAGCTAGAACTTGTTCATGATAGACATGTAGCAACTAACTTCTATCGATACAAGCAGAAGCTGTAAAAGATACTGATCTTATTCACGAATAATGTATTCTACATTTTACATACTACATTCTACTTCTATTCTACATTATTCGTAGGATCTCATTCATATTTAGGGTCGCTAGTTGCTGACTGGGCGTTATGGCTTCATATCGCACAGATAATCATAACCAAACCTATCAATTAGCTCATGCAGATAGGTCTCTTTCAGGGTTTAGAGGCTTTGGGCTACTGTTTCCACACTGGTCACACGGGTTGGTACAGGGTTTTAATTTGTGTTTTCCTTCTTTCCACAAGTCATATCGTCTGCGCATTTTTACGTTTGTTGTCTCTATCACCACACGCACAATCACGCCTATGGACTAAAATTATTAAGGCATCTTTAAGCATATGCTATGCTGAATTGATATTGGAAAGTTTCAATATCTGCAGATACTGTCGCCACTAGTAGTCTATGGAACATATTGACATTTAAACAGTTCATTTTAACAGAAGTATTTATAAGTACAATCCCTCAACCAAGTTAACTAGTACAGGATTCTAGCTTTTTCCAAGTTAGATAAAAAAATATACCCGGAAAAGCAGTACGACATAAATGCTGATAACCATAGATCAAGATAATGTTTTCTACCAAGTCCATCTAGCTAAAATGCCTATCAGGTTTGACCGCTGGAATGTATGCTCAGGTATGCGGTACCTATATCTGTCTGCGGTTTAAGTGTCTAACCTAACACAGCTGCAGAAAACTGCGGTAAGAATGAAGATCCATAAAGACCACTAACAGATGAGTTATGGTCAGGAAAGCTGCTACAGGACAGGGAAATTGAGTGGCCTGCCGTTAAATAGAATAAGGCGCTCCTGTCATCAAACAGGGTACCGATAAACACTTTATGAACGTATGATTCTTGTAGATAAACGGTACATTTTGCTACTAAGATGACAATATTGCATACAACAAAAATTCAAATACTTTTTCAAGGATTTTTTTTTAAATTGTTCTCCTACCCTCTGACCCTTTCATTTGATATCTATATTAAGACAACAGTGAAATGTAAAGGTAACTATTTTCTGCTGGCGGTCACCATGGATTTGAAATTTGTCATTTGTTTTTATTTTCGTTAACCAAAAATTGAGTGAATAAACACAAGTCATAGTGAATAATATTCTACAAGGTTCATTTGATATCCATATTGAGGGAGTTGTGGAAAAGATACGACGGCTCGACACGGTTTTGTACGGGAAACACTTTTATTTTACCTAAATGGGCAAAATAAAGGTAAAACTACTAAGCAGTCTTTTTATTTTTGACAGATTTTTTTTCATCCAAATAATTGGAACAAGAGGACAAGCTGGGACAGATTATGGCGATTTGCATCTACTTAATTGCCTCGATGGCGCTGAAATGTGTAAGAGTTCCTTCCTGCTAGTATTACACGATATTAGGTTTTTTGTTAACAGTAGCACGGATCCGGTTGACACCAATAAATTGTCGTATATCTATCGGCATGGATCTTAGACCTAAGACACAAGAAAAACGAGGAGCTGGCGCGTGCGGAACTTTTGATATAATCTATGATGGTAGATTTGACTCATCCACCACAGTTACCTCCCGTACTATCCTCAAACGACCGTCCCAAAGTGCATCCTAAGCGTATAGAGCGCATTTTAAGCACATTTTGGGTTCATGACTCGTGCCTAAATACCCATGTCTAATGTTCGAATTAATTAACACTTGTACTTCGGCTCTATACTCAAGAATTTATAACTAGTCGTGAGTATGTGTATAAAAATAATTTCACTCTAATAAGAGACGGTAAGGCTCATTGAAGTGGATACCCTGGCCTGAAAATAAGAAATAAAAAAAGAATACCCTCAGGAAACTAAATCAACGATTGTTATGTCAGAACTGTCAGAAGATGATTCCCCGGCCGGCAAGCCCACTTGTGCTATGAAAACCATGTTTACCAAACTAAATAAATATCTATTTAGTGTATGTATAATCATGTAAAGTTAGCTTTTATTGTATTGGTCGTTAACTTCCTATTCGCGCCGCGTCACCTGGCGTACGCGCATCTGACAAACATGGCGCGCGTCAGTCCGCTTCGTTAGTGGAGCATTTGTCAAGATAATTGTCCGAACAGTACCATTTAAAGTTTTGACATTTCCTGATTATTATGAACAGTTCGCGAGTCCTTTGATAACCTAGTTTGTACCCTTATT
This sequence comes from Pelosia muscerda, assembly GCA_963691645.1. Lineage (NCBI taxonomy): Eukaryota > Metazoa > Arthropoda > Insecta > Lepidoptera > Erebidae > Pelosia > Pelosia muscerda. The sequence goes on along the minus strand of OY829102.1, from coordinate 17,868,234 downwards.
TCAATGGCGTTAAGAGATATATTTCAATGCAAATTTGTTTTAGAGCTACATTATTACAATGGTTTTGTGTTGTTATTATGTAGCCTTGGCTTTGACATTGTGTCATGTAATACAGCTAAATTTGGTTGTTTTGTGTTCAATTATGTAGGTAGTTGGAAACTGGGCAGTATACGTCATTTTAGTAATAAAAACTTTTGAGCTATATGATGTTTTGATTACTGCTTTTGGTTGTTAGAAATTTAACGTCCCCACACGTCTTGTTCTGGGCAGGTCAGAAGATGAAAAGAAATAAGATAACTTGTACCTAATTTACTAGCACATAGGTATATTTTCAATTACTTGAGCGAAGAAAGTGGATACATATTCATTTTAACATGCGGGCACAATATTCTCAATATCTAATTTTCACATTCTCCTCTCGCATTCCACTCTTCTTATAAGACCTTGTCTCTTCTTAGATCTTTGATCCTGACTGACTTTCAACTCGCAGCAGACATTTCTTAAGCAAAACCGTTACGCTGTAAGGCCTAAATACTTTTTCTACCAAAACATTTTTTCTTTACTTGGGTATGTGTATCGGTGACATGAAAACCGTGCTTTTTTTGTCGGTTCGAGTCCGATATAACCACCAGCGTTGACTTCGGCGAGGAGATATCCTTGACGATTTCCGCACGGGAAAAAAGGTTATGCGGCCCCACTAAAACCCAATTATCTGATATGGGTAGGGTAAGCATGCTAGCCCATGATGTTGTACATAAACATATAAATGTCTAAGTTGATCGGCCCTATATTATATTGTTTACGATAAAACAAAAACACGACACGTACGGGCCTCAACAGGGTTACTTATCATCAGAACAATGTTGTCACAGGTGGTACTCCGTAGTCCGTAGCACTTACAATCTGTTTGTTTAAACCGAAAATTATCGCTAATGTCTACGGCAGACTTTATCTGATTATAGACCCGGTTTGATTCTCTATCTCACTCTCCCATATAGATAGTACTATTTCTGTCACGTTCTAATAAATATGAATAACGACATTCTAGGCATTGTTTTTTGGTGAATGGTTTGGTTTGATAATAGCGATAGATATGCATATTGTAACGGTTAATGACATGAGCTTGGGTTTAAATATTAGATGTAAATTATCATAACTAAAATAGCACGAGTAGCTACTAATTATGTTATGCTTAGAGAACTTACAATGCTTTTACGATCGAATGGGCAATACCGTATTTTATTGTTACAACACTATTGATCAATATTAAAACACATCGCAATAAGTATCAATTAAATGTCTTTTTGTTTCATTTTGCCACTGTCACTTTTAAGTGATTTGTAGAAACCGAATATTTGAAAACTTCAAGGTTTGAACGACATTATAAAAAACAAAATACATATAGGTTTAATTTATTTCCATTTTTTTATAGTTAAAGATACGGCAGTACTCAATTGTCAGTCGTAACGTTTCAACTAGGATAGTGATTAAAAATGAATCATGCTCATGCATGCGTAAAAGTGACCTCAATAATGTTCAATTGTTATTATTGCACCAAACATTGAAATATTTTAGTGAAAGCAATCGAAGTTACTTCGAAAAATTGGAGCGTTTTTTTTTCAACACTAAAGTCTAGGAATTTTTATTCAGGGTTGCTAATCTAAATAATAATAATTGAATCATAAAAACTTAAAAATTTTAAAATTATTATTTATTAAATTATATATGCTTTATTTAGACCTAACCTTCATGTGAAGTAAGTAATATAATGTATTGAAATATTTTAATTAAATATTTCAGCCACTTGACCTCCAAATTATGTGTGTATTTAATAGTTTGCCTTAATTACTCAAGTAAGATAATCAAACATAATTAAAACATATTGTATATGAACAATAACACAAAAACCAAATACCCAACTATTGTATTTTCTTAATATAAATTAACTTATCAGTTTAATAATACATTAAAAATATTAAATGTTCTGATATTTCCGCTAAATATTCATGATGATACAAAGGCCCGGTAGCATCGGCGAAAAAACAAGAATAACAAAAACGAAAAAACATACCAAATTACTCAACGCCGATATTAAATTTAAGTTAGGAAGTCGATACTGATGATGAAAATTATGTGACGGTAAGATAAAAATAAATTGATTCCGATAAGTAAGCAATTCCTTTTTGAAGTCTGTTAAGTAAAACCTTGGGCCGCATACTTATTTCTTGGACTTAAATCGCGAGAGACACGAGGCCCTAGAGCGCGTGGATAGTTTTATATAATGTAATCTATTATTAGTGAATTTGAGCTCATTCACTTCCGCAGCACCCCATACCATCCTCAAAAGACAGTCCAAAAACCCGTACGACGCGTATAAAGTACGTTTTGAGCACATTTATTATTTTAAGTTCAAGATATATGTCCTGAACCTGGAGGATAGAGATCATTATGCCACAAAACTAAGAGGTAGTGCAAACATAAACAGTTCTATAACTTAATAATACCGACTTAAGTTATCTACCTAATACGTTACTGGAGAATCAGAGTAACGGTAAAATGAAGTAATTACTTCATTGGGAAGAAAAAAAAATAGTAATGTACCTACGAAGTCCAAATTTTATGACTGTAACAGATTCATGAATAACTTAATCCAAATAGTGTTATGTTATATAACTAACTCTATGTACAGTTATATAACGCTACTTATTTTATATGCTATGAAGCTACGAGATCCAACCACAGCGTATGTTATAATTTTATTATCTTCTTATTATGGCAGCAACTAAGCAAATTTGACTTTGAAATGACATTGGGAATCTCAAAATTAGATTTTAGAAGGCCAAAATTTCTCATAATAAAGATCAGTTCAAAATTCAGTCTGTCAAAATTAGATAACTTGTCGAAATCACGATGACAATATTCTTTATGTGTGAAGAGTGACGAAAAAACGGTTTTTTTTTTTATACAACTTAGGTCGCAGACAAGCACGCGGCCCACCTAATGGTAAGTGGTTACCGTGGCCTATGGGCGAGTGTAACACCAGAGGAATAACACTCGTGCCGCAACCCCTGTAAGAAGAGAGACATTCTGTGTCGTCAGCGCAAAAGATGTAGGATAAGCCTTTGGTTTTCCCACGGACAACACAAAACCTCTCTAGTGTAGTCTAGCTGGGTAGCCAGAGGTGTTGTGTTTTCGGTGGTGAGTAGGGTGACTCACCACCGAAAACACAACACAAGGTTATTAAACGGCGATATTCTGTAGGGTGGAGGTACTTCCCCAGTCGGACTGCTCGATTGGGACGGATATACCGTCGTGTCCTACCTTTTGACACTTCGTTTAATTTTGACAGATCAAAATTGAATGTTACAGATTATTATTAGGAGAATTGACCATCTGGTCTATATATGTCCGCTAGCCGCACTAAGAAAATACATGGGTATCGATAGGATTTTTTTTTCTTCTGGTGGCACCGGAGTAGTGAATCCCATACAATACAATTTACATGTTATTTTATTTTATGAATTTAGAAGGTCTGTCTACCCCATTTATCTTAGTTGCTATGAGACAAATTACTTCGTATGAAGCTCAGGCGGGAGAGAACATCGTCATAGTCTAGAAAATTTTACTAAACACAGAAATGTGAACAGTCCATTTTGAATTATTAAAAAAATATATGTAGTTTACAAGAAATTGTGAAAAATTCCACTAGCAATAAAATTTATCTGATAGACGTACGATACGCCAAGATTTTTTAGGTTATCTCAAATAATTTATATCTATCTTACCATATTATTATTAGATAGAAAACACTATTTAATAAATAGGTAGTTTGAATCATACGTTTCACAATAAGAGAAGTTGATAAAACTAGATTAGATTAGGTTTAGGTAATAATAAAAGCATACAAATAAAGTATTTATACTATTTATCATACTTTGAATCGCGGAACCGATGAAAGTGTGCAGAGAAAATGAGAAAGAATGTTGCGATATAAAGTTAACTGGCGTGACAAGAAGATACGACGATACTTAACATAGTTGTTAGAGGAAGTTTGAAAGTAACGCCGATGACTTGAGGCTTCTGCAATGAGCAAATTTGAGGTGCATTATATGAAGGAAAATAAATTTTGTAGTTAGGTAAATGGAAGCCAGGGTTGGTAAATTTATACGTAATACTGAGGCGAAGGCAGAAAGGACGAATGAAAAAAAATGTCCCAAGAATATCGATTCCTGAACGAAATGTTAAATTGACGGTGTCTGGTATTATTTGGTTTTGGCGCTAACATGGACACAGACGCATCGCTGTCATATTTTTAATTATATTACCGTGATTAGTGATTTTCGTATTGTTTCCAAAACTCCTTGGAAGTCTCTGGTTCTACTACTTTACTGTGACAACAACCGTGATTCATCATCATAAATAATCATTCCAAATTGACGCCGGCAAAAATGTTCCTGTGTTGATAAGATGTCATTCACCAAAAAAATGTAGGCAAAAAATGGTGCATTCGAAATTCAATAATATACAAACGTAAGTATGTAGTTCTTATCTCTATATTTAATTTATCAGTTGCTTAACAACTTTAATGTGATTTTCATCTAAGTGTCACAGTATGATTCACCAAATGGATTTAAAAAACCGTAAACTTATCAAAACCGGTATCATTTAATGCGGTATTTTCTACAGCTTGTCTAAAATTACCTTTGACTAAAGGACTATCTACAAAGTTAACAACAAAACGTAGAACAAACTGAACACAGACTATATATCTCCACAAACAACCAGAGATTTTATGCTGAACATGTCTTGCATCCTGTCTGTCGCTCACACGCAACGTGATCTAAGAATAATTGGAACCTTCAAGAGTTTATATACCCAGATACTTGGCCAACTGGGGGTACCCGTGAGAAAAAATAGGTATGTAATTTTATAAATTTGAAAAAAAAAATACTTATTAATACTAGGTACGTTATTTTACCCTCGGTCTAGCCTGTAAATATTGCCCAATGTAACGTCAAATGGCACCAAATTCAAATGTTATTAGTATTGCCCAATAAAAAAGACACTATGTTGGTACTATCACGAGTTAGTAGATAATTATTATTTTATAGTGTGTCATATCAAGTCATATCACATTAATTCGTAGTTTTGATTTTTTATGGATGTACATTTTATAGGTAAGTATTTAACATATTAAATGAATAAAGTCACTTTATAGGTAGGCACATACCTATAACAGATAATTAATGAAATATAATTAAATACGCACTTATAGTGGTTGGTACCTCAATGTATTTCGTCATTTTAATAGTACGTAAACATCCTTGTTTTCGTTTTAAAGTTTTAAAAATATCCACTTTGTGTCGCATATTTTGATTTTTTATTGGCAACATAATAAGATTCGTTTTTAATTCATTTTAGATCTACCTACAAAGTGAAAAAAAAATTGAATAAAGTAACTGTAGGTAGTTAGAACAAATCGGGATCATAGATAAAAAATATAGAGAGTAGGTTGGATTTTTAAGGATAAAATTCCAACTACCTACTAACCTAATTATATCACCTGTTTGACCAGGTCGTAAATATCACGAATAGTAAAATTGAGTTTCTAAAAGATTCAAAGTTGTTTTTATTATATAGGTAGGTACTACTTCTCAATATCATTTTAATAACTCGATGAAGTCCGTTAGATCAACACCTGAAGAGTGCTCAGCCTACGCACACATGTATTGACTGTACATGCTACGTTAGTAAACGAGCACACCTACACGCAAATATTTCGTCGTGTTGATTAGAAATAAACGGTGTTTTAAACTTGTATTTGAAACATTTGTGCTAGTAAACACTCACCCGATTCGATTCCAAAGCCTCATTGCTATGCTCCTCCTTCTGTCGGAAGCAATTAGTGCATTTGCTCTTGTTGAAGATGTTTGGTGCGAATTTCCTGCAATCCGATCGCCCAGACATGATTGCCAGAGGTCAGGGTCTATACAACGTTCACTATGTCACCGTACACAGCATGATGCTACTGTAAAACACCCACACTAGACGATTAATCGCCTCTTCTCGTACTGAACACGTAGTTTATCACGCGCGCACCCACCGGTGAGTGAGCTATCAGCGAAATCACTGCAAGTGAAGTGAGCGCTAACGTCATACAGAAAACACATGCACTAAACACAATCTCCTTCGGCAACCGAACACCGAAGTAGTCGTATAATCGCGTAAACAAAATTCGTTTTCACGTCAAAATATAAAACAATAAACATCGATATTACAACGAACACGCGGAGTTCGCGAGCGCGCAACAACACGACCGCCCGACCATTTTACATCTGATAGAAAAGCAGCGAACACAGTTTGTTGTTTTACAACTTCTCTTTTCTTGTTTATCGTCTATAACTTAAAATACCTGTGTGTGAAACTTACATTAGTGTGTGAGGCCAGTGTTGTCTCATTCTGAAGCATTTATCTGCTATGTGTCTGTCTCCGTCACACTTTCATTAATTACACTAGTTTTTGTGCTGCCATCTCTTGATAAAACTTCAACACTATAGTTATGTCTCACACAGAAAAACTCCTGAGCAACTCAGTTCCTGGCATAGTTCTGGTATGTCTGTATAGATGGCAGCACATACACGTTCTGAAATGCAATGAATTACTATCATTACAATATTATGCTTGTCATTATATTTTAATACTCTGTTAAGAAAGTTATAAAATAACTCGTATTTAATATTATTTAATATATATACTCGTATTTTATATTATATTTTGAAATTAAACTGCCTGAAGTGTAATTTAATACATAACCAACCAAACTACCTTTTTTCTAAACCTTTAAAGTTGTAAGCACCATTATAGTAATAGCTCACTACAATCACCATTTTATATAATATCTTTTAACTAAGATTTATCTTAAAACTATTGCTGGTGATAACCAGTGATAACGAACGGTATTTAGTTTTGACAATTGTTTGACAGTACAACAAATGACAGCTGTCATAGGCCCGGGCCATAATCGTTCGATGTGACGTGTGTGTGTGAGCGGTGCGCCCAATAAAACATCGTGCGCCGCGTGAACGTTATCAGACGCTTTCCCTCTTTAAAACCTACACGAAATTTATCAGTATTCTCTGTAACACTCAGGTAACGGACGCCTTAGCAATTTTTCCAAGTTTCTTGAACTCCCCCATTCAAAGTCAAGGTGAGAGTTCGGCAGAATCACATCACGCCCGACTAGTTCTGATGGATCATACGACACGATTCGCCGTAGACCTTGAATTTATGTTCGCGAGGGAATTTGAAATCTCCCTGTGTTGTTAGTCATCCGGTGTAATAAAATTGTTACGCGCTCATAGCCATTATTAGTGTATGTAAAGTAAATTGAAATGTGTCATTGTATTTTAGTATGGAAGACTTGAGTTTCGTTCCTGATCTACCAAGTGGGCCATTGGATGTGTACAGAAAATGCTCGACTTTCGACTGGAAGCGGCTGAAATTGGCTTTAGAGGGTGATATAGAGTTGCTGAAACTTAAGGTAAGTCAGGAATCTGTGATACTTAGCCCTTATTCACATGCTTTATAATACTTATGGATCTTATAGATAAAATCTAAAAATCACGCGCCAATTTTTTTAAATATAGAATAGAATAGGAAGTTAAAGTGTTACAGGTACTTAATTTGAAAAGTCTAGCTTTTGTTTTTGGATTCCCTAGTTCTGTTCTGTCACAAAAATGTCTAACATCTATCACCATTGACAATGTATTAGTTATTTTAATTTTGATAGATACAGCACTTTGACAGCACCTAACTAACTTGAGTCAAGTCAAGGATATTCATCCTAAAATTAGTCTCATGACTCCTGTTAAGGTCAGTTGACATATTGGTTGATGTTCCTAATGAATTTTATTTATGTATAGGAAGATACAACATTTAATTTGATTTTAAGTCAAAAGTTTTTTTGATACATTCAAACATGTTATGGGGGTTGAAATATTCAGAAGAATTAAACACCTCAAAAAACTATACTTACTGTATCATTTAAGACAACCCGAAATCAGAATAAAAATTTATTAAAATGTCAAAATAATACATATAATTTGTTTTCAAAAATACACAGAAAAAGTCAGTGATTCTGTCATGTTTATATAACCCATCCTGTATCATTCCCGGTGCAAAGGATGCTGGCTGTGTTGCCTCGTTGGATCTCAATGGCATCCTTTGCCCCAAGAACGAGCTAAAGAGAGAGTCATGGCTATGATTGTGGATATGGTTGCCAATTTCCTTGTTTAACTCTGGCCCCCAACTGCCTCTCGTAATTAGGCGAAATACATAATTAATAACCTTATGTGTATTTGCATGTTAATGTTACACAGATAATTATTTATAATCATAAACATAAAATATATGATTTTAGCAGGAAAATTCTATTGAAACAAGAGTGGGTATTTTAACTCTTTCACAAATAGGGTGCTTTAAGTTATTAAAACTATATCATTTGTTTTATTGGAGTAAGAAATCATTCCACTATTTTTTACCTTGGTAGAATACTTACATCTGACAATTTTCAATAGATAATGAGTTTAAAATTAAAATGTCAGTAGGTAGGTAACTAATGCATTGAATCACAGAATTCACAGATTAATAATTGTAGATGATTTCAAATACTAAACAAAAGGTGTATAGTCACTTTACCACTTGCCAAGACAGGTTATTAGGTTGACAAAAATTGTATAATTTACTAATATTGATACAAAACTTGTTTTTGCCGAATATGTTATAACGATACTGGAACTTGGTCCGATAACTAGTATTTTTATAGGTCACAAGGACACTGTGAAAAAATTTAAAAGAATTTGTGGCATGGAAATTTTGTTAAAGAAAATTCACCTGAGAGGTTTATACAGATTAGGCTTGCAATGAATATTCCCCTACTATTCAATATTCTGCCTATTTCAACTCATTTTATGATAGTCGGCTGAATAACAAAAATCTTCTAAATACTCAATATAATAGGTATAAAATAAATTATTCATGAATTCTATTTTTAATATTTATATTTCTTAAATATTAATAAAGTACATAATTATTTTATTATTACTCCTGAGACTTTGCCTTGAGCTTACCTGAAGTGTCCTAAATAAAAAAAAAAATAAAAAAAAATATTCTTGGTACACTTTAGTCTGTAACCACACAAAGAACACATGTATGTATTTAGTGGTTTTGTCTCCATTTTTCCTTCAAGCTCCATTGATTTGTTTAGGACTATTGAACGCCCGATTCACAAGTGTTAGGATCTGCTTGGGGAACGTGGTCGGAGGTCGCAGAATGACCTCCGTCCTCTCCTCCGGAACGTTTTGTGACGGCGTCACAAAGCGCGCCTCCCCATACCCGGAGGCTAGATGCCATGGTTCCCACATTAGAGGAAGGGGGTCTCTCAAAAGAGAAATTCCCGGGTTTGGCGGGGTGCGAGAGATATTTCTTGTATTATCTCACCTCCGGCAATCAGAGACACATAGACGGCGTGCGTTTTAGCCGGTTCGAGTCCACCGTACCACCTCTCTTTTGTTTTTTTTAATTACTTTCTTCACTACTTCACATAAACTGTTAAAATAAAACCACTATTTACAGATTCTACCGCGATACATTTCATATTTACTTATTTACTTTTAATCTGACGTTTCGGCTGCTTTTCAGCAGCCATGTTCGCAAATGACTTTAGTTGTCAATTTTAAATGTACCTCCGCTTAATTTTAAAAAATACATACATAGGCAGAGGTGTATTAAACACCCACATTTCACCTACTATGATTTTCGGTACATCGTATTAGGGGACGAGCTTATTGCCGCCAATCGGGCACTTATAAAAAAATTGTGGAGTCTACTATCACAGAGAACAAGATTATATTTGTGTCTGGTATTTACGTTAGGTACGCCTATCACAAACTATTGGAAAGTTTATAATATTTTTCCTAACATACATCAAGTTTTCTAATATATTTGTTCTCTAGTATCTTTAATATATATCAGTATATCTTTAATATATCAAGTTTAGCATACATCGTCGACGAGGGACATATTCACCGACTAGCACATTCTAGATCTAACGCTAGCAGTCTAGAACCTTAACATTACAAGTGCTCTACGATAATAGAACTGCAATGCAATTCACTATGCGTCAGTTGACCACTGTAAAAACAGTCAGTTCTGTTGTTTATTCAACCTATTATTATAATCATCCCCATTAAGGTACAGTTCTTCATTGCGCACGTCAGCAAAATAATAGGAAACTCATTAGTTTGCTATTTTAACTTGTTTCGCTATATTTAGAGTTCAGTATCACAAAAGATCTGCCGGGGTGCGAGAGATATGTCTTATATAATTTCACCTCCGACAATCAAATACCCATAGTTAGTGCGTTTTGGTCGGTTCGAGTCCGACATAATCACCTCCACTGACTTTTCTCGGTATCCATGCGGATTTAGCGCCCGGAAAAAAAAGTATCCCAAAGGATAAGAATGGAACCCTTTAACTAAGTTTTCACTATCTTGTGCTTGTCACCAGGCTCAATCACATGAACCGTGATAGCTACCTAGGCAGTTGAATATTAATAAAATATCTCATTATTAAAAAATCCGACAGATGCAGAAACTATCCAAACAAGCTACCATTAGCAGGCAGGCAAGCAGTTAGTACTATTTTCACTACAGCAGCTCAAACAAGTAGGTTTTGCTGCGTAAAAACAGTGTGCAAAATGCGATTTTGCTCACTGAGTGAGACAAAGTAGCTTTTTAATTATTATTTTTTTAATATACTTACAGTGCCAGCACTACATTTAAAAGAATTGTTTCGCGACGAACTTTCGAACTACATAATCTGACAAAGTAACTTTTTAATTATTTTTTTTTCAATAAACAGTGCCAACCATATATTTAAAAAGAATTGTTCCGGACAAATTTTCGAATTACATAATCTGCACTCTGTTTCTTGGTCGTCCTTTAAAAAGTCCTTCAAAATATGAAGGTCCAATTTCGAAATTCTAAATTTGAAAGATATTTGTAAAACGAATAACCATGTTTTTTATTCAAATTATTTAATATTTTAATGTATTATTGTACCTATACGAAAATAAATAATTATAATGATTTCTATTAACTTTTAATAAATAACATGTCAACGACGCTGTTTCTGAACGCACCTTAAAAATTGCGGGAATAAAATTTTAGAGTTAAACTTGTTAAATAGATAATATTAAAAATATTAAAGGAATCAGATAGAACCAGCGATACTAGTGATGAAGACAGTATTCTAATACTAGAAGAGTTTCAGTCTATTCTTGTTATATGTGTTATCTTGTAAGTAATACTTAAGGTTATGTGTTCTCGCTGCTGAAGTGAAAAGTAATGTGTGCCACACGAGAGCAAAATTATTTGCATCTGCAGCATACACTCGCAGCAAACAACAGTTTTGCTCACTTGTTGCACAAATAACTATTTCGTTTTATTTATGACTAGCTGACCCGCGCAACTTCGTCTGCGCCACCCCGTTTTTGCAACATTTTTCATTCCTGCACCGCACCTGTTGGTCGTAGCATGATGTTATAGGATATAAACCTTCCTCTTTAACCATTCTATTTATTAAAAAAACCGCATCAAAATCCGTTGCGAGGTTTAAAAGATTTAATCATACAAAGGGACATAAGGACATGAAAAATAGGGACAGAGAACACGACTTTGATTTATACTATGCAGTGATTTGAAAATGGGTACCGCCTGCTATCAAGTTTGTTTGTACCTTTTCAGCAACTGTCGGATTCTTTACATTTAAAGTATAATATATAGTGAATAGGTTACGTCTAGGCAAGTGTGCTGGACGGTTGACCACATCATCACTTACCACCAGGTGAGAAAGCAGTCAAACACGAGCCTATCGTATATAAAAAAACCAATATTTAAAAATATAATATTATTCTGTTCTACTTCCCTTCATATGCGTTCCGACTCACACTTGGCGCGTTTTTATTACATATTTGTTTTTGTTTTATCATATTATGTATCCATTTCTATTACAAAAACCATAAAACTTTGTCTTTGTATAATATATGTGTCTTTATATAACGGGCGCTTTGACACCTTTTATTTAGACATTTGTGTGTTGTCTGTGGTGCATTCTAGCCTCCAACCTGCCTCTTCCACTACCGGCCCAATAAAAGTACTGTCTTTATTTCATATTCGCTTATTGCTTAAATGACTAGGTTTTTTTTTTAATGCTGAGCGCCGCCACCATTGTAGCACTGAACGTGTTTGCAATGGTGACCCTCTTTCATGAGACTTTGCCTTCAGCTTAACATCAGGCGAGGTGAAGTCAAATTGACGTGCCATAAATAAAATAAAAAATTAATACTAATTTTATAACTAGGAACATTATTAACTTCCTACAGTCCCGGATCCTTTAAGCGGGGCGTGAAAAAGCATCTGATGAGGCCGTCAAGCTGAGCGCCACCATTGTAGCACTGAACGTGTTTGCAATGGTGACCCTCTTTCATGAGACTGCCTTCAGCTTAACATCAGGCGAGGTGAAGTCAAATTGACGTGCCACAAAAAAAATATTGGAATATTTTACCGTTTCGTCTGCGTTTTATTTACTGTTTCACATATTGATTTAAACTGCCTGCTCACTACGTCCGCGTCCCTGTAAGTCTAAGCTCTAGATGTAAATAATAACTCCTTTAGTCCTCTCTGAGTGACTCACCCTTATAGATAAAAAGGGTAACTTTTTAAAAGTCCCGTGAGTCACTTTTGCTAACAAACAGGGTATTTTCCTATCTATCGTTTCTGAGAATATCTGTTTTAAAGATACAAACTCTTCAGCTTATCACTCCTGTAAAGTACTGATTCATCAACAACTACGTACTCATACAGTTTCTAGTAAGTATTACAATAGTTTATATAAGTTATTGTAATGACGTCATCAGTAAGTTAAACTGAACCTAGTATAAGTATTTAGGTATATCTGCTCGTATTGTAGTACACATGGTTTCTGTTTGGTAAAGTTATAACCATGTAAATAAATAATTGAGTTCAAGTGCGAACTGAAAATTACGATCAAGTGGTATGCGCAGTAAACGCTTATATTGCTTTTCTCATTGAAGCTCAGATCCACTCCCGGAGTTACGATAAAAAAAAGTGAACAAAAAAAATTATCACACAATAATTTGCATTTTCTTGACATTACTATATTATACCAACCCTATGAGACCCTGTCGGTTCGTTCGATCGTTAGGACTAAAAAATATGATAATGATCAGTGTGACTTCACAAACATTTCCAGTCTTTTTATGCGAAAAAAGTGCGCACCCAATTTTAAGGGAGGGGGGAGGGGGTTCGTTACTGGCACGAAACTCTTCGTCTAAAAGTCTACCTCTACATAGCCGGCACACCCTTGACGTGGCCATGGTAACCACTTTCTATCAGGTGGGCTGTGTGATTGTCTGCCACCTAAGTGGTTTGAAGAAGAAAATACTAGTTTATAGTTCAATTATGAAAACGCTGCAGCAAAATAGAATTGCACATTCAGCAATACGTTAAAATATGCAGACGAACATTAAACGTTACGAAGCAAATAAAATGAAGCTTTGTTCTAGCGACTTGACATCGTTTTGACAATGTTTTATGGAGGTAAAAATAAATTATATGTAGGCACATAGTAGACACTACTCAATGCTAATTCGGCTCAATGCAATATGGCGTGATGTGTCAGTTCTGCCTGGACTATTTTGCGATTACTATACTAGTAAAATATTATGTCATTTGTCAAAATTAAATTTAATAATGCTGAATATTTCTTTTCTCAGAATGTTTTTTCCAAATATCGGAAGTTCTGATGTCGCCATAGTCATAATTTCATTACCTACTGGAATATCCTTGGGTCATTGTTTATTAAAACTTGAAAATAATAGGCAGAATAGAAAGTTAGTGACAGTTAGTATACGACGAAAATGTTTTGTCGTATTTTAACTATCACTATCTTTATGTCCTGTCTATTCTTTTCATGTGTAATTATAATTATAGTAGTGTAAATAGGTACTGTGATAACGTAAATGAAAGTTTAGTTGTGTGATACACACACACACACAAACTATCTAACATTCAGTCTCATCTCACGTACCTGGACTACTTTAACCCAAAAGAGAATCCTAATTTGAACAAACCATGATGTATTGACATCAGGATTACCATGGTTATGACGTTTAACTTAATGATGCAATAGGGATGTTGAATGCTTTTTAAAAGCCTATCAACCAGGTGGAATGCCGCGGGCGTGATGCACCTTTGCACATGATATGATGAGGAACGGCTTAATTGATGACTGTACCATTTTAGCTTTGTTATGACTTTTGTATGTGTGTGTAGTTATAAAAGACTAGATAATTAATTTAATAATATTCTGGATTAAAAGAATAATTGTTGCAGAAAAAAACCAAATACTATATAATGAACTGCTAAATTGAAGTTTCTTACTGCAAATAGTTGTATATATTTTTGAATTTTCGAATGAAATATCTGATTCGAAAATTAAATTTCTTGACCTACAGGAAAACGTGATGCCATGCCTTCTTAGCGCGTAGTGCACTATGCATGGAATGAGTGCAAGAGAATATCGCATAATAGTCTTTTTAAAAAGTGGTATTTTTGAGAAGTGGTCATTATGTGCCGGATGGTTTTATTTCCCCTTCGGACTCGTGGCCCCACTCCCCATCTCCACTTCGGCCCGTGTTGCGTTGACACATATTATATGGTTCATAATCGAAATCATTTGAAATTTAATAAGGAATCTAAATGTTATCAAGAACTCGATTTGAATGTTTACATTCTGACCTACTTTGGAAACAAATAAAAATGAAAATTCAGTTTCGGTTTAGTTTGTCTATAATTTATTTTACAATGCATATTGGTTCTATTTCGGCACTCTGATGTCTTAATTTTTTCCGACTTTGACTCGAACCGACTAAAACGCACGCCGTGTTCGGGTCTCTAGTTGCCGGAAGTGAGATGATAGCGAATAGAAAACGAGCAAAACCTGTCGTGTCAAAACGGTCATCACATCTTACCGCAACTATAATAGATAAATACGTTCTCCAAATCATTATAAACAGTACAAAAGCTTTTTATCAATAAACAGTTGGCATAATTCTTGCATGACTAAACACGTGATCGGTTACCAGGCCGTTAATGACCCTGAACTCGCGCTGTATACAATTTATGTGCGATTTTATATGTGGTGATCTGGTTTGTGTGTTTGTGTGTTGGTAGGTCGAAGCGTAGCGGTTGAGTAGGCGTGTGTAGATACCGAGTGTGCATAGTAGGAAAAATGAGCGGGAAATTTTTATTAATGACGTCACACGTGTATAGAGGCAACATTTGTTTGGAATGACGAAACTAAAAAAATAATGTACTGATTTTTGATTTTACAATAGAGATGATAATTACTTTTTTATTCTAGTAAAATAACCAGTTTATGACAATACTAGCTGTTGACGCACTCGCGTCATCTCTGATCCCGTTGCCATAAAAACCCTTCTTATTTATGGATATTACGTCATACAGTGTAATCATCATCCCTATTGGAATGCGACATTATCCCTGAGTAACTTCAGACACTTTTTATCCTGCTGTCAGAATGTTATGTGATCCGATTCCGACAACTAATGTCACTCCCATACATTTTCAGAGCGATGACGAATGTAGATTCGGAACGAACGCATTTTGGCTAAGCCCCCTGATATGCCCACGGGATCTAAGCTGTGATGCAAGTTAACAGATAACAAGAAAGAAAGAAAAATCTTTCTTGTTCACTCTCTGTCTCACAGTACAACAAATTAAACAGAATCGGTTCAGTCCAATCGCAACATTTTAACATAACATAACTTAAACTCACGCCTATATCCCCGATGGGGTAGGCAGAGGTGCTAGCACCCACATTTTGGTAGTTTATGTTTAGGTCCCAATGTAATAGGTGGCGAGCCTATTGCGCGCAACCTGTTATATTGAGACCACTAGGTTGGTTATATTGACCAGGCACTTATAAATTACGAAATGATATTTTTTTTTACTTTATTTACTCTATTTTTCCGATGTCCAATAGATTTAGTTCCAAACTACGACATATACGTTTTCAGTTTGCGGCAATATTATGGCGGTGGGAACCATCTACCGAGTATCATATGAACTACCGGTCCCACCCTCGCCCCAAGATGGTTGTATAAGAGAATTTCGAAAGCTCAAGCTCAAGCTGGCTCTGTAGTTCCCTGGCTAGAGCGTTCCCCCTCTAAAGGAAACATCGCCGGTTGGAGTCCCGTCGAAGTATTCAATTGATCCGATCTAAATTCGAAATGAAATTTAAAAAATCATCTTACTAATTCCTTTATCTTTTGTTACAGTACAAAATATGGCATATTCTGGAGAAAGACCCCCTGTTCGCACACAACACAGTCACCCCCTCAGTGGAGGAGCAGAAACGCCTAACACAACTTCAACTAAAGAAAATCAATGAGTACAAATTCAACGCTAAAGATTCTAATGCCGCATATAGTATAAAGGTAAGAATTTTAATACAATTTTTCATTATATTATTTCAATTCATCCAATCATTATCTACTTCTACCTATAGGTAAAATTGATTAATGATCATTTGATTTTATTTTATTTTATTTTATTTTTACGGAAAACTTACAGCTAATTGAAGTACATTTATACAGAGGTAAATAGTATGAGAAGGCCATTTAAAAGTTTTCACATATAGGCAAGACAATAAATATTAAATATTACATATCAGTAAACAGCAACAGTAAGTACATAATACCGCGATATACATAAAGAAACACAAAATATATTGATAATACGTAACACAACAAATTACTACGAAACAAATAGAGATATGAAAAAAAAAAAAAAAAGGAAACCAAGAATATAATAATATGGAAAATAAAAAAAAATAAAATAACTTCATCACAACATCTCCAAAAAACAGACAAGATAAATTCTTTCTCAGTTTAGAGATACTGGTATTAAAAATATCGATGTCAACACACCGGCATGCTTCATTGTACGTGCGACTAGCTCTGACTACATAGAAGTTCTGGCGATATGTAGTCCTAGCCATGGGAATATGGAGTAGGTTAGACCTGCGCAAGTAAGCAGATGGAACCCCCAGGCCAAATTTGCTCACCAACTCCGGCGTGTCAACCGATCCATTCATGATTTTGAACAAAAACGTCAAGTCTGCAATTCTTCTACGCTCGTGAAGAGGAAGGAGGTGAAATTTTCTGCAACGACTATGGTAGTTAGGTAAATAGCATTGGGATTTGTATTGTACGTACCTTAAGGACTTCCTTTGTATGCTCTCAATTCTATCTATGTATGTATTGTAGATAGGATTCATCATCCTTGCGTTAGTCCTGGTGGAATCCGAAGCCTTCGTCTCGTAATCTGGGGACTGCTTGACTATTATGTGAGTTAGTTTTCTCGTATATACATGGTATTACGGAAACGCAGGGTAGTTATCTGGGTTCACTACATTTTGGTATAAAAATACTATTTGATATTTTTTTTATTACCACAGCAGAATATATTTTCTTATAATAGATTTCCGCCATATAACGCCTACTTCAATATGTTACTAGTGTATATATTAGGATGGGTTCAATTTTGACTACTTCTATCTACCATAGTCATTTGTCTTCTTCAGCTAAATCTGCGTAGTATGTAGTGAGCCATTTTTTCTGAGGGTGTTACCCATTGCAATGTCAATAATGAATAAGGGTTTAGTAGTTTTCTTTAATATATTTCAGGTCTGTTGTCGTGAATGGTCTTATCTCTGTAATAATACGATGTCAGTAGATTGAAGTAATGCATTCTCTAATGGTGGCCAAACACATTTACTAAAATACACCTTATTAATATTTATTAATTCTTAATACTTTATTGAACACACAAAGTACAGAGATAAAACATCTATCTATCTATACTATTATATAATTGTAAAAAGTGTATGTTTGTCCGCGATGGGCGCAAAAACTACTGAACGGATTTCGATGCTGTTTTGTTTGAAGGGACCAAACTCCAATTTTAAATCTTACGTTTGTTTGATTGCATTCGATTAAGTAGAACCAAAGTTATGACGGCCACGCAGGTGGAGCCGCAGGCATAGGCTAGTAAAAAATAATGCCAAGAATCATGTACAAAGGCGAGCTTAACTTACAATGAGTTCTTTTCCAGCAAACCTTTGAGTTTCAGAGGAGTAAGTAAAAAAGTAAAAAAAGTATCTCCTAAATACGTTACTGTATGTTAGTGCAAGTCTAAACTTGCGCTAGCATACTGTACTTTATGGCTACCATAATGTAAGTTAAGGTCGTAGAATTAGATATAAACATTTATAACCTAAGTTAAGTCTTCAGATAATAGTACGGATGTCATTAAAATTTAAATGTTCATCAAAGTAGTAACAACGACCCGCAAGCCATCGTAATAATTGTGTCGTGAATGTACTAATAGGCGAGTCATCGGGCATTTTGGGACAAACTGATTAAGGATACATAGTTTCTGACGTTGCCTAACTGTTCGAATTGTATTGCTCAGTTTTTATTGAGGAATGTACTTTGATATCGCTTATACATAGGTATAACCTATAGAGGTTGTGGCGGCCAGATGGCAGTCGTTTCACAAGGTAGCAGAGTTCAGATGATAGCTTCGTATGCCATCGGGCTTAACGCAAGAATGAGGAGTTTTTATTGCGGAATAAACGAAATTATTAGGTTGCATTTTCACGACATAGTTTCACGAGTGTGTCTGATCAAATGTCTTAAGAGGCGGCCTTACGACGGAGAAGTCCCGGGTTCGAATCCTGACCATCGCCAATTAATGACACTACCGACCTAAACCCACTCAACCCAAGCGCAAGCTCAGCTGGAGGGATTAAAGGGAATTTTAGTAATTTCGGTTCCTAATATTCTTACAAAAATATCTTGTGTACTATGAGGCCATTGATATCGCAGATTCAGACAAAACCATGACTATCAGGCGAGGTGAAGTCAAATTGACGTGCCCTAAATAAATAAAAAAGATTCTCTTAAGTCTATTGCCATTGACCACTCAACAGTCCCAAGTACAGAAAGGGTGCTGGAAAAGGGCAGAAGATGGCGAGGGGTTCCTATAACACAATTCGTGCAGGCTTACTAATAGGTTACATGGTGTATGCAGGGCCGTCTTAACATAGGCAGGGGCCCTGGGCACACAAGATTTTAGAGCCCTTTTGGAAAGCTTTTTTAAATTATTCTTAAGTTGATGTATGAGAAATTGTCCCAGAAGGTGGGGGTGCAGGTAACGTGCCCCGAGTGCCCCCCCCCGCTTTTATGGTAAAGACTGCATTGGGTTGTATGACAAACTATATCGAGTTAAGTGTTCTTTTTCGACTGGTTTTCCTTCTGAAAATATTTTCACCCTTCGTTTCATCTATTAGGTATATTGAGAAATTTCTATGTAAAGGAATAAAGAACTTACTAAAAATTATATTTTCTACCGTAACCAGACTATTCCGTAATTCTATTACGCCTTTTTGGTTTACGGGACCTAAAATGGCGAATGCTGGATTATATAATAGTATAATATAATAGAATAATGATTCTTGATTGATTCTTGAATGAGTACGAATATTGGATCAGATAATGGATTCGTGTAATGAAGGAGAAATAATCTCATCCGAAAGGCGACGTAAGAGGCGCCGAACGGCAAAATTGACAGAAATTCATTGCGATAGAAAAAAAACTCAAACAATCAGATTAACAAAATTAATTATTAAACCTTTTGTTTCAGACGCGCTCAATAATGACAATAAACGAGGCCATCCAGTCGTTAAACCCTAGTTTATCAGTGAAAATAGGCATTGGCATATACCTTCCATCTAACGCCTTGCTGTCCCTCGGCACGGAGAGGCATCTGAAGTTCTATCGAGCCACGTTTGTTAATAGAGAGGTAAGTTAAGTTTATTCGATCTTCCCTCCCTCCCCCCTCCATTTTCAATTTCCCCGATTAATCCATCACCATTTATTCCGTCGTATCCTTAAAGGACAGCCCAAAAATCGCATACTGCGCGTATATAGCGCATTTTAAGCACATTTGGGTCCACAGCTCGTGCCTAATCTTTATATAAAATTTTATCATGGAAACACTGGTGTGCCACAAACATTTGACAATGACGTGTCGTTATCCAAAAGAGAGAACTACTTAGGTGGCAGAAAAGCACACGGCCCAAGTAGATCTGCAGGCTATGTCTGTAACAATTCTTTGTTGGATGACTTCATTGCGAATTTTATCCTTTAAAGAGACCCCAGGATAGTTCGCTCCATGGCCCGCTAAGCGACTTTCAATTTGTGGACTAACCCCACCATCAGTGTCCACGTTTCTGCATGGTAGGTCATAAAACTGAAGTAACATGAAACAACGAATGAAAAGAAATTAGTGCACTACCGGTATCAGTAGAGGTCAGCCTAATTTAGGGCATAATACGTCCCTTGTTGTGAAAAACTGCATCTTCATTGAAACCTCGACCCAGTAGCCTAACGCGAGCCTTTTGAGATTTTGGCTCGAGGTTTTTGGCAATCAGACCGTGAAATAAACAAAAATTAATAATTTTAAACCGCCTATGTTATTTGTACAGTTACAGTTAATGAAAATATAGCACTAATTAAACCCGTGTCTTAGTGCATAATCCTGACACATTCCTAGTAGTATTTGCAACCCCCTAACAGAGGGGCTGACTAGCACCAGCAGAACTAAGTTTACTTATTTTGATTCATCACTTTCAAATGATTTATTTCTATTAATATATTTGTGAAATAAAATTGTAACAATATGTGCTCTTTATGTTCCTAAACATGTTATGAAACCCTGCTTTGTCTTCTACACTGACAGCACAGAAATTCTTACCACCACAATTCTTGAGCTTCACCCTCTTCCTCTCTCTTCCCAGTCCCTCTACCTTTTACATGGTCGGCAGAACGAGTATGATGCCCATGATATTGCAAGCGTCCATAGGCCACGGTAACCACTTTCCATCAGGTGAACCGTGGCATAATCTGCCACTTAACAAAGTAAGTAATATTTTTTGACGACCTCCGTGGCGTAGCGGTAGTGAACGCGACTGCTACGCAGGAGGCGCGGGTTCGATTGCCGCTTATTGCAAATATTTGTGTGCTTGAATACGAATATCTGCATTGGTCTGGGTGTTTCTATGTATAATATGTATGTATTTATGTATGCTTATCAGCATTCTAGAACCCATAACACAAGCTAGTTAAACTATGCTTACCATGGGTCTAGGTGACGTTGTGTAGATTGTCCTTGAATATTTATTATTATTATTTATTTATACGTTATGTTTTTCTTACAGATACTGGCCAGTTTCGCTCTAACAGAGATCGCGCACGGTTCAGACGCGCGACTCATGCGCACCACCGCGACGTACGACCCTGAACAGAAGACGTTCGTGATACACACGCCCGACTTCGAGGCTGCTAAATGCTGGGTTGGTAATCTAGGTAAAACTTTGTGTGACATTTTACTTTGACAATTATGACATATCAGTAATGCTCGTGAGCATCGTCCATTGTTTAGCAGGTACTGTGATGTTGACTGGTGCCCCGAAAGCTTATGCAGGGCTTTTTTCAATTTATGGCACGTCAATTTGACTTCACCTCGCCTGATGTTAAACTGAAGGCAAAGTCTCATGAAAGAGGGTCACCATTGCAAACACGTTCAGTGCTACAATGGTGGCGCTCAGTTTGACGGCCTCATCAGATGCTTTTTCACGCCTCGCTTAAAGGACCGGGGACTGTAGGAAGAAGGAAACACATGCGCCGGCTAGGAATTCTAGGACTTAGTGGTGCGCCAGAGAAAATACCCGCTTGGTTCTTGATGGAATATTCTGTACCGTATGCGCGTGTTTTTTTACTACACTTCAATTGACTTACACTTCGCTGGATAGTAAAAAAATGGACGAAATTCAGATGATGAGACACAAAATCAAAAAACGCGTTTGCTCATAATAAATACATAATGTGGAGTGTTGGCTTCAAGAATATGCCTATAACTATCTTATGTCGTCCCTTAAGAAATAGGGTAAACAGTTAATAAATTTTCCACGCAATAGTACATCGACCCGTAAATTAATTGCATAATAAATTAAAGACCTGTTTCCACGGCATCAGTGGCCATTTCGAATACAATTAACATTTATTTATTACTGAAAATTCAATTAATATGTGCCTATATAAATTTTATTACGATTGCATTACATTACTTCATAAAAATAATGCAGTTTCGTTAGTTAAACTATTTATGACAAGGCTTGGTACTTTATTGTTTTAAATGCCAATTTCAATGAGCGTTATTGTTTCCGTTAAGGCTGCAATTTCCTTTTTGAGCATTTCAAAAAGGAAATTGCAGCCATTATCATCAGCCTCATTAAATTGTTAAATAGTTGCTGTGGCGATGGTTCTATTTTAATTTAAGTAAAACTATTTTCAAGCATATATTAACAATATACAAATAGGACACGACGGTATCTACCGCCTTAATTGAGCAGTCTGACTGGGGAAGTATCTCTACCCTACAGAATACCACAGCTAATAATAATCTTGTGTTGTGACATCCGTGCTCAATGAGCACAGGCCTGGGGGTCACCCAAGCAGATGCATACCTGGGGGCTAGATATCGCGGCTAATAATAATCTTGTGTTGTGTTTCTGGCGGTGAGTAGGGTAGCCAGAGCTCACCAGAGATGTCTCACAAAATCTATCCAGTGAGCTCTGGCTACCCACTACGCTCTGACCCCCATTAACAAATGGGAAGAACGAGAAATCCTGCTTTATCTTCTGCACTAACAGCACTCTCTTAATCTTCTTGGCAGTTCGCAGCGGGTGCAAAGATCCCTCATACAAAGATTCATACATCCACAAATATTGATTTTGACAATGAAGCAATACCACGATTCATGACAGTTCACTGCTGGACATAGGAATCTTGCAATGTGTACCATTAATCCTGATTCAGATGAATATAACAATGTAGGAAATCAATTCCGAACATACTGCTTTCATACCTAGCGTTCTCACATATTATATCAATCAATTAGTTTATGGCAGTCCATATTTATACAGATTATATATCGTAAATTCAAAAGAGCATATTATAATTTTATACGTCAATAAATATCATATAAATATTAAATAAAGCAGATAAACCAATTGAAAATGATTCTTTCACTGGTTCGATAAATTGGTTCTACTGTGAAGACATCAGCAAGAAACTCAGGTAGAACTTATTAATCAACCTCGGAGTCCGGGGTCTCGGGGGGAAGATAATTAATTTATGTCAATACGCATACGTAACTAAGTAATTCCATTGGCGTTTTCATCAGTAGAATGTCAGTTGTCTAAAGCCGTTGTGCGCGTAAAAAAAGATAAATGATATGAGAGTAGATAAATGTTTTAAGTTCATTAGTTATAGAAAAACCCCAGAAACAATTTTTCTGGTTTACAAAGCGCGAAGTCAAGAAGTTAAATAATCTTGCCTTGAACTCTTTTTTTAGATTTGACATTTATTTGTTTAAAATTTGAGACTATTAAGTAGCTGAATAACACAATAACTAGGAATTATTATAGTTATTTATTTAACTGAACACATTTTCATTTGAGGAAACTGAATAAACATTAAGTCTAGCAATGTTTTTATAATAAATAAATTTTAAAAAATTGCTAATTTATTCTTCACCCCGGAGTCCGGGGTCCATTTAAATATACTATGATTTTTTTTTCGAGTATATTGGGAGCGATTGCCATCTGAACTCCTAGCCTGAGTTTGTGGTTAGTGATCAACCATTGACAGAGATGTTTCCTCAGTTTTTGGCGTTTTGAAATTCTTATTGAGATTGAAATCAATATTAGCAAATGGTCACGAGAAATATTTCTTGACAAGAAATGTCCCAAAGATTGCTGTGTAATTGTTAGCGCAAACAGGGAGTAGTGCAACTTAGAGGATTTTTATTGAAGCAATCAACTTCAACATTATTGAAGTATAGTGATTGAAACAGCCCGCGTATCTTCGAGGACACGCGAGCACTTTTGTCAGGAACTAGCTATATAGTGAACTTTATTTCAATAATGTTAAAGTTGATATTCAAGTGGATTGGTAAAATCTTTTCCTCTACGCTCCTCTCGGTGCTGAGTCTAAATGTTTTAGATTTAAACTAGCTGTTGAACGCGGCTCTGCCCGCGTGGATGTCTTCTTTTTAAATTGTAAATAGGTATGTGTTATTCTGATGTCTAAGCTATATTATTGTAAAGTTTCATTATAATCAATTCAGTCGTTTTTACATATCATTCCACTCACGCCTATATCCCAGAAGGGGTAGGCAGAGGTGCTAGCACCCCATTTCGCCAGTTTATGTTTAGGTCCAAATTTAATAGGTGGCGAGCTTATTGCCATTAACCGGTCAGTTATAAACCTGCGACAAATACACACATAACTTCGAAAAGCATCGAAAAGTCATTGGTGTGTGCCATGGTGAAACCTGGGATCGAATCCAAGACCTCGTCTCAGCAGTCCATGCCCATACCACTAGGCTACCGTGGTTAAGTAGTTTTTACATGAAAGTGTAACTAACATCCATCCTTCCATACTTACAAACTTTCGCATTTATAATATTAATAGGATTTACCGTTTTAGACATATATACGGTGTGTAATAGAATGCTCTCTTCTAGTGTACTAGGAGTACCACCAGGGGACTCTGGCTTCGTTAGTGTTTCCCTTACACCCTGTATAGACCATTTTTATATAGACGATTACTTCATTACCGAGATAATAAAGTAGTACGAGTATTATCACAATACAGTGTATTTAATCACGATTCGAAAATAGCTTTCGATTGATTTGATAAATACAGTAACAAGCTTATCTTATTTTTTGCAATGAATACTAAATGTATTACGTGTAAGATACAGCGATTATATGATTAGTTCAAGTGGTTCTATCTACATAACATGTCTTGATAAGGCGTATGTTAAATATCTGTAGACACGCGCTTCTTACTTCCGCTAAATAAACCGGCATAGAGATAGCGAATTCGTTTCTATACTAGCGGTTTGGGTCCTGGTTTCGCCCGGGAATAATTTCGTAAAAGGTTTTTAAGCAAGCCGTTCGTCGCATATTTTACCCTCTTCGCAGTGCATACCTTACCCAAATGAAATAAATTATGTGTACGTTACTGAACACATAGATACCAATAAAAGTGCATTATTGCAAAAAATATTTAAAAACACTCCCATTCAAAGTTTAGGTAACTTTGAATGGTTTGCGTTGCGTTTTTAAGTATTTTTTTTTCAAAACTATAATACTCGTTTTCTTCACCAGAATGATTTTAGTGGGGAAAAGAGGATGTACAATTTTTTTTACATTCCCCTTTGTCCCACCAGTGGGGACGCTTGGTGGTGCAAAATGGAAGTACCCCGAGTGTATTATAGTTAAATAACACTATTTTATTTACTTACAGGCAGGACAGCCACACACACATTGTTATTCGCCCAACTGATCACACCAGATGGCACGAACCATGGACTGCACGGGTTCGTGGTCCCTATCAGAGACCCTGAGACCCTGGAGACCTACCCTGGGTTAATAGTGGGAGACATGGGGGAGAAGATTGGCGTTAATGGGATTGACAATGGGTAAGGATTTTTGTTTATTTTTGTTCAAAGGTTTGTTCTAAATCATCATTTCGATTGTTTTCTCTTTGGCTAACTCCTACTCCTTTGGGTGTGTATTTTATGGCAGTGACTGCCTTCTAATCCTAAGACGAAAACTTGCACTTAATAGAGGCGCTGGTAAGGTCCCTAGCTGGCATTGCTTAACCTTGCCTTTTTTTTATCGTGCGAAAAGTCCCCACGGATACTCCCTCACCGGAGCCGGTTGGGTAGGTTATGTCGGACTCGAACCGACTAAAACGCGCGCCGTCTTTGGTTCTTCAGTGGCCTGTGGTGAGGTAGTAGCCAACATATCCCTCGCACCCCGGCAGACCCGGGGCCTTCTCTTCGAGATGACCCCTGTCGGGTTGCTTAACTTTGCCTGGTGAAACAAGGACAACCCCGTGAATTACTTCCCATGTAACGATTAAGATTTCGTAGAACATCCCGCCATTATTTATTATTACTGAAACCCACATCTATTCCAAGAATAGAACTAAGAATGTTTATTTCAAATTTCACTGCGCGCTGCTGCAGATGCTATATTATATGTATATAATCAGTCTGTATATCTGAGATGTTTACAAGAGTAAAATATCGATTTTACGAAAGGTAACATTCGCCAACAGGCGACGTTGTTGACGGTAATAGGTCGAGCCTATTGCCTTTAACTAAACACTGTTTGCACATTCTATTTAGAACTACTTAATAAAAAAACGCCAAAGTCTTTTGCTAGAGCCGGTAATCGAACCCAAAATACCAGTCAACCTCGACAAATGAAAAGAAAAATTTAAATGTAGGTACTTATTTGAACCCTTAGCTGTGTGAGCTTTCAGATAATAATAAGATATAAAATGAAAATGTTTTTTAAACCATAGATATTAATATTACTAGCGTAAATAGACCCACAGTCCTTCATTACAGTCGTAACAGTGTCTTTTAGCTCTTAGATACATTGACGTTACTGCAATATATATTTCTGTCACAGTTGATAATCTACTATATAAAAATAAGTCGGGTTTTCCTTCCTGACGCTATAACTCCAGAACGCACGAACCGATTTCCACGATTTTGCATTCGTTGGAAATGTCTCGGGGTCCGTGAGGTTTATTGCAAAGAAAATTATGGAAAATTCTCAAGAGAAAAGCGGAAAATCATTTTTCATACCATTATATCATTTTTCAAATCATGTTTCAAACGGAGTTCGCCGGGTTTGCTAGTGGTTCATAAAAAACATTTTCACACATCAAGTGTTGTGTGAAGATACGTATATCACTCGCACACTTTGTTCCTCTAAGTATAACTCTATGGTTATAACATTATCATTGTAAACTTAACCTTACGATTACAAATATATAGTTTATCAGTAGGTAGGCACTTCAGTTCCCTTATCAGTTGCTACGTAATTTTCACAAGATCGTTCTGTAGTACATTACAACGTTACTATAATTATTATCGTAAACAGTAAGCAGTAGCTAAACGGTTTGTTCTTTTATACATATATGTGAGTGCGAGTGACGTTTGACGTTTGCGCCGGTACGGTTGGGTTGAAGTGCTGTAGGAGTGAAATAAAATAATATGCCCATTAATATAGAGTTCTAAAATAGTTTCGTATATTTAGAAACACAAAACGACTTCATATTAAATATAGTGAGTGTAATGAGATGGTTTGAGTGCATAAAACTGATAAAGAAACGGACAAAGTGTATGATATTTTCTTCAAGTACCCACTTATTCATTCTTACGAACAATAAAATAAAAAGACAATCAGTAAAATATATTTCTTTTCTATAATATTACATCCTATCCACAATTAATAAATATAAATAAAATTCACAATATAAATCTATAAATAAATACCTCTTATTCTAATAACTACAATTCTTAACTACTAGCTCATCCTATTGTAATATAATACCGCGGACATGCCCCCTTCTTGTGGAGGATGTGGGAAATTTCTTGCTGCTGGAGACGCCGTGAAATGTACCAAATGCCGGTCACCATATCATGGTGTATGTGTGGGACTCTCTGAAGGCGTCTCTGTACCAGCTAAGTGGCAGTGCCCGGAATGTAAAAAAAATGTTATAAGGGACAATAAAGCTGATACACCAGTGAGAGGAAGAACCGATGGCCAGGGCAATGCTGGGGAACATCACGAGAATGTGTCTGGGAAGGAGAAGTTGGCCGAGTCTCGGGGCTGCCAAGACATGCAAGCCACACTTAATCTTCTGGTCTGCGAGGTGCGTGGCTTGAGGGCAGAGGTCGGAGAAATTAAGAGTGAGTTGCTGGGCCTGAGATCGTCCATAACGGCATGCAATACACGCATGGATGCTCTGGAGTCGAGGTTGGAGGGTCTGGAGTCGCAGTCGAAGAAGAGCCCTCCGGCCGCCACTACGACGGACCCTGTTGTTGAGCAGCTCAGGAGGGATCTTAACGACAGGGAGCAGGAACTCATGGCGAATGACCTGATGATTACCAACATAACAGAATCAAACGCCGAGAACCCTACTCATATGGTGCTGGCGGTGGCCTCTAAGTTGGGCGTTTCCTTGGATGAGAAGGACATTGTATGTGCGGAGCGTGTCGGCGGGCGTGTGATCAGAGCTGTCAGCGGCGGGGAGGCGGGGCCTCCGCGGCCCAGGGCGTTGATGGTGCGGTTTGTGCGCCGAGAGCAGCGGAATGCACTACTGGCCGGCGCTCGAGTTCGTAGAGGCGCTACAACCGAAGACTTGGGAGTGCCGGGTCCGGCTAGACGCTTCTATGTGAATGAGCGCTTGACGAAGACCAACCAGCTGTTGTTTCGGGGGGCGCGAGCGGCAGCGGCACGACATGGCTGGCGTTTCGTATGGACGAAGCGGGGCCATGTCCTCGCTCGCCGCGGGCCGAAGGATCCTACGCATCGGATTGCTGCGGATGGAGATATATTGCAGTATATTGGAAATTATGAAGATTAGGTTTAAGGTAGAAAATGGAATTTTGAGGTCAGGATTGATATATTGTCTACTGTACTATGTGTTTTGTGTATATTGTAGGGGGAGTGAGGGGAGTGTGAGGAAGTGGTATGTACCTGAGCCAGATGTTTTAACCAACAGCGTGACCAGCGGGCTCATTACTGGTTTGAATAATGAAAAATACATGGACACATTGGGACTAGATTGCATATTTAAAATTAAGGAACATATGTTATTGAATTTTACGTGGCTATTTACATGTCTGCATCAGATTTGCGCAGGACATCTATTTACATATACGGGTGGAAATCTTTTTACATTATATATACAATTTGCACAACTATTTACATGTGGGAATCTATTTACAATATATCTACAAATTAGCTATTTGGCATTGTATTATAATACTATCTATACAAGTATCTACACAGATAATCAACGATTATATAAACAATTTATACAGCTATTTACATATGTGAATCTATTTACAATATATATACAATTTATCTATGTAGCATTATATTACAGGGCAATCTATACAAATGTCTACAAAGATGATCAACAATAAACAATTAAAGTTTGGTTTATTTAACGCGGGCTCCCTGGGGACAGGGCATGATAAGTTTAGAATTGCTATGAGCTTGCATGCAGTGGATATAATGGCTATCAACGAAACCTGGCTTAAACCTGGTGAGGATGGAAGAGCACCGCATGTGCCAGGCTACAGGTTGAAGCATATTCCTAGAAATTCAACAGAGAGGCAGCGTGGTGGGGGAGTAGGTTTTTATGTAAGAATAGGAGTTAAGGTGCAAGTGAGACCACACCCTGTGAAGCCAGAAGTGGAACAAATGTGGTTAATTTTAAACAATAATGGTAAGAAAATTCTTATAGGAACAGCATACAGGCCGCAATGGATGGATGTTTTGATATTTCTAGAGACTATCAATGAGAGCATATGTGCTCTTGGCCCATATGACAATATAATATTGCTTGGGGACTTTAATATAAATTTACTAGACTCACAGGACTCAAAATCAAAAGGGCTGCTGGAGTTCCTTGAGCACCAAGGCTTACGGCAAGTGGTTATGCAACCTACTCATTTTAAAGAGGGTGCCACTCTTATTGATGTGATCTGCACCGACATTGGTGTTCGTAGTGTTTTAGTGGATAGGAATGAGGACCTGGGCCACCACGCTTTCATCACTTGTGACACTATTATCATAAAAAAAAAGGTAAAGCCCAGAGTGGTCACATTCCGACCACTAAATGACATTTTAGATGACTTTTTTGCTGTGGACCTGGAGCTCATACCGTGGGCTGTGATATCAGACCTTCCCAATGTAAATGATATGGTGTGTGCATTTGTCACATTTGCAACTTCGTTGTTTGATCTACATGCTCCAGTCAAGACAAAGCGATTTAAAGATCCACTAACACCTTGGATCACTGACAATATAAGATTAATGTTTAGACTCCGGGATGAAGCTAGGAATAGATATGGAAAAAATCAATTAAATAGCTGTAAGACTTATTATTTGGAATTAAAAAAACAGGCAAAACAGGCATTGGAGAGGGAAAAAGTAGCATATTTTGAAACAAATATAAATAAAAATATTAATGACCCAAAACTCCTATGGAAAAATTTAAAGTCAAAAGTAATTCCAAATGTCAAGGTGGATTATCTACCAAATAATTTACAGGATCCTGAACAAATTAATCAGGCGTTTCTAGATGTCCCAGGTAGGTGTAAAGACGACATATCCCAGCTTACCTACTACGAATATCACAGATACTCTCAATTAAGGTTTCAACTGAAAGCAGTAAGCCAGGGCACAATTGCTAACATTATAAAAAATCTCCAGTCTAATGCAGAGGGGATGGATGGTATCAGTCTACAAATGATTGTTTTAACTATGCCATCATCTCTTAAAGCAATTACCGACTTAATAAATAAGTCTATATCATCATACACCTTTCCGGAGTTGTGGAAGTGTGCCAGTGTCCGCCCTATTCCAAAAATCAATAATCCTGTCACGCCTAAAGATCTCAGGCCAGTGAGTATACTGCCTTGCTTATCAAAAATTTTGGAAAGGGCAGTGTACATTCAGCTGGTAGAATACTTGGAAAAAGGTAATATACTACCAGACTTCCAATCAGGTTTTAGGAAGGGGCGGGGGACGGCAACGGCTTTAACGGATGTTATTGGGAATATTCTGGAGGCCAGGGATGGGGGAGAAGGTACCATCCTGACACTACTCGACTACTCCCGCGCTTTCGATGCTATAAATCCGACGCTGTTGCTGTCTAAACTGGCATACTATGGCTTTGAGGTGGAGACCATTAGATGGTTCCATAGCTACCTGTCGAATAGAACGCAATATGTGGAGATAAGGCGGGAGGATGGGACCACACTGAAATCGACACCTCGGCATGTTTCTAGAGGCGTGCCACAGGGATCCATTCTGGGCCCTATTTTATACATTTTATATAGTACAGATATAGTTGACTGTTTCAAGAGCTGTAAATTCCATATGTACGCAGACGATATACAAATGTACATATCTTTCAAGCCTTGTGACACTATAGCAGCAGTACAACTTTTGGAAGCAGATATTCAAAGAGTGGAAATATGGTCTGAACAAAACTCACTAGTACTTAATCATAAAAAGTCTAAATTTATGGTGCTCGGGAGTAAGAAACAGATCAGCAAAATATTGTCAGTGAATCCGACAGTCACCATACAGGGCCAAAAGATCGAGCGGGTTGAGGAGGCATGTAATCTAGGGCTAACAATTGACCCAGAGCTGCGTTTTGAAAAACATGTGTCTAATGCCTTGCGGAACTGCTTTTACAGACTCAAGGTCCTCTATAACATTAGAAAGTACCTCAGCATTGATTTAAGAAAGAGTTTAGTGGATAGTTTAGTCCTCTCAAAGTTGAATTACTGTGATACAGTTTATGGCCCATGCCTGCTGGCCAGGACAATTAGATTAGTACAGAGAATACAAAATGCCTGTACGCGGTTTTGTGTGAATATTCCACGGAGAGCCCATGTCACACCATACATTAATGCTAACAATATACTTAAAATGGAAGCTCGCAGAAGGATACACATGGCCAGTCTACTCTTTGGTGTAGTTAATACTGAAAGACCAGAATACCTGTACCGGAAGCTAAGTTGGCGTAGGGGGTATGGAGGATGCATTCGTTATGCAACGGTACCTCTGTCAGTTCCCAAACATAAAACCACAGCTTTTAGGGGCAGCTTCGTTTATGCTGCAACTTCCTGCTGGAATAATATCCCTCCACCACTCAGGGTCCTGAAATCAAAACCACTCTTCATAAAAAAACTGAAAAAGCATTACATGGAGCAACAGTGTAATATTTGTATCTAACAGCATTGATCTGATTGTATTTTGTTGTCATATTTTATTTTATTTTAATTTTTTATTTATTTTTATTTTAATTTATTATGCCCATATACCTAGTGTATTTATGTGTAGTGTATGTGTATGTATGTATGTGTGTATTGTTGCATGCATTATTATCACGGCTCACTGGAGCATGGGTGTGTTCCACTAACACACCGGGCCCTGTTTTTTGCACCCCTTTCTGTTCATGTGATAGATAAAAACAGTAGGTACCTATGCATTACAAGGAAATATACTTAATTTTGGTTCACATAGAGTATACTACCTAATATTATTCTTTATACTTACGCGGAGAGGTGATATGGAAGTCAGCTAGGAGATGCATGGCAATTTGTCTAGAATTCACATGGTGGGTCGCGTGGGGAGCGCCCGGTGCGCCGACGGGTCCTGGCTCCCCCGGAACAGCATTAGCCCTCACTGTAACCTGAAAGAGTGGATGTTTGACCTGAGTGATTTTATATAAACTTACATACTGCGAAATCAAATCAATTGACAATAATTATAATAGAAATGAGTCTCCTCCTTACTTCAGGGTATGTACACTTTACTAATGGAATATGGGCTGCTGTTTTTTTTCTGGGGATCGGGATCTCGTCGGTGGTAGGGGGGTCTGCCTTTGTTTCGCAATTCTCCTTTTTGCCGTGTATGTGCTTGGGCTGGGCTCAGTGACATCCTACTTTATGGCTCTGTAAATAATTATAGGTAATTTTAATCTGTTCTTTGCAGATATTTTTGTGGACGCTAAGTAGGCTATAAGATTGTACAAGTGGGTTATAATTTGTACGTACGAATGTCAATAGGCATAGGAATAATACTATTATGCCGGCTGGACGGCATGGTTGCGCGCGAGTGTGTCTTGCCTCGGCCGAAGCGTCGAAAATGGCGTCCCGTCAGTCGCGTGTTCGTTACTATAACGTTAATTGTACTTACCGATTTGTGTAGATGTCAATGAAGCTATAGAAACATACACATTGTCTTGCGTTCTGTAATGCAATGTTTTGCGGAAACACTGGATGTACTCGTCTTTATATTGCTTTGTATTGTTTTAGAGATAGGATTATATTAGTTCTTACCTCGTTTTTGTAAATGAAATTATGTTCCGGGACAGTTGTTGTTTGCCACAGGATTAAACGATGTTGTAACTGTTGTAACAATTATCCGCCGGATGGCGCAACTGCGTGATGCGTCACCAGGTTGGTTGCTAACGAAAACCAGCGCTTGGTGTAGTCTACACTTTGTTGACTACATCACAGCACATAGCTGAGCGGCGACCAGTTTTGGCAGCTGCAGCGCATATAATAAAAAATACAACCATTGTACTTAAAACTTAGGCGACTAACAGGTAAATTTTGTAAACAATGGGCCACTAAATTTTATACGCGTATTTGTTTGTTTATGTCTATTGTTTACAAATGGATCCATAGATTATATAATAATCATGATGTCATTCATAGACTAAGTTTACGAAGTCAGTTACGTGTAAGCCGAAATGTTGTTTTGTGTGTGCTGCAGCATGTTGAAAATAAATTATTTTTTTTCTTTTTCTTTTCTTTTTTCTATATATACATAAACTCACGCCTTCATCCCCGAAGGGGTAGGCAGATGTGCTAGCACTCACATTTCGCCAGTTGTATGTTTAGGTCCCAATGTAATAGGTGATGACACCTATTGCCATTAACCGGGCACTTATAAACCTGCGATAAATACACACATAACTTCGAAAAGCATTGTAAACCTGAGATCGAACTCGAGACCTCATATCAGCAGTCCATTACCCATACCACTAGGTTACGGGGGGTGTTTTTATAACAAAGCAGTAATTATTGTTACTTGGTAAACTTTGTGAACGATCTCTTATTTACAACAAAAAATACTTAACAATATTGTTTGTGAGATAATT
This sequence comes from Pelosia muscerda, assembly GCA_963691645.1. Taxonomy (NCBI): domain Eukaryota; kingdom Metazoa; phylum Arthropoda; class Insecta; order Lepidoptera; family Erebidae; genus Pelosia; species Pelosia muscerda. The sequence continues at coordinate 17,834,156 of OY829102.1, read as the reverse complement.
AAGACACTAAGTATCGTTAGATATACCTTAAAAACATTTAGAAACCTTTTTTCTAAAATGGCGTCCGTGTGAGGAGGATTGCAGCCACATAAACTTGGATTAAGTTTTAAACTGACACCCCCTTGATATGTATATAGAGATGAAATAGCGTCCTCTGATAAATGCAACCGCAAACCCAACTGTAAGAATACCGCGGCTAATATAACCTTATGTTGTGTGGTGTGCGGTGAGTAGGGTAACCAGAGCTATCTGCAGAGGTTTAGTTGTCTGTAGGAAAGCCAAAAAACCCTTCTTTGTCTTCTGCACTGCTAGTACATAAACTTTTCTGCCTTCTCCCTGAAGATCTGAAGATCGATACAAGTCTACCTTCATTTTAATATCCTCGATAAGTTTTAGTTTTATAAACATACATTTTAACGCCAGATGGTGGTTTCATTATAGATTTTATTCACATTTAATGTACCCTATAACATTCGAGAGCGTAATACCTTTCATTTGAGACCTCACTCATTCAAATCTGCTCAGCCATTATGCATATAGAGGGGACAATCTACACACACATGCTTACGCGCGTAACACATTACCCTCGCTTGGGCTACCGCGTCTCCTTCTGCGAGCAACTAATGCTCGAGGAGACGGCGGACCGGAACGGGAGGAGACTCCTGGCTCGCTCAACCCGCGATAAGCGGAGGCGACTCGGGTGTCGGAAGACACAGAATAACCTTCGTCCCCCTTAAACGCGGGCGTTTAGCCGTCTGTCATCCCCTATCCGGGGGCTTGATGGGGACACCGTAGTCCCCACACCCAAAGGTCTAAAAATTTGGTTAAGATGGCACTGGGTTAGCTGGTGCGCGAGTGATATGTAACCGAAGACGGCGTGCGTTTTAGTCGGTTCAAGTTCGTCATAACCAGTCTCACAGGTATTGAGATGAAGGTGGTATCATTTTGTTCACGAAAGAAAATATCCTCGCTGGCGCAGGTGGCATTCAAAACAGGTGATTTGTCACGATAATAATATCTAAATCAAAGCATTGCTTCCAGTTTTATGACATAATATACTCTATCATGCAATTAACATTACGTAGGTACTTAGCTAAATTAATGCTATTCTGATACTGACATGTCTATCAAAGGATTAGCATTGATTTGATATGAGATACGGATATATAATAAAGTTATTTAATATCTTATATTTAGTAGATTGCATTGTAATAAAGTTAATTATGGAATCATATCTTTTGGTCATTCAATAAATGGAATATAAGAACTTTGTGTTGTGTTTCCGGCGGTGAGTAGGGTAGAGGTTTTGTATTGTCAGTGGGAAGACCGAAAAACTCTTTTCTTTCTTCTGCACTGACGGCATTAAACTCTCTTAAACTTCTCTTCTCCCCCTTTCTCTTCCCCCTTATCCTCAATATGGTCAGTAGCACGAATGTGATGCCCCTGGTGCTGCAACAGTCCTTAGGCCACGATAACCAGTTTCTTCGGTGGACCGCGTGCTTCTCTGCCACCCAAGCGGTATGAAAAAATGGACGTAGATTGCACAGTCAATTTACATAATTATTATATTACGTATATACCCCATAACTCCTCACCCCCGCCAGATTCTGTTGAGGAGTTTATGTAGGATTCAAACCGACTAAAACGCACGCCGTCTCTGTGATGATAGCCAACAGATCTCTATCATGAGATAGTAGCCAACATATCCCTCGCACCCCGGCAGAACCGCGGCCATCTATCTCGAGATGACCACCTGCGGGTGTAGGGACCACGGTGTTCAGCGACCTACAACATCTGAGTCATCAAATGAGAACTAATTATTAAGAAGTTAAAAAAGCTTTTCCTTGTTACAGTTTCATAATGTTCAACCAGTACAGGATACCTCGCGAGAACTTGTTAAACAGGACGGCTGACGTCACAGAGGACGGAGTCTACGAGTCTTCGTTCTCAGACCCTTCTAGAATATTAGGGGCGGCGCTGGAGAACTTATCAGCAGGTGAAGTTAGACTTGACCCTTGACTTAGCTTTTAATACCACTAATATTATAAAGAGGAAAAATTTGAGTGTGTGTATTGTATATTTATAATGAACTAGCTGTTGCTCGCGGCTCCGCCCGCGTGGATGTTGATTATCGCGTTGTACGACTCTACTTGCCTCTCTGTACTACTTTTCCTTGTTCTTCTCCTTTCGATATTAGCGCAAACGTATGGAAATTTACCGGATCGATTGAGATTTATGATTATTACTCCGCTCCCTTGGATGGTAGCGTGATGATATATAGCCTAGCTACTCCTAGATATTGTAGCTTTTTAGAGGTTAAAGAATTATTGAAATCGGTCCAGCAGTTTCGGAGCCTATTAGTTACAAACAAACAAACAAATCTTTCCTCTTTATAATATTAGTATAGATGAACTCAAAACTACTGGACGGATTTCAAAAACTTTTTCACCATTGGAAAGCTACATTCACCCTAAGTAACATAGGCTATATTTATTGTTAGAAAACATTAGGAATTCTTACTAAAACTTAAGTAACGTATCCCGAGGTGTAAAAAAGTGCCCTATAACGTCTTTCATTGCATGCGCTGCGAAAACTATTGATGATAGAACAAAAGTAGTGGAGATCCTAGTAAAAAATCATATAAAGCGCATTTGTATTGTTTTGTGTTCCTGTTAAACCAACAAATCATGCGTTAGGAGTGGGTTTACGTCAGTTATGTACCTATAAGTTGAATTGGGACCCCCCGATTCTAAGCTATAGACGCCTTTACTTCCTTTGCCATTGACTTTAACAATATAATGTGAATAATTCTCATTTCTAGGTCGCATCGGTATAATGCAGGAAAGCTGCCACTCAATGGCTAATGCAGTGTCCATCGCGATCCGGTACGCGGCCACGAGGAAGCAATTCGGTAACAAAGACAACGAGATACCTCTCATCGAATATCAGTTACATGTTAGTATAATAATTTTATTTATTATTTTACTAGTGGGCGGCTAGTAAATACTAGGTCGCTAGTTAATAATACTTCAGTAGTAAATACTAGGTCGCTAGTAAATACTAGCACGCTGGTAAATGCTAGGTCGTTGGTAAATACTAAGTCGCTAGTAAATACTAGGTCGCTGGTAAATTCTAGGTCGCTAGTAAATACTAGGTAGCTAGTTTACAAAACTTTGCTAATAAATACTAGGTCGCTAGTGTTAGCGTACCGACCCGCCCCTGATTCAACACCCGTGCGAAGTCGAGGTTTGCTTGTTTTTTTTTGTAGAAATTAATACAAATAGTGTATGTCTAGACATGAATGGATACCCCATTTAGTTATAAACGTATTTTTTTAATGATTGCAGCAATGGCGTCTATTCGGCTACGTGGCTGCGGCAGTGATATTCAAATTGTACGTGGGGAGTTTTAGCAAAGTATACCTGAATGTAGTTGAGAAATCTAACGCGGGCATCAAAGTCGACAATCTGGTGAGTTCTGGATCTATTTAGGAACTTGCGAAGAGACAAGGTATAGGTAATTTATGAATAGTGGTAACTTTATGCATTTGTGGATTATGTAATCTGTGGCCTGATAGGCATGCGCAATAACGAGCCGGTTCCGCCCGCCATTGTTAATCCCAGCCACCGCCCTGTTTTATTGTAACCTCAAGACTGACGAATAATAATCGAAATACTACTATATACTGAGTCTTGGAAGGTAATTTCAAGACTTCACGTCACAACCATCTCACGTGTTTCGTTCTTCCTACAATCCCTGGTCCTTTAAGCGGGGCGTGAAAAAGCATCTGATGAGGCCGTCAAGCTGAGTGCCACCATTGTAACACTACATGTTTGTAATGGTGACCCTCCTTTCTGACCCAAAATGTGATCAAAATGCGCTCTATACGCACAGCACGCGTTTTTCATAGATTATGTCGAAACAATTGGTGTTCGTCAAGGCCTCGTTTCTCTCGACTTAGGTCCAAGACCCATGCCGATAGGTATATATCTGTTGAATTATTTTAAATTTTCGAGTTTTGACGGGAACGCGAAAAATGTCACAACTCATTGTTTTCACTGTTTCATTTTCTAAATTTCTAAAATATTCCAACTAGATTGGTGCATAAAGTTTAAGAAAATAAAATAAGCCTTGACATAAAGTTACCATGTCATAAAATCCCTTAAAAAAATATTTCAAAACTTTTTTCCAGATATGGGTAGTGTCTTAAACATTTGTGTTATACTAAGAAGTTTGTCATCATTCCAGAGCGAGACGGTGTCGGAGATCCACGCCATAGTGTCGTGCAGCAAGCCGCTGCTGTCGTGGACGGTCCTGGCGGCCGCACAACAGTGTCGGGAGGCCTGCGGGGGACACGGCTATCTCAAGGTTACTACATACGTACATACAACTCACACCTGTATCCCCCAAGGAGCAGACAGAGGTGCTAGCACCCACATTTCGCCAGTTTATGTTTAGGTCCCAATGTAATAGATGGCGAGCCTATTGCCATTAACCGGGTACTTATAAACCTGCGATAAATACACATATAACTTCGAAAAGCATCGAAAAGTCATTGGTGTGTGCTATGGTTAAACCTGGGATCGAACCCCGAGTCCGGAGTCCAAGGTGATGTATGCATGTAGCTTCGAATCCGACTGGGATTAACGCACGGATTATGATGATGATGATGATGATGATGATAATGATAATGCTAATATACAATTTATACAGGGTGATTCAACAGAATATGAGTAGCTAAACTCGAAACTATGAGGAATAACGAAAAGTAAAACTGAAAAAAACGAACGGGTTTCTTCTAGGAATATTTTCTTGGAATACAATCCGTTCATTTTGAAAAAGGAGCACTATATTCACATCTTATTTAATTAATTAGTCTGTTGTCCACTATTGGACATAGGGCTCTCGGTACCTCTCTATGAGAGCCATAGCACCCGATCCTTTGCTATTTTCACTTTTTTTCGTATTCATCTTAATCAGACTGTTTTATTGTCTCCAGTGCGCGAATCTAGGTGACATCCGTAGCAACCACGAGGTCACAGTAACCTATGAGGGAGACAACAATGTCCTCTCGCAGCAGACAGGCAACTGGTTACTCAGGCAGTTCCAGATGGCCAGGGACGGGGGGTCGGTGGACTCGCCTCTGAATACTATTACCTTCTTGAAGAACTGGGAGAGGTGCTTCGCAGCCAGGTTTAAATGTAGCAAAACGGAGGAGTTGAAAAATAGGGAATGTAAGTATTATATTGTAAATTTATTGTCTTAGAAGGGATAGTCAGAGGCGTTGAGTGGTTAGAGCCAATCACTCAATCTTATCTGCATGGCATTATTGAGTTGCCATCTTGGTGTAGTAATTTGTTTCACGGCAACGCCGCTACTTACGGAAAGGGCCTAAGCATGGGTTTCGCTCTACGGGAAGACTTACTACTTCCCCTCCATTAAAGTTACAAAAAAAGTTACTAATAAGTGTATCTTAACACCTCTACTTACCTCCTTTAAATTGAATGTAATACCTTTTTAATTCTTTTCCAGTCATAACGACAACATACAAATGGCTGCTATGCTACCTCTTAAAGCAAACTGATGAAAAATATGAAGCTGAGATCGCCAAGGGTCTGTCCAAGTTCGAAGCCCGAGCCAGGTCCCAGGTCTACAGGTGGAAGGAGCTCACGAAGACGTATGCGGAGTACTGCACCCTCATATTCTCTTTGGAGAACCTGGATAAGAAGGAGGAGTCTCTGAAGCCTGTGCTGATGAAGCTGTTCTGTTTGTACGGACTCTGGTCGTTAGATCAACATTTAGTGGAGTTGTATCAAGGAGGTTATGCGCATGTAAGTTTTTAAAAAAAACATATACTCTAAGATACATTGCTGTAGGTTTTATTAGTGTCAGTATAAGGTTCTAGCAAACTCTTTTAATCCAACCTAACCTCATTTAGTGATTGACGGATAATGTTTGAGGTTGGAAAATGTGTTCACTGATACAAAATGTGCTCAAAATGCGCTCTATACGCACAGCACGCGTTTTTAGGATCATAGATTAAGTCAAAACAATTGGTGTTCGTGAGGGCTTGTTTCTCTCGACTTAGGTCCAAGACCCATGCCGATAAGTATACATTTTTGGAGTATTGGCGGGAACGCGAAAACTGTCATAACGCTGCTATTTTTTTCTTTTTGTAAATTGGTGTAAATTCGAGTTTTTATGTGTAAAATGTAAGTTTTTTCTTTAAAATATATTTTGAAACGCATTTCAATAGGTTTTATTAGCGTCAGTATACGGGCTCCAGCAAACTCTTTTAATCTAACTTAACCTCATTTACTGATTGACGGATAATGTTTGGGGTTGGATATTGGAAAATGCGTGTAATCAAAGGGGATGAAGTGGAATGGGGGTTAAGTATTTGTATAAAAGTATGCAATTAAATTTCGTGTGTCATCCCAGGGCGAGTCGCTGGCCCGGTTGGTCCGCGAGGCGGTCCTGGAGCTGTGCGACGAGCTGAAGGCCGAGGCCGTGTCCGTGGCCGACGCGCTCGCGCCCACCGACTTCGTGCTCAACTCTGTGATCGGCAAAAGCGACGGGAACGTAAGTACTGTCAACATATTGTCACCCATATTACTAGCTCATTAGGGTTTAAATTACCTCGCAGTTTTGTACTGTGCACATGTCGTTGAGTTAAAAATACAACTCAAGGGAACAAGCCCAGTATCGCGGGGGACTTTACAAACATACAATTAACGGATACAAAGTACACCCAGACTCAGAACAACTATTTGTGGAACACACAAATGTTTGTCGTGCTTGAGGATCGAACCCATGACCTCGTGCGCAGCCGGCGCGTTATATCTGATAGAAACTATTCAATATAATAACGGCTTGCATCTCGTTTTAAACCGACTTTCAAAAAGAGGGAGGTTCTTAAATCGATTGGTATTTTTTTTGGCAATTAATTACCACATTCTATCGCCTTTCCAATGAATAACCATATTGTATCTCCTTTTCAGCTATACCAAAACCTCCAGAAAGCATTCTTTAATCAGCCTGGCGCGTTCGAGCGAGCGCGTTGGTGGCGCGAAGTAGCCAATATCCCACACTCCAAGCTTTAGACTACACTTGTTGACTATCACTAGCTGACCGCCAATGATACTAGATTATTTAAAAGCATTGTTGTACGTGAATCCAGTACCCGCAACACGGTAAAACGAACTGTAGAGTCTAGAGTCTCCTCGACCAATGAAATAACAGAAAAGTTTACGTGACGTCATCAATCGAGTCAATAATAGTGCCTGGAATACAACTAATTGATGTGTTAAGTCACTTCTGTAGTATAAATATTCTAACCAAACGGAATATACTCATTTCATTGGTCAAAGAAATTCAAATGCCGTGTTAAGAGGTATAAACAGTACATTTTTTAAATTTGCGAAGAAAAAATATAAAGTAGTTTATAATATGTCAACTATGTATTATATAAATAAAAAAAGAAAGTTTATAATATCGCGAGTCTATTGTTTTTTGAAAATAGAATTCGTAACAATTTGATATTGTATGAATGAAAAATTTAAAAGGGCGCCAAATTTGAAATTCGAAATTCTTTTGATGTCTGGATTTATTTGTTTTAATTATTATTGATGTTTAGTTAACAAGCTGGTACAAGCCCTGGCTAGTGCCCGCATATGAAATATAACATCAGCATACCTCAGTTGCGACAGTACTCTAGTATTGTCTTAACAATGCATTTATTTTGCTTTTATCATTATTTTATTCGTAAACGGAGCGCGAAAAGTCGAATACGCATTTAACATTTACATGTACCGTCCAAATGGAAAAATAAAATAGGTACATTTAGTTACTTTACTTTTTTAAGAAAGTAAAAAAGTTTGATACACTATTTTACCTTCTTAGTTTTTTTAGCTAATACGTTTTTTAAACGGTTTTATTTATTTGGTTTTCATCTTTCTAAGTTGTTTTATTTGTATACGCATAAAAACAATGTTTCAATAAAAATTACTGCATGAAAAATAAACCGTAAGTTAGCGCTCCGTTAACATTTAATACTAGAGATTTATGTATTCCTGTAGGGTAGGCACACAGAGGCGGTCCACGGGTAAACCCCTCTTTATACATAATATGTACACTACTATTTATAATCTATTCCACCCAGCGACAAGCTTTATAGAGTAAGTGCTCCGAAAAGAGTCCTAATGCGCGGTTCTAGAGTCTATGGCATTTATATTATTTTATTTTCATCAAATTTGCATTCTTCACAATCGTGTATATATAATTACTTGCAGGACAAGTACACAAATGGAATTAAAATTAAACCTTTAATTATATAGAAAATACTTGATAATGACACCAAATCTGTAACATAACTTTTCACTATATCTCGTTTGGTCATGCATGTTTCAAAAGATTTTTCAAACTATCAATATCATAATGGCTTGCATCTGATCGTTTTTAACCGACTTCCAAAAAGATGGAGGTTCTTAAATCGATTGGTATTAGTTTTTTTTTTATACTACGTAGGTGGCAGACAAGCACACGGCCCACATGATGGAAAGCGGCCACCGTGGCCTATGAACGTGTGCAACACTAAGGGTGTCACACACGTGCTGCCCACCCTGAAGGGAAAGGGGGAGAGCTGGGAAGGGGTGGGGAGGCTAGGAAGGGGAGGGGAAGGAGGGGTATAGTGAGCTCTGGCTACCCTACTTACCGGCGGGAACACAACACGATGGTTATTATGACCGCGGTCTTCTGTAGGGCGGAGGTACTTCCCCAGTTGGACAGCTCATTTCGGACGGGAGATACCGTCGTGTCCTACCTCCGTTAAATTAATTAGTTTTTTACTCAACTTAAAATTGAGAGTTAGAATTGGTGTCATTGTCCCAGTAGTTCTGTATCTTTAAAATCTAAATTCAAATGCAAATTAGCATGAAGTTTAATTTGTTGCGACCATCTTGTTTTTTTACGTATGTGGACGAGATTCGCATATTAATTTATACTATTTAATATCATTGAATTTCATTTTAATTATATTGTATTTTAATATGTGATCATGTTTATGTATCTAGAACACAACATGAATGTGATTTGTAATTAATTTCTAAGCACTGGACATCCAGAGTATTTTATAGATAAATATGTATTATATATTTGGTATTGAAATAATGTTACCTTTTGACTAAGTATTAATGTTTTTTAACACTGCCCAATGCTTTTAGTTGTGTATGCGATTATAAACCAATATTGTCTGTTCAAATTTAATGTGTGTGAAAATTTCCTTATAAATATTTAAAACCTACCTTGTAATACACCTAGAACACACAGGTACCTCTTCATTGGGGTTACCGGTGTAGTCTCTTCGGTTTTAAATAGACCACACGGTGTTCCGAGCTGATATCAGACGTTCACTTTTTGTTCAATTTCGTCTTGTGGTCGTTTGGTTTTCGACATTTTGGTCATGTGTCATCGTTTTTCAGCGATTTTATTAGTCGCAGAGCTATTTCGATTATGGAGTCAGCCATGCTGAGGATGTAGAACGTAAAAAATACCGAGAGAACTCAAGAATGAAAGGTGTCTATATGTGATGAATCGATTCAATTTCGGCATTCTACTTTCATCCGACGACATATTCAGAAAAAATAATATTGATGTTCTTTTTTTCAACTTATCTCAGTCGAAGGTGAATGTAGCAATCACCCGAGAGAAAGTGAAAAATTGAATCGCCTGATATTACCTATGGAAGATTTCTAACTAGAAGCTTAATTAAGCTTTGTCCACCAAGTCCCCATGAAGGCGGTAAACTTCTGCTCAGTACTTGATACAGTTACCTCCTCGGGCCTGGTTCTCCTAGGGCGACGGGTAACTCCACCCCTCGCCCTCAGGGCCGCACCCATGGCGGCGGGAGATCGTAGCGTTCTCTATAGGAACGGTTCTTCTACCGTATCGAAGGCATTTCAACTCACAAATCATTTCTCAGTGAGCTGGTTCCTGGTTTCGGCTCTCATGAGTTCTTCCTGTATACATGTAATGTATGTGTTCAATGTGAGCATGTAGCACATGTTAAAAGGTGGGTGATAGTTTGTGGAATAAATCCAGATTCGCTGCAGGTCCGCCCCACTCGAGAATCTCCATCTAAACCTTTGCTTCGGCCGACTTATCTTCGTAATCTGTTCAAAGACCCACTAGCACTAGCATGAACTCTTATCGAATTCGTAATGTAAAGGTTTCGAGAGAATGGAGCATTGTGATTAACAGTCTGTCTCTTGTGAACCCATATGCGCGTGTAGCCCGCCAATCGCAATGCTCCGTTCTGTCGATACCTTTACATTACGAATTCGATAGTATTTCGTGCTAAGGCTACAGTGCCCGTAGCACGAAATACTATTGAATGTGTACAGGTATCGAGAGCGCGATGCATTGCGATTGTTCCGCTCTCTTGATACCTTACGAGTTTGAATGCTTTTCGTGGTTAGGACACTGATCCAGGTAAGATTACGGTTATCCAGTAGGATGATTGGGGTCGGTACTGAGTCCTGTGTGGTTTATTTTGGCTAGGAAGAGATCACCATCGGTTGTGTTATATTTATTCATCAAGGCATGTATGTGACTATGTTTAGTTTTGAAAGTAATATTTTACTAATTACACATTTACAAGATTAATAAACTATAAACCCAATGGCGAAATGTGGGTGCTAGCACATTTGCCTACCCCTTCGGGGATATAGGCGTGAGTTTATGTTATTGTATGTAAACCCAATGAATATTCCAAATCTGATCTTATTCAATTTCATAATTTAAGATATAAATTTATTTTTAATCACAATAGTATATAATATTGGTTTATACATTTTATTTTGTAATATACTTAATAATTATTTTGGTATCGAATATTATTTTTAATAATTTAGAGCGGATTGTTCTATTTATTTTTTTAATAATATACACACTTCGGCACTGGAAACTTTACTATTCCACACTTCAATAGGGGATATTATTATAATTTATTTACTATTAATAACAGAAAGAAAGTTATTTACTGTATAAACATCATTGTTATGTTAGCAAAGTTCGAAGTTCATTTCCCGGTTCGGGCATAATGTTGTTATTAGATTTTTCTAAGATATTTTCTTTATCTTTACTAGAAGTTAGCTTTTTAAATAGACATTTCTGTAACGTCATCGTTGGTCAATACAGTTCTAATAGTTACCGGGACCTATGACCCCAAATCACGACCTCGACATAGGCTTCTCCCAATGTTAGGTGGCTTGGCCTTGGGTACCTCCATTGATGTTGCACTCCGCATTTCCTTCAAAAGATACCGATAGACGTGTACTAACCTTAAATTAATGTTGTGACGTAATTGGGGTGATCATATACGCCGGTAATTATACCTTGAGTAGGTTTTGTTACTTCCAATGCATATTGGAGTGATATAGATTCATTTACTTTACAAGCTTCACATATTAATTAAGTATAAGGGATATACCAAACAATAAAATAGTTATAATAGCAACGGTTCTTCCTAAAACACTTAAAAAGTCATATAGAGAATAATTTATTGTTTATGCTACTGTCTATCCATAGAGAAGTGTTAAATTTTTAGTGCTATCAGTACAAATGATTGTTATTATTATCATAATAAGTTAAAATGTTCTTGGACCCGATTCTACTGATAACCCATTGTCAAACCATTGAGATCACAAAAAATGCCATTGAATTTTTAAACGTTATTGATAATGAAATGGCTCCGTGTAAAGTGAATAAAACTATACTCGATTTTATTTAATTTTGAACTTTAAGTCCATCAAAATAAGGTCCAAAATTTTATAACAGATTTTGTAAGCTCAATAGTTTGAGAATAGTTATCAATTACTAGAATCAGGATCCTAATTTCTGTGTAGCATTTAAATTCTTAATTGTTATATCTGTTCGGCACTAATCGCGATTAATTAAGAAACTTACTTTGCCGAAGTTTCGCATGCGTTGCAGCATTTGTGGTTACGACTAGACTAGCCGGCGAGCGTCATAAAGTGCGCGGGCAATATTAATATTTTTTGTCCACCTACCCTCAATTACATTTATAATGAATGGTAAGGTGGGCGACACACCTCACTCACTATGTCAGTTTAAAGGCTCTATGTTTTTAAGTTTGAGTATCTCAATCACAGGATTCAACGTCCGGGATAGTTTGAATCCATCTTCCCTATTGAAATTTTTATATTCTTATTATGTAACTTAATTCTGAAATACAGATCTACGGCTGAGCCATTTAAGGATGGTTATTTGTCAATATGGTTCTCATGTGCTCTTGTTAGTGAATACGGCCATTACACTGGCCGTTTTCGCCAATAGAATGTCATTTTGTCTAGAGCCCCAGCTTGACTATGTTGATGAATAATAATGTCGTTATATTAGTCATTGTCACACTCCTCGAAAAGTGTTAAATAAACGTCAAAAAAAATCATACGATAATGTAGATAATACAAAAACGTCCATAGGGCCCCGTATCATGAAAGCAAGCAACCCAAACTTACGGTAAATAAAAACAGTTTCTTCTTCTTCTTTTCTTAAAATGGCTTCTGTAGCAGAATAATCAGACTAGTTTACATTAGATTTGTAACCACATCAAGGCGCTCTTGGACTTTTAGATCTGATTACCGACCTTTTAGAAGCTTACTGTTGATAACTGATCCATTGGTCGATGGTGGGCTGTTTTTTTTTCAGGTAGATCCAAAAGGAGTGTTGCCACTTCCATTGCCCAGGCCCAGTGTAGTACAATGAGGATTTTTTTACACTAGTAACCCTTGAAATATTCCCCAAAAAAAATCTCTTTTCCTAATTACATTAAAAAGTATTTTCGTTGAGATTTAATGGTAGCAAATATTTTTAAAATCTCGAGTCATCTAACTGGAGTAGATCTTATAGAGATTATATATTATGAAGATTATGAATTCATATTAGCGGCCATTTAAGTCGTTTTAATACTTAGACGTGTTTTAAGAACTGTATCACTCCCTAGAAGTGCCTTCCTATGTGTAATATACCTTCGTGATGTTATATAGATGTAAGCTATTGTTGTATGGGACCGTTGATAAAATGTGAATATAAATGGAGTGACAAATTATACTTGGTTTTTATTTTTATGCCAGACCGACCATATTTTGCGGTGCGGGGAAAGATTTGGACACCATAGTCCCACACCCGAGAGAACCTTCAATAGCCTTGGGTCAGCCGGAGCATGAGGGTTATTCAAGAGGATACCTCACCATAGACAACTGATGGCCCGAAACGGCCGTGCGGTTTTGGTCGGTTCGAGTCTGACAACCACCCGTGCTGTGCTGACTTCGGCGAAGGGGTAACTGAGGGGATTATCTCTCGAAAAAAAAAGACTATATATCTGTTATTTTTTCGTGTGGAAATCTAATCGATATGTCTAACTTCCGCCCGGTGCGAAACAGTTTATATCAGCCTCGAGACGACTAAAACCGCATGTCTTTTTGTGTGGGTAAATAAAACACTATAATTGGAACATTAATTTTATTGAAAACACGTAGAACAGTTTTAAATTGCATACGAATAAGTACAGTTTCTTATGTGTAACACTAGACTTGTGTGTGAGAAATCTTTCGAATGTGCAACACGTTAGTGTAACTACTCATTTTAGTGAATACCATAGACAATATTCTTAGTAAGACCATAGACTTTAAAAAAATATTGACTAATGAAAACGTACGTGATCTGATTCCAAAAAAAAACATTCCCTTAATAAATTATTGTTAGTATTTATTATTATTCAGTCTATGTATGTTGTAGGACAATTAAATAAAATTGTATATTATACAAAATGAAACAATTATTTATTAAATTCTGTACAATATATTTAGGTTCTATAGTTTTATGTATGGAATCTATTATGTATATAAATACTGCAATTTCTCTTTATCTGGCCTGGAGTACCTACACAAAACCTGCTACTTAGCATTTCTAAGAAGAGCTAGTCTTATATAGCAGAAAATCTTGCCATACAATGGCAAAGACTCATCTTACTGCACTACTGACTGCAGAGATATTGATGAGTCGCCAATATGGCATGAGAGGTGGACCCCATTACATCGCATACAATACAACGCATTCATAAATAAATAAAATACTCCATCCAGATTCAAATAGGTACGTAGCAGTTTTGTATTGCTTGCAATTAGTTATTAAAAGTCTTAGTAAAAACTCAACTCATTCAATAAATGCATAATTTTAAAATTTCAAAACAATATACCGATATTGAAAAAATATTTTTATTATACTTAAATTTATGAGTATATTAGTGAACCCTCATCTCGTTGTTTTATACTATATTATTAATTATTTAAAATCATATATTATAAAGTTAATATTAGTTTTACAACCATCTTAAGTACCAAACCAACCTCCAGTCTTCTTGAGCCGACTTAACAAAATATTCGAGTAGAATGAAGGCACTTTCTAAGTGTGTGATTGTGCAGTACACATAGTTATAATAGTCAGACACAATATATCTATACTCCATTTGTTTTGGTACTTAAATAATGTTTAACAATCTTGAGCAGTCGCGAATTATGCTAAAGGCCAAGTAGGCACGTGTCTAGCGGCGGGAAGGTACAAAGGGAGGCGAAGGAAGAAGTAGGCTCGCGGAGTATGCGTCCTCTCGCTCAGAACGATGGTGGCGACCTCTTTCTGCGAGCCAGTAATGCTCGAGAAGAAGGTGACGTAACGGGTCGAGAAGGTTGTCGAAGGGACTGCCGCAAGAAAGGTGGCGCCAATGAGGTGACGTTAAATCAACACATGTTAAACAAATAACTGACTGACTAACTAGAGGTTCGATACCGGATTTAAGCCTTCAAAATATTTTTATACGGAGTTTTCAAAGAAAGCATATTGAAAAGACACACTAAGATTGTTTATGTTTATTTAAGTACCTAAACAATTGAACTATAGGTCATTATTTTCTTCGAAATAAGTTTCACATTACGGCCGTGGCAGTTGCAAATGGAAATCTTTTTAACAAAGATTTTTGCTATCTAAATTTTAGTAAACAACTGTAACTTATTAGTGAAGTCTATGAACTACCGTTCGAGTAAATCTAATTCAGTAAATAAAACAATATCAATATAAGTCAGAAAAATGAAATTCAAAATATTTTAGGTCATTCTACGCTGTACAGATTAACTATAGTTGCGGCACTCTATAATGACCGTTTGACACGACTGATTATGCATGTTCTCTCTTTTTTGGTGCGTTTAATATTGGATAACGAACTGTAAGAAGAATAACTAAAGAAAAATATGGCGAGACTGGCACAAAAGAAATAAACTTCACACACTAAAAAAGAGAAAAATAAGCTAAACCAGTCGTGTCAGAACGGTCATCATAGCGTACCGCAACCATAGCTTGTAATACGGGTTCTAGAATGCTGATAATAATGATTAGATACTTGTAATAATACTCGCATTGAAACATCTAACAGTTGCAAATATATTTACATTCGCACTGAGCGGGCATCGAACTTGCGAATACGAAAATTCTACCCAATCGCTACAGAGGTGGTCAAAAACAATTAAGAATAACAAAAACAGTGTATTTTTTACTTCTTCTTTGTGAATTTCCATTTGCAACTCCCGACCGACGAAAACAAATTGATATCTAGACTAATTACACTTTATAAACACCTAAACATTGCAAAACAGACACAGAGACGTTAAATTTATAATGGTGTATTTAAAAATAGTAGATAATATCATCAAAATTACTTTATAATTGTTGGACCCATGCTTCACCAAGGTTCAGTGAAGCACGGATACTAATATGGCCCCGTGCTCCAACTGATGACGTCAGTAACGAACTCGATACTAGAGATGAAGACGATACTATACAGCGATACCGTTACCATGATCTTCCCTGTATGAACCAAATGATCTAAACAATTATTTAATAGTAGTGAATTTGTATATAAATACATTAGGAAAATAAATAAACTAGGAAAAGAAACATTTCCATTTTTTAGAAAAGATGCATTAAAATAAATTGGAGTGGAGCACGAGTCCTTATAAGTACCTGCTTTCACCCAGGTGGAGAGCCTAGGTGAAGCATGGGTTCGACCCCTTTTTTACCCTAGCAGAACAACCTTTCTTCAATAAGTAATACTTAGAAATAAAACCATTTTCAACGATGCTGTCACGATGGTATTATTTTAAATTATTTTACTACATTTCGTTTATGTTTCAGAAGACATGGAACCCTAAGCAAATGGCGATCGTTTTGGAGAATGGAATAGAATATATCAATGTATGATAATGACATTCGTTCACACCTGTCATAAATGTCATAAACGTCAAAATACGTGTGAAACATTTATTCTATTCTACAAAACGACTACCAACGAATTACAACTTGTCTAGGACCCTAGGTGACATTATAATAAATAAAATAAAGTCAAATTCATCGCGATAGATATAGTTCAAAATAGTTTGATTTCAATGTGTGATATTAACGTAAATTGCAGCTAATATCACTTGCGTTCTTCAATATTTTTCGGCAAACAATAGCAAAAAAAAAAACCATTAACTACTTGTTTAATATCAATAGCAAGAACAGGCGGTCTACCAACACCTTTCAAAATTAATATAATTTTCATCTGTAAAGATGTCATAGTGTGATTCGAAATTGACAATTACCGTCCATTGATATTTGTGTTAGGTATATCCTATATGGCAAGTGTAAACAAATAAATGTATCCACTACAGTAAGAGATACTGTTTGAACCATTTTAACCATATGCCACTAGTATCCTGTGTATCCTAACGGACGCTAACGGTCTGAATTTAACTATGGAAGTGAAGTAATATTGAAATAATATTGCTTTTTAAATATGGCGGTAGGGCATCAAAAGTACATAATTAATCAAAATTCAATACTATTTGAATATAATCCACTAAGTGGTTAAACATATTTTCACTAAGAAATAATATAAATAACTTTCCCAAAAATATAATTCTCTCTATATCTCTCTCTGTCTCTCTCATTCATTATTCTCTGAGCCTATTTCCTCAACTCTGTTGGGGTCGGCCTTCTAGTCTAACTAAGATGCGGCTGAACTTCGATATTTTCCGTGACGCGACCGCTATCGGAACTCCACAACCAAATTGGCGATAGCCAAGTTCTGTAATTAGGCTAGTTGGACTTGGAATGCCAGAGATGTTCGTATGGCAACCGGGATCGACGACTTAACGTGCTCTCCGAGACACGACCAGATTATATCCAGAGATATTTGAACAGAGCGGGGATATCATATATTGAGAACATTATATACATAATGACATGAATGGTAAGCCCAGTGGCTAAAACATCGAATTTGTGATCAAAACGTCGCGGAATCGAAACCCGGACATTACACTACCGAACCAAACCGATCTCAGCTGACGCGTTCTTTTTTTATACCACTTAGCTGGCAGACAAGTACACGGCCCACCTGATGGAAAGTGGTTACCGCGACCTATGGACATTTGCAACACCAGAGGCATCACACTTGTCCTGCCAACCCAGTAGAAACCTACGTCGAGCCACCATTTATTACTCTGCAGATCAAACCCTATAAACCGATTCCTGCCGGCTTCCTCTACATAAGGAAGCATTGATAGAGATGTTTTTATTCATTCCGAGGTCGTTTTATGAGTAAGTACTTTTCCACAGCTTTCCTTTTCAAAATTCTGTTCCGTCGCATTATTGAATAACTCTTAAATGTAGATAGGTACTAATATCACTTGTACAGAAGGTCTACATTTTTTATGAATAATTTACGACAATAATACAAGTGAATATTTCTACTACAATTAGTTCTGTGAGCTATCGGTGGATTATTATATGGCTCGAAGTGACAGTAAACAATAACGTTACGGCTATCTTAAGGTCTGAACAATATATCGGTAGACTCCCACCGTCGTGTCGCCCCTAGATTTTAATAGGAGAATTTCGAATAATTACTCAAGACGTGACTCCGTAACTCAGTGGTCACTTCCCCGGGACAGATTGCGGGTTGAAGTCCCGTCTGAGCAATCACTTTTTCCAATCTAAATCTATACGTTCATTTAAGATATGTTCAACAATGGTAGCATTTTGTTAGCACCATAACTAAGTACCTACTTAGTTGATAGTTACATTGTAAGTGACCTGTACTGATTTACAGATTCAAAAGATATTATATAAGAATTAGGACATGGTTTTTCGAATCACCTATTACTGTCCTATACTCGAAAATAATTAGATTATTTGTTAATAAAGCTATTTTTCAATGCTATTTCATCAAAATAGCTATTAAAAAATTAGAATTCTATTATTAAATTCAATAATAATTCATTCAAATTTACAGATATCGATCGACTTACAAAGGTGATCTAGACCATATACACGTGATCAAGTAGAAATAAACAACATACTAATGTATACCTATCGGCACAGATATTGGATCTAAGACGCGAGAGAGACGGATTTTCATATAGGCTATGATTGGTGGAATTCAGCTTGTCCGTTGCCCGCGCTATCCTCAAAAGACAACCCAAAAATACATATTTTGGGCACATTTTGGGTCCCCAACTTGTGCCTTTACCTAAGTATTAAGTACTTACTTGGATTAAAATTTTATCTAAACACGTTTAGATAATAATGTCGTTTCCGTTGTAGATTTTATTAAACTATGTTAAATCTTTAAATTTTACGTCGATTTTAAAACTAATACGGTGATTATTGTATTTCCTAAATTGACAAAAACCTATGCAAGCCAAACTATTCAATATCATAAATATTGAATAGTTTAAAAAATCTTTAGAAAGAAGCGAACCGAAAGTGTAAATTTAAGTTACAGACTTTCGTTTATATAAAATATACAACAGAATTAGTGTCATTATAAAGGTTTTTTTTCTGTTTAGTGTTAATACACTGTTAATAGGTCTACATTGGTTTTATTGATATCTCCAAAGAAAATAGGAGCCCTTAGTAATTTCAGTTTCCTTATAAAATACTAGTGTTGCCATTTAAAATATTTATGATCAGGTCCTCAGAGGCATAAATGTTCATTAACAACTCATATTGTGTATGACCTAAGAAAACGTATTATCAGCTCTATATCATTATACATTATGTTGATAATTTACCATATCAAAGGACTAATTGATACAAAGAACATATTACTCTGTGCACCAACTCATTTAAAGGACGCCCTATGCCTCGTGCGTGATTCTGTTTCGTGCAAATATGGAACTAATTTCGTGCAAACAATATGGAGTTACTTTCGTGCAAAAAAAGTTTCACAAAAGTCATTCAAAAAATACGCTTGAGGCAACGGACGCCCTTATTATTCTGAAAACAATATTAACTCAACAATCAACACGAAAATGATATTTTACCATTTTTATTCACACCTTCTTTTTAGAAATCCTATTTAAACACTCGAAATTGTTTTATCAATAATTGAATTGTATCAGCCGAACAAATATTCACACGACCGTAATAATATCAAATTATAGTATACAAA
This sequence comes from Pelosia muscerda, assembly GCA_963691645.1. Taxonomy (NCBI): domain Eukaryota; kingdom Metazoa; phylum Arthropoda; class Insecta; order Lepidoptera; family Erebidae; genus Pelosia; species Pelosia muscerda. Next base: position 17,814,595 of record OY829102.1, on the reverse strand, counting down.
GTTCACACAAGAAATAAATTGAATCAATCTTCATTGATACAGCGGATACATCACAACAAAATTTCGATTCGAACCGAAAGAACACAACCATTAAATAAAAACACAACTTTATAAATGAAAACGGTCATAAGACTTCATTTTCTTTTTGGCCTCAGCATGGCGGACATCCACAAAATCAAAATATCTCTTCGGACAAAGAAATCGCTGGAAAATTGTTAACAAAACGTTATAATGGAGACATGTCATCGAATTTATTGGTCGAAGAAAAGCGAAGTGATTTTCTACGCCGCCATGCTAGCCCTGGTCTCCTGTTTTCACATCTAGCTGTTATCACTATCAGAAACAGTAGAACTGGTCATCCTTATAACAGGATTCTGATTGGAGTCACTAGAATCACATTCCACCATCAGAATCTCGTCAGGAGTATCATTCCTGTCTGAGTTACTCTCTGTATACGTTTCTGTTGGAGACTTGTCTTCAATAACAGCTTTGAGATATGATTCCCTGTCCATAATCGTTGTATCTCGAGCTAATGCGAGTACATCTAGAGACATCATGGATTTAGACTTCTCAGTTTTACTTATCGGTGGGTTTATTTGTTCGTAGACAACATCTTTGCTTGCAGATTTGGTCCTCGTGAGATTTGTTTCAGCTTTCCAAGTGTCGCTTGGTGGTTGACTATATTTGCCAAAGTTGGTACTAGTTGAAGGAGCGCTAGAGTTTCTTGGGCTGCTCGCTGTAAATTTAGACCTTTTCTGTTGGTTAGTTTCCTTCATCATCAGCAGTTGGTCTAATTTGTTTATTGTCTCGTTCAATTCCAAAGCCCATGCGTCATCTGTCTCCACGTCTTTTTCTATTGGTTTAGAGGCCAGTTCTCTCACACGCATGCGTAGTTCTTGAAGACTGGATTCTTCATCCTTTTCATGCTCAGCTTTAGCTGTATCCTCATCATGTATTGCATCTCTTTCTGCACCTACACCAGGTTCTCTGGGTCCAACAGGTATAGCATCTTTTCCTGGTAGGTATTCTCCACGCCTTCTATGAATATCTTCTGATATGTTCTCCAGGGCTTTGAGGGAATTAGAGTACCGGAACTTTGCGTCAGCGATGAGACGTTGCAGCTTCTCAATCTTTTCATTTTGTGTTTGCATCTGTTCATCGCAAAGTTTTTTCTCTTCAAAGTACACGCGGGATTTGATGATGTTACGTTTTAAGCTTTCTTCTAGTTGAGTCACCTGTAATACACAATTCATAAACGTTTTGCCTTCAAAAGTTTACAATAAAATAATATAAGTGTCCCTCACTCTAAATCGGTTTTGGGTACAAACCCCGACTCAGGTAACGTGGTAATTCAAGTAATTGGTAAAATTCAAACAGCAAATATTTGATGTGCCTACCTTTTTCTCTGCGGCGATGTATGCCATTGCTTTTTTCTGATGTTCCCTTCCACTCTCGGCCTTCCGCTTTTCAGCATCCATGACCTAAGGTATAAATATAGCTATTAACATAAAACCCACGTGTTCATTTCTCTTTCCAATGAAAGAGATCAGACCCGGGTTCCTTAAATAACTTTGCAACCGTGAATATTTCACGGAGCGGCGGCGCAATGTGCGCCTCCCCAAATCTGGGGGCCAGATGGGAACACCATGGTTCCCACATTAGTGAAGGTAGTCATCTCCAAGATATGTCCTCGGGTCTGCCGAGGTGCGAGAGATACGTCTTGTATAATCTCACCTCCGGCAATCAAAGAACCATAGACGGTGAGTTGGTTCGAGTCCGACATAACTTCTTTCAAAAGAATTGAATTGAATTGACATAACTTCTCTTACCGGATTCGGTGGGATTGGTATCCGTGGGGATTTCGCGCACGGAAAAAATACCAATATTATGGCGTATTAAAAATGATGATAAAAACTGCGCACGTGAAATGGTATTACATTGTACATGACTTCTTCACTATATTTTATCAACTTAGCTGAATATTGTATTACTGACATCAGTGAGAAATAATTATGTTAAAATATATTGAATAAAAATGTTGTTTGTTTTATTTTTTGGGTTATAGTTGGTGTATAGTGGTACCTTGATGATGGCATGATTGAGTACTTCTTGCCAGTTGCTGTCAAACTGCCACTCGTCCTGCTTGCTCACGAACCTCTGCTCAGCGAGGGTTACAGTCTCCTTAGCTGCCGCATGGAGTTCTGGAATACAAAACCAACCATGGTTATATATAATATGAGTAGTAAGTCTTCCCGAAGAGCGAAACCTATGCTCGGGCCGTCTCCGTGAGTAGCGGCGCTGCCGTAAAACTACTACACCACGATGGCTACGCAAAAATGCCGTCGATTCGACAGCGGAAGAAGAGTAGTTAATTCCCTTTTTTATGCGTATAATGTTGAACGGGTATTAGGTCAATTAGATGAATGAGCAAGGCATTATTTTGTCACAGAAACAAGTTTTCAAAACTTTATTCCGAGTTCAAAACGTATTTTTCTGATAAAGTTATATTTTGAAGGACATGGCTGTTGCGATTACATAGGTTTTTTTTTAATAAAAGCATAACTTCTTTTTTTTCTCATCTTGTAAAATGATGATAAGATATTGAAGTAGGCGTTACATGGCTGAAATCCATTATAAGAAAATATATTATGGAGGATGGGAAGGGGTCATCCACGGTTTAACAATCCCAACGAAAGCAATAGTAAAATATTACTGAGCCAAGTTTTGAGCTAATTCGTTAGGCTATTAGCGTGCGCTTGTTTTATTTCTACTAGGCGATTTATTGATATTGCTTCTTCAAATTGCCAGATCACTACATAGTATGAAACAAAGTCGCGTTCTCTGTCGCTATATTCCTATGTTCATATTTATATGACATCATGCTACAACCAACTGGTGCGGAGCAGAAGTGAAAAATGTTGCAAAAACGGTGTGACAAAGACGAAGTTGCGCGGGTCAGCTAGTGATGAGATAATAATGTCGAAATACCAATCATGTCATCTATAGACAACGCACAATGACATCTACAATAGGATGTTCTAACGCATTCCAGTGGATTATGTGCATTATTCAAGTCTCATTTCTTCGCAGATAGCCCATAGACATATCTTTGTTTCAATACAATTCTTCATAAATTACTTAATGTAGGTACAATACAATGCTTAAATGCTTGAACTGTCTATGAAGGATAGAATTTGTAACGACGTCATTCGGCAAAGAGCTAAATTGCCGACATGGCTCGTAGATAAAGCTAGCTGAAGTAGCAATATGGTGGACATATCTGTCGAAAGACCGATTGCCGTTGGAGTAGACGAGTCATAGAGACCGCGAGAAGGCAAACGGAATGTGGAACGCTCCCCAGTCAGATAGATTGACTTGGTAGAAATATGGGGCTGAGATTCACGGGATACGAAATATAGGGAGCAATGGCACCTTTTGGGAGAGGCCTACATCCAGCAGTGTACTTACTTATTTCCACGTGTAACTCCAAGTTTTGCACGACCATTTAATTATTAAGACTGAAAATATATATAGTCCATTTGTTTAGGTACTTAAATAAACGTAAACAATCTTAGTGTGTGTATATATGTTTTGTTTAAAAACTCAGTATGAAAATACTTTTCTGCTTAGGTAGTTAGCATTTTGAAGACTAAAAACCTGTATCGAAACACTAGTTAGCGTTAGTCAGTTAGTTAGTCTAGTTATGTGTTTTTATAAAAAAGTTGCCACAAGATTGTTTACATTTATTGGAGTACCTAAACAAATGGAGTATACAGAATAGAGGTGCATTTCAAAGCAGAAAAGTATTTTTATACTTACTGAGTTTTTGAACAAAACTTATTTATAATACATACCAAGATTGTTTACGTTTTTTTAAGTGCCTAAACAAATTGACTATAGGTACCCAATAAACGACTTCCTGTCACATATGTTTGCTTTCAACGTATCTAAAAACATATTAAATATTATACTTCAATGATATTTCGACTAGTTCCAATCGTATGTGGTATCGCGGCAGATATGTAGCAGGAATGTATTTGAATTGAATTTGTTATAAACAGATTTACAACAACAGACAGATATTTTAACGACATTTTTATATATCTACATACTTAATGCATCATCCCCGAAGGGGTAGGCAGAGGTGCATTAAACACCCACATTTCGCCAACTATGATCTTCGGTCCCACGTAATAGGGGGCGAGTCTATTGCCGTCAATCAGGCACTTAGTCAAAAAAATCCGTAGATCTTTACGAAAATATGTCAAAGTGTTTCACCAGTTAGAGGTTCTCCGACTCGACAACGGCAACGCTTGAATTATTTATTTTTAACCTTTTCCAGGTATTTCGGTGCCGGGCGGTAATTTTTTTAACAGCGCGGCCTATTAGGTAATCTGTGGCGCGGCGCTACTTATGCCCAAACTAAATATACCTAGCTACTATGGGTTTTAGAGAGCGTATTTTTATATGTGCATTCATATTGGAAAGGTCTCGTTCTTACATAGGTATAAATATTCTGCACTGAGCGAGAATCGATCCCGCGTTCTCTGACTTATTAGCATTCGTTCACCATTATGCTACAAAAGTCGTGAGTTGATCAATGAATTATGTATCTCGTAACTTATTGATGTAATAAAATCTATTAGGTATTCACATCAATTTTTCAGCGTCATGTTTAACAGAAATGGCTACAAGATGATGTAGGTACAATGGGCCCCAAAAGTTCTTGGATACACTTAAGATCTAAAATCCTCTGACAGCCTCAGTGTTTAAGCAACATAACATAGATAGCCTTAATAAAATAAACTATCGATGTCTTGTTTCTTTATAAGAAAAGTGAATTCATGCAAGTAGTAGCGTAAACTTACATTACATTATAAGTAGATTTTTTATCCAGTCGTCTGATACTCTCCAAGACGTTAATTGATAGTACTTGTGCGGCTAAGCACGTAATTAATTTCTTTGCGATTTACACCACATAGCAAGGAACCGGGGCAAAAAAAATTTTTACAAATTGATTTAGCTGCAACATTTTTGTTTAGGAATTTATTTGCCCGATTGGCGGCAATAGGCTCACTCAACTATAACGTGGGTCCGAAAATCATAGTTGGCGAAATGTGTGTTCTTTTTTTTATTTATGGCACGTCAATTTGACTTCACCTCGCCTGATGTTAAATTGACGAGTCACCATTGCAAACACGTTCAGTACTACAATGGTGGCCGTGGTGTTTAATACACCTATGCTTACCCCTTCGGGAATTACGGGCGTGAGCATATGTATGTATGGATTATCCAGTAGCTGCTAAGACTAGTAGTTGTGCAGTGGCATCACTTCATTGTTTTTTCAAATTGTCTAGGAACTTTTGTATCCCACTGTACCTACTCCGAGAAATAATGGCCACTTCACATTCAGACAGACATGGCGCGTCAGCTTTCAAATGTAGGTCAATAAGATACAGTGTAAAACAGAAACTTTGCATAGTCGCACTTTTCTTTATAAGAAGAAACTTTATTTGAACCAACCAACTGAAAGAAGAAAGGGGGTAGACCGATATAAAATAACATAATATAAACTCACGCCTATATCCCCGAAGGGGTAGGCAGAGGTGCTAGCACCTACATTTCGCCAGTTTATGTTTAGGTCCCAATGTAATAGGTGGCGAGCTTATTGCCATTAAACGGGCACTTATAAACCTGCGATAAATACACACATAATTACGAAACGCATCGAAAAGTCATTGGTGTACCTATGCCATGGTAAAACCTGGAATCGAACCCGAGACCTCGTCTCAGCAGTCCATTACGCATGCCACTAGGCTACCGCGGTTTTATTCGCCGATATACTTGCCCCCAATAAGAACTACTCAGTAATCTTCAATACATACGTATTTATTTTCGTGCGCGTATCCCCACGAATACCCAACCCACCGGAATCGGTGAGAGAGTTATGTCGGACTCGAACCAACTAAAACGCACGCCTTCGGGTCCTTAGTTGCCGGAGGTGAGATAGTAACCAACATATCCCTCGCAAAACAATATAACAACATAACAAAACCGTGCCTACAATAAAGCGATATCATAATTATATCTAATTCGTACTCGCATTCCTATTGATTAATGAATTGAGCACACAATATCATATCACCGGTCTAATGCCGAGTGCTGCGTTCCTCCGGCCAGGCGTGTTCGTTAGTACAATTAGTAATAGATACGTCAGATACAGAAATATCTGTGCCATATCTGATACCATGGAATATTTGATTTTACTGGTAAAATTCCATGTTTAGAAGAAATGTAGTCGCGTGGTTCCCGGCAGAGTAGAATTTGGGCCATTCCCATGCGGTGTCGTACAAGGCGACTAAGAGATAGGGATGTTTAACATCAGACAGATATATAGCCCAGACTCAGCCTACGGTGCATGGGTAAAGTTTAAGTCATCAATAGTGTTCGCAAAGCAAAAAAAAAGCCGCGGTAGCCTAGTGGTATGGGTAATGGACTGCTGAGACGAGGTCTCGGGTTCGATCCCAGGTTTACCATGGCACACACCAATGAAAGCGATGCTTTTCGAAGTTATGTGTGTATTTATCGCAGGTTTATAAGTGCCCGGTTAATGGCAATAGGCTCGCCACCTATTACATTGGGACCTAAATATAAACTGGCAAAATGTGGGTGCTAGCACCTCTGCCTACCCCTTTGGGGATATAGGCGTGATATTATAATAAAAAATAAAAAAAGAACTAGTGTTCGCAATACGGCAATTCTTCTGTCGAATTGATGGCATTTTTGAGTAGCCATCATGGTATAGTAATTTGTTTCACGGCAGCGCCGCTACTCACGGAGAGGGTCCGAGAATAGGTTTCGCTTTACGGGAAGGCTTTTTAAGTCCCCTTCACCCTGTATTACGTGGGACCAAATACAATGGCTGGTGGGCTACCCCGGAGGGAAATAAGCGTGAGCATATGTATGTATGTAAAAGAAATGTTTAACGCTTGGTGAATATTAAATAAATAATAAATAAATAAATATTGCAGACACCGTTTAGGCGCTGCGCAAACGTAGACACTTTTGTTTCTTGTGTCAGATACAAGCTACCAATGAATATTTGAATTCTATAGAACAAGTATGAAATCATTCAACTCCCTGCGCATACTGAGTCCAGTTGCTTCCACTTAACACTATATTCAGGACGATCAAAAAGTGTTCGGTGTCGATAACTGAAAACTAAAAGTCGTCAGTTGAAGACACAAGCAACATTCACACATTTCCTACAATAGTACTTAGTACAATAGTAGTAGTAGTAGTAGTTAGTAGTAGTAGTTAGTACAATAGTACAATAGTACAATAGTAGTTATTCGGCATTCGGCTGGCAACTACAGCTACAGTTTATTGTGGTGTGCCGTGTCGGTGACAGGGAACCGGCAACTGTGTCCGATTGTCGATACGGGACACAGCAACTACGGTTTCCTGTGGCGGTGTGCCGTGTCGGCAACAAAAGTGTCTACGTTTGCGCAGCGCCTTAGAGTATGTAAGCTTTAGACACTTTCAATATTGAGATTTCTAAAATGGTTTATTAAAAAAAGGTCGCTGTTCAACAGCAGGGACGGATTTCCGCACCCAGGATATATATAAATCTGTCCTTTTCATCCCGTTTCTGCTGGATATACTTATTTTTGAGGTCAACGTTTTCATCGTTTTCCCAAACATAAATAGGCTCAATATCCCTTATGTATAAATTGTGTGAGTTTTTCGATAGAAGATTCTATGTAACTATTTAAATATATAAGCGCCGGTAGTTTAGTGGTTAAGAAGACGGCTTATGATCGAGTAGTCCCGGGTTAGAGTCCTAACCATTACACTACCGACGAGAACCCGCTTCTAACACAAACTATTGGGCTTAGCTGTAGGGATTAGAGGGAATATTAGTAATTTCGATTGCTAATATTCTTTTGACGTTACGATATGGTCTATGCGAATGTTACATTACGCCGTGTAACTAGTCAATATTTAGCTTTGAAAGTAAAACCATTATAAATAAATTGAAAACGTAAGCACAGAAATGTGGTTTTATACAAGCTAAAACAATGGTTCCAACACCTACACGCCTACATACGAAGTCAGGTCAAGTACCCGCGTTTTGACGACAAAGGTAATTATTGTATTGTGTGAAACCAAAACGGCGATGGTGGCATAGATTAGGAGTTTAAAAAAGTTGAAATTATACGGAATACCAATTATTTTTGCAATATTTACTTAATAATGAAGTTTTGCCCTATTGTTAATTGATGGTCGGATGAAGGTTTGACGGAGCCACCTCCGAGAAACCTTAATTTTGTATCTCCCATCACAATAAAATTGAGCAGTACGACAGGGGAATAAAATCGCCCTACAGAATACCGCGGCTAATAATAGCCTTGTGTTGTGTTTCCGGCCGTAGTAACATAGCTAGAGCTTACTGCAATGTTTTCGTGCTGTCCAATTAACCCACCCCCCCCCCCTTTACACATTCCCTGTGAACAACAGTAACCTAAATCTGTCTCGGTAGCCAATTTCATCCATATTTCTTTAGCAGTGTCGTGAAAGAGTTACAAACATCCATACAAAGTTTATGAATTAGATACATTATCAAGTCAAACCGTCCAACTCCTTATCACGGCCACTTCCCGTGAGACCTCTCAAGGTCATTCGGTCACGGTCCTGCATTTTATATTATATCTCTGAAGGTCATGGTCATTTAGCTGCGAAGGGTTCGAACGATCCACAATCAGATTAATTTCCTAATTGGTTCGAATAGCCTCCCTATTTGTTTATGTATTAATTAACTAACCCGCGGAACTTCGTCTGCGTCATAAAAGTGGGGGACTTTTATGACGCAGACGAAGTTCCGCGGGTTTATGGAACATTATTCATTCCTTTTCAAGACTGTTGGTCGTAGCATGGTGTTAAGTATATACATATAAACCTTTCTCTTCAATCAGACTATATATTAAAGAGTACCGCATCAAATTCCGTTGCATAGTTTCAAAGATCTAAGCATATATAGGGACAAACAGACCGATAGCGGGTAGCGACTTTGTTTTATACTATAGGTACTAGCTGTTGTCTGCGGCTCCGCCCGCGTTGGCTTCTGATCCCGTTCCCGCTGCTCCATTCGGAGCATTTTTATGTTTATTCACTTTTTAAATCTTCTCTGGACTTCCACAGACAATTCTAGATCAAAATTTGCCAAATCGGTCCAGCCGTTCTCGAGTTTTAGCGAGACTAACGAACAGCATTTCCTTTTTATATATGTATATTATGTGGGTGTGATGTTTGATCAACGTAGATCGAAATTCGATCATAATTTGAGTGAGTAGGTATTGAAAATATGAGGTTAATACGTGTCAAAGTTGCTCGTGAACAGAAAAGAAATCGGTCAGCAAACGGCAGAGAAAATGTTTCAATTTAATATTCTTATTATTTCTGTAATAAGTCAGAGTAATGGATATTTAGTGAGAAAGGTTTATGTTTTGTTCAGCGATAAATTATGTAGTAGGTACCTTCGCTTCACCTCACGGTATTCTCAAAGCCTTTATTAAAATATTTTTAGTTATATTTTATAAAAGCTTTGTCAGGTATTCTCGTCGCCCATCCCACAATGTCTTAAAACAAGTCTATAACCAGTCAAATTTAGATAGGAAAAAGGGAATGCTTCTACGGGATTCGAACCCGCGATCTGTCCCTAACAGGGTGAACGCTCTGACCGCTAGGCCACGAACATTTGAACAGTCAGCATTCTAATTGGGGTCCTGCCGTTTGGCCAAATATGTTTCGTCAAATTTCACTTCCCAAACGTTTTTTACCAAACGTCAGTAAACCATTCTAATTACTTCTCAAAATTTTCTGTATATTCTATAACCAGTGTTAAGAATCCGAGGTTCGTTTTCCGACTTTACTTCTTCGACTCCTATGGTACCTTTCTTATTCAATCATTTAGCATCTGTAATTAGGATCGTGCAAGTGATATATCTGGTGTTGCAAACATTCATAGTGCCTAGCAACCCGGTAATGTTTACCTTTTATGTAGAGAAAAAGGTCAAATTAAGCAATTTCCTGCAACCTACTCGATATCATTTCATATTATATCATTAAACTTCTTGCATTATATTTAAATATTGAAGCAAGCGATGAAAATATGCAGACACATTGCATACCAACACAATTGAGCAAGCCACAAAATAAATAGATAAGGGTCGAAGCACATATTTTCCGCGGCCGGTGATTTCGTATTCATAGTCGACCAAATACAGCAGATACAGTACAGCGTATTATAAGTAAATAAATAAATACTTAACATAAACTCACGCCTATATCCCCGAAGGGGTAGGCAGAGGTGCTAGCACCCACATTTCGCCAGTTTATGTTTAGGTGGCGAGCCTATTGCCATTAACCGGGTACTTATAAACCTGCGATAAATATACACATAACTTCGAAAAGCATCGAAAAGTCATTGGTGTGTGCCATGGTAAAACCTGGGATCGAACCCGAGACCTTGTCTCAGTAGTCCGTTACCCATACCACTAGGCTACCGCGGCTACCTTAATAATAAATAAATATTCTAGGACAATCTACACAACGACACCTAGACCCATAGTAAGCATAGTTTAACTAGCTTGTGTTATGGGTTCCAGAATGCGGATAAACATACTTAGATACTTTTTTTGTAAATACATACATATTATACATAGAAACATCCAGACCAATGCAAATATTCATATTCATGCACACAAATATTTGCACTGAGCGGGAATCAAACCCATGCCTCCTGCGTAGCAGTTGGGTTCCTTACGCCACGCCACAGAGGCTGATTGACGGTATTGTTTATTAGTATCAAAAGATTGAAACTTACATCAAGGTTATTACGGAATTCGCATCATAGACACCGAAATCGACACCGAGAAAATTACAAGTCACGACAGTAATTTTGGACGGGAACAAGTAAAGGGCGGAACATTATTGATGATCGTTAATTACTCCACGTAAAATATTACACGCACGGGCGGGTGTACCATGGACATAGTTAAAATTTATATGGAGAAGACCAAGAAGTTCTAATAACATAAATAGCATTTATTTAAGTATTTCATTCAATTAAATTCAAATAATTTATTCTAAGGGAGCAGCGAACTGCGCAAAGTTAAGATTTATTGGTATACAATACTAATTTTTAACATTTCACATCCATGAACGTACCTAGAACTAAACGATATTTAAACTCAGCGGTGATTTATGGTTTGTGGTCCTTCGAGTCGCATCGACCATATCCAAATATGTATCAAAAATATAATGACGTCAATTAACCACTGTTGGACATAGGCTTCTCCTAATGTTGGAATGGCTTTGGTCTACTGTTTCCAGGCTGGCCAGACAGGTTGGTACAGGTTTTTGTTTAGAGTTTTTCTTCTCTTGCAGTGATATTGTCTGCTTATTTTCCAGATGGGCAACACTTACGACCCTTTTAGATGAGTTGGCCGCCCCAACTCATCCATCTTCCTACACCACCACACGGATAAATAATGATATAAGTAGGTATAATTTGTGTAGGTACTGTTTCGCAGACTTCTAAAATTCTATCTTACTAGAAATATTATCACTACATGACGGACTCATAAACTGAATCAAAGTAATAGACGACTTTGAAATAAATATTTTAACCAAGTATGCATACTTTCTATACAGATTTAAATTGAAACCTCTAGATTGGTTCGTGAACTTTAAAACAGCGTAGGGTCATATCTTTAAGTTTAAGTTTATGTACTGGAAAGGACCTTAAGACTTTTTTTGAAGAAAAAACAGAAATTTAAGAAAAATTGGTTTAATTAAAAAATTGGTTTTAACAATAGACACAAACTTTATGCAAGGGTTTATTTGTGTTTTAATAAGGTGTATTACCCCCACGTGCCCTTATTACGGATTCTAATCGGTTCCGCATAGATTTTGTAAGGGTTTTTAAAAGATCTTGCGGAATATTGTCCCATTCTTCTGAAAGTGCTGTTCTTAGTGCTGCCACTGTCGTGGGCGAAGGGTTTCTCGCATATACAGCTCTTTTTAAATTGTCCCAAACATGCTCGATGGGATTAAGATCCGGGCTGCGTGCTGGCCAATTCATTGTACGTATCCCAACCTCTTCGCAATAATGTTGAACTTGTGCAGCTGCATGCGGCCGGGCATTATCCTGCATTAAAGTAAAATTTTCGCCTATGAATCCCATGTAAGGCACCACGTGATCTTCTAATATCTCTGTTATGTAGCGATGTGCTGTCAAACCCCCTCTATTACCGTTTTGACGGACCATGTCTATGAACACAAGTTCTGTTCGCCCGTTCATCGATATGCCACCCCAGACCATACATGAACCGCCTCCAAAAGGAACACGCTCCTCAATGCAACTTTGAGCATATCGCTCCCCACGTCGACGATAGACTCTTCTGCGACCATCTGCACCATATAAACATGTCCTACACTCGTCCGTGAACAATACAGAGGCCCACTGCTCTTCTGTCCAATTCAGGTGATGACGCGCAAATCTTAAGCGAGCTTGTCTGTGAGCTGTAGACAACTTTGGACCATTTGCTGGTCTAAAAGGGGTGATATCCGCTTCCTTTAACCTTCTTCTTATTGTTCGTGCACACACGTTTACTCCACGCACTTCATTAAGCTCGGTTTTGATGTTAACTGACGTGAGGAAACGATTTCGCAGGGAAGTTATAACAATAAATCGGTCATCACGACCTGTGGTTGCTCGAGTTCTGCCTGTACCACGTCTCCTCCTGTAAGAACCTGTCTCTACAAACCTTCTGTATATTCTAGAAACCGTAGACTGGTTTAAATTTAAATTTCTACCAATCGTTCGTTGATCCAAGCCCTCCTGCACCAATGCTACAATTTGTGCCGCTTGTTCGGACGAAGTATCCATATTATGGTTCAAAAACTCTCGATGTGTTAAAAAACTAACCCAACAATTATGCTGGTAACAATAATTCAATTGACAAAACAAAAAAAATCAATGAAAATCAATTTAAAACTTTGCTATAAATAACACGCAAATCTGATACTACAAGTAAATTTTCTTTTCCCGGCTATATTCATTTGTTTTACTGCAGTTCTATTTTTAAATTTAATTTTTTTTCAAGATTAAGAGCCAGTCTTTCCATATTTATATAATTTAATCTAAAAAGTTTGCATACTTATTATAAAAAATCCTTTTAGAGTAAACCTGAACTTTGATGCAGTTTATGAGTCCGTCAGTGTAGTATAAAACAAAGTCGCGTTCTCTTTCCCTATTTTTCATGTTCTTATGTCCCTTTGTATGCTTAAATCTTTCAAACTACGCAACGGATTTTGATGCAGTTTTTTTACAGATAGAATGGTTAAAGAGGAAGGTTTATATGTATATAACATCATGCTACGACCATCAGGTACGAAGGAGCAATAAAAAATGTTACAAAAACGGGGTGACGTAGACGAAGTTGCGCGGGTCAGTTCAATAAAATACTGCATGTATGTGTGTATGCACCTAAACGCCTATGGTTCAAGGGTTTAAGAGTCTTGAGGAGGAGTCAGGCTTATTTCAAAATAACTGATTATAGTTTTCAACCGCGACAATAAGTCATGTGAAGGTCAAGCTACAATACTCGTATAAGGTTACAATACAATAGAAATTGGCCGGATCTTTTCTGTTAAGTTCCGTAGTTCTCATTGCCTGTGTCTGGCAACGCTGCCAAATCGTAAGTTGATACATGTACAAATTGTTAGTACAGTCTCAGTGGCGCCGGGAAGTTAAAAAAATGCATAATGTTTTTTATCAGCACAGTCAGCTTCAGAAATTGTTGAACACTAACAAATTTTAAAAAGATGAGCAAACTTTTTTTATAACACTCAGGCGGGCAACTAGCACACGCCCCACCTGATGGAAGTGGTTACCGTGGCCTATGGACGTTAGCAACATGAGAGGCGTCACACCCGAGCTGCCGACCATGTAGAAATGTAGAAGAGAGGGGGGAGGAGTGGAGGGGTGAATGCTAAGAGAGTTTCTGTGTTGTCAGTGCAGAAGACAAAGCAAAGTTTCTTGGTAACTGGCAGCACTAAACCTCTCCAGTGAGCTCTGGCTACCCTCACTCACCGCAGGAAACACAACACAAGGTTATTATGAGGCTGCACAATTTAGAACAGTGGATACCGTCGTCGCCTACCTCCGTTAAATAATTGACAATAACTTCGGCGAAATTGCGTCAAAATTAACAATGGCTGTTAAAGTCACAACGAAATAAAACTTAGGTAATGAGTCTTTGGCATTGACAATGAAGAAAAGAAACAGAGAATAATAAATAATCGATATCTTCACCGCAGTCGTGACCGATAAGGCGTTGCGTAGCTGCCGATTGTACAGCACGACCCGTATTGCGTATAATAAAATCTCAGTCATGAAGCTCTTCATCAGCAGCAAAAAGCCGCGGTAGCCTAGTGGTATGGGTAATGGACTGCTGAGACGAGGTCTCGAGTTCGATCCCAGGTTTACCATGGCACACACCAATGACTTTTCGATGCTTTTCGAAGTTATGTGTGTATTTATCGCAGGTTTATAAGTGCCTCGGAGAGCACGTTAAGCCGTCGGTCCCGGTTGCCATACAAACATCTATGGCAGTCGTTATGGGTAGTTGGAGCCCTCAAAAGTCCAACCAGCCTAACTTGGAACTTCGATATCGCCATTGGTCATTAGACCATTGGTTGTGGAGGTCAGATGGCAGTCGCTTCACGGAAAATATCGAAGTTCAGCCGCATCACAGTTAGACTGGAAAGCCGACCCCAACTGAGTTGGGAAAAAGGTTCAGGGAATGATGATGATGAAGCTCTTCATCTGCTCTTGTCTGACGAACAAATTAAGTCATTAGGTTTTCCCATGGGTTTACTACACGAGTCCTGGTGGGAGGGGTAGGCCCAAGAAATGCTGGCGTGCGTCGTGGAGAATGACATGCGTCCCAGTGGGCTTACCACCATGGATGCACCATGCGAAGTAGTGGAAGAGAAAAAGTCGGAAAGCGAACCCCGGACTCCGAGGCATCGTATGCAACCGGGACTAACGCTAGATGATGATGATGGATTTTTCCATGATGATGGTTTATGATTCATCTGTGATTAAACACATTTCGTATAGTGAATAGTCAGTATTAGACAATAAGACACCAGACATCTTCATATTAAGTGTGACACCTACAATTAAGCCTACCTACAAGACCGCGGTAGCCTAGTGGTATGGGTAATGAACTGCTGAGACGAGGTCTCGGGTTCGATCCCAGGTTTACCATGGCACACACCAATGACTGCGATGCTTTTCGAAGTTATGTGTGTATTTATCGCAGGTTTATAAATGCCCGGTTAATGGCAATAGGCTCGCCACCTATTACATTGGGACCTAAAATACAAACTGGTGAAATGTGGGTGCTTGCACCTCTGCCTACCCTTTCGGGGATATGGGCGTGATATTATATAAAAAAAACCTACAATTAACGACACGGACCCGACACCTATGACACCACATGACATTTAACACCAAGTACTTATCACAGTTACGACGACAGTACTAACGATCTCCGTGGCGTGGCGGTAGTGAACGCCACTGCCACGCAGGAGGTGCAGTTTTGATTCCGACTCAGTGCAAATATTTGCGTGCTTGAATATGAATATTTGCATTGGGTGTTTCTATGTATGATATGATAGTATTTACAAAAAAAATGTATTAAGTATGTTTATCCGCATTATAGAACCCGTAACACAAGCTAGTTAAACTATGCTTACCATGGGTCTAGGTGAGGTTGTGTAGATTACCCTAGAATATATATGACACTTGTGACACAGACCATACAGCTCAGGTTATGACAGTAGCACTTAGGAATTTGCATAAAGTATGACGCAGATTTGGGGGAGTCTAGATACCACTGTTTGTGCAGAACGCAAGCTGTCCACGCCTTCTTGCGTTCCTAATAAGATATCTTCGACCTTGCTTGCCTTGCTTGATAGTTCTCTGAATGAA
Source organism: Pelosia muscerda (assembly GCA_963691645.1). Taxonomy (NCBI): domain Eukaryota; kingdom Metazoa; phylum Arthropoda; class Insecta; order Lepidoptera; family Erebidae; genus Pelosia; species Pelosia muscerda. Next base: position 17,798,529 of record OY829102.1, on the reverse strand, counting down.
GACTTAATAACATCGTTGAGTGACGCGTTGGAATCGAATGCCATTTCTATTTACGGTAATTATTATTAATTATATCACTAATGGATTGATTATGTGAGAGAGGATATCACCAGAAAAGAGTGAATGTGGAGATGACCGACCCCAAATAAATATAGTTTAGGGGCAAGAGGAGGATGACGTTAGTGGTGGAGAAATAATCGATGGTTTCCATACTATCGAATACACATCACACAATTTTATTTCTTAGTGCAAAAAGTTGTACTATGTTTGAATATGGCTGTTTGCACTGATTTGGTAGTGACACGGAGAGCATGTTGAGTCGTCGGTCCCGGTTACTTTACAGACGTCTATCGTCGTTACGGCCCACAAGAGTCTAACCAGTCTAACTTGCAACTTCGATATCGTCATTGGCCATTGAACCATTGGTTGTGGGGGTCAGATGGCAGTCGCTTCACGGAAAATATCTAAGCTCACCCGCATCACAGTTAGACTAGAAAGCGGACCCCAACTGAGTTGGGAAATTGTTCAGAGAACAAAACATTAATTTACAATTGTAAATGATAAATTAATGAAAAAGCAAAATAAAGTAATGATACCTATTATACCCGTACTTTACTTTCATAAATATTGTCCAAATAGACCCCTAATGTATTTAGTCATTGTCCACACAGCTCTGTCCACAGGAATAGAAGAACAATCCAGTTGAAATAGATCACAACTTTGCCCACTTACCACTAGCTCGTTGAAACTGCACGGCGGCCTTCTGACACTCCTGCCTGGCTGTCACAGCTACCGCTACTGCATCATAGTACGGTCTGGACTTATCCACGCACGTTCCCAGACGTTTAGTCCACGCCTGGAGCCGACGAGACGTCTCATTCAGAAGCAGGTGGAACGTTTTCATAGACTCCTGCAATAGAGTTTTGAGGTTAACTTTGAATATGTGTCTGACGCTAAAAGTGTTAAATTATCTGACATTATCCAAGACTGGTTTACTCTTGTCAGACTACTAAGCTATAAAAAATTTGCTGTTGGTCTAGGTTGGCCTTGGTCTATGAATGTCGCGGAACCGTGTGCTAGGAAAGGTAATATACCTAGTACATTATAAGTACTATAACATATAAATGTGACGCCGTTTACGACTGGTTGGTAGACACGCAGATTGCTTCATTACCGCGTACCGAATTTAAAATGTCAGTGGCACTGACTTGTGACTTTAAGTGTAGAAACATTGATGTCAGTGCACTATCTATTTCTGTCAAAGTTGATAATAGTTTATAAAAACTTCTGTCACTTTCGCACACCTAGTTTTCTGTGTAAAAAACGTATGTTGTTCTCACAGTTGGTTGAAAAATCAAGCATGTATTTACTTAACTGGGATCTAATCTAGTTCCAGATCCGCACTGAGATGTTCCTCATTCATTGATTGCATTGAAAAATATAGAAAAAACGATTCAATATAATAAAACTGTGTAATCTCATTCAATAATAACATTCTCGCCTCTATTACGTCACGTTGCTAACCTAACATGTATGTGATGCGCGGGGCCGCTGTAATTGACCTAATCTATACACCACTTGCGCCCGCGCCGACCTCGCACTATCGCTATTTACCTTCTCTCATTTCTGTGCGGTGGAGTACCGATCCGAATTATTTCAAAAAAATAAAATAGCCGCTATAAAATATGTAGTCACAGAATCCAAAAATCGGCGTCCAAATTGATGTGGCAAAATATCTACGTCACAAGAGGATGTCATGCAGTTTGGACGCTTGCTTGTAAGCCCCCTCAAAATGCTTTTCAACGAAAAAATACCATAAACAAATGCTCACGCCCGTCATCCCCGAAGGGGTAGGCAGAAGTGTATTAAACACCCAAATGGGTAATCCGAAAATAAATTTGTAACCGAAAATATTGCAGCTAAATAAATTTAGAAAAAAAATATTGTCTCGATTTCTTGCTGTGCGGTGTAAATCGCAAGGAAATTAATTAGGTGCTTAGCCGCAAAAGCACTACCAATTTACGTCTTGGAGAGTATTAGACCATTATATTTATATAAGTATAGTATGATAGACAACAACCAAAATATTTACAAAAACAACCAAAATATTTAAATAATAGTCACAAAGGCATAATAATGTTTAACATGTATGTTGACATGAGTAATTAGTACAGAGATACATAATAGTGTTTACATATTTGCAAAAAATAGCGTCAGTAGTTCAGTGATTAAGTAGTCGGCCTTACAATCGAGAAGGTGAAGTAGAGAAGTTATCAATATGAACCCACTCCTAATAGCCATTGAGCTTAGCTAGAGGGGTTAGAAGGAATATGTATTAAGTAGGTAATTTCGGCTGCTTATTCTTAAAAAAAATTGCTCCATAACTAATGAAAAATTTGACGCGTTGTATGTTTATGATTCGTGAACGATATAATTATGGTATAACGATGTATTTCGCGAGATGGCCACTTATTATGACTCAGTTCCTAGAAATTCTTCTAAGGGGGGCCACACACCAAAGCAACTTTACATTTAAGCAACAAAAGGCTTCTTAACAAGTATTGTCATGAAGTATTTTCCTGACATCCGTAGTGAGCGCAGAAATTTCTGTTTTGGTGTGTGGTCCCCTTTGATTTTAACGGAATAACCTCTCTGATTATACTGAAAATTGAATTATATCGAATAATAAATTGAAACAAGTCAATATAATTGACATCTTCCAGGTAGGAGAGTGGGAGTTGGGATTATAATATATGATGCAAAATATTATCCGCAGAAACGACTTTCCTTACGAATTTATTTAGACTTTTTTGGGTTTCTGATAACACCCAGATGTATTTTTTAGTACAGTTTACAAACAAACTACCTACTTACACTATTATGATATACTAAGTTAAATTCGCAAGTAAGTAATCGTCTGATACTCTCCAAGACGTAAATTGTTAACTCCACGTAACTAATTACTTTGCGATTTACACCGTACAGCAAGGAATGGGGTAAAAAGAAATTCTAACTTTATTTAACCGCAATATTTCTCTGTTAGAAATTTATTTACAAAGTGCCCGCTTGACGGCAATAGGCTCGCCCCCTATTACGTGGGACCGAAAATCGTAGTATGCTAAATGTGGTTGTTCAAGACACCTCTGCCTACCCCTTCGGGAATTACGAGCGTGAGCGTATGTATGTATGTAGGTAAACGGTACATTAGTGAGTCCTCAGACAGTACCTACAACGTAATATTAATTTTCCTACATCTAAAATTAGCTATTAATGGTAACTACGTGATAGCATTTCGAAGGTGTGTGCTTCGAATTAATTCACTTCATTATGTTTCGTGTCGTTGAGTTTAAAATTCAAAACGCGTAGAATAACAGTTTAGAATTAGTGACGGATTACACCCGGGAATGTATGTAGAGAATTGCTTTAGAAAATATCATTCGATTTACATTCTGTATACCACATTTTAGACGAATGTGTGTCTTGGAGATCATACATTGGGTATATTCCCAACGGAACACGGGCATCTGTCCACTCACGGGGTCCGTTTGAAACTTACGATAATTTCATGTCCAAAGGACCCCCTTGCCAGGTACGTGAGGTCCGTTGGAAAAAGCAGTCCCTACGGACCCCCACTCTCCTCCCCATAAATAAAAAACGAGTACGTACAAGCAGTGCTATATGTGCAACCACCATATAATACAGTACCTCGCGCAATCCGAATTGTATAGGTTAGGTTAGAAGGCTAAGGCGGAAGCGGCGGTGCATTGCGCCGCCGCAGCGGCCTACGTCTACTATGGTGACAGGCGCTTCCATAAGTCACCCCTAGCCACACGCTCATAGAGGACGAAGGTCATTCTGCGACCTGGAAACCCGAGTCGCCTGCGGTTATCATGGCCCCGGACTGCCCGGAGTCTTCTCCGGACACGCTTCGGCAAAGAAGAACTTAAGTAGCTAGTGAGCTATTGTCTCTGACAGTATTGAGCGAGTAACGTGTGATTATCTTCATCAGTTCAGTAAAGTGTAAAGAGGTAGTTTTTCAGTGAGAACTTTCTTTCAATTTTTAAGTATGTTTAAGCTAATAGAATGTTTGTCTTGTTTGCTTTCTTTCCCGGTAGGAGGGGTAGGCCTAAGAAGTGCTGGCGTCATGGAGAATGACATGCGTGCCAATGGGCTCACCACCATGGATGCACCATGCGAAGTGGAAGAGAAAAAGCCGTAAAGCGGACCCGGACTCCCGAGGCTTCGGATGCGACCGGGATTAACGCTAGCATGATGATGATGGTCTTGTTTGCTTTGTGGGTCATTTTTTGACGTTCAGAAGATTAATATATTCTGTTCTGAGCTAGTGTAGTTTGCAGGTAGGTACATACAAAACAGATCACTTAACAGACAATACGACTAACAAGAAGTAATACTGATTGAAATCATGCTCGACAATAACTGTTCGTTTAGATGTTAATATAACAGTGAACTGCATAAGCTCGCTGCCGTCGTGTCTATGACCAAATGATTGTGCAACATGATCTGCAGTATTGCCTATTATGAGTGCTAATAGCTATCAGCTCATGGCCTGATATAAGTCTTGAAAACAAGGTTGAATCTCGAATGTATCGAGGTTGACAATCATAATAATATGTTAGTTACTGAGTTTGAAACATGAGAACGGTTCCGCCTATTTTGATTACCTATATCTTTTTGTTAGACAGTGGGCTCTAAATGTTCCTGGACTATGGTTAAGATCTATCTCCTTTGATATATAGCAAACTAGATCGGTGTCTTGTTTCTTTATAAGAATGGAAGTATACTACTTCCATCCTAAACTTAATTACATTAATAAGTAGCTTCTAAAATTAGTAGTTGTGTAGTGACATTACTTCATATAATTGTACTATCAATTGTCCAAGTGTACTTTTGGAAGCCCACTGTATATATACATCGTTTATATGAAAACTGTAATTGCAATATTGTTTTCCACATAATTAAATGTTTTTGGACATTTCACTTTTATCATTTGTCGCTCATAAATATCATGGAAAATTTATGTATGTTTTTTAGTCAGACACAAGCCAACCGTGGTCTCAATGGGGTTTTCCAATGTTCTAAAAGAAATTTAAGCAGTTATTCAATAACATATAAGTTTCACAGCTCAAGATTACAATACACAATGGCAAAACCCACGGAAACGAAACGGTGACGCGTGTTTTTTGCGCGTACTTTAATGTAATGTGTGTTAGACAATAAGATAACATTAAAAACTCCTATGGTGTTAAACAATAGACAGTAATGGCAAGAGACGAAGGTGTCAAACGTATTAAATTCTACGTATATATAGATCCATCCAACTTTGGAAGCACCAAGAAAGTATTTCTATTTCTTAATTTTTAGATAGATAAAACTTTTATTGTACACCAAAAAAAGATTACGTATAGACACAATAATTAGTATATATAAATAATTGTATGTACAATGGGCGGTCTTACCGATGGAAGCGACCTCAGGCAACCTTAGGATGGACAGTAACGTGATAGAACAATGATTATGCCGTAATCATTATAATAAGCCTAGGTAATTCAAAAAGTATTAGACAAATTGAAAAAGTTGAAGGATAAAAGAAGAAACATAGATGCAACATATTATAAACATAAATTACGGTAGATTCTGCAATATTTCAAGAAGAAACCATTTATTGTACTATCTATCAGATCCATCTTGGATCAATAGGACAGAAAGCCCAATGTCACAAGCGAATAACCATTTGAATGTTCTAGAAGCATTCAACGACAGTTTCTTTGGGTACCTATTTCAGGTGACTGAGCTGGGGTATCACAATCCACATGGAAGCAATGGCATCCATAATAAATTCCCGGAATTCAACAAATACCACCTGTATTTGTATGGCAATACAATCAATTTTTAATTCGATTTTGATTGAAAGTGTATTAAATTTCTTTTCGATTTCTATGCGATTAATAAGATGCAATTTTTAAATATATGCGAGTAAGTAAGGCAGCTACATAGGTTATCAAATTGAGATAGATAGAAAACTTATTTATCTCTTTTTAGTACCTACGTATATGTGTCATAAGTGCTTGCGTTGGAATAAGTGTAATTTACCTAAAGTGCTTTTATCGGCTTGTGCTGATGACTCGAACCAATGATGTTATTTGGAGTGGATGCATAAAACCACCTTTTCGTTCTTGTGATAATAATCGTAATAATACGTAATATGTGAATAGAACTTATTATTTGATAGTGGACGCTCCCCAGCACGCTGAAGGGAGGGATGAACTGAAAAAACTGGCTGGGATGGATTAGTTGCACAAGGCAGAAAATCAGATTCCCACCTAACTTTCCTGCAAATTTTGGACATAAACTTCTGCCTATATCCAGCAATGATCTGCAATAGGCTAAATCATGGATTGATTGGAAAAATGTGTTTTATAGATCCACAAAACACATATTTCTCTGAAATCTAGTCAAAATATAACCGTAATGAAATAACATTGAATAAAAGAGACCAAAATATGGGGTTCCATTAAAGATAAATATACGAATGGGCACGTAACCACTTAATACATCCACAAAACCTTCGCTAAAAGCATTGTCAGAATAAATCCATGTTTCAACCTGTGCCATAATTACATTCCTCCAGTCTCGAGCGGTTAGCCGGTACTGTCGGCAGTCACATTATGTAACAAATAAGATGAAGTAAATCCTGTTATGCTCGCTCCACTTACTTGAACACTGTGACTGACCCGTTAAAGGCCTTTGTTTTTACAAGGTACTATAGCCAGGTGACGCTGGATCACCTTTACAGCGATGAATACATCTCTGAGCAAGGTGAAACAGGAAAATTGGATATATGCATTACGTATTCGTTGATAACACTTGTTGCTTTCTGCGTATTAGTTTCCGCACTAGTAGATTTATGGAGGCTGGATACGGTCACATAGTGTCTTAAACAATAGCTGGCTATATTTTCCAATGGAAGGAGTTTAACAGGAAACAATACAAGATGTTTAATATCGAATTAAGAATAACCCAATTCTTTAGTCGATTTACAAAAACATCAGCGGTGAGTCCTATGTCGCATTACTTTTCTCTTCCACTTCGCACGGTTTTGGGCATTAACAAGCATTGCTATAACGAATCTATTTATAAAACACCTAAAGTAGGATATTAGGTGCCTTATACATATTCTGAAGAAAGTTCTAATCAATTATACTATCGATGTGAACCCACTCTTCACATAAGCTTAGCTGGAGTAGGAATATTGTAATATTCTTTAAAAAATATTACTTTAAAGAAAACCAAAACAAAATTATTATTCAATACACAGACATAACAGCAATCATAACACGCTAGCCTCATATTTCCTCACTGATTTCTTAAGAAACGATACTTAAACAAATTAAGTTATCGAAGGTATTCGCAAGTAATTTGCAACAAGGTTACGAACCATCTACGTAAAGGGCCTTTACGGATTTAGAGGGCTTCGGTAACTTGCTCGTGAAATATACCAATGTGGGTGGGTCAACAGAAGCCCTACGTATTGATTAGGTAAAGAGAATACCTGCTTTAAAAGTAGGCAAATTATCCGGCATTTGGCTAAGCAGTTCCAATGATCGACTATTGTTAATTGAGTAACGACAATTTTTTAGATAATAATGTGTACAGAGTAAAATCTAAATGCGGTTAGTGAATTTTGCACATAGCCCAATAAACCATAGATTCAGAGAAAACCCCACCTAATCCCAGCATGAGGGGTGGGCCCAAGAAGTTCTGGCTTAACGTCGTGGAGGGTGCTATGTGCTAATGGCTCACTGCCATTTACGCGCATGAACGTGGGAAGTGTCGGAAGAAAAGTAGAAAGGCTGACAATCAGGGAAACACGTCTACACGATAATGAGGATATGAATAACTGGTTCCTGCGATCGATTTAATTACGTGAATCGATACAATTTAATAAACTACCCAAGAAACGCTACACGTTCCGTTAAATGAATTATCTGAACTTGTCTCGGCTAGAAAAGGTAATGCAGTTGTCTCGATATCATAGTTACGGTATAATATCCAGCATACGTAAACGAGTGTGAGTGTGGATGAAAGTGGGAGTGAGCTAACAGATTACTAGCATTGTTCCTTCGATCTTCTTTCTCGCTCACACCTTTCGCTTACACATGGTTGATTCAATGTCAGTTTGGTCATGGTGTGGAGTTACTAGAGATGTAGTAATGATAGGGTAAAAACAGATTGTGCATTACACACTAATGGTTCCGTATAGAACTGAATTGAGGGAACAATTTAGGGCTGCAATTTTATATGGAGTTCGTAGGTACATAGGTTTTAGTCAGTTTACTAACTGCATCTAAGTTTCTTTTAGCTCCAGTGCGGTCAAAACCATAAAGTTATCTTAAGAGGAACAAAGTGTGCGAGTGACAAGCGTATCTTTACACAAAACCTAGGCGTGAGAAAGTGACAGAATATACGAACTGTGAAACATTTTTATAAACCATTATCAACTTTGACGCATTAAAATGACTGCATTATAAGCAGGCGTGGAAATGAACTGTTCACTGAAATTGCTGCTCAGTTAAATTGCTGTATCTAGACTAAGTAGACCAAAAAAAAAGGATGGACCGCGTTTCGAACCGGTGTTCCGTTTGATATTAAACTTATTATTGATTGCCATTATACCCGTTATGACTTAGACTTCGAAGCGTGGACACTGATTGTGAGGTAGTCCACAAGTTAAAAATATTATTTAGATATTTGTAGTTTCTTTGAATTATTCAAAATTAGAATTTAGCAATATAGTTCGTAGAATTAAAGGCTAAGGTTTCTCACCGAATAAGCTATCTGAATTGACAATGGACTGGGCACATCTGCGAAATACCAATAACTGCAATTACTTAAATCGTTGAGTAGAGTTCTTGATTTAGTAAACGAGTGTTAGAACGGAACGATCATAAACTATTTAGCGTTCATGATTACTAACAAAAGCCTATATTAGGTTTTAACTCTTGGTAACACCCATAAGTGAGATATGGGAATAATCAAAATGTCACCGAACCCTTGCATGCCGAGTCATATTATAATTATCCATAAGTAAGTTGCGGCCAGGGCTCAATTATGTACGTGTCGTGTTTGCACTAGGTATGGCTATTTTAAATACCGTCGGTCAATAATAGAACATATACCACAAAGTAAAATGAGGTGAAGAGAAGTCAAATGCTAAAATAAATCAAATGATCATTCATTAGGAAGGTCAGAAGAGTAACAAAAAATTTACATACGAAATTTAGCGCCCGCAAGAACGAAAAAGACATCACAAATGTATGATTCAGTTGCCGACCGCAAACCGCAATTATAACAGTGATATAGATCTATATGTATGTGATAATATTATTCAGCTATTCAAATTTACATAACATAACATGACACAAACTCACGCCTATATCCCCGAAGCGGTAGACAGATATGTTTAGGTCCCAATGTACCTAATAAGTGGCGAGTCTATTGCCATTACCCGGGCACTTATAAGCCGCATCACAGTTAGACTGGAAAGCCGACCCCAACTGAGTTGGGAAAAGGTTCAGAGAATGATGATGTAAATGACCATGTCAATCTAAAATCCCACACCTACTTTACTTTTTACCGGTGAAGGTATAACATAATTATTTTTACATAGTTGTGACGTCACAGTTTAGGTACAGTTCCATATCTTGTTCAGACCTGTTAATCTTTTTCAGTGCGACCTTGTCAACGTTAGGTTCCTTCCGTCACCTCTTTGTTTAAGGCGACACTATTGTCTTTTTAATTGGAAGTTACTTGATAAGGATTTTGATAACAATATCGCACACTTTATGCCCCTTTAATTCTTTTTTACTTTTTAATTTTAGTTCCGTATTCTAGATCCTAAAACCCAACCTAGTTCTAATATGATTACTTTTCTAGATAGCACTGTGAAGAATCGCGTCGCGAAGAACAGTCCGCGTCGTTCGATCAGTCGGATTAATAGGAAGCAAAAATTCGCTTCGTCCGAACAATCAGACTAATAGTTACTTCCTGATTGGATAACGCGGATTTTTACTCCCGCGTCGTCCCATCGGTCAAACCAACAGTAAAAAAGTTCGCATCGTCCGATCAGTCGGGCTAAGCAGTCGGACCTCGCTGCCACTAACGACACCGAATTTCGTAAACGTTTTGATTATCATCGTTAATTTCATCGTGGTATTTTTTATTGAGTTTATGTTTCTTACTAGCCAAGAGTCATGGTGGACATCGAAAGTATCCATGAAGACACAAGGAGATACTAAAAAAATAAGAAACACCTCCTTAGTTTAGTTGGAAGGGAACGACGCCTCTTTTAAAGAAAGGGCATTGACACTTGTAGTTGACTAGGACCCCGATTCTACTATTAACCATTGTCAAATCATTGAGATTCGAAAAACTGCCATTGAATTTACGGCTTAAAAACTTGGTCTTAAAGTTCATAATTAAATGGAAAAGAGTTCATAACATTGTTTAATTTACTCTACATGAAGCCACGATGGGCAACGAATTCTAGCGATCTTGCCCTTATTTTATATTTATCTAGTCAGCGTAACACCTAGGTCTTTACTGATAAAGTTGAGTGGCATTTAATCCATCAGCTACTGGACTCGCCTTAGTAGGTATATATACCTTAATATGATAACCATTTCCAATTGTTTAATTATATCTAAGTGCTTTCAACATGGCACTGACAATTAATTTACATCAACGTACATACTCTGATGATAAGGCACGTTAATTGCATTAGGAATTTAGCCACCTGGGTTGTATATTGGCCACTAAGTTATCTTTTTTTTTTTTTTTTATACTACGTAGGTGGCAGACAAGCACACGGCCCACCTGATGGAAAGCGGCCACCGTGGCCTATGAACGTGTGCAACACTAAGGGTGTCACACACGCGCTGCCCACCCTGAAGGGAAAGGAGGAGAGCTGGGAAGGGGTGGGGAGGCTAGGAAGGGGAGGGGAAGGAGGGGTATAGTGAGCTCTGGCTACCCTACTTACCGGCGGGTTAGCAAACAATGTAACAAAAAGTATGAAAGGAGTTTCATCCCGCGCACGCTCAAGCTGTATGTATGAACTCCCTGCCGTGGTTTTCCCAAGCGACAATATGGGGTTCTTCAAGAAGGGCAATAGAAGGTTTTTACAGAGTAGGCAGCACGTGTGTGACGCCTCTGGTGTTGCAAACGTCCATAGGCCACGGTGACCGCTTCGCATCAGGTGAGCCGTGTGCTTGTCTGCCACCTAAGTGCTATAAAAAAACCAGTACGTGTTTGAGCACAAGTGGTGGTACGTGGTACTGGTCTGATTATCGAAGTTCAACCGCGTCTCAGTTGTAAAAAAACCACTCGAAAAAGCAGATCTCAGACTGAGGTGAAGGCTTCGGATGTCAGCGGGATTAATCAGGATGCTGTCGGATTTAGGATGGTGGTAAACGTGGTATTGATAGTACTACAAAAGTATCTGGACAAATTGAAAAAAAAAAATGTACTAAGTGATGCTACTACACAACTATTAGTCTTAGAAGCTACTTGATAATAGATCTACTAATTAGTGTGATTAAGTTTAATCTACTGCTTGCATGAGTTTACTTATCATCTTACAAGGGAACAAGACATCGATACTTTATTTTATTAACGCTATCTATTGTTAGTTTTTTTTTAAATTACACTGAGGCTGTCAAAGGATTATAGATCTTAAGGTGTCCAGGAACTTTTGGAGCCCACTGTACATCCCCTCAAGGTCGCCCATTTGAGAGGTTACTGTATTTGAGATAGTCTTATCTATAAAATTCTTGTGTCACAATGTTCGTTCCCGTACTCCTCCGAAACGGCTTGACCGATTCTCATGAAATTTTGTGAGCATATTGAGTAGGTCTGAGAATCGGCCAACATCTATTTTTCATACCCCTCAGTGATAAGGTTTGTTCACCCTTAAAATTTATAAGGCAAAACCACGTTTGCCGGGTCAGCTAGTAATGTACAAAAAGCTTTGCTCTTTTACATAATAGCACTTACTAAATTAATGAGTGTTTTAAAAATTTAGAAAACAAATATGCACCTATTACGACAGAAATCGATAAACTACCATACGAAGATCATATCATCCATTTTTTTAGAAAGCCAATAACAACTTATGGATAAGTGTAACAGTATTTTAAGAGGTGAGATAAAAATCATTACCGCAATACATCACTTTATCAGACTTGGCCTGATTTCGAATATGTAATAGTTCACGCAGCCATGGGTGCTATGACGAGAAACCAAGCTGATTGTGACGTCATTCAGATGCTAATCAGTTGTGAGGGTTACAGAATGAAGGCCACTAATATAGACACCAAAATTGCAATTCTTGACGGTATCGAAAGAAGTTTATTCACGCTACACTGTGTTTGAAAGGCCAGGGATTTTGCTAAGACAAAATTCAAATCAAATCATTCATTCTGTATAGACCATTAAATGGCACTTACAAAACGTCAATATCAACAAAATTTTATAAATTAGTGAACAAAACCACCGGTTCGAAACGCGGCCCTGGCCTGAGAAGAATCCGGCAAGAAAATCAAATTCAAATTATAAAAAGAATTAATTTATAAAAAAATCAAATTATCATTATACCATTTTTACCTGGGTGCGGCGTATCAAAAAGGAAGGGTATTTTTCAATTTATCATTATTGACATTATCGCAGGTTCATAAGTACTCGCCGCCATTACATTGGGACCTAAACATAAACTGGCGAAGCGTGGGTGCTAGCACCTTTGTCTACCCCTTCGGGAATATAGGCGTGAGTTTACGTTATGTTATGTTAAAATTCTCGCCTATCATACCTTTTAGAACAAATAAGCTGAGCAACTGCTTATGGAAGGCGAATAATTGTGTGTATAGGCATAGCACAACTTGGCGGAGAGTTATTTCCAGTAATATACGTCAAAGAGTTAATTGATTGATATGTTTTAGGGCGACATTGTAATAGTATTTTTCCACAGTTACAATGGCCTTGCTGTTTCCGATTTGTAGGTCAACTAATGGGTTATTTAGGGGCGGTTGGGGCCGGGGATTGGAGACACATCAATCAATACAATTAAGCTGTCTTCACGTCTTCAGGACGTAAAGAACTATTTTTAGTTTTACGAACTGTTTAGCCGTAGTTTCATTTCCGTAAATGTTTACATGCCACTATATTAACAATTTTACAGATCAAAAGAGTCAATTTACAACAAATTGTTTACGACTGACTTTTGCTTCTGAATGTATACATTTTAGCAAAATCCGCTATTTTATTTTGTAGAAATTTTAATACATCAGTGCCACTCGCGCAATAAAGACGAATCTAATTAAATAGTATAATCCCATTAAATTAGATAAACCTGTTGAATAGTTATGATAATATAGGGACAATACACATATGCACAGGTCAAAAAATTCCCTTCTTTTTTGTTACGCCGCACCCAGGTAGAAAGAGCTCTCAAACCGGTTTGTTACGTGTCATAATGTTAATTTTCAAGATGGCCGTCCCTATGCAGGTGATATCAATTTCTAGAACATGGATATTCTCAGATATTTAGTCATGCGCATCTTAAGAATGCTTAACTAATCTGATCTGGATAATTTAAACAAACATACAAAGACATATTTACCTTACCAATAAGAAGTTATCTTTGAAGTGTGTTAGTACAATACTCATGTACTTAGCTAAATTGTTAAGCTAATTCTTCTCAAACAAAGAAATAAAATCATCTAGATTATATCTTTTCGAAAAGCGGTTCGAGGATGATAGTGTGACCGAGATCATTGTACCGTTACCATGGTGCACGCGGCGTGGTAGGGCGAGTGCACCGCACTTTGGGAGGGGGAGTATCTAGGTCGTGACTCTGGCTCTGCTTCTCTTTCTTTACCACGTCCCCCGCCATGCTGTGTGCACCATGGGAGCGGTACAGCAATCGTGGTCAGACTACAATACGGGGCATTTTTTTTTGACCAGTTAAAAACGGAAGGGGAAGTCTGAAAATCTTCTGGACTTTCACCTTAGATTCCTACTTTAATATGCAGCGCGATGCCGTCAATTGACAAATTGAATATACTTCTTTATTATAAAATGGTAAGAATTATAAGAACGTGTCGGTTTTGAATCATTTTGTGTAGATCTTCATTTGTCGACTCGACGGCATTTTTGAGTTGCCATCATGATGTAGTAATTTGTTTCACGGCAGCGCCACTACTCACGGAGAGGGCCCGAGCATAGGTTTTTCTCTATGGCAAGGCTTACTACGTCCCCTTTTTTGTGCAGATGAAAGAAGCAGTTAAGCTTCAAAAAATTGAGCAGGGATTGTCAGCTATCCTAAGAGCGTATTGGTAAATATTACCAGTTATTTTGTATGGATAAAAAATACGAATACTGTTATGAGGCAGTAAATTATTCGCAAATTAAGCCATGCCGAGATTTCTTTAAAATATTATTTTAGTTAAATGATTTTAATACGTCCGTGCATATATTAATTCATGTTCAGTAACCGTAACCGAACTCTCGAAAATAAACAGATTGCCCAACTTTCCACTGAATTTCTTTACAATTTCTTGTCTAGAAATCAGTTCAAATTGTCAATCTCAGACGTAAGGAATAACCGCAGTATGAGTGAGAGTGACTTTGAGTGGACTGACAGTTGGTGTAGAAGTGACATGAGTTTTTGATACTTGAATACCATATGGGTAAGCGTATTTTTATATTTTTTGACAGTTCATTATGACGCACACAAATAATACAGTAAGAATATTAAACGAGAACGTTGTGGTTATAATAAATCTAGGCTACTGTTGAAATTTGAAAATTGGCAACATAAAAATGAATCTGGCACTTGACCTAATTTGTTTTCTAACATATTTAAATGAAATTTTATTGTATATTTTATGAATTTTGATCGACAATATAATATTTTTAAATATGAATATTGCATGTCTAAAAGAAACTATTATTAATTCCAGATTTTACGTAAATTAACTCAAATATATCACAATCTAAGAACAATCAATCAAATTAAGCACACGATCCATAAGCGATTTTTATGAATAAGTTATTATTATATGATTTAAAAAAAAATATATAAATTTAAAATTAAACCAGTCCCTAAATAATATAGAAAAAA
The DNA here is from genome assembly GCA_963691645.1 of Pelosia muscerda. Lineage (NCBI taxonomy): Eukaryota > Metazoa > Arthropoda > Insecta > Lepidoptera > Erebidae > Pelosia > Pelosia muscerda. The sequence goes on along the minus strand of OY829102.1, from coordinate 17,783,333 downwards.
ATAACTCACATCTAATTCTAGTTCCAATTTGTTGATCTCATCTGTAGCTGCATTCAATTTCTCCAATTCCACCTGAAAATTTTTGAAGAACTTGAGACAGTCGCACGGCACTCGCACTTGGTACTCCCACACATAAGGCAACAGCAAGCAACATGTAGGGACGGGAAACATCCGAGACATAACTATAGTTTCAACAGGTTTTATCACAAACAAATATTTATCACTATGTGTCTAGATAAAAGACTATTCATCATTTTATCTAACTGTACCTTATAACGAACGTTTCCTGCCCCTAAAAAAAAGCGAACTAAAAAGTATTACTTACATAGTGTGAACTGTGTCCATTTTATTTAGTTTTGTGGTTTACAAACAGTTGAATAAAATAACTATTTAAATGCTAAATTACATTTTATTTGAAATTAACATAATAGTTACAGTACTATACATATTAGAATCATACATGCGATAAATTTTACATTATAAAAATATTTCATTACGCAATTTGCAATTTGTTTTTATCTAATCTTTATAAACGAAAGAGATTTTTTATTCAATATGTTTTGAGTTAACTCAGCCGAATCTAAACTAAAAACAAAATAATTTGTGATAGATATTATACAACAAAAACGGTACTTAATTTATGAGTTATCATGGTATATTAATGGAATGGTTCAGTTGTAGGTACTATTAATTAAATGGTTTGACCTTTAGCTATTATATTATAATATTTATACATATTATTGTATATTGTATGAACACTCAACTTTTGGTAAAGTTAGTCACTATAGCTATTTTCGTAACTCATTAGGCCCCTGGGATATAAAGGATTGACATTATACATTACAATAATGAGATTATACAAAATTAATGAACATATAATTCCTTTTCATAGTACCGAAAATAATAAAAAAAACAACATTTCCCATGGTCGAAATCTAAATGCTGATTATAAAAATACAACAAAAATTATGAATGTTATATTGAAAATAATAATTAGAAAAATCAATGAGACGATTTAACTAAACTATTATTGGAGATTCAGAGAATCTTATTAGAAATATTTGAATTTCATATTCATCATAATTGATGTGAGTTTTGACAATATCTGTTTCTGAATATTTATACCTATAGAGATAGTAGGTCAAGATTGTAATTATGTTTGTAAATGAAGACATTTAGAGGGCAAGTTCAATTTAATATTCATATCGACAAATCTGCCAAAGTAGTTTATGTTATGTAATTATCAAGATTTTATTTCCTTTAGAATTTTAGAATTAGGATACAGATAGAGAGGATAGTCAAGATTGTAATTGCTTGTAAGTAGAGACATTTTGAGGGCAAGTTCAATTTAATATTCATAATGTATAAATCTGCAATAGTAGTATTTGTATTATAAGTATCAAGATTTTATTTCCTTTTAGAAATTAATGGAGAAAATTGCTCACTGTGTCAGTAAAAATCTGACTATTAAACGCGTTTCACGACAAATACTTTCAACGGGAATTTAGTAGAAGTCTGAGAAGTCACCAATAATGTCACTAGCTGGCTTTCTTCAAGGAGTTTGGGTGGTTCGAATAATTTACCCATCCTCGCGCAAAACCCGCCATGACGTAAAGTTGCGTAGATCAGCCTACCATACAGGAATTTACGCGATTGACTCCCAGAGACAGTAGATTACAATAATGTTTTAGTTATATAGGATATATTAATATGATACATGGTAGTTAAAATTTTTGGGTAGGTAGAGTACTTAATATAAATAAATGTCAAATCTCAAAAGTTACATACAAAGTGTTTGTGGCCTTTTTTATAGTTGCACTAATTAGGCCTAAATATGTATATAACAGAAGATACATCTAAAATAATACATAAACAAAGCCATGTTTTTATTAAAACATTATGTTGTTTATGTGAAGAGAAACACTATCATTTAATAAGCTCAAAATAATTGAAAATATTATTAAGAGATAATTTATTTAGTAAGCAACACATTTAAAGTTTAAGGTAAGTATTATATTAGCTTTAAAGCTGTGTATTCTGGGGTTATATTAACAAACTTAACTATTTGCAATTTGCAAATTAGTAAAGTAATTAATTAAAATCTAAAATATTTAGGTAGTATTAAAAAAAAATATTATAATAGCTACGTTGGATAATTTTAGGAGATTATGTGATGCATCTCATTATATACATACATATGATGAGTATTGACAAAAATAAATGTGAACAAAAATTGGATTTTGTATTTAGGTGTAGGTACTAGCGTACAATCAAGTACTTTAGTGTAAATTACAAAATACAGTATAAAATGGCACATTAACTATTCTGAAAAATAAGTTAGTAGTTGTGAAACATATCTATATAATAAGTAATACAATTACAAATTAATAACTAGCAATTTTAACGTGAAAATTGACAAACTATGTTGTGATACATTTATTTTAACTTATTTTTTGTGGACAGGAAACAGTCCTATATAAGGTACCAAAACATACACATCAAAACATATAGTATAGAAACCAATGCACCCCATACACACTGAATATATGACAATAACATCTATATACAAACATGTAAACATGTGTATTTTGGACCAAGAATTAGTTCAAGTCACTATCACAAATATATTTGCCGGAGACAAATCTACGTTTGACAAGAGATAGCCGGTAACCGCTGCCTATTAGTTCGAACTCAATGCCGGAGAGGGTTGCACCCTCACAGTTGAACTGAGCTGAAATAGTAGACTTAGTAGAAGGCCCTTTAGCAAGCTCGAAGCGAGCTTTCAATGAGCCCACACCCCTATCCTCAGAGTGCTGCGAGAGTTCTGTAAAGCGCCACATTGCTTGCTCTGATTCCCCGTTCCACGTGTTCTTCGGCATTGCGATTACGTTGAGCACAGGCCCAGTGATTGGGACACACACGGAAACGTTTAGTAAAGGCGACGGGGGGCTCATGGCGTGTAGATTATATTTATAATCTACTTTCAAATCAGTATGGTCTTTCTCACATTTCCAATAAGAAACCATTTGGAGTGGACAGGAGGCTGCACCAGTTTTTGGTCTTATTTGATATTTCAGGATATCCACGTTGAAATACTGTGCAGTTGGATTTTTTTCTGACTGTCGCTTCAAGAGCGACGTTAACGCGGGCATATTAAACTCGACGACTGTATTATCGCGAGTAGACATCATCGTGTTGATTGTAATTAGTTGCTTGTTTGGGAGGACATTATCCAATCTATGTATGTTTTTAAGTCTAAAACATAGTTTAGCAGGATTAGGATTGTTAGCTAGTACACCAACTATACCAGTCGGAAAAGATAGCATCATGTCTCCGGACATCTTCACTTGGCACTTAGACTCTTCCGATCCACGGAAGTATGAATGTATAATCTCATGAAATGCTACAGCTAAAGGTATAGTGTCTGCCATGCCTATAGTAAGAGGTGAGGGGCCTCGCGAGCCTGAGGACCCAGCAGTACGGAAGTTGTCCTCTGACCTCCGTGACGGTGGCCGTGGTAACGAGATAGATGAAGATATCGTAGGTGTGGATGTTCTTACGTTCGATTGATTCATTTCGCCAACTTCAGAGAAGAGATCACCTACATCAGCATTTGATATAGGAGTAGGACTTTCCAATAAATGGGACTGATTGCCTTGTAAAGGTGCATAGGGGTTGGAGGCGTTGCCATGTGGTGATGCAGGGTTGCTGGCTGCAGGGCTTTGAAAGAAATTCAAATCTAGTAAGTCACTGCTGGCTTTGCTTGTGTTGGCATTAGACCCTCTTCGACCAGAAATCGTCCCAATTTTGTACAAGGAGATATTCTCCACAGTAGCTCTCAGTTCATCTACACTAGCTGATATAGGATTACCATTGCTTATAGGTTTTATTTCTACATGAATCTTTTGTTCCCTCTCTTCTTCAGAGTCAGAATCTGTGGAGGAGTACACACTGCCCTTCTCATCTTTAGGCCTAATGCAGTAGCCTTCATCATCAACTTCTGGTGAATTAATCAAGTCTTCTTTTGTTGCTACTTCTTCCTCTTTTTCTTCTAAGTCAGACTTTTCTCCAGCATTTGAGTTTTCTGATATTTCATCTTTTTTCTTTTTTGATTTTTTCAGCTTAGGTCTCCTGCTACGCATGAACCATTTGGATTCTCGCAGGGTTGTGCGTCCTATGTTATCATCTTTGTCTGGAGCTACCGGTGTAGCTGGTGTGCCACTAGGGCTGGAAGGTGCCGAACATGGGGCTGCTCCTTCAACACTGCCACTAGGCTCTTCTTTGCTTTGAAAATTTGGTGTAAACAAATTCAAAAGGGAAGTAGTTCTTCTTGAAGTTTTGGTGGCAAATGAAGCCTCTTTCTTAGCTGCTTTGGCTGGCTGGGCAGGTTTATGTGAGCCATTTGAGACAGTCGATATTTGGTCAGCTTCAGATATTGAATTATTTGCTGACCCTGGTTTGGGTAAAGAGGGGGGAAGATCAATAATTGCTTTTTCTATTGCATTGTATTTTTCAATCAAGAACTGTTCTAGAAGCTTTTCAGCTGTTAACTCGAGACACTGGTGTTTGAAATCCCTATGCACTTGTCCCATCAAGTCATGGTTATTCTGTATAATATCAGCGTATGAATTTACAAACTGTTTCATCTGTTTCAGATGGGCTTCCTCTACGTCTTGGAAGTGTTTGCATGTTTGTGTCATTTTCTTTTCAAAATCCTGTTTCACCAGGTTGTACTTCTCAGCTAGCTGTCGATAATCCTCATGAAGCTTCTTCAGCTTAACCTCAGCCTTCTCAACATCCTTAGCTGATGCATTATCTTTGCGTAACTTCTCTAACTCAGCTGACTTAGATGTATAAACATCTTTAGCTTTTTGCAATGCCTGCTTAGTGTTCTGGATTAGCAATACTACTTCTAGAGTATTCGATTCAGAGTCCTTCACAGCTTTATGCTTTTTGTGAAGCTCTTCAGCATATCTGGCTACATCTTTCACTAGCTCACTGAGCTTTTGAAACATATGCTGATGTAAATTAGATAACTTTTCGGCGGAACATTTCAGAACGCCCCAAAAGGGAGCGAAAGTACCCTGAGCGCAATTACTATTAGCCTGTTTTGCTAATTTAGCTAAAGATTTCGAATTAGTCTCTTCTATATTAGACCTCTCTCTAAGATACTCTGAGAGCTCTTTGCTGGCAATGAGTCCGTATTTCATGTTTTGATATAATATATCATATCCATTGTGCTCGTTGGCGAAATAATCAACAAAATTGACACTCATCTTTGCAGTTACAAGGGCCTACCTTACGATATACTCAGTACATTATTTTTCACTCACTGACCTGTATTCTAGGGTCGAGCTCAGTATCACCATTGTCGTCGGCCGGGATTGTGAATGAGGACTCTTCCATTGTGGTACTTAGGACTAGGAAGCCACCCAATCACCTAAATTACATCACCGACACAATAGAAAATAGCGTCACCTTCACAAGCTAAAATCACACAGAACTGATGTCTACAGAATACATCACAAGCAAGTTTGTTTAATTTATTCGATAAACACTAAATAGAAACTTGTGTTACGTGTTTAATTTTGCAAAATAAATAATAAAATAGGAATTTTTCATACAAGATGACGTCCACCTCCGTGACGTCAAATCATAACAATAGACAATCATGTATTTTTAAATTTTCTGTATCGGAGTCCACAGATAAGGAACATATTACTAATCATGATCATTATTACAGAACATCGCCTATTTTACAGCTCATTGCTTACTTACTTGAAGCTAAAAAAGTAATAAAATTTTGAAATAAAAACGAATTGCAAAACCACACATATAATAAATAGAATATGAATTACCAGACAGAACACAGGGCCGAATTTTATAAATTTACACATCTACTTATCCATAACTATATTTAGCTACTGTATGCCCTACGGCTCCGCCCGCGTGAAATTTTGATCCCATTCCCCTACCCATTGGAACATATTCCTAGGATAAAAATTAGGCTATGCTATCACAAACTATCCCTTCAGACTATACATATAACAACTTGCAACCTTAACAACATATGAACGTCTTCACAAACTTTCATATTTATATTAATATAGTAGGAAGTAGGATAATGAAGAGATGTTTTTCGCATCTTCGCGTCATGGTGAGGTATTTCCGTGAAGAAGAATAGGATAAATAATATAATAAGTAAGAACAACGGGAAATAAGACCTTATAATGTCCTAAAAGATCTGGGAGACGGATGGGACATGAATGAATTAATGACTTGGTCGTTTATGAACTAGTTCCATTCGCTGATGATTAAAATAATGAAGTCACTATACTTATAGGCATCAAGTGAGCATGAGCTACAAGTTTTATATAATAATAGAAATGCAACCAAATATTTAAGACATGTCAAGAGAATGGATAAAATTGGATAAAATAATTCCATTATCGTTGCCTATCCCAATTGTAAAAACGTTTAAATTTATGTACCTATACATTTTAGATATTAATCTTTATTACCGAAGCGAAATAGGTTTGATTGAATGGTGAAGTGCGAAGTAACATAATATGTGGTTGTGACTATTACACTATTGCATGAATGAATAATGACCGCGGTAGCCTAGTGTTGTAGTGTCTCGGGTTCGATCCCAGGTTATACCACGGCACACACCAATGACTTTTCGATGCTTTTCGAAGTTATGTGTGTATTTATCGCAGGTTATTAAGTGCCCGGTTAATGGCAATAGGCTCGCCACCTATTACATCAGGACCTAAACATAAACTGGCGAAATGTGGTTACTAGCACCTCTTCCTATTCCTTCGGAGATACAGGCGTGAGTTTATGTTATGTTATGTTATGTGAAATAAGATCATTATACTCTGTCTAATTTAGGATGATAATTTTGACAGTTTGCGTCTATGAAGTATCGTATTTTTATAAACAAATCAAGACCTCTAGAATTATCGTAATTCATAGACAAGTAACGCCCACTTGTCGTAGAGAAGCGCCTTGCAAGAATACAGCATAATTGACTGTAGACAAACGAATCGAATAAATCGAACATAATCTATTAATTTATGAAAATAATTTTATGTTTAAGTACTTATTTACTACAATTTTGGTAATATAATTAGCTAGTTATAATATAAAACATGAATATCATACTATTAATGGCAGTAACTGTAGCAATTATCAATCTATATTTTCAGTACAGTGCGATTAGGTAATGTCACGCCGCTCTAATGAAGTGTCACCTTAAGTATACCAATAATTATAAAATTATATTACCCTAAGTACATAAAATAATAAGAAATACTTTTTTTTACTTTTTATTTATCATCGATACCATATTCTACGAGAACGATAATCGAAAATCGAAAGATTCATTTACGATAGTACTGTATGGGGTTCACTACTTAGACCTGTCAAAATTATCATCCTATATTAGACAAAGTATAAATACATTTTATATTTATTATATTCTAGTAGATTCATGAAGTAGTAGTGGAAAGTCTAAAATGTTTATGGTTATAATACGTTCAAAAGAAAATATGTGGATCAAAGATAAGATGATCGATTCTCTCTGTCACTCTCGCTTTGGTTGCTATGTCACTAGCGCCACGCGTGTTTCTTGTTGGTCATTGCAATTCAATAGGGTTGCATGATGCTTTTTGTCCAATTTTGACGTAAAACAGCTTCAATTTGCTCTAATTTAATTTCTTGTACAAGTGGATTTATGTTAAATTCTTTACATGAGTGACATAACTGACACTGGCCATTTGTTACTCGTGTCGATATCTGAAGTATTTGTTGTCCGAGTTTATTTCTGAGACGGTGTTCGCATTTAATCTGTATGCAACTATTACGCGTCGCCTCTACTATGTCTTACCAAGGATCACCATATTCGGGCCCCGGGGACGAGTATGACTTCGAGGACGACGGGTATGACGACCTGGATGAATATAGGGATAGAGAAGATGTGTTACCAACGCAACCCCCAGTCGAAGATAGTGATGAGGGTATGTTTTGTTTACTATCTTTGCCTAACCCTGTTTTGGCATTTCTTTGTATAAAAGGTTACTGTATGTTCATGAAAGTAGGCCTATCCAGTCTTAAATGACAAGTAAACATTGATTATGTAATTACAACAAGGTTATTTACACACATATCAACAATACTGTTGTATTCCCGCCTATTTTCGACCAACCTGTTTGGTGACGTAATTTGTTCTGTTTGATGTCACTTTCTCCATAAATATCACGTCTATAGGTGTATTTTTTATGTGACCAACTTCCCTATCTCACATAGGTAGTCAAAACACTCGCTAAAATACCATGAAAAAACTAGAATGTAAAGATTCAAAAAAGGATGCTTTTACCATGAATGCATAAAACAATTTGTAGCATATAAAAAGTGCAAACTAAAGACTGATTAGTTTATGCTTAGAACCACACTTTATTAATTTATAATTGTTTATAAATTCAATAGAGTTATTTGGTATTGTTATGATTATCTACTGATGCATATCAAGGTCACAATTTATGACTGTACATAGTGTACATTATATTGTGTACATATTATTATTTTTAAGGTTTGTCAAGTTGTCCAATACTCTAGTAATGACACAAAATTATTGGGAATCACAATCAACTCCCTTTCATGAGATTTAGCCATCAGGCATAGAGAAATCATACTGACATGTTGTATAAAAATAACATAATCTCTAACAATTCCACTATAAAATTCTCACATTCTCTTACCATTGAGATGTCAATTACTTAATATTTCTAGAGTTTTATAAAAACTGCCTAAAATGTTTAACTTTGAAAACTATCTAATCAACCACCATATACTATACTATGCTAACTGCTCAGAGCAAAAAAATATTACCTAAATTGCCACTTGGTTCCTTGTACAAGCTAAGTGACAATTACTGCCTTGATTAAATCACACTTCACTTATACATAATTCCCATCTTGACTATATATCATTACTAGCTGACCTGTGCAACTTCGTCTGTGTCACCCCATTTTTGCAATATTTTCACTTCTGCTCTGCACCAGTTGGTTAGGGCATAATGTTATATACATATAAACTTTCCTCTTCAATCACTCTATCTATTAAAAAACTGCATCAAAATCCGTTGCGTAGTTTTAAAGATTTAAGCATACAAAGGGACATAAGGACGTAGGGATATAGGGAGAGAGAACGCGACTTTGTTTTATACTATGTAGTGATTCAGAGACAAGTAGCTTGCTGTTGTCATTGCCCAGGGGTATCAGTATTATACCAGTATATTTGTGAGCTTCTAGCTAGCTAGTCATGATTGACAGTGAGGCTATGTCCACATGAAATGTTCTTATAAGAACCAATATTTTACGTTAAAATGTTTTTTTAATGTTTCCAGATACTGAGGAAGCCAGTGAGACAGATATACCCAACACTGACGAACCGGTAGAAGTTAAAGAACAGTACGTTGTCTCGTTATTATTTTTCTAAGGGATAATTTTTGAAAAAGGTTGGAATGAATGGAAAAATTCATTACAAAAAATATACACCACCCGCCCCCAAAATTATTGTTCCAAAACTTCAAGTCTGGTAATGAAAGTATACACTAGAAAATTACACAACAAAAGTTGAGATGAGTGAGGTTCAGTCCCGTTAGCATAAATAAAAATAATACTTTACTAGGTGATGTATTGGCATAATTGATTCCTTTAGCTTCCCTAGTTATTTTTGGACAATTTGAGAAGTCCTTGGTTAATCTTGGCCATTATTTTACTGATGTGAAGCTGCCATTGCACAAAAAAATTTGATTACCACCTTGGTTACAAAATTTTAAAAATTAGTGTCATCACAGTTACTGTGAACATTTGCAATTTCAAAGATACCAGACATAAAAAAAAAGAAATTATAGTGGAAGGAAAAATAGAATATAGAATTTTCAATTTACAATAGATGTTATACATCCTGTAAGACACTCATAACAACTTCTTTTTACATTGTAGGTTATACCAAGACAAACTAGCCAGTTTGAAGAAACAATTACAGCAGTTAGAAGATGGCATACACCCGGAGTTTCTGCGGAGGGTGAAGAGGCTAGAACATCAACTCAATGAGAGGCTCAGGATAAACAAAATATATAGGTACTGTTGCCCGCGGCTTTGCCCGACTACTCGCCTCGCCACTCAACCCCCCCATTCTCCGCTTTCCATTTTTCCTCATTTCCCCATCACACAACTTCCCCACTTCCCCCTTTTTCCATTTTCCCTATTTCTCCGTTTACCCTACTTTCCCACTTCCCCACTATCCCATTTTGTCCACTCCCTATTTCCTTTTTTCCACTCTTCGCCATTTTCTCTATTGCCTCATTTTCCCCACTACTCATTTCCTATAATCTCCATTTCCTCACTTCCTCTTTTCCCCACCTTCCAATTTTTGTCCACTCCCAATTTTACCTACTTAAATTTTTCCCACTTGCCCCTTTTCCCATTTTTCCCTCTGTACCCTTCTACTCCTCTCCTTGTCCACATCCTATACACTTTTCACTTTCTCTTACCCTCTTCTTCCCTCCCTAAAAGTTAACTTTTGACTAAAATTGACATCCTACCTGTTTTTTACAAACCCCTTTCCAATTATGTGTATTTCCAAGCAAGCTAATCTTAGCATTACATTACCGTAGATTTAATATTTTTTTATGATTAAAATGGCATATTCAATTTCACAGGGAACACATGTATGATGTAGTAGAAAGAGAATACATAGCAGAGAAAAAAGCGGCAGCGAAAGAGTTTGAAGACAAGAAACTAGAATTGAGGGAGAACTTATTGACTGATTTTGAGGACAAGAGGAAGCTGATTGAAAATGAAAGACAGCATATGGAGCTCAATGGAGATTCTATGGAGGTAAGACAACCTATAAAGAAAAAAAAATATATTATAAAGATTTATAATATTTAAATAATAAATCTTTACTATTGTTTTTTAAGTTACAATGAATTTAAAAAGAATTAAAACTTTAACTTCTTAAAATAAGGTTCATATTATGGAATTTATCCTTCGTTGCGTAAAACTTACAGTAACGCGTACTCTGCCTATCCCGCCTATTTCACACTTGTTTTTGGTTTTCCATGGTTTGAACATATATACCAATTTTTGTTTTGATGTGAAAAAGGTTAAAAATATTTCAATGTTAAGCCATTACACTACCGACGTGAACCCAATCTTGATACAAGCCATTGAGCTTAGCTGGAGAGGTTTAGAGGAATATTATTGATTTTGGTGGCTAATATTCTTAATAAAAAAAGTTTGCTCTGTTATTCGAGTAGGTAGCCGGTATCTATATTATACGTATTTGACATGAATTAATAATATTTGCATTAGAGTGTGTTTATGAGTAATTCTATTTTTGTAAGGTATTGATGCTCTTAATGGACACCTTTTTTAATTATTGTGCGCAAAATCCCCCCGTATACCAGCTCCGCCAAAATCGATAGAGATGATTATGTCGCCGTCATGGGTCTTTTATTGCCGGAGGTCAGATAATACAAGGCAGACCTGGGGACATCTTTTTTGAGATGACTCCCTTCCCCTAATGTGGGAACCATGGTTTCCCTATATAGCTCCAGGGTATTGCGCTGCCGCCGCGACCTGTTTCTTCTAGGGTAACAGGCGCCCTACTTCACACCTCACAATTTCCGTTGTAGGGCCGGAGTGTTTGTTACATTTCTAAGTCGGACATCCCTTATATAATCCCCTTCTTTACAGGTGAAGCCGGTAATGAAGCGCATCCTCCGACGGCGTGCTAACGAGCCGGCCCCTGCTCCCGAGAAGCGTCGCAAGCCCATCTCCAACACGCTGACGTTCCAGCTGGACGAGCGCGACATCGAGGCAGACCTCAGAGCCATCGCCAGGCACGAGCCGCCCGCTCGCCCCGTCCACAACCCTCACACCGTCCACCCACCCGTCAACCCGCCGCCAAGGAAACACCTCAACTCTGGTAGCTGTGAGTGTTTTGCCACATGTTTTTTTTTATACCACTTAGGTGGCAGACAAGCACACGGCCCACCTGATGGGAAGCGGTCACGTGGCCTATGGACGTTTGCAACACCAGAGGCGCCACACACGTGCTGCCTATCCTGTAGAAACCTTCTAATGCCCTTCTTGAAGAACCCCATATTGTAGTTTTTTATTATTATTTCATTAGCATTATTATTTATTATTATTTCAAGACACTGGAGGCTGGATGGATGATCGATAAGCAACACTTGCGAGCCACTTCATCCATTTCCCAATCTCTTCCCTTGGGGAGAGTCTGATTCATACAGCTATCACCTGTCCCCCTTAAACCAATTAGTTTCCTTGCAAAAGTTCACATTGCTTACAATCTGGTCCATCTTTAGATCCCTTAGCTCCTCTGTGTTGAGTGTGTTCATGCCTAGTAGGTTCCATCTGATCAGTGAGTACATATGACATTCGGCCAGCGGGTGGAAACTGAGATTTCATGCCATACTTAGGTGTGGGATATCGAGGCCGATCTGCGAACCATCGCGTGTCATGAACCACCCGCGCCTCTGTTTTTGTGACGCAAACTAAGTAATACTGTCAGGCCAAACCAAGCTTACCTGCAAGCTAGCTAGCTATGAGCGCAACATCGAGGCTGAAATAGTGCCCTCAATTCCGGTAGCTACATAACAGATTTCAAACATTTGGCACCTCACCAAAAGCTTAGGGTGAAGCTAGCAAACCTGCAAGCCAGGACACTTGTAAGTCTATACACATCCAAGCCGGTACACCTGCAAGCCGATACACCTGCAAGCCGGTACACTTGCAAGCCGGTACACCTGCAAGCCGATACACCTGCAAGCCGATACACCTGTTGATATTAACAAGTGAGGTTCTGTCGCCGGCTTCTCTCTTAGTTGATCAAAAGCACCAAAGACAGGTTAAAGCTTTAGAAGCGGCTGGTAACATCCCTGTAGTGACGATGACGATGATTATTTCAAGGAAATAAATAGCTTGCAGAAACTATATCAAAAACTAATGTGTAGTTTAGAAGTAGCCAGAGCAATATACAAACATAAAACTGTTGATATTATTTTATGATGATAAACATAAACATACATAAACTCACGTCTATATCCCCGAAGGGGTAGGCAAAGGTGCTAGCACCCACATTTCGCCAGTTTATGTTTTTAGGTCCCAATGTTATTACATTGGGACCTAAAGTGCCCGATTAATGGCAATACCCATTGCCATTAATCGGGCACTTATAAACCTGTGATAAATACACACATAACCTCAAAAAGTCATTGGTGTGTGCCATGGTGAAACCTGGGATCGAACCCTAGATCTCGTCTCAGCAATCCTTTACCCATACCACTAGGCTACCGCGGTTTTTTTTTATAATGTATGATGATAGATAGAGGATGGGAAACAGGTGTATGTAATGGTGTGTATAATATCTATATAATATATAATGATGTTAAACAGGTGAATCCCCGGTGCGGGAGAGGGACTCCGGCGAGACGACGGACACCCGCGTGGAGGACGGCAAGCTGCTGTACGAGAGGCGCTGGTACCACCGCGGACAGAGCGTCTCCGTCGAGGGCCGGGACTATCCCAAGTTTCCCGGCCATATACACGCTATCACCGATGAGGCGGTAAGTACTAAGAGGCGATGAGTACGGTAGCCAGAGCTTACTGGAGAGGTTTTGTGTTGTCATTCTAAAGACCGAGGGCTTAAGTTGACACTTGACATTCAAAAGACCGAGGGCTTAAGTTGACACTTGTCATTCAAAAGACCGAGGGCTTAAGTTGACACTGTTCTGTGGTGGTATGTAACTTTGCTTTCTCTTTTGCACTGACAGCACAGAAATTCTCTCAACATTTAACTTGATTCGACTTGTTGGAGACAGTCTCAATACAGGAGTCTTTCCTCTGTCGCACCATTAAGTCTTGGAATTCCTTACCGGCGCACGTGTTTCCTTCTTCCTACAGTCCCGGGTCCTTTAAGCGCGGCGTGAAAAAGTATCTGATGAGGCCGTCAAACTGAGCGCCACCATTGTACGTGTTTGCAATGGTGACCCTCTTTTATGAGACTTTGCCTGCAGCCTAACATCCGGCGAGGTGAAGTCAAATTGACGTGTCATAAATAAAAAAAATGTGTTTTGACAAGTCTTCAACAATTTTTGTGTCAAACATGTTTACAACTTGTACCTTGATGATAACGAGGGGTTGAAGGTGGTACTTAAATTGTACATATTCTTGTTACAGATATGGGTGAAGAAAACAAACTTAGAACGAGTAAGAATATATATATCGCAGTTAGCTCGCGGCAAAGTGACTTTAAAAAGACGAGCGTCTTAAACTACTGTACATAGCTATAAGTGTGTCGAAGTGTGTCACGACTAGTTCGCGCTAGAGTGTGATTGTGCGCCCAGTGCTCAAGTGTGTCGATTGTTGGAAAACAGAGTGCTGCTCTCGAGTGTGTCGCGTCGATAATACTGTTGTATTAAGTGACTAATACTTACCATTGGCTCAGGATAAAATAAGACCAAGCAATATCATGCAGTTGTGTTTGACAAAATATTCGGTTTGAGGGTTTAGATAACATTTCTTAAGATGCGAGTTCGAAGGTGACAGCATACAACTGCAGCAGATGATGACGGCGATACGTCGTCATAATATTATAAACCATACTGTTGAGCGGTCGTACGACACGTCGTAGCAAAATATTGCTATCTACCGAAGGTATTTTACAGAAATATATAGAAATCAATAGTGCTGGCTATTACCTTTAAGGTACGATTTTGTAGCTGACGGTTGCGATGTGTCTTCGTTACGCTGATTTCTATGTTTTTCTAAGAAATATGGGCATTCGTTACGCTGATTTCTATGTTTTTCTAAGCAATAAGCTACGGAGCTACGGATGGTAATATCTTATGCCGCATAACATTTTGCCGTGACCGTGTCAGAAGTGCGTGTCCGTCACGCATTCAGCTGTGTGATAGCTGAGTTTATATGAAACCATCGATCGACTGGTGGCCGTGTCAGCGCAACTAGTTCGTATGCCAATGTCCACACCCAATGTTTTGTCTTGATGTCATGCTGTCCGGGCCGCTGTTCATGCCACAAATCTGGACGCAACTAATACCAGTAGTGTCGCATGTGGTCTGCTGCTGTTGTTTGCGGTCGGCTAGGAAGTCGTACCTTTAAACTTATATTTGTGAGGGGCGTTAAATAAGTTCTGTTGAGAAAATTATTTTTCTATATGTAATTTTATTATGACTTTCGAAACCCCTCTTACCCTATGCATTTATTCCCAAATTCCCAATCTATGAAGGTTATATAAATATTACAGATTTTATTTATTGTAAATTATATTATTTATTTATTTATTTATGTTGCCACCAGTGTTTACAAATCAGCACATTTCTTTCTATTAACTAGTTCAAGAATATGTATTTGTTATTAAGACTAGGTCTGGACTGTATAGTTTCATGGTTAGACCTTTGCAACCTAGAGCCCTAACTTCACCTCTTGGTATGGTATAGCGGGCTGATTTCCGCAACTCCACGCAATGTCGCGGTTTTTAGGTAAGGGTGGGTAATTTATTCAAACTTACCCAGTTCTTCGAAGTACGCTAGCAGACTGTTCACCCTGCTGGTAACCTCTCGGACCGTACCAAGTTTTTGAAGTAGATTATATGAAACTAATTCTCCGAGGTCAGTGCCTAGACAAGAGACGATCGTTTTGTAGAATGGAATAGAATAAATTGACCACGTTCACAATTATAAATGTCAAAATACATGTCAATTCTATATATTGAACATCACTACATAGTATAAAACAAAGTCGCGTTCTCGGTCCCTATGTCCCTTTGTACGCTTAAATCTTTTAAACTACTCAACAGATTTTGATGCGTTTTTTTTTCAATGAATAGAATGGTTAAATAGGAAGGTTTATGTGTAAATAACATCATGATACAACCAACAGGTGCGGAGCAGGAATGAAATATGTTGCAAAAACGGGGTGACGCAGACGAAGTTGCGCGGGTCCCCTAGATTCTATTCCATTTTACAAAACGACTACCAACGAATTGCCACTTATCTAGGCCCCCTTGTTTCTTTCGTGACTTAGGGTCAAGATCATCATTCTCAGAACCTTTTCTCAACTCGGTTGGGGTCGGCTTTTCAGTCTAACTGTAATGCGGCTGAACCTCGATATTTTCCGTAAAGCGACTTAGGGTCAAGATATAACATAACATAACATAAACTCACGCCTATGTCCCCGAAGGGGTAGGTAGAGGTGCTAACACCTACATTTCGCCAGATTATCTTTAGGTTCCAATGTAATATACTATTGCCATTAACCGGGCACTTATAAACCTGTGATAAATACACACATAACTTCGAAAAGCATCGAAAAGTCATTGGTGTGTGCCATGGTAAAACCTGGGATCGAACCCGAGACCTCGTCTCAGCAGTCCATACGCACTAGGCTACCGCGGCTTTTTCGCGGGTCTAGATATATGATGGGTAATACTACTGCGTCCCCTCTTCTTAACATCAGTAATCTTTTGGATTTTCCTGTATATTATGTATATATAAAAAAAATGTATATAAGTATGTTTACGCATTCAAGAACCAGTATACGCCGACTATGCTCAGTTTGGCTCCAATTGTGTAAAATGTAATATAAATATTGTATATGATTTATTATTTATTTAAATTATTATATTGTGGCAAGCATTCACTAGTATGCTGAAAAAGATTAGAATTATCCACCGAGAATTTATTAAACGCCCTATTTATGAATTGATATAAAAGTAGGCAACCTGGTCATTGGACATTTAATTTATTGAATGAATTGAATGATTAATGATTTAATGAAACGTGTTATTTACTTTGTTTAGGGTTATATACACCCTGTATTAATGATTTATTTGTGGGAAGTATTTTAACAGTTTAAATGCAATCAAAGAAGGGTCTCATTTAATCGGTTGGGCATTTGCAAATAAGTTGTAACTAGTATAATATGGACTTTGGTTATGTGATTGCATTTACACTGTATTTGATCCTCACATTCTCAACAAGAATGCAATATTCTGTAATGAAGTCTATTATAAAAAAAATCTACCCAAACCGTAAATATGGAAAGTAATAAACAATATCTGTTGAAACTATTTACATATTATTAATAAATTATTTCATTTAGTTTATAATTTAACATTCTCATGAATCCAAAATTATTCTTAATAAATTATCTTAAAAGTAGGGTAGTTGATTCTATCTCGAATATACATTAAATGCGACTTCACACTTCTAAAGTACTAAATTACTTCTAGGATTGGGTCTGGTCTTATCCCACTTAATAGAAGTAGATATTTGTAGTGTGAAACAAGTATAGTGCAATCATACAAAATTGACGGTTAGATCGCACTGTGGCAGTCTCTTACAGACAATTGGTATGTTACGCTTGAAAACCGAAACTAGAGAATTATTTTTTAAATACAGGCAAGAATATCTTTTTGGTATTCCTAAATATGATTTGGAAGCAATTTTGCTAAATGTTTAAGTAGCATGAATATGTGTATGTATTTGCATTGGTCTATTTGTTTCTATACTTGAAGATCAAGACGTGATCACTATTTTAGTCTTCCCATGAGCTCATGGCTAAAGCGCAATGATTATACTGAAAATACTGTAAATATTAAAATTATACATAATAAATCGCTATAAAATACGGTAAAATTTGTTTTTATTTGTAAGCTTTTTTGTTATCAATAAAAAATCTGACTACAATATTTTTTTAGAATTCGAAATTTTTTGACTGTTAATTTTTTTAACTACCCACAATACACATTTAAGCTGTAATGCATTGAACGTAGACCCACTCCTAGGTAGCGTAAAACTACTTGATGCATAAAAAATACAGTTGAATTGGGAATCTCCTCTTTTTTGAAGTAGGTTATAAAACACTGTTCTCACTGTACTGGATGATTGATAGTTCATATTTCACTTTGCATGTCGAGGAGAAGAGCGACAGTCCGACTTACATAGATGGACTTCCTTCGGCGTTCTTTCCATCGCAAATCGAACTGATAAGTTTTTACCTATACAGAGTAATTAAAACCACCTGTGTATACCTAAAAACAAACTATAGTCTTGGTTTTAACTACTCTAGATAAATTACCATTATGCAATGCGCGATAGAGAGGACATTCCACAAAACCCGAAGTAATCTGTCTCAAAATTTAAAAACCGAATAATTGTAATAAATGTTTCTTTGTAAATTACCTTAGAACGGCTGCAAAGATTTGGATGGAACTTGTCGCTAAGAATACTACTTTTTATGAAGACAACAGCGATTTCTGAATTATGATTTAAAATAAACTGGGGATTCAATTTTCGGCAAATTTTTCATGAATAAATTTATATTCGGGATAAAATTAATCATCTACCCTATTCTATTTTCAAATCTGAGCCCCGATTTTACTAATTGGTGACTACTTTCAAACCACTGATTACAAAAAATGCTATTGAATTTTAGACTCTACTTCTATGTTGTTAAAGTTTAAAATTAAATGGCATCGTGTAGAGTGAATGAAATAGGTGATGAATGAATAACTCTTATTCATTCATTTGATTTCGAACTTTAAGTTGGTCCAGATAAAGTAGAAAATTCAATGCCAGATTTTGTTAACTCAATGTTTTGACAATGTTTAAAAATTAGTAAAACGGTGTCCTGGGCACTGGTAGACCACTGATACAAAACTTTTTTTTATTTAATTTTAAGTGTTGTATTTTCAAAACCGAATTACGCACTCCAAGAGAAGAATACAATTTTAAATATAGTTACATTATATAAAGATCTCATCTAATGTAATATTTCGAGATATAGCGTGTAATGTTTTGAGTTGTTGACATTATGAATTGTGTCAAAGCAATTATTATTATAATTTGTATCTTAACAGTCAATATTATGAGTTATGTCAAAGAAGTCAATATTATGAATTGTGTCAAACCAATTATTATTATGAGTTGTGTCAAAGCAGTTAATATTATGAGTAGTGTCAAAGCAGTCAATATTATGAGTTTTGTCAAACCAATTAATATTATGAGTTATGTCAAAGCTATCTTGTTCGTACACAAAGTTATTCAGGATCAATTTTCTCTGAAAGACGGCAGCGGTGGCTTTTTGAGGCATAATACTACAAACCATTTTGAATCTTATTTAGGTGTGACAAAGTTCATAGTAAATTGAAGGCATTCAAGTTCAAGGAAAATTTTGTGGATATGAGCATCAGTTTCATATACATATTACATACCTGTATTCACGCTGTAAATCCCCGAAGGGGTAGGCAGAGGTGTTTTAACACCCATATTCCGTCAACTATGATTTTCGGTCCCAGGTAATAAGGGGCGAGTCTATTGCCGTCAAGCGGTAATCAACAGTTATTGTTAGTATATCCTCCCAAGGAGTTAGATGTTTTGTTAAACTACTTACGGAAAATTCGCAATATATATATATAAATATATATATAATATTATTTATGTGAAAGAAAATATTTCTAGGATATTGTCTACGACTCAAAATACAGTATTGATATTGTATATAATGTATATTATGTCGTGTAGTATATGATCAAATGAGTTTATATGTAAATGTAAGAATTTTTTTTATGTCTTCTAAAGGGTGTTTAAGGAAACACTTCCAAAGTCGAAGCTGAAATCGTAAGTTTTTTAATGCCAGTATGTAGTACTACTACGTGCCTTCGGCTTCGGGAATGTTTCTCTAACAACCTGTATATTTCATTTATTTTACACTTTTTGTGATTTATTAATATTGTAAATGAGTTGTGAACTTGTGAATTGGATGTTGTAAATAGTATGGGGCATTTTTACGTATGTAAATGATATTGAGGAAGATCTTCTAAATATATGATGTACTATAAGTAATGTTTTGTTTTATTTTTATTTTTTAATATTAGGTTCTAAGTTGACAGACAAGCAAATAGCCCACGTCATGGAAAGTAGTCACCGTGGCCTATGGATGTTTGCAACACCAGGGGCAACACAATATGAGTTTCTTCAAGAAGGCTTGAAGAACCTCATATTGTGGTCGCTTGGAAAAAGCACAGCAGGGAGTTCATTTCTCAGTTTGAACGTGCGCGGGATGAAGCTCCTTTCATACCGCACACTGCGCTCCGTTTCCGGTCGTAATCTGTGAGGATGAACTCCCTGCCTATGGTAAGCGGTGCGATGACAGGAAAGTAGATGTGGGCATATATATGTCGAACAATTCTTCTGAACACGAAACATTTGATTATGAGCCCATAATTCATTAACAGCTAACTAGATGGCGCTCATCTAAAAAAAGCAAGACATTATATCGTTTGGTAACCGAAAAGTCACTACAAAAAACACAAATGGCGCCATATGCGAGTTTATGTTTTTCCTGAAACTTTTGTATCATTTGGCTTTATTAACACGATGGTGAGTGATTAACGCTAGTTAAACGGTATAAATAAGTAATAAAAAAAAATCTAATTGTTATAAGTATTTTTATGTCAATGTAGTGTACCAGGAGTCGTACTAGGGGCTTCCGGCTTCGGGAGTGTTTCCCTTATGGGTTTACCCTGTATAATTATTCCATTGTATAAGGAAAATACATTTTCTCATGCCTTTCAAGTAATTACTACATGTAATATTTAATTTGGGGAATTTTACAGACAATTCCCCAAATAAATCTTGGTAATATATTTTCCTTATTGATCTGTCTCGTTCGTTCCCACCGCAATTTCTTAGACCTGTCACCTTTCAATACCAAACATGTCACGAAAACAAAAAAACGAATCCGCACTTCTTAATTCTGAAAAAGGCAAATAAGTGGTCTGTCCATGTTCTCAGTAACGTAATCTGTTTCACATATTATTTCCACTATCCAGTGTTCAAGTAGGGGGCGGCGTGCGGCGGTTGAGAGATTCATTACTATTGGTGTACCTACATAGATACCTACTATACGACCTCCGTGGCGTGGCGGTAGTGAACGCGACTGCGGGTGCGGGTTCGATTCCCGCTCAGTGCAAATATTTGTGTGTATGAAATATGAATATCTGCTTTAGTCTGGGTGTTTCTATGTATAATATGTATGTGTTTACAAAAAATGTAAAATGTATTTAAGTATGTATATCCGCATTCTAGAACCCGTAACACTAATTAGTTAAGCTATGCTTTCCATGGGTCTAGGTGGCGTTGTGTAGATTGTCCTAGAATATTTATTATTTGTTATACCATTTTATTTCGTGTTTAAGTCCTCACGGATACGCGGCGGAATGAACTAAATTCGCATACTGTTTCGAATCTTCAGGTGCTAGAGTGTAAGTTAACCCATAAGAATTTCCTTGACACACCGGCTGACCCAGGGCCAGTACCACGGTGTCCCCATATTAGCCTGGAAAACAGGCGTGTACCATACCCATGTTCAGCTTCTGCTTGGATAACAGGCCTGCTTTCAAGGAGGACGGAGGTCACTAAGCGACTTCCATGTCCAATGACTGAGTCGACTGCGTTGCGAAGCGCTTGTGGCCATAGCAAGGTTTTCATGCTTCTGAGGACTGATAAAAGTAGATTTAAGAACGCGCGTAATTATTGTTGTAGCTACGTGAGCTACGTCACGGTCGGTCAAGCCGTATTGGGGCCCAGATGCTAGCTGGAAAATAACAAATACATAGTTATGTACTCAACAAAGGACGATTGTATCATTACGTAATAGAAATCTGCACTTGTGCCAACATTTGCGTCTTATTAGGTTACTAGATTGTTATAATGTACAGAGCTATACTTGATCTCAATACATAATTGATGCGAGGCTACATATTTCACATATTACGAGTATGAACCCATTGGACTCCTAAAGTTTCGTACACGGACCAAGGTCGATGACATTGCTAAAAAAATGAAAATAAACTATTACTGATATGTCTATGATTCTTTATCGTTGATTTACACCGGTTTAGTTGTCAGGGCGCATTCTACAGAACCAACATATTTTATGAAATAATGATAATGTATAAGTTCCCTGAAAACTGTAGCCCTAATACAAGATGATAACGTTAGGCTAAGAGATAGAGCACCCGACTGCTAAGGTATAGCTGTGATCTCAGTTTCATTCCCGCTCATTATAAATATTTTACTAAATACCTATCTAAATTCTCCCCTAGACAAGTCGTCGTTTTGTAAAAAGGGATCAGGGACCCTAGATAAGTGACAATTCGTTGGTAGTCATTTTGTAGAATGGAATAGAATATAATGTTCAATTTAAGTGATTGACACGTATTTTGACGTTTATGACATTTATGACAGGCGTGAACGAATGTCAATACATTGAACATTCTATTCTTCACCATTCAAGGAATATAACTATCTATCACTATAACTTATTCGAATGAAATGAAAACGCCAAAGCTTTACCCTTAAACCGAAAAATGTTAATGAATAATCACTCAATAAGCTGTTATCATTCGAATGACAACAGTCAATTCAGTCACATTTCTCATTGGATTTCGTCGGTATCGAAAGCGCTAAATGCATCCAATCAAAGTTTTGCCTGGTTGATATTCAGTCGGCGGCAGAACACATTAAAATTTATATAACTTTGATAAAATTATTGAAGGTTGAGAGAAATCCTGTGCAGTCATTGTAGAAGACAAATCAGGGTTTCATAGCATCACATAGCAGTGTCAACTCTTCCCATTAACAACACAAAACCCTCTCAGTGAGTTCTGGTTATCCTACTCATCGCTGGGAACAGAACACAAGGTTATTATTAGACCCGGTATTCTGTAGGGTGAAGGTGCTTCCCCAGTCATATTACTCAATCAGGACCGATATAATGTGCCTGTTGATTTCATTTCAATGTACCTATGGAAATTCACTCCATACCACCAAGAGGCGGGGGCAGTTAAGTTGAACTGGAACCTATCAAAACCATGCGCCATTTTGGGCCTTCAGATTCCGGAGGCCTCGCTAGTTAGCCCAGAGCAATCTCCGGTTTTAAAATGGTCTCCTTTTTAATTACTTACCTAAAAGTTTTGGTTCCATTTGCTCATAGCCGCACTATAGTCTGCTGACTAAAAGGTTATGTTTATTATTTACTTTTAACCATCCAGGCTGCTCAGAAATGTAGACAGCTAATATTTAACCAACGGAGATGTAGGTACTCGGCGCTCAAATATAAAATTTAAATAGCGGAGCTGTGAATACCGTGTGAATAATCTGTGCCCTTAGCTCGAAAAACTATCAAATTCGTTATGTAAAGGTATCGATAGAACGGAGTATTGCTATTGGCGGGATTCACGTAGGTACGCACGTGTTCACAGTAGGTACTTAGGCCGCCTATTGCAATGCTCCGGTTTCTCGATACCTTTCCATTACGAATTCGATAGTATGTCGCGCTTAGGGCACTGAGTTGATTTACTGATACTGATATTATTATTAATATTATTATTACTGATAGACGGACGTGGCTCCACCACAGGCTTTCCACTTGAAGTTGGGCAGTAAGAAGCTGTTATAGACGAGAAGATAACTCAAAAACCAGAAGAAGTTGAAGAGAAGACCCCAGATCGCTAATCCCTATTCACCCCGTTTTACGGTAGGTAGGTACGTCATTGCGTAACAAATGTAAATCCAAACTTTTTAACATTAGTGGGACGTGTAGCAATGAAATCAAGTAAGTTTTTCAATATTTGTTTTTTAAAATTAATGTTCAGCTATTAGGTAGGTACTATTCATCTGAATAATGGTATCTACTTAAATGTTTATTAGCCATTGTATTTAGTATAATTATGTTCGTGATCAATGTTACAATTTTTTTTCTAAGAGCATAAAAATCTTCTAGCCGAATCTTTACGCAGAGGTACAGTTACATCGTGTTGGACAAAATCAATTTATAAAGTCGATGTCCTGACGCCTTGTTAGCCAGTCTCGGATGTACAGCGGCACGCCGCGCCATTCAAAACTCTGCCACCGATACGGCACTACCGTTCTCAAAAATTTCGAAAAATTCGATTTCGGTACCCGCCATTGTTATTCCACACACGCTTAGTGCCTAGGCCGTCCGCCGCGACGCGCCACTGACACATTTCTGCGCGCGCCGTTTGAATTTAGAATAGTTTGCATTTGTTTTTTTTTTACAATTTTGTGTTTTCGTTCTTGTGTTAGTACCACGTGCACTGCGATCGGGATTGTGATTTTATTATAACTGTGTGATTTGTTGCCTTGGAGGTTTTTGACAAGGTGAGTTTAAATATAAGATAGATAAACATGTTTAGGTAATAAATAATAATGAGTGATACAATAAACCTTACATATGCTAAACTATATTCAGTTACTTATTTTATGTGGTCGAAAATTAATTTAAATTCACCGCGGTGAGCAATGCGCTCCGGGCATTTAAAGGCGCGTCCACTAGTTATTATCTTGTCAGATGCGTATTTTATTTCGTATCATTTAGAATGTAAAGCATATCCTACTTACATAAATCAGATGATTAAAAAAAATCAGAAACAAAATGTTAACTTCCGATTTTTTTTATTGGCGAAGGTATTATTTATGGTAGTAGTCTAGTTCAAAAGTTTTAAAATATAATAAGTACCTAAGAATTTAAGTAAATTAAGTTTCAAGTTTACAGTAGGTAAAAAAAGAGAAAAATAATTTAAAATGTAAAGCTGGGATTAAAATAATGGACACCGTATATTAAGTATATTAACAGATAATAAACAAAACAAAAGCTAATAGAATTGACAAATAAACTGGGACCGGTAACAATATTAAAACAACTTTTAGTGGCTGACATTTTCATTTAAAAAAAAAAGACGATATGTCGCCGTTTCGTGTGATGTGGTACCTATCTAGTAGGGCTGTCACGTATCACCTGGGCCTTGTCACATACACCCAATGATTTTGAACGATGCTAGAATAGATCATTACCTTTACGGTCATTAGTTTTAGAACGGAAAAAAAGGCCCAAAGTATGAATGTCTTTAGGCTTGAAGACATTAGGACCAGAGGTCGGAAAAAATTTATCGATAGTGTGTAAGGCAAAGAAGAGGGTGACTGAGGAAACGATATCTGATAGAAATGTATGAAGGAAGTTGACATGTTGCACTGACCCCAAATAATTGGGACAAGGGCAGGGAGATGATAAGCTTTTTGATGGAAGGTTGTTAACGATGGAATTTTGGCTTTCATACTGTAGTGTATCTCTCTGTGGAATTGTTTCTAGGACGTCACCAGAAACTGACCAAGTCATCTTCATTTGCAACGGACCTGATTAATGTACGAGGATTTGGTGCAGTCTTACGCAGAGACCTCAGCCGAACTCTTCACGTTAGGCTCCTTGTGATATCGTAAAATTTAGATAGTTTCATCGAAAGTTATTTAAAAAAAACAATCAATTGCTGAGTTAATTTACATATTGTCACTTGTCAGCCCTAGTTTGAGAAAGACCAGAAGGAATGGCAGATGGTAATTTCATGCTTTTTAATGTAAATTTGGTTCGCCATCTTTGTCAGTTGTGTTAAGATCCCGCCATTTGTTCGTATATCCTATATACATTAGTTATCTGTGCATTATTTTTATTTTGCATTTTTATTTAAATTTAGAAGTTTGATTTTAATAGCTGACCTTTTCTTCATTAATAATACGAAAACGAATAAGTTATAATTAATGTAGATTAACATTTGAATCAACACTTTTATGGTACTATTTGATTAATCATTGTGATTAATGTGTGTGGTATATAATCAATTTTATATAACGGTGGTTTCGATGACAGCTATCTAATAATAATATATCGTCGAATTTTGTGATAGAGGAAAGTTAAATAAGATTGTTGTTTTTAAGGCTCTTCCGAAGACTTTTAGTTAGGGTTAGATTATAGCAAATATTATATGAGACAGACCTCTACGTTTTCCCATGTCAACTGTATAGCAGGTTGGACTTTTTTTTCAACTTCTTAGTTTTTTTTTACCACAGATAGTTCGTGCTATAGAAGATATTTTACCTTTGTTCTATTTTTACTACATTTGTTCTTAGCTTTGTTTGAGTATTTAGGGCTAGGTTCAGAGTTGTCTTTACCTAGGGACCCTGGGCACACTAGAATTTGGAGAACGTTTTGCATTGTTTAGAGTTATAAATTTTTCTTAAGTTGATGTGCGAGAAATTGTCTTCCTTTCGGGAGGGGGGCATCCGGGGCGGTGGGCCCTGGGCTCGTGCACCTATGGGTAACGATAGTATAGGCTTGGTTACATAAGAACATGTAATATATTTTAAATGTCAAACCAAATTAACTAACATCTATTTGTCATCTATCGCAAATTCAGTAAGTCTTAACATCATAAAAGTCTGTCCAGCCTAAAAAATAAGCAGCTTACCTTTCTCAAAATTCTTTGCACCTATTGTATGTAAATTATTTCACTCATTGAACGAACCTTAATGACCTTTAAACCTCCTTGTGTGCCCACTAACCGTTCCTTATAAGACACGTTCTAATTTAAAAATAATTAATATACACATGGCACACTTCTAAATGATATATATTATTTATATTAATATATGCTAATAAAGGTGTGGATATCGGCATACTTAATAAAAGAAAACGGTCACTTCTATTTACGAATAACTAAATAACTTATTAATAAAATAGAAAGCCTATAATCTAATATTGTTAGTAATAATAAAATGCAATACCACTCCTTATATCCTAAGAATCCAGTTCTTTTCTTATTGTGTTATTGTTATAAACCTACCTCCCGGTATGTATGAATAATACTTTATTTTTCTGTGGGATGAATCTTTGACCTAAAGTTAGCCATTGAAGATACGTCCATTTAGATTGGATGCATGGATTTCAATAGATTTGGAGATCCAAAGCTGGAGGATGTCCATTTAATTGGTATACAACGTCTACGTAACTATTTTGGAAGACGTCATCTCGATTTCGATCTTTGGACGTATTGTAATGGCTACCTTAAGTCGAGAGATTTTTTATATATCTATGATTATTGTCCCAACCCGTGCTATCTCAAAAGACCCTTCCGTGCAACAAAAAGATTTTTGGTAACGCTTAACAAGCCTTGGAAAAGCTTCCCAGATATTTGTTTTGTTGAAGAATAAACATACCTAGAGCTTAAAAAGCCCTCTTTCTCGTCCAGAATTCCACCACCTAACCCTATTATAACACGTATTTAGCACATTGCATTGTAAAGACTTGTCCTAAATCTAATTCAAAAGACTGCGTAAAAGACTGTCACCGACATTAAGCGGCATGCTATCTATGCGACGATGAAATCATAATATGCAAATATGAACAAAAATGTATGCCATGCCATGCCCCTGGTTAAACGAGACGAACCACTTTCGCAAAGTGTTATTATATTATTCCTAAAAGCCAATTTCCTTAAAGATTTTTACTTTTTCTTGTTATTAACTAGCTGTTGTCAGCGGCTCCGCCCTCGTGGACTTCTGATAACGTCCCCCTGGCTCGTAAAAATCTTCCTTAGAGTTCAAGGAATAAATAAAAAAAGAATTACTCGAATTGGTCCAGTTGTCTTCGAGTTTTACGTTTAGCAACATATATCGTGATTAATTTTCATTTATATAGACAAGGTGATGCCCGCATGCCCGCGCGATTACTTCAGACTATTGAAGTACTTTCAGGTAAGGCTATGGAGATCACTCTGGGTTATTCGGGTTACTTACACCTCGGCAACTGTTTTTCCCAATAAATATTGTAATTTTTAATTTAAAAATAATGTACTCAAAAGTCAAAAGTTATCAAAGAGAATTACAGTTAAAAATCGATAACATAAAAAATCGTTGTTTATTTGCGCTAAGTTTACGAAAACTAGCTTCATTTTATGCCGGAACAAAATAAACGATATTAATTTAGAATCAGCGTCATAAGTGCACTGTCATTTCAGGTTTTCGTTACTGGCAATATGCGGTTACTTTGTGGTATGGTAATTTTACAATTAATTGTTTAAAAAATAGTACATTCGATAAAAGCAGACTTAACTGTAAATATTAATGAAAAAAAATGTGGTAAGTACCTTGAAATGTGAAACTTCTCAATATTCCGTATTGGACATGCGATATCATAATCTTATTATTGCTATCGTCGAGATTAAACCGTGGATTAGTGGTGAATTACCCCCCCTCCCTCAATATTTATATTTTCTTGTAATGGATTTCCGCCATCTTACTTTTACTCTTACTGAAGAACCGCTGAGTTTGTTGTTATTGGGCAGACCATATCGGTCTACCCTCTTTCGCACTCGTTGACATGTGACGACGCGCATAAAATATAGTAATAAAAAAAGGACTAAAGCAGGGTAAATATCCCTGCAAGTGTTATAATAATGACCAATATCAATCTCAAATCGTTCATTCCGAATTTTTTCGATAATGGTTAGGGCGAATGAAGTATTAGGTAAGCGCAGTCTTTTGGATAATGCTCGTACATTTCTTAGTGCCGACTGTCTGATAGTTTGGTTCAAAACATTTAATACCAGGTAACTTATTTCTTTTCGGGAAGAAAGCCTTTTGGCTACTCCTGCGCCCCGGGGTAATTAATAATAATAATAATACTTTATTTCAACCAAAATCTTATTTTGTAGGTTATGTTTAGATAATATAATTATGACCAAGTAGATACAACATTTGATAAAACATCGACGTGTGAACCAATTAGATAAAAATAATATATATAATTAAATTTAGCGTTAATTTTTGTAATCTCAGTGGTTTGACAATAGTAAACAATTAGTAAAATCCCACTTGTTCTCGGTCAGCTTTTGAATTTTCAACCTTTTTATAATCTCACCAATCATTCCGTTGCATAAAGAATGTCATCATTTTGGCAGTAGTTTTTAATTACATAAATAAATAAAGCATGTATACATATATTATATACTTAATACAGCCAGTTTGTACCAGTTTTTTCTGATATTATTGGAAAGGTCAAACTAGAATTGGAATATGGAGCAAGTTTGAAGGGGCTTGTAAAAAATGCATAGGTATGTGGAATCGGAGCCAGTCTTACCACTTACTTCAAGTTCAATGTTTTTTTTTCAAGGCGAAATATTGAATTCGATATTTCGTCTGTGTCGCTCTTGTCTCTACATAAATATGTCAATTTAGGGTTCCGGGTAGTAAACACCCAAAGTGAAGATTTTAGGTTACACTTGGTGTGCCGAAGTCTTTGACGTGTTTGTTAATCAATTTCCTTCTCTTGTTTAGTAGGTTCTGCTTCATTCTAGCGATAATCTCAGTCGCATCCGAGGCCAATCTCAGACTTCCAGGCGTTGAAGTCTGAGATTTGCTTTTTTTAGTCTAACAGTGGCTGAATTTCGATATTTTCCGTGAAGCGACTATTATCTGACTTCTGCAACGCATTGGTGATATCGAGGCATTATAGAACACCCAGTTGTTGAACTTTTTAGGGCTTCAGCTACTCGTAAATACTATCAACAACCAGGGCCCTAAAATTCTATTACTTGTCAGCTATTACCATTGAATTTTACTTTGCTGTTATTTATATAATTTCTTAATACAATTTTTTTATTAAGGACACGTTAATTCGTCTTTACCTCGCCTGGTGATAAGCTGAAGACAAAGTCTTAGGATAGAGGATTACCATTAGGTATAAACAGGTATAGTGTTACAATGGTGCTCAGCTTGACGGCCTTATCATATGATTTTAGTAAAACTCTCTGAGCAAAAGCATTACGCTCTGATTCAACTCCTTTAA
Organism: Pelosia muscerda; assembly: GCA_963691645.1. Taxonomy (NCBI): domain Eukaryota; kingdom Metazoa; phylum Arthropoda; class Insecta; order Lepidoptera; family Erebidae; genus Pelosia; species Pelosia muscerda. The sequence goes on along the minus strand of OY829102.1, from coordinate 17,753,514 downwards.
TAATTTTACTAAAATAAATAAATAATGACTTGTGTACGGAACTCGCGTACTATCAATACGTGTCACAACTAACCACTGATAAATTGAGATAATTAAGCGCCCCTTTTGAAATACTTAAACATTTCCGTAGTTTTTTATCACAGAATGTAATTATGTCCACACGTAGACATGTGTTTATCTCTGACAGAAGTTAGCCACCCACGATCTCAGAATTATTATTGCCATACCGCTGTTGAAATTGGAATGGTGGTATTTCGATAATTGATGCGCCGTTGAAAATGGGAAATTTGATTACATTTTTAAGGAGACCAGTATAGGATTTTGAATCTACCTGAATAACGATAACTATTGACAGCCGAAACTAAGTTTTTAACAGTTAAACGCTTCGGTAGATTAAATACTAGTGACCCATCCAAATCGCAACCGCGCCTAGGTAGCTTAACTCGCTGATCGTTTAATGAACAGGGCCCAGATTCTTCTAATGGGTAAGGTTTTTTTTTTATTTTAGTTTAAGGGTTTGTTCTAAATTATCATCATTTCGATTGCTCTCTCTTCGGCTTACTCCTTCTCCTTTAAGTTTGTCTTTTATAGGAGCGACTGCCTCCTTATCCTCAGAGGAGAAATTGCTCCAGACTCTTCCATTGATCAGCAGGTATACTAAGACCCTGATTAATTGTCAATTATGATTAAACCACTGAGATTGTAAAAAATGCCAGTGAATTTTAGACTACACTGCTATGCTGATAAAGTCTTAAATTAATTGGCATCGTGTGTAGTGAAGGAAACAATGTTATGACCTTTTTTTCATTCCTTGCTCTTTTACCATTTTACTACTACTTACCATTATGCGCTTTGGACGTTATGCGCCCAAACGAAGCTTATACTTACTCATTAAGCCAAAAATTCAATCATCGAAAAGTACCAGAATCAGGGTCCAGTGACCACAACCGTGTGTCAATATTATAACAAGAATAATGCCTTCATGTCTGTCGTTAAATCTATCTCCATGAATAACGGCGGGGTGAGCAGTGTATTTATGCTAACGGCTACCAGGAACGAGTTTTTTTCATACTTGAGAATTACTTTTTACTTAAATTTATTAAAGTTGACTCAGTGGGATAGCAGTGGTGAGTTTTTCGTGAGCAATAAGTTAGACTAGATATCAGGGTCCCATGGACTGCCTTCGGTTAACTGTCACAGGCAAGTAAATACACGTCGGGTGGTATAGAATTTTACCATAAAATATGTAAATTAATAACAATTAACAATATGTCTTAATTGAGTAAAACTTGGTAACATATGTTCGTTATTTTTAAATTATATTATTATTCTATCATTATATTCATTTATTTATAAACATACTAGCTGACTCGCGCAACTTCGTCTGCATCACCCCGTTTTTGCAACATTTTTCACTGTTGCTTCTCACCAGTCGGTTGTAGCATAATGTTATATACATATGAACCTTCCTCTTCAATCATTCTATAAACACCGCATGAAAATTCGTTGCATAGTTTTAAAGATTTAAGCTTATAGGGACAGAGAAAGCGACTTTGTTTTATACTATGTAGTGATACATTATCTTTTTAAATACGAGTATATTAAATTATTATGAGAGAACGGGTCTTAATACCAGTGTATATAAGTATACAGTATATAAGTATATAGTACTTTCCCTTCAGGTGGCATTACAAAATTCCACCCTGTATATATTTACTCTGATTTTTCGGACGTAATGTATTGTATGTTCGTATGTTCCGTCCATGGTCCGCACGTCCAGAACGTAGGGGTAAGCATACAAATACTTTACTTGTAGTTCACGATTATGTCCCGTTCTGTCATAATTATGCATAAAAACCTTGTAAGTTGTAAGTTTAAATCAACATAATAGATAGTTATATTACTTGTGTATTATGTAACTGTAATGATAGTGTAAACGTTATAAATAAATAAACAAATAAATTATTTTTAACGTTACAGATTTTAAAACGCGTTGAACTCTTTTACATGAGATAATTTTCATCTCGTTAGACAGTATATCTGTATGCTAGATATTACATATTAGTAGTTATGAGTAATGTGTACGAAAATAATTATGTAAAATTAAAATATATAAAATGGTCTCAAAAAATCCAACAAGAGCCATAGATAATAATAGATATCTAAATTAAATTTTCAGCCCCCGTAAGAGAACAACCGTTCAAGTTCTTCTCAAATTACTTCGTGAATTTGTTTAATCTACAAACATTATAAATTAAATAAAATGTACCAACGACTGATAGTACTCACTACTATCAATACTTTAACATAAAATCTTCATCTCACTAACAATTTCTTCGTTATAACCACACATAGGAGTAATCGTTCATTACATCGCGTTACGTCCGCCCTGTAGCCATTCAAGGAAAATTAATTGACCAAAAGCAACTGAACATTTAAGAATTACTTACCACCTCGTTAAATTCCCTGTAATACAGATTTTATCATCGAAAGTTGAACACGCTTCGATTCCTAGCTAAGGAGTATTATATTACTGCAAGTGTAAACCAACTTCACACGGCGCGAGGTCTTACGGACATATTGACACGTAAAGTAATTATCGATCCCAGATACGTGAAAACAGACGTATGTATTGTGTCAACATGCCTTTTTTAATTTAAGGCACGTCATATTGACTTCACCTCACCTGATAGTAAACTGAAGGCAAAGTTTCAGAAAAGAGGGACACCATTACAAACACGTACAGTATTACAATGGTGGAGCTCAGCTTTACGACCTCATCAGATCATTATTTACGCCCTGCTTAAAGGATCCGGGAATGTATTAAGAAGGAAACATGCGCTGGTAAGGAATTACGAGACTTGTGGCAGACGAAAGACTCACCAAATCGCTTTTTTTTTATACCACTTAGGTGGCAGACAAGCACACGGCCCACCTGATGGGAAGCGGTCACCGTGGCCTATGGACGTTTGCAACACCAGAGGCGTCACACACGTGCTGCCTACCTTGTAGAAACCTTCTAATGCGCTTAGTTCTTGATGGCTTGTGTAGGTACTATCACAGTTGAGTTCCATCATATTCAGACGTGCATGTGTTCGTGAAACTGTAAGCCGTGTAATGTCGGCTTAAAGGAAACTGATAAACAGTGAGAAATCTGGCACTTACTTACTACTACTTTTGTACTGTAGATTCACGATGTCTGGCTTTAAGTGGCGATTCTCTTGACAAATTGATGCACTTGTGCAATAATTTGTTTTTATATTCTTGTTTTACAACATTTAACGTTTTTGGAATACCATTTATTGACATTTATAATTGTTGCTTATACAAAGATACAAGTTGTTTCCACGGTCGACGATAATAGTTGCTCAAAAATTGTTAATAATTTCAAGCAAGGTGAAGTCAAATTGACGTGTCATAAATAAAAAAAAACATCTCAAATTCCAAATTAAATTGGCAATTGATGAATATTTTTTTTACGTCGTTGTCGATGTCACCAGTCGCGTGGAGAACTGATTCTAAGTCCAGTGAGCCTAAAAATTTCTTGGACGATTAGAAACTAAAATTTGATGAAGTAATGCCCATTACACAACTACTAGTCTTTGAAGCTACTGGATAATAGATCTACTTATTAGTGTTATAAGGTTTTAGATACTACTTGCATGAGTTTACTTATCTACTTATAAGGAAACACGACATCAATCTAGTATATTTTATTAACGCTATTTATGTTACTTTTAGTTAATTAGACTTAGGCTCTCAAAAGAGTTTAGATCTTAAGGTGTCTTCGAACTTTTGAGGCCTTAATCCGGCCCGCGCGCAATACCACGTCGTTTATAAGAAAGATCTGTAGAGTAAGCGCTATGTAATCGGTCATTAGCGCACGCATAATATTCACCACTGTAAATCCCTAAAGATGGTATTCAACAATATATCCAGCATAATTTTATTACCTATTCTATGCTCAGATAGAAGATTTCATAAAAAAAATTCTCAAAAATTAATTTCTTAATCATGCAGTTTGACAATCAATGTTAGTGCACAGTTTTTCTCTCATTTATTACATCTACATCTTGTTTTCATTACTTAGTTAAGTTCTGTATGATTTATTTTGCAGACTCTACTAAAATAGGTAGTAAAAGTCATACATCTTACGAAACACGCTTTACCGATTTATTCAAGGACTATTACCCACTGTGAAAACGCAACATGATCTCATTTATACTGCATTATTTTATTGCTATTTATTAAATAGGTAGTAGATCTTACTAAGTAGTTGGGTGCGGCCACGTTTTGTGGAAACCGCCAGGATACATAACATAACATAAACTCACGCCTATATCCCCGAAGGGGTAGGCAGAGTTGCTAGCACCCACATTTCGCCAGTTTATGTTTAGGTCCCAATGTAATAGGTGAAAGCCTATTGCCATTAACCAGGCACTTATAAACCTGCGATGAATACACACATAACTATGAAAAGCATCCAAAAGTCATTGGTGTGTGCCATGGTAAAATCTGGGATCGAACCCGAGACCTCGTCTCAGCAGTCCATTACCCATACCACTAGGTTACCGCGGCTACCTATATTGGTCTGCTACTGATGGACACTCAGGCCCTGGCACATGGTTTCTTCTCAGGGTTGAGAAGGCAGACGGCAAACGATCCCAGAATTATATATGCTGAAGGGATTCGGCATAAAATTTGATATACAGATAGATCATAATCTCAAAATATCAAATAGACTACTTATTATCTCGGGAATGTTTCTATCGGTTTCCAGTAAGGGATCAAAATTCCATCCAACAGAATTCCGAAACCACGGACAACAGCTAGTTTTCATTAAACATTTCTTCAATCAAAGCAGAAAATGTACTTGTACGATATATCTCCAGTAATGGCTTCCTTCATTGATTTTATGGACACATACTCACTGCACTAAAAAGCGGTCGATCCGTATGAAATATGATAACCTTTTTAAGTCAATGGGGAAATTAAAACAAACTGCCTCATATCATCGAGTAAATATGAAATTAAACGATGAAGTGCGGAATGTGCTTGCGTGGAGAGGATTCCGTATATTTTAATGCGCCGACTGGAATTTAGACCACTCCATCTCTTCCTATGCGGTGTCATACAAGTCGACTGGGATGAGGCAGTTTACATATAAGATATAGCTGCTTGCGCTAAGGTGACAGGCGGCTCCAACTGTTACCTCCAGGCCCGCACACATAGAGAAAGGAGGTTAGTCTGCGGGAACTATACTATAGGGCTATACTCATATCTAGTTGTTACCTAGTTCAATTTACTAAAGCACACTTCAGCCAGTTCAGAAATGGAGGGGGGACCGGGATCCTCTAGGTTCGCGCTCATGGAGGACGGAGGTCGTTGCGGTCTGTTCGAGCCCAGACCCTCCTTCAACAGCAATCTGTTAAGGCTTCAGTCTTTATCTTATGTAACCCTGAAATTTGTTATAGTCAAGATTAATACTGAAATTGACTTTTTTTTTTCTACATGAATGGAAGTCTTTTATGAGTTATGGTTGAAGGATAGCTCATATTTTATTCATAGTAACCTTTAAATGAAACAATTTTCGGTCGTTATTTATAAGTATCTCATTTTGACAAGTCAGCCAAATAAGGACAGCTTTTGCTAAGTACCTGATACCTACTTACTTTAAAAACTGAGTGCATTTATGTGGGTCCTATGTCTTCCTGTGGAGGTCGTTGAAGGGATAGGGCTGTTCTACATTCACTAGCAAATATATAGCCCATAGCAATGAACTTGTTTAATGGCAAGAGGCTCACCACCAATTACTTGAAAATCATAATTATGTAGCTGACAAAATGTGGGTAAATACACCTCTTGGGGATTCTCGTGCGTGAATAAGATATACACTGTATTATCGTTTGATTTAAAGAAACAAAAAAACGAATAATATATATATATTAAGTTCTTACTGAATTTTCCACTAATCATCATCTCCCCGCCCTTGTCCCAATTAATTCATTGAGGTCTGTGCATTTTGTGTGTCATTCTCTTTCATATATTTCTGTCAGATGTTATTCCCTCACTCCCTTTTTGCGATTTCATACAATCCATCCTACTTTTCTTGGACCAACCTCTGCTCCTAAAACCATCTACATACATATTTTGGACCTTTTTTACATTATGATATACATGGTATACCACACAATTTAAAAGAGATGTTATTGCGCATAGGGGTACGTCGTTACATATCTAGGATGAGCAACCGACTAATTCAATTCGAATACATTCCATAAGCGTACAGCATTGGTAGTAAATATTTTTTAACATACTTGATGGAATGCCCTAGTATCACTACTAAATTTAATGCGAATGCATTCCATAAGCGTACAGCATTGGTAGTAAATATTTTTTAACATACTTGATGGAATGCCCTAGTATCACTATCAATGTTTTGCATGATATCCACATATCAGAGAAGAGGGTAATAATGTAAAATTAAACACATACTTAAGTATATATAGTTGTAAGTATACATTAAGTGCTTGTTTACAAAATAATCGACGGGTCCAAGTACAGTCAATTAAAATTGTTATCATGATTGTGATCTGGGCGAGTACAGAAGCTGTGAATATAAATTTGTAAGGAAAATGTAAACAATGCTAATGACTGTATATTTTAATATATTTTGTGCTTGACCAGAGACTTGTCTGGAGAATTTTATAGTACTTTTGTTGGATTTTTCTTTGGTGTAGTTTAATAAAGCAATTGAAAGGTAATTAAAATGGTTTATATTCAGTCAACTCTACTACAACACTCGTTACGGTCTTTCTTTTTTATATCACTTAGGTGGCAGACAAACACACGTCTCACCAGGTTTTTACTGTGGCCTAAGTATAGACGTATGCAACACCAGGGATGCATATTCGCAGACGAAGTTGCGTGGGTCAGCTAGTTAGTTCATATAATCGACTCATAACGACACATCATCGTCTACTGTACGTATCTGCAGTTGTCGTATGTTGTTGTGTGTGTGTGTGTTTACAACGCAACCACATATCGTTTACTACATGCGTATGCATTTGTGGTATGTCGTTGTTGTTTACCGAATCATACCTTTATCGACCAGGCATTATAGTGATATACAGTGTAAAAAAGTAAGTCGCTCCCTGGAGGGAATCTTCCTTAATCCAATAGGTAGTATAACTAGTGCATAAAAGTATAGCTAAATACCGGTTTCTCTTCCCCGTTTTCTCTGCAAGTGACAACACGAGAACTACAGTTTTACTTTTAAATCGTTTATAGGCCAATAAGTGAACTGTATGCTTAATTATTACTTAAGTAATTTAAACATCAGTCACCGAAAGGGCAATCAAAGAAGATAATATCCGAAGTGTCCATGTCTGAGCAGAAAAAGTCCCCGACATTCATAATTATCCCATTATATAGTCAACAAAGGAAACATCTCAATTTCTTTAGTGCATCGTATTAAACGCGCATCTGTTAACAATTGACAAATTGCCTTGTAATGATTACAAGGATACGTTTTGACGAGTTGATGATGCCTTGTATCATTGACGGGCAAGAAATAAATACCAATGAACAATTCATTCTGTCTTCAATACAGTTTTTCAATTATGGTAAACAATACCGATATCGACCATTCCATCGATATCAGATGACATGGCGAGCCTTATGTAGTACGAAGTAAGAGGAACAAAGAAGACATTCGTTAACTTTTAGTGGTAAAATGGTTGTCTTTTGATAGTTATATGCTATTGACACATCTGGTTACTATGGCCAGGTATTTTTAAAACTTAATGTGAGTTATGTTATTATTATTTGCTACCCAAGTAGTATGAAAATCTTCTTTGCAAAAGTAAAAGTAAAAGATTTTTTGACATTCGTTAAACCGTATTGAATGACCAACTACCCTTAGACTTCATGTGAATAACTTATGTGCTTGCTATCCAAGTAGTATGAAAACTTCTAAAATTTTTATTCATTATTTCATATAAGCACTATCCATCACTACTATAATTTGAAAGAAAAAGTAACGTACCTATCCTATCTTCCATATTACATGTTTTAATTTTTCTATTAATATATGTACTGCGTAACTTGATTATCAGTGGGAAGACCGAGAAAATTTACTTTGTCCTCTGCAGTACAGAAAGTCACTAAACCCCCCCCCCCGTTTTCTCCTCTATGGTCGGCGGCACGAGTGGTACGGTTCTGGTGACATTTGCAAGTCCATAAAAAAGGTAATCTCAATACACAATGCCCAATTTACACGCTTCTTAGGCAGTAGGTATGGAGAAGAAACGGTGCAACAAACACCACAGCAATAAAAAGTATAAAACGTCATTGCAGACACAAATTGATTACATTCACACTTTTTATCACGAATCTTTTCGTCGAGTTGTCGTTTTTAAATTACAATACGTCGCATATCATAATATAACACCGAGCGTTCATGTAATAATGACCAAAAGGACCATATCGATACTCGAAAACGTACATCGATCATCGCACATCGACATATCAAGTCGTCACTTTGCAAGGAAAAGTAATTTTTTTTCGTAAAATTTATAACGTGGTATTATTTACATACTGAGAGCAGGTTTTTTGAAGTACCTACTTAATTTTAAACGAATGCCATAGAGAGCTGGTTCTGTACACGTGTGACATGGGCGGTATATTAATTTCCATGCAAATAATGCTTCTTCGGAAACAAGTGAATGTTGCATGTAATTTTTTTCTGTAGAATCGACGGGCTTTTTGAGTTGCAATCGTATTGTGTATAGTAGTTTACTTCACGGCAGCTTCGCTACTCACGAAGGGGGCCCAAGTACAGGTTTTGTTTTACGGGAAGGCTTACTTACTTACGTCGTTAGGTATTATAAGCACTGACACTTCATTAAATTACCAATTCAGTTAATATATATAACTATTTGAGAGAGGATTTTTGTTTGAATCGTCTTTGGTATAGTTAGGAAATAGGATAGGCAAGTCTAGGTTGTGAAGGTCAAATGATGGGAGTCATTTCATGGAAAATATCGAAGTTCAACTTTGCCGTAGACCGGAAAAGTGAACCCCGTACTTTGAGGTGAAAGAGACAGCAGGAAATTAGCGTACCAAGATGTCGCTCTACTTATATAAGTACGCCCAAAACCGATCTCTATAATATTCAAAATGACAACAAAGCTGATATCTTGAACGCAAAATGTTCATAGTCGTTTTAAAAGCAAATATCATATAAAAATAATAAAATTTTGTCTCATCTGTTTTGCATATTTGTCTAAATTAAATACGAAAACCAGTCAAACATATAAAATACACAATAACCAGATCAATGAACTGCGTGTTTTCGTTGAGTTGTATGCCATAGAATCCATAGATACTGGCATTTAAAATCTAAGACATATGAAAGCAAAACGTCAATAGCTTAGTTATTAAGGAGTCGGTCTGGCCATCGAGAGGTCCCGAGTTCGCATCCTGGCCATTACACTATTGACGTGAACCCACTCATAACAAAAGAATTTAAGCTGAATTGTATTATTATTTATTTAAAATAAAAAAAATATCTTCACTAATCACGTCTAAAGTATGATGTACTACATAAGGTACTTACAGGAAGTACATAAGGATTTGAGATGCATAAGGTACTCTCTATACACAGGCAAGGATTTTAAACCGACTTCAAAAAGGTGGATGTTGTTAACCGATTGGTATGTTTCTTTATTGTGTTTGTTATGTATGTATGAATACTTACTCGAAGATTTATGATTCGATAATCGTGATTACTACTTTTTTAATTCGGTTTGAACTTTTTTGTATATCTTTCGAAGATAACACGGTTGGCTACAGCGCGGGCGGCGGCGGTGGAAGAACTCATATCCACAAATAATAGATTATATATCAAACCATTTCACGCAAACCAGGGCCTCGTGATATATACCGGTAACTATATATCAATGCGCACAGAAGACCAGTATTATTGTGATATCTCAACCCGATACGCATTATAAATAAGATTTACTGCCTCAGAGTAGCAAATCACACGCGATAAATTAAATTTGCGGTGTGCTTACATTAATGTGAGTTTATTATCGCAGCCGGGACAGGTGAAAGAGAAATGATTATAACTTTAAATGAACATTGAACGCTGTGTATTATTAAAATTGAATTATCTGACACTTTTACAATGTATCCCAGATTTAAGGAAAGATTTAAGCGGGGTGAGATAGCAAAGTATCTATCGAGGTTGTCAAAGGGACCACCATACAAAGACCAACAGCATCTGCAGCTACCATAGATGTTTGTATGGCAATCGGGACCGAGCGACGGCTTAACGTGCTCTCCGAGGTACCTGCGACCAGATCAGTACAAACAGCCATATTCATGCATACAACTTTTTGCACTGAGCGGGGATCGAACTCGTGCCCCGTGCGTACCAGTCGCGTGCACTACCGCCACGGAGGCTGTCAATATTAATATTTTACAATTATCAGTGACAAATAGATTCAATTTCTTAATACAAATTCAGTACTAGTCATTTTCATTCTCATCATTCTCTGAACCTTTTCCCAACTCAGTTGGGGTCGGCTTTCCAGTCTAACTGAGATGCGGCTGAACTTCGATATTTTCCGTGAAGCGACTGCCATCTGACCTAATACCAGTATGTCAGTCAGTATGTGACATACTGTATGTGTATAAATAATAATCAAAACACAACATTGAGAGAGGATATGTTCAACTGAGGACTGCGGTATACCTACCATACCAATTAGTTTGATTGAAGTCAGAAAATTTACTACTGCAATTATTGTTTTTTTTTTTAATTCAATTCCAGCAATTGTCTCTCATAACCACATACTTTTTTAGTTTAATACCATATCATTAATTTATAATAACCATGTGGTCAACTGGTAATGTTTTAAGCGCGTGAAGAATTGTTGATCTGTGGGCGTGTGGTCCTTGTGCCGAAATATTGGTTGCCCTTACATTCACCGTGACTAATGGCATAATCATTGGACATTACTATATTTATTGTAATCATAAATTGTGGACAAATTATAAAGTAATACTTATAAAAAGTGTAATATAAGTGAATATTGTAATATAATTATGGCGGAAGCTGTTCCTATCAATCAAAGTGTGAAATGTTATAATTAAAGTTCGATAAATAAATCAGTTACCTTTTCAGCCCCATATACCTACTGTTTATACCTTTTTACTGTGTTGAAGTTCACATCATATAGTTATCCTTGAAGGAAAAAAGTGTGCGAATGACATACGTATCTTTACACAAAACCTAGGCGTGAGAAAGTGACACAATATAAGAATTGTACCCTAGCAGAAGCAGGCCACGTCGGCGGGAACTTCTTCCCACGTTAGGGGAAGAGGGGCATCTCAAAATAAGTGTCCCCGGGTCTGCCGGGGTGCGAGAGATATGTCTTGTATAATCTCACCTCCGGCAATCAAGGACCCATGGACGGCATGCGTTTCAGTCGGTTCGAGTCTGACATAATTACCTCCACCGGTTTTGGCGGAGGTAGTAATAGTGGGGATTTTGCGCACGATAAAAAAAATAAGAATTGTGATACGTATTTTTATAAATCATTATCAAGTGACTTTTTTTTTATACCACTTAGGTGGCAGAAAAGCACACGGCTCACCTGATGGGAAGCGGTCACCGTGGCCTATGGACGTTTGCAACACCAGAGGCGTCACACACGTGCTGCCTACCCTGTAGAAACCTTCTAATGCCCTTCATGAAGAACCCCATATTGTAGTCGCTTGGCGCTTGACGTCAATATCTCCATACTTAAAAGTGACAATTCACTGCCACTGACATTTTAAATTCGGTACAGGTAATGAAGGAGTTTGCGGGTATATTTCTACTAAAAATATTAATTAATGACTATGGTTCACTTAAACCAATAAAAGCAAAGTAAGTAAGTACAAGTTTACTGACCTACTTGAAATAATTATCTCTGTCAGTATGACCCCATCTGATACGTATGTGAAATTAAGAAAAACAAAAAACCCGACTGCGTAAACCAAAGAACTAAAAAGAAAGAAACAAGCCCAGGAGTTAAGATTTCATACAATACTCACAGTCGGGGCCCATTTAAATTTTACCAATCACATCTTTCTAAGGGGCCCCGACTGTGAGTATTGTATGAAATCTTAACTCCTGGGCTTGTTTCTTTCTTTTTAGTTCTTTGGTTTACGCAGTCGGGTTTTTTGTTTTTCTTAATTATTTTTTTATTTTATACTTTTTAGTTACGATTTATTTGCAAGTTATTTTTTTATCAAAATATTATTTTTGTTTGTATATCGTTTATCCTTGAAGTAAGAAAATTTGCGAGAATGAATGTTTTGTTAAACAACTTTAATTCGTTATAAATCCTAAACTATTAGTTAAAATGAAAAATGGTAAAAGGAACCTAAAAATGATTTTGAAATACCTATTCAACGACACCCCACTTGACATAGTTCGTCGAATTTTTTTTTTTTCATTTTGACAATATGGCGTCTGGTTGTCGCTGTGGTAATGTTTGATTACTGTCATGTCTTTAGTGACACTCGCAAGGTTAAGACGAATCGATTGACGTAAGAATCATCAAAATCGGCCTACGCGTTTAGCCTCTAGAACGCCACATAGAAACAAACATACATACATACATACATACATAGACTGATAAACACAATACCCTCCTTTGCGTCGCGCAGTCGGGTAAAAACATCGAACCAGATATCTCGGTAAGATTTTAATTCAACATATTTTTAAAGTTTACAGTTAACATAACGGCTGTTTCGCTTTTAATTTGCCGATATTATACAGCAAACGGGATAAGGCAACGATCTTATGTTAAAGTGGTAAAAATGGCGTCGCGGTCAAAACTTGGTCAATTTGCATATCTCAACATGAACACAAGTGCAAGAAGATATGCACGGGCATACAGAGCGGTAGAACTTTTGTCTGTTTGACTTGGTAGTCTATTTGGTAACCATTGAAAGTTTTCCAATATATATTAAACTAGCTGACCCGCGCGACTTCGTCTGCGGGGCAGCTAGTTTAAACGGGGTTTTTGCAACATTTTTCATTCCTGCTCCGCACCTGTTAGTCGTAGCATGATGTTATATACATATAAACCTTCCTTTTTAGCCATTCTATCTATTGAAAAATCCGTTGCGTAGTTCTAAAGATTTAAGCATACAAAGGGACAAGAAAAATAGGGACAGAAAACGTGACTTTATTTTATACTATGTAGTGATAGTGATACAAATATATGAAAATCAATGTCACTTTTCGTTGTAATTTTATAACTCGAACAGGTGAAGAACGGGCTTGCCTATCCGAACCAAATGTTTAGGCTTTGTTCGGACTATTTAGTAGATGATTTATGTGAAGTTTGCAAAAAATCGGTCAAGCGGTTTAAACAATACCACGGGCGAAGCTGGGGCGGGTCAGCTAGTAATATGTAATCAATCCCACTTTTCGATGTAATTTCATAACTCAAGAACGGGCCCACTTACCCAAACCAAATGTTTAGGCCTTGTTCAGATTATTTATTAGCTGGTTTATGTGAAGTTTGCACAAATTCGGTCGAGCGGTTCTTCATTTTTTTATTATTTCACTTTATGTTATACGTAGCGAGGCACATACCGGGCCGCTAGTAATCTCTATTAAATGTTGATTTGTATGGAAACAATGCGCCAGAGCCTCCCAATATTACTACAGCCTAAGTCCAGCTGTGCCTATTGTAAAAATGGTACATCACTCTTCTTAAAAACAGTTATTTTTATTAATATTGTAGAAGTATTAGGTATATCAAAGCAAAGGAGTGCTGTGGCACTCGTACTAAAGGACTCTGCGTCAAATATGCTGTCAAAGAATAAGCACTACCTACTAGACTGGTTTGATAGTACTTTCACATGCTGATGTTATAATGAATAACTGAAATTACTTTAATAGTAGAAAAATGTCATAATTATGCGGTTAATATTTGTACATATAATCAAGCATTTATCCTCGGAGGGTTAGCCGAAGATGAATTAACACCCACATTTCACCAATTACCATATTAAGACTCACGTTCCTAATAGGAGATGTGCCTACTGCCTATGACATATTCCGGGCACTATTGTTGGCTGGAACCATGCATCTAAGCTGAGACTAGGCTGTATTTTTGTCTGATGTTAAAGAGTCAAATCCCTTAGACACGTTGTACGACACCGCATGGGAATAGATGGAATGGCCCAAATTCTATTCTGCCGGGCACTACGGTAGCGCAGATCTAAGTCCGGGCAAAGTCACGGGCAGAGCGAATTTTAATATAACTTCATTCAGACAGACTGATAATTCAAAGAAAATTACTGAATAGCTATTTTGCAAACTGTTATAGTGATCATTTGAAATATTTAGATTATTCTTTATTCTTCAGTTAAAGTTCATAGTAATTAATGTTTTACAGACTTGATTGCCTCGAGATATTTAAATGGAGCTGTTTGAAAAGTCTAAATTTAATACTAAATATCAATACTAATGGAATTGACCTCTTAGTTAGTTATTATTAATTTTCATGCTGTATTTCTTTATAATTCTGGCTATTATTATCCGTCTAATTGTTTCCAGAATCTGTTAAGTTAAGTCTTAAAATACCTGCAAACGGACAAAACATAACATAACAGAAACTCACGCCGAAGGGGTAGGCAGAGGTGCTAGCACCCACATTTCGCCAGTTTATGTTAAGGTCCCAATGTAATAGGTGGTGAGCCTATTGCTATTAACCGGGCATTTATAAATCTGCGATAAATACACACATAACTTCAAAAGCATCAAAAGTCATTGGTGTGCGCCATGGTAAAACCTGGGATCGAACCCGAGACCTTGTCTCACAGTTTGCGAGAGAAGGAAAACTCGAAATACCCATCACTCACCCGCAGTTTAACAATCCCTACGATAGGGGTCCCGTACGTAGTTTCGAATGACGTTGCAGCGATAGGTCATTAGCTATAGCAAAATATCAAAAACTGTCATAGAAAGGAATGCCAACCGCACCCCTCAAAGCAAATATAAAGACTTCTTACTCGAGGAGACATGATTTCGTATGTGTAATATTACGCAAGTGTGAAAAACAAACCTCTACACGTGTTTCGCCTCTACTCGCCGTGTAACATCTACTTAAAATTCTTTCATAAACTTTAACTTTGATTCTGTTCCTATAAACTAGTTGTTGCTCACGGCTCCGCCTGTGGGCACTCCAACCTTCACCAAAAACGTGAAAATATATACCCTATGACACTCACAGATTATGTGACTTTCTAATGGTGAAATAATTTTCAAAATAGGTTCATCAACAGATTACCTACTCCTTACAGACCATATCTCGTTAAATTTTATATAGTATTATTATAGTTTTGTACAATACTGCTTGTCTTGCCTTATTTTATATCAATTATTACATTACTACACCAGAACCAACATATTGTTATATCACGCTACTGTCCATCCCAAGGTTGCCTAGAAGAGATCGCTTCCAGCGATAAGGCCGCCTATTGTACATTAGAACAACTGTAACTCTCACTACTTGTCCTTGGTGTTTTCTTGCATTTATTTTTTGTTTTGTTTTTGGTGTACAATATAGAGTAATCTACCTATCTATCTATGTGCTATACGTATAATATAGTAGTAAAGTTGTATTTTCCGATATATCTAGTAGTTTTTTTTTTATACCACGTAGGTGGCAGACAAGCACACGTCCCACCTGATGGAAAGCGGCCGCCGTGGCCTTTGAACGTGTGCAACACTAAGGGTGTCACACCACCCTGAAGGTAAAGGGGGAGAGCTGGGAAGGGGTGGGGAGGCTAGGAAGGGGAGGGGAAAGAGGGGTATAGTGAGCTCTGGCTACCCTACTTACCGGCGGGAACACAACACGATGGTTATTATGACCGCGGTCTTCTGTAGGGCGAAGGTACTTCCCCAGTCGGACAGCTCATTTCGGACGGAAGATACCGTCGTGTCCTACCTCCGTTTAGTTATTAATATAAAAGCAACTTGTATTTGTGCCAGCCCTAACTCTTCATGTATTAGTGTCGGTAATTGGTAGTGCGCTCGCGCAGCCTCGCTGTCCGCCGCTTGTCAGTGTAACAATGATGGTTACCGCACCGCTTATGTAATGTTGTTGTTCTCATTACTGGTGATAGCAGTGTCCCTTGATATTTTTTGACTTGACTGTTGATACTGGATAGTGGTAGGTTCACGGATGAGGCTCATATGAGGCCAACCTATAAGGTATAGAGCTCAAAAAGTTTTTTTTGAAAGAATATGAGGAACCGAAAATATTAATATTTCTGTTAACCCTCCAGTTCAGTTAGATTGCTTGTGTTAGGAGTGGGTTAACGTCAGTAGTGTATGACAGGATTCGATTCAGGGGCCTCTTGATCTTAAGGCACTAAGCTACCGATTGATAGCAAAGAGAATTCATGTTATCAGAAGTGCCGTTATCATCTGAGGCAGATATCTATGAGAAGGAATTTGTGAAAGAATTTGTGTGTGAATTTGTATATTTAGGTATGACGATAGTGACGATTTACGTTGCCTTTTAGTCGACAAAGTATTCGAATGTCGACAGTAGTGACGACACGACACGAAGGGAGTTATCTCGAAAAAGAGGGCCCCGATTAGGCCGAGGTGCGAGGGATATGTTCACTAGTATCTCACCCCCGGCGACAAAAGATCCAAAGACGGCGTGTACCTTTTACAACTAAAACGCACAGTCTTTGGGTCTTTATTAACCGATATTCGAGTCCGACATAACCTCTCTTTCCCCTTTTCGGCGAGATTGGTATCTGTGGGGATGTCGCAAAAAAAGTTACAGACGACAGAGACTACTTTTGTTATTTTTGCAATCCATGTATCCCATTGGACGAACGTTATTTATTCTTAAATAGAAAACAAGTTGATTTATGAACCTCTTTTAAAAGTCGGTTAACACATAAATAAATTAGACTTGTAGATTTGGAAGTGTAATGACCTCGTCATTCAGAGCGCGGTTCTCCTCTGAGGAGTTCGTAGTTATAAAACTTAAATATTGTGATGATCATATCAAACAATGACATTTAGATCATCAACCTGTATCATACGTTACATGAATTTCAATAGGTTTAGTCGTAACCTCCAATTTGTTTCTACGGCGATGTGTGAAAATTATCAAGTTTATTTCTAACTATGTAAGGTTCAATAAAATGATTTGAATTTGAATTCGATAGCAATAAAAGAGGTATATTTAGGGGTAATAAATAAGGTCATACCTAAGTCTCTATTAAAAAGGACTTAATTGTCATAGTTTTATAATATTCATTAACTGATAAACTCGAGAAACAATGCCGGTCAGATTTAGTTGGGTGCAGTTACTTCCGTAAAAGATAAAATCAACCAAATTAAAGATAGGAAAGGATTGCTAGCGTCGAGCTTGAAACACAAATAGTTTCGAACTTATTTCTAAAATCACTACATAGTTAGTATAAAATCAAGTCGCGTTCTCTGTCCCTATGTCCCTTTGTATGTTTAAATCGTTAAAACGACACAACTGATTACGATGGGGGTTTTTTCAATAGATAGAGTGATTAAAGGGGAAGGTTTATATGTATATAACATCATGCTACAACCAACTGGTGCGGAGGAGAAGTGAAAAATGTTGCAAAAACGGGGTGACGCAGACGAAATTGCGCGGATCAGCTAGTTTGTTATAACAGTTCTTTTTTAAATCATTTAGTAAATTTCATCCTAACAGGCTCTTTAAGTGAATCTCAGAAGTCTGTAATGATTTATTACCGGGAGCTTTCCATTCAGTTTTAAAGCTTACAATATTCCATTAAAGGCTTTTTGAATTAAAATAGAATAAAAAGAATATCATTATTGATGAATACGGTCGATTGTTCCATTGTGATCAAGGTATAAATAACAGACCTTCTCTTGTTCAATCAATGGACATGAAAATATAAAAAAATATTTCGTAAATAATTCAGCATCTCAGAATGATATATATTTCTTCGAAAAATCAACAGGGTGATATATTGCCAGTTAAAATGGCTTGGTGAAGTGTTATTTTTTGATAATCATGACCATGTGATGTTTTTTTTTATAGAAGGTGCGAAGGTATTATAAAAGTACATTTTATTCCTATGGGTAACCAGTTAGAAACGTCCAAAATACTGGTGGTCGGTTGGTGATTATACATGAGACATAAACTCACGCCTTTATCCCCGAAGGGGTAGGCAGAGGTGCTAGCACCCACATTTCGCCAGTTTATGTTTAGGTCCCTATGTAATAGGTGAGGAGCCTATTGCCATTAACCGGGCACTTATAAACCTGCAATAAATACACACATAACTTCGAAAAGCATCGAAAAGTCATTGGTGTGTGCCATGGTAAACCTGGGATCGAACTCGAGACCTCGTGTCAGCAGTCCATTACCCATACCACTAGGCTATGGCTACATGATTATAATGATGAAATAATTTTAATATAATTGTTAGTAGTAAGCATCTAAATATTTGAAAATGGTATAATTACATTTCACATTATCTATATTATTTTGAACGCCATAAATGTCAGAATATGCTGAACTTTCACGTGTTTATCACGTATAACAACTATGCATGTACCATATGATTATTCTATTCTATTCTAAGCGTATAACAATGCGTAACCTTGACCTCTGGCATATATTACCTTCTTTGGGGAGAATAGGCCAATCTAGGGAATGATGACGGAATCAGGACATGGTGGTATCCCCCGTCCTAATTGAGCTAGCCGACTGGGCTAGTATCTAACGCTCTATAGAATACCACGGCTAATAATGACCTTGTGCTGTGTTTCCGGCGGTGAGTAGGGTAGCCAGAGCTCACTGGAGAGGTTTTGTGTTGTCAGTTAGAAGACCGAATAACCTCGCTTTGTATTCTGCACTGACAGCAAAGAAACTCTTATCCTTAAATATTACACTATACATACATACATACATACACTCACGCAAATTTCCCTAATGAGTAGGCGGAGGTGAATTAGCACCCACGTTTCACCACCATTGTATTAGGTCCCACAATAGAGAGTGAGCCTATGCTCACTCTATGATGCTTTGTTGACTCGAGTCGGTTCGGCGAATCTTTGCACTGCCGCACCATTAAGTTTTGGAATTCCTTACCAGCGCACGTGTTTCCTTCTTCCTAAAGTCCTTCGTCCTTAAAGCGGGGCGTGAAAAAGCATCTGAAGATGCCGTCAAGCTGAGCGCCACCATTGTAGCACTGTACGTGTTTGCAATGCTGACCCTCTTTCATGAGACTTTGCCTTCAGCTAAACATCAGGCGAGGTGAAGTCAAATTGACTTGCCATAAATAAAAAAATAAACAAAGTCATAGCAAGGCTGAGTCTGGGCTGTATATGTATATAACTTTCTGATGTTAAACAGCCTTATCGACACTGTACGTAAAGAGTGCTAGAGTGGGGTACATAGTCCAAACTCTACTTTGCCGATTACAATATTTTTTTATTTACAGCCACGAAATACCCTCTAATCAGAGCAGCATTCCTGAATTGATATATGTATATCTTTGAGTGACAACTACGGAACGAAGCAGCCGGTAGAAATGTCAACCGGACCAGTTAGCGTGGCCGTGACATTACCATCGCTGGTTCGGTTCCGCGAGGTGCTAATACAAAGAGATATTTGAGCCAGTGGGTATCGATCTATCTATTCTGGAGATCGATCTATTACTGATCTATTAGTCTGATAGTGTGGTATAGCATCATATGAGCCTAATATTCCATGAGTGCATTAAGGTTTTCTTAAAATTTTATTTTTGATTCCGCGATTGGTGTCGTAAAGCTGTTTAAATTTTTACTAATATCAAATGTAGTGGTGGTTATATCGGTCTCGAACCGACTAAACCGCACGACTGTCTCAAACCACAGTTGCTAAGGGCGAGGCAGACTCTAACATATCTCTAACTAAGTAACTATTTATTAATCTGTGCCCCTACTTTCCTAAGACTGAGATGAGCGGAATGGTCTCATGGGCTGTTCCTCGCTTTTATTCATTTTTTGTATTTACTAACAGATCGTGGGCCAATCGAACTGTTACATGCCTTGGGCCCTGTTGCAGTATTAATGTAGATTCTCTTTCGAGATGACCCGATGACGATGATTTTGTAGGAAAAATAATTGATAGCTACAGAAAACTTAGTCTTGATTTTATGTTCCTGGAAATAGACCTCGCCTCGTAAAATTATCATCGCATAGATCAATGATCATTCTTAACTTGTGGGTCGTCATTCTCAAAGTTTAACGGTTTGAACTTAAACATGATATGAATAGCCTTGCCACTGTCCATATTGTATGAGATATTCTGATTTGTCACTTAAGATTACAAAACCTAAGCCTGACTCGAAGTCGAAGTGTCTATCAAGCAGGAAAGACTCGACATGCTGGTTTTACTTAAAGTAGTTCTTCTCCGACATCCTCCCCGTTTGGCAATGTCAAGCAAGGACGACAGCACGAATGTAACGCCCCTGGTATTGCAAACGTTCATACTCCACGGTAACCACTAACCATCTGGTAGCCGTACGCTTGTCTGCCTCCTAAGTTGTAAAAAAAAAATGTGGCAAAAATGTGGTGATCTGGTGACCGTTAAGGACAGTGCACACACCATAACATTTGAGTTCCCCCCTTTGAGGCCATAACCACTGCAATAATACTCCATTCAAATATACTGACCAGTAATAATGAGAAAAAGAATTAATTTCTCATAATTTACCCAATAACATGTCAGATTTAAAAACTCGCAACAAATAAACTATTCCCCAAACCCCAGCAGATCATTATTTGGCCATACAATACGTTCATAAGCATATTTTATGAATCAATAAATATGTTCGATCCTCGGTATTGTGATATTATACAATTTTTATTCTAATTTTATGTTTTAATCTTTTAATTTCTAGAATTATTTATAAGATTTTTTTGTTAAATTGATTATCTAATTTTTCTGAAAAACAAAAAACAAAAACCTAAGCCAGGGTTGCACGATCGTACTTTAACATTAACAATTAATGATAAATTTGACGGAAACCTTAACTTTAACAGGTAGTTGAAGCAACTAAGTTTAAAGTTTAAAGTTAACAATATAGAAAATGGAGAGTGTTTATGCTTCATATCTTTCCTAACGCTGGCTTTCCACGGTGGAAGGATTCACGGACATGGACTCATACATAGACAAAGTTACTATAACAAACGACACTAAGATAGACGGACCTCTTTCTAAAAATTTATTGACATTCAAAATAAATCAGATAAGCAATTCTAAACGTATCTTTATTTATTTCTTTTTATAGTTTTAATATGAACTTATCACGATATCAAAATGCAATGTAAAATGTCAACTAAGTAATAAAATCCATAAGTCACTGTTTAATGGGTTAGTAAATATTATAAATATATTATCATAATTATCATAATATTAAAATTAATCACATATTGTTGTTTTGGCAATTCTGGACCTGCTGAGATCGTACACCCGAGGAATCGAAGAAAGAGCTAAGATAATTCGATTCAAGTGGATTAATTAATCATTAACGTTATATGTTCTCGTACATTATAAGCCACTAGACGATGAGCTCTCCCAATTAATCCAACTCTCTACTTTCCTACACCGGACAACACGTGCAAGGCTTAGGTGTCACCCGCATACAGTACAGAATATTCCACCAAGAACCAAGCGGTTCGGTGAGTCTTTCCTCTGCCGCACCATTAAGTCTTGAAATTCATTACTAGCTCACGTGATTCCTTTTTCCTACAGTCCCGGGTCCTTTAAGCGGGGCATGAAAAAGCATCTGATGTGGCCGTCAAGCTAAACGCCACCATTGTAACATTGTACGTGTTTGTAATGGTGACCCTCTTTCCTGTGACTTTGCCTACAGCTTACCGTCAGGCAAAGTTAAGTCAAATTGACGTGCCATAAATAATAAATAAAAATGAGGAAGAGATCGCCCTCTATATGTGTGCGAAATTTAATGTGTCTGTTAACATACGTCTTCCTACCCCTTCAGGGATTTACATTCGGGATATAGTTACTTACGTACGTATATGTCATGTACAGTCAAATCGTGACCACGGGTACTGCAACGCACCCGAAACGTCGGCAAAAGTAAGTGATCAAAAATATATTGCGTGAAGTCCCGAACATTATAAACACTATACTTATGTATGCATATAAATATGTAATTAATTATTATTTATTCATTGACACACAATATCCTATATGAAGGATACGTTTTTATTGCTTTTCGTTTGAGGAATGTGAAAGGGACATTATGCTGGAGCATGCATTTAATATAAATAGGTGGTTACATTTCATTGTTTTGTGCCACGGAATGGCCGTTCAACAGTCGAAATTCGACCTACCATTACGTCGAAGATACGCACACTTTCGCTCATGTCCATGATTCTATATCAATGTGGTAACATAAACATAACATAACATAAACTCACGCCTTTATCCTCGAAGGGGTAGGCAGAGGTGCTAGCACCCACATTTCGCCAGTTTATGTTTAGGTCCCAATGTAATAGGTGGCGAGCCTATTGCCATTAACCGGGCACTTATAAGCCTGCGATAAATACACACATAACTTCGAAAAGTATCGAAAAGTCATTGGTGTGTGCCATGGTAACCTGGGATCGAACCCGAGACATCGTCTCAGCAGTCCATTACCCATACCACTAGGCTACCGCGGCTTTTTCAATGTGGTCCTATGTGAATATTGCAATGCGTGGAAAAGGTATTATGTCTTCTTAAGTTATGAAATACTAGCTGACCCGCGCAACTTCGTCTGCGTCACCCCGTTTTTGCAATATTTTTCACTTCTGCTCCGCACCAGTTGGTTGTAGCATGATGTTATATACATATAAACGTTTCTCTTCAATCTCTCTATCTATGAAAACAAACCGCATCAAAATCCGTTGCGTAGTTTTGAAGATTTAAGCACACAAAGGGATATAGGGACAGAGAAAGCGATTTTGATTTATACTATGTAGTGATAACAACAAGAAACTCCAATGTCTTGGGACAAGGAGCGAACCGAACTTAATGTAACGCTCAATTACTTTACATTGTGCATTACGACATACAGTTGACGAATTATTCCTTCAGCGTATAACAAACACCTTCACTGGACAAATGGACAAGGTAACGGAAGACTCGTGACTTGTCAACTGATTCATCGAAGAGAGGCCTCTGGGGTGATTGATGCTGATACCAGGTATCATAAATACAAAGTTCCGGTTATTTGTCTAAATATTTTTGATGTTTCTACATATTGATATACCTACAATGATATTTTAACGTTTGTATGTTTGTTAGCACGCTTTTAAACTAAGCACTTATCTAGTATGATGATAAGACTGCGGAGGCGACTCGAACGCCGAAGGTCGCAGAATGACCTCCGTACTCCATGAGCGCGGGTCTGCGGGTGACGGGTTGAGCTGCCTACCACTCTAGCAGAAGCAGGCCTCAAAGCAGTATCTAGGGGGCAGATGGGGACACCATGGTACCCACATTAGGGGAAGGGGGTCATCTCAAAAGAGATGTGCCCGGGTCTGCCGGAGTGCGAGAGATACGAGTACTTATGTCGTGTATATTCTCACCTCCGGCAATCAAGGACTCATGGATGGCGTGCATTTTAGTCGGTTCGAGTCCGACATAATCACCTTTACCAATTTTTCATTTCGTTAGGTATATTTTAATGGGTGTCATCAATTTAGAAAATAAATCATAGCAATCTCGTACTTTGATATTAATTTTTTTATACAAGATATTCAGTTATATGGAGTAATTTACCCCGAATTTTGAGATATCAAAGTTAAAATAAAGTACAAAGTTATGGTGGTAAAGAAATAATTAATATTATTGCATATAATAATACGAAACGACTGACCCTTCGTATTCGTATTTAAATAATAATTCCTGTGAATATACGCTACACACAATACAAACAATAAATTTTGAACCAAAACTGGATCGATTCAAATCTACATAAAATAAGATAGCCATGTTTAAATGTAGATTCTCGAATTAAATTCAATTGTATTGCATTTTAAACAGTGCGAATGACATTTCGAGCAAAAAGTTTGAATATGTTTAGCTTTTAAGTTAATTTAAAATAAATCAATGTTAAAATGTACATTTGAAAAAAGAATATATTCAAATGTTTACATTGTCAACTGGGTTATTGACCCCACCACAGTTTTCAAGTTCGTTTATGTATTTTATAGACCATTTGTGAGGTATTATGTACAAAAGCAGATAGCATATGTAAATTTCCACGAAATAGTGCCTATTACGCGAAACTATTATTAGGTTCAACATCGGTCATCGTAGCCGTATAGGGATGATTTATAGCTATAACATATTTCTTAAAACAGTTTCTGTTAAGATTATACAATGACGTTAAAGTAGATTGACTTGGTATAAAAATAACATGACTGTTAAAAAAATATTTATTATATTTATAAGTATTTTTGACTAGTTCGAGTTTCTTCTTCTCCTTTTCTTTTTATAATGACTTCTGCAGCAGAATCGCCAAAATTTTGATAGTATTTTTGAATATGGTAAACCTAATAATAATTTAATGGCGAGACACCAATGTTAAGCTTTTAAAGTCTACCAGGGGCTCTAGCCAAAATGCATTCGTTCCGAATCTACATTCGTCATTGCTCTGAAAATGTATGGGAGTGACATTTGTTGTCGAATGTCATGTGATCCGATTCCGACAACAAATGTCACTCCCATCCATTTTCAGAGCGATGACGAATGTAGATTCGGAACGAATGCATTTTGGCTAGAGCCCCAGAGCCACATTAGCTGTGTGTCCAGGAAATCCGTGCCCTTAGCACGAAAAAGTATCGAATTCGTAATTTAAAGGTATCCAAAGAGAGTTTTTAATTTTAAACAAAACATATACAAAAGGCACAAAAAAATTGTTAAAGTTTATTTAAGTACTTAAACAAATGGACTATAGCACTATTTTTGTATTACTATAGGCGGCTTCATGCCCGAGTTATGCATACCCTCTATCTTATTATTTTAGTCTGAGCTTTACTCCTTACAATACATAAGGTAGGTACTTACACAAGATGTAGAGTAACAAAGGATTGTTTTTTTACAAAACCTGTCGGTTTCGTTAACATCGAAGCGTGGTATTTAAAAAAAAGATACAAAAAATGTGATTTTTATCGAGAATTTATATGTTTTCGAATATTTCGTAGTCGATCGATATCTGTTAACATCCGATCCAAGGAACGATAGCTTTTGCCAATTTGCGTGGGGCGCCCAAACTTTATGAGATCCCGGTCGACATTTTTATCGATATTTACAACACATACAAAATCTAAGGGGGTTTCAAAATATGTTACCATCGCTAAAAGTAAAGGTATATCCTCTTGAAGTGGTTCTACTGTTGGCTCTTCTTCAAGAGGCTTAAGGTCCAAGATTAGGAAGACATTTTCCTTCACTTAACTAAAGAAATTTTATTTACGAATCTTAACAACAAGTTTTGGTAAAATGACATCGTAAAGTTCGTCATCGTATTGTTGCAAGTTGCGATTCATCGCATTTGGTTGTGGAGGTCCGATAGCAGTCGATTGACCTTCAATCCGACTGGTTGGAGACGGTTTGCATCCAACAGCTACCCGTAACTCTGACTGTGTCGCCTCGTCAACCAGTACGTGGTCTCCATTCGAGAACCTTTCGGCTCCAGTATTCGTACAAACGATATTCACACTTAATTTTATTCATGAAACTGCTCATTATAGTTCAATATCATATCATATGCTCACGCCTATATCTCCAAAGGGGTAGACAGAGGTGCTAACACCCACAATTCGCCAGTTTATGTTTAGGTCCCTATGTAATAGGTAGTGAGCCTATTGCCATCAACCGGGCATATAAACCTGAGATAAATAGACACATAACTTCGAAAAACCTCTTTCATGAGACTTTGTCTTTAGCTTAACATCAGGAGAGGCGAAGTCAAATTGCCGTGCCATAAATTAAAAAAAAAGAAAAAGAAAAACATCGAAAAGTCATTGGTGTGCGCCATGGTAAAACCTGGAATCGAACTCGAGACCTCGTCTCAGCAGTCCATACTATAGGCTACCGCGGTCCATTACACGTAGTACACTTAATTATATTCATGAAACTGCTCATTATAGTTCAATATCAAAAGATTATATATACATCAAGCGATAAATAAGTAGTAATAAAACAGATAAAAATATAACTAGGAACGGCTGTACCAGGAAGGAAAGGAGGGGGTGTGATTCGAATATGAGATTAACCAATTACGTGCCCAAAGTGAACCAGTTTGGTAATATTACTGCAATGTCGGCATTCTGCTCCAGTTTATTTTGTAGACTATACAATGTGATAGACTTGTATCGGAAGAAAATTAACATTACATATATTAAATGAGAAGCTTCTCGGACTCGAACCGACTAAAAAGCACACCGTCTCACACACGTCGTCACAGTTTGAGTCTTTAGTTCCGGAGGTGAGATAGTAGATAAAATATCTCTCGCACTCCGGCAGGCCTTTTTCAAGATGAACCCCTTCGAGTTTAGGGACCACGATGTTCCCGTCTAGCCCCCTGTATTCTGCTAACGTGACAGACGGCTCCACCCGTTACCCCCAGGCCCGTGCTCATGGAGGGCGGAGGTCATTCTGGACCTCCGACGTCCGAGTCTTCTCCGCTCAAACAATTTGTCCTGCGTTATGTAATCTACTGAAAAAAGTTTCTAAAATTCACCTGAATGAGAGGAATAATTCAAATCTATTCAGAATTTTTAATAATCATTATGCTAAATTATTAAAAAGTCCACATAAAGGGTACAAGAAAGGGTGCTATAATAATCAAACAACCCGGCTCGTGCAATTGCTGCTGTGCTGTAAATTATCAAGAAATAAGTAATAGCAAATTAAATTATTAAGAAGTAATATTATTAAAAAGTAAGTTTTACTTTGTTCAACTTGGAAACATGAAATCTTTCTCAAAACATAAGATATATTTTAAATTTGCAATTCAAACTAGATTTTATAAATAAATATGATAACAAAATTATACGCTCACGGGTAAAGGTCAAAGTTGCAATTATACCTATTAGGAGTCAATTCAAATCTATGCTTTTAGAAATGTTGTTTGTTTATTAATGTGCAATACGTTAGGTTCAATAATTTTATTCATCGATTCTACAAAAGAAGTTCTTAAAGAGGTTCTTAGGACCGAGAATACCGAGCCCGGTTACGATAGGAAAATTATCTGGAAGTATTAATTTTAGTACAATTTATCACTCGATCTATACATTATTCTGTTCATCTGTACATTATTCCTATACATTTATGAAAAAGAATTTTCGGGCATTTTTTATAAAAAGAATATTAGCCGAAATTACTAATAATCCCTCTCTCACATTTCAACTTTTTTTTCTATCCTGTAGTTCCCACCTATCGAGTTACACACATGTGCATTTAAACTGAATATCAATATGACACTTTATTAGAAAATCCACACATAAAATAGTACCAGCAAGACTATTCTATCCCATTCGTTATTCTATGTCGACAAGTCGTCCGACAGGCGAGCCCCCGATATTGTCGCAGTTTGAATGCCAAGGGCTTTGGCGGGTTTATCGGCTTCCCACGACGACTCCATATAAACACTATTAATTATTGACTGCCTGACACACACCGTATGCCCTCAGCTACTGACCTACCAACTCTAATTATAGAAACCTATAAAAGCGCTGTTAATGTTCGCACTGTAAATTTTGATATGATTATAGGTTGTGAGAGATCTCGGAGAGATTGATAATTGCAATTTGGCTTATTGACATTCAATTACATGTCATTCCTTACGAAGCCTTAACCATTTGTGGGCTGACAGACAGATTGCCTGTCGCGTAGCAGTGACAAACAATATATAAAAACTGTAGATGATTTTACATGTCGTTGTATTATTTATTGGGAGTGGATGAGGTCTGGACCGCAGAGTAACCTTCTACATATAAGGTACAAGCTTCAGAAATAAAAAAATGTGTCTAAGAATAAAAAAGTAAGCGTACCTACTACTTGAATTGGTGACTTTTTCAACTTCTGTGAAGCATATAGGAGAGTAAATGAAATAGCAAGAAAAGGAATTATTGGAATGATGACGTCAGATAGGAATGTGAGTGATGATTAAGTCAATATTACTAGCTTAAATAGAGATACAATCGCCTTATTACCGCGTAACCAAATAAAAATGTCAGTGGCAGTGAGTTGTGACTTTCAGTGCAGAGATAATGACATCATTGCAATATTTATTTCTGTCAAGTTGATAATGGTTTTAAAAAATGTTTCTCGGTTCATATACTCTGTCACTTTCACACCAAGTGTTGTTTTATGATATGTTTGTAATGATATGTCACTCACACTCTTTGTTTCTCTAAGGATAAATTTATGTGCACCGTATACCGACATATTTGTTTTTTTAATCGTGTGAAAAATCTCCACTGGGTACCTCCTTCCCCGCCGGAGCCGGTTGGAGAGGTTATGTCGGACTCGAACCGACTAAAACGCTTGCACCCCAGCAGACTGGAATAATGGAATAAGAGAATAAGAGAATGGAATAAGAAAGTCTGTAGAGCTTCAAGGAGATGTAAGGTAACTCCTAATAGTTTGAAATAATATTCGACGGAGTATAGCTCGTTTGAAGTTGAACTTCGAGACACTCCCGTATCTTAAAATTTAAGTTTTTTTAGACACCAGTTTAACCTTTTTAATCACAAGTCAGGTGCCAATTTGCCAAGCTGATTATGTTGTCAGACGCATCTACAGTCTCTATAAAACATAACAACTACATAATTATAGTATTGAAAAAAGGTGTAAGGTACTGCCAAGAAAATTATCCCGTAATACTTAGCTGATTCATAATAATTGTATGTGACAGTTTTATTCGATAAGAAAGTCGCTTGAGCCTTTTCGTTATATCTTTCAATGAATGGGTAAGATAAGTTTGTATGTCCTTATCTCATATTTAATAACCATGATTGATACATCGTCTTTAAAGAGCAAAAACTTGAGCACCGATTGGTCGTACTAATGTACAAAACATCCTTGACATTCAGGAGAGGTTGGTCGATTTCTAGAGCAGTGTGCACTCGGTCTAATGTTTCCTGCTAATTCGGGTAATTGTCCGTAATCGTTTATTGATTGAATTGGGGCTATAAATAGATTTGATTATGTTATAACATCGCAAAAGGTCGTCATGAAAAGATGACATGATATTTTTCAATACAGATTTGAAAATGATGGGATGTAGACGAGAACTTTCATTGTGCGATGCAGAATGAATAGTTACGTAGAAGTATTAGATGACACTCTGCCTTATCAGTTAAATACTATTTTTTTTTATTCATTATTTAATTAGGGGGTTTTATTCTTGACAGAATATGTCAACCCCATTGTACCCTTAATTCTACTTGGCTCAGAGGGGAATGAGAGTCACTGCGGGGGCTCCTTGATCATCCGACATGGGTATGTAGCCATCTCTGTAGTTGGTTGTGCTAGGATGCTAACTACAATACTAATAAAATATGTAATATAATGTTTGCTTTATGTGTCTTATCCATCTCCGAGATTTATTTGAAATATTGTTGACCACAAGGGATTGTCTATTAGGAATAGCGGGAAGATCCATATTAATATCAACACTTACTTATCACTCTACCTATCCTCTGCTTGTTACACATATAATTGATTAATTGTGTAAGTTTTAACCAATATTAATTTGGGTTTATATATTTTCCTATGACACAAATCAAGTAAGTTGTATTTGTCTGGTATCGTTGGAATTGTTAAGCAGTGGATGAGTGGTGGGTTCCTGTCCGTCCCCCAATATATCTTCTTGTAATGTATGATTTTAGATTGACATGGTCATTAACATATTCAACGAAATCAACAAACATGGTAAATATCCCGATAGATTTAACAGTGAATATATCTTCTTGTAATAGATTTCCGCCATTTAGCGCCGACTTCAAAATCTTATAGGTATAAACGATTTAGCCTACGCCTATAATACTATTAGTTAGTTTTTTTTTTAATATTAACGATTTCAATCGATAACAATCAACCTACTGGGTTAAAAGCCGTCCTTAAGCCGCCTTGACTAATCATAGGGGCGGGTACACCGTTCGAGTCCGCGATTATGTACACAGAAACATAAATATTGACACCCATTCCTTTTGAATATAATAAAGATATTTCTTAAATATCACTCCAATAAATGTCAGATCGGAACAAGATGCTTGTTTCGGTGGTAAGAGTTTATGGGCAGCCATTTAACGTGGCTCTTAGGCTCAATTTACACCGCAGCGGAATGAAAGCGAACGAAATTGCATGTACAACTGAACAGTCCCGGGTCATTTACGCGGGGCATGAAAAAGCATCTGATGAGGTCGTCAAGCTGAGTGCCACCATTGTAACACTTTTCATATTTGTTACGGTGACCCTCTTTCATGAGACTTTGCCTTGAGCTTACCATCAGGCTGGGTGACACCAAATTGACGTGTCCTAAAAAATAATGAACTTTATGTCAAGTGCAGACTTATGCGAGTCAAAAAAGAGTCGCGCGTCTTTCGCGGAATTGGCGCGTTTTTTCAAGACTTCTGCTAATTAAGATCATATAGCAATTGCCATAAAGTTCATAATGCTTTGTATCTACAATTACGGTTTCTTCCACTCTGCCGCGGTGTAAATTGAGCCTTAATATTTATCACCGTATCCTCCCTCAAGATCAGGTTAAGGGGCTTGCGGGCATCGGTCTTCGCGCTAATATGTATTTTTCTTTCGTTTATTGAAAGTAGTGTATATTTTGCCATACTATGTGTTCCTTATGAGATGTTTATGGTTATTATTTATTAATTTATTGCTTTTAATACTTTTTACCAATTACTGATAAGTGTAGCCTTAGGGGCAGCCGTGATTCAGTCGAAACAATAAAATATTACCTACAATGTGAACTGTTAGTCTAGTGTTTTTTAAATATTTATTTAATTCTTTATATAATACATAAATGATATTAATACAATGAACATGAGATGGTGCTATATACAAACGATATATATAGGAGCGAGCTTAACTCTTTGAGTTTTCTTCTAGCAAACCCGGGAGTATACAGAGAGCATCAAGACAAAAGTTACAAAACTTTTCCTCTCTTTACATTGGATACATTGCATACATGAATATGAGTATGAAAAAACAACAGCTGTTCTTCCAAGCTCACAGCTCTTTTCCACCGAGAAAAGAGCTTATTCATCATTGTAAATTAGTTATGAACTAGGAGGGGACGTAGTGAGCCTTCTCGAAGACCGAAACCTATGCTCGGGCCCTATTCGTGAGTAGCGGCGCTGCCGTGAAACAAATTACTACACCACGATGACAACTCAAAAATGCCGTCGATACGACAAGAAGTCATGAAATTTACAGGTACTATAGACCTCTGAGAATTAAATGATGGGTAGGACGTAAATGAATAATGACATAAACACATAGGAAGCTTTCAGTTAAGCTAGCCTAGTTATTACTTTTCAACATATTCTGCTCAACTTTCGTATAATAATCGAATTAAACGAGCACTTCCATTATATACTTATTACCTTAAAGGTTAAGTAGCTGTTTAACTCAGTTAATATCATATGAACGCCATCATTATCTGTGAAACATGTGTATTGGTAAGCGCACAAATTATTAAAAATGCACATGTAATGTTATGTATATTTTTCATAACCTGCGGGCGGATCATGACGTGTTATAATATAAATCAGTTTTTTGAGCGAGAAAAAGAAAAAGATAATGACGCCGTGGTCGTTAACTAGTTTTTAATATATCATCATTCTCTGAGTCTACTCCCAACTCAGTTTGGGTTCGGCTTTCCAGTCCAACTAAGATGCGACTGAGACTTCGATATTTTCCGTGAAGCGACTGCCATCGGACTTCCATAACCAAATTGGCGACATCGAAGTTCTGTAGTTAGGCTAGTAAGACTTTTTGAATGCTCCAACTACCCGTAACGATTGCCATAGATGTTCGTATGGCAACCGGGACCGATGGCCTAACGGGTTCTCCGAGGCACAACCAGACCAGTGCAATTAGCCATATTCATGCATACAAAGTTTTTAACATAGTAAATCAGAAAATAAGTTCCTAAAAACATAAAAATAAACACTAACAAAGATGTAGGTAAATATTATAATTATTGTAGCCACTGTTTTTAATTTCACTGATCAAGAGTATGACCATCGAGTTTATATACCAACGAAGCCGTGGGAAAAATGATACAAGCCTATAATAAAACTGTGAGGATAATTTAACATTGAAATTGAAAGATTTTCGAACTTGTATTTTCACTTTTTGGTAGCGCACTCTCATTTCTGACTGTACTATACCTACTTATAGTTAATGTTGAATATAAAAATTAGAATGAGTAACGATAGATAGCAATAATCAAATCGATTTAAGAAAAGAAAAGGGAATGTACAGATGGGACTTAAACCTAAGACGCAGAGAGAAATTTTGAATGTTTTAAACAGCAGCGTAGTAATTATTTAACAGATCGCTCAGTTGCTCAGAGCGCTCGAATGAAAGGGACTGTTCGCGGGTTCTAGTCACGTCTGGGCAGTCACTTTTTTTTCTTAAAATGATTTTAATAGACAGCATATTTGATGCTTCAAATGACCCTTCCATTGCCCTTGGTGACCCGGGGCGTGAAGGATATGCCTCACCTCCGGCAACTGGTGGCCTGGCACGGCCGTGCGGCTTCGGCGAAGAGGTATCCGTAGCGAATTCCGCACGGGAAAAAAGGTCATGCCGACCTGTTTCAATTCGAAAAATTAAGACAAAGCATCTACCTTACACCTAAATTCTAAGAATGTTCCACACCCACACACATTGTCACCTTAAATTCTTTACAAAAGTGATATTTAAAGGGATACAGTTAAATAAGAACTCCGTTAACTACATAAATACGAATCGTTAAATTCTACGATGGGTAAATACTATAGGAGTATCTCGCTCTTTCCGCTTTTGGGTTAAGCCGTATTATTTTAATACTTTACACGCAATTATTCCACAATTACTGCCATTACTGGTAATTATACTATTGCGACGTGGTTCTCACTGGAATGAATTAAAGTGATTAAGTTATTGCTTGCTGTCAACTGGAGTATTTCGAATTCGGATCGAAGAGTGTATATAATATGCAGATAATCGAAATTTCGAAAATGAAAATATACCTACAGGCGTGATTTTGACAACCAATAAGTGAAAATATAATCAAACTTATCACAGAGAGTCATTTAAAAATAGCCAGGCACTCTTGTTTGATTAAATTACTTTCAATAATGATGGCACTTGGTGGAACTTTCCTACTGACTGTTAGCTGTAATGTCTGTACTGGTAGTAACTGTCAAGTAAGCCTTTGAGAATGCCGCAAGGCGAAACCGGGGCTCTAGCCGAAATGCATTCGTTCCGAATCTACATTCGTCAACGCTCTGAAAATGTATGGAAGTGATATTTGTTGCCGAATGTCACGTGATCCGATTCCGACAACAAATGTCACTCCCATACATTTTCAGAGCGATGACGAATGTAGATTCGGAACGAATGCATTTTGGCTAGAGCCCCCGCTTAGGTACAATAATAAATACAGTGGAGAAGTACAAGTGTCTTATTAATAATTTATGTTTGGGAATCTACCGAGATTCCCAGACGGCCCGCGGTGACGCAGAGCTAAAGAGTAGGGATATGGTCACTTACCCGATGCAGCTTCGTCTTCTGATCTGGGCCCTGTATGTGTATGATTAGGTACCCTAGCCAATAGTGTTAGGTATAAAAATATATTCATACACCAAGTAACGGTATAGTCCCACCCTTATTTCGCGACCAGGATCCGGGGGCTCCTAGTTGGTCACAGCAACCGTATTCCTCTCGTAAGTCAGGAGGATAATCCCAGCCGAAACACATCCGAAAGAAACTAAAGTAATGTAGTCTAGCGCATCGAAAATTACGCTCACGCGCGTTGCCGTTTCTCTCGGTAGACCGTTCCCGAATGCCCCGAGAGAGTCCACTTTTTCTATTCCACTTCGCAAGGTCTTACGCATCCATGATAGTAAGCCCATTGGCACGCATGATACCAAGTCATTATCATAGATTGATAGCTTGAAAGGATCTACGAGTATTGAAGGTAACTTTGACATTTGAAACTGCTGCTGCCTAATTTGCCAAATAATAATACTTACTTAGGTATTATTTGATGACGTTCAATGAAAATTTTCCAACTTACCACCATGATTTTGAACATACGTCATTTAATTAAATAAATTACTCGAGTAATATCTTGCATTAGTCAATTTTACTACACTACGCGTCTTGCAGACGAATTTGTAATTTTGTTCAAGAAAGAAAATATCGTTAAAAATGCATGTCGAAGACAAACGCCTGTCAAATGGAACGTGATGCGGTTTCTAAACGTAAAAATACATTGCAGACATGCATGATTTCATTATAACAGTCTTGCTCACCCGTCACGGCCTTCTCGAGCAACTAACCTTAACAATAACAAAAAATATGACCTTAGACCAGTTGTCACCTCTTGGTTTAGAATGAGGAGATATGTAAATTGATGCATTTTGCATATTGTTCACATAAACTTTTCTAATATGCCATTTACTGTGTCCAAGTCTCCGATTTTAACATTTGATGTACTTAATACTCGTATGTTTCACGAAATTAAATTATCATTAAATTCTTTAGCGAAACATTGAGAACCCTTTAATTGTTTGTATATATTTTATTTTGTTTTTAGGTATTTTCATTCATTCTTTATCAGGGATTACGGGCGTGAGCATATGTATGTATGCGAATGTAATCGATATTACAATGCTAACTGTTTCAAATTACATTTAAATCGGATAAAGTGAAAGCTTCGACGGGATTCGAACCCGCGATCTTTCACTTGCCAAGATGGTTGTATAGGAGCTTTTCGAATGCTTAAGACATGGTTTCCTGGCTCAGCATTCAGAGCATTCCCACGGCAGGGGAAAGATCGCGTGTTCTCATTTCGTCGAAGCATTCACGTTGCCCGATTTAAATTTAATAATCGATATTAGCTCAAATGAAGACACCGTAAAAATAGTTAATAATATTGTAGTGAAAATAATTAGTTAATCCGTCATTCCTATAACTACAAGGTAAATATTTGAATTGAAATTACATTTAATTGCATATCAGATTGTGATCTTCATTAATTTCATTACCTTTACACCGAGCACCAATATGGTAAAATTGCTTGGGTGCCAACGCTGAAATGTTCGAAGAATATTACAAGGAATTTGGTGGGACATGAGACTGATTGAACGTATATTTCCTGAAGTAAATTGATTTATATGGCAAGGCCAGCAGACGAAAGGCTCCAATTGTCTCGAATATCTGGTTGGGATTGAAAGGTTCTCGCTATATTTGGAGCGCCCATTCATTATTGAAATTCTTATAATATAACAATGCAACCATTGACCATATTAATTGTGATAATAATAACTAATTAAAAAGATAATATCACGAACATGTCCTGTCAGATATTTGACATGAGGTAACTTTTCGAGGCGATAATCGAACGCCTGCTATGTATCAATTTAACTACTCATTCTGAACCTTTTCCCAACTCAGTTGGGGTCGGCCTTCCAGTCTAACTGTGATGCGGCTGAACTTCGATATTTTCCGTGAAGCGACTACCATATGACCTCCAAAACTAATGGTCCAATGACAAATAACAATATCGAAGTTCTAAGTTAGACTGGTTGGACTTTTGAGGACCCCAACTACCCGTAACGACCGCCATAGGTGTTTGTATGGCAACCGGGACCGACGGCTTAACGGGCTTGCCGAGGCACGACCAGACCAGTGCAAACAGCCATTTTTATGCATACAACTTTTTTGCACTGAGAGGGAATCGAAACCGCACCCCGTGCCTAGCAGTCGTGTGCACTACCGCCACGCCACGGAGGCTGTCGTATGTATCAATTTTACAGATTTCACTACAACTTGACATAGGAGGCGTGGATTCGCTTCCTGCTCAGTCCAAATACTCGTAGGCATGAATATGTCTATTTATATTGGTCAGGGTATTAGGGGGATGGCCCTGTATCTCTATAACACAGGCTACCTATAGCCTATTTGGAGAGCAGTAAACCAACCAACTTATAAAGAATATATTCAAATCTATGTCGAATATAAAAGTGACGGTGTTCTAGAATTTTAAAGGTACTCGTATCTTAAAATTTAGACAAGAAATATTTTATCTAATTAATTGATGTTAATTCTTGTGATTATTGTCATATTGAGTGATATTATTGCATGCTAATCTGGCCCAAATATGATGAAAAAAAATATCTGACCGAACATCGCAGAGCACGTTCAATTGTCAATCAAAATTTCCAATTGTCATGAGCTGCCCTTCATTGAAAATATCGAAGTTCCACCGCATCGTTATCGGACTGAAAGAGGCGGACCTTTTTTTCTTTTTTACCGTGCCCAAAATCCCCACGGATACCACCTCCGTCAAAACCGGTGGAGGTGATTATATCGGAATCGTACCGACTATAACGCACGCCGTCTATGTGTAGTGTTTTAGATATATAATATGTATGCTTGTACAAGAAAAATGTATTTAAGTATGTTTATCCGCATTCTAGAAACCTTAACATACGCTAGTTAAGCTATGTTTACCATAGGTCTAGGTGACGTTATGTAGATTGTTCTAGTATATTTATTTATTTATTAATGTGCGAAATCCATATCGTAAGAGTTACGACTGGCAGCCCCTGGCTCTCAATGCCCATAGATAAAGATGACCGCTTCTCCCCAGGAGGTCTAAATCATGTCTAGTTACTTTAGTGGTAGAAAAAAATTCTAAAATAAAATGAGACATGTAATAGCATTATTAATTCGCCTTCTATTAATATTAAAACTAATACAATACCTGATTATGATTTATGAGTACATGCATAATAATCAGCAATAGGCACCCAGCTGACATAATGAGTAAATCACGCATAGTTGCGCACGCGCATCTATCACAGCAGTCAAGGCCGCGAGGATCTTGACCTAGACGCCTACAAACAATGCCAGGCCTGTCAACGCCCGGGATCTTTACGTGTGGTGTAAGTCATGAGCTGTGGACGTTTTAATATAAGCGGTTGTACAGACGTTGAAAATAACTAAATAATTGTAGTTTGATATAATAAGTATCACCTGTAATCTAATACTGACTATTATTTATTAAAACTAACAGTAGGTATAGCATTTTGAGAGTGTTTTTTACTCGATCATTTTATTCTTGTTATCATGTATAAAATATTTTTTATATCTGCCAGTTAGGTGGCAGATTAGCACACGGTCCAGCTGATGGAAAGTGGCTACCTTGACCTATGGACGTTTGCAACACCCGGAGCGTCCATTCGTGGAGAGAGAGGGGAAGACTTGAAGTTTAAGAGAGTTTCTATACTGTCAGTGAAGAAAACAAAGCAGGGTTTCATAGCATCATCAGGGTTGAAGTATTCTGGAGATTACATAGTATCAAATTCAAATTCCAATTAATTTTATTTGCAAGAAATATTGTGAGCACAGCTGTACGACACAAGGATATGTCTTTAATGCGACTTCGCACTACAATGTGATCCAGAGAAATTTATTTTAGTGCAGATATTTGAACGCAATTACATATTAATAATGTATGTATTGAACGGTATAACATTGAATCGCTCTTGACTCTCACTTACACCAAACATTTTTACTTACATCTCGCTGACATTGCCAAATAAAATTCGACTGTATTTTTTAGTTCTTTAGTTCTAAAATAGCTATATCTATGAATGGCATTCAATTGTTAAGGTCACCGCTCAATATCCATTCTATGCAAATGTTTCACGGTATACCCTGTTTATGAGTTTGATGAGAAAACCCAAGTGACGAATGATTCATTATTTGGTTTGAAATTTATTATTGGCACTCCAAGAGCACGATTTTTTTGAATTTCGTAGTAACAGATAATGAAATGAGGAAAGGTTGAACATTCTACCAAGGAGTCTATAAATAGGGTCTCTTCATACACCAACCTATTTAATTAGGGAAGATTTTGATCAGTGGAACTGGTCAGCTTATGAAGATTTGAAACATAGCTCTACCTCCAGATTGTGGTCTAGTTTCTACTCTACACGTAATAATAATAAGGTCGATAATACCTTAAGCTGACTTTCACCACTGAATATAATTTTTAAATTAGGTTATTTTTACCTTGTTATCACTACATAGTTTAAAATAAAGTCGCGTTTTCTGTCCCTATTTTTCTTGTCCCTTTGTATGCTTAAATCTTCAAAACTATGCAACGGATTTTGATGCGGTTTGTTTTAATAGATAGAATGGTTAAAGAGGAAGGTTTATATGTATACAAAATCATGCTAAAACAAACAGGTTGAAACAAAAATGTTGCAAAAACGGAGTGACGCAGACGAAGTTGCGCGGGTCAGCTAGTAAGACAATAAAGCATTACGTATTAAAGACTTTCCGATCATAGTTAATAAAATTGCAAGCTGTTGTTGGTGATTAAGTATGTGCCAAAGAGTTTGAATATGAATTTCGTACAAATATCTCAAAAGTCACCGATGGTTATTTTCCCTCCTTTTTTCCTGCACACTAGTAGACGTCATAAAACTATAATGGTACCTAACGAAAAATAGAAAGAAATATAAGTACCTATCCATTGCAAAGTATAGCACGTTAGAGCGGCTCGATTTCGAAAATTAATAAAACCTATCAACCTGTGCTTCTAATAACAAGAATCAATATTCCCATTAATTATTTATACATCTTTTAGAAATATTCCACCATCGTTAATGCGAGGACTATGACCTCTATCGGGTAAACAATAAATTACCACTTAGCACACCCATTCGGTTGACGCTAATGTCTATAAAAAGGCATAAAAAAGACAAGTTTATCACCGAAACCCCATGCAAAATGTTCGCTATCAAATTTCGCTGTATTGAGAATTTTCTTTAAAAAGGTTATTTTTTATAATAATCTATTGGTTTTACGATTTGAGATTATTGCATCCACCTGATCGCACTCAACGGTGAGAGGAAACGGTAAAAATTGGCTAAGGGCGAGTTGAACTCGTGGGGAGAGGGTTCCGTATAACGATTATCTTGTTATTTTAATTGTCATGATTTTTTAAATCATCCAAAGAACAGATTTATCATCATACCGCATGTGATTCCAACAGCAAAATATTTTTTTTTGCATTCTCAGTTCGGTAGTCACAGAAATGGGTACTTAAAATAGTTTTAATTAATTTTCATCTATTTTCTTCGAAATTATTTTTCTAGACCAAAATCTGAGACTTGTTGACCACAGATCTTGGTTTCACTTAAAGTTTCAAAGCTACGGTATGGTATGCTTATTGAGTCGCCTCTTCTAAAATCATATGTACCTAACTATACCTATCGGCACGGTGAGAGTCAGGATGGCTGTAGGTACCAAGGGAGATTTACTATTAAAAGGAAAGTGGCCAGCCATTCTGACGTCAGAATGGCTGGACTAAACTGGTTTCACCTAGTTGTAGGAGTTACAATCTTTTCATTAAAATTTAATACCTATGTAGTAGGTACCTCCACATCGACCTTGAACCTAAGTCGTGAGAGAAATAGTAGTGTGCTAAAGAGATCTATAAGATCTCTTTGACCCTATGTTTCACAAATAAAGACATATTCTATTCTATTCTAAACGCATAACTCATATCGATACCTCTGGGCTCAAAGGTCGTAAAGGACATTTTGGCGAAAATGACTTTTTGATGCAGTTTTACTCAGTTTTTAATTCTCTATCGATCTGTATATTCAGTTCTACGAAATTCGCAAAAAAAATGCCTTTACGACCCACATAATCTGAGACGTTAGGCAAAGTTTACCGTGAAAATATGGCAGTAAGTAACACTTACCTACTAGAGCGAAATTATTTTGGTAGTAAAGGAAAGTATAAACAAACTTTTGGGTGTAAAATACATTAAAATTTTCAATTGTCTTATACTCCCTATAAGTCACCTCAAAAATTTGGATATAAAGGACACCATATTTACAAATTGTCCTATACACCCTAACAATTTAAAATAAAAAAACATAAATGTCCTTTACTACCTAGTTTCATTCTATTTACGTGTTTCCACTAAGGGCGTAAATAAACATGAATGAAGAATAAGATAAGATAAAGATAAAGATAAAGATAATTTATTTGTGGAAACAATGGAATTGGCCCATAATTCTAGAATATTCAATAAACAACAAGTTTAATCTAACCTTAATACCTAACTTAAAATTAAACACTAAACTATTACTTAACTCACAATTTCGGGGAATGTATTAAAAATCTATCCAAATTATCTATAAAATTTCTAACCTAAACTAACTTATTAAAATGATTCTAATAGGTACTCGTTATTCATACTTATATTCAAATAGCCTCAAAAACCAGACTTATTTATAACATTTACGTGCAATCCGAATTGGCAGGAAATTTTAGATAACTTACAAGGCACTAAAAAAGAACATAGACACGATTTAATAGCCAGAATTTTTAAACTTAAATTACAGGAACTTTTAGATGACATTACAAGGAAACATATTTTTGGAATACCGAGTGCGTGGTTTAACACCATTGAATTTCAGAAACGTGGGCTTCCACATGCGCATATGCTTATTATTCTAAGAAATGAAGATAAACCAAGGTCATCAATAGATTATGATAAATTTGTGTGTGCAGAAATACCGGACTCAAAAAAAGACCACGAATTTTTTCAGACTGTGTCAAAAAACATGATCCATGGGCCATGCATGTGGCCCTGGGTATATAAATTCACCTTGCATGAAAAATGAAGGAACTGTCTCTAAATGTTCTAAAAACTACCCAAAGACATTTTGCGAAGAAACTAGAGATGGTACCCAAAATGGAGGTTATGCTATAAGAAGAAGAGACGATGGAAGAACAATAAAAAAGAAGGACTTCGAGTGTGATAACAGATGGGTGGTACCCTACAATCCCTATCTATGTAAAAAATGTAATGCTCACATAAATGTTGAAATTTGTTCAAGTGTCAAAAGTGTGAAATATATAGTTAAATAAATATATTTATAAAGGTCATGAGCGAGCAAAGACACAAATCACCAGTCCAGTGATCAATCGACATTAAGCAATGAACACCATGATGAAATTAAGGCTTTTATTGATACCAGGTATGTTTCAGCCCCTGAAGCAGTTTGGCGAATTTTTGAATTTTCAATGCACAAAATGAGTCACACCATTATACAGTTAGGTGTTCATTTGGAAAACCAACAAACTGTCGTATTTACAGATCAGAATGTTCATGAAGCAGCAACTAGATCAGCTGAAAAATCAACGGCTATTACTTCTTCGCGTCAAAGGGCCGACTTGCTTCAGTGATGTTAGAACTTATGAAAATATTATTTACAAATCATTTCGAGAAGCTGCTCAAGCAAGACCCTTTTGACGATCAAGAATGGGAAAGGTGTTTGAATGAAGCAATTGGTTTCAAACTGCCTCGGCAATTACGACAGCTGTTTTCGTTAATATGCGTATTTTGTGAAGTAACTGATCCTAATGCTCTTTGGGAAAAGTATGCATCACATTTTGTCGAAGACTTTAAAAGATCACGTCCTGAAATATTATCCAAACAGTTGGCTTTACAAGCAATTGATGAAACATGAAAACTCCACGGAAAGAAACTAACAGATTTCGGACTTCCGCAGCCAGATATTGATGAAAATAATGTTTTCTTATCTGATCCCGTTTATGACTGTGACCTTGAAAAAGCAAATGGCTATGAAAAATACCAAAAATTGAACACCGAACAAAAATATGTGGTCGATACAATACTAAACGTTGTGAATAATCCCACAGAGAGAAAGCTGTTTTACCTTGACGGCCCAGGAGGAACTGGTAAAACTTTTATATTTACAACTATTTTACATATTTTAAGATCTGAAAACAAATTATGCCTACCCATAGCGTTTTTTAGTATTGCAGCAACTTTGTTAGATGGTGGTAGAACAGCCCACTCGCGATTTAAAATTCCAATTAATTCAGATGCAGATTCTACGTCTCATATGTCGTTAGGGTCACCAGCAGCTATGTTATTGAAGGAAACTCATTTAATCATTTGGGATGAAGCACCCATGACTAAATGTCATGATACTGTTGTAGTTGATCGACTCTTTCAAGACATAATGAAAAATAAATTACCTTTTGGAGACAAAACTTTGTTATTCGCAGGAGATTTTCGTCAAATTTTACCAGTTGTAGTTAATAGGTCACGAAATGATATTATAAAAGCTTCAAGATAAGCACTTTTCAATGTGGCCAAACTTTACTAAACTCCAGTTGACTCATAATATGAGAGCTCACGATGATATAGAGTTTGCTCAATGAGTATTAAAGGTAGGCGATGGATTAGCTGATGAAGATAATAATGACAACATTGAACTGCCTCAGCGATGCATTGTAGATAATTCAATTATAGACCATATTTTTGGTGTTTCCCTTAACACAAATGATTATAACAGTTATTTAATGAAATCTATCCTTACTCCCAAAAACGATGATTGTTTTCAATTGAACGACCAAAGTTGTCGACAAAATTCCCGGCCCGCTTAAAATTTATGAAAGTTCTGACGCTGTGGTTGAGGACGATCATAATGATGTTTTAAACTATCCTGTAGAATTTTTAAATTCTATAACGCCTGCAGGATTACCACCACACATTCTAAAATTAAAAGTTGGTTGTATAGTAATGCTTTTGAGAAATTTGAACCCGACTGTTGGGTTGTGCAACGGAACCCGTCTTATTGTTAGAGCGTTAGCTTCACGTGTCATTGATGCCGAAATTATTTGTGGTAGCCATGTGGGAACCAGAGTTTTCATTCCTCGAATTCGGCTCCAGCCATCTAACAATCAACTGCCTTTTAAATTTAGTCGGCTTCAGTTTCCCAATCGCATAGCATTTGCTATGACAATAAACAAAAGCCAGGGACAAACTTTCGACAAAATCGGTATATTTTTACCTAATCCTGTGTTCACACATGGACAGCTCTTTGTTGCCTTCTCTCGAGTACGAAGATTCGATGATGTAAAAATTCAAATTATCAATACCGCTGAACAAGGCTCGAAAGGTGATAAATATTTATCGAAAAATGTTATATATAAAGAAATTTTATAATAATCAATCTGTGATGTATAATAGAGAATATTTCTTTATAAGTACCTTTGACAAATTCTCGGATAAGTACTCATTGAGAACGCGGACAGTGGTAGTGGCGGCGCGCGTAGTAAACGAGTGAGAA
The DNA here is from genome assembly GCA_963691645.1 of Pelosia muscerda. Taxonomy (NCBI): domain Eukaryota; kingdom Metazoa; phylum Arthropoda; class Insecta; order Lepidoptera; family Erebidae; genus Pelosia; species Pelosia muscerda. Next base: position 17,709,968 of record OY829102.1, on the reverse strand, counting down.
AGAGGGTAGACCGATACGGTTGGCCTCAATAAGAACTAGCTCGGCGGTCGTCAGTACACCGTGATCATGGCGCTTGCAACACCGCCGAAATATCGGTTACGAAATGAAACCAACAAACATGGTAAATATCCCGATCGTTTTAATAGTGAATATACAGAAATATCTACCTATATTTTGCACCTAGATGTGTATTATGAGTCAAATTTACCCGAGCGAAGCCGGGTTTTCATCTAGTTTTAATTATTTCATGATTATTTGTAAATAAAATACAGTAGTATACCATAATCCATCTAATAATTAAGTTTATTTAAAAATGAAAATGAGTTAGCAAGTGATCCTTAAGACCTAAAAATTATTACACTAGTCGATTATTACCTTATTTTCTTCAGTATTGTGCAGTGAAGTAGATTTACACCCTTCGGTAAAATCTTAGGATGGAAATTTGACGGGTGTAAAGGACTTTTATTTTCAAATTTAAGGTCGTAAAGGACATCTATCTCGGTAAATACAGCACTAGGGTATTTTTTTTAAACTGCTTTAGAAAATACTATGAATTCTAAGCACTTTTTGCCTTGGTTTTATTAAAATAGCTCAAGAAACAAAAAAGTTAGAGTAAAAAATATTTTTTTATTTTTGTTTTTTGCTTCTCCTGAAAAGTCGCATTTTGTCCTTTACGACCTTTGAGCCCAGAGGTATCGATATACGCATTCATAACTCAGGCCTATACCTATACCACGGTCCACGGTAATACTATCTATATAAACATTAGTTTGAGTTCTAGTTGATGTAGATTCGAAGTTGAAACCCTAAACACTGTACTTACATCTTAAATTGACTTGTTTCCAATTATATTTTAATGCTATTATAGAAATGGTGACTGTTATATTTGAGAATCCAAATTTAGCACGTATACATTACCTACACTATTTTACTAAATTGATCAGGTGTTTATTATTTTACTAGGGGAAGGGGATGGGAGGGGGGTGGAGCCGCACCATATACAGAAATATTTCCTGCTTAAATAGGCTTTATCAGTAGTGCCTTACATTGTAATAAACATATTTTTATATTTAAATATCACAGCAGTAAATGTTTACGATTGTATTAAAACTTCCTTTTGTTGTTTTTCAGATGGACTTGCGGAAGCGAAGGTCGAGCGGGACGTCTTTCCTTACATTCTGGATATTTCTGCTACAGGTGAGTTCAATAATTATTATCCACTAGCCTGCTGTTGCCCGCGGCTCTGCTCACTTGGAATTCTGATCCCTTTGCTTCAAAACACCTTCCTTAGAGTTCAAGGAATATATGAAAAAAATACTCGAATTGGTCCAGCCGTCTTTAAGATAATCATATTTCGCAATTCATTTTTCTTTATATAAATGAATAAAATAAAATAATTATTATTCTGAGACAATCTTAACAACGCCGACCATGGTAAGCATAGTTTATCTAGCTTGTGTTGTGGTTGCTAGAATGCGGATAAACATACTTAAATTTCTTTTACTTTTTTTTCTTATTTTCTTCTATCTACTCAGTATAATATATTCTACTATAAAAAGAAGAATATACCTATATAAGTGTTAACTTAGATTGCTATCAAAGTTTCTTAGTGAGATGGTCGGTGGAGTTCCCAGTAATGTATGATCATACATTACCGGGAACTCCACCGACCATCTCGGATAGATGGTTCCGGACGTTTTTTCACATCGGTGACTGCTTTCCATTACATGAAACTTATCATCAACAGACACTTTAAGTGATTCAGGCGTATTTCTATAGTTGTTCTATTGTCTGCTTTCCAGATGTTAGGCAGCGCTCGCCGTGGGGCAGAGGGTCACGGCAGGCTGATGGACCCGCCTGCACGTAACTCCATGTGGAGGTTTGGCTTCCCCAACCCAGTCAACTACAACGACAACGAGCTGTTCTGTGGAGGGTATGCTGGTACGTATATTAGGAGTTACCCATTTCTTTTTAAACATGTTGCAAGGAAAAAAAACCTCCACCCTACAGAATATCGCCGTTTAATAACCTTGTGTTGTGTTTTCGGTGGTGAGTAGGGTAGCCAGAGCTCACTAGAGAGATTTTGTGTTGTCAGTGGGAAAACCAAAGGCTAATCCTACATCTTTTGCGCTGACGACACAGAATGACTCTGTTCTTACAGGGGTTGCGGCACGAGTGTTATTCCCATGGTGTTTCACTCGCCCATAGGCCACGGTAACCACTTACCATCAGGTGGGCTGCGTGCTTGTCTGCGATCTAAGTTGTATAAAAAAATGACTTCTTCTTGGGCCACCTCAATGTTTGAGACCCGAGATGTACGAGATGCGGTTTTAGTCACTTCGGATGCAACATAGGATTATTTGTTGTTATACTTATCACTTAGGTGGTAGACTTTACTTACTTTTTTTTTATTTATGGCACGTCAATTTGACTTCACCTGCTGTTAAGCTCATGAAAAAGGGTCACCATTGCAAACACATTCAGTGCTACAATGGTGGCGCTCAGCTTGACGGCCTCATCAGATGCTTTTTCACGCCCCGCTTAAAGGACCCGGGACTGTAGGTGGTGATAACCATGTTTATTGACTGCACTGATGCAATAAAAACCTTAAGATTTAGCCTCAAATTTATAAAAATGTATCCACAAACCCTAAGGCAATTACTCCTCAAATTTCAATACAAACAAGAACTAAACTTTGTATCTGTCTGCAAAAAATCAGCACAAACACAACCTCATTATTACTTTTTTTTTAAATCTGATAATCTATATAATCAAGCGCACAAAAGACATTCCCATTCGGCCAGGCCATTATCCTTCCGACATAAGTAAATATTTTTTTCTAATTCTATCTATTGATTTCGTTAATGACGGCAAGAGCAACGTACGGACAGAATGACAAGTTCATCGAACCATCAATAGTTTCCCCCAAGGTTGTCGGAGTCTATTAGAGGAGGAATCACGTACGTTTGAATTGGATTTGGTACATTTAATTTGTAAAGACTCGAGGGGAATCGAATGTTAACATGTTTGTAACGTAAACATGCTTTTGCCCACACATTTCGTCATCGATTATATTGTTTTTTTTTTTGTGAAACAAATGTTTCAACAAAACAAACTTTTCTTTTGACATTAATTTTCACTTTGATTTGTATTGACATTGTATATACTATACTTTGTAAAATGTAGCTTGGGTCCTATGACAGCTGTCAGTGAAATCCCGCACATGAAGTCTTGAATTTTCTAATAATGAATGTAGTAGCTGTCAATGTCATACTTTATGGGCATACCAAGCTAATTAGTGATGGGCGATGAATCATCGTGACCACATACTATAAACTATCCATATTCTGAATAAAGCTTAATTTAAAATTGAAATTAATATAAGAAAAAAATAATTAGAATTTAATCTTATTGCTTAGGTATTTTAATATCATAATAATATTTATATTTCAATATACTTGATCCTAAATAATATTGAGTAAATAAAATCCTACATTCAATCCATCAACGCCCTGAACCTGTTTTTGGATTTTGTAACAAGACACGCCGCATTTGTCTCTTGGGCCATGTTACAGGCATAAGATAGATGCGCCAACATCTTGTTTGATATGAACTTCCACTGATCCACTCCACTCATTCTCATCAGTACGAGTGCCGACGCCTTGTATGCTACGTATATTCTGTTCTCATTACAATTAAATACATACATACAATTAAATTAAACCTAATTATATGTAACATGCATCAATAATAGCTGGTAGTATCGATATTTTCATCGAATTTCGGACATCCCTATGAACCTAATTTTGACATCTGTCATAGGACCCAAGCTATATTTTACAAAGTATAGTTGACATTTATTAGACTTAAGGCGAGGTTGCAGTGAGACAAGTAGGTATTTTACGTCGCCTCCAGTACCTCAGTCCCCGCAGCCGAATCGAGTGTAATCGACGCAACGAGCGGGCAGCGCGGGCGGCGCGCGTGCGCGCGCCTTCGTATAGTATAACCCGGTACGCGAAAACTTGAGACTCGCATTTTTTACAAAAACTAAGAAACTGGGATGGAGTCCAAAAGCTGACAAAGGGTGACACCTAAGACCTGAACATATACTTAGGTCATAGGCCACCGTGACCCTCTTCGCATCAAGTGGGCCGTATGCTTGTCTGCCACATAAGTGATATAAAAAACATGTTGTTCTGGATAAAGGGAGGGTGGGATTGATTGTAAGAGTTCATCGGAATACTCACTATAGGCTATGTGTACCTTTTTCGCTTATATGTGTATATACTGTGTAGCAACACTGTTTTAAATTATATAAAAAAAACATACATGAAGTCGCGTGTGAGAGATTGTAGTGCTATTTTAGAGTACTCGTGTCTGTGACGTCACCAAGCTAGGGTGTCACTACGCCACGGTACGTATATCGTAAAAGCAGTAGGTTAGATTCGGGCACATAATGTTATAGTTTTTCATTGTATAGGTAGAGAAAAAAAATCACTTAAATTTAACATACCTACATATTTTTGTATTTTCATTTCATTGGAACATATGAACATACAGAAAAAATATAAGCGTCTTCAAAAAACAAAACCTATTGAAAAGTGAAACATAAATAAACACATTACCACTTCTTTGCGTCGCGCAGTCGGGTAATAAAGACATTTTGTGCTGCCTACTGATCTGTTAGTAGATAGATCGTTAGTAGAAAATGCACGCCGTCACATGCAATCCTAAAATCAAGTCAAGTTTCTTTCAACTTGACTGGCATTTTAGGGTTTAGGTTTAGGGACACGCCCAAGATCGTGTGAAGTGGAAGAGGAAGAGGACCCTGAGCTCCGAGTTCACCTTGGCCTTGGATGCAGTCAGGAAAATAAGTCTCTATGAGGATGGTGATGATGAAAACGCACAATTCAAAAATTTTCAAATATGATATTATACTCTCTGTTTGGAGCACTAGAGCCAGCCTCAACTAGATTGGATTGATGTTGATGTGAAGTGATCGAAGGAACATGGTTTTCTTTATTTTCTTTCTCTTCGTTCAAGACGATGCTTCTAATTGGCATACCACGGATATGCCTTGGATCAACTAACTCCGGCAGCAGACTCTTCATATAAAACTGAATTATTCGTTGTTCCATTTTATCGGCCCAGAACTGGTCATCTCTCTCCATATATTCTATATACACTGGTTCTGTTTGAGTCATCCATAAACCAAAAATACACATTTTGCGCCCCGTCACATGCAACTGACCTTGAATTTGGTAAAACCAATTAGGTACTATTTTTATTTATGGTAAATTGTTAAGTTGGATTTTATTATTTTCTAGAGATTTTTCTAAACCATTTTTTGACGCAATCAAAGAGCACTTGACTTCGTCAATTTTGTCCTTTTCAACAAGACCATCTGGAGTGGCTCCAATAAAAGGGTATTTGCGGTCAATAAAAAGTCCACACTGATCTATTTTTATGTTTTTCTGTTGTTCCATTTGCTGTATGAAATGTTTCTCGTTTTCGATGCCGTGAGCTACTGAAACCACTTGGTTTAGATTTTTTTATAAAGGATTATTTTTTACTAATGGTGCACTATCTATTGTAATTTTTCGTGTACAAATGGGACCGAAGTTTGAAGCTGTTGTTATTTTTTTCTTAGTTCGAGCCATTTACTTTAATCTCTTTCTAAAATCGTTGATCGTTCAATACGATTCCTGTCTGCTGTAAGTTTCATCAGGTTTATGAGATAATTTTTTTACAAGTTTTATAATATTCAAATATGTCACAGATTTTAGTAAAAGTACTAATAGTTACGTGGCAATTTGCACTGACGTTGACCCACTTGTAATTTAGCTAAGAGTTAGGGGCTAAGAAGACTAGAGCAGTCATCAATAAAAGCCTACCAAAATTTTTAGAGCCATAGATATAGACTAGTTATTGTACACCAAATTCAAATTTTTATATACCTACAGTACATTTTTGTACAGTGGCACAAAAGAAAAAAAAATAGACAAAAATTAAAAAATAAATTAAATTAAATTGACAGCACAATTGTGCGAGCGAGAGAAAGTGATAAGCTCCGCCATTTTAGAATTCTTCCTTTAATGAACCGAGTTATACCCATTTTTTCAGCGAAACCGATTATACGTAATAACGTGCGGGGGTGAAGCTCGCAGAAACAAACAGCACACGTCCTACCTTGAACACGCCTCGGCGGGTACTGACTCAACTGACTGACCGCTGCGAGTGCTCAAATGCAAAGATTTTGAAGTTTTATAAGTTTTTGAAAAAAATAATAACAGCTTGATAAAATATAATTTTACCAGTCGCTAGATATTTTTATGCTCTTTATAATGATATCAATCTCGGCATTATTTGATGATGGCGTCTTAGTGTAAAATGTGTTTGAAATATCGATTTGGAGCGTTTTAGACCCATGTTTGACGCTAATTTCTATCGAGGCAATTATCATGAATCGTGTTTCTGTTTTCACAGGACCCTAGAAAGTATAGTCTATTTTATGAATATGCTTTTTATTTAGTGCAATTTGCTATATTACTTGATATCCAGACGTTTAAAAATTTTAAAAACTACTGCAACCTGGCCTTAAGAAATAAACAATCATTTATAATTGCACCATTGACAGATAACTACATAATTTATTCAATTTTGCGATTGTAATTTTTAATTTTTATTAGTTTTCCTAAAATTTGCACGCCTATGTAAACGGCTAAACATGACTGGACTATTATTACTTTATTGCTTTGCATGCCTATGTATACTCATATTTAATGCAAGTAAATGATTATCTTATCTTATCTTAATAAACATTTTCATCACCTTTTAGTACTAGGTAAATAGAATATGAATAGTAGCTTTTGAACTTTTGCTATAATGAGAGGTCCCTATCATTTCTTGCACCAGGTACTTAATTAGTTCTGTGCTTTACCTTGAAGTTATAACAAGATTTGGCTTTAGTTGTAAGTAGATAATGTAAAGGTGCATCCACATTTGTGACATGAACAGCGGACCGAACAACGTGACATCGCGACATGATGTTAAGTGTGGACGTAACAACATGTGGCACATGGACACAGAAACTAGAGCTGTGCTGACACGGCCACCAGTCGATCGATGGTTTCATTTAAGCTCAGCTATCACGCAGCTGAATACGCGACGGACACACACTTTTGACACGGTCACGGCAAAATGTTATGTATGTAGATGTTAACGCGGCAATGACAATCAAAGACAATATAAGACAATATAATAGATTTGTAAAAGGATTACCATTAAATCAATCTCTTTTTTTAATTATAGTGCAATGGGAGCAAAATGATGGCAAATGTGGCGTTTGCGGCGACGCTCACCATCTGACAGACCCTCGACCCCACGAAGCCGGTGGCATGTACGGTAAGGGCATCGTCACGCGCCATTACAGTGTCGGACAGGTTAGTGCTGCAATAGTACCTACAATCTTATTATAAAACGATAGCCTTAGCACGAAATACTATCGAATTCATAATGTAAAGGTATCGACAGAACGGAGAATTGCGGTTGGCGGGCTACACACGCACGCAGGTTCACAAGAGGCAGACTGCCAATCACAATGCTCCGTTCTCTCGAAACCTTTACATTATACGAATTCGATAGGAGTTCATGCTAGTGCTACAGTAATACTTGAAAAATAGATCATCATCACCTTTGCGCACTCCCGGTAGCGTTTGAGGCCTTCAAAAGAGAAATTTTGAGGAGCTTTGAGGAAACCGAGGTCCACTCTTCTTTTGATTGTTGATTTATAAATCCTCATAGTTCGATTGGTCGCACTACGCCAATATATACCCATTAAAGCAAGTAAAAGGTCTTCTTACAGTTAATGTACTTTTGTTTCTGACCATCAGCTGAATGCAAAACATCTCATTACCAAACTATAGCTCCTTATTCCATTAGCTATAATATTATTTGTGCTCTTCTATGCTTTGAGGACTTGCCCATATCATCTTAACTTAAAGTTCTGATAATCTTTGACAGGAAATCGAAGTTGAAGTAGAGCTGACGGCCAACCATCTTGGGACCTTTGTGATGAAGCTGTGCCCAAACAATAACCCTAAACAAGAAGCCACACAGGAATGTTTTGACAGGTCAGTGTGATTTAACCCTCTCCTACCGTTACCCGTCTAAAGGTGCGTCCAGATTTGTGATATGAATGACCGGACAGCATGACATCAAGACATGACGTTGAGTGTGGACGTAACAACTTGTGGTACATGGGCACAAAAACTAGAGTTAAGCTGACCCGGCCACCAGCCGATCGATGGTTTTAGTTAAGCTCAGCTATCACGCAGCTGAATACGCGATGGACACGCACTTCTGACACGGTCACGATTAAATGTTACGTAAATCCCACCCTCCCCTTTCCTACACAGGACAACACGTGCAGGGCTTAGATGTCACTCGCATACGGTACAGAATATTCCATCAATAACCAAGCGGTTCGGTGAGTCTTTTCTCTGCCGCACCATTAAGTCCTGGAATTCCTTGCCGGCGCACGTGTTTCCTTCTTCCTACAGTCCCGGGTCCTTTAGATGGGGCGTATAAAAGCATCTGATGAGGCCGTCAATCTGAGCGCCACCATTGTAACACTGAACGTGTTTGCAATGGTGACCCTCTTTCATGAGACTTTGCCTTCAGCTTAACATCAGGCGAGGTGAAGTCAAATTGACGTGCTATAAATAAAAAAAAATGTTGAAGCGGCAAAAGATTTTGTGATTCGAGCGGTTGTAAAACTTTTCAGATATCCGCTATACATTGCCGAGACACGAGACGACAGATTTCTGATTCCTCTAGACACAGCTAAAAAGGAAATATTCAGGTACAGAGTGCGTCTTCCCCCGTACGTGACATGTACGCAGTGTGTACTTCAGTGGACATATTACACTGGTAAGTACTGGTATCGTAGTATGTGAATCTAATAATAGAGATATTCCAAGTAGTTCTACCAAACTTTTGCATTGATTTTGAAGAATACTTTGTAGTACCTACATGATTGATATTGATAACACACCTTGTACTTGTCCACTGTATTTATTTTTGTACCTAACCTGTAGCCAATAATTGACATGGACTTATTTCCTCAGTAAGCTAGAATTTAACAGAATCTGGGGCCCTACTACCACATCTGAAAAGTAATATTAAGTATTTAATTTTTCTTTACTTTTATAGTGTGATTCGGACTCGGACCGTTGTCGTCCATTGGTATTTGTGTACTTTATCTTGTAAGACAATATAAAATCATGCAAATTAAACATATAAATGTATCAACTAAGTACTATCTACTACAGTAAGAGAATTATACTGATCGACACAATTTAACATTAGTATCCTTTATATCCTGACGGACGCTGACGTTCCGAATCTCACTATTAAAGTAAAGTATGATTGAAGTAAGATTGAAGTGACATTGAAGTGAGATTGAAGTAAGATTGAAATAAGATTGAAGTAAGATCGAAGTAAGATTGAAGTAAGATAGAAGTAAGATTGAAGTAAGATAGAAGTAAGATTGAAGTAAGATTGAAATAAGATTGAAGTAAGATAGAAGTAAGATTGAAGTAAGATAGAAGTAAGATTGAAGTAAGATAGAAGTAAGATTGAAGTAAGATTGAAATAAGATTGAAGTAAGATTGAAATAAGATTGAAGTAAGATCGAAGTAAAATCGAAGTAAGATTGAAATTTAAGAGGTGGTGGTAAGGTAAATTTTTATATTGTGAACCATATTGGACATTTTTTTTAGGCAACATGTGGGGTATTTGTGCAAACGGAACTGAGGCAGTCGGTTGTGGTCGCTCGGAGACATTCAGGAACTGTGCTGACGTCAGTGTGGTAACCAACACTGGTGGGCTACCACCAGCGTTCGCAGGAGACTTTAGGAGGGACTATCCCTTCCTTCTGTACTACAGGGACTATAACATGCCCAAGAATGTGTACCCACTCGTAGTCAGGTAAGAATAATTACGATTTTCTCACTGTATGTATTATTTGTGTGACCAAATTATATGTATGGTACTTGGCTTTTGACTTGACACGTGGAATGAAAAATAATTTTCCTGTCAAAATCGGCTTACTTCGGTTGTCATCTTTATCATCGGTAGTTTAGTGGTTAAGGCGTTGGCCTTACGATTAAGAGTTCCCAATTTCGAATTTTGGCTATTACACTACAACGTGATACACGTTGAACTTAGTTAGAGTGGTTAGAGGGAACATTAGTAATTTTGGTTGCCAATATTCATTTGAAAAAAAAACTGACAGTTTGATATGTTTATGGAGTAGTTAAAACCATTTGTGCTTATTAAAAAAATAAGGCTGCCTTCGGTTTTAACCACTCTTGAATTATATCAACGTGTAGAGTAGACATGACGTGTTATAGAGAAAACGCTCTACAAAGCCTACAAAATCGAAGTAAGCCGATTTTAAATGGAATTTCACTTATCGTCACGATTTATGAAATCACAAGCCGTTTACCATTCATATTTGAAGCTGTATGATTGTATTTTTGTGATATATTTGTATTATTTATGTAAGTAAGTAGGCACTCTATGTATTCTCGCTTGATATTTTCAGAGCAAAACTGAAGGATTTACGAAAGCAATCCTACGTAATTAGGTAAAATCTATTCACGCGTCATGTATTATACAATCAATGTTTTTTTAATAACCACATGTACTATATAATGAACATTTTCTTTCAGCAATGAGATAGATACGGAATCCGTGGGGGATATAGTTCCACAGATTATTAGGTATAATTTAATCTGTCCATGTTACAAGGTTTTGGGTGTCATCGTGGTGGTACCTTTGTGAATAAAATTTCAACCCCTTCTGCATTGTATGCTGTAAATTTTGTGTTTAGTGTTCAACTTGTACAAAGTCATTCGCCATACAGTTACACCCAAATGAGTGATTATGTTACTAATTGGGAAAAAATCCCGTAGTTTCACAGTGTTATTTGTTGGCTACTTTTTTCTCAACCAGTAACAAAATATGTTGGTGTTACAGTACGGCTAGCATGGCGCGAAGACAAAAGTCCCCGGGGAGTGGAGAAAAATTTGTCTTTCCCTCCTTCTCTCTCCCTTTAGCTAGCATGGCATCGAGGAGAGACTAATTTGTCACCGGGGAGAACGTTTGTCCACTCAATGCTACCAATATACGAAAAAGTATTATTCCACCAAATTGATAAAACCTAGCAACGTGCATATTTTATAAGTGAAACATTGACTTTTTAAATTGTCGGTGTTATTTTAATTTCATATAATGTAGATATAGCTAAGTTAGTAAGTAGGTATTATTACCTTGTAATGGGATGTATTGTGTTACGTAATGTGTCGTAATAATATAGGATTATATGTTTGGATTTTTTATACAACTTAGGTGGCAGACGAGCACACGGCCCACCTGTTGGAAAATGGTTACTATGGCCTATCGATGTTTGTAATACCTAGGGTGTCACACTCGTACTGATGACCGCTGTAGGGGGGGGGGGGTCCCACTATGACCGGTTGTAGAGTCCATATATAATATATATACATATTCATATTTGTATGTATGTATATGTATATATATATATATATACATGTATATATATATATACATATATATATACATACATATATATATGTATGTATATATATACATATACATACATACATATACATACATACAAATATTAATACCTTATTACTGGATTTTAAATATTGAAGGTCAAAATTATTTGAGAAAAATATTTAAATCCCCCCTTCCCCATATATATACATATACATATATATATAGATATGTTATATATATATATTAAAATTTTAATTAATTAATTAATTAATCAAATCCAATGTATTTATTTTTCGGTTACGATTTTTGTCCCCACCTCAATAGTTCGGAGACTAATTTCTCTCTATAATCTGTCGAAAAGAGACATATCTTGTCCACTTTACGGCCGCCGTGCTAAGCAAGTGGAGAAAAAGTCCCTTGTCTACGTCACAGCGAGGGACATAAGTTATCTCCTTCGACGCCATGCTAGCAATTAGGGACAAACGCGTTTGTCCCCGTCAATTTGACATAAGCGGTGGAGAGAGATATTTGTCCCGCGCCCGTGTTAGGCCTGCTGGATAGGAATAAAGAGTACCATCGTGTAGCAGTGTGACTGGATGTAACACTTTTTGTCCCACTAAGTAACACTGTTTAATATTAATATTACTGTTTGGCAAAAAAATTACCATCGTTTCACACTTTTCTTGTTGCCTACTTTTTGACCAACCAGTAACAAAATATGTTGGTGTTACTGAATGGGAATAAAGAGCCCCATCGTGTAGGTAACAGTGTTACCGGATGTAACACTTTTGGTTCTACCGAGTAACATTGCTTAATATTAGTGTTACTGGTTGGATTATTTCCCAACGTGATACTCAATAACTACTTTGTACAAATGTGTTGTAACTAACAGTTTATAATCTTATTCTTTGTAAAAATTAAACGTTTTTTAATGTGCAAGTTTAGTGTATAAAGCATTAGTTGTGACTAACATAACCCTCCAATGCCACGCTGTAGAAATGACCCTTGTTGTGTTGTAAATTAATTGTTGTGACAAAATTTATGTTCCTATTGTGTATCGTAATGTAACATTTGGAGGTAGAAATAGATATAGAACACAAGTCCATAATAGCTTGCGCTTTCAAATATATAGTAGATATTTTGGTGCATGAATTATGTTACTGTATTATACCTACCTACTTGTAAATCTCTGCCTCGAACCATACCGCACTGCTCACTGCAAAACATTACAACTGAAATTGTGCAAACGATTTGATGACTTATGGGGGTTGTGATTGTGATAAATGATGAATGATGCTCAGATCTTTCTTGTTTTACAATACGATAGGTAATACTTGTGAGAAACGAGCTACAACTCCAGAATCCAGGACCATGATGAAGATGATCTAATATGAAAATAGATTTTCCATAATCACAAATTAATTAAACTAAACCTTGTGTCTAATAATTATTTACATCTCTACATACATGTCGCACTTAACTGTATATAACCCGTGTTATTCGAATTGAAACTCAATATAATGTAATCTAAAAGACTACGTTGATTTTTCCAGGGATCAAGTATGTATGCCAACTAATAAGTTCCGTGCCATCCCGGGAATGCTGAGTTGGTGTCAGACGAATTGTTTACGCTACCCTCCTAACTGTCCAGATGATGTGTGCACTTGCCCGTAAGTAGTATATTTAAATATCATGTTAAACATAAATAAACCCACGCCTATATCCTCGAAGGGGTTAGCAAAGGTGCTACCATCCACATTTCGCCAGTTTATGTTTAGGTCCCAATGTAATAGGTGGCGAACCTATTGCCATTAACCTGGCACCTTAGATTAATAATCTAAGCCGGGCACTTATAAACCTGCGATAAATACACACATAACTTCGAATAGCATCGAAAAGCTATTAGTGTGTGTCATAGTAAAACCTGAGATCGATCGAAATTTTTTTCATGGAAATCATTGTTTGAATATTGTCTACCGGCTGCATATGCGCTTGAAAATATTTTAATTGAATCCAAATTTATAATTTGCAGTTTTGCACCATGCATGCACCAAATTATCATCTTGTAATTTTATATTTGCAATATATTTGAAACTGTTGTGTATTAGCTATTTGGAATATGCATTGAAATTGTAAGTTTTTTTGCTTTTTCAGGAATACTTGTGATGCCGTGGGCGAGATCGAAGGCCGTCCCGGTGCAGACGTGTACTGCATGGATCAGTGTATTGTGTACCCGCCACACTGCCCCACAAACCGATGCCAGTGCTACTAGAACGAACGTCACGTCATCACGAAATACTTTCAGAAACTACTATTCATTATACACGGTGATTTTATAGTGGTTTTGGAAAAAGAATATCTTGTTTCACACACAGTTTCGGAAGCAAAATCGACTGGAAGTTTTATTTTTGAAAAGAAAAAAAAAAAAAACTTTTTGTATGGCAATAAGGTGCAGGTGAACAGAAAAATGTATGGGACGTGTAAAAAAAAAATTTTTTTTTTCGCCAAATTAGGACTTCCTTACGATTTTACTATCGAAATTGTGGCCAAAATCTTTTTTCCGAAACCACTATGAAATCAACCGGTATATAATAATAATTTAGTGGAGAAAATTGGAATATACATTTTTTTACATTTCACTTAGCCCCAACAGTTGGGACGCTTGGTGGGACAAAGTAGAATCACCTATATTATCGAGAATTAAAATTAACGCGATCATAATCATAAATACTACCTACTACAAGTATCAATTGACAGACGCTCTCGATTTGATCGCTTCTAAAAAAAATCTACAGCACGATAAGTGTGGGACTTTTTGAAAGTAGTTCGTGTGTTTAAATAATTGTATAGTATCTATTATAATTAAAACAATTTAGAAAATTAAGTGCAAACATAAATCGTACGTTTAATTTCTCACTTGTCAGATCAAATTTTGACAGCTGGGTGATTGACAACGCTTGTTGTCATTTAAATCCCTCCTTTCGCATTTGAGGGTTAAGTCGCGTCGCGTCGAAATCGCGTCGCGTGGTCGAAAATATTGGAAATAGTAAGGACAACGCAAAAAGTTATCGTGGGTCCAAATAATTGCTGTCAAAACTAAAATATAATAGGAGTTGATTTGAATGCATCATTGGCATCGGACATGTCCAATTTTGACCGACTTCAAAAAAGAAGGAAGTTCTCTAAATGTCATATTTTTATGTTTCACTTCACGTATCCGATTTTTGATGTTATTCCTATTGTCATAAAGTTATTAGTAATAGGTACTCGTACTGTGAGGGACAAAGTGTACAAATGATCTGCATATAGTTACACACAGCCTAGGTGTGAAGTGACAGAGTACCTATATGAACCGTGAAACGTTTTTTTATAAACCTATCAACTTGTCAAATATAGCCGGCTGTCTCAAAAAGTGCATATTTACCTACTTACATTAATTTGACATTTAAAATTCCGTAAGGCGTTAGGTATTGAGGCGCTCTACTGTTGCTCTATTTACGCTAGTAATAATAACTTTATGCCTATTGTATATATTTTAACTATACTTTATGTATATATTGAGGAATAAATAAACAATATTGTACAGTTTTTTAGGATATTATTTAAGAGCAATTTTGTCTTATATAGTGAATTTTGATATTGACTATTCCTGAGATTTTACATTATAAAATATGCCATAGGTGTTTACTAGGTACATTAAACTGTTATAAATGTACAATAAAAAGTGCCAGATTTATAGTTTATATAGCATGTGTAAAAGCTTTTCAAATATTTTTGTAAAATAAAATATTCGTAATAATGACTTAGTGATTTTACTAACTTTTTTTTTTATACTACGTAGGTGGCAGACAAGCACACGGCCCACCTGATGGAAAGCGGCCACCGTGGCCTATGAACGTGTGCAACACTAAGGGTGTCACACACGCGCTGCCCACCCTGAAGGGAAAGGGGGAGAGCTGGGAAGGGGTGGGGAGGCTAGGAAGGGGAGGGGAAGGAGGGGTATAGTGAGCTCTGGCTACCCTACTTACAGGCGGGAACACAACACGATGGTTATTATGACCGCGGTCTTCTGTAGGGCGGAGGTACTTCCCCAGTTGGACAGCTCATTTCGGACGGGAGGTACCGTCGTGTCCTACCTCCGTGACTCCTAACTAATTTTTGGTCCCTACACCGTCTCATCGGTGACATTTATCTCGACAAGAGGTGGTTTATTAACCCTCTCGCTAATTCAAATTCCTATCAAGTGCAGCCCACAATAATTAGGCTTTCGATACTAGGGCTGCCAGGCCATTCAGTTCTACTAATGATGATGGTGACTTATGGTGGAAAATCTGAAGGTTAAGTGACCTTATAATACCTATAACTTCCTGCTGAGGAAAGGAGGGGTATGAGGAATAAAGAAAGGGTGTTAAGTAATTACGGTATGTAGTTAAGGTTCGCCTGGGTTCCTGGATTTTCTGGGGATTTCGGTTCTGAGTAGCACCCGGATTTACAAAATCAAAATCAAAACAGTTGTCTTATTTAAAAGTTCTCTTATCCATCAACACCAACATTATACCTATTGCCTTTTGGGAAACATCTTGAGAAATCCTTCTCCTTCCTTCTTCTTTCCTTCCCCTACCCACTCTTCAGAGCACGCCACTACCATTGCAGAATAACCTCAATAGTATGCTCGGTATGGATGTTCGCAGCAAATGGAATAACAAGAACTTATCGAGAACATCATAATGACAGCTTCGCGCAAACTCGGAGTCCCTGAACAGAGTGAGAGCAGCGGTGTCTTCTTTACAACACACAAATTCGCTCCTGCGTGGAATACTGCCCGCATCTCTGGAATGACTCCGCAAAATACTTAATACTTAGATGCTCTCAATAGGTTGCAGTGACGAGCGATTCGCATTATTGGGAGTCCTGAGGTCACAAATATCCTCGAACCTTTACAGATGCGTAGAGATGTTGCGTCCCTGACAATATTTAACCGTCTCTACCACGGTAAATGTTCTGATGAGCTCTTCCAATTACCTAATCCAACCCTCTCCTTTCCTACATAGGACAACACGTGAAGGATTTAGATGTCACCCGCATACGGTGCAGAATATTTTATCAAGAACCAAGCGGCTCGCTGATTCTTTCCTTTGCCGCTCCATTAAAGTCTTGGAATTCCTTACCAGTGCACGTGTTTCCTTCTACATGTAGTCCCGGGTCCTTTAAGTGAGGCGTGAAAAAGCATTTGATGAGGCTGTCAAGCTTAGCTTTGTTTGTAATGGTGACCCTCTTTCCTGAGACTTTGCCTTCAGCTTACCATCACACAAAGTGAAGTCAAATTGACGTGCTATAAAAAATAATAATCCATATATTCAATTTATTATTTTATGAATTATCTAAAAGAATTAAATTTCTTCTGAAAAATGAAACGACATTGTGACGATTTGTATTAATTCATCACATATCAGCTGTGAAACGAAACGTAAATGACACTGACGTCGCTTATCAGTCGGTCGATTATTTTATTTACGCAGAGCTATTAAAAATTTAAATCAAAAACAGTGTTCGAAAATTGTTTAATACTTGCAAGTGAAATATGAGTGATTTACTGGACGAAGATTTGGAGTTCCGCGGCGGTACCTTGCAGCTGTCGACCGACGCTCTACTACCGGAGAGTGCAGAAAATCGAAGTACTATCACGGATACTCCAGGTAGAAGGAAACCTCCGAGCACTGCTAATCCCTCGGTGTTATCTGGTGCTGATTCCTTGACTTCTTCTACGTGTTCCTTTGCCGGTATTTTTTTTAATATTGCTTTTCATAAGTACATACTACATTTTGTTGATAGCAAACATTCGTTAGGTAATTAATGTTATGCTTACGTTTATCAAACGCCTGCTTATATTATTGAATGCGTTTGCATATGTAATGTGTATTGTGTATCCTATTATTCGTGGTTCTTGCTTCTGTAAGATGTCTGTCTGATAGAGGCAGGCCTCAGTGGGAAAGGCCCGTATTTCAAAGACGGGTCTTTCCCACTGAGGCATTGTATGTATGTATGTATGTGTGCAATAATTCTACATTATTGTCCCACACATAAGACTAATAATATCTCACAATGAACTTCTTTAATCTGTTGATATGAATTATGATTCACAACAAAGATTATATATCTAAAAAGAATTTGTATTATTTTTTATTACCTTGATAGCATTCTGAGTTGAGTTTACCAGCAATAAAAACAGATCAATGCAAACCAAACTGCAGTATCATGTTTAAATAAATAGAAATAATAATACATATGGAGCATAATAATGTGCAATTCCCTAACCAAACATTGTTGAGTTTGTTGAGGAAGTTGATGACAAGCACAGTCTGGAACTGACACTAGCAGCCTAGAACTGACACTAGCAGCCTAGAACTGCTGCAATGCAATTCTCTATGCATACCACTCCTGTGTTCTCTAAAGACATTTGACATAGAGTGCAGTACAGTACTGCAGTGTAATGCAATAAGAATCAGTTTTGGTAGATTTGAGGACATCCACCATTGTTACACCCTGTACTATCCTAAAAAGATAGCCCAGAAATGCATATGGAATGTATTGAGCACACATTTTTGGGTCCACAACATGCCTATAGTCCATTTGTCTGGAAAGATACTAAAAAAATGTAAACAATCTTGTGTTTATTATGTTTTCTTTAAAACTCAGTACAAACATACTTTTCTGAACTAAAAACCTGTATTAAATCACTAGTTATCCAGTAATAGTTCATTTGTTTAGGTGCTTACATAAATGTAAACAATCTTGTGATGTCTTTTTATGATGTTATGTTTAAAAACTCAGTAAAAAAATACTTTTCTGCTTAGGAACACATTTTGAAGACTAAAAACCTGTATGGAAACACTAGTCAGTCAGTTAGTTGGTCTAGTTTATTTGTTTAACATATGTTTTTATGAAAAGTTGCCACAAGATTGTTTCCCTTTATCTAAGTACCATTGCATAGATACAACTTTAGGCTATAATTAGTTGATATGTGGTTATATCTAGATGCAAGAACAGAAGGACAAGCAAACAGTGCAGCTGCACCTCCTGAAGAAAACCAGGTCTTCCCTCGGTATGACGTGCCATTCGACAGAGAGAATATTAAGGACTTTTTCACATTCCGGAAGGGAGTTGTGGAAGCTGCTATCCAGGAGTGCATAACTGTACTGCTGTTCCCTGAGGATGGGGAGTACTTGGGATCCTGGCTGCTTACAGAGTAAGTGTATGTTGACTAGTTGCTAGTTATATACTATAAGGGGTGGTTTCCACGATCTTGGAGATACACCAACCTGTATTGGACCAGCATAGCAGGACACATTCCAAACACCCCACCACTTTAAATGGTACATACCTAATCTGTCTTTGTTGGCGTTAGTGGTTAAGGAATTGTTTTCATGAATGAGAGGTCTCAGGTTCGAAACTTGGCCTTTACCCTACCAATTTGAACCCACATAAGCAATTTAGCTTGACTGGAGAGTTTAGGAAAATATTTGTAATTTGTTTACTATAATTGATGAAATGTTAGGAGACTTTGGCCTACTGTTTCCACATTCCGGCCAAAGGGGTTGGTACAGGGTTTCATTTCGAGTTTTCTTTCTTACAACTCCCTTTAGATAAGGTGGGGTAGTTTCTCTGACAATACATGGATAATCTTACATAAATTATATTTATTTGTAAGATTTTTTAAGTTGGCAGTACTAAAAAGCTGTACAAACATTTCAGAATAACTCTGTGGGATAATGAGAAGGAAAGGATTGTGTTGCTGACCTCCAGATTAGTGATGACCATAAAATACGACTTCATTGCAATGAAACAGCTTGACGTCAAGAAGACCTATCTGGAGGATTTGGACACTATTGTTATTGGAGAATTGGTCTACCCACCGTCTTCCCTAGTACCGTGAGTAGCTTAATTTTAATATGAAGTTGAGGTTCTTTGTATCATTGGGTGTGGTCTGCCCTCTTTCCTGAGACTATTTACAGCTTTCCACGAGATGAAGTCATTGATACGTGCAGTATATAGAAAGCCTTTTATTGTTGGATAGAAATAGTGATTTAAATTATGACTTTTGTATTTTAATTGATATTATCAAAAGTCTATTTTAAACAACATCGTGTTTCAATAATTTATAATGTTATGTATTGTTCTGTACTGGGGTGTTATTCTGAATGATATCGAATATCAAATGCAGTGGTAACGTCAGTGAATTACCATCTGCATATGAACTGCCAAAAAAAATTTGAATTGGTTAACATAGAAGAGTTTCAACGAACGCGCATAGTTCGATAGGTACCGTTTGTCTCTCAGAATAAGGAGCCCTGGGCCGATTTTTCTTATTGTCAACCACTAAAATGCAATTTATTAGACTTTATTGTTACGCTGTTAAAGTTAGCATTTCAATGGCAACTTGCAGAGTGAATAAATTAATGTTGGGCACTCTTATTTAATTTATTTTAAACTTTAAGTTTATATAAATAAAGTTCAAAATTCTATGGCATATTTTATAGTGTCTGTGGTTGACAATTAGAGGAATCAACGTTATGTTCATATTCATTGTAATGTTGTACCATCTCACACACACTTGGTGTGCAGTCGTCTGAACGGCATCGCGTCAGGTGTAACCACAGTGGTGAAGGACTGCGTGATAGACCGGCTCTGTCGCCGGCCCTCGACCGAAGACCTCGACCATCAGAACAGTAAACTGTTCGATCCCAAGTATTTTGAACCTAGGTACTTTCAGTTGCTGTAGGACACGCATTATACATAATAATATGCTAGCTTTTTTCTGTATGAGTTTCTTGCTTGGATTTAGTGCCTTATGAATGAGACATGAGTTAATACATTTTTTATTATTATATAGCTCTCTACCAGAGTTATTAACTAGCTATTAATCACCCGAGGTAATTCCATTTCTTTCGTAAGACAATCGACTCTAAAAAGTTTTTTTTTTTTATACTACTTAGGTCGCAGTCAAGCATGCGGCCCACCTGACGGTAAGTGGTTACCGTGGCCTATGGGCGAGTGTAACACCATAGGAATAACACTCGTGCCGCAACCCCTTTAAGAACAGAGACATTCTGTGTCGTCAACGCAAAAGATTTAGGGTAAGCCTTTGGTTTTCCCACGGACAACACAAAGCCTCTCTAGTGAGCTCTGGCTACCCTACTCACCACCGAAAACACAACACAAGGTTATTAAACGGCGATATTCTGTAGGGTGGAGGTACTTCCCTAGTCGGACTGCTCGATTGGGACGGATATACCGTCGTGTCCTACCTCCTTTTGTACTCTGACGATTTTAGTACTTTTTTTAAGGGATTTTATATTTTATGAGATGGCAACTAGGACCTTTATGTCAAGTGTAATTTTAATTTGTAATATTTTATTCACCAATCTAGTTGGAATGATTGTTGATAATGATGATGATGATGATGATGACGATGACGAATGATAGTTGCCTCAGTAAAGTAGTGAAGACTTTACTTCTTCTTTTCTGAGATTTTGACACCAACACGAAAAATCGCAATTCACTACAATATTCCACTTTCCTTACTTGTGCGCTTTACTTAATCGTTAGGTATGTCTAAAACTTCACCATATTTACACATAAAAATCATCCACATCCCGATTTTAGTACTTTATTCTTTTCTCCTCCTTACAGTCCCGGATCCTTTAAGTAGGTATCAGAAGAGGTCGTCAAGCTGAACGCCACTATTGTAACATTGTTGATATCTATAATGGTGATCCTTTTCTCCGAGATTTTGCCTTCAGCTAGCCATCAGACGAGGTGAAGTCGTCAATATGACTTCACCTCGCCAATACCTTTTAAAAAAAAATTAAAAATAAATAGACAGATTTTCTGTTAAAATTGTTGGATCATTTTAATTTCTGCAGGGTCGATGGATTTTTTTTTCTGAGAGCAGGTCCTTATGACTGCTGTGTGACAGTTCATATGCTAGTTCTATTCCATTACGAAGGTAATCTCACTGGCTCATTCATTAGATAAGGCATAGTAGTTTCATTAATATTGACCTTGCTTTTTTATCACATTATTATTTTTCACTTAACAACTGTTGCGGTTATGTACCTGGCTACGGGCGTTTAGTTCGATAAGTCGATAATAATTATCATTGATGAATTAAAAATAATAATGCATTGATCTGTTCGTGCCTCGGAGAGCACGATAAGCAGTAGATCCCGATTGCCATACGAACATCTAAGTATGGCAGTTGTTACGGGTAGTTGGAACCCTCGAAAACTCCGCCTGGCCTAATTACAGAACTACGATATCGCCAATTTGGTAGTGAGGTCCGATGGCAGTCGCTTCACGAAAAAAATCGAAATTCAACCGCATCTTAGTTAGACTAGAAAGCCGACCCCAACTAAGTTTGGAATAGGCTTTAAGTAGTTGCCGGAGGTGATCGAGATAGTAGCGAACATACTCTTCGCACCCGGCAGACACAAGGCCCTCTCTTAAGAGATGACCCTTTTCGGGTGTAGGGACCATGGTATCCCCGTCTAGCCCCCCGGGTATAGAGTGGCGCACTTAGCGCCGCCGCAGTCGCGTTCCCTACCGCCACCACGCAACAGAGAGAACTATATTGCCCTCTAAATCATCTTGGAAGTACAGTTAAGCATAAGGTCTTTGGATTAAATAAGGTTTTAAACAAGCAAACACTTAACCTCAAGCCACTATAAGTAGCGTGTGAAAATTGGCGGTAAATAAAACTACAATAAATTATATTATTTAGGTACGTACCAAATTTTCGTCTTCACTTATCATGAATTTAATTACTAGGTGTCATCAATTATGACTTTTGTATTAACACCGAAATAAATATTTTATCAAATGTCTTTATCAATCAGTGGCATATAAGTATTGATGATAAAGTATGAACTATCAACACTGGTAGGTGTAAAACGCTCCACCTTGCCAAAATAATGATATGATGGATTGTTGGCGATCTCCATGGCGGTAGTGAACGCGACTGTTACGCAAGAGTCGTGGGTTCGAAACACGCTCAGTGCAAATATTTTTTGTGTGCATGAATATGAATATTTGCATTAGTCTGGGTGTTTCTATGTATTTACAAAAAAAAGTATCTAAGTAGGTATGTTTATGTGCATTCTAGAACCCATAACACAAGCTAGTTAAACTATGCTTACGAGTACCGTGGGTCTAGGTGGCGTTGTGTAGATAGAATATTTATTATAATTTATTTATTAGCGATAGCCTAGTGGTATGGGTAACGGAGTGCTGACCGCGATAGCCTTGTGGTATGGGTAATGGACTGCTGAGACGAGGTCTCGGGTTCGATCCCATGGCACACACCAATGACTTTTCGATGCTTTTCGAAGTTGTGTGTAATTATTGCACGTTTATAAGTGCCCGGTTAATGGCAATAGGCTCGCCACCTCTTACATTGGAACTTAAACATAAACTGGCGAAATGTGGGTGCTAGCACCTCTGCCTACCCCTTCGGGGATATAGGAGTGAGTTTATGTTATATTATGTTTACTTACCATGGACAGAATGGTACCATGGTAAATAAAATTTGCCAGAGTACCATCGATGGTACAGTCTAATGGTACCATCCGTAAATAAAACCTATTACCTTCTTCGCCCACAAAATATCCTCTTTGATGTCTGCTCTGTGTGCAGCTTTATATTTAGGTACTCGTATATTGTATTAACTTATATGAATGATTCTCCTTAGCTTCAGTCGTCATTTGGTTCCATGGAGCAAATTATCCCTAGTTCTATGGAGCATATTGTCACTGTTTCTATAGAATGAATCCTCACTGCTACCATGGAACAATTAACTGAACGGTGGAACTGTAGTGAGACTAGTATAATTTCGTTTAATTTTATTTGTCCTAATCAAATTATATAACACTAGGTACCTACTGAGAAAAAATATCTAATTAGTTCCATGGAACAAACTAAGACTGAAACTAATGAAAATCATCATATTTTCCTTCCTTTCATTCATAACTCATTCACTCATTCATTCACTCTTTGTTTCATTCACTCATTCATTCATTCACTCACTCATTCATTCATTCACTCATGTATTCATTCCTAAGTTAGTGTTAATCATGTACAGAGCTGTAGTTAATAGTCGAAATGTGCTGCTGTTTCAATCAATATTGCTGACAATGCTAATGCTTTTCAGAGAACGACATCTGCGTGGCGTGCGCATTATGTGGAACAAAGGAGAACCGTTGCCGCTGAAGACTGTATGGAACCCGTTTAGTCAGGACGTGCCCTTCCTCACGTTTGCCTCACACCCTATATTCTGGCATAAAGGTAAGGAGCGCGTAAAGCCGTGTAATGTAGTACCATTTCGCACATACTCGTGCGAAACGTGTGGCGAAAATAAAGAGTGAGAACGAAATAGTGGCACTTTAGTGTGCTTCACTCCGCCTATCTTATTCTTTTATTCTTGAGGCCAGTGTTTTATAAAAACATAGAATGATAAATATATTTACTATTCAATTTGACGGTATATCTATCGCCCGGTGATTCGTAGGTTCACAAAACCCTAACAAACGGCATCTCCAAAAACCGTGCGAGTCAACATAGTGAGTGTTGTGTGTCGTGATCGAGTACAGCGTGAGAAAGCAGCCAGTGATAGTGGCGGCGCGCGTGGAAAAGACGGTAGGCCGATACGTTTGGCCCCAATAATAACTAGCTCGGCGGTCGTCAGTACGCCGTGATCGTGGCGCTTGTTACAGCGCCGGTTCTTACTACTGTATCGGCTACCCCAAACATGGTAAATATATCGTCAATTTGAATAGTGAATATATAAATGAACATGACAATCTAATATTAGAATTAAATACATAGATGGTTCTTTCATGGTTCACGCTGAACGCTGACTAAACTTATGCTAGAAGTATAATGTTGTGTAATGCAATTTAATTGAGTAATATTTTTTCCGTGTGAAGCTGGTAAGGGTTAGATATAGGAATATTGGAAATATTATAATAATGAAAATTATTTATGTATCTCGGTAAAAGTCAACGCACACGGTAACTCAATCACAAAGAAATAGTCCTGGAATTCCTTGCCGGCGCACGTGTTTCCTTCTTCCTACAGTCCCGGGTCCTTTAAGCGGGGCGTGAAAAAGCATCTGATGAGGCCGTCAAGCTGAGCGCCACCATTGTAGCACTGAACGTGTTTGCAATGGTGACCCTCTTTCATGGGACTTTGCCTTCAGCTTAACATCAGGCGAGGTGAAGTCAAATTGACGTGCCATAGATAAAAAAAAAAAAAAAATTTTATCAAGATAAAGTAGCACATAATCTCAATGCTGTTCAAATGATTGAAAAGAAAAAACAATGATTATTGCACTGAGCGGCAACTTTTATTATTGAATTTAATTCAGCTCTCATCTCTGCACAATAATGTACTTACCTACATTGTTTTAGTTGAAAAGATTGACACATGTTTACTAAAATTCTTTGAAGTATTGTCCTACCACCGTATCTTAGAAGTAATGTTATTTCAATCTTCCTTACTTCCATAGTGCGATGCGAATCGTTCGCGTTTGTCAGGATACTAGTGTTATATGGTCAAAATGGGTCAAATAGTACCTATATCTTACTGTACTTACCTTACCATAAGTAATTACATAATTTCAATCTACTTTACTTTCATAGTGTGCTCGAACTTAGATTGTTGTCGACCGTCGATATTTGTGTATTGTATCTCTTGTAAAACAAGTGTAAATTCTAACTAATTAAACAATAAATGTATCCTCCAAAGTGAAAGATACTGTTTGATTCTTTTTAACCCTACAACACTAGTATTCTGACGGTCGCTGACGGGCCGAAGTAAAATTTAAAAAATAGAAAAGATTGTGATAGGACCCAAAGACTCGTCGTCGTCTACGAATCGTCAATTACAAAAAACGTCCTTGAATATTATTGGCATGGTCTAAAAGTCGCAAATTGAATTACATTTGTTAGTTCACTCTACAATGCCATTAATTAATTAATTTCATATAAAGTATAAATTTCCACGGCATTTTTATGACCTCAGTCGCTTAACAATGCTTAACAATTAGTAGACTCAGGGCTGACTTTGGTAAATCTTTCAGTTTTCCCTATTGTAATTTTTTTCCAATTACATTTTTATTGTACTTTAGTTTTAATAACCTGACAATTTTCTTATTGCACTTCTTGGAGCAAGCCACTTTGAGTTAATTTGATTGATATTGAATAAACCTGGTCTAATAAAAATTATCACTACCAGCTTCAGATGGTACACCAGTCGAAGAGAAATCTACTTATGACATGGAGATATTCGCCCAGAAGCTACAACGTGCCATAGAATCGATGACGTCATCCGCTTGCTGCATTCACCACTCGCCCATCGTTATACAGAGTTACGTAGGCGTGACGTCACTACTACATAACAAAACCGGCATGGGATTCTTCAAG
This sequence comes from Pelosia muscerda, assembly GCA_963691645.1. Taxonomy (NCBI): domain Eukaryota; kingdom Metazoa; phylum Arthropoda; class Insecta; order Lepidoptera; family Erebidae; genus Pelosia; species Pelosia muscerda. The sequence continues at coordinate 17,683,902 of OY829102.1, read as the reverse complement.
GTCAGAGGGAAATTCAGCTTCTAATTGTAGACGGATATAAATGAGGCTCAAATCTAATACTTTGGCTATGTTGGATAGTGTCCACTATCGAAACAAGCCGAACGAATCAATGCTGATCTTAGAAGTTATCCAGATTTATACTAATTGCATTTTACTATTAATGATTGTTGAAAAGCTTAGATATTATCGAATTAGTTATCTCTCTTAAATCAGTTCTGAAATTAAGAACTTTACGTGTAGGCAGTTAAATATGTATATAAGAGATTTTCATCAATTGGAATTAAGGCTGTGTGTCAAAGTTTCACTTAGAGAGGATTTTTGATATGGTTGAAACATAAAATCCCTATTAGGCAAATTTATAAAAGGGAATATACCACATCTAGCTGTGTAAAATTTGATTATTAACTCAATATGGAATATATAATAAAATAATTTATTTAGATGTCAACATAATGTGCATAATGACGGCAACTGGCTGACAGACGAACGCATAACTTTAACTAGTGTTTCTAAACACATGTAATCTTGCAGAGTTCCTCACTAAACATTGGTTAAATAGCTATGTAAGCTGTATAAACATGAGTGATTGAGATATATCTTTTTGTTGGTTAGAATTGGAAAGTAATCGAAAACAATTTACTAATGTATAGTGCACTGCAAAAGTCCGTATACAGCACTAGACATATATTTTTTGAGCATCTGAAGGTAGTTATTGACGATAGGACAAACGATCCAAATTGGAGTGGACGTCTTCCATAAATATAGGCCAATTAAATCTGGACGTCTTCCAGCTTTGGATTCCAAACGTATTGAAATCTATACATCTAATCCAAATGGAAGTATCGTCAATGACTATCTTGAATCTAATTTAACACACTGAAAAATATACGACAAAACTGTAAAGCACCGATTACATATATTTAGATGAAGTGAAAGTAAAAACAAAAATATTACCTTAATTATCAGTATTACTTACTAGATGGCGTGTGGTGTCACTTCATACAATTTTAGTTTCTAATTGTACACTGACTTCTGTAGCACTAGCATGAACTCCTATCGAATTCGTAATGTAAAGGTTTCGAGAGAACGGAGCATTGTGATTGGCAGTCTGCCTCTTATGAACTTGTGTGCGTGTGTAGCCCGCCAATCGCAATGCTCCGTTCTGTCGATACCTTTACATTACAAATTAGTATTTCGTGCTAAGACTACAGCTGTCCATTGTACTTACAATGCCAATCAATTGGAATATATTACCGATTGTAACTGAAAACACGACAATAGTTTTCTTTTAGGAATGTGAAGTATTTTTGCGTATGTTACAACACTCTGTTACTAGTGTGACAGAGCACTATATGTATGACTGTTGGGAGAAAGAGATGCAGATGGTATGTGATTAATTCAGTTATATAAAGTATTTAGTAAACATTGCTATAGATAGACAAAAAACTGGAACTGTGTTATGTTTATAACATATTGGAGCGGGATAGTTCAGAAATTTATAACATTTTAGTAGGCTGGAAGTTACGTCGAAATAAAGTTATAATAAAATTTAAATTATTTTTAACATAATGAAGGTGATGTTTGGATAAAAAGAAATGATTTAATCTGCAGTCCTATAACTCCAACACGCTTTATTTTACGTGCGGAAATCCACTAGATTACCCTTTTATCTCTCAGTGGGGTGGTTTTAGACGTAAACCGACTAAACAGCACATCGTTTTGGGTCTTTAGATTTTGGGTGTAACATTGCCTACCTCCGACACATTAGCCACTAGGTAACCTACATTATGTAGCAATTATAATGCTGAAATATTTTGTTCCTAAAACCGTTTTTTATTATAGTCAGGTAACACCTGACTTGGTATTTCTAAATATAAAAAATTGTGTGCAATACTTAACTAGATTATTTTATGTTTGTGCGATTTATGATTATTTCATATATGCTTCTGATTTTATTCCAAAGATTAAATTTATATAATATATACTTGATTTAAGTAAGCATAAAACTGTGTATATATTACAGTTTATATATTATGAGCACAGCAAAGTTCCAGTGTTATTATTAATAATTAAATAATAATAAAAAATGTTGCGCTAAGCCTTATTACGGTTTAATCTTTAAATATTTAATATATAACGAGTAGCTTGTTAATGGAGTGGCATAGGTACTCTTAATAACATAAGTTTGGGCTGTGTTACTTGTTCTTTGTGATTGTCTTTTATTTTATGGGCATATTATTAGCTTAACTAATAGTGAGTGTGGTGAATGTGTGAAAGTTTTGTTTATATTTGTGATTTAATTGTGATATTTTTATTATAAGCATTATAATATGTTCATCTAATTAAAAATTAATTAAACACCTGCTTAGATTATAAAGTAAAACTTAAATGAAGACAACTAGTAAACACACAAACATTATTAGATATTATTGTGTTGCAAGTGTAAAATAATATTAAATGGTTTTGAAAATCCAGAATATACCGTGATTGTCTGATTTGAAAAATACGCCACATGACGATAGCACAAGAATCTATGGGACTATGGGTTTGGCGACTTTCTATGTCGCATTATTAGGTCCTGGAATTCTTTACCAGCACCTTCATCTTACATCCATTAACCGGGGCGTGAAAAAGCAACTGTCGAGGCCGTCAAGGTGAGGACGCGGCCACCATATTTTGGGCTACACCCCCGCTTACTATCAGGCGAGGTGCAATCAATTTGAATACCTAAATATATATAAAAAAGACTCTCGAACCCTGCCGCTGTTTACTTCTCTATCTAAGAAATAATCAATGTACGGTTAGAGTTTATAACAAATGTCCGTGTATGGACGTTTGTATAAATATGTATAGTATGTATACGTTTATACACGGTCGATGTGTGTGACAGTTACCATAGCATAATGCTCCACGATTCTTGAAGCTATAGTTTATGGTATTAAAGGTATATTTACATCTTAGTTCTTAGAGTTGAAATTTGTTAGCATGTTAGTCATTACTTTTTAAATTATGTTATAGATAATAAATATTGATTTATATATTTTCGATATATTGAAATTGAGCAACTGTTGTGCTGTTTTGAATTCTAAAGTATTATATACCAATGAAATCGTAGTAGTTAACATTGTAGTTAATGATTTATAACAATTAATATATTGTTGTTGATTTAGTAGTGAAATGTAGCTTTTGCATAAATCGATAAAATTATAACTATAATATAAATTGTAATATTCGAGTATAAAAATATAATATTTTTGTTGTTTAAATATTGAAGATATTTGAAAGACTTAGTATAGTTTATCATTGTAGTATTGTCTGTTCATTTATTATTATGTATAAGGTATATGACATTTTATTAGTAAAATCGAGTCACAAAAACATATTTATGTACTCCTTATCCTTATAGTTAGTACTGTACCTACTGTATATTTTGTGTGTGCAATATTTCGACGTCTACCGTCATTACTGATGCTATTGTATACGAAAATGCTGATAAAAACTAGCAATACTGAGCAGTTTATTATTTGATTTGCCAATCATTCTGAGCCAGAACGCCAAGTGACGTCCCATTAAATTCCGTCTGCAGTAGTGTCATTGCTTTAAACAACAAAAGTTCATTATCTGAAGTCTTCCATGTGCAATATACATACCAAATAGCATTTGGTACCTGATAAACTTTTTTTTTAATATTGCGAAAATTCCCCACGTATACCGTCCCCGCCGGCGCCGGATGGGGAGGCGCCTTATATAAATATTGTAGCAATCAAACGAAGAATGTATAAACCTGCGAGTAACTAAAAGCTCCTTTAGCAAAACAAGAAGGTTAGACTTGTAATTCTCCAAAAAACCTTAGCTAAACCACAGATAACATAACACTAAAGTAACTAAACTGAGTTGTCACAATTTATTAAATGGAATTCATTGAGAAAAATGAGGTAACGAGTTTGCCTAAGTCGCGGTTGCTAACATTGATGAAATGAAACACTAATTCACCTATAATAGCAATCGCTGTCATCTAAGTAGGTAGCTACTTAATTATTTACATACTATCGTTGATTGATTGATTTTAAACTTTGTATATAGGTAACAATGTCGTATAGTTGTTAAAGATGGTGTATATATTTTTATATGTTAATCATGTCTAATCATCTCATTAGGGTCGTACGCACTACGCGGTTAACTGCAATGAGGTTAGCCGTCTTATCCGACGGTTGTTATACGCGCAGTATGATTCAAATTTCGATTGTTCTGTATTGCTTAACAAAGATGACAGACGCCTTTAATAATTGCCATATTTTTTAGTTCTTCGACAAATATTTCTAAATGGTTACGTGCATCTCACATTTGGACGTGTGTACCTACATGTGAACAGCAATATTTTCTTACACGTCCGTGTTTGAAATGTATAAATATAACCGCAAATCGCAACGGTAGTCAACCTGTACCTTTTACATTGTACCTGTAGGTACAGCATTGCAGTTGGCAGTTCATAAGCGCACGCAGCAGTCAGCCGGGCTACTAGACGCGTTTCAGTTCCCTAGACAAGTGGCAAAGTCGTTTCGTAAAATGGAATAGAATACAATGTTCAATATATTGAGATTGACATTCGTTCACGCCTGTCATTAACGTTAAAAAACTTTTGACTTTTGGAATGGAAGAGAATGATCAATGTATGGGAATTACTCATACATTGGACATTCTCTTCCATTTCACGAACTGACAACTATCGAATTGCCACTTGCCTAATGTCTAGGGCGGCTGGTAACAACACTGTGCGTTTGCGATCTTATTATAAGTCTTGATATTGCTTATTGTTTAATTCTTAAAATGATCTATATGGTGTGATTTGTATGTTCGTCATTATGATAACTCTTTATCATGCTCATTTTATTTAATATTAATGACTTAAAGTCTAAGCGAAATTGCCATAATAAAATACAGATTGAAGATATTCGTATAATTAGACATCACAGAATCGTACTTAAAATTATTGTGAAGATGTGTAACTCTATGAATGAAATTGTATTTCTGCAGGCCTATTAAGTAATCAAATGGTTCTAAGCACATATCTCATATATAGCCATACAATTAATTTTGCCCTTGGGATTCACTAAAAAATAGTTGTAAAAGACATTGTGTTATTGTTCATTATACTTACCTACTGTATATTTTTGACTTGTGTCATCAAATCTTAATGTCTTTAACTATTAAATTATATTTCAATCGCATTTGTTGTTTCCTTGTCATCAACCTGTATATTGCCTTATTTAAGTAATCATAAATAGGTTTAAAGAAAATCTACTTCATCAAAATTTGGTGGCAAATCATAGTTGTCCCAAAAGTTTTCACTCAAATAGGTAAGCTTACTATCTATTTCGTCGTCTCTAATTTCTCTGACAAACCTTATATTCTCTAACCAAGATAGATCATTTTCTATAAAGTTATTGTATATTGGTACAGTAGAATCTTTAGGAATGAGATTACATTCAGCGTTTACTTTCTTTGAACGCGCTTTTCTAATTTTCTTTTTTATTACCTTATTATTTGTTTCATCATTCGAAAGCTTTTCAGTTTTTTTCTTTACATTGTTTTTGCGTGGACCTCTCTTCTTTTTAACACAAGGATTCGTACTTGCTATGTTTTCTTGTATTGTACTTTTAATTTCTAAGTTTTTCTTACAGGTGCTGCCGGCTTTATAGTGTTCATAGGAATTACTTGTATAATTTGTACTGCTAATGGTATTGTTATATGTTATCGGATTGGTGTATATAGTATTGGTTGGAAAAGTATTAGCAAAATGTTCAGCTACGTTTTGAGCATATGTTTTAGGAGAATTAACTTTGTTATTCTGATTCGAAACATTAGGCAGTGGCGGGTTCCTCATCTTCAATGGTTTATTCTTTTCAACAGCCGTAACATTTGGAGATCGCGAAATTTTAGCCTTTGCATTTCCACTGGCATCAGTTATAATCAATTGTTTGTTAGAATTCAAACCTGCCGTAGCTTCATTTGAGGATGGATGACCTTTTATTGTTCTTCTAGCATCATTTATAGTAAAAGGTTTGGTTGATGAGTTAGTCAAATCTATCGTGTCTACATAAGAAGGTGAAACAATCGAACCTTTTATTGTTTTACTAGTATCATTTATAGTTAAAGGTTTGGTAGATGTTATGTTTACATTCGAAGATGAAACAATCGAACCTTTTATTGTTTTACTAATATCATTCATAGTCAAAGGTTTGGTTGATGAATTAGTCAAATCTACTGTGACTACATTCGAAGATGAAGCAACTGTACCTTTTATTGTTCTACTAATATCATTTATAGTTAAAGATTTGGTAGATGTTATGTTTACATTCGCAGATGAAACAATTGAACCTTTTATTGTTTTACTAGTAGCATTTATAACTAAAGGTTTGGTAGATGTTTTAGTCAAATCTACCGTATTCGCATTCGAAGATGGAACAGGTTTAGTTCTAATTTTTCTACTGGCATGTTTTGCAATCACAGGTTTGGTTGTTTTTTTATTCAAATCTCCGGTAGCTATATTTGAAGATGGAACATTGATAGCTTTTACTATTCTATTGGCATCATTTACATTCACAATTTTTTTAGTAAGTAAATTAATTGTCTGAAATTGTGAGGTTTTTCCTGCGTCTGTTTTAATAGCATCATCTGTTACCCGAGTCTTAGTAAATTCTACGTTCGATATAAGATTCTGTTGCATCTTATCTAACTCATGAAAGTTATTTAAAATGCTTTGTGAACATTCTATATCCGTTAAAGCTCTTTCTTCTTGATCTACATTTTCTAAAGACAAATTTGAAAGAGCTTTTTGTATATCTACATCTAGCGATTTCTTTGATCTTGCAAAGCTAGTTTCAGTTGTTACAATAGAAATATCATCTTCATTACTATCACAGTGGAGAATAATTGCTTTTACCGTACTATCATTGTCTGCGACATTGTCAATTTCTTCATTATGTTTTCTATTATCATTTTGACTTGTTGGTTCATTGAAGAAATTGCCTGATGATGGTTCCAATAGTTCTTGTGTCATGTGCGTCTTGTCTTCATCAGGTAAAGAGTAAACTGGAGATGTCGTGCCGCTATCTACGTGAGATAGTTCTTCGTTTATATCACAATACCCGGTTCTTGATTCTTCATGCTCGATAATAATTGCCTTCATGCATCTTATTAACTTTTCAATTACCTGAATAGTTAAGAACAGAAATTGTACTACAAGAATATAATATTTATGTTAATGTATACCCAATAGGGCATTTTACTGATTGCGACAAAACAAAAAGAGGGCAATTATTTTTTTGTTAGTCTTATAAACGCAGAATCTTTCTTTCTTTCATGCAAGGATTGTAAGGGCTGAGAACCTACACATTGGTGTGAAATATTGGTGACACCTTTTCATAGGTAGGTACCTACGAGTAAATACCTTTATCATTATACCACACGCTACTACACGATTTAGTAAGTATTAATTTGTCACCAGCCAAAACTCACTGGAGAGATTTTGTGTTGTCAGTGGAAAGACGGAGAAACCCGTCTTCGTTATCTGCATTGTCAGCACAGAGACTCTTAGCCTTTTCACCTACCCTTCTCCCCTCTCCTTCCCCTTTCCCCCTCTTCTTTATATGGAGGGCAGCATAAATGTGACGCCCCTGGTGTTGCAAACGTTCTTAGGCTACAGTAACCACTTTTCATCAGGTGGGCCGCTTGCTTGTCTGCCACCAAAGAGGAATAAAAAAATAAAATTAACTACATTTAGAGGAACAGTGGATACAAGAAAACCGAAGTCAAAGGTATTGTTTTTTTTATTAGCTCCCTACTTATTACGTAGGAATGTACTGTATGTAATGTGCGTAATAGATTTATCAGTTATTGAGGCAGAAGTACCTACGTATAACATAGGATGTTTTGCATTTGCACAGCTGTTTTTTTTATAAAGTTCCGAGAATTGCTCACTGAATTTCTATGATTAGTTATAATGTCATTGAGAAAAATAAGTCACATTTAATTCTATGAAAATAGATATCTCCGTCCCTGTAGGTATGTCCGTTCGGAAACACTATTGACGATCGTGGGCATCACATCCTATGCTATACCAAGAGGGCTATTCAGATTTATTTATTTACCATTTAGATCTAGTTTTTTTTAGTTTTTTTTTTATATCAATAGGACCTCAATGTGACTTCACCTCGCCTTATGGTATAGACCCTGAAGATCTGAGAACATTCTTTCTACCGTACATAGAACCTTTTTTTCGTGCTAAAAATCACCACGGATACCTACCTCCCCCGCCGGAGCCGGTTGGGGAGGTTATGTCGGACTCAAACAGACTAAAACGCACGCCATCTTTGGATCCTTAGTTGCTAGAGGTGAGATAGTAAATAACATAATAGCCCTCGCACCCCGGTAGACCCGGGGCCACCTCTCGAGATGACCACCTCTTTGGTTGTAGGAACCACGGTGACACCGTATAGCCTCCGGGTGTGAGAAGCGCATTTTGTGCCGCCACGCCTTACATAGGTCTGACAGTTTGATATATAAAGTAAAGGTAAATCTATTAAAAAGTAGATATTAATACCTGCAGAGATTTTTCATCTTCAGAACATGCAGGTTTGTACGAAGTCACTTCTGTAATAAATGATTCCGCTTCTACCATTGATATGGGTATCTTTTGGTAGATATAATCTTCTACTTTCAGGCTTATCTCGATCAAGCGCGTTCTTATTTTCTGACTCTGAAATGTTATAATCCTATAGGTAGGTACACAATATTGCTTATCCTTATTCTTTACCTGGTTGCCTGGAAAATATCGCTTTCAGTGATAACTTTACTCTACTTGTCTTTGGAGTTTTTTTTTGTGTACAATAAAGAGTTATCTATCTATCTATCCATCAATCTATCAATTCAATCATCATCATCATCCTCGGAGACCGGGTTCGTCCTAGGTCATGGTTAAACTTCGAGATTTCATCTGTCCTCTTTAATCTATTGGTGATATCGAAATATTGCAGTTAGACTAGTTGCTGGACTTTTTAGGGTTCCAACTAGGTACCCATAACGACTGCTATAGGCAGATATTTGTATGACAACCAAGATCCATGGTTTAACTGGCTCTACCAGGCACGTTAAGCCGTTCTAATAGCCATTTGCAGGCATACAAATATTTACACTGAGTGTCTACTAAAATCTAAGATTATTTGGATGATAAGCAATCCAAAAAATGAGCTGTTCACTCAACTTCCTACTCAAGCAAATTATTGTAAAGTAAATGGGCAAAAAAAAAAGAAAAACCCGCTGAGTTTCTTGCTGAGAAGTCTTCTCAGACCAAAAAATTATGAACGTTTTCACTGAAGAATATCAAAGTAAAACAACTTCTAGACCATATTTAAGTATATTTATAAATAATTTGTGTTACTTACCTCTTGTTTTTTGAGAGGACGCCCGCGTTTTCTTTTTACAGGCATTTTGCAAAACAACAATATTCAAACCATTGGGAGAAATATTTAAAGCTCTAAAAGCTTAATGTAATTTGCCGCCAATATAATTTATTGACTCAGACGTTAGAATGTTAGAATCATAACTATTTTTGAATTTAGAACTTAGTTGACTATAATTGCTTTTAATAAAAATAAATATACCTAATCATAGATGCATTCTGTTGCAGCATATAGCTTTTCCTCCCTATTTAATAAAAAAATTGTGATTGCATTGCTACTTATTAGGCAAATCCTGCATTTGCAGATAATTTTACAGTTATCATGAGGATGATTTCCGAGCATATAAATTGAAGCTATCATAATACCGCGCAAACATTCGGGTTCAGTTTACTCGTGTGGTTCGTGTCAACGTACACAATAGTTCGATATTTAAAAAAATAGTAAATGGATAAAATAGTTTAAACAAAATGTATTTAGTCATACAAGTTTTAATATTACTATATGCTGTATTTCTCAGCGACGGCGGATATGGAGTCTCACCTCCGCCACCAGCACCAAACTATGAATATGGGTAAGAATTTTTTTACAGCTGGCTGTATGATAGAACACCTTTGCATACGTTACTTTTAATTTTTTATTGGCGCCTTAGGTATATAAAATGTCATTAGGAACTCATTTGTTCTTTTTTATTGTTTTGTGAATGAAATTATTGTGTCAATGTTTTTGATTGATTAATATGAACGATGCGTCTGAAAATCCCTTAAGTATGTGAGTACCTACTATTTTAGTTATTAAAATTATGACATTGTATTATACTTAGTTAAGTATTTATGACCACTTTTCACCTATTTGAACCCATTTAGGCTGTTACTGTTATATATACCTATCGCTTAACTGCTTATATCGAAGACGATCTTTAACAAAATCTTTATTATACGCCAACTCCATGACCAATTTATATATTTTTAATTGTAATATTTTTTCTATGGATTTTTAAACGTGATTTCCGATGTTAATCCATCGATATTTGTAGCTTATAGGAGTCAATGTTCATATATTTATGCACTTAGATGGTAGTCGTTCCCGTAATAGTTCAAGAAAACTACACAGTGCCTAGTTTCTGTTAAAGTTCACCTCCAACGGTCTCATTTGCAGACAATCTGACGTGCAAGCACCAGCTTACGTACCACCCTACGCGAAGAGTTATTCAGGAACGAAATCTGGATATGGCGGTACCAAATCTGGGTACAGTCCAACTAAAACAGGGGGAACGAAGACAGGGTACGGGGGGACGAAGACTGGGTACTCGGGAACAAAGAATGGGTATTCGGGTACCAAGTCACCGTATGGCGAATCTGGATCTTGGTATTCCAATTATAATGCGCCGTAAGTACCTAGAAATATAATGAAACATAATTATAAGATTATTTTATACAACTTATGTTGTAGCCTTTATATCGTGCGAAAAATCCCCACGGATACCTCCCCCACCGGAGCCGGTTGGGTAGGTTATGTCGAACTCGAAACGACTAAAACGCACGCCGTCTTTGGGTATTCAGTTGCCCGGTGAGGTAAAAAAAAGGCGGCAGCCTAGAGCACCCACACGACCCACTTGATGGAAGGTGGTTACCGTGGGCACAAGCTAGAGTTGTGCTGACACGGCCACCAGTCAATCGATGGTTTCATTTGAAATCAGCTATCACTCAGCTGAATACGCGACGGACATCCACTTCTTTCACGGTCACGGTAAAATGTTACGTAAATGTAGACGCAGCATAAGAAGCATGACTCGAGTCAACAATAATAGCCGAAATATGGCAACAGGCTCACTCATTACGCGGGACCGACCAATAACCATTGTTGGTGTATGTGGGTGTAGACTCTCCTCTGCTTTCCCCATAGGGAAATAAGCGTAAGCATATATATGTGTTTTATAGATGTTGTCTTTGAAAACAGATGCCTTATGAGCTGCTTTATTAAACGTTACGTCATTATTTTCTGAACCTTTTTCTCAACTCTGTTGGAGTCGGATGTCCAGTCTAATTGTAATGCGACTGAACTTCGGTATTTTCCGTGAAGCGACTGCCACCTGAACTCCACAACCAATGGTCCAATGACCAATGGCGATATCGAAGTTCAAAGTTTGTCTAACGATTGCCATAGATGTTTGTATATCAACCGGGACCGACGGCTTAACGTACTCGAGGCACGACCAGATCAGTGCAAACAGCCATATTCCTGCATACAACTTTCGGCACTGAGCGGGGAACGAACCCGCGCCCCGTGCGTAGCAGTCGCATGTACCTACTACCGCCACGCCACGGAGACTGTCTTTATTAAACGTTAAGCCTGGGTTGCACGATCGTACTTTAACATTAACAGTGCAGTTAAAGTACCGGTCAGGTATAAAACGGGTTGCACCATTTTATAATTGTTAAAATGACGTCATATCTTGACGCTAACTGTAACCGGCTACGCTCAAACGTCAAATTCTATCAAAAAGAGCTACTAAATATTCTGGTGTAACACATTTAGCCTAACCATTAGAATCAACGTTACTGTTACAGTTAAATTTAACGGAAACATTAACTTTACAAGTAGTTGGAGCAACTAAGCCCAAGCCTAACTATAATTATAAAAACGATTTCTTCAATAGTTATGTTATATTACAGGCCCAGTTACAGCCAGTTCCAGAACAACGCCAAACAACCATTCATATGTAAGTCAATAGAATTTTTATTTTCTACTAGCTTTTGCCCGCGGCTCTGCCCGCGAGGACTTCTTACCCCGTTCCCGTTCCTCCATTTCGATCATTTTCATATTTATTCACTTTTTAAACCTTCTCTGGACTCCCACAAATAATTCAAGACCAAAATTAGTCAAATCGGTTCAGCCGTTCTCGAGTTTTAGCGAGATTAACGAACAGCAATTCCTTTTTATATATAAAGAAGAAGAAGATAAAAAAATCTTAGCAAGATGAAGAAAAATTTCAAAAGTATCCTTTACTGCAAACATTTAATTTAATTATCAATTCTTAAACCGATGACTTCTGTGGCGTAGGCAGAGTGTTAGATTGCTATGCCCGAGGTCGTATGTTTGATTGTCGATGATATTGAAATGTGCATGGTTTGAATTTTGTTGAATTGAATTGAATTGATTAGTGATTTAATATTTTAAATTAATGGTGCGAATGAAACTAAAATGTACCGTCTGCACCTAACGTTCACAAACGTTAGGTACTACATATTAGTATCATTTGCACTATTGATGGTGCCGGCCAATTGGTGCAAATGAAACCACACCGAATTTTTAAATTCTCTAACTGAACTTGAAATCAAATACTGAATTATAAATAGGTAGTAATGATAAGATGAAAATAGTAGCAATACCTACCAGTGTTGGTATAGGCGATAATGCGCGTGTGGGATGTGCTATCTGCTTCACCGGAAGCATCTCAAATCTAAGCTTGGCGTCCGTCCGATTTGCAAATAACTGCGACCCACTTTACACCAATGTCGGTCATTGGCTACGATATATAGGCCCTTATTCCGATTGACTAACGGTACATGAACGCGCTTGAAAAGTGGAATTGCTGTCACAAGCCTTCATTAGGATGTAGGGTGCATACAGAATTTTGTAAGTGGTCGGATGGCTATCTCCGAAACCATGAATAATAGTGGAACGTACTCAAAGGAGTCTCAGGTTCGATTTTAAAGAAAACAAAAACTGCATCATTGGATTTTTGATAAATCAATACTCCTAGCTAAGAATCGAACCAGTTGATGTAAACATTTGGTAAACTTAAGGCAAGAGTATTTTTTTAACGAATTGAATATTTTATATAAGATAGCACGGTGTGCCTATCCTCAAAAGACACTCATAAACGTGTGTGTACCTACTTGGCATATAGAGTCTGACTCTATATGCTATATGATCGTGAATTATTTTGTAAACAATGCCATTACACTACTGAAGTGAATCTTTAAACACAAGTAACTACCTAATTTATAGTTAAATTGTAGGTGTTAAATACTTATTGTAATTTTGGTTATTATTTATGCCTAAAAGAAAAGCGCTTAGCCTATTTTTTTCGTGCGCAAAATCCCCATGGATACAATCCACCACCACCGGAGTGGTAATATCGGAGTAGAACCAACTAAAACGCACGTCGTCTTCAGGTCTTCGGCTATCATAAGGAATATCACCTATGACCTTACTCACTACAGAAACAAAAGAAAATTGACGCTTCGGGTGCAGCACGAGTTGTATGTATAATATCTGACGAGTATCCATTCAATGATAGGATGCCTTATATTTATTCCTACAGCAAAATGCGAGCCGGCATGCAAGAATTCAGGCATTTGCGTGGACACGAATACGTGCCAGTGTCCGACGAACTTCCACGGGAAGTACTGCGAGTTCGAGAAGAAGCCTTGCCTGTCCAGTCCACCCCAGCCGATGAACTCTCATAGGAGATGTAGCTCAGAGTAAGTGGAGGTGTCATTTTTATCTAAAATTTCGCAAACGTACCAAATATAATGTGCCAAGACAATCAAATCAAGAAACATGCTAAATTTCAAGATATGTTATTATCTAGAAGAAACTTAACAATTTTGTAATGTCCTATAATATATCCTCACGTCGTTATTGGCCCGTAAAGATTACCTATAAACGGTGACTTTATAGTTGTTTCGGAAAAAGAATATTTTGTTTCGCACACAGTTTCGGTATGAAAATCGTCTGGAAGTTTTAATATTGAAAAAAAAAAACTTTATGTATGGCAATAATGTACAGGTGAACAGAAAAGTGTTTGGGACGAGTAAAAAAATAATTTTTTTTCGCCAAATTAGGACTTCCTTACGATTTTACTGTCGAAAGTCCGGCCAAAATCTTTTTTTCCGAAACGACTATAAAATCAAACGGTATAGTCAAAAAAGTATTTTTAGTAATGACTGATGAATTTCAAAAAGTGGCTTGCCTATTGCAGCAATGGGCATAGTGAGGAATGAGAAGAGCTTCATTCATGTTTTTTCAAGCTTGTGGAATGAACTCCCCGCTATTTTCCAAAGCAACTTGAATATGGGTTTCTTCAAGAAAGGTTGGAGAGGGTTGAGGTTGTGACAATGGTGCGCCTCTGGAAATAATGAAACACCTCTTATCGTTTTTTATCGAGTGCAAAATCCCCACGGATACCAGTGGAGGTTTCTTACAGGATTTGCTGCACGTACGATATCCCTTAGTTTTGCATACGACCATAGGTCACATAACCACTTTCCTTTAGATGTACCCTATGCTTCTCTGCCACAAAAAGATAACGACCAGCTTCTGTTTATACCAGGCTATGTACAATCACCTGCATGGCTAACCACAAGTTCCCTGACGGCTCAAACGTGGCGAACCTGCACTGTGCCGAAGGAGAATGGGTTCCATCCCGGGCTGATTTTACCACCGTGCCTGACTGTATGCCTGAGTGCTCACCACCTTGTGACAATGGTGGAGTCTGTCTAGCTGTCAATACTTGTTCTTGTCCGGATGCCTTCAGAGGACCACAGTGCCAGTACCGTAAGTAATTTTCAAGTTTGGTCTTGTTTCGAGGTCTGATTCACAATCCAAAGTATTTGCAAAAAGTATGCGTAACAAGTGAAAAAGAAAGCAAAACGTAGAAGAATATAACTTTTGTTACATGTCTAGTGCCCTTAGCACGAACAACTATTGAATTCGTAATGTAAAGGTACCGAAAGAATAGAGCATTGTGATTGGCTCGCTTCACACACATACCTACAGTTCAAAGTACAGTCCTCGATACCCTTACATTACGAATTCGATTGTGTTTCGTGCTAAGGGCACTGATAGAATATGAACTAACGAACATTTTGTTATAAGTAAGTCATTACGAGTTCCTAGCATATTTTAGTTATCTTTGAGGGATAAGGGGAGGGGAAAATTATCTAGGGATATTTTAATCCCTTGATAATTTTGTTTTATATTTATGTAGGTGTATTATAATCTGCTGATTTGCGTTAACAAGTACTTAAATATTTTAATGAAATTCTTTAAATTCTTATCAGGAGAACTTCAAGGGACGAGATTTGAATTGATCATCAGTTAATCATTCGACCAATTAGTCTATTGCAGTCCACTGCAATATTGATTGGCGGGCTTCACGTACGCACATATTTACATTAAGCAGACCGCCTACCGTAATACTCCGTTCTCTCGATACCTTTACATTACGAATACGATAGTATTTCGTGCTAAGGGCACTGATCTTCATAATTTTTTTATACAGCTACAAGTGCATGTGATGTCCGTAAACTGGGACTCAACGCCGCATACAGGTGTTTCGGAGACAGCGAGACCTTCAGCTGCGTGCTCTCGTGCCCCGCTGGCACTAAGTACAGCACTCCACCTGCAGACCTGTACACCTGCAAGTATTCCACTGGGGTCTTCCAACCGCAGCCTTTGCCGCAATGTGTTTATCGTAAGTATTATTATAAAATTTTAGGATTGGAATTTTGCACGTTCTAAATTTTTTTTATAGCACTTAGGTGGCAGACAAGCCTACGGCCCAACTGGTGGAAAGTGGTTACCGTGGCCTATGGACGTTTGCAACACCAAGGGCGTCACATTCGTGCTGCTTACCCTTCAGCAACCTTCCAGAAACCTTCTTCAACCCAGAAACCTTCTAATGCTATTCTTGAAGTACCCCATAATTATTATATCCTGGAAAAACCACAGAATAAATATTAATTCTTTTCCAAATAATTTTTTTTTTTATAATATCACGCCTATATCCCCGAAGAGGTCGGCAGAGGTGTTAGCACCCACATTTCGCCAGTTTATGTTTAGGTCCCAATGTAATAGGTTGCGAGCCTATTGCCATAAATCGGGCACTTATAAACCTGCGATAAATACACACATAACTTCGAAAAGCATCGAGTCATTGGTGTGTGCCATGGTAAAATTTGGGATCGAACCCGAAACCTCGTCTCAGCAGTCCATTACCCATACCACTAGGCTACCGCGGTTTTTTTTCACCAGTTATTTTATTTGTTTACAGCCGAAACAGTCATTATTGCTCCAGGCACTCATCATAGGTATAATAAGGTAAGTAACAAAGAGAATTTCTCAGCAATATTGCTGACATCCGTATTCATCAGGGTAAACAGAAAATTGTGTTTATATTTTAATACTAGCCTATGCCCGCGGATCCACCCGCGTGGCTGTAGGTTATCGCCACCTAAGCGCCATCTGTGCAACTTAAATTCTATATTACTAATCATAACCCTGGTTACACTTAACCGATTGCATTCAAACAAATTTTAAGTTTGACCATAGATAGATAGAAGACATAGATTCTTGAATGGCTGAAAAATGCAATTGGGCTCGGTAGATGGTGCAGCTTTCAGCATAAACGCCTTTTTTCTGAGCAGAATAATGCAGCAGTGACGAGCGGTCCCTATAACAGCTCCTCACGGGACCCACCCTCACGGGGGGACTCACCCACTTCACTTGGTGGTGGTGGTGGGTCCCCTCCTCCCCCAATATATTTTTTTTTGCTAGGCTGATTGAATTGATAACTCTTTCTTCTAGACGTACGGCCATTCAGAAACCACCAGCGAAACCCACTGGAGTCAGGAAACCAAAAGTGGATCCCACTCCCACTACGAAACCATCACTGGCAGTAGCGACATCACCTATGGGTCTCATGGGTCTAGCAAGTACGGGTCCTATGGCACCAAGAGACCTGTGACCGTTGTCATACAGGACTTCACACCCAAAGGGGGCACCTGCCTGTCCTGGGCTGGAGTACATTATAAGACGTTTGATGGATTAATCTATAGGTAAGTAATCTTATTTTAAAGTAGGTATTATGGTTGGTTAGATGGAAAGCCTCCGAGGTGGTAGTGCATGCGATTGCTACGCCCGGGTGCGGGTTCGATCCCCGCTCAGTGCAAAAGTTGTATTACTGAATATGGCTGTTTGCACTGGTCTGGTCGTGCCTCGGAGAGCACGTTAAGCCGCCGGTCCCGGTTGCCATACAAACATCTATGGCAGTTACGGGTAGTTGGAGCCCTCAAAAGTCCAACCAGTTTAACTTGGAACTTCGATATCGCCATTAGTCATTGGACCATTGGTTGTGAAGGTCAGATGGCAGTCGCTTCACAGTTAGACTGCATAGCTGACCCCAACTGAGATGGGAAAAAGGTTCAGGGAATGATGATATGGTTGATTAGATAGACCAAGTGAAGAACAGAGTGCTAAGTGTACATTGATGGAGTGATGTGTACTTCATAAGGACAAATAGTACTTCAAATATAAATAAATAAATATTCTAGAACAATCTACACAACTCAACCTAGACCCATAGTAAGCATAACTTAACTAGCTTGTGTTACGGATTCTAGAATACGGATAAACATACTAAGTAATACTTTTTTTTGTAAATACATACATATTATACATAGAAACACCCAGATCAGGCGGCAGACAAGCACGCGGCCCACCTTATGGAAAGTTGTTACCGTGGCCTATGGACGTTTGCAACATCAGTGGCTTCACATTCGTGCTGTCGACCATATAGTGAACAGGATAGAAGGCGAAGAGGGAGCGGGGGGAAGGTGAGAAGGTTAAGAGTCTCCGTTCTGTCAGTGCAGAAGACAAAGAAGAGTCTCTCGGTCTTCCCACTGACAACACAAAATCTCTCCAGTGAGCTCTGGCTACCCTACTTACGTACCCTTCATAAGCGTGTGTGGAATAAGCTCAAAGGATATTTATATTAAACTCTTGTGCTTTGCTCCCCTTAGTTTCCAATCCCCTTGCCAACATATCCTGGTCCGTGATATGAAAGAACACAAGTACTCAGTGGAAGTAAAGCATGGCGACTGCAAGAACAAGCTGCAGTGTCCCAGCGAGCTGACCGTCTACCTCGAGGACAAGTTCTACGTACTAGCTGTTGGAGGTGAGTAGTTTTTTTTTACCCGACTACGGAAAAATCAAAGGAGGGTACAAAGCAGTAGGCACGCGTTATGGTTATTAATATTACAGATATTTAACTATTCTGTCTGATTCTCTCTAATACGTAGGTAAATTGGTAGTCTTGATAAGCACGTAATTAATTTCTTTGCGATGTACACCGCATAACAAGGAATCGAATCAAATTTTTTTCCAAAGTTATTTTCGGCATACCCATTATTTTACAAAGTGCGCGATTGGCGGCAAAAGAAGTGTTAATGGACGTCTCATCCACAAAAAACTGATCTGAGAGACAAATATCAACTTTTTAAAGGAGAATTTCCAATGCTTAATGCGTGACTCCGTAACTCAGCTGCTAGAGCATTGCCTTGTAAGGGAAATATTGCGGGTTCGAGTCCCGACGGCGCATTTATTTTTTCAGAACTAAATCGGTTTGACCTGAAACAGGTTAATAAAAAGGGCCAGATGAAGAGGGTATCCGTATCCATCTTGTTGGAGAAAAACTTGGAACATGAGGATTCTCCTCAAGGTTGTTGGTAAAAACATCATGCTTTACAGCATTTAGGTACCTATATTGTTGTTGCCGGAATCTTCTCATGCCATGATGTGTGAAAGAAAGAAAGAAAGAAACCACAGAACCAATACCACTAGACTATCTGTCTACTACTAATACTTACAAAACGTCAAAATCGAAAATATACCGATATTTTTGATTTTGACGTTTTGTAAGTGCAGTTTTTTAATTTTGAAAAACTTTCTGTACAGCGGACGGCTCCGTGCTATTCCGGAATACCAAGAGGCTGATCCCTATTCCGGCGACGCTCCCCGGGATTAGGGTGTCCATGCCCAGTGACTACGTGCTTGTCAACCTCGACGCCCTGGGGGTCACCATCAAGTGGGACACCAATGTAAGTTTTCTATCTGCTTTCTTTTGTTTATTTATATCACTTATCATTCTCTGAAACTTTTCCCAACTCGGAGGAAATGACGGAAGTAGGACACGACGGTATCTCCCGTCTGAAATGAGCTATTCAACTGGGGAAGTACCGCCACCCTACAGAAGACCGCGGTCATAATAACCATCGCGTTGTCTTTCCGCCGGTAAGTAGGGTAGCCAGAGCTCACTATACCCCTCCTTCCCCTCCCCTTCCTAGCCTCCCCACCCCTTCCCAGTTCCCCCTTTCCCTTCAGGGTGGGCAGCGCGTGTGTGGGCAACCCCTTAGTGTTGCACACGTTCATAAGCCACGGTGGCCGCTTTCCATCAGGTGGACCGTGTGCTTGTCTGCCACCTACGTAGTAAAAAAAAAAAAAACTCAGTTGGAGTCGACTTTCCAGTCTAACTGTGATGCGGTTGACTGGTCGGACCGTGAACTGACCTCCACAACCAATGGTCCAATGACCAATGGCGATATCGAAGTTCCAAGTTAGACTGTTTGGACTTTTAAGGGCTGCAACTACCCATAATGACCAGACCAGTGCAAACAGCCGCCATATTCATGCATACAACTTTTTGCACTGAGCGGGGATCGAACCCCCTAACTATGTGTAACACTCGCGTCCTACATCGCTAACAATGATCGATGTTAGGTGCTATCAGTTTCAAATATTGTTTTTGCTAACTCCGACCAATCACTTCTTCCATCTAAATTGATTTGAAACAGTTAGCAGCATGCTTTTCAAAAATTCATTATAATCACTAAATTATTATAGTTGTTTATATAATGCAAAATAATTATCGAAGGATGTTTCTGCGCGGGTCAATGGA
Source organism: Pelosia muscerda (assembly GCA_963691645.1). Lineage (NCBI taxonomy): Eukaryota > Metazoa > Arthropoda > Insecta > Lepidoptera > Erebidae > Pelosia > Pelosia muscerda. The sequence goes on along the minus strand of OY829102.1, from coordinate 17,663,700 downwards.
TTATGTTCTGTATACAGGATTTCCTGTCAACAGATAGCGTTATTGTTGCCAATAATATCAACTTTCATATTATTAATATTAACATTAACCCTTCATCAGCTACTAAATTGCATAGTATAACTGTCATATAAATAATGGAAATTACCGTTCCAGGTTATTTCTATTCTTCTGGAAAGCCGACGCCAACTGAGTTGGGAAAAGGTTCAGAGAATGATGATGATGATGTTATTTCTATTCTTCATTTTTCGAAAAATCCCCGTATCCGTGGGGATTTTGCGCATCCGTGGGAATTTTGCGCACGAAAAGAAATATGAGGGTCCCACTGGAACCGCACGCCGTCCTTGTCTTTAGTTACAGGATGTGAGACAGTAGCCATTATATTCCTCGTACTTCGGCAGACCCTCTTTCGAAATGGCCCCGTTCGAGTATGGTGATCACAATGTCCCCATCTAGCTCTCGGGTACTCGGCACTTTGAGCTACCACTGCGGCCTGCTAGGGTGATAGGCGACTCCAACCGTTACCCCAGGCCCGCGTCACAGATTAATAGATAGTTATTCCTGCGTTTATGGAGGACGGATCTCAATCTTCGATGGCTGTTACATCTGGTTGCTGCCAAGTACAATTTGCTGAAGCACAGTTTAGCCAGTTCTAAAAATATTAGGTCGCAGAATGACCTCCGTCCCCCAGGAGCCGCCGGTCACCCTATCAGAAGCAGACCACGGCGATGGCGCAAATGCCACCCCATACCCAGGGGCTAGATAGGGACACCATGGTCCCCACATGGGGGGAAGAGGGTCATCTCAACAGAGATGTCCCCGGGTCTGCCGGGGTGCGAGAGATATGTCTTGTATAATCCATGAACCCATGGACGGCGTGCGTTTTGGTCGGTTCGAGTCCGACATAATCACCTCCATCGGTTTTGGTCGAGGTGGTATCCGTGGCGATTTTACACACGATAAAAAAAAATGTTCTAAAAATATTAAACTAGTTTCACCGTAGATGCTGACTGTAAATTTGTCTTTTTTTTGCCTAGAATTTGATCCTCGTAGAAGGCTCAATCCTCCTCTGGAACAACACTGAAGGTTTGTGTGGAACTTTGGATGGCAACCCTCTCAACGACTTGAAGACAAGAGATGGATCTATCGCTAAAACCAAGAGTGTACTCGCCTCGGCGTGGAAGGTTAACAAAATTGGAGGTCAGTTTGAAATCTTAAAGTTCTTTCAATATTTTGGAAACCTGTTGTATTTTTGCTGTGTAGTGTAACAAATATATATTGATTATGATTATGTCTTATGTTTTGTTGAATGCTACGTGCCGACATAGCGTGTAGCGTTTTTGCTAAATCCATACCTCTATTAGTAATATTATTTCAGTCTTACTTTAGTTCCGTAGTGAGAATTTCCATACTTTACCTACTTCTATAGTGTGATTCGGATCGTCAGCGTTAGGGAGGTTATGTCGGGCTATAACCAACTCAAACGCACGCTGTCTCTGGGTCCTTAGTTTCCGAGGTGAGATAGTAGCCAACATACCCCTCCGAGCCCGGCAGACCCACGACCATGACTTTCGAGTTGCCCCCTTCGGGTGTAGGGTGACAGGCGGCTCCACCCATCACTCCCAGGCCCGCGCTCATGGAGGACGGAAGTCATTCTGCGACCTCCGACGCCCGAGGCGCCTCCGCACATATCTAGCGTTATATGGTTAAAATCTTCCAAATAGTATCTCTTACTATAGTAGAAACATTCATATGTTTCATACAAGATACAGTACACCAATATCGACAGGTACAACGGCCCTAGTCCAAATCACACTATGAAAGTAAAATGAGATGGAAATAATAATACTATTAAGAGGTAGTCTTAGGGCCCCTAATACCAGCTATAAAATATACTAAGTGGTTGACGGTCGCTTTATTGGGTATACATAATACCAAATTGTATGTTTCGTATAGGATTCTACTCGATATAGATGTCAGTATCTTATAGCACTTTTTCAAAGAGCTTCTTCGACAGACGTGTGCGACAGTAGCCCGAGCGAGACGAGCGCGTGTGCAGCGCTGTCTGACGCCGACATGAAGCGAGCGCAGCAGTTCTGCACCAAGGTCTTCAGCAAGGACAAGTTTAGGAAATGTTCGAAGGTAAACCCTCGATAAATACTATTTTTTTAATGGAAATAATAATTAAGCTAGTGAGTTCACATATACAGGGTGAATTTTTGAATGCGGAGGGTATAGCGAATACCTCATAGTGTCGGAGATGGTCATCCAGAACCGATTTCAATGACAATCAATGATGCAGATTTAGTTTTCATTAATAATGGGTACGAGACACCTCGGAATATGCTATTACTCATAGTTTCGGAAATGGCCATTCAGGCCCACTTAAAAAAACATTAGTTGTATGTTTAAGTGAATTTTGAAGATGTTTCTGCTTTATCCATTCGCAATTTTTGGAAAATTTTTCCCATTGGACACTTTTATAGTTCATTTGCATAGGAGCGTATAAAACTTGGTCTAATAAAATTATTTTCGTAGGTAATGGATGTATCCTTGCTACTCGAGACTTGTCAATGGGATTACTGCGCTTGCACAACTACTTTAAGTAAGTTAATTGATGAAAGTTGAATCTCTGTATTTGCCTGGAAATTAGAACAGATCTATAACTTATTTATAACCGTAGGTCCTGAGGAGTGTGGTTGCAGTACTGTCGCGGTATACGCCAAGGAGTGTTTGCGTCATGGCGTCGAGGAGATGAAAAACTGGAGAGACGACGAAACTTGCCGTGAGTATTCCAAATACCTTTACCTTATTTCCATGTAGATGGTTATATTGTATATGGGTGAATATCCCAACGGCAAATATTATATGTCTTCACTGGGAATCGCGGTGTAAAATGACAGAATTTACCTTTTTATTTTTTTAATGTGAACTGTGTAACTTGATCTACTTGAGGCAACATTTTTTTATTATAAATGTATAATAGTAATTAAGGAATAAAAAAAATCACTTCAAAATTCAAGTTTGGTGGCTTGTCCCATTTCCCTTTTTTTACATAAATGCATTCACTACACCAAAACCATAAAGGATTAATAAAAAAATTATTTCGTATCTATAAATGTACAAAACACATTATCTTAAAACAATTTAAAAATATCAGAAAATATCATTTTAAAGCGCAGGATACCCGAATCAAAGTTTGTCCAAGCAAAAATCTGCATTTTAGTATCACTTTTTCAATTAACTATAAATCAAAGTTACGTGCGTGTGAGATCGATGCGACCTATTTACTGCTCATCCCTCAATCGTGCACCTGCACTTGCGTGTGACAGTTGTGTATTTAGTATTGTGATTTCCTGCCAAAAAGGTAAGTTACATGTTACGCGGGAAGAGGGACAAGAATAGTTCAATATTTGGTGGAACGATTTGCTCTTGAATACAAAGTGTTTTACCAGTTACGTACACATTATAGGTAGTGATTTAGGTTACACATACATCATTGTTATTATTTTAATTGTAACTTAAACCCTCTATTTTTAGAGATTTATTTTACGCCTGGTTTCAATGTTGGTGGCTCAATTTTGGTGGTTTTGGTGGCGTTTTTCGCCACCAAAATTGAAAACTTGCCACCAAAATATTTAAATGTACTGTATTATATACCAGTTAGGATCTGGTTCCAACATAACGACATGACTTCATCATTGTACAACGGTACAACGTCTCGTTCATCGCTGGAAAACACGGGCGTGTTATCCAACAACCACAATCGTGTCGTCCGACGATGAACGACGTCGTATCTTTGCACGATGATGAGATCGTGTCGTTATTTTGGGACCAATGGTTAGTAAGTATACTAGAAGGAGAAGACGTGGAAAGCATGGGCCCGAACAAGCTACGGATGAATAGGAAGAAGATGTTGAATATGATAGTGAAGACGAAACCGATACAGAGAGCAACAGTAGGACCATGGATATTGATAATACAACAGATTGTCAAGAAAATGAAATAGAAGGAGAAAGAAGTGTCAGAGTACTTTGTGCTGCAACATCTAGCGGTGGCATTGCCCAACTTCTAGCTTCTACATCTCGTATCACCACCGCACCACCTCTTGATTCTACAACTCATGTCACTACCGCACCTCTTAATTCTACATCTCGTGTCATCACCACCAACAAAAGGTAGGGCCTTTTGTTTTTGGAGGAACCCGATTCTGGTGAAGATGAAATAGACTGGAAAAAGAAGAAGGACAAATGATGTAAATGTGCCTTCCTTTGATGAAACTAACTACAATCGCAGATTCATTTTCCAAGTAGATCAAGACCAATTGCTTTTTTCGAATCATTTTTTGATAGTGAAGTTATTGAAAACCTGCTAGTTCAAACGAACTTGTTTGCAAGACAATCAAATATAAGAAACTATACCGAAATAACTAAAAATGAACTGAAGGATTAACTTGGAATGCTAATACAAATGGGGATACACAAATTACCATCAATTGAAGACTACTGGTCTAGTAATCCCTCATTATGTGTCCCTGAGATTGCTGAGAATATGACACTTCAGAGATTTCAAAAAAATCCCAGATGTCTTGAGTTGAGTTCGGAACAATGTGGGGTTTGCCATCTGGAAGGACACAAAATTAGTGACCATTTTGAGTACAGCCTTTCACCTAAAAGAGGAGGCTATTTGTCACCGAACACAAAAGGATTGTAGTAAAAGATCCTTTTCCTGTCCACGTTCAGTTTTAGAATACTCAAAGCGGATGGGTGGAGTCGATAGATTACACCAGCAAAAAGCTACATGGCTTTTTGCTGGTCAAATCTATCGACTCCACCCATCCATGTCGCTCATCAAAACAGGAAATGGTGGAAATGATTGTTTTATTTCTTGTTTAATGTGGCAATCACAAATTCCAATATATTGTGCTCAAAAAATTCAAGAGTGCTTAATCCTATGAGCCAAAAGATGTTCAGGCTTGCCAGAGAACTATAACTTGACATTTCGAAAACGAAAATATTCACATGTTCCAAAATTTTTGGCAAAGAAAAAAAATTATAGTGTAGAGGCAGTCAGTCGCAAGAAGGAATTTTTTGGAATTCCTGAAGATATCCGATTTGCTAATAATAGTGAGCACTTACCAGAAGGCAAAGACACCTATAGGCGCTGCCGACTTTGTAGCAGCGCGACCACAAACAAAAGGTCCAACATACAATGTGGCAAATGCGAAGTGCGCTGGTGTGCTGTTCCTTGTTTTAAAAAATTCATCATAATTTTTCCAAGTTTTTCTTAATTTTTATTTTTTTATGGCATAATTAATATAAACATAAAGACCTACATCCCATAACTGAGTTTCATCACAATCGCATGACTAGTTTCCTCTACCAGTTAAAGGGTTAAAATCCAATATTTAAAATATTTTTATATTTAATCATATTGGTTTTCTTAGTTTTTACCTAATTTTGTTTGCAATAAATAGAATTATGGTTTTTGTGATTACATAAAATGAAAAATATTTTTTCACAATGGAGTTTTGAATTACATACTGCTAAACTCCTAAGAATCTGTGGGTTTGAGTTGGCGAGATTGAGGTTTGTGAAAGAAATTAAATTTTGCTTACACTGATTTTCAAGTTTGGTGGGCGAATCTCAATTTTGGTGCCAACCTGAACTTAAAACTGAATTATTTCATAAAGTTATTGATAGATTTGCAGCCCTCTTACAGATTCTTCTAACTTTGACTATCTATTTTTAAACTGCGTCCTTATTTTTTACAAAAGCCAAAGAATAAATTCCGCCACCAAAATTGACAAAAAATACGTATTGTTGATATTGACCCATATTTGTCATAATACGTATTCTCAATTACTATGTTATTTCATTTATTTTCGCGGCTATAACTAGACCATCGGGTTTTCTACTGAATTCGAAAAGGCCAAAATACTGCTTCAGAAAATTGGTCGGCGGTTCATCGAGCAGTGGACTAACAAACACGGGAATGGGTTCAGTATTCAACGCCTGCAGAGCTGCTGGAATTAGCTATTAATCACATATAGATATGTATAACCTGCTAAAAGACCTCGGCTTCAGCAGAATTGCAATAAGTTCTATACTAGAACGAATATCTAAAGCTGCATTAGCAAGTTCATACCAGATTGTGCCGGGCAGAGAGAGATTTGACATGAGGTGACTTGAGGTACTTCGAAAACGAGCTACTTAAACCCTCCACCCGATCTCTAGTCTCGAGATCTGCCTTGGTTACACGATGTAGCACCTACACAATAAATCTAAGGATAGTTAAAAATTTCCTCTCTGAATATACTTAATCTTAACTTAATCTTCACAGCAATGAAGTGTCCTGCAAACAAAGTCTACAAACCCTGCGGACCAGACTTCCAGGCAAGTTGCGCGTTCCCGCAGCCTCCAGCCACTAACAACGTCACTTCGTGTGTGGAGGGATGCTTCTGCCCCGACGGTCTGTTGCTAGAAGAGGGGCGCTGCATACCGAAGAACGAGTGCCCATGTCGACTGAAGAATAGGAACTTTAAGCCTGGAAAGACGATCAAAAGGGATTGTAATACTTGGTGAGAATTTGCTCGTTTGGTTTGAAAACGTGACTCAACCACACAAGCATATCATTATCAACCAACAATTATGCACCTATGTGGGTTGAGACTACTGAATTGGGACTTTTACTGATTTTTCCATATCACATTTAAATCTGGCTTCAAATAATTTATAATAACATTGATAAAAAGTGTTAAATATCTGTTGTTAATGTTAACTTCAATTTCTGAAATTGCCTGAAGATGTTAGAACCGCGGGAGCTTAGTGGTATGGGTAATTGACTGCTGAAAAGAGGTCTCGGGTTCGATCCCAGATTTTACTATGACAACCCATAACCTGATGTCTCGACTAGCCATGTGCACATTGAGCGCCAGCACTACGACCTGCTTCTGCTAGGGCGACAGACCACTCCACCAGTCACCTCCAGGCTCGATCCCGAGAACCATAATGCTTAGGGTTATCAAAACAGTTTTAGTGGCAAGAGACCGTACTTATATCCTTTGATGTATCCCCCAGTACATGTGAAGATGGCCAGTGGACATGTACCAAGGTGGCGTGTGGGGCCCGCTGCAGTGCGGTGGGTGACCCCCACTACTCCACGTTCGACGGGCTGCGGTACGACTTCATGGGCCACTGCACCTACACCATGTTGAAGACTAAAAATCTTACTGTGGAGGTGGAGAATGTGGCCTGCTCTGGGGCCATCACTGAGGTAGGCTTTTCATCGAAGCAATTTTTTATAAGTTTATACGGAACTGCCGAATGGCGGAGATCGTTTCATGATCTCCGTTCACTATGTCGCCCTCATGGCCTGGGTGTGACGGTTAAGACCTTTTGCCCTGCCAGAAAGATGCTATGATATCACGCGCACCTCTCTGTAGGGGAAAAGAATTTATGATACGCAACAACTTATCGAAGATTAAATGCCGGTTATTAAATGGTGCTAAAGTCGTTCAGGTATTCCTTCTAAGGTACATACGGTTTACTGATCATACAGACCAGAATTATTGAAAAATGGAAGGGCTTTGTGTCTCCCGTCCAGAGGCAAAACGACCCCTATCAACTTCCATCATTCTCACAGGTGCCACCGGGGACGACATAACCCGCCAGTATTTAGTCCATTCGATTCTGACATATCCACCTCATCGCTCACCTGCATCAAACCAGTCTGAGGAAGTTTCCACGCACAAAACGAAAACATAATTAATTATCCGTTTTAATATCTGGTTGTTTGTCACAGGCAATGAACCTAAGCCCGTACAAAGGCGAAGGCAAACCCTCATGCACGAAAGCCGTCAGCCTAGAGTATGAAGGAGTCCGAGTGCATTTGAAGCAGGACGGGTTCATCTTGGTGAACGGCAAGGAGGTGTCCACCCTCCCGGTCATGGCGGGTGACGTCAGGATCAGAGCTGCTTCGTCTCTCTTTGTTATCGGTAAGGATTATTAAGTATATTTTAAGGCTGGCAATTTAGTCATTTTTACTTACTATTTCTTCTCGTTCTGGCGATTACCGTCTGATCTTCCAACATCAAAAGAAAAGCTTGTTCCATAAACTTCTTCAATTAGCAAGAGTACCATTTCCAGGCAAGGTGGATTCAAACCTGAAGGTGTTGGTGTAGTCTCATACAGTATGTACGGAGGTAGAACATGACGGTATCCCCCGTCCGAATTGAGCAGTTCGACTGGGGAAGTACTTCCGCCCAATAGAATACCGCGGCTAATAATAACCTTGTGTTATGTTTCCGTCGGTGACTAGGATAGCCAGAGCTCGCTGGAGAGGTTTTGTGTTGTCATTTGGAAGACCGAGAAACCCTTCTTTGTTTTCTACACTGACAGCACAAAGACTCTCTTAACCTTTTCCTCTTCCCTTTCCTTCTCCCCATTCCCTTCCCCCCTTTTCTCTCATTGGTCGGTAGCGCGAGTGTGTCGCCCCTGGTGTTGCAAACGTCCATAGGCTACGGTAACCACTTTCCATCAGTTGGGCCGCGTGCTTGTCTGCAACTTAAGTGGTATAAAAAAAACTGCACTATGTTTCTCCCTTCCCCCCCCCCCCCTTCCCTTTATATGGTCGGTAGCACGAGTCTGACGCGCCTGGTGTTCTTAGACCACGGTAAACACTTTCCATCAGGTTATAAAAAACCAATATCTCTTTTCCTTATTTACCGATGTTTTAATAACTTTATTTATTTCAGTGCAACTCCCCAACCAGGTGGATCTGTGGTGGGATGGCAGCACTCGAGTCTTTATTGATGTACCGGCTGGTTTCCAAGGCAAAACTCAGGTAAGTGTAGTTTACTCGATAGGAGCAACTTCACATTACCCTAACTGGTAAAAAATGCCCATGGCATAAGTCCGCTTTTGTGCAATTATTATGTAGTTATTTGTGAAAAAAGTTGAAAGCAATAAAAAGAGATGGCCCTGGGTCTGTCTGTGGCATATAGGGGGATTTTTTCAAAAGGGATTCGATGGTCCAATTCGAAATTGAATAGTGATAAATGCTCAAAGAAGCCACGAAACCGATTTTAATGAAACCTCATCATTAGATTTCTGATAAACCAAATATGCCGTAATTTTTTTATGCCAATGTGTTGTGTACCAGGAGTATTACCAGGGCCGTCGGCGTCGGCTTATGGGTATGTTCTCCTTACATCTTGTATAATTGAGGTCTGTCTTGAGTACTGATTTTTTCTAATCTTGACAACTTCCTTCATTACTATTCTTCTTTCGCTACTGATAACATTGATTTCACCCTCATTCAGGGTCTTTGCGGAACATTCAACTTGAACCAAAAAGACGACTTCCTGACTCCAGAGAACGATGTGGAACAAAATGCTCTGGCCTTCGCCAACAAGTGGAAGACCAGAGAGTTCTGTACCGATATCGACACAAAGGAACCAGAACATCCTTGTAAAGCTAACATGGAGAATAAAGACGCTGCTGAAAAATACTGTAGCAAGTTGAAGAGCAAAGTGTTCGAGGGTGAGTAGACTTTTTTTTATTTTATCGTGCGCAAAATCCCCACGGATACCACCTCCACCAAAACCGATGGAGGTGATTATGTCGGACTCGAACCGACCAAAACGCACGCCGTCCATGGGTCCTTGATTGCCGGAGGTGAGATTATACAAGACATATCTCTCGCACCCCAGCAGACCCAGGGATATCTCTGTTGAGATGACCCTCTTCCCCCAATGTGGGGACCATGGCGTCCCCATCCAGCCCCCGGGTAGGGTGAGTAGACTGAAGCCTACGCACCAAAAGACCAACCATTACGTAAAGGTTTGTGTTTTGCTATGCGAGCATTGTGATCTGCTCGAGAGAACGGAGCATTGTGATCTGCTCGAGAGAACGGGGCATTCTTATGAAAAATAAAGCAGAACATAGTGAAACCGGATATAAATCTGGACTTGCAATTTTTTTTAGTTTGGCTTTTCGCATATTAATTACTTGTTATTATCGAAGTTTTATTTTAATTTATTGACGAATTTTGAATATGTTATACATAATCTGTGGTTGAAGTGTGACATCCTCCGTGGCATAGCGGCAGTGCATGTGACTGCTACGCACGGGGTGCGGGTTCGATCCCCGCTCAGTGTAAAAAGTTGTATGCGTGAATATGGCTGTTTGCACTGGTCTGGTCGTGCCTCGGAGAGCACGTTAAGCCGTCGGTCCCGGTTGCCATACAAACATCTATGGCAGTCGTTACGGGTAGTTGGAGCCCTTAAAAGTCCAACCAGTCTAACTTGGATCTTCGATATCGCCATTGGTTATTGGACTATTGATTGTAGAGGTTAAATGGCAGTCGCTTCGCGGAAAATATCGAAGTTCAGCCGCATCACAGTTAGACTGGAAAGCCGACCCTAACTGTGTTGGGAAAAGGTTCAGAGAATGATGATGATGTGGTTGAGGTGTGCATACTAGTTGTTATTACTATCGAAGTTTTATTTTTAATTTATCGACGAATTTTGGATTATGTTATATACCGGTTGATTTTATAGAGGTTTCGGAAAAAAGATTTTGGCCACAATTTCGATAGTAAAATCGTAAGGAGGTCCTAATTTGGCGAAAAAAAATTTTTTTTTTTACACGTCCCATACATTTTTCTGTTCACCTGTACATTATTACCATACATGAAGTAATTTTTTTTTTCTTTCAAAATTAAAACTTCCAGTCGATTTTGCTACCGAAACTGTGTGTGAAACAAAATATTCTTTTTCCGAAACCACTATAAAATCACCGTGTATTACCGTAAAATTACGGTCTCTACCATGGTGAATGTTCTGATGAGCTCTTCCAATTAATCCCACCCTCCCCTTTCCTACACAGGACAACGCGTGCAGGGCTTAGGTGTCACTCGCATACGGTATAGAATATTCCATCAAGAACCAAGCGGTTCGGTGAGTCTTTTCTCTGCCGTACCATTAAGTCCTGGAATTCCTTGCCGGCGCACGTGTTTCCTTCTTCCTACAGTCCCGGGTCCTTTAAGCGGGGCGTGAAAAAGCATCTGATGAGGCCGTCAAGCTGAGCGCCACCATTGTAGCACTGAACGTGTTTGCAATGGTGACCCTCTTTCATGGGACTTTGCCTTCAGCTTAACATCAGGCGAGGTGAAGTCAAATTGACGTGCCATAGATAAAAAAAAAAAAAAAGTATGATCTGTGGTTGAGGTGTCCCCCCTGTCCCCTCAGCGTGCCACTGGGACGTGGACGTGGAGCCGTTCTACTCGGCGTGCGTGTACGACATGTGCGCGTGCGCCGGCGACGTGTCGCGCTGCCTGTGCCCGGTGCTGGGCCACTACGCCATGGCGTGCGCGCAGGCCGGCGTTCTCATCCAGTGGAGGTACAACGTCGAGGAGTGCGGTCAGTCTATGTACTATTTTTTTATTGTGCGCAGAATCTCTACGGATATAAGTCGGTGGAGATGATTATGTTGGACTCGGGCCGACTAAAACACATTCTGTTACTGCTGTCAGTGTCTATGTGTCTTTGATTGACATAGGAGAAATTATACAAGAAATATCTCTCGCATCCCGGCAGACAGTTACTCTATTCTAGAGTTGTTTGGTCGAAGGTCATCCTTACGCGCAAGCTGTGCGAGGAAGCAGCTTGAGATCTTGACGCATCCTTGACGCCACTTTTTAATTGGGCTACTAAAACTGTCATTGAATTTTCGGCTTTATTTACCTACATAGTTTTAAAGTGCGAATTTGAATTAAAGAGTTCGCTAATTATTTCAACCTTTGTACAAAATACCATTTAAATTTAGACTTTAACTGTGTAGTAGTATAATTAAAATTTAATTGGCACTTTTTGTAATCTCAGTGTTAACAATGGTTGACAATTTATTGTCTGCAATCTTTGGTATATACAGGGTGTAAGGGAAACACTCCCGAAGCCAGAGGCCGCTGGTACTCTACACTACTCCTGTTACACTACATATTGGCATAAAAACAATATACTTCTTTTTATTTTATATTTAATTTGCATTATTAAATAAAAATCAGTCCAAAAAATTAAAATTGGTACCATAATGCGATTTAATATTTTTTCATAAAATTGTTGTTTCATTTAGCTTTACTAACACGACGGAGAGTGAATAGCGCTAGTTATTACGATATAAAAAAATGTACTTAAATCAGTTTTTTTATGCCAAAATGTAGTGTACCTACCAGGAGTCTATCTAAACTAAGTAAATGATAGGAAATAGACCAAAAAAAGAAAAACCCGCTGAGTTTCTTGCCGAAGTCTTCTCTGGCCGGGACCGCGTCTCGAACTCGTGGTCCATTCGCTCCCATATTCATAAAATATTGTTGATATTGACGTTTTTTAAGTGCTATTTAAAGGTCTATCAAAATAATTTGAATTTTGAATTTTGAGTACTGCCAGCGGTCTCCGGTTTCGGGAGTGTTTCCCTTACACCCTGTATGAATGTTTGTGCAGAGATCCAGTGCACGGGCGGGCAGCAGTACACGGTGTGCGCCGACAGCTGCTTGCGCAAGTGCTCCGACATGGCGCTCGCCACCAGCGGCAGCTGCAAGCCCTGCTGCGTGGAGGGCTGCGCCTGCCCCGCCGGACAGGTGGGTGCTGCTGTAGACTGGCCATGACACAATCTGCATTTATTAATTTCAGGCAATCTTTAAGCGAGGCCAGTAATAGCATTACCTTTCATCTTGTGAATAGAAATATGTTTTCTTTCATACATATATTTGGTATGTACTGCGTATTTAATGTTTATGTATCTAATTAATTGTTATGTCTGATGATAGTCTAACCATTATGATGATCCTGGTTTACGTTTATCTTCTCTTCTATATAATTATAATAGTGTAAGTATTATTTGTAAGTGTATCTATTTTTGGGTCCAGACTGACCATCACACCACCCTGTCACATTTTATGTATATGCAATCTACACCACATAATCACACTACTGATTGTTGTGTACTTTCCTGTTCATCCTAAGGTTGCCTGGAAGAGATCGCCTTTGGCGATAAGACCGCCCATTGTACATGCAACTTTACGTTTATCACTGTACCGCTAACATTGTTCTAAGGTGTACAATAAAAAATTATCTATCTATCTAGCATCTGATGAGGCCGACGAGCTGAGCGCCACCATTGTAATACTGTACGTGTTTGTAATGGTAACCCTCTTTCTTGAGACATTACCTTCAGGTTATCATCAGACGGGGTGATGTCAAATTGATGTGCTCTAATAAAAAAAAAAAATCTTGGCTCACTTGCCATATAATTGGAAAAGTGGATGATTAGTGGATTTGAACCAGTGACCAATCTTTGACCTGGAGAACGTTGACTAACTGAGTCACAAGACCCATAATAACTTTTAAAATTTTCCTTTACGTCTTAAGGGACGACGTTGGAGACATCTACCTAACCTTATGAACTTTCATCATTGTGATTTGATTACGTCGTCGCCCAATTAATTAAATAAAACTTTGATGAAGTAGGTTATATGCTAACTTTTGAAAGCGATTTAAATTTGGATAAGTCAATGTCTAGACGGGGCTTGAACCCACGACCAGCCTCTTACAAGGAGAACACTCTGACCAACTGAGACACAAGGGAGCCTAGCCAAAATGCATTCGTTCCGAATCTACATTCGTCATCGCTCTGAAAATGTATGGAAGTGACATTTGTAGTCGAAATGTCATGTGATCCAATTCCGACAACATATGTCACTCCCATACATTTTCAGAGCGATGACGAATGTAGATTCGGAACGAATGCATTTTGGCTATGCCCCAAGACCAGTCTAAAGCACTATTACCAATTTTAAATACATTATTAACTATTATTATTATTACAGATTTTGTTAAAAACAAATTATATTTACAGCTTCTAGACGACAATGGTCTGTGTGTGCCGACTGCTCTCTGCCCGTGCTACCACAAGGGTCTGCAGTTCAATGCTGGGTACAAGGAGGTCCGAGCTGGTAGACGAGAACGGGAGCTATGGTAAGTAGAGTATGTATAGGATAGTGGGAGGATAGTGAATAGGGAGGCACGAAGCAAGATATAAAAAAGGAAAAAAAACGTATAGAGATTGTATCGAGATATGTATGGATTTATGAAGGAATGTTTGAAGGGACTTATGAAGGGATGTGTGAAGGGATGTATGAAGGGATGTATGAAGAGATGTATGAAGGTATGTATGACGGGATGTATGAAGGGATTTATGAAGGTATGTTTGAAGGTATGTATGAAGGTATGTATGAAGGGATGTATGAAGGGATGTATATACGTATGAATGGATGTAGGTATGGAGGAACGTATATAGGATTATGAATATCGTTCTCTGGCCTACTCCCTATTCAGTTGTGGTCGACTTTCTAGTCTAACTAAGATGCGGCTAAACTTCGATATTTTCCATGAAGCGACTGCCTTCAGACCTCCACAACCAAATTGGTGATATCGAAGTTCTGTAGTTAAGCTTATAGGACTTTTGAAGGCTCCCGTTACGACTGCCATAGATGTTTGTATGGCAACGGGGACCGACGGCTTAACGTGCTGTCGGAGGCACAACCAGACCAATGCAAACAGTCATATTCATGCTACAAATATTTGCACTGAGCGGGGAACGAACCCGCATCTCCTGCGTAGCAGTCGCGTTTTCTGCCGCCATGCTACAGAGGCTATCACAAAGGGTCCTGACATATACTTATAATATTTGGAGGAGCTGGGTATTCAACCTGGTACCTCTCACATTACTAAGCAAGCGCTCTACCATCTGAGCTCCGACCGCCATTTTATAACTACCAATATTGAAACTATACTAATAAGCACTAACTACGTAATGAATAAAAATATTTAATACAAATCTACTTCCAAATTTAAAAAGTACTTGGAGGAGCCGGGTATTGATCCCGGTGCCTCGCGCATGCTAAGCGAGCGCTCTGTCACCTGAGCTACACCTCCGTTGTTACAATACATTAAATAAAGTATTCAAATTAACCATGTCTACGTAACAAATAAAAATAGGAATACGTAACAAAATATTACAATATCTTTAAAAAAATTTGGAGGCGCCGGGTATCGATCCCGGTACCTCTCGCATGCTAAGCGAGCGCTCTACCATCTGAGCTACGCCCCCATTGAAATAATATTACAAACCAAACTCTACATACAGAGACATTACGTAGTGAACAAAATACGTAATACAAAATAAAACTACCCTCGATTACCAAAAATTAATTTGGAGGCGCCGGGTATCGATCCCGGTACCTCTCGCATGCTAAGCGAGCGCTCTACCATCTGAGCTACGCCCCCGTTGATATAATTATTGAATTTATAAACTATATTTTATATATTGCGTACAATTCGCATTGAGAACGTGCTGACGTGCTTAACTTTCACTTTAGTAGAGCAGTTGCTCAATTTCATTAACACACCACGTTTATAATCAACTTGAGTTAGTTAATTTATTCGATGTAGATATGAGAAATATAATAAATATTAAATAAACGCATCTGTGGCGTGGTAGTAGTGAACGCGACTGCTACATATAGGGCAGAGTTCGATCCCCGCTCAGTGCAAATATTTGTATGCATGAATATGGCTATTTCTGGCCGTCGATCCCGATTGCCATACGGACATCTATGGCAATCGTAACGGGAGACTTTAAAAGTCCGATTAGCCTAACTACAGAACTTCGATATAATCAATTTGGTTGTGAAGGTCCGATGGCAGTTGCCTTACGAAAAATATCGAAGTTCAGCCGCATCTTAGTTACACTAGAGAGCCGACCCGAACTGAGTTGGGAATAGGCTCAGAAGAATAACAATCTGGGAAATACATAATTATTAATAATAAGGCAATAAAGGGTAACTGGAGTTTGTCAACGTGTTTGTCATGGTGACCCTCTTTTCTGAGAATTCACCTTCAGCTTACCATCAGGCGGGGTGAAGTCAAATTTACGTGTCCAAAATAAAAAAAGCTGACAAAGCGTTCCAACTTCCCAAGACTTTATCTATAGCGGCTTATGGTATACACTCAGACCAATATTTTGAACCAGAATACAGGTCTAAATATGTTTCTTTTTATCTAGCACTTGCGTGGGAGCTCGTTGGGACTGCATACCAGCTACCCCTGCGGATATCCAGAACTACCCTCCCGCTGAAGACCTGCAAGCTAACTGCACTGCCTCTAACAACATGGAGTTCACCACCTGCCAGATTGCGGAACCGCTCACCTGCAAGGTATAGGCAGAACGGAACCTTAGATTGTGTCGGCCTTAGAATCGAAAGGTTCCGAGATCGAATTCTTGGCGTTACACTACCGACGTGAACCCACTCCTAATACAAGCCATTGAGCTTAGCTGGAGGTGTTAAAGCGAATATTAGTAATTTCTATAGTTATATTCTTTTTTTTAATAGTTATAGTATGTGTATTACGGCCTTATCGCTCATTGGCAATCTCTTACAGGTAATTATAGGATGGAAAGAACTTTGCCTTCAGCTTAACATTAGGCGAGGTGAAGTCAATTTGATGTGCCATAAAAAAAAATTGGAAAATAATATTACGTGGCAATTTGGTGTACTTACTTACATTAATATAAGAATATAATGTTCAATGCATGGAATTGACACGTATTTTGACGTTTATGACATTTATGACAGGCGTGAACGAATGTCAATCCCATACATTGAACAATCTATTCTATTCCATTCTACAAAACGATTGCCACTAGTCTAGGACCCCTGGTTCACTCCTGTCATCGTGTTAACTCCTGTGTATTAGTTATATTTTGTATCGCAGGTTTATAAGTGCCCGGTTAATGGCAATAGGCTCGCCACCTATTACATTGGGACCTAAACATAAACTGGCGAAATGCCTACCCCTTTGGAGAATATAGGCGTGAGTTTATGTTGTGTTATGTTTGTATTCACCCTCAGAACATGCATCTCCCTCCTTCCACGACCACGGCGGAGTGCCGGCCTGGCTGCCAGTGCAGCAAGGGCTATGTCCTCGACATGGTGTCGAAGAAGTGTGTGACGCCCGCCCAGTGCCCCTGCCACCACGGGGGCAGGAGCTACCCCGACGGGCATACCATGCAAGAGGAGTGCAACAAGTGGTGAGTTTTAATCCATCGTTTTCATATATAATAAACTAGCAAACCCGGCGAACTCCGTTTCGCCATGTGTAAAATAATTTTCCCGCTTTTCTGTTGAAATATCTCTTGATTTTTCTTTGCTATAAACCTCACGGAGCCTGAGACCTTTCCAACGAATACAAAACCGTGGAAATCGGTTCGTGCGTTCTGGAGTTATAGCGTCAGGAAGGAAACTCCGACTTATTTTTATATAGTGGATAAATAACCTGTCGCAGTGTGCACCATTGCTGCCTATCTTCTACCTTCCGCATCCACTCTATACCAGCCACTTTATCACTTTCCATAAAGCTTGTCATGCCCTTGTTAGCAACCTTGGTTCTGAAAAAGAAACAATAGACATTCAGCCCTTCGTCGCCAAGTATAATATTGTATAAGAATAATTTAGTTAAGTGTATTCTAAAACGTAGTGTGTATCATAAAGTTATTATTACTAGCATAAATAGAGCAACAGTCGCCTCATGATCGTATTACCGAATTTAAAATGTCAAATGGATTTAAATATGCACTTTTCATGACAGCCAGCTGAGCCAGCTATATCTATTATGCCTAGGTTTAGTGCAAAATATGTATGTCATTCGCATACTTTTCCCTCTAAATATTACTAATAACTTTATGGTACCTATACGTAAATAAAAGCTATTCACTGAGAATAAAATTAACCAAAATCTATCTTAGATTACAAAACAGTCCTTGGAGGCGCCGGGTATCGATCCCGGTACCTCTCGCATGCTAAGCGAGCGCTCTACCATCTGAGCTACGCCCCCGTTGGTACAACAATACAAACAAAACTCTACATACAGATACATTACCTAGTTAACAAAATACGTAATACAAAATAAAACTACCCTCAGTTACCAAAAATTAATTTGGAGGCGCCGGGTATCGATCCCGGTACCTCTCGCATGCTAAGCGAGCGCTCTACCATCTGAGCTACGCCCCCGTTGGTACAACAATACAAACAAAACTCTACATACAGATACATTACCTAGTTAACAAAATACGTAATACAAAATAAAACTACCCTCAGTTACCAAAAATTAATTTGGAGGCGCCGGGTATCGATCCCGGTACCTCTCGCATGCTAAGCGAGCGCTCTACCATCTGAGCTACGCCCCCAGTTATAGTTTCAACTCAAGTACTACACTATATTGTAGACAGTGCGTATTTCGTATGCGCAGTGCGTACGTGCCTTTCACTTTTTAGTTACAGTATCACTTACTCAGCAATGACGTTGATTGCGACACGCTGATATATAAACTTTGTACTTATATTAGAGGTTTGTTTTATAATGTGGCCCTCTGGCAATTAATGAGGGATTTATTAAATACATCATACTTTTTTTTCGTGCACAAAATCCCCATGGGTTTCGCCCTCACCAAAGTCGGTGGAGGTGTGGTACTTGAAACCGCCTTTGATTGCCGGAGGTGAGATTATACAAGACATATCTAGCTCTCGCACCCTGGCAGACCCGGGGACATCTTATCATCTTGAGATGGCCCCCTTCACCTAATGTGGAAACCATGCATGGTGTCCCATCTAGCCCCCAGATATGAGGAGGCGCCGCATAAATCAATATTCCTATGCAGGAATCGAACCCGTTGATTTTGAAAAAAAAAAAATAACACACCCTGTCAAGGAAATATTATTATAAAGGCATTACATATCGAGGCAGTGATATTATCTGCGTATTTGGCCATATTAGATGAGATGGGGTGGTGACATTATTTCTAGGACACCACACGAATATATTTTGATATAATTCATAAACTCACGCCTTTAACCCCGAAGGGGTAGGCAGAGGTGCCAGCACCCACAGCGCCAAAAAGCATCAAAGTCATTGGTGTGTGCCATCGAACCCGAGATCTCATCTCAGCAGTCCATTACCCATACCACTAGGCTACCGCGGCTTCCGCTTAATATATTGATAGGTACTTATAAATCGATATCTAGAACACGTTAAACATTGAATAGAAGTTTTCTTATCAAATATATTCGTAATAACCATAAATAATACATAAAAACCGATTAGGGTATTATATAATTATAAAATTTACGGCTTGAATGTGTTATTACATTGATAGAGATAAATAAATTTTATTTATTTCAATAGCGCTCAAAAGTAGGTCAAATGGCATTTGCTTACGTAACAATCAAAATAAAAAAGATTAGAAGTAGGGGTACGTGCTAGACCAAGTTCTCCAACACAATAATATACAACAGTTTTCCTCCTTTAAGCTTCCTTTAAGCCAACAGTCCTTTAAATTTTTTCTATCGATGGCGGAATGATGTTATAAGGCGTAACTTAGGCATTACCTTTTTTATTAGTTTGCCATAAAAAACAAGTTTACCCGGACGAACCCGCGGTTACAGCTAATCACTACATAGTATAAAACAAAGTCGCGTTCTCTGTCCCTATTTTTCATGTCCTTATATCCCTTTGTACGATTAAATCTTTTAAACCTCGCAACGGATTTTGATGTGGATTTTTTAATAGATGGAAGGTTTATATGTATATTACATCATGCTACGACCAACAGGAATGAAAAATGTTGCAAAAACGGGGTGACGCAGACGAAGTTGCGCGGGTCAGCTATTAGTTTAACAATAATAATATATAATAATAATAAATCTTTATTTGCAACAACAATAATAAATAATAATAATAAATCTTTATTTGCGAGTTACAGTAGACGTAAGGCAGTGTGTCTAAAAGTACAGCATGTTTCACCGTATCGTAAATAAGAAGAATGATTCTATAATATCTCTTTTCTATTTTATTTCTAGCGAATGCAACAGTGGCACTTGGACGTGTTCAAAACACAAATGCGCCGGACTCTGCTCCGCGTGGGGCGACTCCCACCTCGTGACCTTCGACGGGACCGACTACGACTTCGAGGGGGTCTGCACCTACCTGCTGGCTAAGGGAGTCATGGACAGTACTGATGGCTTTGATGTAGAGATACAGGTAACGAGACAATTGACTTAGGTACACTGAGATTAAAATATCTGCCGTTGCATTTCTGACTTTAGGGACATACCAAACAAAAACTGTGTGTTAGTGATTAAGGATTCGGCCTTACGATCGAGAGGTCCCGGGTTCGAATCCTGACCATTACACTACCGACGTGAACCCACTCCTAACACAAGTCTTTGAGCTTAGCTGGAGGGGTTAAAGGGAATATTAGAAACTTCGGTTGCTAATATTCTTTATAAAAAAAAATCTTGACATTGAAAAAAACCAAAAACTTCCATTGAACAGTCATCTTCATCGCAATAAACTTAAAGTTCAAAATTAAATGGAAAACAATTTATTACACCGTTTATGAGTTGTTCATCTGGGCCCCAATTCTACTAATTGTCAACCATTGTCAAATCAATGAGATTACGAAAACTGTCATAAAATTTTAATCTTCACTACTATGCCGTCTTGGCATAAAATTAAATAACATCGTTTAGAGCGAATAAATCGATGTACTTAATATACTTTTTTAACTTTAAGTTTACGGTAATGAATATTAAAATTCAATGGAACGTAGTAAGGCTTCCTGTAGAGCAAAACCTATACTCGGGCCCTCTCCGTGAGTAACGGCGATGCCGTGAAATAAATTACTACACCACAATGGCAACTCCAAAATGTAGCCTTAGCACGAAATACTAGCGGATTCGTAATGTAAAGGTATCGACAGAACGGAGCATTGCGATTGGCGGGCTACACACGCACACAGGTTCACAAGAGGCAGACTGCCAATCACAATGCTCCATTCTCTCGAAACCTTTACATTACGAATTCGATAGGAGTTCATGCTAGTGCTACTGCTATCGATTCGACAGAAGAAGAATGGAAGTTTTTGTAATCTTTGGGGTTTGACAATGGTTAACAATTTAGTAGAATCGGTTTTAGTTACTTCCTGGGAATATCTGGTTAGTCCCAAGCTGCTTCTATATCACAGCAATGTAGGTTTGTGGCTGTATCTTCACATTGACCAATCAGGGGAAATTATCTAACCTTCGAGCCACGAAACTACGTCTTTAACATTTGAAATTCTCCTATACAACCATTTTGGAGAATTTAATAACTCATCATTCTTCCTGTAAGGGAAAGATTATGATAATTGTATATGGCAACATTTATATCTTAATGTTTGTTCATTTGTACAGAATGTGCCGTGTGGCACTACAGGAGCCACCTGCGCGAAGTCGGTGACGTTGAAGATCGGGCGCGGCGGCAACGAGGAGATACTGTCGCTCACCAAGGACGCTCCCATACCAAAGATTAGCAAACTGAAGAGGTTGGTAATACAGTACACTTTGAGTAGTTATGGGGGTGTTTACTTCTCAGAACAGAACTACTAGTTTCTAGTAGAAATGTGACATGTCAGATTCAGAAGCAAAACCGATGTCGCCAAACTCACAAATACTCCAAATGTTGCATTACTAAAATAATTTTATTATTGTTATGATTGGCTCGTGATTCAGTTATTTTTCTTTTCAGGTGTCTGTTTTTGGCATCCTTTTTATCATAACTTTAGTTATTTCTTTTTTTATACCACTTTGGCGGTTGACAAGCACACGGCCCACCAGAAGCGTCACACTCGTGCTGCCGACCTAGGGGGGGAAGGGGGTGAAGGTTAAGAGAATTTCAACAACTAATTGTGATGCGGCTGAACTTCGATATTTTCCGTGAAGCGACTGCCATCTGACCTCCACAACCAATGGTCCAATAACCAATGCGATATCGAAGTTCCAAGTTAGGCTGGTTGGACTTTTGAGGGCTCCAACTACCCTAAACGACTGCCATAGATGTTTGTATGGCAGTCGTTACGTATCATACATCTCTACTTACTGTTACTATCTTTGCCCAGGATCAAGATGCGCATAGCTGGTGCATACGTGTTCCTGGACGTGCCGTCTCTGGGCATGAGTCTGCAATGGGACCGCGGCATGAGGGTCTACGTCAAGGTTGAATCCATCTGGCAAGGAAGAGTGAGTACTCCTTGTTAATAACTGTAGTCGTTATAATCATCGGTAGCATAGTGGTTTAGGAGTCGGCGTTATGATCGGGAGGTACCAGGGTCAAACACTGGTCATGACGTTACCGACGCGACATAATTTCATTCCTAAAGGTACATTTACGTAACCGACTGCAGACTGCAACAGCGAGCGACTAGACGAAGTGTCACATGTGACCCCAAGCGCATCAAGATGGGCATCAGAAGGTTCTTTAGGGTCGGCAGCACGAGTGTAATGTTATGTCCCTGGTATTTCACACGTCTATGGACGTATAACCTATCAATCTATTAGTCACAGTCACCACTTATCATCAGGTGGCCTGACGTGTTCTTCATTACCTAAGACCCTTCTTATGTACATTAGGCAACTCCAAGGAAACTCGAATTTGATGACTCGAGTTGATGATGAACCAATCACCACCTCTTAAAAAGTATCAGCAAGATGAAGGATTCCGTGGTTTGCAAGAAATTCTAGTTTTACTTTTTGGAAAATAGAACTTAGTATTTCGTAATAATTTGCTTGATTTCTGATTCTTTTTGTGTAGGTGAAAGGTCTATGTGGTAACTACAACGGCGACATGCGAGATGACTTCCAGACTCCGTCCGGGGGCGGCATGGCCGAGTCCTCCGTTCTGATTTTCGCTGACTCGTGGAAACTCAAACCGACGTGTCCGAAACCACAACGGATTGTAGTACGTGTCCAAATAGTCAAAAAAAGAGAACGGAGCATTACGATTGACGGGCTTCACACAGATGCAGGCTGCTAATTGTAATACTTCGTTCTCTCGATATCTTTACGTTACGTATTCGATAGTGTTTCGTGCTTAGGGCTCTGGGCAGACGCAGAACACTCTACACTACGTTTGCTGGTTTGCGGTTTCCACTCAAAGGGTCTTCTACCTCAACGGCTAACGGTCCTACTGCAAATATTATATACGGTGATTTTATAGTGGTTTCGGAAAAAGAATATTTTGTTTCACACACAGTTTCGGTAGCAAAATCGACTGGAAGTTTTAATTTTGAAAAGAAAAAAATACTTTATGTATGGCAATAATGTGCAAGTGAACAGAAAAACGTATGGGACGTGTAAAAAAAAAATTCTTTCTCCAAATTAGGACTTCTTACGATTTTACTATCGAAATTGTGGCCAAAATCTTTTTTTCCGAAATCACTATAAAATCAACCGGTATATGTGGCACTATATACGAAGACATCCTTTCACCATAGTAATTTCTTATTCTAGGTTTATCGAGTTTATTTTCTGTTACACTTACACTACTTATATATATTTTGTAATACTACTATGTATTCATCATTAAAATCTGTTTCTACCAATATTCCCAGGGTCATTGCTCCCGATCCTCCTGATCTCCACTCAAGGTTTATTCTACCCCAACGGCTATCGGTCCTACTACAAATATTATAATAATATACTCCATTTTGAAACTGTTCCAAATTGCCGTCGTAACAGGACCACTGCAAGCAACGTCCGGACCGCGCGGAGTGGGCGGCGGCCACGTGCTCGGCCATGAAGCGCTACCCGTTCAGTCTGTGCCACGCGGAGGTGCCGCCGGCGCGCTACATCGAGCGATGCTCGCGCGACGCCTGCGCCTGCGACGCGGGCGGCGACTGCCAGTGCGCATGCGCCGCGCTCGCGCACTACGCGCACGCCTGCGCGCACCGCGGCGTCAGCCTCAAGTGGAGGACGCAGGAGATCTGCCGTGAGTGCTCACGGCGCGGTCCTCTCTTATACCTCGAGGCACGGTTCATCATCATCTTTCTGCCCTTGTCTGGAAGCGGTCACTGGACGTTTGCAACACCAGAGGCGTCATACACTTGCTGGCTACCCTGTAGAAACCTTCTAATGCCCTTCTTGAAGAACCCCATATTGTAGTCGCTTGGGAAAACCACGGCAGGGAGGCCTTAAACTTGTCTACCACCTAAATATCTGTCCCAATTATTTGGGGTCGGCGCATCATGTCATTCTCTTCCATACATTTCCTCAGTCACTTCCTTCCTTGCCATATCATCTTTCACACAGTCCATCCATCTTTTTTTGGGCCGACCTCTGGTTGTAAAGCCCTCTACACTAATACTTTGGACCTTTTTTACTATGTTGCTATTATCTCTTATCATAGTATGTCCATACCACGCCAGACGTTCATAGATGTTCGAATGGTAACCGGAACCGACGGCTTAATGTGCTCTTCGAGGCACCACCAGACCAGTGCAAATAGCCATATTCATGCATAAAAATATTTACACCAAGCGGGGATAGAACCGGAGCAGTCGCGTTCATTTGTGTTTATATTTATAAGTCTTAATTCCATATTCACCTCCGTACTCCCTTCACAGCCATGCAGTGCGACGAGGAGTGCTCCAACTACGACGCGTGCGTGCCCGCCTGTCCCCTGGAGACGTGCGACAACACGCTGTTCTACGCCGAGATGAAGCTCAACTGTGAACAGGACACCTGCGTGGAAGGTAAGCAGAGATCAATACTACATAACATAATACGCCTATATCCCCTAAGGTGTAGGCAGAGATGCTAGCACCCACTTTTCGCCAATTTATGTTTAGGTCCCAATGTAATGGCGAGCCAAATGCCATTAACCGGACACTTATAAACCTGCGATAAATACACACATAACTTCTTCGAAAAGCATCTAAAAATCATTGGTGTGTGCTATGGTAAAACCTGGGATCGAACCGAGACCTTCGTATCAGCAGTTCATTACCCATGCTACTAGGATATTACTTTCCCCACCGATGACTCCCTCCGAAGTCAGCAAGGGTGGTTATGTCGACCCCAAACCGCCCAAAACCGCACGGCCGTATTAAGCCACCAGTTGCCGAGCGTGGTAACCTCTGGTATATTCCTCTCGCCCTGGCTGACCCAGGGCCAGCGAAGGCCCTCTCGCGAGTATATTAGTACTGGGGCCAAATTATTACTCCAATTTACTTCAAGATTCTTAAGATCCTCTCAATGGATTTCACTAATGAAACGAACCACAACCAAATGAAAATCTTTCATATCAGACGGAGGTAGGACTGAGGGTATCTCCCGTCATAATTGAGCAGTCCGACTGGGGAAGTACCTCCACCCTACAGAATACCGCGACTAGTAATAACCTTGTGTTGTGTTTGTGGCGGTGAGTAGGGCACTGTCCATAGGCCACAGTAACCACTTTCCATCAGTATATCAAAATTTAAACGTCTGCTTATTCCCAGGCTGCAAACCGAAGAAGTCATGTCCTGAAGGTCAAGTCTACAAGAACAGCACCCACACGGAGTGCGTACCCCGCGCTAAGTGCAAGCCAGTGTGCATGACCCTGGAGGATGGCAGAGAGGTGGAGGAGGGAGAGGTCATCGAAGAGGACGCCTGCCATACCTGCAGGTGTTCCAAGGAACACAAAGTGTGTACTGGACAGCCGTGTTCTACTGAAAAAGTGAGGATTTCTTTTTCTTAATTCCTAATCTCTAATGAAGAATACGAATTACGACGTTGTGCTGTTCTGGATTATAACTAATTTACTTTTTGTTATACAAATAAAAAGTAAAAAAGTACACGGTACACGGCCCACCTGATTGACTCCAGAAGGAGTTGAACTCCAGAGACACCACACTTGTGCTACCGAACCTTTTAATACATCCTACCAGAAGAACTCCATAATGTATTCTCTTCGAATTTTATCCAAATTCAGTTTTTATTTCGGAAAAAGTGAATGCTGCGACGGGATTTGAACCCGCCATATTGCCCTTACAGGGTAATGCTCTAACCGCTAAGCCATGAAGCCACATCTGTAGGATTAGCATTGGAGCAATAGTGGTGGGATCGCGCGTTGGAGTCCCGTCAGAGCATTCTATTTTTCCGATCTAAATTTATTTTGAAACAGTTAGATTACGTGTTTGGGTGGAGTAAATAAAAGAACAATGTTTAAAAATCATTATACCATTGTTTGCATTGCGCCAGAAGTATACTGACCGACGACACAACACGACATGCAAATATGTTCCTAATCATATATTAAATGTATGAAATCGATATGCTTCTAGCGCGTCACGACACGACACAGTATGTTTCCGCCTTTATAGGCATACGTATAAAGCGCATTTTGAGTATATTTTGGTTTCACAACTCGTTCTAATTCGGGTTCGAATCCCGTCGAAGCATTCTAATCGCTTTTCAAAATGTTCAGTATAATTCGTGCCTATATAACTGAACATTATATTACTCGTGTTACTTTCAGCCTACGTCAGCGAAACCCAATGACGAGCCATTGAAGTGTGTGACTGGATGGACCAACTGGATCAACAGAGGACCTCCCGAGATCGGAAACCTTGGAGAGTCTATTGACAACGAGCCCCTGCCGAAACCCAAAGAACTGGTGAGTCAACATATTAAAGTACGCTTTACATGGCGGAAGTCCTCTATAAGAAAAATATATTACGATAGCAATAGTTTCGTTTGACCACTATCTCACCTGATGGTAAGTAATGATGTGGTTGACGGTGCTTGAAGACTTCCAAGTTCTAGTTGTCCGGAAACAGCTTCTGGCAGCGTTACGTTTTATACTTTATTATACAAAAACTCATATAAACTCATAAGCTCACTCCTATATTCGCGAAGGGGTAGGCAGAGGTGTAAGTACCCACATTTCGCCAGTGTATGTTTAGGTCCCAGAAATTTATTTTCAGCTTACCCATTTTTTGTACAAAGTGCCCGATTGACTGCAATAGGCTCCCCCCCCCCATTACGCAGGACCAAAAATCACAGTTGGCGAAATATGGGTGTTTAATAAACCTCTGCTTACCATTTTGGGGATTACGGGCGTAAGCATATAATTGAATGAATGAATGAGAATGAATGTATTATGCTATCCAACAGGTGATTGGAAGTCCAATGTGCAAAGAGAAAATGATGAAGAAGATCGAATGCCGTACCGTGGGTGACCACAAGACGCCCAAGGAGACAGGGCTTGATGTTGAATGCAGCCTGGAGAGAGGGCTCGTGTGCAAGGAGAAAGGGAAGAAGTGCCTGGACTTCGAGATCAGAGTGTACTGCGAGTGTGAGGGTAAGTCGGGAGAGGAAACTAATTCTATGCTGTTTTCTAAAGATTTAATGTTCCTAAAACCGAAGATGGCTCAGGGGCAATGCCGTCTTATTTCACCATAGAGTCACTCGGTACAGTGCCCAAGGCTCACCGCTTCAGGGGGGCCCACCGAAGGAGCAACAATTTCTCGCACTTATACTTAAGAACACTGCCCTCACAGAAAAGGTGTCTGGAGGTTGTTTTTGTGTTGTTATTTTGAAGACAAATTTGTCAAGAAAACCAAACGTATACAGAGGGGAGGGGGGGTCGTCCTACTTCCCTTCTTATAAGGGATGAAAATAGTTCTACCATATTCTTAATAACCTTATTTAGCAATAATATCCTATTCTCAGAACCAACAGCGTGCGAGAACTCGGTCCGCCCCAACGAGCCTCATCCTACAGACTGCGCCAAGTTCTACGAGTGCGCTCCCGACGGGGTGGTGCTGAAGGACTGCGGGCCCGGCACGTTGTACAACCCTGTGCTCATGGCGTGCGACTGGCCCGCCAGCGTGGCCCGGGTCAGGCCCGAGTGTGGCCTCACCACCACAGGTAACTTGGGAACCTTTAAGTACATACTAGCTGATGACTTCGGTGCCGGTAGTTTGATGTCGTTTCCGTTAACCATGGAAAGCTATTCCCTGGATAAAGATGAAGTTTCGATCTGTCAAAATAAAAATATCAAAAACGGTTTTTTCATACCTTACACTTCTTGAAAGAATCAGAAGTTTTGAATTAGGTTTTTTAACATTGACAATAAATTTGTTGTTGAATGTTATTCTGAAAAATCGTCCCTATTCATAATTACTAATATTCCTTCTAACCCCTCCAGCTAAGCTCAGTGGCTTGTGTTAGGAGGGGGTACGTGACCGTAATGATCAGGTAATGTAATGACCAGCATTCGAACCCAGTACCTCTCAATCGTAAGGTTGATTCCTTAACCACAAGCTACCAACGCTAAATTTGTGAATGTTTTTGACATTTGTGAGAATAAGATTAGATCGAGATTGAATTTTGAATAGATTAATTAGAAGAATTGGTCTCATACTCATGATACCCTAATCCATTTCTGTTTATACATAATTGTTCCAGCACCAACAACACAACCTCCTACAACGACCACGACCTCCGAATGTCCTCCCGGACAGCAGTACTCGGAGTGCGCCTTCCGCTGCGACCGCCTCTGCGACTCCTTCAGGAAAACTCTGATGGCAAAGGGACGCTGCGTCGGGGAGGTTGGTATACTCATCATCATCATCGTCTTAGAGTTGTTCCTGGTAACTGCTGAGTGCTGTCCGGTTTCTACTTTCCCTCGTTTTGATTTGGTGCGTACGGCTGTTATAGGAGCGACTACCGTCTGACTTCTGAAGGTCGAGGGTCTGTACCAATACGCCATCAGACAATCAGTAAGTTTAGATAAGGGTTTACATTGCAGGTGGATCTGAAAATGTTACCACCCTTGTGCCGATTTAGCCTCAATTTTTCAGTAATCATAATAATATTGGATGGCTTGGATATACCTACCTGGATTACATTGGGACCCAAAAATAAACTGGCGAAATGTCTACCTACCCCTTCGGGGATATAAGCGGAGCTTATGTTATGTATGTTGGATATGTTGAAGGCTTGATGGCTATTGGAGTAGACGAGTCCTAGAGTGGAAATCAAACGTAAGGCAGGACGCTCACCAGCCAGATGTACTGACGACCTGAAAATGGTGGCTGGGATAGACTGGATGCCGAAGGAAGATATAGCACATATTGGCAGAAGCCTATGTCCAGCAGAGGACTGGAGGATGTTCTGACAAAATTTTCAGTAGTAAAACATATAGTTTTTTTTTTATACTACGTAGGTGGCAGACAAGCACACGGCCCACCTGATGGAAAGCGGCCACCGTGGCCTATGAACGTGTGCAACACTAAGGGTGTCACACACGCGCTGCCCACCCTGAAGGGAAAGGGGGAGAGCTGGGAAGGGGTGGGGAGGCTAGGAAGGGGAGGGGAAGGAGGGGTACAGTGAGCTCTGGCTACCCTACTTACCGGCGGGAACACAACACGATGGCTATTATGACCGCGGTCTTCTGTAGGGCGGAGGTACTTCCCCAGTTGGACAGCTCATTTCGGACGGGAGATACCGTCGTGTGCTACCTCCGTCAAACGTTTATTTATTTACTGCAATACATCATTGTACATTTATTTGCAGAAATGTGTGGAGGGTTGTAGGGATCCGAAGTGCGACGCGGACTCGTACTGGCGCGACGACAACACCTGCGTGCCCTTGAAGGACTGTACCTGCGACGCTGAGGGCAAAATTGTTAAGGTGAGTACCAGATTTTTGTTGAAATCCCTCCGGTTATCCAGGCGCTGTAGAGGGTAATGTCGGACTCGAACCAGCAAAAACTGCAGGGCATTATAGAGTGAGGCAGACAGATATATAAGAATGCAGAATAATGTTATAAATTTGGAAATCACGTCCTCTGCCATAGTAAGAATAATCAAACCATAGGACGTGCTGAACAGAGCAGCTCACACTCCTCAACTAGTTACTAATACTAATACTACTAGTTAATAATACTATAAGACATGTTATTTAGTAAGTAAGATAATTGCATGGCTATTATATTGATATCCTATCTATTACATCGGCAAAACCAAACTGCGGTATTTCAATTAATTTCCGCAATGTAAACGTATCGAGAGAACGGAGCATTATAATAGCAGGGCTTCACGCACACACAGGTTCACAGTTAGGCAGGCTGCCTATCTTAATCTTCCTCGATACTTTTACATTATGAATTCGTGCTAAGGGCACAGATGCCAGGGTGTAAGATAGTCACAAAGCTCGCATCCTGGCTGACCCAGGCCCATCTTCGGTTTCAAGATTAAACCCTCGGGTGGGTCCAAAATGTCTCCAAAAAAGCTGCGTATCTGCTAGGCCTGCTTTTGATAGCCTGTCACCTCTTAACCTCAGGCTCGCGCTCATGAAGGACGAAGATCGATGTAGTCGTCTGAGTCGCTGCCGCTATTATTAGTATATTCCAAGTCCGTTATAATGTGACATATGCACGTGGATTGTATTGATATCATCTACGATTGGTGAATTTTAGCTTATCCATCACTGTAGCACCCCGTGCTGTTCCCAAAATACAATCGCACCCAGTAGACCATATTTCAGGTTCAAGATATATGCCCCATATTTGATTATAGATTTTTCAAATTTGCGTATTCATATCACTCCTGTACCTTCCAGCCAGGAGGAGTAGTCTCCGACGGCTGTCTGAAGTGCCAGTGCCTGAACAACGCGCTGCACTGCGACGCGTCGGCCTGCGTGCAGGTCAGCACCCCCGTCCACGGCTCCACGCACCAGCCCTACATCCTGCCCTCGCCTTCCACCACTACCACCACCACTACCACCACCACCACTACTACTACAGAAGCGCCTACCACTGCAGTACCACTGCCTGAGTGCTTGCCTGATAAGTACGTTTTTTCTTTCTTACAAATCTACTCATTCTCTGAACCTTTTTCCCAACTCAGTTGAGGACGGCTTTCCAGTCTAACTGTGATGTAGCTGAACTTCGATATTTTCCGTGAAGCAACTGCCATTTGACCTCCACAACCAGGGGCCGGCTAATCAGGGGAAACCAGTTGGCTCCACACTGGCCTAAGTTGAGTAGATCTGCGCCCAAATCATTTGATGACCTCCACAACCAATGGTCCAGTGACCAATGGCGATATCGAAGTTCCAAGTTAGACTGGTTGGACTTTTGAGGGCTCCAACTACCCGTAACGACTGCCATAGATGTTTGTAGGACAACCGGCAAATGGCTTTCTTACAAATCTATTAAGTATATGAAAATAAATCTGATTGTAGTTACGGCACGCTATAATGGCCGTGTGGAGGAACGGGATGTGATGTCCCTTCAACACAAAGGGAGAATCCTCCGACCAGGCAAGGTGATCACGCCTGGCGGGCCGCGGCCCAACGGTTGTCGTTTGGGTTGTTGTATATATGTTGTAGCAGCGCGAAAACTTCGCTTTCGCGATGCAGGATCCGGAGTGTCGTAGTAGTTACTCTTGCTGTCGCTAGATGGCGCTGGGTACCTGTGGTTTAGGTACAGCCGTTTTGACACAACTTGTTTCGCTCATTTTTTGGTGTGTGAAGATTAATTTCTTCTGTGCTAGTCTCGCCATATTTTTCTATAGTTATTTGTCTAACAGTTCGTTGTCTAATATTAAGCGCACAGAAAAAGAGAAAACGAGCACAAGTAGGCGTGTCAAAACGGCCATCATAGCGTGTCGTAACTATAAGTGTTATAGAATAGTGCATCTCGAATGCAACAATATTTTTTTTTCTGCAACTAGTCTTATAATGATAGCTTGTTTCTCTGCTACTACATAAACTGGCGAAATGTGGGTGCTAGCACCTCCGCCTACCCCTTCGGGGATATAGACGTGAGTTTATGTTATGTTATGTCTTTGTTAATGGGGAGAGGAACTCAAAGCTTAACGTAGATGTAGCAAGCACCTAGTTTGACGACATTACTGTTAATTTGCTCTTCTGTAATTTTATTACGGATTTACCAGAGTATGGGTGGTATGGGTAATGGGCTACTGAGACGAGGTCTCGGGTTCGATCCCAGGTTTCACCATGGCACACACCAATGACTTTTCGAAGTTATGTGCGTATTTATCGCAGGTTTATAAGTGCCCGGTTAATGGCAATAGGTTTGCCACCTTGGGACCTAAACATAAACTGGTGAAATGTGGGTGCTAGCGCCTCTGCCTACCCCATTTGGAGATATAGGCGTGAGTTAATGTTATGTTGTTAAATTAAAGAATATTCTGTGTGGGTAGAATCAGACGACCTTGACATCACCCATTTGTAAACTAATAAGTTCATTATGTTTACAGTTACGTAGATCTCCTATGGGGTGACCAGCCGCTACCAGATTCCTCCTTCAGCGCCAGTTCCATCGCCAGCAAGTTGTATGAGCCACAGTACGCCAGACTGAACGGACACCCTCTAGACATCACAGGTACCTCCAGCACTTTGATATAACTTCACTTCCCCTGATGGTAAGGCCGACTCCTTAACTACTAAACCATACTATCGACCAGAAGATCCATTCCAATACTAAACAGCTGTTAAAATTCAATCTAGATCTTACTTCAAACTGCCAAATGTCAAATATGGTAAACCGTCATACAATTTTTGACATCGTGATTATTTTTGACATCGTGATTACTTTTGACATTTGGGGCTTTGAGAGATTGAAATTAGATCGAAACTGAATTTTGAACAGATTTATAATACGACAATGGACCCTAAGTAGTTCTAAAATAACAAGCATGCAATCATGCAATCATGCAATCTTGGTTCCTAGGTACATAAATGGCTTGCCTCAATCAGTGCGGAATGTAGTAACGCCAAACAATATCAAACATTATGGTCATTCATAAATAAATAAATAATAAATATTCTACTACAATCTACACAACGCCACCTAGACCCATGGTAAGCATTAACTAGCTTGTGTTACGGGTTCTAGAATACGGATAAACATACTTAGATACTTTTTTGTGAATACATACATATTATACATAGAAACACCCACAGCAACTGAAATATACATATTTATGCACACAAATATTTGCTCTGAGCGGGAATCGAACCCACGCCTCCTGCGTAGCAGTCGCATTCACCACGGAGGTCGTCAAAATTCTACCTAATTAATTAAATTATGTCAATCTAGTTTTAAGGACTAACCTACGGCATCTATCACAAACCTTCGTGGTTTTAAGAATGTTGTATTACCATTTCTTTACGTAATCTTTAAATGTGAAATAAATAAATAAAAAAAATAAAAATACGTTCTTGAAGATGCCTCGTGTAAAAGCGAAATTCGTATTGAGATCTGTCCTTCGCACTTGCGGAATATTGCACATAATATATTTTCTTGAATTGTATCTTTTTAACCCCTAACAGCCGGCAGTTGGAACCCTCAAACGCAAGATCAGAAGCAGTACATCCAAGTGGAATTCCCCCAACCGGAGGTGATATACGGCGTGAAGGTGCAAGGCAGTCCGTTATTCACACAATTCGTCACCAGCTACGAAGTACTCTATGGAAATGACCAAGACAGCCTAGTACCTATCTCTGAAGTTAAAGGGAAGCCAAGAGTAAGTACAATTTGTAAGATAATACATTTATGACAAAGTATCCATTTGACGGCAATAGGCTCGCTTAGAGCGAATAGTAACTGACGAAATGTGTTAACTACTAGTCTTTGTCAATCTAAAAATTTTTCATACATATTACATACATACACTCAGGCCTGTAATCCCCGAAGGGGTAGGCAAAGGTGTATTAAACACCCACATTTCGCGAACTATAATTTTCGATCCCACGCAATAGGGGGCGAACCGGCCAATCGGGGACTTAGAAAAAAAAATGTTCATGCCGAAAATAAATTTCTAACCAAAAAATGATGCAGAGTTGGAAAAAAAATTGACCCGATTCCTTGCAATTAATTACTTAAATTATTCTGCCTAAAATGTCTTTATTGACCGATATTTGATATTATAAAACCTTGCAGGTCTTCATCGGCCCTACAGACAACAACACACCTAAGAAACAAATAATAGAACCTCCAATCAAAGCTAAGGTCATCCGTATTCGACCTCTGACCTGGCACGAGGAGATAGCCATGCGATTCGAGGTCATTGGATGCAGAGAACGTACAACAACCACATCGACAACAACAATTACTACACCAACAACGACTACCTCAACAACGATCACTATACCAACAACGACTACCTCAACAACTGTCAGTACGCCAACAACAACGATTGCGGCGCCTTTGATAATAACGTCTACTGTTAGTCCGCCACCGGAATGTGAACCTTATAAGTAAGTGAATTTAAATAAGTCAACAGTAAAATTAAATGTACCACAGTATCCACAACAACTAAAGTACGTCTACTACAGTAAAACGGGGTGAATAAAGATCCAGGGGTGAATAGGGATACAATGGTCAATGGAATATTGTAAACTAGCTGACCCGCGCAACTTTGACTGCGTCACCCCGTTTTTGCAACATTTTTAATGCCTGCTCCGCACCTGTTGGTCATAGCATGATGTTATATACATATAAACCTTCGTCTTTAAGCATTCTATCTATTAAAACAAACCGCATTAAAATCCGTTGCGTAGTTTTAAATATTTAAGCATACAATGGGTCATAGGGACAGAGAACGCGACTTTATTTTATTCTATGTAGTGATCATTTCTTTTACTAGGTTTTAAATAAGCCTGTTATCAGATATTTGATAATTCTGTTATTACAAAGAACTTAGTGCAAAGTTTCGCTTGAAAGAAATAACAACAGATTTTAGCTGCCCATTTTATCCTTATTCCCCTGGATCCCTATTCCCCAGTTTACTACTGTTTTTCTCCCAACAATGATTACTAGCCCGCCTGATGGTAAGCTGAAGGCAAAATCGACGTACGTACGTCTTATCTTATCTTATCTTATGTTATTGGGGTGCGTGCTCTGGAGCTTTCGCGGACACTTCGACCCTATTGGATCCTTTGTGTCGACCCCATCCTGGCTCCTAGGTTAGAGGAGGGATAGCCCTCTCTATCAGGGTGGCCACTCCTCTTAATCGCAGGTGCATGTAATCCTCTGGTTTGGGGTATCCCCTCCCGAGTAGATCCATTCGATGTCTTCCTAAGGCGTGGCACTCGCACAGTATGTGCTTCATCGTTTCCACGTCCTCCTTGCAGTGTCTGCATGTTTCTTCATTTATGATACCAATCTTGCTCAAAGTGTATTTTGTGCAGTAGTGGCCAGTAAACGCTCCTATTATTTTCCGGATTCTGTCCCTGCTGAGATTAATTATTTTCTCGCTCAGCCTTCCCAATTCATTGCTTAAGAATTCCTTCGAATGTGTTAGGCCTGGTTTGGTCCTCCATTCCTTAAGCTGCCTCTTTTTGGCCTGCTCTAGAATAGCCCTTTTGAATGTGGCTACGGGGAGTCCAACGAATGGTTCGGGACCTGTAGGTATTTTAGCAGATCCCTGTCTGGCTAGATGGTCTGCTTTTTCATTTCCTTCAATCCCCTCATGACCGGGGACCCAGACGAGCCTTAATCTGTTGGCTCTTCCAACCTTGTTTAGGCTTCTTATGCAATTCAGTGTTATTTCTGAATGTACCTTTGGAGAGCTTAGCGCTTTAATGGCTGCTTGGCTGTCACTGAGAATATAAATTTCCTTTCCATGAGTTTCTCTATTTATAATCTCCTGAGCGCATTCAATAATAGCGTACACCTCCGTTTGGAATACGGAGGCGTATCTGCCGAGACTGACGCTGATGTCGCAGTTTTTTGCGTGTACACCTGCTCCTGTGCCATCTAGTGTCTTAGAGCCATCGGTATACCAGATTTGTCTATTACCTTGATCGGTTCTGAGACCTTGTTTCCATTCCTGTCTGGTAGGAATTGTTACCTTGTAGTTCCTATGAAATACTAGTTTAGGCTGTTTTTTGTCAGACCTCATTTCTAGTAGATCCCGAAGATCAGGTGTTATCTCCATTTTTGTGTAACTCATTGGTATGCTGGTAATATGTCCTGCATCCTTAAGTCTTTTGAGAGCTTTAATAGCCTCCATTTGTACAATTGAATGCAGCGGTAGCATATTTAATAGTCGTTCCACCGCTGCTGTCGGTGTTGTTATAAATGCACCCGTTATAGACATGCAGGCTATCCGTTGGATTTTGCTGAGCGTTTCCCTGCATGTTACTTTCGTGGTCCTTGGCCACCACACTATACTTCCGTATTTGATTATCGGTAGTATCATCATGTTGTATATCCAGTGCAGAATTTTTGGTTTAAGTCCCCATGTTCTGCCATACGCCCTGCGGCATATACCGAGGACTCTCATTGATTTCTTTGTGACGAAATCTTGATGTGACCGCCATGTTAGTTGTTTATCTAACATGACTCCGAGGTACTTCACCTCTTCGGCCCATTCCAGTTGTACTCCTGCTACCTTAAGTCTTTTTAAGCTTTTTAGGTCCCTTTTGCGTGTGAAATATAGGGCTGATGTTTTGGATGGATTTATCGTTAAGTGATTTTCCATACTCCATCTGAGTGCTATATTAAAACCTTTTTGTAATAATCCCGAGACAGTGCCTGGAAATTTACCGTTTACCATTATCACTAGGTCGTCAGCGTATCCTATTGTGTAGAATGGTCCTTCATTTAGTTTAACTATCAGTGAGTCGACTACCAAGCTCCATAGTAGCGGTGAGAGTACGCCCCCTTGGGGACATCCTCTAGTGGTCTTGGCGTATATCTTCTCACCCGCTAGCGTAGAGCAAATTATTCTGCTCTTGAGCATTTGCTCTATCCATTTGCAGGTGGTGTTGTCCACCCCGTGTCTGACCGCTGCTGTCTGGATTGCTTCAAAAGTCGTTTTGTCAAAGGCGCCTTCAATATCTATGAAGGCCGCTACGCTTATCTCTTTGCAATCCAGTGCCTTTTGAGCGCGTTCTACTACCAAGTGTAACGCTGTTTCCGTAGATTTGCCCTGCTGGTAGGCGCATTGCATCCTGTGTAAAGGGAAACGTTTTAGGGGTCCTTCCCTCACATGGTTGTCTATCAGTTTTTCTATCGTTTTTAGGCAGAAAGATGTTAGGCTGATAGGCCTGTATGATCTTACATCTTCGTAGTTTGCTTTGCCTGGTTTGGGTAAATAAACTACATTTACTTTCCTCCATATCATCGGTATATAGTTGAAAGCTAAGCATGCTCGGTATAATCTCACGAGGTGGGGGATTAGTATGTTCATGCCTTGTTGTAATAGTGCGGGGTAGATACCATCAGGGCCTGGTGATTTATATGGTTTAAAACCGCTTATGGCCCATTGTAGTTTGTTCCCATCTACTATTTTCCTTGCAGAGTTCCATGCTGCCTTATTTGTTTTCGAGCCTTCAGTACCATCGACGTACGTACGTACGTATGGTATATTAACGGTGGTGTGTGTAAAAGCATCTGTCGAAGCTGTTAATGCGGAACCAAATTTTAGAATTGTTACCCTCTAAAATGTTGGTATTCTTTGTTCTAGCGTGTGTGTGACTGTGTGCATGTTTGTACCACTTGTAGGAAGTGTAGTGACTATGTAAATGGAGACTGTGATCATTAACGATAACGATAACGATAACGATAACGATAACCTATTTCATTCAGTTACATGGATTTAATGTGGGGTGACCAACCTTTGCCGGAAGCAGCATTTACCGCCAGCTCGTCTGCCAGTGAACTGTATGCACCGAAACACGCCAAGCTGAATGGACGTCCTACAGATAACTCAGGTAAACTTGTATACCACTTAGGTGACAGACAAACACACGGCCCACGTGATGGAAAGTGGTTACTGTGGTCTATGAACGTTTGCAACACCAGGGGCGTCACATCGTGTTGTCGACCCTATAGAGGGGTGGGGTAAGGGGGTGATGGGTCAGAGAGTTTCTGTGGTGTCAGTGCAGAAGATAAAGCTGCAGTTTCATACCACCACAGAGCAGTGTCAACTTAAGCCCTCGGTCTTCCCGCAGACAACACAAAACCTCTTCTTGAGCTCTGACTTTGAAATAATTAATATATTTTCCCGTAGTAATTGAGGAGTATAATATCTCCTGTATGATTACTCTGTCTTAAACTGACTCAACGGACCATTAATGTAAAGTCAATCTTCAGACCATTATGAAATCCTTTTTTGGTCCATCGAGCCAAAACCGGCTCGAAGGACCAACAATGACTTTAATTTTCATTGAACGTTTTTATAGATATAAAAGACAACATTTGCTTCGATGGTACATAAATCAAGTAGTCAAATTGTTTCTAACTTTCTACTTTACTTTACTACCAGGTGGCAGTTGGAATCCGAAGGTCTCAGACCAGAACCAGTACATCCAAGTGGAACTGCCTCGACGGGAACCAATCTACGGAGTGAAGATGCAGGGCAGCCCCTTGTTCAACCAATACGTCACCAGCTACGAAGTGCTGTATGGAGACGATGGGGTCTCATTCTCTACAGTGAATGGACCTGATGGGAAACCCAAGGTTTGTAGTGGGTTTGCTGCTGTTGTGACCCAAAGTAAGCATATCTGAAATCGGATCGGATTGGATTGGATTCGATGTCAATCAAGGAGGTCCATATTCAGTAGTGGCTGTTTTATGGCTGAAATGATGGACTTTTATTTCTCAAAAAGTCACAGTTTAGTTTGCCTTGACCATAGTTCCTAT
Source organism: Pelosia muscerda (assembly GCA_963691645.1). Lineage (NCBI taxonomy): Eukaryota > Metazoa > Arthropoda > Insecta > Lepidoptera > Erebidae > Pelosia > Pelosia muscerda. Next base: position 17,625,105 of record OY829102.1, on the reverse strand, counting down.
CAACTGATAATCATAGCGGACCCTGAACTTCAAAATGGAAGCCAAGGTTCTAGGACTATTGTATGTTCTACGTACGATTACCATCATCCATCACAACCTAACAATCAGCTCTAAGTAGTCGAAAAACATCTTGTAATTATGTTTTTTTTTCAGGTCTTCCGAGGCCCAGTAGACCACGACACGCCATTGAAACAGATGATCGAGCCGCCCATAGACGCCTCAGTGATTCGCATCAGGCCGCTCACCTGGCACGAGGAGATAGCCGTACGGCTCGAGCTCATCGGCTGCCAAGAACTGGCGGAGGAGTCCAGTACCGTCTCCGTGGTCAGTATACTGGTCTATTTGTTCATTATTTAGACTATCTGGCATATAAAGAGAGGGTCATCTCAACAGAGATGTCCCCGGGTCTGCCAGGGTTCGAGAGATATGTCTTGTATAATCTCACCTCCGGCAATCAAGGACCCATGGACGGCGTGCGTTTTGGTCGGTTCGAGTCCGATATAATCACCTCCATCGGTTTTGGTGGAGGTGGTATCCGTGGGGAGTTTGCGCACGATAAAAAAGGCATATAAAGAGAAGTAACTCTGAAGAAAGAACGGGTGCTCTTGTAGTACCACTGGCGTAGGTTCTATAGCCAGGATTTTCTTCTCCTTCCAATACTGTGTTTTACCTGAATTTATCCTTGAAATATGAGTTAATAGCCAAATAAAAGCATTGATTCACAATCTACTAATCAGTGTAATACATTTCAGGTAGAGTTGCACATTCTGATCTGTATCAGAAGTTTTTTTTTTTTTTATTTATGGCACGTCAATTTGACTTCACCTCGCCTGATGTTAAGCTGAAGGCAAAGTCTCATGAAAGAGCATTGCAAACACGTTCAGTGCTACAATGGTGGCGCTCAGCTTGACGGCCTCATCAGATGCTTTTTCACGCCCCGCTTAAAGGACCGACTGTAGGAAGAAGGAAACACGTGCGCCGGCAATGAATTCCAGGAGTTAATGGCGCGGCAGAGAAAAGACTCACCGAACCGCTTGGTTCTTGATGGAATATTCTGTACTAAAAAACCATTTTGTTGCAGACGACTGAAACTCTTCAATGTGACGAGCCCCTGGGCGTGGCCGCTGGACTGCCGATAGAGATGATCGAAGTGAGCTCCAACAACGACGCGCGCCAGTACTTTGCCCTGGAGGGAGAGAGGGGCTGGAGACCGCTGTACAGCACTCCTGGGGAATGGATCATGGTATGTATACCTGTCAGCACGGATCTTGGAACGAGATGCAAGAGAAACGAAGACCTGACGTGTCTCTGATTGATATATTTAAGCTCATCCTCCAAAAACAGCCCAAAAACGATCTCATTTTTTATGCCACTTGGGCGGCAGACTAGCCCGCGGCTCACATGATGGAAAGTGGCTACCGTGGCTTAGAGGGGAGGTAAGAGAGGAAGGGTAGGGAGGGAGAGGAAAGGGGAGGGTAGAAGGTTAAACGAGTTTCTGTGCTGTTATTGCAGAAGAGAGAAAAAAGTGTTTCGCAGTGAAATTTGACTACTCTACTCACCGCTGGAAACACAACACAAGGTTAATTTTAGCCACAGTAGGGCGAAGATACCTCCCAAGTTGGACTGCTCAATTAGGACGGGGGATACCGTCATGCCTTGCCTTCGTCAGGGTTCATTAAGTTCTTCATACTGGGCTTTTCTACCAATAACATTCAGGATATAACGGATGATTTCTCTGATTTGGATTGGATTGAATCGGAAATTCTATTCATGATGTAAATTCTTACGCAGTTCAACTTCACATCACCGCGCATAATCACTGGCATCAAAACCAAAGGAGGTCCTAAGGGCTGGGTGCCAACATACAAGATCCTGTACACCTCAGATCTCTCTACCTTCAACCCTGTGGTCGACACCACGGGCAAAGACCAGGTCTTCGCTGGAAACTTCGACAAGGACTCCACGGTCATGAATGAGTTCCACCCACCCATCCACGCACAGTACCTGAAAATTCTACCGATATCATGGAAGGACAGTATTGAAATTAGGGCTGAACCTATTGGATGCTTTGAACCTTACCGTAAGTAGTTTTTGACTTTACACATTTTTCAGAAGGTCCCTACTATAAACATTATTAATCAAATCAAATCAAATCAAATCAAAGCAAATCAAATCAAATCAAATCAAATCAAATCAGTTTATTTGCATAAGACAGGTATATAAAGATGGTTTAATTTATAATAATGTGCAAGTGCTCTGCTTATTACCTCGATAGGTGTGCAAATTTTAAATTTGAATCAATCAAAGAATCAAAGAATCAATTTCATTTATTCAGTTTAGGCACATAAAGAGCACTTATGAATGTCAAAGTTTTACAATAATTATGTACCTACATTTGTCAAAAATATTATAATTCATAATAAATTAGGATACTTAGTAAATAAATCATTAGAAAATGATTCTTTCGCTGGTTCGGTAGTTAAATCTCCTGAGAAGAGACCAGCAAGAAACTCAGGTAGATTATCGTTATTCTTTTTAATATTTAGTTGTTTATTTATAATAACTGGGTGCAAGAGCAAGAGATCATTATGACCACGCATTTTTATCATCAAGATATTCGTCTACTTTATAATAGCTTTTTTTAATTAAAAATCTTTTCAATTCTATTTTAAACTTATCAAGTGGCAGGTCAGCCAAATCCTGAGGAATTTTATTATATATTTTTATACATTTGCCCACAAACGAATTACTGACTTTATGAAGCCTTAGTTTCGGTATCGCCAGTTTATTTTTATTTCGCGTATTCAAGTTGTGAAAGTCTGATTTTTTTTGGAAGAGGTCTAGGTTCTTCCTTACATATAAGGCGTTGTCGTAAATATATTGTGAGGCAACTGTTAAAATATTAATTTCTTTAAACAGTTCTTTCAGCGAGTCACGGGGTCCGAGGCAATAGATTGCTCGTATAGCTCGTTTCTGTAATATAAATATGGTTGCAATATCGGCAGCTGAGCCCCACAGCAGCAGACCATATGACATAACGCTATGAAAGTAACTGAAATAAACTAATCGTGCCGTTTTCTCGTCAGTTAGTGACCTTATCTTTCTAACCGCATAGGCAGCTGAGCTAAGTCTTCCTGCTAAGGCTGTGATATGAGAACCCCATTGTAGTTTATTATCTAGTGTGATGCCAAGAAAAACTGTGGTATTGACTATTTCCACAGTTTCATTATTCATTATAATGTTTGAGTCTATATGTCTTACATTTGGCATCGTAAATTTTACACATTTTGTTTTTTTGGCATTAAGTAGCAGGTTATTACTCGTGAACCAATGCAATATTACAGAAAGGGTATTTTTCACATCGTCAAGTATTACTTTTTGTCTGTCAGTTTTAAAAATTAATGAAGTGTCATCAGCAAATAATACTATTTCACAAAGATTTTCAATGAAGTATGGAAGGTCGTTTACATATATCAGGAACAAAAGGGGTCCTAATATCGAGCCTTGGGGTACTCCCATGACTAGCGGGGCGCCAGAAGAATCGGTGCCATTAACGTTTACTTTTTGTACTCTGCCAGTGAGGTAAGACCTAAGTAAGCTAAGTGAGCTATTCGAGACACCATAATAATCTAACTTTAATAACAAGGTCTCATGATCAACACAATCGAAAGCCTTTGATAAGTCACAAAAAATACCAATGGCATCCTGCTTCTCCTCCCATGCATCAAATATATGTTTAACTAGTGCGACTCCTGCATCTGTTGTATTTTTGCCTTTAGTAAAACCAAACTGTTTTTTATGAAGTAAATCATTGGCTGCAAAATGTGAAAGCAGTTGATTAAATATTATTTTTTCAAAAATTTTACTTAGTGCTGGTAATATAGAGATGGGACGAAAATTGGATGGGTCACTTTTGTCCCCTGCTTTGAAGATACATTACTAGCTTAAATTGTTGCTTATGTTATGTATTGTGTTCTGTATACAAATAATTGCAATGAGCAAGAATCAAACCCGCGCCTTCTGCGTAATGGTCACGTTCACTACCACCACACCACAGAGGTCATCTAATATTCACCATATTTTGTACCAGCCACTACAGTGACCATCCCCACGACCACTTCCCGCTACCGAGAGCCAGAGCTGAAGAGTGTCTGCGAGTTGTGTCCCGGCGTGCAGGGCGCCGAGGCCGAAGCCCCGTGCGACTGCGTGGAGCCCGCCAAGTACTACGACGGGGAGAACTGCGTGACCAGGGACCAGTGCCCCTGCGTTGAATCCTTCATGTCGTGAGTTTTTTTTTTATACTACGTAGGTGGCAGACAAGCACACGGCCCACCTGATGGAAAGCGGCCACCATGGCCTATGAACGTGTGCAACACTAAGGGTGTCACACACGCGCTGCCCACCCTGAAGGGAAAGGGGGAGAGCTGGGAAGGGGTGGGGAGGCTAGGAAGGGGAGGGGAAGGAGGGGTATAGTGAGCTCTGGCTACCCTACTTACCGGCGGGAACACAACACGATGGTTATTATGACCGCGGTCTAGTGCGCACTTAATTACACACACCACTTTGCGCGAGGGTTTGGGCTGCCTTCTTCTTTGACCAAGTGATGCTGACTGGACTGGAACCGTAGGAGGCTCTTGGCCAGCCCACGACGAATGGAGGTGACTAGGAGGACGCAGAATGACCTTCGTCCCTCATGAGCGCGGGCCTGGCAGGTGGAGCCGCCTGTCATCCTAGCGAAGAAGCAGGCCATTGTGGCACCCCTCATACCCGTGGGCTAGACGGGAACTATCTCTTTACAAATGGCTCTAGGCCTGGGCTGGGATGCGAGGAATATTTTACTTTCCATCTCACCTTCAGCAAACGAAGTCCCGAAGACATCGTACGTTTTAGTCGGTTCGATTCCAACATAACCTCTCTCACCCCCGGTGGGGGTGGTCTTGCGCATGGCAATAAAAATTACACTTCTTGCAGAAGCCTGCCATAAACTCTTTAGAAGACAATAATAGTTTTAATCCCACTCTACTATTTTTTAATATTTATGGCACGTCAATTGACTTAACGCTTCTGCCTTCAGCTTAACATCAGGCGAGTTGATGTTAAGCCGAAGGTAAAGTCTCATGAAAGAGGGTCACCATAGCAACTACTTATAAATATTATATCAGGTACCCCGTGGGATCCACTTTCCGAGGAGCTAAGTGCGACGAGTGCGTCTGCAAACTGGGAGGTATCACCGACTGCACCCCCGTGAAGGAATGCAAGTGCGCCAAGGTAAGTTATCACGGTATGGTTTATTTGTCTAACATGTGTACCTACCTCATGAAAGGACTTCATATGGTGATTTAAAAAGATTAAAATACAACTAAAATTAAAATTTCATAAACCCCCGACACAAAATCATACCTCCAAAAAGTAAAAAATAAATTATTCATCCATTGTCGTGTGAGGGACCTCGAACTGGTGAAGCACTCCCACACATGTTCGTAACGATCCAATTTCCCCGACACGACAACGTATGAATTATTTATTTTCTACTTTTTTGTCGGGGGTTTTTAATTTTTTAATTTTTTATAAAAGCTTGCCACAAAATAGTTTACCTTTATTCAAGTACGTAAACAAATGGAGTAGGTATATATACCTTTTTGTTTGTTCGTTTGTGTTACAGTTAGACTATAAATATTTCCATTCCATCACATAGGACCTTGTACCAAGACTTGCTCCATCAACATGCGAGTGTCTTTGCGAGCCATGCACAAACGGCACCAAGATCTGCCCCACGAGCAAACTGTGTCTACCTCTCGAGAAGTGGTGCGACGGTCTCCAAGACTGTCCTGATGATGAGAAGGATTGCACCACTACGCCTACCACCACGGTCACTACGCCTAGGCCTACCGTCACTGAGGTGATCGTGACTACTCAGCATCCAACTGTAGGTGCAGTGATCACTACTCCTACTCCTAAACGTGAGTATTTAAGTAATGGGATACCTCCTTCACGACCTCCGCATTTTGTATCATAGAACAAGTAGAAGTGTGAAGTAGGCAGGTTACGTGTGTCATTGTTTTGCGTTTTTACGCAACCTAAGACAAATTTGACGATACAAAAAGTTAAAGTTTTAAATAACTTTCCTAGAATTTACTGTCATACGAGTACATCTAAACATTTTCCTAGATATTTAAGTTTGTTCGATTCATCGTCGTATGAAACATTATAAATATTTTTTTTATCTATAGCAAAATAATTACTAGTTTAAACAGTTAAGGTGTGTTTTCGTTTCGTAGTAGGTACGTATAATTTGAGCTTGCTATGCTTTTTGTCATTAAAGGTAGGTATGATATAAATACGTAGCATATAAATATGACCAATCAAAACATTCGTTTACATTAGTGCCTAATGCAACGTATTAATTCCGGGGTTTTGCGAATCTGTCCTTCTGTACAGAGGCTTATTAACGGTTATATGTTTGAGTTTGGCGACATCGGTTCCGCAACTGATTTTTTCTAATACGCAGTTTCTTGTTTTATATTGATTCTAATATTAACATTAACATAAAAACATAAACTCACGCCTATATCCCTGAAGGGGTAGGCAGAAGTGCTAGCACCCACATTAAGCTTAATATTAATTATTGTTATTTTTCAAATTACTAATATTCCCTCTAACTCCTCCAGCTAAGCTTAATTGCTTGTGATAGGAGTGGGTTCACGGCGGTAGTGATTGACCAGGACCACGATTTTACTAATTGTTAACCATTTTGAAGCCACTGAGATTACACTGCCATTGAATTTTAGACTTTATTACTACGCTAATAGAGTATAATAAAATGAAATGGTGTCGAGTAGAGCAAAGGAAGCATGCCAAGTACTCTTTTTCATTTAATGTTGACCTTTAAATGCGCACAGTGCGCACCGTTGCCGCACAACCGTGGTCATGCAAATGATGTAATGATATGGTATGTGGTATGCTAGACACTAGGTACTACTTTATTCACAGTGATTTTATAGCCGTGACAGAAAAATATTTTGGGCACAGTCTTGATAGCAAAATCTTCTGGATGTTTTAATTGACCGATTTTTTAATATACCTACTAACTAACTCAATGTATGGGAATAATGTATAGGTGAACAGAATAATTATAATGTGACGTGTAAAAAAATATTTTCGCCAATTTAATACTTCCAGAAAATTTTACTATCGAAATTGGGCCCAAATTTATTTTTCCGAAACTTACTATAACATCACTAAGTAAAAGTTCAGACTACTGAACAACAACACAATAGTATAACTGCAATTGGCACAATTCAAACTAATTTAATCTTATTAAAAATAATTGTATTTAATTATTTATTTTAGGACCCGAAAAGCAAAACAAAATTATAAAGGCATTAGGGAAAATCAAGCAGTCTAAATACCATAACAAACATAACGTTATCGGACGTGGTAAGGTACCAGGCGAAATAAAATAGAATTTTTAAATAAGTGCCTACCAGTTTTGTGACCAAATTGATTTAAATTTTAGGATACAAAATGGCTGGCCGACCTCGTGTGCCAAATAGTATAAAAGGCCTCATAAAACGTATTTCTCCTGAATCGATTAGGAAAAGTAATTTTCCTCAGAAATATAATATTATCGAACGTGGTAAGATATGGTCAGATGCTTGACTCGATACCTAATGGCTTACATATATTCAATATAGGGAACGAATTGGCAAAAGAATTGAATGTATGTGTGGTTTTTAGGAAACCGAATAGCAGGACGGGCTAGGATCAAGCCATCAAAGTTAACTTCACAAGACAGAGCACGTAAACCAAGTAAAAATATTATTTAGTATCAACAAACACAATCCTAGTAGGTATTACTCACTTTTAGACTTTCGCGCTGCATGATAATATGGGGAGCTAGCCAAAATGCATTCGTTCCGAATCTACATTCGTCATCGCTCTGAAAATGTATGGGAGTGACATTTGTAGTCAAATGTCATGTGATCCGATTCCGACAACAAATGTCACTCCCATACATTTTCAGAGCGATGACGAATGTAGATTCGGAATGAATGCATTTTGGCTAGCGCCCATGGTTAGCGAAACCCAGGTATTAACGCGATCACGATACATACATACATACATACATATGCTCACGCCCGTAATCCCCGAAGGGGTAGGCAGAGGTGTATTAAACACCCACATTTCGCCAACTATGATTTTCGGTCCCCGAGTAATTGGGGGCGAGCCTAATGCAATCTGACACTTGTAAAAAAGTGGGTATGCCGAAAATAAAATACTAACCGAAAATGTGTAAAAAAAAATATTTGACCCGATTCCTTGCTATGTAGTATAAAACGCAAGGAGATTAATTACGTGCTTAGCTGCACAAGCATTAAATATATAGATTGATAATTTATTGTGCGAACACAAGTTACAGTATAGACATAATACCCGTAAGTACACGTAAACAGTTGTATGTAGAATGGGCGGCCTAATTGCTGGATGCGAACTCTCTTCCAGGCAAATATTGATTAATTCTTGACTTCAGTAAATTTATTCATTTCAATACTGTGTTTGCAAATAAACTACCCGGTAGTCAATGTATTGTTTATGACTAATACTTTTCTCTGGTAAATCTGTAGGTATACCTATCGGCACGGATCTTGGACTTTACTCTACAAATAAGTTAGTCAATCATAATCTTAGTGAGCTTTGTGTTTTTTACTGTATAAAAAAAACTACCTCAAAACTATTCGTAACACTGATATTCGTAAATAGATAATAATAAATAAATCTTTATTGCACATCAAGAAATTTACATTAAAGACAAGTAGTGGGATTTAAACAGGTGTTCTTTTTTATACTACTTAAGTGGCAGACAAGTACACGGCCTGATGGAAAGTGGTTACCCGTAGCCTATGAACGTTTGCACCGCCAAAGGCCTCACACTCGTGCTACCTACCCTTTAGTGTGGTAGGAGAAGAAAGGGTTAAAGGTTAAGAAAGTTTCTTTGCTGTCGATGCAGAAGATAAGCAAGATTAGGTATATCATCACAGAACAGTGTCAAATTAAACCCTCGGTCTTCCCACTGACAAAACGAAATCTGTCCACGCAGTTTAGGTGGCTTTATCGCTGGATGCGATTTCAAGCAACATAATATTCTACTGTTCATATTCAACTGTAAGCGTACTAATACATCCTGTATTATCTTTATTTCCTACAGCTCTTGTCTGCCCGAAAGTGGAGTGCCCACCAGGCTACTCGATCGTCTACACTAAATCCACTCCAACTACCTCTTACTCAACGTACGGGTCTGCGGTCTCCGATCTACCTCCTCCAAGACCTCGGTACTCATACCAGAGGTACGCCAAGGGCGGGTACTCCAAAGGCGGATACTCAAGCGGAGGTTACTCCAAGGGAGGTTATTCGAAAGGAGGCTATTCGAAAGGAGGATATTCTAAAGGCGGATATGGAGGATACGGTAAGGCAAACCAATTTCAGTATTTACAAACAGAGATCCTTATTTACAGAATGAGTTTGATTACCATGTGTACCTAAAAATTATCTAAATGTTCATCTTTGCGTTTCTATTTACCATATTTGTAATTAGCTAAACGCTTTCGGATAGAATCTTGTTTTCACTATAGTTATATGAAATGCCAACATATTTTCGGAAGTGCCATCACGTTTTGCGGAAATCGCCAGTATACATGGGCAGGAGGGGTAGGCCCAAGAAGTTTTGGCTTGACGTCGTAGAAGGTAATAAGCGTGCCAAGCAATGGTCTCAGTACCATGGACGCCTAAAAACATGCGAAGTGGAAGAGGAAAACCTGGAAGACGGACCCTGAGCTCCGAGTTCACATTGGCCTCGGATGCAACACGTCTACATGATGATGATGAGGGGTTTATGTCGGATGTATGCATATGCTAGAAGGTGCGTGTTGAGTTATAACGGCGCGTGCCAGTTACGTCCCGGAAGACCCTGTGTCTCCCGCACGTAACTGCTCGGCTAGGAAGGTTAAATTAAAAGTTCTTTATAAACTTTGACTGCACTGTTTAATCACTGAATCTAGTGAAAGGTTGAGGCGTGGACACAAGCGAACGGCCGAATGGTTAGGAGGTAACTGGCGCGGATTGCCGTTAGTCGCCCCGAAGTGCCGCGAATGGAATTTGCTGCGTAAGCGACGCCGTGCCTGTACAATGCACTTACTGTGTCCCTACAATGATAATATCTTTATTAATTATTTCACATAACAGGTTTGCCGCCCCCAACCCGCCCCAGTCAAGCATTCTCACTAGACAAACCCGAGGTCAGCACCACAAACACCGCAGTACAGGAGTGCGCGCAGTTCAAGTGTATTCCTAAGCTGCCTCCTCCGTTCAAGCCTGGAGGTGGAGTCACACCTCCTCCGGTCTGCTCCGTGGTCTCGTGCCCTCCAGGGTACAGCCTGAGGCTTGACAGCGCTGCTTCCATGCATAGCAGATGTCCTCAGTAAGTTTTCTACGCTCCTCTGCATTATGACAAACTAACCAAAATGTATTTTCATAATATACATTCATGTGTATCCCCAAAGCGGTACTAAGTAGTGTAGGTATATCAGAATCATTTTTCTCCAAAACTGAATAATTTTTGCGTGTGACGGTTTAATTTAATAGTTAGTGATTATACCTATTGTCTTCCACCAACAAATAGGTATCTAAAATAGTGAACAATTCTATTTACCTCTAACAGTAGACTATACCTTTCTACAATTCGTGTTGTTACTGAAAACATTCTCAGTCTGAAGTTTGACAGTGGTGCTTCCACGTATAGCAGATATCCTCAGTAAATGTTCAGGATTCCTCTGCAAGTGCCTGCATCCAAGATGACAAACATCCAAAATGTACAAAAAGGCCATCCTTGAAATTGGATAACCCTACAAGGTTTGGGTACTTCAACAACAGTCGGCTACTAGGGTAGTAGATCATCTTCACAATATGGGTAGAATGCCCTCTGAATAGCCCATGGCATGATAGTGTTAATGACGTAATAATATTATAATCCAGATACGAGTGTGTCCCACCCCCGGAGCGCCAAGTGTTCTGTAACGTCACTGGCCGCACCTTCAACACCTTCGATGGCTCTGAGTACAAATACGACGCCTGCTTCCACATACTGGCCAGGGAGAACAGATTCGACGCCTGGGTCATCCTCCGTAAGTAATTCAGGGGTATTATAATCATAATTAATTTGCGAATAAAGGTAGGTACAGTTACATTTCTTGCTGTTCTCTTCTCAGGAGATTTAACTACCAGACCAGCGAAAGAATCATTTTCAAATGATATATTTACTAAGTATTTTATTTATTATAAATTATAATATTTTTAAACTTTCTCATTCATATAAGTGCTCTTTCTGTACCTAAACTGAAATGAAATTGATTCTTAATTCTTGATTTAAAGATTTTAAAATTTGATCATTCCATATTGTTAGAAAAGTTGTATATTTATATGCAAAATACCCTTAAAATCAAGAGGTTTGCTAATATCCTTACTTAGTCTCAGCGAATAGTCTAAAATGGATTGAAATCATATTGAAAAGTTCGATTCTCGACCTCCAGACATCGTTATCAGACTAGTGCATCAGCATCTAGGTTTAACATACTTGTTCTATTATCATTTAATTAAGAGTCATTATTACTGATCGAAAATTTCAAATCGATTAGGAGAAGATGAAAATTCATTTCCAAAACAGACTTTTACAATAGTAACAATACTAACAAGGCTCTTTCTTGATAATAAATCATTCTTTACTGGTATGAAATTAGGTTCTGACTCCAGAGAAAATTCCATGAATTTGAGTATTTTTCTTCCCAATTTCCACATTCTTATAACTTGTATTATTTCTTATATTTTACCGTAGTCCGCAAGAAATGCCGCGCGGATGGCTGCCGTAACGAGCTTTTAGTCCTCCAAGACGATCAGCTCATCCTGGTGAAGCCGAACATGATGATAGATTACGACAACTACGAGTATACCGTGGAACAGATGAGCAAGATCTGCTACCAGAAAAGCAGTTTCGATGTGGCTCGTCTCGGAAACGGAATCTCCATCAAATCTAGGAAGTACAACTTCACCGTGCTGTACAGCTCTGAAGGAGATATCAAGATTGGAGTAAGTATAATATTTTTAGGAACATTAACAACCAAAATTACTAACATTCCCTCTAACCCCTTCAGCTGATCTCAATGGCTTATAGGAGTGGGTTTGTGGAGAGGATCCTCCGACCAGGCAAGGTGATCACAACGGTTGTCGTTGGGTTATTGTATCTATGTTGTACCAGCGCGAGGACTTCGCTTTCGCGATGCAGGATGCGTAGTGACTTAGTAGTTCTTGTTACTGTCGCTAGATGTCGCTAGTTAAATAGCCAGATAGAGAATAAGAAATATTTTGTATTATACTTTCATTTATAGAGCAGAATAGCTGTAGCTATTGTGATCTACACGTTAAGGGCTTGAACCCTGGCCTAGCAGTATCAAAACTAAGTGTAGGTAGAAGGTGTAGAAGGATTAATAAAAAAGTAGTTCATCATAATAGACGCCAACAATGCTACAATTATCCTTAGCTAGATGGCGCTTTTCCTCGGCTTATAAAATCTGAAACTATATTTAAAAAGGCAAAACATTAATATCCACCATTTGTCCAGGTGTTCAAAAAATACATGGGCTCAGTGGACGGGCTTTGCGGCACGTTCGACGGCAAGCCGCAGAATGACCGCAGTCTGCCCGACGGGCGGCTCACCACCAGCATTGACGAGTTCGGGCGCGCCTGGGCCAAGCCCGGCCTGCCACCCAACGCCTGCCAGACCAAGGTCATCTCCGAGCAGAAGCAGCGGCGCGCCTGGGAGCTGTGTGACGTCATCACGTTAGTACACTGCTACTTACCATCAACGAGTTTCAACTAATTTCATTTCCGTTTTCCTCCTTCCTTCCTTCATTTATCAATATTTGTATATGCGTTTCAAAAGAGATGATAATAATATTGTATAAAAAGTACAAAGTATGACTCTTTATGAGCAGAGGTCGGCCCAAAAAAAGATAAAAGGATTTTCTGAAAGAAGATTATGGCAAAGAGGGAGTGACTGAGGAAATAACATCTGACAGGAATGTTTTGTCCTTATCAGTCGTATTGCGCTGACCCCAAATAATTGCCACGGCAGAGAGATGATGTAGGTACATTTCAGCAGGGTAAAAAACTTCACTCATATTTTAACAATTCCTCAACAGCAAAGAGCCGCTTGCAAAATGTGGTAAAGTCCTCAACCTGAACAAATGGCGGTCCATCTGCCTGGAGAAGATCTGCGAGTGTACAGAGCTGGTGGTCAACGGCACCCATCGTACGGAGGAGGAGTGTCGCTGTCTGCTTGTGGAACAGCTCGTGGCTGAGTGCCTGGCGGCAGACAAAGATTTGGACGTCACTCCTTGGAGGATTCAGTTGGATTGCCGTAAGTTTCCAATATAGTTACACATTTACATACATATGCTCACGCCCTGAAGGGGTATTCAGAGTCTGATATAAAACACTCACATTTTGCCAACTATGATTTTCGGTCCCACGTAATAGGGGGCGAGCCTTTTGTCGCCAATCGGGCGCTTTGTAAAAAAAAAATGGGTATGCCGAAAATAAAGTCCTAACCGAAAATGTTGCAAGTAAATAAATTTGGAAAAAAAATTACCCAATTCCTTGCTATAGCGGTGTAAATCGCAAGAGAATTGATTATGTGCTTAGCCGCACAAGCACTACCAGTTACATATTTCAGGTAATAGACGAGCAAGTAGGGCTATGGACTCTGTATGAGAGTTGGGGGATCTTCGTGTTTTAACATCCTTTGAAATTACATATACCTACCATTTACTACGTACCAGCTGGAGCTGTTATTCCAGTTTGTCACATACTTAGATTTATCCCATCAGGATTTACTTCAATCCATTTATCTCCATACCTAATCCACCTATGTCCCGTAGCGGCGGAGTGCCCGGCCCCCCTGGTGCACTACGACTGCTACCGCAAGAAGTGCGAGCCCACGTGCTCGCTGTACGGCGCTGTGACTCACGCGTGCCCTGTGGAGGACGGCCAGTGCTTCCCCGGCTGCTACTGTCCTGAGGGGAAACTGCGTAGGGGAGATACCTGCATTGTGCCCGCAGACTGTCTTGACTGTGAGTTGCTAGTACTTGACTACATTTTTTAATAAATATAATATATATATTTTTTTATTCCAGTGTTCAAATCACAGCTGTATACTGTATAGGTGTCCTTGAGCATTTACCATTGCGCCATTCACACTCCTGCATTTCCTTTGTTTTTTTTTTACCTGGCAACACTTTTGACCACACTGGATAATTATCCACAGAATTATCCAGAGCGGTCAAATAGTTATCGGTGAAAGAGTTCAACATTTTCAACAGTTTGGACACTTTGAGATATACATTTAACCAGTTCATTTAATTCCTAACTCAATTGCGTTTAATAAAAGCTCGAAAAACATGTACCGAAACTTCATATTATTGTATCACCAGGTACCTGCAACGGTATAGGCACTCCAGCTAAGTATGTAACGTTCGAGGGAGACGACCTTCCGTTCCTGGGTAACTGCACCTACCTGGCCTCCCGGGACAGGAATGTCACCGGCCACCACAAGTACGAGGTGTACTCCACCAATGGCCCTTGTGAAGACAGCAGTGGAGTGTGCACTAAGATTGTACATCTCGTTTATGAGAAGAATGTCATTCATATCCAGAAAGATCCGGAAACTAAAAAGGTAATGTTATCATTTTAGTAGGTAAAATTATAAGCTCACACCTTTATCCCCGCAGGGGTAGGCAGAGGTGGTAGCACCCACATTTCGCCAGTGCCCGGTTAATGGCAATAGGCTCGCCACCTATTACTCGGGACCTAAACATACACTGGTAAAATTACAGCTAAAAAAACGGGCTAGCTCACTGCCATTTCAGCTTGCTTATTCTCCGAACCATGTTGGTCACTTAGTTCTTTGTCAGGCGGTAGGACTCCCCCTAGCCAGGACTCGCTATTTGAAAAAGATGTCTGGGAAAACTGGATGTGGAAGAAGGAGGATCGGTACCAATGATACACTTTGGGAGACGCTTACTCATGAATGCTCAAGTCTGTGTGAAGGTTTCGGATGCGACCCTAACGCAACGATGATGATGATGACTGTTTCTTTGAATTATTCGTTAATTCAGTTTATTTATTTTTATTTTATTTTTTCGGTGCACCATAAGCACCTGATGGAATGTGGTAACCGTGGCTTATGAACGTTTGCAATACCAGGAGCGTCATATTCATGCTGCTGACCATAGAGAAGAGGGTGGAAGGGGAAGGGGGAAGGGAGAAGTTCTGGATAATCAAAGAAAACCGAACCAGCCTTCTGAAAAAGGAGGCGAATATATGTTAATAAGTACCTACCCTTTGTGCAAAAATTTAGGCAATTCTGATATTTTTTGTTCAGCTCCTCACAACAATTGGCGATACGGCACTATACAAGTTCCCTGTGAAGAAGGACTGGGCTACCATCAGCCAAGTCAACGGACAAGACGTCACTATTGTACTTCCTGATATACATGTTGAGGTGAGTGCTATAAATTTTGCGTAAATAAGTAATCCTGGCTTCGATTCTCGAGCTAAAATCTTATTTATATGTTATATATAAGATGTTATTTCTGGCAACAAATTTTCAGTACGGACTCCGGAAAACGTTCTTTCAGGTGCCAATTATACATAAATATGATAGATTGCACTGAATGTCTTTAAAAGAACCTCTGAAGTAACCTTTATTTCATGCAGAAATTGAATCGAATGCCTTCAGATTAATAGGTTTGAGAATACCTAAAGCATATCCCTTGTATCCCGGCTGAACAAGCCTCTGAGGTGTGTAAATTCCTCACAATCGTCACCATTATCCTCAATATTAAATACTGGTGCCATCTAAGTCCCTCTTTGGATCCTCAATCCTCATAAAATGTCCCGTTTTAATTTACTATCCTAAGTTTATTTTGTCTCCAACAGTTGACAGTCTTGCAATCGAAAATGGAGTTCACAGTACGAGTGCCCTCATACTTGTACGCGAACCAGACCGAGGGGCTCTGCGGCGTGTGCGCAGGGTACCAAGAGAAACTCATCACCAGCAACGGAACTGCTACTGACGATTTCGATGAGGTATGTTCGATGGGGTGATCTGTCCTTGATTTAGTGTTCACAAGGTCTCCTTATTACAACATGGTGGAACGTCTCATAACAAAATGGATTGAAATCCTGCAAAAGGTAGTTAGCATAGGGGTGAATATCCCAACGGCAAATATTATATGTCTTCACTGGGAATCGCGGTGTAAAATGACAGAATTTACCTTTTTATTTTTTTAATGTGAACTGTGTAACTTGATCTACTTGAGGCAACATTTTTTTATTATAAATGTATAATAGTAATTAAGGAATAAAAAAAATCACTTCAAAATTCAAGTTTGGTGGCTTGTCCCATTTCCCTTTTTTTACATAAATGCATTCACTACACCAAAACCATAAAGGATTAATAAAAAAAAATATTTCGTATCTATATGTACAAAACACATTATCTTAAAACAATTTAAACATATCAGAAAATATTATTTAAAAGCGCAGGATACCCGAATCAAAGTTTGTCCAAGCAAAAGTCTGAATTTTAGTATCACTTTTTCAATTAACTATAAATCAAAGTTACGTGCGTGTGAGATCGATGCGACCTATTTACTGCTCATCCCTCAATCGTGCGCCCGCACTTGTGTGTGACAGTTGTGTATTTAGTATTGTGATTTCCTGCCAAAAAGGTAAGTTACATTTTACGCGGGAAGAGGGACAAGAATCGTTCAATATTTGGTGGAACGATTTGCTCTTGAATACAAAGTGTTTTACCAGTTAAGTACACATTATAGGTAGTGATTTAGGTTACACATACATCATTGTTATTATTTTAATTGTAACTTAAACCCTCTATTTTTAGAGATTTATTTTACGCCTGGTTTCAATGTTGGTGGCTCAATTTTGGTGGTTTTGGTGGCGTTTTTCGCCACCAAAATTGAAAACTTGCCACCAAAATATTTAAATGTACTGTATTATATACCAGTTAGGATCTGGTTCCAACATAACGACATGACTTCATCATTGTACAACGGTACAACGTCTCGTTCATCGCTGGAAAACACGGGCGTGTTATCCAACAACCACAATCGTGTCGTCCGACGATGAACGACGTCGTATCTTTGCACGATGATGAGATCGTGTCGTTATTTTGGAACCAATGGTTAGTAAATATACTAGAAGGAGAAGACGTGGAAAGCAAGGGCCCGAACAAGCTACGGATAAATCGGAAGAAGATGTTGAATATGATAGTGAAGACGAAACCGATACAGACAGCAACAACAGGACCATGGGTATTGATAATACAACAGATTGTCAAGAAAATGAAATAGAAGGAGAAAGAAGTGTCAGAGTACTTTGTGCTGCAACATCTAGCGCTGCAATTGCCCAACTTCTAGCTTCCACATCTCGTATCACCACCGCACCACCTCTTGATTCTACAACTCATGTCACTACCGCACCTCTTAATTCTACATCTCGTGTCACCACCACCAACAAAAGGTAGGGCCTTTTGTTTTTGGAGGAACCCGATTCTGGTGAAGATGAAATAGACTGGAAAAAGAAGAAGGACAAATGATGTAAATGTGCCTTCCTTTGATGAAAACTAACTTCAATCGCAGATTCATTTTCCAAGTAGATCAAGACCAATTGCATTTTTTGAATCATTTTTTGATAGTGAAGTTATTGAAAACCTGCTAGTTCAAACGAACTTGTTTGCAAGACAATCAAATATAAGAAACTATACCGAAATTACTAAAAATGAACTGAAGGATTAACTTGGAATGCTAATACAAATGGGGATACACAAATTACCATCAATTGAAGACTACTGGTCTAGTAATCCAGCATTATGTGTCCCTGAGATTGCTGAGACTATGACACTTCAGAAATTTCAAAAAAATCCCAGATGTCTTGAGTTGAGTTCGGACCAATGTGGGGTTTGCCATCTGGAAGGACACAAAATTAGTGACCATTTTGAGTACAGCCTTTCACCTAAAAGAGGAGGCTATTTGTCACCGAACACAAAAGGATTGTAGTAAAAGATCCTTTTCCTATCCACGCTCAGTTTTAGAATACTGAAAGCGAATGGGTGGAGCCGATAGATTACACCAGCAAAAAGCTACACGGCTTTTTGCTGGTCAAATCAATCGACTCCACCCATCCATGTCGCTCATCAAAACAGGAAATGGTGGAAATGATTGTTTTATTTCTTGTTTGATGTGGCAATCACAAATTCCAATATATTGTGCTCAAAAAATTCAAGAGTGCTTAATCCTATGAGCCAAAAGATGTTCAGGCTTGCCAGAGAACTTGTAAATAACTTGACATTTCGAAAACGAAAATATTCATCTGTTCCAAAATTTTTGGCAAAGAAAAAAAATTATAGTGTAGAGGCAGTCAGTCGCAAGAAGAAACTTTTTGGAATTCCTGAAGATATCCGATTTGCTAATGTTAGTGAGCACTTACCAGAAGGTAAAGACACCTATAGGCGCTGCCGACTTTATAGCAGCGCGACCACAAACAAAAGGTCCAACATACAATGTGGCAAATGCGAAGGGCCCTGGTGTGCTGTTCCTTGTTTTAAAAATTTTCATCATAATTTTTCCAACTTTTTCTTAATTTTTATTTTTTATGGCATAATTAATATAAACATAAAGACCTACATCCCATAACTGAGTTTCATCTCAATCGCATGACTAGTTTCCTCTACCAGTTAAAGGGTTAAAATCCAATATTTAAAATATTTTTATATTTAATCATATTGGTTTTCTTAGTTTTAACCTAATTTTGTTTGCAATAAATAGAATTATGGTTTTTGTGATTACATAAAATGAAAAATATTTTTTCACAATGGAGTTTTATTATCCTTTGAATTACATACTGCTAAACTCCTAAGAATCTGTGGGTTTGAGTTGGCGAGATTGAGGTTTGTGAAAGAAATTAAATTTTGCTTCCACTGATTTTCAAGTTTGGTGGGCGAATCTCAATTTTGGTGCCACCCTGAACTTAAAACTGAATTATTTCATAAAGTTATTGATAGATTTGCAGCCCTCTTACAGATTCTTCTAACTTTGACTATCTATTTTTAAACTGCGTCCTTATTTTTTACAAAAGCCAAAGAATAAATTCCGCCACCAAAATTGACAAAAAATACGTATTGTTGATATTGACCCATAGACTGGATCTGATGATGTGGCGAACTTTGGGAGTGGCTTATGTTCAGCAGTGGGCGGCGTTGGGCTATTGATTGAATATCCTTATGTTATGATATAAAACTGATAACTGACTGCCTGAACTGACAAAGTCTGTCTTACATTAGATCGATTCAGATAGGAAACAGTGAATGTCTGGACAGGACATGAACCCATGACCATTCCCTTACAGGGGGAGTGCTATGCCATCCATATACCAATTTTTGCCGTTTTTCTTAAAATACCGTAGCATTTTTCCATCGTTTATATGGGAAATACGTTTACCATTGACAACATTTTATATTTTTTAAATTTTGTTTTCCACCTCCAGTATGGCAAGAGCTGGCAAGCTACTCCAGAAACGTTGAAGAACTTGGACTTATCCGAGCAAGCGCAGTGCGACCAGGCGCCGCCCACGCCCGAGTGCGTGCTGCCTCCCCCGGAAACGAACCCGTGCTACAACTTGCTCAATGCTGATCGATTCGGAGAGGTACCTACGTCTTATTTTTGTGCAATGATAATGGATAAACTAAGAGAAACCCTTTTATTAGCATAATTAACGCAATGATGCTCCTAGTACACTACATATTGGCATAAAAAATTACGATTTTGATTTTTTTTATACCATTTAACTAGCGTTATTCACTCTCCATCGTGTTAGTAAAGCTAAATGGAACAAAAATTTATTAAAAAACATGAACTCGCATTATGGCGCCATTTGTTTTTTTTGGCGGTAACGTTTTTTTATGAAATTATCATTTCATTTAGCTTTACTGACACGATGGAGAGTAAATAACATAACATAAACTCACGCCTTTATCCCCGAAGGGTTAGGCAGAGGTGCTAACACCCACATTTCGCCAGTTTATGTTTAGGTCCCAATGTAATAGGTGGCGAGCCTATTGCCATTAACCGGGCACTTATAAACCTGCGATAAATACACACATAACTTCGAAAAGCATCGAAAAGTCATTGGTGTGTGCCATGGTAAGCTGGGATCGAACTCGAGACCTCGTCTCAGCAGTCCATTACCCATACCACTAGGCTACCGCGGTTTTTTAACTTTTTAAAAGAGTAAATAATGCAAAAAGAAATACCAAATCGTAATTTTGAAGGTACTATGTACTGTAACCAGGAGCCTTAATAATGTCCATTAAGGCAGCTATAAAGAAAGTTCACTTAATTTTACACAGGGCGAAAATAGCGTTTCGCGGTTTACAATATGTATAAAGCATTAAATATGACATTTTCTGAATAAAGAGTAACTTGTGATCTCTTAGTCAGTCGGCTTTCAGCGCAAAGTACTGTCGAAACCCTTTATAACACTGTTACTTCTCTGCTACACAGCTCTTAAGCAGCTATGTGAACTTTAGGCTGAATAATTTGTGCTGTTACCCTTTATACTACTGTTAAGTTGCTGCTACACAGCTCTTAAGCAGTTATATGAACTCAAAGCTGAATAATTTGTACCCATTTAAGAGTTATAAGAGCTGTATAAGGTCGTATACTGACTTAATGCAGCTTCCTTATTCGGCTTAAAGCGTTTTGGAAATCCGTTATTCGGCTATTAAGCAGCCTTGTGTGCTGCTTGGGTTCGGCTTTGGAAGGGTTCCCCTCACACCCGGTATAGCGGACATCCAGCATAAAATTGGACGAGAAAAAAGATGCTACCGTTATCTTCAGGGTTGATTATCTGTCGCGCTCGCTTTCTTTTTTTATTTATGGGACGTCAATTTGCTTGTGAAACTTTGCCTTCAGCTTAACAAGAAGAAAGTCTCATGAAAGAGGGTCACCATTGCAAAGACGTACAATACTACAATGGTGGCGCTCAGCTTGACGGCCTCATCAGATGCTTTCTCACGCCCCGCTTAAAGGACCCGAGACTGTAGGAAGAAGGAAACACGTGCGCCGGCTAGGAATTCCAGGAGTTGATGGTGCGGCAGAGGAGCTCTCATAATTATACTTTGTGGACAGATGGTTCAGGTGCAGACGGCCATACAGGATAACCTCTCTAAACGTGCTTTGTCTGTCCTTTGTGCCCCGCAGTGCCACGCGCTGGTGGAGCCCGCGCCCTTCGTGCAGTCGTGCGAGGCCGAGCTGTGCGCCAACGCCACCGACGCGTGCGCCGCCCTGGAGCGCTACGTGGCGCAGTGCCGGCGCCTCGGCGTGTGCCTGCGGGCCTGGCGCCGCGACCTGTGCCCCTACCCCTGGTCGGTGCACTACTGCCACGCCGCACTCACACACACACGCACACACACACACACACACACACCCATACACAGACACACACACACACACACACACACATACACACACACATACACACATACCTACACACAGACATACACGTACACACACACACACATACACACACACATACACACATACCTACACACAGACATACACGTACACAAACATACACACACACACAGACATACACACATACAGACATACACACACCCAGACATATACACACACAGCCATACACACATTCACACGCAGAGACATACACACACACGCATGCACGTAAACAAACACAGACTTCAATTAAAAATCAATGCCTACCATCATCATTTTGGGAAAGTAATCATTTTGGGATTTCAACAAATGATTACTGTCACCCCACGCCAGCGCTCATTGATGACGTAGTTCACTCTGGACCGACGCCCGAGTCACTTCCGCTATCGCATGCTGTGCGGGACCGGAGTCTCCTCCGGATCCACTCCACCGCCTCCTTCTCGAGCATTACTTGGTGGCAGCCCCCAGGGTTTGCCCGTGGGTACCTACATCGACACACATTCAATGGACCTCTATCAATCGGATCGATCGTGTTCCAGCGCGGAGCCCTTCGTGTACCGGCCGTGCGTGGACTGCGAGAGGACCTGCGACAACTACGCCGAGCTGAGCAACCCCGACATGTGCATCGAACAACCCGCAGAGGGATGCTTCTGTCCTGAAGGAAAGGTAGATCTCACAAATGGCCTCACCTTAACCTAAACCTTCAATTGATGTGAATTGAAATATTTACAAATATATATTATATGTGTAAATCCCGGGTGCCAATTGTACTAATTGTTAAATATGACTTCTAACTTTTAGTGGAGAGATATTTACATCCCTGCAATATCTACTTCTGTTAAAGTCGATAATGGTTTAAGTATAGTAAAAACTTTTCAAGGTCCTGCAATTCTGTCTTGCAAGCACATCCTGTAATTTTCTCATACCTAGGTTTAGTGTAAAGATACACTTTATTCCTCTAACCACTATCACACCAACCGGTGCACCTGGATAACTCAGACTCAGTCTCAGAGTGACGTTTAGTGACTTGTCCTCGAACTGAGGCTTTTGCAATAATCATATGTATGATAAATGTATGGTAAATGTACATAAATTTCCAGGTGCGAGTGAACAACACCTGTATTGAACCCACAAAATGCTTCCCTTGCGATGCGAACAAGGAACACTATGCCGGTGACGAATGGCAGGTAAGCAAGAGCTGCATCGCTACTATGATGCAATTATAAGCGTCGGTAGCTTAAGGAGTCAGCTTCACGGTCGATAGGTCCAGGCTTCGAATGCTGGCCATTACACTACCGACGTGAACTCACTCCTAATACAAGTCATTGAGCTTAAATTAGAGGAGTTAGAATATTAGTAATTTGGCTTGCTAATATTCTTTTAAGAAAAAGAAAATAAATGTAATCGTATTATGGAGCCACTATGGAAATAGAGTGATGGAGCTATGTGAAGTGTATAGCTCTATCTCCCTCTAGTCGTCTCTGAAATGTGGCTACGTTGCGTGGTGCATATAGGACATCGTGGAAGGTCCATACCTTTACATAAACGTTTGGTTGTCTCTGAAACGCGGTTGCATTACGCGATGCTCATCGTGGAAGATCCATAGCTGAATTCCCGATTTTCACACACCCACGTCTCACTCTCGCTCCTGAAGTCGAAGGCTTTTGGTAGTATTCCTGGTACACTACATACTGGAATAAAAAGAATTACGATTTGGTGATTTTTATATGCCTACCTTTTAACTAGTGTAGCATTAGGTATTTGTAATGTATAATCTCTGTTAATGAAACAATAATTTCATATAAAACATCAAAGCTTTTCACTTATCACACTTATCACAAAAAAATTAAAGAAATGGTCTTTAATTTTTTTGTGATGTAAACGAATATCTGACTGGCTGATACAATGAAGAGTAAATATTTTTTATGCTATATGCAGCGTATCCGAAGTAATATCAAGGTGCATTTCATTAACACTCTGTACATTATATTAAACATAAACATTAAACATTCGTACAGGAAGACGCGTGTACAAAATGCACGTGCAGCAAACTGTCCAAAGAGGACACCGCCCACGTGTCGTGCACCAAGCAGACGTGCTCCGCGCCCGTGTGCGCCCACAGCGAGGACATGGTCACCAGGGCGGCCAGCCCCGGACAGTGCTGCGCGCAGTACTTGTGTGGTGAGCAGCGAGTACTACTACTACTAGCTTACTAGTAATACTACTTGTGAAGGGAAGCTAAAGCATGGTGGGGCAAAATCTGAAAAATGCCGTTCCCATCTCCAGTTTTGAGCCAGCATTCCGCAAACCCGGTTCGAACCATCCATAAATAGTGGGGCACATAACGCCTTACCCTACAAGCTGCTAACGAGCTGTAGCTAGAAGGGTAACAAGCGGTTCTACCAAAAGTCGGGCGAATGTCTGTATTTTATTAACTGAGTCCGTCGTTTATTAACTGAGCGGCGAATCCGTACTAAATCCACTAAGTCCAAATTCGCCGTCCCCAAGTTCGAATTTGCCGCCCCCCTTGAAGCTGCCACCCGGGGTGAGGGCCGCGGCTTGCCCCCTTGCAAAATGTATAATTTTATTTTTGACATTAAGCCCATCTAGTCCATCTATGTACATAATTGTATTATAGTTGCAATATCTATGAAAATGAAAATGAAATACAGTGACGCCCCATGTTGGGCGCCATTGTAACATGGGCATTGTTATTGGTAACCACAAACTATGTGAGTAGTAATGACGTAATCAGTGCACAGAAGAGTGGTTATAAGTACTTCGCAGTTTAAATATGACCCTTTTATGTTCTAGTACCAAAACCAGTGGCAAACTGTACGGAACCGAAGAAAATGGAGTGCGGCTTCGGACAAGTACTGAAACAGAAGACCACATCTGACGGCTGCACGGAATTTGCCTGTGGTAAGATTAGGAGAGAAGGATTAGTCTTTGTATTATACCTACAGCTGAAAATAGGTTTCCGAACATGTGATGAATTGAAGGGAATTACTAAGGCCTTGTTTTTATATTGATGATCTTCTGTAAACAGTTTGATATGGTCTAAAAACAGTTATTTTGCTTTTATGTATTGGATTTCTGACAGCTTCTGTGGCGTGGTGGTAGTGAACGCGAACCTTAGTTAGACTATGAAGCCGACCCCAACTAAGTTGGCAATTGGCTCAGAGAATGATTATGTATTGGATTTCTTTGAGACGTCCCGATATAACTAATTATAATAAGTAGATATATTGTAAGTGTTTTTTTGCTATGCTTAGTAAATGAAAATTCTGATTCAAGCCCACCTTAGTTCCTATGAATACAAGTATCGTTCTGATTGAATCAGTCGTTTGAAATACTTGCATCCTGGGCGTCTAGTGACATTCTATTGATAGATCGCGTCCAAACGAATCGTTTTCGATTAACTATCAATAGATTACTTGCCTGTACTGATTAAAAATATGTGAAATAAAATATTTCAAGTCATAAATATTCAAATTTCATTAAATTTTTGTAGTCATAATATTATGTCAGCCCTATATAGGTTGACATAATATTTTACATATATACATAACATTGACATTTTCGCCAATAGAATGTCACTTGCCCCTGATTCGTTTTCTATTTTAGTTAGTTAAAACGAAATATTATATTATACTTTCAGAATGCAAACCTGCAAGTGAATGCGAGCCTATACCGGGCGAGAACGACGTCGACATCCTAGAGCCTGGCATGAACCGCGTAGTGGACACCAGTGGGTGCTGTCCCCGGGTTCACTTCCTGTGCAAAGTGGAGACGTGTCCGCAACCACCCCAGTGTGACAAGTACTACGACCTGAAGACCAACAATGATAGTGGGAAGTGCTGTCCAGAGTACAAATGTGGTGAGTGTAAATTTACTGTAAATTAAAGGCAAATCTATCAACACTGTGAACATCATCTCAATAAAGAAAGAAAGATAAGTAACAACGACATGATAATTATTATTGAATGTATGATTGAAGAATGATTGAATGAATGATTGAATGAACCATTGAATGAATTATTAAATGAATGGTTGAATGAATGATTGAATGAATGATTTAATGAATGAGTTATTGAATGAATTATTGAATGAATGATTGATGAATGATTGGATGAATGATTGAATACATGATTGAATGAATGAAATATATATATTGGTTTAAACATGGTAACATTAAGGTATATAAGTACAACATGTTGAGCCTCAGACTGTGGCATGAGTTAACTCGATTTTCGAGCTAGCAACCTCCGACTGAGCTTCCTCTCCCTCTCCCCTTTCCCTTTACAGGGCCGACAGTAAGACTGTGATACCCCCTGGTGTTACAAACGGCCATAAGCCACGGTAATCACTTTCCATCAGATGGGTCGTGTGCTTATCTGCCACTTAGTTTGTACGAAATAAAACCTGCATTATCCGTGGGAAAATTATGCACAATTTAATAACAAACACCTAAACATCTTTAACGTCAAAAGGACTGTTTGTTTCTTCGTGTCTTACCTAGTTTATGATGGATATTTCAGAATTGCCCAAGGACAAGTGCATAGTGAAATTGGAGTGGGAAGCGGCGTCCAAGGGTGGAGAGAAAATCAGAACTACTCCACAAGTCGTTCTGAAGAATGTAAGTTTCTTATTTATGTTTTTAGTTCTCTTTCGTTGGTACTCTGTAAAAGTTTCTGCACATGACCGTTTTACCCGTTTACGGCAAAGCCTAAAGAGGGTTATAATTTTCACAGGTTATTGTATGTATGTACGTAGTTTCATCTGTTCCCTCTTATCTCCTCAACTGCTACTTAGAATTGGACAAATGAGGTATCGCTTGAAGCGAATTGATCATCCGCTGGCTATAGGCTATATAAAATGTCACTGAATAAAATGTGGTGCCCTCTTGCTGCCAGACAACGGCTTTTTAAACTTGAATCTGTGTATCTCTGTACACTAATAATTGTGTACCTGCTATAGTATCGTATCGTATGATAGTATTGTCAACATGCAACAACGGCATCTCGTTACAGTCTATGTGTCGATTATTCTTCAGTAACGATGTTTAATCCAATGACCTGAAAATCTTATTTCATACTTTTTTTAGCGTCGCTTTTGATATAGCTGGATTTCAGTTTTCACATTTTTATCAAAGGTGTCAGATTATATCGATATAAACGTAAAAATATTTACATTTGTATCGATACAAAATATCGTAAAGGCTCTACCAGTCTGACTGACTGACGAGTGCGGTGTGTCCGTGGCCCAGGTGGACGCAGTGTGGCTAGACGGCCCGTGCCGCTCGTGCCGCTGCGAGGACACGGCCCGGGGCGCGGCGGCACGCTGCGGTGTGACGGAGTGCAGCGCCATCGTGAGCTCGCCGCAGTTCGTGCTGGAGCCGCGCCCCGTGCCCTTCCAGTGCTGCCCCGTGCCGGTGTACGTGGCCTGCATCGACAATGGGAACATCTATAGGGTGAGTGTGCCATATGCATGGTCTAGTGTAGATGTAGTATATATAATATATTGGAGTGAAGTAACGAAGTGTAATGTTCCTCCGGCGTTAAGAGAGTATTTTCTGGTGAAGTGATTTCACAAAGAGGACCACAGCCCAGCAGCGATAAAACTAACTCTCATCAGCGTAAAGAACATTAATTTAGAATTTTATTATTATCGTTGACAATTGATGAGTCACATTACTGAAATAAAATGAAATTAGTTGGACCTTGCAATTATAAAACGAAGACGTCTAATTTCTCGAAACACATTTTCTTACTAAATATCTACCTGTAAATAGCATTTGACACTACCTCCATAACTACCCTTCCTAAAAAGCAGTTTAATAATAATGTCATCAGAAAAAAAAGATCGGTCACATACAATCCATTTAGTTATAATACAGTTTCCTAACAGTAAAAACCTTGAAACATACTATCCGAAACTTTATTGCTCGGGAATGCTTCAAGGTAGCGTGCTCGGTCCCAACTTGTTTCAGTAAACATCTAAAACATAACCCTCTTATACCAGGTTGGAGAGAACTGGACATCTACAGACAACCCGTGTGAGAGCTACAAGTGTTCGCGCACCGAGATTGGAGATGCTCTTGAGAAAGTCACCACTCTATCCACCTGCTCCGATGAATGTCAACCAGTAAGATCCTTAACCTATCTTGTAGCCTAAAAGCAGAAACCAACAATTCTACCTCTCTTCTGCCTAATTTCTTACTAGCGGAGTATCGAAGGTTTATAGAGGCAAAGCAGCCTCACTAAGCAAACTTTTAACTTACAAGATAGAGACCATTACAATAAAAAATGCAGAAATTGTTGAGCATACATCCCTGGAATCGTCTGGACATAAAAAAAAACAACAACAGGACAAAAGTGCAGCAGTCCCTTGGGTTGGGAGGCAATTCTCCTCGAGGCATGCCAGCATGCCAGCATGTATATAGGAGTCAAACAGTTCATTAGTTTCCATAAGATAACACAAACAGCCAGTATTCAATAGGTTTCTTAATAAAACTATGATCCTCCAGGGTTGGAAGTACTTCCCAGCCACCAAAGAAAGTGGCGAGTGTTGCGGCAAGTGCGAGCCAGTAGCGTGCATCGTGGACGGTCAGGAGAGGCTCATAGGAGAGAAGTGGACCTCCAGCGACTTCTGTGCCAACTACACTTGCGTTAACCTCAATGGAACTGTAAGCTTCTTCCTCCATCTGTAATCACCACATCTTTTTAGTCCTGGTGACATCTTAGCTTATACTTTGAATCTGTTCTCCTGCTCTTTCATTTTATTTGGCTTATTTTTCACAACTTTCAAAGAATCAAAGAATCAATTTCGTTTAATCAGTTTTGGCACATACCTAAAGAGCACTTATGAATGTCAAAGTTTTACAATAATTATGTACCTACATTTGTCAAAAATAATATAATTCATAATTAATAAAATACTTAGTAAATAAATCATTTGAAAATGATTCTTTCGCTGGTTCGGTAGTTAAATCACCTGAGAGGAGACCAGCAAGAAACTTAAGGTAGATTATCGTTATCCCTTATTTTCTTTTAATTATATAGTTTTGTTTATTTATAATAAGTGGGTGCAAGAGCATGAGATTAGTATGACCATGCGTTGCACTTTCTGATCTTGCGGTTCTGACGGCTGTCACCCACTCATATGATTTGACATGCAAGATTTACAAGTAGGTTATTATATATTGGAGCCCTAGCTCCAATCTGTTTACAATACCAAGAGGAAATTTTACGCCAGAATCTTGTCCGGTGGTCAGCAGATCTTTTAGCTTGTAGGTGAGGTTAGTTTTGGGTTCTGAACAATTTAATAGAACCCCATACACTTTCTAAATCCCTTGAATTGACTTTGGTTTACAAAAAACTATAAGTATATTATAAAAGAAGTACCTAATACAAATATCCCACAATATATCTATTCTTCTAGCTCCAAGTGCAATGCTCAAACGAAACATGTCCAGAAGTATCGGATGCTGTCAAGAAACAGTTCGTACTGAATACAGAAAAAGTGAACGGAAAGTGCTGTCCCATTGAAGAACCGGTCGCGTGCCGCGTGGGCAACAAGATATACCAGGTAATATGATACAACAGGTACATGTAGATTGAGTGGTATGCTATAAATGGCTGAGAAGACTTCGGTGTTTTGAGTCTCTTGGATCAACAAAATAAAAAAAAACACTACTACGTACTAATATACGACCCTAACAACTATAACTTCGTTGATCTGACAGTCGCAAGAGATGCGAATTTCCGGTACCGCGCTCTGGTAAGGAATTTTATGATGATGGATGGTTATAATTTGAAGACGTGGGTAGGTATGTAGGTATTGTGTTTACGTGTCTAAAATGGAGTGCGTTAAAATTCAGGTTGATTTATTTCATTTTGTAGAAGTTTTGGAAAATCTTTAAAAAAAGAATCGACGTCATCAGTTTTTTGTGTTGTTATTTTCCCTTTTAGAGCTATAGGTATATCTAATGAGTATTAAATTAAGTATATAAACTAAATGAATCGCGTAAGAAGCGAGTTTTATTCTGATTTTTTTAAATCTGATCAGTGCTAATCATCATCATCATCATTGTCACCTGTAGTTATTCAAAGACCTCAAGACCTCGACTTCGAAACTATGGACGTAATGTCACGTCCGAAACGTCAAATTAAATACACTAACGTTTAAGTCCCGTTCCATCACAATTCTAATGTAAAATATCAAAATATTCAAACACCATTAAGATCACTCTCCAGTTCATTGGAATCCACATTGACTTTACCATCAAATTACGTATATACGCTATTCCAAGCCGCCTCTGCTTCGTTCCACAGGAGGGCCAAACGTGGGCATCCCCTGACCCTTGCAAGCACCTGATGTGTTCCCGCGACGTGAGCGGGCGCCTCACGCACCAGGAGGCCGTGGCCACGTGCTCGCCCGACTGCAAGCGCGGCTGGAGGTACCAGCTGCCGCCAGCCGGCACCTGCTGCGGACACTGCGTGCAGGACCAGTGCGTGGTCGACGACAAGCTGCTCAACCCTGGTGAGGCACTGCCCCTTCATACATAAGGAGCCCTAGACAACTGGCCTGGGGGTGACGGGTGGACCAGCCTGTCATCCTAGCAAAAGCACGCCACGCCACTCCATACCCGGGGGCTAGACGAGGATACGGTAGCCACTACACCCGTAGGGGGTCATCTCGAAAGAGAAGGCCCCGGGTCTAGTGGAGTGCGAGGGATGTTTTCGCTACTATCTCACTTCCGGTAACTAAAGACCCAAAGACGGCGTGCGTTTTAGTCGGTTTGAGTCCGACATAACCTCCCTAACCGTCACAGGTAGGTAAACGTGGGGATTCCGCGCATGAAAAAAAAGAAGCTTCATGTATGTCACTCGCACATTTTATTCCTCGATGAATAAATTTATGGTTGAGACACTTGTAATGTACCTTCGAGCCTATTTACAAACATGCTTCCAGTTGCAATTCCATAATACGCGACTGACGTATCGTCACCCAGTTTCCTAAAATAAGAAGGGCCTAACTACATACACACTGCTTTACACATACTGCCTTATAGTTATAGGCGTAAAATGATGACACCAGTTACGCTTACGTCTTAATAATGTATTCAAGAAGCGTAGTATGCGTTTATTGGGTTTCTTTTGAGTAAGGCGCTTCATTCGACGGCCAATGCCAATCCACAAATCAACCACCACAAACTATCTGACTATGAGAGCTAAATCTGATTGGAAAACTCCCTTTTTTGAAAGAAATGTAACTTCCTCCATAGCACAATCATTATCGACAGCATCTCAACTTGAATCGTTGACAGGAACAACCTGGCAATCTGCTGATAACTGCACGACATTCTCGTGTGACAAGTCGGGCGAGGAGGTATTCGTGACGTCAGCACGCCAGGCCTGCCCAGACGTGTCTGCCTGCGCGCCAGAGAATCTGGTGAACGAGACTTGCTGCCAAGTGTGCGAGGAACCCGCACAGGCTTTGAGTGAGTACTTTTAGTAGTTTTTTCTTTTCAAATTGGACAGATCGAGACTATAGCAGAATGATAATGGATGACCAGGCTAGGCTTAACTGGTAAGGAAGTGTCTTATCATCTAATCCAGGTTTTATAACCAACAGTTTTAATGTTATATTTTAGCCAAGGTACAAACATGGGTGGGTCTCGAATGTAGAAAAAGATAAATGTGAGTGAATGGGAATGAATGCTTCGTGCCTTCCACAGATGAAATATAGATGCGACGAGAGCGCGCCTATTATTCAATTTTCTATTTGTGTAAACACCAGGACTGATTATATCTCATTCGGTATCCCAGAGTGCACATTCCTTTAGCTTTCTCAAAAACTGTTCATCTGTTTGTTCATTTTCTAGCATCCGAATTATGACAAGGGCGTATCCAACAATGTGAATCTCTGTCTGATGTCTGCTTCATTAATAGTGGCGTGCCCAACATATTGTGTTGTGTGTCATCCTTAACACGCGTGCCATTGGTTTGCCATCCCTACAAAAGTACTAGCGTCGAACATTTTTTAATCTCCCAGGTAAATGTGCACCCCGGGCAATCCCCAGTGCGGAGACGGTGGGCCAGGTGCGGCTACACCTGGGCCCGCACGGCGTGTGCGTCAACAAGCAGCCCGTGGTTGGGCTCCGCGAATGCGAGGGTAGCTGCGATTCCAGCACTAAGTACAACAACGGTCAGTACCTACTGTGTTATATATATACTATAGTTAAAATGATTCAAGAAGTGCGTTTTGACAGTTGTAATCTAGGGTTGGAATGTCTCCAATCTATTGTGAAAATAATCGATTTAAGTGACATGCGATTATTCGAATTGGATATATCGAAAGAAACTGCCATGAAGTTTACACAGGCCTTATGGTTAAAATGTAACAACCGAACATAATACAGCTATAACATTAAAATAATAAAAGTAAAAATAATAAAAGATACCTAGGTAGGTATATTTTATTATTTTTCCTTTTTTTTAATTTACCTAACTGTTTTACGAAGTGTCAATAAATAACCCAGGTAGGCGGTCAGAATCAAAGAGAATTTTAATCATCATACCATTTCATCACCTTTATAAGAATCTGTTCATGGCTAACGTACAACGGTATGACGTCCACAGTGACGGCGGCCTACGACAGCAAGTGCGAGTGCTGCCAGGCGGTGAAGTACGACGCGCTGCTGGTGGCGCTGAGCTGCGAGGACGGGACCACGCGGCCGCACAAGCTCGCCTCGCCCGCGCTCTGCGCCTGCGCCGCCTGCGGGGCCGCGCCCGAATGGAAGCGACCCGGTAACGCTCCCTCTGACATCGCGACACGTTACGTCTTGGCCCTCAGCCTGAGAACGACAACTTCTGAAAACGACAACTTCCTAAAACGTCTATTCCAAAAAAAGACAGATTCCGAGTTGTCGTTCTCAGCCCCAGGGCGTCTTGGGTACGCGCTCCGTGGCGCAACGGCGAGGGGCGAGAGAGAGCGACTTGCCGCCGCGAGCGTTGGCGGGCGACTGACCAAATCTGACGCGCGTCGATACTTTCCCCTCTCGCCTCTCGCCGCGTATATACATGAAAGGAGTTTCATCCCGCGCACGCTCAAGCTGTGGAATGTACTCCCTGCCGTGGTTTATTTTCTTCTGTGCCAGTCTCGCCATTTTTTTCTTTTGTTATTCGTAATCGACCAATATAAATATTCATATACCTCCATACAAATATTTGCACTGTCCAGAAATCGAACCCGCGGCCCTAAGTAGCACTCTACTCTACCGCTACACCACGGAGGCCATCAATAATCATACTTTTAAATTATGAACCACAAAATCGGAGCTAACTCTTGACATATATTACAGTTTATTCCGGAACGAAGAACCCAAGTAACTCAGGAGTCAAGAACCCCCCAAGTTACCCCAGTATCAGCAATTCCAACTACGACATACCGGAGATATACCAGCGGTTCGGGGAGACGGAGACGGAGCGACCCTTGCGGTAGACCACATCACTTCCCCGGCTATACCTACCACTCAATATACCATAACATTGAAATATAAACAAGATTGTGTGATGTAAATATCCTATGAACCTACAAATATAATCTCAATAAAATACTGATAAATTAATAAACTACAGTAAACCGGGGTGAATAGGGATGCAGGGGTGAATAGGGATAAAATGGTCAATGGAATATTTTAAATAATTTCTTTCATTAAATTTCAAATAAGCCTGTTATCAGATATTTAATAAGTCTGTTATTACAATGAACTAGTCTAAAGTTTCGCTTGAAAGAAAATAACAACAGTATTTAGCTGACCATTTTATCCATATTCACCCCTGGATTCCTATTCACCCCGTTTGACGGTAATTAGTTTTATATTATGTCTATTATACTCTATTATACAGAGTGTAAGGGATGCCGAAGGCCCCTGGTAGTACTCATGGTAAACAATGTATTCGCATAAAAAAATGGCAAGGCAATTTTGTTTTTACTTTTACCAATTAATGTTTAATAATACAATAAAACAAACCAAACATAATGTAAACAATTTATTCTTCGCAGTCCTAAAAATCGGATACCAGTTAACATTTCAACCAAGTGCTTTTGACAGTAGGCCAATATTTGAACGGAGCCTTTAAGGCTTGTCGTAGATTTGTAAAGAATTCGTTATATACACGTTCTTACACTACATTTCCTCGTTCTCTTGTGATGTTTCTACTTCTTCATCCTTCTGTAGTGCTTCTTCTTCCTCTTTCTGCTTCTGTTTCTTCACCATTTCTGATAAATATTTACACCTTTGCATACATTCCTCCTGAAAATTATACGTTTAAGTTAGATTTCAAAAAATACTTGCTACTGATAGCTACCTATAACATTGGAAGAAGGGAAATTTGAAAGAAAGCCGCCTAGCCAAGCCTTGTATGCATGAATATGGCTATTTGCACTGGTGTGGTCGTACCTCGGAGAACACGCTAAGACGTCGGTCCCGGTTTCCATATGAACATCTATGGCAGTCGTTACGGGTAGTTGGAGCCCTCAAGAGTCCGACTAGTTTAACTACAGAACTTCGACATTGCCAATTTGGTTGTGGAGGTCCGATGGCAGTCGCTTCACGGAAAATATCGAAGTTCAGCCGCATTACAGTTAGACTGGAAAGGCGACCCCAACTAAACTGAGAGAGGCTCTGAGAATAATGCATGATCGTCTACCTCATTGAGGTAGACCCATGTTTCCTCCCAACCCAGGTAAGTTGGTAGTGTAATGGCCAGGACTCGAATCTGGAATCTTGATCGTGAGGCCGCTCCTTAACCAGTACACTACCTACGCTAACCGACTTAACATGTACAGTAAGCAACAAAAATGGGACCCGGACTTCGAGGTGCGACCGGGACTAATGAAAGGATGTAGAAATAGTTGAATACGCGACGTACTTTGGTCTTCCCGGGCACGGCCCCCGCGATCTTCTGCCAGCGGTCGCCGGCGCCGCCCTTGGGGTGTTTGGCCAGGGCCGTCTCCAGAGCCTTCTGCTGCGCCTGCGACCAGTTGCCGCTCGACACTTCCTCCGCTTTGCGTGTTTTTACCTGCAACGTATTACATGTTTAATAATAAATACTAGTACTACTACAAAGAGTTGACCTCGCGAGCACAACGGCCAACGCGACAAGAATCTTCGCCCCACTTTCTCCTCCCACCCCTCCTACCCCCTCCCCTAATAAAAAAGTCTCTCGATAAAAGTTGTATTATAAATCAAAGAACACGTGTGTCAAGTTTCGGGCAAGTCAGGAACAGTTAATAAAAGAAATGCGTCCTCTAGACCGAAATTGACATACATACATACATACATACACACAGGCACACGGACGAAAGTAAAATCATCCATACACGCGAGCGGAGCCGCGGGCAACAGCTAGTACCATAATAACACAAGGGCCTCTAGACAAAGTGACATTCTATCGACGAAATCGTCAGTGGAATCGCTTAGTAAAATATGGATTGACATAAATCTGTAAAGGTGCGTCCAGATTTGAGACATAAACAGCAGAACGGACAGCGTGACATCAAGACATCACGCAGCTGAATACGCGACGGACACGCACTTCTGGTTCGGTCACGGTAAAGTGTTACGTAAATGTAAACGCGGCATAATATGACTATGATTTATTTCACATTATCTTTATTATTAAAATCACCATAGTGTCAAGTAATTCATTGAAAACAAATTGAAAACTTCGACGCAATTCCATCAATAGAATGTCTCTTTGTCTAGTGCCAAAGACACAGGTAAAATATACCACCAAGTACCTTTTTAGGCGGTTCCACCACTTGTGGCTGTTCCGGCTCTTGCCCTGGTATCTTGTAGCAGTTCTCCTTGAGTTTCGCGGCCATATGCGTGACCTCAGGCACACTGCGACCCATGGTCTCCGCGATACGCTCCCACCTCTCCGCTGAGCCACCGGGGTACTTCTTCACCAGTCGGACCAGCTCTGCCAGGTCGTCGTCTGTCCAAAGCCCTCCCGTGACCACTGGGGCTGCAGCCTGAGAATGGAGAAGAAAGATAATAAGTGACCATTTACAAAATACACGTTACTTGGTAGAAAATTAATAAAAAAAATGGGGGAGCCGCGGTAGCGTAGGGTAATGGACTGCTGAGACGAGGTCTTGGGTTGGATTCCAGGTTTTACCATGGCACACACCAATGACTTTTCGAAGTTATGTGTGTATTTATCGCAGGTTTATAAGTGCCCAGTTAATGGCAATAGGCTCGCCACCTATTACTTTGGGACCTAAACATAAACTGGCGAAATGGGGGTGCTAGCACCTCTGCCTACCCCTTAGGGGATAAAGGCGCGACTTTATGTTCATGTATGTTTATCTGTTTAATCAAGGTACAAAACAGGTTGCACCAATTGACATTTGTTAAATTCACGTCATAACTTAACGCTAACTGTAACCGACCGCACTCAAACGTCAAATTCCATCAAAAAGATAACATTAACAGAGCTACTAAATACACTGGTGCAACACATTTAGCCAAACCATTAGAACCAATGTCACTGTTCAATTTAACGTAAACCTTAACAGGTAGTTGGTGCAACTAAGCCTAAGAATACAAACAAAATTTCAACTTGAAATAAAAAGCTAATTACCTGACGGACAGGTACCACCACAGGGCCCCCATCCCCGCCACCATCAGGCTCGTCAGCAGGGTCCAGCAGACAATCTCCGTCGTCCCTGGCTGGTGGTACAAACCCGCGGCGTTTACGAACACCGCCTCCCGCAGCCTTCGCCTCCGCCGCAGCCGCAGCATCTCGAGCGGCGCGAGCCTTCTCCTCCTCATCCCTGGGGATCACAACTATACATTTACAACGGAAAAATAAACGTTCGAGGCGGGACTTGAAACCGGGACCATAGCAAGGAAACACTTACAGGAAAAGTTTACGTATTAAATATTAGAAAATTTTATTCAAATTTATAAAATACTAGCTGACCCGCGCGACTTCATCTGCGTCACCCCGTTTTTGCAACATTTTTCATTCCTGCTCCGCACCTGTTGGTTGTAGCATGATTTTATATACATATAAACTTTCCTATTTAACCATTCTATCTATTAAAAAAACCACATCAAAATCCGTTGCGTAGTTTAAAAGATTTAAGCATACAAAGGGACAAGAAAAATAGGGACAGAAAACGCGACTTTATTTTATACTAAGTAGTGATGATAAAAAACCGCGGTAGCCTAGAGGTATGGGTAATGAACTGCTGAGACGAGGTCTCGAGTTCGATCCCAGGTTTACCATGGCACACACCAATGACTTTTCGAAGTTATGTGTGTATTTATCGCAGGTTTACAAGTACTCGGTTAATGGCAATAGGCTCGCCACCTATTACATTTGGACCTAAACATAAACTGGCGAAATGTGGGTGCTAGCACCTCTGCCTACTTCGGGCATAAAGGCGTGAGTTTATGTTTATGTATGTTTATCTGTTTAATCAAATTTAGATAGGAAAAAGTGAATGCTTCGATAGGATTCGAACCCGCGATCTTTCCCTTATTTCCTTAACTGCAAAGCCACGAAGCCTCGTCTGAATCATCCGAAATTTTCCTATACAACTATTATTAACTAGTTAAACAAAACAAATGAGACCGCTTTTAATTATATAAATAATTACATTACGCTCGAGAGATAATTTGTTGTATTGTAACAAAAATTTGCATAGGTACCATATACTGCGGCTAATACATAATTGAATGATCTGTATTCTACCATGTTTATGAGCAAATAAATTCTTTCTTTCTTTCTTTAACCTTGAGGAACTATCACACAATTAATATGTATCAGTTGTTCAACCTACCTACTGCTTGTTATTGTTTACGAATTAAATAAAGGTGGTAGAGATAGCCACATCTGTGCAAACATAATAAATCTCTGCACAATAGCTGAGCGATTAAAAATATGAATAAATATTATACGACAATCTACATAACGCCATAATAAGCATAGTTTAACTAGCTTGTGTTATGGGTACTAGAATGCGTATAAACATACTCAGATACATTTTATTTTTGTAAATACCACATCATACATAGCAACACCCAGACCAATGCAAATAATTATATTCATACACACAAATATTTGCACTGAGCGGGGATCCGATCC
The DNA here is from genome assembly GCA_963691645.1 of Pelosia muscerda. Lineage (NCBI taxonomy): Eukaryota > Metazoa > Arthropoda > Insecta > Lepidoptera > Erebidae > Pelosia > Pelosia muscerda. The sequence continues at coordinate 17,587,298 of OY829102.1, read as the reverse complement.
TTTTTAATATACAGGGAAACACTCCCCTTTTAGTTTTTAAAATGCAAAGTATTTTTACACAGAGTTTTTAAACAAAACATATTATTATTATTAAAAAGACAGCCCAAGATTGTTTACGTTTAAGTACCTAAACAAATAGACTAATTAATGTGTTATTCACTTTACATCGTGTTTTGAAAAAACATCAACTCGCATTATGGCGCCATTTGTTTTTTTTTTCCCGAAGTGCGTGCGTTTTAATCGGTTAGAGCCTGACATAACCATTCTTACCGGTTCCTGTGGGGGTAATCGTATATTTTGCGCACGGAAAAAAATGACAATATTTGCCCGGCCCGGCCCACCTAGTAGACGCTTACCTTTAGCGTAAAAAAGGATATGTGTGTCAATGACAATAGGCTCTATTGTATACTTAACAATTTCATATTTCGAATGGATTTTAAAAACAAATACATACCAAATAAGTGTTGCCGAAAATGAGATCTGGATGGTATCATTTTTTTGTTTTATAAATGCAGCTGGCTGTTTCAATTTCGTCACCATTACAACATATACGGCCTTTTACTAAGTGTTAAGTCTCTAAACCGCAAACAACGTCACTATCAGTGTTCACTAGAAAAGGACAGCGCTATACGAACGAATGAGATGACTAAACTAGTTCTCATTAGAACATTATACTTATCAACATTGCATCAGTTTATTCTAAAGAATAATTAGCATTACCGTTTTTGGACACGTCAGTCAATTCAAAGGTGATCATCATTTTAATTCCTGGTAACACTATTTTATAATAAAGAACAACTATTATATATTATACTAACTTAACTTTTTTTTTTTGGTTTAGTTCGATGTTTTGTGCTGAATTAGTTTGGTTTCTTTTAAATTTTTCTTAATATTAAATACCGAAAGGAATGAACTTTTATGACGTTAGATAGAGATTCAAGAGTAAGTTTGTTAACTGTCCGTATATCCAATTCACTCTCTCTAAGAGATTTCTCCATTCTCTTATAAATATTGTTAACCAACATTAGAACAAATAGGACAAATTAATCATCTAAAAACATTTCCGGATTATTGTTCTAGTAGAACATGGGCACATTTTACTAATTTTTAAATACTTCCTATTTGTCATACCGCATAGTAGAACAGATATGATTTTTTCCCTGCTTGTTATACTAGTATAACAATGGTGAATAGTCCGTCATTCTACGCAGCGCCTACGATCAACAGGAACGGAGCAGGAATGAAAAATGTTGCAAAATCGGCGGATATAATGTGAGGCAGACGAAGGCGCATGGGTCAGTAAATTATTGTATTATATACATCTCTTACCTCTTTTTCTGTCTCTTTGCTTCTTCCTCTTTCTCCTTCATTATCCTCCTAATTTCAATGATACCTCTCGGTAAGGCTGTTACCAGCCACCAAGCGCACCTCGGTATTTGAAACGGTAATGTGTCTTTTATGCTCGGTTTGGGCAGTTGATCTAGTATCTCTGATAAACCTTGGTCAAAACCTGATTTCTTCGAGTGTTTCTTGCCTCTGCTATTTAGTATTTGTTCCTGAAAAAAATTAAGTCTCTTAGATATAGCATTTGAGCTATCTGACATTAGAAGTATCAGTTATTAGTTAAATTTTGGTTATTGTGTTCATTTTTTTATTTATAGGACAACAAATGCCCAGTGGTATGGGTAATAGACTGCTGAGATGAGGTCTCGGGTTCGATCCCAGGTTTCACCATTGCACACACCAATGACTTTTCGATGCTTTTCGGAATTATGTGTGTAATTATCGCAGGTTTATAAGTGCCCGGTTAATGGCAATAGGCTCGCCACCTATTATACATTGGGATCTAAACATAAACTGGCGAAATGTGGGTGCTAGCACCTGTGCCTACCCCTTCGGAAATATATACCTACGTGAGTTTATGTTATGTTATGTTATGTTAAAATGCCCATAGTATAGTACGTATGGTAATATTCTTGTGTTGGTGGATAAAGAATTTCACCCAGATCACCTCACGACACCCTTCGGCTGAAATAGGGTATTTCAGCCGAAGGGTGTCGTAAGAGGCGTCAAACGGAAAAATATGCAGACGATATTACTGCGAGAGAAGAAAAACTCGAAATAAAACCCTGTACCAACCCGGTCTGGCCAGCGAGGAACCAGTAGGCCCAAGCCTCCCAGCATTGGGAGAGGCCTGTGTCCAGCAGTGAACTGCGATAGGCTAATTGATTAATTACCTAACCCTCGGCAACTGATGGCCCAAGGCGGCCGTGCGGTTTTCGTCGGTTCGAGTCCAATAACCACCCTCGCCGACTTCAACGGGAGTATCCGCGGGGATTTCCGCACGGGAAAAGAGAAAAAGGGACTAATTGATTGACAGTGTAGTCCTACTTACTGCTTGAATATTATAAATATAAAAGTTTGTCAAGATATTTGGCTGTTCATTACACAATCATGTTCAAACTGGCTAACAGGTCAGATTTAATAACAGATACGCTACTTTTTACTCCTCTTTTATTTTATCTAGGACACGTCAATTTAACTTCACTCCGCCTAATGGTCAGCTGAAAGCGAAGTCTCAGGAAAGAGGGTCACCATTACAAATACGTAGGTACAATGGTGGCGCTCAGCTTGACAGCCTCATCAGACGCTTTTTCACGCCCCGCTTAAAGGACCCGGGGTTGTAGGAAGAAGTAAACACGTGCGCTGGTAAGGAATTTCCACTTATTGGTACGGCAGAGGAGAGACTTAAAATAGGTTCTCATTAATTGCGGGAGTTGAACTAGAACTCCTCGCGGGAAGAGCATAGAGAAGAGGTAAACGTACTTTAGGATTTCACTCAAATCTGTCAAGCGTGAAGGTCTAACAATGCAATCAAAAACTAGAATAGGAAGTTTAAAATTATGTAAATGATTGCAATACAAAAAGCGGTCAGCAAAATGTTTCTTGAGTGACGTAACGCGTTTTGGTTCATTGGTCAACGAATTGCATAATACGAAAATAATTGTATAAAATTGTGATTTGTTAATTCTAGTTTATGATGAAAATTTCACAGTTATTCCGTCCGACGTCGCGGAACTAATCATGGAATTCGCGTCATCGTTACGTTACATCGGTTAGTATAGTCATTCTGTACGACCAATGGAACTATTTGATAAATTGTGACAATTCACAATTTTGATAACCGCGGTAGCCTAGTGGTATGGGTAATGGACTACTGAGACGAGTTCTCGGGTTCAATCCCAGGTTTTATCACGGCACCAATGCCTTTTCAATGCTTTTCGAAGTTATGTGTGTATTTATCGCTGGTTTATAAGTGCCCGGTTAATGGCAATAGGCTCGCCACCTATTACATTGGGACCTAAACATAAACTGGCGAAATGTGGGTGCTAGCACCTCTGCCTACCCCTTCGGGAATAAAGGCGTGAGTTTATGTTATGCTATGTAAATACTTTTTAATTTGTATACAAAACCCCAGAGTACCATTACTACATAGTATAAAATAAAGTCGCGTTTTCTGTCCCTATTTTTCTTGTCCCTTTGTATGCTTAAATCTTTAGAACTATGCAACTGATTTTGATGCGGTTTGTTTTAATAGATAGAATGGTTAAAGAGCAAGGTTTATATGTATATAACATCATGCTACGTCTAACAGGTGCGGAGCAGGAATGAAAAATGTTGCAAAAACGGGGTGACGCAGACGAAGTCGCGCGGGTCAGCTAGTTATTTATATTTTAAACTATCTGTTGCCCGCGGCTCTGCCCGCGTGGACTTCTGATCACGTTCCCGCTGCTCCATTCCTTTTAAACCTTGTCTGGACTTCCACGAATAATTCAAGACCAAAATTAGCCAAGTCGGTCCAGCCGTTCTCGAGTTTTAGCGAGACAACGAACAGCAATTCATTTTTATATATATAAAATGTCAATCAACTTACTGCAGTAAATCTTTTCTCGGCATATGCAGCCCAACCCACTGCATACTGTCCAAACGTAATGATGATGAACAAGATGATGGAACCTTCGGCCAAACCCATCTTCCTCACGTGCCGATAGTAGTATATAGCCGATCTCCAGTTAGGAAGGCCATTCTTGAGGACTTCATTGTATCTGTATAATGAAACTTTTTAATAATACAATGATTTTAAATTACTGGAAGAAATTATATTAACTTAAGCTAATGTGTTAAAATTAACTGAAATTAAATTAGGACACAAGAGTATTTCCCGTCCTAATTGAGCAGTTCAACTGGGTAAGTACCTTCACTTTACAATACTGAAGCTAATAATAAACTTGTGTTGTGTTCCCGGTGGTCAGTACAGTAGCCAGATCTCAATGGAGATGTTTTGTGTTGTCGGTGGGAAGACCGAGGGCTTAAATTGTCACCACTGTGTGATGATATGAAACCCTGCTTTGTCTTCTACACTGACAGCACAGAAATTCTTTTATCTTTCACCTCTATCCCCCTCCCCACCGTTACGGGTCGGCAACCTCTAGTTCTTCAAACGTCCTTAGGCCATGGTGATCAGTTTATATCAGGTGTACCTACTATCTCTCCTCCGGCAACTAAGAACTCAAAGACGGCGTGCGTTTTAGTCGGTTCGAGTCCGACATTACCTCGCCAACCGGTTCTAGCAGGGGGTATCGGATTCTTCACACTATAAAAAAAGGTGTGCCTAGTTCTTGTCTGCCTCCAATTGTATAAAATAAAAGTCATTCTTCTAGACTAAGAAGTATATATAGACATGGCATACTTCTCTCTCTTCCCAGGGTCCTTTAGTATATTGTGCACCGATACCAAATTCCTGAACTGTACATCTGCATCAGGTGAATCATTTTTGTCTGGGTGCAGTTTCAATGTGAGTTTCTTAAAGGCAGACTTGATCTCTGCCGGTGATGCATCCTGTACGACAGAAAATATAGAATTAGGATAAAAATTCTATTCATCCCTAAAGAGGTAGGCAGAGGTGTATTGCTCCAAAATTTGGCCTAAAACTGTGGTTTTCAGTTGCATATGATAAGCATATGACTTTGTTGGACAAAGAACGTAGTGGTAATGAATGCGCCTATTATGCAAGAAATATGGGTTTGATTTCCGTTCAGTGCAAATATTTGTACTTAAGTGTTTCTATTGGTCAGGGTATTCCTATGAATGATATGTATGTACTTACAAAAAAAATGTTTCTAAATGTTTATCCGCATTCTAGAGCCCATAACACAAGCTAATTAGGCTATGGGTTTAGGAGGCCTTGTATAGATTGTCTTAGAATATTTACTTATTAATTAATCCTATCCATCAGTAGCAAGAAGTAGTATTATTTGAGAAACCCACCCAACATTATTTAATTTGGTTCTGAAGACTCTACACACAAGGTATGACTTTACGATTGCTAGCAAAAGCAAGAAAACCATAACTTCCTCATGGGGAACGAGGAAAAAAGGAAGGAAAAAAAATAGTAAACAAGTTTATTGTCAGCTTTGCTTCTATTTCCAATAAGAAAAAGATATTACATACATATGACATGAAATTATAACACATATTTGAATTATAAGCAGGGAATTAGCAATGATAACTAGTTCATTGGATTAAGATTTCCCACATATTTATATACATTATCAATATCATGATAACAAGAGAAATCTGCTCGTATATGTGTTGTAATATGTTAACAACTCTAAAAGTAGGTACCCTTCTAAATTATATAAAACGAACTGTAACATATACTATAACTATAGGTTTATTAACAGTTTTGAGTACAGAGGATCATGTAACAAGAATGTATGTGAACTCAAACCAATATTTACCTGCTTAACTCCCATCAGCTCATAGAAATTTTGATTCACTTCTTCGACCACGTCAAAAACTTCCAAATCACCGTCGTCCCATGCTTTGGCACTTATTATTAACGTAAAAATGAGCAACAAGATCTGACGCATCTTATTTTATTATGCTCTATCTATTTTTAATTTATAATTCATATCATAATACTATCCTTGCAATTTTTAGTAAACCTTAATTTTCTTCTTTTGACAGATCCATCACCGCACACATAGAACCGCACATGAATTTGACAACTCAGCAGCTGGCAGTTGTTGGCAGGCTACGCTTTTTTTTCGGATTTTATGACATGATAACTGAGACTTTTATAATAAGTCTATGCACCGACTTTCTTCACATTATTGTAGTTCGAATGATTGTTGTTGATGATGATGATGATGATGAATTATTGTTGTCTCAGTAAAGTAGTGGAGACTACTTGAGACTTCTAAAGAGAATTAGCAAGAACAAGAAGTCACAATTATTCACAGTATTAAATATACCACTTTCCTCATATTGTATGAGCTTAAAACTATGGTAGGTAAATTATTTAAAACAATATCATTATAAGAAGAGTAGATGAGTACAGAGAAAAATGTAAAATCTTTAAAATTGGTTCTACGAAGCTATATCCTGAAGTGCCTGCATAGAAGAGGTGCAGTTCAACTTTTATAGAGCCTAAGTACCTAAATAAGATATTAAATAAAAGTACATACAAAATAATTAGTAAATACAAAATTCTACCACTAATACGACCACTTAATTAATTGTTATAGTGGTTTAGGCACACACCTTCCTATTCTCTTGATTATAGGCTCTGTGGTCTTATCAGTAAATCAATACTTCGGTCGGCGAATTAAAAAAATATTAAGGGTTGTTGTATTGTGTTTAGTGATTGTGATTTTCTCAATCTGTGTCGATAGGCCGTATTAATTTTGAATACACATACTAAAATGGTAAGTATTAAATACGTAATAGCATTTAAATTGCAGTGATTATTGTTTTATTATAAAATTAGAGCGCTACTTAGGTAATCCTTATCACATCCTAAACTTACACTCTAAGCCGGAAAGGTGAAGGTGAGCACTTTTAGTCCTCCCTTTATCCATTCTATCCACTTTTATCCATTCCCAGGAATAGGGGGTTAGCCACCCATCAGACACACATCGGTAAATCAAAAGGTACCGGCTAGCACTTGTTTTTTTTTATCAGCGTGCTAAAAGTCCCCACGGATACTTCTAAGCTGGCTAGCTAACCCACTACTAAGTAGTTTATTGTTATTATTTAAGTATAATAATAATATTATTTAAGTAGAAGCCGCGGTAGCCTAGTGGTATGGGTAATGGACTGCTGAGACGAGGTCTCGAGTTCGATCCCAGGTTTACCATGGCACACACCAATGACTTTTCGATGCTTTTCGAAGTTATGTGTGTATTTATCGCAGGTTTATAAGTGCCTCGGAGAGCACGTTAAGCCGTCGGTCCCGGTTGCCATACAAACATCTATGGCAGTCGTTACGGGTAGTTGGAGCCCTCAAAAAGTCCAACCAGCCTAACTTGGAACTTTGATATCGCCATTGGTCATTAGACCATTGGTTGTGGAGGTCAGATGGCAGTCGCTTCACGGAAAATATCGAGGTTCAGCCGCATCACAGTTAGACTGGAAAGCCGACCCCAACTGAGTTGGGAAAAAGGTTCAGGGAATGATGATGATTTAAGTATAATAACATTGAACTGCAAAATATGATTCTAAACGCTAATAAACACGAAGAACCAATTCGATTTTTTTCGAACTTAGATATTCTTCGAACTCTAAGGAATGTTTTTATAGAGCGACGGGAACGGGATCAGAAGCGGAACCGTGGGCAACAGCTACTTATTAATAGGAAGATTTTGGATTCTCAAACACACATCGGAAGTTTTATTTTCCCCTTGCGGAAAGCCCCACGAATAGTCTCCGCCGAAGTTAGCGACAGTTATGACCAACCAAAACCGCACGGCCGTCTTGGGCCATCAGTTGCCGAGGGTGAGGTAGCCTCTGGCATATCACTCATACTTGGGACTACGGTGTCCAAATTTTTCCCCGAATAGGTAAGGGCGCGCGTCACGCTGCCGCTGACGGAGATCGTTCTGTGGCCTCCGACGCCAGGGTCGCCTTCGCTCGTCGCGCGGATGAGGCAGCGGCAGCCCATACCTAGGAGGGTGTAAAAAAGTATTATTTTTAATCAACTACAAATATTCTTATTATTTCTGGAAAACAAGCGGAGTGTCACGAGCAGACAGCTGATCATACTACTGGAAGAATTAGAAAGGGATCCAACGCTGAGCCATGAAAGAATATTGAGTGCCAACAGCTCCCGGAGGATCCATGAAGCGAAATGGGAACAGCTCGTTACAAGGCTGAACGCTGTTCCAAACGGCGCCAAGAGATCAGTGCCGCGTTGGAAGTCTGTAAGTTCACGATTATAACTTGAAATAAATACATATATTTAGGGCACGTTAACTTGACTTCACACCTTGCCTGATGATAAACTGAAGGCAAAGTCTCAGGAAAGAGGGTCACCATTGCAAACATGTACAGTTTTACAATGGTGGCGCTCAGCTTGATCTCCTCATCAGAAGCTTTTTCATGCCCCGTTTAAAGGACCCGGGACTGTAAGCAGAAGGATACACGTGCGCTCGTAAAGAATTGCAAGACTTAATGGTGCGGCAGAGGAAAGACTCACTGAACCGCTTGAAAATACAACATTAGAGTTTTCCCCCCCCGTAAGTGAAAGAACGCGGATTCCAGTCTCGTCGAAGAAACGAATTTACTGGCGTGGCTAACGTGACTCTGGTAGATTTCTTTGAAAAACTTGGCAATGGCGTCTCGCCATTAATAATTTTGCATTATCTACATTTATCACTTACTTAACGCTGGCGAAATTGCGGTGATTCTACTGCAGAAGAAGCCATCTTATGAAGAGGGTGAAGTCGAAATTTTGTTTGTTATTCCGACAGGTATTGACCAATTGGAAGTTAAGTTTAAAGAAACAGAATTCTAATGCGAATGCTGGATGTCAGGCAGTAGTAGACGAGATGGGTAGCAGGCTGCTCAGGCTTGTGGAAGAGGAGGAGCTGTTCCAAGATATTGACAGTGATATGGTGAGCATAATTATTTCAACTTCATCATCATTTTAGCCATAGGACGTCCACTGCTGATCATAGGCCTCTCCATTAACTTCCAATTCGACCGGTTAGAGGTGGTCTGCATCCAACGGGTATCCGCTATTTTGAATATGTCGTCCGTCCATCTCGCAGGGAGCGGTCCCATGCCTCGTCTACCAGTTCGTGGCCTATATTCGAGAACCTTGGAGCCGAAGTTCCAACGGCCATCTGTTATTATTGCTACGTGTCCTGCCTACTGCCACTTCAGCTTGCTAATCCTGTGGGCTATGTCGGCAACTTTCGTTCGCCTACGGATCTCCTCATTTGTGATTCGATCTCGCAGAGAAATTCCGAGCATAGCCCTTTCCATAGCACGCTGTGTGACCTTGAGCTTTCCTATGAGGGTCATAGTGAGGGTCCACGTCTCAGTGCCATAAGTCATCCCTGGCAACACGCACGATTAAATTTTTTTGTCTTTAAACTAACTAACTTCACCTATCTATTAGGTAATAGGTAAGTATTATAAATCTGAAGTTATTTTTATATGGTTGAACACGCTAATCAATTTTATGCCAATATGTGGTGTACCAGGAGTACTACTAAGGGCCTTCAGTTTCCGGACTGTTTCCACTGTATTATCATTATCTTCGCGCTACTCGGGGATCGTATCCGAAGCCCTTGGAGTCCACTTTCCAACTTTGGCTTCTCCACTCCGCACAATCTTGGGCATCCGGGTAGTGAGACCATTGGCACGTATTACTCTCCTTGATACCAATCTAGCACTTATTGGGTTTACCCTTCCTTTAACTTTCAATTGCAGTTCCCAGATTTCACCGATGCTTTTTTGGACGACGAGAATCATGAATTTTGGAACGGTCCTCAACAGAGAGCGGCCAGTAGGCGTTCGAGACTGGCCAGGGCTGGCGTTGGACACGAGCCATGTAAGTGAGATGGAGCACCGGAAATATAGGCCTATAGACGAAGTGTCATTCTATTGATGGAATCGCGTCGAAGCTAACCTTTTTCAATTTGTGTAACCTTTTCAAAAAATATGTGAATCCCCCCCCCCCCTCTTTCTAAGCGGAAGGGGTGTCTTCACCTTCCACCCTCTTCTCTATATGGTCAGCAGCACGAATGTGACGCCCCTTTTTTATCGTGCGAAAAATCCCCACGGATACCTCCCCCGCTGGAGTCGGTTGGGGAGGTTATGTCGGACTCGAACCGACCAAAACGCACGCCGTCTTTGGGTCTTTATTTGCCGGAGGTGAGATAGTAGACAAGCACGCGAGTCACCCCCAGCCCCGCGCTCTTGGAGAACGGAGGGCATTCTGCGACGAATGTGACGCCCCTGGTGTTACAAATGTCCATAGGCCACGGTAACCACTTTCCATCTGGTGGGCCGCGTGCTTGTCTGCCACGCAAGTGATATAAACAAATGACTCGCGTAGATTCGTGTTTCATTAAATTTTTGTAGTCATATTACAGATTTATGTCAATCCATACTACACTATAGCATTCCACCGGCAGCGTTTTAGCCATTAGAATTTTTTTTATGTTTCACTGGCTGACGTTTGACCACTATCTTACAGTTAGCCTCAATCTATGACGTCATTTTAACAATTCTCGAATGGTGCAACCTGTTTTATACCTGACCGGTACTTTAACTGCACTGGTAATGATAAAGTAAGATCGTGCAACCCAGGCTAAGAGTAATTTGAAATCTTTGTTCTAGTAATGACCTCTCAAAGGCGAGTGAGGAACCTGAGGACAATTTATGATAATAATGTGGGTAAGTGCACGTGTTTCTTCATTTATGTTACGTTATAGCTTTATCTGCATTCAAGAACCCATAACACAAGTCAGTTAAGCTATGTTTACTATAGGTCTAGGTGGGGTTGTGTGGATTTTCCTGGAGGAATATTTGTTCAATATATGTATATTTATTATTATGGCCATTGGCGCTGGTCTGGTCGTCTCGGAGAGCACTTTTGTAGAAGTAACGTCGGGTGCCACGCTTGTGTTTATTTCCCTAGTACCTACTGGGATAAACCAGTACCATTTGTACCATCAATGGTACAGTCTAATGGTACTGGTGGTCCGGTGGGAAGCCATCGTTGTCGGTCCCAGTTGTCATATGAAAATCTATGGCGATCGTTGCAGATAGTTCGAGCCCTAAAAAGCCCAACAACTGCTCTAACAGTACTACGATGTCGCGTATAAGTTGTGAATATTATAGGTTAGTTAGCAAATGGACCACCGGCACCGCTTAGAAATGTGGCCCCGGCCAGAGAAAACTCTGCAAGAAACTGAGATTTTCTTTTTTTTGGGTCTATTTAGCTTCTTTTTGGTTTCGTTAGCGTATGCATTATTAGCCAAAATAATGTACAGCTAGGGTTTGTGCCATTCTTAATAAATGGGGCGACAACGGCGTTGGAGAATGTGTTAAATTGGCTGATACGTTCACCATTGCGTTAGCCAGCAACATTCAGAGCAATCATTAGCTATAACATATTCATCTAACGTTAATCCCGAATTTTGATGTTTCCACTTAACTACCTACTATAATTCTGGTGTACTTACTTCTTTATCATTATTTTCCTCACAAGACCGAGACGGTAGTCCAGGCAGGAAGATTATGCAGATGCAGCTAGACCGGCTGCATTCCGTGTCGCAGCAGTTAGAGAGCCACATCCAGGATGTGCAGAACAGGATCCAGAACATCAAAGACATGTGGCAGCATGAGTGCATCGACGAATAAATCAACTTTTCAATTTTTACACAACTAGTAGATGTTTAGCGTGACACATTATTATGTGATGGTGTCATCATTTGTTTATGATATGAAATCTCGCCTCTGTGGCGTGGCGGTAGTGAACGCGACTGCTACGCAGGAGACGCGGGTTCGATAACCACTCAGTGCAAATATTTTTATGCATGAATGTGCCTATTTGCACTGGTCTGTTCATGGCTGGGAGAGCACGTTAAATCGTCGGTTCCAGTTGCAATACGAACATCTATGGCAGTCGTTACGGGTAGTTGGAGCCCTCGAAAGTCTGATTAGCCTAACTACAGAACTTTGATATCACCAATTTGGTTGTGAAGGTCCGATGGCAGTTGCTTCACGGAAAATATCATTTCAGCCGCATCTTAGTTAGACTAGAATATCGACCTCAACTGAGAATAGGCTCAGAGAATGAATGACGCCTTTATATCCAGAAGGTTAGGAGTGTGGAGGCAGAGGTGATTAACATCCACATTGCACTAATCATGGTATTCGATTCCACGTAATAGGAGATGAACCTGTATATTACGAGCAGCCACGCCAATTTCAAACCGGGGCCCAGGGCAACAGTTTCAGGGGGTGGAAAATCCGGACTTAGTCGGTTCGATATAGCCCACTGGTTTAGCAATCAGAAGTGGCAGGGCACGTAGAAAGAAGAACAGATGGCTGTTGGAGCCGAAAGGTTCTCGAATGGAGATTATGTAGACGAGACGTAAGACGGCCCAAAGCGAGGTGGACGTAAGACGTAGTCAGAGTAGCGCAAACCACTTGATGCAGACCGCCTTTAACCGGTCGGTTTGCAGTTCGAAAGGGGAGGCCTATGTTCATCAATGGCCATTCTATGGCTGAAATGATGATGAATAATGTACAGTGGGCTCCAATAGTTCCTTGACACCATAAGATCTATAATCCTTTGACAACCTAAGTCTAATTTAACCAAAAGTAACATAGATAGCGATAATAAAATGTTTACGTTTTGATGATATTTCTCCTTCATATTAAATTGCAGTTGTAACTTGTAATGTGTAGTTGAGTAATTTTATCTAAACGTGTACTTAGTAATATAAGTATGTAATCTCAGTAGTGATTGTGTACTTTGAAAAATCTTGCAAAAAAATTAATAAATTAAATAAATCAATGGATAGTTTTATTCTCACTGTAATTTTGTGTTGATTTATGATTTTTTAGAATTTTGGTAACGACATTTGGTATTTACCTATCATTGGTGGCATGCGAATGGCAGACAAGCACGCGGCCCACCTGATGGAAATTGGTTACCGTGGCCTATGGACGTTTGCAACACTAGGGGCGTCACATTCGTGCTGCCGACCTATGAGTAATTCCCCTGTAGATAACTAGTAATAGATCAAACAACTAGTAACGTTCATTGTTGTTTGTTTTTTCTTCCATTAGAGGACTGAGATTACAAAAACTGCCATGAATATTTCGGCTTTATTCCTATAGACTTAAGGTTAAATCAAATGAAAAAGATTTTATTACATCGTTGCATTCACTCTTCATAATGCCATTTAATTTTGGACTTTATCTGTGTAACAGTAGAGTCAAATATTAAATGGCACTTTTTGTAATCTCAGTGCCTTGACTATGGTTGACAATTAGTATAATCGAGACCCAGATGATTTACACTTAATAAAATGAAATAAAATAAGTAATTACATAAACAACAGTTGTGTCATTACGTGTTAGTGTAATTTATCTATTATTTACCTAGTCGTGTAATAATAAAGCGTATAACTTGTACAGAAGTGGCGCCATTTTGTCCTCTCTAGAGGTTACTAGTTAGGATGCTTAGTTAAAATAAATAAGTATTCTATAGAAACATACGTACGCTTATAGACACATCTGCCATCACAGTCGGAGTAAATATACGCGTAGGTACACGTACAGTGGGCTGCAAAAGTGCATGGACATTACAAAAACTAAATCGTTTGCGCCGTTATTCAACCCCATCTGTTGACGAAGTAAAATGTTTCACAAATATATCTATATATATCACAAATATATCACTAGATGGCGCCGCGCTACTTTTTAAATGTAAGAAAAACTAACTTCTTTTTCCATATTACCAATTTATACAACACAAATTAACCATGCATTGAAATAGAATATTACTAGATTTTTTTAGTTTAACGTAATGTTTTAATCTTAGAGGATGAACTTAATTTATAATTAAATGAACTACGTGGGTAGTTCAGTTTATTTAATAGCTGCTTGCTCACTCAGTGACTTGCTAGTTTGTTCGTTCGCTAACATCATTCCCATTTGTATTATCCTTGTTCTGAGTTAACCAAATAATTTTTGCTACTACTTACTACTAATACGCATAAGCTTATTAGTAGTAAGTAGTAGCTAGTAAAACCACTGGCGCCATCTAGTTTATTTATTTAAAAACTGGGGTTTGAAAGTTCATAGCATTATCGATCTTAAGCTATCCATGCACTTTTGCAGCCCACCGTACCTAGTACCTAATACAATGTTGCAAGCACTTGTGCCGTAATCCCGGCAACACCATTTTACGTTACTTTTTTCAGTCACGGTGCTATCAAATTAGCTATTAGCGTGACTTACCGTGGCACTATCCAATGACACTACTGGTAGTGTCAAGCAGAATGAATTCCCCATGACACCGCCGGTAATGTCAAGGAGAATTTTCGTCATTATAAAGTAGTACAATTCAATGGCGAAGGGTCCGTATTGCACGAATCCTGCCGGTCTCCCAGTAGGTTGCATAGTGCAATTTTGTGCAAATAAGGTAAGTTTTCTAAGTCCACCAGCTTTCCTTTTGAACATTTTTATTCTTCATCACAATAGACTCTAATATTTAGTATATACCTACTGTATATACATAAAATTAATGATTTATACTTTTGATTGATGACACTTAGTGAAACTTATTGTTTTACATTATTGATAACACACTTATACCTACTTATTCACGGTGTACACCGTGATCATGGCGCTTGCAACAGCGCCGAAATATCGGTTATAAAAAGAAATAAACAAACATGGTAAATATCCCGATAAATCTAACAGTGAACCATGTATGTCAATCTTAAATTATACACTTGTACTTCTCCACTAAATTTATTATCTTAAACCTTTGAGAATGCCGTAAGGCGAAATCGGTTAGGTACAATAACAAATATAGTGGACAAATACAAGTGCGTTATCAATAATTTAAAATAATATATAGGGCATTTTCTACAGACATTGGAAGAAGGTGTGGTCTGAGAAGAAGAAGAAGGAGTTATGTCGGACTCGAACCGACTAAAACGCACGCCATCTTTGGGTCTTTAGTTGCCAGAGGTGAGATAGTAGCCAATATATTCCTCGCACCCCGGCAGACCCGGGGCCCTCTCTCTCGAGATGACCCCCATCGGGTGTAGGGACGACGGTGTCCCCGTCGAGCCTCCGTGTATGGGGAAGCGCACTTTGCGCCACCACCGCGGAATATTAACCACTACTAACGCATAAAGTTTATAATGAGTAAACTCAGTTATTTTTTACTTCATTTTTTTTCTTGAAGACATTTTCATTTGTTATGACGGATTCATAAATATTAATATTTTTGGTACATGACCTTTAATGTATACTCTACTAAGTACTATAGTAACAAGTATGAGATAATACCTACATATAATATGATAAAATGACGTAGTCAATGTTTAAAGCTGAGTAATGACTAAAGCCGAACATGACATGCATCTAAAAACCCAGTAAAGTAGCCAGTTTACTTAACGAAGTTCGAGTGGCCGGTGGTCCGTATTAGACGATAATTCATTTTGACACGTCTGTTTGCGATGTATAAATGTTCTGAACTGAATCTACACTGATTGGTAAGTACTTAAATGCGTACATATTTATAATATAAATATCTAGTGACCTCTATAGATATAACTGACTGAAAAAAACACATAGTTAAAGCACGTTCAGGGTCATTGTTAAACCACTGAGACTATAAAAAATGCCATAGGATTGAACTTTGAATTGAATTGACTTGTTGGATTACCATTTCCCGTCATTCGGTTTCACTACCGTCATACCACGGAGATATGTCGAGCGGGATGTGGCTGAGCAATAGTGATGACTGGCACTATTATTATACGTGGGTGCCAGTCATTATAAACCGAAGTATCTACCTATTAGAAACTTAATAGTTTTAAAATATTAACAAACACATTTATTAATAAAATGTAATGTATGAGGCTCGGATTATCTCTCCTCGTTAATCAGGATAATGTGTATCAATATGGATAGTGATTTTTCTCCCTCTCTTCCTCTCTTCTCGCTGAATTATCAAAGTTATTGCAAGTACCTACCTGTAATGAACTAACTATACAATTTCAGAACACAAAATGGCGCCCCTTCTGTACAAGATGGACACTAGTCCGCCATCAAGTGCAGTGCGCATGCTCGCCGACATCATTGGATTGGAACTTGAATTCAAAAACCTCGACTTTGTTACTTTGGAACATAAGTCACCTGAATTCCTAAAAGTAAGTAACTAATATAATATTATTTCATTAATGATATTCTTCTTCATTCTTATTTACTACCCTTACCAGAAATGGTGGTTTACGCAAGTTTGATAAACAAGAAACCGGGAAAACATTTCGTTAATACCTCGTTGTCTATTTTACCCACAGATAAATCCTATTGGGACAGTACCTGTGTTACAAGATGGCGACTTCATTGTTTCTGACAGGTAATTTTTATATGTCTCTCTGTCAGCGTCCAATACTCTCCAAGACGGTAATTATAATTGGTAGTGCTTGTGCGGCTAAGCACATAATTAATTTCCTCGCGTTTTACACTGGATAGCAAGGATTCGGGTGATATTTTTTTCCAAATTTATTTAGCTGCAATATTTCGTGGCCCGCCCCCGATTACGTGGAACCGAAAATCATATTTGGCGAAATGTGTACGAGTATGTATGTATGTAATTTAGATATGTTAGTAAGGTCAAAAATCAAATAGTGGAGATCAAAGTAGGTATCAAGTTTGTTATATATCACTCTATAATATTTTCACGGATTTAAAACTGTCTATTACTTCTCTGCAACGTAAAGTCGAGAATTTCAAATGGTCTAGATGTGGTCTAGTGCATATGTGGTCTGAGCGTTCTCCTTATAAGATACTGATCACGGGTTCAAGTCCCGTCTGGACATTCACCTTTTCCAAATTTAATCGATTTAAAAATACTCTCTATAACGCACATTTAACACAATGTTGGTCTTCTTTTCTTTTCAGCCACGTCATAATGAAGTACCTCCTATCAAAATATGGTGCAGATAAAAGCGAATCTTTATACCCAAGTGACCTGCGCACACGCACGCTGGTCGATCAGGCGATGTATTTCGACACGGGCGTGTATTTCATCAAGGTCAAACTTGTCGCTGTAAGCCCACTGATTATTTTCTTTACTTAGAAAAAGACAGATTATAATAATTGTGTAGCCAAAATTATTCATATTCCCTCGGCTCTAACCCCTCTAGTTTAGGTTAATTGCTTACCAAGCATACAACCCATGGCAAAGTGCCTGCTTGACGAACGAAAGAAACGAAAAGCACAGTTACCGAAATAATATAAATAAATAAACAAGGCTTTTTTTCTGTACGCAAAATCCCCACGGATACCGTATCCACCGATGTCGGTGGAGGTAATTATATCGGATTCAAACCGGCTAAAACGCACGCCGTCTATGGATCTTTGATTGCCGGAGATGAGATTACACAAGACATATCTCTCGCACCCCTGCAGACCCAGTGACATCACTTTCATTCCATTTTACAAAACGATTGTCACTTGTCTAGCGCCCTAGAACAGCTGACTTAATGCGTATGCCAAGGTATAATGTGAATCCGATCTTATACTTATTCTCTATAGCTGCCTTCAGTATTTGGAGACGTAACAGAGACCTCAGACCAGTACAAGGAAGAAATCGATGGCTGTTACAGCGTACTGGAAGCGTACCTTCAGAACCGCAAGTATTTAGCAGCAGACCACCTGACTATTGCTGACTTGGCTGTGGGATCGACCACCAGCGCCATGCAGCCAATACATAAACTGGATGGACAAAAGTAATTGCACAGTGATTTCATACTACAGATTTATTAAGCACCCTCTTTTCAACAGGCTTTTATTAGCTTCACTTGTAACTATGGATATAAGAAAATCTTGGAATCTTAATTTGACCCACTTTCCGATCTTCGATTAGGATGAAATTTTGCACACGCACACGCACACGTTCTGATGACAATACATGACAAGCTAAGAAACGTCATTACAAATTCAATATGGCGGCCTCCCCAAGATGGTGACGAAGAAATCCACCCCCATGATATGGGGAGCGTAGCTACAGGCATACAGGAAATAGGCGTATTCTTCCCTCTTATTTGTAATGATATTTCACAGATTTCCCCGCACCGCTGACTGGTTTTCGCGGTTGGAAGAAGAGTCGTACTTCAAGAAGATCATGGCTCCAGGCACAGAGCTGATGGGCAAGGTGCTTCACAGTTGTTGGGAGAGAAATAAACAAAAGAGCAAAATTTTAAAATAATATGTGTCATACTGCAAAATACCTCTACACTACGAATTTCTTGTATTTATTATATTCAGTTTTGTTCGCTACGAATTTATATAAATTGAAATAATATAATTCACGTTTATCGTTTTTGTTTATTTGTACCTAGACTTTAGACTACAGGGTAAGACTGTACATACACCATTATACTCAAACTTCGTATACCTATCGATACAGATCTTGAACATTATGTCATGAACGAAACCAGGCAGGCTCTGGTGCACACATATTGTTTTGATATAATTTATAAATTGGTAGACGAGAGGTAGGACATGACGGTACTCTCCATCCTAATTGAGCATTCCAACTGGAGAAGTACCTCCAACCTATGGAAAACCGCGGCTAATAATAACCTTGTGTCATGTTTCTGGCGGTGAGTAGGGTAGCTAGAGCTCACTGGAGAGGTTTTGTATTGTAACCATTATCCATCAATGGTATAAAAAATCCATCTGAAGAACCAAACTAATTAAATTTTTTACTACTACTACCCGGCTGTGTCTTCTTAGGCCAGGGCTGGGCAGGGCATTTACTGCTGAAATAGAACTAGCCTATAATATATACAACTAGCTGTTGCCCGCGGCTCCAACCGCGTGTACTTCTGATCCCGTTCCCGCTGCTCCATTCCGAGCATTTTCATATTCGTTCACCTTTTAAACTTTGTCTGGACTTTCACGAATAATTCCAGACTAAAGTTAGCTAAATCGGTCCAGCTGTTCTCGAGTTTTAGCGAGACTAACGAACAGCAATTTATTTTTATATACTTACATAGGTATATAGATTTGCAAGTGCCGTTTCAAATTCTAAAATAATTTATTCTGTATAGACCACCTAGACAGAATAAATTATTTTAGAATTGGAATTTGACCAAGGTGGACATATTCCTGAATAACTTTGAGTCGGCGTCAATCGGTCTCAGTGTGACATGTTTGTAGGTTTTGTCCAATTTCACGTTCAAGACCGACGCGTCATCATTATTTGATTACACGACTAAATTAAGTTGTACTGATAGTATTCGCCTTTATCATTTTTATTGGCTTCATGGTCACGGTCGTTAAAGCGACACGACACGACACGAGTCAGTTGATAATCTCAAGAGGCCGGCGACAGTGGTTGCTTGATAACGATTTTTTGGCAATAAATTTGACACTGTTAACATCGGTAAGTGTATTACTTCTTCCTCTTCTTAAGATGGCTTCTTCTGCAAGCAGATTCACCACAATTTCAGCAATGTCAAGTGGTAAATGTAATACAAAATTATTAATGATTAGATTAGATGATAATGAAAGCCTAGTGGTATGGGTAATGGACTGCTGAGACGAGGTCTCAGGTTTAACTCCAGGTTTTACCATGGCACACACCAATGACTGCGATGCTTTTCGAAGCTATGTGTGTATATATCGCAGGTTTATAAGTGCCCGGTTAATGGCAATAGGCTCGCCACCTATTACTTTGGGACCTAAACATAAACTGGCGAAATGTGGGTGCAAGCACCTCTGCCTACCCCTTTGGGGATATAGGTGTGAGTTTATGAGTTTATGTTATGTTATGTATTTATTTTAACTAAGTATTTAACTTCTAGAGAAGACAAGATGGCGCCACTTCTGTACAAGCTAGACGCTAGCCCCCCAGCGAACGCTGTGCGCATGCTCGCTGATATCATTGGTCTAGAACTAGAACTCAAAGATGTCGATTTCTTTTCGAGAGAACATAAATCACCGGAGTTCTTAAAAGTAAGTATGTTGTGAGTAGGTATATCAGTACATAGTATAAAACATGTCTCGTTTTCTGTCCCTATGTCCCTTTGTATGCTTAAAACTAAGCAACGGATTTTAATGCAGTTTTTTAATAGATAGAGTGATTGAAGAGGAAGGTTTATATGTAAATAACATCATGCTGCAACCAACTGGTGCGGAGCAGAAGTGAATAATGTTCCAAGTGAAGGAGTGACGCAGACAAAGTAGCGCGGGTCAGCTAGTACTTACATAAAACATAACCTTTGTTGACAATCAGGTAAAAAAGGGTCACACAGATAAAACAGATTGACCCGAAGCGAACGTTTCAATAATACCTGATAAGTGGCTTATTTGATAATTAACTTAAATACTGTAAACATACGAGTTAAATTATTGTAACACGAATTGGTGGCAAGTCGACCTTCCGAAAAAAAACAAGTATTTTAGAGGTTAACAAGGTAGTACAACTCTAGTAAATAATACCTAATAGGTAGATACTAGTCATAGCACAGATTAATAAATATTTACTACGTAGGTCAGAAGACTCATTTTTTTTTTTAATATTATTAGAGTTAGATAGGTATACTGAATAGTAAACAATGTTCGTGGGAACATAATTATTTTTCTCTAGTGATCATTTTTTATTCGTCTTGTAGGTTTATTTAATTAGGTTTAATTAAATGAACAACTCCGTTCCAAAGTCTAACAGATTAATAAAAGAAACAATTTTTCTGTGTTATTTTATTTTGATGTAAAATTATGACGTGTGTAGAATTATAGCGTGGAGGTAGAGATACGACTGCTACTTAGGACACGGGGGTTCGATCCCCGCTCAGTGCAAATATTTGTATGCATGAATATGGCTAATTGCACTGGTCTGGTCGTTCCCCGGAGGGCATGCTAAGCCATCGGTCCCGGTTGCCATACAAACATCTATGACAGTCGTTACTGGTAGTTGAAGCCCTCAAAAGTCCGACTAACTTGATAACAGAACGTGTAGCGTATAAAAAAGGGGAAGCCGATTGTGGCGTATAAAAGGGGTATAAGTACTCTTGGAGTTGAAAGAATATAAAAGTTTATAAGTAAGCTACAATGAATCTAAGTTTTTAATAGTGCTATCGGATAGTACTCTCGGTAGGTCAGCACTGAACCATTGGTTCAAGGACCTCTTAGAAGTTTGTAAGTATAATCTGACCATGGGTACCTCGGGAATGTTAATGAAAGATATCACTGACAAGTATATATAGTTTATATTATTAAACGAATACTGTTAACAATGGTGGACCTTATGTCTAGTTAATCTATATATTGTCCATCTCATCGGGGATGCACAGCACTCACGAAATATAGCCTCGGTGGCAAACGAACACACGCGACGCGGACGAATGGCCATGTAATAAGGAAACTTGGTGGTGAAATACCTCGTATCACGAACGATCGTGATCTGATGCCTGTCCAGCAACGCATCGCGCGCCGCTCGCCGTCTTCACTGCCTCCGTCGCTTTGCAACCAGCGGCTGCTCCCGGACCGTAGTGTAAGGAGCGTTATGGGCCAGGTGTCTCCTTGGCGTCACTGCACCCTTGCCGTAAAGGTGCAGCACTGACACAGCCACGTGCCAGTCCTTCGGAGGACACGTCGACTCGAGGATAGCCACGCCGTCGCAGAAATAAGCGCGCCACAGCACGCCAGCAATCGTCGGGGTACGTCGCTGCGCCTACCACGTCACGATGAGGGATGATGGCCGGGAGACTCCGCGATTCATCGCGTTCAGAGTTCCCGTGATTCACTTAGCCATCTTGATTCTTGGTGATGCTTCAAGAGCCGGCACAAAACGATGCCTCTCGCTCGAAGTGTAAATCGTGAATCTCGTTCCAGTGTCATGCCCATTGACAGCTCGATGCCGGTATGGAACCTTGGCTTTTGAGCATTTTAACTATGCTAATAAATTATTCTAATACAATGGTTGTACTTAATTATCAAATATGACACCAGAAACGCGACCAAACTTGACAATGTTTAATTAAACAATGTAACGAAATAATACTTTAATTACATGCTAGGAGAGAACTAATTTGTAACTATGTGCATTTACGAAACGTGTTACGTTGGATAACAATTTATATGCGTTTAATTATAGCATGCAGATAAAAAATATTAGTAGTGGTTTTACACCACTACAAACGTCAATATCCGATCCGTCCTAGGGCTGTCGCTTCACGGAAAATATCGAAGTTCAGCCGCATCTTAGTTAGACTAGAAAGCCGACCTACTATTCCGTTAACTCTCTTACTCACTCTTACATTCCATTCCCACATGTTATGTTCACATCTATTTCTCTCCGGTGTAGGCACAGTAGCCTTAGCACGAAATACTATCGAATTCGTAATGTAAAGGTATCGACAGAACGGAGCATTGCGAACGGGCTACACTCGCACACAGGTTCACAAGAGGCAGACGGCCAATCACAATGCTCCGTTCTCTCGAAACCTTACATTACGAATTCGACAGGAGTTCATGCTAGTACTATAGACCACGACCCTCCATCTGTTCTTGCCCTTACTACACTCTACTTTTATGATTCTAATAAGCACTTGAAATCATTTTCCAGTTAAATCCTCTCGGCACTGTTCCAGTACTAAAAGATGGTGACTTTGTGATTTCTGACAGGTAATTGTATTATTATTATCTATTAAATCCCCTAAAAATTTTATTACCAACTATACACATATTACCGACTAAGGTCTATCTAGGTATCAAGTAATTAGTATGTGACGTTGCCTTTATTTTGCTTGCTTTTTTTTGCTGTTACGTTGCTTTTCCTAGGTTGCTTAGCCTAGACTTCTTTCAACAATTTTTAATTTAGATAATTATGTTAGAGATATATTATATGTATGTTCAATTCATTGCACTATAATTCACGTGGAGTTTGCAATGATACACTTTTATCACCTATCATTCTTGTTCCATAAAGTGTAATTATTTAAGGTCAGTTTATGAACAAACTCTGAATTGTATCAGTGAGAACCTGTAATTGGCTGTATGTAACTAATTTTAGTCACTATACCTTTGTTATGGCTGTTGGTCCTCCGAATAAATACGTAAATTAAAAAAAAATTACGTAGTGGTGGTAAGTTTGTCAATACGGTGTCTTCTTGTGATTGTTGTTGATCTATATTATCGTCTCGGGTTCGATCCCAGGTTTTACCATAGCACACACTAATGACTTTTCGATGCTTTTCGAAGTTATGTGTGTATTTATCGCAGGTTTATAAGTGCCCGGTCAATGGCAATAGAATCACCACCTATTTTACATTTGAACCTAAACATAAACTGACGAAATGTAGGTGCTAGCACCTCTGCCTGCCCCTTCGGGGATATAGGTGTGAGTTTATGAGAGTTTATGATTTAACAAAAAACAAAACATATTAAAAATATTAACGTAGAAATATGCGAGCAAGCAGAACAATAATTTATTATATTTGACTAAATCATATTAAAAATAGTTATTTAATATCTTTGTTCACAGCCACGTTATAATGCAGTACCTTCTATCGAAGTATGGTGGAAGTAAAAGTGAATCTTTATACCCGAGCGACTTGCGCACGCGCACCTTGGTCAACCAGGCACTATTCTTCGACGCTGGCGTATACTTCATTAGGATTAAACTTGTTGCTGTAAGTATTCATCCAAAAAACCCCACCATCATCACCCCGAAGATGGCAGTATAGAAGAATTTCGTATGCCACCGGCAATCAAAGACACAGAGATGGCGTGCGTTTTAGTTGGTTCGAGTTCGATATAATCACCTTCACCGACTTTAGTGGAGGCAGTATCCGCGGGAATTTTGCGCAGGGAAAAAATATCGTGGCTTCATGACTTAACGGTCAGAACGTTCTCTCTGTAAGGAAAAGATCGTAGGTTCGAAACTCGTCGAAGTATCCATTTTCCCGATCTAAATTTAATTTGAATAATTAGCATACAAATTGCTTTAGTAAATTTCCATGATATTTATTTAACTCCTTCAGCTGCCATCATTGTTCGGTGACCTGACCGGGGTCCCGGATAAGGTCAAAGAGGAGATTGAAGCCAGCTATGATGTACTGGAGGCGTACCTTCAGAACCGCCAGTACATAGCAGCCGACCACCTCACCATTGCTGATGTGGCTCTGGGAGCAACCACCAGCGCCATGCAGCCGCTGTACAAGCTGAATGCGGAGAAGTAAGTCATTTATTTTAAGAAAATATATATTGAGGGAGGGATGGGAATCCACCGCTCACGATAGGGCTCCGGACAATGCCACGTGTAGAGACGAGACACGTATCAAGGTTTGTTCTTCGCACTTGGGGAATATTGCACATACAATATAACATTTCTCCTCGGGTAAGAAGTCTTTTTACTGGCTTTAAGGGGTGCGATTTGGCATTCCTTTCTAAGACAATTAGTAATAAGATTACACAATTACCTACTACCTCACCTCCAGCTACCGAAGACCCGAAAACGGCGTGCGTTTTAGTCGGTTCTAGTTCGATATTTCGCGCTCAGAAAATAAAAAAGTAATCTTCGTCTGTCGTAGCGGTCTGAGATCGGCTTCAGAATCACACCATATGGGGCAATTCTCTCCTCCTTAAAAAAATTCTTTCCTGCTGTAAAATAAATGATAATATTAGAAACTTTTTCTCCTGTGGATACGATTCAAACGCACACAACGCGCAACTTTCAACGTGAATTGACACTAATTGATTCAAATTTGATTATTTTTTTGGGATAAAAAGGTTAAGCAAATGTTTCCGCCTTTTGAGTAGGCCTAATAAAACTAATGCTATGTTGATTTTGTTTTACAGACACCCCCGAACACTTAATTGGCTGTCGCGGTTGCAGCAAGAGTCCTTCTTCAAGAAGATCATGGTGCCTGGCACAGAACTGCTGGATAAGGTCATCAAAGCTAGTTGGGAGAAGAATAAGAAGAAGTAATCAAATCATACCTAGTCTTTTACCTATCTGCCGCTATAGCTAAACCAAGGTGGTTATGACAACTAGCGGCCTGGTTAAACCGCTGGTGGTGGAGCACTATTTTCACATTTAAGATGATATGTATAAAGCTTAAAACTACTTGTGAATTTGGAATCACGTGATAATTATGTTCGAACTGATAAGCAGATTTAAAAATATATATTTTTATGAATCTTCTCTGTTTATTTTTGAGTCCGATAAATAAGGAAAGGGGGGAGGGGATTAACCGTGGGGATTTTCGCACGGTGAAAAAAAAACGTCAATTAGAATATCTTAACAACTTCACCTACCCCCGTACACAATAAGCAAAGCTTGACTAGCTTGTGTTATTGGTTTTAGAATGTGGATAAACATATTTAATTTTTTTTTTTGTAAAAACATAGTAATATATAGAAACACCCAGTCCAATGCAAATATATTCATGTTCACAAATATGTGCACTGTGCGGGAATCGAACCCGCGCCTCCATCGTAGCAGTTGCGTTCAATACCAACACACCACAAAGCTCGTCATTTATTTGTTTGAATTTACATTTCTCATACAAGATACAGTACCTATAAACTTATAGATAGACGACAACGATCCGAGTCCGTCTCACACTATTAAATTAAGACTGAAATAATAACTATTTAATTTTGTACCCGGTTGTTTAAAGTTAGCGGAGAGTGTGACACGCGGAGAACGGCGATTTTTCCCCATTTTTACTATTTCGAATTATTTTTTTAATAGTTCTAATTAAATTAGGGGAATGAAAATATAGAATTTAGGTAAACATAGATGCAAAATAAAAAAAATTTCAATGCTATATCTATAATAACTAAATAAATATTGCCATGTGATAGCAAAAATTGGCCTCCCGGATAATGACCCATTTACTTTTAATAGGTGGTGATAGGCCCCAGTTCATGTTTCGCGTACCTAATAATGTAATTACACATACACGACTAAATAAAGTGTTTAGTTGTTTTTATCAAGTCGTTATCATTTTTAATGGCATCGATGCGATAAAAACAAATATTGACATGGTAAGCTACTCAATGTTATTAAAAATGGTGATGTTGTATGTCATTTGACAATCTCGAGAGGCTGGCGACAGTGGTCACTTTTTAAGTGGGTAATAGACGCAATTAATCAATCTTGAACTTATTATAAATTGGTAAGTATAAGTCTATTTAGTTACAAGTCTAAATGGTTGGTTCCTTTTTAATGCATATTATAAGCTGCAAAGGGAAAAAAAATTAAAACCTTTTCATGACCTTACTCAAGCTTGAAAAAATATATAATATAAAATATGTGCTTTATCATAATTATTTACTTGAAGTATAGATATTCCGCCTTCCCGAAGAGCGAAACCTGTGGCCCTCTCCGTAAGTAGCGGCGCTGCCGTGAAACAAATTACTACACCACGATAGCAACTCCAAAATGCCGTCGATTCGACAGAATAAGATAGATATTTACTACTAAACTCAAAAGATAACAGGTAGACCGTAAGATGATGATATAAACTTCCACAATGTTCTCCGTCCTCCATGAGCGCGGGCCTGGAGGTAACGAGTGGAGTCGTCTGTCAACCTAGCAGAAGCAGGCCGCGGCAGCCTTTTTATACCCGGCTAGATGGGAACACCGTGAATCCCATACAAGTGGAAGGGGGTCATCTCAAAAATTATGGCACCGGATTTGCTGGAGTGCAAGAGCTATGTCTTGTATTATGTCACCTCCGGCAATCGAAGACCCGAAGATGGCGTGTGTTTTAGTCGGTCCGATATAACCACTCTCTCCGGTTCCGACGAGGTGGTATCCGTGGGGATGTTGAATACGATAAAAATATGTCATTTGTTATAGGATGGTCTATCTAATTACCTCACGCCGAAGTAAAAATATGGTCAAGCGCGTACTCATAGTTATGCACACGCACCATGCGCCATGTGCCATGTGGTGGCGTAAACAGAATATCACCACCCCATCACATCCGAAGAGTGTCGTAAGAGGCAATAAACGATAAAATACGCAGACGATATCACTGCGTGAGAAAGAAAACTCTTCTTAAAACCCTGTGCCAACCCGTCTGGCCAGCGAATAAGCAATTTATTTTCAACTATGGTACCTTTAATTCCCACATATCGTATTCAGATATTTTCCAAAAAAAATTATATCATACTTACTGCAAAAAATCATCTAACAAAAAAAGGAGGTACCAGCGCTGTGACCATAATTTTCCTATTCATCATAAGGTAATTAGACTCCTACATAATCGTTATCCTGTAACAAATGACATGGGAAATTGTGTCATCATCTTAAGGTCTAAGGTGTCTCTACAGAATACTTTTTCATTTTATTCAGTTTTATTTAACATCTAGAGAGAGGACAAAATGGCGCCAATTCTGTACAAGATAGACGCCAGCCCCCCAGCGAACGCGGTGCGCATGCTCGCCGAAATCATTGGGTTAGAACTAGAACTTAAAGATGTCGATTTCTATTCGCGAGAACACAAATCACCGGAATTCTTAAAAGTGAGTATACTGCAGATGTGCGTGTGTGCAGGCGTGCAAGCGTGTATGCGTGCAAGCGTGCATGCGTGCATGCGTGCACGCACACGTAGGTATTCCGTACCTATTTGTGTATTGTGCAAAGAATAGTGGGTGACAGTTGTTGACTTTATACAAGATAACGTTACCGGGTTAATGAGAATACATATTGGGTATTTCAGTTATTTAATCAGTGCGCGTTGCTAACGATGACTTATGACGCCGAGACGGGAACCCTCACTATGGGCATCATAAAAAAGCTCAAGGTCACACAGCGAACTATGGAAAGGGTTATGCTCGGAATTTCTCTGCGAGATCGAACCAGAAATGAGGAGATCCGTAGACGAAAGAAAGTCGTCGACATAGCCTACAGGGTTAGCAAGCTGAAGTGGGTAGGGCACGTAGCAAGAAGAACAGATTGCCGTTGGAGCCGAACGGTTCTCGAATGGAGGCCGCGTACAGGTAACGAAGCGTGGGACGGCCTCCTGCGAGATGGACAGACGGCATAGTCAATGTCGCGGGTATTCGTTGGAAGCAGACCGCCTCCAACCGGTCGGATTGGAGGTCATTGGGGGAGGTCTATATTCAGTGGACGTCCTATGGCTGCAATGATGATGATAGCTATTTCACTTTTTAGTAGTTATCGCCTCTCTTTTATTTTTAAGTGTAAATGACTTTAAAAAAGAACGAGGTCATTGTCGACAGAAAATGGAATTAATCGCATCCAGTGACTGGCGTGCCGTGGGATTCGCCCAGCACTCCTGCAGCGAGACAAAAACAATAAATAAATAAAGTGTATGCCTTTGAATCGTATGCATGGTTGCGATGGCGGCCGAAGGGCATTTGGCAGTGACAACCATACCTAGTTCCTATGGCCTGGGCTTCTTAATTACAGTTAATTACCGTTCTTAATTAGGTACTGTTAATGGTTATTTAGCCATTTCACCGTTGATTGATGCATTAGCAGTTTTACTTTTGTGCGAGCGAGTACTCCGTCATCCATGATTCTAATGCTCATCTCGCTTTTCAGTTAAATCCCGTCGGTACGCTGCCAGTACTAAAAGATGGCGACCTAGTGGTTGTTGACAGGTAATTGTAACATCATGATCACCTAAAAGGCTGCCTTCACACTGGCCTTTATTCAGCGTAGGCGTTCGATGAACGTATACGCAGCGCAGACGCAGAATGACTCTGCTGGAACATATGAGTACGCTGCAGTCAGAGTTGTGACATATTTGAAATACTTGTATTTAAAATACAAATACAAAATACGTATTTTGGATTTTGTACTTAAGTACTTTTTTTAAAAAGTATTTGGTATTTTATTTGAAATACTACTCGAGACGTATTTTGTATTTGTAAAATGGTTTGTCAAATACAAAATGCTTTTTTTATTCATAGCTCCATTTTTCTAAAGCATTCCGCGATTCAGTAACAACAAAAAATGGCCACTAGTGGCGCAGCAGCTTTAGAAGTCTATGCGGAGTTTTGGCGGGAACGCGGAAAGTGTCATATCGCTCCTGTGTTTAATTTTCTAATATTGGTGTAAATTCGAGTTTTTATGTGTAAAAATGGTGGAGTTTTAGACATAACGGCTTAGACAAAGCGCACAAGTGTGCGAAAGTGGAATATTGTAGTGAATTGTGATTTTTCGTGTTGGTGTCAATACTCCCTTAGGAAAGCTTCTAGTAAAATCTCCACTACTTTACTGGGGCAACTATCATCCGTCATCGTCATCACCATCATCAAGAATCATTCTAACTAGATTAGTGAATAAAGTGTTATAAAATAAAATAAGACTTGACATAAAGGTCTTAGTTACCATGTCATAAAATCTCTTAAAAAAAAAAAAAAAGAAGTCTATGCGCAAAATGACAGATGAAACAAAATGCATATAAAACCTGACCAATAACATATGAGCGACCCCTCTTGACAATCCTCAAAGTCACTGTTACGTTTTGCATTGATGGCAGCTATTTCATTATTTCTATGTTGTTCGCTCGAAATGTCTTTAAAAAAATTAAAAAATGCCAAAACAAATTGTATTTAAACCATATGCCGTGTAGGCAATAAGACGTTATTTTACCGATTCGTATTTAAGTGATTATGAATGTATAAATGACAAATAAAAATACAGAAATAAAAAAATCTATTTATAAAAAACCGGTATGATTATGCGTCCACACAGACGCAACATGTCAGATGCTCTTTTTGAAGTCTTTTGACGTGAAGAGTCAATCTTTAATAATTGAAGAATACCAGTAATTTTACCATAAAGTATTTTATTTCAATAAAGTATTTTGAAAATACATATTTTGTATTTAGTATTTAAATACAAAAGGCAAAAGTATTTTGTATCTTGCATTTGAAATACTATTATAAAAAAGTATTTGCATTTTGTATTTAAATACTTTTCGAAAAGTATTTTGTACATCTCTGGCTGCAGTAGCGTCGACCGTTTTATCGACATTCGAGCGTTCCATCGACGTTAATGCAGCATACTCAAATGTTCCGGCAAAAACGCCGCGACAACGCGACGACGCAAGCGTCGCGTATACTTTCATCGAACGCCTACGCTAGATAAACGCCAGTTTGAAGGCAGTCAAAATGAATGTATCTTGAAATGGTATAAAAATTGATAAGCACAAAACTTTTGTTGACAGTCACGTCATAATACAGTACCTACTATCGAAGTATGGTGGAAGTAAAAGTGATTCTTTATACCCGAGCGACTTGCGCACGCGCACCTTGATCAACCAGGCGTTGTTCTTCGACACAGGCGTGTACACCATAAGGATTAAAGCGGTTTCTGTGAGTAATATATTTTATGTTGATATTGAAGAGTTATACTAAAAATTTCAGCTATCTTCTGGAATAATAGGAAATGGGCACTAAACTTATATAGGTATGAATATTTTCTCTTATGCCACTTAGGTGGCAGACAAGCACGTGGCCCACCTGATGAAGTGGTTGCCGTGGCTTATGGATGTTTGCAACACCGGCCCCAACAAACCGAACGTATGCCATAGATGTTCGTAGATAGCGAATAAGAAAGTATTGCAGAAATAAGTTACGGATAAATTAAAGAGAACTAAATACAAATCCAAATGACAAATATATGATGCATCCGCTTGTTTACCGTGATACCATTAGATTGTACCATTAATGGTACTGTGGCAATTTTTATTGACCGTGGTACCATAGACATAATGGTAGCACGGCAAATAAAATTGACAAGGTACCTTAGATTGTATGTGGTACAATCGACATAATGGTACTACGGCAAATAAAATTGCCAAAGTACCGTTATATTGTACCATGGATGGTACTGTGACAATTTTTATTCGCAATGGTACCATACCATACATACCTTAATGGTATCACGGCAAATAAAATTGCTGTACTACCACTGATGGTCACGGCAAACAATCCAATGAATATCATCTCCTTCAGCTGCCATCATTGTTCGGTGACCTGACCGGGGTCCCAGATAAGGTCAAAGAGGAGATCGACGCAAGCTATGATGTACTGGAGGCGTACCTTCAGAACCACCAGTACATCGCAGCCGACCACCTCACCATTGCTGACGTGTCTCTTGGGGCTACCACCAGCGCCATGCAGTCGCTGTACAAGCTGACTGCGGAAAAGTATAGTGTTCTTTATTTTGTTTATATTTCGTGGTGGTAACCAAGATAGGATGTTTAGGAAGAACTGTCGGGGTGGGAGGTCAAACTGTAGTTACTACTATAGAAGAGTTCCTTCAGAGTCTTCTAGGGCCGGGGCTGTGTTATAACCGGTGATCCATTTACCAAGGCTTAGTTGAGTCTACCTGTTAAAGTTAAGATTTTCGTCAAATTTAACAGTAACAGTAACATTGATTCTAATGGTTTGGCTTAATGTGTTGCACCAGAGTATTTAGTGGCTCGGTTAAAGTTATCTTTTTGATAGAGTTTGACGTTGGAGCGTAGCCGTTTACAGTTAGCGTCAAGTTATGACGTCATTTTAACAATTGTCAAATAGTGCAACCTGTTTCAACCGGATTTCAAGGTGAAGGCGACCGAAAATAAGACCAATATGATGATCATGTAGTGCCAAGATAGATCAGTGGTTTAGACACATAAACAGTTGAACCAACAAAGATTGGAACAGATACAAGAGTGATAGTAAATGAGCAACTCGCTAAGAATAACCTCAAACATACTTCTTCTTTTCTTGAATGGCAACTACACAACCTATTTTAGGCGACATATTTCTATGGCATAACAGTTTCTATGGCCCGCGATGGCGGCACAAAGTCCCATATCCGGGGGCTAGATGGGGACACCATGGTTTCCACATTAGGGAAGGGGGTCATATCAAAGAGATGTCCCCGGATCTGCCGGGGTGCGAGAGATATGTCTTATATAATCTCACCTCCGGCAATCAAAAACTCTTGGACGGCGTGCGTTTTGGTCGGTTCGAGTCCGACATTTAATAACCTCCACCGACTTTTGGTGTAACAGGTTCTATGGCAGTTTTTGTAACACTACGCTTTGTTTGATAATGCTTAACCATTAGTAGATTAAGAATCGAGGTGGGCCATGTACTTGTTGCCATCTAAGTATAAAAAATATGTTTTACAGACACCCTCGAACATTTGATTGGTTGTCGCGGTTGCAGCAAGAGACCTTCTTCCAGAAGATCGTGGTTCCTGGCACAGAACAGCTGCGTAAGAATATCCACGCGGCTTGGGAGAGGAATAAGAAGAAGTAATTACAACATTATTCCTTATCTCTGAAGTTATCATTAGAAATTTTGGACACAGGCGAAGTACTAAGTTATATATCATTGTATAGTAGTAGTTATTTTTTAGAGTCATTAAGTAATTCGATTATTTAAAAAAAGTTCTCTTAAGAGTCATACAGCAATATAAAGTTGTCGACACTAAGTAGCCATGTTTAATTTATGGTGTACAGTCACCTGCAGTAATATGTATACTTTTTAGAACTTTTTCACATTAAACTGGTCAAATTTTACAGTTTCTTGTCATAATGTTGACGTGTCATTTATTATTGTGACAAGGTTGCAAAGTGTATACATATTATTGCAGGTGACTGTACATGGTGAATAAAGTTATTTTCTTTCTTTCTAAAATGTATCATTGTATTTAAGCATATTCTATTAAATGTATAATAAAACTAATTATTTAATTAAACTCAAAATAAAGTAACAATTAAAAGAAAACAAAGGCTTACATTAAAATGCGTCGTGGAAGATTATAACGTGACGTGTTTGGCATGGTCTGAAGTAATTAAATTTATATTATGTAAGTTAACTTTTTTTTTATTTGTGTGTGGTATGGACAATGTTGGGTCAATGCGTACCCACCGTAAGTAACTCGCGTTACCTCTTCTTAACAACACTAAGAAATTGGCAGAATACTCTTGAGAGTCTATGGGGCTTATGTTCTCCAGAGAAGAAGAAGGTAAGTAAGTAGGCAGTACGAGTGTAACACCCCTGGTGTTGCAAACGTCCATAGGCCAAGGTGAACGCTTTCCGTCAGGTGTACCGTGTGCTAGTCTATCACCTCAGTGATATAAAATAAATACTTTATATTTACGGCTGAACGTGGATAATTTCCGTGAAGCGACTGCCATTTGACAGCCACAATACATTGTTTAATTCTAATAAGTCTATGTTATTTTATCCTTAAAGGAACTAAGTGTGCAAGTGACATACGTATCTTTACACAAAACCTAGGTGTGAGAAAGTGACAGAGTATATGAATCATGAAACGTTTTTTTATAAACCAAGTTGAAAACTTTGGTAGAAATTTAATATTGCAGTGACGTCAATGTTTATACACTAAAGTTACAAGTCATTGCTACTGGCATTT
The DNA here is from genome assembly GCA_963691645.1 of Pelosia muscerda. Lineage (NCBI taxonomy): Eukaryota > Metazoa > Arthropoda > Insecta > Lepidoptera > Erebidae > Pelosia > Pelosia muscerda. The sequence continues at coordinate 17,553,808 of OY829102.1, read as the reverse complement.
TAAAATCGGTTAAGCGGTAATAAAGGAGTTTGTGGGTCTATTTATGCTAGTAATATTGTGTTGTGCTCCACAGCAGAACCACTATGACTACATTATGTCTATTAAAGTCTATGGTCTATGTGTACAATAATAATCATGTTGTTTTAAGTGTATTCACAGCTTAAGTTCTTTTTCCATTTACTGTAATGCATTTAATATAATAGGCCGCGGCCCGCCAGGCGTGATCACCTTGCCTGGTTGGAGGCTCCTCCCTTTATCACATCCCGTTTCTCCACATATGTATTTATAAAAAAAAATTATCTAAGTATGTTTATCCGCATTCTAGAACCCGTAACACAAGCTAGTTAAGCTATGCTTACCATGGGTCTAGATGACGTTGTGTAGCTTATCCTAGAATATTTATTTATTATTATTTATTATAAGTTGAACGTAGCTTTCGTAGCAGTGCTACGAGCTACGAGCATACGGTCCCTGGCATGGTTACGCCGTAGCCAGCACGGCGCCGTTTTATACAATTTGCAGCAAACTATCAGAATCAGAGAGTACCTAATGTCAAGGATAAACTTTATCGCTTGCCAGATAATATAACAGTAATGTTTTTTTTTTATAGCACCAGTCGTAAACGCAGCAGGCCTTTCGGCGTAAATATATGTTCAATTTACTCATAGTCATGAAAAAGCTGTAAGAAGTTACTGGTATACCTACACATATTAAAAATAAAATAAATGTATAGTAAATGGCATTGGTACCAAGTACCAATCAAGTCTGTTATTAAGTAAATGGCTGCAATTAACCAAATTATTTTGAAAATAGAACAATTATTACTAAAATTATTGTCTCGAGTACGATCCCAAGTTTTACCATGGCACACACCAATGGCTTTTAGATGTTTTTCGAAGTTATGTGGGAATTTATCGCAGGTTTAAAAGTGTCCGGTTAATGGCAATAGACTCGCCACCTTTGGGACTTAAACATAAACTGATAGCACCTCTGCCTACCCCTTCGGGGATATAGACGTGAGTTTATGTTGTTATGCTATTAACCCGAACAAAACTTACAAGTCACTACACCTACACAAACCGCTGTATAGGTACATTATAGTTTTCACTCAGTTCACGTTTTCCTGAGTCATTGTTTGATCTCAGGCGAGCTTAGAAGTCGAAAGCCTGCATACGTCACATATCAATTTATTGCTTACATTCTTGGAAGGCGTACCGGCATTACCAGTACACAAACTTACTTTTACCATCCAAAAAACTCCGCTCTCCGAATAAAAACTGCGTCAAACTAAGAAATACGTATTGCCGCAAACGCAAAGATAATGTTTGCGTGAACAATCCGCTGTCCAATGTAAAAAGATCCGTGGTTATTTGCGGTGGCATCTATATTTACAACTTAGGGTGGCGGGGGATGTTTCTCGTAAGGGTCTGTTTACACAGACCGGCTCGGAAAGCATCGCCTGACATTCTTCTTTTTACTCAGTGTGGCGCACAACAACGTGAGATTACAAACGCTTAGGTAAGAACTTAATTGTTTTTATAGACCATTTTGAGCTGATGCAATCACAGCCGGATATAATTATGTGCTCAGCAGACAAACTCGAGGCCTATAGACCTGTGCAACACCAGTGACATTAAATGTAATGTCACAGGGCATTTGCCCTTCTTGAAGAACCCCATATTGTAATCGCTTGAGAATATCACTGGAGGGAATTCATTACACAGTTTAAACATACAAGGGGTCTACAAGAGCGTTATATCTGCAGTTTCACTAAGTCCACTTTGTTTTTGGGTTGCGAAGTGAGTGAGAAGGCAATTGGAGCTGGTTGACCACGAAAGAACATGCAAACGAAGTCATTTGCCTGCGCGAAAAGATGGAAGGATAACATTATTTCACACTAAGCGCGTTTTCTCACAAGCACTCTCAATAATACAATAAGTGACATGTAAAAATAAACCTTATTTTAATTATTTAACACTTTGTTTTAAACAAGTTAATAAATTTGCTCTCCTCTCCGAGCCGGTCTATATGAACTGACCCTAAGGCGGTCGTATAGAGGCAGAATAGTCAGACTTTCAGTGCCACGCGGGCTCTCGGCGAGTGCAGATGGCGCGAAACACACGCCCACAGATTAAATTAGCGCTAGTGACGTAGGTGCTCCGTGCACAAGAGTCTGTTATCATGAATGATGTGATCATAACCTCATGACGTGTCAGTCAACACTGCTCATCACCACAATGATTTTCGCCTTTCTCGCTTTGTCTATGCTCGGGATTTTAATTACTAAACCTACTACTGTGAGTGTTTTTATCTACTTATTTGATTGTGTGTATCAATATATCCTTTACTAGTTGACCCGCGCAACTTCGTCTGCGTCACCCCGTTTTTGCAACATTTTTCATTCCTGCTTCGCACCTGTTTATTGTAGCATGATGTTATATACATATAAACCTTCCTCTTTAACCATTCTATCTATTAAAACACACTGCATCAAAATCCGTTGCATAGTTTTGAAGATTTAAGCATACAAAGGGACAAGAAAAATAGGGACAGAGAACGCGACTTTATTTTATACTATGTAATAATAGTAATAGTAATTCCTGCATTGATCTGTGTGTACAATTATGTATAAGTTTACGATGAGGAATGCATTTTGTTTATCCGCAATCTACGACCTAAAATACAAGCCTTGGTCTAGAATATACTATCATAAATTTGTTAATACCTACATCTACTTCGTGTAGGGTAGGGTGTCTCACATTGAACCGGGTAAATTTCAAAATCTTGTAGCATGCTCATTTTTCGATGAATGCTTTTAATTTTTTGTGTATTGTTTAGTAAATTTATTTAGCTACAATTATACAATCACTTATTGTTTAAATTCCATTTGGTTTCAGAGTAAAGAAACAATTTATGGAAAATGAGATTTGGTGCAATGTGTCCATCGGGATGTACTCATTTAACCAGGGTATTTTCCACATTGAACCACCTTATTAGCTATATTATATTTAGACTAATTTGTATTTAATTCTATAACGAATCAAAATAATAACATGTGCAGAAAATTTTGAAATCAATTTGTATGCTGATGGTTCAAATCAAATTTAGATAGGAAAAAATTAATGCTTCGATGGGATTCGAACTCGCGATTTTTTCCTTACAGAGGGAAGGGACAAGATTGTAAGGGAAAGATCGCGGGTTCGAATCCCGGTGAAGCACTATTTTTTTCCTATCTAAATTTGAATAAAATAATTGCAATCTTAGTCCAATTTAACATCTGGAATGAACTGGGGTAACAGTGAACCATGGTTCAATGTGTACCACCTAAAAGTGGCTCATTGTAGGACAGACCACGTTTTAATAACTGACCTCAAAATTTTGCCAGGAAAACAATCTCGCAGTGTAACGAATTATGATGCATTTATGTGTTGGGTTATTATGTAAAACAGGGTTTATATAAAAAAACCAATGTCATTTACAGCAAAAGCTTGAAAAAAGAAACAAACTTGCAGAAAAAAATTACTTTTTGAGCAATTTTCGGAAAAATGTTTCTCACACGAACTCTTCGCACACTATCGCCAGTCAAACTAGTGGGCAGAAGGGGAAAGTAAATACCTCTCTTTTACCCCTATTAGCCCAGATCGGCAACGTCATATTTCTGAAATAAGTAGGTGGTTAAATGTAGCTGCATGGTTCATTGTGAGACACCCGACCCTATACGGAAATAAAAATTCGGATTTGGTTGTACCACGAATTACAATCAATTTAAAAACATGAATTATATTATATATACTTCAGTGTGCTTAGAAAAAAGTTTGTCCTATTAATTTAGAATGGTACAGGTACTATTTTTAGTCCAAAATCTAGGTAATCAGGTTGTATAGAGCACTTGTAGCTTGGTGTCTTTGCCCGGTTTGACAGCACGATCGATCGCTAGGAAATCATGCGCGGTGCAGCCTGACGCCCGTTTTCCCGCCCAAACTGCGACAATCTTTTTATATCGATGGACTATTGAATAAATTATAAGTGCAATTGACTACTTATTGATCTGCAGCCACATGTATATCAGTTTCATGAGACTATTTATTTAAAATTTAGTTTTAGGTATGTAAATAAATAAAAAAAACCCGCTGAGTTTCTCGCTGGAGTTTCCTCAGGCCAGGACCGCATTTCGAACCGCGATGGTGGTCCATTCGCTAAACTAACCTATTAGATTTTTAATTTTGACGTTTTGGAAGTTCTGTTTTTTGGTAACGACAACATTAATGATTTTGTTTATTTTAATTTGAACGACCTACATTGAATAAGCTTTGTAAGTTTACATATTACTGATATATTTCAAATTCAAAAAAAAGTAAACCGTCCAATGAACCATTGGGATTTTAAAACGTCAAAAACAGCCGGGGTCGCGATTCCTATGTTAAAATTAATAACAAAATGGTTACCATGGCAACGGCTTGATCTACCGCTCACAAAATTAGGCCCTGCAGGAGACTAAATTATTCATGTAACTTTCGAGGCGCGTGCTCACAGCAATAAAATGTAGGATATGTAAGTAGAGGGTTTTTATTTATTTCTAGGTACTTATTACTTGAATGAAAATTCTTACTGAACTGAATTATACGTATCCACAACTTAGGACAGGGTTTAATCAATAAGAATCCTTTCATCATTATCACAAACTTTTATTCTTATCCTTTTCCTAATCTATCTAGTAAGTATAGTAACAATATTACGGATAACAATTAGTTATTTACATGCTCATGACAATTAATTCTTATACCTATATTATATTCAATACAGTAATATATTTACAATAATACAGTATTATATTTAATCCTTTTATGTTTTAATTTCAATTTGAAATCAAATTTCTGTGTTGAGTAAATCAAACACAGAAAAACAAAAAGTGCGCGATAGTGTTTTGTATTTAAGCGGTAAAATATACCATAGATAACAGATGTAGGCGCTGAGATTTCATTTGATATAAATGATTGTGAATAAGAATATCCAAGAGAAAAACTTGTATATTTTTCAATGGTGCAAACATACAGTGGAATCAGTTCCTGGACAATTTGAACTAAAATTGTATGAAGTGATGCCACTACACAACTACTAGTCTTAGAAGTTGGGTAATTTCACGCAAGCCTCATTTTTTGCTAATTTCGGTGGTATTTTTCAATCATAGGTTTACCGATGAAAAAATTTAATGGTGTTCTTTTAGAACACATTAGTATTCTAGATATTTAGAAGGAAACAAATAACTGCATTTATTATAAAAATAGAACAACCACCGAAATTGTCAACCCACCGAAATTGCAAGATCACACCGAAATTATAAATTGTGATATATTTATCTAAACAATATGTACTAACGGCTTGGATGCATGATGCAGATGCTACATCATGCTGCCAAAGGCAATTTTGCTTTTGTCGTCCGTCCATCTCGCAGGAGGCCGTCCCACGCTTCGTCTACCGGTACGCGGTCTCCATTCAAGAACCTTTCGGTTCCAATGGCCATCTGTTCTTCTTGCTACGTGCCCCGCCCACTGCCACTTCAGCTTACTAACCCTGTAGGCTATGTCGACCACTTTCGTTCGTCTGCGGATCTCCTCATTTCTGATTCGATCCAGCAGAGAGATTCCGAGCCTAGCCTAGATTATAGCCCTTTCCATAGCTCGCTGTGCGAGCTTGAGCTTTCTTATGAGGCCCATAGTGAGGGTCCACGTCTCGGCGCCATAGGTCATCACGGGCAACACGCACTGATTAAAGACTTTTGTCTTTAAGCACTGAGGTATTTTGGACGAGAAGACGCTGTGTAACTTCCCGAACGCTGCCCAGCCGAGTTGGATTCGACGATTGACCTCCGCCTCGAAGTTTGATCCGTCTAATCGGACCATCTGTCCAAGGTAGACGTCCTTGTCTACAACTTCGAGGGTCGAGCCTTCAACTGACACTGGGGAGGGCCTTAGAATATGAGCATTCGCCATAACCTGGGTCTTGTCCATATTCATCTTGAGGCCCACCTGTTGAGAGACTCGGTTGAGGTCGTCGAGCATTGTGTTAAGATCCTCCAGCGATCCTGCCCTGAGCACGATATCGTCGGCAAAACGAAGGTGAGTGATGTATTCGCCATTAACATTAATGCCAAGACCTTTCCATTCCAGTAGCTTAAAGGCATCCTCCATTGCATTGGTGAAGAGCTTCGGGGATATTACATCTCCTTATCTCAATCCCCTCTGCAACAGTATCGCCGCTGTGCTCTGATCTTGTACTCGGACTGACATAGTGGCGTTTTTATACAAACACTTCAGCACTTCGATATACCGGTAGTCTATATGACACCGCTGGAGAGATTGTAGCACTGCCCATGTCTCGATCGAATCAAAGGCTTTCTCGTAGTCCACAAACGCTAGACATAGTGGCAAGTTATACTCCTGAGTCTTCTGTATGACTTGCCGCAGCGTATGAATGTGGTCTACGGTACTATAACCTTTTCGGAAACCGGCTTGTTCGGGCGGCTGGAAGTCATCAAACCTGCGTTCGAGACGATTCGTGATAACCCTCGAAAACAGCTTTTAAACATGGCTCAGAAGCGAGATGGGTCTGTAGTTCTTAAGAGAGGCTTTGTCACCTTTCTTGAAGAACAAGACTTCTACGCTTCTGTTCCATGCTTCCGGCGTAGTACCTTCGAAAAAGACGGAGTTGAAGAGCTTCTGAAGGACTTTACGTATCGGTGTTCCACCCGCTTTCAGAAGTTCCGAAGTGACTCCGTCTTCTCCTGGTGCCTTGTTATTTTTAAGCTGCTTGAGGGCCACCCTAATCTCGTACAGGCTGATGTCCGGGATATCCTCGGTGTAGTGTCGGCTTAGCTTGGCTCTTGGATCTTTAACCGTATCAGTAACAGGCTTAGTGACTGAGGTATAAAGCTGTCCATAAAACCCCTCGATCCCCCTCAAAACAGATGTTTTCTTGTCGTGTGTCGTGTCGACTAAGGGAGATCCCTTAGTCGACACGACACTGCCGTCCTTCCTCTTCAGTTTTGTCAACTGGCTCTGCCCAATAGACAAGTCTCTTGCGAACACTTTGGAGCCTTTATTTCGCTCAATCGTTTCTTTAATACATTGAGTATTAAAGGCACGGATGTCGTGTCGCAAAGACTGCTGGATACGTCTATTGAGCTGCCGATGTGCTTCAGCGTCATTGGTAGACTGCAGCCTCATAGAGCGTCGTTCGGCCATGAGTTTGAGGGTGTGATCGGTGAGCTTCTGTGGTCCATCTCTTCGACGGGGCCTGAAGAATTTGGTGCCCACTGAATGGACAGCTTCAACCAACCTGTTATTTATCTCGTCCACTGTACTGCATTCTTCTAGGCAAGAGAAGCGATTCGAAAGTTCGAGTTGAAAGCTCTCGGGGTACTGTATATGGGAAGCTCTAGGTCGGAGCGTAGACCTCATCAGACGGGATCTCTCCAGTTTAACATTAATATTCAATGTGCCTCTAACCATTAGGTGATCACTTCCGGTTTTCACCCCATGGATCACTGAGACATCATTGAATATCCGTCTATGCGTCGTCATGATGAAGTCAATCTCATTTTTGGTACGACCACCGGGGCCCATCCAGGTCCATTTCCTGTGGGGCGGTTTTTGAAGAAAGAGTTCATCATAAAGAGTCGCTCTTTATCAAGAAAGTCGGCCAGCCTCCAACCCCTTCGGTTACGCGTCCCATACCCATATTGCCCCACTCTCAGTAGTAATAGTAAATACGTTAATTATAACAAAAAAATGAGTAATTTTATTATTTATTACCTTGTGAGTAAATATCTTACCAAAGATATGGAAACTCATAGCCATTTTAGTATTGATGCAATATAGGTGGCAATAAATCTACCACCGAAACCACCGATATTGCACCACCGAAGTTAGAAACATCAAGAAAAAATGAAATTAAACAAATCTCAGTGATGCATTCGTCACGTGAAATGTATGATTGCTGAGGGTACCTAACAACACACAACATACTCGTAAATCGTAATGTTAAAACCAAATATTCATTCATACAGTAACCCACCGTGATTGTAAAATTTCGTACTCCCTCTTAGAAATAAGAAGGTACTTACGTATTAGCGGGAAAACTGGGCAGAATCGGACATGCCATTAATGCGTAAACGCAAGAGCATGACTGGAACTCCGAGTGCGTAAGAAGATAGATCGTTTAAATTGACGTGTATACGTTGTATAAGGGTTTAAAAAAAACACACCGAAATTGCACTTTAGGCGCGGACGTTCCTTATCGACATTGTCACGATGTCTGCGTTATAATAGAAGTAATGAAAGCAGTAAATATGGTTGCTTCATATATTAATTAACATAATAATCTTAATTTAAGTACTAAATTTGCTATCATAGCGGACTTAAAGAGGTAAATGCGCTTAAAGGTGCATCGCGGACACGCCACCGTTATTGGAATCTAGCATATTTTAATTTTTTTTAAATTTTGTGTTTAAGAGAAATGTATTTTCAGTAGTGACTTCATATAAGCTAGTGTTCGTATTACATGAAAAAAAATAGAATGGTCATAGATAAACGTTTTACATACTGATTTCATGCGAAGAAACTCTAAAAATGCGGTCGGTGAAATTACCCAGTTACTGGATAATAGATCTAATTATTAATGAAATTTCTGTTTAGAATACGAATGTTATTTAAGATTATTTCACCAAATTTTAGGCTGTTAAAGGATTATAGTTCTTGAGATGTCCAGGAACTTTTGGAGCCCGCCTACCAGTTTCTTTTGCACCAGTAATAGTGCTGGTGAATGGTGCAAATGAAACCACACCGAAAAACGTCATTGTTTATGATAAACAATTGTGTTTGTATAATTCAACAAGATTGGATTAGTTAGTCTTGAAATAAGATTTACCAAACATATTCATTATCATTAGAGCAATAATTTGATTGCATCCAAAACTAATATTTTGGAGCACAAGATTCACTCTCGTTTGCGAACGACTGGCATCTCACCTCCCAAACCCGAGAGTAAAAAGCTTCTTCTAGTGTACCAGTGTACAGTTGAATTTTGCCCTGGGCCCAGAAGATTTCCAAGTTCCATAACATGCCATAAAACGGGGTGAATAGGAATCCAGGGGTGGATAGACATAAAACAATCTATGCAATATTTTAAATAATTTCTTTTACAAATTTTTAATTAAGCCGATTAGTTAGGATTCTGTTATTACAATGAACTTAACTAGTCCAAAGTTTCGCTTGAAAGAAAATAACTAACCATTTTATTTCTATTCAATCTCGATCTCTTTTCACCCCGTTTTACCCGGTACCTATCTATCCTAAATAGAAGAAATATTCATCTTTCTACATGTTTTCATTTCATTTCAAAAGTTGAACATATAAAAATCTTTTCGGCCCGACTTGTAAAAGGTCTTTTGAATACAAAATCCCGTGATATACTGTAGTGAATGGTTCTTCTTAGAGTAAATGCTGAATGTGCACATATTGAATGCTTTGCCAAACGCTTTTCAAAGATGTCGAGAGTGGTTTGACTTTTTAAAGTAGCTGTGGAGAGTGATATTTCGTTTTATATTCTGTTTGGCAAGTTTTCATGTGGACAGCTTATAAAAAGATAGTTCATTTTTTAGAGATGCGGCGAGACAATTGAAAAAAAGGTTGGAAATATCTTTTTAGAGAATCCCATATACCTACTAAGGTATATCTTTTCTTTTTAACCGACTGCGCGACGCAAAGGAGGGTAATTTGTTTATCAGTCTATGTATTTAAGTATGTATGTATATTTGTTTGCGTTCTAGAACGCCTCATAGAAACTAAAAAGAAAGACTACTGTGAGTATTGTATGAATTCTAAACTACTGGGCTTGTTTCTTTCTTTTTAGTTTTTATTTAGGTTATTTTTTCACGTAATTTTTAAAATTAGTTTTTCGTTTTTTTTCGTCTTTTCCAAGTTGCGCAATATTGTTATTATAATAGGTAAAACTTTTATTTCATGCAAAAGTACGACTACATACATATAAATGTTACTTACAAGTAGGTAATTTACTTAACTTTTAAAAATTCTTAGATTAGGTAATGATATAAAAAGAAGTTTGATACCATGAATCCTTCTTTAAACGAAGGCTAAGGCCTCCTCTAAAGAATGTTTTTCTCACTTGGGCTATTTTATTTTTTCAAATTTTTTTAATCGTCTTCCCATCTCATGTAAGGTCTGCTTGGAGACGTTTGCTGATTGGACCCTTCCACGTTGTTACCCTGTAGGTTGTTTGCTGTTGCAGTAGCGCTATATAAGAAGGAGCTAATATTTATATGTGTAACGTTTCAGTGCGCTACTGAAGACCCATGTCCGAACGGTCAAACGTGTTCGGCACATTGGTTCTGCTGTGACGTGGGATGCTGTGAGGCCGCGACAGCTCCTTCGCGTCGTGAAGCCCCCGACGAGCCTATTAAGGAGCACAGCTATGGCTATCCTTGGTATGCTCAGTGGTAAGTATCTTAGATATCAGTTTACTCTACTTTGCACCTAGGAAAGAACTTTTTCACTACAGCAGCTCAAACAAGTAGGTTTTGCTGCGTGAAAACAGTGTGCAAAATGCGATTTTGCTCACTGAGTGAGACAAAGTAACTTTTTAATTTTTTTTTTTTCAATAAACAGTGCCAGCCATACCTACATTTAAAAAGAATTGTTTCGCGACGAACTTTCGAACTACAAAATCTGACAAAGTAACTTTTTTATTTTTATTTTTTATTTTTCAATAAACAGTGCCAACCATACATTTAAAAAGAATTGTTTCGCGACGAACTTTCGAACTACATATTAATAATCTGCACTGTTTCTTGGCCGTCCTTTAAAATATGAAGGTCCAATTTCAAAATTCTAAAATTGAGAGAAGAAATTGTAAAACGAATAACCATGTTTTATTTAAATTATTTAATATTTTATTGTATTATTGTATACGAAAATAAGTGATGCATAAGTAATTATAATGATTACTATTTTCAACATTTAAAAAATTACATGTCACAGACGCTGTTTCTGAACGCACCTTAAAAATTGCGGGAATAAAATTTTACAGTTAAACTTGTTAAATAGATATTAAAAATATTAAAAAAATCAGAATAGACCAGCGGTACTAGTGATGAAGACAGTATTTTAATACTAGAAGAGTTTCAGTCTGTTACTGTTCTATGTGCTATCTTGTAAGTAATACTTAAGGTTATGTGTTCTCGCTGCTGTAGTGAAAAATAATGTGTGCCACACGAGAGCAAAATAATTTGCATCTCGTGCATTTGAATCCCTCACCACGCTCAGGATTCTACACTAGAATCACTCGCTACGCTCGTGATTCAATCTTAGAATCCCTCGCTTGCTCGGGATTCAAAATCAGCACTCGCAGCAAACAACAATTTTGCTCACTTGTTGCACAAATAACTATTTCCATATGGCTGTTTGTTAAATTCCATTTTCTATCCGGAGTAAATTGGTACAATAAACTTGAAATATGCAGAGTTAGGTCCCAAAGTCATTCATTGCGAAATTATCATTACATACGCAATTAGGGTGTTTGGCATTTATTTTTATTGTGTACAATATCCACTAGGATGCCACCTCCGCCAGAGCCGGTGAGGGTGGTAGTGTCAGGCTCGAACCAACTGAAACGCCGTTTTCGGGTCTTTGGTTGTCAAAGTTAGCTGTTTCAAATTAAGTTGTTTCTTAGATATAGTTTTTCAGAATGTTTGCCGTTTATAACCTCTCCAGTTAATCTTAATTACTTGCGTTAAGTGAAGGTTCACGTCGGTAGTGTAATTCTCAGAACTTCTCTTTTGTAAGGCCGGTCAATTACCCATTAAATTACCGACGATACAGAGTTAGGGCCCAAAGCTATACAATCACACGTGTTGATAGGTACGCAATTAGCCCATTATGCAACCTGCCATTAATTTAACATTGACTGGCTCTAAGATGCGTTTTCATTGGCCCATTCTATTGCGATCCTCAATTTCTGAATTATCTCAGGTAGCTATTCATTTAACCATAATATGAAATTATGTTTGTTTACACAGTCAAACTCGTCATCACAAAGTTTGGTAGATATTTATAAGTTGCATCAAAATTGAAGGCACTATCTATACGAGACAAAATTTTCAGCTCGTGCAATTTATTTTTTCCAGTTCGAGACTTTTTAAGGGAGTATTGATCCATGCTGTAGACATTTTACCTGAAAATATTTCATGAGTGGCCGCTACTGTCTGACCTATATCATTTTAGTTACCGGCTCAAAACACGCCCTCACGAAAACGCCCATTCGTCGAATGTCAAATGGACTGTTGACCTAATTTATCAGACTGTTATATTTTAGACTAGCTGACCCGCGCAACTTCGTCTGCGTCACCCCGTATTTGCAACATTTTTCACTTCTGCTTCGCACCAGTTGGCTGTAGCATGATATTATATACATACTAGCTGTTGCCCGCGGCTCCGCCCGCGTGGACTTCTGATCCCGTTCCCGCTGCTCCATGAGCATTTAGGGGTTTGAAAAATAGATGTTGGCCGATTCTCAGACCTACTCAATATGCTCACAAAATTTCCTGAGAATCGGTCAAGCCGTTTCGGAGGAGTATGGCAACGAAAACTGTGACACGAGAATTTCTTCTCTTCAATCACTCTTCTATTAAAAAACCGCATCAAAATTAGTTGCGAATTTTTAAAGATTTAATCATATATAGGGATATAGGGACAGATAAAGCGACTTTGTTTTATACTATGTAATGATAAGGATAATGGAATTCCTATATACATTCCATTCTTCCTTCGAGTTTATTTCCGACTCAGTTTGATACAACTTTTCAGTGTATAAAACGGCAATATTTCGATATTTTTTCGTGAGACAATTCCTGTCTGCCCTCCACCAACCAACTGGCGATTCGAAAAGTTGCAGAGTTAGATCAGGTTGACGAAGTTTTTACGGATCCAACTAACCATATGGTGTTATAGATTTGTCGTGTCCATATGACAATCGGCGCCGACTTCTTTAACGGGTTCCGTGTAATAGTTGCAATGTATTAAGAAACGGTCCCACCCATCCTATAATAGACGGATCTTAAAATAGATTGAGATGATAGATGTGTTCCTGATTGCATTGGAGACGAAGGTGAACTCAGAGCTCAGGGTCCGCCTTCTGGCTTTTCCTCCTCCACTTCGCACAATCTTGAACATCCATGGTAGTGATATCATTGGCAGGCGTATCATCGTCAACTACATCAAGCCAGACTAATCACAGTCGCACGAAAAACTGCCATTGCATTTTCGGCTTTATAAACAGTGTGTATTACATCGTTTCATTCACTCTACATAATGTCATTTCATTTAGAACTTTAACAGCTTAAGCGTAGTCTCAATTAAATTACATTTTTTGTAATCTCAGTTCCTTGACAATGGTTGCCAATTAGTTAAATCTAACCATTTTAAGAAAAGAAGAAGAAGTTAAATCTATGCCCAGTACTTCTTGAGCCCAACCCTTCTAACGTTCATATTTTCTTCACATCATCCAGACCTTAGCTCAAGGTATTATATCACACGTAATGAAAAAAAAATTTATTGATATAATTTTCTTTATTCCAGGCCTGTGCTGTTTCTTCTGGGGACGCTGGGCGGTATTTTAGTTTGTTGTGTGTGGTGTCTCTTCTTCAAACGGCCCTCTGGTCACGGGGTGTACATGTGTTCGTTCGCGTGCTGCGTGCGACGTCCGACCTCCGAGCATGACTCTGCGGGCTCCGTGTACCCGCCACCCCGATACTCCCGCTGCGGGTCCTTCCACCAGGCCCCACCACCCTATTCTGAAGTGATATTCTTATTGTGACTCTACTGCCGTTTGAGGTTTATTTATTTTCGCCAGTTTTATTTTCAAAATACTTTTTTTTATTGGATTTTGCCAAATCGGCAGATCGATCGTAGCCAACGTTGCATGATGGTTCACTATCCATTTGTATAAACAAAAATAACCATACAATATTTTGGCATTATGATATTTAGACTAATGATATTTATGCACAATTTAATTACTTTTTATGCCAAAAAAAGTATGCCGAATTCATTGTGCCAAAACATTTTATGTTTATTTTTATTATGCATTACTTAACCCTTGCATGATACCTAAGTTTTTTTACAAGGAGTATTTTAAGTAAGCTTTTTATTACGTTCAATTATTAATACATATTTTGTGAAACCTAATTGTTGGAAGGTAAATTGAACTGTGGTATGTTTGTATGCAGGTTGCTTCAAAACCTGACTTGTACCCACTAGTCATCACTTGTGGTGAAGGAGAAGGGAAGGCAGGAAACTATCTCATGGTCCACTATTTCAGAAACTATGTCATCCGTGGTCCAGGTAAGATGATCATTCTTCTTTAGTAGGTACTTACTTCTTCATTTCTACATCATCACATTTCAATTCATCGATTTCCTGGCGTATTTTTAAGTCTGGACTTTGGAACCCAGGGTTCACTTATTCAGTGCTCCCCACACCCTGGGGCTAGACTGGGACACCGAGGTCCCTACATCTGAAGGGGGTTATCTCAAAAGATACAGGTCTTCCGGGGTGCGAGGGATATGTTGATTACTATCTCACCTCCGTCAAATTAAGACCCAAAGATGGCGTGCGTTTTAGTCGGTACGACATAATCCTCGACCGGCTCTGGCAGGGGGTGTCCGTGGGGTATTTCACATTATAAAGAAAGGTACTTATTTATGGAGCCCACTGAACATGAGTATTATTTAAAAAGCAAAATAAAAGTAAAAATCTAGGTAGAAGAATCTAGAATCAATTTCATACAATTATCTTCACCCTATGCCCATCTAATCGGCTTTTATGATTACGTAGACGAACCAGAACTTAACCTTTTTCTAATTCAATTAGCAATATATTGCGTTCTACAGACAGTCACTCTATGTACTCGAAAGAGATCGGTAGCGATAAAAAAAAAGAACCATCGAATTGGGAATCTCCTTTTTGGAACTCGTTTAAAAATGATAAACCCCGTCAAGAAAGTTTTTAAGAAGCATGAAGGAGTGTTGAGGTTGGCCAAAACTAATATAACCACAGTAAGTTTCATGAAATTTTGGGTGCCATTTTAGTAGATAAGCTAAGTTTTAGTAGATAAGTTAACTATGGCTTTGGTTCAGAAATGTTCAACTTCTAAGACGGGAATTAAACCAACGACTAGGAATCCAATTTTATAAATTCTTAACCAGTGTCAAACCAGAGAGATTCCAAAATTTCTTTCTTTCTTTCTTTTCTAATGAACTTCTTTCCATTCAAACGTTGCATTCATTTGTTTCAATTTTGGATTCAAACTGCATAACAGTAAAATCTAAAATTCAATAGCATTTTTGTAATCTCAGTGGTTTGCCATTGGTTGAAAATTAGAGTGGGCAAGTGAGTGGGACACTTTTTATAAGATTCCTGCACAATGTCGCACCTTCGATTTTTTAATAGACCTAAGTTCTTTCTTAAGTATATTATGATGTTGTAAACAAACCTATTGAGAAGCAACTGTTAAAATGTTAATTTCTTTAAATAGTCCTTTCAGAGAAGCCTCTGTGGTGGCGTAGCGGTAGTGAGCGCGACTGCTACGCAGGAGGCGCGGGTTCGATCCCCGCTCGGTGCAAATATTTGTATACATGAATAATAATATGATTATTTGCACTGGTCTGGTCGTGCCTCGGCAAGCACGTTAAGCCGTCATTCCCGCTTGCCATACAAATACTATGGCAGTCGTTACGGATAGTTGTCTTTTCGCCCTTTTCGTTCTAAAAAGACTTGTACCTAACTTCATTGTGTTATTTCAGGTTCTTTATCAGCGACGAGTACTGCAGAGTCTCTCAACTCCAGTTTCATATGCAACGCAGCAAATGAGGTAAGTAAGAGTTTCTTTATATGATACCTACCTGTATCTATCGACATGAATCTTGGACTTAAGGTGCGAGAGAAACTAGGCCATGGCACGCGGACTGTTCTTAATAAGATTGATTGGTAAATTTGGGCTCTTCCACTAATGTTCTACCCCGTTCTATCCTCAAAAGACAGTCCAAAAAGGCATTCTGCTCATATAGAGCTCTGCTTACTGCTTAGCAGTCATTTTTATCTCCTTTTCAACGTTACGAAATTAGATACTAACTAGGGCAGTTGATCTCCGTGGTCTCTATACCCGAAGAGAGTCATCTCGGAAGAGATGAATCTGGGTTTCCTAGGGTGTGAGGAATATGTTGGTTACTATCTCACCTCCGGCAAGTAAGGACTCAAAGACGGCGTGCGTTTCTGGCACTAGAAAGGCTATGAACAAGTATGGCGAGTCACTGGTTATTAGTCTTGACATCGCCAAAACATTCGATAGTGTCTGGCACCCGGCTTGGTGTGACCCCATATTCTTTTTTTTATCGTGCGCAAAATCTCCACGGATACCACCTCTGCCAAAACCGATGGAGGTGATTATGTCGTACTCGAACCGATCAAAACGCACGCCGTCCATGGGTCCTTGATTGCCGGAGGTGAGATTATACAAGACATATCACTCGCACCACGACGGACCCGGAGACATCTCTGTTGAGATGATGACCCTCTTCCTCTAGTGTGGGGACCATGGTGTCCCCATCTAGAACCTGGGTATAGGAAGGCACTTTGCGTCATCGCCGTGGCCTGCTTCTGCTAGGGTGACAGGCGGCTCCACCAGTCACCCCCAGACTCATAGGGAACGGAGGTCATGCTGCGACCACCCCATATTCTTGGATTTTACAATGTTGCAGGCAAATTCAGTCATTCCACCGCCGTACTCGTGCGCAAGTAACTACTCGGAGTGCGGCGTGGGGTGCGGGCCGCTGCTGCGCTCGCTGTCGTCTCTGACGGAGCGCCACGCGCATGCGCCGCGCGCGCCCGACGCGCCGCCCGGCGCCGCCCGCGAGCGCGCGCCCCGAGCCGACTCAGCGCCCATGCGGATACGCGACCCGCCGCAGGCCTTCAGGGAGAACCTCATCACATCCCCTGTACAACCCCTGGTGAGTTATAGGTCATCAGGATTTACATCACATACATAGAAGAGTGGCGTTGCCGTGTTGCTTCTACATGGAAATATACGTTTAAACACAGTGGAGCACACGTTGGCCAACATACCCACCTGTCGCTCGCTTAATGAAGAATGGCACAAACCCCAGTTCTATTCACACGCCAACATGTTCGCCAACGTGTACAGAGGATATAAAGCAAGAGTTTGTGTAACCTCTACAGATGTGAATCTACGTAATACAAAAAACATATATTCATTTATATGTTTGGTTGAAAGGACCTAGTTTTCGATTCAGCCCCTGGCCCCTGACCAGGGTAGAATGATAAATTATATCTTTCAATAAAGAAATAGTCAGGAGTAAAGTCGGAAGTCAACGGAACAAAAATAAATAATTATAGCCTACTAGTTCTCACCTGAAATTTTCTCCTTTATTTCCAGGACCCTACTTTCGACCTTGAACTGGAACTTATTGACTGCGAGATGTACTGCGACGGAGGCTGCAAGCCAAGGCTCGGATCGTCTCCTCCAGTCCATCGCTCACTCTCCAACGTCGACGACACAGGGTACGATCACGAGGGCTACGTACTCCGACACGCTCTCTTCGCACCCTCCCCAGAACTCGCCGGGGCCTGCGAGTCTCCACCTCAACCAACAAGCCCCACACAAACCTCTAGAGAATCTACTCTACGAAGGGAACATAGATTTCCTAGACGAGAAAACACGGTCAAGATTACCAGAAGACCACGCAAATCGAGCTTATACGTGCCATTATCGGCAGCCTATCAAGTTAGGAGTTCAAGGATTTCCCCTGGAACACGTGCGTCTTCAAGAGTCGCATCCCGTTCCGCACCGGCGACTCCATGCGGTGCTCTGGTCCCCAATCTCCTGAACTTTACTCAGAGGGTATCAGCATCAAGACATGGCTCTTCTTCTGCAAGATTTGATGAAGAGAGTGATCCGCTACTCGCTGATATAGAACACACGCGAACCGATCACAAGTTTTAGTCCGTCGATGCTACCGAATGCTTAAACCTTTTTGTACTACAAACCCATGTGATCCCATAAATAATAATAGTGACATAGTGTATAAATAATTGGGTGTATATTTTGCAACGGCCTAAAGTGCTAAACCCCAGTGGTAGATTTACCAACAGTCTTCTGTGTTGGCTGAAGGGAGTTGCCAGAAAAAGCGGCAAATTTTTGTAGCGGCAAAGAAGTCAATTTCATGTACAATCATAACTGAATCTCGATGGATTAATGGATGAAACAATAGCTCATGAACTAAGTACTTAATATATTATAGACGTCGATAGCAGCGGCAAAATTAAAATAGCCTGCTAGCGGCAAATGTGTAACTCCGCCACTGCTAAGAAAATGGTAGCGGTCTTCTGACCGCAACATGATAATTCTCAATGTTGTGACTAATGTACTGTGCTCATTATACAGTAGAGCCAACGCAATTATGTAGTTAGTTTTATGATAATCAATTATTATTATAATGCAATTAAGAAAAGAGCTTGTTGGACCATTGTTCACTTGCCTTCTAATAAGAAATACTTATGAAAACTCATGTGGTTGTGTTTTATTTGCTTACCCAATACTTTTGCTTCCTATTAAATGTCCAGAGGCCAGACCTAAGTCAACCTCGCCTGCTAGCTGTGCATTGTCGATTATTCAATCAAAGCTATGGTTGCCTCAGGCCTCCTCAAAAGTTAAAATAAACCAAATAAATTATGTAAAGAGGTGGGTAGCTGTCCCTGGGCTTCTTTGGATGCAGATGAGATTGGCGCTTGGATGAAAAGGACCAAGTAAAGTATAAGTAAAGAAATAATCAATTGTCACTGAATTTGGTTAGAGCTCAAAATTGAACGTCTCGAATAGGAGAAGGATCGATAGGATTATAATGATTGATTGAGTGTTTTATTTATGGTTTAATTGTCTTTATTGTTTTGTCATAATATGGCTATTAAACCAGTCAATCAATCAGCCTATCGCAGTTTACTGCTGGACAGACATAGGCCTCTCCCAAAGTGAGCCACTGCTCCCTACCCTCCGCCCTCCGCATCCAGTCTGTCCCAGTCGCCTTTTGCAGGTCATCAGTCCATCTGGCTAAGGGGCGTCCTACCTTCCGTTTGCCTTGTCGCAGTTTCCACTCAAGGACTCGTTTGCTTCAGCGGCCATCGGTCTTTTGGCAGATATGGCCAGTCTACCGCCACTTCAGCTTGGTTATTCATCGAGTTATGTCTGTAACTTTAGTTATTTGACGGATGGCCTCATTGCGAATTTTATCCTTCAGAGAGACTCCAAGCATAGCTATGTAGCTCCATGGCCCGCTGAGCGGCTTTCAATTTGTGGACTAGCCCCACCGTCAATGTTTCGGCACCGTTAACCATGACAGGTAAGACGCGCTGGTCGAAGACCTTTGTTATCAGGCATTGTGGTAGGGGGGAGGAGAAGACCCAACGCAAATGGCCAAATGCTGCCCAGTTAAATTTTATTGGATCCTTATGACTAGTACTTCCTTGAACTTGTTTCTACCAAGCTATATTACTTGGCTCATGTTATTGTTGAACAATTTCGAGGTTGGTCCCTTCGATGGCAATCCAGCGACTCCGCAATTATAGTTGATATGACTCCGAATAGTTGATAGTCATAGTTGATGCCTTAAACTAGAACCACAGAACACTAAAAACTATATTAAGTAAGTAGTGTGGCACGAACAAACTAGACAGAACTTTAACAACAGTTTTCCATTAAAAGCTATTTCTATATTATTTTGAATGGGTATGTAGAAGATCGGCTGGATGATCTATCTAGTAATTAATTAATTAAGAGTGAGTATTCCAAATATACTTATATATTTTTATTGGTATAAACGATTACTGAACGAACTATGTTCAATCGATAAAGTCAGCAAAATTTTATTGTCAAAGTGACAGATCACAACAAAAACAATTCCCTCAAAAGTGAGGTTAGATTTGTTTACACAACATAACAAAAAATTATTCAAGCTGTCGGCCAAAATAGACTTGGATATGAGTCTGCAAACAGACTTCGGCCCTGATTCAGGGGGTAGAGTGAAGGTAACCTTCCACAACGTATAAATTAACTTAACTATCTTATTCAAGAATAGAACTAGTATTTTTAACAAATTTACGGTGTTTCACCGCGTTTTCAGAATCTAGTTATAGTAAAGCCTATAGTATACGGTAACATAGCCCGTTACTTCGGCAAGAAGCGTGAGGAAGATGGGCATACTCATCAATGGACAGTATACGTGAAGCCGTATGCCAACGAAGATATGTCGGCGTACATTAAAAAAGTACATTTTAAGCTGCACGAGAGCTACGCAAATCCTAACAGGATAATTACGAAGCCGCCTTACGAGTTAACCGAGACCGGTTGGGGAGAATTCGAGATAGTTGTCAAGTTATACTTCCATGATCCTAATGAAAGACCTGTGAGTAGACAATATAATTTATTTTGTTTTTTTTTATTAGATTTTGATATACAAAGAAGATATAATTGACACTATGAATGTTTTCAATACTTGTTGGCTTATGTGTTGAGATAGTGGTTCATATAGTCATCATCATTGTCTGAGTCTATACGCAACATAGTTTACAGTGGGCGTTCTAGTCTTACTAAGATATGACTGAACTTCGATATTTTACATGAAGTGACTGCTATCGGACTTTCACAACCAAATTGGCGATATTGAAGTTCTGTAGTTGGGCTAGTCAGATATTTAGGGGCTCCAACTACATGTAATGATTGCTATAGATGTTTTTTTTTTTTAAATACACTACAAGTTACAATCAAGTGATTAACAATACATAAACAACAACATTCTGAACTGGACTGCAACTCAGAACCGGTTGTATGGCAACCGGGACCAAGGGCTTATCTTGCTCTTCGAGGCACAACCAGACCAGTGGAAATAATCATATTCCTGCATACAAAAATATTTGCACTGAGCGAGTTTCAAACTCAAGCCTCTTGCGTAGCAGTCGCATTCACTACCACCACTCAACTAAAACTGTGGTTCATGTAGTATTATTAAATATTAAATATGCCATATTAAATAGCCATTATTAAATATGGTTCCTGTGGCCTCTGTCTCTTGCCAGCCTGGTCCAGGTGTGGCCAGCCGTAGCCTTCACATCATCCTCCCACCTTTTGAACTGGCGGCGTCTGTTGGATGATTGCAGTTAGCTACATGTAATTCATCACCCTACAACTGGACCACCTCCTAACATCATATAAATGTGGCCACAATAGAATGTGCACTGATATATTTAACCATTTTCTGCAATATCATTACAGGTAACACTATATCACATCCTGAAGCTCTTCCAGTCCCCAGTAACTGATGGAGCCCCACCGGTTGTTGGACGAGCGCTAGTCAGCGAGTCATATGAAGAGATAGTATTCCAAGAACCAACACAGTTGATGCAGCATCTCTTGAACAGTGTAAAACCTATCACTAATGGATCTTGGAATCATGATACTGATTGTAAGTAATAGTCCACTGACTCTGCATCTTATTGGCTTTTTAAAAAAAATATATTTAAAAACTACCCTATGCCCGCGGCTCCGCCCGCGTGGCTGTCGGTTATGGTGACCTAAGCACCATCTGTGCAACTTAAATTCTATATTACTAATCATAACTCTGGTTCTCCTTAACCGATTGCAATCACACAAACATAAGATTTCAAGTTGGACCAAACCCCTTTAAACAAACAAAAAATGCGTTGAAATCCGTTCATTAGTTTTTGCGTCCATCAGGACAAACATTAACTTTTTACAATTATAAATAGTAAAGGTTATTTAAGGTCCTTCGTACATACACTATAATAGGAAAAAAAATGAGTGCCATCAACTCCAAATACATATTCATTAAACAAAACTGGAGATACAAAACTTGAGTCGCAGGCAATGCCTTTGCCAAAAATTTTGGTTTATGACTATTCACTGGACCTCACGACCTGTATGAGTCCTCATACAAATGAATGTGCAAAACTCTAGTTTCAAATCACAGCAACTCCAGTTGGCAAATCAATTTTTATTTGAGCCTTAATCCAGTAAAAGTAAAACAGATGCATACCATAATTGGTTTTACCTCTATTCCAGTTGAAGATAAAAAAGAGAAGACCTTACAAAAGATAATTGCATCACAAACGAAAGTCCGCAGTGAAATATCGGAATTAAAAGAAAAATTACACTTGGCCAAAGAAACCATTGCCAAATTCAAAGAAGAAATAGCCAAGCTGCAGAACAGCAGTGGAGCCAGCATTCTAACAGGAGTGTAAGGACAAGCTCTTTACAAGTTATATGAAATAGCCAAAATATTGTCATTGCCAGACTAGTATTTATTGCAGTAGTATAAACTAGGAAAATCCGAAATACATTCAGGATTTTCGAAGTTATAACTTAAGGCATATCAAGCAGTAAATATTTCGGTGTGTTGGGCATTTTTTATGATAAAAAAAGCATTAAAGCCATGACACTGTTACCGTGACCATTGTGACACCTCTGTAGTTCTCGGTCCACCTACTAGGTGGCGCTTTACTAAACTTAATAGCGCCACCTAGTAGAGAGTTTTGAAAGCGTGTACAGTGAAGTATTCGGTTGATGGCGGTTCTATCAATTACTTATATTGAGCCTGTTTTTTAAGTTTTTACTTAAGGTTAAGTTAAGGTCAAGTTTTTTATTAAGGACATAATATTTCCCTAAAGATTAGGTGAACTACAGGGCCTTTTTGTAGTATTTATAATAGCTTCATTCCTTGTATTTATAATGTCGTATATTCATAAACTATTCTTAAGTGTACCAATTCTCACTGAAAGAATGGTGGCCGGAATTTTTACTACAAATAATTTCGAGAAGGTTTGTAAAGACGCTGTACCTCTTTTACATTTAAATGACTATGAACTTTTTCATCCATAGAGAAGCTTGTTTATTAATTTTTTGCCTTTAAAAACCGCTACCGGCTGCTACTCTTTCTGTGGGCAATAACCCTAAGCTTTTGACAGAAAAAGTAATGAGGGTATGATTATTTTTTTTGGCGAATTATTTCGATACTATAGGGGAAACTGGGGACACTTGATCCCTATGGGAGACAAGGTACACCAATATTTTTGGAATTACTAAGCGTATTAGACTATTTTTAATGTGGTAACACTAAGGGTAATAATGTTTACTTAGTAATTCAAAAAATATTGGTGTACCTTGTGTCCCATAGGGATCAAGTGTCCCCAGTTTCCCCTATAGCTGATCGAATTAAGAGTGTAATGGACCGCGCTACCAGCATGGGCGTATATTCCATTGAGTCAAGCTCGCTGTATACTCTATTCATATCGGATAAACCTTAACCCATATTATGAGTATTAGTGAAATCGCATAGGTACCCTAATGAAAAAATCTACGCACGTCACTCATTGGCAGCATCTAAAATGTCAGTTCGAGACTGACGTAACCGCTCAGTGTAAATATTTGAAAACGTACATAAATAAAAATTCTCCTATGTTTACTTACTGTCTATTTTTTTCTTTATTTTTTTTATTTCTGTGCTGCAGTTATCCAAAACAAACTTATTTTTTATTTTTTTTAACAAAAATGCTCCATAGCCAAGTACCTATCTGCTTTTGAAATTTCCCACATTTTTCGAAGTTCAAAGACTCACTACATACTACGTCATAATGATAGCCATAAGTCATAAGGCTTTAATAAATAATAGATCCTCTAGTACATACTTGACCCTGACTGACCGTTATTGACTATTACACGTCATAACTCTGTATTTTTAGACACAATTTTTTAATACTTGCTCGCTATTCAATATCGATTGTTCGAACTAATAGTAGATACTTATCTAGACATATCTATAGTCTATGGTATGTATGTACCTACTAATTTATGGATTTCGTTAGTCTCGCTCAAACTCGGGAACGGCTGGGCTGATTAAACTAATCTTGGTCTTGAATTATTTGTGGAAGTCCAGAGAAGGCTTAAAAGGTAGGTACAGGGTGTAAAGGGAACACTCCCGAAGAAGGCCCCTGGTAGTACTCATGGTAACATATTGGCACTAAAAAAATTACGGCTTTTATGAAAATACTAGGAATGGAGCAGCGGGAAAGGGGGGCTTCTCAGTAGAAGGCGTGAATTTGCCTGCCTATGTAGGTACCCCGAAGGATACCTACCTACAGTTCAAATTCAAAATTTAGGTAAAAGTCATTTATTCTGTATACAGCACAAATAGGCACTTACAAAACGTCTAATATATATAACATAATTATTAGTTAACAAATGGACAACTACATAGTTCGAAACGCGGCTCGGGCCTCAGAAGGTTCCGTTCAAAACTCGGCGGTATTTTTTGGTCTATTTAAAACAATTACTAGACAAATTTGGTCTAGACAGATACAAAAATTTGCTTGAGTAGCAAGTTGAGTGAACAGCTCCTTTCCAGGCTTGTTTATTCCGCGACGGCGGCACAAAATGCGCCTCCTCATATCCGGGGGTTAGATGGGAACACCATGGTTCCCATATTAGGGGAAGGGGGTTTTCTCAAAGAGATATCCCCGGGTCTGCCGGGGTGCGAGAGATATGTCTTGTATAATCTCACCTCCGGCAATCAAAGACCCATAGACGGTGTGCGTTTTAGTCGGTTCAAGTTCGACTTTGGTGGAGGCGGTGTCCGTGGGCATTTTGCGCACAATAAAAACGAAAAAAAAGTTACCATATTTAGGTACTTAACATTTAAGTACAGAATTGTGGCAATTCTGCTGCAGAAGCCATCTTAAGTAGAAATTGAAGTCATCATAGGTTTAAAAAAAGGTTTGCTTGCGAGTTTTAGTTTTCTATAAAATTACCCATAACCACTGGTAATAGATAGCTACGACAGTAGGTACGCAATTCATAATACCTAGAAGAATATAACCTCAAAGGTCAATGTTAAGTGCTTATACTTCCCGCCACATATCTTGGACACAACTCGCGGGAGAAGAGTCTCTGACGCGCATAAATAGTTAAGATATTAATTTTTATTTTATGGATCTGTCCATCACTGTAGTGCCTACTTATAGGGTTGCTAACCATACTTTATAATAACGTATCCTTCTTAATTTTTGGTAATTATACTTTATATTTTCAATAAAGTTTGCAAAAATACTTTATTTTCAACCTTTACTGTGATGCGTAAAACAAAATAGGTACTCATTATGGGTAGGTAAGTAGGTACCTACTTCAAATTTAAATTGTCAAATGAGCTTTGATAACAAAATATTGCTCACAAAAATACGTTTTCAAAGCAATAAAAACAGAAAATTGGAAACATTTTAATATTTTATTTTTTTCCTACTCAAACCAGTTTATACATTTCTTATCAAAAAAAGTTGGCAACCCTAAGTATCTACAGTGTACTATCCTTAAAAGATACTCAATAAAAGCATACCGCAACTGGACTTTGGACTCTATGTCCAAAATATATGGCGGGAGGTATACTAGCAATTTGCTTCCATTAGCTCAAGCTGAACCGGCAATGATTCACTTCTACTGTATTATAATGGCTGAAAGCCTGACTCGTCATAATAGTATTGTACTGAAGGCACGACATATCTAACACCCACGTGTGACATTTAAATTGGTAATTGCAGACAATAGGATTTTTATATAAGTACGACTTAGTTGGTAGACAAAATCACAGCCCACCTGATGGATAGTGGTTACGGTGACCTATGGACATTTGCAACACCAGGGACGTAACACTCATTCTGCCGGCCCTGCAGAAACCTTTTTGTAGAACTCCAAATTGCTCCATACCGCTTGGAAAAACTGCAGCAAGGACTTCATTCCAAAGCTTTAGCGCGTGCAAGATGAAGTTCCTTTTATACTGCACAGCACAGGGCACACCATTTCCGATTGTAACCTACATGCAAGGGCGTCTTTACCTTTGACGGGGCCCTGGGTACACAAGAATTTGTAGACCTCTTCTGTTTTTTTATACCGTTTAAGTGGCGGACAAGCTCACGGCCCACCTGATAGATTGGTTACTGTGGCCTATGGTCGTTTGTAACACCGAAGGCGTAGACCGCCGGTAAATTTGTCTTCAAAATAGGTACAAATACAACTCTCCAGTCACTTTTATGTGAGAAAAGTTGATGTGCGAGAAATTGTCGCCCCTTCAGTGGGCTCCCCTAAAGCGGTCGGCTCTCGGCACATGCCTCGAGTGCCTCTATATATATAGTATATAGTATACTGTATATATATAGTATACCTATACTATATAAGTAAAAAAAATAAATAAAAATATAGCGATCCGCGTTAGCCTAGTGGTATGGGTAATGGACTGCTGAGACGAGGTCTCGAGTTCGATCCCAGGTTTACCATGGCACACACCAATGACTTTTCGATGCTTTTCGAAGTTATGTGTGTATTTATCGCAGGTTTATAAGTGCCTCGGAGAGCACGTTAAGCCGTCGGTCCCGGTTGCCATACAAACATCTATGGCAGTCGTTACGGGTAGTTGGAGCCCTCAAAAGTCCATCCAGTCTAACTTGGAACTTCGATGTCGCCATTGGTCATTAGACCATTGGTTGTGGAGGTCAGATGGCAGTCGCTTCACGGAAAATATCGAAGTTCAGCCGCATCACAGTTAGACTGGAAAGCCGACCCCAACTGAGTTGGGAAAAAGGTTCAGGGAATGATGATGACTATATATATAGTAAAGACGGCATTGCCTACATGCCCTAAGGCCCCAAATTAAATGCGATCTGTAGTCTGCGGGTTCAGTTACTACCAGGTCAAAGCGTTCGGTTTGGAGCTATATGTATAGTTACAGGTACTCCACATATTACTAACGTTCTAACTAATAGGTTATTCATAAAACAGACAGCACAAAACATAAAATATGCCACTTAAAGGTTGATCAATTGGTGGGTGCGTGGTCCGGAACCGTCAAGGGGTGCACTCTGAGCATCGAATACGCTCAGCATCTCTCACACAGAAGAAACACTGCCACCCGCGGCCACAGATTATTAATTAGTGCTGCAACCAATTTCGGTGGAGGAGAGAGCGACCGTGTAAAGGGTTGCTCGGAGGTTCTCCATGCTTTCCATTGTAGCTATACCAGGAGAGGGCACACACTTGTAAGCCGTGTAAAAGCAAGCCCGCGCAATGACGCAGCACGCCTCCCTCGCACTTTATAATGTAAAATAACCCAGAGTTAGCCAGAATACGAAGGAAATAACTTATTGGATGTCGCTTCCCACCAAAATGAAAGGTAAAGCAAACTATTTGTCTTATTCACCTAACATAACATAACATGAACACACGCCTATATACCCGAAGGGGTAGGCAGAGGTGCTAGCACCCACATTTCGCCATTTTATGCTTAGGTCCCAATGTAATATGTGGCGAGCCTATTGCCATTAACCG
Organism: Pelosia muscerda; assembly: GCA_963691645.1. Lineage (NCBI taxonomy): Eukaryota > Metazoa > Arthropoda > Insecta > Lepidoptera > Erebidae > Pelosia > Pelosia muscerda. The sequence goes on along the minus strand of OY829102.1, from coordinate 17,526,286 downwards.
GGCACTTATAAACCTGCGATAAGTACGTACACACATAACTTCGAAAAGTATTGAAAAGTCATTGGTGTGTGCCATGGTAAAACCTGGGATCGAACCCGAGACCTCATCTCAGCAGTCCATTACCCATGCCACTAGGCTACCGCGGTTTCACCTAATCGGTGACCTAATTGACTAAATAATCTTCATTCCGTAAAAGTTTATTGAAAAACATATTTTTGTTCGTTGCAACTACGATTATCGCTCAGACACTGCGCAAAACCTAACATCTAGCACATTGAACCTACACAAAAGCCTTTCTACCAAACAAGGCAGTTTTGAACAATGAAACACTTGTAAGTTAACACATGACAAACATTGGAATTAGGTTAGGCAAATGGCGCATCGACAGTTCGCGTGCGAACTACTCACATATAGCCAGTTATTGATGAAATCGCTAACTAGTAATTACTGAAAATGGCGTGGACAGCCATATGGATTATTTTTTAGAAACCAAATGTAGTAAACATGCATCACCAGTTGATATAGGTTATGAATGCTTGAACAGAGAAAGTGCGCCTCCCATATCCGGGGGCTCAATAGGGACACCATGGTTCCCACATTAGGGGAAGGGGGTTATCTCAAAGAGATGTCTCCGTCTCCGGGTCTACTGGGTAAGACTACTGGGAACAGGGATGTCTGCCGGGGTTCGAGAGATAGGTATATAAGGCGCCGAAAGAAAGAAGAAAAATTCAATAGATTTGCACGGCCTGCAAGGGTAGTTATGTCGAACTCGACCAAAACCACGGCCGTCTCGGGCCATCAGTTGACGAACCCTTCAGACCCACGGTACCCCTGGCCATACCCCTGGTGGTACCGTGGGTTTTTAAAAGTTAAACGGTACCATCGACATCCATGACTGATAAAACACGGTGTTAACAGTAAATAGACAAAAGGTAACCTGCCGAATATCCCTCACGCCTCGACTGATACAGGGCCATGGAAGGTCCTCCTGGGTGTGGGAAGGACTAATGGTGTCCACATCTTTTCCCAGATAGGGAGGGGCGCGTGTCGCACCGCCGCCAACACGAGAATTTTTTATTATGATCACTTGGGAAACCACACACCAAGTCCCATAGTAAATAATATAAGATATCAAACAAACTCATGGCCCAGTTAAAATACATCGTTCACGTTACCAACACAACAAACGTATTACGAATGCAGGTGAAGGATGTTGTAATTCCAATCAGATAACACCCCTATGTCAGTGAGCCCGTCCCCAATAGATTATGTTACTGACGTTACGCCATAGTTCCTCCAACCAAGGCTGTCGGCAAGGTTGTCGAAGCAGGCGTAGGTAATTCACCATGATTGAAAACTAATAATTTCACTAGGGATATTACTTTTGCATTAGTGTGCCGGGTCCTTTAAGCGGGGCGTGAAAAAGCATCTGATGAGGTTGAATGAGGTCAAGTTGAACGTCACCCTTGTAACATTGTACGTGTTTGTAATAAGTGACCCTCATTCCTCAGACTATGCCTAAGTTATTCGGTCTCCAACGGGGCTAGCATTCAAATGATGATGATCCCTGGGGGTGTCACTCTATTATCCAGTAGCTTCACTAGTAGTAGTGTAGTGTCATCACTTCATACAATTTTTTCTTCAAATTATCCAGATACTTTTGTACCCCACTGTACCTTTCACCGATCAATTTCTGTTTGAGCAACGGCGAGTTCAATCATTCAATCACTATAAAAAACCTATGAATTATAAAATTATGACTCACTCATGTTCACGGAAACTCATTCACTCTTTTCACATTAACAATACTTATCACATTATATGTGAGCAGTTTCATATTTCGATATAGGGGTTAAACACCCACGCCATAAGTCCACTTGTTGACAATCGAAGCAAGGTCACGACACGACACACGCGCTTTCCCACACAAATAATTAATAAATCATGGTTTAATACCTACGTTTGACTCGCATTCTCACCCCTAATAAAGAAAACAGCATTAGATATCAAAAAATCCCACACATTTTAATAAAATATCTGCACGAAGTCCACAACATTAATAGTTTGAGCAATAGCAATCTTCACAACAGAGTTATACGGTACAATAACAAAAATATTTCTTATTCTTACTCTTAACACTTAAAAAGTACACCGCTTTGTTCCCAACAACAAACATTCACGCACATTAAAATACGAAGTAAATAAAACTACACTTCCTTAATCTAAAGTAACTAATTATTTGCTAAAACCAACTGTTTTCCTTTTTCATTTTATCTCTGTGTCGTCCCTTCATTTCTAATGTTTGGAATATCTCTGACAGCTTATCCAGATTCTGCGACGGACTTCGAGGCAGCTCTTGTAACTTCCACAAACATTTATCACCATCTTCGCTGTGAACGACATTATACGTTTGCCTTTCTCTCAAACACAACAGCTTACCAGTCTCCGGCATCGACGATAATTTCGCCACTTGCAATGCAGCTTTTTTAAATCTCGTCTTTGGTGAAAGTTTTGGCGGTTCCACAACTTTTTTCATATCTTTTAACGACGTCGTCTTTTCTGCAATAAACGTCTCTTGCTTTATCACTTTCGCAGCGTTCACATACACAGGCTCCAGCACATCATATGTGTTTTCTCTGAGCAGCTGCTGTGGCTTCCTTGCTTCTAACGCATCCACAGAATTCTTTCTTGTATACCCATGTATTCGCAGCGGTGTTAACGGTTTTAATACATCGTGTAACTTGACGGAATGGTCGAGGGCTGACGATTGGTTTTTGTTGAAATCAAATACGATAACTTTTGTTTTGGACCTCTCCAGTTTCTGTCCGATCGCTGGGAGAGGATGGAACGGAGACAATGTTGATTTGATAGGGATGTCATTATCGAGCATTCTCGACTGTGCGGTTTTGTTTTTTCTTGTTTTGAATTTGTGCGGCGCGTAGATGGTTGTTAGTGCGCGCGTTTTGTGAGGATCGAGCGGCGCGAGTGCTCCGGGCAGCATGGGGCGTGCGGAGGCTCGCTCGGCCGCGCGCCGACAGCGCGCTCCGACCTTGGGTGGCACCTCCGCGCCTATCGAACCACCCCCGCGTGACCGCCGTCCACCTAACGATACAAATATGCACAAACGCACTGCGTGACCTTATCCCCTTTCACGCATTTAAGAAACACGAGAAAAAGCAGCCTAAAAGACAATCATAAAAAAAATCACAATAAAATATTGACATGTTTTGACTAACTGCATTTTGTTTTGATTTAATTTCTTTTTCAGGGAAGCTTTTTGATTGAAACGGCCAGTCTCGAACACTTTTGGATAAAACCTTTTTGTTGAGTTTTTACTATTTTTGATAATAATTTCTCACGTTCAAAAATAAAACAGAAATATTATTGTCAATACCCTTTGTAAATAGAAATAGATACGCAAAAACGTTTTACTATATTGGCTATTAATTTATTTCCTGCAAAAGAAAACTAACTACATTAACCCTACGGCTGCTACGATTGAAAATAGACTGAACATAAAACAGGTTACAAACTATTATTAAGTAATATCAATTCTGTTACAATAAAAGATTGTACGATTGTACATTTCGTTTATCGATATTACGCACCAGCTTAAAAGGAATTCACTTCCGATAGACCGGAATTGAAGCGGTTATTATTCTGATATTCCTAATTAAAATGTGTGGACTAGATAGAAACTGATAACGGATTCGAACCTAAAAGCTACATACTATACATAAATATGCTCTCGCTCGTAATCCCCGAAGGGGTAGGCAGAGGTGTATTAGACACCCACATTTCACCAACTAAGATTTTCGGTACCACTTATTAGGGGGCGAGCTTATAACCGCATATCGGGCACTTTGTAAAAAATGAGTATGGCGAAAATAAATTTCTAACAAAAATGTTAAGGTAAGAAAACAGACATGTTTGTAATGGTGACCCTCTTTCCTAAGACTTTGCCTTCAGCTTACTATCAGGCGGGGTGAAGACAAATTGACGTGTCCTAAATAAAAAATAATAAAATCTCATATGCATCTTGCTACCGTATACATGATCCCTCCCGACCCGTGGTCCAACTGCTATGTCCAAGTGGTTGTACCAGGGGTATGTAAAACTATCTATGGTCCAACCGATTGTACCACGGGGAAGCAAGTATATCCGTGGTCCAATCGGTTGTTTGTCCAACTGGTTGTACTACGGGTAAGTATGGAGCAATACTGGCCAGTTAGACTCGCTGGAGTGCATCCCGATGAGGGTTTGTAGTTCAACACCCCTTCAAAATGGATTATTCCACTATGATCACCTGGGTGATATGACCTGGGTGATCAAATTCCACAACTTTGTGTCCTTAAATCACCTGCTGACAATTCACCTGGGTGATCAAATTCCACATGATTTTAAATTATTTTATTTGTTTCCCTATATCACCTGGGTGATTAAATTCCACATGGTTTTAAATTATTTGTTTCCTTAAATCACCCGGTTTAAATAGTTAGTGATTTGATGATTGTAATAAATAACATCAAGTTAAAGTTATTTATTACAATAATAAAAAAAATATATGTATATAAATAGGTTTTAAGTCCTCAAGGACGAATTTCAGTAGGCCATTTTTTAGATAAAACTCGTTGAACTGTGTATTGATATTTGAAAACTTTTTTAATATAATCATTATAAAACCTTAAAACCTATTTATATATATTTTTTTATTATTGTAATAAATAACTTTAACTTGATGTTATTTATTACAATCATCAAATCACTAACTATTTAAACCGGGTGATTTAAGGAAACAAATAATTTAAAACCATGTGGAATTTAATCACCCAGGTGATATAGGGAAACAAATAAAATAATTTAAAATCATGTGGAATTTGATCACCCAGGTGAATTGTCAGCAGGTGATTTAAGGACACAAAGTTGTGGAATTTGATCACCCAGGTCATATCACCCAGGTGATCATAGTGGAATAATCCTTCAAAATAACATTCATTCAATGATAAGTTACAATAGCTTTTGTGATATTAAAATCTGTGAGGCTTTCCTAATTGATGTAAGTTGAAAAGAGTAGCTGTGAATCATTTAGCTTTACAAATCATGCCAAATAATAAATGTAATTTCAACCTTCATAGGAGTCACATTGTGGCCCACGTGATTCATAGTTAGTTTGCCTTTCTCGGTAAGAATGAGACGACTCAATTGAACTATTCTATCTATATCATAACTCAAAGTCTAGGTACTCTTACAATTTGTCTAAATTTTCATCATCGTTGAAACGGAATCCAGGCGTTGAACTTTTTAGGGTTCTGATAACGACTGCCGTTAGATGTTCATATGATAACCGGGACCGACGCCTTTACGTACTCTTCGAGGCACGGGCAAACGAATAAAAATAGTCATATTCATGCATGCAAATATTCGCACTGAGCATGGATCGTACCCGCGCCCTCTGTGTAGCAATCGCCGCCACACCACAGAGGATGTCTCGCTTTTTCTTACACTGTTACAAACGCCTGCAAAAGATACTTTGTGGCTGCAAAAGATACAGCTGATAATTTGTGTTGATTAGTAGTCAGATATTGTACAATCAACAAAAGATATTGTACAGGGGGACATACAGTGATCCCTCTTTCCCGCCCTCCCAAAGTTAAGCGGTTCCACACCTGGACAACACAAATGGACTACAATCTAAATGGACATAATATCGTCAATGGCTGCCTTTAGATATTTAACTGATTCAGAACCGAATTTATTCAAATTACAGATATTTAAAATATGTGATTAAATTCGACGAATAGCTGAAACAAAAACCATAATATTTAAATGTAATATTTCACGTGATAACCACGGTATTGTCACACACGCCATGAGGACTGTATAATGACCATCATTATCGTCATCGATCCATGGTTGGCCTTCGGACAATCGAAAAGCTATTGTACTGTCGCGTACAGTGGCTGCAAAGACTGCGAAGGATTTACATATATTTTATGTTGATTATACGGTATTGATTCGAGGTGGATATTTCGTTGTTGCTAGGTACGCAACCAGTGAGAAGGTAGGTACCGGTACATTTCTGTTCTTCGTGTAAAAATCACCACGGGTACGCCTGTTAAACAACCGACAATGGTGCGGCAGAAGAAAGAATCACCGAACCGCTTGGTTATTGATGGAATATTTTGCACCGTATGCGGGTGACATCTTTTTTATTTATGGCACGTCAATTTGACTTCACCTCGCCTGATGTTAAGCTGAAAGCAAAGTCTCATAAAAGAGGGTCACCATTGCAAACACGTACAGTGCTGGTGGCGCTCAGCTTGACGGCCTCATCAGATGCTTTTTCACGCCCCGCTTAAAGAACCCGGGACATCTAAGCCCTGCATGTGTTGTTCTTTATAGGAAAGGAGAAGTATACGTATATGTTATCTTTAGCGAGTATCTATGGTTTATCAAAGCTTAAGTAATGGTTGAGTTCTGTTGCAGGTGTCCACATACAGTCAACTTTGTTCAGCTGTTAGAGCGTGGAAATTTAGAAAGAGAGTACCGTCTGACCACTCAACTCTCATAGTAAAACTTGTACCAGGGGAAGAGAGTCATTTCAGAAGCTATGTCGGGTCTGCCGGGGTGCGAGGGATATGTTGGTTACTATCTCACCTCCAGCAACTAAGGACCCAAAGACGGCGTGCGTTTTAGTCGGTTCGAGTACGACATAACCTCCCCAACCGCACAATTCGCACTATAAAAAAATAAAATAAGTGTGCTATGTCGGCAATATGCATATTTCCTCATTTTTGATTCGATCTCATGATGCACATAGCAATAAGAACAGATGGCTGTTGGAGCTGAAATATTCTCGTATGGAGACCACGTAGGTACTGGTAGACGAGACTTAGGGAGACCCTCGCGAGATGGACAGACAGTCAAAGTCGCGGGTACCCTAGGATGCAGACCGCCTTCAATCGATCAGATTGGAGGTCGATGGGAGAGGCCTATGTTCAGCAGTGAACGTCCGATGGTTGAAATGATGATGCTGCTTTTGAGGTGCTACACCTGAAAGTATGAGCACCATCTCCTACACTTGGACTTTCTAGTATACCTAATGGTGTCGTGCAATCTCCCATGTTCTAGCTGAAACAAACGGAGCTGATATTATGAGTAATGCAATAACCATCAATGTGCAATAAGGCATCATCAGATATTACCTTGTATCATGAAACCTTGGGCTGACCTTTCAGGAACCGAAACAGGTGTTCCATATATATTTCAATGGCATTTTTACTGCTGCTATAAAGTGCACACTATATAATTGAGAATACAAATGACCAGTGGCTCGGGCCGATTATGTTCGAGGAGCACTGCTGCAAGCGACTGCAGTTGTCATATTATGTCATCTGCTATTAAAATCATATCTTAAGGTTAAAATTCATTGATGAAATCGCCAAATGAGCATCACACACACATATTCGGACCATTTCTTTATGATAAAGTACCGCGGTAGCCTAGTGGTATGGGTAATGGACTGCTGAGACCAGGTCTCGGGTTCGATCCCAGGGTGTTCCAAGGCACACACCAAACTTTTCGATGCTTTTTCAAGTTATGTGTGTATTTATCGCAGGTTCGTAAAGTGCCCGCAATATCTCTCGCACCCCGCAGACCCGGGGACATCTTTTTGAGATGACCCCTTCCCCTATTGTGGAAACCATGGTGTCCCTATCTAGCCTCCAGATATGGGGAGACGCACTTTGTGCCGCCACCGCAGCCTGTTTCTGCTAGGGTGACAGGTGGATCCACTCATCACCCCCAGGCTCGCACTTATGGAGGACAGAGGTCATTCTGCGACCAAGCTACATTCACCCTGAGTAATTTTATATTGACTGCGCGATAACCGCCATCCACGTGGGAGGAGCCGCGGGCAATAGCTAGTGTTTTATAATTTAAAACTTGCTGAAATATGGCTTTTACAATACGGCTGAAAATCGCGTGACTTTACTAAGTAAAAAAAAAAAAACATATTTTCTCTGCACTCAATTATGAAAATGATAGCAAATTACGAGTGACTGGGCAATTTTCTTCCTTGTATACTGAATTATGCATCCATGGCCAATATCAAGGGCACACAATACCGATATATGAGTGATAGCCTCGCTACTCATTGCTATTCCATCTAAATGTTTTATCTTACGAGATAAATCTAAGAATGAGTATGTATTGTGATTGTGCCCATTCTATCAAAAGTATACCGCGATGATTCTAATCTAAAGCTAGCTACACACCGATATGCTGTCACCAACAGAAATGATGTTAACCAATTGCCGACAGACGAGAATTCTTTGACGACAACATTACGATGTTCTTAAAAATTTATTATTGTAGGTTAAGCCTTTTTAATGGCTTGTGTGGTTCATTTTTATATTATAGGCTATTATTCCACTTTTCCCACTTGTTCTTCTTCAATCTATCTCAATCGTTAAAAATTTAAATTTTCGGCAGGTCACATAAACATTTCCCACTTTGGTGGAAAAAGTGGAAAAAATATTCCATATTTCCCTCCCAGGTGGAATAAGAGAAACAATTCAAATCCTTATTTTCCACTTATCCCAACTGGGAGGGAAATGTGGATAATTTTTTCCACTCTTTCCACCCAAGTGGGAAAGGTGGAATAGCCGGAATATTATCGATCGCCGTACTTTGTTGTACTTTTATGTGACCTGTCGAAAATTAAAATTTTTAACGATTGAAAATTGAAACGCTGCCATATCGTAGCGTGACGTCGTAGCACGAAGCGCCGTAGCAGCATGACGCGCTGTCGTAGCACGGCATGACGTCATAGCATGGACGCAACGTCGTATCTTGTTTATGTGTAAAACCTACTTTGCTATCTAGTGTTTGCCTCATAATGTCCTCAACTGATACTATAATATCTTATTCCTTCATGATTAACCTTGCCGTTGAAAATTGCGATTGAATTTCAATTGAAGAACCAAGCGGTTCGGTGAGTCTTTCCTCTGCCACACAATAATTAAGTCTTGGAATTCCTTGCCAGTTGACGTGTTTCCTTCTTCCTACAGTCCCGGGTCCTTTAAGCGGGGCGTGAAAAAGCATCTGATGAGGCCGTCAAGCTGAGTGTCACCATTGTAACACTTTACGTGTTTGTAATGGTGACACTCGTTCCTCAGACTTTGCCTTGAGCTTTCCATCAGGCGGGGTGAAGTCAAATTGACGTGTACTAAATTAAAAAAATTGTCGGCATTGTCAAAAGTGAATTTCCAATCATGGCCTTTCTGAAAATTAATCTGATATAAAAAGTGTACACAGATACGCTTCACCGCATCAGATACGGCGTATTTGGGTCAAGTCTATTGATGAAAAATGTTCGTGTTGAAGGAAGGCTATGAGGAATCAATCATCAAATATGTATCTAAGTACACCTATACGTGTCTTACAGTGTTACACGCCGGTAATATCTAGAGGTTTTTGATATCTATTAGTTTTATAGAATCAAAGAATCAATTTCATTTATTCAGTTTAGGCACATAAAGAGCACTTATGAATGTCAAAGTCTTACAATAATTATGTACCTACATTTGTCAAAAATATTATAATTTATAATAAATAAAATACTTACTAAATAAATCATTTGAAAATGATTCTTTCGCTGGTTCGGTAGTTAAATCTCCTGAGAAGAGACCAGCAAGAAACTCAGGTAGATTTTTAGATTATCGTTATTCTTCATTTTCTTTTTAATATTTAGTTTAATATTTAGTTCTGTGTATTTATAATAACTGGGTACAAAAGCAAGAGATTATTATGACCACGCATTTTTATCATCAAGATATTCGTCTACTATTATATTTTAACAATTAAAAAGAATCTTTGTCTGTCGGTCTGTTTGTGTCTAGTAAATATGGTAAACGTCTTATAAAATTAATGGCGAGTCGCCAATGTCAAGTTTCAAGTATTCAGAGCCACGTTAGCCACGCCAGTAAATTCGTTTTCGTGTCCGCCGCCGCCGCCCCCCCCCCCTCGAGATCAGGTAGTCGATCAGGACAGGTGGTTGGATTTTAGGTGGCTAGTTACTTGTATTAATAAATCATTTTCATTAATTTTCCATGTCATTTGACAGCCTCTGATGAATGACAGTGGTACATTTGACTTCGATTCCCATAACATAACATAAACTCACACCTATATCCCCGAAAGGGTAGGCAGAGGTGCTAGCACCCACATTTCGCCAGTTTATATTTAGGTCCCAATGTAATAGGTGGCGAGCCTATTAACCACCATATTATTGCCATTAACCGGACACTTATAAACCTGCAAATACACACATAACTTTGAAAAGCATCGAAAAGTCATTGGTGTGTGCCATGGTAAAAGCTGGGATCGATCCAGAGACCTCGTCTCAGCAGTCCATTACCCATACCACTAGGCTACCGCGGTATTCATATTTCCTTCATTAATTTATCAATTGTTTTTCGATGACGTCGCGTCGTCGTTTTGTTTGTAGTTGATGACAACAGTTGCCATCCGATGATATTATCACACTCGATCCAACAAATTATTATTATTAATGAAGGAATTACTCACATTCATGTTGTAGTGTAAGCACGCGAAGGTCAAAGGCTACTTATCCAGGGGGCTACCACGGTCCGCATATCAGACACTTCGGGCTAGTGTGAAACACGAATGAAAGTCATTTATGTAGATACAGTCAGACTCAAAATTTAGGCTTAGTTGCTCCAACTACCTGTCAAAGTTAAGGTTTCCGTCAAATATAACAGTAACAGTAACATTGATTGTAATGGTTTGGCTAAATGAGTTGCACCAGAGTATTTAGTAGCACGGTTAAAGTTATCTTTTATCTGTATCGGCTAAATGTTGAGTGCAAAGAAATCAATTATCAAAATTGGTGAGTGAGGTCAAATTATGAAAGCCTATGAAACCATGCAAAAAATGTAAATATTCAATCAAAATTTTAAAATATTAAATTGAAAAGACACACTGCTGTTTAGTTAAAAAACTTCACGGTCTTCCTTTTATTTCTGATACTAATTTTTTTAGCAAAATGACCCTTACGTTGATACCTTCCCATCGGTATCATAAAACTACAGACCGATTTTTTTTCTCGTATACCGGGTTCGATTCCTGGTTCAAGAGCCAATTAATAAAAAAGGATGAATGCAGTTCAAATGTTTTTTAAAATTAAAATAAAGTCTTCTTTCAGTGAAATGTCCCATCTATAATAATTAAGGTACTTACCCTCCATGTGTTATTGCCGTGGAATGCCTTGTATCTACTTTTGACACTGTCCACTTATAATACTTCAAATTTCGTTCTGTAGGATAGTGTTGTCGAACAAGAAGTCACATATCGTCTTCGGGCCACTTACGACATGAAGGCATTTCAAGATACTTATTGCCCGAAACATCGTTCCGCAACTTCGGTTATTAGTTTCATAGTAGACTCACTGGTCAAATGTTGAGTTTTGTGTCAGACCTCCCTTCAAGGTCAAGGTTAAAGTGTCAAGTTCTATGACCAGAACAAATTTCCTTATTTTTAAGGTTCGGTACGACGTGGGGAAGACACATAAGTAACGGACTACTATTATAAAAACTGAGTTATATTTTTCTAACGACTATAATATTGGAGTTCTTCAAAAAGGCATTAGAAGGTTTGCTTTCTCATACAGTCCCGGGTCCCTTAAGCGGGCGTGAAAAAGCATCTGATGAGGCCGTCAAGCTGAGCGCCACCTTTGTAGCACTGTACGTGTTTGCAATGGTGACCCTCTTAAAAGTTGCCACAAGATTGTTTACTTACCTAAATAAATGGAGTATAGATAAAATCAATGAATAAATTCTTGTTACGTGTAAATTAATTGAAATCGTGATCGATTTTGACATTCAGTTCAATTTTTAAAGTCAATCGTATCGAAATCGAATCTTTTAGCTAAATTAACAGAATTGACTTTCTGTTTAACCCTACATCGTGGTGTCGGTTAAGGTATTGGAAAGGGGAGGTACAGTAAATGACGTCATCTTACGACAACTCACCACCTTTTTATGCATCTAGTGGTTTTAGTAACATAATTCACAGTGGCGGTGAAATGACTCACGATTAGACTTGCGTACTCATTTGCCATACTTTTATGTATATTATCCAGAATTTAGTATGAAAATTACTTTCCACGGTATTCTATCCACTACTCCCCAATCGATCACCTACACAGGCAACCTGGGTGGACCGTGTCCTTAACTGTTAAGTATATGTTATCTGTGCCCGCCGTAAAAGAATCGCGGCTAATAATACCTTGTGTTGTATTTCCTGCGGTGAGTAGGAATGGTAGCCAGAGGCCCAGAGCTTACTGGAGAGATTTTGTGTTGTCAGTGAGAAAACCGAGGGCTTAAGTTGTTACCTTTATGTGATGTTATTTAAACCCTGCTTTGTCTTCTACACTGACAGGACAGAAATTCTCTTAACCTCCACCCCTCCTCTCAAATCTAGTCATCTAAGATATACGTGAAAATATTCTTCTTTGCTTCGGAGAATAAATAAATGAATAAATTTTCTAGGACAATCTAAACAACGCCTCCTAGACCCATGGAAAGCATAGTTTAACTAGCTTGAGTTGAGTTCTAGAATGCGGATAAACATACTTAGATACATTTTATTTGTTGTAAATACATACACTTTACACATATAAACACCCAAACCAACGCAAATATTCATATTCAGGCACACAAATATTTGCACAGAGTTAGAATCGAACCGCAACCGCGCCTCCTGCATAACAGTCGCGTTCACTATAGGTACCACCACGCCACGGAGGAAGGGAAGCAATCGGAGTTGGGGGAAAATACTCTGGAATCCACCTCCTACCGTTCGGAGTTCCATTCAGACGACTGAGAATATCCTCAAAAAGTACCTATACTCGTATAAGTACGTACCTATTAGGTACTGCTGAACGTTACCTGCCTACTCTGAACGTTTCTTCATTTCACCGACTCAATCCCACAAATAGTGATGACGTCACTGCAGTTATAGTGTTCTTATAATTAATTATGTCTATTATACAGTGCTTCCCACATTTCCTACTAAGGATTCTCGCTACTAAGGCGGTTGGCACACTGGGCCGCATCACGCCGGGTGGCGTGGAAGTGCGTGTACTTACATCGCTTCTAAGTACCTCCCTACATATTGAAATACGTTTAATGCATTGCAACACGCAGAAAATGCTATGGTTTAGTGTCAGAAGTCTCATATGCAGTTTTTTTGTTGCTGAAATCACGCATATATTTAATAACCGCGATAGCCTAGTGGTATGGGTAATGGACTGCTGAGACGAGGTCTCGGGTTCGATCCCAGGTTACCATGGCACATACATACCAATGACTTTTCGATGCTTTTCGAAATTATGTGTGTATTTATCGCAGGTTTATAAGTGCCCGGTTAATGGCAATAGGCTCACCATGCATTGGGACCTAAACATAAACTGGCGAAATATGGGTGCTAGCACCTCTGCCTACCCCTTCGGCGATAAAGGCGTGACTTTATGTTATGTTATGTTATGATAAAATCACGCATTCCGCGCCACTTTGCATCAAGCAAGGCAGTGTGTCAACGCCTAAATCTAATCACAATTCAATCAAGAAACTCCCTGATAAAAACGTCGTCGCTATCATCATAAGTATCTACTTATATATTTAACAATTACTATCACAGAACTGTACAAGTCAGTACCTACAAGAATTCAGTCTGTTTTCAATCGTTGAACGAGTTACATCATTATCTGCAGCGCGTACTTCCTTATTCGCGCCAAAAGTTGCGTCACATAAGTACATACGTCATAAAATACGCACGTGCTAACTCGTATTACTTCCTACATCGGATATTTTACTTTGTGCTACACAAAATAAGGTTTATTATCGCTTGTGAGTTTGTTTACAGTGACACTTGTGACAACATAACAGGTTCTGTCATCTGTCAAAGAGTTTTTAGTAATGCTGATATCGACGTATTGTATTGTATTAGTCGTTCAATGTCATGAATGCGTGAAATAAATAGTGTAGTTAATAACATTATGAATTAATATTGTGTATCAAGATAATTACAATACCTAATTGTGTTCATATTTGTTTTCGTGAATTATAACCTTGAAGTATTAATATTTTAAGGTGAGTTGTATGTTTTATAGTTAAGTCTAGCTTACGAGTATGTTATGTGTTTAAATATATTTAAGAAGTAATTATGTAGGTACTTGCTTACCCACCGAGATGAGAGTTGACAAAACTGATGACTGAATAACAGAATAAAATAAAATTATAATAAATATCTCGAGAATAGAAATCTCATTGTTTTTTTGAATTTTAAAAAATACCTGGCATGCCTTTTAAGTTCTGTCGTTTCTATATTTCCCGGCAATTTTGAATTTGGAACTGTTCTATATTCGAATGTGTATAAATTTAGAATCTTAAAACAGTTGAAAGTATTAGGATTAATGCTATTGTTTAAACACAGCGTCGATTGGAATCTGTCAGGTCACGTACGAATATGAATATTTCCAAGGAAAATGTTCTTGCAATATTTTTTTACAACTTTAAAAGAGGCCTGACACGGCTTCAGTGTTATGAAGAGCTTACATCTGTGTTCAGTGATGAAACCCTATATCTGCAGACTGTCGAACGCTGGTATTTAGAGTTATAGTATGAAAATACTAGTGTTAGTGACAAATCTCGTGAAGGACGCCCAAAATCCGCCTTCACTGAAGGTAACATCATTACTGTGAGACAGCAAATTCTCGAAGATCGTCATGTGACATATCGAAAGATAGAGTGTCTATTAGGCATTTCAGGGACTACCATTCAGAAGATCTTGCATGAAGCACTTGGATGAGAAAGCAAATTTGCCGTTGGGTACCGCATCTGCTTTCTGGCGATCACAAGGCGGCCCGTGTCAGATGGTGTAAAAAAACTCTGCAAAGGTTTAACCGAGGAGAGTCAAACCACGTCTACGACATCATCAGTGGAGACGGATCTTGGATCTATGCCTACGATCCTGACTCCAAACAACAATCTACAATCTGGATCTTTCAAGACGAGCCAAAGCCGACTAAAGTTGTTCGCTCTCGAAGCACTTCAAAGAAAATGGTGGCCACGTTCGTAGGAAAAACCGGTCATGTTGCAACTATTGCACTTGAAGATCGTAGAACGGTTAACGCAGAGTGGAAAATCACAGTTCATTTACCACAAGTCATCGCCGAACTTCGAAAATCGAATTCAAAGCGACGCATCATCCTTCACCACGACAACGCAAGCTCAAACAGCGCTCGTCAAACGATTGAGTATTTAAAGCAGGAAAAAGTAGAATTACTTGACCATCCTCCATATAGTCCTGACCTAAGTCCTAACGATTTATTTACGTTTCCTAAAATTAAGAAAATTCTTCGTGGTCAAAGGTTCCAGTCCGGTGAAGAAGCAGGCGACGCTCCCAAGCCAGCCATATTGAACACCCTCACTTCAGAGTGGAATAAATGTTATATAACTGGTTTGAGCGAATGGAAAAGTGTATTAAGCTACGTAGTGAATACTTTGAAAAACAATAAATAGTGCTTCGAGGTCCTAGTGGCGTTTTTTTCTTCAAACGACAAAACTTAAAAGGCATCCCTCGTATTACCTACTTACATTATATTATGATGAATATGTTGAAGCACGACACTTCAAATATCGGTAGCTTAGTGATTAAGAAGTCAGCCTTATGATCGAGCTATCCCAGGTGTCCAAGGTTCGAATCCTGGCCATTAGTTTCATTGCCGATATGAAGGTACTAGGCTGATATTACGAGGTACTTAAAATAAGTAAGTAAGTTAGTAATTAGAGCGCTTAATAATATTTATGGCAAGTGGTTACCGTGGTCTATGGACTATGATATTTTCGTCTGGAAATATTTTAAAAGCACATTACGTTTTAACTACTCAGTAAAACTGTCAGTCATCTGTAGCCGTAATAATATAAAATAGGTCGTAGGTCCGTTAGTAATCTGTTCCGATCCAGTACCTACCACATTCCTCGCCTCCTTCTGCGAGCAAGCATCGCACTAGAAGGAGGTGGGCGGAGCGGGTGTGGAGGAAATTCGGCCGTCGAGGCTTAAAGTCTCCTCCATGAGCGTGGGCCTAGGGGTCCCTATGCTATCCTCCGTCCCTATCCAGAAAAAGTTAAAAACCCTATGGTTCCAGGGTGCCTTCGATGGCCCTGCGTCAGGCGTGAGATATAGCAGAGTGTACCTACCTCACCCTTAGTAACTTAGTAACCAAGAGGCTCATCAACGACGATGCACTAGTCGAAAAAAGGTTTTAGAGCCTTGCCCATCGACGCAAAGTTGCAGGTCTATCAGTGTTCTATCGGATACATTTCGGAGAATGCGCTCTGGAATTGTACAACCTGATACCTCCAAGTCCTTTCCATCAACGAACGACCAGACGAACAGCGACGCGACACCGCTTTATGGTCGATATTCCACTCATACGCACGAAACGCTTCATCATACGTACAGCTAAGGAGTGGAATTCCCTGCCCGAGTCTGTGTTTCCGGAAAGCTATAACCTAGGAATATTCAAGTCACGAGTGAATAGGATCTTTCTAGGCAAGCGTGATTCATCGTAGACCACATCGTCACTTACCATCAGGTGAGATAGTGGTTAAACGTAAGCCTATCTTTAATAAAAAAAGAACTGGTGGCGCGAAAGCCCGTGCAGTTTTAGTCTGTTCGAGACCAAAACCATTCACGCTGTCTGTGTGCTGTTTCCATGTGGATTTCTGCACGGGAAAAAAGTGCCATCTAATTAAATTCCCAGTAGTGGATATTTCTTTGTACCTAATGATTTTTTGTATGTCGAACGAAGCCATTTTTGAAGCGTCTGATGTGCGAAGGTCATAATTCGACACACTTTCACCGTGTCAATAACAATTCGCGAACGTAATATAGTTATCTCTTTAGGTATATAAATAATTTATTTTAACTTTCAGGCCAGAGCGAAAACGGCCCTATAGACTAGAGCTGCTCGGAGGCTCTTCACAGTCTCCACGTATCAAGCCTGGTTCTCTGAGCAGAGGTGTGGCAGTGGTAGCCGCCTATCACGACAATGACGTCATCTCATCAGCATCAACGCCAACCCCCATACAATAAAGGTACCTCCAGCCTCCAGCTCAACCAAATTTTTTTTTGGACACGTCAGTTTGGCTTCACCCCGCCTGATGGTATGCTCTAGGCAAAGTCTCAGGAAAGAGGGTCACCATTACAAATATGTAAAGTGTTACTGGTGGCGCTCAGCTTCACGGCCTCATCAGATGCTTTTTCACGCCCCGCTTAGAGGACCCGGGACTGTAGGAAGAAGGAAACACGTGAGTTGGTAAGGCATTCGAAGACTCATCTTTTACCGCACTGGCAGCAGGTGGCAGGTGACAGTGTGATGCGCGTTCCTCTCAACGCGGGCCCTGGGTCAACTGGGGTGTGAAGGATATGCCGGAAGCTACCTTACTAACTGATGACCCGACGGTCGTGCGATTTTGGTCGGTTCGACTCCGACATAACCACTATCGCTGACTTCGGCGGGGGTAGCCCGAATTTCCGAACGGAAAAAAAGCAGATTCGTTAAAGTAATTAATTAAACTGAGAATTGTAAAGTAATCAAGTCAAGTAATCAGTCAGGAGAAGTTATCAATTAAACTGAATATCCTTAGTATAAAAAAACTGTTTCCACCTAAAGATACCATTGATAATAGTGATAAAAGATACGTAGCAATGAACGTAGGGTCAAATACCTTTGAACCTTGGACTTTGAACCCTGAACTTGAACCCTCAATGCCGCGGAACCATGAGTCAATAGGATATATTAATATGCTTAATATCGACGTGACTATAAAGGAGGTATCCTATACACCTCGTATTAGTACAGTATTTGGGGCTTAAGACATCTTCCACTGGAATATTTTACACAGCGATAAGGCCGCCAATTGTTGTACATGCAACTTTACGATTATTACTGTACCGCTAACATTGTTCTAAGGTGTACGATAAAGAATTTATCTATCTATCTATCTATCTATCTATCACAGCAAAATAACAGCAAATTGCAGCCAGTGCTTTTAAAACATGAGTGGAGACAAGGATTAGTAAATCCGTATAGCTCCACTGACCCACTACAGTGGAGACGGAGACAGCAGTAGCTTAAAAGTATGAGGACTCTCTGGTAGAGATGGGGAGTGGGGCCACGAGTCCGAAGCCTATGGTACACCTACTGATTCAACCAGACTGAGCCTGGATCCTACAAATTCTCAACCATTGTCAAACCATTGGGATTACATAAAATGCCATTGAATTCCAGACTTCACTGTTATGCGGTCAGGTTTGCCCGGGTGCGTGATATATGTCTTGTATAATCTCACCTGAGGCAATCAAAGACACATCGACGGCTCGTGCGTTTTGGTCGGTTCGAATCCGACATAATCACCTCCACCGACATTGGTGGAG
This sequence comes from Pelosia muscerda, assembly GCA_963691645.1. Classification (NCBI taxonomy): domain Eukaryota; kingdom Metazoa; phylum Arthropoda; class Insecta; order Lepidoptera; family Erebidae; genus Pelosia; species Pelosia muscerda. The sequence continues at coordinate 17,507,761 of OY829102.1, read as the reverse complement.
CCGGTGTCCGTGGGTATGTTGATTTCGCACGGGAAAAACTGTTATGCAGTAAAAACAAAAAAAAAGTGAATGAAACGATGTACTTAATTAACTTTGAACTATAAGCTTATATAAATAAAGCCGAAAAATTAATGGCGCTTATTGTAATCTCAGTGGTGTGAATACAATCAGCATATAGTAAAATCGGGATCCTCTTTAACGGATAAGGCTCTGGTGCAAGGTTTCTTCTTGGAGTTGGAAGATCGGACATTAGTCGCCACTGTTTAACGCAAAAGATATAAGAGCAGCAGAAGAGTGAATCCCAGAGTCCACCAAAACTTACTACATACGTAACAGACAAGTACACGATCCACCTAATTGCAAGTTATCACAGTGGCCTATGGGCGTTGGCGTGATACTCGTGCTGCCGACCCTGTAGAAACCTTATAATGCCATGTCATTTTCCTCAGTCACTCTATTCTATATCATATCTTCTTTCACACAATCTATCTATCTATCTACCTTTGCTCCTAAAGCCTACATTCTTCATTCATACTTTGAACCTTTTTTATTACAGCATTACTTCATCAAGAGATGAATAATGTTGTAAAAGTCAGAAGACTCAAAGTAATGACCATACCACGACAGTCGTACAATCTAATTAACTTATTTCTTATTCTATCCATCCTCGTCACATCGCACATCCATCTTCATATAAGATTCATTACACAAATAGCGATGGACGACAACGGTTCGAGTCCGAATCACGCTATAAAAGTAATGTAGCATTGAAATAATTATTACTTTTGGGAGGCCCTGCATTCACTCTTCGCTATTGCGAGACCGACTGCCGTGTTGTCGGAAGCCGTCATCACAGAACTCCGAACCAAAATCCGCGCCAAGGGCTCGTTTGTACTTCAGAAAATGTACCGCTGAAAATTGAGCTTGATGTTGGCTTTGATGAAGATCTTGGTGAGATCCCATACACGTTATTATGTATCTACGTGAAATTTTAGCTCAATCGGTTCAGTTCAGGGTAATAACAGTTTTATAATTTGATTTTTTTTGACAGCTATGACAGCCTTTTAAGCTGTTGCCGCTGTTGGTCTTGGTTGGATAAATCTATGACCTTCGAAGGAAAAATATTTATTTTTGACTTTACTGACTTAATTTATTACGTCACAAAGTTTTGTATATTATTATAGGCCACAACGCACTTGCGGTCTTTCGCAAGAGCGTTGTGGGCCTTCCTTCAATCTTTCTGCTTTGGATCAAAAATAAAAAAACAAATTGGTACAGTGAATTCTCACAAAAAATTCCAGATAGTGTAATGGATTTCGTGATTGGAGGACTGGCCGGCGCAGGCGCAACTATATTCACAAATCCGATGGACGTTGTTAAGACACGGCTACAGTTGCAGGGTGAACTACGAACACGGTCTGAAACGGCGACGAGATACAAGGGGATCTTCCATGCTCTATATGTAATTGCAAAAACTGATGGGATATTTGCGCTACAGAAAGGGTTAGCCCCAGCTATGGTGCTGGGCTTCACTATGAATTCTGTGAGGTAAAGAAAATAACTAAAATGAAACCACTAATTTGTATGTAGCCGTAACTTAGCCGTAACGTAATGGACTGCTGAGACGAGGTCTCGGGTTTGATTCCAGATTACCATGGCACACACCAATGACTTTTCGATGCTTTTCGAAGTTGTGTGTATTCATCGCAGGTTTATAAGTGCCCGGTTAATGGCAATAGGCTTGCCACCTATTGCATTGGAACCTAAACATAAACTGGCGAAATGTGGGTGCTAGCACCCTTCGGGGATATAGGCGTGAGTTTATCTTATGTTATGTATAACTTGTATTCTAATCTTAGTAGATCAAAACCACGCAGAAACCAATTTTATAAGAATCTTGAAACAATCGATTCGAAAGTCCCATTTAGTGATGGGTAATAAGCATGGCCCTGCAATTAGATACATGGCAAAAACAGGCCTTTTTTATATCTCCCTCCCGTTGAAATCGTTTCTAATACCATTGCCATTTTATCAGGATCCCCTTGAGGATTCAAGTGGAATATACATTCTTATCGTTCTGTTTGGGAGTTGAACAATAGTGGAGTAACATTCGTCTCAGCTTCTGTGCTTTCTAAGTCCCCGTGGAGTACATATAATTGAGCGAATTGTGGCGGACATGATTTGAATGTGCCGTCAAGAAAAATATGTTTTACATCTTGTAATATTTGCCTACATTGTAAAGACCTTATTACGTTAATCGTTTTTTACAACCTGGGGGATCAAAGTGGAATAGTGAGTGCTGTACAATCCCCTGAGGGATCGAAGTGGAATAGCGAGTGTTGTACAATCCCCTGGGGTACTGACTTGGGGGATCCTAGTGGAACGACTGCTCACGCTTGAGTAGACTACTACCTACTAGTTGCCACCAATATTGGCAGAGCCCTCAAAAGATCTATTCCTGTGAAGTATCCTAAATTCTGCAGATCGCGTGGTCAGTAGTGCTGAATAATTCAAACGTAGGATAAAACTATAAAGGAACGGTGCACTATTTTCTGGAATCATCATTATATTTCTTCAATCATGTCGGAAATATACCTAAAAAGCATTAAGTAGGTAACTACTTCGTTCGTTTTTCAGTTGATAGTGAAAGCAATTTGCACATTGTTTCCAGGTTAGGAATGTATCACATAGCGGAAGTGCAGGGTTGGACTAAAAACAAAAATGGCGATATCAGTATCCAGAAAGCGCTTTTCTGGTCAAGCGTGAGCGGTATGATGAGCGGCGTCACTGGCAACCCTGCCTCAGTAGTCAAGACGAGAATACAGTCAGCAGCTCATCCAAGTATAGCCGTAGGAAGGCAACATGAATATACTGGTAAGATTGAGGGTATTTTTACAGAGAGGCCGTATCAAGAAATCCTGAAACGAGATAATAGAAGAAGAATTATGAAAGTAGAAGAAATGAAAGATGTGACCGGGATCAAATAGGAACATATTGTAACGGGAAGCGGGGTTTTCGGGATTGGAAGTAGACAACCTCGAGCGATTTTACACTTTATTCAAACCACCAACATTCTAGAGCGCACACACAGTCTATTGTCCGAGGCACTCGTACACACTTAGAGGACTGTACTACACCGCTCTGTCTTTACAGACAGTCTCTAGAACGTCTACATTCAGTCCATCGCTCCACTCATCGGACCAGCGCTGTTGTTAAGAATCTAGTCGAAATTATCAAATGCTTCAATCATAGACTGCTTACGTCATGAGTGGTGACATTCGTAACAGAAATCTGTCCAGCGGGAAAAAAATTCCCGTTGGTCAGACTAATCTGACCATCAATCTAACCAATGGGAAAAACCGCAATATGGTGTCTGCCTGCCCTCTTGGGAAAGAAACATGACTGTATGTATATATCACCATTCACCCATTCGTCTGTTAAGAATTAATTCTGAATTCGTCATTTCTGTTGCAGGAATGTATGACGGTGTAATTAAAATATATAAGACTGACGGTATCAAAGGTTTCTTCGCGGGAGTATCAGCGACGTGCACAAGACTGGCCATTGGAAGTGCTGCACAACTCACCACATTTTCCAAGTAATAAGAACAGCAACATTTTAGACCATATCACCTTAGTAGGGCTCCCAAAACGGGACATCATCACCATCCCAGCGGTTATTTGGGCTCAAAGCCTACTCTCCTATGCTTTCTCCTTCTAGGTCTACTCTCCTATGCTTTGCTCTCCAGGTGTGGCTTCTCTAAACTGGGAGTTAGTGCAGTCTGATAATCTTTCCACTGGTGGCTAAATTTCGCCACCAGTGGAAAGATTATACCAGAGCCTCATCTGTTAATAAGCAGGTGTGGCCAGGAACAGAATACCCTTCTAGAAGGGACTGTCACTGGTAAAAATCACATACTGAATTTTTTTTGGACCTTTTGATTAGGCACACGTAACTAATTTCCTGTATTCTGTAACGATTATTTCCACTTCAGAGCGAAGGAAACGCTGCTCTCATATGGCATTTGCAAGTCTTCGCCTTTTGGATTGGCGTTCTGCGCAAGTGCAGTGAGCGGCGTTATGGTAGCCCTGATCATTTGCCCATTCGACGTCACCACAGTTCGATTGTACAACCAGGGTTGGTACTTATATTTTGTAAGAGAAAATTTGTTTCCAGATTTAAAGAGAGTCTTCGAGCCCGAGGGTATTTGGAAGATTCACCAGTGGCACTGTCGTTTCTCGGGAGCATAGTATGTGGGGTTATTGTGATTATAATCGAGACCCCATTGGATGTAGTTAACACTCGACTCTTTAACCAGGGTAACGTTGACTTGAAGACATCTACTTGGTGGTTTGGGGGTCTTCTTGAATAACCTAATGGTCTTTTGGGAAAATCAGACTAACATTTTGTGTGTTTCATTTTGGGGTACTTATAAATTCTTGGCACTAGTAATCATCATCATAGCATATTATTTCATCACTAACGATATCAAGCAAGCATTTGAAAGGTCCACCCTACACTATATATCTATTCCGTATTAATGCCGCTTACGGAAATACCCTTTTTCATAATCAATTTTATTTATTTAATCATACGCAAAATCCCCACGGATACCACCCCCGCCGGAGCCAGTGAGAATGATTATGTCGGACTAAAACCGACTAAAACATACGCTGTCTTCGGGTCTTTAGTAGTCGGAGGTTAGACATATCTCTCGCACCTCAGCAAAGCACCCCTGCTAGGGTGACAGATAGCTCCACCCATCACCCTGAAGATTCAAGATTATCCTCATAACTAATATTTACCACTGTAACTTTGTTCCTTCTTTTTCAGGTTCAGCAAAACAAGGTAATGTCCTATACACGGGAATACTAGACTGCCTAACAAAAATATACAAAACCGAAGGTTTATACGGATTGTACAAAGGGATCGGGCCACTATACCTAAGAATAGCTCCACATACGACACTCTCACTGGTGATTTGGGACGTGCTAAATAATCTATTGTTGAATAATAAAAATAGTTAAAGAAACGTTATTTCATTAACATCGAATAATAGACATATTTTGAAGTTACGCAAATGAAGTTGTGTGCAGCAGCAACGCACTTTGGGAAGATTATAACTACGTATTTGGTTGTTACGCTTTCGGTACGTGCATATACTAGTAACGAGATAGACTTTCACAGTGTATTACCGTATGCAATCTAGCACATGAGTAGATAAACGGACTGTTATAGTAAAATATACAAAATCAAAGGCCCACTGATCAGCAGACGAAAGATGAGACTACGCTTCCACAGCCAGATGTACTGACAACTTGAAATGGATTTAAAACGGAAGGTGGATCCTTCCCAAGTGCCATCACGCACATCGGTAGAGACCTGTCCAACAAAACTACGTGGTAGTCTTATTTGATTGGCAGATTGACCTATTATGGATTTTACAAAAAGATCGGACAATAAAACCAAGTTATACCAGTCGTAAAACTGTCCATTAGAACATGTTAATACATATACAATAATTTCCCAGCAAATAAAATAATTAATTCACCCAATAATTATTTGTTTTATTCAAAAAATAATATAATTAAATCAATACCTTGCACTGGGAGGGGAAAAATGAATCTCCCATTGAAGATCTAAAGAGCTACCTTCAGACGAGGTATCACTTTCGTCACAAGAACAACTGCTTAAATCGTCCATTTCCTCATCATTGGAGCAGGTACAATCAGGATTATTTGGATCATACGGCAAAAGTCCAACTGCCTGTTTGTACGCTCTTAGGCATGTTTTCTCACAAATTTTGGAATCATAAGGATCTGACCAAACTTTCGCAACAGCATCTTTGATCAGACGTTGTCGTTTCCTCTGCCGTTTCAGGATTCTATTGTCGTTATCTTCGCTCTGCACCTTATATTTCAGAGGACTGCACTGAGCGATATTGTCATCACTGTTTTCTGGTGAGACTTGCATCTCTATGTGATATGCTCCATTCACTTTACAAACAATAAGGGTTGGTTTGTCTTCAACGTGTTTCTTTACTTTTCTAGCAACCTTCACTTTTTGTACCGGCATTGTTGACTTTTTGGCCTTATTCAACTTTTTCAACAGTCGCTTGGAAATTGCACCAGGCTTCCATCCCTGTGCCACCTCCTAGAATCACAAAATTTGTTTAATAATGTTTCCAATAGATTGTAAAAAAAGAAATTAAAAAAAAAGAAATAATAATAAATAAATTGCTTACTTTGATGAAGAAAATGTGTAATACATATTTAGAACAAAGTTGGGGTCTCGCGTTCTCAGGTTTTCAATAAATTAAATGGACCACATGCTGTAGATTCACAGCTCTTTTAGTGGGTACCTACAGTAGACCCCATAACGTGGATACCTAACCCTTTGTTCTCTGTACGAGAAAGTGGAATGGAGTTATAACTGGCGTATTATATAATTCAATTCCTCTCCCTCTGAACTCCAAAACACGATCACTTATGCGCGTCCTAGTACGCTCTCTGTCAGAACACTGTTTAGTACAAAAAACTAAGTTAGTAACTTTTGGTACGTTAAATAAAATAAAAACTGCATTACATCAGAGTAACACTGCAAATATAATACTAAGACGTCAATAATTTATTATCTTAAAATTTACAAAACTTTACATAATTTGACTTATCACATAGCAAACATTGCACTTAACACTGCACCTCTTTGATGCGGCATTTTGGCGATAACTACCTATTTAACTATTGCTTGTCGCAGATACCGCGCCCTAGACGAGTACATTACGATACTTGGGTTCTTCTGCTCTGGTTGGAGACGAGTAGGGATTCTTCTCCACATAGCCTCGTTTCTTTGCCATTGCCACCCGCCTTTTATATAATTCCTTCTTCATCATTTCCGCATTGATGAATGAACGGAAACACGGCACATGGAAAGAGCTCAGACTAATACCTTGAGAATTCAGGTCCGCTACTCTCTGCTTTGGCCTCTTGTTTTTATACTCGTTGAATCTAAAGTATATCTTATTACCATCTCCGTCCATAGCTATAACACCTTTACTGGAAGGTGTTGGATGTTTACATTTTATTTTGTCTGAATCATATAAATTAGTACGATACTTAACTCTAGTAGTCTTCTTGCGTTTTGATCTAGGGATTGCTGACGGTGTTGGTAACGTGACATCTTCTCCTTGAGCTATCAATGTATTTAATGTATCTAGAAGCAGTTTCCTATCATGGCCATGTCCTAAAATTCCCAATTTGGACAAATCTTTAGGATTTGCATCTCCGAAACAGCTCCAAGTGGCTTCTGATTTCTTTTTGGATATTGTTGCCTTTTTACCCCCTACTCCACCGGCTCCTACTGCTCCTCCTTTCTTTGTATCTGGTGCACGGCGCTTTTTAGGAATTGGCGTTGCTTTCCCTCTTGCGTAATATTTCCATTTACCACAGGGATCAACATATCCATCAATTCCAACCACTAACCAACGGCCATCCATAGCTTGGAATTTGCCTATTTCCGCATCAACATGTTCTCCATCAGGTCCAATAAAACTATTAGGGGCAAATTTTCCATCTGGCCCTATGAAGCCATCTACATTTATCTCTATCCATTTCTTATCAGGGCCCCAAAATCCACCTAAATCACTACATTGTTCTTTTCCATCAGGACCCTTAAAGAATCTTGGTACTGGATTGCCGTATCTATCTAATAACTTCACTCTGTAGTCCAAATACGTATATTGAGTCGTATTATCTGTGGTGGTTATCTTCTTGGTCTTATAAGCAGGGTCAAAAGTCGCAGTAGGAGGCGTGAATTCAATTAACCACTCATCGGAATCCGTGTCAGAAAATGTGAGTTTAGAGTCTTCAGAACAAGAACAGGAATGATCTAAGTCTGTTTTGTCAGGGCCTGGATCAGCCGGATAGCAGGGGCAATTAGGATCCTCAGCATCAGGTAAAATACCAAGCGCTTGCTGGTAAGTCTTCAAACAAATTTCCTGACACATATCTCTGAAAGCGCTCTGAATAAATTCACGTTGCATTCTCTCCAACCGTCTTTGTGCTCGTTCTTTCTTAATTCGCCGTTGCCTGTTTTCTTCTTCTGTCCTCCCTACCGTATATGTTATTGCAGGTTTATCTTCAAATGGTACTTGATTAATAGCTCTCGGTTTAGCATACGCCTTCATTGTTTCCAAAGTGACAGTATATTCGCCATCTCTCTTATGCACTACAAGTAACGGTCGCTTCAAAGGTCTCTTTCCTTTTCCTGCATCTTTCCTTCTCTTCTTTTTACTGAAAACTTCACCCGGATTCTTTGCCATTCGAAGTAACCTTAACACATGCTTATTGACGGCTCCGGGTTTCCACATTGGACGAAACTAAGAAAAAAAATAAAGAAATAAAAATAAAAACATAGGAAACTTCTTTAAGTGGGTATTTTATTTTGTTGCATACCTTCATCCCTGGTATATCTTCAGCAGTCCACAGCCAACCCATCCTCTTAGGTACTGCGCCTAAGGTGCCAGTACAAGGTTGTGCACAGTAGTCATGGCCAATATGAGGTGCTATGAAACAATAAATAAGTCATCAAATTAAGTACATTGATAAATAAATAAGTCGGTAGGTATAGTCATTCGTCGTATAAATACAAATTAAAAAATAAACGTCTAAAAAAATATTAATAAATACATACGTATACCTGTGTAACCATAGTTAAACTTAAATTTGTCATCTTTCTTTTTCTTCTTGCTCTTTTTTGTTTCTTTTTCGGATTCAATGCTCTTATCAGCTAAACTTTTAGCTTTAGCATTTTTTTTCGTATCACTTGTTATACTGGGTTTTATTTTTGGTTTATCAGTTAAATTATGATATATTGGACAAGGAAATGGCGATCCAAATTGAGGTTCTTCAACAGCATCCTCGCCTTTAACTTCATAACCTCCACAAACTTTACAGTATCTTGTCTGTTTAGTAAAACCAAACTTGCATTCGCATTCACAAAAACAAGGGTCATCCCCCATAGTCATTTTTGCTATCATTCCACCAAACATTGTCTCTTCTTTTTCTGTTACTTCAACTTTTTGTACATTACTGCAACAATCTTGTTTTAAGCTAGTCAAGTCCAATAATATTCTATCGTCAGGTGGAGGCGGCAGTTTTCTGAATTCTTTATGTTTGCAATCTACATTTTTGCATTTGTTAATTTCGATCGCGTCTTTTACAAGGTCTTCTGGTAGATCTACTGAAAAATAGCTGCTTTTTGCGGGGCATTCGTTATTGCATACTTCAATTCGAAATCTTTTTTTTGTATTAGATGTTTCGGATGTATCCAAATTTTCCGATAGTTTTGGTGAGGCTTGAGCTGAACTTCGAGGTGTGCTTTTGTCTGAAGTTTTAGGGCTTTTCGATGTTGGTGAGTCGGATTTAGGATCTTGTACAGTAAAATAATTTACACAGTATATCTGATTTCCGAAGGAATTTGTCGGGTCACCAAAAATATAATTTAAAATATTTATATGATCTAGGTGCATCGATGAACACGATTTACATTTCATTAAATCGATTTCTTTACTTTTGTCCATATCAGTGTCGCTTTTCACCAGACTAATTATGCTACTGTTCATATTTGTAATCTTTGGCGAATCTTCTACTGCTTGTAATATATTACTATTATCAGAAACAATCGCTTTATCAACAGTTGCTCCTTTTTTTGGTACAGAAACTCGGTTTTCTATACGTTTAGATTTCTTGTGGTTAGATTTTTTTAAATGTTTCTTTCCTCCACTATACAATGTTTTAATAATACCAGTCTCTTCCGCTAAATTAAACGGCATAACCTGGACTGTATTAAATGGTACAGAGGGCTTTGAATTTATACCAGTTAACGAAAATTGCTCGGGATTCTCTTCAAATAGGTCTGCTTTAGGTAAGTAACTCATCTTTATATTTAGTTTTATTGTTGCCATCCGCCTGGAGGTAACTTCATCAAATACATTGTATTCCCCTGTCAAGGAAACTGACTGAGGCTCACTTTCTACACCAATCTGCTCTAAATACTCAATAAACTTAGCACTCCAAGGAATATTTGTCGAAGCTATTTTATATTTTGGATATATTTTACTCCACAATGATAGTTCCATCGGGTACATTTTCATATTTGTCGTCAGATTCTCTATATCATTTGTATATAAAACTGACCGACCTGATAGCTCCTTATGTTCATGCTTGCATGTATCCCTAACACTCCTCCTCGCCTTTGTTTTACGTTTATGTTTTTTTGTTGTCAATATTTTTTCCAAGTCTTTCGAATCTTTCAGAATAACTGTGAAAACATCAGCGAATTGACTTTTTATTAAATAATCTTTACACTTTACGTAGCTTCGTAACTCGGGCACTGTTATCTCGACCAAAAACATTGAACCCGAATCAGACATTTTATCACATTACGCTTACGTTACAATACAATTCATAAATATTTAACAATTAAATATTAAACTAAAACTTTAAATAGCCATAGTACACTAAATTTTACAATATTACAAAAGAAAAATACTAAAATTTATCAATTAGCCGAAAACAATGTGACAGGTTTAATTGAAATTTGTTTTATAGATTGATCAAAAACAGTATGGCCTATTTACGTAGTGTGTTTGAAAAGTGTTTAATTGATATTAAAAACTATTTTCATAACAGAGTGAAGTGTCTAGGATCAAGAAGGTTTTACGTATATTTGATCACTGTGTTGAGAAGTTAGGTCTTATGGCTCGAGCACTCTTAACTTCCTTAGATAAATGCGAGCGTATGTTCGGCGCTTTTCATGGTGAGCATTGTTTTTGAGCCGAAAGAATACATAATACTATAAATAGTGACAATCTACATTGACTGACTGACGAAGATGACTCTGATGAGGAGAAACTCCATGATGTACCTAATTCATTGAGATTTGCACTATGATTTGTAGTACGTTTTCCGAAATAGGTATTTCTCTGGAAGTCCAGTGGAGTTCATTCGATTTCTTTTTTCAAAAAATACATTTTTATTTGGAATTAATAAGTTTTCACGTGGCTAAAGTAATGAATTAAGGTGGAAACGTGTGTTGAATCGAATCAAGTGTACCTATTGTTGTCTTATGTTTTCTACAGACCCAGAATCGAACAAAAATCGCGTCCCATCAAATCGTGTGTTAACGTACCTCCGCCTTTAGGTATACTTTCGTAAAATGGCCAAAAGAGGTTTATTCGGACCTATATTTATCAAACAATCACATTTTTGTGAAGAAATTATGAACATACTGTATGTCGTCGTAATCATAAAATAATCAGCAGTATTGAGAAAGTTGAAAGAAAAAAATATTTAGGAAGGGACCATCACAGCTGGCTGCAATATGTATTTTGTAAATATTTGTGGGTCCCAGAAATAGAAATCCGATCTTAGTTGCTGGTTCTCATATTTTACTCAAGTACCACCTACACTAATTACTCAATCGGCTGGTTGGAAGTTAAAATCAGGAGTAAAGGCATTGTCAACCACGGTGTAATAAATATTATGTGTTTTTTATCGTGTTGTTAGATAAGTAAGTTTATTTAGCAGTCGACATTGTTGGAAGAAAATATAAACTTAAAAAGTTCTATAATTTAATAACTTATTATAAATTATGAAACTGTAGCTCTATTAATGGTGCTCTATATTCTAGGTGGCACATTTGATAACGTCTTTGGAGAATACATTTTTACAGGTGTATTAGATGCTCTATTAGTCTTCAATGGAGGCTTCAATTCCTGTATATCATCGTACATTTCAAATTCATTCATAATTTCGCAATATTTCGCTAGTTTCTGACGCTCCGCTTCAGATTTTCTTGATGTTCTCTGTATTCGTGCCCTCCTCTTCCTAGGATAGTCAACCATAACGCTCATCACTAGAGCATTATTTCCTTTACCTCCTTTCTTTTTCATTGCCGATACTATTTCTTTCTGGGCACCTTTACCTTTGCCAGATGGTGGGGCTACAGTTGAAGGAGGCGACTTAGTTTTAGCATCACCTTTTCCTTGAACAGGCGATGCTGCTGGTACCTTAGCCCTTGCACCAGCCGTAGACGCAGTAACAACTGACTTTGGACTTGGTTTTCTTCTTGAATAATATACCCATTTGAGATCTTTGTCTATATAACCATCTACGCCTAATTTTAATACTTGACCACTACTGTCCGTGATAAATCCTTCTTCCGCTGAATAAAACATTCCATCAGGTCCAGTAAAATTCATTGGCACCCAGCGCTCGTCAGGCCCTATATATCCGTCTTTATTAATTTCCAACCATACTTTCCCCGGGCCCCAGAAACCACCTAAATCACTGCATTCTGTCTTACCCTCGTGTGATTTAAAGTACCTCGGCACAGGGTTACCACTTTTATCCAAAAGTTTAACTTTGTAATCTAAATATGTGTACTGAGTCTCATTTTCCACTAAAACCGGGGGATGCTTGGCTTTAGCGTCATATCTTGCAGCTGGAGGGGAAAATTCTATGATCCACTCATCATCATCTGTGTCACTGCTCGATATCGATCCTTCATCAGAACAGGAACAAGAGTCTATGATTTCACTCTCAGTCTCAGGCACGGTGGCGCAAGGACAATCAGGATAGTTAGGGTTTGGCAGAGGAAGAATTCCTATAGCTTGATTATATGCCTTTAAACAAATCTCTTGGCACTTATCTCTGAATGTAGATTGTAATAATTTACTTTTTCTTCTTGTCTCCCTACGTGCTCTCTTCTCGCGTTGCTTATGTATTTTCTGTTTCTCTGCCTCAGTTTTACCTATTGTGTATGTTAGAGGAGGACGCTCTTCATATGGGTATTGATATAAAAGTCGTTCCTTTGAATATTTTTTAAATACCTCCATTTCTACCGTGTATTCTCCGTCTCGTTTCGTGATTGTCAATGTTGGTTTCAGCTCTACTTTCTTTTTACGCTGCATCATAGCTCTCTTTTTTTTAGCAATTGTATCTGTACCCTCCCTTAAAGCTCGATATCTTCTCACTAAGATTTTGTTAGCTGCTCCTGGACGCCATTTAGGACGAGGCTGGAAATAAAAAAAGGTATTATAATTTTTGGACTATCAATGTTTTCATGTACTCGATATGCAATAAACAAAATAAAACAAAAAGAAACTATCACATGTTTATTTAATAATAAAAAAATATAAAAAATATATAATAAATAGCACACTTCGTCGATAGTAAAAAGAATGAAATTTTGCTGTAGAAATGTTATTAATATTTTACCTTATCTAAGTAGAAACACCTGAAAATGGAAGAAACATAGCTAAAGCATCATTAATTAATTTAATCATATCATTTTTTGCAGTAATGACAACTTTCTCGTTACAAAAGCGTTTATTAGTAAGTAAGAGTAAGAAATAGCCATTTTGTATATAGGTATATAGTTCTTGTAACCAAAATATTGGCAACACTTAAATAAAATAAATATTAACTTATTGCACAAAAGTAGAACTTACTGAAGTATTTCCGTAAGATTTCGTGTCCCACTTGGACCATTCATGGTGAAGTTACAGCAGTAGTAGCACACTATCGACGCGGTAGAATTACCAATCACGGTTTTCGAACTGAAGAAAACTATACCAATAAAGAGAGCCTACCACGTAACTATATTCAACGGGAACAGTTGCCCTGTAGGCCTAAGTTCCTATAGGTAATATGCCGGTATATTTGGGCTATCGAATGGTAATAGAACTAGAATTTGTTCCGTATTATTTTCAGAATAAATGATGGTTGAAACCAAACCTCCAGCCAGCGAGATTTCTTTTTGTTATGAATTTGATCACGCTGAAATGTAGTTCTATAATTAGGGCTATGCTATGTGAACACATAAAAGCCAAAACAGACATGGGTTTCATTCATGAAATACAGAAAAAACACGTTAGAAAAAAATCTCCATTTAGCGGAAAAAAAAATTATTTAAGTCGAAAACAATATTGAAATGCAAATCTTTAATTAGTGCTTGTTTTTATTGTAGGGTAATTATTTTAGCTATTTGGCTCTTTATTATCTTCTTATACGATATCACATCACTTGACACACACTCATGTAATTTTTTGTCATGACTTTTTTCACACAATACCTACACTCAACTTTTCCTGAATTACATCTTCTGTTTTCCTGACCAGAATTTTGTCTTCCGACATTGCTAATATATACTATATAGGTATACATTAATGTTTTCAACTGCTTCGTTTTAGTTCTTACTATTTCTGTTACAAAAGCTACATTTCATTTTATAAACTAGAGTACACACCTTCATACCAGGAATGTCCTCTGCTGTCCAATTCCAGCCCATGCTCTTAGGAACGGGTGGATACGGATATTTCGGTTCAGGCTTTTTTTCTACAGGTTCCTTTTCTGGAATATAATATGCACAATTTGATTACACAATAAAATTATAGAACTTGCGATTTTTATTATACCTGAGCATATTAAATATTATTATGTGATGACGATGATATTATGTCATTTGAATGTAATTCTGGTTACTTAGAAATCAGAAAATGATAATGAACGCAATACGCACGCTCTTCTGCAACATTCGCTGTGAACTTTCCAATTTTCTTAACGGCCACAGAAGATTTTTTCGCTTTTTCTGTCTTTGTCTCTGCTCTGTCTTTCGTTTTCATTTCTTTATCTAAAGCCATTTTTGAAAATTGAGCAGACGCTTTCTCTGATGCTTTTGCACCCACCTTGGAGCTTTTGCCGCTCGCAGTTTCCTTCTTTTGTTCTTTTTGATCTGTTTTAGCTTCCTCATCTGGCCATGGATTTGGGGTTTTTATGTATTTTTTGTCATACAGCTTGTGATATACAGGACATGGATGAGGCTTTCTGTAAGCTGGTAGATCTCTAACATCATCCCCCAGACATTGGTAACCTCCGCAAACGGGACAATAAGTGGTTTTACTTGAAAATTTAAAAGTACATACACAATCGCAATAGCAGGGATCTTCTGTTTCTCCCACTTTCTTTGCGCATTCTTCTCTTCTCTTTTTATTTACTACAGCATTTTCTATAAAATCTTTTATTTGTTCAGCTACATCACATGACTTGACGCAACAAGGATTTGTAATTTCATTAAAGTTTATTTCGATGTTACTATCTGCAGGACTGGGAGGAAACTGACCCTTAGTTGGACATTCTGGTGATACGCACTTTGAATCATCATGTTTAGAAGCCCCACTTAGATGTCCAGCACTTACGGAACACATTGCTTTAGAGCATGCGGTGTTCTCAGACAATTTCACGCTAGGACAAGTAGGTGGACAGTGTGGGAATTTTGATTTCTTAGACTCAGTGGGATCTGGTGACGCTGTACCAGAAGTAGGTCTAGCTGATGTAGTAGATCCGGGTGATGCTGTACGAGTAGACCCTGCAGATGTGGTACGTGCAGGTGTTTGCGATGGTGAATCATTTTTCTTATCGAAATCGTGTTCCACAGTAAAGTAATAAATGTTATAAACTCTTTTTTTATCGAGAAAGGGGCAACCCTCGCCTCCACATGTACTAGTATCACTTCCATTTTCCACACAATCCTTACTACATACAGAAGCACATGATTCTCTTTTCGTAAGTTCCTGTTGCATGGTTTCTAGACAGCCACATTGTGTAGACAATCCCTTAAGTGTGTTGTCATGCGAGAATGCCCCTTTGTGATGTAAGAATTCCGCTATTTTTTCAGCTAACGTGCAGTCTTTACTTCCACATGGGCCAATAAGGTCATTTATGTTAAATTCCTCGTTGTCTTCGATCACTAATTGTTCAATGTACGCTCTTATATCTCTTGCAATTCGGCATTCTGCGTTACCACATGGACCTCTTATATTAGCAATGTCAAAGGTAGCTCCACGAGTGCCTGCAGGCTTCTTTCCAGCATCTACACAGAGTGGGCAGGGATCACTTTGGGCTTCTTTCTTGAACCTGTCAGCCAATGGACCTTCAGGCCATTTCGTCTCCTTACAATAACATAATCTGTCTATGTCTGTAGCTTTAATTCTAGGTCTTATTGTGGATTTTGGAGTTAACATTCTCATATTGTCATTACAAGAAACTATTATTTTTCTGACATAATCAATGATATGATCAATATCCGGACAAGTTTCCGGTGATTTATATATTGATTCGGGTGGCTTATCAGCATGACTCATGCAACAATAGTCTCCTTCATTGAAGAAGGTGAGATTAGCCCCAGTATTGGCATTCTTATAGTCGGCGTAAGCAATTTTATTGCCCTTTTGAGTAGGCTTATCAACAGTAAAATTATTTGGTATCTTATTACTGTTTTCTTCGAAATCTTCATCTGTCGTTTTTAAGGTGCACATATAAGACGTCGTTTTCGAATTAATGCCCGTGTATAGATATTTCTTAATTGTAGGATCCTCTGAAAGTGTCCTGAATGAAGTTGTTAACTTGCTAGTTAAGAAAGTTAATTTTACTTGCATTCCTATTTTTGCCATCATTTTAGCTTTTCCTTCTTCGAAAATGTTATAATCCTCTTTTAATACCACTGGTGCTGGTTCCTGATTAGCGGCTATTCGTTGGAGATATAAATAAAATATGGGGTCCCATGGTATAGCCACAGAGCCGATAAAGCTTAAGTTATCCTCTTTACTCCACAAAGAAATTTCCATAGGAAACTTCGACATGCTTGCAAGTAAAAACTCAGCGCTACTCCCGAACAATACCGATTGTCCTGACTGTATTTTGGGTTCTTCTGGTGGAAGCTCAACTGCGCCTTTTTTTCCTTTTTTCGCTGGTTTTGGTTTGGCCTTTTTTTTACCAGGTGGATCGGGTGGTAACGGTGGTGGTTCTGGCATGACTATGTGCATCGTTTTAGGATCCTTTAATTCTAAAGAGAATATTTCGCCAAAGTCACTTCTTATGATCAAGTGTCGGCTTGGAACTAAACTATTCACTTTTTCCACCACTACTTCGAATAAAAACATTCCGGCTGTTACAGCCATTTTAATGCCTGTTTTCTTTGTTTACTATTAGGATTAAGAATTAATTGGGTGAAACATTCACATATTTTAATTTTATTCTATTGATTTGGATACATAAATAATTTTGGCAGCTACCACAAAAAGTTATAAAATAATTGTTGACAACGGTTGTCAAGGCCAAAGCATAGTTTTTTTATTTCGACAATTGACTGTTGATTCTGGAAGTTGCAGTAAAATCATGATAAAATCTATTAGGATTAGTAAATGCTAAATTATTGTCCGCATATTCAAATCATTCTGTTTGCTACCCACTTCTGCAAGATGATGATCTTACTGAAAAATACAACTGCTGTGAATCAAGTTATCATATAATTTGCGATTAGGCACCTACTGCAAATTAATGGACTATGCTCGAGCCTACGCCAGGCCCACTGTTTACCACACTCACAGTAGTGGCCAGCAAGACCCTTTCCCCTTTCCACTTTATAGCCCACCTTGTAGAAAGCGGTTACCGAGGCCTATGGATGAACAACTCCAGCCGGGGGCATACGGGTCATGATGTCGATCCTGTAATGCCTTGATAACCTTATGACGCTCTTCTTGAAAGTCTCATGGGAACTTTAACTTTAACGGAAGATGGGGGGAAGGTTGAACACGTACTGAGAAATTAAATTCTCGAAAAACAGTCGCTAAAAGCATACTCGCCAAACGACCTAAAGTTGATGTCAACATGACATCAAACTTACATCACTATGACAATCATATGACACCACTAACCAAATCAAAAAGTATTACGAAATCGTTTTAAAAATATTATGTTACTATAATAAGTTTTCCATAAGATTAGTCACTCAGAAAATTCCACAATGGTGATCCAAATCTCTGCAACAGATCATACTAGATGACTTCAACACACCTTCATTGAAACCCTTGAAACCATCATTATCTGAGTGAGTATAATGATAATATTACATATCTGCTCTTGCTTTATTTTATTATTTACACAAAATAATTAGCGTTGTCGAGTTGTGCGTGATCGAAATATACCGTGTCGTGTGATACCCTCGTTATGTCATTATTTAATGGATATTCTAATTGTTTTTGCGTGCTCTTAAAAAGTTTAACACTGATGCAATTAAAGTGTATGTTCTCCCAAAATGTACTAATCTACACAAGTGTTGAGGGTAAGTGTTTTTGAAATTATTCATTCGATATTACATGCACTTATTACATGAGTATTCATATTTAAAAAAATATATTGAAATAATATTTTGTATAGAATGTAATATAGTAATAATTTCCGTACATACTTTTTCTCTCAACAATCTTTACATAGAACAGCTTCAAAAGTGGTAGTTTTCTTTAAGATAGACTCTGATTTACAAAAAAATCCGCAATTTTTCGCATTCTAGAACCCATAACACAAGCTAGTTAAGCTATGCTTACCATGGGTCTAGGTGACGTGGTGTAGATATTTTTTTTTATTATTATATTTCCTAAAAATTTTTTTCCTTTCTTTTTTTAATTCATTTCATTAATTAGTACTTTAAGAATTTAAAGTTAATATATTATATAGTTATGTTCTTTAGATTAGAATCTAAAATACCTGTGTATCTGATTTCTGTAAGTGACTGATACTGATTGTAAAGAATTATCAAATTTTTCAAATTATGTTTCTCGTCAAACTTCTACCCACTACTAAATAAAAACTGTATTGAAATTCAAACAAATATTCCATGACCTTGTAGTTGTATATTACCACTATTATACTAAAGATGTATAACACTTCCTTACTAATTGTAGCCTTGTGTGGAAAATAATAACAAGATTTACATAACATCATCCTTAGAATATATGAAATAGTTAAAAACATCAGTTAATTTATTACGGCAAATAATTTTATATCCCTATTGTTTGATAGCTTAAATATCAAAATTTCACATTCACAACAAAATTAATTTTAACGATTTTATTGGGATTGATTTCGTTATTTTGCTGATTAAAGTTTTCTTATCAACCCTTTTACTTTTAAAAGACATTTAATAACTACTGACTATGATTTGACTTATTATATTATGCAACAAAAAACAATTGTTAATTCAATGATCAAACGAACTTACCTGAAGTGAAGTTCGATCTTAATTATCCTGTCTTCGCCGGAGAGATTTAATTCTTGACTATGTAGTAGTAGCCCTGCTACGTCACAAACCATTCGCACAAGTGTTTAGAGAGAGAAAGAGAAAAAACATACTGCTTTCTCTCTCTTCCCCCGCCATCGCCACGCCAACCATTTGACGCGGTATATTGTCATTTATTTCAGAGTAAGCAAGAGTAGCAAGTTCTTAGCAACATTGAGCTTTCTAAGGGGTATTGAAATCTTAGGGTAGGGTGGGATCTTAAATCTCTCCGGCGAAGACAGGATAATTAAGATCGAACTTCACTTCAGGTAAGTTCGTTTGATCATTGAATTATCCTGTCTTCGCCTTCGAGATTTAATTCTTGACTATGTAGATGTTTAGAGCATGATCAATGTTGCTGGAGTAAACAACCAAAGAAAAAACACAGTAGTTATAACACAATAATATTATATTAGGTACTTACTTAAATAATTAAATTCACAAAACTAATTATACGCATGTATAAAAGCGAACATGTTAAGTACTATGTATGCTATGATAAACAATCAAGTAAATTCTGACTGGCATTTATAATAGGCCTATTATAGAAATTAGCAAAGACAGCTGACTGTGCAGACCAACCAGCTGCCTTTCTAATTTTATCCACGCTTAGACCAGCTCGTGAGGCAGCGGAGGTTGAAGCGTGCCTCGTGCTGTGAGCAGAGAACACCGAGATATCGACTCCGCTGTCACATAATGTCCCTTTCAACCATCGTCCAATAGTCTGAGATGTTGCTGGCCTATGAGGTCTTTTGAAAGTAAGTATAATACGATCATCCGCATTTGACCGCAGATTAGATGTTACTGAAATATATTTTTGTAGCGTTGAGGCTGGACAAATCCCAGGTCTAGCGCGAAAGAATGGCAAGCTAAGTACAGGCTTAGCTTTTCCGACAGAAGAGGTTTTGATTAAATTCGAAATAGTTATAATTACATAATCATCAAAGATTTTCATATTTGAAAATTTTATAAGAGACAAAGTTTGTGTCCTATGTCCTGTACTTAAAGCTAATAACATGACCAACTTTTTTGTTAGCATTTCTAAATTAATTGTATCATTTTGCATTGTTTCTAAATAATTTAAAACAATGTTGGGATCCCATGTAAAATCATAACGCGGGAATACTGGCTTTAATCTGAAAATACCCTTAAAATAACGCTTTAAACTTAAATCATCACTTAGGTTCTTAACCGATATTAACGATATTGCAGAACGGTGATTATTCAAGGTACCATATGAAGCACCTTTATTGAAACAATCCGTAAGAAATTCTAATAAATATGATGTATTAAAACAGTAACAATCGATTTTTCTTGAATTACAGAAATCCCACCATAATCTAATACTAGACGAATACTGAGACCTCGTATTTGTGGATATGGAAGAAAGCATAACCTCTAAAGCTGATTCGGGCACACCTTTCCTACGAAATCCCTCCCTGATAACACACAAGCTGTCAGAGAAAGGTGATGACGCAGCGGGTGTGTTGATCTGAAAGGAGAGGATAAAAGATATTCACTTGGTGGAAATATCAAAATTTCCTTAACACACAAGGCCATAAAAAACGGATACCACGGCTGCGATACCCAGTTAGGGACAACTACAATTCCGGTTGCTTTATCTGATACAATCTTATTTAGAACCTTTAAAATTAAAGCAAATGGTGGGAATGCATAAAAATAAAATTGGGACCAATTTATCGTAAAGGCGTCTATGTCATAGGCGTCAGGATCTCTCTTCCATGCCATATATAAAGGGCACTTTGTATTAATTCGTGAAGCGAACAAATCAATATCTGGTATCCCAAAAGTATTACAAATTTTTTGAAACTCCTGTGAGCGCAACTCCCATTCTGTGTCGACATTTACTTTCCTTGATTCACTATCGGCTTCAACATTTAAGGCGGAACGAATATATGAAGCAAACACAAATATATTTCTACTTTCACACCAGTTCCAAATCATTTTGGTAACCTCATTTAAGTGGGGATATTGTACCCCACCCATCCTATTTACGTAAGAAATAGCAGTTGTGTTATCTACACGTAAAAGGATATCACAATCTCTTTTCTTATCCGCAAAAGACTTAAGTCCTAGATAAACTGCCAGGAGCTCCAAATAATTTATATGTTTGATTCTTTCGGATAATGACCAGAAACCACCTGTTTTCTCATTTTCACACGCTGCGCCCCAACCTGTAGTTGAAGCATCTGTATAGATTGTTATTGTATAATTTTGATTTCTAATTGGACTCGCGGCAGTCAAAATATTGGTTTTCCACCAAACAAGATCTTCATATAAACTATTTGGCACAGTCATGTAAGCTTCATAGTTATCATTATTTTTCAGTAAAGCTAAGTACTTTGCTCTTTCTAGGGATTTCGTATGAAGCCACCCGTAAGCAACTGCTGGGCACGCTGCACTAAGAGAGCCAAGAAAACGCGCAAAATCTCGAATTTTAAGTCTAGTTGCATTCATTAATGACAATGTTTGTTGTAAAATTCTTTGTCTTTTAGTATCTGGTAACTGTAGTGTCATCAGATCAGAATTTAGTATGAATCCTAGAAATTTACAAGTTGTTTGGGGCACCAAGTTACTTTTTTCATAATTAATAATGAAGCCTAATTTTGTCAAACATTCAATAGAAGTTTTAGCGTTTTCTAGACAATCTTTAGTTGAGTTTCCCAAGCACAGTATATCGTCTAAATATCTTACTGAGACTAGACCCTGAGATCGCAAATAAGCAGCTACTGGCTGTAAAATTTTTGTAAATATATACGGTGCCGAACACAAACCTTGTGGGAGGGCAATAAATTCGTATAAGTTATTTTCCACATAAAAACGTAAAAACTTCATATGTCTTTTATGTATAGGTAGCAAAAAATATGCATCCTTAAGGTCTAGATTGATCATATGGCAGCCTCTAGACATAAGTTTAATGGCTGTTCGGACGTCCTCCATTTTGAAATGTTCCGTATAAATAAACGTATTTAATTTCTTTAAGTTCAAAATGAAACGTTTACTACCATCATTCTTTGGTACCAAGAAAACATCAGAAATAAATTGCCCTTCCACCGGTGTACAAAGTCTGATAGCTTTTATTTCTAATAAATGATTTATTTCATTTTTGATTTCTATTAACTCAGTAGCACTAAAATAGCGTCGGGGATAGTCCACGGGACTCTGATTAGGCTCTGTAACAAATGGTATTTGATATCCTGACACCGTTTTTAAAATAAATTCGTCATTAGTTATTAAGCGCCATTGTTTAAGAAAAACCTTTAAACGGCCGGAATGTACCTGGGCCTGCGTCGCTACCTCTGGCGACTGGTTGCGGAGTTGGAGTTCTGCGCCGGAGGTGCTGGGCGTTGCGCTGGTGCGGGCTGATACGGCGTCGCCGTCCTGCGGCGAGCTGGTGGCGGCGGCGCTGTAGGCGCTCGCCAGCGGTTCGAATACCGATTCGAGTATGGCTGAGTGGTCATTCCTGACCTCGGCCCACCGCCTCGGTAATACCGATACGTCTGACCGCCCCGTTGCTGCCGGGGTCCCCGAGACGATGGGCCTTTTCCGTTTAAATTAGAACTAGTGGAAGTCGAAGGCTGCATTAACTGTCCGGTCTTCTTCAGGCCTCGTGAGTCTTTCACCAGATCTCCTAGTTTTTCTCCGAATAAAAAAATGTCTCTCTTCCTGCTTTTAAAAGAATCTGTCAAAGACTTGTCTATTAAGGGCATTATCACAGAGCGGCGAGTGTCAGTCTCGGCAAAGTGTGAATCGGATAACAGCATACCTGCGTCGTTCAAAGTTCGTATTATATCCGGTATATCTGGTGTTTTTTTTAAGAGGCCTGTCAATGCTTTTCCCAGCGCGGAAATGACCTTGCCGAGCTGATCTTGCTTGGTGAGCAATCTTTTATCCCTTTGCCTGCAGATATCGACTAGCATAGTCGCGATTTCAGGGTTAAGAGCTGGACTCTTTGCCAAGGGGACATTTTTAGGAAATGGATACTTTTTAATTAGTTCTTCTTTGGTTTCTTTCTTCAGACCCTCTAACAGTATTTTTTGGAACCTTGCCGCGACATCTGCTTGCAAGTTGTCTCCAAATTCAACGGGATCTTGGTCTACATCCCCTAATTCCCGTAAAAGGTTGGGATCGAAATCCTCTACTGGGGCCGCGGCGCTATCAATAATATCGCCTCCCGTACTGGAACAGGGGCTTGCGCCCGCTGTAGTAACAGTCATTACACTACTTGTATAATCTTCAAAAGTGTTATCCATCATCATATTGTCGGTATCGATATATATCTCGCTAGCCATAGGCGGCACGTGGCTAACTGGTACATTCTCATAATATTCGAGATGTTCTGGAATTAAAATAATATCTATATGTACCTTGAACATCTTTTTTTTTTTTTTTTTTTTTTTTTTTTTTTTTTTTTTTTTTTTTTTTTTTTTTTTTTTTTTTTTTTTTTTTTTTTTTTTTTGGGAGGTAGTTTGGATTTCAAAAAAATAAAACAATTTGCAATTCAATAACAAAAAACATAAATTGCAATTGCATTAAATGGATAATTTGCATAGTCTTCGTTGGTAATTCATTCTTTTTAATTGGTAGGTATACTTTCGAAATTAACGAATTTCCGTTTTCGCTGTTATGTATCGCCCTAGAATACAAGGGCCGCCTAAATAGTAGGCAAAGTTATATCCGAAGAATACAACGGATTAGAAAATAAACAATCCAATTGGAGTGTTCGTTAAAAATCGCCCGATGAATGCAAGGGGCGTTCAAAATATTCGGCAAATTACGATCCGAAGAATACAACGGATTGAAAAAAGAAATTTTTCACTATGAAATGTCGCCCGATAAATGTAAAGGGGTCTCAAGTATTTTTCAAATTAGTATCCGAAGAATACAACTGATACTGAACTGATAGCATAAAATAAAATAACATATCTGAAGAATATTATCAGCAATACCATGCATCATGAGAATGAAACCAAAGAAAAGAAAATCACCTGGATTTTGTACATCATTTTCATTTGAGGGTAGCGCCACCGCATCTTGTCGATCGGCAGTCCTTTGTCTTTTCGATGATAATTTTTTCTCATACATTTCTATCTTCCTTTGCCACCTCTCTTCGCGAGATTCACTTTTCCTAGATTCATCATGTGTCCGTTTGGACATGACGACTGCTATAAAAACTTTATTGCACCTGTGCGAACGCCGTGCGCGCACGGACAAGAATGACAATATACCGCGTCAAATGGTTGGCGTGGCGATGGCGGGGGAAGAGAGAGAAAGCAGTATGTTTTTTCTCTTTCTCTCTCTAAACACTTGTGCGAATGGTTTGTGACGTAGCAGGGCTACTACTACATAGTCAAGAATTAAATCTCTCCGGCGAAGACAGGATAATTTACAATAATTTAATTATAATTTGTAGTATTTTATTGCATTACTTTCCCTCAAAATTAATTCCAAAATCTGACAAGTTACGGAAAAAATTTGGTGTACATCATGATCCACAATTCCATAGACCATGGACTTCGTTGTGGGCGGTATAGCCGGTGTCGGAGCGGGATTCTTCAGCAACCCGTTTGACGTGGTCAAGACCCGAATGCAGTTGCAAGGGGAACTGCGGGCACGAGGTCAACATGCTGTTCACTATAAGAACATACCACATGCCATGTACACTATAGTTAAACACGATGGCATTGCAGCATTGCAGAAAGGGCTCGTACCTGCATTGTGGTTCCAGTTAGTTGTAAATGGGGTACGGTAAGTTGTTTTGATTTTTGGACAAATTTAAATAGGTTTTCATACAATTTTGATTAGATATGTAGTCATATCAACTTGTTACTGATAAAACTTAAGTGGATATGAACGTCATTTTATGCAAACTAAACTGCATCATGACTTAACCTGTTTTTTTCCGTGTGGAAATCCATAGCCTCAAGACGAAGTCTGTGCGGGTAGTTTGTTGGACTAGAACCACCAGCCTGACTTCGGCAGCATTTAAGCTAATATAAAATTTATTAAAAATCGCATAACCATGTCTTATTTGAGATTTCCGTCATCAAGACATGGTTATACAATTTTTTTAAATTTGTAATCAAAATATTAAATTGAATATTTAAATTTATTATTTTATCAAAATGCATTTCTAATTTTAGGCTAGGAATTTATCAACAAGCGGACAATTTAGGTTTTCTTAGAGATGAGAAAAAAAATACGAAGTTCCTGAATAGTTTGTTTGTTGGATCAATATCTGGCATGTGCGGAGCTTTTTTTGGAAGTCCATTGCAGCTGGTAAAGACTCAGCTTATGTCTTACTCTTCAGAGAAGATAGCTGTGGGCACTCAGCATGCGCATCCGGGGATGATGTATGCTATTCAGAAGATATACAATAAAAATGGGCTAACTGCCTTATGGCGGGGAGCCCATGGAATGATGCTCAGAAATTCGATTGGATCCGCTTCACAGATTGCGTCATTTGCTGTGTAAGTTAACATTTCATCATAACAGCATAACTTAGCCTCACATCAAGATGTCAGCTTAGTCTGGCCGGCATGATTGGAATGGAAACACTTTTGAAAATATCTGTCATTGCTTATACTCAACCTAAATGGTCTCATATTCTTTTGATCTCTACAAGGATTAGGATCGACGACACAATGAAATATCTTATGATATTTTAGACTTTTTCTTTCTGACTGTACGGGTTTTCCAAAATCTGTTATTACAGTTCTGGATATCATTAAAAGATAATTGCCCCATCTCAAAAACATTCATTAACATTCATTCATTCATTTCTGTCTAACAACGCACGCCATGTTATTTTCTAGCAAAATAATATAATTTAAAGTCATAAAAAAATATTGCAGGTGTAAAGAATGGATGGACAATAACAATAAGTTCCAACAGACGAAATACTTGTCTGCGTTCATAGCGAGCAATATTGGCGCGTTGGTAAAGACAGTGTGGCTGACACCAATGGATGTCATCATGACCAGACTGTATAATCAAGGTGAGATCCACCTTATCTAATCTTATACTTACATTATTTTAATTTTATTAATTTAGAATCAAGTAATTTGCATGCTATCTAGTTATCTATCGTATCGTATCGGGACTCCTTTTTCCGCACCTAGCCTCCCTTTCTGGGCCATTGTGCGTGCAGGGTTACTGGCTAGAGCAGCCAGCCCAGCTCCGCCCAGAAACGCAGAAGCTTACTGGGGGCTTCACAGGCTTCGCGGAGCGACCTAGTTATCTATGCGGAATGCAATATAGTTTTAAATACGATATATAAAAAATATACCCACTAAAATCCCACCAGAGGTCCTAGACGAGTGCCAATACATCCCCAACGTAGACCGCCTCTTCTATATCACCCTCACCAAGCAAGTAATTTTTCTGTACAACAAAATGCGAGTGTGACATCACTGGTGTTGCACGCGTCCATATACCTACCACAGTAAGCACTTGCTTTCAGACAGGCTCTGTTCTTGTATGACACCTAACCACTTTGTTTACGCCAAGTTTTATAAAATGGATTTGACAAGTTGCAATATGTTGCAAACTTCAGTGTGAACGCAAATGTGTTTTGAACTTGTTTACAACTTGTTTGAAACGGTAAGATAAGTAATGGGTCAGACAGGTCTTCTGCGTGTTTTAGACAAATCTTCAAACAATTTTTTGTCAAAGATATTTACAAATTGTTTCTATGTGTAAACGAGGGGTTAGATGTCTAAAAAAAAATACCTGTACCTTATCCGTGCTGTATCTTTCTGTATAATTCACGCATAAATCACTTCTTATTAGAATAGATACATAAGTTATTGAATTTTGCAGATAATAAATAATAACTTTGTTTTCAGCCGTCGACGCTAACGGCCGAGGGCTACTGTACGGAGGAATTGTAGACTGTGCGAAAAAAATCACCAAGACCGAAGGATTGCTCGCCTTCTATAAAGGCATGGGCCCCTCGTATCTGAGACAAGCCCCCCACACAGTTCTCCTGTTAGTCTTCTGGGATATGCTCAAGGATCTGCAAAACAGTATTGAAAATAAATCTTAATTTATTGATTTAGTTTATAAGTAGAAAATGTTTTCGTTCACGTCTTGAGAAATTATTGTTTTATGTAATTTTGATTTGGGGGGCGTGCTCTGAACTATCGCTGACACTTCGACCCTGATGGATCCCTTCTGTCGACTGCATCCAGGCACCTACGTTTGAGGAATGTCAAATTTCTCAATAAGGGTTGCTAATTCTTATAAATGTAGGTGCATGTAATCCTCTGGTTTGGAGTAGCTCTCCCCGAGAAGATCCATTCGTTGTCTTCCGAGGGCGTGACACTCACACAGTATGTGTTACATCGTTTCGTCGTCTTTCTTGCGTTAAACGACAATGAACAATCTCATTTGTGTAATGAAGTTCTGCTTAAATTTTTTTCTGAATGTAAGTTTTTTTATTGCATCGGTAGTTTAACTTATTTGTATAACGTATTTATTTATTGTTTTGATTCGAATTATTTAATATATGTACATATGCTCACGCTTTAGATTTATAACTAGAGTCGACAATAGTGCCCGGAATACGGCAATAGACTCACTCCGAATTATGAGGAACCGAATACAATTGGTGAAATGTTGGTGTTAATTCACCTCTGCCTACCTCAGAGAGAATTAAGCGTGAGTATATATATGTATGTATAATAATTGTAATTTCAAGTTGTTCATTGCATTCAGTAGAAATAATTATTTTAGTTGAGGACAAATTATTGAACGTGTTTTCATGATGCAAGAATTATGTTTATGTTTTATTTATGTTACTTGTTATAGAAACCGTACAAAATCTTTTATAATAGTTTAATTGCGCTTTTGCAAGAAATGTATTGTTATACATTCGGAGAAGTAATAAGTGAATAAGCAGCCGTTAGCTGCGTCTTACTACACTACACTCATGCAGTAACACGTTTCGTGCAAATAATATTAAGTTAATTTTGTGCAAAAAGTTTCGTGCAAAAATACATACATATTGCACGAAACAGTACGCAGTGTGGGCTGTAAGATATGTACCTCAAACTTACCCAGGCGAGTACCACTACCTCTGAAAAGTAATATTATTTCAATATGACTTTACTTTCATATTGTGATACGGACTCGAACCGTTATCGTCCAACGATATTTGTGTACAGTATCTTATAAGACAAGTGTAAATTCTAACAGATTAAACCATTTTACGCATTTGTTTGACTCATCTTAACTATATAACACTAGTATCCTGACGGACGCTGACGGTCCGAATCTCATTATGGAAGTAACGTAAGATTGAAATAGGTAATATTATTATTAGTGTGGGCCACACAAGGGCACAAGTGGCAATCGCTTTATAAAATGTAATAGAATAGATTGATCTATGTATGGGATTGACATTCGTTCACGCCTGTCATAAATGTCATTAACGTCAAAATTCGTGTCACATTGAGCATTATATTCTATTCGCGTTAGCGTTTTCAATTCGCTATCAATTGATTACTTGATAAAGTGGTGATTTTAATGATAAAAATATGTGAAATAAAATATTTCGAGTCACAAAAATCCAAATTTCATTAAACTCTTGTAGTCATATTACAGATTTATTTCAATCCCATACTTTACTAACCTATTCCACTGGCGTTTACGCCAATAGAATGTCTCTTTGTCTACAGGCCTAGGTCTTACTATAAAACAGTACAGCAAGATTGAAATTAAACTAATTTTAAATTCGCAAGAACCAATAACCTGAGACTTGTTGCCGGAAACAAAACTGTACTTAATAGATAACATTCGTTTGATGCCGTATATCAATAACTCTACTATTAAATAACAATAGTGATATGATAATAAAGCTGTTACGTGTGTGTCGGTAGCGGCATGGCCTTGTCAGTTGTCAAAGATAATATAATCTTCAGTAGCGCTCCTTCAAGTAACCATTTTAATATAGTTGTCTTAAAGTAAATATTTGCAATGTTACATACCAATTTTATTTAACTTGCAATATTATATATACCAAGTACAAGTCGTACGTCAAATGCGGAAATATGTTCAATCGATTTAAATTAGAACAAGTGAACGCTCAAATGGGACTCGAACACGTGACTAATCCATAAGGAGGTTTTTATCTAACTTAATCATCATTCTCTGAGCCTATTCGGTCGGCTAATCTATGACTAGTCTAGCTGCCATCTGAAGCGTTTGCCATCGGACCTGCTCAATCAAATAGGTGACTCCGTACTTCTTTACGAAAATTGCTCGTACCGTACGTAAAATTATGCCAATAGACCTTTAATGACTTATAACTTAAATACTTAATGACTAAAAACTTATAACTTTTTATTATCTATGGTCTATCTATGGTATCCACTTGGCGAGCACTAGTTATATTAAACCAATCACAGTTGCTTGGTTTTACGCCATTTTTGGTTGTATTATATTATATTATATTTTAATATATTGTATGTTATTTATAGTTTAATATATGGTAGTACCTGAGCCTATCCATCCCAAAATATAGAGCAGTATTAAAGATTATTTAAGCATTTGATAATAGTATTCTCTCGAGTAGCATTTACGTAATAGGTCTCATAATACTGATTTAAATACCCCTAATATTAAATACTTATTACGTCTTTACTTTTAATTATCAAAACTTCATTGTCACATCTTCTGCCTTTTTAAATTTGTTTTGGTTTTAAATACCTTACCATTGACTTGAATACCGATTGAATAAAGATATCAATATCTTTCAAATAAGCTGTCATATCATTGCCATTTTGAAAACATTTTATTCTTAAATGCTGTTTACCCAGTAATTTTACACGAATATTATCAATATTAATTTATCAATAAAAATGATTCCAGAATATCTATTAGTATCTCCAAATACCTTCACATATATTTCGAAATATTTATAAAATGATTTAAATACACATTATTATAGTTATTGAGATAATAATTACTAGTCTGTTAATTGCTTTGTTGTTATTTTATTTTTACTTTGGAATATCAAAACAGGTAACTGCGTCATTAATGAATATCTATTTTCTAATAATGAATTTTATGTGATGTCAATGCAGTAATTAGACAATAATATTATTTAAATATAGTTAATTATAGAGTACAATAAATTTATAGTAAAATACATTACGTAGGTACATGTTCAGCTTAATATTGTAAAGAAAATGTAAATTATTCACAAAAAAAAATTACCTAAGTATAAAAGAGCGTATCGATCGAAGAGTGCTACACAGCGTAATTTATTAAAAGTACTCTTACAATTAGTACCTAGTACAACCTTTACCTATAGACCTATGCTATACATAACGGAAATGCCATCACGGATCATCAACATCTTTTCATTAGCATGTTTAACATTCTGATTCGGAAGATCCCGCGGCGACATTTTCATCAAGTGTGGTATAGGCCTAAGCGCAATAATTTCACCTAAGTTATTTATTCAATGTGCATAAAAGTTTCTATTTGACTGTAATTATATTTGCCAAAGAAATGTTATAATTTTTTAATGCAAATGTCAACAATTATTATAATTACGGATTTACGTTGAAATGTTAGTGCCTTATAATAAGATATAATATATGTTTTTAGATTGACATGGTCATTTATGCATTCACTATTAAATTCGATGGAATATTTACCATGTTTGTTGATTTTTTTGCCATGGTGTACACCGTTGTTGTAAGCGCCATGGTCATAGTGTATACCAGTAGATATACACTGTTGTTTTAAGCGCCATGGTCACCATGTACACGAAATGATTATGGCGCTAATAACAGCGCTAGAATACCTATCGGTTACACCAAAAAAAACTAAGAATATGATAAATATCCCGTTGAATTTAAAATTGAAGAAGATGTAATATACTGTATTTAATAATTTATTCATACATATTTATTAATATTACTTTACTTGTTCATGTACACTAGATTTTTGGGAGAAATAGGTGAGGATCTGATGAACATGTCTATATCTCACTTTAGCGTGTACTCGCTTAGTAATTGCTAAAAAAAATCAGTGTAAAAAAACGCAGTGATATTATTTAAATATGCAAAATCTGGAAATATTATGAATCTTTCGTAGTTTTAAACTACAAATATGGTTAATAATACATCCCGGTGAATGTTAGCCGTTCCTATTAAGTCATAGTAGATTAATAGTACATACATGAAATAATATTTATTAGTTATTTGATACTGAAATGTTAAACATTTTTGGTTAAATAAACTGTTTTATTTGAATATAATAGTTTTATTTCATTTCAACGACTTACCGCCTTAGAAGAATAATGTACAGTGAACCTCAATAGTTACTGGACACCTTAAGATCCTTCAATTTAAGCAAAAGTAACCTTTTTCCCGTGCGCGGTGAGATACCAATCCCAGCGGAGCCCACGAGGGAGGTTATGTCGGACTCGAACCGATTAAAACACACGCCGTCTTTGGGTCTTTAGTTGCCGGAGGTGAGATAGTAGCGAACATATATCCCTCGCCTGATGTCTTGTTTCTTTAAAATAAAATAAGTAAACTCATGCAGGTAGTAACCTAAAATTTTATTACATTAATAAGTAGATCTGTTATGCAGTAACTTCTAAGATTAGTTGTGTAGTGTCATCTTATCATACAATTTTGGTTTGAAATTGTCCAGGAACTTTTAGAGCTACTGTACTTCAATTTCTTCACCCAAAAAAAAGTAAAGATATAAAGTACTCTCATGAACTGTTGCTTGTGGTTTCGATTCCCGCCAACATTTTTGTAATTCACAGACAGATAATTTGTGGACGTGTCAGCAATCTGGGCACTATGTAGAATCAATCATCTGATAGACTGTGGAAATCCATTTAATCTTAACACTATGTCATTGTCTGTTTCTGAAAAAAAAATATCCTAAGCCAAGAGGTATAACATCAAGAGATTTAAACAATGACGTCTAAAAAACAATAGCTTACATTTAACAAGACGCTTACTGCCCAGTTGTCGAAAGCCGAAATGTGAATTCTGGACTCCGAGGGGAGACCCTCGGATGCTATCTGAATTAACGCTAAGATGCTGATGATGATGATCAGATTATTGCAATCCATTGTCGGACATAGTAGGCCAGGAGCTCTGGACAAAGTGACATGTTATTCGCGAAAACACCAGATTGGAATAAATGAACAAAAAATCAATTACAAAGTAAAATAAAATAAAAAGTAAATCAATTATAGTAAAATATGGGATTGCCATTTGTAACATGACTACAAAAAATTAAGGAAATATCTTACTTTAGGTACATAATTTTATTATTAAAATCGCCGCAATATCAAGTAATCCATTGATATCAAATTGAAAACGGTTCGTTACGAAGCAAGTCACTTGTCTAGAGGCCCTGTGCCATTTCTTATCCAGTCTATTCCCAACTACCTTGCTGGTCTCTTCTCAGTAGATCCAATTACCAAACCAGCGAAAGAATCATTTTCAAATGATTTATTTACCTACTATAATTTATAATACTTTTGACATAGGTTGACATAGGTTTTTATTATCGGCATACTCACTTTTTGTACAAAGTGTCCGATTGGCAGCAACAGGCTCGCCCCCTATTACGTGGGACCGAAAATCATAGTTGGCGAAATGTGGGTGTTTAATACACCTCTGCCTACGCCTCCGGCGATTACGGGCGTGAGCATATTTATGTATGTATGTATGTATATACTTTTGACATATATAATTGTAAAACTTTGTCATCCATATGTGCTCTTTATGTGCCTAAACTGAATGAACGAAATTGTTTCTTTGATTCTTGATTCTTGATTCTTTGATTGACCTTTATCAGGTCGGCAATCTTACTTAAAATAACGTAAATTATTGCCCTCTCCGTGAGTAGCGGCGCTGCCGTGAAACAACTTACTACACAACGATGGCAACTCAAAAATGCCGTCGATTCGACAGAAGAAGAAGAATTGCCCAGTTATTTAATTCTGAACTTGATGTAATTATTTTTGCAGATAATGAATTTGCCGACTAACATACATAATTTAAAATGGAAATGGTTCCGTCGAGATATGACAGATATGAACATAGGCGGCATCTCTGCGATGTTTGCCACATTGTTTACCAACCCCATAGAGGTGGTCAAGACTAGGATGCAGCTACAAGGCGAGCTGAAAGCGAGGGGAAAACATTCTATCTTCTACAAGAATGTGCCTCATGCTCTGTACGTGATAGCCCGGAATGAAGGAATTATTGCGTTACAGAATGGATTACCTGCCATGCTTGGTTTTCAGTATTGCTTGAATGTTTTCAGGTAAGATTTTATATGTTTAAAGTTAGTTTTTAGCATTAAAGTATCATTTAAAGTTATTGCTGTTACGCGTGAATCTGATCGTTCCCTATCACGCGATATACAGGATACTATTCCTGGTACAAAATCTAACGTATTATTCCGAATTATAAAAGATTGAGTTAGCCGTTCTGACAATTCGACGTTATAACGATGAAATATAAAGAAGACTATAACTGTACACCTGTGTTTGTGCATAAGGTTTTCAGACAGGATACCCGCTATCTTCTCCTGATGGTGTAGTAATTAGTTTCTAAAATAATCCCGAGTAAAGGTTCTCTTGCGTGGCGGCAACTGGATCGAAAATCCACACGTGTATAATTATTTTTTTTTTAATTTCCTTCACTTCCTCTTCGCCAATGTTAAGTTCGCGAGATAGACAAGTGAAACCACTTCTTGGTAGTAACGCACTGACATAATTGATAAAACACTTGTACTTCTCCACTGTATTTACCTGTCAACGTAAACGTTTGAGAATGCCGAAGGCGAAAACGGTTAGCTACAATAGTAAATACAGTGGCGAATTACAAGTGTTATATCAATTATGTATAACAATAAGTTCCACCATCAATTAACAGTAGGTATATATAACTCACTGACGTTTATTTGAACACCTTACCGAGAAACATGTTGATACAAAAATTATTCGAAGATTTGTTTTATACATGTATTGAGACTGTCTCAAACAAGTCTAAAACACTTTTGCGTTCACATGAAAGATTGCTATATGTTGCAATTTTTCAAATACATGTTTCAAACATTAGTGAAAACGAGAAAATTGATACGTAGGCACACATATAACTTGGTTCATTAAAGAAAGGTTTCTAAAATGGCGGAGCTTCCTCTCGCTCACACACTAGTACTGTCTATACTCACTCACGCGCGTACCGTCAACACAAAAAAAAATACGACCCGGTCTTGTTTTTATTATTTTTCATTTGAAAAAAAAAATGAAATTTTATATGCTAGCTGTACTATCTGTCAACGCAAGTACAAGCCGCCATTTATAAAACCTTTCTTTAATGCACCGGCTTGTACATTATAACAATAAGTTTTATATTTATAGGTTAGGATCGTACCGGATAGCCGAGCATCACGGCTACCTCGTAGACCAGAATGGAAACAAATGCCTATTGAGGGGCGCTGCAGTGGCTGGGGTCGGTGGTGGCGTAGGTTCTGTGATCGGAACTCCTTTCTACTTAGTGAAGACCAGGATGCAATCGCAAGGCGCCAAAGCGATAGCTGTTGGACATCAGCACGACCACACTGGATTAATGAATGCGTTCAAATATATCTACTCGAAAGAAGGTTTCAAGGGTTAGTGGTAACTCAATGAGCTTTTTTTTCTTGTGTACCTATCTGCTCGCATCAACGGAACCGGGGAAGGTTATGTCGGACTCGAACTGACCAAAACTGCACAGCCGTCGCAGTTCATCAGTTGCCCAGGCTGGAGTACCCTCGAGACATATCAGGCATACGCCCGGCTGATCTACGGTTATTGAAAGCTCTAGGGGCTCTCCTGGGCTGGCGATGAAATGACTACAGTCAATGCCCGGTGAGGATTCTAGACTATTACTTCCTCGGATTTATCACGGATCATTTCATAATAAATACCCATGATAAAACTGTTATTTCGTGCTGCCGACCATATAGAGAAGAGGACGGAAGTGCAAGAGGGAGGGGGGAGGGGGGAAGGTTAAGAGAGTCTCTCTGTTGTTAGTGCAGAAGACAAAGAAGGGTTTCTCGGTCGTCCCACTGACAATACGAAACCTCTCCAATGAACTCTGGCTACCCTACTCACCGCCGGAAACACAACACAAGGTAATATTAGCCGCGGTGTTCTGTAGGGCGGAGGTACTACTCCAGTGGGAGTGCTCAATTAGGACGGGAGATACCGTCATGTCCTACCTCCGTCGTTATTCACAAAACTTTGTAAGAAACCTTATTTATTTCACCAACCGTTGTATTATTTCTACTCCAGGCTTATTTCGTGGTGTGCAGCCCCAAATCGCCCGCGGTATGTCTGGTTCTGCCTCTCAGATCCTAGGCTTCACATATGCAAAGGAGTGGCTGGTCAAACACGGGTTGTTTGTGAACAGCCCCTTGATGCTGTCTTTCTTTGGTGCCAACATAGGGGGCTTACTCATGACCGTCTGCCTGTCCCCGTTCGATGTAATAGCAACAAGACTATCCAATCAACGTAAGTATTTTAACATTTTTTGCCAACGGCTCTTCCCTATGATGAAGTTTCCTACAGAAAACTCAATACACCGACTAATATGTGCACCCTTCATTTATTTGATTCATTCTCTGTTCATTTATATGATATTATAATTGATGCTTTGGTCGCGAATCTCTAAGCGGTGCGCCCTGGGTGACGAGGACGGCGGCACCTCTCTCCCTATCACCCTATCACCTCCCAATATGCACCATTGCTCCCAATCCTCCGCTTTCCGCATCCAGTCCACCCCAGCCACCTGTTTCAGCTCGTCTGCCCATCTGGCTGGGGAACGTCCTACCTTCCATTTACTTTCTCACAGTCTCCTTTCTTGGACCCGGTTGCTCCAACGACGGCCATAAGTGATTCGACAGATGTGACTAGCCCACTGCCATTTCAGCTTACTTATTCTGCGAACTATATCGGATTTTAGTTAATTGCGAGATATATCCTTCAAAGAAACTCCAAGCATAGCTTGCTCCTGCTTGCTGCGCGAATTCAAATTTGTGAACCAACCCCAGCGTCAGTGACCACGTTTCGGCACCGTAGGTCATAACTGGCAGGATGCACTGGTCGAGGACCTTCGTTTTAAGGCATTCCAGTAGGTGAGAGAAGACCCCACGCAATTTGCCCGTAGATGGCCATCTCAAATCCATAGATGACCCAGGGTAAGCCGGGTTGCGAGGAAAATTCTTCACTGGAACAAATATTAGCAACTTTAAGAATATTTAGTATTTAAGAACTGCATCCGTTTTGGATCGGTTCGAATCCGACATAACCGCTTCCACTGGCCGGTTGAAGTGGTATCCGTAGGGATGTTCCGCACGAAAAAAGGCTAGTTTTAGTAGCCTCAGTAGTAGAGGGCCTAAACTAACTGAGGAGGTCCTCAGCTTTCAAATCGTGGTAAGGATTCATCCCAATTCGATTACTTACAATAATACCTGCTCAATCGAATCTAGTAGGGAGATTCAGGTCTTGGCCCACTCTGAGCTTGTTGTTTCTCGTTTGCGAGGTGGTAGACCCTTTAATGGTCGATTACTATACTCTCAGAACCTTATTTCCAACAGTTAGTCCACAATAATATTCATTTCCAGCCCTCGACTCGGCAAACAGAGGCAAACTCTATTCGGGCATGGTAGACTGCTTCGTGAAGATGCTTAGGCAGGAAGGCGTACACTCTTTTTATAAAGGTGTAGGAGCGAACTATTTACGTCTTGGACCCCACACTGTATTAGCCTTAGTCTGCTGGGACCAACTCAAGATGATAGAAGATTATATTAAAATTACTCGTACATGGAGCTAAGGAAAAATTATATTTATTTTTAGTAGCAGGAGAATCGTATAATATTTATAGCTGAAGTAGTCTTTGTTGGAACTTAATATGGAAGGTAATAGAACGGCTAGTATATATAACTGGCAACTTATAAAACTATTTTCACACAAAACTACTTTTTTCGTGTGGAAACCTCCGGGTACCATATCACCGTGAACACATTGAAACGGCTATGTTAGAGTTGAACTGTTGACTGTAAATAGCCTTATATATTACACCAGACGGTTTGCCTACAGATCTGATTGCTCACCAGCCAGCGACCTTCTTTGCCACCATGACTGGCGATCGTGCGTTTTGTTACAAAAGTGAGCAACCCCTTTTTCGATTATTAACTATACCGTTTACCATTCTTGTTCCTTACCAGTGGTTGGTGATAGACTGAATGAACTCCCCGCGCCCTCAGATCCACTGTTTCTGTTCTTTGTTGGTCAGATTTACGGCATAGCCGGGCAAAGGTCTATGCCACTGTTAAATACAAAGACAACTACCTCTCAACATCGATCCACAGTATCCATAATAATATAATTTGTTAATCAGAGGCACTCGAGGAAACAACTGGTCGAAAATTTCCACCACAGCTACAAAGTAGAAATGTCTTTCTTAAAGAAGGAAATACCTTGTTGCTTTTGTTGCCAGAATACACCGCGAGAAGTTTTTCTAGCCTAGAGCGTCCAATATCGCAATTCATGTGACAACTAAATTAAAATGCCGAATTGCCGATTATAATATGTGAATGAGATCACAAAAAAATAAAGAAAATTTATATTTTTTGACCTTTAAAACTTTTAATATTTACATTACTAACTTTAAGACAATTTTTATATATTTTTATACTTATGTAAAGTTTATTATAGTGATGTAACGGTTGACGATTTTTAACTAGGTACAGGTACACACAGGTACCTACAGTATTATAAGATATACGGTACCACATTTAGACAAAAACGTGGTACCGTATCTCTTTTGTCGACTGTACAAGGAATACTGGTTCCTTGGGTTATCCACACGGAATCTTATTCATAGTAGCAAATACGACAATTAGAACAAAAATTTCAAGATTCATACTGGATAATAATTCCATCAACAGCCTTTGTGGCGTGGCGGTAGTTAACACAACTTCTACGCAGGGGGCACGGGTCACTTTCCATCTGGTGGGCCGCGTAGTTCGACGCGTGCTTGTCTGCCACCTAAGTAGTATAAAAAATGATTAACACAAGTGTGAAGAAGACTTGGCAATAATTCTATGATAGTTTAATTGTAAATCGAGAACTTTGAATAAGATTAATATATTACGGAAACCCAAATGGAAGTAGCTTTAACTTAGTGCAAAAAAACATAGCAATACCTAAGAATTTAAAAAAAAAATATCTGTTTACTGTATGCGTAGATGTGCATCTTGTTACTTGAAACAACCCTGTGCATAACTTATAATTTGATGTATGGAAACACAATAAAATCATGTTTTAATCTATGACAATTGCTTCTCTGTTTATATACATAAGTTACGTTACGTTGACGCAACGTTTGATAATATAATTTAGCATTCTACGTCTACGGTTTAAGGCCTATGGCCACACTTGACGGAAATGTCGTCGCGGATCTACCGAGTCGGAAGATTATATATATAGATAATATGTATTGGCTTCAGACTCAACGCATGATATACTTCAATTGTAGGCTTTGCGCGAAAACTACGATGTGTAGGTACCTACTATAATAATAATATTTTAGTAGGTATTACCTACTAGTATCAGCAGTTTAGAACATCGTTCTTCGATGTTCTAACCCAACGATTTAGATGTCATGAAATTCTGCCCAGTAGATTAGTGAATAAAGTGTTTTAATACAAAATAAAATGAGACTTGCCATGAAGGTCCTCTAGTTACCATGTCATAAAATGTTTTAAAAAGACTTCGCCACAGTTGGGAAAATTTATTAATACCTACTGGTAATCTGTTTAATGCGAAGAAATAAGCTCCATGGCCGTAAAATAAATTTAAAAAAAGAAGAAATAAGCCTATAAGAAAGAAGAGTCTAGAAAATGAAGTGGTATGTTTTTTTTTTGTTAGAATTTGCTTGTAGAATTTATTTTTCTATATTATTTTCCTATTGTAGTAAGTAAAGTATGTATGGGTCCCAATATGTATTGTAGAATTGGTTTTAATTACTGATATTCGTTATATTTTATTCATTTTATTTTTTTCCCTACAGCTGTTGAAGAATGGTAAAGGGAACTGTCGATTATTATGTCAAGTCTGATCGCTATTTTACGCTCCTAATGTTATTTCAGTTAAATCAGGTACACCATGCTCGTATATTTTCGATAGGAACCTTTTGATAAATATTTTTTTTCGGATTGTTTTTTTTAGTTCAGAAAGAATTTAAGTAGCCTAATTCTTAAATAAAACGTTAGTATTCTTATATCCTGAAGGAAAAACAACGCTATTAGTTAGACACAAAATTAATTTCTGTTTGACCCAATACTTATAACACCATGGCATATCTGAAAACTATGAGATTTAAAAACAAAAAATTGGTTTAGATGTTTAAATCGAAGCGAATTTTTTAATTAGTTCTAATTTTAAAAAAATCGCTTCAATTTTTAAAATCGATCCTACCTTATAGAACAACACTAATTTATAAACTTTTTTTAACAGCCGTGGACGCTCAATACCGAGGCACACTCTACAACGGTATGACAGATTGTTTCACGAAAATGGTACGGGAGGAAGGTGTCCGGTCCTTGTTTAAAGGACTCCAAGCCAACTATTTGCGACTTGGCCCTCACACTGTCATGCTTCTAGTCTGTTGGGACCAACTCAAGAAAATAGAACATTACCTGCACTAGCACATGGCAGCAATAATTTATTCGAATTTATCGCGTTAATAGTTACGTCTTGACTTATTGTTATTTATACAGTTGATTGATGGCACTTGGGTGGAAATTATTGTTATACATTATTAATAACACCCTTATACTTCTCCACTATGTCTTCTTCACATAGTGAAGACCATATAGTGGAGAAGTACAAGTGTATTATCAATAATGTTGACTTATTGTGTTGTATTTTATTATTTACACTACTTATTACAGACTAATCAATTGTATTTTCCATCACTGGGGCGTCATGTCCTAAATCTGTTAAGATTAGTTTATAAACTTAGATATATTTTTTGATTGTTATAATGAGCTACTCGTATAATCTATTTACTTATATCATTTTGTATATATTAGAAGAACATATTATAATAATATGAAGTACAATTATTATACATTCACCAATAATATCTGCAACCAAAGTTTAATACATGTTAAATACCTATATAAATATTAGACAGCGTCTCTGGTGGCGTTGCGGTAGTGAACGCAACTGTGACGCAGGGGGCACGATAGCGTTCCCTGCTCAGTGCAAATATTTGTATGCATGAATATGGCTATTTGCACTGGTCTGGTCGTGCCTCGGAGACCACGTTAAACTATCGGTCCCGGTTCTCATACTAACATTTATGGTAGTCTTTACCGGTAGTTGTGAACACTAAAAAGTCTAACAACTGGTAACTGCAATGCTTCGTATCACCAATAGGTTGTGGAGGTCACATGGCAGTCAGACTGGTAAAAGCGGAACCCAGTTGAAAGTGATGCGTTGATAGTGCTTTTGTATCCAAACCGAGCTTTTGGACACCTACAGCAAAATATATTGAAAGCTCACATGCTTGAACACTAATATCTTAGCTTTTTAAATTACAGCCTTGGACGCTGACCACCGAGGCAAACACTATAACGGAATGATAGATTGCATAACGAAAATGGTACGGGAAGAAGGTGCCCGGTCATTATATAAAGGAATCCAAGCGAACTATTTACGACTTGGCCCTCACACTGTCATGCTCCTTGTCGGTTGGGACCAGCTCAAGATATTAGAAGATTACCTTTTGGGGCCATAGGACAGTTATGTACATATATTACATAACTGTCCTATGGTCTTACATATATTACCATGTAAAATTAAAAACAAGTGGAAGTGTTAAGAAGGTGGGGTATTGCTGTTCTATTTACCGCAATGATGGACCAATTCGACAATATGAACCTAAAGTTAAAGTTTTGAATAACTTTTTTAAAATTTACTGACATAAGTCTAAACATTTTCGTAAATATTCAAGCTCGATCGATTCTAAATATGATACGTTACAAATACTTTTTATCTATAGCAAAGTTATCTCTTTTATGATGAGTTAAGGTGTGCTTTAATTTTATAGTACGCACGTTTTGAGCTA
This sequence comes from Pelosia muscerda, assembly GCA_963691645.1. Taxonomy (NCBI): domain Eukaryota; kingdom Metazoa; phylum Arthropoda; class Insecta; order Lepidoptera; family Erebidae; genus Pelosia; species Pelosia muscerda. The sequence goes on along the minus strand of OY829102.1, from coordinate 17,466,392 downwards.
ATTTGGCGTTAAAGGGTTAGTGTGTTTTCGTTTTGTAGTACGTATGATTTGAGCTAATTTGGCATTGAAGGTAGAATATATAAATACGACCAATCAAAACAGTTGTTTACTAGCAATTAATGAATGTGTGAGTTTGGCGACATCGGTTCCGCTACTGAACCTGTTATGTCACATTTCTACTACTTTTTTCTGTTCTGTGATTCTAAAGGATTTTGCCGCGAGTTTTATTTTGTAATTTGTTGAATTTTGTTATTTATTGCCATGAGTAAAAATCAATTATGAATAATATTATTTAAAAAAATAATAAATCTAATTTAAGCTCGTTTTGAATTATAAACACAGTTTTATATTTATATTATATGCAAGTCCAACCAGTCTTACTTGGAACTTCGATATCGCCATTGGTCATTAGACCATTGGTTGTGGAGGTCAGATGGCAGTCGCTTCACGGAAAATATCTAAGTTCATCCGCATCACAGTTAGACTGGAAAGCCGACCCCAACTGAGTTGGGAAAAGGTTCAGGGAATGATGATTATATGCAAATTGTTGGTGCTATTTTAAAATCAATGAGTACAAAAAACTTGTCAGACAAATCGTATATTTTTTATATTTTATGTTTTTAATTTTTATTAAGATAAGTGATCTAAATGAGCAGTCTTCTTACTCTGAGGATAGTGTGTGTATACAAGAATTGAAGTCTTGTCTTGTCTGCAAGAAAATATAGTACATATGTCTATTGATTAAATTTTAAAATGGAGGAGCTTATTACTTACAAATATTATGTTCACGTCTGTAAATCTTCGAAGGAGTAAGCAGCAGTGTATTCACGCCCACACTCTACCAACTATAGCCTTCAAGTAGGCACTATGTCATGGGCTTATGGTGGTACTACTGGGAATAGCCGTTCTTATCTAGTTTTGGGGTGCGTGTTCTGAAGCTATCGCAGACATTCCACCCTCTTGGGGTTTGAGGAGGCTTCTCAATTAGGGTGGCTATTTCTCTTAATTGTAGGTTTGTCTTCCAAGGGCCTGACTCTCACACATTACTTTTACTTGTATGACATAGTTAATGCGACATATACAGGGTGTAAGGCGAACGCTCTCGAAGCCGAAGGCCTCTGGTAGTAGGTACTCATGGTACACAACATATTGGCATGAAAAAAAATTACGGCAAAGCTAATTTTTTATTTTTTTTTAAAATCTCACTGCATAAAAGAACAAGTAGCGCGAGGTCATATTTTTTCATGAAATTTTTATTTCATTCAGTTATACTAACACGATCGAGAGTGAATAACGCAAATTAAACGGTTTAAAAATTAAAAAGAAAATGCGTTGCCGTAATTTTTTTAGTGCCAATATGTTGTTTACCATGAGTACTACCAGGGGTCTGCGGCTTCGGGAACGTTCCCCTTACACCCTGTATAAATAAAATAAACTTTTTCGTACAGTCCCGGGTCTTTTAAGCGGGGCGTGAAAACGCATTTGATGAGGCCACCATTGTAATACTGTACGTGTTTGGAATGGTGACCCTCTTTCCTGAGACTTTCCCTGCAGCTTACCATAGGCAAGGTGAAGTCAAATTGACGTGTCCTAGATAAAATAATAATAATAATAATAAATAGGTTAATAGTTGCATCTTGACATTGAATTATGGAACTAAGTCCTTGTATAAATTATTATAATTGATAAAATCTTATTTTTTGAATAATACACTGAATATAGGTTTAAGTGTTTTTGTTGTTCTGTACTATACAATAAGTTTTGTTTTTAAATATATTTTTGTTCCTATGTTGTGTTTCATTTTATTTGTACATAAGTTTAGGTTTAATGAATTTATTTCTCCAAAGACTTACATGTCACTTATTGAGAAACAATAATAATTAGTACATAATGTACCAGCAATATTTCGATCGTTTTGTCATTAACGAGTTAATATGCCTCCATGACGTGTTGTGCTAACTTCAGTTTAAATATATGAAAAGAAGTTATATACATACATAATTTTACCTATTTGGGTTAGACAGAGACCACGTTTCCACTTTTGCTACTCTTCTGGCACATAGGTACCTGTTTTGGAAACAGCATGAAAAAATAAAAGAACAGCTTTTGTAGTGATGTCACGCTGTCCGGTGCGCTATTCATGTCACAAATGTGGACGCACCCGTTCATTTCCTTTGACACTACTGCGTGACACAACTAGTAGTGTCATGGGAAATTTCTATTGCCCGTGACACTACCCCTATAGTGAATCACAGGTATTCAGATGAAAAAAAAGACGGAAATAAAAACTTCACTATTTTATTAAAACCTAGAGCACACTATAAACTATATCAGACCGATTGGACTTACAATACAGTGTTACAATAGTTTATTTAAAATAATAATCAAACAACCAACAAAAAATATCTTACGATTAAAACTAAAACTGGGTTATATAATAACAATATGTAAAATCATTAAAAATAAAGACGAGAAACGGATAGCGACGTACCGGAACCAGGGTGAGTAGAAATCACAGGGTGAGTGTGAATATAATAGAAATAATGGTTTTTAAAAATATATGTAAACATTTTAAGTACTAAAATAGATATTTGTTGATTTAGTTTTGCACACCAGTACATTAACATTTAAAATAAATTAACTACAACATTTATCTGACCATTTTTATTCACCCCTAGATTTTTACTCACCTTTTTTACCTGGTACATTTTAACACACTAAATACATTTAAACACACCGAACCTTTTAGTATACTTAATATCCTAGATATATATATACTATAATTGTGCAATCTTACAATATTTAGTAAAAAAAAATCTTTTTTACAAAGCTTCCATACAATTGGAACGTTATAATATTTTAATTTAATAAGAGTTTATCTTTTTTTTAACAATACGTTATTATTGGACCGAAACAACAGAAAATTCTAAAATACTAGTAAAAGCGTCGTACACAAAGCGACAGATAGATGGCGCCACGTCAATATTTTGAGCTAGTGGCGCCTCTAGTGGTAAAACGCCGAAACCTTTCATAGAATACCCAATCCTTTATTATTAATGCATTATAGTTCAATATATTAGAAAGAAAATACAAAGTTTTGTTATTTTAAACAACTTAATAACGATCTTCATTTTATAAGAAATATAAACTAAACTCTAATTGGTAGATACGCCCAGATATGCTCTTAACTATTAATAGATTTGACATCCTAAATAAGGCGACGCAATGCCCAGCGATATACTATACAATTTGTACTTTTATTTTCTGTGTATATGCTGAGGCAGTAGCTGGGAGAAAGTTTATTATAGGTACTAAATACAGCTTGAGCGTAATATAGGCTAGCTATAAAATAGTTGAACCTAAATCAGACGGAGTTATTTGAATCACACTATAATGTTTCCTCTATTTTCGACCTTTATAACCTAATTAGCCTATGCGCGGGGCTGTCGGTTATCGCGACCTAAGCGCCATCTGTACTAATCATAACTCTGGTTCTACTTAACCGATTGCAATCAAACAAACGTAAGATTTTAAGTTGGACCAAAAACCTTCATACAAAAAAAACCGCATCGAAATCCGTTCAGTAGTTTTTGCGTTCATCGCGGACAAACATACAAACCTTTTACAATTATATAATAGTATATGTGTTGATTTTATTGTGAGATTTATTATTTGATATTGTGAGATTGTATTGTGAGTTATAACCTCTTTGTATGCGCCTGCACGAGATGTAATTATATAACCATAACTCATATTTATAACTTTAAAAATATCTGATCGATATGCAAATCTACACAACATTATATACGTTTTTGCACAACTTATATACAAATTGTTTGCACACAATTCAATCCATATTACAAATATGCACGAAACAAGTGTCTGCATAAGATACCTAGGCAGAGGGCAGTTTAAACGGAGCAAAATAGTTATTTGTGCAACAAGAGAGCAAAACTGTTTTTTGCTGCGAGTGCTGATTTTGAATCCTGAGCAAGCGAGGGATTCTAGGATTGAATCACGAGCGTAGCGAGTGATTCTAATGTAGAATCCTGAGCGTAGTGAGGGATTCAAAGGCACGAGATGCAAATAATTTTGCTCTCGTGTGGCACACATTACTTTTCACTTCAGCAGCGAGAACACATAAGAAATATTACTTAGAAGATAATGCAACACTTATTAACAGAACAGAACACCTATTATTAATTAAAATAATGCTGAAAATTTTAAAAGTTAATAATTAATCTAATTACTCATTGCTGTTCTGCAAATTTAAAGTTGAATTTTAAAAGTTAAATTTTATACCTTTAAAAAATAACTTTTAAGGTGTGTTCAGAAACAGCGTACGTGACATTTTATTTTTCATTCAAATGTTGATAATAGTAATCATTATAAATACTTATGCATTACTTATTTTGGTATTCAATAACATTACATAATTATTAAATAATGTAAATAAAATACATGGTTATTCTTTTACAAATATTTTTCAAATTTAGAATTTCGAATAGGACCTTTGACGTGCCATAAATTAAAAAAAAAACCTTCAAAATACTTTTATTTGTCACTCGAACTTTTTTATGGACGGCCAAGAGACAGAATGCAGTGTATGTAATTCGAAAGTTATTCGCGGAACAATTCTTTTTGAATCTATGGTTGACACTCTTTGTGGAAAATTAAAAAAAAATAATTAAAAAGCTACTTTGTCTCACTGAGTGAGCAAAATCGCATTTTGCACACTGTTTTTACGCAGCAAAACACACTTGTTTGAGCTGCTGTGGTGAAAACATAATTATTTCATTAATGAAATCTTCATACTACATCTCTAATTATATAGTGCCAATATGTGTACCGCAAGAAACCAACCAAATAGCCCTAGTTATTACATAACATAACATAAACTCACGCCTATATCCCCGAAGGGGTAGGCAGAGGTGCTAGCACCCACGTTTCGCCAGTTTATGTTTAGGTCCCAATGTAATAGGTGGCGAGCCTATTGCCATTAACCGGGCACTTATAAACCTGCGATAAATACACACATAACTTCGAAAGGCATCGAAAAGTCATTGGTGTGTGCCATGGTAAAACCTGGGATCGAACCCGAGACCTCGTCTCAGCAGTGGATTACCCATACCACTAGGCTACCGCGATAACCTAACCCTAATTATTATGTATTAATAATAATAATATTACAATAATGTCTCATTATTAATAAGAAAATCATGAATAATGTAAAAAAAAACTTGTCACTCATTTGATCTTGGTGGTGGCTTTCTTTTTTTTTAATCCAATTGAATCTCTAAGGTGCCTTCAAATATGGAACCAGTAAAAACCTCCTTTTGTATCCAAAGGCTAGTACCGCTAGTATAAGCTAGTAGTAAGCTAATATCTTAGTCTTACCCTTTGATGGATACAATGATTTGGATGATGAACCCAAGATGGAAAAATATCCTTGGATCCATTGAGATATTTAAGGCGCGGTACGGCGATCCCATCCCAGCCTAACGGCTTTCTTATCAATATTATTTAGCTGTGGCAAGTCCATTGAATTATATTCAGTCTTTCATATACACCTTTACAATATTAATTTGGAAATATTTTATATTTTCTAGACTAGCGATTTTTGTGATAACTTATAAAAAAAATTAAATCAATTATTACATAACTGATAAGTAAATGTGATGTAAATGAATATAATTGTGATGTTATTGCAAAATCATTCGAATTTTAATATTCGAGATAGTATAAAATACAAACTAACTACTAAACATCTTATTTAATCAATGCAAAATTCTTGCTTAAATTCAATTTATTTATTGAGATTGCTTGAGTTGAGATGTGATTGAGAGATATCATTTTTTGTTAAACAAAACTATTCTGATATTAAATTATTTAGTCATTCCCCAAACGCCATTTTTATTTTCTTTACGTATTTAAATTAAGCCGAATTCTAATTAATTTTTAACATCAAGCCTAAACTGTAACTATAAAAATAATGATTCAGTGATGTCATAATTAAAATAATTAATGAAATTATACATCCTAATGTAAAACATGTCATTATCAATGGAAGTCCTTTATGTAGTCATCTATTCCAATTTTAATACAAAGTCTCTCACACCTATTCTAACATATTGACGTCATACAGACACGTCTTCAGACATATTTGGTGAACGGAGAGGTCTAGACTGAAAACCGCGGCTGCACAGTTGGGTGACTTGCGCCGGAGTCTTGCCGCGGGTCTCCGGGAAGTACATCCTGGAATAATAATTAGTTAAATAAATAATCTAGGACAATCTACACAACGCCATCTAGACCCATGGTAAGCTTGTGTGACGGGTTCTAGAATGCGGATAAACATACTTAGATACATTTTTTTTTGTAAATACATACATATTATACATAGAAACACCCAGACCAATGCAGATATTCATATTCATGCACACAAATATTTGCACTGAGCGGGAATCGAAAGTTGAGAATATATTTAAATGTTTGTATGTTTGGTACTCCATTCAGCTCAAATTACTTAACAGAATACGGCTGAAATTGGTAGAGGGATATAGGGTGAATAGGGATCCATGGGTGAATAGGGATAAAATGGTCAGCTAAATTCTGTAGTAATTTTCTTTCAAGCGAAACTTTGGACTAGTTCATTGTAATAACAGAATCATCAAATATCTGATAAGAGGCTTATTTGAAATCTAGTAAAAGAAATTATGTAAAATATTCCATTGACCATTTTACCCCTATTCACCACGTTATACCGTACATCTTATAGATACACATCTCACCAAAAATTACAATAGACCCTTCTAAAAGCAGGTCCAAAAACCTTTACACAAAACATTACTTACTTTTGGAAGACATATAAGATGGCAGTAACACCAGAGAAGACCAGGAATGAGTACGGGCCTATAGTGTCCCGCATCGACGGGAATGACATCCCCACTAGGAAGTTACCTCCCCAGTTGGCCAGGGAACCCCACGCCATACCCGCGGGGCGAGGGCCCACCTCGAACATCTCTGCAGGTTGGAGAACATTATTTGAAATTACTATTTACTGGTTAAAATTTCAGAACGTAAAGGTACTTCGATTGAAATTTAGATAGGAAAAAGTGAATGCTTCGACGGGTTTCGAACCTGTGAGCTTTCCCTTGCTGAGAGAACGCTCTGACCGGTAAGCCACAAAGCCACGTCAGAAGCATTCTAAATTCTCCTATACAACCATCTTTGGTGGGAATTTATGGTACTTCTTTTTCGTCAATAGGTTGTAGGGGTCAAAAGACAGTCGCTACACGGAAAATATCACAGTTTAGGCGCGTCACATTAGGCCTACTAAAGCGGACCTCGAACTTCAACGTGAGGACCTCGGATCGATCGAGCATAACATAAGAATGATGATGAATTTGAAAGGTACATCATCTTGTACTATGTAGTTACGGATGACACATCTTGACTCCATACGTAGCTAACACTTGAAAAATATTTAAACAAATAACAACCTTATGAGGTGTAGATAAAGCACTATATGCTATGCAACACGAAAAAATATACGAAATGTATGAAATTAGTCTTTTGAGATGTTCTAATCACTTCATTCATCTTTAATTTTTTTCTTGTTAAATGTTTCTCAACTTACCGGACGCAATAAAGTAGGGTATGGGCCCTAGGCCAAACCCGTAGACTAGAACATACGACAGCACAGCTATCATACAAACGTACGGCATCCAAGACACTGCATTCTGCAAACAGACATTAAAATCGTTAAGTAAGACATAATGTAATGCATGTGTAATGTAATACACATCATGTGTAATGTAATTTACATTACTTATAATGTACATTATACGTATATTATGAAAGAATATATGACAAAGAAGTGAGTGGTAGAGGAAATGACATCTGACAGGAATGAGTGAAGAATAATGACATGTTGCAGGGAGATGATGATGGTGATGAATATACATTATTCGTAATGTAACACATGTAACACATCATGTGTAATGTAATATACATTCAGATATAAATTTACTTCGTACCCTGGGTATACCCTCCAGGTATACCGGCAGGTATTGACCACATCAACAGGCTTCCTGCAGCCTTGCCGCCCCATTCATTAATGTCACTACGACAGAATTTGCTAGCACTTTAGAGGTCCTTTCGATCTTTAATCAGCAGATTACTGGACATGACCTCTATAAGCCCTAACCCTGTCATACCCATAGCCTACCCTAGTAAATTTTGAAGGTCTTACCATAAATCAGCAGCGGTAGCCTAGTGGTATGATGGGTGATGGACTGCTAAGACGAGGTCTCGGGTTCGATCCCAGATTTACCATTGCGCACACCAATAACTTTCCGAAGTTATGTGTGTATTTATCGCAGGTTTATAAATACCCGGTTAATGGTAATAGGCTCGCCACCTATTACATTGGGACCTAAACTGGCGAAATGCGGGTGCTAGCACCTCTGCCTACCGCTTCGGGGATATAGGCGTGAGTTTATGTTATGTATGCTTACCATAAATAACATGCAGACCCCCAAAGCCGCCAGAAGCAGTACTGCTGCAGCTATAGACGACAGGAGAAGAGGTCTCCTGCCAAACTTCGGCAGTAGCTTCAACATCAGTATTGCAGTACACACGTTGATGAAACCCGAGCCGATAGTAGCATACTGCGCGTTTTCCACCGTCAGGCCAGCCTGTATGAAGATCGTTTGCGAATAGTAGAACACCTGTGGATATGAAATGGTATTTATAAAGTAGCAGTTTAGTTTGGTTGGTATTTTTGAGTTCAACGCCATCTAGTACCTATAATTGTAAGGTATGGCGATACCACATGTACCCAGCGCCATCTAGCGACAGCAAGACTAACTACTACGTCACTATCTGCATCGCGAAAGCGAAGTTCTCGCGCTAGTACAATATATATACAACAACCCAACGACAGCCGTTGGGCCGCGGCCCGCCAGGCGTGATCACCTTGCCTGGTCGGATGATTCTCCCTTTGTGTTGGAGGGACATTACATCCCGTTCCTCTACATAAGGTATCAACATGCAACGCGCGCGCTGCTCACGCTCAATACGGTTGCTGAACAAGTTGACATGTTCTCGTGCTCATTGAACGAACTTACAAGAGTCATAATAATATATTGTGTAGTTAGTAAGTAGATTTGTTTAGGAAATAGATTTATACACCTAGTTTGTAAGACTTATTTGTAAGATTAGCTTTAAGATTTCATTTGTATGCACTGTCGTATTAGGTTTACCTGTAAGGATAGTGGTTTTAAGTAAATAAATAAATGAATAAACATGTTACTATCAATAAAATATACTAGCTATGGGCTGCGGTTTCTTCTTCATCCTAACGTTAATTTCAGTCTCAGTCGAAGCTTTCACATCAAGAGTATGGGATCAGCCTTATTGCGGGTTAAGGCGAACTTCGATATTTTCCGTGAAGCAACTGCCATCTGACTTTACAACCCGTTCGTGATATGATATCTATATAAACTAGTGGTTCGACTATTCTTAGGGTTCCCACTATACGTAACGATCACCATAGATGGTCGTATGACAACTGGGACCGATGGCTTAACGTGCTTTCCGAGGCACGACCAGACCAATGTAAATAGCCGTAATCATGCATACAAACATTTGCACTGAGCGGGGCTCAAACCCTCACTTCTTGCACAGCGGTCGCGTTCACTACCGCCGAGCCATAGAGGCTGTCAAAGAACAGATTTTGAAGGCTGTCAATCAAAATCTACTTTCATTAGAAGAAGTGGGATTCGAACCGGCAAGTTTTACGCACTACTAGATATTGTGGGTAGTCTAACTGTGCACAGCAAAAAATTTTAGCTCTGTGAATAATTTATTTAAAAAATACTTAGAGTCAATTTTAAATGTCAAATAATAGCTAATAGTTATCAATATCCTTAAGTGCACTTAATTAACTAACGGTTTCTCCTATCACATTTACTGCCGCACTGAAATAACACAACAACAGAATGGACATCTACACGAAACTGTCAAACAGCATGGAGGAGCTCACTTCAATGTTTACTTCGCGCATGGGCCAATACGACGAGGATTTGAGGAATGCAGCTGCCACTGATACTGCCCATAAAACAATTGCCGGCCTATCACGGGACTTCACTGAGTTCAAAGCTCTGATATGGCAAACCATGGGCATGTTGAAGACGCAAATGGAGCTGTTATTAAGTGGACTGGACCGGCACGAGATGGCCTCCCGTAGGAAGGTGTTGTTGCTGCATGGGTTAGCCGAATCAGCAGAGGTCACTTGTATTACACAGGCCATTTCTACTATACAAGAAAAACTGCAGTTGCCTGGTATCACAGCTATTCATGTTGAGAATTGTCACCGCCTGGGAAACAATGCTTCAAAGCCCCGTCCTCTTCTCATCAGATTTCAGAGCTGCCTGATGCGGAACGAGGTCTGGAATGCCAAGACTAGGCTTAAGGGTACAGGTTTAACACTGTCGGAGTTCCTAACCAAGCCCCGCCATGACGTCTTTATGGATGCCCGCAAGCATTTCGGTGTAAGACAGTGTTGGACCTCTGATGGGAAAATAGTCGTACAACTTCCTAACAATGTACGTCGTAGGATTGAGTCGCCCTCGGAGCTACGTAAGTTGTGCACAGAATTCCCATCCCCGCAGCTGCCGCCTCCCGGAATACCAAAGACTTCACAGCCAGTCATCCATGCATCATCCAGTGGAACCGCCGTCGGTGATAGAAGAACCCGGAAACAAGTGAAGTAGCAGCAATATTTTTTATTTTCACATTACCTTCCATCGACCAGATAAATTTTGAGTGCATTATTGTTAATTTGTTTTAAAACCGCCAATTGAGGTTAGTTGTAATTATGCACTGTCTCTCTCTAACTTTCAAAGTCAAAATGTAATGTAATATCTTTTTGTTGGTTGTTAATTAATGTTTTGTTTTCATTTTACTCGCATTACTGAATTTCTTTTCTTGTTCCTTGACGTGAATGACAGGTCGATGTCATATCGGATTGTGTTGTGACAGCTGTGACTTAAAACTTTGTTTATTTGTTAAATAAGATTCGTTCAGAATCATTCATTATGTATGTCTGTGTTCAGTGCGTTTAGTTATTCAAAATATTGTTATCTGACCCTATAGTGCATTGAGGATATCTAAATGAGAACTTATATTAGTTTATTATTTTTATATATACTTAATATTATAATATATTTTTATTTTTATATATACTTTAATATTATAATATTTTTATATATAGGTACTTTAATATTATTATTCTTTTCTTATCATTTAGTCTGTTTACATAGTTTGATAGACGCTTTATATATTTAAATTTATTCATGTCTGATCATGTTGAGAGTTATATTTCTTGCTCTTCGTCCGAAGTCTCTGATGACGATTACGCCAGTGCGTGTAGCGATAGCAATGAGGACGCAGTTCGCCTACGCAAAGACTTGCACATTATCTTTGGGTCTGTAAACAAATTCCTAAATGTTGTGCATATCAATGCTCAAAGCGTTCACGCCCACTACCCTGATCTACTTTGTGCTTTCGATTCTGATATTATACATGCTGTGCTCATATCTGAAACCTTCCTCAAACCTTCACTCTCTTCTACTCAGTATTCATTACCAGGGTATAGGCTGATACGAAGAGACAGGGTGGGCAAAGGGTATGGCGGGGTCGGGATTTACCTGCGCAAGGATATAAAATTTAAAGTAATAGACCAGTCTCCTCATGTTTATAGTGGTCTCACTGAATATATCTTTGTTGAGATTGACTTTTGCCATACTAAATGCCTTTTGGGTGTTTATTACAGCCCTTCCCTAAAAATTGACTATTTCTCTTCCTTCGAATCTATGCTAGAAAACCTTTCATCCATATACCAGCACTGCCTGATACTCGGTGACTTTAATACATGCTTAATTAAGGAAGACGCGCGTAGTCAACGCTTGCAGTCCCTGGTCTCTTCAGTAAACATGCATATCCTATCGTCAAATGCAACACATCGCGCCCCTCACTCTGTTCCTTCTCTCTTAGATCTCATTATTGTGTCTGACCGTGATAAGGTTGCTACTCATGGTCAACTTCCTGCTCCTTTCTCCTATCATGATCTCATCTACCTCTCCTATAAAATTCGTACGCCAAAACCTAATCCTAAATTCTTCTTTCTTCGAAGTTTCAAAAAAATCGATTTGGAAACTTTGAGAGCCGATGTGAGAGAAGCTGATTTCTCTCCTGTTTACAACTCCGGGGACATTGACACAAAGGTTGACAATTTTAACAAAATCCTCTTGTGCCTCTATGATAAACATGCTCCACTGAGGAAGGTTAAGGTAAGGCATCTGCCTGCACCTTGGCTCTCCGAGAATATTAAACTGGCCATGTCTAAGCGCGATAAAGCCAAAAGATGCTACAACCGCAATCCAACGGACAACAATTGGGCATCGTATAAAACTATGCGGAATCGCTGCAGTCGTCTGTGTAGGGATGCAAAAAGGCGCCATATCCACGACTCCATCAATAATTCCAACACATCTCAGGTATGGCAATTTTTAAGATCTCTCGGTATCGGTAAAACCGATAAAATCGATGACATCACGCAGAATATTGACCTCAATGCGCTGAATACTCATTTCTCCATGCCTCCGACTTTGATAGATGACGTGGATAAGGCATCCACGTTAAGCTATATTTCCAGTCTTCCCCTGCCTGAATGTGCTTCGTTTATTTTCAACCCGGTTACGGAGAGCGATATAAAAAAACAAATCCTATCAATATCAACGAAAGCAATAGGTAATGATGGTATTCAACAACAAATGCTACTACCTATTCTAAATGATATTCTGCCAGCCATTACTCACATAATTAACTTTTCGCTTGAGCATAGCTCCTTTCCACTGGCCTGGAAGAAAGCACTTGTAATCCCTTTACCCAAAACCTCCAATCCCTCCTTATTATCCCAGTTTCGGCCCATTTCAATCCTACCGATCCTTTCCAAAGTGCTCGAGAACGCGGTGCGAAATCAATTAACCGGTTACCTCTCCTCTAATGGTCTGCTGAGTCCATACCAATCTGGTTTCCGTTCAGGCCATAGTACAGTCACGGCACTTATCAAAATATCAGATGATATAAGACTGGCCATGGAGAACAAACTCCTAACAGTATTGGTTTTACTGGACTTCAGCAGTGCCTTCAATTCTGTTGATTTCGACATCCTCTTGGGTATCCTTTCATCGTTTAATATATCGTCCTCTGTAATCGCTTGGTTCAACTCCTATCTTCGGGGTCGCTCGCAGCGGGTTCGCTCTGATGAGGCGTTCTCGGACTGGTGTGACCTGGCTGCGGGTGTACCGCAAGGTGCCGTCCTCTCCCCCCTTCTTTTCTCCATTTTTATTAATGCTATCAACAAAGTTATATCTTCCAATTATCATCTCTACGCAGACGACTTGCAGATTTACCGTCATTGTGGGGCTGACGAGGTGGGTGGGGCAATTGCGGCCGTCAATGGTGATCTCAGAGGCATTAGTGCATGGGCAAAATCTTTCGGTTTGCTTGTCAATCCTGCTAAATCGCAAGCAGTCATTATAGGGAGCAGATATTTTTACAATAAGCTTGACCATGCCTCTCTGCCTCCTGTTTACTATAACAACACCTTGATACCTTTTACCTCGGTTGCCAAAAACCTTGGTATTATCTTCGATTGCAACCTGTCATGGACTGGTCATGTCAACGAGGTAAGCAGGAGGGTTTTTAGCACTTTTCACTCACTTAAGCTTCTTCAGAATTTCCTTCCTTTTAAGACCAGAGTCTGTCTTGCTCAATCTCTTCTCCTTCCTCTACTAGACTATGCCGACGTCACCTTTTTGGATGCAACTGAAGAACTCTGGAACAAGATGGAGCGACTGCAAAATTTGTGTATTCGTTTTATTTTCGGTCTCCGCAAATACGATCACGTCTCCGAGTTCCGAAAGCAACTAAAGTGGTTACCTATTCGGCGGCGTCGAGATGTACATATTCTTTCTCTTCTCTTCTCTATTCTTCATAATCCTCATTCTCCTTCGTATCTTCGTGAGCGCTTTGAATTCCTTGTGCCCAGGGGTAAACCCTGTCGTACTTCCTCCTCTCTTCTACTTCGAACTCCTTGTCATAGTTCTTCCTGCTACGACAATTCCTTTACAATTTCTGCAGTGCGTCTTTGGAACTCTCTTCCTCATACCATACGCGATAGTCCATCTTCGCACATTTTTAAAAAACGAACAAGAGACTACTTTCTCTCGCAACTATAGCAGACATAAAGTATGTATGTATGTATTTATTTATTTATGTATTTATGTATGTATGTATGTATGTATGTATGTATGTATGTATGTATATATGTATGTATGTAGGTATGTATTTATGTATGTATATATGCATGTTGTATGTATATGTTCTATCTATGTATATCTATGCCTTTTACCTGGGGTATACGTCTCGTATACCTTCTACATCAAATTCGATGCTTTATGTACATTAGACTTAACCACTCATATAGCAATTCCTCTGTGCACTCCCAGGTTTGCTGGAAGAAAACTCAACTTTGAGTTAAGCTCGCCTTTGTACATCTCGTCTCACTATTTTGTATAAATATAATATATGTGTACATGAAGAATAAATAAATACTCAATCACTTACCGCGTTAATCCCGCTGGTTTGCTGGCCGGCTTGCATACTACACACCAGTAGCAGTGGAAGCCGCAGCCTCTTGTCCGTGAGCACCTTCATCATGGACCAGTTGCCGTCACCGGACAGGGCGGCAGCCTCATTGCATCGCGACTCTTCACGCAATAGTTCTATGTCCTCCGTGAGGACGCTAGTGGACACGCCGCGAAGGCGACTTAATTCTAAGAAAAAAAGAGGAATATATTATACAATACATTTATTTATTTTCCTTAACTAACTACCATAACAGGTTGCCTCAATGCGGCAGTTAGTAGCTTCCAAAGTAAACATGTATACTGGGTGGGCGTTTCTATGTACAATGTGTATGTATTTAAAAAAAAATGTATCTAAGTATGTTTATCCGCATTCTAGAGTCCATAATACAAGTTAGTTAAACTATGCTTACTAAAACTCTAGGTGGCGTTGTGTAGATTGTCCTAGAATATTTATTTATTTATTATACCTGTGAAAGACCTATATTTCTTTTCTATTCTAAATTCAGTAGCAAGATGAAGAGTTTCTAAATTAGGCAGAATATTGTCTTGCGTTATTTTGGTCTTCAAATGATGGTAGAGTTGCCATTGATCAAACATTCGACCAAAAACCGTAATGAGCAATTTTACACAATTTCATATAAACTTTTATATAAAGACAGCCATATCTCTTCTGTCGATCGTTAATTTTTCCATCACGGCAGTGTAAAAAAATCTTGCTAGGCCATAAAGTATAATTGCACAAAATACACGCTATTGTAATTTGCACAATTATCATCAACACGTTACAATATATTTGTGCAAGCCTAAATTCGCGCAAGTATAGTTACACAAGTCTAGGCTTGCACCAATACACGTTATTAAAATTCGCACAATTATCTTCAATACACGTTACAGTATAACGTTTAAAAACCGTAAGCTATATATACAAAAAAATACCATAAATCTTACCTTTTAAAGCTCTTTCTTCGTTTCTCTTAATTACGTATAAGTACTTAGGGCTCTCAGGCAGTAAAAATAACACTGGCAATGTAATAATGACTAGCAACGCATAGGCGGATAAGAGGACGGGCCAGTTTTCTGGACGACCTGCGGAACAATAACCACAATTAATACGAGTGCGTCATTGAAGGAATGAACAGTAATTTCGGTAAATGATTAGTGTAACCCAGGTATTAACGCGATCATGCGCACTGTGCGGTATGAAAGGAGTTTCATCCCGCGCACGTTCAAGCTGTGGAATGAACTCACTGCCGTGGTTTTCCCAAGCGACTACAATATGGGGTTCTTCAAGAAGGGCATTAGAAGGTTTCTACAGGGTAGGCATCACGTGTGTGACGCCTCTGGTGTTGCAAACGTCCATAGGCCACGGTGACCGCTTCCCATCAGGTGGGCCGTGTGCTTGTCTGCCACCTAAGTGGTATAAAAAAAACGTCCATAGGGCACGGTGACCGCTTCCCATCAGGTGGGCCGTGTGCTTGTCTGCCACCTAAGTGGTATAAAAAAAACGTCCATAGGCCACGGTGACTGCTTCCCATCAGGTGGGCCGTGTAAAAATTGTGGTCTTTGTCTTCTCTTCTGAAAATATCTGCTGTGCAGTCACTGCGTTAACCTACTAACTCCTAATACCGATTAGACAGACTTTCATCATCACCATCTTTGCTCGGTCGCATCCGAAGCTTACACCTCAGAGTCCATGGTGCCGCTTGATAGCTTTTACCACTTCGAACGCCCTTTTTTTAGGAACACCACATATTTCCAGCCAACGTATTAAAGGTAATTTTTACTTACCTAATAAAAAATCTAATCCCATGACTTGCCCGACAAGCACACCGACGTTGACCCCCATGGGGCACACCACTCCCATGGCGCCTGTTAACTTCGATGGCGCTAGTTCAGCCAAGTACATGGGAACTATGCTGGTGGTTAAACCTGTGGATATAAAACACAGAATTATTTCAATATTATAGGTTTTATCATGGCACACACCAATGACTTTTCGATGCTTTTCGAAGTTATGTGTGTATTTATCGCAGGTTTATAAGTGTTCGGTTAATGGCAATAGGCTCGCCTGGGACCTAAACATAAACTGGCGAAATGTGGGTGCTAGCACCTCTGCCTACCCCTTCGGGGATATACGCGTGAGTTTATGTTATGTTTATGTTATTTCAATATCGAAGATTATGTAACTCAAGTTTGATATTCAGAGGTGACGCGTTCGAACCTCGGTCATTCACCGCCACCATTTGAACCCACTCCTAACACAATTCAGTTAAATTGAAGTCGTTGACGGAGAAAATTCCATTCATCAAAAATTCCAGCCCGACCCAGTCAACTGCTGGACATAGGCCTCTCCCAATATTAGGAGCCTTGGGTCTACTGTTTCCACTGGTCAGACTGGTACAGGGTTTTATTTCGAGTTCTCCTACTGTCGCAGTGATATCGTCTGCGTATTTTTCCATATCACCTCTTACGACTCTTTTCGGATGAGATCGAATGCTGATATTCTTTCTCCTTATACCCAGAAGTAGCTTTCTTCAGGCTTACAGGAGGCAAATGTGAAAATAACTGTAAATAACTTCCCATTCTAGTTACTCACCACATTTTTCTCTCGATTCCCTGCTGGTGACAAGAAACGAGTGATATCTATCGTGTTGCCAGTCTAAATAAACTACGAGAACCACTCTGCAATAACCATAGAGGAACTTACCACCAGACAAACCGACTAGTAATCTTCCTAAGATAAACATCTCCACAGAGTTAGCTCGCTCGCACAACAGAAACAAAACACCGCCGGCAATGGACAGCACGTTTGTCACAACAGTGGCCATTTTTCTGAAAAATAAATAATACATCCACGTGTTTCCTTCTTGCTACAGTCCCGGGTCCTTTGAGCAGGGCGTATCAAAAAAATCCAGTCCAATCCGTCCAGTCTGAGGGCCGCCATTGTAATATTAGTGACGTTAACTACTGACTTGAAAATTATTTAAAAAGTGACAAAGAGCCCAGGACTCGGTAATGCAAGTTTTGGACGCTGACTGAAATGAAGGAGGACGCCACGCCACCCTCTTTTCCATATTGTAAAATTATGCTATAGGAAAATCTAAATTCCCGTGAAATGAGGGAGGTCGCCTCAATTCAAAATTTTGCTAATTATCTTTGATTTGAATGCATTTTTGTGACATCCCTTACCATATTTTCTCCATCTCAAGGGGATGTTTGTTTTACTGTAAATTGTCTTTATGCATGTGGCAGTGACCACCATAGTTACGATATTACCGACTTCACAGAACATTACTTATATTTACAACAGTGTACAGAAATGAATAAAAAAAATCTTACCTTCCCAAGCTGTTGGCCAGTACTGCTCCAAGAATGGATCCTGTGCATCCTCCGACAATAAAAATGGACACCACAGAAGCCCACAGCACGTTCAGCCATGATTTATCGAGTGCCAAGTCGTATCGGCTCACAAAGCTCTCGTTGCAAAATTGTTTTATTACCTAGAAATAATTTGTTCACCGGTAAAAATATCATAGACATTTAACGAAATGTTTTGACAAAAGAGGCATAATTCAAATGGGGTTATAGGTAAAACAGGCATAATTCAAATGGGGTTATAGGTAATACAGGCATAATTCAAATGGAGTAATAGGTAAAACAGGCATAATTCAAATGGGGTTATAGGCAGACCGCGGTAGCCTAGTGGTATGGGTAATGAACTGCTGAGGTGAGGTCTTGAGTTCGATCTCAGGTTACCATGGCACACACCAATGACTTTTCAATGCTTTTCGAAGTTATGTGTGTATTTATGTCAATAGGCTCGCCACCTATTACATTGGGACATAAACATAAATTGGCGAAATGTGCCTAACCCTTCGGGGATATAGGCGTGAGTTTATGTATGTGTGTTATAGGCAAAACAAGTATAACTCTAAACGATTTATAGTCAAAACAGGCATAATTCAAATCGGATTATAGTCAAAACCGGCATAATTTATAACCAGGATTTTCTCTCTGTCGAATCGACGGCATTTTTGAGTTGCCATCGTGGTGTAGTAATTTGTTTCACGGCAGCGCCACTCCTCACGGTTAGGGCCCGAGTTAAGATGGATAACCGGGATAAAGCTAACAGGCGTGAGCTTAATAAATGAATAAATAAAAGTAAAATATTCTAGGACAATCTACACAACGTCACCTAGACCCATGGTAAGCATAGCTTAACTAGGTTGTGTTACGGGTTCTAGAATGCGGATAAACATACTTAAATACATTTTTTTTGTAAATACATACATAATATACATAGAAACACCCAGACCAATGCAGATATTCATATTTCGTATACACAAATATTTGCACTGAGCGGGAATCGAACCCGCACCTCCTGCGTAGCAGTCGCGTTCACTACCGCCACGCTACGGAGGTCGTCAAATGTATGCATAGATTAAGTACTCACGTCAGCAGGGGTATTAACGACTCCTATGTTATATCCGACGGGGAGCGATGATCCGAACGTTGTGATGATGCCGGCTAGGACCAAGTAGAAGGACCATCCCCCCTTATAATCGTGCGATTTGGTAAGCTGTTGGTGCTCGCTGGTTATCTGTGAAAACAATATTAACGTTGAGACATTGATTGATTGACGTTGAGTTAATATTGGTGCACATTGACAGTTAATATTGGTGCACGAGTTGTGGACCCAAAATATGCTCAAAATCAGTTCTATACGCGTTTAGGCTGTCTTTTGAGGATAGCATGAAGTGCTCCGATGATGGGCGAATTCAAAACTATCAATTATAGATTCCATCAATTTAATCGGGGCGCGTTAGGGCCTAGTTCCTCTCGTGATTTAGGTCCAAGATCCATGCCGATAGATATACGCTGTAAAGTACAGAAGTCTAATTGCCGTAACATATAAGACGAAAAAGAATTTGACTGCGGGTCCCGCTCCCTCCCCACTATATAATTTCTAGTAATGTATTTTCCGCCAGGTAACGCCATCTATATCGTATCTTATTTTGAAAGGATTGGATAGTTGGAAAACCAAAGACTGTTAGCGACAGTCATAAATAATTCACAAGAAAGTTGTTTTTCAGTAAAATATATTTCTAACGTTGTTAGGGATATTTTCCCTTTGGACATTTGACGTCGCTTATACCGTTTTGCCTTCCAACCGTCGATATAGAATCGAATTTCAAATGTTATAAAATTACACGTTTTACCGCCAATCCGTTGGTCTGCATAGACCCTAAATTACGTAAGTGAATCGTAATAAAACTATTCTCAAGGCAAGAATTTCAAACTATTATTATTAGCAAAAGAAATCGGCAAGGCCATTTTATTTATGCTTTATGTATCATAATCAACAAAATAATTATGTAAATTCATACATATTTCTGTTTTTTTTTTAAGTTTTTGTTTACGTTTATTTACTTTACTTTTAGATAGATATATTGAGAATTTATTTAAGTAGGTTACCTAGTTAACTAGTTCCTTTTATTAAATATTTTTTTAAACAATTTTTATCATTGGTAACGTAACGCTATTTAATTTTATTGCAACGAAAAGGGGATAGACGCGAAAACCAATTGGTATTTTATTTAAATTTTTTTATTATTAAATTCACCGTAGTGTCAAGTAATCCATTGATAGCCAGTTGAAAACGGTTCGCTTCGACGCGATTCCATCAATAGAATGTCACTTTGTCCAGAGATCCTAGGCGCCTAGACAATTGCCAATTCGTTAGTAGTTGATTTGTGAATTGAAACGTATTTTGACATTTATGACATTTATGACAGGCGTGAACGAATGTCAATCCCATACATTGATCAATCTATTCTATTCCATTCTACAAAACGATTGCTATTTGTTGGTTTACGACTTAATTTATTAATGTATGGGGTGGAATATTTCGATGTCTAAAGTTGTAGTTTCTTCACTTTTTTATTTTTATTTTTATATAAGTAATACATAATATATTATATTTGGATAAATGTTTTATATGTTTTATTTGTATTTTAGAAGTTGTAAAGACTAATAACTATAACTTTTAACATATTTATTTACACTCAAATCGTTATCATCACGTTGTTCCCGGTTACACTCCTTTTATTATTTTGGTTAAGGTATACGGATCCTATGGAATCGACTGTCACCTGACCTCCTAACCCCGAAAGAAAAGCCTAGGCTAAGGTCGAAAAAGACTCACACATACCACAATAAGTGAGTAACTATTTCAATTTAATAACTCAACCATTTATAATGTTATTACAGAGTTGATTTACGTGGTCTCAAGGTCATTCATTACATTTCGTTGTTCATCTTGGTAGGTAGGTAAAACATTATGCATATACTTAAGATGCCTTTGTTTTAACTTGTTACGACTGCAGTCAACTTCAAGCCGGTTAAAAATACCTATATATTAAGTACAATAACTGATAATTTTTTGTATGAAATTAATGCTTGATAATATAACATCAATAAAATTGAACGATTGTATTTATATCTAGATATACATAAAACATTTATGAGTAAGTACACAAAAACTGACTTATGTATAGGCAAGTTATTTAAGTACATAAGTATGTTTACTTTATATATATTATTTATTATTTATACCGAACTAGTTCGAACAGCCAATATAATGCTTCAAGCACATATACCTTGACAAATCTGCATCACCCTAAGGTTTAGTGGCAGAATAGGCCCACGAGATTAAGTCCGCCTTTTTACATTTAATTCATATATGTACAAAAAGTTTAAATGAAAAAATCTACACCGAATTCAAAAATCACATCTACTTTACAGAACTTAAAAATTACAAACACTATACTTACATGCATACACTTGTACAAATTTTCGTTTCATATTAAGGTCGATCTTTAAAAAGTAATTTCAATGTCACTAGTCAAAACAAAAATATATTATCACAATAAAATTAAATCTACAATATTTACATCTCAAAAACTGAATCTACATACAACTAAATAATAAATAATAGAAAAAAAAACTTACAAATAATTTTAATAACGCCTTCATCTTGCCTACACAGTGAAAACTAAACTCTATTTTCAACACTTGATACTACACAATGTTAGTAACGCAGCTGCCATATCCACACAGGAGGGCAGAATGTTGCACAAAACGAATATTGGCCAATACGAGTCGCACAGCCAACCGTCCAATATGAAATAGGAAAGTGCGACTGACGCAGAGCCGTGAGCCGCAATCGCTGTTATTGCTAGTTAAGGAATATATACACTTTTAAAAATTTCCTTGTCAATTTTTTATTATTTTTTCTCTCCAAAAAATATACAGTTTACGCAGACAGTTTATTGTTATTACAAAATTATCTGTAAAAAATAATACAAAATACGTATGGTAACCTAAAAAAAAGTATGTATGGCAACGTAAAAAAAATATTGTTGGAAACCAAAAAAAAAATGTAAACAGTTCTTTTTCCAAAAAAATATACTGTTTTAAAGATATTTTATCGCTATTAATAAACTCTCTGTAAAAAATAACACAAAATTCGTATGTGAAAAAATACTGCTAGTTAATGAAGATTAACACTTTCCTCGTCAATTGGTACTTATTTTATCCCAGAAATTGAAAATTAAATCACTCTATCTATTGAAAAACCTCATTAAAATTCGTCGTGTCGTTTTAAAGATGTAAACATACTTAGGAACATACAGACAGCGGGCAACGAAATATTATTTTTGCCGAACAAAACATAATATATACGAGTACCTAAGTACATGGTTTTGATTAAAAAATCGTACAATTATTTTTTTAAATTACACATGTCTAAAAGTCAAACCGAGACACTGTTTATACATGTATATTTCTCTAGACTTTTATAATACGTTCTATTCTGGCAACCCTAGATACACGAGCTATATATTATGTTTTATTTACCTTTAAGCTATATATTACGTATGGTCAAGTTATAAGTTAATATGTATATCATAACCTTAATTTTAATTTTGTTATTTTATCATTATATAACAGTAAGATATACAGAAATATAAATTTTAATTTACGAATCTGCTTGACCCCTTCTCCCTATCTCGATATTCGGCTATCTATGCATACCTATGCATATTCATCATTATCATCTTAATTTAGTTCCTGGTTTCATCCGTCGCTTTCTTCTTCGACCCTGGGATCCACTTACTCAAATCAAATCAAATCAAATTCAATTATTTACATGAATATGGTACAAAATCAAATTGTGTTACAATAATTTTATGTTGCTGCATATCCTGCCACATGTGCGTGTTTATTATTATTACATATCATTACACAAATTATTATTATCTACTATATAAAAATAACTCGGGTTTTCCTTCCTGACGCTATAACTCCAGAACTCACGAACCGATTTTGCATTCGTTAGACAGGTCTCGGGCTCCGTGAGGTTTATAGCAAAGAAAATTCAGGAAAAATTTGAACAGAAAAGCGGGAAAATCATTTTTCACATCTGGTGGCGAAACGGAGTTCGCCGAGTTTGCTAGTATCATTATATGATTTGGTTTATACAGCTTTTAAGGAAATCTGACCTTTTATCCCCAGACGAAAGCCTACACTAGAGCTTATTCCGCCAATGGCAGATGTACCAACTTATAGTCAAAGTTGGCTAAACGCTAGACCTCTAAGGTGTTTGTAGAGTCTCTTACAACCAACGTTTACTTACATACATAAAAACTTTTTCGTTATCTCTTTATATAAAACTAGCCGCTGCCCGCGGCTCCGCCCGCGTGAACTTCTGATCCTGTTCCCGCTGTCGAGCATTTTCACATTCATTCACCTTTTAAACCTTGTCTGGACTACCACGAATAATTCAAGACCAAAATTAGTCAAATCGGTTTAGCCGTTCTCGAGTTTTAGCGAGACTAACGAACAGTAATTCATTTTTATATATAAAGATGGTATTTAACTACCAACCTATTTATTATTTCCATTTAGCAATGACGCATTAAAAATGTTTATACATGACCTTCAGATTATTGCCGTTTTAAAGCAGGTGTTCGTTTACATGCTATGTACTTATAAACGTTACATGTTTATAACGAGCGAGTGTAAAAAATGATATTTTAAATAAAGGAGCATTTGTGAGGTTTAAGTTGATCATTAGTATTTTATATTCCATAATAATTATATCGAAAACCTTATACTGGGCAGAGGCACGTGATACTCTATTAAAACAATGCAAGGAAGAACACTCAGACCTTGAATTACTTTGAACGACATCATTCATCTCATTTTTTATAAAAAAAATCCAAATCTATAAAACACGCGGACGAAGTCGCAAGCACAAATAGTCTTAAATAAAAAAAATCGTTAAATTTTTCTCATAACACACAGCCAAGGAAATATCTATACACGTACACTTTTACATGTGTGAGTGTATTTAAAAGTGTGTACTTATCTTTTTGGCCGCGTGTACATAAGCAGACATACAAGTACAGTGAGATCAACAATTCCGTGAAATGGCGAAAATCTGAACTACGGTTGTCATTGTCAAATGCATAATTAATGCAAATCAAAGACAATTTAGAACATTGTGTTTTTATAGAAGGAAAAGTGGGGGCTTCCTTCAGTTCACGGGATTTTTGGTTTCTTAGTTATAGGCACGAGTTGTGGACCCAAAATGTACTTCAAAATTTGCTCTAAACGCGCACTATGCGGTTTTGGGCTGTCTTTGAAGGATAGCACGGGTTGCAACGGTAGTGGATGAGCTCAAATCTACCAATCATAGGTTATGTACAGGTAATAAAAGAGATACGGTAGCACGTTTTCCTACAATGTTGTAAGTATATAAATGTGGTACCGTATATATTTTGTTGACTGTACATTGAAACCATCCGCACGCGATAGAGCCTCATTTCTCTCGTTGTTTAAGTCCAAGATCCGTGCCGATAGTACTATAAGCACATATTAAGCACATAGATTAGCAAAGGATACAGATAAGACAGACGGAAGGTGAAAACATTGTTAGTCCAGACAGGAAAGTGATGAACTCGACTAGTATGAGCGCTATAGATGAACCGAATCCGGCGACCAACCTGCGAACACGCACATGCAATGATGCTTTAGAGCAGTGATTCTCAACCTATGGTTCGTGGACCCCTCCTGTCCCCTCACGGGCCTGTAAGTATTTTTTTTATGCCTCTTAGGTGGCAGACAAGCACACGGTCCACCTGATGGGAAGCGGTCACCGTGGCCCATGGACGTTTGCAACACCAGAGGCGTCACACATGTGCTGCCTACCCTGTATAAACCTTCTAATGCCCTTTCTGAAGAACTTCATATTGTAGTCTACTATGATCGAATAACATCACTCTTGTGGTTCGTTGTTCATCTTGGTAGGTAGGTAAAACATTATGCATATACTTAAGATGCCTTTGTTTTAACTTGTTACGACTGCAGTCAACTTCAAGCCGGTTAAAAATACCTATATATTAAGTACAATAACTGATAATTTTTTGTATGAAATTAATGCTTGATAATATAACATCAATAAAATTGAACGATTGTATTTATATCTAGATATACATAAAACATTTATGAGTAAGTACACAAAAACTGACTTATGTATAGGCAAGTTATTTAAGTACATAAGTATGTTTACTTTATATATATTATTTATTATTTATACCGAACTAGTTCGAACAGCCAATATAATGCTTCAAGCACATATACCTTGACAAATCTGCATCACCCTAAGGTTTAGTGGCAGAATAGGCCCACGAGATTAAGTCCGCCTTTTTACATTTAATTCATATATGTACAAAAAGTTTAAATGAAAAAATCTACACCGAATTCAAAAATCACATCTACTTTACAGAACTTAAAAATTACAAACACTATACTTACATGCATACACTTGTACAAATTTTCGTTTCATATTAAGGTCGATCTTTAAAAAGTAATTTCAATGTCACTAGTCAAAACAAAAATATATTATCACAATAAAATTAAATCTACAATATTTACATCTCAAAAACTGAATCTACATACAACTAAATAATAAATAATAGAAAAAAAAACTTACAAATAATTTTAATAACGCCTTCATCTTGCCTACACAGTGAAAACTAAACTCTATTTTCAACACTTGATACTACACAATGTTAGTAACGCAGCTGCCATATCCACACAGGAGGGCAGAATGTTGCACAAAACGAATATTGGCCAATACGAGTCGCACAGCCAACCGTCCAATATGAAATAGGAAAGTGCGACTGACGCAGAGCCGTGAGCCGCAATCGCTGTTATTGCTAGTTAAGGAATATATACACTTTTAAAAATTTCCTTGTCAATTTTTTATTATTTTTTCTCTCCAAAAAATATACAGTTTACGCAGACAGTTTATTGTTATTACAAAATTATCTGTAAAAAATAATACAAAATACGTATGGTAACCTAAAAAAAAGTATGTATGGCAACGTAAAAAAAATATTGTTGGAAACCAAAAAAAAAATGTAAACAGTTCTTTTTCCAAAAAAATATACTGTTTTAAAGATATTTTATCGCTATTAATAAACTCTCTGTAAAAAATAACACAAAATTCGTATGTGAAAAAATACTGCTAGTTAATGAAGATTAACACTTTCCTCGTCAATTGGTACTTATTTTATCCCAGAAATTGAAAATTAAATCACTCTATCTATTGAAAAACCTCATTAAAATTCGTCGTGTCGTTTTAAAGATGTAAACATACTTAGGAACATACAGACAGCGGGCAACGAAATATTATTTTTGCCGAACAAAACATAATATATACGAGTACCTAAGTACATGGTTTTGATTAAAAAATCGTACAATTATTTTTTTAAATTACACATGTCTAAAAGTCAAACCGAGACACTGTTTATACATGTATATTTCTCTAGACTTTTATAATACGTTCTATTCTGGCAACCCTAGATACACGAGCTATATATTATGTTTTATTTACCTTTAAGCTATATATTACGTATGGTCAAGTTATAAGTTAATATGTATATCATAACCTTAATTTTAATTTTGTTATTTTATCATTATATAACAGTAAGATATACAGAAATATAAATTTTAATTTACGAATCTGCTTGACCCCTTCTCCCTATCTCGATATTCGGCTATCTATGCATACCTATGCATATTCATCATTATCATCTTAATTTAGTTCCTGGTTTCATCCGTCGCTTTCTTCTTCGACCCTGGGATCCACTTACTCAAATCAAATCAAATCAAATTCAATTATTTACATGAATATGGTACAAAATCAAATTGTGTTACAATAATTTTATGTTGCTGCATATCCTGCCACATGTGCGTGTTTATTATTATTACATATCATTACACAAATTATTATTATCTACTATATAAAAATAACTCGGGTTTTCCTTCCTGACGCTATAACTCCAGAACTCACGAACCGATTTTGCATTCGTTAGACAGGTCTCGGGCTCCGTGAGGTTTATAGCAAAGAAAATTCAGGAAAAATTTGAACAGAAAAGCGGGAAAATCATTTTTCACATCTGGTGGCGAAACGGAGTTCGCCGAGTTTGCTAGTATCATTATATGATTTGGTTTATACAGCTTTTAAGGAAATCTGACCTTTTATCCCCAGACGAAAGCCTACACTAGAGCTTATTCCGCCAATGGCAGATGTACCAACTTATAGTCAAAGTTGGCTAAACGCTAGACCTCTAAGGTGTTTGTAGAGTCTCTTACAACCAACGTTTACTTACATACATAAAAACTTTTTCGTTATCTCTTTATATAAAACTAGCCGCTGCCCGCGGCTCCGCCCGCGTGAACTTCTGATCCTGTTCCCGCTGTCGAGCATTTTCACATTCATTCACCTTTTAAACCTTGTCTGGACTACCACGAATAATTCAAGACCAAAATTAGTCAAATCGGTTTAGCCGTTCTCGAGTTTTAGCGAGACTAACGAACAGTAATTCATTTTTATATATAAAGATGGTATTTAACTACCAACCTATTTATTATTTCCATTTAGCAATGACGCATTAAAAATGTTTATACATGACCTTCAGATTATTGCCGTTTTAAAGCAGGTGTTCGTTTACATGCTATGTACTTATAAACGTTACATGTTTATAACGAGCGAGTGTAAAAAATGATATTTTAAATAAAGGAGCATTTGTGAGGTTTAAGTTGATCATTAGTATTTTATATTCCATAATAATTATATCGAAAACCTTATACTGGGCAGAGGCACGTGATACTCTATTAAAACAATGCAAGGAAGAACACTCAGACCTTGAATTACTTTGAACGACATCATTCATCTCATTTTTTATAAAAAAAATCCAAATCTATAAAACACGCGGACGAAGTCGCAAGCACAAATAGTCTTAAATAAAAAAAATCGTTAAATTTTTCTCATAACACACAGCCAAGGAAATATCTATACACGTACACTTTTACATGTGTGAGTGTATTTAAAAGTGTGTACTTATCTTTTTGGCCGCGTGTACATAAGCAGACATACAAGTACAGCAAGACCAACGATTCCGTGAATTGGCGAAAATGTGAACTGCGGTTGTCATTGTCAAATGCATAATTAATGCAAATCAAAGACAATTTTGAAAACTGCCACTGAAAATTGTGGTTTTATAGAAAGAAAAGTGGCGGTTTCCTTCAGTTCACGGGATTGTTGGTTTCTTAGTTATAGGCACGAGTTGTGGACCCAAAATGTACTTCAAAATGTTCTCTAAACGCGCACTATGCGGTTTTGGGCTGTCTTTGAAGGATAGCACGGGTTGCAACGGTAGTGGATGAACTCAAATCTACCAATCATAGGTTATGTACAGGCAACAAAAGAGATACGGTAGCACGTTTTCCTACAATGTTGTAAGTAAATAAATATGGTACCGTATATCTTTTGTTGACTGTACATTGAAACAATCCGCACGCGATTGGGCCTCATTTCTCTCGTTATTTAAGTCCAATATCCGTGCCGATAGGTATACTATAAGCAGACATATTAAGCACATAGATTAGTAAAGGATACAGATAAGACAGACGGAAGGTGAAAACATTGTTAGTCCAGACAGGAAAGTGATGAACTCGACTAGAATGAGCGCTATAGATGAACCGAATCCGGCGACCAACCTGCGAACACGCACATGCAATGATGCTTTAGAGCAGTGATTCTCAACCTATGGTTCGTGGACCCCTCCTGTCCCCTCACGGGCCTGTAAGTATTTTTTTTTATGCCTCTTAGGTGGCAGACAAGCACACAGCCCACCTGATGGGAAGCGTGGCCTATGGAGGTTTGCAACACCAGGGGCGTCACACATGTGCTGCTTACCCTGTAGAAACCTTCTAATGCCCGTCTTGAAGAACTTTATATTGTAGTCGCTTGAGAAAACCACGGTAGGGAGTTCATTCCACAGCTTGAGCGTGCGCGGGATGAAATTCCTTTCATACCGCACAGTGCACATTTTATTTCATTAAGATTTGCACACACACATAACAAGCAGTACATAATACATATATTGAATGTTGACAAGTAGGTACAATGGTACTGCTTATTTCTCCAAGAAATTTCAAAGTGTATGTATTTGGTTCGCAGTTTCATCAATTTAAACTTCTTTATTAGGAAATTCACTAGTATGTGCATTTATTACCTAGGGGGTCCACGAAAAGGTTAAGATCCACTGCTTTAGAGTTTAAACACACTACAAATTCAAGAAAATGAGGTTAATATGAAAGTAGTTAGCGGCACATATCTTGACCCAGGAACTCGGAATATTAACAATGCAAAAAATTGTGAATTGAGATTTTAACCCCGACTTCTCCGCTCTATGCGCGCAATACGTTTTTAGGCTGCCTTTTTAAGATAGCACGGGGTGCTACGGTGGTGGACGAGCTCAAACCTACCAATCATATATTATAACAAAACAATCCACGCCAGGACCTCGTTTCTCTCGCGACTTAGGTCCAAGATCTGTGCCGATAGGTATACGACACGCTTCGAATGAGATAGGCTAGCGATGCCTCTATTTTACTATTACACTTATGTTAGAAACGTTAAATAGAGCCATAAGTACATCACATTGAAATAATAATTTTGCAAACGTTCCCTAAAAAATAGTTGATAAAGTTTTCGTGTGTAGAAAACTCAAAAGTCCGACTAGCCTAACTACAGAACTTCGATATCGCCAATTTGGTTGTGGAGGTCCGATGGCAGTCGCTTCACCGAAAATATCGAAGTTCAGCTGCATCTTAGTTAGACTAGAAAGCCGTCCCCAACTGAGTTGGTAGTAGGCTCAGAAAATGATGAAAATGATGATGTGACTGGAAATATTACATTTTTAATAAGTAACACATTGGAAGCAAATTAAAAACGGTTCGATTCCATGCGATTCTATAAATAGAATGTCACTTCGTCTAGAGGGTTGAAACCGAAAAATACTGATGAATTAAAAATATTATATTATTAACCCAAAAAATATTATGAAATAACAGACTATGGACAAAGATAGATTTGTACTTTGTACACTGTAATACTTTCTAGTTAATTTATTCTTATACCTAGTGAACTATTTGTATTTGTAAGTACGCATATTAATGATTTTCCATCCATATTCAGATGCCAACAAGATAGTGTTGTGGCCTACTTAGTGTATCTATCTCTATGGTACCACTCTATGGTTTTTTTAATACCTGCGAATGTGTCCTTAAATTCTTATGTTGCATTCCTGAAATGCATAAAATACGGTTATTACGATTACCGGTCACGTGTGGAACAATGGGGTCGCCGATCGTAAGAAATGCTGCAAGCGTGACTAGGGTTGCCAACTTACAAGAAAAACATATTTCTAACTTGTAATGGAGGTAAATAAAGAGTTCAGACATAAATTTTAGATAGAGAAGCATTCTATTTTCAATAAAGCAATGCAGTTTTAGTTTAGGTACATTAAAATCGAGCCTTAGACTCCTTTCAATACGTTTCGCTATTGTTCATACTTTCGTGTTTGATCATCCAATACAAGCCTATTTGAAAAATTTATCGATCATATGCATGACTGGCACTGGTTTGACTAGTCACCATCGCGTATTAAAAATTCTTTTAGTGGTATAGATTATAGAACACTTTTACTTGATATTAAACACTATTTTAGAGGGTAGGTACGTTTGGCAACCCTAAGCATGACACGTGTACGCAAGTAAGGTACGTTTAGTAGTGTGTTCATTCATTGTGTTTTGATAACATACTCTTATATAGAAAATAATCAGTATGTATAGATGTGACACACCGCTAGAGAGAGGGACTAGAATTTAGTATTTTCTGAAGAAAATTTTCTAGGCAATTCTCACACTGCACCGCGGTGAGCGGCCGGGCGGGGAAAGCGTGGTCACGCGTCGCCTTTATTTATGTATGAAAAAGACACCTTCCTACAGTCCCGGGTTAAGCGGGGCGTGAAAAAGCATCTGATGAGGCCGTCAAGCTGAGCGCCACCATTGTAGCACTGAACGTATTTGCAATGGTGACCCACTTTCATGAGACTTTGCCTTCAGCTTAACATCAGGCGAGGTGAATTCAAATTGACGTGCCATAAATAAAAAACAAAAAAAACACGGGGTCCAAATCTATGAAAATCCTACAACTATGATCGAATAACATCACTCTTGTGGTTTAGATGTAATCTTTTAAAGAGAAGAATCAATGTAAACATTCCTCAATAACAAAGTATTTAATTGCAATTTAATCACCTATTATTAAGTATTAACTCTAAGACGTGTAATGTGGAATTTTTACAAGGTTTGACCTAATCTGTCTATCCTTACATGTCATGGAATCTTTACTTAATTTTCACCGCCTTCAAAGCATCTGACAACGTGAAAAGTATAGGTACCTACCCACATCACGTGTCAAGGACCGATGATGAAAATCCAATAATATAAAAAAGTAAAAAATAATAAAAAAAAATTCAACAAAATGATTTCCTCACTCGTTAGATGAAATTCATCTAAGTAGATTTTCTACGAACACAATTTTCTATGACAACTGCACAACGCCCGTAAACAAGCTTTCACTATAAAAATAAGTCCTAGAAAAAATAATTTTAAAATGTAAATAGTTATCCGGATTATCCAATCCCATTTATATAAATCTGTGTTGTGATAAAAATGAAAAAGGAGTACCTAAATAAATTATATACCCCTACCTAGTTTAATAAACTAAAACAAACTCCTGAACAAAAATATTATTAAATGTGTAAAAAAAATATTATTGGAAAGATGAGATGGCCAAAACGTTTTACTTTTTTTACCCGACTGCGCGACGCAAAGGAGGGTATTGTGTTTATCAGTCTATGTATGTATGTATGTATGTATGTATGTATGTATGTATGTATGTATGTTTGTTTCTATGTGGCGTTCTAGAGCCTAAACGCATAGACCGATTTTGATGATTCTTACCTCAATCGATTCGTCTTAACCTTGCGAGTGTCACTAAAGACATGACAGTAATCAAAATTTACCACAGCGACCACCAGACGCCATATTGTCAAAATGAAAAAAAAAAATTTCGATGAACTATGTCAAGTGGGGTGTCGTTGAATAGGTATTTTAAAATCATATTTAGGTTCCTTTTACCATTTTTCATTTTAACTAATAGTTTAGGATATATAACGATTTAAAGTTGTTTAACAAAACATTAATTCTCGCTAATTTTCTTACTTCAAGGATAAACGATATACAAACAAAAATAATATTTTGATAAAAGAATAAATTTTAAATGAATCGTAACTAAAAAGTATAAAATAAAAAAAATAATTTAAAGAAAAACAAAAAACCCGACTGCCTAACTAACCTAACCTAACTAAAAAGAAAGAAACAAGCCCAGTAGTTAAAATTTCATACAATACTCACAGTCGGGGCCCATTTAAATTTTACCAATCACATCTTCCTAAGGGGCCCCGACTGTGAGTATTGTATGAAATTTTAACTACTGGGCTTGTTTCTTTCTTTTTAGTTAGGTTAGGTTAGTTAGGCAGTCGGGTTTTTTGTTTTTCTTTAAATTATTTTTTTTATTTCAGTGTGACTCGCTCCTTGAGTGGTTGCCAGTGTCAAGTAATTGGATATAATTATCATTTAAATAATACAGATATTATGCGGCGTTTTCATTATTTAGTCATAGTCAAAGTCAAGTCGAATCCATCATAGTCATTAATAAAAAGACAATTCTGACAATTCACAATATGCCATGCCACTTTCTTAATATTGTGTGCGTTGTTCAAGACGTTATATTTAAAATTCCTCATTAATTTAATTTGAGTTTTTATGTGTTTTTACACATTTTTGAACACCAATTTTTGAAAATGGAACACTGCTGCGATGCTTTTTCCTGAGATGGCGCAAAAACTCCTCGGTCAAAACCGTTTGAGTGTGTTGATAAATATTATCATAACTTAAATCCTACGCATAAATAATTTCAGCGTTTTCGCGCCTTTACAAGTGACAGCTAAACAAACAAAATGCGGTGAGTTAACAAAACGCAATACACCTATTTTCTTCATACAGCCCACAGACATAATAATTATGTTTAAGAAATAGATACAGCCTAGCCGGCGTCATAGTAAAGTACCTACCTAGTCTGCGTATTAAAAAAAAGTTAACCACAACTTTCTAGAGTAATGGAGATATGCAATGACAACACAATTTTCCGGCTTTGTGGCATCGAAAGGCACTCAGGCCAGTAAACAATGAAAATTTACATACACTAATACGAAACGGAGTTTGAACTTATAAAATGTACAGCGACGGATGTTCTTATCAAAGTTATGGTGAATCATACCAAATAACTGAAGAGTTTACGAATTATAACTGTCCTCATTCATTTGGTTTGTTTAATTATAATTCACGCTATACTGAATACGAGATACAAAATGTGTTTGTTCTTTGTATGTACTAGATGCTGTTAACTTAATGTATGCATGCCCATATGGCATGTAGATTGTAGATTTTTAATTTATTATTGCACACATATCGAATAATTTATTTACATGCCAACTTTATTTTACTCAGCGCATCGGAATAAAGAATATGTACAGTATTTAAATGCCATATGTAAATGGAATGCCATAAATAAATTCCAAATCAACTCTATTTAATATTTATTATCTATTATATTGTAATAACATAACACGCGAATACACAATAAATCAAGGGAATTTTTTTAAGGAGTACTGTAAATCTATGCTCTGTTTAATTTCTTTTTCTATATATTTTTTTAATTCTATAAAAATAATAAACGGAATGACAATCATCCTACCCTAACTCATTAAAATAAAATAAAAAATTTCTTAGCCAACCTTTTTTTCGTTCGCTTCTCGAACCATTGTTTTTTATTATGCACAACACAACACACAACACTTCCACACGGGCACGACAAATTATAAATGAGTCGAGCAAATCTTGCTGTTTTGTTGATACCATATATTAAAGGTGCGTGTAGACTAGAGCGTTTATGTAACCTGTAACGTTTTGGCTTAAGTACAACACTAGGTATATGTTCGGTGATACATACAAAATTGTACAAGTGTGTTGGCGGCTCTAACTGGTTCTAACTAATATTATAACTATGACAGTGAATTAACTCATTTGTTTGTTACGGTAGCAAGATTCATGTAATTGCATTCAAATGTAGTACTACCAATAATATGACACATGGCAGTCTTTACGGGTAGTTGGAGCCCTCAAAAGTCCGACTAGCCTAACTACAGATACGTAACTTCGATATCGCCAATTTGGTTATAATTTATATTAGCAAAATGATAAATATTATAATTGAAGCTTTGTTCCAGATGTGGGTGAACTTTAATGCTGGTGACTCAATATTTGTAAACAACCTCAAGTCTATATGATATGTAGTCTGTGTCTTAATCACTAACATAATGACACAAAGACTATTTATTCCAAGGCATGCTCTAATACAATGAGTCATCCTCATCCTCATCGTCAGAGTCACCCTAGCAGAAGCAAAACCAAGGTAGCATGGCGGTACGTTGTATTTTCGGGCACACCTCTTAGGGAAGGAAGACTTGTCTTCAAACAACAAGTCTGGTCACATCCGGTTCCCAATAACACAACTGAATGAGAAGAAAAAACCTAAAGACTTTTAAAAATCAGTATTTGGTAATACACTAGCTACGTGGGTCCAAAAATATCTAGCGAATAGGAGAGAAGAACACTTTTGCAAGATATAAAGATTTGTGACTCGTGAATTACGTTAGAAAACGAAGAGCCCGATTCGATGTTCAGATAACAAAAAACCTGATCGCTCTAGTTTATTCCAGCCTTAATGTTGTTAGCCTTGAACTAGGTTAACTGTAATTTTATTTAATACATACCTAACATATTACAAATACATATATTTATCTAAATAGTAAAATCTTAAGGAAAAAGTGCAACAACTAATAAAATTGCAACAATAGCACCTGGTGTTCTTGAATGATCAATGACACTTCTAGAGGCAATAGTAGACTTCCCTAATATATCTGAATGAGCTCTTTCATCCGAGTAAGAGTCCATCCACTTTGCATATTACAGAACTGCACTACTTCATTTCTGTTTCAGGCTGAATTTTGAGTTGGATATTTCTATATCCAACTCAAAATTAAGATACATGACTGGCAGCTCTATCACTCCAATCAGACCGAATTGTGCGGTGTTGGAGCGAAGCGAATCAGGTTAGGAGGTACTTCAACGTTTGCACGCCATTCGGTAATCGAATGATAAATTAAATATTGCAATTCAGATCTCGAAAATTTTTGCTTGGAAAATAAACTCCAGAAAACGGTGGGCTTGTTCAAAAGATTTAAGACAATGATGAGTAAGTTCGTGAACTGTAAATGACTTGTCTTGTAGTCCCTGGATGAGGCAAAGGGCATCCACATTAGTGACAGGGATTATATGATAGGATATTGTCTGAATACTTCGAAGGGGTGTATGGCCCCTCAACAAAACCTACGAGGCCAAGCCAATCTCGCCTACTAGCAGGTACAAGCGCTGATTTACGACAGACGTCCATCAATCCTAAAAGTCGTATAGGTCAAACCAAAGTTAAAATGGTTCAAACAGTATCTCTTATTGTAGTGGATGCATTTATTTGTATAATTTGTTAGAATTGTCACTCGTTTTACAAGTATATATGTATAGGACACAAATGTTGATGATCGGCAACGGTCCAAGTCCGTATCGCACTATGAAAGTATACTAAAACTGGAATAGGTGGTACTTTTAAGAGGTGGTGGTAAGGCCCCAGGAGCAAGGGGGAAGCCTGGTCGTGAGGAATATGCCAGAGGATACCTCATCCTCGGCAACTGTTGGCCTGAGACAGCCGTGCGGTTTTAATTGCTTCGAGTCCAACATAACCAACCGCGCTGACTTCAGCGAGAATACCCCCTCGGGGAGAAAAAGGTGCAATCGGGAACAAAGTAACGATGATGAACTGATGACTTTGACAAACAAACAAACAAAAATATACATTCTGATGGTAGAACACCAAATCGACAGCAAAAATATAACAAAACAACTTACACTACTGGAAGCTGATGAACCCATATATTTATCTGGGTGGCACTTAAAAATCGAAATCTGGCAAATAAAATATAACCAGATCGGTTTCGCTGAACTTGAATAACTTGAGATATTAACACTACACGTGCGGAGTCGCCTGACCGCTTGCTCGCTGCGCCGGCGCACTACAACAGTAACGGTAGCCACACCAACATAACACCTCGTATTTTGTAAACATTGTACATCTCTGATGGCATTTTTAACCGGTTCACAGTGGATATTGACTTAGGTCAGGGCTATTATGGATGCCACCTTGAGTTCGCTTTTGCATAGTCAGTTTTGTCAAAAATAGTCAAGATATTCAAGAGTTCCATAGGCGATATACGGTATATCCTTTGGAGATTTTTCCAGGAGCAAGCGTTTGGGCGCTAATCAGCAGGTTTGTGATATACCTGATGATGATGGCTTTCACGCAGGCTTTCTTCTTAAGTTGGGTCAGACGGCAATTGCTCCAGAAAAGTCTCTTATTTGCAATCTGGATGGACGGACTGGACGCAACTAAGCAATATCTAAGAGAATGATAATAATCTCAGCTACAAATATAACTATACATATTTACTTTGTATTTAATATAGTCTAGAATAATTAATTCTGTCAATAAGAGTATTTTATGACCAGGAATAAAATTCTATTGTACAAGAAGCTTAACCAAATATTCTTGTGACTTAGTGTAATCAGACAAAGCAAATAAATATAAGTAAGCGACTATTGTATCAGATGAACAAATATGTACCTTATAAATTGTTGTAATAAAGATACTTCTGCAAAATTACGAGCATTATTCTAACAACATTTCTATCATTATTGATTCCTGACTACTAAATGCCTGCAAAAAACTGAATGGCCTGAATAATGGCTGATCGATATTCAGAAGATTTGTGGAATAAGTCACAAATGGCAAAAAGAGACCAAACCGTTTAATTTCTCCACACAAGACGAAAAGAGCAATTATGAAGCCAAGAAGAATTGAATAATCTGGAAGAAACTCCAATTGAAGAATTGCATAACAAGAATTAGGTTAGCGTTGTAGTTAACAAAATGTTCCAGAGATTGGATTCCCAATGTAATATACGAGTTGGATTGGCTGGAATAATTACCTGCTCGAGGCAATTCTTTCCGAGTCCCAGATGTTTACCCTTCGGGTACATTGTTTAACTTAAAGTCACGAAAAGTAGATACAGGTTACAACTAAGAATGCTTCCGAACGTGACTTATCACCTTAAAAAAACATTTTGAAAGTACTAAATCTAAGTTACTTAATTAAAATAATGGTAAGTATCGGTGTCGTCAGATCGTAAGAAATTCTACAGTTATTCCCTGCTGTCTATACCAATGAAATGTGTTATTTTCCTAAATTCGCTATTCAAAATTATTGGTATAAATAATAAACTGCTTAAAAGTAAACATGAGTTCTTATGAGTAGCTGATTACCATTGCAAATATGGTTTGCAAATATGGTAGCCTATATTTTCTTGTTGCAAGATCTATAAAAGCGGGTCCTAAAAGCAAAGAATTAGACTTCAGACCCTTCAGAGTAAGCCGTGTCATCGTGACTGTATCTGAATCTTGCAAATTATCAGCCCTATAAGCCCACAACGACAATCGCACACAGTTCCCCACACACGCATGCCACAATGGCCTGCTAATCGGAAACACAATGGCAGTGTAAACACACAATCTCCATTTAACCGGTTTTGACCGAATCGATATACTCTTCAGACATCGCTAACCACCTGGTAACGTAATATCATATTGATTCGCGAGAAAGTATGACTCAATATTAAACAATTACTTAGTGTAAAAGTAGACTGTTTACAACTACGTCCATTAGTTGGGCTGATAGTAATAAGAGTAGTCCACTTAGAGCGCCCAGGCGAATAGAATTTAGCCTAGTCCATGAAGGGTCCTAGCAGGTGGAGAGAGAGAAGTCATTCAACAAAGGCATCACCGAGACGATGTTGTATGTCTATGTTTTTAAAACTGACTAAAACTGATAAATGTTGCTGTCTAAGCGCTGTATGTATACGTGGTACCGTTCTTCGATCGCTATAGGCTGTTTTTGCCGGAACACTTCCTTCCAGGCATTAAACTGCAAATTAAATAAAGTCTGTAATGACGTATTTGCTGTGTTTCGTAGACTAAAAGTCACTCAGGGAAGGAGCAAGCTATGATTGGAGTTACTTTGTAAAATTAAGTTCGCTATTCGCACACACATATTGACCGCAGACGTACTTAGTACTTTGATCAATCTAATAGAATCTGGGTGTGGCAAACCGAAGCAATCACGCGTAAAACTTCGAATTCTTTCATTATCATTTCATGACGTTATATTATGACCTCTGATCTCTCACAAAGACGTTATTATAGTAAACAATAAAGATAAAAGCTTGTAATTAAAAAATATTGCAAACCTTCTGTATACACTAAGTTTCCTTGTTTCAATTATTATCTAAATATATAAAAATCAACGTTAGTTTGTTTGTATTTATACCTCCTGTTCTGTTCATGAGATAAATCTTTATCATTGCTTATTGAAATAAAACTGATTTTAACGTTATACTGTAGTGATTTATTCTCTTAGGGCCTTACATTAGACAGCTTTATTTAGTTACTTTGTGATATTATTACTTTTCTGTTCAATATGAACCTTTATGCCTCAATAGCGGCTTACTGTGGGCTTATACTTAGAATGAAACAACAGAACTATTTGTGCTATGTATCAAAGAAGCATTATAGATCGGCGTCCTAAAAAGATTCGAACGGCGTGACCCGTTAACCCTGCCTATCTCATCGGTTCCAACAACCAGAACATTGTGCACTCGTATTGGCATCAGAGTCATGAGATGTTTGGTGCGGGACATTGAATGTAGATACGTTTTATTTTAGGTCTGAGTACCCACACAGGGCCGGCGAACCATTTATCAGCATTGGCCAGGAAAGGGCTTTTTCGGCTTCATCCCTAAAGGCGTTGCAGCATGCCAGCGTGATGGATTCCGAAGAATCAGAGCTTACTGGAGAGGTTATGTGCTGTCAGTAGGAAGACTAATTTGTTTCCTGCACTAGCGGCACACAAGCTCTGTTAACCTTCAACCTCAACCCTATAATAAGGGCTTTAGAAGGTTTCTGTAGGGTTGGCAGCTGCTTCTCTCCAAGGGGAGAGATGGGGAGTTGAAAAAGTGGCTCGCAAGCATCGCGGGTGGTCTTCCGTCCGGCGTCCGGTGTCCCCTATTTGCAATCATTATAAATATGGTTGGCAGCACGAGTGTGTGTGGTGTTCCAAACGTTCGTAGGTCACGGTGACCACAACCTAAGTAGTTTAAAAAGAAAAAGAGTTGCCGACAGGGATTTCTTTGCCGATGCCAGCCCTTAGTAATATAGGGAAAAGATAAAATTCTGCAGGCTTGCTAGGATTTTGGAGGGAGAGCGGTTGGTTGCCCGTACGTATATGATTTTGCGTTTATAAATGCGGCTGTGGCGACACGGCGGCGTTGATGTAGTGCGCGATTAGACTGTCAATAAATATTGCGATCCAATATCGTGATCTATTCGAGATAGGAGCGGATCACGTTTAGCCATGAATAATGATATTATAATAACACTAATCGTCGAATCGACTGTTAGCGTTCGCGAAGTTACACTTCAGTTGCGTCTTCTCACTTCAGTGCTTATAGACAAAAGTCTTTAATCAGTGCGTGTTGCTAGTGATGATTTATGGCGCCGAAATGTGGACCCTCACTATGGGTCTCATAAGAAAGCTTAAGGACACATAGCGTCCTATGGAAAGAGCTATGCTCGGAATTTTTTCGGCGAGATTCAATTAGAAATGAGGAAATCCGTAGACGAACGAAGTTGTCGACATAGCCTACAGGGTTAGCAAGCTGAAGTGGCAGTGGGCGGAGCACGTAGCAAGAAGAACAGATGGTCGTTGGAGCCGAAAGACCGTTGGAGAGCGCGCACCGGTAGACGGAGCGTGGGACAGCCTCCTGCGAGGTGGACGGACGACATAGTCAAAATCGCGGTTACCCATTGGTTGCAGTTCGCCTCCTAACTGTCGGATTGGAGGTTGATGGGGGAAGCCTATGTTCAACAGTGGATGTCCTATGGCTCAAATGATGATGAGGAAGATGATAGTGAATAACACTATGATAGCCTCTCAGTTATGGTAATTGATTCCCGGGTCAGTGAAAGTGTTTTGTGTGAGTTTTCAGTTAGTGAATACTAGGTAGAGCATAGCCTAAAATTTTGTCCCATTGATGACAAAAGCATCACTACATAGCTATAACTTGAAACTAGAAAAAACCAATGATGATAGTTCATCATTCTCATCATTCCCTGACCCTTTTCCCAATTCAGTTGGAGATGGCTTTCTAGTCTTACA
The DNA here is from genome assembly GCA_963691645.1 of Pelosia muscerda. Taxonomy (NCBI): domain Eukaryota; kingdom Metazoa; phylum Arthropoda; class Insecta; order Lepidoptera; family Erebidae; genus Pelosia; species Pelosia muscerda. The sequence goes on along the minus strand of OY829102.1, from coordinate 17,425,688 downwards.
AGACCAGCAATATTTTCTGACCTGACCTGCGGTATCTGATCTCCACAGTTGGAGTTGCAAACCAATTGGCAGTGTCAAAGTTTCACAATGTCACAATTTAGGTGGCCGACTAGCATGCAGAAAGTGGTTACCATGGCCTATAGACTTTTGCAGCACCAGATGCGCCATGTAAAGAGGAGGAGAGGGGGGGGAAGAGGGTGAAGGTTAAGAGAGTTTCTGTGCAGTCAGGGCAAAAGACAAAACAAAGTTTCTCGGTTTTTCCACTGACAGCACAAAACCTCTTCAGTGTGGTCTGGTACTCTACTGCTAAATTTTTTTTTAAATGAGTTACAATAAAACTATATAAGAAAATTATAACTGGTTTGCTTTAATATTAATAGAATTCTTTCAATAAATACAGCCTTATAGAATTTATTTCTACTTTTAGTAGAAAGAAATTCAAATAAGTTACTAGGCCTTTTGTTGTTGTTATGTCTCCATGGTGTCATGAAGAACAAAACAAACTAGTAAAGCAAAGATTATAGCATTGTGCTAATGGTTGCTATAGTAATATACACATGTGTTCATACAATTGTACACCTGTGTACATTAATTCTATTCATTAAAGGGCATTAGAAGGTTTCTACAGGGCAAGCAGCACGAATGTAACGCCTTGTTACAAATGTCCATAGGCCACGGTGACCACTTTCCATCGCCGTCAGACGTGTGCTTGTCTGACACTTAAGTGGCAAAAAAAAAATTCGCAATGCTGGTAAATAAATGTGATCAAAACTATCCTTGTCACTACAATATATGTTTGGCTTAGTCCCAAAAGCACATGGTAGTATGAAACGAATTTACTTCTTATAAGAAGCGAGAACTATGACAAAAAAAGCAATAACGAAGGTTGTTATATTGTTCTTGGCAGCTAATACAATCAACAACATATAATATTTGTAAAATCAATTGATATTATCTTACCGCTTGTGATAAGTCTGGGAAAGTTCCTTGTGGAACTGACTCGGTAAACATTGATGTAGACTCTGCTGGGTCTCCCATAGCAGAGTTATAACTACACATAAATGGCTAGTTAGAGTTAAAAATCTAGCTGGTATTAACGTATCAGCTCCTCTCATACCGATTTTTGTTAATTTTTTATAAGCACAAAACACTGCGAGCAATAGCATGAACTTCAAAAATTATGCAAAACGTGCATGACAGTTACGTTCAGAAATCAGCTGACAGCTGTGAGCTAATTTTCACTATAAATGACCATCTCTTTCTTATCAAAGCGTAATAGAGCAAGACGGAACTAAAAGAAAGCATGAAATCGCCTAGAATTGGACAGATAAGAACTGTTAGAAGTTACTGAACTTTTCGTGCCTCGTTTGAACTGTGGTTTGAACTCGCATACTCATTAGTTATTCTAGTACGTCACATAAGAATGCAAATAGAAATATTTAAACATGCATCTCATGCATATCGATAACCTTGCTGACCTTGTACAATATCAATGAGTATAGGAAACTTTGGGTCTTTTGGCAGATAAACTTTTATTTTCATTCGGAAAACATATAGTTTTTCATAGTCGTACTTTAGTGTTAAATAAAAAAAATTTATTTCATTATGCTTGTTATCGTTTTGTATGTTATGTTCTTAAAAAAATTGGTCGCCGTAGTTTTTTTTTACTTTTATTTTTAATACATAAAAAAACATTTTGGGTTTTTTACTTACAGAACCCGATTTTTTGTTATAGCGATTATTTTCCATTTTGGAGTGAGTATCGGTAGAACTGCACGTGGTTCACTAATCACTATACTTACAGCCTGTATTAAACTTAATTACAAACACAACTATTATGTATCACAACCGTCTAAGAGAACATAAATATTTGTATCATACACACAGACATGAACAGTTATAATAAGAACAAGTGGGCAAATATTGCACACTGGCGTATCATTGGGGAACTTGGACTAAATTTGCAAATAACTTTAACCTAATTTTGATGTTCGTTTGGAAGATGCTGCAAAAATATATTGGCACAAGCCACTTTTAAAGTAAATTTCATGAACCAAAAATTTGAATTTGTTACTCAATATTTGTGGCTATTCCGTTGCAATACTTACAATAGGTACATCAGTCTAATATTTATTCATGCTAAAGATATGCTACGTGCCTCATAGATATTAGAGAATTTTGGCTGTGATTGACTCAAATCGAACTACGACACAAAAACACCAATCGCAAAACCTGCAAAACATCAATATCAATTTGAAAAGTTATGTTTAGCAAACTGTGCAACAGGTACAGCTAGGTTTAACTAAATCAAAGAAAGAGCGATTTCCCTCTCAGTATAAATTCTTTATGCATAACACATGTATATAATGTAATGTATATGTATATAATATTATGTATATGTATGTTTATAACATACATATACATAATATTATATACATAACATATGTACCTACGTAAGTATATATTAATACACTGGTCTGGATGTTTCTATGGCATAATTTTGTAATTTGTTTTAAAACCACTATTACAGAATACCCAATGCAATAGGAGTAAGTACCTAGTATAAAAAGAAAACGTAACATAACGTAACATAAAAAAACACTAAAATATCTTTTCCATAACAGGATATGTAGTGGATGTATAGGAGATTAGCCGCATGCTAGAACCTATACCTATCAGATAGTTCACATGGCGCCACGAAGGATATCCTAATCTGCTATGAGAAAAAATTGATCCAGCGTTTTTTATACATTGTGTGACGTCTAAACGAAGCTTTGCCTTACTGTCCATTGAGCTTAGTACATTATGATAAAGTATGATAAAAGTGATTATTGATAAATAATTCTTGTCTCAAACTCTCTAATCTTTAAAGAGATTTATAATTATATTGTTAATCCATTTTATTATACCTAACTGAAATTCATTCAAATGGAGTCAACACAGTAGGTTACTTATAGCATAGCTATTTAGTATAAAAAAATACAATAAAGGAGCAGGAGTAGCTTCTTTTTCTGTTGTTTTCAGTTCTTTTTTTCTAGCACTTTCTTATATAGTTAACTCAAAATTACAAATATTTTTTGAGTTCGAGTTTTAGAACGCACTTCCCAAATACCGGGCCGAGCGGTATGTTGACGCTTTGTGCTGTCAGTGTCATTTTACAATAAAATAAATAAAGTGCTAAAGCGCTAATATTTTGTACATTAACTATTATTTTCAGTTCTATATTTTAATATAAATCATAAATGAAGCTATTAAAACCCAGTTGGGTCAACCATGATGGTAATGGACTGTTGATATCCTCATTCGAAACTCTGTAACTAGTCATGTAGTTTATTAAAACTTAATGATTCTTTTTCAGATAAACCGATATTCTCGGTGGATATTCATCCAACGGGGAAGCGGTTTGCTACCGGTGGTCAAGGTGGTGACTCCGGTAGAGTTGTGGTGTGGAACTTAAACCCTGTTTTATTTGAATCTGTGGAAGTAGACCCAAACATTCCCAAAATGCTATGTCAAATGGACAATCATTTAGGTTAGTAAAATGCACTGCAAAACACATACGTTTGAAGTTTTTATAAAGATATACATGACTTTAACACATATTTATATATTGATATAAATTTTATATACATTTGGACTATTTTGGTAGGCTGGTGTGTTATTAATTTATGAGATATAACCGGTACAATATGTCTCGGCACAAATAATAACAACTATAATTAACAATATCTATGAAACATGAAATGCGAAAATCAAGTAATCTATTTGGACTTCCGTACTCAATGCCTCTGGAGTGACAGCAGTGAACACAAGTACTATTGTGTGTAATATGTGTGTCCAATCTCCGCTCAGAGCAAATATTTCTAACAAAACACAAAAAATTTAATAGAATGGTATCAACCTCTAGTGAATAAATAAATAAAAATTACAAATTATTATGTGCCTTACTGCATTAATAGTTTAAAGTCTGAAAATTTAACAACATTGGTTTACAATACTGCTTTCTATATGTTTTAGCTTGCGTTAACTGTGTACGATGGAGTAATGGCGGTAAATACCTAGCTTCGGGGGGAGATGACAGACTCGTAATGGTTTGGGGACTCAGTGTGGCACCGGGTACACCAGGCAAGCACAAAGCAGAAACGTGGAGATGTTTAGCTACGTTGAGAGGGCATGCAGGTTGGTTTTATTACTGTTTAAATTTTTTTTTTATTCTTTATTTGATAGTGATAAAAATTTAGTGATGACTCGAGAACAAATAATACTTTTCTCACTGGACTTCGTATCCTTTACTGCGCTCAGAATCTTACGTTAGAATCCCTTTTTCGGTATAAAGTTAAGCAGCTATTTTTTCCTCCCTTGCCATACAATCTGACCACTGTGTGTGCCATGGTAGATTGATTCTTGATGGCTACCACTGCTGCTTTTTATCTCTAATTCTCTATGTCAGCCATATTTGCTAGGTACAGCCTGTGGCCATTCTTTTTATTTGATTTCCATTTGAACTATTTGTATTTTGATAGGTGATGTCCTTGATTTGGCATGGTCACCGCTAGACAAGTGGCTGGCCAGTTGCAGTGTTGACAACTCTATTATCATATGGAATGCAGAGAAATTCCCCGAAATGGTGTGTGTGCTCAACGGACATACTGGACTCGTAAAAGGAGTAGCTTGGGATCCTGTAAGTATTTTAACTTATTATTATAATACTAGCTGACCCGTGCAACTTCGTCTGCAACACCCCGTTTTTGCAACATTTTTCACTTCTGCTCCACACCAATTGATTATAGCATGATTTTATATACATATGAACCTTCCTCTTCAATCACTCTATCTATTAGAAAAAATCGTAGCAAAATCCGTTGCGTGGTTTTAATGATTTAAGCATACAAAGAGACATAAGGCCATAGGTGTTTGGAGATGGGACACGTTTTATACAGAAATACATAAATCAACATTGTATTGTAATTGTTAAATTAACTTTTCAGGTTGGTAAATACTTAGCTTCCCAGTCTGACGACAAATCCTTGAGGGTGTGGAAGACGGCGGATTGGGCGCCAGAAATCGTCATTACGGAGCCATTTGATGAATGTGGAGGTAAAAATTACTGATATGGGTATGCAAGATAAGGGAAACGCTCCTCAAAACACCACTTCGTATCGTATCCGGACTCCTTTGTCCGCACATAGCCTCTGTAACAATTAATATGCTGACTGTTCAAGTATTAACTTTTTCCTATCTAAATTTGATTTGAACAATCAGCATACTAATTGCTTTTTAAAAATGTTCAGTACATTTGATTGGGTGGTATTATCAAAACACATCATCATTCTCTGACCCTTTTCCCAGCTCAGTTGGGGTCGGCTTTCCAGTCTAACTGTGATGCGCCTGAACTTCGATATTTTGCGTGAAGCGACTGCCATCTGACCTCCACAACCAATGGTCCAATGACCAATGGCGATATCGAAGTTCCAAGTTAGACTGGTTGGACTTTTGAAGGCTCCAACTACCCGTAGCGACTGCCATAGGTGATTGTATAACAACCGGGACTGACGGCTTAGCGTCCTCTCCGAGGCACGACCAGACCAGTGCAAACAGCCATATTCATGCATACAACTTTTTGCACTGAGCGGGGATCGAACCCACGCCCCGTGCGTAGCAGTCGCGTGCACTATCACCACGCCGAGGAGGATCAATACACATTCACGGTAAAAATTTCACTTAAGCGATGGTGACCGCTTTCTATAAGTGTACCTGGTGTACTTCCAGGTACCACACACGTGCTGCGCCTGTCGTGGTCCCCGGACGGCCAGTATGTGCTGTCAGCTCACGCGATGAACGGGGGCGGGCCCACCGCGCAAGTCGTGGAAAGGGATGGGTGGCGCTGCGACAAGGACTTCGTTGGACATAGGAAGGCTGTTACTTGCGCTGTGAGTACTTATTTCGATATATATATATGCTTAGGGTTGTGTATCTTTGATGGGGTAGGCAGAGGTATATTAATACATAACTAGCTAAATATTTTGGCCCAATAAAATAAATAAATATTCATTTATTTCAGACCGTTTAATGTCCATAGTACATACATATCTACATATACTCACGCCCGTAATCCCCGAAGGAGTAGGCAGAGGTATAATAAACACCCACATTTCACCAATTATGATATTCGGTCTCACGTATTAGGGGGTGAGCCTATTACCGCCAATTGGGCACTTTGTAAAAGAATGGCTTTGCCGAAAATATATATTCCTAAGCGAAGATGTTGCAACTACATAAATTTGGAAAAAAAAATTGACCCAATTCCTTGCTATGCGGTGTAAATTGCAAGGAAATTAAATACGTGCTTAGCCGCACCAGCACTACCAGTTAACGTCTTGGAGAATATCAGACGAGGTTAGGTTCTTATGGTTAGTAAAATTATGTTCGTATGGTTAGTATCAGTTACGTTATTTTGTGAACACACGTTTTCTACGTGTAGTCTCCAAAAATGGTTGACATAGAGAGAATCAATTTTCTTTATTCAGTTTAGGCACATAAACACATATGAATATCAAAGTTTTACAATGATATTTGCTAAAAATATTATAATTAAGTAAATAAATCATTTGAAAATGATTCTTTCACTGGTTCGGTTGTTAGATCTACTGAGAAAAGACCAGCAAGAAACTCAGACTATCTTTAATATGTTACTAATATTACTTGACATCCTCCTCTCTGTACACAGCGGTTCAACAACAACATATTCGTGAAGGAAGGCAAGAAGTGTTGTTGCGCGGCGGTGGGGTCCCGCGACCGCGCGCTCAGCATCTGGCTCACGTCGCTCAAGCGGCCGCTCGTCGTGGTGCACGACCTGTTCAGCGACAGCGTGCTCGACCTGTCCTGGAGCTCCGATGGTATGCTTGTTTGTGACTTTCTCCATTTGGTTTGTAACTTTCTCCATTTTGTTTGTAACTTTCTCCATTTTGTTTGTTACTTTCTCCGTTTTGTTTGTAACTTTTTCCATTTTATTTGTAACTTTTTCAATTTTATATGTAACTTTCCTCATTTTATTTGTAGCTTTCTCCATTTTATTTGTAGCTTTCTTCATTGTATTCGGAACTTTCTCCATTTTGTTTGTAACTTTCTCCATTGTATTTTTAACTTTCTCAATTTTATTTGTAACTTCCTCTATTATATTTGCAAATTTCCCCATATCATTTGTAACTTTCTCCATTTTGTTTGTAATTTTCTCCATTTTATTTGTAACTTTCTCCGTTTTATTTGCAGTTTTTTATTATTTTACTTGCCAGATTCTGTTATGTTTAATTTACGATTTGTTTTTGCATCTTTCTACATGTTATTTGTACCTTTTTCTGTTTTGTTTGCCATTTTCACATTTTGATTGAGGTTTCGTGTTGTCTCCAGGCTTGAATCTCTTGGCGTGCAGTTCGGACGGTACAGTTGCGTGCATACAGTTCACCAACAAAGAGATTGGCACACCACTCACCATGGATGAAAAGGTCTTGCTTCAAACTTGTTTTAACTTAAACTTATTAATTCTAGAAATATTTATGTCGTCAAAGTAGGGACCGCCATTATAGAAAAAATAATCTGTGATGGCGCCCACGATTCTCTGGACCGCACCCAAGCTTCTCATCAGGCGGGGTGCGGTCATTTGACGACCGAATTTGATTTTAAAAAATCTAATTAGTAATCGTAAACTTTTTTCGTAGAATGCATTTTACGAGAAGATCTATGGTAAATGTCTGGCGAACGAATCAGGAGGAGACCTGTCATCCAACCTTCTGGTGGAATGTCCAGAAATTCTTCTGGCCAGGGAGAAGCAAGAAGCGAAGAAGGAGGCAGCCAAAGAAGAAATGACGCCTAAGAGTGACAAATCGCAGGTGAATATTATAATAATTATATAACTTGGTTCATTAAAGAAAGGTTTTATAAATGGCGGACGTTTTCACTCCCTCTCGCTCGCACACTAGTACTGTCTATACTCACTCACGCGCGTACCGTCAACACAAAAAAAATATTGATCTTTATTTTCTTCCACGCTCTGTGCTCTTGACGCGATGCATAAAAGAAAGGATTCTTAAATGTCGGCTTGTACTTGCGTTGACAGATAGTACACCTAGCATACAAAATTTCATTGTTTTTTTTTCAGTTTAAAAAAAATATATACAAGACCGTTGTTCATAATAATAATATAGTTCTTTATTTTCCAACATCATGATCTTCCATTATCCTCCTTATAGAATGTGATATACGTTCCTTTTTCAAGATGAAAGGACTCAATGTGCGTTTAAAAGGACTCTATGTGTAAAAGTAGGTACTGTTTCCGATGAAAACAAAAATAGATGCCGTCACGTGTCGCGGGCGAAGCCGCCGGCCGCAGCTAGTTAGAAATTATTACGACCCGGTCTTGTTTTTATTATTTTTCATATGAAAAAAAATATTTGATATTTTATATGCTAGCTGTACTATCTGTCAACGCAAGTACAAGCCGCCATTTATAAAACCTTTCTTTAATGCACCAGCTTATAATACTTAATTCTAATCAAAGTGAACTGCGGTAGCCTAGTGGTATGGATAATGCACTGCTGAGACGAGGTTTCGGGTTCAATCCAGGGTTCTATGGCACATACCAATGAATTTTCGATGCTTTTCGAAGCTATGTGTGTATTTATCGCAATTTTATAAGTGCCCGGTTAATGGCAATATGCCACCTATTACATTGGGACGTAAACATAAACTGGCGAAATGTGGGTGCTAGCACCTCTCCCTTCGGGGATATAGGCGTGTGTTTATGTTATGTTATGTCTAATCCACAGTTTTTTGTATACCCTCAGCAAAAGATTCTGCTGAGCCCGTCAGCGGGATCCAGTGGGGCGTCATCGACTCCCCTGAGGCCTATGGACAGGCAGATAGAGACACGCACATCAGATGGGAAGAGACGGATAACTCCTGTGTTTATACCACTCACACATGCGGATGCCAAGTAAGCTTGTTGAATTTTAAATGTACAGGACACCTATAGTCCATTTTTAGGTACTTAAAAAACGTAAACAATCTTGGTATGACTTTTAAATAAGTTTTGCTCAAAACCTCAGTATTAAAATACTTTCTGCCGGGGTGCGAGAGATATGTCTTGTATAATCTCACCTCCGGCAATCAAGGACCGATGGACGGCGTGCGTTTTGGTCGCTTCGAGTCCGACATAATCACCTCCATCGGTTTTGGTGGTGGTGGTATCCGTGGAGATTTTGCGCACGATAAAAAAAAAGTATTAAAATACTTTTCTGCTTAGAAACGAATTATAAAAACTAAATATCGGTATCGAATCACTAGTTAGTCAGTTAGTTAGCCTAGTTTATTTATTTAACATGTGTTTTTATAAAAAGTTGGCACAACATTGTTTAACTTTTTTTAAATACCTAACCAAATAGAGTATAGAGCGGAACTGGATATGTAGGGAAGTCACTGGATACCTTAAGATCTATTATCTCTTGACAGCTTAAGTCAATTTAACTAAAGGTAACATAGATAGCGTTAATAAAATAAAATAGATCGATGTCTTGTTTCTTTATATGTAATAGCCTGATAGCCACTGTGGCGTGGCAGTAGTGAACGCGACTGCTACAATTTTCATTTCATACTGTACATGAACTTTTGGAGCCTACTGAATCTTTAGTTCATTTGTTTAGGTACTTAAAAAACGTAAACATTCTTAGCATTGAAGGCTAAAATCCTGTGTCGAACTACTACTTAATCAGTTAGTCTAGTTTATTTGTTTAACATGTGTTTTAATAAAAAGTTGCCACAAGATTGTTTACCCACAGTACCTAAACAAATTGATTATAGTGTAAATTATCATCACTCATTCTCATATTATTATTGTTGCACCCTACCCTTACCCTTACCCTTAGTGTTGCACACGTTCATAGGCCACGGTGGCCGCTTTCCATCAGGTGGGCCGTGTGCTTGTCTGCCACCTACGTATAAAAAAAAATTGTTCTTAACATTTAATTCTATCCTGTTCCAGCGAGTCCCTGGGCTCTCAGCCAGGTGGAACTGAGAACTGCTTCAGCACCTCCTCGCAGAGCAAGTCGCGTATCCGCGTCGAGGTGCGAGACGACATCGTTATACACCCCAATGTTAGCAACCACGCCATCTCTACGCAACACAACACTTCCAAGACCAGCGATAAGTGAGTTATTACTAGAGGTTATATGACTTGCAGATACGTAAACAAGCAAAGGGAGGAAGTACGAGATGGCAATAATGACATCACACCCACCCTGACGTCCGAGTGTCTCCAGATACTTTATGTAAATCTCCAAAGGTGAGAGTAGTTATATCGGACTTGGACCGACTAAAACGCATGCCGTCATTTTAGCCTCGAGTGTCTCCGAATATAATTTTACTTGATGTCCGATGGCGATGCTTTCTATTTGAGTACGTTCTTGTTATGTGTTGTTGTACTCGTTGTGACTTATGTTTTACAGGAGTTTTGGCGCGAACGCGAAAAGTGTCATAACGCTCCTGTGTTGCATTTTCTATATTTGGTGTAAATTCCAGTAACATAACATAACATAAACTCACGCCTTTATCCCCGAAGGGGTAGGCAGAGGTGCTAGCAACCACATTTCGCCAGTTTAAATTTAGGTCCCAATGTAATAGGTGGCGAGCCTATTGCCATTAACCGGGCACTTATAAACCTGCGATAAATACACACGTAACTTCGAAAAGTATCGCAGTCATTGGTGTGTGCCGTGGTAAACCTGGGATCGAACCCGAGACCTCGTCTCAGCAGTCCATTACCCATACCACTAGGCTACTGCGGTACGCGGTAGTGAGTTATTTCTAGGGATTATATGACTTGCAGATACTTAAACAAGCAAAGGGAGGAAGTACAGTCACCTGCAATAATATGTATACACTTTGCAACCTTGTCACAATAATAAATGACAAGTCAATATTATGACATGAAACGGTAAAATTAGACAAGTTTATTGTGAAAAAGTTCTAAAACGTACATATTACTGTAGGTGACTGTACGAGATGGTGATAATGACATCAAACCCACCCTGTAGGGCTAGCATGGCGCGAAGACAAAAGTCCCCGGGGAGTGGAGAAAAATTTGTCTTTCCCTCCTTCTCTCTCCCTTTAGCTAGCATGGCGTCGAGGAGAGACTAGTTTGTCACCGGAGAGAACGTTTGTCCACTCAATGCTACCAATATACGAAAAAGTATTATTCGACCAAATTGATAAAACCTAGCAACGTGCATATTTTATAAGTGCAACATTGACTTTTTAAATTGTCGGTTTTATTTTAATTTCATATAATGTAGATATAGCTAAGTTAGTAAGTAGGTATTTTTACCTTGTAATGGGATGTATTGTGTTACGTAATGTGTCGTAATAATATAGGATTATATGTTTGGATTTTTTATACAACTTAGGTGGCAGACAAGCACACGGCCCACCTGTTGGAAAATGGTTACTATGGCCTATCGATGTTTGTAATGCCTAGGGTGTCACACTCGTACTGCTGCCCGCTGTAGTGGGGGGGGGGGGGTCCCACTATGACCGGTTGTAGAGTCCATATATAATATAATATAATATATATATGTATATATGTGTATGTATGTATATATATATATATATGTGTATGTATGTATATATATATATATATATATATATATATATATATATATATATATATATATAAATATATATATATACCTACATACAAATATAAATACTTTATTACTGGATTTTAAATATTGAATTTGAAAATTATTTGAGAAAAATATTTAAATCCCCCCTTCCCCATATATATACATATATAGATATGTTATATATATATATATTAAAATTTTAATTCATTAATTAATTAATCAAATTCAATGTATTTATTTTTCGGTTACGATTTTTGTCCCCACCTCAATAGTTCGGAGACTAATATCTCTCTATAATCTGTCAAAAAGAGACATATGTTGTCCACTTTACGGCCGCCGTGCTAAGCAAGTGGAGAAAAAGTCCCTTGTCTACGTCACAGCGAGGGACATAAGTTATCTCCTTCGACGCCATGCTAGCAATTAGGGACAAACGCGTTTGTCCCCGTCAATTTGACATAAGCGGTGGAGAGAGATATTTGTCCCGCGCCCGTGTTAGGCCTGCTGACGTCTATAAGTACTATCCGACGTGAGAAAATCTCCAGAGGTGAGAGTAGTTATATCGGACTTGAACCGACTAAAACGCATGCCGTCTTCAGATCTTCGGTTGCTGAAGGACTTATAGTCAATGTTGTTGTGTTGTTGGTGTTCTCTCTGTGCGTTATCTCAGTCTCGAGTGTTTCCAAACATAATTTTACTCGATGTCTGATGGCGATGCTTTCTATTTGAGTATGTTCATGTGAATTCTGTGTCGCTGTGACTTATGTATTACATAGTATGCATGCACGCACAATGGCCCAAAAAGGAAGGCTAGGTGCGGAAAAAGGAGTTCCAATACGATAAACGATAAACATAGTAGGTTTAAAAGTACTTATCTTTTAAACCTAGCCGTTAGCAGTAAAAGTAAGAAGTCTCCAGCATTATACCGTGACCCCCGTGGGAAATCTTATTCTAACACCTCCTCTCTGTATTGACTGTGGTTTGGGTATACAATATCTATTATGTCCTATACTACTATACTGTATTTCAGTGGACTAGACCAGCGGCTACGGGTCCGCGGTGGAGGGGCCCTCCCGGGGCCCCGAACAGATGAGCTGAGCGTGGCTAAAGCGGGGCCCCCTGCAGTAGGGGCCGGAGCCCAGCCCGGCTTACCGGCCCAGGTGGGGCCTACGCTTCCAGCACCTGCTCTGGGCACTGCAGGGCCCATAGTCAGGGCCGCCGGACACTACCGACTGCAGGTAACTGCTTTGATAAATTTTTGTGATAAAACATAACATAAACTCTCGCCTATATCCCCGAAGGGGTAGGCGGAGGTGCTGGCACCCACATTTCGCCAGATTATATATAGGTCCCAATGTATGTAATAGGTGGCGAGAGTATTGCCATTAACTGGGCTCTTATAAACCTGCGATAAATACACACATAACTTCGAAAAACATCACAAAGTCATTGGTGTGTGCCATGGTAAAACCTGGGATCGAACCAGAGACCTCGTCTCTGCAGTCCATTTTTATGATATGTGGTCTAATTTTGTGATAGTTATATCGTTATTTGACCTATAACCAGCTGTTTCACCACGCAAGGTGAAAAGTTACGTTCAGATATAGTAGTAGGCGCTACATGATGGATTTCCATCATGTAGCGCCGGCGAAAATATTCGCACCGGCAACACTGAACATACAAGGTTTCTTGAACGGTGGGCGTAGGTGAAAATGCCTCGAGTAAAGGCGAAACACGTGTCGAGGTTGGTTCTTCGCACTTGCGGAATATTGCATATACGATAACAACTCTCCTCGGGTAAGAAGTATTTTTACTTGCTTTGAGGGGTGTGGTTTAGCATTCCTTTCTATGACAATCACTATCACTACATAGTATAAAACCTGTCCCTATGTCGTACGCTTAAATCTTTTAAACTACTTAACGGATTTTGATGCGGTTTAAGAGGATGATAGAAAGGTTAAAGAGGAAGGTTTATATGTATATAACATCATGTTACGACCAACAGGTGCGGAGCAGGAATAAAAAATGTTGCAAAAACGGGGTGACGCAGACGAAGTTGCGCGGGTCACTTAGTTAGTAATATTTTGCTAATGCTATCATTGAGATTGTGGCTATAATAGCGAATTTTGGTCAATGTTCCCAGGTTGTGAATAAGGCATGTAATACACAGTACGGCACATTATCTCGACTGCAGCTCCTGCCCAATAATTCTGCCTCGAGTGATCCTGTGTGGGAGACTTACTTGGGTGAGTACATAAAACAGATATAAATATTTTTATCCACATTCTATAATCTAGTTAAGCGATTCATAAGGCTCAATTCACTGCAATCCACGCCTAAAAAACTTGTAATCACTCTGTTATAAAATGTTTTTAACCTCTGAGTTGGCTTACCAAATCTTAGCCAGATCTTTTCAGCTGTTAAAACGTGCCTGAATAGCAAACATCAAAACTTTTAGATTCTGCGACGCAAAATGCGCCTCCCCATATCCAGGGGCTAGATAGAGAGACCATGGTTGGTTTGGAGATATCCGTACGGATTTTTCGCACGATAAAAAAAGGCTTTTAGATTTTAACAAACTTTTTCTTTAAAATATTAGCAGTCGTATCGAGAGAATATTAAAATTTTACCTTCAAATAAAATTTGTATTATGCTTCCATGGACGTCCGAAGTCCATTATGAGAGTACGTCACTTCCTTCACCTCGCTTGGTCGCTAAAAGTAGTTCACTTCCGTTTTCTTGCCGCGCTTTTAGCGCCACCTATCGTTTCCGCTAAACAACTAAGCTCCTTACCAAAGCAAGCCGCCATCTTAGTCATTGTTCGGCTCATAATGGCTTAGCACCAGGAAGAAATTACTGGGACTTCGGACGTCCATGGAAGCATAATACAAATTTTATTTGAAGGTAAAATTTTAATATTATGCGTTCCGATTGACGTCCGAAGTCCATTATGAGAGACTGTTTGTTATCTCCTGGTGGCTTGTATTTTTGGTAATATAGTAAGTGTACAACTGAAACGCAACAATGTGATTGAATATTTATGAATGATTATAAACCTAAATGTACATTGAATAAAGTGCGTATCAATCAATTTATTACACAACTAACGTTAATTATTGGGTTGAAAATATTGTGAAAGAGATTTTTCTAACATTATTTCTCTGTTTACATTATTAATTTCTTTCAAGTAAACCTTTCTTAAGATACTTTCATGTTGCCAATTAGCTTTATCTAGAATATCATTAATTATATGATAATTTTCTACCCAATTTAAGGATGAAACAGCTGATCTACAACTTAAAGCTGATGCATGAATTCCGGCATAAGCCAGAATACGCTTCATCCAACCCCCGATGATCGCTGCAGTAGCTGGTCTCGTAGGGCCTTTAGTTACTAAAAACAAATTAGTAATATTGCCTCGAGTTGCCTGTGTCATATTTACAAGAGTGCGTAACCAATATACTGCATCGATGCCTTTATCAGGGGCGGATATAAATGATTGTTGATATGAGGACGAGTCAGTTTTCGACCCGAAAACGGGATGCAAGGTAATAGAATTAGTGTTATCTATAAAATGTTGCCTATCAGTGTGCAACAGAGTAAGGTCGTGTACTCTACGACCCGAAGATAATAATAAAATAGCCGCAGTGCGTCTAGACACTTGATATAAACTATTCAAATCTATCTCTTGCTTTTTTAACAAATTAATCAAAATCCTGGCGTCCCAAATCGGTAATTTAGGCGGTACAGGTTTTGCTAAGGAAATAGCTTTCAGTATATGTTTGCCAGTAGGATTAGATGAAATTTTAATATCGGATATAGTTTCGCAAATGGCGGCAATAACCGATTTATGAACGAGAATTGTTCTGTAAGAGAGACGATCCGTTAAAAATAAATAACTGAGGTATCTAGCTACGTCTGGTGGATTCGGAATACTACTCTTCTCTTGGCAAAACCTCACCCATCTACTTCAAATGGGGGCATACCTTGCTGACTTGCGTGGGTGCTAGCATTGTTACCGTGTCCACCAAATTCTTGTCCAGATCTCTGAACTTCATAGGACGCTTCAAAGCGCGACTTTTCAGGTCTGTCCTCCAAAAGAACTTCCTCCACTTGGGTGCTATTAGGATGTACCGGCCGGAGGCTGAATTTAGATGATGTAGTACCCTGGGCATTAGGCTGGGTGGCGGGAATAGCCATGCAAGTCTGTAATGCCAGAATCTGCTGAACGCGTCGTGAAAGTAGGCGTTCGAGTCTGACAAGTCTAGCGTAACATAGTTTGCTACGACATGTGCTGTCTGTGATGCGAACAGGTCCAAGTCTGGTGTGCCCCACATACTGAACAGCCTCGATGTTTCTACGTCTGTTAGGTGCCACTCGGCGGCGGCACGATTCCTTGATAGATGATCGGCTTCTGTGTTCAAAAGCCCTGGTAGGTGATGAGGGCAAAGCACAATGTTGAGACGATCCGCCAGGCTCAGCAACTGACGGGTCAAGTTCAGCAGAAGACGCGATCGCGTTCCGCCTTCGTTTTTTATGTAAGCTACGACTGTCTTGTTGTCGCTCTGAAGAATCACTGTCGAATTCTGGAGCTGCACTGCTTTGCTGATATGACGGCTATCACAGCAAACATCTCCTTTAGATTGCAATGCCACTTGGTCTGATGTTCTTCCCATTGGCCCGTTATCATTTCGTTGTTCACCAAAGCCCCCCATTGAATGTTCGACGCGTCTGTGATGACGTGATTCGTGGACGTTCTCTGGGGATGGATTGCCGATTTCTGACTGACATTTTCCAGCCACCAGTTCAGTTCTGACCGTACCTCTTCTGGATACCGAATCTGCAATTGAGTTTGTTGCTGTGACGTTGTAGAGAACGGCAATGCAACCTTCCCCGGTGGGTGATGAAGGTTGCAAAGTTGAGATGACCTATAAGGCGTTGCGCCTGTTTTAGGTTCCAACTGCCGGTCGCGAGTCGTACTCGCAACATCTGCTGCATTCGCTGTATCTTGTCGGAAGGTAAGGACTTCGTGTTGGATTTGGTGTCCCATGCCACTCCTAGAAATTCGATAAACCTCGTTGGTGTAGTTATCGATTTCTCCATATTGATACAGATTTTTTGTTGCTGTGACGTTGTAGAGAACGGCAATGCAACCTTCCCCGGTGGGTGATGAAGGTTGCCAAGTTGAGATGACCTATAAGGCGTTGCGCCTGTTTTAGGTTCCAACTGCCGGTCGCGAGTCGTACTCGCAACATCTGCTGCATTCGCTGTATCTTGTCGGAAGGTAAGGACTTCGTGTTGGATTTGGTGTCCCATGCCACTCCTAGAAATTCGATAAACCTCGTTGGTGTAGTTATCGATTTCTCCATATTGATACAGAAACCCAAGCTGGTCAGAAACTGTATTGCAATTTCTACTTGAGCTGTTAGTGTATCTCGCTTCTGATGTATTATAAAATAATCGTCCAAGTAGACTACTAACCTTAGGCCTTTCTTGCGAAGTATTTCTGCCGTCCAATTTGTTACAGAGGCGAATATTCGAGGTGCTGCAGCTAGGCCGAACGGTAGACACGTCCTCTGAAGCAGTTGACCTTGATAGCTGATTCTGAGGAACCTTCTGTGTTGCTTTCTTACAGGCAGGTGATAATAAGTCTGGCTTAGGTCTAACTTCACCATCCAATCTCCTCGTTGTAGAAAATTGGGCACTTGATGATGATTGACTAGATGAAAGTGCTTCGGCTTCACGTACTGATTTAGAGCCTTGAGATTGAAAATGGTTCGACTTTTTCCGTTGGATTTTGGAATTATAAATAGAGGGGATATAAAAGACGGTGTAAGGGGAGCTGGCTCCAAGACTTTTAATTGAATTAGATTTTGAATTTCGGTTGACATTAATTGCGATATTGGGGTCTGATACTTTGTTAAAATATCTAGAGTCGGTAGAACCAATGGAGGAGTCTTGTTGAATGGTATTCTGAGACCTGTTATTAATTTCCGAATTGATCTGGGTGGATTGAAAAGAGCCCAAGTGTTTTGAAAGCGTCTCAGACAACCAGCTGAAAACCCTGTGTAGTCATTTATTTTTATATCCCGCTCATTTACCCTCTGTTTTATATTTTCGCCCCCCCCCTTATTTCTAGCCGACAAGATTCGCTCGGAGTCTTTGCTTTCGGCTTGTTTTGTCTTATAGCTATTGGGGCGGCTTTGAAATGGCTTAGTGTTAGCAGAAGAAGTCGAGGGTTCTGGCGATTTTGCGCGGGTGCGAGTAGAAGATTGGGTCTACTTTTGTAATTTATCTACCCCCCCCACCCCAATTTTCTGTAAATATAATGATAACTGACCGGGGTCAAACATGTATTCGCAAGAAGGAGGTATTTTAGCCAAATCGTCTTTCATATACTTATCTTTCAGTTTTTTAGTGTACGGCGTAATTCTAACACTTCGGCTCGTTTCCCGCAAACTATCTGAAGTATATCATGCGACACAGTTTTGTATTCAGAATCCTTACCAAATAACTGGTTTAACTTCTCGTAAAAATAGAAAATAGTTGATGCATTAACTGAAATGTCAGCCGTGGCAAACCAATCAACAAGACTGTAACGCTGAATTTATAGCTTCATTTTTAGCCAAGAACGCGTTGGATAGCGCGGCAAAACTATGAGACCATCGTAAAGGTGTAAAGGGGTCCTCGAGACGACGTAACTCTTCGTTCACTCTAAGCTCGGTAAAGGCAGGAGACGCAATGTACTTTTTCTGAACTTCCGTATATCGAACTGCGTTCCATTCAGACGAGTTAAATCTTTGCATATACTTAATTTTATCAACACGTGATTGCTTTGCCTTTGATACGGTGGTTCTTTAATCGAAACGTTTAAATCTACGATACTACCCGCATTTAATTTAGGTGGATATAGAAATTGTTCACTGGCTGGTGGTGAAGTATTCAACATTTTTGATGTATGTAGCATGATATTAGATACGGGTACTTGCACATTTGAAAATGAGGTAGCCAAAAATTTGTACAATTGACTTACCAATTGCTGTGACAATAAGTCAAACCTCTCATCCAGGTCCCGCGAACGGGAACGCTTTTGTCGTTTCCTAGGTGGTTCCTCTTGATCCGACGAACAATCCGAGGAACTATCATCACTTGGAAAAGTTTTTCCACTACGCGGGATACCCTCTTTACATTTTTTAACACTTAAAGGTAACGGAAGACAAACTACACTGTTTGAAGTTACTTTCTACTTAAATCTCGAAAGTTAATTTAAAATTAATTCAAATATTAATATTAAATTTAAATAATTTTAAAATATTGAATTTTTCGTAGCGACCATGTGCTCGGTTCGAAAAACGACGCAACAATTACTAAGATGGCGGCTTGCTTTGGTAAGGAGCTTAGTTCTTTAGCGGAAACGATAGGTGGCGCTAAAAGCGCGGCAAGAAAACGGAAGTGAACTACTTTTAGCGACCAAGCGAGGTGAAGGAAGTGACGTACTCTCATAATGGACTTCGGACGTCAATCGGAACGCATAATATTTTATTTATGGTTTACGAATAAATCCCTTTCTGTCATAATTATGTGCGAAAGTCGTGTAAGGATTAACTAATATAGCATGTGATGTTGCAGGCTCGCCAGTGACGTGTATAGCGTGCGACGCGCGTTGGGCGTGCGTGTCGTGTGCGGACGGCACGCTGCACGTGTGGCAGCTGACGCGCGCACACGCCGCCAGGGCCCTGCCGCCCCTCGGTGAGTAAACGGACGGGGCCCCGGGCGCCGTGGGGCCCTGTGCCCTCTGGGGTCTGAATACTTGGAGGGACAGGCGTACTCTAAAGAAATGAGGCTAGGGTGTGCACTGATTATCCTAGATTGGTAGATTTGAGCACGTCTACCACCGTTGTAATCTGTGTTATGCTCAAAAGACAGCCTAAAATCGCGTATAGAGGGCATTTAAAAAAAAAATTGTCCGCAACTCGTGCCTATACCTATACTAAAAGAAGGATAGATGTACTGTGCGTTTTTAGAGTTCATACACTTAAACCGGTGGCTAAACTAAACTGTAATTTCTTTTAATTTTGACGCTTTGCAAGTTCCGTTTAATAATTATAATTAATCTATACAGAATAAATTTGACTTTCCGTTTGGCTGTAAGAGTTTGCTTCATGTGCGATAAAACCGCATTTTTTTGTGTCACATTGAAGTGTACAGTCACCTGCAATAATATGTATACGTTTTAGAACTTTTTCACATTAAACTTGTCGAATTTTACCGTCTCATGTCCTAACGTTGAATTGTCATTTATTATTGTAACAAGGTTTCAAAGTGTATACATATTATTGCAGGTGACTGTACCATTGATGTACTATAACACTTGTCCTATAATATGCAATCTACATTTCAACAACAACAACTGTCACCTGCTAAAAACGATTCGCTTGTGGAATCCCATTACTCTACTGTACTCTTTGTGTTACAGCGCTGATGTCGCAAGCTGCCAAACTGACGTTATCTGGTGATACCCTGGCCGTGGTGACGACGTCAGCCGAGCTCGCAATGTGGGACCTCGCGACCGCGTCCTGTGTTATACGACCACTGTGCTTTAGGTCGCTATTGTCACATGGAGGTGAGTTCAAATATAACTAACAAAATGAAATGTGTAAATAAATGTTTCGTATTTGGTATGGCTATGACACAGCCTAACTACTGACTATACAGGTGTGTTTTTTCAAAAGGGATTGAATGGTCAAAGCCGAAACTATATAATAAATATACACCGTGATTTTGTAGTCGTTTTGGACCCGAAAGGGGGTTATTCGGAATAATGCATGGTACCTTTTTGTGAGGTCCCAATTACTGTACTGGTTATAATAAAAACGTTGACATTAATGTAATCTTTGTCACTTGTCCCAGTTGAAAAGTTAGTAGCGCTCCGGTAATTCATTGACAATTTTGAATGAATGTAATGTAGTGCGCGTATTTCGACTCGTGAATTGATGCCGCGCGCGCGCGCTCGCCGGTAAGGCGCCGCCGCCCGCCGCGCCCCGTCCGCCGCGCGCCGGCGCCGCGAACTTCGCGAAACCATGACGAAACATGTGACTTGCTTGATAAGGGAACACTGACCGCAGAGAATTAAACTATGAAACTCATCTACTTTGAAATCAAGTACTCCAATTTTTCATTCATTCTTTATACGGGCTCAGGACCGTATTTCATTAGAATAATAAGTAGGTACTCGACGATTAAACTTTAAAATACTTAAACACAGTACCTAACAACGGACTGCGAATAGGTAGGTATTTCAGGCGTATTTAAAAAAAATGGAGCTACATACGAGTATTTACAAAATAATCAACTTACATAGGTACCTATTTACAGTTTATTTACGTATCCCTGAGCCGAAGTAACTGCTCGATATGGAGTCCATTGCTTTCGATACACAAACGAGCACGTTTTAAGCTATTGTCTCTCAGTTTATTTAATGATGTGTCTCCGTCACTTTTCACTGTTTCGAAAGCGTCCACTATCGCAATACGTAAGTCATCACGAGATTCATATTCCCAGGTGTAAACCAGTCGTTTTATTTCTAACCACATATAAAAATTCCTCGGTGGCTAAGGCACGGGGCCACCAAGGCCTATTCAGCGTTCACCAAACTCATTGTCTAAATAGGTAATCACGCACTGCTCGAGCATAATGAGTCGACATCCATCGTGGTGGTAGGTAGGCATGTCTCGTAGGTACGCTGACGACACATTCTCCAGTAATTCCGATTTCACTGTACGTATGATATTCCATTACGAGATACGAACTTCCAGTTAAGATGGCCCGGGTCCAGTTTACTTGGGAATTATAAGTACCGCGTTGCCATAATCCAACCAGGTGCTCCGACTGGGATTATAACCGCCTAGCCTTTTCTAAATTGAAGCCAGCAACGGCTGTACCGCTGTACAGCTGCACCATTGCCAGGTACTTCCACATAAGAATATTTACGATAACGATACATTTTTGCAACTTGTCGCGAGCAAGTCTTTGACGTAATGGGCGTTCGTTGACCCGCGTTGGCGCCGTGCGCGCGCGCAACTACGGCGGTGCGGCGGCGGCGGCGGCGCGCGGCGGCGTCGCGCTAGCTCGGTCTCCCTCGCTGAGAGGCATCTGATTGGCGGAGAATCGTGACCGCGCGAGATGCTTTCTGATTGGTGGATGCTGTACCATCGCGCAGGCGCAGACGTCTCGTTTTTTGTTTACATACCGCATTCGTAAAATCTTGAATGAAATCATAGTAGTAAAACGTAATTAGTGTATTACGTCAAAGTTAAGGGAGTTACCACGAGTTCTTATTTGCTGTCTACTGACGTCATCAATCTCGTCGTTTCTATGAAAAAAATATGTTTTGTTTTTCAAATTAGTACTTCCAGTCCATTATGTTATCGTAACTATACCCAAATTTCTTTTTTCCAAAACCATTACAAACTCACGTTGTATATAAAAATAAGTCGGGCTTTCCTTCCTGACGCTATAACTCCAGAACGCACAAACCGATTTCCACGGTTTTGCATTCGTTGGAAAGGTCTCGGGCTCCGTGAGGTTTATAGCAAAGAAAATTCAGGAAAAAAATTAACAGAAAAGCGGGAATATCATTTTTCACATCTGGTGGCGAAGCGGAGTTCGCCGGGTTTGCTAGTAAATATATAAAAACATAAAACTACACCTTTATTATTAAACCATACGATGGTGTTGCTATTAAGTATCTTATTTTGGGCAGTAATTATATATGACAAATTGAAGGAAAATTTTGGGAATTTTAATAAAATTCATATTTCATGTACCTATAAATTGACTTGTTTCGTTCAAAATCAAGAAAATATCGTAACTATTTTGTCTTGACTATTGTTATATAATTTTGTGGATTTTTTTTATCAAAACACATGTTAAACAAATAAACTAGACTAACTAACTGACTAACTAGTGGTTCAATACCTGTATTTAGTCTTTAAAACACGTTTCTAAGCAGAAAAGTATGATATACTAAGTTTTTAAAACTTATTAAAAACATATTAAGATTGTTTACATTTAGTTATGTATACTAATGGACTGTATTTAGTTATGTAGATAGTAATTTTTAAACGCTTTTTCTTCTAGTTACGGTCACCAACTGTTCTCTGCTCGAGGATGGCAACCCCATGATCTCATTGAGCAACAGTAAGAGTTATGTCTACAGCAAACAGCTGTGCGCTTGGTAAGTTGTTTATATCAATATAATAGAAACTAGCTGACCCGCGCAACTTCGTCTGTGTCACCCCGTTTTTGCAACATTTTTCATTCCTGCTCCGCACCCGTTGGTCGTAGCATGGTGTTATATACATATAAACCTTCCTCTTTAACCATTCTATCTATTAAAAAAAACCGCATCAAAATCCGTTGCGTAGTTTTAAAGATTTAAGCATACAAAGCGACATAGGGACAGAGAACGCGACTTTATTTTATACTATGTAGTGATAAGTGTGACAGATCTAAAGACCAATTCCCGTCGCGGCTTCAAATCCCGTTTAGACATTTAGTTTTTCCATGGTAAGCTAAGACCCCTTGGTAAGCTATGCTTGCCATGGGTCTAGGTGACATTGTGTAGATTGTCCTAGAATATTTATTTATATACATACATAAACTCACGCCATATCCCCGAAGGGGTAGGCAGAGGGGCTAGCTCCCACATTTAGCCAGTTTATGTTTAGGTCCCAATGTAATAGGTGGTGAGCCTATTGCCATTAACCGGGCACTTATAAACCTGCGATAAATACACACATAACTCCGAAAAGTATCGAAAAGTCATTGGTGTGCGCCATGCTAAAACCTGGGATTGAACCCGAGACCTCGTCTCAGCAGTCCATTACCCATACCACTAGGCTACCGCGGTTTTTTATTATATACCTTGTATTTATCTTTTTTTATCTGATTGAGCGTTTTCCTAACACCATGTATATAGAAGTGTATGACTGTTTATTTCTTCAAACATCCTCTGTACCGCGACCGCTACGAAGGGGGCGTGGGTGAAGTCGACGATGATGATGACAGTTAGTTTCTTCACTATCACTATCACTACATAGTATAAAATAAAGTCGCGTTTTCTGTCCCTATTTTTCTTGTCCCTTTGTATGCTTAAATCTTCAAAACTATGCAACGGATTTTGATTGAATAGATAGAATGGTTAAAGAGGAAGGTTTATATGTATATAACATCATGCTACAATAAACAGGTGCAAAGCAGGAATGAAAAATGTTGCAAAAATGGGGTGGCGCAGACGAAGTTGCGCGGGTCAGCTAGTCAATAAATAAAAATATAACATTGTTTTATACTGTGTGGTACAGGGTGGTGTGGGCAGACGCGAGTGACCCAGTTTGGCGGTCCGGGGGAGGAGTGGGCGGAGTGGGGCGCACTGCTAACGCGGCCCACCATCGACACAAACTGCCCCGCACTCGCCCACAAGGGTTCAACACCAGGTGACGACATTGTTAGTCTTTTAGCCCGAGATCGTGGGAAGTGGAGAGGGAAAAGACGACAAGCGGTCTTTGGCTCTGATTTGAAGACTCAGATGTGATTGGAACTCAATGCTGAGTTAATGATGATGATTCTTTTAGGCTAAGTCCGCGTGGGTGAGTTCAATAAGAATATCACCGCTCCATAAATAAAATACGCAGGCGATATCACTGCGAGAGAAGGAAAACTCGAAATAAAACCTTGCACCAAGCCGTTTGGTCAGCGTGAATGCGAGAGATATGTCTTGTTGCGAGAGATATGTCTTGTTGCGAGAGATATGTCTTGAAGCGAGAGATATGTCTTGTAGCGAGAGATATGTCTTGTAGCGAGAGATATGTCTTGTAGCCAGAGATATGTCTTGTAGCGAGAGATATGTCTTGTAGCGAGAGATATGTCTTGTTGCGAGAGATATGTCTTGAAGCGAGAGATATGTCTTGTAGCGAGAGATATGTCTTGTAGCGAGAGATATGTCTTGTAGCCAGAGATATGTCTTGTAGCGAGAGATATGTCTTGTAGCGAGAGATATGTCTTGTTGCGAGAGATATGTCTTGTTGCGAGAGATATGTCTTGTTGCGAGAGATATGTCTTGAAGCGAGAGATATGTCTTGTAGCGAGAGATATGTCTTGTAGCGAGAGATATGTCTTGTAGCCAGAGATATGTCTTGTAGCGAGAGATATGTCTTGTAGCGAGAGATATGTCTTGTAGCGAGAGATATGTCTTGTTGCGAGAGATATGTCTTGTTGCTAGAAATATGTCTTGTATAATCTCACCTCCGGCAATCAAAGACCCATGGACGGCGTGCGTTTTGGTCGGTTCGAGTCCGACAAAATCACCTTCACCAACATTGGCGACCGAGGTGATTTTGCGCACGATAAAAAAAGTAGTTATAGATATGACGTGTCATCTTATATATAAAATTCTCGTGTCACAATGTTCGTTCCCGTACTCCTCCGAAACGGCTTGACCGATTCTCATGAAATTTTGTGAGCATATTGAATAGGTCTGAGAATCAGCCAACATCTATTTTTCATACCCCAATGTTCGGGATGGAACAGCGGGAACGGGATCAGAAGGTAACAGCTAGTTGTATATTTTTTTTTTCTATGGCACGTCAATTTGACTTCACCTCGCCTGATGTTAAGCTGAAGGCAAAGTCTCATGAAAGAGGGTCACCATTGCAAACCCGTTCAGTGCTACTGAACGTGGCGCTCAGCTTGACGGCCTCATCAGATGCTTTTTCACGCCCCGCTTAAATAATATTCTACCTAACCTAGTTCCCCGTACCTTGGCAGTACATACTCGGCGGGTGCGGCCCGCAGCTGGCTAGAGGCACAAGTCGCCAGTTGTCTGCACCTGCGTCTGGCGCGCGACTACCGACACTGGCTCGCCTCGCTCTTCGACCATCTCGTCAACCACGGTAACACTCACTTCACTTACCTTCTTCACTTTACTATGTTTATTGTTTATTTTGGACATAACATAAACTCACGCCTGTATCCCCGGACTGGTAGGCAGAGTAGCACCCACATTTCGCCAGTTTATGTTTTAGTCCCAATGTCATAGGTGGCGAGCCTATTGCCATTTACCAGGCACTTATAAACCTGCGATAAATACACATGTAACTTCGAATAGCATCGAAATGTCATTTGTCTGTGCCATGGTAAACCTGGGATCGAACCCGAGACCTTGTCTCGGCAGTCCATTAACCACTAGGCTTCCAGTAAGGATATAATTAAATTTTAGACTAGCCTATGGCCGCAGCTCCACCCGCGTGGCTGTCTGTTATCGCGACCTAAGCGCCATCTGTGCAACTTATATTCTATATTACAAATCATAACTCTGGTTCTACTTAACCGATTGCAATGAAACAAACGTAAGACTTGAAGTTTGACTAAACCCCTTCAAACAAAAATAACCGCATCGAAATCCGTTCAGTAGTTTTTGCGTTCATCGCGGACAAATATAAACTTTTTACAATTATATAATAGTCGTCATTCTCTGAACCTTTCCAACTGTGATGCGGCTAAACTTCGATATTTCCGTGAAGCGACTGCCATCTGATCTCCACAACCAATGGTCCAATGACCAATGGCGAAATCGAAGTTCCAAGTTAGACAGGTTGGACTTTTGAGTGCTCCAACTACCCGTAACGACTGCCATAGATGTTTGTATGGCAACCGGGACCGACGACTTAACGTGCTCTCCGAGGCACGACCAGACCAGTGCACACAGCCATATACATGCATACAACTTTTTGCACAGAGCGGGGATCGAACCCGCGCCCCGTGCGTAGCAGTCGCGTGAACTACCGCCACGCCACGGAGGCAGTTACAATTACATATTATACAATTATATTTAATAGTATAGATAGATAAATGTTTTATTCTTCAGGCACAGAAGACCAGCTCCGAATGATACTAGATGACATGCTCGGCCCCAGCCACTGTACGTCCACACCTAAGAAGTGGCAGTCTTCAATATTGGTGAGAGCTTTTGAACACTACTTGTTACAACTGCCATAGATATTCGTTTGTTAACGAATAGTAGATTGTGGTACCGGGTAAAACGGGGTGAATAGAGATTGAAAGATGAATAGAAATAAAATAGTCAGCTAAATCCTGTAGGTATTTTCTTTCAAGAGAAAATTTGGACTGAAATAAGCTTAATGAAAATTTTGTGAAAGATATTATTTAAAATATTCCATTGACCATTTTATTTTTATCCTTACTTGGCTCTTTATTCACCCCGTTTTACGGTGTGTAATATTGGTGATTACCGCTGAGGTGATATTTAGACCCGAGCAGTTAGGTTAGGTTAGGTAGCTCTTAAGAGAGCTGAGGACGGCAATCATCAATATACATGTGTGTCTTACTACGTCACTGGTTTCTTAGTAAGAAAAAGAATTATTCTCACGTAACCAGGCACGTAGCATGGTTTAGTAGGCGGCCGATGGGATATCAACACACTTGTGAGGAAAATAATACTAAAATAACTGTAATTTGAACAGTGAAAACGAGTTGTAAACAATATTTCACAATGGCGGGAAAAATTCGTAGTAATAGAAAAACAATGGCGATCGGCCATAGACTAAAAGAATGAGGTTCCTTTTTTGTTTTTTTCGAGGCATTTTAGTGTCGTCAAAAATAGAAACTAAAGTATTTACAGAGAAAGTAAAAGTTAGATTTTGATTGATGTCTTGTTTATTAAACACGTAACTACAAGTTGAAATTACAAAGTTGCATACAATTAGCAAAAGGTATTTGTTATTGCACACGATAAAAATTATTGATAAAAAAAAAACTATAACTCACTTGTAAATAATAGCAATGAAAAAGTCACAGTTTGATTATAGGTGTCATTACATGCCTAATAGCAATGACATTAGAGCCATTTTATAAGCAAATGTGTTGAAAAAAATATATAAAAATAAAAAATACTCGTTCCAGGGCATTAAAAAGCACGAACTTCTAGAAGAGATGCTGTCACTCTTGGTGAGGCAACTCCGTTGGCAGCGAATGTATGCGGAGTACTCCGACCAGCTCACTGAAATTAAGTCTAACGCACTGCTCCTCAATGGCCACTGACCCTAGGAGTAGCAGGAGATTGAGAAGGAGAAAGGAGGACTCTTGTAAGATATTGTGTTGTGTTAAAAACGGAATCCTGTATAGATCTCAATGAGTTTTGTGAGTGAATGTGGAATTCAAATGTGTGATAAAAATCAAAAAGTGTGTTACATTAGCCGACGTGTGATGAGGTATTTAGTATCTATACTCCAGTTGTTTAGGTAGTTAAAAAAAAACAATCTTGTGATAACTTTTTGTAAAAATACATATTAAACAAATAAACTAGGCTAATTAACTGACTAAATAGTGGTTGGATTCAGGTTTTTAGTCTTCAAAATGCGTTACTAAGCAGAAAAGTGTTTATACTGAGTTTTTAAACGAAACATATTAAAAAGACACACTAAGATAAAGAGCACATATGAATGTCAAAGTTTTACAATTATATTTGTCAAAATAGTTTATAATAAATAAAAATAAATCATTTGAAAATGATTCATTCGCTGGTTCGGTAGTTAGATCTACTGAGAAGAGACCAGCAAGAAACTCAGGTAGACTATCGTTATCTTTTTTTAATATGTAGTTTTGTTTATTTATAAATAAATGGGTGCAAGAGCAAGAGATTTAGATGACCATGCATTTTTATCATCAATTTCGAACCAATAACACAAGTCGCTCGTCTTGTTGTGCAACGTTGCCGAACTTCTTATGCAACACGTGTTGCGCGTCCAATCTTGCCTAGTGGATAGGAGAAAGAAAAGTAGGAAAATAGTTTACGATAAGATTAGTGAAAGCTGTTCACTAACCCTTGATTTCACCAAGGTTTAAAACAAGTTATAATATGTTGCAAACTTCGGTGTGAACGCAAATGGCACGGTGGCGGCTCCCCATACCCGGGGGCTAGACGGGGACACCGTGGTCCCTACACCCGACGGGGGTCATCTCGAAAGATACCGCCCCGGTTGGCCGGGGTGCGAGGGCTATGTTGGCTACTATCTCACCGCTGGCAACTAAAGACCCAAAGATGGCGTGCCTTTTTGGTCGGTTTGAGTCCGACATAACCTCTCCAACCGGCTCCGGCGGGGAAGGGGGTATATTGAAAAATAAATAGAAAATCTGACAAGACTCGCGGGAGACTCGCTCTTGCCTGCAAATGACTATCAACTTTATCATCTGTAGATAAAATTCAAAATG
The DNA here is from genome assembly GCA_963691645.1 of Pelosia muscerda. Classification (NCBI taxonomy): domain Eukaryota; kingdom Metazoa; phylum Arthropoda; class Insecta; order Lepidoptera; family Erebidae; genus Pelosia; species Pelosia muscerda. The sequence goes on along the minus strand of OY829102.1, from coordinate 17,396,733 downwards.
GTTTGTAATATTTTGAGTTTAAAGGCCGCTACCGGCCGCTGCTCTTCCAGTGGAAAGTGACTTTAAATTTTAATTAATTTACTCCAATCTTGAAGAGGCGGCTTCGTAATATCTCTATTTCCATATGTTTATTGACTAGAAAAATGTAGGGTGTGCGTGGGAATCGAACCACAGCACCTCAAACACAAGTCCAACGCCTTAATCAACACGCTACTGTCGTTTATACATGAAAAAATAAATCGTGTATTGAAAACTTCGTCGTTAATTCTTGCAAACCTTTTGTAGCTTCATGAATTTTGATAGAGAACTATGAACTTAAACATGAATTCTAAATTTTTATCATAATTGTACACTCAGTGTACAGTTATGATAAAAATTGTACACTGTGTGTACAGTTATGATAAAAATGGTGCACTGTGTACCGTTAGGATAAAAATTGTACACTGAGTGTACAGCTTTTATCACACGCATCGATTTTACACTATAATCGTAAAGATTTTTCTTGGTGTATGTACTACTCATAAAATATTTCAGCTAATTATTATGTAGGTAAGTCTCAAGCAATAAATATATTGACTAATAACTCCGCCTTATGAAAAAAATGTAGAAATAGGTAGATAGTGATGAAAATGTTAGGTGTATGAGTCTCATACTTACATATACGGGGCACAATCCGACCAGCTAATGAAACTTTGGCGCGGGCTTAATTCTCTCATACAATTAAAAAAAAAAATTATTTCATACGAACCTTATCTTTACAATATCGAACGTAAAAAAAGTAGGGGTTCGGACATTAATCACATCGAAATTTAAAATGTACTTTGATAAAATAAAAATGATGTTTTAATAGAATAAATGAAATTTTGATATCTATACTAATATTGTAAAGAAGTAAAGTTTGTGTGAAGTTTTAAAATCTGTTCAGAAGATCCTACAAATCTTCTGAACCGATTTTAAAAATTCTTTCACCAATAGAAAGCCACATTATTGCTGAGTGTCATAGGTTATATAAAAATACGTATATATAAAAATATCTCAAATAACATAACAGTTTCTGAAAATGCCTACCCTGTAGAAACTTTCTAAAATAAATTAATAAATATTCTAAGACATTCTGCACAACACCACCTCGACCCATGGTAAGCATAGTTTAACTAGCTTGTGTTATGGGCTCTAGAATGGCTTCATTATATATCTCATTAATATTGAATATAATCCAAAGCTTTTAGATTAAGATATAATGAGACAGTCAAAAAATATGTCGTCAAAATTTGTAGTTACGTGGCGAGATTAGCATGATTAGAGTATGTTTTCACTACTCGTGTTCATATCATCTTATGAAATAGAAGACAACTGTAGGTCTTTGTAAGTAATATAGTATTATTAAATGTAATATTAGATATAGATGATATCCCATTCTCCATAGGGACCTGTCAATGGGATGAAAAGAATCGTATGATAATATAATCTATGGTCTATGTGCCAATTTTCAGTTTGAAAATCAATTTAGACTACGCGGAAAAATATTCTTCTAACTCATAATGACCACTTCCCAAATTCAAATTTTAATGAATTTGAATTTGAACATAAACTCATGCCTATATCCCCGAAAGGGTAGAAAGAGGTGCTAGCACCCACATTTCGCCAGTTTATGTTTAGGTCCCAATGTAGATGGCGAGTCCATTGCCATTAACCGGGCACTTGTAATCCACATTTTAAAATGGCCGTTTTCTAGATAGTCTGTTTCCTATAATGCAGTGGAGGATTATTCTAAAGGCAAATTAGGTACGAGCCTAAGAGCGTGGAGGTACATAGGGGCACGAGGGCAGAATTGATAAAAGAAGTGGGTCCTATGTCGAGACTATGAGAGTATTCTGCAGAAAGGGGGGGACGTGATACTTGCCTACGACGTAATCGACGTTTAATCTGCCTCGGCCATAATATCCGCTTTGAACTGTCCGAGCATTTCTCCGCCTGGTTTGACTTGACCCTTATTTGTAATTAATAATCCAAAATGAATAAAATCTATTGAATAATATATAAATTCATGACTTCTGAAATAATTTCATTAAAATGAGTTTTATAATATTGTAAATCTTGCGGTTGAGATGAAATTAGAACTGATTTAGTGTATATCAGGATTTTAAACAATGTTTTTGTAATACCAGTGTCTAATTTTATAAGCTGTATATAACATTATGTATATAAATGTGTATTCAAATAGATAATAGTTATTAAATATATTGCAAAATATATTGGAAGTGCTATTGTTAATTAATCACCTAAGTTTTTCTTTGGAATGAAACCTACCGAAGGTTCGTGGTTAAGGATGGCGATAGCTGGTTGTGAGGTTCCGGGTTCAAATTCGGGTCAATGAACTACCGACGTGAACCCACTCCTAATACAAGTCATTGAGCTTGCCTGGAGGGGATAAAGTGAATATTAATAATTTCGGTTACTATGCTATTTATTAGGTGTAAATCGCAAGGAAACCACAATTAAGTGCCTAGCCGCACAAGCCCTACCAATTAACCAATATTAAGCGCACCCAAAAATAGAAAACGTATAAAACTATTCGTGTCAAAACGACCATTATAGCGTGTTGCAACTATAGTCTAACAAAATAGCAACAAACTTACTCTGTGCAAAAATACATTGACAAAACAGTAGCCTTAGCACGAAATACTATCGAATTCGTAATGTTAAGGTATCGACAGAACGGAGCATTGCGATTGGCGGGCTACACACGCACACAGGTTCACAAGAGGCAGACTGCTAATCACAATGCTCCGTTCTCTCGAAACCTTTACTTTAATAAGAGAGATAAGAGTTCATGCTAGTGTTACAGGTACTAGGCTCACAGAAACATCTAGTAGTAGTAGGCCTTTGCATCTTAAATAGATAATTTATAAGCATCTCTGTTAGCATACTTTAGAATGACTGTATAGTCCAATATGTGAACGACAATGGCGTCCGCAAGATTGGCACTAAAACTGTAGGTTGCTTGAGACTTGACGTGAGAGATTTGCGTCAGAAACATCTAAGAATGTATAAAAAAATGTTAAAAGAATGAATTTTAATCTCCTTATGGCCACAAAAAAAAATTACCGAGGACGAATTCGCGCGAAGAAGGTAGTATGTAGTATATGGCCCAAAACTGCCAACGTAAAATGTTACGTAATAAATGTAATAATCAAATGAAATATAGGTACTATAAAAAATATCCTAAATAATTATTAGTTGACGTTGAGAGATATAAATTACTATTTTTAGAAGCAAAATGACGAAGTGTGAATATGTATATAACGTCTGTGGTTATTTTCTACCATCTATCACATTTTCTACTATTGTCAAAATTTCTACCATTTACCCTCACACTTTCTACCATTTACCCTCACATTTTAATACGATTGTAAGCGTGCATCTTAATAGCAACTCCAAATACAGGTGCCAGATTCGAGATATTCAGGCGTAGAAAGTTGAATGCAAAAGCTAGAATTGTATTTGTATCTCGCAACGTCGCCATATATTACAACTGAATAATGTGTATCTTATGATGATAACTGCATAGAAAGACTGTTTTGTAGTATTAGAAATAAAATATGTATTTCTAACATGGTTTATCTCTTATTCATTTTCTTATAACCCAACCTATCCTCTTACCATCAATATTCATCAATAGCAAGACTAAACTCGTAGTTACGTTAGGTAACTAAAACGAAATTCGAGTTTGACGTCTCAACAACCAATCAGCTGCTCTCAAATAGTATCAGCAAGATGGCGAATTCCGCTGATTGGTTGAAATTCAAATTGACGGTACTCCAGTTTCTTGCCAGTTGTTTAAGTTTAGAACAGGTGAACTGATTTAACGGACTTAGGTCCGAGTCTGCAAGGCATCTGAATTAGGGCATTGAAAAATAACAGTCAATTTTATATCACAATAATTTATTTTTTACAAATGAGTTATTGATCACAACAGCTTTCACAGGTAATGGATCCTCGAGTTTTAGTCGAACGAAATACGGTTATAATGAAATGATTTCATAATGAACGAAAACAACAGTATACATTAATGTAATATGAAACATATTCTCAGTACGGAGGATGAATTAACTAGACACTCGATGAAAGCTCATCTAAGCACATTTACAAAGAAAATTAAGTCGCAAGTATTTGAGCTCATGACAATTGTAAACAATTTACCTATCTAAGCAACATACCGTAAACGGTCACACGCGGTGATAAAATTTGAATATCGTAAGAACAACACACCGACATCGCTCACTCACTATACCTACGACAAATTGGTCCCAACACTCGAACACATCGGCGATAAACTATCGGCCGTCGGGCGACCTCGCTAACCGTTCGAACACTTAGAAACTACAATATAAACGCGATCGACACATTAACAATTTAATTATCTAAGGGGAGCGGGTGGCGCCTCTATCTCGTCTATGTACACGGCGCGCCCGCCCCGGCATTATGCGTTTTGTACCGTCGGCGTGTCTCGCCGCGCGGGGCTCCGCCCCTAGCACAGCACGGCGCGCTCGGGCGCCGGCCCCCAGTCGCAGGGCTCCAGGTGCTCCAGGTGCGCGTGCGACAGCGTGGCGGGCTTCTCGTAGTCGGGCTGGAACTTCTTGCACAGAGCCAGCACTGACGGCGCGTGGTGGGACTTGCGCGACACCTGTCGAATAATGGGATGTTATGTTATGGATAAGTTCAGATAATATTTGTAAAGTATGTGTAGTTTGAGAGCTGATTATCAATTTGGGGTAAATTAAAATAGAAGAAGAGAGAAGAATGTGAAATAAAAGATGGGATTGGCGCAATTATAGTCGAGCCAATTGTATTGGATTTGTATAGGAATACTACCGAGTAGTGAATCTATTGTTCAACTCAACAATTTCTACCATTGACACTCACACTTTCTACCATTCATTCACACACTTTCTACCATTTATTCACACACTTTCCATTATACATATCTACACTTTCTACCATTCACCCTTGCATTTCAATAAGTAAAATAGACAACTTTTAGAAAAAGGCAAATGGAAAATCTGTACAGACAGACAGTGAAGCTTGCCCGATCACTTTGCTTCCTAGGTATTCATTTTATGTAGGTAATTCAATAAAGATCTCAAATCACAAAACGGTCATATTTAAAGCAAAAGATCCATGCAGCGACTGACCGATTCAGCATTGAAATTAAATACCTATGTTTAATAAAAAATTCCAGCAAACACAACTAGATATACATGTTTATTTAAAATTTTATTGTCTTCCTGGAAAGACAAAGCCATGCATATACTACACGTATTCATACATTTATTCATTTCAGAATCAAGTATGACATTAGAACGAATGCTAACATATATTCTGAATGTTAGATACTGTATTGATAAATATTAAATTCAAAACAAAGACTGATTGAAACTAAGGTAAGCACAAGAATAACCTGCGTTTTGATATCTAAATATAAAAATCAATGTGCTTTTAATCATATTTTATGCACGACCATACTGTTTATCCACTTTACTATTTTTAAACTTTTAACTTCCACTTTTTGGTCACTTAAATGAAACTTTTGGTCATTATTCAGACTTTTGGGTCATGCGATTGAAACTTTTTGGTCACATCATTGATTACCTATTTAATTTAAATTCAATGTACCGTCCTTTTCTCGTATGTATTATATAATTATCTATGACAGTTCGAATATTATGAATTGCTAAGGTATATCTACTAAAGCCTTCTAATTCATGCTTCAACACAACTTTAAAACTTTAAAAAAATACACATGCAACTTGCTCTCATACATCAAAAATTAAAAAAAAAAACTCTAAAGCTGCGTTCACACAGTAAGCAACTAATAACACATCGACAACATCCATTCATTCACAGACAGCTACGGCGGCTAACCGTGAGGGTAGTGTGGCGGGGTAGGCAGAGGTGTTGTGTTCAGTCGGCGCGCCTCACCTTGGGCGTGGAGGGCGCGTCGGGGAAGGGCGGCGAAGCATCGCGCGCGTGCGCGTGTTTCAGCGCCTTGTCGCGCTCCTCGCACGACGCGGGACCGCGCGGCACGCACGCCTCGGGGGCTAAGGGCAACAGATAGAATGACGTTATTATTATCCTATTGTACGTCAAGAAATTTACATCAAAGACAGGTAGGTAATGGGAGTTACTGTTGTTCCTATGTGTACAATAGGCGGCTTTATAGCTAAAAGCGATCTCTTCTCAAGGCAACCTTTATTGTTTTTTGTTTTAATTTAAAATAAATAAAACATGTCAATTAATGTGTTGTTTGTGGAGGTCAGTGGCAGTCGCTTCACGGAAAATATCAAAGTTCAACCGCATCACAGTTAGATAGAAAAGTCGACCCCAACTGTTTTGGGAAAAGGTTCAGCGAAAAAATGTCTTCGATTTATAATTGGAAAAATTGAATTTCTAGACGGCACTTGACAAGTAGCAAAGGCTCCTCGAAACTAAAGATTGCCAGTGTCAGCCGACGATGCGAGGGATATGTCTCAAGCAATCGCCCACTGCCAGCATTGGGGCGTGTGGGCGGAGGGTGTGGTATATTCCTAAGGATCACAGTACTTAAAAAAAGGCAAGATAGGTGGACTTTAGAAATGCTGAAAAAGCTAAGAGAGTTTCGTATGCACTTGAGGTTCAAATGGAAGTAGAAAGCGATAAAAAACAAAATTACACTAACTCACCTTTTTCATCATCATGTGATCCATTAGTCGCGCCGCATCCATTAACACCATTGTGACCGTTAACTCCATTTACACCATTAACACCGTTCACTCCATTAACTCCATTAACTGCATTAACTCCATTAACTCCATTAACTCCATTAACTCCGTTAACTCCATTAACTCCGTTTACGCCGTTAACTCCGTTGCTGGCGTTGACTCCGTTGACGCTAACGCCGTTGAGGCTGACATCGTCGTCATCGTCATCGTCGTGCGCAAGCTCGTTGACGTCAAAGCCGACGCCTACAATGGTGCGCGGCAGGTCCGCCTCGTCTTTTAACCAGGGGTGCTCCAGGCACTCTTCCACTGTAAGACGACCCCTGGAAAGTAACACTTTCATTTTTAATAGAGCTCCATGACGATGGTTTTTAATTTGACTGTTTATTTTTTTTATATATGTGCCCATTAGGGTTGCCAACTCACGCACCCGGGAGATTTTGTAGAAATCCAGTTGTGAACGCGTTTAAAGGTTAAAAAAATTATAAATTTATATTCATTTTGTTTTTTTTAGGACAAACTAAATTAATGCTAATGCTGTTCCTTTCTTTGCTCGAAACCTGGTCCATCATGCTAAATACGCGCTCGCATGAAGCATTAGAGACAGGTATGGACGTGCGTCCGACACGACACAACAAGAGAGTGACACGACCAATTTTTGTAAATTTTTCCAAAAATACGGGAGATATCGTTGCATCTCGGGAGGTCGGGAGGTGCCCATAGACAAAGATAAACACTTCCTATCAGGTGAGCCGGGCCGTATACTTCTCTGCCATTTAAGTGTTATGTAAAAAAGGGAAAATAACACTTACTTCGGATCAACAACAAGTGTTTCTTTGATAAACTGTATCGCTTGGTGCGACACCCCTCGGAAAAGGCGCTTGGGGAAGGTGAGCTGGCACTGCGCGATGTTGAGGTACGTTTCCTGTTTGGTCTCGCCCGCGAACGGGGAATACCCGCTGACGAGCACGTAGGCCAACACGCCCACCGACCAAATGTCCGCGGCCAGGGATAAGGGTTCGTATGACAGGATTTCAGGTGCTGTGGACAAAAATGGTAATTTATTTTCTATGATATTTTTATTTTAACCCCATCTCACTTCCAGTAATCAAAGACTGCCTGCGTTTTAGTCAGTTCGAGTCCGACATAACCACCTACATCGACTCTGGCGGGATGGTATCCGTGAAGGTTTCGGGCACGGTAAAAAGAAACCCCAGCAGCCCCGTAGTCCGATAAATATTTCTCCCTCTTGAGAGCCACGGTAAGCACTTCAAAACGGTAACGGTTATTGAAGCAATATGACGTCACACTTCACACCTATCTATCGGTCTATGTATCTATCTATCTATCTATATTTTAGTGTTGCTCCAGGGTCCGTTTGACGAGCGTGAAGTCACTCTTCATTAATATCAAACAAATTGCTATTAGTGGTTCAGTGGAAATTAAAGAAAAGCAATAAAAATGAGAACGGACGTAATTTTTATATCATACTTTATTTCATAAGGCCAGTTAAGTAATTTATTTCAACTATAAGAAAGTATCCAATTCTAGTTTTATGATCGCCGGTACTAAAACACTTCCTATGATTGCCATCTTCATCTAAATCTACTTAAACGGTCGGCTTGGACCGTTGGACTGTTGCAGGAAGTCGTCTAGAGATGATAACCTCGCCTAATTCGCATGTTGGCTATCTAGACCGACGACTAATAAATGATAAATATTCTACGACAGCGTTTTACGAACTTTTATGCTCTGGTCCAGTTAGTCTAAAGATGTAGTCACCATAGACATTAACTGTTATAGCACCAGAGGGCCTAGACTTAACGCATTCGCTTCCAAGCTACTTTCGCCATCGCTCTGAAAATGTATGGGAGTGACATTTGTGGTCGGAATGTGTGACATTTTTTTTATCTAGGCCCCCTTATGCTTTAGATAGGAATAGGACTGTTCTTAGCTAGAGCCGTGCTTCCGACCGAGGTTTTTCTAAAGATTTATCAACGTTTTAGCTTTCCTCCACTGAGTTGCAAACTTCTATAAGCCATGGTGACTACTTCCCATCAGGTGGGCGTTGTGCTTGTCTGGCACCTAAGTTTATAGAAAAATAGTAAAAGCATTGTATGGTTTCCAGCTCAATAATATACAAAGGGGGATGGTTCCTTCGTTGAAGGTGTTAAAGAGATAGGGTTGTTCTCCAGAGAAAGCAAAGAACCCAGAAAAAAAATACCGGTTGATGGCATTAGGCTGACTCTCTATTACGTGGAACCAAAGAATATAGTCGGCGATATTATATGTTCAATTGGTTTGTTATGCGAATTTGCACAATCAAAATTTCTGACATTATCATATCCTAATCCGAAAACCGTTACCAGCGAAAATACCGGTACATTTTACTGGTGTCACCAAACAGCTTATATCAACCTACAGCTTATATCAATACAATCAATCGAACTCACCGACATAATCTGTCGTGCCCAATATTTCGCGGACATGAGCACCAGGGTGTATAGCACGGCTGATGCCGAAGTCGCATATCAACAGCTCTTCACTCCCCCCAGTGAGAAGGAGGTTCTGTGGTTTGAGGTCTAGGTGGGCCACGCGCCGGGCGTGTAGGTGTGCCAGGCCCTCCAGCACGTGACGGAGTGCCCGCCTCGCTGAACCTTCTGATAGTCTGTCCTCTTCATCTAAAAGACGCTGTAGTTCTCCCCCTGCACACAATTCTAAGACGATTGCCACTTCTGAACGAGTCTCATAGACCTGAAAAAGAAACATGAATACAATTAGATGGTGTTGTTGTCTGTGGACTAAAGGTTAGACAACTTTTATTTCTGGTGTGGAAATCCCCTCGCTTAAAGGAGGCGGTACTGTCAGAGTCTAACTGACTAAAAGTTTTCAGAAACCAGGGTTTAATGTGTCCCAAAAGGCATTTCCTTAACTGGCCGGTTGACCCAGAGGACCAGATCCGATTTCAAAATGACACCATGGGTGTGGAAATCGCAGTGTCCCCCATCTTGCTCCCGGAATTGCTCTGCGCCCGTGTCATCCTGGTGTGCTTCGGCTAGGGTGACAGGTAGCCCATCTCTCACCCCCCGGGACTGTCGCTATTTAAGCAGTGTCCGTCAACATGATCATCATACTTTTTGGACTGGCATTGTCATTGCTGCCGTCTCAATGATACAGGATTTATCCCTGATTATGAACTATACTGGTCTTCTAGAAAAAAAAAACGAAAATAACAAGAAATATGTTCAGTAGCTTCAGCACTGCTCTCTTACATAATGACTAACTATGATTGGAGACGCAGCTTACGGATCTGTCTTAGTTAAGGAGGCCACAAACTAAAGCAGCAAAAGCAACATACGCTGTCTGCTTTGCTTCTTAACCAAAAGGACCATGCAGCAAGCGTACAGCAACCGCTGTTTGCATTTCTTCTTGACACGGTGTCTTTGGCGGCTTTCATAACGTCGAGAACAGCTATTGTAATACATACCTCGTGCAGACTGACGACCCTCGATGAGTCGGCGCAAAGTGCAAGTACGGCGACTTCGTGCAGGATCTCGCGAGTGGTATCGGCCGCGCGCCGCCGCTTGCGAATAAATTTTGCTGCGTACTCCTCACCCGACACCAGGTGTCGGATCTTGCGGACTGACGCGAATTTACCCCTGGAATAGGAGAAAATGGATATGTTTAATTTCATTGATTTTGTAATGAATATAAATTCAAACTGATATTAAGTTGTGGAATGGAATGTTTTAAAAATAGTATTCTTCTATATATTATTATATTATTCGCACGATGCGTGGATTTAAAGATAACTGGTCACCTGAAACCAACAATCCTGAGTCCTTTAAACGGGGAGTGAAAAAGCATCTGATGAGGCCGTCAAACTGAGCGCCACCATTGTAGCACTGCACGACTTTGCAATGTTGACCCTCTTTCATGAGACTTTGCCTTCAGCTTAACATCAGGTGAGGTGAAGTCAAATTGACGTGCCATAAATTAAAAAAAAAAACAGTACACTGGTGTATGTTGTTACTTCTGCCGTAACCTCAATCGGAATACCCTCAAAGTTACCGAGACTAAATAATTGAACCGAGAAACTTCTGGATGTTTATATAACGTGATTTATGTTGATACTGTCCTATTTGTTATATAACTTCACAAAGGAAAACAAAACGTTAGAGACAATGACGTGAAAGCAGTACTTCAAGCCCAGTCTAACGCACTAGACTGCTTTGAATATTGAGCCTACTTAATGGGAGTCGGCAAATGTGATATTACCGTCATTGTAATCTGGCGATTTCATTACCCTGTCACCGTTTAAGACAAAGTGTGCGTCGTAAACACGTCAGAGGGCGCCATTAGTCGGCATAAGCGGGAATAATTGCCGTTCTAGTGATGGAAAGGGCGCGCACGCATGTTACAATGCTGAAGGCGATCCTTCACGAGTGATCTATTGGGTAGTTATAGATTATGTGTTCTTGGAATAACGGTGAGTTATTTGAATGAGGAAGTCGCAAGTACGTAATGTGGAATCGTAAGGCGCCGGAGTTGCCTCGAAATTCTTGAAAGAGCACAGTGTGAGTTCAGGAATCTTCTTTTTATCTTGTTTTGGAATGCGGTCTCTGCAGCTATCGCTGACACTTCAACCCTGTTGGATTCTTTGTGTCGACCCCAAACTGGCCTCTACGTTTCAAGACGGATAGCCTTCTCAACTCAATCAGGGTATTATTTCTCTCAATTGTAGGTGCATGTAATCTCGGGGTAGCCCTTCCTGAGAAGATTCATTCGTTGTCTTCCTAGGGCGTGACACTCGCACAGTATGTGTTTCATCGTTTCATTGTCCTTCTTGCAGTGTCATTTTGCATCGTTCATTATACCAACCTTGCTCACAGTATGTTGTGCAGTAGTGGCCAGTAAATGCACCCATTATGGTACAATTAGTAGACTTTTATAGACCGTTTAGGCAAATAAGGCAGGAAGGCTCATCAGATGCTTTTCCACGCCCCGCTTAAAGGACCCGGGACTGTACGCGCCGGTAACACGTGCGCCGGTAAGGAATTCCAAGATTTAATGGTGCGGCAGAGGAAAGACTCACCGAACCGCTTGGTTCTTGATGTTCTGTACCGTAAGCGGGTGACTCTAAGCCGTTAAGTTTTTTTTGGAGCAATGGGAACGGAATCAGTTTATATATTCCTAGAACTCTACAGAAGGATTTTATGTAGCAACGGGAAAGGGATCATTAGTCCACGCGGGCGGACTCGCGTGTAACAGCTGGTGGTTAAATAAATAAGTAAGTCATTCAGAAACAATTAACAAACTGTAACATTAGAATGATTTACTAATATTTACAAGCAGGACTTTAACCAACTTCCTGGAGCAGTTATGTTCATTACGCGTTGAGGCGGCTGTGTTATGTCATTATGCGCGGGCGCAGAAATTAGAGTGGTTTGAAATAATTTGTAGAAGGTGTAAACAGCTCACCACCTAATCCTATGCGTATAAATCAGCGCGCTTTGGGTACGCATCAGAATCGGAAATGAAATATCGAGGGTTGGGTGTTAAAACCCGATAAGTGAAAAAAAAACGAAAGTAGTTTTAATAACTCACTAGAATCAGAATTTTTTGCTCTTCCTAGTGATGTTTCCAGATAACCCTATTTTAGAGTGTAACTTAGTGATATACTAAGCAAATAACCCAATAAGTGCATTACTAAATAATAATTTTAGTTGAAAATACTCTAAAGCTAGTTATACTTAAACATTTCACATTTTCTTTAACGAAAGAACCGTATAAATCGTATTTATTGGCATTGAAATCTGAAGGATAATCACGTTAATCACACTAATACAAAAGATAAAAGCACATAATTTTATGTATCGGATTTTAACACGAGAAGTAATTTAATACAAACAAAAAGAATCTAACGTTAAAAACAGTAAAAATGAATTAACGGGTTTTAGCTCTTGATGATTTATTATAAATACACGCAGAATGGAAAAAAAAAAATAAGGCAAGAAAAATTGAAGGACTTTCTTATGTTACCAAAGGTATTACTAGACCAGCTAAGATTCCTAAACCTGTGCAGTGTGATAAATGTTTTTTTAAATGCACTGAAAAGTTTACTCCTGAAGAACGTGAGAATTTATGCCGAAATTTCCAAAAAATGGATTTCAAAGCTAGAAAAAACTTCATTTTATCTAACATCAAAGTTCAGCCTGTCAAAACGCGGAAATTACAGAAGGCATCAAATAAAAAGGACCGATTGTTTAGTAAAAAATGTTTTTTTCAGAGAAACAATGGAAAACGTCCAAGTGTGCTAAAAGTTTTTTATAGCGACGTTGTGTGTGAGCGTGGACGTAATTTCAGATGCTATAGCCAAAGCAGATGCATTAGGATTTTATTCTGCAGATGACCAAAGAGGGAAAAAAGAGCCACCTCATAAAACAAAAAAAGAAGACGTAGATTTCGTTAAGCAACACATTGAAGACTTTCCGGTGATGGAGTCTCATTACTGTCGGAAGGATAGTAATAGAAAATATCTAGCTCCAGATGTAAAATCAGTAAATAATATGTACAGGTTGTATGAAGAGAAATGCACTGAAGAAAAAAGACTGCAAGTTTCGGAATTTAAATATCGTGACATCTTTACTGGCAATAATTACAGTTTTGTCAACCCTAAAAAAGATTTTTGTAGTATTTGCACGAAATATGACAAATATAATCGAAAGAAAGTCTAGAAGATGAATACCGACAGCATATACAGCGAAAGAACATGTGTCAAGCAGCAAAAGACGCTGATAAAGTTCGCGCCAACACGGATAAAACATTTATGTCTATAACTATGGATTTACAAGCTGTTCTACAGATACCTAGTGGAGGTGAAAGTATATTGTACTACATGAGAAAATTAGTCCTGTACAATTTTACCATAAATACGAAGCACGTCTTCCAAATAATGCTTACTGCCTTGCTAGTTTCCGGAATGAATATGAAAAAATACTATTAAAGGTACAAAATTAATTTATTGTTTTTCAAAATAATCTCCCTTGGCGTCTATGCACTTTTTCATTCGATCAAACCAGTTTTGAAAACTTTTTTTTTTTTTTATACTACGTAACGTGCAACACTAAGGGTGTCACACACGCGCTGCCCAACCTGAAGGGAAAGGGGGAGAGTTGGGAAACTTAACAGAATAATAAGATGAAATACAGACAACTTTTGAATATTGTATGTTTACTGTCGGATCGAGAACAGTCACCCTTAGTCGTCTGCTACGAAACCCACGGGAATGGGTAGTGACTTTATTGTACTTCACCGGCAAAAAAAACGGTACTCTGAATATTTTTTCGCCAAAAGCACTAACAATGAGAATTCCCACGTAAGTGGTTCACTGCCGTTACGTTTACGCTCATTAACTCGAACATTTTTTGTGTCTCACAAGTTACGGTTTCATATCCCAGGCGAATTTCAAATTACCCGATTTAAAAGTCTAATTCCATATTACAATTGTTGTTAATTAAAGAGTTTTTCAAAACATTTTTATGGCGACAATATTCTTCGCTACATTGCCATTGTGCAAATTTTCTGGGTTCGTCGAATCTTTTTTGAGATGCACAGAATATTTTTAACTATTTCCGGCACCTCTGTAATATGTTCAGCCCCACACATTGGCGAATATAGTAGTGAATGCGTTGGCCAACACACCTCCCCGAAGTCACCGTACACACCACAACTTACGTGGTAACTATTTGTTAATCTGTGCCACAACCACGCACAAACCCCCGTGATGGCAAATGCATTCGCCACTGTGTTCCAACGTGTGAACGCAACAATAAGTATTTACTTTATTGGCCACCTTTTCACTTCGGTCACAACTCTGGAGTGCCTGCCACTGCTTTTCGTTTCGATTCGAAAGGTTTGAATTTCAATTCAATCGTTCATTTGTTTCGAATATGGTTACAAAGATTGTATATAAGAACTATGTAGTTGGTACAGCATATTCTGCTCCATAGAGCGTGCAAATACAAAATACATTCGTATGTTAATACAACTATTTATGACTTCAAGCTTATAAGATTTACTTTGACTAGTTTCGACAGGTTTTTATACGTTTTGAAAACCATACGTCTTCCCAACTCTGTAATTTTACATGATTCGTTAGTTTTCTCGTAAAATGTAAATTATAGTCATTATAACATAACATGAACTCACGCCTTTATTCCCGAAGGTGTAGGCAGAGGTTCTAGCACCCACATTTCGCCAGTTTATGTTTAGGTCCCAATGTAATAGGTGGCGAGCCTTTTGCCATTAACCGGGCACTTGTTAACCTGCGATAAATATACAGATAACTTCCAAAAGCATCGAAAAGTCATTGATGTGTGCCATGGTAAAACCTGGGATCTAACCCGAGACATCGTCTCAGCAGTCCATACCACTAGGCTACCGTGGTTTTTTCACACACACACCGGCACACAGTCATTATACTATTAGATAATTCGACTTCCAAAGTATTTCAAGGACTAAACTTTGGGGTGTACTAGAAATATCTGGAACAGTTACATAAAATAATTGAGGTTTTGAGGCCAATGTCGGCACGTGGAGGCCACGGCGAGCGCTTCGGGGTAGACTCGAGGTCAAATGAGGTCGTCAGAGGGCACCGGAGGGCACGCGAGGGCGCTCAGAGTGCGGAAACACCCCCGTAGTCGTGTGACCTTAGCCGGGGTCACGGCGAGGGCCGTTGTACGTGATTATATTTAGAATTATGTAATACATAATGGTCTAATCTTGTTAATAAGTGATTGATGATGAAATAAGATTTAGTTTATTAATAGTAGGGGTGATTTTTGATTAAATTGAGGGTTAATTTATTGTGGGAATGTGAATAAAGTGTTTTGTTTCGGAGGGGTAAGGGGTAGGTAGAGAAGTGTGAGCGCTCACATTTAGTAAGTTATTTCCGATTTAATCACTTCTTAATGTCACTAGCCTCCTTGCAATCAATAATTTGGTTATGACTTCAAAAGGAGCGACTGTTGTCGGGCCTCCAACCCCGAAAGGAATGTCTTCTCCAGAGATTCGTAAGGTAATCAAAGAGATACGAACCTAAAGGTCCCTTAAATTTCGTCCACTGCACCTACTCTTCCCTTCAAATATTTGAGGCTTCCACTCGTCCCCTGTAGATGTATCAGCTAGACATGGCTTTGGGCCCCAAAGACTTTGATAGAGCCCCATACAGAGTGTATAGGAGTCCTTGGGGCTACTAACCAATCGCCATTTCACTTTTAATCTCGATCAGATACTATCTATATTATAACTGATATTTATTACTGGCGTCAAGCTATAATTAGTTTAGTAGTTCGCAAGATTGCATCTCACACATAAACAAACTTGTTTTTCTCGTATACAAGGAAAACGAAAGTGGAGACGGGGCGTGAACAATCGCAGCGATCGATACACCCCACACATTGCCCTGCTGGCCCAGTTAAAGTTTAATAGGTCGTGAAAATGCGGGGATGGTTAATATTTGCTGGGTAATGCATTAACTGTGAAATTAGGTTAATTCAGAATGTTTACACGGATTATATGGGCCGTGTCAATAAGAGTGAAGGGGCTTTTTACCATTCTATGGACGTTTGCCCATCCGTGTGGTGACGCAGAAGGAATATTACCAAGCCATCTCATCAGTAGCCTTAGCATGAAATACTATCGAATTCGTAATGTAAAGGTATCGACAGAAGGGAGCATTGCGATTGGCCAGCTACACACGCACACAGGTTCACAAGAGTCAGACTGCCAATCACAATGTTCCGTTCTCTCGAAACCTTTACAGTACGAATTCGATAGGAGTTCATGCTAGTGCTACTGAAGGGGTCGTAAGAGGCGACTAACAGAAAACGCAGACGATATCACTGCGAGAGAAGGAAAATTCGTAATAAAACCCTGACTAAAGTCCCAACATTGGGCCTATGTCCAGCTGTTGGTTCTGCGTTAGGATAATTAATTGATGGACACATGGATAGCCTAGCCCATTCCGCTGTTGGCCATAGGCTTCCCCCAATGTTGGGAGGCTTTGACCTACTGTAATATTTATGTGTACAGTCCACAACAAAAGTTGATGAATAATAAAATATTACATAGGACTTTTGATAATTTGCATGGTAGAGGATCCTGGTGCCAGCTTCTCTGCTGCCAAGGCTGGGGAGTCAGGCGGCAGACGTTCTTGTAAAAACCAAGATATACCAAATCAATCAAAACTTCATGAGTAGGAGGGCTGACCCGGGGATCCAAAGTGTAAGTTTTAAGAGCAACGGCAACCGAGTCTAACTTGATGATGATGATGATGATGATGATGACTTGATATATCTGAAACTATTGGTCCAAAGAAAATATTAAATGTCATAGACAATTTGTGTGTAACGTATGTAAACAGTTGTAGAACAGAAGAGACTATTGACACGGTGTCAGTATGTCAAGTCCCGTGTTGACCTGCGTCTGCGCAGAGACATGCGCTCACTAACTACTGTTATTGCGCAGTACAACGTTACTGTGGATCTAGCAGCAATAGTAACGGATGTTTACTTTTTCTTCTGTTCATTTATATTTGAAATCAATGATGATAGATTATATTGTGAAATATGTTCATTATTTTATGACAATTTGCTAGCAAACAAATAAAGTCACCTTATCTTATCTTATCTTATGGTATTGGGTGCGTGCTCTGGAGCTTTCGCGTACACTTCGACCCTATTGGATCCTTTGTGTCGACCCCATCCTGGCTCCTAGGTTAGAGGAGGGATAGCTCTCTCTATCAAGGTGGCCACTCCTCTCAATCGCAGGTGCATGTAATTGCCGTGGAGATTTGTCGCATGGCAAAAAAAGCGCCTGAAGAAGGCCCTTGATGACGGCAATAGACTCGCTTTATACAACGGCGGACCGAAATATACTGAATACATTTAACTCACACACACCTTTTCCTATCATAGGAGATATACAAATAAGACATACTTACCAATACCTACCAATACATACATGCTTACCAACATACCATTACCCACTTAATTACGTGGTTAATGTAACCGAACAGTTAGCTTCAAACTACTTTTAGTATGACGTCTCCAACAAGTTAACAAACTAATTAAACACCGGATGTCATCAGCGTACTGATAAATCAGTTCTTCGGAAATTCCACATTTACTTCACGCAACTTTGTAGTCGCACTAACCGGTGCAGTACAATCACACAATCTGCCCACAATTCCAGTAGTTCTGTGGATAAAGAGGCTGAGAATAACTTAAAAACTTTTTGTCCAATGATTGCATGGTCTTATAAGAAGCATTGAGTTCGGAATGTCAACGAATTTCGCCGAAAACGGGATGCACCTGCCGACAACAGCTGTACGAGTATGCAGTCGGCGAAATCTTTAGCAAAAGCTAACCGGAGACCAGAGGTGGCTTTTTTTGAACACTAATTTGAAACGGGAAAGAAAATATGAGTACAGTAATTAAATGCAGTAACTTGTTCTTTAGTAATGTTTGCAATGCACATAATTTATTAGCATTACAAAAATGCTCTTAAGCCTGAACTTTAGCATTTAAAAAAGAGTCCTGAATATGATTTTGGATTGTATAGGTACTGCTAGTTGTGTTGTGTTGTAAAGAAATGTGATTTGTCTTCTGCACTGACAGCACAGACTCTTTTAACGTACACCCCTGCCGAAAACGATGGACTTTGATGCGATTCCATAAAAAAATGCAAGTTTTCAATGTGCTATAAATGAATTACTATACATTATAATGATTTTAATAATAAATATAATGTACAATAAAATATTTCGAGTCACAAAGATCCAATTTTATTAAATTTTTAGTAATCATATTACAGATTTATATCAATCCCATACTTTACTAAACAATTCCACTAGTGTTTTCACCAATATAATGTCAGTTTGTCTAGAGGCCCTGTAATCATGTTGAAGAAGATACTGAACGAAAAATCCAATAACTGTTGACCAACTTATTATATTCATAAGTTTTTCGAACCTCAGTGTCGTGTACAAGATCTAAAATACCAAAAGATCAGGTAGATTAATAGACACTGTTTCAACTCCAAGCAGTAATTGATTACGATGCACAGACGTATAGCCCGAGAGCCCACGACCAAAACCATGTCTCATAGCAATACGGCAAAAACCCTATAAAATCGTTAGATTGTATGATTCTGAACCCGACTAGGTGTGTAGTAACGGTCGAAAGTGTAGCAACTGCGTGGGAGGCCATTTCTGCTGTGTCAAAAAAAAAAGACAGTCGTTATTATAGCAATACGTCTGATAGTGAAAATGTACATAGATTTTATAATTGTATTACGAAAAAGTTTGTTTTCAGACATTTTGCGCGTAGCATATAGCCTGAGCGCATTTTTGAAAATGTCAACAAATTTAGCCGACCTGTATCATAGCAATACGGATAAAAAAAATTTTCAGCTTTTCGTATTGCTGCCATGATTACCAAAAACCTGTTTTCAGACACTTTAAGTGTAGCATATACTCCCAAAAACGAAAATAACGTTTAACGTTTCGACGACGATTCCGAATCCGACAGCGATTGAATACGAGAATATTTTGTAACTTTGAATAAACCGTTTTTTTTTCAACTTCATCCCAGTTTCCTTTTGTGCGATTTATTTCAGTTCTTCAAGTTCAATGTTACGGTTTCGGGTAAATTCTTCGTTAATTATCGTCTAATAAATTCAGGGTCGCAACTTATTCATTGGTTTGTAACAGAAAATTCAAGATGCCTCAATACGATTTTTAAATGATATCTGAGTATCGCAAAGTTGTCTGATAGAGAAGGTGCTACACTTAATTTGTCTGATATAAATTTTTTGCACATGTGGAAAACTTATTTTATCATGTCCAACAATTTTCAGACATATTGCTATGATACCGATCGGTAAAATTTGTTAACATATTCAAAACGGTCTACAAATTTATTGCGTTCACATTTCCGTCTGAAAATTGTTTTGTTCGCATCAAATAAACAAAATTTACTAATAAAAAAGATTTTCAGACGTATTGCTATGAGACATTTTTTTTGTCTCATTTTTAATTTTTTTAAGTGATTTTACGGGTTTGCGCTACACCACTAACGTCTGAAAAATATGTTTCCGGTATCTCAGAACTATCATTCAACTACAGTCTGCAAATCAGACATATTGCTATGATGCAGTTCGGTAAAATTCTTTGACAATTTTGAAAATTCGGTCAGATCAAACGCTACGCGGAAAATGTCTGATATTGGTATTTTCGAGTTCAGAATAATAGTATCTATCGATTTGATGCGGTTTTGGCCGTATTGCTATGAGACAAAAATTTTGGTCGTGGGCTCTCGTACTAGTAACTTCAATCATGTTTACAAAGTACTTAAAATAACTACCTGTCACTGCTTTAATTCACTATCAACCCGATAAGTCCAATGATTGAGGGCGATCGAATTTTAGATCCGAAGATTACTGGCTCGATGCAACCGTGTCTTATAAGCAACTTACATACATACATACAACATACAAATATATAATTAGATATTATTAAACATGTTATAATCCGTCACGGTGCAATCTGGACGTGGAAATTTTGTAATTTGTTATTTATCGATAACTATTATGTTGATAAAGCTGAGTGCAACGAATATTTATGAGCCCGTCAACGTTTATGAATATGCGAGTCGCTGGGCAGTCATCATGATAAAAAGCTAATTTTTTCATATAGAAACGGTGCGCTGTCGCCGGTAGTTGTGAATGTGGATTAATGGCATAAATCACAATCATTTTAATACAATTCTATTGGTCGCTCTTGCTCATGAGTTCATTTTTCGCCCAGTGACACGAGCCCGAAAACATATTGAATTCGTTACGAAAACGTATCGAAAGAACGAAGCATTGCAATTGGTGATGCACACACAGGTTCACAGTAAGTAGACTGCCTATCATAATGCATCGCTCTCTTAATTCATTTACGTTACAAATTCGATAGCTTTTCGTGCTCGGAACACAGCAGCGCCGTTGCAGTTCGTCGATTTGTTCCGACTCACTTTCAGCATAATAAAGCGATTTGTGGGCGTGTCGGTTGCTTGAGCAGTTGAGCAACACGTCATTAGTCGCATGCATTTCTCACGGTGCGTGGCGCAACGGGCCCGACAGCACAACTCCCAGCGTTGCGCAACACTCCGATCGATGACCGACTAAAAGCGAAAAGGCGTCCTTGACAGTGAATCCAGTGCGCGTGCGCCGGTACTCTAGCCGGTAGGTAATTATTCATAAGCGCTTGCACAACTGACACCCGCATCGACATCGAGATGCGCGCCCGATACCTGCGCGCCGATGGCTATCGACATGCTCGATCGATGGCGCTGAGCATAATGGGATACTTTAGCCACCATCCATCATCTCGAGTATTTCTTAATCGCGCCTTATAGATAATACGTTAAATCGTAAGCTGGCGCTGGTGCGCGAGCGATTCAATCGTGAGTTCGTGAGTCAACCGATGCGAATGTCATAAAAGTTTAAGATTCAAGTGATATGTTTACTTCTATAAATAAGGCTATATGGACAGGTGCCCTTGTACTGCCGGCGTCTAGCTGCTTTACTAAAATGGTTCGATCTATAAGCGTTTACCATTAAGAGGACGCCTTAAAAGTAGATAAGATATTTGACTTCATCTGTGCGTCTCACTCCGGTAGTGACTGCGACACACGATTGCGAGTGTGTGTTTGATTAGGATACACAAATTTGAACAGTGACATATCATTTTACGAAATCCATGGTCAATATTCCATTATACGCTTAAAAAAATATCATTAGGTGGCATACAAGCACACGGACCACCTGTTTGAAAGTGATTACAGATGCCTGTGGACGTTTTCAACACCAGGGGCGTCATAATCGTGCTGCCAACCCTATAGAAACCTTCTTGAAGAGGTGGTGGTGGAATGGCATGACTCTCCAGTAAGGTCCGGCGACCCAACACATCGCCGGAAACACAATACATGGTTATTATCAGTCGCGGTATTCTGTAGGGCGGAGGTACTTTTCCAGACGTACTGCTCAATTGGGATAGGAGATACTGTTGTCGCGTCCTGCCTCCACAAAAATTGATTGATATTCTCATAATCTTGTTCCATTTTAAATAAATAACTACAATATTCGAAAGCTTTTTTTCAAAAAAGTATCTATATCTGAACCTTCATATTGAGAATTGATATCGCAGAATAAATTGAACATTTAGTACATTTACACAGGTAGGTATATGACTGACGACCTTTTAAGCGACGGCGACGATGGACGAAACAACGCAGGCGGCGGCATAATCGGTTACGAGCCTGATTTGGTCGTGATTAGTAGCAGCAGACATGTAACTCCCAAAGAGGGTTTCTGTCGTATGAATATGGAAAATGACAAAACGTGACGACCTTGCTATCGGTTAATTACTATAAAAGATGAACGGCATGAAAACGATATTTATTCGATATCGAATGTTACATTATTGTGTTGAAGACATCTCGGTTTTGGAATCGAGCTATTCGCTTTATGAGTGACAATGGAGATTTGGTTTTTTCTATTTAGTACATTATTTCATAAAATATAATATTTATATTTACGTTGGATTTATCCTGTAAGCCCGGACAGGGTTTGTGTAGGATAACCAATTTTAACATCTAATTTATCCATAATCCATACAGTTCTTCGCTTCGCTTGCGGAATATTACACATAGGAAATCATATCTCCTCGATTGAGAAGTATTTTTACTTGCTCGGGGTGCGGTTTAGCATTCCTTTCTATGACAATCACTACATAGTATAAAACAAAGTCGCTTTCTCTGTCCCTATATCCCTTTGTATGCTTAAATCTTTAAAACTACGCAACAGATTCTGATGCGGTTTGAACGATGAACAACAGATTCTGATGCGGTCTGAGCGATTGAAGAGGAAGGTTTTTATGTATATAACATCATGCTACAACCAACTGGTGCGGAGTAGAAGTGAAAAATGTTGCAAAAACGGGGTGACGCTGACGAAGTTGCGCGGCAGGTCAGCTAGTTAGTAATATTTTGCTATTGCTATCAATATCTCAATATATTGGGAGTTTTAAACCGTGGATGAGTGATGGGTTACCCTCCATCCCCCAATATATGTTCTTAGAACGACGGAAGTCGTAAAATTTTACAACTGTTGTCGCCGTCTCTTGATTACATTTAAAAAGCTTTACTATTGTTTACTTTCCTTTTGTGTTGGTACATGCAAATGTGCAGTAGCAACGGGGGTCAAAACACCAGTCGTGCTGACTCGCAATCAGGCACAATGCAAGGGGTGAAGGGTGCATTGGAGTATGCTATGCAATCAAGTTTCAAATTAGAAATTTGTACAATGGTATTGTGCATCAATCGAAATGAATTACACTCTTAGTAGGGTGAGTTAATTACTTTAGAGATCGCATTATCTATTTTTCGAAAAAAGGTCAGGTTTTGGGTTTAGGATTTGGAATCATTCAGATTTGGTCGAATGTATAATACAGGAATGATAAATGGTCTCTGGTTCTACCGCGATAGCCTAGTGGTATGGGTAATGGACTGCTCAGACGAGGTCTCGAGTTCGATCCCAGGTTTACCATGGCACACAGCAATGACGTGTCGATGCTTTTCGAAGTTATGTGTGTATTTATCGCAGGTTTATAAGTGCCCGGTTAATGGCAATAGGCTCGCCACCTATACAATATATACACATAGTATACATATATACACACAGTATATACACATAAACTGGCGAAATTGGGTACTAGCACCTCTGCGTACCCCCTCGGGGATAAAGGCGTGAGTTTATGTTATGATAAATGGTCTCTTTCCTTGGGTCTGTTTTGGGTGGGAGTCTTTTTGATCTTTTTGAGGTGGAATCATTAAGATTTAGTCGAATGTACAATACAGGAATGATAAATGGTATCTCTCTTTTTTTAGGTGGGAGATTATAACCCAGTCAAATATATGGGTAACATTTTTTTTCTGGAGCCCTTTCCACCGGGCTTCGGTAGGCGGGGATGACATAATAATGTACTATCTGTAAAGACTTCACTAAAACTATTTATACTGTTGATTGATAATAATTGGTTGGACTTAATCTTACATATATTGATAACACACTTCTTCATGTTAAGTGCCCGGTTAATGGCAATAGGCTCGCCACCTATTTTTATATTTATTATTACATTGGGACCTAAACAGAAACTGGCGAAATGTGGGTGCCAGCACCTCTGCCTAACCCTTCCGCGATATAGGCGTGAGTGTATGTTATGTTATGTTCTCCAAGATATTTGTTCGTTACCTAACAGGTTTCGCTCTAAGGCATTCTAAAATTCTTCTGATAAAAATTGCACCAAAACTGCATATTCCAACTGCAGTTTTGCAATCCAACCGTTAGAGAGATCAGACATCTAAGCATTCAAACATGTTTACAAGCTTTCACATTCAAATAAGTAGGAATAAAAATATTTAATTTAACAAACTAAGTACACAAGAAATCATTTTCGTAGACCTATTGAACGGCAGCAATCAAATAAATGTTATAAGCATATAATTGTATTTATGACTAATATTTGTACTATGTATGTAATCAAAACAAACCCACGCGCACATAATTTGGTCTCACCAAACAGTGGAATGTAAACATACAGTATTTTGATTATTATAATTACCCGTGAATGTCAATAACTATGAATGTTTTATTATAATGTCCCTCTCCGTGATTAGAGGCGGCGCTACCTCTAAACCACAATGGCAACTCAAAAACAAAATGGCCGCCACAAAATATAAAAATTTACATGTTCGTTGGTTTATGTAAACAACGATAGTTAAACACAATATAATTTATAACAAAAGGTATGATACGTTAAATCCGGTAATATTTTAAAATGGCATAACATTTGTTAGCAATTATATCTAAGAGAAGGTACCTTTAGGGCTACGAAATTCACAACGATGAATCACCTTTATTTTGCTAAACGGTTTGATATACGGTTTAGATTTATAAACGGTTGTTTAAAAGATAAGTGCTATAAGTCTAATAAATTAAAAAAGAAATATGAACGCGGGTCCCGTACTTCCATCACTCTGGACGAGTCTAGTTGAACCAACACGTAGTGATAAAGCTGCGTGGAGACCAGAAGATTAATTCTCTTAAAACTCGACACTGGCAAAATTGTCCCCTAAATTGGGTTGATATGTTGCCATCTAAGAAAAAAAGAAGAAGAAGAATTCTCTTAAAAAAAAGAAGTTCCAAAATCAAAATTCAAATTCAAAGTTCCGATCTAACATCAATTTCGTTCATGTTCACTTGTTTAAACTAGTGAGTTTAATTTCTGCATTTGATTCAATTCTAATGACTATGCATCATTGTTGTAAACTTAACCATTCAGGATTACCTTCAGATAAAGGAACTCTTCAACGGTTAACAGCATAGACACAACATTTTTTTTTTTTTTTTCAATCCATGCACCTTGCAATTTTGCCTCCGTGGGGTAGCGGTAGTGCACGCGACTGCTACGCACGCGGCGCGATTTTGATCCCCGCTCAGTGCAAAATTTGTATGCATGAATATGGCTGTTTGCACTGGTCTGGTGGAGCCCTCAAAAGTCCAACCAGTCTAACTTGGAACTTCGATATCGCCATTGGTCATTGGACCATTGCTTATGGAGATCATATAGCAGTCGCTTCACGGAAAATATCTAAGTTCAGCCGCATCACAGTTAGACTGATAAGCCGACCCCAACTGAGTTGGGAAAAAAGGTTCAGAAAATGATGTACCTTGCAATTCTGATATCCCACAACGATCCGCCCATTTAACGGCCACACATTACGTTGGATAGAGTTTAGTTATTAAAGCTATTGGGCCAACGTGCGCCGGCGCCGCTCGGGGGCGGAACCGCAAAATGGAGACATACCGTACACGCTAGGTTATTGTGATATAATTGTACTGGTTAATAATCTAGAATTATTTATTGCGAGAGCAAGATATTTATGAACTCATAAACGTTAATGGTAAGTGCAGTACAAGTTGTGATGCTAATATGGGCGTGAATATATTAAATGTCAATCAAAGACCCATAGGCAATTAAAGATTCATAGACGGGGTACGTTTTAGTCGGTTCGAGTCCGACATAATCACCTCCACCGACTTTGGCCTTCACCAAATCATCCCCTCGGGGATTTTGAGCACGATAAAAAAAGAAATATACCGAAAGAATATCGCGGTAAATAATAACCCTATGTTGTGTTTCTGGCGGAGAGTAACGTAGCCAGAGCTCACTAAAGACGTCTCGTGTTGTCAGTGAGAAAACCGAGAAACCCTTTTTTTGTTTTGTTCTCCATCTCTCTCTTCTACATGGTCAGCACTGGGTAGCAGGGGTATGTATGACGCCCCTGGTGTTGCTAACGTTCATAGGCCACGGTAACCACTTTCCATCAGCGAGACCGATAAACAATACAAGAAGTAGTTGTCCAAAAATTATGGGGTAAATATGTCCTATTTAGATTATCAGGGACCTAGTCAACCAGCTGATAGTTAGTAGGTAAAGGTAGGTTAGGTAAGGTTAGTAGGTAGGTAGTAGGTTAAGTGACATTCATTCAAAATGAATCACTTTGTGGAAAGTATAAATCGTAGGAGAGTGGATCCGGGCTCAAAAGTGAAAGCAATTGATGTAACCAGGATCGGCGCTCGGATGGCGAAGGGTTAAATCCAAAATAGACTTGTTTGCGGCTAGGCAACAGAAATGAATATTCAAATGTTTAAATTAGCAACCGTTAGCGCTCTTGTGACAGCTGTTTAGCTAAATCAGAGATCTCGTGTCGTTCATAATTTTGAAAAGTAATTACAGCTACAAGCACATTCCTTTCAACCCTCAGTTTGGTTTTCTATATTTTTAATGTACAGTCAGTGTCACAAGTACTCTGTGGCGTGTCGGTAGTGAACGCGACTGCTACGTAGGAGGCGTGGGTTCGATCCCCGCTCATTGAAAATATTTGTATGCATGAATATAGCTATTTGCACTGGTCTGGTCGTATCTTCCGAGGCACGGAACACGTTAAGCCTTCATTCAGCCCCGGTTGCCATACGAATATCTATGGCACTCTTTACGGCTAGTTGGAGCCCTCAAAAGTCCGACTAGCCTAACTACAGAACTTCGATATCGCAAATTTGGATATCGGAACTCCACGACGGAGATCCGATGGCAGTTGCTTCACGGAAAATATCGAAGTTCAGCCGCATCTTAGTTACACTAAAAGAACTCCAACTGAATTCTTCATATTATTGTCGTAATGATGGTATGTAGGTTCACCTATAAACTTTATAGTGGGTAGTTCTATTTATAATAACTTTAGGACTGCCATCAATACCATCAGTTCAGTAATTGGCCCAATTAGGTGGTGTAGAAATAAAGCCATTTATATTACATGAACGTTAATTTAGCTTCTAATTAAGAGTCGAAATATTTAACTATCAAATCTTTGGATCCGAAGTCTACCACATCTGTAAGCTGGTTAATTGACACATTGCTAATTGTTTGATTGCTCTGGTGTAAGTATAAAGTTATCCTTAGCGGAACAAGGTGTGCTAGTGACATACGTATCTTTACACAAAACCTACGCGTGAGAAAGTGACGGAGCATGAGTATGAACCGTGAAGCCTTTTTTTATAAACCATTTATCAACTTTGACAGAAATAGATTTTGTAGTGACGTTAATGTTTCTACACTAAAAGTCACAAGTCAATGCCACTGGCATTTAAGTAAGGCGGTAACAAGTAGTCTGTGGGTCTATTTACGCTAGTAATATTAATATCTATAAGTGCAAGGCTCTGGCAGACGGCAGTTGCTCTCGATAAGTCGAAAATAAAACAAATTGTAAATTTGAGCAGTGTTAGAACGAACTCAGAGGCTCCAAGCTGTCAGTTTAATATGCAATCAGGTTTCGCGCTCGTAGTCGGAGGCGAAGGAATCAATTGTCGATAGAAAACACTGCTCAGAGCGACTGTACTGTTAATTACAGAACATATAAAATACTGTCCCTTGCAATATCCCCAAACAACACACACACATGCGCGTGCGCACTGTGCGCCGCCTATGTTAGAAACATAATGTAAATCGTATACAGCGTCGGCCATGCAAATTATATTAATTAAAATTCTTAACGAACAGGGCTGGTGCGTTTGCACAAGCTGTTTGACGGTAGGATGTAAATATATGACATAAACGCTGGCATTTTACACAGATCAGAAGTTCCTATACATCATATTGGTTCTTAGATTCCTAGAAAATAATTCGGTCTTTCGACTAATAGAATGTCATTTAGGTGCTTCGATTGATAGAAGATAATTTTGCTCCTAGTAAATAAAGAACAAGTTTGATCCAATGATCGACAGTTTAAGATTGATGGGTCTCGTTGTAATCATGTTATTAATAAAGATAAGTGGCACGATTAAAAAGCGGAACTAGTAGAGAAAACATGTTCACTGTAGTAGCACAACTTGCGCAAGCTGTACATTTTATAAGTGCATTTTTTCACAATGTATATTATGGACAGGCGAGGCATAAAGCCAGCCCTAACCGAAAACAAGTTAGGGGTATGCACTGTGCGCGGGTGTACACAAGGGGGCTACAATCGGTGCGCGCACCTGCCTGCGCATGCGCCGCTCTGACTTAAAATATGGAAATTTTGAGTTTACTGCAACAGTTGCAAACAAAATATTGCGGATATGTTTTTTTGGGAGTCCAGGTGCAGAATATTGAATGTTTTTATCAGTAGTTAACAAGCACACGGTCTAATTATGGTAGAGCTGTTAATATAACGGATGAATCACGAAAGATAGGTATGTATTTTAATGGTCAGTTTATTTAATATGTCGTGGGCTTTTAGATTACAAAGCGAGCGCATATTTATATCTAAACAACCCGACAACTGTTAAATGATTCATAAAGCAATTAGATTTTTCTATACGGGTATAGTGTAGAGCTGCCGACTAGCAATCATATCGCCCACACGTACATTGTATGAGAAGAAACAATTGCGGAAATAAGCCGCTGTTTGCCATCGATGGATACGTAAGCTCATCAATAACGCTAACCATGGATCAGACTATTAATTAGTCCCGCAAGTTGCGGTGATCTAAATGAGATGCTTTGAAAACAGTTGCCAATTGGCTGTTTGCTGTGTTTCGACACCTCTTTTCTTTGTTACACCATAAACACTTGGAATTCTTAAGATGAAAAAGTATGAGGAGGTCTCCAGCTGAAGTCGAGGTAGGATAAGACGGATATCCCGTTCTAATTGAACAATCCGACTGGGGAAGTACCCCCACCCTACAGAATACCACTAATAATAACTTTGTGTTGTGTTTCCAGCGGTGCGCAGGGTAGCAGGAGCTCACTGGAGAGGTTTTGTGTTGTCAGTGGAAAGACCGAGGGTTTAAGTTGAGACTGCTCAGTGGTGGAAGGTAAACTGCTTTATCTTCTGCATTGACAGCACAGCCTTCCAACTCATCCCTCTCCCTTCTACAGAGCCGGCAGCACGAGTGTATTGCAAACACCTACAGCCCATGGTAACCACTGGTGGGCCGTGTTCTTGTCTGCTACCTAAGTAGTATAAAAACCCATTCCTGAGACGTTTCTTACTATATTTAAAGATGTGGATTACAGATAAAATTAACTGCTTACACTTGTTGTTTTTTTCGATGAGGAATATTAACAAGATTTCTTAATAATGAACAAGTTTTGCGGTTGTATGGTTTTGACCTAATTGGAATTAAAGGAACTACAACAGGAAAACACGAGGGACACCTTTAACTGAACATAACAAACTGATGATATGTACTTATATTAATGTTTTTTAATTAATTACATACTTACGAATGCAGAAAATCTCTTGTCCTGCATTGAAAGTTACTTTCACAGCAGATAATAAATATAGTAATTGAAACTGTCATTTTTTAAATATCGAAAAATATAATCAAAGAATATGTAATAATATCTCTCTTCTGATGACCAACATTTTAATAAACGTTCAACCTTCTTGAACGATGTTATAGAAAAGTCAAGATCATCAGATGCATTATAGATATTATTTGTAATTAACGTAGGACCTATATACACATATACTCTTATGTTTTCAAGGTGAATAGTATGATCAAACTAGTGAACCGCGACTAATATAGTCATTAGCAACTGTCAACCTCAATAAGTCATTACTAACGTGCACTAAAACGGCCCGAGATCGACAATTGCGCGGGCGCAGCCGCGGAAGCGTTAATACCAATTATTTATAGTGCGCCCACGCAACGCCGCCCAGAGCTTTGTTACCACCGCTGCTTTACGACCAAATAATTGAACAATTTGAAGTTCAAGATTAAAAAAAATATAGTTTCGATGTCAAGTGCGAACAGAAAATAAAAACAGAATTCTTTCACCGTTTGTATTTATGAGGTGTTATAATTGTGGGAACTGATATTTTTATTGTCAGCGTGCAAATGAATTTCTTATGAATGTTTAATCTTATGAGTACCTAACCTTATGTGCAGAGATGAGTCGAATTGACGAATGCAAGTTTCAATTGGGAAAATCTTGCGAGAATTGCTAACGGTTATGTCACTGATTTCATTATTTGTTAGATTTAAATATTACTTCGATATTGTACAGGTATTGGATATTCACAATCATAGAAATAAAATGTTGAACTGGTTGAAGAGTAGCACAGAAGTAAGATTTCATGAAGGTGTATTATGTGGTGTGTAAGGTCAGAAGCAAATAGCGACCTATCGAGAAGAGAGTCTATGCAAATTAAAGTAGGTTTTCCTTATTATAGTGATACCATAAGAAGACTCTCTTTTATAAGCAAAAGAAGGTTGTTTATTAAATATATTATTAATTACCTCACCAAATAATCATTCTCTGAGCCTATTACCAACTCAGTTAGGGTCGAGTTTCTAGTCTAACTAAGATGGGGCTGAACTTCAATATTTTTCGTGAAGCGACTGCCATCGGACCTCCATAACCAAATTGGCGATATCGAAGTTCTGTAGTTAGGCTAGTTGGGCTTTTGAGGGCTCCAACTAACCGTAAAGACTGGCATAGATGTTCGTATGGCAACCGGGAGCGAGACGGCTTAACGTGTTCTCCAAGGCACGACCAGACCAGTGCAAATAGCAATAATCATGCAAACAAATATTTGTTTCGAGCGGGGATCGAATCCGCCTTCCTCAAAATAATATCTATCGTAAATTTTTATACATACTTATATATGCTGATACTTAATGCCCTTTGAGGTAAGCAGAGGTGAATTAATACTCACATATCACTAACCATAATATTCAGTCCCACGTGAGCCTATTGCCGTATTCCGGCCATAGTCGACTGAGCCTAAGTCTTAAACAGCCCTACCTAATTAATCGCCTTGTACGACACCGCATGGGAAGAAATGGAGTGCCTCAAATTCTACACTGCCGGGAGTTTTTGTTCTCGAATAGATGGTTTATAATTATCTTATAAATCAACTACTTATATTGGCTTAGTCCTTACTTTTAAGTGTCTCAAAACAGCATAATTTCATTATTTTATGCCAACCCACTCAAGCATGCCGTAATTGCTTAAGGCTTGACAAAAAACGTACATAATCTTGAGTAATATTAAGCCAGGCTTGGCTTAGCACTTCCTAGTAGCCGACTATCAAAATATTAGCATCTCAAGAACCGGTTCCCACAATCCTAGGCATAATTGGCCGCAGTATTGTCACCAACTATTATGATTTCTCAGTTATGATAAGATGTGGTGTATCGATCACTAGTAGGGCACGTTGATGGTAGGTTAAAGGCAAATTCTTAGGAAAGGGGGTCACCATTA
This sequence comes from Pelosia muscerda, assembly GCA_963691645.1. Lineage (NCBI taxonomy): Eukaryota > Metazoa > Arthropoda > Insecta > Lepidoptera > Erebidae > Pelosia > Pelosia muscerda. The sequence goes on along the minus strand of OY829102.1, from coordinate 17,365,053 downwards.
CAAACACGTAGTGTTATAATGGTGGTGCTCAGCTTGACGACCTCGTGAGATGCTTTTTCACGCCCCGCTTAAAGGAGCCGGGATTGTAGGAAGAAGGAAACACGTGAGGAAGGAATTCCAGCTTGGTTCTTAATTAAGTTACACCAAGAATCGAATACTTTATTTCGAATCTTGGTCTAACTTATAGTAGCTAGTTATGATTTTCAGACTCAGCACTAGATTAGAATTACAGTTTTTTTAATAACATCAAATTATAAGTACCGAAGGGTGTCGTAGAAGAAAAAAAAAGTAGAATATCACCACCCCATCGCATCAGAAGAGTGTCTTAAGATAAACGGAAAAATACGTAGACGATATCACTGCGAGAGAAGGAGAACTCGAAATAAACATTAGGCCAAAGCCTCCCAGCAGTGGGAGACATCACAGACCTGCGTCCATCAGTGAACTGCGATGGACTGATTGATTAATTAAAAACATAAACTCATAACATAAACTCACGCCTTTATCCCCGAAGGGGTAGGCACAGGTGCTAGCACCCACATTTCGCCAGTTTATGTTTAGGTCCCAATGTAATAGGTGGCGAGCCTATTGCCATTAACCGGGCACTTATAAACCTGCGATAAATACACACATAACTTCGAAAAGCATCGAAAGTCATTACGTGTGTGCCATCGTAAACCTGGGATCGAACTCGAGACCTCGTCTGAGCAGTCCATTACCACTAGGCTACCGCGGTTGTTAATTAAAACAACATAATTTCAGACCAATGACTAATAAATTGGATTATATTATATATTATGTCAGATTAGTTAATAGCTAGATTTATTAACTATTCATATATCATATTTCACACATACAATTAATCGGAAGCAATTATCGTTTAATAGATAACGACAATCAGTACATTTAGATCTAGACCGGTTTGCATACAACATCTGTAATTTAAATTTAATACACCTACGGATTTAGCTCCTAATGTGTCGTTCGCTTTGCTTTGATGACTAATTCATCATCATTCTCTGAACCTTTTTCCAACTCAGTTGGGGTCGGCTTTCCAGTCTAACTGTGATGCGGTTGAACTTCGATATTTTGCGTGAAGCGACTGCCATATGATCTCCACATCCACTTTTGAGGGCTCCAACTACCCGTAACGACTGCCATATATGTTTGTATGGCAATATTATAATGCAAATATTTGTGTGCATGAATATGAATATTTGCATTGGTCTTGGTTGGTTGGGTGTTCCTATGTATAATATTTATGTATTTCCAAATAAAAAAGTATCTAAGTATGTTTATTCGCATTTTAGAAACCAAAACACAATAGTTAAGCTATGATTACCATTAGTTTAGGTGGCGTAGTGTAGATTGTGCTAGAACATTTATTTACCAATTTGAAAAACTTCAATATCAAGATTATGGCCGTGGATTTATTACTACAGAAACATTTTGTTAGAACCAAATCAAATAACTTGTAGATCAACATTTAGGCAAACACAGTCGCCGTGTTTTCCATTTACACACCCATATCCCTTCACCACACAAATTCTTTCATCTAATTGAATGTCATTAACTTAATCTCACCAGATGATTGCCACAGTGCCTATCAATTCAATCAACCAAAACCCGTCAGTCTTGCCTGACGACTTCACCGTGTACTCGCAGCTTAAATGAAGTGAACTGGTGTAAGGTAACAAAGAGATGGGTCGTGAGTGGACACTAAAACTTTCTCCGATAACCTTTGTAGGGTAGAACGTTCGTACCAAGTATTGACCTCACGAGTACGTTTTCCAATTTATTCTAGTCCATATGTGTCGCCATCTGATACCGAAGGTTTGTTTATGTTAGGCTTGTGCTCTACAAGTTTAATAATAATAATATGTATATTTAAAAAATAGAGTATTTGTCTTTTATTTATTGTATTTTAATTTATGGGTGCTGTGACGAGGTCTCGGGTTCGATCCCAGGTTTACCATGGCACACACCAAAGACTTTTCGATGCTTTTCGAAGTTATGTGTGTATTTAACGCAGTTTTATAAGTGCCCGGTTGATGGCAATAGGCTTGCCACCTATTACATTGGGACCTCAATATAAACTGGCGAAATGTGGGTGCTAGCATCTCTGCCTACCCCTTCGGGGATATAGGCGAGAGTTTGTTTATTATGTTTTTTTATTATTATTAAAGGTAATCGTTTTTGTTTAGAATTACCGTCTCGCTAATGAAAGGAGTCGGTTGTTGAAAATAAACTTTCGAGTTTATTTGTCACCGTCATTTTATATACTTAATTAAAATATTAGGTCAGTATGCTTCTAAAACATTATAAGTAATTGATAATGAATTGATATCAGTTAGTTAACTACATTTTCAATGCATTTATCATTTTCACCTGTGTACGTTAATGAATCTTGCTTTTTCTAATTACCGTATAAAGTCGTAAGTATATGACATCCGGGCTCGATGTTAATATATTTGTATCTTTAGGTTAGTGGGTATAAGTGACCCCTTAAAGACATTTGGGGTCAAGCCAACTTCACCTGCAAGTTACACCAATTTTCTTTTTTCTTTTTTTTGGTGGTTAAGCTAGCTAGCTAACGGCTTGAGGGGTCAAAAGTCGGATTAGCCAAACTAAAGTGTAAGCAGATCCAGGGCTCCGAGTAGAAAGTATCACATGCAACAACGCTGAGATATTATGGGATATCTTTAGGTCATTATGTTTTATAAACAACTAGTTGACCCGCGCGACTTCGTCTGCGTCACCCCGTTTTTGCAACATTTTTCATTCCTGCTCCGCACCTGTTAGTCGTAGCATGATGTTATATACATATAAACCTTCCTCTTTAACCATTCTATCTATTGAAACAAACCGCATCAAAATCCGTTGCGTAGTTCTAAAGATTTAAGCATACAAAGGGACAAGAAAAATAGGGACAGAGAACGCGACTTTATTTTATACTATGTAGTGATAGTGATAATTTAGCAGGTATCCTAGTGGTATGGGTAATGGACTGCTGAGACGAGGTCTCGGGTTCGATTCCAGGTTTACTATGGCACACACCAATGACTGCGATGCTTTTCGAAGTTATGTGTGTATTTATCGCAGGTTTATAAGTGCCCGGTTAATGGCAATAGGCTCGCGACCTATTACATTGGGACCTAAATATAAACTGGCGAGATGTGGGTGCTAGCACCTCTGCCTCCCCTTCGGGGATATAGGCGTGATATTATAATAAAATAAACAATAATTTCATTCATTCATTCATGTAAATTGTACATTAGTTAGTTTACATAATGTATTACTTAGGTACTTAGATTATCAATACATATTTATTAGCTGTACTTGAGTAACTTGCGATGATATTATTGGTATTTTATTGTAATTTGATCTTATTTATTTTGTTTTTTTTTATAATTTCATTCTTTGTATTATAATTATTTTTGTGACATTTTATTATTTATCATAATATGACTGGCTGGAGTCCTAATGGGTGTAATTATACTTTGTCTAATATAGGATGATAATTTTGACAGTTCTAAGTAGGGAACCCCATACAGTGTAATCGTAAATGAATATCTTCGATGTTCGATTATCGTTTTCATAGAATATGAAATCGATTGTTACAAAAACTTGAAATCATTTATTTTTTATTATTGTGGGTAATTAGGGAAATATAATGTTATAAATATTTGTATAATTAAGATGACACTACAGCGAAGAGGTGCACCGCATCATTACCTAACCACACTGTACCTACAGCAAATATAGAAGGATAATTTGCTAGAGTTACAGATATTTATGGTATAATATTTATGTTTTGTATTAAACTAAGCTATTTATATTACAAAAAATTAAGTAGATAAGTACTTAATCATTTTAATAAATTAACATAAGTTCGATTTATTCGATTCGTTTGTCTATAGCCAATTATGCTGTATTCTTGCAAGGCTCTTCACTACGATAAGTGGGCGGTACTTGTCTATGAATTATGATAATTTTAGTAGTATAAATTTATAAATAAAAAATACGTTACTTCATAGACGTGAACTGTCAAAATTATCATCCTAAATTAGACAGAGTATAGGTAGTTAAATATATAAATATTCTAGGACAATGTACACAACGCCATCTAGACCCATGGTACTCGTAAGTATAGTTTAACTAGCTTGTGTTATGGGTTATAGAATGCCGATAAACATACTTAGGTAGATACATTTTTTTCGAACATAGAAACACCCAGACCAATGAAAATATCACATTTATGCACACAAATATTTACATTGAGCGGAAATCGAACCCACACCACCTGCGTAGCAGTCGCGTTCACTACCGCCACGCCACGGAGGCGCCACGAATTCAAAAATAAAAAAGAAACATCTACAACCCTATGTACAATACAAGCAAATAATACACGGTTTGCCTTAGTTCCGTAATGGAACACGAAAAGAACCCGATATAGATCGATAATATCAACTCGCTGATCTATCCGAGTATTCGTGCGACAATCGAAAAGAGCGCAAGGTCGCACTCCATTGTGTGCGCACGCGCACCATTGTTGTGTCAACACAGTTGGCTGTTATTGTTTTTTACACAGTATTGATAGTTAATTAGCTAAATTATTTAGATAACAATTTGGAACAGGCATATAGGTCATTGTCAATTAGAGACGGTCGCTTTGTTAGGTGGATTAAGTGGTAAACTAGTAGCGCAACTAGTAGACCAACAAATAAAGTATGTGACCGTGTAGGTGAGAATGGCACTAATTGGAAGAGCACATTCACCATGGTATAGACGTATTTTCCATGACAGTGCATTCTCATCATCATCATTCTCTGAACCTTTTCCCAACTAAGTTGGGGTCGGCTTTTCAGTCTAACTGTGATGCGGCTGAACTTCGGTATTTTAAGTGAAGCGACTGCCATCTGACCTCCACAACCGATGATCCAATGACCACTGGCGATATCGAAGTTCCAAGTTAGACTGGTTGGACTTTTGAGGGCTCCAACTACCCGTAACGACTGCCATAGATTTGTTTGTCCATGACAGTACATTTTCATAGTGTTATCCAACACAGTTTAACTATTTACTATTTGCACTGGTCTGATCGTGCCCCGGAGAGCATGTTAAGCCGTCGATTCCGGCTGCCATTCGAACATCTATGGCAATTGTTACGAGTAGTTGGATACCTCAAAAATCCGACTAGCCTAACTACAGAACTTCGATATCACCAATTTGGTTGTGGAGGTCCGATAGCAGTTGATTAGACTTGAAAGCCGATCCCAACTGAGTTGGGAATAGGCTCAGAGAATGAATTCAATGCCGTCTCAATCACATTTCACAGATTATAACCCCAGGCAATTTGTATATAACAAATGATTTCCATTGGGCTACTGTGCAACACCAAAGTTATTAAAACTGACAAATGCTGGCTATCCACTATAGATCAAGGTTACGTGTTCATTACTTCATTAAAACTTCGTTAAATTATTTATGACAGGCTATGATTGATGTTAGGGCTATAATTTGTGAATGCGATTTGTATCATGTTGAGAAGTACTTGTTGATATTATCACTACATAGTATAAAATAAAGTAGCGATCTCTGTCCCTATGTCCTTTGTACGCTTAAATCTTTAAAACTACACAACGGATTTGGATGCGGTTTTTTTAATAGTTAGATTGGTTCAAGAGGAAGGTTTATATGTATATAACATCATGCTAACTGGTGTAGAGCAGAAGTGAAAAATGTTGCTAAAACGGGGTGACGCAGACGAAGTTGCGCGGGTCAGCTAGTTATACATATATCGCCATCGATTAGAGAATATGGACCTTACGGAAACAAATTTGATGTTCCGTGTAATATATTTCAACCAAAAACACTAGTAATTGCGGAATAGCTTTCATTGGCTCGTAGAACACCCTATTAATCGAAGTTCGGGCTAGAATCTAGATTACGACACTCAGATGTACTTCAATCGTGTCACCGAAGTCATCCATTGGCTCACATAAAAGTCATCCAGTATAATATCTAACTGATCTGTAATGAGATGCAATAAATCATGAACGAGGTTGACGCGCCGGGATGGCGGGCCAGCGGTACCGCCGGAAATGGATATTACGATAACGATGCGCCCGCGCATCTCCCCGTGCGGAGTTAGCGTGCCATTTGCAATAAGACGATTGACGGTAATGTACGTTAAGGAGACCAGATTGAGCCGTAAGTTTTAAATTCATTGATGGTTGTACAAACAGTGCAGTTCAAAGTTATTACATACTCTTATGAATCAGACACTTTCCTGTCTTTGTTATAGCAATGTATTGCTCATTACATTCACTTTATCCGCGACCCATCCGACAGCAGCTGTCTTGACATGTAACTTACTGTAAATAATGAAATTATATTGATACCAGGCCTATTATAGCTGCTCAACGTAACGGGCATCTGGAGCGATTGCATTTTGCAGTCAGCGCATAATCCAACCGCGGCCCATCTTTGGGAGTTAGCGATTGCTGCGTCGAATGATAATATGACAGGTTTGCGTACATACCAGCAACGGTGAACCTTCATATCCGCATTGCAGACGAGGAACAATCATTAACTGAGGTCAGGTTTGGTAACTGTACGCGCACAATTGTTTAGTTCACGACACTCTGTAATCCGCCCACAGCGAGCCGCTTGACATCAAAGGAAATGGTAAATAACATGCTTATCTCAACGCTGAGCAGCGTTGTGGAGTGACGGACACTTACAATCAATGGTATTCTGAAACGGCCGTCTAATATCGGTCTATCCCGCGACCTACCTCAATATGGGTCATTGCCAGAGCGCCATAGAATTTTACGATAATCGCTTGCGAAACTAAAATTGGCAAAATTTCAAGATGCTATAGTGGTGTCTGTAGTATGTCTGACAGCTTTGGTGGATATCAAAGGCGGTGATTCATCACCCTCTTATAGTACGTCGACCATTGTGTTGACTCCCGCCGAGACTTTTTTTTTTGGCATTTACAGGACGATAATTCTTAATTTATCTAGCAGAGAGTCGAAATTCAGTTTCGTATAGCGCAAATCCGGTGCGTCTGAACGCACATTTTAATTTTAGAACAACGGAAACCATCGCACGTCTCGAGGCGTTGTTGAATGCGTTTTATTTTCTAATCGGCATGAATGGGATACCGCCGGTCAACGTTCAGCCGCAAGCGCGTTCCTTTCAGCCGTGGACACTCAATAATATCGAATGGATTTATAGCTCATTAAGGCAATGCACACGTCGGTGCTCGCGGCGCATTCCAGCAGTCCCCGCTGACGGGGCTGTCGGGGCACGATTTGTTAAATAAACACAATTTCGGTTCGTCGAACCGATCCAGAATAAACACGGTGTGCTTTCAGTTCAAATATGGAAAGTGAAAGCCGCGTGCCGGCTTGTCGCGGGTGGTGACAAATACCTTGCCACGTGCGCCGTGTTACCGGCGGTGTAACATGAGCGGAAGGAATGTGCCCCTAAGGATTGGAAGCCATTCAAACTATTCGTGTTAACATTACAAGGTTCCTGCGATCGATCATTTGAACTGGTTGAATATGTTTCTTGGCATGGCGACTGAGTTAGTACGAATATAATTCATATACGTTTTAAATTTGGAATATATGTTCTGAATACACATATGGATCAAAAGGTTTTACGAACCATTGTATTAGGTCCCACGTAATAGGGGGTGAGCCTATTATTGTGGCATGATTATGTGGCAAATACGTGAGAATTTAGTCACTTTCATTATCATACTAATATAAGGGACCCTCGATTTTCCATTCCATGAATTCTAATCTCGAAATCTAACATTCGTGCATACATTTAATCCAGCTAATGAATTTCAGTTTTACTTACGAAATCTTGTAAGAGCACTTTACGGGGAGAGGGATTTTATTGGTTACGTCTCGGTAACATTTTATTGGTCTGACTTGGTTACGGTTTTATGCAAATGCATTTGTTGTGTTCACCGGTTCATATGTTTCCAGCTAACGTGGTAATAATTTGTTGGACTTATGTTGATAAGGATATTAATTCCACTTGATAATGGTCTACTATCTTAAGACGCACCTCTGTTTAACCTATTAGAGGAAAAGATATTGGGGGAGAAAGGGGGACCTTTTTTATACCACTTAGGTGGCAGATAAGGACGCGGCCCACCTGATGGAAAGTGGTTACAGTGGGCTATGGATGTTGCCAACACCAGGGGCGTCACATTCGCGCTGCCGACCATACTCTCTACCCTACTCACCGCCGGAAACACAACACAAGGTTATTATTAGCCGCGGTATTCTGAAGGGCGGAGTTACTTCCCCATTTGGGCTAGGCCCCCTGATTCGCTCGGTAGTGTTTCTGTAGATGTTTCGTGTAGAGTTATGTCAGTAATGCGTAGGTACACATTGCAACCAGCTAAATTGCGTTATACCTTAACCGCCAACGCTACCGAGCCCTCAAAATTGACAGAGACATGGAAACGATACATCGTAAAGAAGTTACAATCGTTCGTAAGTTATAATATAATGACTTTTATAACTATATTCCAATGCAATAGGTGAAACATCGGTTTTTTATGAATGTCGGTATGTGGGTGGTAAAAATATTAATTCAAATGAATTCCGGTGACATTATTAATACTTTTGCAATAGCCGTTGCAATCTCTAGAGAAAAATATTTCTGAATGAGGAGTTTGCTCTTAAATTTTGATACAAGATTCTAAATTTTGACAGTGCTTTAATGATTGGGACAACTCTAGTTTTTCAAAAACATTCTTTCAAAAACCGAAAATAAATTTGCCTAGTGATATCACAACGGATACCAATCCCACCGGAGCTGGTGAGAGAGGTCATGTCGGACTCGAACCGACTAAAACGCACGCCGTCTGGGTCTTTAGTTGCCGGAGATGAGATAGGAGCAATAGTGTCCTGGAAAAAACAAACATGGAGGACAGATTTCAGATTTTAGGAACTGCCGATAGAATTGAATTGTACCTATTATCGTTACGTCATAAACCATTCTGACTTGACTTGACTGGTTCGGTGATAACCCAAGCGTTAGGTAACGATGACACGAGTTTCATGATTTTTGTTCAACGCACCTAAAGAAGAAACGAAGAACAAACAAAGAACAAATAAGTGCAAAATCGAACTATGTCATACATTTCCGTTGTGAAATATTTACCGCGGTAGCCTAGTGGTATGGGTAATGGACTGCTGAGACGAGGTCTCGGGTTCGATCCCAGGTTTACCATGGCACACACCAATGACTGCCATGCTTTTCGAAGTTGTGTGTATTTATCGCAGGTTTATAAGTGTCCGGTTAATGGCAATAGGCTCGCCATCTATTACATTGGGACCTGAATATAAACTGGCGAAATGTGGGTGCTAGCACCTTTGCCTACCCCTTCGGGGATATAGGCGTGATTTTATAAAAAAAATATTACAATATTAATGAATGACATTCAAATTGCATTTCCAATTAAATAGAATTCAGTGTGGCGCTCAATTGAACACGTGCTGCGCCGGCGCATCAATTCTTTGTGTATGCTTCACGTTGTTGATTGTACTAGCAATGACATTCCTACGTCCGTGTGGCCTTCAGAGATCAAGACTGTATATTTATCTTTACCTTTGAGGTTCGAAACCAGACAGTAGAACTGTTTTGATCATTAATTTAAATAAATGTACTTGTACTATATTGCATATAAAACTATGACACTACATACCATATAGAAGATAGACGTTTATTATTCAAACGCGAATAAAACGCTCGGTGACTCACCTGAAACAAAAAATAACGATATTAGAAAGACAATAACTATGCGCAGGAGTTGCAAAATTGGAGCTGTTTTACATGAAGAAAAAAAGAAACGATCTTATAAATCAAAAAGGTATACGTGGGACGCGATTGTATATTTTTGGGGCTATTTTTAATACGGTTCGGAAATTTGTAATTGGAATACTGTTGTCTATTTAGATATTTATAATGCTGTCAAATTCAAGGATGGAACTTCATACTTTTCTATGCCATGTGGCGCGTTATGTAGTAAATAGACCAAAAAAAAGCCCGCTGAGTTTCTTGCCGGAGTCTTCTCAGGCCGGGGCCGCGTTTCGTACCGGTGGTCCATTTGCTCTCTAACTTATATATATTATTGATATTGACGTTTTGTAAGTGCCATTTAATGGTCTATACAGAATAAATGATTTTGGAATTTTGAATCAGAGTAAGTACCTACTATAAAATTTCCTGAACAACTTAAGGTCTATAATCCTTTGACAGTCTAAGTTTAATTTAAGAAAAGTAATCATAGCGTTAATAAAATAAACTAGATAAATGACTTGTGTCTTTATAAGAAAATAAGTAAACTCAAGCAAGTAGTAAGCTAAACTTAATTACATTAACAAGTATATCTATTATCCAGTAGCTTTTAAGACTAGTAATTGAGTAGTGACTGTGACATCACTTCACATAATTTTAGTTTCAAATTATCCAGAATCTTTTGCAGCCTACTGTATGTAGTAGGACGACTTTTGTCTATCATTGTTGCTGGCTGATACGTCATTATTTATGTACAAACGTTATCACCTCAACTTATTCCATTCTCAAAAGTAGGAGAATATGAATGAAATAGCACATATAAAACTAAATAAAGTCATTTTGACTTCCAACTATTTCTCCGAGATTATGGTCCAAGCTTTCAATTTTCCTATGATCATTTCAATTCGAACACATAGATGTGTTAATAAAAATAGTCTCAGTGAATGCAGACGTTTCGTAATGTATTTCAACGGCGCGTGGGCCGGTGCAACGGTCAATCCACTGCGCCCACGTACCTCCAAATAGGTGGACATAGGTAACATGGTAATGTTACCGACAATGTGGCGAAATAATATTGAAATGATCATCAGGACGTAGTTAATGATAGTGCAATGACGGTAATAAAAAGAATTATCACTACATAGTATAAAATAAAGTCGCGTTCTCTGTCCCTATTTTTCTTGTCCCTGTGTCCCTTTGTATGCTTCAATCTTTAAAACTACGCAACGGATTTTGATGCCGATTGTCTAAATAGATAAAATGGTTAAAGAGGAAGGTTTATATGTATATAACATCATGCTACGACCAACAGGTACGGAGCAGGAATGAAAAATGTTGCTAAAACGGGGTGACGCAGACGAAGTTGCGCGGGTCAGCTAGTTGATAATAAAGAAATTAATTACAAATTAAACTGTCAGTGAAACTTTAACTAAAATAAATAACTTTATAATGACAGAAAGATGAACAGCCATGCACGATGAACGTAATAAATTGGATTTTGAATTAAAGACGCTTAACAGTAATGGGAAATGAACATCTTGAGAATAATTGCGTAATGAATATGACAACGACGGTATGGCGCCTGAGGTTATGATGAAAAGACGATATGGACATAAATGGTAGGAGCATTTGCAGACTTTCGTCTTTTTAACGTAAACAATTACGCAAACATGTCAGGAGGGCACATTTCATCATCCAATCAGATGATGAAAGCTGTTAACATAAATTCAATATAACAAGATGTAATGATGGCACCGTAATTGAATTTGGCTGTCAACGTAGAAGGTCGAATGAGAATTCTTATAATTTATACGATACTAAATGAATTACTAAGAAATTATAATATTCGCAAATTGAGAAACATATTTAAGTTAAATTGAAATAAACACCTTCATGTCGGGTCTCATAGGTCAAAGTTTCTCAATAGGAAATATTTGATGGTAGATTGCATTCAATGTATCGTGTTTGTTAACATTTTTCGAATTTATAGCTAATGAGTTTGAAGGTTTTTAAATTTTGTATGGTTTATCTAAACGTCATGCCTTTATCTAGATTGACCTCGAACGGAATAATTGCATGTTTATTGTTTAAGTTTGTTCTAAATTCAAGTTGCCACAGATAACCACACTCATTAAATATGGGTCTTACCGTAAATAATTGAGTCAATATTTCTTCTAGTAATAAATGTTTCAGTAAATAATCAGTTTATTGATATAAAATGAAATTTTCTTACAAAATAAGATCGTTTTTATGAAGCTACTAATAAAACGACGGCTTTTTCTCCCGCAGCTCCATTGATAGTTGATGCTTCATTATCATAAACGTCCTCTTCATTTATAGTAAGCGTTTCTTGGGCCTTATCTAAGGCAGTAGCCACCGTCTATTTCATATCTTATTTTTCCTTTTTTTGGCCTTGAATTTGTAGTATTATTGCTTTAGCAGAAGGTGGGTAGTGATCGCAAATCAATGCAAATGTGTTTTTGGAACTGCGAAGAACTTAAGAAAATATTTTCTGTTAAAGTATTACTGCAATGTTCGCATATAATACCATTTTGGTTCATAGTTCGTGATGTTGGCAGCTTTCTAGTATATTGTGAATGGTAGCTAAGATATTGAAGCAGGATAAATCCAAATTTCCAACTGTTACGACTGTCTGGAGTAAATCCATTAATGTGTCTAGTAAAGATTACCTACAACTGAAATAAGACCACGGGCAATATCAACTTGTTTTCTTAAGAAATGTTTCAATGATCTCATATCCGTATTTTATGATAGTATAGTTCAAGTTTAGACCATTAAAGAGAAAAATTGAAAATTTTATTTTATATTAGATAATAAAATTCTTGCTCAATGCACACGCTGTACGTTTCCACATGCGAAACATATTTGGTTTGGATTAAACAGCCCAATAAATATGATTTTAGTGTTATTGATGCATTGAAATGAAATATGACTTCATCCAAAACCACAAATAGCGTAGACACGTTTAACTAGTTTAATAGGTAGGCGAAGTCCATGAGTTGAGCAAATGATTATGTGCGTATTTTATTGACATGTCTTTGTTGTTGACTGCGAACACCAACTCCTACGCAACGCAGCGTTTAGTGATCTTAAATGATGGTGAAATTGGCCTTGGCCCATTGGAAGAAATAAATGTTGATTTTTTTTTCAAGTTCATGGTTATACAATTATATAAGAGAAACGGCGACGGAGATGAAACTGTAGGTGATTGAGACAATTGCTAAGACATTTTGAGTTGAACTGAAAACTTTTGAGAAAAGAAAAGAAAATCTTGCGTATTTCTGTGGGGACCCGGAGTATGCGGCAACATTAGAACTTCTTCAATGTACAGAAGGCGGCAGAATTTAAATCTAAAATTGACAAAATTAAATGAAGTGACGTCACACGCCATCTACATAAAATATAAAAAAAAATATATAAAAAAAAACTTTAACAACAACGATCTCTTGGCATTTGATAAGTATCTATTAGAGTAACGATCATAGTCCATTGCGTAGGCAAATTAACGTAGGAGACTAAATATTTCACATGTATTCGATCCGATTTGGTTTTAATTATGCCTAATGTCAAGGACTGACGAATGTTACATCAAACAAGAAATTAATAATGTTAACATCAACCAACATTATGTTACTATCTACTATGCGTTTGAAATGAGAAGATCATCGAGATGGCGGGAACTTCATTCCATACGCATCAAAATTGTTCAACTATACTTTGTAAAACATAGCTTGGGTCCTATGACAGCTGTCAGTGAAATCCCGCTCATGAAGTCTTGAATTTTCTAATAATGAATGTAGTAGCTGTCAATGTCATACTTTATGGGCATATCGAGCTAATTAGTGATGGGCGATGAATCATCGTGACCACATACTATAAACTATCCATATTTTGAATAAAGCTTAATTTAAAATTAAAATTAATATAAGAAAAAAATAATTAGAATTTAATCTTATTGCTTAGGTATTTTAATATCATAATAATATTTATATTTCAATATACTAGATCCTAAATTATATTGAATAAATAACATCCTACATTCAATCCATCAACGCCCTGAACCTGTTTTTGGATTTTGTAAGAAGACACGCCGCGTTTGGCTCTTGGGCCATGATATAGGCATAAGATACACGCGCCAACATCTCGCTTGATATGAACTTCCACTGATCCACTCCACTCATTCTCATCAGTACGAGTGCCGACGCCTTGTATGCTACGGATATTCCGTTCTGATTACAATTAAATACATACATACAATTAAATTAAACCTAATTATATGTAACATGCATCAATAATAGCTGGTAGTATCGACATTTTCATCGAATTTCGGACATCCCTATGAACCTCATTTTGACATCTGTCATAGGACCCATGCTATATTTTACAAAGTATAACAACAAAATTTCCATGTCGGTTAATAAGTGTATGGTAACAGCGAGTGACAAAAATTTAATGTTTATTTTCACTACATACACCTAGTACATTAGGTACATATTTTATACATATTTTTAGTAATTATAATAGTAGTTAGTTATAATAGTTATCTTTATTAATAAGCCGCGTTAGCCTAGTGGTATGGGTAATGGACTGCTGAGACGAGGTCTCCGGTTCGATCACAGGTTGACTTGAAATGAATGACTTTTCGATGCCTTTCGAAGTTATGTGTGTATTTATCGCATGTTTATAAGTGCCCGGTTAATGGCAATAGGCTCGCCAACTATTACATTGAGACCTAAACATAAACTGGCGAAATGTGGGTGCTAGTACCTTTGCCTACCCTTTCGGGGATATAGGCGTGAGTTCATGTTATGTTTTTTATTAATAAATAAATCTGAAGTTAGCAACGCCAATCAAAATGTCATAATGACAGTTATCAACTCATTTGAAACGCTTAGTAATACGGTATATTATGTGGCTGTTTATGTTTAGTTATAATTTGTAATATGATAACTAAACACTTGGTAGATACCTAAATAAATACCCAAAGGGGTTACAGTTACTATACATCCATAGTCAGGCAACATACAATTACTATAGTTGCCTGACTATGGATGTTAGTCAAGCAACTATAATTTTCGGTCCTTCGTGATGGGAGGCGAGTCTATGGTCACGAGAAAACTTCGTTATGGGTTGTATGTGTTAATGGAGAAAAGCTCAATTCATGTTCATGTTTTATAACAAATTCTTTCAACTACAATTAATGCTTGTAAATACAAAAGTATCAAGAAAATTATGATTCAATTTCATTCGGAATATTTACAGACCTCCTGCTAAGTGCTCTCTCGTCCGGCGCTTGTGCAAGCACTCATCTTCTCAATTAGGCGCCATTGCGCTCCGCACTGATTGAGCGCCATCACCATCCTTCATAATTAGCTTTATTAATGTTTTATACTTTCAATTACGATGCTATAGAGGTGGGCCTTAATAAATTATGACTTAGCATTATATTTTATTACTGTAGGCCGCGTGGTTCTCGTCAGAGGTGTCGAATAAGGGACTTAGGGATGGGTTATTTAACATCAGACAAAATCTGTCTATATTAAACAATATACATATATCTTATCCTACCTCCCTGTAGAAAGAAACAATTATCGTGTTGTCTCAGAATATCTTTATATAAACTGACATTGTTATGTCGCACTATATATTTCTATATTCGGTATGCATATTTCTGAACCGATATGGAAATTTAATTGCGGTGCGCAAGCGCCGGTGCGTCCGACTCGCCGGCCAATTAAATGTATTGATAGCAATAACGCCATATATGGCTATAGTGTCATGAAGCATCACACGTGACACCGTTTAGAGCGCGAACGTTAGAGTTTGTGTCACGACAGTCCCCATCAAACGATCTAGTGATTTATTGGATCTATAGAGTGATTTAGACATAGATATATAACACGTAGAATCACGACAGCTTCTTGGCGTGGTGGTAGAGCGCGTGCTCTACGCACGGGGCGCGGGTTTGATCCTTGATGTTTGATGAAGTTCAGCCGCATCACAGTTGGACTGGAAAGCCGACCCCAACTGAGTTGGGAAAAGGTTCAGAGAATGATGAATGATATAACACGTAGAATGGGAACAATCATAATACAAGTACTTAATAGACTATTTGAATCATTATAGTAAGGATAACGAGCTGAAAAAGGTAGCTAAGACTGGGTGCGAAGGGCGGAAGTACGGGGACAGTGGCGAACATTGGGAGAGGTCTAAGTCTAGCAGGTGGAGCTACTATGACAATCTCTTGTTATGTATATATAACGCGAAATTGGCAGACTGCGTTTTAGGTACTCAGCGACTAAAGGACTGCAACCCTTGGGCTAATTGATAATGAACTGTTTTGAACTCAATGCGAGTTAAAATAGATGACTAAGATAACAAAACTTCTAGAGTTACAATAATTTTTGCTACATTGACATAAAACACTTAACTCACACAAAGATTGTCAGCAAAAATGTTTGAAGAAACGAAATTATGTCAATCAAATATGCCCAGTCTATATGTTCTTATATCTACACATAACCATGGTACATACTTATTGCATTTGTAATTAATGCCGGCGACATCGATTAGCCTAACAAGTCCCTTTGTGAAGGAAATCGGTCAATTTTATTTAAAAGTGTGTAGGTGCGAACAGTTATGCATAATTTTATGGACTTTATTCTAGGTAACTTTGACATTTTAATGCCATATGTGAATGTATGACAGTTTAAATGAGGTTATGATTACGTTATCCGGAATTACTGTATCGTTTAATTACATTTCTTTGCTCTTGAAATTTAATTTCCGTATATACGTGGATAAATATGAACAGAAAAACTTGCCCATATTTGTAGTGTCATAAATTGAAAAAAATATCTAGTATGAATTGAACTCTGACTCAAATATCAAAGTTGCTAATCAGCCTGTGTGCTCAAGGCCTTATAGCAAACATTTACATGATGTTGATCACAGATTAAAAAAACTAATCGAAATGTGACACGACAGATTTAGTAGCGGAAACAAGGTCGCCAAAATCACACATACAACCGTTATACTTTGTAAAATGTAGCTTGGGTCCTATGACAGCTGTCAGTGAAATCCCGCACATGAAGTTTTGAATTTTCTATTATTGAATGTAGTAGCTGTCAATGTCATACTTTATGGGCATACCGAGCTAATTAGTGATGGGCGATGAATCATCGTGACCATATAATATGAACTACCCTTTTTTTAATAAAGCTTAATTTAAAATTGAAATTAATATAAGAAAAAAATAATTAGAATTTAATCTTATTGCTTAGGTATTTTAATATCATAATAATGTTTATATTTCAATATACTTGATCCTAAATAATATTGAGTAAATAAAATTCCACATTCAATCCATCAACGCCCTGAACCTGTTTTTGGATTTTTTAAGAAGACACGCCGCGTTTGGCTCTTCGGCCATGATATAGGCATAAGATACACGCGCCAACATCTTGTTTGATATGAACTTCCACTGATCCACTCCACTCATTCTCATCAGTACGAGTGAAGACGCCTTGTATGCTAAGTATATTCCGTTCTCATTACAATTAAATACATACATACAATTAAACTAAACCTAATTATATGTAACATGCATCAATAATAGCTGGTAGTATCGATATTTTCATCGAATTTCGGACATCCCTATGAACCTCATTTTGACATCTGTCATAGAACCCATGCTATATTTTACAAAGTATAGTAAAACGTTGCATTACTAGTAAACAAATGGCAAATTACAAACCTTTATTGGCAAATTAGCTCGAATCATATGTACTACGAAACGAAAGACACCTTAACCGTTCAAAATAGTGATTCCTTAGCTATAGATTAAAAAATATTTATAACCTTTGATATTTTGAATCGAACAAGTTTAAATGTTTAAAAAATTATTTAGAAGTATGTCAGTGAATTCTAAAAAAGTTTATTTGAAACTTAAACATCTTACAATAAGGTTCATATTGTCGTCAGCATTAAAACGCGTACTCCGCCTACTTCAAACTTCAACTTGGTTTTTTTTCATGATATGGTTAATAAAAATTGCCATGCAATTTCTACTGACATATTTAGTAGTCACTTGGCTAGTTTGACCTGAAGTTACAATTCATTTACAACCTGTCGTCCATGAACGCGGGCCTAGAGATGGACTCGCCTGTCAACTCATAGACACGCTCTGTACTTTGACTGGTTAATAACAATTGTCTTAAAGTTTCTATACATCCAAGTAATAGCCACCTGGCTAGTTTGACCTAAGGTGATCACAAATAACATCGCTCTGTAGCCGACTGGTGAATGGGGCGGCCATTCATCGCCGAGTCGGACTCTTAAAGACATCCATTCACTCGGCGGTCATTGAGTCGACCTACGCGTGCCGTGTGTGACTGCTGTGACCTGGCCATAGTGCCATCTAAAAATACCAATGGAGCGTGGGCCTCAAGATAAAGTTCATATGATGGACCATTTAAGCTACTCTCTCCATTCTTCATTCATTCAATCATTCAGTTGAATGATCTGTACTTACCTAAGTACTATAATAGCGTCAAGAGCGTATTAAGCAAATTGAATGTCAGGATTATCACATACAACTTGATTTTCTTGGTTTTTGGTACGCGTTAAGAGTGGCTAGGAAGAGACTTGGGTATAAATATCATATTTCATAAGTACAAAGGCTTCTCCCAATTTTCTAAGTTTCATTTTGTTGCTAAACGTGTGTCAAAAAAAAAAGAAAAAAAGACCTAGACTTATGATCGCGTTACGACCCGGGTTTCGCTAAACATGTCGTACTACGCGAAACTTTAAAACTTAATTCTTATTTACTTAACCTAATAAGAGAGAGATATCTCGACAAATCATCAACTTCTTAGCGGATAAATTGCAAAAGTACATTCTAATTCTTTAAGAATATGAGAACGAAAACGAAAAAAATAAGTGAACGAAACTCGAACCGATATGACACCATTGAACAATTTTTCACTAAACTGAAACAAGTGAGGTCATGAGAAAAGCAAAGGCGGAAACCAACTAACAATGATAGTGGTGTCGATCACGAAACGAGAATCAGGGTTGCCACACGTTATCAAACTTGCAATATTAAAAAATAAAATTTTGAAAAAAAAAAAAAATATGAACACACCACAGTAGCATAGATTAAAGAAGGTCCACTCTCGTAATAAAAAGATTTTAAAGATTCTATCAATGAAATATTGTAATATCGTGTGACGTAAACTTAATTTTTAAAATTGAGGTTAGATCACGATTAAATATTGACATAACATAACATAAACTTACATTTATATTCCAGAAGAGGTAGGCAGAGGTGGTAGCACCCACATTTCACCAGTTTATGTTTAGGTCCCAATGTAATAAGTGGCGAGCGTATTGCCATCAACCGGGCACTTATAAACCTGCGATAAATACACACATAACTTCGAAACGCATCGAAAAGTCATTGGTGTGATTGAATTTGAATCAATATTGAATATCTAATTGACATAGACACCGACCAAAGTAAAATTATCCGTTGACACAAAAAGTCTGTATGCCTATTTTACAGGATCGTTTTAATTTTAACAGACCTGTAGCTACTATATATTGTGCACACTCCAGTTACAAGAGTGGAATCGGTTTACCGCCAAAAATATGGTGGTATGATATATATCTTCTGAATATTACAAAGCCACATCAAGCGAGCAATGCTTATATTGTAGATCACCAGAGGTGTCACATTTGTGCAGCTGACCCTGTAGGAACCTTCCAACAACAGGGAGATTATTCCAGAGCTTAAGTGCGCGCGGAATGGAGTTGCTTTCGTACCTCACTGTTAGCATCATGTCCGATCAAAACGTGTGACGATTTTATTTTTGTGGCGAGCGCTGCTATAGAATTTAGCCGTGGTCTTATGTCGAAGAATTCTTCTGAACACACTATTGTACTACAGGCGGTAGAACACGCACAGCGAGGCTGTCTCTCCTAAGACTGAGTGGTTCAGCCAGTGAATATGGAATTTACGACGTGTCCGTAACAGCAATTACTGCTACATCTAGCAATTGATGTGATGTATTTGGCTATATCTGCAATCTGTCATTGATTTTAAATTCAAAGTGACAGCCCTAGTCGTCGTAAACCAATGCAATTACACCAGCATTTTCTATTATACGTTACGTTATAATTATATAGGATTTTGAACGCAATTCACTGTGAAATGTATTTGAATTAAGCGGATTACAGAAGGTAAAGTGCGTAATGAGAGTTCCCAAAAAGAATTTTTGAGAAATCAATTGTCTGTACCAGCCTATAACCCAATATTAATACAATAACTGTGAAAATGAGATTGTAAATTTTCACGACCAATTCATTCGATTAGAGGCAATTAGTGATGCTATACTTTAAAATGAGTATTTAAAGAAAGTACCTACATTACAAGTAAAGTACAGTGGGTCTCTAAAGTTCAAATACATACCACATGACACGGGCATCGGAGGTCGCAGAATGACCTCCGTACTCCTTGAGGCTGGGGGATGGAGCCGCCTATCTCCCTAACAGAAGCAGGCCACGGCGGCGGCGCAAAGTGCGTCTCCGACACCATGGTTCCCACATTAGGGGAAGGGATATCCCCTCAAAGAGATGTTACCGGGACTGCCGGGGTGCGAGAGATATGTTTTGTATAATCTCACCTCGGTCGGTCAGAGTCCGATATAATCACCTCCACCGACTTTGGCGGAGGTGGTATCCGTGGGTATTTTGCGCACGAAAAAAAAAGGAATAAAGGTATAACAGTGGCATAATGATATTGCGAATGCTTATATCATAACTATTGAAGTTTTTTTTCGTCGGTCAACGAATAATAATAAATCCTAGAATACAAACATCAAATAATCCAAGATGGACGTCTCATTAAATTTATTTTATAAAAAAATGAAATGTGAAAAAAATTAAAATTTTAAAGTCAGAATAACCTGTTTCTTAACAGTCATGAGACAACAGCAGAACCAAACAATGATTGTCATTGAATCTACCTAGCATATTGAGCTCGGTTGCCGCTTTAAAAAAAATGCGGAGTCATTGCTGCCGAGACAACCTTGCTACCGATCGAGGGTCAATCCTTCTCGATTGAGAGTATTAATCATAATTTAGTTATACTTATTTGAAAGTGCAAGGAGCCATAAGGCGCCACGAAAAGTTCCAGGTATTCAATCTTCACTAATATTATAAAGAGAAAAGATTTGTTTTTTGGTTTGTTTGTAACGAATAGGCTCCGAAACTACTGGACCGATTTCAGTAATTCTTTAACCTATAAAAAGCTACAACTTAAGCTATCTATCAACACGCTACCATCCAATAATCATAAATTTCAATAGATCCGGTAGACTTTGTTTTATACTATGTAGTGATGATACGGTATACTATGATCGGTTAAGTAGAACCAGAGTTATGATTAGTAATATAGAATTTAAGTTGTACAGATGGCGCTTAGGTTGCGATAACAACGGTCTTAGGCTAGTAACGCGATATAACTGTGATATCTTCGATTAAAATAACTTTCCTAATGAGGTATGGCATCGGAAGGGACCAGGACTAACGCAACGATGATGATTATATAGGAGTTAATGAGGTATGTAAGATAAGGTGGTACAACACACACCCACATTCCCAGGCAATCCACACCAATGCTGACCTGCATACTGATTTTATGATTAATGAAACATTTTATATGTCATCAATGTACAATTTCCATTTCAATCAATAAATGAACAGACACGTCTACGCCATAAACCGTAATTTGTTGCGTTGAGTTCAGATTCGCAAACGCAGACGACTGGACTGGATTGTAGGTCATTTGCCTGTGCTGACCAAAAACTATTTAAAGAATATATACGCAAACCAGTAAGTAATGGAAGTTATACAGACAGAACTAATATAGAATTGTTAAAGAAGACTAAAGTAATGTTAATGTAACTTAAAGTAATGGTTAAAGGCACCTTTCCACGGTCCGCTATTTCACAGACGCATGCGTAATTTCGCGCATCACGCACCGTAATAAGAAGCTCGTTCGTGACCACGTTTGTCATGATTTCGGTCCACATTTACATAACATTTAACCTTGATCGTATCAGAAGTGCGTACCAGTCCAATAATGTGGAGCGTGATAGCGGAACTTAAATGAAACGTGTAGTCAGCACACGTGTTAAGAGAAAACTCGTGTAGTTAGCACAGCTCAGCTCTAGTTTGTGCTGATCTGGCCACGAGTTGTTCCGTCTATATTGAACATCATGTTCTAAGCCATGATCGAAGTCTGGTCCATTGTACGTGTCACAAATGTGGACTCGCCTATATATGCGTTCGTGTCTGCGTTCGCGTCTGTGATAACTCGCACCGTGAAAACCCGCCGTAATATGCATCTGTAATGTTCCATGATTAGAATTTATACCGCCATGACGGTAGCAACCATGGTCAACGCACAAATAACGAGTAGGTACTTATTTACTTTGTTTTTTGCACCTAAAATAAGTGGGCCCCCGATTTTAACGGTAATATGACCTCTAACGTCCCACACCGTTGTGGAACATATGCAATGCATATGTGCGCAACCCAAATCTGACAAAAATACACTCAATAAACAAGAGAAGGAATATTCAGTAACTGTTTATCCAAATCCCAAAGGTATTAGGTACCGTTTGGATTTTGCATCGTCATCATTCTCTGAGCTTTTTTCCAAATAAGTTGAGGTAGGCTTTCCAAGATGCGGCTGAACCTCGATACGTTCCGTGAAACGACTTCCATATGACCTTCATCACCAATTGGCCATATTAAGAGAAGTCTCTGTGTTGTCAGTGCAGTAGGAAAAATAAGGTTTCTCAGTCTTCCCATTGACAATACAAAATCTCACCAGAGAGCTCTAGCCACCCTACTCATCGCCGGAAACACAGCAAAAGGATAAGCTAAGAATAACTTAGCAGCTGTATACTGTAGAGCGGAGTTACTTCACCAGACGGACTGCTCAATTAGGACGGTAGGTACCATTAACCTACCTCTGTTAAACTTAATAGTCTCAGGAGCCTTATGAACAACTTAAATACCAGTTTTTTCTTTTGCTTCAGTTGTTAGACGCCATTTAAAGTAGAGGTTCATTCAAAGATAAATATTTACACGGCTAAAGGTAGTTGCTATGTCAGTGACCGGTGTTAGGCCAATTCGGCGTGTCTATGCCGTCCGTTAGGCCTGATTCCCACGTCCATAGACAATGATAACGCAAATAGGTCCAAGTGCGTCTTGTGTTCACAGTGCGAACCGTGACAAATGTAATGTATGTATTATTACTCATACAAACAACTCATAGTTCATACTTGTTGGGAATTTATTTGAATAAACTAGTCTAGTATATACAACAGATATTTGTTATATATATCTGGATGTATAATATACATACACATATATTGTATATCCGTATGTTGTACGAGATAACCGACATCCATGCGGGTAGAGCCGTGGGTAACTGCTAGTCGTGTATATAACCTATACCTACCTAAACGCGCTTGGTATGGTTTTTTTATACCACTTTGCTTGTACTGCTGACCATATAGAGAAGAGGGGGAAGGAAAAGGGGAGAAGAGAGTCTCTGTGCTGTCAGTACAGAAGATAAAGAAGGGTTTTCCGGTCTTCCCACTGACAACACAAAACCTCTCCAGTGAGCTCCGGCAGTGAGTAGGGCGGAGGTACTTCCCCAATCGGACTGCTCAATTAGGACGGGAGATGCCGTCGAGTCCTACCTCCATTAATTTGAATTGATCCTTACAGAATAAAAACAATAATCTGAGATAGATTTATTTTTTGTAACTACATATAAAGAGACCAATCTAAGTCTTAAATCTAAATGTATAATGCATTTACAATTTGAATTTAAATTAAGCCGAGTACTGCACATAGATAAAAATGTAGAGTTGCCACGTAATTAATTCAACTTAACATAATACTAAACAAAGGTTTGCATAACACAATATTATATAAAATAATAATATGTATACCTACTTAATAATATTAGATACATATTAAAATTAATATTTTACATAAAATTGTGTGTTTCTAGGTTATATTTTGTTATTAAAATTATATTTAGTGAATAAATATAAATAATGTTAATTATTTTAGAATAAAACTTATGTGTGTTCTCGATTACTTTTGGAGTTTTGCATATATAAACATACGAATATTGTATTATTTTAAATACACTTAGGTGACAGACAAGCACACGGCCCACCTAATGGAAAGTGGTCACCGTGACCTATGGACGTTTGCGACACCAAGGGCGTCATATTCACTTGTCTGCCACCTAAGCAGTATATAAAAAATACGTATCAAAAAAATTCAAAATATCATTTAGTTTAGCAGGCTAGTTTAGCAAGTCGACCACCCGGTTCAAAACGCGGCCCGTCTTGAGAAGACTCCGGCAAGAAACTCAGCGGGCTTTTCTTTCCTTTTGGTCTACTTCATAAAATAGAGGATCTAAATTCTCCGGTAGAATCTACCCATTCGTAGCTTTCATAATTAATAGAATAATATAAAATAATAGATTTCACGAAACAACTTTCTTCGAAGAAATACAGCGGTATCAACACTACGGTATCTAATACCTGTTTTTGAATAAATCATAAATTTTCTTTTCTAAACTACTCAAGCGATAGTAACATAATAAAAAGAAAATCCAAGAAATAGATCGTATCAGTTCCTATGGTAGTCTAGACATGATTTTTCAAACGCAATAGGTTTCTAATTAGTTCAATGGCTGTTACATTAATATTGCATGACTGTGAGCAAGCAAGCGCCGGCGCACGGCTGCCAGAGATTCCGCCCGACGCCATTGCGTGGTATCCGGGACAAGATTACGCGAACGACAAATATATCGTCGGTTTATTGCAGGAACTCATTAACTGCAAAAAATCACTAAATACGTTTTTATTTAAAGTGGACTCCATTTGGCATATTCTACAAAAGGCAAAAACTCACTTACTTCTATCTATTCAATTTTAGGCGTTATGACCTTGCTATTAAGTCCATAACTGCAACTTTGGAAATCAGGCATTTAGGAAACATCACTAAGCTGCACAAGTTATTTTTATTAAATAGATAATTATTAAAATAACAACAAACATATTAAACAGAACTCATTTTTACCATGTAATTAACTTTATCTAAACAAGAGTAGAATAAAATCTTGGAATTTGGATCGATAAAGTTCATTATTTGCACTTAATTACTTTCTGTTATGAATAATTGATCATAAGTACACAATAAGTAATCTTAATGAATTTTAACGTAATGAATTTTATGTAAAATATCATGATTTCAATTATTTAAGATATTCCTAAAATCATTTATTGTTTTCAATTACCTACTTTTTATTTTCTCAATCACATAACCTAATCTTAATAGCTCGCAGGAGTCCGTCCCACGCTTCGTCTACCGGTACGCGGTCTCCATTCGAGAATCTTTCGGCTCCAACGGCTATCTGTTCTTCTTGCTACGTGCCCCGCCCACTGCTACTTCAGCTTGCTAACCCTGTAGGCTATGTCGACCACTTTTGTTCATCTGCGGATCTCCTCATTCCTGATCTCGCAGAGAGATTACGAGCATAGCCCTTTCCATAGCTCGCTGTGTAACCTCGAGCTTTCTTATGAGGCCCATAGTGAGGGTCCACGTCTCGGCGCCATAGGTCATCACTGGCAACACGCACTGATTAGAGACATTTGTCTTTAAGCACTGAGGTATTTTGGACGAGAAGACACTGTATAACTTCCCGAACGCTGCCCAGCCGAGTTGGATTCGACGATTGACCTCCGTCTCGAAGTTTGATCCGTCTAATCGGACCAACTGTCCAAGGTAGTACTTGTCTACAACTTCGAGGGTCGAGCCTCCAACTGACACTGGGGAGGGCCTTAGAATATGAGCATTCGCCATAACCTGGGTCTTGTCCATACTCATCTTGAGGCCCACCTGTTGAGAGACTCGGTTGAGGTCGTCGAGCATTGTGTTAAGATCCTCCAGCGATCCTGCCATGAGAACGATATCGTCGTCAAAACGAACGTATGAATGTGATCTACGGTACTATAACCTTTTCGGAAACCGGCTTGTTCGGGCGGCTGGAAGTTATCAAACCTGCGTTCGAGACGATTCGTGATAAACCTCGAAAACAGCTTATAAACATGGCTCAGAAGCGAGATGGGTCTGTAGTTGTTAAGAGAGACTTTGTCGCCTTTCTTGAAGAACAAGATCATCACGCTTCTGTTCCATGCTTCCGACGTAGTACCTTCGAATAAGACGGAGTTGAAGAGCTTCTGAACGACTTTAAGAATCGGTGTTCCACCCCCCTCATTTCCAACTCGACAGATTTTTAAGTCGTCAGATTTGCAACTCGACATACTGTCATGATACCCGCTGTCAGAAGTTTCGAAGTGATTCCGTCTTCTCCTGGTGCCTTGTTATTTTTAAGCTGCTTGAGGGCCACCCTAATCTCGTATAGGGTGATGTCCGGGATATCCTCAGTGTAGTGTCGCGTTAGCTTAGCTCTTGGATTAGTAACCGTATCAGTAGCAGGCTTGGTGACTGAGGTATAAAGCTGTCCATAAAACCCCTCGATCTCCCTCAAAACATCTGCCTTAGTCGACGCGACACTGTCGTCCTTCCTCTTCAGCTTTGTCAACTGGCTCTGCTCAATAGACAAGTCTCTTGCAAACACTTTGGAGCCTTTATTTCACTCAATCATTTCCTTAATACACTGAGTATTAAAGGCACGGATGTCGTGTTGCAAAGACTGCTAGATACGTTTATTGAGCTGCCGATGTGCTTCAGCGTCATTGGTAGACTGCAGTCTCATAGACCGTCGTTCGACCATGAGTTTGAGTGAGTGTGATCGGTGAGCTTCTGTGGTCTATCTCTTCGACGGTGCCTGAAGAATTTGGAGCCCACTGAATGGACAGTTTCAACCAACCTGTTATTTATCTCGTCCACTGTACTGCATTCTAATAGGCAAGAGAAGCGATCCGAAAGTTCGAGTTGAAAGCTCTCGGGGTACTGTATATGAGAAGCTCTAGGCCGAAGCGTAGACCTCATCAGACGGGATCTCTCCAGATTAATATTCAATGTGCCTCTAACCATTCGGTGATCACTTCCGGTTTTCACCCCATGGATCACTGAGACATCATTGAATATCCGTCTATGCATCGTCATGGTAAAATCAATCTCATTTTTGGGACGACTACCGGGGCCCATCCAGGTCCATTTCCTGTGAGGCGGCTTCTTAAAGAAAGAGTCCATCATAAAGAGTCGCTCTTTCTCAAGAAAGTCGGCCAGCCTCCAACCCCTTCGGTTACGCTTCCCATACCCATATTGCCCCACTCTCAACTCGTTATCACCTCTCGTACCCAGTTTTGCGTTGAAGTCCCCCATAACAACACTGAAGTGTGATTTAGAGGCATGTATGGCTCTACTAATGTCCTCATACATAGCCTCCACCTCATCATCTGGTCGTGTCGAGGTCGGTGCGTAAGCCTGAATGACCTTCAGCAAGTATCTCTTGGACACTCTGAGTACCAGGTACCCTGCTCGACACACTCGTGATGGATATATGGATTGTTATTTATGAGGGACCTATGGACGATAAACCCGACACCACCTTGCGACTTCTCGTCGCCCTCGCGGTAGTAGAGCAGGTTGCCAGACTTCAGGGTTATTGTGTCCTCTCCCTCTCTTCGGACTTCGGATAACCCAACGATGTCCCAGTGCAACTTGCTCAATTCTTCGTCCAGCTCTGCTAGCTTCTCGTCTGTCCTCATTGTGCAGATGTTGTGTGTCACCAGCGACAACCTACTTTGGTCGTCTGATGGAGGGATCCCGCCCGGCGATTCTTAGCACCCCTAGTCCCAGCGCATAATATTATTATTATGGATAATTTTTGAGACTATGTAAGTTGTCGCTAGTATCTACCTAGATAGAAAATACCTATTTGCAACATTTATAATTTGCTATTGTGCGAATATCTAAGTGCTTATGACAACTGTTAAGACAAATTTTATTTTTCAGTTTATTTTGTCATGTTTATTAAACTTCCAATTGCTTATTGATTTAAATTAGCTCTGTTTATTACCTCTTTATTCAAAGACTGAGAATTTTATAAGTTTTTTGTGATAAAAAATTGTTATTTCAATTGTTTGAAAGAATTGAATTAGTTTTTCATAGGACTAGCACTGTTATGTTTAGGATAATATTGGTTATCCCTTTTATAAAATAATAATTTGATTAGATTTTCGTTGTTTTATTACAAATTAAGAAATAATTAAATCACATACCGAACAGACTTGCAGTAGACAGAAGTCATTAGCTTTTTTTTGGTATTTTTAAAAAATAAATGACTTTGTAGGATTACTGACTATCGCTTGTTTTAATTAATATAACATTTAAGCTAATCGAAAAAATTAAATTTTTCATCCCCGTCATTAATATAAGGATGCTATGGGCAAATCAACATAAATCGAACTAAAATACCGTTTATCTCAGAATAGTGAATTTGTCACATAATGACTTCTTGCAATAAGCCGACGATATGTTAGAAATTGTGTGATTTGATAAGCATTGTTGATTATAGTGATTTAATGGAGGCCTTAGTGAGGTGGTACAACGACTTGCTGATTACCAATCATTGATTCATTGAGTGTTTATGGAAGCATTTCTTATATTATTTATTAAACTTTATGCTCAAGTACATTGGCGGACTTAATGCTATAGGCATTCTCTACCAGTCAGCCAAAGGTGGTGCAGAGAAGAACTCAGTAGGTGCATTTTTAAAAGCAATAAAACTGATACCGCGGTAGCCTAGTGGTATGGGCAATGGACTGCTGAGACGAGGTCTCGGGTTCGATCCCAGGTTTACCATGGTACACACCAATGACACGGCAACTAACTAAATGGGCATCTGTAATATAACTTTAAAATCCAAGTATAAAACTGATTATAGTTTCATTCAGTGAATGGAAAACGGGCAATAATTTCGTTCAAATGTTCATGTAATACCTATATTCGCTTGAACGAAGCCATTGTCAATAGAAAGGTAAGTTAAAAGTATTGTATATTGTTCAACGGGCATATATTAAATCCAAACCACGCTTCAGTTAACGGACACTTCGTTTTGAATTATTCTGGAACACACACGCAACAAATATTTCAATCACACTTGTCCGAACAAGTCGTAAATTAAACTCCAAACAATATACCCATAAACCCATCGAGTTACGGCGATAAAATTGCATTGGCATGCCTTGATTGCATTGCTCCTCCAGTTAGATTTTTAATAGTTACTAACACGAATAACTAATGGAATACGCAATGGAATCTGTAATTGTTTTTAAGAAATTGACGATCGTTTGTTGTGATGTATAACGTATCTGTTGTAATTTTTTCGATAGTGTAATTTAACAATTGGTCTATTGATAATAAAATTGTGTGTTACTGCGTAGAATTATAAGTTATTGACTGTACAGGTGCCTACTAAAGGACGACTACATGTCAATTTTAGGGACTATTTTCTTTAAGAACACTACAGGCATGGGTTAATCTTGTAAGAAGGAACCCGATTCAAGGGAAAATCTATTTAATCTCTTGGAAGTATATTCGCTGTCTTAAAGAGTGAACACGGAAAATATCGAACTACAACCGCATCACAGATTAGACAAACTCATTCTCTGAATGATGAAAGAGTGAACATTCTTAGGATGGTGTTTGGTTGTTGATGTTTGCAATTGAACTAAAATCTTTGTGAATATTAAATTGCTATATCGTAGGTAGTTGATAAATGTTTGTAATACCAGTTGAGTCGTATCACGCGGTAATTTTCAGAAGAAAAATAGGAGGTAGTTGGATAAAAAAGGGAAGAAAATAAAAATTGAATGCTTCTTAAAATCGTAATTAGATAGAAATGGTACTTATCCATCTGATTGATTCATCAACGCACATCCCATACAGCTGAAGATACAAATTTAGTATCCAAGAAAATTTTACCCCTTTCGAGATAAAATACTTACGTAATTTTCCCGGGTAAGGATACAGGACACCAACAATGAATTGCTATCGATATTTTAGAAGGTTGATTCGCAAGATGACAATACAGTACCAACTTTCAAAAATTAATCTTCAAAAAATTCATTACCGTCGGCGGCGTTTGGCTCTCCCTCTTGAAGTACGACCATATCAAACGATTCCGTATTTTTTTGCGTCTGAATGTTGGTACGGTCGTGAACCCCGAGGTTCAGTCGTTCATCACGCGGTCAACGAACTCCGCTGCGGAAACGGTTTCAGAACGAAAGAAAAAAAAATTGTGTTGCGATGAAATTTCATACCCACAGTGATTCGAATGTCTATTGAGCGTATAAGTGGTAGAACGGTGCTTTTAAGACATGTGTTGTGTGGTTTGGTGGCAGATGCGAATGTGGTTTTATACATTTGTTATGTTATGGATTGAATACTTCGAATTGACAGTATTTTTTTTAATTAAAGAGATATGCGTGTGACCAATTACATTATTAATTACAATCGCCTTAACTCCTAATATTTTCATTGCAATTTCTCTCTTTACAGACACTTCACGATTTCGTTCACTGTTCACTTTTTACCCGACAACGGTGAAACAAAAGGAGGGTTATGGTTTTGATTAGTATGTGTACTTATAAACTAATATGTGTGTTCATTTGTTACCTCATTACTTCTATCCTACTCGTCAGAATTCGATAAATGAGGTGTCGTGAGAAACGTCTTAACTGACCGCACATTATAGGTTATATGACGTCACATTAAATTGAATGTTGCGCCATAATATGACATACTAAAGTATTGACCAAAAAATCTTAGTATAACAAAACAATATATTCTAGAAGAAAATGGTATACAACCACGGCTATACCCGATATTTTCTTGTTTAATACTTTTTATAACGTGATTTTTCAAAAGTTGTTACTGTTTTTCCATTTAATACCTATATCAGCAAATTTCCCTGCCCTTAAATTGCAAGCGCCTCACATACTACTCTGGACAATTACTTATTTGCTACTTGCCCAAACCACCCTGGAATACCGATTTCAACTAAAAAAACTAACGAATATAGTATAAAAAATGAGGTTAGCAGTTCTTTCTAATTCAGCAGCGAACAAGAAATAATATCTCGTAAATCAAGCACAGTGAGATCTAATTTAAAATTGATAATTGTTTATCAAACAAAAAAACTAGGTCTTAAGAACTTGATTGTAGAAAACTTGCCTAGACTATGCTAGAGGCTTTTTAAAATTCACTAGCGGTTGTTCCCGGGTACGCACGGGAATTATGACACTCAGATTAACGGTAGAACAGCGTATAAAATTAAAAAAACATTGATATAACAAGATAATATTGGGCAGTTGACTTTAAGCGGGGCTCGAAAAGGCGTCTGAAGAGGCCGTCTAACTGAACACCAACATTGTAATATTGTACGTGCTTGTAATGGTGTCTGTCTTTCTTGAGACTGAGCCTTCAGTTTACCATCAGGCGAGATAAAATCAAACTGACGTGCCCTTTAAAAAGGAATATCCGGGA
This sequence comes from Pelosia muscerda, assembly GCA_963691645.1. Classification (NCBI taxonomy): domain Eukaryota; kingdom Metazoa; phylum Arthropoda; class Insecta; order Lepidoptera; family Erebidae; genus Pelosia; species Pelosia muscerda. The sequence goes on along the minus strand of OY829102.1, from coordinate 17,333,580 downwards.
TCACAAACTGTAATTTCTTGAATGTTATATTTCATTCCCTGAACCTTTTCCTAACTCAGTTGGTGTCGGCTTTCCAGTCTAACTGTGATACGACTGAACTTCGATATTTTCCGTGAAGCGACTGCCATCTGACCTCCACAACCAATGGTCTAATGACCAATGGCGATATCGAAGTTCCAAGTTAGACTGGTTGGACTTTTGAGGGCTCATAACGGGAAATTTATTATAGTACAACTCTCTCCTTAGTTTTCATATATTTAAGCCTATATATTCATTCAGTGTATATCTTTAAGTTAAGTTGATCAGCCTATCTGTATATCTGCTTATAACATGTGCCTTAATGATTTGCGGTGACACGATGTTAAACAAAATTAGTTTAAAAAAATTTGGATGTCAAAATTACGTTGACTACATACGAATTGCACAATTCGTCCACATAATTTACAATTCGTTCCGCGATCATTCGCTGTAATTTTTTAGTAATCGGCGCACGCGCAGCTGCTGCATTACGAAATCATCAGAAGGTTTTTACCCTTGACACACGGAGAAAGATAAAGTTTAATTCCTGAGTTTCTTCTTGTAATAAAGAGTAATATTTATCGAAAGCCGATTGGATTGTGATTACATACAGGAAGTTAAATCTGACACGGCTTTAAAATTTACACCTCAACTTTGATATTAATAAAAAAAGCAATGCACTTCGACCTCTTTCTTATTTTTAAAAATAGCCAATAAAAATATGAAATAAATACTTCCTACTTTGAAAACAATATGTTATACTGATTGTAATGACTTGTATTTTATTATTTAGACAACATAATAACAAGCAATCAATGTAATATATTACATCAATAAATTAATATAAATTATATTATCAGTTCATTAATATACAACAACGGTGACATAAAAGGGTGGACAAAGATGCAGTGGGTAGGTACTTTCCGTGAGGGTAAGACGTATTGCTCCAAACTCCAAGCACAAAGCCGCGCGGCCCCTGCGCCGCAAGTTCATTGCCGCTGCGCGTGCGCATGCGATGTCGCGATAAACCCAATTTGGATGCGCTGTGACGAAAACCGTACGTGCTCGCGCATAACAATTCTATTTGACGTGTTAGAAAAAAAAGTTGCGTGTAACTTCTTTCTTGTGGCGGTGACGAAAATGTAGCTTGAACAAAACTATGTATTTACTCTTGTTGACTGTTAAATGAAAGAGCGGTAAATGTGATTGTTATTTTTTTTCAATGCTGCATCATAATAGTTTCTTACGATTTGTCACGATGCTTGAAGAAAAACAAACATGTATTGCAACAACAATACATTTTCAACCGTTAGGTCACATGCAACTTGCAACATTTGGTTTGTTTCGTTCATAAGCGTCTGCGCAAGGTGTCTGAGTATGACGTAGTTCATTAAACGGAAGATTTTTAACGTAGCTTTGGGCAGAAAACAAATTATTTTACAGATATTGAAACATTATTATTAGACGGTCGTAAAAATTGACAATGTGCGTGTGCGCATACTGTTAAATAATTTTGGTGGTAATTATGTGTAGGACATAAGCATTAAGGAAATAAGCATTCTTACCGTAATCTCACAATATATATTCGAAAACTTGATGTATGTTAGAAAAAATATTACAAACTTTCCAAGAGTTTGTGATAGGCATAACCTAAATACCAGACACAAAAATAATCTCGTTGTCTGTGATAGTAGACTCCACAAAATTTCAAATTCTTTTCAGGGTAATTGTATACGCTTTTTTAATAAGCTCCCCTATGAAATTAGAGATTTGCCTATCAATAAGTTTAAAAATTTAGTAAAAAATAAGCTATGTCAAAAAGCTTACTATAAAATCCAGGATTATTTGGATGATAAACAAGCCTGGAAATGAACTGTTCACTCCACTTGCTACTCAGCTAAATTTTGTATCTAGACTAAGTAAACTATTGTAAATAGACCAAAAAAAAAAGAAAAGCCCGCTGAGTTTCTTGCCGGAGTCTTCTCAGGTCGGGGCCGCGTTTCGAACCGGTGGTCCACTTGCATTTGATAAAATATTGTTTGTATTGACGTTTTGTAAGTGCCGTTTACTGGTCTATGCAGAATAAATGATTTTTGATTTTGATTTTGATTTTGATTTTGACAGTTGAAAATGTGATGTGAATTGTACAATAGCATTGATTGTAATTAACAATGTAAAACAAACACTTCTGCATTTAATTAAAATGACCTGTCAAGAACAACACAACAACAGGAAAACATTGTTTATAGCTGTATGTATAGGGAAATCCGATTTACACAAGAATTCTTGCTTATGCAAAGCAACCGCTTAGCATAGGACAATTTGCATAAACCCTATATACGAGTATAATCTATAGAAATTATTATTACAAGCGTAAATTCCAGCCACAGACTCCTCCATTACCGCGTTACCAAATTTTTAATGTCAGTGGTCATTGTGAGTTTAGTGTACAAACATTGACGTCACTGCAAATATGTCAAAGTTATCAACTTGGTTTACAAAAAAAAACGTCACTTTCATTCTTTCATACAATAAAGACATATAAAAGAATAGTACCGTAATATTGAAAACTCAAAGAATACATGGTAAATATCCTTATAGATAATACACAATATCCAGACAGACAGTAATATAGACTTTTCCTTTTAATAACTCTATTTTATATGTACCAGCGAACTAAGCTCTTGAGTTACACCACTTTCCTTCTGAGGCACTTAGTAAAACATGAGTAATACAAAGAATTAGCGAAATTTATCTAAATAGGCAATCGAATCGAATAAAAAGTTATCGAGAAACAAACCAATACAACGCAAATAAACGCTGTAAAAACTCAACTACCAATAAAACAACGTTTAAAGCACATAATTGACGCTAAAAGCTACACTTTTTTACAACTACCCGCATCTTCACCAAACACCTTGAATCACGACTTGTATAATTTGAATCTTAATCCAATCTCAATGGTGATTTTTACCGAAGATAATAGTTCCCATCGTTTCTAAACGTTTCGGAATAGATACTGCATTTTACATCTCTCATCGTTGTTGTTGAGTGCTCATATTGTTTAGTTTGTACAAGTAGTTGCGCAGACGCAGCTTTGAAGCAACTTTCTAAAAAAGCCGTAACTTTGTTTAAACGAAGTAAAACTACAGTTCTAAATTAGATTGTTGAGGTAACCGACTGGCGAAGGTTTAATTATTTTACCGTTGTGATAACCGGGTGTGTTGTTTGCAGTTTAATCTTGTAGTATATGGTTTTAATCTGTAGAATTGAATTTATTAAAACCTTCTTACAAAATATTTCTTTGTTAATTTTTTGTGCGAATAACTTCTAAATAAAGGAAAACACGCGCAGGGTTACCCACCCACATTCGCTATATGTAAAATATTTATATGTAAACCACTCGAAACAAAACATTGGTATGAAAATTCAAAGTCCTGTAAATTCTTGTGAACTAGACAATGAAACATCTGACGCAGTTACACGGTTTCCACAAGGTCAGTAAGTTGATTTCCATTCAAAATCATACAGAATTAGGTCGAACGGGACTAATAATTTTCTTGAAAGTAAGACCCGTTTAAAATGTCATAATACCTTAAGTAGTACTAAAATTAATTGAAAATCATAATCGTCCCACATAGTCATATATTACAAGAGTCTTATGTAGGCAACAGATTCAAAGTGAAGCCGACAAACACGTGAACGAATATGAAAAATGGTAATGAGTCAAATTCATAAAATATGACCGTTAGAACTTCAAGGGATAAATAATGGGTATTCGGATTTTAAATTAATAACGAATTGGAATTTTGTCATTAGAATAAACGAGAGGGGGCGTTGAGAAATTATTCTAATTTTAAAATGTGTCGTTTTGAAATGTAGGTTACTGTCACTTGTTCTATTTCATCTTCATTATAGGCAATAGTATTGTGGTAAAGTTTTAATTTTAACTTTTTTTGTGTATATTTAAAGGATGACTGTAAGAAATGGGGCTTAGTGATAAGAACGATTATACTGCCAATTTTACGAAAAAAAAATACTCAAATTGGATCAGCCGACTTCGAGCTTTGCGCGTAGCAACATATTTTGCGATTCTTTTCTTGGATGACATCTAGTCAATCCACTTAAGGGGATATTTTGGTCAGTGTCGAGTTATAATTTTATATCCAGTTATAGTTACTAAGTAATTGCAGATGACGATGATGATTGGTGATGGCGATGATTGTTATCTCAATAAAGTAGTGAGACTTTGCAAGAGGCTTCCATAGAGTTTTGAAACCAACACGAAAAATCACAATTCCCAGCAATACGTCACTTTCCTACACTTGCATTCAACTCCACGATTTTTACATACAAAAATTCGAATTACACAGAATAAACACTGCAGCCATGTGACAGTTTTGGCATTCCCTCCAAAACTCTATACTGCGATAAATTTTTGAAGATAGAAAATCGAGATGTTAAGCCATACGGCCTACAAGACTCACGAATGTCACGCGCGTGTTGTGGTACTCATGATCCATAAAATAAGCCTATATGATTGGTAATACCGATTCAATAAACAGCTTCAATTGCTTCGCTTTTATCAATATAAGGTGTCAAGTGCTAATATAAATAATCGTTTAATAAAAATATGGATACCATTACGCTCCCCACTGCGTTTTCGATTGAGATAATATTTATCATTCTAGTTCGTTAAAATCGATACAGGAAATTTCTCATCTTAACAAATTAATTTTATATATAAACCTATGTCTGTTCGTGTTCAGTGGGTTTAGAAAAGGTGTGTTAACATCATAATATTGCTTAGTGTTTTTTCGGGTTCTTATGGTAACAGAGGGTTAGCCCATTGCCGTTTTGAGTTGTATGTTTGTTTACTGTGTATTGAAGGTAGGAAACGACGGTATCTCCCGTCCCAATTGAGCAGTCCTACTGGGGAAATACCTCCGTGTTACTGAATATCACGGCTAATAATAACCATGCGTTGTGTTTCCCGCGGTGAGCAGGGTAGCCAGAGGTCACGTGAGTTTTTGTTCTAGCAGTAGGAAGACCAATTGGGTTAGCAGCACGAGTGCCCTTCCCTGGTATTACAAACATCCATAATCCACGGTAACGACTTTCCATCATATTATCAGTATAAAACAAAATTGCGTAGAAGGAAACAGTGCGGCGTTTTAGATATATGTTGAATACAGCAAGTACTAAACCATATTTCTTTATACTTATCCTTATACGAATTCTTCCTCTGCATTTTCACAGCATTATAGGAACATACCTGTAACAAAAAAATATTTTATTAGAATGACCATAAGTTGAAACTTGGCGCATACACTTCCGTACACCCGGATAATTTGATCATCATACAAAAGATAAGAAAAGCGACTACTATATGCGGTGCTCGCAGGCATCTTTACCTAATCTTCTACCCAAAAAAAAATATTCACGCCTGTAAATCCTCGAACATCATTGTATCATGTGTACTGTATCTGCTGTTGCGGTCTGCGGTCGGCTACAGAATCATACCTTTATGTTAGCAGAGAGAAAGTTCGATAAATCCATAGAGTTCGTTTAGAAATCGATTTACAAGCGTATAATAAATAATAAGGCACTGGCTGTTAAACAAAGTTATAAATAAAGTGGCGATGAGGTGTTAAATTATAACGATAAAAGCATGGCCAGGTTGTAAAGGAGAACCTTCGAATTGTCTTTTTATTGAATAACTGATTTCAATCGGACCAACACTAATATCATAGAGCAAAGCAGACCTTCCGACGGGAGTTTTGGCGGGAACGCGAAAAGTGTCATACCTATCGCTGTTGTGTTTCATTTTCTAAATTTGGTTTAGAGAACCTTCGAATTGTCTTTTTATTGAATAACTGATTTCAATCCGATCAACACTAATATCATAGAGCAAAGCAGACATTCCGACGGGAGTTTTGGCGGGAACACGAAAAGTGTCATATCGCTGTTGTGTTTCAGTTTCAAAATTTGGTTTAGAGAACCTTCGAATTGTCTTTTTATTGAATAACTGATATCATTCGGACCAACACTAATATGATAGAGCAAGCAGACATTCCGACGGGAGTTTTGGCGGGAACGCGAAAAGTGTCATATCGCAGTTATGTTTCATTTTCTAAATTTTGTTAAATTCTAGTTTTTATGTGTTAAAATGGTGGTGAAGTTAGAGACATAACGGTTTAGACATGTTATCCTATAATAAATTCATTACAGAATAGTATTTTTCTGAGTAGCACCATTTATTTTACCTAGAACTCAAGCTATTTTCTTTCTCAGCTAACTGAGAAATAAAACATTTTCCCTCCAACTTTTTCAGGTGCATAGAAATACTTCTTCGGCAACTATGAAAGTAAATTCGAATATATAATACATTCGCTCGATACAAACTAACAACACAAAGGAAACAGATGCACAAAAGAAATCAGTTCATAAAACAAAACCGCACTTTCGTACGACCCCTACCATTGTGTTAATTACTGCGGGTAGACGCACAAAAAACACACTCGACTTTCAAATTACAAGCAACGGAAAACAATAAATAAAACAAATAAGACAATGGGTCCCTCAGGCGTCCCTATGTAAACCGTAGGACTATTACCAATCGCATCATAACAAAAAGATTCCCACCTACGTGGTCCTCACAAAAACGGGGAGGTTGTTCTGGCGGCGTATGCGCATAATATATCAGATGGATTGAATTGAGAGACAAGCGGCGAGCGATTTAATAAGATCTGTGTGAAATGTTAGGTTAGATATTTTTGTACCATGGGCCAACTGTTTTATGATCCAAAATCTATGCTGTATGCATTCTTCTTCGAGTCAATGGCTCGAGTCAGTATTTTATGGCAAATTTTCGAAGTTTGTTGGCCCAATACTTGGCTACAGCAATAGCGTTTTCCGTAACTCTACAGAGGTATTCGGTGGTACAGGTGTAGGGGCACAGTTGTATGCGGTAAATCAAACAATTACTATGAAATTGGAGTCTTCTTTTTATAGTAATTAATATTGAAGTGAGTCTCTATATTAAAAGCCACAAGTGTAGTGACTGATATCTTAAATTCAGTAACACGCTAATGAGGAAATCGTATCTTTATTTACGCTAGTGATAATAACTTTATAATTAAAACTTAATTTGAAGTGATTATCTCCTGATATTTTTTTCCTTTAAGCAGTATCTCATCAATTGGACCACTCACAACGGTGTCTGTCTCAATCCGCTGATACAGAAAGTGACAATCAACTTAGCATTCATCATGTGGGGACTTGTGTACAATAATATTTTGCCTTTTTGCATCTCAGTTTAGGAATTAAGAAGACAGCAGGACAAAGCGACCGCTTATCTCAATGATGGATCCTGGTGTCCTGTTGTTACTTACGTTATCTGTTTTTTTTTTTAAAAGGACGCGGAGAATTTGTTACCAGAGACAAATTATGTGTTGGATATGTTACGTGGCATTAATCTTCACGTGTATTGTCCTTCTTGTGGTTGACTTTTTATTAAGAATAATCTCTCTGATACGTTTACGTTATACAATACCGTTGTCGGCACGAACCTTTACTCAGCTCTACTCGAAGACGCCAGGTTTAAATTGTCTGTATGGTAATCTAATATCATTACAAATTAATATTTTTTCGTTTCTTTTTCTTTTTAATATAGGGCTTTGTCACTTTGCGGCCACATCGCCCCGAAAACTTTTAAACTAATTGTTCTGTGAACTGCAGCTCTCGCGAGCACTATTTTTTTCACGTTAACCAATAATGAATCACGTCCGTAATATTTCAGCCTAAAAAAATTATGATCTGTTCATAAATAATTCATTCAATCAATTACCCTATCGCAGTCCACTGCTGGACATAGGCCTCACCCAATGTGCGCCACTGCTCCCTGCCTTCCATCTTCCGCATCCAGTCTGTCCTACCCATAACAGTTTACTTCCCCTATTCTTCTGATAGAAAATGTATTCTTTAAACTTTATAACATTTACAGGATATAATATTTACAAGAAAGGAGGAGATTTGGAGGTCTTATAATTAGGCGCGATTTCTTACTAATGATCTTACAGATGGTGTAAAAAAGATATAGTTAATAATATATAATTATGATCTAACCTAGACCTAATAAAAGAAATGATAACAGTACTTATAGGTCTTTGACCTTATTCAGAAGTTGGAGACTATATAAAAATATATGCTACCAAATGCGTATATTTTTTCTTAGCGCCAACATTACGAGTTAAAACGGCATTAAAGTGACATGCGAGCAATTAAACATGCGCAGACGCAGCGGGAATCGGTTCTCATTGTTGGGACAAGCGTTTTTTACATGTTGCGTGTGGGTAACATTTTTTTGTATGTGAATTAGTATTTCTGGGATTATTTCGAAGAAAGAAACGGTTTCAACTCCTGTGTATGAGGTATCTTGGGTTCAATTCTGGGCTGTGTTACAGGATTTTTACGTAACCGCGTTACCGCAATAGTGAGGATTCCTTAGGTATTACGATAATGATGAAACCTATTCAAACACGGTATCAGATAATTATTTGCTAACTTAAAAAAGTCGATATGAAAGTAAAGGTGTTGCGGTCTGCGGTCGGCGTTGAAACGTACCTTTAAATAGTAAAAAAAAATTGTGGCTCTGTGGCAGGTGACCACAACCAGTGAAAACAGTTGTCACCAAAAATTTTCGATCCAATTTTTGTCGAAAACTGCACAACAACACTTAAAAAAGCTTTCACGTTAAAAACGAGATAAGAATAATTAAATGCATTATAACAGTCAGTAGTTAATTGCCAAGGGCTGTCATAAAACATCTGAAAAAAAATTTAATTTATTCCAGTGCCTTTCTCTTCGTGTAGTCGCAGAATAAAAAAAAGCAGGTGCTGACAACCCAACACTGTAATAATACTCCTGTAGGCAGTATTTGTGGTTAAACGGCTATTACTTCAAAACTTGAGAGTATTCAACATTGATTGATTGATAATGGCTTGTGTTTTTATAAACAGGAATATTAACCCGCCATGTTCTGTCTAGTAAAGAAATAAAAACATTCTTAGTATACACTTCGCCACAGAAAGCTACCTTCAAAATATGCTCACACTTGTAATCCTCGAAGAGGCAGGCAGAGGTTTTTAAATAACCCATATTTCACTAACTATGATTTTCAGTACCACGGAATAACACGAGCCTATTGCCGCCAATCGGGCACTTTGTAAAATGGGTATGCCGAAAATAAATTCCTAACCGAAAATATTGCGGCAAATTTATTTAGCTTGCTATGCGGTGTAAATCGCAAGGAAATAAATTTCGTGCTTACCGCACAAGTACTAGCAATTGTCTTGAAGGGTAAAAGAATATCAATCAAATAGCTTATTGCAGTCCATAACTGGACATAAGTCTCTCTCAATGTGTGCTATTACTGCCGATCCTACGCCTTCCATAACTAATCTATCCAAGAGAGCGTCCGAACTTTTCGCTGTCTTCACTCTGGGTATTGTTTGACCCAGCGGTCATCGGTCATTCGAGAGAAACATGCTCAGCCCACTACCACTTCAGCGTGTTTACTCAGCGAGCTAGAGATACGTCGTTAACTTAAAAAATATATTTACTTAATTTGCTTGATATAACACTTCAACAAATTGTCAAATGGATATGCACTCATCTAGCAAAATTACAAATTGCTGATGCTAGGCTATCAACATTCCAACGTTACATAACGGAAAATAGAAATCTCAACAATAACAAAAAACGTGGTATATGAGAACATCTCGAAACACGACAAAAACTAAGTGACACGATACGTCATAGCGGACAGTAAGTGTGTTTTAAACACCGCAGAGAGGCAGTTGTAATTGGGGAGTGAAATTCGTAAATTTGGCGCTAGCGTGAGCGAAGACACTTCATATTGAATGTTGATATTTATTTTATGCAACGGACTGTGCGGACGGTAATAATTTACAAAGAAAAGTTGAAGGACCACTGTGTTTCATGGAAATAATTATGTAGTATGTTGATAGAAAATATCTTTAGAATTTTATAAAAACGAAAGACAATAATATCAACTCTGTCAAACTTTATTTATTTAATGACCGATTAAGGAAAAACTATGTCAAATTGATTATAGTTTTATTAATTATTACAGTTTCGTCTCGCAAGGTCGTAGAATAAACGTAATGGTACAAAACAAAATGAACAACAAGTGCTTCAAGTTAGATCGCTATAGTTGATCAGAGACAAAAATAATATACACAGAGTTTCTACCATAGAGTTACAGAAAAAAGTATGGTCCAACGACTCAGTCTTGACAGGAATGTTGTCGGAATAAACGTTCTCATATGGAAAATAAGTACTGGTAATAACGTCTTAATTAAGGCATCTACAGATATAGTTATAAAAACGACGCTTTTTCAAAAGTGAATACAAGAAAATAACATATTGATTTATGACAACGTGAATTTAATTGTTATTTACGATGTTGAAATATGATGATAGGCCATAAAAATGTATGTAGAAAAAATATTTCATTATTTGACTTTAAGTACACTGTCTTAATAAATAATAGCTGTACATTATTTACTTTTTTCAATATGTATTCCACAAAAGCCTATTCCTTACACGCCAAAATAAGATGTTAAATTTATGAGTGTTTAATTTATTCTCAATTATACATACATACATATGCTCACGCCCGTAATATGTGTATTAAACACCCCCATTTCACCAACTATGATCTTCGGTCCCACGTAATAGGGGCGAGCCTATTTCCTCCAATCGGGCACTTTTTACAAAAAAAACGGGTATACCGAATATAAATTCCTAACTGAAAAAAAATTACCCGATTCCTTGCTATGCTGTGTAAATAGCAAGAAAATTAATTACGTGTTTAGCCGCACAAGCACTACCAATTAACGTCTTGAAGAGTTTCAGACAGATCACAATTATACAACAATAAGTTTCAAAACATCATCAAAAAAACTATAGAATAAAAACGTCGCAATGCAGTAAGAACAATGTTTACTTTCCGCATACCTCTAAACACGTGACAGAGGCATTGTGTCGCCTGTGACAAGAAATATTACACGTGTGAGGTATGTTATATACTCACGACTCATATACAGTGTACACTATTATTACAAAACGTGGGCTAACAAATGAACTAGGTTTTACGTCGTTTTATGACTGAAATATCAGGTAATTGGTACCCATATCTTACAATCGAGCTTGAAGACGGCAAGAGGCCCGAAGTTTCAATCCTAAATCTTATGGTAGCTCCGTTTCTCAATCTTTTTGAGTATTGCCAACAATGGCAGGGGAGCCCTAGACAAGATTTTGATATTACCTATGTCAAAGAGTCGGTAGCTTAATGGTTAAGGAGTTGGCCTTACGATCAAAAGGTCCCGGATTCGAATCCTGACCATTACATTTCCGACGTGAACCCACTTCTAATACAAGTAATTGAGCTTAGCTAGATAGAATAGGTACTAGTAATTTCGGTTGCCAATATTTAAAAAAAAAATTTAGTTATGCATTCTTTGAAGAGCACAAACTTAAATTACCCATAAATGGTTTTGCATAAAACGTACATTAAGTACCATAATGTTTCACACCAAATAGCAAACGGTAACGTCCAATCATCCCACGGTCTTACATAACAGGACTTCGGAGCCTCTCGGCCAATTTCGTGATTTTCCGCCGCTCTTGCGCAAATCAATCAACGGAGTATGACAATGACCAATTTGGCCGGCGCAAACGCACGACTCGCCGTTTTGGGTTGTAACGGGATCTTCGGACTTTTCTCACAGTCGGTTTATAATGAAGGTGTTATATCTGGTTATTTTGAAGACACAGGGTCGGTCACACACGCCAAAGTTCAAGGTATAAGTGGGCTATATATGTCATACAGGGGTATATGTCTACATAATTCAATTAGTGTTTTTTTATATAGTTTAAAATTCAGTAGCATTCTAATACGTTTTGTACCGCTTTTAGACCATTAAATTCACATGTGTACCACGAAAGATAACCTCTTTTAAAATAGATCAAACTTGACCTGTTCTTTGCATCGCGCCGGTACTCAGAAGCACTATTTAAACTCCACTTAAGATTATACGTATAAGTACAGGTATAAAAAGGTAATTAACGAACCATTTGGAAAAGTACACATTCAATGCAGCATTTTTTACACACATACACAAACACACACACACTCACACATACACACAGAGACACAGGATGACAGTAATAATTATAAAGCGCATTGTTCTTTATTTGACATTTTGACACGTACACTGTCTCCTATGATACAGGATCCCCTAGTATAAGAGAAAAGATTATCTGTTGATGATTGATGATGATGATTGATTTTATCTATAAGGAATGCAACCCAGAACAAAGTGGCAAGTTTCCAATTTGTTTCCTTAATATCGGTCTGCTTGGCTGCACGAAAAACTTGGTAAACGCCGATTATAAACGCAAAACAATCTTTCTCATAATTTATTCTTAAACACGATGATTATAAATGAATGTGTACCTAATGTGTATGTAATGCAATTAATTTATTGATTTAAAGAACTTGTACAAATTAAAAGGTTCGTATTATATTTCTATTTGCTCAGGTAGTCGGTAACGAAATATTGATGAAAGTGACCTTTTCTTTACAAATAAGAATAACTTATCTGTGTATTAGGCAATGAATAATACGTATAAATTTTCTGGAAGTTAATAAACACATGCAGGCAAACAGGCAAACAGGCAACAGGATACAGGCAACTCATACATTGAACGACCCATCCATGAGCGCAGGTTTGTCCGTGACAGCTTCTCTCCGGGGGGTTTCATGGGGATGTGAATCCCACACTTGACAGGGCTATCTCAAAATGGAAGATGGGCCTGCGTTAATCGAGGTCTGAAAATGCTTTATGAAATCACACACCCTGATGACTGAAGGACGCGGACGGCATTTGTAGCACTAGCATGAACTCCTATCGAATTCATAATGTAAAGGTTTCGAGAGAACGGAGCTCTTGTGAACCTGTGTGCGTGTGTAGCCGGCCAATCGCAATGCTCCGTTTTGTCGATACCTTTACATTACGAATTCGATAGTATATCGTGCTAAGGCTACTGAAGACTCAAGACGGCGTCCGCGTTCAGTTTTAGCCGGCTCTAGTTGTCTCAGATACCCCCCTAATGTCGAAACACATCTGAGAGAACGTCCGCATGAAGAAAGAATGTAGATGGATACACTAACTAAAACAGATTGATTAGAAACCTCATGAAATAGGTGTACATCCTTCCCTTTCAGTGTTCACACATTCCTAGTCTAGTACCTTACAAAGGTACAACCATTAGAATATGTTATTCAACACAAAACACGTTTGCATAAGACACTCAGTCTCGATCCTTCCGACTTAAAGGACCTCTTCACAGTGCACAAAGGCTTGTGCACACGGAATTCATACCCATTGATGGTTGCACAATAGGAAGAGCCCTAGAGAGGTGTGAGGTTGCCAATGCATGTAAGTGAAGAGCGGAGACATAAAGCATCATTGAGGTTCAGGAAATTTTCAGTTTCAATTAGACATGTTGTTATTCCTTCCTTATTTTCAAAGAACTTGTGAGGAAATATGGTATGACTCTTGGATTTTGTGAGTAGGCATTTCGTCAGACATTGAGTGTGAATACCTATATTTGTTACCTATACTCAACAGTTTCAGAACGTAACTGTTGTATTATTCGTAACGCAATAAGAGTCTATTTAATGAAATATTGAGCTGTTAGTAGTTGAAAGGTTTGACAGAGTATAATTCGAAGACACAATTAAAATGGACACAGCCAGGGAGTGAAAGATATGCCAGAGGGCTACCTCACCCTCGGCAACTTGTGGCCAAGACGGCCGTGCGGTTTTGGTCGGTTTCTCCGCTGTCGCTGACTTCGGTGGCGGTAATCCGCGAGGATTTCCACAGGGGGAAAAATACTATGAGTTCAATGACAATGTATTAACGTCTCTTTTTTATTTGTGATAGTCGATATTCGCAAGTAAATATAAATTAATTACCCAAGGTCGACGAGGGCGCCTTTTCAATGGAGCGCGACGTCTTAACAATGTCGTAAATAAAACATTCAAAACGTAGTTACGACCTAAGACATTGAATGACTTTGGTTGTTTAAATATTAGTGTCAGTTTTGACCGAATAACTTTTATAGTTACACATATACACTGTATTTCACAGATTATACACTTAAAATTTACCCGTAGCGCGTAATAACGTCATTATTGCTGTCTTCGACAATTAAAGATATAATTTTAATATTATTTTTATCTTAAAGAATGAGATATGTAAGTATCACTAATGTTAATCCTTTGGTGAACTAACCCATCGTCAATGTCCATGTTTCGACACGATAGATCATAACTGGCAGGACAAAGACCTTCATTTTATAACATTGTGGTTGTAACGTACATATTATATATTTTTAATCACTCAGGTCATAAAAAAAACTTAATTCTGATTGATTTTGAAAATGCAATCTTGTAGATTGCACGGCCATGAGACAGCCGAGCCAATTAACACATGTGATTGACATGCAACATGAGCACTATTTATGCATGTAATTTCTTGATATGTAATAAAAAATAGTTGGCAGCTAGTTAATTGACATCAAATTACTTTTGAATTCTTTAGTACTACTGTTGCTATAGGTATATGACATTGGAATATGTGCAAGAACTATATTTACATTGCACTTTTTGACGACAGATCTACCATATTGACGACTTCCGACGACGGTAGTGAACGCGACTGCTACGCAGGAGGCGCGGTTTCGATTCCCGCTCAGTGGGACAATTTATGAAAGAGATTAACCAAGGGACTAAAGTGTAATAACCAGTAGAATCAAATCCACCGAGGATTAGAGGGCATAGAGCCCCCCTATTACGTAGACCGAATACAATGTTTGGTGAATGTGGTTGTTACTTCAGTATTAATTACCTACTACCTAAATATGTTACCCATTAAGAACTGCATTTCTATTTTTTAACTTACGTGTAATATGTCTCTTAAAAAGCATTAATGATGATGAATCATTGAAGAATTTGATGTGAAAACACTGTATAGCTTGCATAAAACTTAGAAAACACAAACAAATCAACAAGCTTTTGCTCTGCTCAATGCGTGGGCGTCGTCAAATTGTACGCGCCGTCAGAATGACGCGCGCATACGCAACGAGCTGTCAAAACTGACGTATAAATGTTGCAGTGACAGTTGGAAAATTGCAATCTCTGTTCGCGACAGATGGATAAATAGAGGAGAGTGGAATGTGACGACCGCGCCCATTAGCCATGGAATTTTATAGCTTTTATTGTAATATTTCATGTTAATGGAGTATCTAGATACAAATGAGAATATGGCATAATACATAACTATATTTTCTATAAGATTAGAAGCGAAAACTTTGCCTTTGTTTGTAAATATATCGCGTGATGTCCCGAATAATATAAACACTATGAGTAAACGCCGCGATAGTTTAAAAATTACATTTGAGTTTGGTTTTTAAGGAATGCCATTATTTGAGAAATAAAACATTTGTGAAATCTATAGACATTAATATTACTAGCGTAAGTAGACGCACAGACTCCTTAATTACCGCGTTATCGAATTTAAAATGTCAGTAACAGTGACTTGTGAATTTTAGTGAAGAGATATTGACGTTACTGCCATATCTATTTCTGTCAAAGTTGATAATGATTTTACGGTTTATATATTCTGTCACTTTCTCACGCGTAGGCAAACACTCGCACACTTTGTTACTCTAAGAATATGGTCAAACGGCATACGATTAATTTATTAAATTAATCAGCGGTATTTTTTCTAATTTATTTCGTGTATTGTTTATTTTATTTTAACTGTCATTGGTTAGTATAATAATTGTACCTTTCGTAAAAGTATACCAAAACTTGTAACAACCGTCTGTGAAATCCTACTAATATTATAAAGGCGAAAGTTTGTTTGGATGGATGGATGTTTGTTCCTCTTTCACGCATAAACGGCTGGACTGATTTGGTTGAAATTTGGTACAGGGGTAGATTAGAACCTGGAATAACACATAGGCTACTTTTTATCCCGGGAAAAGGTTCCCAAGGGTTGCGGGAACGGGAACAAAATTCCACGCGGGCGAAGCTGTGGGCATCAGCTAGTATTATAATAATTGTTGCACGTGACATAATATAAACGGATAAATCTCGACAGCAAATCGAATTGTTTTATCGATAACATCACAAGAACCAAACCAATAAATTTACGATTCATAATCGCCTTCTCCACAATTCTGAATATACAATTACAATTATTTTAATATCTAGATAAATATGATTGAAATGATGATGTAAATACGTTATAACCCTTTCCCATTTAAGATATGAAAATAAAGCTATTATTAATATGTAAACTAGCAATCAATATACTAATAAAAATGTCTTTAAACGATTTATTGGCTCTTGTTTGTACGCAGTCATCAACAAACGAGGTATTTATTCAATAAATACATTCAAATGTTCAATTATACTAACGGAATGCGAAGAAATTAATCGATATCAATTGTTAAGATAAAAACACACAAACACATACCTAACGAATAATGAATGATTCTCGATCTATACTTGCATCGATTTTCTGTAGGCGAATTATTGTATTCGATTTTCGTTAGGGTTGCCACACGTTCAGAATTATTTTGAACTCTTTTCTTTTCTATTTGTTAGAGTTTACTTTTGGCGGTTGCAATTGTGGTGTTTTCAATGGGGCCAACTGACCGAGGGTGTGTGTGCGTATATTCTTATTTACAATACTTTCGACAGTCTCACCAAACATTTGAATTAAAAAAAATGCTTAACTGCCACGTGAGGGCTGGTTACAAGCTTTAGTTTTAATACCTAGTTCTTGTAAACCTTTGCCTATGGTGCCGAATCTTGGGCACTGATGGTGGGGTTAGATAACAAATTAATTGCAGCGGGCTGGAAGCAGCTATGCTAATAGTTTTTTTGTTGGAAAAAATTGGCATCCCGTAGGTACCGAATAAGTAAGTTGAAGTGGCAGTATGCTGACCATATCTGTCAAAGGATCAATGGTTGTTGGAGCAAACAAGTCCTAGAGAGGACACCGCGAAAAGGTAAACGAAAGGTGGGATCCCCAATCAGACTGACGACTGAACAAGGTGGCTGGGGTGGACTGTCAGAAGCCTATGTCCAGCAGTGAACTGCGAAAGGTTAATAGATTAATGACTGATTGTATATACTATAGTACCAGTTATTCCTACGAGGTATAATTTACTATAACAACAATCTTTTGTGTGTCACTTGACCACTTATAAAATTGCAAAAGAAAAAAATACCTATTGAAAACTGACAACCCTGATTTTAATCAAGAACTAGTGATAGAACGAAGAACGGACCGTTCCATAACGAGGTTAGTAGATTGAATATACTAACTCCTTGGACTAATAAAAATATTTGTTGGATTCAATGGGAGTTTACGCGGTTATAAATTCTATTTAACTATACCCAGTCTGCTCAATATGAACGTTTATCTGCGGGGAGAAATGATTTTATGGTCTTCAAGGTTTATACTCAAAGAGAGCTGATTTTATAATGTCTGTTTAAGGTGGTATATGTATAAAAAAAAACATAAACTCACGCCTTTATCCCCGAAGGGCTAGGCAGAGGTGCTAGCACCCACATTTCGCCAGTTTATGTTTAGGTATATGTATATTCGGTGGCTTATCCCGAATGATAAAAGTGTTTTTGTTAGGAGATTATTAGTTAGTATCGTAATCTGAAACGTCCCTGGTTGGTGGTAATAGGTTGGTTTTTTTATCAAGGACACGTCAACTTGACTTCACCCCGCCTGATAGTAAGCTCAAGGCAAGGTCTCAGGAAAGAGGGTCAAAACACATGAAGTGTTACAATGGTGGCACTCAGCTTGACGACCTCATCAGATGTTTTTTCATGCACAGCTTAAAGGACCCGGGACTGTGGAAAGATAGAAACACGTGAGCCAACAAGGATTTCCAAGACTTAATGGTGCAGCAGAGGAAAGACCGAACCGCTTGGTTCTTGATGGAATATTCCGCACCGTATGCGGGTGACATCTAAGCCCTGTATGTGTTGTCCTGTGTAGGAAAGGAGAGGGTGGGAGTAATTGGCAGAGCTCATCAGAGCATTCACCATGGTAGAGACGGTAAAATACTGCCAAGATGAAACACAGCTGGTGAAGGATGACATTTTGTGAACGGAAGTCAATAAAGTTTAGGTATAATGTATTGATCTTTAAAATTAAGTTCAACAGCAATAAACGATATTAATAATCGGAATTTATTGTATGAAATGTACTTTTTATGTATGTACGTCCTTGACATTAACAACTTAACGACTCAGTTATAAAGCAATTAATTTATTGAATAAATATCCCACAATGTGATATAATGTCAATTAAATTTAACGAATAGAATGCTCCTACGCATTATTTCTGTATGTATTGTATAATAATAATATAATAGTTTATTTTTATTCTCTTTTCAGCTGGAAGAGAGTTAAAATACGTTTATTTTTTTTACCGGTGATGTCTAGAATTTTTAGGTTACATCTCTTACAGTCTTTATAGATGATAGGACCATAGACCATTGGTTGTATAGTCGTTGCTACTGACCAACAACTCGCTTCTCTGTACTTTGAAGGTCCCAAGATGGGCGGCTTTGAATTCAAACGGGACATTCCGTTATGTTATGCCCTACCTCTTACAAAATTAGTTATTTATCATTAATTAGAAAGCATGAATTCACCAAGAAAAATGGCAATTAGGTATACTGTTTATGTAATTTTAAGCAATTAGTATGATATATTTAAATTTGGAAAACTTAGAATATCGACTGTCCAAAACGTGGGCAGGTAATTTGTCAAAATAATACTCTAATCAACTGAAATACTTCCACACGTTAAGGTGCGTCCAGATTTGTGACATGAACAGCGGATCGGACAGCGTGGCATCAAGACACGACGTTGAGTGTGGACGTAACAAATTGTGGCACATGGGCACACAAATTAGAGTTGGGTTGACACTGCCACCAGTCGGTCGATGGTTTCATTTAAGCTCAGCTATCACTCAGCTGCGAACTCGTACCTCTGAGACGGTCACGGTAAAATGTTACGTATATGTAGACGCGGTATTAGGAAGAACCATAGAAAGGGACGGGCCGCGGGTTCGAAGGATACGGAATATTTATATAATCAAATTCAATTTTATTTGTATATTCATGTTTCTCAAAGACCTTTTAATCATCATCATCATCCTTCCATGGATTCCACAACCAAGTAATGTAATCCCAAGTTTTTTGCAGTGCAGACCCTTTTCATTGCTTTGAAATTATAATTATATGATGGGTGGATTTCAATTCCTCTGCTACCATAGCACACAATTTATTCCTTTTAGCTTACAAGAAAACTTGTAAATTTTTGTTGAAATTCAATTAATATTGATAAACTTCTCCGTGAATATTGGCATAAACAATAAAAAATAAGCTTTGTGAATTTACATAACAACCCATAACGCATTAGGAGCTAACCCATTGTAAGTCACGACTATCTACCGAATATTTTTCACATATTACGTCACAACTATTAGTCGTAACGACCACTTTTTTAAAAACATCAACTGATACATTACTGTTATATAACATATCTCCCTGTTATACCTAGCTATAAGCTTAATAGCATCTAATGACGTAATATTTTGTGAAAAGGGCAGGTCAGAACCGCACTCAATGACTTGCGTGAAAGGTTTAATGATGATAGAGAAAGCTCAGGAAGGGTTTTAGGGTTAAAATCACAGAACTAATAATCTAGTTGCAATGTAACATGACAGATTCCGTAGCGGAAGCGATGTCGCCAAACTCACACATACAACCGTTAATAATAAATCGCATTACTAGTAAGCAGTTGTTTCGATTGGTCGTATTTATATACTACATTTAATGCGACCTTAACCGTTCAAAATATGGATTACTTTTCTATGGCAAAAAAAAGAATGTCATTTCATACTTTGAATCGAACGACCTCGAATATATACGAAAAAGAGAGAGAGATGTAATAAGTTTCACGACCCGATGACCTACTGGTGTGCTCATTGGGAAAATAATCATCATTCCCTGAACCTTTTTCCCAACTCAGTTGGGGTCGGCTTTCCAGTCTAACTGTGATGCGGCTGAACTTCGATATTTTCCGTGAAGCGACTGCCATCTGACCTCCACAACCAATGGTCTAATGACCAATGGCGATATCGAAGTTCCAAGTTAGGCTGGTTGGACTTTTGAGGGCTCCAACTACCCGTAACGACTGCCATAGATGTTTGTATGGCAACCGGGACCGACGGCTTAACGTGCTCTCCGAGGCACTTATAAACCTGCGATAAATACACACATAACTTCGAAAAGCATCGAAAAGTTATTGGTGTGTGCCATGGTAAACCTGGGATCGAACTCGAGACCTCGTCTCAGCAGTCCATTACCCATACCACTAGGCTACCGCGGCTTGTCATTGGGAAAATAATATTCTCCGTAAATCTCACTCCCTTCTTTGCCATATCTTCTTTCACACAATTCATCTATCTTTTCTTGGGTCAACCTCAGCACTCTATTCCTACTTTTTTTCTGTACCACGACATATAGAGATGAGAATAAAATAACCATATCAAAGGAGGCAGAAATCGGTCTCAAATCATTCTTATTCTCTGGGCCTATTCCTAACTCAGTTTGGGTCGGCTTTCTAGTCTAAATAAAATGCGGCTGAACTTCGTTATTTTCCATGAAGCGACTGCCATCGGACCTCCGCAACCAAATTGGCGACATCGAATTCTGTAGTTAAGCGAATTGGACTTTTGAGGGCTCCAACTACCCGTAGACTACCGAAGATATTCGTATAGCAAACGGGACCGACGCGGCGACGACTTAATGTGATCTCCGAGGCACGACCAGACTAGTGCAAATAGCCATATTCATGCATACAAATATTTGTACTGAGCGAGGATCGAACCCGCGCCTCCTGCGTAGTAGTCGCGTTCACTACTGCCACGCCACACAGGCTCAAAGGCCGAAACCGTTCTCAAATAAAATATGTACTCAAATCCAGATCTTTCGTTGTTATAATTTGTATAACCGTTATCGGTAGCACGCCACGCAAAGGTTAACTCATAAATCCTTTCGGTTATCGAACGAAAGATAATGTAGGTGAGACGAACGGAAAAGCAATTTGCATCAGATTAACCATTGACTTATGGCCTTATGGCCAAATTACGGTGTTACCAACCTCCGGTAATGACATACACGCGACCGGATTTATTTACGGGGACAATGTGGAAAAAAAACTTATCGTAACGGTATACTTGATGGAAATGATAAAATATGGTCGGGCTGCACGAGTTTGTTATGACACCCATTCATTTACAAGGTAATTGTTGGGAAAATTTGTGTAGACCACACAATCGGTGATGTTTATGGACAAAAAAACCGGAAATGTTTTATTTCAGCTGTTTAAGATACAGTTGAAGTAGTAGTAGTAAGTAAGTATTCTTCTTTCTTTCTTTTCTTTCTTTCTAAAAATGTAGTAATATCAGTATATGTCTTTATAAAACATCGCGTTGTACGACTCTACTCGATTCTCAACTTGCATTCTATATACTACTTCTCCTTGCATGACAACGGAAATAGCGATATTAGCGCTATTGTATAAAAATCTACCGCGTCTATTGATTCATTCATGATTATTGCTCCGCTCCCTTGGATGGTAGCGTGATGATATATTATTGCCTATGATACTCCTAGATGATTAAGAGAGTAATAAAGGTTAAGAGACCCTGTACTGTCAGTGCAGAAGACAAAGAAGGGTTTCTCGGTCTTCCCACTGACAACACAAAAGGACGACTAACGGAAAATGCAGATGATGACCAATCCGTCTGGCCTGCGTGAAAACAGTAGGCCTTCAAATATTGGGAGAGGTCGAAGTTCAGCAGTAGACTGTGATAGGCTTATTGATGGATCGAGTGGAAGTAACAAAGGAAATGTGGAAGGAAAGATTCTCTGGACAAAAAGACATTCTATTGATGGAATCGCGTCGAAACAAATCGTTTTCAATTTCTTATCAATGTGTTACTTAACACTGCGGTGTTTTTAGTAATAAAATTATGTGAAATAAAGTATTTTGAGTGACAAATATTCAAATTTCATTGAATCTTTGTAGTCATGATATAGATTTATGTAAATCCTACCCTTTACTAAGTAATTTCCCTGGAATTTTCGACAATGGAATGTCACTGTGTCTAGAGCTCCAGAAGTCGATATCTGTCTACCCTAGAGAGAGAAAAATTCGAGTATATATTTTTTTTTATACAACTTAGGTTGCAGACAAGCTCGCGGCACACCTGATGGTAAGTGGTTACCGTGACCTATGGGCGAGTGTAACACCAGAGGAATAACACCCGTGCCGCAACCCCTGTAAGAACAGAGACATGAATACAAATTCTATAATTAGCAATTTTAGACTTTGTATCTATTTGAAAGTTACAACAAAACCATTTTATAAACACTGAAAAGGTGTGATTTAGAAACCACTCAGTCGTGACTATGTATAATAACCATTCATTAACTGGCATCGCAAACTGCAAAAGACGTAAACTGGATTGCCTTTCTTTTCAGACAATGGGTGCGCACGCGCAAGTGGGTCAGTGGCGCGAATGGGGACAAATTATGACGCGAATGATCGAGGAGCCGCAGACTACCCCTCGCTAGCTTTCACCCGTGATTGGCTACCAATTATCCAGTCTGCTCTGACAGCTCGCGGGATATATGGTCGTGGAGTCGTGGCATTCGGAAGACATTGTAATTAGCTCTGACCCCGAAAAGGTATTAATTTAAATGTTATTTCAAGAAGATATGAGCATTTTATTGCTTCGAAATTTATCTGATATAATTACTGTTCAATTCTTTTTAATCTACGTATGATTGAATTAAATAGTTTCGTTTTATTTACATGAATGAGTTAATCCAATACATGTACAACTCAGGCTCTAGCGTAGACTTACCTCTTGGTTATACGATATAGATGCAGGCGTTACCTGGCGGAAAACCATTATAAAAAGATATATATTGGGGGAGGGAGAAAAACCCACCACTCACCCACGGTTTAACAATTCCAACGATGACCATAGCAAATTATTACTAATTGCCATGGTCAATTAAATTGTGCTGTGTAGAGTGAATGAAACCACATAATAAACTCTTTTTTATTTCAGTTTGAACTTTAAAACAATGTTAATAACGTCGATAATGACATGGCATTTTTTGTGATCTCAGTCGTGTAACTATGGTCAAGAATTAGTAGAATCTGGGCCTAGGTGGGCCGTATACTAATCTGCCACCTAAGTCGTATAAAAAGGGCTCTAAGTGAAAGCCTCAAAAGCAAGTAAGATGATGATTCATGATGACTATTACATCCCAAGTAACAAACTTCAAAGAACTTAATTACTGATCCGTTTTGATTTGAAGGTCACATTTCCACTCCTCTAAAAAGGGCGTAATTATAAAATTATAAATCTCTTCTTCTATAGCTAAACAATGGGTGCATCAGTCTACGCGTGGTGGCCATTAGAAGCTATTGTTCAGCCAACGTCGATATTAGGGCCTATTGTTTCATGAGCAAGCGCACGTCCAACTAGGAAGAGACAAGTGTTCGGGGTTCAGGTCAAGGATGATTCAAATCTAAATCATTTTTATTTTGAATAATTTAGGGTTCAATACAATATTATATGAGAGGTGCTAGAGCACCCACACTTCGCCAGCTTATGTTTAGGTCCCAATGTAATAGGTGGGCGAGCCTATTGCCATTAACCAGGCACTTATGAACCTGCGATAAATATACACATAACTTCGAAAAGCATCGAAAAGTCATTGGTGTGTGACATGGTAAACCTAGGATCGAACCCGAGACCTGTCAGTCTGTTACCACCACTTGGCTATGATATATTAATGACAAATATTGCAGGTAAAGTGTCTTTATACCACTTAGATGGATGGATGGAATGGAAAGTGGTTACCGTGGCCTATGGACGTTTGCAACGTTAAGGCCGTCACACACTCGACACTGTCGACCTTGAAGAGGGAGGGGGTAAGTTTGTCAACTAGTTTAACTAATGATTTAAATTTGTGACTACAAAGATGCTGTTTTTGTTCGAAACCAAGGTCGATATTGACTAATGTAGACAGGCTTCTACAACAAAATCAGATAAGGTTTATATTACCATAATAACTTATGATGTTGTTACAATTTATTAAAAAAAACCGGCTAAGTGCGAGTCGGCCTCGCGCACCGAGGGTTCCGATACTATGTTCGCTAGAACAGTCATAAGAAGGTAAACGGAATCGCGGTTATTATGTTGCATTAATTGGTCTGGGTGTTTCTATGTATAATATGTCATGTATTTACAAAAAAAAAAGCATCTAAGTATGTTTATCCGCATTCTAGAACCCATAACACGAGTCAGTTATGCTATGTATACCATGGGTCTAGGAGGCGTTGTGTAGATTGTTATATTTATTTATTTAATTTACTACATAAACAAACAAATAACATAAACGAATGGAGCTTATGATTGCATTGACATAGACGTTTGATTTTTTTACAACTTCAAGGAGCTGCCGACTTGAGTTTTTGTATGAATTACAAATTGATACCGTTTAAGTATTCACAAGTACATTACATTCATACATACATTTATTGGTTACATTCATAGGTATATTCCTGAGAAAAATGTCTTGACATACGGACAGACGGACAACGAAGTGCTCCTAAGAGTTCCGCTTTTTGCTCTAGAAGTACAGAACCCTAAAAAGAACACATAAAACGTAAACATATTATTATTTATAAATATCACCATATAGTATAACATTTTCTATGATCAAATCCATTCAGTTTGAATATTTCTGAGAAATGGAGCACTTTGTGTAATAGAATACATTCTGTATTATAATATCAAGGTGGAATCGAATTGAGAGACCATATAACGCAGTGGGGGCCTTTCTAAAGTAACAGACTAGTGTAAAATGGATAATTTATTGATAGTACCTACCCCGTCCGGCGCTCGTCCGGCGTTCCTCCGACATTTGTCGTGTGTGGCACAATAATGTTTCTTACCTGTGAAAAAATAAAGAAATGTTTTACGATCAATTACTCAAGGACAAATTGTCTTAATAAATGTTAAGATATGTGGACCGGTTGTACTTCGAACGTTTATTTGTACTGTTCGTTAACATATGGGGTTGAATAAACATATTTTAGAGAATAATATTCTGTGTATAAACACGAGGTACGTTTGTACAGTCGGTGTAAAGGGTCGTCTATTAATTATGTGAAGTATCACAGGGGAAAATGTAGAATATTCTCCTGTTTTCATTAAGAGAAGATGATGAGAAATAGTTAAGGATAAGATGTAATGCTACCGACACTTTCAAAAACTGCACATGCTCACGTCTATTTTCCTTCGGGATAAGCAGAAGTGAATTAACACCCACAATTCACCAACTATTGTGTTGGTCACACGAAATAGAGGATGAGCCTATTGCCGTATACTGGGCACTATTGTTGACTCGAGCCACGGCTCTGAATCTGAGTCTGTATATATGAGTCTGGTGTTAAGCCTTTTACTTGACGCAATCATGTTTTTATTTTCAAGACACTTAACTTAACTTGTGATACAAGTTGTGTCGTATCAGGAGGTCAAGGGCTTGGCGGGAGACAGAGAGGAGTGGCGATTACTCCACCGACAAGAGCATAGCTCTTAAGTTTAGAGAGAGAGAGAACTTAACTTGTATATATGGAGTATAAAAGTAAAAATATTACATTAATTATATTAATACTATTGGTAATTGAATAATATCAAAAATCACAATACACCTGACAAGAAAACAGTTCAAACATTGGTACCTATATAAACACACGTGATTAATAGACAACCCCTAAGAGACCACACAGGGGAAACACCAAGAGGATACCTATAAGTAAAAAGGCGATGTATTACAGGATGTAACGAACTTCAAGCGAAGATATGTGTGGTCCAGTGGAACATAGTGCTGGCAACACTGGTGTGTTTAGATAAAAACCAAAGTGTGACCACGACAGCACGCATGCGTCGTAAAACCGCCGTCGGCAACCGCTAGCCATATGGCGGAAGTTGTTCGCATTCTTAAATAGTTGTTAGCGATGGAGAAGATACACCGGGGCTTATTAAAAATCAATGATAACACTAATGAAAGACATTTCCCGAACCTTGTTAGTAATATTTTACAACAACTTTTAAATGTTTTTTTAGTGTAAATCACTTCCTCAACACCTCAACACAAATACACAAATATTTTTTTTTATACCACTTAGGTGGCAGACAAGCACACGGCCCACCTGATGGGAAGCGGTCGGATGTTTGCAACACCAGAGGCGTCACACACGTGCTGCCTAACCTGTAGAAACCTTCTAATGCCCTTCTTGAAGAACCCCATATTGTAGTCGCTTGGGAAAACCACGACAGGGAGCTCATTCCACAGCTTGAGCGTTTGCACTGAGCGGGCATAAAACCTGAGCCTACTGAGTTGCAGTCGCGTTTACTACCACCACGTCATAGTGGTCGTCATACCTTATGGGGTTGAATATTTACATTTTGTTTTATACTTAACATCGATGTAAGAAGTACCGCGGAAGCCTAGTGGTATGGGTAATGGACTGCTGAGACGAGGTCTCGGGTTCGATCCCAGGTTTTACCATGGCCCACACCAATGACTTTTCGAAATTATGTGTGTATTTATCGCAGGAGTATACGTGCCCGATTAATGGCAATAGGCTGGCCACCTATTACATTGGGACCTAAACATAAACTGGCGATATGTGGTTGCTAGCACCTCTGCCTACCCCTTCGGGGATATAGGCGTGAGTGTATGTATGTTCGATATAAGAATCACGATTTTAGAATTTCTAGAATCTAGTGTGGTGGACTTTAGCCTAGCTAGACTACCGTCTGGCGAAGTGAACGGAAATTAACAGAATAAAGATTAAAAAAAACCTTACAACACCAATGCCTTAATATGGAGTATAGAATGAAAGGAACATAAAACAAGGTTATTCTAACCGTAATCTATTTCGCTTTTAGACCTAACATGCCTAATAATCTCACAACAGATCAACAAAATAAAATTCACTATTAAATTCATCGGGATATTTACCATGTTTGTTTATTTCTTGGAATAACACCGTGATCATGGCGCTTGCAACAGCGCCGAAATATCGGTTATTCAAAGAAATAAACAAACATGGTAAATATCCCGATGAATTTAATAGTGAATGTGTAAATGACCATGTCAATCTAAAATCATACAACAAAATAAAAGTTCAAGGTTTCCACTCTCAGGGCATTGTCGAAATGTATTTGCAGAAATTACGTCCGCGTTCCGGCACCGTACCGGATCGTTGCGATGGAACATAAGACAGTAATCAGAGACCCATTAAACGCCCATGCTGGAATTAGATACCACACAATGGGAATAATTACATGGCGCTAAACACGCGGAAAGCCTTCGGAACTGGCAACATTACATACACCAAAACGTTGAATAGTCCTGTCAGTTAGGTGGTGGTATTTGAGTACTCGGTAGTAATTATATAAGCAGTCAATAGGATGGATAGGGAAGTCTAGGATAGCTCCATTTAGAAGTGGACGTCGTATTGCAGAGATGATGGTTATGATTAACAGTTATTTATTAAATTGTTTGTGTAATGTAATATCTCGTGCTGTCAGTATATAAACTGAAGGTATATAATATAAAACGTTAATTAATAATATAATATTTAACAATATTAAAAATGTTAATTGAATCAACCAAGATTTTGTTTGATTCTTTTGTATAATGTCGCAAAAACATTAAGCTCAGCGTTCAGCGTGGGTTATTGTACAGAACTTTACCAATAATACTGGATTTTATGAAATTAAAAACAGGTTAAGGTTTGTATGCTACACTGGAATCTAAACAATAACATATTGCAACTACTAACTATAATGCAATTATTTCGAGTTTTTAATAAAATCGAAGCGTCCTTATTCATTACATTTACTATTTTTTTTTATAATATCACGCCTAGGTATATCTCCGAAGGGTTAGGCAGAGGTGCTAGCACCCACATTTCGCCAGTTTATATTTAGGTCCCAATGTAAGAGGTGGCGAGCCTATTGCCATTAACCGGGCACTTATAAACCTGCGATAAATACACACATAACGTCGAAAAGCATCGCAGTCATTGGTGTGTGCCATGGTAAACCTGGGATCGAACCCGACACCTCGTTTCAGCAGTCCATTACCCATACCACTAGGCTACCGCGGTACTTTTCTTTTTATTAAATCATAACAGAAAATACATTTTGTGAACACGTAACATTATTATTCAAATATTTAGGTGCGATAATGAGAAGATCCCCCAAATCCGGTACTGGCATCACGACTGTAATCGTTAAAGACAGTCAGTCAGCAGTACCAGGTCTCTTTACTCACAAGGCCTGTATTCAAATTAGTATTACCAGTATTACCGCTGAATCAACGAACCAAACATGGTTTTTGCATTAAGCGCCACGGAGCGTTACTAATGGGATTTTGGTAAGGGATTGCTCATGAGCTTCGCAAGGTCAATGTTTAACACCAAACTTGAGTTTTTTGCGTCTTATAATATGTTTGTTATTTGGTGGATGAATTTATGATAAGGACAACCCGCACGCACATACGAAAATGTTGCCTGTTATTGATATAAAGTTTCCCCGCGTGGTTTGTTTTTATACAAGTTAGGTCGCAGACAAGCACGCGGCCCACCTGATGGTAAGTGGTTACCGTGGCCTACGAAAAACACTCGTGCCGCAACCCCTGTAAGAACAGAGACATTTTGTGTCGTCAGCGCAAAAGATGTAGGATAAGCCTTTGGTTTTCCCACTGACAACACAAAACCTCTCTAGTGAGCTCTGGCTACCCTACTCATCACCGAAAACACAACACAAGTTTATAAAACGGCAATATTCTGTAGGGTGGAATTATTTCCCTATTCGGACTGCTTTCAGTGGTTCCCAACAGAGTAGAATTTGGGCCACCTCAACTATTCCCGTGCGGTGTAGTACAAGGCGACTAGGTATAGGGCTGTTTAACACTAGACAGATATATATAGGTATATATATAATATATATATATATATTATATATTACAGCCCAGATACAGCTAATACAGCCCAGACTCCGCCTCAGATGCTAATGGGTCAAGTCCCATATATCCCATATAAGCCCACCCGCTTTTTATGACGTGGACGTGACGAATAGAATAGGTGGTGAAATGAATTCTCATTATATATCTATATAAAAATTATTACCTTACCAACATATTTCACGATTCATTTTATATAAAAATGAATCGCGAAATATGTTGGTAAGCGCATAACTCAAAAACGGCTGGACCAATTCAAATAATTATTTTTTATTTGTTCCTTGAACTCTACGGAAGGTTTTTATGGAGCAGCGGGAACGGGATTAGAAGTCCAAGCAGTGGGAACGGGATTAGAAGTCCACGCGGGCGGAGCCTCTGGCAACAGCTAGTTTCAAATAAATCCATCTTTCACGTTTACCACCAATCAAATCAGTGACCATCGCCAAATACTTTTTCATTTACTTTTTCTAAAGACTTATGATAAAATTATAAATGAATTTTAAAAATCTCCTTTAACATATTTTTTTTTACAAAATCATTACATTTAGTCAAAGGTAGCTAATAATGATGATCCAGTTTTGGTTTATAACATAATATATTAAAATAAACGTTATACTTACCTCACTTAGGTCAGTTTTTGAACGAAATTAATAACGATCAAGTTCACTTAAATTTTACAAACGACATATTTAGCATCAGCAGAATATAAACTGGACCAATATAGCTGAACAGATAACCGAACCGCAATTAACCTCATTTTGACTTAACCGTCTCTATGAACTCGAAATCGTCATTGAAATTCAATTTGCAAGTCATTCACGATCTTAAAAATCACATAATCATGTGAAGACGTACATTAGGATTTAATCCGCAGATTACAGTATAATTCTTAATTAAAATAGTAGCACCAAGGCCACGGAATACATTAAGGCGAACGAATCTAATAATGTATTCTTAATTATCTAACGTGAATTATAAACAGTATTAAAATTACTTAGTACAATATTATAACACCAGTCATATATTAACGACTAGCTGACCCGCGCAACTTCGTCTGCGTCACCCCGTTTTTGCAACATTTTTCATTCCTGCTCCGCACCTGTTTGTTGTAGCATGATGTTATATACATATAAACCTTCCTCTTTAACCATTCTATCTATTAAAACAAACCGCATCAAAATCCGTTGCATAGTTTTGAAGATTTAAGCATACAAAGGGACAAGAAAAATAGGTACAGAGAACGCGACTTTATTTTATAATATGTAGTGAAGTGATAGTTATAAAGTACATTATTTTTTAAAGAATATTCATTATTCTCTGAGCCTATTCCCAACTCAAATGGAGTCAGTTTTCTAGTCTAACTAAGATGCGACTGAACTTCGATATTTACCGTGAAGCGACTGCTATCGGACCTTCACAACCAAATTGGTGATATCGAAGTTCTGTAGTTAGGCTAGTCGGACTTTTGAGGGCCCCAACTACCCGTAACGACTGCCATATATGTTCGTATGGCAACAGATCACCGCAAATAGTCACATTCATGCATACAAATATTTGCATAGCGCGGAGATCGAACCCGCGCCTCCTGCGTAGCAGTCGCTTCCAACCGAAATTACTAATATTCCCTCTAACCCCTCCAGCTAAGCTCAATGGCGTGTTAGGAGTCGGTAGTGTACTGGCCAGGATTCGAACGCGGGGTTTTTCGATCGTAAGGCCAACTCCTTAACCACTAACCTACACTCAATACAATTGTCAATAGAACCAATGTAAATTATTTGCGCTTATAACCTCAAAAGCATTACTATAATAAAAAGAAATTTGTTTTACCATTCAAGATGGCGTACCCGTACATATAATCGTAAATCCGCCTGGCTTTGTGATAAATGTAATAATTATTGTCAAAGCTAATGTATAAGATGTATGACTATAATATCATCGCTGTTATGTGTATGGCTGTGTATGGTGACTCTTGCCTGTGCTCTTGCGCATAGAGTGACCATAAGAAAAAAAATAGTAGGACATAACGAAAGATTTTATGAGGCAGGTTAAGTAATAAATTCTGACAGTGGAGTTGAATGGACTTGTTATTGTAATTGTCACATTGATTGTGAATTCAGAAATTTTAATTGTATGTACAATATTATATTTTAAAGCTAAAGCGTTTGGTTGGTTACTGGTCCGACTTCAACAATTATTTCGGTGTTAGATAACCCATTTATTTTAGAAGGCTATAGGCTATATCTCGCTACTACTTATGAAAGCGGAGTAAAATTTGCAAATGTCAAGTAATACTGTATATTCTCATAAATTATTTGAAAATTAAGAGCCACGGAAACCAAAAGTACCGGCGAAACCGAAGCGAACCAGCTAGTAAAATGTATAACGGCTAACTCAATTCAACATACAAACTGAGAAGAATAAAACATTGGTTTATTGTTTCATTGATAAATATAATCTAAACGAGCGAATGCATTAACACCGACACTTATGCTTCACCGGGGAATACATTTCAGAGAAAAATTGCCGCAAAATACCAGTAGAGTCCGGACAAGTGGTGGATAATTCTGAAAATATGGTCACCATTTTCGTATATATCTAAATGCATGTTGTTTTGAATAAGTAATAACTGGTAAGATATATTATGTTTTAATATTTAAGTACTAGTTGGTATTTTTATTGATACCTCTACAAGAGTTATCTATCCGAGTAATGTATGCCATCTTAATAGAAATAAATATTTCTCTATACTTGTTTAACTTTTTACTTTTTTATACAAGTAATACTAAGATGGCATTACAGCAAGTAATTGAGTGTTTGTAACAAGAGTAAAATAAATATTCTAGGAAAATCTACACGTCACTCAGACCCATGGTAAGCATAGCTTGATTAGCTTGTATTATGGGTTCTAGAATGCACATACATTTTTTTTGTAAATATTAATATTTTTTTATATATTATACATAGAAACACCAAGACGGATGTAAATATTCCTATTCATACACACAAATATTGGCACTGAGCGGGAATCGACTGCGTAGTGGTCGAATAAACTACCACGCTACAGAGGTCGTCGGACTAAAACTTTGTCTGTTGATTGTGGTAATATTTAATTTTTTTGATAATATGCAGTTATTACGAGACATTTACATAAATTTAGTAACCTTCGTCGGTCTGCTGGTTCGCTAAAAGATAACACAAATGATAAAGAGATAAAAGTATGACTCGAGGCATAAACGAATGATCTAAATAAAGTAATTATTTAGTATTATCCCAACCTCCCACAATGGCCCAAAAAGGTAGGCTAAGTGCGGACAAAGGAGTCCCAATACGAGTATTATCCCAAAGTTTATGGCATAACATGGACACCTTAATACAGAACGACGAGAAACACCATAGAAGATCGTAAAACAAAACCACTCAAACACCGCTTGTTTCCCATAACATCACATAAATCACAATAAAAGTTATATATAATACATATAGAAATAAGAGCAACAGATCCGTATCGCGAAATCAAAGAGGGAGCGGCGACCGAAGGCCGCGGTCTAGTCACGTTTAGAAAGACTTAGAGATATCATACCAGGTTGGGGACCAGCACCCAAGGTTGGTGTTGGTCGTGACTTGCGCCAAAGGCCAAAGGTTGGGCGAAAACTGAACGCAAACTAACTAGACGTGTGTCGTAGACAAAGATAGAATAGTAGAAACTGTATCGTGCAATAGTATTTTGAAACGGTTTAGATTCTTACGAAATGTGGAACCATTTAATATCATTAGAATCGATATTTACCTATAAATTAATAGGGTAAAAGTGAGATTTGGGCCCATACTTCACCTAGGTTCTTCATCTGGGTGAAGCACGAGTACTAATAAGGTTCCGTGCTCCCACTGATGAGAGGTACAGTCAAATAATTAAGGAAAATAGTTACGTTATTCATTAGAAACAATAGAATTACAAAACGCATTTTTACGAAAATAAAGAAAAATGTTTTCTTAATTTATTAATTATTATTGATTTATATACAAATTCATTTATCACTATCACTTCACTATCACTACATAGTATAAAATAAAGTCGCGTTTTCTGTCCCTATTTTTCTTGTCCCTTTGTATGCTTAAATCTTTAGAACTACGCAACGGATTTTGATGCGGTTTGTTTCAATATATAGAATGGTTAAAAAGGAAGGTTTATATGTATATAACATTATGCTACGACTAACAGGTGCGGAGCAGGAATGAAAAATGTTGCAAAAACTGGGTGTCGTAGACGAAGTTGCGCGGGTCAGCTAGTATTAAATAAAGCGTAATCTCCCTGAATGGATTATTCTAATAGGATGCTTCCCAATATGGATGTAATTTAGCAGTTGTAGAAAAATCCGCGCTTATTCCGTAAAATAATAATTTGTTTACCGTGGTACCATTGATAGTACTATGGCAATTTATTTACCATCCTCAGTATCATCCATGGTACCATACTAACACTCGTATATAATAATAAAATATACATACTAATCGTTTAAAAATATATCGTGCGCACCAAATTAACATTAGCAATACCTTCTAATCTAACCTCTTACAACATTGACTAATACTTTATAAGTAGACCAGTTAATCTAATTATAATTCGCCCTATAAGTAGCTTTTTTTTTTAATCCCAAAACCTTGAATTCTTCACTCTAATTTCCGAGGTCATTCAACACAGCATTGCCGACATATTTTTTACACACGATGGTCGTAACGTAAATGAACTCTTCAGGTGCCCGGTCAAGCATCTAGCTGGACAAAAAGCACCAAGATTGCTGTGAAACGAATCGATTAGAATCGTTAGAATCGACCAACGCCTTTGTTTCGATTTATCGATTACGCAACAAATCGAGCTATTCTATAAACAGAGATCTTTTTGTTCAACATAACATAACTCACGCCTAGGTATATCTTCGAAGGGAGACGTGCTAGCACCAACATTTCGCCAGTTAATGTTTTAGGTCCCAATGTAATACTTTTTGTTTGATTACTAGGTAATTTGATGCCATTGTAAAAATTTTTAGTGACTGTCAATTGTTGACATTACTTACAATTTGTGGGTGCTATTTAAAATAAAAGCTATTGAGATGATTTTAGTTGAAAAAGTCAAAAATAATATTTTGTTGGCATGATAAATGGCCTCGTATGTCTTTTTCATGACCCGATATATTTCCTTTGTACACTTTTTTTTAATTTATTATTGATGAATGTTAGCCCCAGGGCCGAAGGCAGAATTACGAACAACAATTTGAACTTGGACCTGACACTGAAATGAAATCATGGGAAAATCGTATCCTTTAATGAACGAAGATGAATGAACTAAACTCATATTAGAATTCTTGTAGAGTAGACTATCACCCACGGTACTAGACCAACTGCTAGTGATCCAGAATTATATACACCACTATGGAATTATAAAAACATGGTTGCCATACATAAAATTATTTTTAAACGCTGACGAAAAGCAATTGGACAAATTTTTCAAAAATTTCGTCACAAAAAGAACCAAATACAATAGAGAAATGATATATCAAATAAAAAGAGACAAATTGGAAGTATAACGTATTCTGACAACTTAATATATTCATACGTGACAATGTCGATCCATTAAAATATAACATAACTAGCGCTGTTACTGAACGACGTCAGAGAATAAGTTAGGTATAGTATTTCACAACGACGACGCTCATTAGTAGGAGCCGGAAATGGGGGGAGGGGAGGGATGTCACGAACAGCGAAAATAAATTTGAACGTGGAACATGCGCGGGCGCATATTGAATGCTAACGATAGACCATTGTTAAATTTCGGCACTCAATTTTCGTGTACGTTAGTTTCTACATAGAGTAAGTTACTTGTATTCTTATTTATTTTTTAAAGTTCCTTTTATAGTATATTTATATACCTATCTATTTAAAAATATAAACATATAGTAGCCCACTGGTATGGGATAAAGGGGGCAAGCTACCAATGGTTACGGCTCCAGGGATAGGAAGTTTCTCACTATGCGTACCAAGCAGAACCGCCTTCTGTATTAAGTCCTTAGGAGCTCGCTCTATTTCTATCTCTTTATATGCAATAAAATCCGGATTAATTAATTCCCGTGAGTTTTATGCAGACGATAATAGTAGAACATATTTTGTCCGCGAAGTCGGAGATAGTTTTAAATTATTTTAACTTTGCAAAGAAAAGCCGACAGGTCGTTAGGCAAACTCCTTGCTACAGCGCTGCCTATAGTGAATACCTGTCGATACAGCACGACGGTCTCGGTGTAGTCCAGTCCTAAATCTTTTTATTATCATAATATCTTGCATAAAGTCGAGTGAAGCAACAATGTAACGATAGATAACGAACAAGCCTCCTCAGAAGCTCACAAGCGATGGCCACCACGTCGCATTAATTCTACTCTATCTATGCATTCTAACCATTATTTTTTCTCATGGTGTCTGCGTATTTCGCTGTAGATAACATAATCGGGTGGCAGGGGACAGGTGGTTTAATTAAATTTATCGTTCGGCCCGTGCCGACCGATGTTATCAGGGTAAATGAGAGCAACACAATGCGCCGGCGCATGCGGTAGGTACCGCCGATGAAACTGCTTCACGCACTATTGTAAATTACAAAACGGGACTCCGGAGCGAGTTTATAAGTTTATGAACAACTAACTGAATTATGGATCTTTATTTTATTATACTGGCTGGGTAGTTAACACTGCCTACCAGTTATAGGTAATGAAAAGTTTTAAGTGGCAACACCAGAGGTGTGTTGCTATTTGAAGGGTAAAGTAAAATGGGGAAAAGTTAACTGAGGAACTTCACGCGGCTGGGATTCTCTGAAACCATATAAAATGCGAATTCAATATTAAGTTCGTGGTACATACTTTCTCCGTCGAGTTCGCTCGTGCTGGAAAACATATGGTTTTATTACCATTGGCTACGAACCGACGACGGACGGTTTTAATAATATTAATTAAACAATATTGATGTGAATTTTGTGCTGAAAGTCGCTAACGGGTCAAAACAAAAGGTGTCAAGAATATTTATTTTTGACTGGCGAGAATTTTAATTATTTTGCTTAAGTAATACGAATGATAGAATAGCGCATAATTGGGCGAGGAAGTCTACTAGGGAATTGCAATAGCCTATTAAGATTGAACGAACCAATAAGTATATATTTTCGCTTAATTTCCAACGCGACTTAAGTAAAAAATATACGCAACGCATAAGCGACATTATACAGAGAAACATAACGTCGTTTATGCTTTGCACTTATTTTTTACTTGGGTGATGTTCTTAAGCGATGATATACGTGTTAGCGGCCTGCTGTCTCTCATCTACGTACTTCACACCTCAATTCCTCAGATTCTCGTACATTAACACGTATTCATTCACGCACGTATCTCACACGTAGACGCATCGTTTCTAATTAACTCAAGCGGATTCGCCGCTTTTGTATTTCGAACGCGGCGCAAGCGCATTCAAACTGGAGCGTGCGAACGCCAACAGTAACCGCATATGGTGAGCGCTGATGAGCACTGTGCGTGGCATACCACTAATAATGATGGTTTAGGGTTATACACAATGCAAGAACATGAGATGACATGTTAATTTCATCAGTGTAGTGTTGTCGAAAAATATGAGGTGAGCTGTGAAAGGATTTTCACATTTCACCAATTGTATTGGGTTCCACATAATAGGGGGTGTTGCCTATGCCGCACGAAGGTTGTTATTCACTTCTTCTAATCATGTTTACAACAAATGTTGAGTTCTTTGGAGTCGTCCATGAAGGTTTATTATATTCTGCTTCAGCAAGAGTTTCACAAGAGTTAATGTGGGACCACGACTAGTGTAACCTGGTCGAAACCTCAAGCAAATTAAAAGGTCCTCTGTCACACCGTTCAGTCTTAGAATTCCTTACCGGCGCACGTGTTTCCTTCTTCCTAAAATCCCGGGTCCTTAAGCGGGGTGTGAAAAAGCATCTAATCAGGCCGTCAAGCTGAACCATTGTAGCACTGTACGTGTTTGCAATGGTGACCCTCTTTTATGAGACTTTTCCTTCATCTTAACATTAGGTGAAGTCAAATTGACGTGGCATAAATAAAAAAAGGTAATTTATTGTATTCCATATGACCCCGTTAAAACCCAGCTTTTGCCAGCCATGTATTTTGTATAATCTACTTTTTAAAGGCAATATTAAGTGACAGAAGATTCTCCAGTCGTGCTGAGAAAGTATGGCTCTAGAATCTCTAGATGCTATCTACAAAAATGTCTGAACCAGTTTCACAATTACCTGCGAAATTACCGTAAATTTGTATTATACTTACGAAATTGAACTTTTAACGTAACGAAAGTTATTAGATTAAAAATACTATTATTATAAAAAATTAACAATATATTTTTTACAACACTCGAGCTAGCCTTTCAGAACAGATAACCCAATTTAAAGGTTACCACATTAAATATCATCTCTTGCGCTTTTGTTATCTATCGTCACTTATAATTTTTTATCTGTGAGTAATAAATGTCAATCCTCTTGTCATTATCCGATGATTATGTCGAAAAATAAGTATCTACCTAAAGTCCATTTATTAGGTACTTAAATAAACGTAAACAATCTTAGTGTCTTTTTAATGTTTTGATTAAAAACTCAATATAAAAATACTTTTCTGCAAAATACAGACAATTGAAACCTTTTTCACGATTGAAATTTCTGTATTTTTTCATTTCAGTCGCTTCTCTAATCAATCTTGCTATATCATGGCTCCGAGCACCGAGCTGCTGAGACGAGGTCTCGGGTTCGATCCCAGGTTTTACCATGGCACACACCAATGACTTTTCGAAGTTATGTGTGTATTTATCGCAGGTTTATAAGTGCCCAGTTAAAGGCAATAGGTCGCCACCTATTACATTGGGACCTAAACATAAACGTGCGAAATGTGGGTGCTAGCACCTCTGCCTACCCTTTCGGGGATACAGGCGTGAGTTTGTGTGTATGTGTACAAATATATGTATTGTGTGTATTGTCTCCGTTCGTGTTTGTTCGTCATCCGGCTCGCCGTACCACTGACCTGACTGCCAGCTGTAACTTACACATTTCTGTTCCACGTCCGCAATTTATAGTAGCGCCATCTTGAATACGTAGCCATTATTGTTATCTTTAAGTATGTTTATGGTCTTCAATCAATTTCAAACTTGCATGCTTGTCTTGCCATAAAATTAATATGACTAGCGTAAATAGAGCAACAATCCTCATTACAGAGTTTCCAAATTTAAAATGTCAAATGAATTTTAATATGCACTTTTTGCCAAACCGCACCCTCAAAGTAATTAAACGAAAAAGACTTCCTATCCGAGGAGAGATGTCGTATGTGCAATATTCCGCAAGTGAAGAACAAACCTAAGGTTGACTGGTAGAAAATATGCACATGGCATTAAGTCCGCCTTTGTACAATTATTTTGTATTTGTGCAAAAAGTTTAAATAAAATAAATTAACCTCGACACGTGTTTCGCCTTTACACGAGGCATCTTCAGCAGTCCCATCAAACGAATGACCGGAGCCTCGTGAAATAAAATCTGGAGTATAACTTTTATCCCTGAAATTGATTCCTATGGGTTGCAAGCATGAAATAAGCAGCAGATTGTTGCCTTACAAAGTATTATAAAGTTACTAGCCTGTCTGCACTTATATATTATACCTAAACGCGTTTCTAGCAACATTGTAAACGAAATATTCTTGTAGATATGAGAGATCAGATATAGGCTACTGAATTATACATGCTACATTGTTCTAGAACCAGATATTTTCCGAAATTCATCGGCGTACGCTTGCACATATTTATAGCAACTACTGGATATAATAATTTAACTGAACAATAGACTCTAACATCATCAACACATCTTAAAGATTCCCTTTATCTTGATTATTAGCTACACTTCGGGACAGGGTTTAATCAATAAGAATTCTTCCATTATATCACAAATTAATGCATTTATTCTATTTCCTTTCCCAATAAATCCACTACACATTACAGATAGCAATCGTTACTTACATGAACCTTACATATTATATCAATCCTATTATATCATTATTATCACGGTATTATATTTAATCTTTCTATGCATTAATTTCAATTATATCATAATAAATTCACTTAACACAAGATATAACAAAAGTGTGTGTATGTGTCCGAACTGGCAGATCGTGTGTTTTTGGCGCGTAAAAATATACCATAGATAATATATGTAAATAGAGTATTTATGTGACCAAGTAATATTACACATTGAGGCCCACCTACCCGATACAAGCTAACATGATGTAAAAACATGCATTAGCCATTAGCTTTTTACCCCAAATCATCGCACACGAATTTTTCACGCATAATCATTCTTTGTGTAGCAGAACAAAGACACAGGTTTTAATGGAGTTATAATAGCGAAGACCGTGAACGCAATGAAGGCACAAATGCTAAATGTTCTCATGGCTCTGAATAATGTCGCTAGTCATTAGTGATCAGGAAGCGACACGGCGAATTATCGCGACGAGGAACATCGGTTAATTGGAGAGTCTACCAGGGATAACACGACTTGCTTGTTTATGCATGGGCAAGGGCATTTAAAACTTTGTAGATCTGGTTTAGCTACAGAGCTAATTTATTGGGGAGATGAAAAGTATCTACATATACCTATTCTTAGTTCCTACTCCTACTATACAAATAAATGAATTATATTGCTAATCAGATAACTCGAAGAGGACTGCAGCACCAATTCGAGTATTTTTCATTTTATTACTTTTTTTGGAAGGTTTTATGAAGCAGCAGGATCCGAAGTCCACGCGGGTGGAGCTGCAAGCAACAGCTAGTAATATTATAAATAATATAATAGATACACAGTCTCGAACAAAAGTAGCATTCTAATCTGTCCGCAATCAAAAATACACATAAGTAGTTATAGTTATGTTATAAACATATTTTTTTTACAAATTCAACCTTACGAACATGACTTAAAGCTCTATTTACGAAGCAGTGTACAAAGTGCGTGTATGAACACAAGCGATGCGAGACGATTTGAAATGAGCGCTCAATTTCGAATTCAGCGCTCATTTTATGCGGACAGTTTTGACACCCTGACTGTGCATCTTGGGTTTTTGTATATCAATGCGTTTCATACTTTGTTTTCCATGGACAATTTTCAAAATTGAGACCATAGACACAGTTTTCCATTTTTAAATTATGTTAACGGTTTTTATATTCTTTTTATTCTGTTCAGTTACTAAGATGTCATAAAGGGTGTTCGTGTTTTGCTAAGTTGACGAGTAAACTATGCCAAGAATGTGGCAGATTCAGGTCAATAGTACTACGACGACTAAAGCTTGTTAGTCTATTTGAAACATACGCATCCCTTCAAGAATTGGAATAATGGTCGTGTGGTGAGTTGGGCTGAATACCTGTTGTCGACACGAGGGCAATGATGACCTCGTACACTTACCGCCTTGCCCACTTGCACAGTACCTACTTACATAGCTAACATTCTATACAGTTATGATGGCGAATTTTTCATTTAATTTATTGAACAGTATTTCTGTACAAGTGCCATTCAAACGTGTTTTGTTGTTGTTAAGAAAGAAACGCAAAAACTACTGAACGGATTTCGATGCAGTTTTAGTTAGTATAACCTCTTCAGACTAAAAAAACTGCATCGAAATCCCTTTGGTCCAACTTAAAATCTTACGTTTGTTTGATTGCAATCGGTTAAGTAGAACCAGAGTTATGAATAGTAATATAGAATTTCA
Source organism: Pelosia muscerda (assembly GCA_963691645.1). Lineage (NCBI taxonomy): Eukaryota > Metazoa > Arthropoda > Insecta > Lepidoptera > Erebidae > Pelosia > Pelosia muscerda. The sequence goes on along the minus strand of OY829102.1, from coordinate 17,292,430 downwards.
GTTGCAGAGATGGCGCTTACGTCGCGATTACCGACAGCCACGCGGGCGGAGGAGCTATATACGCGTTAGAGTTATATACATTTGAAATTTACATTCCCAAAGCTTAATACTTTCGAAGACCTCGGTATTTAACATGTTGCAATTGGTTTCATTCAAAATATCTGCACACATTTAGATGACATTTGGCCGTTGTTGGATCGTGACTGCAAAATGACAAGTCGTGGCATTCTCAAAGTATTTTTCACCTTTGCGAAAGGAGTCGTGATTGGATCGGTAACAATCGTTCCAGTAGGCGATCTAATCGAAATAGGTCGTTCATACGTGCGGCGCCATTTGCGCAATGAAGCTGAAGGGATTTACTTGCTATTCGAAAGGTCGCTTACAACAATACAGTGCGAGTTATTATTGATCACGTTTATAGGCAACGCAATGTTCTAAGGACTATTGAATTATAAGTAGTTAATGCCTATCAAAATGTTCATCATATGAATTAACTCCCTTGAACGTCTACCTATTTATCTATCTGTCACACAAGTTATTCTGAACAAAAAATGTAGGACTTTTTAAGAGGTTAGATGGCAATACTGGAGAAATCCTACGGGACGCGTATGCGTAACTATATCGATAGTTTAACAAATTTTGACACTTGTGTAAAGATATATCAAATTTCTACCACCAGTAAATCGTGCATCGCTCTGCAATACATTCGACAATGTGTGAATCGATGTGGAGTACTTTCGCACTACCGTGCTTCGCGGTGGAAAACATTCGAAATTATGGGTATCGATGTGGCGCACTTTCGCGCTACGGTGAGTCGCGTTTCGGTGCTTTAGGGCTACAGTTTATCGCTATTTTGAACTTCGAAATTCAGTATGACAGTCCGCGGTAGTCTATGCTTTACTGATTTCGAAACCTCCACCTCACACTCATTTTTCAATAACTAAATAGATCACACCAGTATACGAGCATCAATCTACTAATGTTCATTGACGTCATGGCGGCTTATTTTTAGCCCGTCCATCCACTATCATCAATGTTTTTGCCGCCCGTCGAGACGCTACACGGCATGCCCGTGCCATAATTTTATAGTTCCGGAGAAACGGTTGAAGGAAGCGGCGCATACGCACTTAAATGCCGCTAATTATTTGCTAAACGCACTCGATGGCGCCATTATGAAATTTCTGTTGAGCTAAAGGTTGTTTGTGGGCGATAGTGCGATGACATTGAGGGTGTATAAACATCGGAGCCGGCACACCTTTCGACTAATAGACGAGGCCCTGCCTGCTTCTCGAAAGGGGTCATAACCAAAATAAGGTACACTGTCACAAAAAAAGCCATGTATACAACCTATACCTACGTGTTACGTACATCCTTACAAGTTACAATTAATCGATATATAACCGATATTTTTAAAAGCATCTGGAGAGGCCGTCAAGCTGAGCGCCACCATTGTAGCACTGAACGTGTTTGCAATGGTGACCCTCTTTCAAGAGACTTTGCCTTGAGCTTACCATCAGGTTGGGTGAAGTCAAATTGACGTGTCCTAAATAAAAATAAATTAAATATTTTACGGTTTCTCTTTTTTATATAGTGCGATAAATCCCCACGGATAACCCCCGCCAGAACCGGTCGGGGAGGTTATGTCGGACTCAAACCGACTACAACGCACGCCGTCTTTGGGTCCTTAGTTGCCGGAGGTGAGATAGTAACCAACATATCCCTTGGTTGCTCTGCTGCAGAGTAGGACACTAGGATAAACTACAATATTCTGTAACGAAAATGAAGTGAAAATTCTGGCGCAGAGGAACAACAAAGGTGCTAGCCTCTCTGTTGCACAAGGGACAACAATACAACGTCGGCGCCGACGGACCCTGCGCATACGCCGAATTTATCACCCTGACTCCCTCGCCGCCATTGTTGCGCACACAACCTCAATAACATCATTAGCGTACACTACACGATATTATGACATCGTAAACGTTAATAAAATAAGATTAGTTACGTAGTAAAATGTCAACTGTGAATAAGCCGTTGTGAAACAATAGTAGAACGCATTCACGTTGGCAGTATGCCACGGACTAACAACTCTAGATAATTCCCACGTATAATGTCTTAAAAAGGGATAAAAATGTGTGTATGGCCGTGTAAGGTAGTAGTCGATACATATAAGGGTATTTTGCGTGAGTCAGTTGCTGTTAGCGAATCGATATGAAATGTTAACCTGACCCTTTGTGTTAGGGTAGATACCAATCAGCGTTATGGACAAGTACTATACTAAACTAAACAGTAGAATAAATCCTCCCAATATTAGGAGACGTCTATATCTAACAGTGGACTACGATAGATAAATTTATTTATTGAAAGGTATTACCCACTCTAGATACTTCCTCAATGTAAGCTACAAACATACAAGTGTTTTCAAAATCTGCGGTGAATTGTGGCTAAGTTTGCTTGCCTTAGTATAATTTAGACGTCACCGCCTCATTGAACAAGCTTTACATACCGGCGTAATAAAGACCCATTTAAAAGTAATAAAATATAATGAAAAAGCACATGAATTGTCGTTATTAAGAGACAGGACAAACAATAATGTGGCTAATTGCATTTAAACGACCTATTCAGACATACCCATACATACAAGAAGTCGCACGCTTGAATGAAATATATGCGGAATGGTACACTGTGATTGTGATAGCTTTTTGTTTCTTAATGTTGCCGTTGTCGTGGTACTTACATAGTAATTAACTGTAGTTAATTGAATTATCTTTTCAAAATTATCGTAATATCTGCTTAAAACACACGAATCTTTAAAACATTTCGGTCATTGGCAAAAATTGTCGGCCCCGACTCTTGCCATGTATAAAAGTTTAATTGAACGGTACTTATCAAAATTCTTCACAATAGAACTGTGAATATTCATTCAGCTATGTTGAACGCGATGACATGAACATAAATTCGAAAAATATTAAGTTAAGTTATGATTCTGAAGACGACCGCAGACCGCAGCAGCAAATACAGCTTACAATGATATAGATATCACCGTCATCATGTTCAGCTATAAGATATCCACCGCTGAACATAGTCCTACCCCCATCTTTTTTTTTAATTAAGTGCGGCTTCTTAATGGTGTCGTTGATCCGAATTAAAGTTAACCAAGTACCGCACGATACTTCACCCTACATAGAAATAAAAGAATCACCATTCGCTCCTTTGTTTATATCTGCTCATTTTCATTTTTACACATACATTACTTTGAATGCCTTGATATGGGTAAATAGACCAATTGAGATGTCACAAGGAATTAAAACAATAAAAAATATTATTAAATGCAAGCCTATTTTACGGTGCGCTGTATCTGTTACTGACGCATGTCTGCAGGAATTATATGCCGTCGGCAACGTAATCTTACCTTTACATTACAAAGACGGAATCTATTATACATTTAGCTTCCCCAATATGCAATTATAATAATTTTAATACAAATTTTATACACCATAATTGCAGGAGTAGATGACTGTCGCCATGAACACAAACTCATGCAATCAAAAGAAGCAAATAAATACGACACCTGTTACTAAATATGGCCGATTCTGAATCGAATGTTACCAAAAAGTCTGTCATGCAGAAAATTCTATAACCAAAACAAATTAGCAATTTCAATTTCTTATTTATTTAGTAACTACGAAATTGACTAAGCATGAAGAAATAACCAAACAGCTGCATCATTATAGCTTTTTTATAACAGGAACTGAAAAACCAATTGCTAAATTCTATAAAAAGCCAGAAATCATCCGAACGCCAATGGGGAGAAAAACTCAAAGGTCGACGTAGATGTCGCTAGTTACACTTTGCTGTTCATCTGTCATTTTGTTTAGGATCTATCAGAGATTTTAAGAATCTGTCTATGATTATTGGATTATTTGCCTTAATTTCGTCTCACGCAGACTGAGATTACTACTGAAAATTATGGTTTTCATTAAAAAATCAATATCTTTTTTTTCTAAACAAGTTATTTTTTCAAAGTTTGTTGATTATATACAGTTTGAATTATGATATTTTATGTGTTAATTAACGAGGCTATACAGAAAAATTATTTATGTTCATTTGCCTGGTTCAAAATTTGTGTCTTTGACAAGCCATAGTCAACTTTGCGACACCTGATGGAAACTTTTACGGTAGCGACTGCCTTGTACCGAGACTAACGTAATGAAGATCGGGTGCGTACATTATCAACCTAGATAACCACACGGTAGATTTATACCATAGACTCCCCATAAACTGACTGATGACAGAAAGTAACACAGCTTTGTGCTTTGGGAAGCATCATGACTAAATTCTGGTAAAATATATATATATTTTTTTTTAAATATCTCCCTCAATTTACGTTCCTTCATTGTTTACAAACAACAATAATTATCTTCTTTGCGCATATTCCAAGGTTGCGAATCATCGCATATCAGGTGATGGCACGAAACAATGGGCGTCGCCGCAGCGCCGTCGACCAGTGCGCGCGCGCTCCGCTGACTCAGCGACCTTGTACGCATGCGCCGCACTACGGTGCGCCGGCGCATCATTTCACGTCATTGTTATTTTATTCAATAAAAGCTCGTTAACCTGCCGTAATTCACATTAAGTAGCTGTTAATGTATCCTATTGTTACAGTGATGTGTAATTTATTGTGATATCTCGGCTATGTTAATGACTGCGCAGGAGATTTATTTTACATGTTGCACCTATGGTTGCGAGGAATATATCGAGTAGTATTTTTATTGAGTCAGGTAATATTGACTCTTTATTTGTGGTGTTGGTAGAGGAGCCTTAATAAAATATTTGATATGTGTAGGAGTAAACATTGACATCAGCTTACAATATTAAATAAATAAATTTTAAAATTTGTATTTTCATTTTGAGTCAGATTTTTTGGAGTGTCTCCTGGCTACGCCGCGCTGGGTTCAGTACGGGTTTTTCCTCCTGGCCAAAGTACTCAGACTCAGACTCAGATATTTAAATGAATTCATCATCATCTTCACGTATCCCGGTCGCATCCGCAGCTATTACCTCGGGGCTTGGAGCGCGAGCTCCACTTTTTTCCAGTCTAACTGCGTCGCAGCTGAACTTAGATATTTTCCATGAAACGACTGACTTCTCAATCTATAGGTATAGGCGATATCGAACTACTGTAGTTAGACCAGTTGTGATACTTTTAAGGGCTCCAACTACCCGTAACGACTACCATAGATATTCGTATGACAACCGGGACCGCTAGCTTTACGTGTTCTCTGGGGCACAACTAGACTAATGCAAATAGTTAGATATATTCAGGCATAAAAATATTTGCACTAAGTGAGGATCAAACCCGCGTTTGCTACCACCAAAAGGTTGTACAGGTAGTTAAATTAATTATTTAAACGCTTTAAAATTCTTGTACATTTCTACAACTTTATACCAAGCAAATAGGAAGCTTTATTAATGTTTTATTATGCGCTTCTTAGTTGGCACAGCTGCGCAGGCGCCGATGCCGATACAGCACGTCGAGCCGCGACGCCGCCACGTCATAATTCCCACTTACACTTGATAAGGTTAGCGATAACTGTGTGATAACACTGTAATAGAGGAAATACAATGAAAACTGTATACACTAGTGTGGGTAGACTAGTGCTAGCACCCACATTTCGCCAGTTTATGTTTTGGTCCCAATGTATAGATGGCGAGCCTATTGCCATTACCGGGCACTTATAAACCTGCGATAAATACACACATAACTTCGAAAATCATCGCAAAGTCATTGGTGTGTGCCATGGTTAGACCTGGGATCGAACCCGAGACTCAGCAGTCCATTACCCATACCACAAGGCTACCGCGGTACTGTATACAGCGTGATTACAAATCGTTACCTTTCAATATTATAAAACCGTTATAAAGTGACATAACCAATATCTAGGTCACTTGCGTAGTACTATTTCTTTATTAATTATAATATTTTAATTTCAAAAAACCTACCAGTTAATGTTAGCTAAGTATTTGTCCTACAAAAATACGGTTCTAACTGTGAAATATCATTAATATTTCTATCGGCACATTAATATAATTGTCATGAATCTCATTGAATAGTCATTATATAATTGAACTGATAAAATATGAGCCAGTTGAAAACCAGCGTCAGGTACTTGTGCCTGACACCATGCTTAACTGACTCCTTTTTTGGTGCAACGCTAATAACAATTGTGTCTATCTTCTTTTTTTTACGTCAGTACATAAGTATTGTGTAATAATCGGTGTTTGCATTGAAATAAATTTCTTTCCTTCTCTCTTTCTTACTTTCTTTCGCTCTTTCTTTCTTTCTTTCTTTCTTTCTTTCTTCAAAAAATGTACTGAAAATGTTTTTACAACTGTAACTCATCCTGTATATATCGACTTTGGACAGTATGTAATAAAATGTTTCTCAACTATGTACGACTAGGTGTGAGTAGGTACAAGCGCATAAGGTCACAAGCTGGTAAGTTGCCAAGATGGAAATGAATTCCTTCATTCGCTTATAAATTATTTTTATGGCGAAGATTTCTGCATAAAAAGTATTTATTGAAGCTTTTAATGCGAGGCTTAGTCATAATAAAGTCTGGACGGAGATGCATATTCATGCGTATATTTATTCAGGATTATATAGTTCGAGTTTTAGTTTTTGCTATAATATTACATATCCTAAAACCCAACATAACAAAATATAACTATTTTTTATAAAAACATCTATATAAATAAAAATTAATCGCGACATATGTTGCTACACGCAAAACTCAAAGACAGCTAGATATTTTCGAATAATTGTTTTTTAATTTATTGTTGAAATTTCACGGAAATGGATTTGTCATTCCTAAAAAAATTGCAAAAAATATCAGTACTGAAAATTGGGTTGCCTGCAATTTCTTAAAACAAAACGGTAATTTCATATGTAACGATCTAATATTACAACTTTCTCACCACTTAGTACTATGTGAGATTTGAGTGTAGTACACACTATAGTCTAGACTCTAGATATCTAGAGAGATACGTCATAAGTACTATGTGAGATTTGAGTGTAGAACACCCTCTAGTCTAGACATACCAAAGTCTCTACACATTTGACTAAAAGCTTCTCTAAAAGCCTCTATACACGTCCTAGTTTCTCAGTTGCAAAAATGTTGCGACTACTTGCGACGAATATTTTGTGTTCCGATTTCGCCTTATAATTTCGTGTGGGATTGGTAATTAGTACATTTGAAATTTGTCCAGAGAACATTGTGTGAACGGAGAAGAAAGCAAAATCTTACTACATTTTTTATAGGGTATAAAAAGAAATAGCTAAGTATTTTTTTGCAGGATTGAGTTCAATAATCTTCACTTATCATTAATGAAGTCGTATGTTTGCTAGCTTCGTATATAAACTAAGTACACACTATTTCCTAAGATAAAGACAAAATTTCTGTCTAGTTTAGGAAAAATAGTCTCATCAAAATTTTATTGTTGTCCTGGTTTTTATTATTTGTAACTTAACAAATAAAACTCTGTACGTCACGTAAAAAATTGAGGTTCAATGCATTTAAACAAAGATGGTTTACACACCGCAATGCAATTTCTGTTTGATAGTACAAAATCTGACCAGTTCCGAATCTGGTGATTTGAGAATCTGGTAAATTAAGAATCTGGTGAACTGCTTCTGAGGGCAAATAAATGATTACTTCGAAAAAAATATAAGTGAGAAATGAAATAGATTTGCAAAAAACGAAATTCTATAAATAATAAATTCCAATTCTAAATCGCATTTCATCAATTTAAATCTCGAATCCGCGGATTGTCTCTGCTCACTGTTTAAGTGTACATATGACTCGTGTGTACGGGACTTTAAAATATTACGAGTGCGCTCTCTCTTGCATTAATCCCTACATGCATTCCACCCTCCTTATTACTTACTACCCCTGCCGTCAGTCTGATGAGGTCTTTATTTTTACATGTTGAAAATGAAGGGAACTTTGATTCCAGATAAGAAATAATCGCAGTGGGTATTGTATAGTTATTATTAAGGAAATAACCACAAATGCAATTATTCAAGCTATGTTTATATTAAGTAATCAAAAATGTTCATCCCCTAAGGAATAGGGGATGAAATTAAAATAAGAATTGACGTCGTAATTTTCTTTTTCCCGATTAAATATTTAGGGGTGCTAAAGTTTAATCATGGGCATGGCATGTAAAGTAAGATCATTTTTCCTTTCCCTACTTGTATTGTTTTAATTTAATTACTTTTTACTAACAGCTGTGCCTGTTACACAGCTATTGTACAGGCTTATATTCATAAAGAAAACATTTTTTACACATTCTAAGAGGATTTTGAATATGAATTTTGAATTTCGAATTTCGAATTTCGTATATACCTATATTTTAACCAAATATTTGATAAGAGAAAATAAATAAACCTTTTTCTTAAATTACGTAAGGGGGCCTAGGCAAAATGCATTCGTTTCGAATCTACATTCGCCAACGCTCTGAAAATGTGTGGGAGTGACATTTGTTGTCGGAATCGGATCACATGACATTCCGACAGCAAATGTCACTCCCCCAAGGTTATTTAGTTAAAACTTTAGTCTAACTTGGAAATAACGGGGCCAACGAACGACCCGAATGATGAATAAGCCCTCCGAATTAACGCCACATCACTTCCCTTCCGCAAAAGTTTATTTAACACACTTAAATATGGAATGGCATCAAAAATAAAGAAGTGTGCCGGATATGCGTTACAGTGACGTAATTCCTTGCATTCCGACACAACCCGTTCGAAGTCAGAAGTTACATCACAATCCTGCAGCAGAACTAAACGGCCAAGCCTTTGAAAACCAATAAAAATTGCAAAAACAACGGATTATTTTTTAAGCATTAGTCATTGTATACGGCACAAAAGGTCAGGTAACTGATTATACGAGTATAGTTTAAAAATGGCAACTTTTGCGGTTGATGAGGCACCAATAACACCTTTTTTATCATGCGAATAATCTCCACACGTACCCCCACGGCATAGCCGGTTGGTTAGGTTTTAGTCAGACTTGAACTGACTAAAATGCAACCGTCTTTGGGTCTTTAGCTGCCGGAGGTGAGATATATACTCCTTAGGCTTCATTGGAATATCTTTTCGACCAATAAAATCGCTCAAAAAATCAGTCACATGACATAATCGTTACCTTACTCGCGATTTCATTGGTCGCAGTCGACTGCAATAGATTCGCCTACATCTTAAATGTTACGGGAATTAGGCCTCTAATTCACACCTCCACACTATAGCCGAAGAGAAGTTTGAAACCGGATTTATCAAAAAAATCATGTGATAAAACCGGATGTGGATATATAACCACAATAAGATTGATAAACTAAAATACCACACATCTAAAATCCAGATCACCTTGAAATTAACACGTATGAGTATTTTTCTTTGGAAAAGTAAGTAGGTACTCGAAAAATGCATTTTAAAAACACGTAGAACTTTATGCATTTAGTAGTAACTTTGGCAGATTTGAAATGATGACAGATTGTCTTGTCAAACACCATCATTTTGATGTGGTCGCATTGCGAAAAAGTCCTTTAATTCAATAAAAAAATTGGTTGCCTGTAAAGTCGGTATACGGGCGAAAGTTTTACGTGACAACGACTTTGAGTGGTAAAATAATTTTAATGTGAATATTCATTCGTATAGTAGGAAGAAGGATGAAATAATAGTAACAATTTAAAACATTTATTTATACAAAGAATTATATTTAAAACATTAATAACAAACAAACGCGTGCCTTTCACTTTTTATGTCTGTCTCTCTCGCTCTTAGGCGGGCTAACCATGCCCGAGTGGAAGGGACGCGTGCCTCTCACTCGCTCTCATTGTGAGCGCATAACGTGAGCGGAGCGTAACGCAGTTTCTTGAAGTGTCACCCGGCAAGCCAATTTATAAGACGTTGTCACGTCAAAAGAACATCATTTAGTCTGAGCCAGTTCTTTTTCGAGTAGATGACAACTTTGACAGCTACTTGATGTGACCAGTCCAAAATTCGATGATACTGACTGCCTTCGTAGTCGCCTTGTTCAGATAATCAGTTGTGCTGGTATTGGCAAAGCGGACACGATAGGAGATGAACCATTGTTTGTAGAGCTACGATACAGTCACTGTTTCTTGAGTCAAGATGGTAAAATGGTATTCCTACTTTGACCTCATAATGATCACTTATACTGGTCATAAAATCCCGTCTCCATTAAGCGGGGCGTGAAAAAAGCATCTGATGAGGCCGTCAAGCTGAAGGTCACCATTATAACATAATTTGTATCTGTAAAAGTGACTGTCTTTCCTTAGACTTTAACTTACCATCAGACAATGTTTGAAGTCATAAAAAATTAATATCCCTACGGTTACTAATTAGTAATTGTAATAGCACACACATAGGAAATTCTGGGCAGTATTGTCATAACAGAATTAATGTTAGTAAACATAATTCTTTTATGTGTAGTTTTTTTTTTCAATGCTGCAGATATCCAAAATAAACGTATATCTTTCTTTCCTTTCTAACCAATTTTACAGTAGCGACACAAAAGCTTCATTAGGTATAAAAAAATAAGTGACGAGAATGGTTCAAGGATGAATATAAAGTAACTGGCGCTTGCCTTGCCTAAATTGTCGACGACCGCGTCAAAGCTGTTAATCGACACAAAAACGTATACGATGATGAGTCATTAGTAATTAATGACTTCCTTGATCGTCAAAACGACCGTTTTAAACGTTTTATGCTCTATCCACACTCTTGCGAGGCTAGGCGAGGCAACACAAGTGCGAAAGTATGGATGGTGCACTCAAATCCCCACGCGTCGACTTTTGTCCTCGAGCGAGACTCACAAGAGTATGGGTTGATCATTAAGGTCTAGCAATACCACGTCGAGTTTTGCGTTATGTAAATGTTGGAATTTGTGGTTTTAGAATGTAAACACATGTTTAATAGTCTGGTTTTTTATATACCTAGTTGAGTTTATTTTTTTATTAATGAAGTTCTGTTGGTATGTGGGCGAGATTACTACATAAAATCAAAAGAATTCTTAAGAAGGTAATTAAAATAATAGGCTCTATATTATGTGTGGTAGGCTATATCTTATGAATACATTTGATGTTATTTATATTTTAGTGTATATTTCTGTAATAAAACTTAAATTAACTATGAACTAAATTAAAGTCAACTGTTAAGGGAAACTGTTATAAGTACAGTTGGCGGTTTTTTGAGTAACAGTAATTTATAGCATCCAATATCCGAATCCCGAAGGGGGTCATCTCGAAAGAGAGAGCCCCGAGCGTTTTAGTCGGTTCGAGTCCGACATAACTCCTTGGTTGGTATTCTTGTAGATTTCGAGCACGAAAAAGAAAAAGCATCCACGAAATTTTAAATGTTGTTTATAAACGTATAATTTCTTTATGACAGAAGAAATGTGCGTTAGCCTACAACTACACTCCCAAATATATATCTCATCCATGCATATACTTAGTCTGTAGTCATTATAATAGAAACGCTGATAACTAATGACTGTTCATTGACAACTTAACCCATCAGTGACAATACATTTGTCACTGATCAATTCTCAGTAATCCAACAATTCATACCTAATTAGGACACAAAGAACATTGAAGACAGACTCGAACGCATGTAATGAAGAGCAAAAAAAACGTTTAATACCCCTGAAATATTACAATCGTGACTCTGAGATTACAACTTCACACTTAGCCAGCTGTTGTTGTCAACATTTTGGTGACGAGTCATTTTATTAAATACTGTGTGGGTGGAGTTCGTTGTCGCATGTCGTGCTAAATCGTATCTATTATGTTCCAGCAATTTATTAAGTGATGTTATTTGGTAGGTAAGGTAGGCTTTTTTTCTTTTAGTTAACGACCGAAAGAGATTTTTGGTACGAGATTTTGTTAAACATATATTTTGTCTATCCTATCCTATCGCGGTCTATTACTGGATATAAGCCTCTCCCAATATGCGCTTTTTGACCCGATCTTCCGCTTTCCTAATCTAGTATACCCCAGTCTCCATATTCAGGTCATCAGTCTATTTGGCTGGGAGGCGTCCTACCTTTAGTTTACCTTCCCGCTGTCAGATATGACCAATCCACTGTCACTTCAGCTTCTTCTTCTTCTTATTTTATTGAAATGGCTCCTCGCATCGGCTATTTTTGTACCGATGATTCTGCCAACATCAGGGTGGAGAATAGATTTAATCGTTTATAGAGGTCTCTAGTACACACTTCAGCTTATTATTTTTTCTTTTTTCAAATGATTTTTCACGAATGTCAAATTCTTTGAGTTATGTCAGTAACTATCCTTGTTAAAAATATGACGGTTTAAAAAGTAGTTTTAAAAGCAAAATAATTTGAATTCAGAACAGTTGGTTAATACAATTGTCTGGTTAAGAGTTTATATGCGTTCTGAATGCCACCTACATCGCACAAACGTGATATTAAGAATGTTGAGTTACTAAATTATGCTAACCAACATCCACACTACCAAAGTATCACATCATTTCAAAAGACGAGGCGCCAGTAAGGGCTTTACGCAACATGATAGCGCTTTAACATAAAAAAATAATCTTTTAGAATACGTTTGTTTAGTGAATTGAATTTTTATAGCCGTTTTTACCTCACTATCTATGTCGCGACGGCCGTAAACTGTGCGGTACAGTTAGGAATCTGATACTTGGAAGATGTGGCATTCTGAGCACCTACGCTTCACCAATACTTAGACGGTATACTTTTGTTACTTAAAAAAATCTTAATGGTATAAAATTTCGTTGATAATAATCTATAATCATTGATAGCATCTGAGGCGTGGCGGTTGAGAACGCGACTGCTACGCAAAAGGTGCTGGTTCGATCACCGCTCAGTGCAAATATTTGTATGCATGTGGTCTGGTCGTGAATCGGAGAGCGGGTTAAGCCTGCGTCGGTCCCGGTTATCATACGATCATATATGACAGTTGTTACTGGTAGTTGAAGCTCTAAAAAGTTCAACAACTGGTCAAACGTATTTCTAAATCTTTCGGTTGTGGAGAAAGATCAGAACTCCAAGGTGACAGGTTTAGAGGCGACCGGAACTAACGCAACGATGATGATGATGATAATGAATAATCTATAATCATCGTCATTCTGTTAAACATGGTAATAGAGTAGATTCTCAATAATAAAATGTTTATTTAAATTAGCGAGTAGACGGCATTGTTTATGTGAGCGCTTCCGACAGAAGCCAAGCTATGCAGCCGCCCACACCGAATTAATTGATAATCACTTTGCATTAGACTTAACACCATTGTCGCTTGATTCAATTATAACTCAGCCATAAATAAGTGTATGTCAGCGGTTTTAACTATATGCAAAATAATTGTGCAATTTGATTTATGTGCGTTGTCACGGAACGGGAACACACGTGGTTGAATGTTAACGATAGATCTAACGATAGCGATTAATCGCCGTTTATGCGTCGTCGTGTGGGCTGAGCAGACGTATCCGATATTTTCTACATTATACGGTTAGTTCACAACTGTCGCTAGCTCATTATGGTCAAACGACAAAGACCGTTATGCATAAAATTAGTATTATAGAATGTTAAAAGTATTTATATGACCGTTACTTTGGTTATTGGAGAAACAATGACATGATAACCCTGAATGTGTGCTAGAGATGCTGGTTGAACCGATACAAATGTTATTTATACTCTGAAAATAAGAGAACGGAATCTAATTTTGCACATGGAATATTGCATACGGAATTTGTAACATGATAATACTGAGACAGACGCTATTGAGATAAGGGCAATAGACAAGCGGCAATCGTTTTGTAGAATGAATAGAATAGATTGATCAATGTATGGGATTGACATTCGTTCACGCCTGTCATAAATGTCGTAAACGTCAAAATGTTATTCCATCATGTTCTATTCCATTCTACAAATACTAAGTTTAATAAGTGAAAACAATTATTCGGACAAGATATTCAACTTAGTAAATGTAAGCAACCGAAGTCAAAAAGCGGTAAATCTATGTCCAATATGTCTATGTCCGAAAACTTAAATAGAATAGTCAACATCTATGATACGGCAGGAAAGGAATCCGTTTCTAGGAAAACTACGCTGCCAACTGAGTTATTGATATAATATAGTGTAGGTACCTACAGTAGCGTGAAATGAGACCCACCCATAATGACATTCTAAAAATTATTTAGATGAAAAGCTGATAAGACCGACAAAAGAAGTAAACACGGTCACTGAACCAATGAAGCATTCACTCCAGTAAACAAACGAAATATTATAATAAGCGTGTTTGCGGTGAGGGTGCATTAACGCTAAGTAATGACAAAACAAACGGGGTCCCACGCTGGGCGCCAATATGGCGGCGCAGATTATGCGTACTGCAGATGCACTCACGATTCGCCCTTTTCACGCTTCAATGCTTTTGTACTTATGTTTACATTTCACATTTCGATAAACAAAGGGGTATGTGTACTGTGTACAATGTTTCTGATTCCCTCGTATAACTAAAATGGAAAATGTATTGCAATAACTTTTGAAACTACAATATTCACTATCTGAAGTAGTGTACTAAACTTTTTTTAATACCTTTAATAAGTAAAGGCGTGCTTTTAAGTCTTACAATACCGAAAGTATGTATTCCTGAACGAATACTGTATATTTTTTGTGGAAACATGTAGGTTTTGTGGAAACGTGCCATAAAAAAAGGAGTTTTCTTAACTCGTCTATTATAATATTAAGAAGTAATGGAACTATTTAGTTTTTTTTTCTTAAAATGGCTTTTGCAGCAGACTCGTCGCAATTTTCGGCTGTCGCGCAGTTTAAACTTAACAATCTCAGTTTTAGGTTTCTCAGCTATCAATTTCTACTTATTAGGGTATTTTTACACAGATTGCGCCATTTTTTTCCTGTTGATTTAGGCAATACTGTTCCAATGTAGCATTTATAAAAATGGTTCTACATTTTACCTACCTACGCTTGCAATTAGTAACTAATTTAGTGAATCTAAAATGTCTCATCATCATTCCCTGAACCTTTTTCCCAACTCAGTCGGGGTCGGCTTTACAGTCTAACTGTGATGCGGCTGAACTTCGACATTTTCCGTGAAGCGACTGCCATCTGACCTCCACAACCAATGGTCTAATGACCAATGGCGATATCGAAGTTCCAAGTTAGGCTGGTTGGACTTTTGAGGGCTCCAACTACCCGTAACGACTGCCATAGATGTTTGTATGGCAACCGGGACCGACGGCTTAACGTGCTCTCCGAGGCACTTATAAACCTGCGATAAATACACACATAACTTCGAAAAGCATCGAAAAGTCATTGGTGTGTGCCATGGTAAACCTGGGATCGAACTCGAGACCTCGTCTCAGCAGTCCATTACCCATACCACTAGGCTACCGCGGTTACTGAATCTAAAATGTCTATAGTTGGTAATAAGAGAATCAGCAATAATGTCCCCTTTATTTTGTAACATTGCAACATTTTCAAATGTGCATCGTAAGGCACGTGTCGGGCCAGCCATAGTAAAGTTAGGCGTGAGAAAGGTCTGTCATTGTCACTAATTGTGTATAAATTATGGTGATTGGGTACTATTGTGTCTTACTTGACTGATTTATTGAAAAATGTTACAAGAATTAAGATCAAATTTGGCACTTAAGAGCCTCTTATTTACACTTTTCATATTCCCATCCCAATTTAGGCCATATATGGCTTTAGAAACATAAACAATCATAAGCAAACTATGTCTAACATAACATAAAAGATGACATTGAATATCATAAATACCCACTACTGGTGTTCAAAATATTAAGTACGTTTAAAAACGTTACCACATCGTTCCAAAATAGACAAATAGAATATCTGCGCGGGCGAACCAGTGGTGCATCTCACATCTAAACGGGAATCCATCTGGAAATGCAAGTGCCATTGTAACGCCTACAGTACCGTTATATTGAGTTGGCCCACTTGCAATGACGGCTCGACTATCAATTGGTATATAAACCTCCGTTTAGATAATAATACTCAAGTTTCAAGACCATAAATTTTATGAAAAACATTGCTTTATATTTTTTATGGCAACACTAAATTATTGTTTCATGACAGATATATTATGGTATCCGATTTAAATATAGATTCGAACAAAGAGGTAAGGTTAAGCGTATAATGTTACGTTTATTGTTAAACACGTCAGAGAAATCATCCTCGCTGTAAAACTAATTACATAGTTATAATAAATTAACATTAAGAAAAATAATTTTAGTATTAGATAGTTTGGATTAATCTTTGTTACTTGTTACTCTTTGACCCTAGAACGACCAAATGACTCTAGATGAAATATGAGTTTCAGATCGATAGGCCTCTAAAACAAACAGGGCTTTTGACTCTAAAAAGAGGTTCATGTAGATCGCAGCAATGGCATCAGTATTTCTCGCAAGTATAGTTAAACTAAAATAGTATATTAATGTTATAAATATTTCTATTTAAAATACAAGTTGAATGCTAGCCGCCTTACACACCAAAAGTTCAATAGCAGTGTATTCACTATCAAAGAATTTATCTCGTACTATAAGTAACTCTTTTTTTTTCATAAATATACATACGCCTTACATATTATTATTCTTAAAGAATATATTAACATCAGACGATTTACCAACTGCCAGTTATTTCTTTACATAACATCAATAAAAGGTAATAAAACACCCACACGTGTTGTTAAAAAGAAAAAAGCCATATTTGGCACATAAAAATAGTTCATTTGTATGTGGTGCGCAGGCGCAGCGTATGCTGTGCATTATTGATGCGCATCGACTGTATCTCTACTTGGTACACTAATGGGCCACGTGTGCCGATATCGAATATCGACGAAGACTGTACACTTTTAAAGAAATAAATACTTTAAAAGAATATGTACAAGAATAATTTCTGAGCGGCAATATTTTTTTCATTCAAGTCCATTATTATGATAAAACGAACCTTCACAGTAATAGTAGTAAATAACACTAATACGTTTTTGTTTGCAGCAGTCATAAATATGACGTATCGGAGATATACGACTCTTTAAAGCCATGCAGACAATTTTATAGTAACGTAAGTATAACCATTACGATGTTATTAAGCCTCTCTTGAATTTTCAAAACGTTTTATTTCTTGCATACGTGCAATTTCTGACATTTAATATGGCAACTTTGACGGCTATCATAATTTTAGGACTTGTATCCATGTCGGTAAAATAAATTTAAAAAGGAATCATAATTTTCGGGTCAAATACGTAGGTACATTAAAAGTCGGCATTCAGACGCATTCGAATATGGAACACAACAACATACAATTTGACAGTTAAACGAAAAAAATAATAATTTTAAAACCGTCTGGAGTCCGGCGGTCGATAAATCCTGTTCGACGTATTCTTCAAGGGCGTGGGGCTATTTATAGCGCGTTCCGGGCGAAGGCCGACTGTTTCTGCGCTGGCACGAAGGACGCCGCGTCCGGAACGCGAATGTTCCGATCAGCGGACGAATTTTAATGTTTTTTTCTCCGAACCGCCATACCAAAGAACGCCGCTTTTGAGGTTAGATGTGCTTAGTAAACCCAAGCAGGTTTGAAACGGACCGCGTCGAATTTTGTGAAATACACGTTAAGAAATGTAATTTAAGAATCATTTTCAAATTAAAGAAATTTATAGACTTCGTTTAAAGGGCTTAATTGGAATCGAATGCGAAGTTAATGATACAGAATTAGACTTAGATGCTGTATAAAATGATAGAGGTAATGATAATTTACAGGATCATTCAATGCAAAAACAATGAAAAATATATTTTTTTATACAACTTAAGTGGCAGACAAGCACACGGTCCACCTAATGGAAAGCTAACTGTGGCCTATGGACTGTTGCACACTCGTGCTGTCGACCATGCAGAGGGAAGTGGGGAAGGGGGTTGTCAGTGCAGAAAACCTCTACAATAAGCTCTAGCTACCCTACTTACTGCCAGAAACACAACATAAGGTTATTATTTATATTTTGAAGGACGAAGGGACTTCTCCAATCGTGCTGCTCAATTAGGACAGGAGATACCGTCAAGTCCTACCTCCATTTTGAGAGAATTTTAAAAATAAATATTTCAAAGATGACATCACCGCGTTTAAATAGATTTCTCTTTAGTTGTAAACCATCTTAGTCTTGTTACATGTTAATGCTTCATCAATAGAATAAACCTAAAAGGCATGATTGCGAAACGCTAGTGGAAAGTCACATTGAATTTTAATACAGAATATTATACAGTTATTTATTGTTATTATAATGTCAAGTTATTGTCTATCGTTTGATATTATGACAATGGTGATGCAACAAGGAAAACGGATAGCTTCAAACAAAGAAGCTTCGACACGAGTAATGCACGGATTTGCACACAAATGGATAATTATAGATGGCGTGACTAACTTCATTTCTGTTCGCAATGGCGTTGAAATCATTTTATTTACCTGGAACGTTTTTTTTCCGTGCGCCAAATCCCCACGGATACCACCTCTACCAAAGACTCGACTCGAAGCAACCAAAACTTACGCCGTCTACGAGTCTTTGATTGCCGGGGGTGAGATTTACAAGACATATCTCTCGCACCGCGGAGGGGATGTAGTAAGCCTTCCTGAAGAGCGAAACCTATGCTCGGGCCCTCTCTCGGAGCGATACTGCCGTGAAACAAATTACTACACCACGATGGCAACTTAAAAATGCCGTCGATTCGACAGAAGAACATTGGTTAGCCACCTTGGCTACGGATAAAAGCCAACATAGATACAGGTCTATTAAAATTATATAATACTAGCTGTTGCCCGTGGATCCGCCCGCGTGGATGTCGATTATTGCGCAGTGCAATTAGGTGCCTATATGCATAATATAGGTTAAGTTGCTCAGGGTGAATGTAGCTTTCCGATGGTTAAAGAATTTTTGAAATCGGTGCAGTAGTTTTTGAGCATTTCATTACAAACTTATACACACACAAAAATACAAATATTTCGTTTTTATAATATTATTAGTGTAGAAAAAAATATTAAAGGAACAATTTAATATGAAACTTCACCCTTCAAAATGTCTTCATGGTTATTATTAAAGACAGAACCATTAACTCCGTAAGATAATATCTGTCAACGGAATCTGGTTTAGTGCGTGTTCGATTTTTGATTGTTGAAATGTCACATTCATATCCGGTTTTTATTCGATATAATATCGTTTAAAACCACTATATTGTATTAGTTTAAAATTTCGATTCGATACAATCGATTATTTCCGGAAAGAGAATAATGAATTCAAATTTATCAGGACAATCATTTTGTTAGTATCGCCCTTGATTTTTATGCTGATGATAATGGTTTTACGTAACATCCAGTTCTAAAGGGTTAATTGTTTAAAAAATAAATAAAAAACTGTTTTGTAACATCGTTAGTTGCGAAATCGATAAATAAACGAACCGACTCGTAATCGATAACTATTGTTAACATGTGTGGGGAATTCGAGTATCGAGTATTACCTAATGTAATATTTTTTACGGCTCGCCACACAAGGTGGTAAGAATTTATATTATACGTACTTGATATCTCAAGATGGTCCCAAAGAAGTAAAATGCAAAGGTCCTTTAATTGTTTTTGTTGTTTATTTTTTTACAATTAATTTAGTCACACTATCGCATAGGGGAATACAATGTAATGGTAACCTCAAGGGAAATAAATAAATATATATGTTTACGATCATATCTAGTCATCTCTTAGCCTCAAAAGACAAAAGGTGGCAATTCGTTGGACGTTTTGTATAATAGACAAGAATGGAATATTCAATGTATGGGTTTGACACATATTTTGACGTTTATGACATTAATGACAGGCGTGAACGAATGTCAATCCCATATATTGATCAATCTATTCCACAAAACGAGGGTCATGTTTTTTTAATACTACGGTAAATAGATACCACGCTTTGGTTTCATTAAAACTTTTGATATAACCATCAGCTTAGCTGACTGATCGCAGTAGCTGCAAGGACACGTTATATGTTCAATTAAGGGAAACGTCAAACGAGTTTTATCGTAACAGCGAAGCGTGTTCACTATAATTCCAATCACAGTTAACTACAGGTAAACAAATTTATATTAATTATACGTATGTCCGACGAGGCTCTCATGTAGCATACTCATGTAGCTTAGACAGTACTTGTGTGTACGCAGTAATTTATAGCGTGTAGTGTAGATAACTCGAACGAATAAAGAATAGAAATAATAGCCACAGAAACAAACCAACAAGTTTCTTGGCAAAGATAAGTTGTGGGTTGTAATCAAAAGGGTTTCAAGTAATATAATGAATATAACCAAGGATAGCAGTGCAAGGGTTACGTACATAATTATGTGTAGTTCTCGGTGTACAGAGTGTTGGGGGAACGCTTCTGAACACGAAAAAGAAAAAAACATACTATTGAACGATTAAAAAATATTACTTTTTTATTTTTCTTTTTAGTTTTCTTTTTTTTATTGCAATTCTTTTTTCGGCAGGTACGTAACGAGCAAAACGGACGTTGTATAGGAGTCCATATCCAACACTGCATCATTTTAATATAGCGAAAGTAAGAAAGTGATTTATACTAAGGATATGAGAGGCGTATGATTTCAATCGATGATACTAAGATTTTTAATAATGACATTATTCAGTGTCATGAAGCGATAAGGTTTGATGGACATGATTAATAAGTCTTAGAAGATATATCTCAAGTGGATACCTTTTAGTCAAACTATGTGGCTTGCGTAACGTACACTAGGTAATTTTATAAAGAGGAAAGATTTGTTTTTTGTATTATTCGAATTGGTCCAGCCATTTTCGAGTTATGCTCTTAGCAACGCAGGAGGCGTGGTTTCGATTCCCACTTAGAGCAAATATTAATGTAAAGGTTTCGAGAGAACGGAGCATTGTGATTGGCAGTCTGCCTCTTGTGAACCTGTGTGCGCGTGTAGCCCGCCAATCGCAATGCTCCTTACTGTCATACCTTTACATTACGAATTCGATAGTATTTCGTGCTAAGGCTACTGATAACATTATCACTACACATCACGCTTCACGTTTAGTAACCTAAATTAATGCAATGCAGTTATTACGTACCATTAAAGTGGCCAGCAACATTATCCGTGTGTCCTTGTTCTAAGAAAAAAAAAATACCAGATAGAATTTGCAATTCCTTGGCTAAAGTACGTCTATTTTATCGGTGGCAATAACTCGTTGAGACAGGTTCCGTAGGCGTGTTAGGTTATAATAAAAACCAGGGTGGTTACCGAACGGAGTCGGGTCGTCGCCCCCTCACGGCCTTCATTCTCCGCCCCGCAGTCGCCCAGCAAGGACGTCGCCCGACGTTGCATAACCACTCGCACGCAAGTCGTTGATACCGTTCCGAGATGCGCTTGCGCACCATGTCGTCGGATGGGCTGAGCGCACCGGAATGAAAATAAAAGTTGAACGTATGCAAGAAACCAATTGTTTATTCATATAAACGTCAATTTGTTTAACGTTTTTCGTGATATAAATATATGTTTCTTATTTAATTTATCATAATTAGAAATAATTTGTCTCAAGACGTTAAGTAAACAACTTACAATTTTTGTTGAATATTTATTTCAGTAAATTATAGAAAAGTAGGAATGATATTTTATATTAGAAATAAAATGAAATAATACTACATATAATAAAAATGTTTGCAAAAACGACCCACGGATGGCTTCGGCAATCATGTGGGTCACTATAACCGGATTCAATTGATTAAAAATGGGAAGCAACATGTCATTGTACCTGACTAGGCGAAATTGTTATATCCGACTTAGTTTTGCTACTGCGTAATTATGTCATAATAAGCGGTTGGTCAATATAAGCGGTTGGTCAATATAAGCGGAGTCATAATAAATTGCATCTACTACTTTTTCCAGCAAGGAAAATATTACGTAATCATCATCATCTTAACGTATTTCTCAGTTGTGGCGCAAGTTGCACCAATTGTATTCATTTCCTCCAGTGCCTAGTCTCCCTTCCTATATAGAGACAGCAGCACGCGACCGACTCTAATAATAACATGAAAATGCAAAAACTACATCGTAACCTTACCAGTTGCCTTGATATCCAGTAAGGAAAATTCCTAGGCCAGTTTTCTACTTAGACGATTTCACATACCCAAGGACTTCATTGCTATTCAAAGAATATTTACATGCTTCCATAGATAGACTAATAATGGTTGAGGGCCAATTTAGTCTCGGACGTGAGTCTGTAATTGTAGGAACTTGCTGCGAGACGCCCGAGGCAAAAATTATAATAGGTGCTGGAGATTGCTTGATAAAATTGTGTTCGATTTATACTTATTGATTAATTGTTGCCTGTTTAGTTCAATAAATGGTCAGGTCGGGAGAGGTCGACCTAGGCAAACATACACCGGACAAATTAGTCAAAATTAGTCATGTTTAATGTACAGTCAACGCCAAAAGTTGATTAACACAAAAATATTTAAAATCCATCTTACATTGGAGTGAACGTGCCCACAGAGGTTTAGGTATATAGTTTTAGAATCCCCTAAGGGTAAAGTTCATATATTCCGCGGTTTATTTATAATTTTATAATCGGTTTAACAGATGTGGTAATCAATAAATTACCATTTGTTAAGCTACTTATGGCGTTGACTGTACGTACTTGAAACTATTGGACTTGTATTAAATCTTTAATAATATAATCAATCTCAGTAAGAACAAAATCTAAAGATTATTGGGTGTGTTTACTGGCCACTAATGCAGAAAATACACTTTGAGCAAGACTGGTATAATGAACGATGCAAAATGACACTGCAAGGAGGACGAGGAAACGAAACATATACTGTGCGAGTGTCACGCCCTAGGAAGATATCGAATAGATCTTCTCAGGTAGGGTTACCCCAAACCAGAGGATTACACGCACCTACAATTAAGAGGAATAGCTTACTAGAGACCTTACTAGGCTATCCCTCCATAAACGTAGGGGTCAAGTCGACACAAAGGCTCCAATAGGGTCGAAATGTTTACGATGGGTCCGAAACACACACCCCAATAACATAAGATGAGATAAGATAAAAGTTTGATCACGATAGAAAAAGCCACAGTACTTTTTCATATATCCGATGTTAATTTTACGTTTACCCGCACCCTTTACAAGGAGCAATGCGAACGTTTCTCTCTGTTTGCTATCGAGTGAGTAATTATCATTTGATAATGAAGCATGATTCTCAATGAGGTTCTAAGTATTCAGTGTGCAAAAACCCTTAACATATAACACTTAAAATAATTCCATAATAATTGTGCCGTGGTTAAGTACAATTACGGTTAAAAGTGGGTGACTTACTTACATACATTATTACAATTATTATGACCTAGTTGTTGTAAAGTTTCTGTTAAGGAGTTAAAGGCAACTTATAAAGGGTTGTAGTGTAGTTCCTGAACAAATTGAAAGGTCATCCTTAATCACATTCCGTGAGCAACCCGGATAATAGGTTCGTATTGCCACAAAACATACGAGAAATGTGATACTTTTGTATATCCATATACAAAAATTCTATATGATTATTTCAATTTCTGAATACCAAAAGATGCCGTGCGTTTTAGTCGGCTCGAGTCCGACATAACTTTCCCAACCAGCTCCGGCGGGTAGTATCCGTAGGGATATTTCACACGATACATAAAATCTCAATATCGCACAAAGATATATATATAAACAGAAATATTTGAACCTGACGAGAATATCAGTACATTTTACTAAACTAAACATAAAGGCACTTATCCGACGCTGGCAAGATTGTCCCTTAAATTGGGTTGATATGTTGCCATCTAAGAAAAGAAGAAGAAGGCAGTTATCATATTCACACCTTATTCCAAATTCAAAATAACGATTTCGAATTGAAATAAAAAAAAAAGTTTATAATTCTACAAACCAAAGACACAAAGGTCGCACAAAACTGGTGATCCATCAAACGGAATCCGCAACACAAAGGCGGGATCAGCAGCATTCGTAGAAACGTCCACATAACGCCTCTTACCTGGAACAAAGACAGACTCAAGTTAGATGCCGTATATGTCAGTTTACGGTATCGTGGGGCCATGGAGTAGGCGATAGGAACACTTAAAGCGATTTAACTCACCGCTTTAATGTTAAATAATGCTGCTACAAGAAACGGGATATCAACCTTATAAGGACGGATGTCACAAATTTATTTATCTACCTCATGAGAAATCTGTAAATATCTGTTTGGTTGTATGTAGGAGTACCAATGTAGCATTACTTAGTATTACCTCAATTATTTCTTATTAGCAATGATAAAAATCGCTCTCGTTTGTGTTTCTTTGACTTCGTACAGTCATACATACATAAAATTACTGATTGTAGCAGTTTGATTCAATTTAAAATCTGGTATCTATCTTAATTATAATAATGGACAACCAAAAAGGAAGAAAGGTTATAAAGTCATACGTCATAGCAAATGCGGGTAAAAGTGTATAAAATTGTTAATGAAATAAATAAAAGAATTTCATTCGGTAAGTTATATTTTTTTACTTAAAAATAAAAATATAACAGTATATTAATTTCTCTGTTTTATATTTCCTAATTACTTAAACCATATTCTTGAATTACACCGATGGCGATGCATTGAATAAAGTTATGTCATGTGATTTGAAACGTGAAGTCACTTTTTGTCGCTCACATTTTATTATGTTCATGTAATTTAATTTCTAGTCTAGTAGATAAATAAGAAATTATTATTTACTATATACAATATTATATTTTGTAGTTGAACTGTAAGATTTTGTAACGTAGGCATATTGTTGTTTTTTTTAAAGAATATTAGCGACCGAAATTAATAATATTCCCTCTAAACCTTCCAGCTAAGCAATGCCTACTCCTTAACCAATAAGCTACCTACGTCGAACTATTTATTCGATAGATAGGGCGATGTTATCAATACTTGTGGCCTTTTTTTCGTGCGAAAAATACTTGTGGCCTGCTGTTTTCGTGGCCACAACATCAATCTCTACATTCGCACCCGAGCAGCTTGGGAACAAAGGACTGGTAAGGCCTTACTCACCGTTTAAATTCTAAATATCAGCGCAGTGTTGCAACTATTCGTTTACAATTTCCATGTAATTTTCTAACTCTGACAAATATTAAGTTGGCAATATTGTGACACGCTTGAAGATTTCTTAACGCTTTGATAATGATCTTTAACATTTGTAATGTTTTATTTATGTATTGCAAATATTGTATTGTTGATGTTGTCGTGGGCCTTTCCCTCTAACCTTTATATATAGTTCCCGGCACATATCTTGACCTTACTACTAGTGCTGACGCCGTTGATCGGATGGATGATAAGCCCTTTTGTATGGGTCATATCACCCATTTCTCGTATCGACTGCCATGATGATGACTCGAATCAACAGTAATACAACGGTAGGTGAAATGTAGATGTTAATTCACCTCTGCCTAACCTGTAGAGAAATGTAGGTATGTGTACCATAAATCTTTTGACGTCGACTTTTCCACTGTACTAAGAAAAATTTGTCAATGTTATAATGCCCAACCCGGAAATCAAACCTGTAACCTCAAGTAAAGCAGTCGCCTCGTTACCGCTGCGCTACGAAGCAGTCTATCTGCATTATTATTCATAAATAGAGAGCACTTAGTATAAATATAGTATTTACCGCCAGTGACCTGCATTATATCGGCGCGATCTGAAGCGGAACGCGGCACAATGCGCATGCGCACTATCGATTACGATAACGCCCCTGACGCATATCAAATGCGCTTGAGTTTATGAGGGCACCTAGCCTGCGCGAGATAAGAATGCGAATACTACAGATATATATGGTGTGTTTAACCCAGGGCTTGAAACCGGTTTAGAAAATACCGGTTAATAAAGGTTAAACCTGTTTTTTGTAAAGGTTTCATTCAGAGCGAAACCAGAATGGGAACCATACTAAAACCTTAATAAACCGGTTTAATCCAGAGCGACACGTACCTACCCGCGTCGGCATCGCTTGAACTAAGCACGTCACAACTTGCTTGTAAATTGTAATTGTTCAGAGAGTGATGCATTTATTTAAACGATTGCTAACTTAAAGTGGGCTAAGTTATTGGTAATTTCGCAGCTTTGCTCCTAATTATTTTAGGGTTTTCAAGTAAAGAATGGGTCATAAGAGAAAGAACAAAATATATAATTATTTATTTTGATTACCTACTTGAACGAAAGAAATGTCTAATCGAAGGATGCGGCGTAAAATACGTTATAGCTACTGGTGGTAGAAATTTGATGGAATAAATTTGTCATAAATTTTGACCGGGTGGGTAGCAACCTCGGTTGAATTGCGTTCAGGAGTCAGCAAGTACATAGCCGGGCAGAGGTGGTGGTAGTCGCAGCATTAGTGGGACCAGTGGGTATTGGCGTAGTTTGGTGGGGATGGTGCGGGGTGACCCGCCGAGCAGGGAGACCCGTAGAAACTGGTGTCGCGGGCCGCTCGCGGCATAGTAGGTACAGAGGCTCAACTGGGGCTAACCACCCTGGGAGACTGCCTCACCAGGCCGCGCATAATACTAAAATGGTTCGTCGTACAGGTTGGTGACCGGATGTGGGAACCCGCCGACCATATATTCAGGAGGGGAGGCACCTTCCGTTCGGCGCGTCGGCTCTCGCCATGCCTCACAACCACAGATAAAACCAATCTCCTGCGCTTTGTCACGCGGTGCTGCCACGACAATCACCTCTTTTTTCACGCCTTCTCTTACCCCCTACCATGGCAGTACATATCAGAGATTATGGCAACACAGCGGCTCTTTATTCTCCCACTAGCTCGCTTTTTGAGGTGGAGTCTACTAACATCTGTGGGCTCCATGCAAACTTCAACGCCGTCCACCAACAACTAGAGACGGCGAAACCAGCCACGCTCTTTCTGACGGAGACACAAATATGCCGCATGACGACACCTGCCTGCTCTACCCCGGCCATGTTCCAAAGGAAAATTTTCGTGCCAAAACCGGGGAGTGCGTGTTTGTTAGGGCGGATGTTTGTTGTCGTCGTTTGCGCTGCCTTGAGGACCCATCCTTTTCTGTCCCGTGGGTACACGTAGACCATAGCTGTACGAGACAAATCTATGTGTGCCGTTACCGTTGCCATACCGGAGATGCCGAGACCACACTATTCTTTGAATGTCTGAGTCAGGCGGCAGATGAGGCGAAGGAGCGGTTTCCAAACGCTGAGTAGGTATTTTTGGGGGTTCCAAGGGGCTTTTAATAGCACCCCACGACCAGTGCAGGGAAATCGGCGTCTCTGGCACTACTCGTCAGCGGACTGGGATGGACTGCGTGACTATTTTGCGTTTATCCTTTGGGTTGAGCGCTGTTTTGTAGGTAAAGACCCATTGGATAGTGCAACTGCTGTCGTCCGTGAGATCAGTTTTGGGTATGGAGTACTATATCCCATACACTGATGTCACCGGTGCCCGCGGAGTGCGCCCTTGATTCGGGCGTGAGCAGAGGCTGTTTATCATAAACAGTTTGCGTTTCGCGCTTGGGTAAGGTAAGGCACAACGATTCCAACATAGGGTACAACAAAGCAAAGGGTCTGCAAAATACCCAGCGCATAGCACAGGTTGGTCAAGACCTAGTGGTGCATCCCACGGGCAGCCGTGGCTACTGGGTACTGGCCAGAGCCGTGCAAGCTAAATTCTACCAGCCCGGCAGCCCAGCTACCCTGCCCCCGCCCCTCCCCCGTCCCCCTGCACAACCCTGATGGATCCCTGGCCCATGAGCCGCAAGAGAAAACAATTTTTCTGGTTAATCTATTTACGACCAACTCCCGAATTGAGGACTGTGGTATGCAGCCACCGACCACCCAACAGTGACCACGCAATGCCTGATATCCGTATCAGGCAAGGCGACGTCCGTGCAGTACTGCAGTCACTCGATGTCCGGAAAACCAGTGGTCCGGATGGTATACCAGCGGTGGTTCTTCAAAAATGTGTACTAACTCTCCCACATTTCGGGTACAGTAGTGCCGACGGCGTGGAAAGAGGCGAATATACAGCCGATTCCCAAGAAGGGAGATCGCTCAGACCCAGCCAACTATCGACCCATAGCCGTCACCTAAGTGCTGTGTAAAGTTTTTGAGCACCTCATCAACACACAGCTCATGCGTCACCTAGAGGATCACTGACCGGCAATAAGGTTTTAGGCCGAAACGATCTTCTGCGGTATATAACCTATCTTTGGGGTGAGGCTATGGACAAGCATGGTGAGTCACTGGCTATTAGCCTGGACATCGCTAAAGCTTTCCATAGAGTCTGGTACAAATCGCTTCTTAGCCAACTACCAACCTTCGGTCTGCCTCCAAGACTGTGCAATTGGGTTGCTAGCTTCTTGCAGGGGCGCCGCATTCGCGTTCCTTGTGATGGATGAGCTTCGGAGTTCCTGCAGGTAAATGCTGGCTCTCTACTTTCCTTCCTCATCGCACTATTCAGAGCACGCCACTGCCATTTCAGGATAACCTCAATATACTCGGTATGGATGTTCGCTGCAAACTGATGAACAAGAACTATATCGAGAGCATCATCAAAACAGCTTCTCGTAAACTCGGAGTCCTGAACAGAGTGAGACGTTTTTTCACGCCGAAGCAGCGGTGTCTTCATTACAAGACACAAATTCGCTCCTGCGTGGAATACTGCTCGCATCTCTGGGATAGCTCCGCAAAGTACTTATTAGATGCTCTCGACAAGTTGCAGCGACATGCGATCTGCATTATTGGGAGTCTTATTTTTATTTCATAATTAGGACACAGAAGTTGTGATTTAGTTTTGTTCATTATAAAATATCAATCAATCAGCCTATCGCAGTCCACTGCTGGACATAGGCCTCTTCTAATGCATCCAGTCTGTCCTAGCCGCCTTTTTCAAGTCATCAGTCCATCTGGCTAGGGGGCGTCCTACCTTCCGTTTGCCTTCTCGCGGTCTCCACTCGAGGACTCGTTTGCTCCAGCGACCATCGGTCCTCCGGCAGATGTGGCCAGCCCACTGCCACTTCAGCTTGGTTATTCTGCGAGCTATGTCTGTAACTTTAGTTCTTTGTCGGATGACCTCATTGCGAACTTTATCCTTCAAAGAGACTCCAAGCATAGCTCGCTCCATGGCCCGCTGAGCGGCTTGCAATTTGTAGACTAACCCCACCGTCAATGTTCACGTTTCGGCACCGTAAGTCATAATAGGCAGAACGCACTGGTCGAAGACTCTTGTTTTTAGGCATTGTTGTAGGGGGAGGAGAAGACCCGACGCAATTTGCCAAACGCTGCCCAGCCCAATTGGATCCTTCTGGCTAGATCTTTCTCGAAGTTGTTTCTACCAAGTTGTATGGTTTGCCCCAGGTAGATATATTGTTGAACAACTTCGAGTGTGGCCCCTTCGACGGCAATCGGTCTCGGTATAACGTGTTCATTGAACATAACCTTGGTTTTGTTCAAGTTTACACCAAGGCCGACGCGTCGAGAGGATTCGTTTAGGCCGTGCAGCATTTCGCCCAGCTGCTCCAGCGACTCCGCAACTATGACGATATCGTCGGCGAACCGAAGGTGGTTATAAAATATGCAATATAATAATTAAATAACTATGTGGGCTAATAATAATAATGAGTCAAAAATGAGTAGGTAATTGTCAAAAAATAAACCACGCGGGCGAAGCCGCGGGCAACAGCGAGTATTATATATAATTAAAATTATAGGGAGTTAATACATGCCATTATCAATAGAATTTTTACCAATATCATTTATCAATAGAATATTTGATTAGAAAAACTGTTCTTTCATAATATTTTGATAATTAAAATAAATAAATTTTATCAAAAAAAATTGTATTAAATTGAAAATGGACTGCGCATACAGTCCACGCGACCGACGACGCTCGCACTACACTTTAGTGACCTTCACCACTCCTTTAAAATATGGAAGCACTTTAGCCCTACGCTTGAAAATTGAAATTTTGTACTAGTGGATAACACATGTAGTCCGCGCGAATTGAATGTGAATGGTGCATCGATGTTGTCGGTAAGAGCGAAATCAAAACCGGTAAATTGAGTTCAAACCAAAATGGTTTTTTATCGGTTAAGGTAGAGTCAAACCTAAATGAAACGCTCTTATGTACTTACACTGAAACCGGTTTGATACATTAACCGGTAAACAAGCCCTGGTTTAACCGTTTAAGGAAACAGGAATTATAGCGACCTGCTTTGTTTAATTACGAGCACGATTACAAAGATAGTTTGTAGTGAACCCGACTGCTACTCAGGAGGTACAGGTTCGCTACCCGCGAATCAAAGAAACGTAAGATTTTAAGTTGGACCAAACCTCTTGAAACCCAAAAAAAACCGCATCGAAATCCGTTCAGTAATTTTTGCATCCATCGCAGACAAACATAAACTTTTTACAATTATGTAATAGTATAGATAGATGTAAAATTACCAGGAACAGGAGATATACTATCGAGAAACAACCTCCGTGGCGTGGCGGTAGTGAACGCGATTGCTATGTAGGAGGCGTGGGTTCGATTCCCGCTCAATGCAAATATTTGTGTGGATGAATATGCATTGGTCTGGGTGTTTCTATGTTAAATATGTATGTATTTACAAAAAAGAAAAGTATCTAAGTATGTTTATCCGCATTCTAGAACCCATAACACAAGCTACTTAAACTATGCTTACCATGGGTCTAGGTGGTGTTGTGTAGATTGTCCTAGAATATTGAAAAAAAAAATATTTAAAAAAAAAAGATAATTTCCTTTTTCGTAGTCTAAGTACCAAGTTCATATGAAGGCCACACACGGTACCCATGATGCAATATAGTCGCCATGACTACGGCTACGGTGACTGCGGTAGATTTATGGTGCGCGTGCGCCGTGTTCAGCTAGTGGTAACAGCGTTCCGACATGTGGATTTATTTTGTTTATGGTCAATAGGCGCAGACGCATAGTTACAACGACTCCGCGCTGAAACTTACACGCATCGAACGTTCAAATATGTGTGGCTCGAGATACAAGCGATCGCGAATTAAATAATTTTTGTATTAGGTATATCTAAAAAGTACATGTTTTCTAAAAAGCACAACTGTAAAGATGTGATTCGACTGATTATTTCATAGATTAATTAAAAGTTCATATTTATAACTCAAATTGCTAGACAACAATAGATATAAAAACATCTTAGCAGGCGTGGCGTTTTATAAACTTTTATGAGAAATATGTAGAAAACACACGACGCAATATAAATTAAAAGTAGGTGCTCTAAACAAAGTAACACAACGCCAGTGATAACACTAAGTTAAGCATGAGATTAACATAAATCTGTAATATGACTACAAAAATGTAATAAAATTTTAATATTTGTGACTAGAAATATTTCATATATTTATTATTAAAGTCACCACAGTGTCAAGTAATCCATTGATAGCAAACTGAAAACTGTTCGCTTCGACACGATTCCATCGAAGAATGTCACTTTGTCTTGAAGCCCAGGTCTGAGGTGGTACCAGGTTGAAGCAAACATGGCTTAAAAACTGAACTTGCCAATATTTCCTTAATATTATCAATCTCTTCCATTATTAAGTAATTATTCATAAATAAAAATGAATCGCGAAACACGTTGCTAAGCGCTCGAAGACGGCTGGACCAATTTTAGTAATCCTTTTTTTATTTTAGAGCACCGGGAACGGAATCAGAAATCCACACGAGCGAAGCCGCTGACAACAGCTAATTATTAATATAACAGAAACTCATCAAATTAAATTAAACGATACCACAAAACAAATAAACAACAAACTATGTTACAATAATATTGACTAAGCAAACGGCTCAACAAGTACGATGACCTCTTATCACTTGCACAGGATCCAGCCCGTGTAAATTCAATCGCGGCTAGTAAATACTATATTCGTAAGCGATAAAACCGATAGACACGAGCGACAATTCGCGATATATCGCGACAATCAGCACACGTTTGTATGTAAATATCGCGAGCACGATAAACGTATTCTAAATCTCACCAAGTATGGTTAACACGTGCGAACAGCGCGGCAGTGTTGTTCATTCAACTGACTCATGAAACGCTACCGCAAATATTAGTCATGTCACTCGATTTTGAGGTTATATTGAGGGATATTATTAAAAATTATACTATGTATCCTTTAATCACAGTATATGTAGGTGGTCCCAGAATGACCTCTGTCGAAAAAATTATGCGCCTCTCCATACCCAGGAGCTAGACGGGGACACCTGTGGTCCCGAAGGGGGTTTGCCCGGGTGCGAAGGATATGTTGGCTTATATGACATAAAACTCCTCAATCGGCTCTGTGATGGCGTCTTAAGGTCTTTAGTTGCCGGAGGTGAGATAGTAGTATCTTTCGAAATGACCCCTCCCTTCGTATGAAGGAACCACGCTTTTTTTTAATCGTGCACAAATTTCCCTCGGATAGTCCCACCGGAGCCGGTTGGGTAAGTTATGTCGGATTCGAACCGACTAAACCACACGCCGTCTTTGTGTCTTTAGTTGCCGGAGGTGAGGTAGTAGCCAACATATCCCTCGCACCCCTGCAGACCCGAGGCCTTCTCTTCGAGATGGCCCCCGTAGTGGTGTAGGAACCACGCTGTGCCCGTCTAGCACCCTAATATGGTCGTGCACAGTAACCTTGGTCTCTTTTAAGTTACAGTGAAACTCATAATCAACGAAAGTATGGTTTTAGGTTTTCTTACACCTTGGCTCAACCTTGCTTGCATGATTGTTATGAGAACTATCATGCAAGCAGGACCTTGATTCAACTAATTAATCCATTATGAAACCACTGAGGTTATAGAAAATGCCATTGAATTTTCGTCTTTGTCGAAAGTTTAAAACTAAATTGAAATGAGGTCGTTACATTGTTTCATTTTCTTTACACGGTGCCATTTTATTTAGACAGAGACCAGTGCAAATAGCAATATTCATAAATACAAATATTTGCGCTTTAGGAGTCAATATATCTCAACAAGAGTGTTGTAGGATCATTAGCATCTATTGCTACTGTTTAGACAAACATTTGTCAAACAAAAGCCATCTAAGACGTAATGGTCGCATACATATTCCTGTCATTACCAAATATCCTGATAGAAAGAAATAGGCCACAGAGAAACCAGAGTTCCGTGCTCTATTGTGTCCATAAGAATACTTCACAAAACAGATAACCTGTCAAGAGAAATGAGAAACTCATTTAGTATGACCCTAATTTCTGACAAGCGTCTTAAAAACATAAGTAACGTATGCACAAGACAATGTTTTTGAACGAAAATTCATATTACATCGATGCACTGGCCGATTCCGAGATTTTTATAAATGGAACGTGAGATATCGCGTGTCAAATTATATACGTGATTAAATTTCGCGTTTTCATATTTCGAATTGCTGCAGCAACTGCCGAGTTTGTTTGCGCACGCGCATTGCGCAAACGCAACCGTTGAATCGCCACAAAGTGACAACCTACAATTTATCAAATACTGCAACTGTTTGTACTTTAGACTGCGATTACCGAATACGACCTTCAATTGCCTTTCCCGTGAGAAAACGCATAATAACTACTGATTACTAATGTAGGAATAATTAATTTTAGTAAAACCATTGTTTGTTACATACTCTGTATGTAATAATATATGTAAAGAGATATAATAATGCCGAATCGGGTCAAGTATACCGGAAATTGTGCGCTGCCCGGTGCGCACGCGCAACTCGCTCCTATTCAATCTTATCGTAGAAGCAACACAATGGAAGTACAGCGTTACAGCTAGTAGATATATCATTGTTGTGTTCTATAGTTTGTGCGTGCAGTTTGCACAATGAATACTTCGAGTCCGCCGTGTCGAAAAAGAAAATAACCTTTCACATGCTAAGGCACCGTATTTAATATTTTGCCGAGCAAAATTCTTTAGATACGAAGGCAATAATCTATGCTTAAGACAGTTTTCTCGAGAAATAACAGGTTTTGATAAAAATCTAAGTTATTTGCCTAACATTTGAATAAACGTCTGGTAAAGTACCTATTTCTAATATCTCGTGTAGGGATAGTGAACAAAAAGGTGTTGATATGTATAAAGGTAGCAATATGCCCAAATATACGTTGATGAAAGGATATACTGTAAATGATATTTAGCTATTTTGTTTACCCCCCTAAAACAACTTTGAAGTTAATGCAATAGCATACGGCGGCGGTCCATACTAACATACTCATTGTCTTTTGGTATTTGGAAAATACATTACAATATATTTGTGCAAGCCAAATTTGCGCAAGCATACTGTAAAACGTATGTGTGGCTACCATAAGTAACTCCAAGACTATAGTTTTTAGAAAAGGACATATTTCTGCTAATAAATTGTGAGTTCGGTTCAGACCATAGACATTAATATTACTAACGTAAATAGACGCACAGACTCCTTCATTATCGCGTTACCGAATTTAAAATGTATGTAGCAGTGACTTGTAGAAAGATTGACGTCACTGCAATATCTAGGTACTTATGTCAAAGTTGATAATGGTTTATAAACGTTTCATCGATCATATTTTCTTTCAATTTCCGATGCCTAGACTTTGTAAAGATACATATAATTATGTCACTCGCATACTTTGTTCTTTCAAGGACAACTTTCCAGATACGATAATTTTCCAATATTCATCTCAAAAAACTGGATTGGATTCGGTAAAAATAGTGATAAAACTATTCCAGATAACATTCAACAATCATTGAGTTAGGAACAAGAAGACGATCCATTTGTCTTACAACCTAAGTTTAACTTCCTTAACTGCGTACCAGCCCTACCTACCCTACGTAACACTCGTCGTGATTAATTGTGAAGTAATAGCTCTATTACGCTCCTTGCCGGTACAAGAACCCCCGCCAATTGCCTACAACAGGCGTATTAATTGACATTTGGGAAAGTCGACTTAATTGGTAACATTAAGAAAATGTTAAGGTGTTGGGCAGACAATATGGACGTTTAAAATGTGTATGCAAAAGGTTAATATGAATATTAAACTGATAAATATCTTTATTCATAAGAAATTAAATTACATCGTCGGCTTTTACTATGGATAACAATTTCGCGATATAGAGTATGCCATTCATTGACATCACTACATAGTATAAAACAAAGTCGCGATCTCTGTCCCTATGTCCCTTTGTACGCTTAAATCTTTATAACTACGCAACGGATTATGATGCGGATTTTTTTAATAGATAGAATGGTTAAAGAGGAAGGTTTATATGTGTATGCAACCTCAATACGTACATAATGTTAGCGATATCTTAACGTCCATCGGCAAACCGTTAAATTTTATGATGGAACATGATGAACTTAACTCGATTAAGACATAATTATAAGGATCCGACAGGAGCGTAAATAAGGAGCATTATGAGAACGGTTATTAACACAGTACAGGGACCCTACCACAATCTACCTTACTTAAAGGTAATATAAAAAAACATAACATAACATTAACTCACGCCTATATCTCCGAAGAGGTAGGTAGAGGTGTTAGCACCCACATTTCGCCAGTTTATATTTAGGTCCCAATTTAATAGGTGGCGAGCCTATTGCCATTAACCGGGCACTTATAAACCTGCGACAAATACACACATAAACGTAATATATAATAATGATAAATATTCTAAGACAATCTACACAACACCACCTAGACCCATGGTAAGTATAGTTTGACTAGTTTGTGTTTTATTACCAGAAATATCCCGAAATATTTAACAGTGAATTTATAAAAATGATTATTAATTTCACTTCTTCCTATTTCAAACGCATAATTAATTTGTGTGCGATCAAATTCCGTCTAGTAACAATAGCTCGATACCACCAGAGGATAGCATGCAATACGTACAATTATCAATAACTATTGGCGCGGAGCTGAGTTGAGCCTTCCACATAATGAGGTCGCACGCTAATAATATGCGCGCACGCGAAGCAGTATAACATTGTGAATATTGCAGCACGATTATAACACACCCGTAATTATACATAACAACGATTACAAGACTCGTTGACGATTGGCATTCAGTACCAGAGACATAAACACGGCTATTTGATGGATACTTACCTATATTCTTACACAATGAAAAGCATGGGAACCCGGACTATTTAAAAAAGTTAATCGTAATCTCAGCTTTGTGCTTGTTTCGCCTATCACTTTAGCAGAAGCAAGCCACGGCGATGGCGCACAGTGCCACCCCATACCCAGCTGCTAGATGGGGATGCATTAGGGGAAGAGGGTCATCTCAACAGAGATGTCCCCGGGTCTGCCGGGGTGCGAGAGATATATATGTCTTGTATAATCTCACCTCCGGCAATCTGGGACCCATGGACGGCGTACGTCTTGGTCGGTTCGAGTCCGACATAATCACTTTCATCGGTTTTGGTGGAGGTGGTATCCGTGGGGATTTTGCACATTTTGACGGTTGACGGGGCAACGAGTGTGATAATTTAACACGTAGTCCGGGTTCTACACATTCTTCTTCTTCATACGAGCATAGTTTTGGGTTACACGCCATTTTCAGGTAGGGACTTTTTTATTTCGATTAATCGCAATCCGCATCCAGTTATTTCAGATCGTCGGTCCATCTGTCTAGGGTAGCAACCTTCCGTTTACCTTCGTGCAGTTTCCACTCATCGGTTCTTCGGCAGATGTGGCCAGCCCACTGCCGCTTCAACTTGCTTATTAACACATTAAGTTCATCATTCTTTGAGCCTATAGCCAACTTAGTTGGGGTCTTAGGTACTTTCATGTTTAACTAAGATTCGACTGAACTTCAATATTTTCCGTGAAGCGACTGCCATCGGACCTTCACAACCAAATTGGCGATATCAAAGTTCTGTAGTTAGGCTAGTCGGACTTTTGAGGGCTCCAACTACTCGTAATTACTGCCATAGATGTTCGTAAAGCAACCGGGACCGACTACGGCTGAATGTGCTGTCCGAGGCGCGACCAGACCAGTGCTTATCAAGATCAGGTTATTAACCAATTCTATCGTGTCCTACAATCCTTCAACACATGACTATACCTATACTATATTGACGAAAGTGTAGTTCCTAAAAGATCTTCTACGAGCCTACTTTTCAGTATAGAATGTGTTGGTGATAAATGTTCTCAAGAATACAAAAATAAATTGTACACTCACAATCCAAAATTGAACTGACTCATATGCTTTTCGCCAGACTTCCGATCGCAATTACAATAAATTTGCCGGCAAGATCCTGTAATATCCCGTCATGACGTCATATTCCTCTCAGGAGTTCATTGATCAACCATTACAGACTTGGGTTGGTTACAAGCACTCGATGGTTGGAAGCAGCGCGACAAGAGGGCGCCACCGTTGTTCGTTCTACAAGATGCAAGATTTATGCGCTTGCGCACCGTGCGCTTATTATTCTACATCCGGCATCCACTTTCCAAACGAGCGTGTTTGAAAATTGCCGCATCTCCATCGCAACAGGGCACAATAATCGTACAACGTTTTTGTTATAATATTTGCATTTCAATCCCATCATCTAATAAACATTGAGAATGTCCTCTGTGTTTCAAGATAAATTAAACGCGAGAAGCTGTCCCGCTGTCCTTCTAACGGCACCCAAGCCTTAAATCTTCATCAACACTTCGACTTTAACGACTGACAATAAAAGATTTCTTGCTATTATTAAACAGACACCCTCGATTTGAGACTAAACGGATCCATTCATACCAACTTTACGATCACAATGTAACAAGTAAGTCTATTATTGTATCAGTGTCCGTGCAATAAAGCATTACAAATTTCCTAGAATTGTATGTTGGAGACAAAACGTGCAGCATGAAACTGTTAAATTGCGAATTTTATGGACCTAACTATTCCGCCCCCGACGCCTGCGGCCAGTTCAAAGGGCTACCCTTTGCCCTGACAGACTAGAATGCGATATCGCTGGAATAGCAGCATAAAACCAGCCTTAAAATTTAATGTTTAGAGTTCAATTTAGAATTGAGGTCAAAATCGCCATTGTCAAAAGCATAAGCATTACAAAGTGGTCGCATGTCACGGTAGGGCAAAAGAGCAAGGTACCGCACACTAAAAATGGAAATAAGCAGTACTT
Source organism: Pelosia muscerda (assembly GCA_963691645.1). NCBI lineage: Eukaryota > Metazoa > Arthropoda > Insecta > Lepidoptera > Erebidae > Pelosia > Pelosia muscerda. The sequence goes on along the minus strand of OY829102.1, from coordinate 17,254,145 downwards.
TCGATTTGAAACGAACAATGGCGGCCGTGGTTGGTTTTATGGGAGAAATCGTTCGCAAACTAGGAAGCGAGTAAATCGAACTGCACTAATTTGTTTTGCCTTTTGCAGTAAACTGAGAAAGTCTGTGTTTACGGGGTTAAGGCACCATGTATGTAATGGCGTACTAGTGGTTTTCAATTTCACACGAGCTTGAAATCAATACAAATTATCTAAAAATGGTTGTTGGTCGTAAATTTTAAACCCGTAGTATGTATATTTATGGAGTTTATTTCTAAAATCGACAGTACCCAACGCAGCTGGGGGCCAATTCTTTAATTATAGTTGTTAAAAATTAGATGCTGTCTTCGATATTGATGAAGTGGAAACATTTTTATCTTTGAATGAACTCTCATAACCATGGAACATGAACGTTGAACATATACCTTGGTTAGCATAATTTCGAAATCAACTTATCACAGAGTATTTTTATAGTATGTAACCTTACGTAGCAAGAAGAACAGATGGGCGTTGGATAAAGGTTCTTGAATGAAACCACGTACCGGTAGACGATGCGTGGTATAGCCCCCTGCAAGATGGACGGACGACATAGTCAAAGTGTAGATCGAATCCATTCGGTCGAATTTGAGGTCGATGGGAGAGGCCTATGTTCAGCAGTAGACGCCCTTTGGCTGAAATGATGATGATGTAACCTTACTGGAGTGTAATTGTTTTAGACATTCGTAGTTTCTGCTTCAATATTGTCTTAATTAAATATGCGCTGATGTTTTTTTCAATCGGAGAAGCCATTTGCTTCAGTAAAAAAAATATAAATAAATACCCTTACAAAATTTCAAATGCAATTTCATCATTAAGCCTGTCTCTAATCTTAACCTAACTAACAACATCATGTGGCGAAAACCATCGAACAAGGACGAAGTGAGCTCGTTATTGCGCGAACGCTGCGCCCGCGCAGATCAGTCAGATAGCGCACCATAAGAAAAACAACTTATTTAGTACGCGTAGGCAGGTGCACGTAACAAAAAATTAGTTTAATGAATGGATTTCAAACCAAAATCTAGCCTCAGGACGTACTAATGCAACTCAGAACAGTGTTTGTAACAGGCGATAAGAATCTTATAGCAATTTTATTAAGTAATATCATTGCTGTTACCATTAGTACTCAGGCTTCCAGAAAATACTAGTTGGTAGTTTTATTGGTGCGGGAAAAATGGTAAGAAACGAAGAAACAAAATTTGGTTGCATTAAAATGACTTCTTTTTTTATTTTTCGGAGGCAAAATCGCATAAAAGAGGGTCACCATTGCAAAGACGTACAGTGCTACAATGGTGGCGCTCAGCTTGACGGCCTCATCAGATGCTTTTTCACGCCCCGCTTAAAGGACCCGGGACTGTAGGAAGGTAATAACTAATAGCTTTTTTTGGAAACGGTTAACAAATAGTTTCTCCTACTACGGTCTACTATTTCAGTTGTAAATCTTTCAGAAAAAGACGTCCAATATAACGTATAAGTGATTGCAGTTGGAGGTTGGCTATTTACGCTCATGTATTGCTGATGGACATTTTTGGTTCAAATTGTATAACGCAAGTTATGAGTGAAACGGCAAAAACTGAGAAATCGTGCAAACAGTTTGATTACAGCAACGTGTGTAACACCGGACGGACGGATAACACTAGACAATAGAATTACTTCAGACACCGCAATGATAAAGTGTTAAATACAGAACATAACAGATTTTAATAACTTTTAATTGAGTGTTTCATTATTTCAAATAACCACACCAAATTTTCCAGGAAATTTTATATTTGGTAACATTGTTTTATCTCTTCCATTTTGATTTTCTTAGAATGCTGCTTTGGATTTTAAAAAATAAATATTGTAGCGCATTCATTTAGCTAATCCGAAATAAAATAAAATCCGGCTCGAAGGACAACTTCACTAAAGTGGTCCTTCGAGCCGGATTTCAATTACTACTGGTGAAAAAACAAATGTCAAACGAAACCACTTGAGCAAAAGCCTTAAAACTTAAACCAAAAATAAATTCCATCCCTAATTTAATTACGTATAACGGGGTCAGTAACACCGCGCAGGAAATAAGTAGGCGCCTCCATTAATCCCCGTATCATCAAAGCCGTATAGGTGTGAACGCCATCTTAATCCAGTGACCCATTATCAGCAACTAGATAGGCGGGACATTCCTTCATTGTTACATCACGTTATTTAATGTGTTTCGTAAAGCGATGAGTAATCAATTGGAAGGCGTGAAGTTTTTCTTTTGTAATAAAAGATAATAAATATTATATACGGCTTAAGTGATTGTATGTGGTATCTGTGGCTGATGAAGGTCTATGATGATGATGATATGAGTGATGAAGTCTTTCATGAGACTTTGCCTTCAGCTTAACATCAGGCGAGGTGAAGTCAAATTGATGTGCCATAAATAAAAAAAAAAAAAAATTAAAAAAAAATATACAAGTTACTTGTGCTTTGCCACTTACAGAATTGCAGGGGGAAGGTCTTCATTAACACACAAGTTTTAAGGTTAGATATTAAAGTAGGCATCACATAACGAAAATCCATTACAAGAAAATATATTATGAGGGGGGGGAGGGGAGGGACACGCCTCTCCCTATGTGCAAGTGTGATACTTATCATTCAACTGACGTTAATTGGTAGTACTTTTGCGGCTAAGCACGTAATTAATTTCCTTGCGATGTACACCGCATAGCAAGCAATCGGGTCAAACCCATTTATTTATAAAGGTCCGATTGGTGGCAATGGGCTCGCCCCTGTTACGTGGGAGCGAAATACATAGTTGGCGAAATGTTGGTGTTTGGTACACCTCTGCCTACCCCTTCGGAGATAACGGGTGTGAGCAGATATATGTATATATGTCAAGATTTAATAGTTAATATCACGCCCTTGTCTTTTATCAATGGCCTTGAAACCCTTGAATATCGACCAGTCAGGTTTCCTTGAAAAGTGTAATAAAACACAAGATACTCGGTAACAACTATGACATCGCGTACGACTAACAAGAAGGCCTTCACAAGAACACCGATGACCTCAATACTCCAAGGCAGTCCAAGGTTACCTCCATACTACCTTAATACATTCCCAGGAACACAATCATTGGATGAGATCAAAAGATTCTTGAAGTGCTAGGACGGTGGGGCAAAAACATCAAAAAAGCCGCGGTTACACACAATTAGAGACAGCTTCTTAGAGCCACCGACACTTTACCTTCGGCGACAGAAAAAATATGTGTGACACGTGATCTAATGGTTCCGTACCTTTCTTTTTATACTACTAAGTTTATGGTACCTTATGGTAAATAGTGATTACTACTTGGATTTTTTCTTCCTGCAGTCCCGGGTCCTTTAAGCGGGACATGAAAGCGCTTTCAGTGCCAAAATGGTAAAATGGTAGGTGTCTATATAGTGACCCAATTTCTTGAGGCCTTGCCTTCAGTTTACCACCAGGCGATGTAAAATCAAATTGACGTGTCCTACTTAAAATAAAAGGATAGGTAATGGGAGAATGCGATACGAATACGATGGAGATACAAGAGTTTTGAAGACCATACAGTTGTATGATATTGTCCAAGCTTGATGACATTTTTAGGTATTAAAATATGGACCAGATAATATTTATTAAGCTATTATATGAGTTATTGGAATTTCAATTTTGTTACAATTAGCAACTGAAGGGGTAATGAGCGCTTCCAAAGACGTAATCCAGTTGGCAGTACACTGGGAATACAGAATTTTGGAGAGAAAACGCCATCCATTCGTCAGAAAAAAAAATAATTCAAAAAAAACTACGAATGTAAATACTGTTAATAAATAAATAATATTTAAATAATTATTTGTTCTAGTGTTATTTTATACGTTACATGATTTCTGTATATCTATAATTTAATAAAAGCATGCAAAACTATAATACAGTATAAAAGTTTTCAAAACAATTCCTAAAGCAATTTCAGTCGAACAAGAGTTCTATTCTTGCGGAACCCTACTTGCAGCGATGATAGTTGAAGTCGGTCTCCTGACCGGGTCACAGCACGGAACCAGCACAGCATTCAAACACTCAGTACTTCTAAATAAGGGCTCAACACCTAACTAAACGCAAGTGAAAACTGTTAATTGGTATAAGATATTTTTAGTACCCAGTAGACACGTACGCCAGATACCTTTAAGGGTTTAAAAAAGTGTTGAAACCAGAATCAAAGACCAAGTTAATTGAAACAAGACTGTTTCATTGGTTGGTAGCCATTTGATTAAATACAGCACTTTACCGAATTACGTATATTGTGCTCATACATAAAATCATCACAGTCCCCGAATAATAATTGCGATTTTGGCAGGGTTGTCAGTGTGGTCACATTAAATAATTTTAATTATTTTGACATTTATGATTTTGATATTATTAATTTCATTTAGTTGTTAGCCCATTAGAGCTTTAATTTTTACTATATTTTATTTCGGAATTCAAATAAAAATTTGCATGCACCTTTGTGTGAAATAGGGATTGAATAAACGTTCAAATGGAATTTTAGGTAATTTTTTGTCTAGTTAAAGACAAAGAAATACCGCTTGAGGATTTGGAAGCGAGAAATAGTAGCTTGAAAAGTCAAGATTGTTTTCTTGTAACTTAGTAGTCTATTTATTACCGCGGTAGTGTATTTATCGCAGATTTTAATTAAAAGTGCCCGGTCAATAGCAATAGGCTCGCCACCTATTACATTAGGACCTAAACATAAATTGGCAAAATGTGGGTGCTAGCACCTCTACTTACCCCTTCGGGGATATAGGCGTGAGTTTATGTTATATACCCTAGCATTTAAGAACGCATCCTTGTCTGATTAATTCTAGCGGAACGTTCAGACAGTTCAGCGCTCACTCAAAAACTCAAACAGAAAACATCGTAAATATGAAATGTACAATTTGCCATTCAAACACTTACGAGTATGTCACCAGTTAAGATATGACTATAGGTGCGCGGGCGCACCCCGTGCGCTGTGCGACATTGTCTGGCGTTCATAAAAAGTATATACGAATTGTGCTATGTAGTACGAAATGTGAAGACCTTGTATGTTTTTGACATTTCCTTATGTCGCCTAGTATTTATATAAATATAACTTTAATTTTATGTAGTCCTTACATTCTTTAGTATCTGGTCTATTATAAGTTAATTTAGAGTTTAAGAACGAGAAATATATCTAGCATTTATACTTTTAATGCAAGATATGGTTAAGTGAAAGAAAAAATTAGGGATGGCTGTATTTGACATGTCAGCATATGGAGTACCCTGGAGTAGAGCACTGATAGCTACAGTAGTGAAGCGTCTCTATAACTCAATTCCGGGAAGCTTGCTCTGTAAAGGGAAGAGGTGGTAGAGATGTTTAAGAAATTCAGAATCTGAAATTGAGTGTCTTAATGTTCATGTACTGAATGTACTTGAAATCAGAACATACCTACAACATTGCTTTGCTTTTTTTTCCACAGGTTTTGTTTTGCAAAATTTTCATCCTTAGCCTCTGGTAGGTATTTCACGTTTCACAGATTCGGCAATCGACAATAGAAACACATGCAAGTGCTCATAACGCCCGCTTAGCATACCACAGCCATACCCCACAATTAATTTTCAGACCTACCATTGTCTATAATTGGAATGTCAACATAATGAGAGTGCTAAACGGTGTTCTACAATACCAATTTACTATGTTACCTACAAGTGCGCACGCGCAGCGGTGAACGTAAGGTCAATGCGGACAAGCCGAAGTGTCGGGCGTCACAGCGACAGTTCATTTATAAGCATATCCCGCGGCAACACGCTCCACACTATTACCATTGTCAGCTGTAATACGATTATGTCCAACTAATTGCCACCGATCTTAATCTGCGAACATTAACTACCCTCACACCCATATATTGTTCATTTTGACATATCGCAATAGGCACTTGACTTTGACATTTATAATTTGACTTGGAATATTGAATGTTATTGTTTCTTTGTTCGCGTTTTAGTGTAGCTCCAACCTTGACCTGTCGGTAAAGCAATTGCTATTATAACGATTAATCGGCGCCCACGCAGCTTTGCAAATATCGGCTAGGTTAGTTAGTTTTTGAATTCGTACGAACAAGGATTTCATTGTTTAATTTTATTGCAAACCACACCTGGTTTATGTCGGGGGGTAATCAAATTACGGTTGAGCTCAGCAGGACCATCTAAAACCCGACATCTGGGAAATATTGCTTGTATAAACGCCTGTTAAATTAATTAACAGTTACAAAAATGTTACACTGAAGTGTTATTTCCCGGAAATGGCACCTAAAGGACCCTGGGTCGTATTTCAAAGGTGTTACTTAGAGCTTGTTTACATTTTGCTGGCCTCTAACCGACTTTACTGCGGGTGAAACCGGGGCGACATTATCGTATAGTTTGTAATCGAATACGTATACACACAGAACAGAAAATACTAGTAGAAATGTGACACGACAGATTCAGTTGCGGAACCGATGTCGCCAAACTCACACATACAACCGTTAATAATACATTGCATTAAGTACTAGTAAACAATTGTTTTGATTGGTCGTATTTATATTCTACTTTTAATGCCAAATTAGCTCAAATCATACTACGTACAGAACAAAAATACTCTTTAACCGTTCAAAATAGAGATCACTTCGCTATAGATAAAAAAAGTATTTATGACGTTTCATACTTTGAAACGAACAAGCTTGATTTCGAAAAAGTTTCGATATAATAAGTCAGTGAATTCTAAAAAAAGTTATTTGAATCTTCAACTTCTTACAATGAGGTCTATATTGTTGAATATGTCCTTCGTTGCGCAAAAGCGCACAGCAATGAATGACACGCGTAACCCGTGTACTTCACCCAGAGGCGGCTCGTGACCAAATATTATGGGTGTTCACTAAACATAAAAACGAAAAAAATGATAAGGCGAATGTTTTTTCACTTTTATTGAAAAATTCCCGTAACCGTCCATGCCGATTTACCACTACTGCCGGCTCCATCGCCAAATACCAAACACGGGAAAAAAAATTTGTTCTGAATTAAACACACGCGTAAAAGGTTTGCTTTTTTGTAGTACATTTTTGAGAAAGAGCCGTGGCGGCTTTGAGTTCGAGACGCATCTCAAGAGTCTTTTCACAATGTTTAATAAAAGATACCTACACTGTATTCTTCCATTTTTACACAAGGTCACGCACAAACAACTTTCTTAATAATTATTTAAGCTAAAAACCCCAAAACAATCACCGGCGCGTACGCGTCACGTGTTACTGTGTTTTGTTTATTTGAAAGAAAACATAAGAGCGGCAACAACGTAAATTTGTCAATCAGATTGCATAATGACCATTTGGCAACAGGGTGCGTGAGCGGCGCTCCAGGATCAGCTAATTTCTCCTATGAAATCTTTTGTTTCACGTGTCGGGACAGTACGATGTTTCTCTTTCGCACTCATTGAATTCAGTACTGGGATTTGTACTAAGATTTGTTTCATAGGAGCGCAATCGCTAGCGCTCCTCCCGTAACCCGGCCGAGTTAAGTTGCATCTCGCTGCAATGCGATTCTCTATGCGCTAGGTGTACAGTTAATTTGATCGGGTTGTATGTTTGAAAACGTTTAACTTTATAGGTATAATAGAATGTATGTTGTTGGTATTAAGTAGGTACCTATACTCTAGGATGTACACACATTTTTTGTGGGAGTGCACTGCACCAGCGCTCTTTAGGACGAGCCGCCTCTGACTTCACCATTTGTTTTTTACGCAGTTTCATCTTTGTTTCATATTATTTTCTAACATAAACTGACATAAACTCACGCCTATATCCCCGAAAGGGTAGGCAGAGGTCCCAATGTAATAGGTGGCGAGCCTATTACCATTAACCGGGCACTTATAAGCACATAACTTCGAAAAGCATCTAAAAGTCATGGGTGTGTGCCATGATAAAACTTTGGATCGAACCCGAAAACTCGTCTCAGCAGTCCACCTACTACTAGGCTACTGCGGTCTGTTATTATATTAGATATTATTTTCTGGTGTATTTTATTCGTTTAGTTTATCGTGGCCAGTTCTCTACGCGCGCCACTCCGGCGCCGCACGGTTGTACACTCCGGCGCAATGTAAACAAATACGAGTGAACGCATCAACGACTTCCTTTCTTTCCGCTTCGGCGAAGTTCACTTCTCCGAAACTAAACAAATGAATGTTAACCATGATGGTTGTAATCGCATCCGAAAGTATTCGATCGTTATAGTAGTAAGGTCAAACGGGGTGAATAGGAATGCAGGGGTGAATAGGAATAAAATGGTCAGCTAAATTCTGTAGTTAATTTATTTCAAGCGAAACTGTGCACTAGTTCATCGTAATAACAAAATCATCAAATATCTGATAATAGGCATATTTGAAATTTAGTAAAAGAAATTATTTAAAAATTAAAATATTCCATTGACTATTTTATTCCTATTCACCACATTTGACGGTAACGTTTTGGGAACAATGGTACATAGGTGCTGGTTACTGGGATGAGATGTACCATCCAAAATGATGTTTTAAAGCTACTATTTAACAGATAGGTACCTTATGTCCTATATATATAAAAGACCTGTGTTAGTTGCATTATTTATAACTGAAGAACGGCTGTACCGATTTAGCTGAAAATTGATATGAAAGCAGTTTAGAACCAGTAAATCAGGAAGACAGACAGAATCCCGGGATCAGAAAAACATATGAATCAAAAAAAATATTTGAATGTGAATCGGAAACAGAAACACAAGCGGAAATTTGAATAAAAAAAAGTGCAACGGGAACGGGTTTGAATGCTACGAAGGCGGTGAAAACGTGGCGTTATGAAGTTCGCCGTGTGGTGGCGGAGAAAGAACATCACTACCTCGTCTCATCCCATCGATGTCGTAAAAGGGGCCTAACAGAGAAATACTGCAAGAGAAGGATAACTCGAAATAAAACCCTGTACCAACCCGTGTGGCCAGCGTGGAAACAGTAGGCCAGCGCCTCTCAACATTCGGAGAGACCTATTTCCAGCAGAGGACTGAGGTAGACTGATTGATTGATAGATTAAGTTTGGCGGGTCAGCTAGTTTTAAATAAAATAACTAAAATGACTTGTTTACACATGATAATCTTATGTGTAAACTAAATCCCTTTAGTTATGTACAGTCAACAAAAGAGATATGGTACCACTTTTTCCTATAAAGGTGTGTGGAAAAGTGGTACCGTATCTGTTTTGTTAACTGTACACAAAAATACACTTTGTCAATATAGCAACTAACGTTCCCGTACTCTACTTGCAATAGTTTCCCAACAGTCGCGCCGCATTCACGAGTTGTATACAAAGGTAATTAAGCTGTCGGACTTGCGCCGCCCACAGTGAAGACGCGGACGTTTCAATTAGCCGCTACTTATACCAGCTCTCGAGCAAATGTGTTGCAACCGTTTGCACAATCGGTGCGTTATCACGACTCCGTGATAAGCGCCATCTCGCGTGAGAGCTGTGTATATAGGTATTGCGATATAGCAAAAATGTGGAGCGGAGCGTGTGGTGACACGACTGCAGTCAATAATTGAGAATATCAATTCTAAATGATAATTGTGTGACCTTCTTTATTGCTGTCTCTTTCGTTTTGGATGGATGAGAAAGGGATGTAGATATAAAGAAAAGAGAGAGAAGAAATGATGGGATCAGGTACAGTCAGCATCATATTGAGTTTGGCTAGTGAAGATCGATATCAACTTTTTTTTATTTTTTTTTGGGACGTTAATTTGGCTTCACCCCGTTCGAGGGTGAGCTTCATATCTAGTTTGACTAGTCAAGGTACATATGATGCTGACTGTATTCTCAAAACAAGTACAAAATTTAGAATGTCGCAACGAAAAGTTTATAATATTTGAAAGATTGTCATCCCTTTCTCCATTAATGCATTTATAAAGACACATAATAAGTACATTTTCAACGGTTTCATAATAAATTTAAGTCTTAAATATTACTAGTACATAATTTTTTTTATCTTATACAATTGCTAAGTTATTTTAAAGCGCTGTCAGCTTTCATTATAATGTCAAGAGCACAAATAAGTATGTAAAACAAACATAGATAGAAATATTGATAACCTCATATACGTTTTTAGTGAATGTTTTACTCATTGCATAATCGACGGTAGGCGGTTAGTGCGGTGTCGCGAATCGTCGCTCTAGATGCGCTGAGACAATACGTTGCGCCAGCGCGAAGCACGACGCCGACTTGCGCAAGCCGCACACCGCTTAAACAACGTGCAACGTCTTGTATCTCGCGATTTACGGATCACGGAAACCTCTAAGATAATTTAAATAAGGCATAAACTTGCTCACGATTCAATGTAATTTAGTGTATGAGAATAATTTAATAAATAGAAGAGTAAATATGATGAGGTCGTTAAGGATGGTGCTTCGGTTACGTCATTGATGTTATAACGTACAATATTACATGGGTTTTGTCCATTATTTAAGCTGTGATTAGAAATACCAGGATTATACAACAAACTAAAGTACATTAAGAAACCTCCTCCGGCCGTATTCGCAACTGTTGTTCGTAACTATCTGCGAAGGAAGAAATTTTAACCTTTTATCGTAACCAATTGCAAATAAGAAGCCTTGTTCAACCTTTTCCTTAACCGCAACCTGGGTACGAGTAAAGAATACGAATATTTCAAACTTACATAGTTGCATTAGAACGAAACAATTTCTGAATTCGCAATCATTGGCTAAGATAATAATGGCAGGGGAAGAAACAGAGTGATAATAAATTTGGAATTAGTAAAACAAACTAAATTTGGAATAGGGACATATCGGTTTGTCTACAGAATAGGAACAGTATGTGATGTTATAAGAAGGAAGATAAAAACCGTAAAAAGATGGATAAATTTTTATTTCGAAGGCTCAATGATGGGAAGCTACGATGATGTTATATACATATAAACCTTCCTCTTCAATCACTCTATCTGTTAACATTGCAAATCATTGCCAGGATTAGCATCGTGTTATCATGCTCGGTAGATCAGTGTTAATTTACGTATTTCAGCATGATCATATCGAGGGACGATCAGATATGTCGAAAGAGCTGATTAGCCCTCAAGTCCCGTAGATCGCCCACGTGCGTACGCGCAGCGTTGGCGTGCTCCAAATTAATACTATATTGTGTTACAACTACGGCCGTTCAGATTTATCTGACGGCGTAATAGCAGTCCATATTGGATCGTTAGTATATAGTCCGAATTTAGGTCACACCCAATTGCTTCAGAAAGGCAGTTCTGCAAATCTTTGTGGTGGGTAAAATTCAGTTTCGTTTCCGATTCATATTTCCAAATAACAAAATCGGGATTTTTGTGATACAATTCTCAAGTTGACATCGTAATCGTTTATATATAACAAAACATAACATATCACGCCTTTATAGTAGGGGTAGGTAGAGGTGCTAGCATCCACATTTCGCCAGTTTATGTTTAGGTCTCAATGTAATAAATAGGTGGCGAGCCTATTGACATTAACGGGTCACTTATACACCTGCGATAAATACACACATAACTTTGAAAAGCATCGAAAGTCACTAGGCTACCGTGGTTATAAATATTAAATCGAGACCAAATTAATGAATATTTTTTTATAACCAGAATTCGTGTTCGTTTTTAATTTGATTTTGACAGTGAATCAAATCGAAATCAAATCTTTATAAATTAACAGAATTGACCTTCTATTCTTAACGCGTTTTCGCAAATAAGTGGGCGATTGGTCCATGCTAATTAAGTTATCGCACTTTTACTTAATGTTTGCTTGTGAAAATTTGCTTCGGCTATTTGTGCAATGTATTGTTGCATTGTACACTTGTATAGAAGAACTCAACGTAATCAATATTACCAGTTCTGTCAACAGTAGACCTCGCGGGGATGGGTAATGTTGCTTTTGTCTAAGAGTATGATATACAAAATATAGGTCACATTTACGAACCGATTATCAAACTTAGCACACCTGTGAGGATTTATATCTTTGAGGTTTGAGTCAAAAAGTAAGATCAGTGTCCTTAACACGAAAAACAATCGAATTCGTAATGTAAACGTATCAAGAGAAAGGAGCATTGCGATTGGCGGGCTTCACGTACGCACGTGTTCACAGCTGTCAATCGTAATGCTCCATTCTCTCGATATCTTTACATTACGAATTCGATAGTTTTTCGTGCTAAGGGCACAGTTCGTAAATAACGCAACAGCAAACTTGACTAATTCCCCCCCCCCCCCCCTTTCTTTTTTCTTTTTTAACCGTTTTAAATCAAAGAACACGTATACCAAGTTTAGTAAGAATCGGTTTAGAACTGCAATCACTAGACCGGAACTGACATACCCACAGACATAGTTAGATACGAATAAAACCAAAATGGGTCGCCTTATCGAAACAGAGACTCACGCTCACTGCGCTAGTTTGATCAATAAAGACACACACACACACACATCGTGGTTCAAATCTAACCTCACCAGTCAGATTGCCGATTAACAAACAAACTCTTGCTGTCGTGACCCTCGCTGTAGGAGACACATGGCAGCGGTGATTGTCCTCTCGGAGACAGCAATTGTTTGCATAATAACTAAAATCAGCCAATTAAAAATTATTTAGCAGTTTCCAGTCCCCTAAAATGCAACCGAATTTTTTCTAATCAATTACTTTATTGATGGGGTTATCTGCAATTTTGCAACCTTAGTGGAATAAAAAGAAAAGAAAGAGGACAGCCTCTGTGGCGTTGCGCAGGAGGCGCGGGATCGATCCCCGCTCAGTGCAAATATTTGTATGCATGAATATGGCTAATTGCACAGGTCTGGTCGTGCCTCGGAGAGCAGGTTAAGCCATCGGTCCCGGTTGCCATACGAACATCTATGGCAGTCGTTACGGGTAGTTAGAGCCCTCAAAAGTCCGACTAGCCTAACTACAGAACTTCGATATCGCCAATTGGGTGGTGAAGGTCCGATCGCAGTCGCTTCACGGAAAATATTGAAGCTTAGCCGCATCTTAGTTAGACTAGAAAGCCGACCCCAACTGAGTTGGCAATAAAATCAGAGAAGGATGAGTGGAATAAAATCCGATCCGATAGGAACGTTTGGAAGAGAATGACATGTTGCGCCAACCCGAAATAATTGGGACAAGGGCAGGAAGATGATGACTAATTGTTAGCTGTAAGTTTTCCTACTATGAAATAAATAAATAAATGTCTCCGTATCTTAGACAGTGCTTGTTAACTTTTGGCGACAGTCCAACAATAGCGTAAGGCAGTGGATACAATGGTCGGAATTAGATCGAGTCGCGATCGGCAATCCGATCAGCGCAGCGTGGGAAAAATACAGAAATATGCCCCAAGACACTATTGTTTGGTCGTGGGTCGACCGTTTTTTTTATGCTAGTTTAGTTGTAAAGAAGAATAAGGCCCGGCGGATAGTAAGTGGTTACGGTGCGGACATATCTTTTGTCTAGTACAAAGTTTCTAGAAAACAAGAAAATAACCAAAATTTCTTGTAGTTATTTCCGTTAAACCTCTACAGGAGTGCATTCATGTCGGTAGTTTAATTACCAGGAATTGAAACTCTCTCCGAATCTTCATAACCACTAATATACTGACGCTTGAATATAGGTTCCACTAGCATTAAGGAAGAAAGAAGGAAAAGCAGTCCTACAGTACCGGGTCCTTTAGCGGGGCGTGGAAAAGCATCTGATGAGGCCGTTAAGCTGAGCGCCACCATTGTAGCACTGTACGAGTTTGCAATGGTGACCCTCTTTCATGAGACTTTGCCTTCAGTTTAAGATCAGGTAAGTCGAATTGACGTGCCATAAATAAAAAAAGCAAGTTAGGACTGAAAAGAAATTGAGAGGAACATTAATTGAACCTCTAACACTCTTAAAAACATTACAAGGCCGTAGATAGTATTGCAAAAACCATTCTGTATTAACACATGACCTCATAATATAACCTAGCAAATATCCTTAACACTTTAGCGGCTTTTGACTCTCGTTAGACGCTATAAAAATAAACGGCATTGTGTCTATATGCCTGCTAATTTGAGTTGAGAAAAGCATGACTCTTAAACATAAACTAGCAAATGCCAGTTATAGCCAGTTGGCGGCACTTGACTCTTGTTAAACGAAAAAAAGACGCCTTTGTGTCTACACGGTTGTGCTAAAAACGTTACGTGTAAAAATATGTAAATGAGTGGCAAGTGAGTCAGAGAAAAAGTCAATTCACACTGCGGAATGTTAATATGGCCGAAGATATTACTTTTTGTATGTTTATGGTTTTCGCATAAACATACTTTATCACTAATTTACATTGGGAACTACTCGCGTTATAGGTAATCAGTCAATTAACCTACAGCAGTTCACTGCTGGACCCAGGTCTCTTCCAATATTGAGCGTCTTTGACCTACTGTTTTCACGCTGGCTAGACATGTTAGTTTTTTAGAATAAGGACACGTGGATGCATAAAAGTTGCGGCACCCCTTTCGGCCATCTTAAATCCTGGCACTTGAATTCCCGAATCTCCGGGAGGATTTTTGCACGAAGTAAAACATTGCAATTTAGAAATCAAAATGGAATCGAATGGTCGCTATGATTAGTAATTATTTTGAAAAAAGAACTGTTAATGAAGCTTGAAAAGGTCATGATCGTTCTCTGAGCCTATTGCAAACTTTGTCGGTATCGGCTTTCTAGTCTCACTAAAATGCGGCTGAGCTTCGATATCTTCCGTGAAGCGATTGCCATCAGACCTCCACAACCAAACTGGCGATATCGAAGTTCTGTAGTTAGGCTAATCGGACTTTTGAGGGCTCCAAGTACCCGTAACGACTGCGATAGATGTTTGCATGGCAACCGGGATCGACGGCTTAACGTGCTTTTCGAGGCCCGACCAGACTAATGAAAATCGCTATATTAACGCATACAAATATTTGCACTGAGCGGGGATCGAACCCTCCTGGGTAGCAGTCGCGTTCACTACCGCCACGCTACAAAGACTATCTGCTGTAATAAAATATACTATGTCCATGTATCACACAAAACATTTGAAGTTGAAAGCACGCCCGGTTTGTGTAATAACCTCTAGATTTGAACTATTGTTCATAGCTGTGGAATCTTGTTATCGATAGGAGACAATGCTACGGTTGACAACTGTGTAAACAATAAACAGAACTTCTGTTTTATGTGTAACTAGTTAGCGGCGAATGCATTCTTTGTAAACTGATCCTTGACTATTATAGGCGATTTTTTATATTTATATAGCGTGAGGTTGATGTATTCTGCAGCGGCGCAAAGTGTGCTTTCCCATATACAAGGGCTAGATGGGGACACCGTGGTTCCCAAGTTTGGGGAAGGGGGTCTTCTCAAAGAGATGTCACTGAGTCTGTCGGGGTGCGAGAGATATGTATAGATATAGATATAGATATAGATATGTCACCGCCGGCAATCAAAAACCCATAAAAGGCGTGCGTTTTAGTCTGTTCCAGTCCGACCTAATCACCTCGCGGTATCCGCTGAGAATTGCGCACGGAAAAAAAAGATGCATTCTAAAATAGAGCAGTATTGGCCACTTGCTCCGTAAGAACTCTGACTGGCCTAGGGCCTTACCACCACATATACTTACGCCTGTAAATTCACCGCAGAAGTAGGTAAAGGTACCCCTTGTTTAAAAGGTTACCCTTTGTGAAATTAGGGTGTTGATACCTCAACACCCTAATTTCACAAACTATGAATTTTACTTAACACATCAATTACCGTAAAAGTGATATCATAATTCAACCATGTGAAAATATATTTTAATAACAACACAGACGTAGACTTTAACCGGATCATGGGTTGTTAAGCTCTTTTTAACGAACACTTTACAAGTGACGGTGGATCATGACTCATAATTCAGCATTCGTATTTGCGATCGAGAGATTACGGTTTAAAAACCCCACCTAACATATGAATGACCGACACGTGAACCCATTCCAATATTTTAATCTAACTGGAGATATTAATAATATGTAAGTAGCACTAATAGTGTTTGACCTAACCTCACAATAACATTTTATAAGCAATCTTCGAATAAAAAATGCAAATGTATCTCAAAATTTATTCTATTGGGGGCAAACACCCCATTATATTGGAACATAGAGGCAATTAATTACGCTTAGGTGCTCCAGATTGTGCATTATAAACTAGTTATAATAGAGTATAGATAACAAATTTGCAATCTACAATAAAGCTTAACTTTGGCGGTAATATAGTCTTAAATTTACTAATTCTATTCTATATTCTAGGACAATCTACACAACGCCATCGAGACCCATGATAAGCTTAGCTGAACTAGCTTGTGTTACGAGTTCTAGAATGCGGATAAACATACTTAGATTTTTTTTGTAAATACACACATATTATACATAGAAACACCCAGACCAATGCAAATATTCATATACTGAGGTCGTTTACGTATGTACGAATTTCGTGTGATATCATCACTACATAGTATAAATTAAAGTCGCGTCCTCTGTCCCTATTTTTCTTGTCCCTTTGTATGCTTAAATCTTTAGAACTACGCAACGGATTTTGATGCGGTTTATTTCAATAGATAGAATGGTTAAAGAGGAAGGTTTATAAGTATATAACATCATGCTACGACTAACAAGTGCGGAGCAGGAGTGAAAAATGTTGCAAAAACGGGGTGACTTAGACGAAGTCGCGCGGGTCAGCTAGTATTATCTAAAAAAACAACGGTAGTTTGTAATATTTTGTGATCAGTAAAATGTGACCGGACAAACAACAGAGGCGAGGTCTGGCAGGTACAGTAACCTCGGTGACTCACCGACAGGCCGGGCGTGGAATCATAACGAAAAACCGTTGAAAAATTATCAAATTCGCATTCAACCGTACGAATAGCTTGTTCAACACAGAGCTGTTCGCATTATAAATACCTAATTGGGATATTCCATCCATTGTGTGTTAAGCACCATAACCATACTATGAATTTCAATATTAGCTTTGATTATTTGTATATTTGTCATCGTATTATTTTTTACATAGCCATTGCTTTTACTTCAGTCTGATTAAGAAGACATTCTCGAATATCTTCGGATAATGAAATAGAAGAAAAATCTGTCGCGGAACCGAAACTAATCCTTCCAATGGTGTGCTTCGAGGTCTAGATTCGCAGAGAAAAAGATACTCGAAGTTGGAATTGCCCCTTTATAAGTCTTTCATAGTGACCAGTGTGACCACAATATTGAGTGTTTTGCCAGGCGGTCTTAAAAACTGTAAACTTAAAAAAATACACAGCTTCGTAAAGTTAATCACATACATTAAAGTTTCGAAGGTATGTTTTTTTCCTTGAGATTAAGTTGTTACCATTTACGACGTATGATTATGCTATCACATTTAAACTTACCATTAATCTACATTCAAAAACATACATTAAGGTATTTCAAAGAATCTAGGACATGTGGCTTCCTGCTGAGTAGAAATGTGACCAGCTAGTTACTCCACACAATAAGTCATATTAACTGTAATATTACAGTTAATGCTATTATTAGCAATAAAAAGCAAATAACGTATGCAATTAAGCAGTGATCTTGGCATGGAGAAACATTATACGATTGCCATCAATTGTAATCAATAATAATTATTGCCACGTTAGATTACACTGTGATTTCGTATGTTGGTGTCAGTGATGAAGGACGTTGGTCACGTCCTAGGACCTTTGTTCCATTACATTTGCTACATTGTTTCATTTGAGGTTTTTCTCTCGGAAGTTTCATGTCTACTAATTTGTTCATCTCCTTTTGATTTGGCTTAGGTATATGGTTTTCATGGGACTGGCCTCCTAACAACAATTTCTGAATTAAAATTTCTATGGTATCGTTAAAGGCCTTAATAATTTCGAGTGAAACTGACAGTGGTAGAGGCCAGTAAAAAATTGTAGTATTCATTATCTGTAAATTAAATTATGTTACTACTTCACATTATGACACTAAACACTGTTTGTGCCTACCTTATTAATACGGATCATTTCATTATGGTTCTTTCAATCTCAAATAATTTTTATAAATGTTAATTGTCAACAAAATTTTACACATATTTTTAAACATGATATTATTATAGTTGCAGTACAGTTGTCTGCTGTCCCCATAAGGTAAACATTAGACATGTATTGAATCTGATAACTTGCTTCACTTTAACAGTTCTCAGTAAGAGCGTTATGGTTTTCATAACATTAGTAGTTATATTTCAGGATTTGGGTCAAGATGTCATACTACGTCCTTACACGTCCGTTATATTTATGCTCACTGTATGTCAACATTTGAAGGATTTGAAAAGGATGGACCCCTGCCCTATTAACTAGTGACATATTAGTAGTATAACGTTAGTAGAATAGAATAATCATTGTTTGGGGTTGACATATGTATTATTACATGATTATGGCAGCCATAAACCCATGTCAATTATTTATTGTATACTAGTAAGGTTGTGTCCGGACCAACAACCTGCTAGCATATTCGGAAGCATTATGAGTGCTTATTGTATGCCGAAGATTTTTTTGGTAGTATTTTTACAGACAAGTTGTGTTTATATAGTTTCTTCATATATAAATTAACGTTTTTATTTCACCAGTAAGTACAAATGGCCTAACTCTGACAGTTTTTGGCCGCCTGATATTTATACGACATATTAACTATTAATAGAAAGTATAATGTGGTGCAAGCATTACCTGCAATTGGTGGCTAGTTCGATTCGATTCACTTACGTTAGACATTCTTGCGTATTACATTACGGCAACTTTTTCGAATCGAATACTCGAAATGTGTAAGATTATTTGGTTTGTTTTATCGTAGACTGTTTACTTTTACTACAACTTGCCAAGTTTCATTTGTTCATCTGTATGTCATGTCCGCTTGGAATTATAAAAAATATGTCACGAAAATTGCTTATCAATGGAAATCATTGCATGAACTTTGAGCTACGGTGTCTTAGCGTACCTTTCAGAGCTCCACTTCCTTATTAAGCGTAGCTAGACTGTCCCGATCTCTATTGGAAGTTAAGTTAAAGATTTTATCTTAGTTCTAACTGAGAAATGGAACTAGTTATTGCTTGTGACAACTATAAAACGATATTTATGAGTGTTGGCGAGCCAGGTACGGGCGATGAATTAATACTGATTTGTATCTTTGTTGTAAGCAGCTAGATTTACTTATTTGACAGTTTACACTGATAGCGAATATATTATTGGGTTTTTTAAGGCATTGGTATTAGGTTTTTACAGGGTTGGATGCGCGAGCTTGACTCCAGCCACGGATCCGGAGGGGAGGGTGGAGCCAAGGTGGAGCCAAGCTGGAGCCCGTATCCCAGGCGGCAGTTTCAGGGCAGTCCCAACATAACCACCCCCGCCGAGAGATCCTGTGCTTTAAAATAAAAGGGGCGGTCAATTCAAATTTAGCAGACGAATGTTCATCTCCTCATTTATTAACTTTGAGGGTTGACACCCTCCGTGTTGTGTTAGCTCGAAACCAGAGATCCCCATCTCTAGTTGCGGCATTTTTCAGATTTTACACCACCTACAAAAAATGTTAAATCTGCGGCTGCAAAACCACATGAACATCAAACGAATCAAAAATTAACACATCCAGGCAAATATTACTCTTACTTAGGCTACTTATTGTTATAAGTCTGTTCTAGTTAAGTAACATTACAAAGCAAGGTTTATTCAATAGTGTGGCAACATTAGATGCGGGTCATTTGCAAAATATTTGGGTGCGCAAGCGCATGATCTTGACACAGCTCGCGCTGAGTGATAGATAGATGTCAGTAGGACGTACGAACGATACGTGAGGCTTATTTATATTTTACGAAGAGTTTTGCAAAATACTGCAAATAATGCACGTAAACTGTTGAACTGCCTACTGGTTACTAAAAATATTGGGTGTTTGGTAAACGCTGCATGATACATGGCAGTACTCCAGGTACAACCAATTTCTATAAACATATTGTATTCTACTGCGATATTCTTTTGATAGGACCATAATATAATAAATGCTATAAATGTTATTATACTTGGGAAGCAATGTCTGCACGTATATGGCTATTTGCACTGGTCTGATCGTAGAGAGCACGTTAAGCCGTCGGTCCCGGTTGTCATACGAACATCTATAGCAGTTGTTACGGGTAGTTGGAGCTCTCAAAAGTCCGACTAGCCTCTATAGAACTTCGAAATCGCCAATTTAGTTGTGGACGTCCGATGGCAGTCGCTTCACGGAATATATCGAAGCCGTATCTTAGTTAGACTAGAAAACCGACCCCAACTGAGTTGGGAATAGGTTCAGAGAATAATGATGATGATTTAGGAAGCAATGCATTTCAACACGAACCCATCGGGGATTAAGTCGCCTTGGCATTTGAATCTAATACTGAATGGTAGACCTTTTTGAACGATTACTGATGTGCAATAGATACAATTCTGATCGCCAATATCCATTATTTACGATTAAATTAGATCTATTTCAAATTGGAATTACAACATACATATACTCTAACGTTTTGTACCGTGAAGCAGTCTTCATGATACTAATTTGTTATATACCATACAGAAAACCGACGTGGCTCAGTGGCGTAGTATGCGCCGGCTGTGCACGAGGTTATGGGTTCGATCCCCACACAGGACAAAAAATTGTGTGATCCACAAATAGTTGTTCTGAGTCTGGGTGTACTTTGTGTCCGTTAGTTGTATGTTTGGTTTTACTATTTGGCAATTTTTTTAACCGTTTAATTAGCATAATTTACTCTCCTTCATATCAGTAAAGCTAAAGAAAATGATAATTTATTAAAAATATTACCACTAAAATTAAAAAGAAATACCAAATCGTAATTATTAAAAAAATAAATCAAATCTATCCAATCTTTTTATGCCAATATGTAGTGTACCACACGTACTACCAGGGAACTTCGGTTTCGGTAGCATTTCCCTAACATTGCATATAGGCTCTCCATTCACACAGGTATATTTTTTAAAGCATTCTTGAACATTCCCTGCTCATTAAATATTAATTATATCCCATCTACACAATAAAAACAAAACTATTGATCGGTCATGTCCTCCAATTGATGCCCACACAGTTGCCAATGACATTGACACGCCTAATTACAAGACAAGCGTATGCGCACATCGACCGCGAATACATCGGGCATCGGTCACTAGGTACATTCATATGTCAATCCAACTAATGGTGTATAACCCGGCAATGTTACGAGAGCGACCAGATCTTGGGAGATAAGATGACATGGCGACATTCAATGTTTGGCAGTGTCATAGCTATCGCAAATTGGGTCTAATATGACCTTGTTATTGTATTCTAATTGCGAGCAAAGTATTCTATTGTGTGTTTGGGTTGGGTATGGCACCTTCGCTGGTATGAGGGCACTGTTTTGACATCGTAGATAATATTTGTGTTGTCTGTGGGAAGACCGAGGGCTTAAGTTGACAGTACTATCAATATTACATACTTATTTTTGGTCCCACGTAATAGGGAGCGAGCCTATTAGCGCCAATCGGGGACTTCGATGGACATGCCGAAAATAAATTCCTAACCGAAAATGTTGCAGCTAAATAAATTTGAAAAAAATATTTTGACCCGATTCCTTGCTTTGCGGTGTAAATCGCAACGAAATTAATTACGTGCTTAGCCGTACCAGCACTACCAATTACCATTTTGGAGAGTAGCAGACTTTCAATATTAAAACTTCTTATTTGCTATTTATCAGAAAAGATGTAACTCAAGAATTATCTTATATTTTTGCTAAGATCTGATGGTTCAAAAGAAAAATATGATAAATCTTGGTATGTAGAATAATATTAAACTCATAAATATCTATAGATATGAGAGAAGACCGGAATTTCATATACGCATACAATATAATGCCATTATTTAGGTTGGCTGAAGGCCATTTTAACTTTTTTAAAGATTATCCACTACGATTATAACGAACAAGATGCATTTTATTACAGCAAAAGATTACATCGGTAAAGGAAATTACGAGCCTTGAATCTAGTACCAGCATAAATGTGGAACACGATTGGATTTATCTCACATCACAAAGAATATTTTTATACTACATTTTTTATACAGTTCTCGGCTTTGCTCTTGAGATACTAGTTTTTGTGGCGTGGTGGTAGTGAACGCGACTGTTACGCAGGAGGCGCGGGTTTGATACCCGCTCAGTGCGAATATTTGTATGCATGATTGACTATTTGCACTGGTCTGGTCGTAAGACAGCACGTTAAGCCGTCGGTCCCGGTTGCCACACGAACATCTATGGCAGTCGTTCAAAAGTCCGACTAACTTAACTATAGAACTTTGATAACCCCAATGTGGTTGTCGAGGTCCGATGGCAGTCGCTTCACTTCATCAAAGTTCACCGGCATCTTATTCCAGTCCCTAGCAAAAGAATTTCTTAGACTCGAATACAAACAAACAATAAAATCTTTCCTGTTTATAATATTATTACAGATATTATATAATTCTTTTGTATAAGAGAACCTTGAGGTGTAACTGTCGGAACAAATCGGCAGATGTTCGCGTAATCAGGTTTTATTGTGAGTATTAGATTCTTTAGGCGAGTCTTAAGAATTACTACCGGTCGTTATTGTTACGTTTCGGATTGCTGACTGCTGTCGGCCACCTTGAGTAGGGGTCTTGTATAGATGTAGATTGGTAGATAGATGAGAGATTCGTAAGGCCATTTGATTCGCTAGTGGTACTCTCAAAAATATCAATAAATTTGGATGCAATTCCCCTCATTTTTGATTCCAAACGAAAATGTCTGCTTTATAGCGCGATAAAACTCTAATTTCATTTGTTTGCAGGGAATCTGGATCAGAGGAAAACGCGACTAATTCAATCTTTTTGTTTCGTTATCCCATTTGCGTTTATGTGAATGATCGTATAGTTAATTATAAAACTTTAATTATCGCGGAGCTCCAGGATGTACACTGAAACCACGTCGACTTCCCTACAACTCATTCAATCAATTGATAGAACGCCTATTAATCTAACATTATAGATCATCATTAGGGTGCGCCTGCGCTGACAGGAAGCGGCTTATTAAAACAATTTGTAGTTGATGTATCGCCATAAGTGCAGATGCGGCTTTACAGCAAACATGGTGACTTAGGCGCCAGTTAAACGATCACCAATGGTACATAGTAATAATTCTCTGAACCTTTTCCCAACTCAGTTGGGGTTGTCTTTACAGTCTAACTGTGATGCGGCTGAACTTCGATGTTTTCTGTGAAGCGATAGCCATCTGACCTCAACAACCAATGGTCTAATGACCAATGGCGATATCGAAGTTCCAAGTTAGACTGGTTGGACTTTTGAGGGCTCCAACTACCCATAACGACTGCCATAGATGTTTGTATGGCAACCGAGATCGACGGCTTAACGTGCTCTCCAAGGCACGACCAGACCAGTGCAAACAGCCATATTCATGCATACAACTTTTTGCACTGAGCAGGGATCGAACCTGCGCCCCGTGCGTAGCAGTCGCGTACACTACCGCTACGCCACTGAGGCTGCCAATGGTACATAGTATGCCGAAATAATTTATGGCCGTATTGTGTTCAGTAACCTACTTTTAAGAGAAAAATAAAGGTTTTTTAAAGAATGGAAGCGTTTCCTAACGTTGTTCTAATTGTATTTAGTTCGCTGGTAATTTACGTTATGTCTATGTTACACTTTTAGTCTGAATTTGTATAGCAGATACTTTGCTCTCATTTAACATAACAAAAATCTCGATCTTGTTTGAAAAGAATACATCTTTTACACATAATAAAGTGAAATACATGCATACAATTATAATCCGCTATCATAATTTATTCATTTTATTTTCTTAACTAGCCCGCGCATCTTCCTCTGCGGCATCCCATTTTTCACTTCTGCTCCGCACCAGTTAGTTGTAGTATGATGTTATATTCATATAAACCTTCCTCTTCTATCACCCTACCTATTAAAAAAACCATATCAAAATGCGATGCGTCGTTTTAAAGATTTAAGCATACATAGGGATATAGGAACATAGAAAGCGACTTTGCTTTATACTATGTAGTGTTAGTTGTCGTGCAGCATAGACGCACTAAACATAACAGTTTTAAGGCAAATAAATTAGAAGTGATTTATTTTGAAATAAGGCTAAAATGTTTTCGCGGACGAACAGACGGTCGCCCATTTTACTATCAATAAATGAATTGTCCATTTAATGGAGAGAGTTAAGGGGCAATAAATTTGTTTATCAGTTTAGAATTGATCCCCATTCGTCATTGGGGCAGGCACTTAGTGAATTGGGGCAGACGGGCGGCGGCGTGCGCGTGCGCAGGCCGCGGGACGAACACGAAACTACCTTTCACCTCGTATTTGTGTTGAGTACTAGCTACAAACGTTTCGTAAACATTTACTTTTTTTAAATGATTATGTAAATATATTGTAAACTAGGTTCGCAATGATATTAAGGATTAAGATCACTTCGGGGATTACTTAAACTAAACAAGACATTGAAGTTGGCGTTACATGGCAGAAATCCATTACAAGA
This sequence comes from Pelosia muscerda, assembly GCA_963691645.1. Classification (NCBI taxonomy): domain Eukaryota; kingdom Metazoa; phylum Arthropoda; class Insecta; order Lepidoptera; family Erebidae; genus Pelosia; species Pelosia muscerda. The sequence continues at coordinate 17,229,488 of OY829102.1, read as the reverse complement.
AAACATATTATGGGGAGGGGACGTACCCACCACTCATCTATAGTTTACCAATCCCAACGATAGCAATAAGAAAACAACCCGTAACAGCATCCTCAACTGCAAAGAGCATCCCTCAAAAGCTTCGTACCTACCCAATGATTTTGTATGTGCAAAGAACAAAACTCGATATGTGTTTCGCTTATACACGAGGCATTAATCACACTATTTTTGACCTAAACAGCAGGTCAATTGAAATAGAGACTGAATTTTGAATTTACTTTTATTACGAAAATTAGTTTCGATATAGTTAACCTCAATCTTGCAAATGTCAAAAACCGTCTTGAACTTCTAGTCGTCTGTTCAAATATGGTTATACATATTGAACACCACTTTAAATACGTTTGGATAGCAATACAGTGCGCGTTATATGAGGTGCGGTCTATAGTTTTCTAATTAATTAATCCTCAATAAGCAATCTATAATTGATTTTCTAATATTCGTGACGTCAAGAAATTGACGTCACCACGGATCACGTACGATTTCATTCAAGTGTAATTTAATTAACAACTACGCGCCTTATTTAGTACCACTAATTTATATGTGAGCCGAATCGAAATACGCATCATTACGGTAAGAAATTGTTCGATGAAATCCACAATTAAGCTGTTTCCAAAGGATCACGGGGCCTACTATTACCTCAAAATTATTTTATTTCAATCTTCATAATGTGATATGGCACGTCAGGCTGCTAGTGGTCTGCCGGGGTGCGAGGGATATGTTAGCTACTACCTTATCTCCGGCAACTGAAGACCCAAAGACGGTTCGTTCGACGTTTTAGTCGGTTCGAGTCCGACATAACCTATCCAACCGGCTCCAGTGGGAGGGTGTCCGTGGGGATTTTTCGCACGATAAATAAAAAGGCTGCTAGTGTTCATCATTTCAGCCACAAGACGTCCACTGCTGAACATAGGCCTCCCCCATCGACCTCCAATCCGACCGGTTGGAGGCGGTCTGCATCCAATGGGTACCCGCGACTTTGACTATGTCGTCCGCCCATCTCGCAGGAGGCCGTCCCACGCTTCGTCTACCGGTACGCGGTCTCCATTCAAGAACCTTTTGGCTCCAACGGCCATCTGTTCTTCTTGCTACGTGCCCCGCCCATTGCCACTTCAGCTTGCTAACCCTGTAGGCTATGTCGACCACTTTCGTTCGTCTGCGGATCTCCTCAATTCTGATTCGATCTAGCAGAGAGATTCCGAGCATAGCCCTTTCCATAGCTCGCTGTGCGACCTTGAGCTTTCTTATGAGGCCCATAGTGAGGGTCCACGTCTCGGCGCCATAGGTCATCACTGGCAACACGCACTGATTAAAGACTTTTGTCTTTAAGCACTGAGGTATTTTGGACGAGAAGACGCTGTGTAACTTCCCGAACGCTGCCCAGCCGAGTTGGATTCGACGATTAACCTCCGCCTCGAAGTTTGATCCGTCTAATCGGACCATCTGTCCAAGGTAGACGTACTTGTCTACAACTTCGAGGGTCGAGCCTTCAACTGACACTGGGGAGGGCCTTAGAATATGAGCATTCGCCATAACCTGGGTCTTGTCCATATTCATCTTGAGGCCCACTTGTTGAGAGACTCGGTTGAGGTCGTCGAGCATTGTGTTTAGATCCTCCAGCGATTCTGCCATGAGCACGATATCGTCGGCAAAACGAAGGTGAGTGATGTATTCGCCATTAACATTAATGCCGAGACCTTTCCATTCCAGTAGCTTAAAGGCATCCTCCATTGCATTGGTGAAGAGCTTCGGAGATATTACATCTCCTTGTCTCACTCCCCTCTGCAACAGTATCGCCGCTGTGCTCTGATCTTGTACTCGGACTGACATGGTGGCGTTTTTATACAAACACTTCAGCACTTCGATGTACCGGTAGTCTATATGACACCGCTGGAGAGATTGTAGCACTGCCCATGTCTCGATCGAATCAAAGGCTTTCTCGTAGTCCACAAACGCTAAACATAGTGGCAAGTTATACTCCTGAGTCTTCTGTATGACTTGCCGCAGCGTATGAATGTGGTCTACGGTACTATAACCTTTTCGGAAACCGGCTTGTTCGGGCGGCTGGAAGTCATCAAACCTGCGTTCGAGACGATTCGTGATAACCCTCGAAAACAGCTTATAAACATGGCTCAGAAGCGAGATGGGTCTGTAGTTCTTAAGAGAGGCTTTGTCACCTTTCTTGAAGAACAAGACCACCACGCTTCTGTTCCATGCTTCCGGCGTAGTACCTTCGAATAAGACGGAGTTGAAGAGCTTCTGAAGGACTTTAAGTATCGGTGTTCCACCCGCTTTCAGAAGCTCCGAAGTGATTCCGTCTTCTCCTGGTGCCTTGTTATTTTTAAGCTGCTTGAGGGCCACCCTAATCTCGTACAGGCTGATGTCCGGGATATCCTCGGTGTAGTGTCGGGTTAGCTTGGCTCTTGGATCTTTAACCGTATCAGTAGCAGGCTTAGTGGCTGAGGTATAAAGCTGTCCATAAAACCCCTCGATCTCCCCCAAAACATCTGCCTTAGTCGACGCGACGCTGCCGTCCTTCCTCTTCAGCTTTGTCAACTGGCTCTGCCCAATAGACAAGTCTCTTGCGAACACTTTGGAGCCTTTATTTCGCTCAATCGTTTCTTTAATACATTGAGTATTAAAGGCACGGATGTCGTGTCGCAAAGACTGCTGGATACGTCTATTGAGCTGCCGATGTGCTTCAGCGTCATTGGTAGACTGCAGCCTCATAGAGCGTCGTTCGGCCATGAGTTTGAGGGTGTGATCTGTGAGCTTCTGTGGTCTATCTCTTCGACGGGGCCTGAAGAATTTGGAACCCACTGAATGAACAGCTTCAACCAACCTGTTATTTATCTCGTCCACTGTACTGCATTCTTCTAGGCAAGAGAAGCGATTCGAAAGTTCGAGTTGAAAGCTCTCGGAGTACTGTATATGGGGAGCTCTAGGTCGGAGCGTAGACCTCATCAGACGGGATCTCTCCAGCTTAACATTAATATTCAATGTGCCTCTAACCATTCGGTGATCACTTCCGGTTTTCACCCTATGGATCACTGAGACATCATTGAATATCCGTCTATGCGTCGTCATGATGAAGTCGATCTCATTTTTGGTACGACCACCGGGGCCCATCCAGGTCCATTTCCTGTGGGGCGGCTTCTTGAAGAAAGAGTTCATCATAAAGAGTCGCTCTTTCTCAAGAAAGTCGGCCAGCCTCCAACCCCTTCGGTTACGCCTCCCATACCCATATTGCCCCACTCTCAACTCGTTATCACCTCTCGTACCCAGTTTTGCGTTGAAGTCCCCCATAACAATAGTGAAGTGTGATTTAGAGGCATGTATGGCTCTACTAATGTCCTCATACATAGCCTCCACTTCATCATCTGGTCGTGTCGAGGTCGGTGCGTAAACCTGTATGACCTTCAGCAAGTATCTCTTGGACACTCTGAGTACCAGGTACGCGACCCTGTTCGACACACTCGTGATGGATATGATGTTGTTTATGAGGGACCTATGGACGATGAACCCGACACCACCTTGCGACTTCTCGTCGCCCTCCCGGTAGTAGAGCAGGTTGCCAGACTTCAGGGTTATTGTGTCCTCTCCCTCTCTTCGGACTTCGCATAACCCAACGATGTCCCAGCGCAGCCTGCTCAATTCTTCTTCCAGCTCTGCTAGCTTCTCGTCTGTCCTCATTGTGCAGATGTTGTGTGTCACCAGTGACAACCTACGTTTGCATCGGTTGTCCATTGTGCATGCTTTGGTCGTCTGACGGAGGGATCCCGCCCGGTGATTCTTAGCACCCCTGGCCCCAGCGCTCGACTGACGCCCGTCAGGCGCGTCAGTGTTGCGACTGGAGCCCCCGGGCACTTGGGGCCGTTTGGTGCACACCAACATCTTGGGGGGTTTTCGGACCGTATACCCGCCACGCTGGTCCAGTGCGGGTTGGCGGGTAGCCAGAGCCTCGTTCGTTGGTCGGCAGAGGGCACCACGGGCAGGTGAGGTTGGCTTGGGTCCCCAAGGTGGTGGATGGGACCCCTTACCCTCCTGCCCTTACCCTGCTAGTGTTATGCGGTTAAAATGGGTCAAACAGCATCTCTTACTGTAATTAATACATTTATTTGTTTAATTTGTAACAATTTACACATGTCTTACAAGATACAGTGCACAAATATCAATGGACGATAACAATCCGAATCCGAATCACACCATGAGAGTAAAGTATTTTTCCTTTTAAGAGGTTATAGGAGGGCCAAACATTCTTCAATAATATCCCTTTATCTTAGTATAAAATCTTCATTATATTGCATTCTATAGACCGCCTAGATTGCATTCTAGAGAAGCCGCGGTAGCCTAGTGGTATGGGTAATGGACTGCTGAGACGAGGTCTCGGGTTCGATCCCAGGTTACCATGGCACACACCAATGACTTTTCGATGCTTTTCGAAGTTATGTGTGTATTTATCGCAGGTTTATAAGTGCCTCGGAGAGCACGTTAAGCCGTCGGTCCCGGTTGCCATACAAACATCTATGGCAGTCGTTACGGGTAGTTGGAGCCCTCAAAAGTCCAACCAGCCTAACTTGGAACTTCGATATCGCCATTGGTCATTAGACCATTGGTTGTGGAGGTCAGATGGCAGTCGCTTCACGGAAAATATCGAAGTTCAGCCGCATCACAGTTGGACTGGAAAGCCGACCCCAACTGAGTTGGGAAAAAGGTTCAAGGAATGATTGCATTCTATAGACCAAATTGAGCAAAAAGAACACGATTAAACTGGAAAGCAAAATTCCAGAGTGGAGTATCAACTGTAATATGACTATAAGCTTTCGCGCAAGAATATTACGCACTGGAACTTAAATCATTAAGTAACACGCAGATACATCAGGCGTCTTGTAGAATCAAGATAAAACTTTTTAATGTTGAAAAAAAAAGATATATGCTCTGACAACACAGTTCAAAAAAAAAGGTACAGCGATTTTGTGCAGCTCGTGTGAAGAGTAATGTAGTGAATTGAAGCGCATGGTCTGATCAAAGGAGTGCGCGAGCGCAGCGATCACGAGTGCCATTGCTGTAATAGAATAATTAATGGGCGCCGGACCGAGGCACTCTGAGGGTCACTGACAGCCCGTCCCTTACACACGTGCAGCTGTACGAGTGCAAGGGCGAAACTACTTGGACGCTTGAGGGTGTGCGTTTAACCGAAAATTTAAGCATCCATTTCACCATGGACGACCATGAGTTTTTTTTTATTGAACTACACTTCACCTGAAAATTAAGGCAAAGTCTAAGAAAAGAAGGTCGCCATTACAAACACGTACAATATTACATTAATGTTCTAAACCATCTCAAAAGATCCATTGACCGAGTCTTGCATCACCGAAATCTTTTCACCGAAGACAATGGTAGTGGCTGACCAGTGATTACTTTAAGTGTCGTATATTTGCATGAGCTGAACATGTCTGTCCGACCCTTAACCACAAGCATTGTTCACTACTGTTGAATGGTTAATAATAGCCGAAAGCTGAACCATCGGCTACTTTCGTAAGTGGCACGCTGTTTTAGAAAACTGGACGAAATATTAAGTTTTAGCACTGGACTACGATAGGCTGAGAGATGGTGAAGTCAAATTGACGTGCCATAAATGAAAAAAGGTCATTTTACATTTAAAATTGATTGATTACAGTGTGTGGTGATGGTGGTTTATGGTATACTCTCATTAACCAATTATGAAAACAAGAAATTATGTAGATATTTTGATATAAATAGCTCGATTAGTACTTATAGCAATAGCAAGCTTGTTATAAATGGCAGATGTCAGTCAGGTATTGCAGTCTTTGGAGAGAGCACGATAAATGACCGTTCAATTCTCAAACTATAACTGATCCATGTCGGGGTGGTCGACTTGCTGTAATGCAATGCAACTCTGCTCGGGGCGCTCCCGACTTGTAATATCACGGAATATTGCGGTAACCCAGATGAATATATCTATTTCTATATTGAAACCAGATATTCAACAAGACGAATGGATTACGAGTCAATACAGTTTTATTTTCACATAACTATCGCGTTTTGGTAAAATAACCTTGAGAATCAACCAAAATGGGAGAGGATTGTGGAACAACTGTATTCTTTGTTTATGATCTGCTCTACTGATATATATAAATATGTTTTATCAAGGGTATTTAGGTTAAAACAAATTCAAAATGCCGTCGACCTCGCCGATATGGCAAAAGATCATTATCACGGCCTACAACGTGACATCCGTTGTTTTCCGACGAAAAGTTAGCAACGAGGTGGTCACCCACGGCAAAGACGTGTCTCGTTAGTCGATTTTATTGCGAGCCATGCCATACAAGGGAGGTATGGGCGCTGCATAAACAACATAATGGCAGGGCCCAAAATCGAGGGCAAATGAACGTTCTTGGAAGGTTTTTGGGCAAATTGATATTTGCTACTACAATTGCCTTGATTGCCATATTGATGACATTTTAAGTTCAGAAATTCGCATTGAATTCAAGGTTTTTCTTCATTCCAGAAAATGTAAACTGCAAGCACATATTATTTATTAGTTTATGGATTATAATTGCCAAAAAAATATCTCGTTGAATATTTTTATGGTTAAATATGTATGTAATAGTATGTGCATCAGATCCAAATTCAATATGAGTAAGACGTCACGTATCTCGGAAGTAACATACAAACGTGTCGGAGATCCAAGTTTGAGATAGCGATCGACGGAAGTTGCACTTACGGGAGCCAACTCTCGCTTCCATTGTGAACGGTCGACGCGGTAACGGCGATTGCCCCCTGAACTACAATAGGACTGAATCGCAACACACGACACAATAGAAACGAAATACTTGGTGCACACATTCATCAGGAACAAGTCAGGAAACGTTCCGCTCTGTATTTCCATCTGTGCAGTAAAAGGAGAGAGTTGCTCGGAACTATATAGAGTTACAAGTAGCCGTTTCAAATGTAAACTACGACCGCGGATGTGTAACATGAATATCTGTGGAAAATACCGTTGTTTCAATACAGTCGTACAGTCCGTGACAAAGTGCGAAGCAGAGGGTTCGACGATATCACCGCAAACCACGGACGTTAATCGTAACTTTGAGGAAACGCTGTAATCGCAGCGACCTAGTTGGGAGATCGCCCTGCGGTGGGACCGCTACGCCATCTCAATTTCGCGGCAACTCAGGCCGTTTTCCACTGATATGTTTCCGATGTTCGTTCGATATAAAACCATGGTCAGCATAATGATTAAAATGGGTGTTGGTTAGATCTACTGAATGTAATCGTTCCAAAGTGCTTGTTTAATATCTAACCGTTCAAGACAATATTACATTCTAGATCTGGATACAGCGTAATCGCACCTTGACATTTACAATTCCTGTAACAAAAGTGAACGGGTTCATGCTAGGCATTGTTTGCTTACGTGCAACGTACATACGCCAGGTAATGGCGGGGGGTTGTGCATGATTGCGACACAATGGCGAGCGGTCGTCGTAAAAGATGGCAGGAACTAAATGGGCCCGTCTTCATTTGAACGAATGGCCATAAACCTCTCGCCTGCGATGTTAGTATTGTCCCGTTCTAGCTGACGACGATTGAATGCGTTTCACATGATGTACGCTTCTATACATTAGAGTTTATTATTAACCGCGATATTTATTGGCACAGCGATAAAAGCAGACAATGTATGCCTATAACTCATATTACAATACGATCGATATGATTTGACCTCGAATATTAAACGTTTTGATGGAAAATTGTGAAGCAAATAAATCGCTTCAGCTTTACTCCAGTGACGTCAGCCTGGTCTGGATGCAGTGAATTCCACTTCAATGTATATCTTCTATTTCCAACCTATTGAGCTGAAGACGGAGAACAACTTTTATTTTTTAAATGTTTTTTTTAAATTTTTTTTTAATGTGTATGAGTACGTAAAATTTTAGTCCTAGAGTGAAGACCGCGAGAACTGATGAACTGAACAAGGTGGTTGGGGTGGACTGGCTGCAGAAGACTGAGGATAGGGAGCAATGGCGCATAGTGAGTGAGGCCTCAGTGAACTATGATGGCCTGATTGATTGGTCTCTGATCGCCTTGTGTACTAGGGTGTGGACAATTTCAGAATATGGACGAGATGGTGATACAAATACCAAAATATAACTGGCAAAGGCATTAAATGCATGCTCGAATGATCACGACCGCGGCTCACGAATGTACATACACGTGACGAAGTACTTAGCACATGGAGTGGAAATATGTAGGTATACAACACAATAGAATTATAATAAGAGGTACCGCGATAGCCTAGTGGTATGGGTAATGGACTGCTGATAGGAGGTCTCGAGTTCGATCCCAGGTTTACCATGGCACACACCAATGACTTTTTGAAGCTTTTCGAAGTTATGTGAGTATTTATCGCAGGTTTATAAGTGCCCGGTGAATGGCAATAGACCGAAACATAAACTGGCGAAATGGCTAGCACCTCTGCCTGCCCCTTCGGGGATAAAGGCGTGAGTTTATGTTATGTTATGTATGTTAGCAAAGGTTTCTCAGTGACCACAACATCAGTGTTGACATTTACGATAGGTACTATTACTTGTTTATCACGTGTGGAATAAGTTGACATGCGTTTATTGCTAGAACTTCTTTGTGTGGTGTACAGTAAAACGGGGTCAATAGGGATAAAATGGGATGGGAAAAAATATTATAAATAATTTCTTTTACTATATTTCAAATAATCCTCTTATCAGATATTTGATGATTCGTATGAAGATTCGCTTGAAATAAAATAACTATAGAATTTAGCTGACCATTTTATCCCTATTCACCACTGGATCCCTATTCACCCCTGGATCCATATTCACCCTATCTCGCCTGTCGTAGTAGGACAAAAAATACCTACTAAAAAGATATAGACTAATAACGGCGTCCCATATTAGTATTGTGTTATTTGTGTTTGAGAACAACACAGTGTTAGATTAAAAGTGTACCTAAATGTTAATTGTATTGACCAGTTTTAAGAAGCATTAATAATAAAATTGTTATTTTAAATGCCCATTATAATATTTCAAATGTTTTTCATCCACATTTAAGCAAGTACAATAATAATATATGTTAACATAATTCACAATGATTCCACGCGGAGATAAAAACAGCTATGCAAGCGGAAATGTATAATTATTCTAATTTAATTTGGTGGTTGCGCGTGCGACACCAAAATCGTGACGTCACGTGAACAAGTCGGGTACGAAGAAAACAGTGTGATTCATCCGTCAAATCGTGTCCGTGAGGTGCGCGGGCGCATATTGATGCGGGCACGAACGCGCGCGCGCCCTCCCTGAATGTCTAACGAGCGGCCATGTTTTACTGACACTCATAACGGCTGTCACATACCTAATAGACGCTCGGTGGCAGTGTCATAACAACACTCTTACCTGGAAAAGAAACACCATAATTAGTTCAATGCCACGATAATACATAATTAAACTAGCTAATTAAATCAGTTTATTGTTCTAGGCGACCGTTATACTATATTCATACATAAACATAAACTGACGCCTATATTCCCGAAGGGGTAGGCAGAGGTGCTAGCACCCACATTTCGCCAGTTTATGTTTTTAGATACCAATGTAATAGGTGGCAAGCCTATTGCCATTAACTAGGCACTCATAAACCTGCGATAAATACACACATAACTTCCAAAAGCATCGAAAAGTCATTGGTGTGTGCCATGGTAAACCTGGGATCGAATCCGTGACCTCGTCTCAGCAGTCCATACCCATACCACTAGACTACCGCGGTTTAAACTATATTCTAGGTAATAAATTAGCAATTTACAAGTCGTCCGTCGACAGCCTCTGTGGCGTGGCAGAAGGCGCAGGTTCGATCCTTGCTCAGTGCAAATATTTGTATGCATGAATATATGGCTATTTGCACTAGACATATCGTGTCTAGGAAAGCACCTTAAGCCGTCGGTGCCGGTTACCATATGAACATTAATGGCAGTCGTTACGGGTAGTTGGAGCCTTCAAAAGTTCGACTAGCCTAACTACACGTTGTGAAGGTCCGACGGCAGTCGCTTCACGGAAATATAATAAGTATACCTGTATACAGAAGTCTAAAATAAAGATAAACCCAAATTATTTAGAGTCTAGCATTTTTTATGACGCGTCTAAGAATACGAAATTAAGACGCTACCAAACGTGTTAAAACAAAACAAAGCATATTACAAAATATCCGTAGGCTAACATTAGATGCTATCAAAATGATATATGTTTTCATACATTCATAAATAAGGTAAGGCGTAAAACAATTCAAAAGATTCTTATTTTATATGATTGCGAAGTTATGGCTATAGTTGCCAAGAAAAAAAATGATGTCTTTATAGCTACTAATAAAGTACAGAAATTTGTTCGATTTTTCGAAAGATTCCGAAACAAACACCCCAATGGATGTAGTCCCGATATAGTCTATAATCTTAGATTTACCCATAATGTATATTATTGTAACATTTTTGGGAGAAATGAAAAGTTAGCTACGAATAACTGGCAACACTGTGTCAGCCTTACGCAAACGTAGCAACTTGATTCAAGTTTAATTGAGATTCTATGACATTTACATGTGTTTCTATAATTGAATTGTGTATCAAATAAATTACTGGCAAGCTGAGTACAAAAAGCGAACAGTTTCGCAACAATTGGACGCGATACAGCATAAACGGTTCAAGGCGCCATTTTAATTGGCCATAGATAATATCGATTCTTAATAATCTGTTGCAATCACTTTAGTTTGTTTCTTATGCGTATCACGTTTTCGTGATTAGATATATGAATATGTCGATAGTCTTTTTAATTGAAAAGTTTTGTTTGTTAAGCGGTGTAATAAAATTACATACATATACATGCCCCCGGCTTTGTTCGCCTGAGGTTGATATAAGTAATTCTGTCACAATTTTTTAATTTACTATAGTTGTAGGTATGTCTTGCGTGGGACTAAGTGAACTTAATACTGTTTGAATTAATATCCTGTAACCAATATTTTAGGAAATTATACAGTCATCTAGAGTTGTCCCCGGGTCTGCCGGGGTGCTAGAGATATGTCTAGTATTATCTCACCTCCACAATCAACGACCCATAGACGGTGTGCGTTTAAGTCGGTTCGAGTCCGACATAATCACCTCCACCAAATTTGGTTGGTTGGTATCCGTGGAAGTGTAGAAATTTTAAAGCAATCAAAGTAATCTGATCCAAGATTTGACTGAAAAGCTCAGTTGGCCAGTGCGAACTAGGCTTAAGAGACTGGTAGCGGTTCCAATTCCAGTTTTGAATGTTCACTTTTCCTATCAAAATCTATAGTTGTCTATTGCCAATCACACCTATATACCTAATATTAAATGTTTATGAAAATACACAGACATAATGTAAATTATATTTTTTACATAATTAATTAACAACGAACGGAAATCTAACCTGCGTACTATGACAAAGCAATCGACTCTACCGTCACAGAACACTAATATTTCCATTTTATTTTAATAACTTTCCGTACTTATGTAATAGCCTTGAAATACATAATTACATAAGTTTGAATACATTTAATACAAAACTAACTATTGTGCATAGATTAAGGTTTTAGGTCAGGTCCGATTAAATAAATAAATTTTATGTAATAAACTATTAACCTGTCTTGTTTAATTTTATATTCATTGGCAATGGATACTTTATGATATTTTAAAACATAATCCCACGTAATAGGGGGTGAGCCTATTGCCGTACTCTAGGCACTATTATTGACTAGAGTCATATGGAGATAGGCCCTTAGTCGCCTTGTACGACCCGACCGACCGGTACCGATTTGAACCACCCAATTCAATCCCATGCACTGGGGAACAGTAGGGGTGATACTTGTGTGAAAAGTATATTGGATACGAAAATAAAACAAAAAAAACAATTTAATATATTCTTTATTATAATTTGGTAAATTCACTTACCATAATACAATATAAATATTAATATAATTCATAGCGGGAATTCGTTTAATGTACCGTTTTGTTTTTAAAATGTTTACTAGCAAATTATTTATTTTAATTACTTGTTATTTCGATCATAACCTTCATTTAACTTTTAATTTATTTTTAAATTCATTGTAATATTATTGATACCTTGTTTTTATATTTATACAACGTATTTGGTAGAGGAATGTATAGTAGTTTATAAAAGTCAGGGCATAGGGATATAGGGATAGGAGCGTGAGGGATATGCCAGAGGCTACCTCATCCTCTGCAACTGATGTCTTAAGACGACCGTGCGGTTTCAGTCGGTTCAACTCCGATATAACCTCCTTCGCCCACTTCGGCGGGGGGTATCCGTGGGGGTTCAGGCACGGGGGAAAAATAAAGTATAGAACCTAGGTCCTCAATTCACCTCACTCAATAGTCACGTTTTTCTTCATCTAGTTTATATTCTCGTATTTTTTTATCATTTTATTGCTGTACTCCTTGATATCGTAGCGTGCCTTATTCGAAAAATTTAAAAAAATCGTATACTTCTAAATAACTTTACAGTTTGACACAGGCAAGATTGTCCCCTAAATTGGGTTGATATGTTGCCATCTAAGAAAAAAAGAAGAAGAAGAAGAACTTTACAGTTCAGTTACATGAGATTGAAATCTGTAAAAATAATTACCTGCCTAATTCTAATTCATCCTAACGTACGTTACCCATTTTGATATAAATAATTTATCTGTGGTCTTCACAGTCATGGATACAAAAGAAATAAGCCTTATATTCATTCAGGATGATTGTGTAATTTCTCATGGACAGTTGTACAAATAACTGAGTAATGCGGCGAATCGCCGGTACGTCAAGAGTACAATAAATGCCAATAAACCTATAAGGAGCTCCGCGTCCTGACTATTGACCTCTATGGTTTTGTCATTATTATCAACTTATTGATATTCTGATTTTTAATAGAGTTACTAACTAAAACTAGACCGCATTTATAAGTGAAAAAAAATTGAGGGCAAATATGAGTCAAATTCAAAAAAGGAACATTCGAAAATTTTGGTTAAAAAAAAGTATTCCGCGCGTTTTTACCCCGCTGTCAAGAAGAGATATTTACGGAAAACTGGTAATAAAGTTGCCTACATTTTGATATGACTGCATTCAATCAAAGAATCAAGAAGAATCAATTTCATTTATTCAGTTTAGGCACATAAAGAGCACTTATGAATGTCAAAGTTTTACAATAAATTATGTAACTACATTTGTCAAAAATATTTATTTTTTACATTTCTATTTCTAATTCATTCATTCATTTATACATCCATTCATACATTTCTAACAATGGCCTCGTTGCAGTTCAAATGGTTTTTAAAATTGAAATAAAGTCTTCTTTCAGTGAAATGTTCCATCTATATTAATTAAGGTACTTTCCCTCCATGTGGCATTAGCGTAGTACGTCCTGTATACGTAGGTATAAGGACGTCTGTGTTCCTCTACAAGACAATCTACACTCATAGATAACAATGTGCGTGAACTAACTACGGTATGTGAACTACGAGTCCGTTCAATGGTTCGCTAACGAAGTTCACAAATGTCAGAGATTTTCTATTGACGTGTGCAAAAAGGTTCGCAGTCTACACAATGGTGGCGGGCCGACCCTTTGAATCAAAGGGTCGAGTCATTTTCACGCACAGCGCAGAGGTATTCTACAAGGCACGGCATCTAACTTGGCAAGGTTTTGTAGTAGTTGGTGTAAGTTCGTGCATCGTACACTTAGAGGCACAAACATTCACCAGAATGCCATCATTTATTTTGAATCATGTGTGCTTTACCGCACAAGAGACCCAAAAATCGTCTCAGATGCACTGACAATTCTTGCCAAGTTACTTTAAGTTGTTAATATACATCTGCCGCTCACGTCTATTTTACTCTAGGGTAAGCAGAAGTGACTTAAAACACATTTCACCAACCATTGTATTAGGTCCTTAGACTATTTCCTTAGGTCCGTTTGTATGCTTAATTCTTTTAAACTACGCAACGGATTTTGATGCGGTTTTTTTAATAGATAGAGTGATTGAAGAGAAAGGTTTATATGTATACAACATCATGCTACAACCAACTGGTGAGGAGCAGAAGTGAAAAATGTTGCAAAAACGGGCTGACGCAGACGAAGTTGCACGGGTCCACTGGTTAAGTATATATCAACAACTAGCTGACCCGCGCGACTTCGTCTGCGTCACCCCGTTTTTGCAACATTTTTCATTCCTGCTCCGCACCTATTAGTCGTAGCATGATGTTATATACATATAAACCTTCCTCTTTAACCATTCTATCTATTGAAACAAACCGCATCAAAATCCGTTGCGTAGTTCTAAAGTTTTAAGCATACAAAGGGACAGAAAACGCGACTTTATTTTATACTATGTAGTGATAGTGATTAATATCCGGTATAGAGGTTAATTAAAGTCAGCTAGTAACCGCGTACTGCAAGAAAGCTCGACAAAACAACATGTCATCGGAGCGTGGTTACCGATATTACATCAAAAGTCGTGACAAGGATGTCGTAAACGAATCGTGCAACCTATGACGAAAATAACAACCTTATCCAAATATAATGAATACAGTACATACAGTTTATACTCACGCCTTTCTCTCTTGGGATGAGATTATTTTTCCGTGCGGTATCCCGACGGATACCTCACGCTGAAGTTAGTGAGGGTAGTGATGACGGATGCGACCAAAACCGCACGGCCGTCTTGAGCCCCCGGTTGACGAGGGTGAGGTAGCCTCAGATATATCCCTCACGCCTCGGCTAAAAGGATAGATTACCATTTGCTTCTGCATTGACACACTTGACTATCTGTGGCGAGGCGGTAGTGGACGCGACTACTACGCATTAGGTTCGGGTTGAATTCTCGCTCAGTTTAAAAATCAAAAATTTCATTGGTATAGGTGTTTCTATGTATATGGTATTAACAAAATATATCTAAGGTTGCCTGCACACTAGCGTTTATTCAACTCATCGGCATCGCGGCGTGTGCGCGATAAACGCTAGTGTGAAGACAGACAAGCAGTCAAGCCCACGGCCCACCCCTCAAACGTCCAAAGGCCACGGTAACCATGAAAAGTGCTCCCTGTGGCCTATGGACATTCGGGAGATTCTGTGCCCCAGTACAAAAGCTCTCCAGTGAGTTCTAACTACCCTACTCAACGTCGGAAACTCAACACATGGACGACCATATGTATTACATAAGGCGGTGTTCTATAGTGTCTAACACTGATACAAATCGCATGCGGGTCCGTGTGCAGAGCATGTGAGTCTCCAACAAAAGAAACAATGCAAATTGCATAACACGGGAAAACTTGGATCACGACACGACCGCTCTCGGTTATAGAGAATACGGAATCTACAAGTAAACACAATTAATTCTTCAACCGGGGTTTATTCTATGTTCCCGGCGAAAGCTATGTGCGCTGTCGAAGCGCGTGCGCTGCAAGTATGCACTTGCAGTGCCTCTGGCGGACCAATAACTCCTTCTGGCAAGTAGATCGTTAATTAAAAAATGTTTACTCATTAATCAGACGACTGATCGTACTTCGATTGCAAACCGTAACGCCGATTTGCTTATTTGGATAAGAGATAATCTTGTGTTATACATAAATCCAACAGAGATATGCTTATAATAAAGGAATGACACTTTTTCTAGAAATTTCTTTTTTATTGCTAACTGATGTCCGCGGAATTTCGTTTCCGTTCCTGTTCCCCAAGGGAACATTTTTTTAAACCTACAGAAAGGTAGCAGAATTGGTCGAGGCGTTCTTGAGTATTTTGCTTAACAACATTTGTTTTTATAACTATTATAATATCGGCTGTAACTGAGTACATCCGTCATCATGGCGCTTGTAACAGCGCCGAAATATAATAATACTTAAGACAACCAAAAATTATGGTAAATATCCTGGCGAGTGTAATAACAGGAACAGAAATGACATGACATTATTCTTGTTTTTTTTAATGCACGTCAATTTGACTTTACCTCGCCTGATGTTAAGCTGAAGGCAAAGTCTCATGAAACAGGGTCACCATTGCAAACACGTAACAATGGTGGCGCTCAGTTTGAAGGCCTCATCAGATACTTTTTCACTCCTCGCTTAAAGGACCCGGGACTGTAGGTCTGTAGTATAACTTTAACGTTTTATTATTTAGAAGAAGAAGTAATCACAGAAATAATCATAAAGCTGTCATTTATTTATTTCATACCCATGCATAATTTTGTAATGTTAACTATGATAATTATGGGATGAGTAAGGTATAGAGTAAGGAGTAATATTTTAATAGGATGATGAATAATTGAGGGAGGTTGGTTGAGAAGCGAGCGAGCTCGTTGAGTCGTCGTAATACATAATTTGCATAGTTAAGCACGTATGCGGCCATTAGACTAGGTGTCGCCGAGAACGTTAACGACTTCATGGAAGGTGTCGCGTTAGGTGTATAGTCTCCGGCATATATCTTTGTCACGAGAGAAAGAAGGTCTACCGCTGTACCACCTGAAAAGACACTTAAAAATGCGAACTACGTGTATAGAACACATTGTGGGGCAGGATATATGCCGGTAACTATACTGATAGTCTGGTTATGAGAAGACAAGATTCTTATTAGGATGCTTTGAAAGGTACGATGGCTTCATGAGGAATTTTTATGAGTACGATCAAGGGATGTACGGTGGCCGTTCGTTCTGAGAATCTTGTGGCATTTATCGCATACTGGCTTCGTTGATTCACTACATAGTATAAAATAAAGTCGCGTTTTCTGTCCCTATGTCCCTTTGTATGCTTAAATCTTTGAAACTACAAAACGGATTTTAATGCAGTTTATTTTAATAGATAGAATGGTTAAAGAGGAAGGTTTATATGTATATAACATCATGCTACGACCAACAGGTACGGAGCAGTAATGAAAAATGTTGCAAAAACTGGGTGACGCAGACGAAGTTGCGTTGGTCAGCTAGTTAAAGATAAGATAACGTTACTCTATATTATATTAAAAGGCTAGATATGATTCGCAATAATATTATGTTGATATTGATTTTTTGACAGAATAACAAATGACTCAACTACGTACAATATATGGTATTTTCCGTAGCATTTTAACATGTTGAATTCAATTTTGCACGCGAGTGATAATGAAACTCGCTTGCTTAAAAGCAACCTGTATACTTGGATTTGAAAATTGCTCCCAAAAGTAACATCTAGGCGCAGAATAAATAATAATAGTTATACGTACAGAAGTTGTACTCCTGGCTGGACGTAAAACTTGTTATACGTACTTATTTACCGTCCGAAAGCGCGTGACTGAGTTGTATTGTGATCTACTTAAGGAAATTTACTCCTTAGCATGTTATGATCATGCCTTCTGACAATACAATATTTTCGACTACCTCCGTGGCTCAGTGGGCGTAGTATGCGCTGGGTGTGCACGAGGTTATGGGTTCGAACCCCACACAGGACCAAAATTTGTGACATAACAAACTCACGCCTATATCCCCGAAGGGGTAGGCAGAGGTGCTAGTACCCACATTTCGCCAGTTTATGTTTAGGTCCAAATGTAATAGGTGGCGAGCCTATTGCCATTACCTGGGCACTTATAATATGGGCGATAAATACACACATAACTTCGAAAAGCATCGAAAAGTCATTGGTGTGTGCCATGGTAAAACCTGAGATCGAACCCGAGACCTCGTCTCAGCAAGACATTACCCATACCACTAGGCTACCGCGGTTTAGAAAATTTGTGTGATTCACCAATAGTTGTTCTGAGTCTGGGAGTACTTTGTGTCGGTTAGTTATATGTTTGTAAAGTCCCCCGCGATACAAGGCTTGTTCCATAGTGCGGAAGTGGTCTTTAATTAAAAAAATATACTAATATATGTGCCTAATTTATCTTGTGGTGTATTTCGCAAAGAATCGGCTGCCGAAGGAGTCATTGATCCAAGTTTTCATAATAACGTTGTATCGGCGGTTCCCCGAGGCTGCGGGTGGTCGAGATAACCGCGCCGTGAGCACGCGCATCTCAGCGGGCGCATTGTCTAGCCTCGCACTGATAAGATAATTACGGTACCCCAAGCCTAATTTATTGTTCCTGTTAGCATTTCACCTTCACTAGATAGGATGAACAGTGCGGCATTGTGAAATGTAGGTACTTGAATGTGTGAACCCGCTACTGGTAATGCGCGGTTTGATAGCAGAAATATCCCGCCATAACATAACATAACATAGCATAAATTTACACCTACATTTCGCCAGTTTATGTTTAGGTCCCAATGTAATAGGTGGCGAGCCTATTGCCATCAACCGGGTACTTATAAACCTGCGATAAATACACACATAACTTCGAAAAGCATCGAAAAGTCATTGGTGTGTGCCATGGTAAAACCTGGGATCGAACTCGAGAACTCGTCTCAGCGGTCCATTACCCATACCACTAGGCTACCACCATAGCTGTAGGGCTATTCTCAAACGATTCCTAGTAATACTAGTTTTTTATAGATATATAATCTGTTAATAGATCGTAAGAAGCTATAGTGATGTCCAGATTATAAGAGCTTGGTATATGGTCTTTCGGTCCATAAGGTGGAAAAGGCCTTCATACATACCAAAATTATTATGCATTACTAAACACGATCATTGCTACATAATTATGTACTATACCTACTCTTTCCATTACTGACACGTTAAAACAACACTTGTAAACCGGCCTCGTGGATAACGGTAAAGAAATAATCGTAATATTCACCTGGCAACCCTATACAGGAGACTTATAATATGGTTTATTTAAATTCTTGTCGAGTATTAATCGTCTGTCATTTCGCCCAGCTCTTCCTTGGAAACGAAGTGGCCTACTTAGTGCCGAGAACCCTCACCAGTCATCACCTGAGGATGAGATGTCCTCGTCATACTAACTATCATATTTCAGTTTTATAATGCTTCTCAGCTAATTATGGACGTGGTCATCGATGGATGTATTGACTATACTATATTTACCTTCCAAAATGAGTTTAATAACATCAATTCTGTTGTACATTTTGACTAAACTAAAATCTGTAAATTCCACGTTAATTTTATAACTGAATTTTGTTTTCTAAATGGACAAAAACGATTAGATGCAAGCTGTGATGATATTGATTAGTTTATAAGAATCTTTTAAAACGAGCGTGACGAAACGAGATTAGGTATAGTGAAAATTTAAGTTATAGATTTTAGTTTAGTGAAAATTTACAACAGAATTTATGTAAATGTTGGCATTTTGTACATATTATAGAGTACATCAATAAAATAAAATTTGGAAACCTTACTCACTTTTTTTATACCACTTAGGTGGCAAGCACGCGCCTCACCTGGTGGAAAGTGATTACCGTGGCCTATGGAAGTTTGCAACACCAGGATGGGGGAAGGGGGAGGGGGGAGAGGACAAGATTAAGAGTCTCTGTACTGTCAGTCACTGAAGTTTTGTAAAGATTTATAATGTTTTATGCAGCGACACGTACTGAGTGCTCTTTGACCATTTTTAAACGAATTCTTTCTCTAGTCGTGTAGTGGTAACTAAATCATTCCATTGCGGCATTATTTAAAGGTACCGTTACACGTTTGCTTGTCTGATTGAATTTCTTTTACCGTTTTTCGATTATTTTGTTTCGGTGCATAAATGCGAGGTTGCGCAACCGAATCGGCGTGTAATTGTGAGGGGGTCATTGTTTATAACGGGGCAGGCGGGTGCGACGCGTGGTATGAGATGAATTCCAATAGCCGGGTGATACATTACCGGTACAGGTCGTTTACACTTGCCTACAGACCGTAACGCGACGAAACGTTACTAAAATTATATCTACCTTAAGAAAAAGTAACTTAATTTTAAAATATTTCTAGGTGTTGACCGCGGCTCCACTCGCGTGGATGTTGATTATTGCGTTGTACGAGATTTTACTCAATTCTCTATTTATCTCTCTATACTTCTTCTTTTGATTATTGCTCCGCTCCCTTGGATGATAGCGTAATGGTATATAGCCTATGTTACTCCTAGATATTGTAGCTTTTTATAGGTGAACGAATTATTGAGATCGGTTCAGTAATTTCGGAGCCTATTCGTGACAAACAAACAAACAAACAAAAAAAAACAACCTTTCCTCTTTATAATATTAGTGTAGATAAAGCCTGCTAAAGACTCACAGTAGAAAAACGCTATTAAGTTTTGGTGAATCTGATTTAATCTTTACATCAATATCCTAAGTTATGACGAAAGCAAGGAAAGAAATAGGGCAACATTTTAGGGTAAATAACTCGTGGGTCTGCCGGGGTGCGAGAGATATGTCCTGTATAATCAAAGACCCATAGACGGCGTGCGTTTTAGTCGGTTCGAGTCCGACATAATCACCTCTATCCACTTTGGCGGAGGTAGTATCCGTGAGGATTTTGCGCACGATAAAAAAAGGTAAAACAAGTCGTATACAGCGATCAAAATCAACATTTCTGGCAGCTGTTTCAAATATCTTAATACATCTTACAGAACAGTTACAAATTGTCACCCAAAACTGACATGGCGATCTATTAGATAAATGGGCTGACGAGAAAGCTGGTGGACCTTAACCAACGCCTACTGCCACCTTAACTGGGTCACTGCCAATTTGCGAATTGAGCATTGTAATCGAGTTACGACATAAAGACCGGTCGACGCGCCGAAATGGATGCCAACACCCCAGTCAGGGGTCTACTATCATCTCTATTCTTTAAAATGTATATACAATAACAATATACAAATTCTTCCTTCGGTGTAGGGAGGTGAATTACCAACCACATTTCACCAACCATTGTGATCGGTCTCAGGGGACGAGTCTATTGCGGCATTCCGGGTTGACTCGAACCAAGAATCTGAGGCTGAATCTGGGCTGTATATATCTGTCTAATGTTAAACAGCTCGCATGGGAAGAGGGTGACACAAATTCTACTCCGCCGGGAATTCAAGGGTTTAAAATTCCGCGGGTTGGCACCTTTCATTTGTTAAATTTGACGGATGACATCGGCTCGAGTCCGTTTCACACTATAAAAGTTAAAGTATAACATAATATTTTTTAAGGAGTCGGTGGTAGGCCCCTTTCCAGCCATCAACTCGACATTGCTATCTGAACTTGGACGTCGTCGTGACCCTCACCTGTGACATGCGCGCGCGCATAAGAGATTAACACAATGGTGTACACTACCGAAGGTGTTACGTTCGCCTCTTATGAGTAAATTAGTTTTTTATTTTTATCACTAGTGTATCAGTGATCACTAATTTATTATCACTACATAGTATAAAACAAAGTCGCGTTCTCTATCCCTATTTTTCATGTTCTTATGTCCCTTTGTACGTTTAAATCTTTTAAACTACGCAACGGATTTTGATGCAGTTTTTTTAACAGATGGAATGGTTAAAGAGAAAGGTTTATATGTATAAAACATCATGCTACGATCAGCAGGAATGAAGAATGTTGCAAAAACGGGGTGACGCAGACGAAATTGCGCGGGTCAGCTAGTTATAAATAAACAAAACTACATATAAAAAAGAGAAAAGAAAGGATAGCGTTAATCTATTGGTTGCTGGTCTTTTCCCAGTAGATCCAATTAACCAGCAAATGAATAATTTTCAAGTGATTTATTGAATTTATTTTAATATTTTTGACAAACAAACAAGAATGACATTCATATGTGCTCTTTATGTGCCTAAACTGAATAAACTAAATTGATTCTTAAATAGAAATTTGGAGACATTTCTAGATTTATTGCATCTCGTCAACACATTATTATTTCGTAATCAGCCTTTTTAAAACACGAAAATTTAAAAAAAAATTATAAACTTTGTTCTGACAGGAATTAGGAACACAACAAAAAAAATTAATAGCCAAAAATTGAGAAAAAATGCGATTACTTTGTTTAATTAGAAATAGTTATTTGACGATTAAGCAGCTGACTTAAGTTCAACTTGAATTGCAAACGTAAGTTATAATTTCAACATACAACCGAATCTTAAAATATAACAGTTAAGATCCACAATGTTGCATAATACAAACCTGATCAATTCGAATGCAAAATATATTATCTAGGAGGAAGTTACAAAGTGGCTAACGCGAAAACTCTCGCGATATCTGATGTCGATGGCCCAATCTGAGAAAACAACTTCATCGCCGCATAAAAGATTATTACCCTACAAGAAAACCGTCGTTGTATCAGATACGAAGGCCTCGTTGGCAGATTGTCTGGGCCGTAAGATTGGAGATTACATGAGATCGCGCCATCACATACAGCCTTATGTTTGAGCTGCTAGCCGCGATGGGAACTCAAAACAACCTTAGTAAAACCCACTCATAAATACGTCTCTTGCGCCGATATGAAGCTTGTTTCCGTTAAGATAAACTCACAGTAATGTCCGTAGTTTTAGTCGTGGGTTTTATGAACTTTATTTCTTTATTTATTTATTTATTTTTAATACTATCGAAGCAGTACAATGGGCGGTTTTACGGCCAGGAAACCTTTTCTACTTTCTATTAGTTAAATAATACGAATTCGTGTAAATTATATGAGGTATGATTTTAGATTGATATGGTAATTTAATACTGTTATAAACAATAACTCCAAGATTACCAAATACAGTAAATATCCAGTTGATTTCAATCACTCTATCTAATAAAAAACGGCATCAAAATCCGTTGCGAAGTTTTAAATATTTAAGCATACATAAAGATATAGGGATATAGGGACATGGAAAGCGACTTGACTATACTATGTAGCGATATGAAAAAAAAATGCAAACAACAACTTGTCAAACTCTGTCAACAAACGTTACATTGTATGTATAAATGTTGTCGGTTTACTATACAGTGTCACGATTTGCGAGTTCGTTTCGCTTAATTATATCGGACGGTGCCCATTGCATATTTTAATTTAAACGACATTAAAATTGCCCGGAACTGAGTGTTCAAGGGCGCCCTGCAACAATATATCACGCAGAATTCCAAAATATTCAGCTAACACCTTAATCACCAAGAAATAAGAACCATAATCCAGTTCTGACCAAAAACTGCGTACACGCATAATGCGTGCGTTGAACTTAAAAGGTTGTGACAGGGGTATTACGGTAATTACCTTAATTTGTAAACACAAAAAACGACCGTCGACTCGTCGTATGTTAACCGAGTGCAAAATTAAATAACTGAGATGGTGACGAGCGAGAGTTATACTTACCTAGCACACATTAATTTGTTTAGAATGCGAATAGCGCACCAATTAACGCACTGCGCGCGCGTTTCGTGTGACCATTATCAATTTTCCGTAGAAATTTATAATTGAGGTATATTTTTACGGAAATGTATTAATTCGTAGCAGATGTTCCAGAAAACGTCACTACATAGTATAAAACAAAGTCGCGTTTTCTGTCCCTATGTCCCTTTGTATGCTTAAATCTTTAAAACTACGAAACGGATTTTGATGCGGTTTTTTTTAATAGATAGAATGGTTAAAGAGGAAGGTTTATATGTATATAACATCATGCTACGACCAACAGGTGCGGAGCAGGAATGAAAAATGTTGCAAAAACGGGGTGACGCAGACGAAGTTGCGCGGGTCAGCTAGTATTCTATAAAATGAGAACACATTTAAAAGCGGTGTCGGACGCTTAGTGGCAGCTGCACTGCTATCATCGCGAAAAAATCGCTCGAATCGAGCACCGGCGGAACGCTCGAGGGCGTGCTCCTAACGGCGGGTTGTGCATATCTTTGCATGAATCTTCCCGGTGACGAGCACCTTCGGAATGCGCCGGGAAACCGCCAAGTCGGTCGTTGACTGATTGCCCAAACAAAGCACCGCCCGCAGCCGCCCGCATATGGCCACATCTATTGTATAAAAACAAAACAACGAAATTATCGGTGATTCAGCGAGCGACTCCATTTGCGTAAGGTCACGGTTTAACACTACATCGGCCAAGGATGCCCACGATGCGTAAATCAAAACGTTTAACGAGGAAATTGAGTCGCGTCGTCGGGAGACCGAGCTAGCTTTAATTAACCATCTCCTTAAATGGTCGACCTTCGGTGGTGACAGTGCAGTGGTAAGATTAATTTCGCAAACGGGCATTAAAATAAGATGTACTTTGATCACTTCTGAAATGAAGAGAGAATGATAAACATCATTTTATATGCTGCGGAGAATAAACCGTGTTTGCATGTATGCCCGCTATATTATCTTTTAAATAACTTGAGCAGCAATAGCGCTATTCACTTGATGGTAAGAGGCTCACGTGGTATGAACGTATATGAGAAAGAACACAGGCCAACATAAAATAGAAAATCAAAATGGTGGCGCTCAACTTGACGGCCTCATCAGATGCTTTTTCTCGCCCCGCTTGAAGGAAGAAGAAAAGAAATAAGATAAAGTAGTAATAATAACATAGGTATAATCATCAAAATGAAGGAGAGGACGTAGTAAGCCTTCCCGAAGAGCGAAACCTATGCTCGGGCCCTCTCCGTGAGTAGCGGCGCTGCCGTGAAACAAATTACTACACCACGATGGCAACTCAAAAATGCCGTTGATTCGACAGAAGAATCAAAATAATAAGGAATGTCAGTTTGACGGTTCCACTGTTAGTAGTTCATCAAACGTTAATTACTTCACCAATATCGTTTAAATATCTACTGGTAAGGCCAGTTCACTATATTCTTCCAGTGGACCTCAAGTTGGCACACCACAAATGGTATGCGCGTGACCATGTGAGAAATCTTGGGAAATATCTGGCGTATCTATGGTGAATTACCGCCATCGTTAGTATACGTAGAACAGGTGTTAGGAAGTGTTAATGGCATCCTAACTGTCTAGTCTAAACGATTGGAGCGTTTAGATAAAGACACACGACATTTGCGTGTGCGCAAGCTCCTTACTGCTTATCTGTTTGTTGAGGCCTTTCGTGGATACGAACGGTAAGTGTGGTGCAATTATGTGTTTTTCTGATAATTATAGCATGCGTGTTATCGCTGCTTGGGAAATGTTTTATCACATTTCTGTTGTACTCAGTATGATGACAGAAACAGATGTAGGTACAATGGGCTCCAAAAGTTCCTGGAACCTTAAGATCTATAACCCTTTGACAGCTCTAGTCTAATTTAACAAAAAAAACATAGATAAAGTTAGTAAAATAAACTAAATCGATGTCTGGTTTCTTTATTTGGAAATAAGTAAACTCATGCGCTATGCGTAAGTTGTGTCCTAAGCTTAATTATATTAATAAGTAGGTCTATTATCCAGTAGTTTCTAAGATTAGTAGTTCTGTAGTTGCATCACTTCATACAATTAAATTATCCAGGAACTCTTGTAACTCACTTTACATTTTTTTATTTATTTAACGTTTTCTAAGCTAGCTAAGGGTATAGCTAAGGGTTTGACGTTCAGAGACCACTTCTTCTTTAGTCTAGGTATTGATTAGTTCTGCATTCGACCACTTCTTATAATGACTTTTTCTATGGACGTCCATTTCTGGATTTCCTACACACCCACCGTCACGACCTACTTCTAGGTACTTTATCATCACATCATTTTATTCTTGAAAAATAATCAGTTTGTAATAATATAATGAGTCGCTCAAGTGAAATTTTCTTACAACAAATAGTTTGATAGAAATTTGTAAAACAAAAATTGATGATCGTTTTGGTCTTATTGCAGTATATATTCATTGTCACTTTTTTGCCTTTCAACCATCGATATGTATTCATGTAATCCTTAAAAACCTATGAAGTAAAAGTTAAGAAATAAAACATTACATATTCGCGCCTTAATAAACAAAATGGCTCCACTGCACACATTGACGTAACACATAAGCCCTCCGCGTCACCTTACAATCCCGTTGAAAAGTCCCAGAGCGCCCGAAGCGACGGAAGTCGGTCTTCCGGCACGCGCTTCACCAACTGTCGTGCATATTTAATGCAGCTAATTAATGCTGCCAGCGATAATAGACACGACTATTAAAGGAATTGGAAGAAATCAAACGACTCTTGTATTTGGCCGGTTGTTTTGAGATTGAGTGAAAGTTTTGTATAGGTCATTTTAACGGCAAGTTATATTTCTAGTGAAACTATGATAGGAAACCCTTTAGTTTTTTTTTTTTTTGTAACCCTTAAAACATTTTCAGGTGAATGAGTAACTTTAGGTGGAATAATTTACCTGAACATATCATAATAGCATGTATTCAAGCACTGACTTGTTGTTGTTGTGTTTTCGAATACAAAGTCAGCTCAATGAACTGCTGGTACGGATTTATACAAAAAGGTCAAGCAAGATGACCTTAAACCTAGTTAGTACGGAAACTATACTGTCGTTAATAGGTCCCTGATTGAGCACTACCTCACCTGTTCGTAAGTAATTATGGGGTTGATGGTAAAACCAGCTTGCCTGGTTGTGGATTTGAAGTCGCCAAGGGTATCTATAGCTTTCTGGACATACAGGGAATAAATTCCACTTTTGGTGTTACGTACAATAAAGTTATTGCCAAATACTTTTGTGCATATAAATGGGATCATTCTCTGAACTTTTTCCCAACTCAGTTGGAGTCGGCTTTCCAGTCTAACTATGATGCGGCTGAACTTCGATATTTTCCGCGAAGCGATTGCCATCTGACCTCCACAATGATCCAATGACCAATAGCGATATCGAAGTTCCAAGTAAGACTAGTTGTACTTTTGAGGGCTTCAACTAACCGTAACGACTGCCGTGAAGGTTTGTGTGTATTTGCCGCAGGTGTATAAGTGCCCGATTACGGCAATAGGCTCCTTATTACATTAAGACCTAAACATAAACTGGCGAAATGTGATAAATGTAAGTCAATGAAATGGACGTCTTCCAGGTTTGGACTTCGAAACGTATGAAATCCACGCATCCAATCCAAATGGATGTATCGTCAATGGTTAACTTAAGCGTTCAAAATCCACATAGCACCAATAGACTGCGAGTTTGTTTACGAAAAAAAAACAACAACTAGGTTACTTCTTGAGAAGTAAAAAACACAGCTTGCAAACTGCGGGATCAGTCAGAATTTACATAACTTATTCAGGAGTTATTTTAAATGTTCTTTAAAAGTCTATAAGTGCACATTTTCCTTGTGAATCTACTATTAAAATTGGATAATATAGTATGACTGTCATACTGAATTTCGAAGCTCAAAATAGCGATGAACTGTAGCCCTAAAGAACAGAAACGCGACTCACGGTAGTGCGAAAGTGCGCCACATCGATACCCATAATTTCGAATGTTTTCCACCGCGAAGCACGGTAGTGCGAAAGTATTCCACATCGATTCACACATTGGTTATGGTAATGAACAACAACTGATATCATTTACGACTTGATGCGTATTGACTTGGGAGTACACATAATATTTACCTAGTATTAAAATTCCTTGTGAATGCAATGACACGTGAATCACATGTAATCATGTATGTTTACAACTGCCGGCGGTGTTTCAAAGGAATATGTTAATTAGCGTGTATATTATAATTATTGAAATAAATATTATTTATTTATTAAGAAATAAACAATCTCGGCGCCTCCCTGATGGATTAATCTCTTAATTGGGTATACACTATGGCCTCTGGCCAGAGACTTCTTTAATTGGATTTACTTTATTCTTAACTTTTATCAATGAATCTATAAGCTTATTATAAAAAATTCAAAATTCAAACGTCATTTAATTCTGTATAGACCACTAAACGGTACTTACAAAACGTCAAAATCGATATTATTTAAAAAAATTGTGGGGAAATAACCACCGGTTCGAAACGCGGCCCCAAACTGAGAAGACCTCGGTAAGAAACTCAGCAGCTACCTCAGTCCACTGCTGGACATAGGTTTCTCCCAATGGTGAGAGGCTTGGCCAGACAGAACCACGTCATATTATTTTTTTTTTTTTTATCTATGGCACGTCAATTTGACTTCACCTCGCCTGATGTTAAGCTGAAGGCAAAGTCCCATGAAAGAGGGTCACCATTGCAAACACGTTCAGTGCTACAATGGTGGCGCTCAGCTTGACGGCCTCATCAGATGCTTTTTCACGCCCCGCTTAAAGGACCCGGGACTGTAGGAAGAAGTATTCTAGAACATGATGCTCAATATTCGCCTAAACTCGTGTCTAAAATTAAAACAATACCAAATGTGTCTATGCGCTCGCGCATTCTTACTTTGTTCGATAAATAGCTGTAGTTATAATAATATATAGCTTAAAACAATTCAATAATATATTTGATAATACAAGGATAACCTATTATTATTTATTTGACAATTGTTCTTAACACTAATAAGTAACACTGTTATTATATTTATTTACGCGGTTTTGATTTTGTTTGTATCATTTAGTTTAGTATCTCGTACTTATACCTACACTATATGTATGTATATAAATAATATCGCCTGCCATTCTCGCGTCTGCGCGAATAAAGTGTCTAACCCAAGAGATTGCGGTTGATGGTTATGAAAATAAACCATAAAATTTTATAACTCCAAGAAAAACAAAAAGATATACATAATGACGGTAGAGATAAACATAATATCTAATGATTTTCTCACGTCGTGCCCTGCGCGGGCGCAGGCGGTCGCCCTGTTCCGCCCCAGCGATCTGACACGGTCCCTGCTCGACCTAATGGATGCATCGCCCCTACATTTCTAGATACGTTGCCCTTGTGTTACAATGAACGACTTGGTTTGAACTTGAAAGTTGGTTTGAACATCTGG
This sequence comes from Pelosia muscerda, assembly GCA_963691645.1. NCBI lineage: Eukaryota > Metazoa > Arthropoda > Insecta > Lepidoptera > Erebidae > Pelosia > Pelosia muscerda. The sequence goes on along the minus strand of OY829102.1, from coordinate 17,200,646 downwards.
CGAAGGTAACACTATCGTAAATTACAACGTGTCACAAAAAAAAAAAGAAATTATTTCTTACTAGCTGACCCGCGCAACTTCGTCTGCGTCGCCCCGGTTTTGCAACATTTTTCATTCCTGCTCCGCACCTGTTAGTCGTAGTATGATGTTATATATATATAAACCTTCCTCTTTAACCATTCTATCTATTGAAACAAACCGCATCAAAATCCGTTGCGTAGTTCTAAAGATATAAGCATACAAAGGACAAGAAAAATAGGGACAGAAAACGCGACTTTATTTTATATTATGTACTATGTAGTGATACTTACGTAATGGAGTCATGCAAGAATGACAAATGGTTACAAATAACACTTGTGAGTATATTTTTATAACTGCTACTGCGAATTCAGAAGTCGTGTCTACCACTGTTTTCAATAGAATGAAATTGTTCGAACATACCTGTCAAAATTTGACATTTATACTAACCATGGTTACAAGCTGACTAGTGCTAACTGGCTGAAATGTCAAACAAACCAAAAGGCAAATAAATTATCAATCGATTAGGATAGATATAATTCTGATCTTTTGCCCTTCATTTGTGTTTCAATAAATTAAGGTTAATAACTTTTTTTACTAACATCTCTTGGCTCTATAAGTTATTAGAATTATATACATGAATTCTAAAATATTACCTACATTAACAGTGTACCGGTATAACGGGGTGAATAGGGATCCAAGGGTGAATAGGGATAAAATGGTCAATGGAATATTTTACATAATTTCTTTTACTAGATCTCAAATAAGCCTCTTACCAGATATTTGATGATTCTGTTATTACAATGAACTAGTCCAAAATTACGGTTGAAAGAAAATTACTACAGAATTTAGCTGACCATTTAATCCCTATTCACCCTTGGATCCCTATTCACCCCGTTTTACGGTAATATTCCACCATCCTGAAATGTATTTTTAAAGAAATTTCATCATACAGTGGTGCAGTTTGCAATTTCCTCCAGATAAAATTTTCTACTATGTTATAAGTTTACAATGTAAGGATTTCAAATTAGGAGTTGCAACCAACAAAATAATTCAATATATCCAAAGCTATTCCCTTAGATGAAGTAATGCGGTTTTCTTTGTTCATGATATCGGTTATGGTTTTATTAGAAAAATCACAAAGGGCAAGCAATCATTTATTTTATGGTAGTGTATTACGTATTGTAATGTGATTTGTGGTGAATAATAAATAAGTAAATAACACATTTTCAATCAAATGGTACTAAGATCAAAATCAAAATAGCAATGACAGGTTTCAGATTCTTGAGGTATCCACAAATTTTCGAATCAATCCATCCATGGCTTTCTAGTCTAACTAAGATGCGGCTGAATTTCGATATTTCCCATGAAGCGACTACCATCGGACTTCCACAACCAAATTGGCGATATCGAAGTTCTGTAGTTAGCCTAGTCGGACTTTTAAAGGCAACTACCAGTAACGACTGCCGTAGATGCTCGTATGGCAGATATGACAACGGGGGCTTAAAGTGCCCCGCGAGGCACGACCAGACCAGTGCAAATAGCCATATTCATGCATACAAATATTTGCACTGAGCGGGTATCACTAGCCACGCCACATAGGCAAAACTATTCCATACAAATATATTTTTGATGTGATTCGAATGGGTACTATTTAAATTTGAAGGTAGTAAGTATAACCGTTAACTCTCCAACTAAAGAGACATTAGATACTTCTCAATGGTTTAGGCGTATAATGACAGAAACGCAAAATGACAGATTAACGAATTGACATAAACGCATAATGCCAGATTTGCACAATGACATATTCGCAGAATGACAGATAAATCTCGAATTTAAAAAAATCAAGTGATTATAATAAGTCCAACAAAACAATTACTGTGTAAAATGGAAAACCAAGCAAGAGCTTGATAGACAAAGGCGACAATGATGAATCGACTTAAAAGTGATTTCTGTTCTGCAACCATGTCTAATTACATATTATATACTCTCAGGAATAGAACGGGTTATCAATAAATAATTAACTCATAATGAATTGGGAGTAGCGAAAGCATTTGGCAAATGAAAAAGGAAAGTGGCATACGGCAGGTGCATGTCGAGGTGAGCCCTTCCAGGAGGGATTGGAATGCGACTATTATTAGAGGAGTCGGCGCCGGCGCACGCCGATCTCATGATACAGGCCGCTATGGGAATGTTTTGAATGAGAAAAATTAGACGGTAGAAATATTTGCTGTCGAAGGGATTTTTGAAAAATTTTTCATAACATATTGAAATAGGCGTTTGAAGGCGTTATTGAAGTAGGGTTTTTATAACAATCATTTTGTACAGACACTCCATGGCAGACACAGTCAACAATTTTTTAAATGTATTAATCTCAAGTTTAATTCATTTTGATAACATTTGGCTAAAAGTTTTCTTGTTCACTCCAAACATTAATAAACATAACACAACACAACGTGTATATTTTATAAATGGTATAAGTGTTTGGGGTATTATGACGGGGGGAGAGGGGTTCTAGAATTTAACAATCGTTTCTGAAGATGCCTCGTGTAAAGACGAAACACGTGTCAAGGTTTGTTCTTCGCATTTGCGGAATATTGCACATTCGTATATCATATCTCCTCGGGTAAGAAGTCTTTTTACTCGCTTTAAGGAGTGCGGTTTGGCATTCCTTTCGATAACAGTTAGTATTGCTATCGATGGTATTGTTAAACCGTGGATAATATTTTATGTGAGTTTCCGCCATGCAACGCAATAACTTCAATACTAAATCAAATCTGAAATCAACTTATATATTGTACATTCGTCGATAAACATACAATTCCATTACTTAGATCGACTCGTAACCGCCCTGTATATAATAGTCTATTGGACCGCACGTTATCGGTGGATGCTGTGAGCATCTTTCGCTGCGCCGGCGCCGGTTCGCCATTGTTGTGGCCCTGCCCCCACGACCATGCTAATGCTCCGCCGCGTCTGCGCTATAATGCCTGATACTCAGATATAATAACAATAAAATACCTGATATTGGCACTGGAATACCGAGGAATTATGTTTTAATTTTAGTTCTAACAAAACGCGGGGTTTTATTCTGCGGCTTACCGAAGCATTATCTACACTAATACGAGTATTATAAAGAGGAAATATTTGTTTTTTTAGTTTGTTTCTAACGAATAGGCTCCGAAACTACTGGACCGATTTCAATAATAATTTTCATGACACTGTTGGTTTTGAAGACTCATCTGAATTTCGAATGAATTCTCCTATAATCATCTTTGGACCGACGATGGTCTATCGCCACAATGAATGGACGTTAAAGTCATTTTTAAACATTGTATTTTTGATAACTTCACCCAATCAAATGTACAGAAAAAAAAAATATGGCGAAGAAGGGAGTGACGGAGGCAATGACATTTGGTGAATGACGTTTTGCGGCGACCACAAGTAATTGGGACAAGGGCAGGAAGATGATGATGAGTATATATATATATACAGGGTGGAATTTTGTAATGCCACCTGAAGGGAAAGTACTCTTAATACTGTAGATAGAAAAATTTACTCAAAGGAAACATTCCTTTATTTTTGAAAAGAAACAAAACCGCATTCAATGATTTTTAATAATTCGCTTGCCGCACCCGGTAATCGAACCGACTAAAATCTGTAAAAGTTGCACCCTGTACTTTTATTGCATAGATCGTTAGGGGCAATTATAAGGATGAAATCTCTCTAACAAACTTCATAAATTAAATGAAAGGAAAACAATGAAATCCTAAATTATTTACAAAAAAATGGTAAACTATCTAATTAATTGTTCGATATAAACATTTAGATCAAAATCAAAGTTGTTCTGCTAAAGAGCTTGCCGTCGCTTTTTGAAACTACCCGTATTCTTGAAATTTTTCTACTATTATTTTCAGTACAAACCGAGTTGGTACCTGTCGGTCTCGATATCTCTCTCAATGCCACCAATAGTAATTCGTCATTTTAATGGATAAAATACGTCAGTGATAATACCTAATTATTTATTAATAACATAAGTAAAAAATCTTTGAGTAAAAGTGCTTTAACTTGACTCATGGAACAATTAATTTAAGAATTCATTGTTTTCCTTTCATTTAATTTATGAAGTTTGTTAGAGAGATTTCATCCTTATAATTGACCCTAACGATCGATGCAATAAAAGTACAGGATGCAATAAAAGTACAGGATGCAACATGGAACAATTAATTTAAGAATTCATTGTTTTCCTTTCATTTAATTTATGAAGTTTGTTAGAGAGATTTCATCCTTATAATTGACCCTAACGATCGATGCAATAAAAGTACAGGATGCAACTTTTACAGATTTTAGTCGGTTCGATTATCGGGTGCGGCAAGCGAATTTAAAAAAAATTTTGAATGCAGTTTTGTTTCTTTTCAAAAATAAAGGAATGTTTCCTTTGAGTAAAACTTTCTATCTACAGTATTAAGAGTACTTCCCCTTCAGGTGACATTACAAAATTCCACCCTGTATATTGTGAATGTCTTATTATGAATGGAAACTAACATTGGGTGGGTATATTATTAAAGATTATAAAAAATATATTAAAACCGCGATAGCCTAGAGGTATGGGTAATGGACTGCTGAGATGAGGTCTCGGGTTCGATCCCGGGTTTACCATGGCACGTTATGTTATGTTATTATTAAAGATTAACAGTTCCATGGAGTATTAAGGTTTTCTAGGGATAGCTCGTAAGTTCACACCTCAGATCGAGTTACTCGTTTGTAGTCGTTAGACCGCTCGTAAACACGCTTATAAAGAACAACATTCACTGTACAGAGAATGATTCGCGTGTAATATCAATGTGCTAAAATTGCACGTAAATAAACATTAGTTTATTGAGTGTATAAGACAGTGTCATTATAATTTAATGGAGGTTAAAAACCTAATGAAAAGAGCTGAGTTATTTTCATTTATTTTTTTATATTTACTCTTGAAAAGGCTTAAAATAAATTATAAATTTAGTAACAAAAATGGACTGTCATACTGAATTTCGAAGCTCAAAATAGCGATGAACTGTAGCCCTAAAGAACAGAAACGCGACTCACGGTAGTGCGAAAGTGCGCCACATCGATACCCATAATTTCGAATGTTTTCCACCGCGAAGCACGGTAGTGCGAAAGTATTCCACATCGATTCACACATTGTCGAAAGTATTGTAGCGCGATGCACGTCAGTGCTAAATTCTACTAAATGCGAAGGCATGCCACATCCTATTTTCTGCTAGCTCGAAGGCTACAATTGTGAACTCCAGACAAAATTTTAGTTCATTTAGTGCGTACACTTAGAATATAATGAAAAACTCTTTTTTTAACCCCAGTTAGATACATTTTGTTACATTTAACTATAAATAACCTAATCTAATTCGTAACTTTTACTTGAAATAATTCTGGGAAACAAACGGTGCAGTTAACGGCAAATAGGTAGTCATTTCGTAATTACACTTTCGGTATGATTGTTTATAATATAATTATTGCCTATTTATTACTACTCACTTATAAATAAATGGTACACTGTATCCTTTTTTTTAATTGTTCCACTTTTGACACTCATATAAAAACTAACGTTGTTCTGATATTACTTCAAGTTCCAGTAAATCAATATATAACTTAACACACTCACACAAAACATCGATTCGTCAATCATCGATTTACAGCAAACATTTCTGTGTAATGCAAGAAGTAGCATGCCCTTTACTAGACCTTCGCACAGACATGCATCGCGCTGCAATACATTCGACAATGTGTGAATCGATGTGGAATACTTTCGCACTACCGTGCTTCGCGGTGGAAAACATTCGAAATTATGGGTATCGATGTGGCGCACTTTCGCACTACCGTGAGTCGCGTTTCTGTTCTTTAGGGCTACAGTTCATCGCTATTTTGAGCTTCGAAATTCAGTATGACAGTCACAAAAATGTCATTGCTAACAACAAGCCTCCATAGATAAATAATAATGTAGGTTAAGAAAGAATACGAATAATTTATTTATGGCACATCAATTAGACTTCAACCCAATTTGCAGTGTTACGATGGTGGGGCTCAGCTTGACAGCCTCATCAGATGCTTTTTCACGCCCCGCTTAAAGGAACCGGGACTGTAGGAAGAATGAAACACGTGAGCTGGTAAGGAATTCCAAGACTTAATGGTGCGGCAGAGAAAAGACTCACCGAACCGCTTGGTTCTTGATGGAATTGCTTAATGCTAGCTTCGATTGAAAACAAAAAAAAATGAAAGTTGAAAGGGGCAATAATTTTATATCTACGTATGCGTGTTTGAACTATATCGGGCTAAAGTATAAAGTCATCTACGGTAAGTAGAGTAACAGTCTTAAAATGTCAAATGAATTTAAACATGCACTTTGATGACAGATAGACAATAGTAAATAGCCCGAATCTCGCCTAAATAAATGAAAAACCTTAAAACCTTTGTAAAAAACCTTAGTTAAATTAAAATTTGCAAAAGGCTTACTTGAACTTTATAGGTCAAACGTTAGATAGTCGTCAAAAATCTGTAAATTGCACGAATCTCATCTAATATATGTAAAACTACCTACATTGTTACAAATAGTTCTGAGTAACAAAACCATAGTTACGTTAAAACTTGCATATAGCTTCAACAAAATAGGTCGCACAAATTTGATTGACATCCCTAAACAAGGTGACGACTATTAGAATTAGTTACAGCACGCGTGCACATGCACATACAGACCTACTTTACGCGCAAATTGCTGAACGTTAACACTAAGATATAACGAAAGCTAGTTTTAGTACATGTTTGCATTTCTAACAATCCTAGCGGGAGAATAATTCTTCCAGTTGTTGACAGGCGGGGTGTTAGCACAGCATTTAGGCGTGTAAAATGTAATGTCACCCATTTGTAACGTGTAATTAGCCGGCTGTAATGCGCAATAAGTGTCTAACTAGCCATCGTTCTCTTTAATTTATATCATGAATCAGTAATGTCATTATTTTCTTGTTGCCTTTTATATGGGGTTAATGGAAACAAGCATGCATAACTCTAAAACATTGCCTTCTGAATATTAAAAAAAAATAGTTATTACCAAAAATAATTATAAAAAGAGTACCTACTATTAGCATAAACGTTATTTAAATACCGTTTATGCTAATGTATAGATAAATAAAGAACTCCATTGGCCAGTTCAAACTTCGCATATTAAGTGCAAAACTGCTCTTGAAATCGAAGACGTTTTACCCCAAAACAAATAAACCAACAATATTCTTCAACAATGTTGCCAGCCTATGTTTACCCATATTAAGTGCAATTCAAATTACCATATACGCACAAGCACAAGACAAGCTTTAATAAAAATAAACGTGCGCCCGCGCATTACTAGTGTTAATCAAACCGGGAGTTATATTGTAACAAAGGTTTTTGCTGTAATAAAATCAACATTACAGAGAATTTGCAAGTGCGCATTACAATATTACATGATTGAGTCGTTAAGTAACAAGAGGGGTCTGTATTCGACATTATCTTTTAGAACACAGTAATTAGGGTCACGTCGACCGTCGCCGGCGCAATAAGGCACAATACCGTTGACATTTAAAAGTTTTAATTGTGGTTCCGCACATATACATAACAAGATGAATTATATGTTTGATTTGTAACTATTCTGCAGTTTATTTATGAGTGTGAGTGAGCTAAAAGAGATGATAGAGGATGGATAAAATGAACGGAGGAAAGAAAAGGTCTCCGACACTCTCAGCAGCAAGAATGCTACAGTTACTTAAATTCTGACAATAATTAAAATAATGTAAGCCTTTCTGAAGAGCGAAACCTATGCTGGAGCCTCTCCGTTAGTAGCGGCGCTGCCGCGAAACAAATTACTACACCACGATGGCAACTCAAAAATGCCGACGATTCGTCAGAAGAAGATTATTGGGTAGGTACCCACAAAACGAGATTATTCTATTGTTAACGGAACTAATTGATCATAAGAATTATGTATCGGATATCGCGTCGAATACTTACATTTATTATATGAAAGTTTTACTCATACTATAACGGAACCCTGTATTTTGGATAAGTTAATAGATTTTTTTGTTATATAATCTTTACCGAATTTTTAATGAGGATCATAATTAACTATGTACCGGTATGTAGCGGTGAGATATTATGAACACATCCTCAGTAATGTGAGACGTCGTCGTCTGTGACTTTTGGCAGATGAGAAATATCTACAATTACTTATTTTCATTTTTTAATTGATATAGTTAAAAACATGACATGAGAGCGTGCATGAGTCGATCGCAACCCGACCTTATAAGGTGCGCAATACTTCACAATAAAAATACTTGCTATTTTCATTTATGATTCAGATTTTTTGTATTCGGATTCAAATAAATATTTAGTTGAATGATGAAAACATAACGAAATTCAATCGAAATCACTGCTGCGTCATTTATGATATCTTGCTTGATCAGAAGATGTTATGATTGTATGATCTCCCGTAAGATTAGATCTAATAAGATCGAATTCTGCTAACTGTAAAATTTATGGCGACTTAGATAAAATCCTTTGTTCTCTGTATTACGTCAACCAATTACATCTATAGATTAATACGCATTAGGACTACATTTTGACGCTATCTAATAAAGATAACAGTCAGTCCTCGCCTTTCTCGACTTCAGCAATCCTTTCGATAGTGTCGATATCAGTACTATGCTTAGTCTATTCCTCTCTCGTAATATATCTACAACAATTTAATTGATTTGTTTCGTAGCTATCTACTTAGATGCTTAAAAGTATACGCAATGAAAATATACTAACATATTTATGTAATACCACTCCTGGTGTACTACAGGGTAGCGACTTTGCAATATTTCTAGTTGGTTGGAAACTATAATATATATAATAATGAAATATACAAACAATAAATAATTAGCGATATAAATCACTAAGCAGGACGCGACATTACTAATTATAGCATCAAATTATAAAACAATAAAAAGATGTTAAAGACCTCATAAAATTTAATATAACTCATGACCGTTAAACACTTCGTGTATCCTTTGAAACTGGCACTTAAATTTATGCAGTATAATTTCTGTGTGGGCAAATAGATGGTGGCGCATGCACCAATTAAGCAAATCGATCTATCATAATCATAGCTAACGTATTAATAGAGAGCGGCGAGGGCTGCGCCTGCGCCGACATGCAAATATCGATCGAAACGTGTCAGGGAGACAATATTATCTATAAAACAGACTGTGTTATTCAAATATAATTATAATTATCGAGATTACGATCTAGTAGTTACACTGTAGATCAATATTTGCAACAATAATCACTATCGATGTAAATTTATAAGGAGATTTTGTTGTTCGGAGCTGTAAACACTATTAGAACAATTATCTCTATATGGTTGTATAGGCAGTCGCCATTCATACTTTTCTGTCTGGCGTCATGTCCTCAGTTACTCTTATCCTTGTTCCCTTAAGAGCACTCTACCACGTTAATCTACCTTCGCCTTCAACTGTGGACATACGTGAACTTCAATAGTTTCTCCAAAGGTCTATCTTAGAGCTGCTTTCCACGATCTGCGATTTTATAGATGTGCGCGATTTCGCGAACTACGTTTCGATTGCGATCCTATAGAGATGTTTCTGGAGCGTGTGGTCTAACCTCACACCGTGGAAACCCAACGTTACGAGTAGAACAACAAAATACATGTCTACTCTCTACCGTATTCAATACTAAGGAACATTTTCCAACTATTGAGATAAATTCAGTTAACGCTTTCCATGTTATGCAATTTTTTCACTCTAGAAAGGGCTCTTGTAAATGATGTAAGCAAAATTTGATATGAAGGCTGTACCTTTTGCTATGCTGTATCTTTGAAAGCATGCCTAAGTATCAAATATTAGGAGCACACACTTGGTTAGATCGGTAGGGTATTTTTATCTGTAAAAGTCACTTATACGCGTGTCTGGTTTCCCAGCATCAATTTTAACCAGATCCTCTAGGGGCCACCGCTCCTATCGGGGCCAATTGAAACCATTGTGATAACAATAAGGGAATTTCCTGCAGTTATCGTTTGTGACACAATGCTCATCGTTATTATCATCATCATGGAGCATTTTTCCTGATTGTATCCAAGTCAATGTGAACTCGGAGCTTCCGGTTTTTCCTCCCGCACTTAGCACAGTCTTAGACGACTTAGGATGGTGTTGAGACCATTGGCATGCATGTCACCTTCTACAATGTCAAATTTTAGTTACAAGAACTTCTTGGGTCGGGTAGGCACTCGTATCGGGTCCCGGCTTGGGCGCCATTGTAAATAATTTGCAAGGCTTTTAACGAACATTTTCTTTCAGGCCAATGGCTATTTCTCTGTTGATATGAGGAAGTTTAATGTACGTACGTAATACTAATCCATACCAACAACTAGTGAGATTTATAGCACTTCCTCTAAAGCATACCTAATATTTTACTATTACATGTATTATGTTCTCTTTCTAATCTCATTGCTTTATTAGACAGTTACATATAGATCATTATACAGAATATACGATTATCACATTAATAAGTTACGACTTAACAAGAGTATTAAATCGAGACGCACTAAATGTGTCACAGCCACTTGTAAAATATAATTTGAGTTGAACAATAATAAAGGATTTAATGTGGATATCAGGAAGACAGAAATGTAATTGTCTTCTGTTTTATTATAATCACGATTATACCCTCAGGTGGTCCTCATATAAGTACTTATCGGTTAAGTACCCGGTCTAAAGATGTGGACTTAGATGTGTAAACGAAGTCCACAGTTTTCGACCGGGTAGTTTTCTATGGATTGGATCATTTTCGGATACAGAACAGTCATAATTTTAGGCGTAAATTATACAGAAGGCATAATCGAAGCAGAATCTATGTCAGTTCGTCGCCTAGATTCGATAGATTAGACTTATGCCTCGTCTGTTTAATTTACGCCTCAGTTAATATCCGACATTTGGGGGATACAGACTGACTCTTGTCTGACACTTCAATTATGTGACACCTTCATTACCTACCTACTGTTTTCTTAATAACATTTTGAGGGCATATTTTTTTCTTTTTAAACTGTATTCCAATTTTAAATCAATGTGCAAAAGGTAGCATAAAGCCTCATAATTTTACTTAATTTAATGGTCAGATTATTCAAAACACAATTTTTAAGGATTGTTATTGAAAAATCATTCATTGTTTCGGATAGTTTGTAAGAATGTTGGTAGATGGCTGCAAAGGTGACCTCTAAGACGTGAAGGAGTGAGTGAGTGATCAGAAAATTGACCTTGTAAGAGACTGGTTACGTCTACACAGTTTTTAATACTTACTATTTTCTTAGGCATAAACGCTGTATTAGCTGCGGTGAACGCGGTTCCCACATTAAATAATATGATAGCCATTGGTAGATAATAGCATAGAATTATACTTTTACGTAACTCGCAAATCACTTACTGAATGACACACATTCTGAATGCAATGACTATTAATCGAATACTTCTAACGATAAAAAGCGAGAGCGTGACTCATGCGCCACTACAGCTGTTAGAAATCTTGGTGAACAACTTAGTCAAGCAAAATGAATCAAAACAATGGACTATATAGTTGTTTACTTAAGAAAACTAATACTTTGGGAACCCTTAAAAAGTAGCAAAGACACATATTCCACTTTAACAGGAGGTTATCGTGGCTATAAACAAAGTGTTGCCACCTGCAAGAGGGAAATGGCAAGAGGATAATTGTCCTAATTGAAAATTTTAATCATTACATTACTTTAAAAGAACTTTCTATCTAGCTAGGACAATAATATAAGTATGCTTCAAAAAGGGTAATATTATTTCGTATTTGTGCCAGGAATTCACAAAACTAAAAATGGTTATGAATTCATTAGAAGTTCTCAATAAAAAATTTCTTTATAAATTCTCCGAACGATCGAAAACGGGCTATTTAATTCCGTTCCCATTGGCTCTTTCCCATGGATCGCGATACCGATAACCATTACGCAATAACTATAACTCGGCAGTTTTACATTTAACAAGATCACGTGCGAAATTCATACCATATTTGTGCCGACTCAACATGGCCGGTTTGCCATACTAACTGAACGGCTGCCTTCGAAACGTGTTATGCATTACACTTAAATGAAATAACATTTACTTTATATCATGTACGTGAAACGTTCTATAACAGTTTAATAAAATGTTTTTGTTAATATAACACTGTGGTCTCAATATTGGTTTTGCTCATATTTCTTTAAGTTTTGCTCATGCGGCGTGTTATCTTATAACTTATCATATTTAAGTTTTGGAACTAATCCTACCCACATATCCTTGATTTTCTTGAACCAGACTCCACAGCACTGTCCTTTCATAGTTAGATATGATGGCATCTTCAGTCACAATTGTGCAGTCCGACTGGGGAATACCTCGGCCGTACAGAATACCGCGGCTTATAATAACATTGTATTGAGAGTAGGGTAGCCAGAGCTGACTGAAGAGGTTTTGTGTTGTCAGTGGGAAGACCGAGGGCTTAAGTTGAAACTGATCTGTGGTTGTATGAAGATCTGCTTAACACCAAAGACGAAAAAGTATAATAATAAATTAATTTAGAAGCATATATTAATCGAAAATATATTGAATTTATTTTACCTAACCGAATCAGTCAATATAAACGCAAACGCAACGATATAAACGTCGATATAATTCAAAACTTATTACACTTAAACGTAATGAAAATGGGAATCAAGAAAGAACACCCAAACAAAAAGAATAACTTGAGGAAACAAAAGTAACAGGCGCCACCTAGGATCAATTTCTGAAAAATACTTGCAACTTGATCAGGGCACTCGGCTTACCATATTACTGGAACTTACGGGAGGCCAGTAGCAACAGGTATAGTGGCAATACACTCGTCAGCTGAAACAATAGCCCACGAGCACGGAATGTAAACAAAGCATGTGTACTACACAACTATTTGTATATTACTAGCTGACCCGCGCAACTTCGTCTGCGTCACCCCGTTTTTCCAACATTTATCGTTCCTGCTCCGCAGCTGTTGGTCGTAGCATGATGTTGTATACATATAAACCTTCATCTTTAACCATTCTATCTATTTAAAAAACCGCATCAAAATCCGTTGCGTAGTTTTAAAGATTTAAGCATACAAAGGGACATAGGGACAGAGAACGAGACTTTATTTTATACTATGTAGTGATGGAGTATACATTATTGGAAAGGTTGTTGGACTTCGCACAGATAATACTACTTTAGATGATTTATTGTATAAACTAGGTTTTTCGTACAACAAACTAGGTTTTGCCGGAACTTGTGGAGTCTGTTTGGAATTAACATCAGACTAACGCCTGACTTCCGACCCATTCTGAGTTGCTATACGCCAGCTGTGACCCACTAAAATATCGCAAACAAAATGAAGAAACATGAATAATTTTTTGGTAATATTTCTAATATATTCAAGACTCACTCGGCGAGCCAAAAACAAAGATGTTACTATCTTGAAATAAGCAAAAATGTCCAAATTTTGAAATAAGACAGCTTCGCATGTAATAAATATTTTAAATAATTGCACTGAACAGGGTTCGAATACTACTGCCAAGCTACAAAAACAATTTACAACGACAGTACCATTAATATAATAATTTAATATTAACTAATACCTGTACTATTAATGTCTATTTCTACCTAGATCAACTGTAATACTAACTGTACTAAAAATGGGCTTGCCAGATTTTGACAGATCACGTTTTGACTTATCTAAATGTTGCCGCACCTCAGAAATTGACATTCCAGTTTTATAATCCGGCTCAATTAGAGTAATAAAACAAAAAAAAATTAAAGCTTGAATAAACTATTTCACTGATTCATTACAACCCATGGCAACATTTTACGGGGATAAAGACCCTATGTATTTCAGGTTCTGATTTATCCTTGTACTAAATTTCACCTAAATCCGTTCAGCCGTTTGAGCGTGATTGAGTAACAAACAAACAAACATACAGAAAAATTTAAAAAGCAATTAGTATGCTGACTGTTCAAATCAAATTTAGATGAGAAAAAGTTAATGCTTCGACGGGATTCGAACCCGCGATCTTTCCCTCACGAATCCTGACGATGCAGTCACTTGTTCCTATCTAAATTTGACATCTTCACAAACTTTCACATCTATAATATTAGCAGGATTAATTACATTGCTACCGAAGGCGTGCGCCTGCGTCGACCGCCGTAATAATTTCAATGTCAGTGAAAGTTATATTTACTCGTAGTATGCTATGTGCAAGTGCAATTTTCTAATGTTCTTCCGATGCAGCTATTAAAATCTCGTTTGTGTGATGAATCCTTTGGGTGACGTAAGGGTGGTCATGAGAAGTGTTATCAGTCGCTCCTGTGATAAGTAATGGCAAAGGAGGATCTTAACTCTACCTGTTGTGTTAGAAATAGGTAATATTCTAATGTTCGAATTAGACGATACAAGCGACGAAAGTAGTACGTACTAGTCGTACGAAAAAATATATGTTTTAAAACTGAATAAAGAAATTAAAAAAATGGAGCAACGAACTTATTGGTCCCCAAAATTTCGAGCCCTGTGTTAAATTATCTCCTCAAATATTTGAAGTTGACAATCAACACTTAGAAGAATTCAACGATTCTTCGTTTGGAGTACTTGATTATAGCACTATAGCTATTACTAATTTGATATAAATCAAGAATTTAGATGATCCAATGGAAAGGGTATACGTTTTTGTGTTCGTTTGACATTTGTTCACACCTGTCATAATTGTCATAAACGTCAAAATAGAAGTGTCAATCCCATACATTGAACATTATATTCTATTCCATTCTACTAAACGACTACCTACGAAATGCCACTTTGTCTAGACCCCAGCCCTTTTTGCGTAAAGCCAAAAATATGGCTAAGATATATGGGCGTAAATAATAAACCTTTTTTATCCGTTCTGTAACACACATAGGCAAGTATTTGAACAAAAAGATTCCACGTACACACTTCATGTGTCTTTGTGAACTTGAAACATGAGTAAAGTTTTTTCTATGAATCTATAGCAGAAGGTAATTGTAGCTTGATATTCACACCACGTTTAATAACATAAATAAATTTCAGTAATGAATTCAATACTACAGAGACTCCATCAGAGCGTGAACAAAACTTGACATTCACCATTCATTAGCGAACATTTATGGCGAATTTCCGGTTGGGCACCGCGAAAGTCGTCGAATGCGAACCAAAACACAACATTATACTAATACAGGTTCAAGATCACGACACTTTCGAACCTCCGAAGAAATCGTCGGCGTTTCGTAACGTTGACTTGTGACCTCAGTATTATAAAATGGCCGCGTAATCGAAACATGTCGAAAGTTTTGCTAAAAAGCTGAATTCTAATCACACACACTAACAAACTGGAAATTTATTTGAGTTTTTATTCTCAGGTGATGTGTTATGATAACTGGGTCAGATCGGATTCGCTGTGTTTATTTATTTCATAGACAATAATATTACAGGTGGAAATATAGCCACAGAGGTTACGCGCGAGTTACTTTTTTCTGTAATTAGTATATTATTTATACTACGTGTATATAATTGAGTGAATACACGATAAAGAAGGTGTATTTCATTCTATTTACTCAAGTAATATTAATATCTATGAACTCAATGAAATATTATATAGTAACGGTAATAAAACAAGATTTACGGAATTAAAAAAAATAAAAAGAAATTTTACATTCAAGCTAAAAACTTGAATGACTTGTTACTTAATGAACTAATAATCAAAACAAGTTTTTTTTACTCTTATACTATTGTAAACATTAAAATTAATTTCTTGAGAACTTGTTCTAAATTATAGCCTAATATTTTTATATGTCGCAGTCAATAATCTTATTTTACCGTATGTCAATATTATGATATGTTCCTAAATCAATCAATTAGCCTAACTGTTCCTACACTTAACTCTGGTACATCCAAAGGTTGCCTGGAAGATATTGTGTAAAATAGATTTATCGTGCAATTTTTTTTATGTAAAAGGTGTACAAATAAAGTAATATTCTATTCTAAGTCCGCTGCTAGACAATGGCCTCTCTTCTCAACGTGCGCCATCTTCTTACATATACGAAACGAAATAACTTGATTTAATATCAAACATCTAGTTTTGACCCTTTTTTACCACTAAATTGCAAACTAGCACACTGCCCACCAGATGGAACGTGTTTACCGTAGCCTATAGGTATTTGCAACACCGGGGGGCGTGACCTTTGTGCGGTCATTTCGCGGGAAAAGGTAAAAAGAGCATCTGTGCTGTCAGCACAGGCCACAAATTGGTTTTCCCACTGACAGCACAAAAGTTCTCCAATGGTTATGGCTACCCTACCCACCGCCTATAGAACTCCAAAAAGATCTTTCAAACAACCTCGGTGATCTATTAAAAGCTAAATAATAGCACTCTGTTCACATTCACACCCTCTGTGGTCTTGCAAACACATGTTGCACATTGAGTCATCAGTCATATTCCCGAACGAATTGCGCTCAACACCAAAATATACCGTTTATACGTCCATAAACTCTTAAATATTTACGAGCGTACATACAACGATTATTTGTAAAGGGCACCTTGTTTATGGTTAGAACACACGTAAAAGTTTCAACTTTCAAGTCTATGAGTCCTGATCCCATTAATCTCGCGCAAGTAGGCAGGTAGGCCGGCGCCGGCGCAGCATGCCAACCCACCCACTTGTCGAGACTGAATCTCTTATGAGATCTAATGCTAAATACTGCTTCATTTTAACACTAACCTTGTTTAAACAACTGTGTCTGTTTTCGAAATAATTTTCTTGTACCGCCAAAATAGTATACAGGTTTTATGTATGTCGAATTAACCTTAATTCGATTAACTAATTAAATAATCTATACTAATATTATAGAAAAGGAACGATTTGATTGTTTGTGTTGAATACGCTCCGAAACTAACGGATAAATTTGAAAAATTCTTACTAATAGATAGCGTCATTATCAGTGAGTGACATTGTTTATATATCATTACGCCACTACCCAAGAAAGCGAAGCAGTCATCATCATAAAAGTCAATAATCAGGCAGATTCCCCCAAACTTGTTTGAAATTGTAGGCATAAATAGTTTAACGCACCCTCGATCAGGCCTGGTACAGATACATGCATATTTGCACTGAGCGGGAATCGAACACGCGCCTCCTGCGAAGCAGTCGCGTTCACTATCGCCGAGCGATAGAAGCTTTCCATATAGGCAAAGTTGTGTGACTGTTTACCGATTAATTTATCAACTGATCCAACGACGCAATTGTGTTCGAGATTGAAATGTTGACACGCTTTGAGGTTATGTTATATTGTAACTGAATTATCGAATATCTAAAGCCTACGTAATATATCTTTATGTGATGCGATGTCTAGGTTAATATAACAAAAAATGTTTACTTTAAACAGATGGCCATGAAATTGTTAGATAGACACTCAAAGAACGCCTGTGCTATGATTCCTTGAGATTTTGACAACCTCTGTAACATAGCACTGAGCGTAAAACATCATCAGAAATTGCGGCTCTCAATCCCACTCAGTGCAAATATAATGTATATTTGTGTAAGTGTATTTATTAATCGTTCAGTTCATCTCCAGACATCCGTTTTTACTTCATTCAACGTAAATCTAGAACAAAACCATTCATAAAGCATAAACCATTCGTTCTTCATAATCAACGGGTTCATTCACTTGGTGACGTCACACAGAGGCGCCAGCAGCGCCAGCCAATTGGTTATTGTTTGCGAAAACTTCAAATATGGAACGCTTTAAAGGGTTAATTTATGAGACGAACGAAGTTTTTTTTTGTTTAAAATGTTTATGGTCTGAGAATTTTATTATTCTTTTAATTATTGTTCATGTTAGCTGCTTTACGTACTTACGCATAAATGTACGAACGATTACGAGTAATAGCTAAAAATGGAATTACAGTTGTCACTCTCAAATGAATTACTGTTTTATTGCATATCAAAATCAATTAAGCGTGTTTTGACACTATTGAAAGGACAATGGCCATATTTCAGTTCACGGAATTGTCTGTTCGACCATTCTATATATGATAGTTGCCAGTGAGAGGATAGAGGGCTTAGATTCACACTGTTGTGTTGTGGTATGAAGCCCAACTTTGTCTTCTGCGCTGACAGCACAGAAACTCTTTTAACCCTAGTCTCCTCCTAAAGTCCATAGGCCATGGTAACCATTTGCTATTAGTTGATCCATGTTTGTGTATCTGGAGGATATGCAAGAATATGACGGCGTGCGGTTTTAGTCGGTTCAAGTTTGAAATAACAGCAGCCACCGAGCGGGGGGTATCCGAGAGAATTTCCTCATGAAAAAAAGTCATGTATATATAATCTGTATATATTAAACGGTTTTATTTAGCTCACCCCGTTTGTTTTATTATTTATTCTTGGGTCAAATTTAGTAATTCAAATTTCACCCTCTTCCTGTCAACCGATTAATCTGAAATTTTGTATACACTTTGGATTTTGGTGACAATACAATTATGTTTATTCATTATCATTATAAATTCAAGATGGCCGCCGCTACAAAATGGCGGATAATTTATGTTTTATTAATCCCATCAATATGGGTATCAAATGAAAAGGCTCAACAAGCAGAATACAATGTAATATAAAAAATTGAAATCCAAGATGGCGGCCGCTACAAAATGGCGGATGACGTGGGTTTTATCAATCCCATCAATATGGGTATCAAATGAAAGGGCTCAACAAGCAGAATACAATATACTATAAAAAATTTAAATCCAAGATGGCGGCCGCTACAAAATGGCGGATAACGTAACTAAAAACTGGAAAATAAAAATAGGTAAAAAAACTTTTTAAGTTAAACGGTTTTATGTTAAACATACATTGCAATGTTTAAGATAAATGTACTAAAAACCAAAAAAATAATAAAATAGATACAGTCGTGGGAATTATAAACATATGCATAGACTAGACTAAAATAAAACCGTGGGGCCAACTGCCTAACGACGAATTAAACGATTCTTCTATCGCACATTAAGTCGATAATTTGTAGACAATTGACGTGCCCCACGGTTTTATTTTAGTCTAGTCTCTGCATATGTTTATAATTCCCACGACTGTATCTATTTTATTATTTTTTTGGTTTTTAGTACATTTATCTTAAACATTGCAATGTATGTTTAACATAAAACCGTTTAACTTAAAAAGTTTTTTTACCAATTTTTATTTTTAAAAAGTTATTAGATCGCGAAGGTCGTGGTACTAATACATATATCCATTGATAAAGTTTGATAAGTGATAAACACGCAGCATGTTTGACCGTAACCCCGTAACCTAATTTTTGTAAATCGATAGAACCAATATTAACTAGTTAATGATAACAAAATAGTTAAATAGAAATGAATAAATAATATTGATAAACAGAAGAACAGATGGCCGTTGGAGGCGAAAGGTTCTTGAATGGAGACCACTTAGACGAGGAGTATGACGGCCCAATACGACATGGGCTATGACACAGAGTCGCGGGTACCCGTTGGATGCAGAACTCCTCCAACCGGCGGGATTGGAGGTCGATGGGGAAGTCAGCAGTGGACGTCCTATGGCTGAGATGATGATGATGATGATAATGATGATAAAAAATAGTTAAAAAATTCTCGATACCTACTTTTTTAAAAATGACATTGGTACCTATGACAGCAATCAGCACACAATAGAATAATTATAATTCGTTGTCTTTATGTATCGCCGCAAACAAAATAGAGAAAGATGATTTTCTACCTGCCCTTGATACACTTATATGGATTCGGCATATTCTGTCATTATCCTCATACATTCCTGTCAGATATCTCCTCAGTCACTTCCTTCGTTGCCATCTCCTCTTTATCTTGGACATAACTCTAATAGTAAATCAATTAGTCCACCGCAGTACACTGTTGGACATATTACTCTTGCAATGTTGGGAAGTTTTGATCTACTGTTTCCATGTTCCACGGCGAAGTAAAGTCAAATTGACGTGACATAAAAAAAAGTTGGCAAGCGGGTTGTTACAGGGCTTTATTTCGACTTTTCTTTCTCTCGCAGTGATATCGTCTGCGTTTTCCGTTAATCGTCTCTTACGACACCCTTCGGAAAAGACGGGAGGATTCTTATTCTTACGCTGCGCCATCAGCACACAAAAATATATGCGTCGGAAAAAACCTAAAATGTAGATGACGTGTATTATAACTACCGTTACCTAACATCGATTTAGTTATTGTTATTTTTATAACTTTACCGATTAAAAATTAACGACAGCCATGCGAAGCAATCACCGGGTAATTGCTAGTTAGATTATAGTGCGACCATAAAATATTATCGATGTTTTGTAGTTGTAATGCTTTGTGTAAAAATTTGATGCGCACGCGCACGCATGGCTCACTGTTGTGGTGTGTCGATATTAAATGTCCATTTTAGTTATAATTGGTGAATTCTTGATAATATCTTACTGAAATTCTGAATACCATCCGTAATCCGGAAAGAGAATATCACCCCCTATCTCATCCGAAGGGTGTCCTAAGAGGCACAAAGCCAAAAAAGCACAGACGATATCACTGCGAGAGAATAGAAAAAAAGAAAAATAAGTAGTATAAATAGACCAAAGCCTCCAAAACTCCCAAAATATATTATTCCACATATTTTTACTATTAAAATTCCCGCAGTATTAAATAATCTATTGATAGTAGTTTGCAAACGGTTCGTTCCGAAACGATTTCATCAATAGAATATCACTTTGTCTACAGGCCTTATATAACGATGAAACTCTGGTGGCTTTATCATCGATGATAAAAAAAACAATATTATTTCACTCAATAATGTCCAAATTGTGACGCTTTTGCATTTCTGAACGAAAAGCTTCCTAAAAACTAAACTGATAGATTTTAAAAATCGAATGTAACCAACGCTTACGTCCAATATAATTTTATGACATAATACGTAATTGGTTACAAGAATTTATAAGTTTACGATTGAATCGCATGGATCGAAGGTCTTCTATCTCAAGGTCGACACTATTAGCTATCAATACAATAAGTATATTTATATATACAACTTAATAGACGCGCCATTCCTTAATAATATACTGATTGTACTTATACAAGTAAAGATATTCATGACATGGCGTTTTCATTTAAAGAGGAAACCCAGAAAACAGTTAAGTAAACCAACGTTCTGAAATATTTTGAATATGAAATCATCGCAGGTAGAGGAAAAATGGTGATTAGAGATTCTATTTTTAGTATATAATTTTATGCTTTTATTTTCAAATATGATTCGTTAGCATTTTCCTAATCATTATGAATATACATGTACATATTGTACAATATTAATGGTACTCGCCAGCTTGGTATACTTCGAACCTCCGTTGTACAGTGGGCTCCAAAAGTTCCTTAACCCGTATATCTGAATTCATAACTGACGTGCATAGACTTTTTTATTAGGGTATGCGGTCCCACTAAAACTCATGGGTTAAGGTTTATCTGAAATGTATAGAGTACGCAGTGTTCCTTGTTTGACTCGATTGAATGCACGCCCATGGTATTCATTATTCATATAATTCATTAATTCTCAAATGTATGGGAATCTGCCGAATAACCAGAGCAGGGGACAAAACTCAATAAATTTCTTGTCCTTACATACTTCAAGATCTTCCTCTACCATTAAATCTTTTATATTGCCTGCCTATTTTGGATGTTTCTGACCTCATCTTTTTTCAGTAGCCAATTTGGTCGAAGGTGTGATGTTTTCCGAACGATGACCCCGACCATCTTGCTCACTTAAATTCGCCTTATTTATTTGATTTGTCATTCTTTCCGCACTCATTTGTTCTACGTGCTTCAATCCCTTTAAAGGTGCTCATTTGTGACATGAACAGCGGACCGGACAGCGTGGCATCAAGACATGATGTTGAGTGTGGACGTAACAACTTGTGGCACATGGGCACATAACTAGAGTTGTGCTGACACGGTCACCAGTCGATCAATGGTTTCATTTATTCTGACACGGTCACTTTAAAATCTTACGTAAATGTAGACGCTGCATAGCTCGCCTTTTAGAATTCTTATCACATTTCAATTCACAAGCCATTGCTTATTATATTTTGTTCTTTGAATCAACTTAACTAAAACGTACATGTACTTTATATTATTCACATCACATACAAATCTAAAACAACAAACGTTCCAGGGAAACTGTAATTTCTCAGAAACACGCCACTCTGAGCATAGTTGGCGAGAATACTTGCGACCTAAAGTAACCTAACCGCTAAGTTCTCCACACTGTGATTTCCATCAATTACGTCACTAATCTCATAAGCCAATTGACAAATGAGCCATACTCGCATCTATGTCAAGTGATAATTAACTGACATACAACGGTGATTAGTCCGGAGCGAGGTGTTGCGACATTCAGGCAAGATATACCTCTCGCCATATAATCTTGACCCAAAATGTACTCATATAGTGCAATAGGGACGCAAGCAATAAACGACGTTTGAGGGAAAACTGCATATAGCGGCAACGCGAATGTTAAGATGGATAGAATGAAGAATGAGTGTATAAAGTGGCACCAGTAAATAAAAAAATGAGAAGTGAACGACTATCGTAGTATGGACATACTTATGATAAGAGATGATATCTTGATGATCCCTTAACCAATAAGGGAGTGAGTGAAGAAATGACATCTGATAGGAATGTGTGGAGGAGAAAGACATGTTGCGCCGACCCTAAGTAAATGGGACCAGAGCAGGCAGATGGTGATAGTGAAATAAGCAATATAGAGAAATAAGCACACAATTTTGAGCACACACAATACGCGTGGGTGTCTTTTGAAGATAGCACGGTGTATGGATAAGCAGTGGACGAGCTCAAATCGACAAATCATAGATGGTTGATAGTTTCTTTCACAACTTTAGTCCAAGACATATGACGGGAGGTATAATATGCGCGGTGTGCTAATGGACTAACATTCTTGAAGCAAGAAACTATAATCTTTCGTGACGGGCTTACCGTTCTAACATAAATTTAGTAACAATAACATGACACTTATATGCAGAAACGTTAGACGCTAGATTTATCGTTTTGCGTGAGTAAAAAAATACCGACTTCTTCTTAATTTCTTAGATGGCATTTAGTCAACCGATTTTAGGGGAGATTTTTGCCAGCTTTGAGCTATAATTTTTATCCATCTATAGTTATTGTATAATTATTGATGATGATTGGTGATGGCGATGATGGATGATTGTTATCTCAGTAAAGTATTGGAGACTAGAGGCTTCTATTGAGTTTTGGAAACAACACGAAAAATCGCAATTGCAATATGCCAGATTCCTACACATGCATTCTATACCTAAGCCGTTATATCTAAAACTCCACCTTTTTCACATAATATAAAAACTCAATTTGAATTTCGAACACGAAACACACTGGTACTTTTGGCATTCTCTCCGAAACTCAAATACCGTACCTTAGGTCTTATTTGTATTGGATGTCCTATCTAAAGAAATGTACCTACCACAGATGCAATAGACAATGACGTGTATCAGATTGAAATTCTACTGGTGTATCTGACTTTAATCGAATATCCTCCAACTGCATTACAAACCGCAAAAGATGGTGATGTTTACCTGCAACAAGAAAATTCACATCATGTAAAATTGTAAACGGGAAAGCGATATGCACGGAATAAAAATTGATATTCAATCTTATCGTTCAGCTAAGCGATAAATATTCTGTTAGGAAAATACCGAATGATCATCGAGCCCGACGACAGAGTGTACGATAAATCGATTGTGTGTCGCAACGTGTCGTGAATCGGTAATCGATTTAATCGATGCAATTGGCTTATCGCATCACCGGGAAACGTATAGATATATTACACACTTGACAATGACATTCTGCCCGTGAATGGGTAGTGATTTCAGAGCGATATCCTGGTAACACAGTGGCGTGCTTTCTATACAGATAAATAGACACTACCTAAATCAGAAATTATAGGTACTTAACGCAATACTTCTTCTTCCTACAGTCCCGGGTCCTTTAAGCAGGGCGTGAAAAAGCATCTGATGAGGCCGTCAAGCTGAACGCCACCATTGTAGCAAACGTGTTTGCAATGATGACCCTCTTTCATGAGACTCTGCCTTCAGTTTACCAACAGTTTATCATCAATAATGAAGTATAGTTATTTTTATCGAATTTGGGTGCACGAGCTTCTTACATAAATACTTTGCATTCCTTAGATATTGGTAAGGTTAAAAACTTAATAAAAACGAATGACTGTGTCAGCCCACAGCTGCAAACTTCCACAATCTACTATTTGGTAGGAACCCGATTGCATTTGCTAGTATTCTCGATAATCTTAAATTCACTAGCTTACAAGATGGTGGTTGAAATTCGAAGATGGTTGCTTTCGGGTATAGCAATGCCAGACGCTAGACTGTTGCTAATGACTAATAGAGTTTTTGTTCGTATATATATAATTATTTACAAACAAAATCGCAAGAGTGTGACAGGATCCAGTGTGACTCGTTGAGAATAAAGCGAATGGCATTCTCGAAAGATACCTATGTGACGTCATGAACACGTTTTTAGAAGGTGCCAATTCGCGCGTTTGCGATTATACACTACTACTGACCCGCGCAACTTCGTCTGCGTCACCCCGTTTTTGCAACATTTTTCACTTCTGCACCGCACCAGTTGGTTGCAGCATGATATTATATACATATAAACATTCCTCATTAATCACTCTATCTATTAAAAAAACCGCATCAAAATCCGTTGCGTAGTTTTAAAGATTTAAGCATACAAAGGGACATAGGGACAGAAAACGCGACTTTGTTTTATACTATGTACCTAGTGATGATTACACTAGCGAGCTAGTGAAGGACCCTACTTTGCTTATAAAATAAGAATGCTATTGTTAATGTTACATTGTAATCTCAACAAACACGTTCGTTTACTTGAATGGGACTTCTATTTTAATTGTGCAGATTTTGCATCGATTGCTTGAATGAAAAGAGCCATATAATTATTAATACACAATATAAAAAGTAAGGTCAATGATTTTATAACAGATTTAACATTAATGAATATATTTTTTTTTTCTTATAATATTTGTGGAAAAAGATGATAAGTAAATGAAATTTTTAAAGATGGTGGACTTCGCAAAAACTGGCAGTGGTAAATTTCACAACCAGGTAAGTTCACAGAATGCTCAAAGTTTCCTAGCTCTCCATATTAAATATAGATTGATCATCATCATTCTCTGAACCTTGTCCCAATTAAGTCGGGGTCGGCTTTCCAGTCTAACTGTGATGCGGCTGAACTTCGATATTTTTCGTGAAGTGACTGTCATCTGACCTCCACAACAAATGGTTAAATGTAGGTTGATTTGAAATAATTTGACACAACTTTGACAAATTGAAATTCCTTACACATAGGTCATCCATTTGCTATCAATTTTTATACCTAACCATTAATTCACACAGGATTTATTCTGCTCAGAATACGCGGGAACTCCCAACTATTGTGGACCTAGGACCTACACATGCGCAGAACGACAGTAAAGATATCATTTCTTGTAAATTCTATTACGTCACAGAGTTCAGACAATCAGAGCATAGACACAGATCAACCTACAAGTAAAGATAACAGAGAGTGGAATTATAACAGAGAGCGATTTACACCGCATAGCAAGGAATCGGGTCAATATTTTTTTCCAAATTTATTTAGCTGCTACATTTTCGGTTAGGAATTTATTTTGTTTACAAAGTACCGATTTGGCGGCAATAATCTCGCCTCCTATTACGTGGGACCGAAAATCATGTTGGCGAAATGTGGTTGTTTATTACACCTCTGCCTACCCCTACGGGGATAACAAGCGTGAGTATATGTATGTATGTTTAAAGTATTGAGGCAAATAGATCAATAGCAATTGTCAGTGGAACAATTGGCGTGACCCACGACTCTGTAAGTCAATAACGAATAATAAACACAAATTAACTACAGATCGAACAGATGGACATGCTGGCAACATTATAAATAGGCCGTTCGCTACTATCTCATCTCCGGCAACTAAAGACCCAAAGACAGCGTGCGTTTTAGTCGGTTCGAGTATGACATAACCTTTCTCACCGGCTCTCGTGGGATTGGTATCCGTGGGGATTTCGCGCACGAAAAAAGCTCTTTGTGACTATGATTCATCCACTTAAGGTAGCGCAAAATTCCTTCTAACTTTTTTTATATCACTTAGGTACATCGACCTGAAATCATAGTTGGCTAAATGTGGGTATTTAATACACCTCTCCCTATCCATTCAGGGATTATCTTTTCGAGGTTACGTGTGTATTTATCGCAGGTTTATAAGTGCCCTGTTAATGGCAATAGGCTCGCCACCTATTACATTGGGACCTAAATATAAAACTGGCGAAATGTGGGTGCTAGCACCTCTGCCTACCCCTTCGGGGGTATAGGCGTGATATTACATAAAAAAAGATATATCAATCTAGTACACAGTCTTTGATAAATCAAAACCAATGAATGACAAAACACAATTCATCATCCTCAAAGGGTTTCACAATTTCGCAATAAGATCAATCGTTTCGGGGCCAGTCAAGTAGGACGAATCTATACCAATTTGATTCGACACAGTATTGCGCAACCAAAAGGTTAATGCCGTTCAAGGACTCCATCCGGCATATTGAAATAGTTCGATTCTATAATGTCATGGTATTCGATTAATAACAAAAGATTTAATAGCCCTCATTGTATACAGTCAAGCTACCTCTACTTCACGATTGCTTCGAATCGAGTTCTCGATACACTCGATGCCATAACTACATTAATGCGATTGAATTGGATAGTATACAGGAATATTCATCATAATTGTTGACAGGCATTACGTTAGAATGCTCTGCGGAATGATGAATTGGACGCGTCGAAGAAAAGACCGTGGTTTGCAGTTTTTTATCCAAGTAACATTGATAGAATCGAATGTGATTTCAAAGAGTTTGCAAGGTCAGTTGGACTTCAATCATAGCACGACTGCACTACACGACAAAGACAAGTAATTTGCTTTTTTTAACAGACTAGCAAAAGGATTTCTAATGTGCGACAAAAAGACAATTTTACGTCTGTGATTATGAAGACTTATGAATAAGATATGACGCGGACTAGCATTCTATGCGTGAATTGATTCCTTATTTTTTATTTAGGGCACGTCAATTTGACTTTACCCCGCCTGATAGTAAGCTGAAGGCAAAGTCTCAAGAAAGAGCAACCATTACAAACAAGTACAGTGTTAAAATGGTGGCGCTGAGGTTGATGGCCTCTTCAGAAGCTTTTACACGCCCTGCTTGAAGGACCCGGGACTGTAAGAAGAAGGAAATACTAGAGCTGTTAATTATTTCCAAGACTTAATGGTGCAGCAGAGGAACCAACCACTACCAATACCAATTCTATCATTCATCTCAAAAGAGATGTCCCCGGGTCTGCCGGGGTACGAAAAATGTTTTGTATAATTTCACCTCCGGCAATCAAGAACCCATAGACGGCGTGCGTTTTAGTCGGTTCGAGTCCAACATAAGCACCTCTACCAACTTTAGCGAAGGTGGTATTCGGAGGGATTTTGCGCACGATAAAAAAGCACTAATAATATCACTATTATATCTTCTACCGATATTAGGGATCGAATCGTGTAACCTCAATATTTCGTCATATTGTTTTGAAACGTAGCCTAGTGGTATGGGTAATGGACTGCTTAGACGAGGTTTCGAGTTCGATCCCAGGTTTACCATGGCACACACCGATGACTTTTCGATTCTTTTAGAAGTTATGTGTGTATTTATCGAAGGTTTATAAGTGCCCGGTTAATGGCAATAGGCTCGCCACCTATTACATTGGGACCTAAACATAAACTGGCGAAATGTGGGTGCTAGCATCTCTACCTACCCCTTCGTGGATAAAGGCGTGAGTTTATAGATAGATAGATAGATAGAAGATACGATATCGTAATAATTGGAACATGAAATATAATATTAATAGTTTAATTATAACTTCACATATTAAAATTATATCACGTTCTCTGTTAATTCAATAAATGACATGAAATTAATGGCCACTGCGCAGCTTTCATTTGTTAGACATATCGATTTAATTGCACAATGAAGTAAGTGCGCCAATCGTGCGCAGGAGTCGGTGTGCTCGTGACCGCCGCGTCAAATGTCTTGAGTGAACTCTTTGCCCTTGGAGTGACCAGCCACGACATCAGATATCAGAGTATATTGTAATTTCAGGGTTAAGTGATACATTTTAAACTTCTTTAATATTTAGTGTACATACATGTATATACGAGTATATCTACTATAAAAATAAGTTGGGTTTTCTTCCTGACGCTATAACTCCAGGACGCACGAACCGATTTCCCCATTTTGCATTCGTTGGAAAGGTTAGGGCTCCGTGAGGTTTATAGCAAAGAAAATTCAGGAAAAATTTCAACATAAAAGCGGGAAAATCATTTTTCACATGGCGAAACGGAGTTCGCCGGGTTTGCTAGTATACTATACAATATATGTATATTCTAACTAGTACCTTTATATGCTGTCACCCTGTGTTTACTTTTTTGTTGAATTTTAGTTGTTGGTCTCTCTAAGAAATGAAATAAATAGATATATAGTAATAGTTAATATTATCTAAATGTATCATCATTTTCATTAAATCATAATGATTAAATTAAATTATTAAGCAATTACTATGCCAATATTCGAAACCATTAATTTTGGAAAAAGTTAATTCTAATAATTAGTAATAGCCACGAGACTAAGATCTTAGGACATTATTCTTATGTTTCCCAGTACATTACATCCAAGTAATTAAAACAAACATCGTATCAACCGACGCAACGGGACTTTAAGTCGTAATAATGAAGAACAAAACCTAGTCTAGTCCTTACAAGTACATGTACAGTACAGACAGTACCGCGTGAAATGGTTTTGCAGTCAAGCATACAAATTGCTCGATTAATGCCTCAACTAATCCTACAATAAATCGTAAAACGTACGATTACATAACATGATTTATTATGAGGAAATAAACAAATAAATAATACATAAACAAGATTGAATTGTTAAAATGTGAAGAGCAAAATGCACCCGTCATAGAGACGCCTGCGTCTGAGTCTCCACTCAAAGAATTAGGTCGACGGAGCGCATGCGCCGGCGCCGCGCAAATCGTGCGTGAACTGTTTACCTAAGCTTAGCACTGCTGTGTATGACCACGTCCCTTGTTTTAAGTTCCTAGACCGAGCATATTTTTTTTATACAACTTAGGTTGCAGACAAGCACGCGGCCCACCTGATGGTAAGTGGCTACCGTGACCAATGGGCGAGTGTAACACCAGAGGAATAACACTTGTGCCGCAACCCCTGTAAGAACAGAGACATTCTGTGTCGTCAGCGCAAAAGATGTAGGATAAGCCTTTGGTTTTCCCACGAACAACACAAAACCTCTCTAGTGAGCTCTGGCTACCCTGCTCACCTACTCACGCATATGACTAATTAATTATCAAGAAATGGTATAGGCGGGACTTTTCTCATTGTTAATTTTAAACTAAATCGAAAGTGAAGAGTACCGCTTTAAAATGCAGGTATTGTAGCCGTATTTATCATGTAACGGGAAGTGGATTACTAGTAAACAAAGATATAAAATCAAGATAAGCCCTTCGCAAGGACAAAGATGCAATGAAAGAAACAAAGAGATTGAAAAACATACTTTAAGAGTCATTTAGCAAAACAGATGACAACGATAACAATTTTAAAAGTGCACAAACAGGTACGTGTTACTTCCGCAATTATGCGCCGACGCAGGAGGGTGACATCTGTTCTCACAGAAAGGTTAACGAGGAACATTAAGTGCATTTTTGTAAGCACAAATGACAAATGTTTGATGGGAAGTGACTGGGGAAAACATAAATCTCCTGAATCTTAATGCAAGAGAAAAGAAGATGGCTTTGAGTTCGTTCAACGCCGTAGTAGCCCGTGTCATCCATAATAGACAGTGAAAAAACGCGTTCTACGTAACAAATTTGCGGTTCAAGCTATATAGTGGGACCTATACATCACATCGCAAACATGAGAAGATAGTGCATACTCATTCTGTTCATTTCGTTCCTCGAACAGATCTCATTCGATGATTCAACTCTCGTAGGTTTTTTTTTCTTTAAGTGGTTTACCGGCTATCGTCTACCGTCGAAGTCTTCTCAATATAAACTTCAAGTACTTAGCAATGTACTTACCTATGCTCGAGCCCTCTCCGTGAGTAGCGACGCTGCCGTAAAACAAATTACTACCTACACCACAATGGCAACTGAAAATGCAGTCGATTCGACTGAAGAAGAAAGAGCCGTACTTTTTTTTATTGTGCGCAAAATCCCCACGGATACTATCCCTTTAGCCGGTGAAGGTGATTATGTCAGGCTCGAATCGACTAATACGCACGCCGTTTATGGGTCTTTGATTGCCGGAGGTGAGACAAGACATATCTCTCAAACCCTGGCAGACCCGGAGACATCTCTTTTGAGATGACCCCCTTCCCAAAATGTGGTGCCGTACTGTTAGATCTGGAGGGTTCGGAGACTTTGCCTCTGTTTGGCAACATGGCAACGCGTAAATTTACTATCTATCCAAGTATTTATTAGTCACATCAATGAGAATAAAGAAAAAGAATCAATAAAGAGAAGAATAAAGGCAACACACGCGTCACTTGTTACCTGTGTCCTTTCGTCTCCTCAAATATTTGAAAAAGGTTTATTTACAACTGGCAAATGACCTCAACTCGCTACTATACAGTTTCTCTACTGTGACATGAAGTTAGTCGCAGTTTTAATACCATAATGCGTTAATAGCTATCCACCGGTAATTACACGGAGTCGTCACGTGCAATGTCTACAGTAAACAATTAAGATAAATACTGTTATAACAGTGACCAACTGGCTGGAACGGGTTTGAAGATAGCACTGTATTTAACATAGTGAGTTGGCAGCCATTGTGAGGAAACCTGCATGAATTTTGAGCTGTTGTGTAGTATTAAGTTTCCCAACGCGCGTTTGACCACAGAGGCAATTTCAATTCAGAAAATGTTAACTCAATGACGTCCATGCGTGCGGGATTTGTTAACATTTTTCGTTTTTACCCATTGTTCAGAGAGATTAAGTCTTTATAATCGATAGAATAGAATGTTCAATGTATGGGACTGACATTCGTTTACGCCTGTCATAAACGTCAAAATACTTGTCAATCCCATACAATGAATATTCAATGCTATTCCATTCTACAAATCGGCGACCAATGAATTGACAGTTGTCTATGGATGCAGATAATGTGCTACGCGTACGATCGAAATGTTTTTCTATCCAAAAAAAATACCTAAAATAGTAAATTCAATACTGATAACTTAACGTATGCTATCCAAAGCGATATCATTAGTGTTTGAATTTATATTAAGTGCTCCAAGACATTACAGAAAATTTCACGAGGACATGACAATATCTCCCATCCTAATTAAGCAAGCTAATAATGACCTTGTCTTGTGTTTTCAGCGGTGAGTAAGGTAGCTACAGCTCGTTGGAGAGGTTTTGTGTTGTCAGTGTTAAGACCGAGAAACCTTTCTTTGTCTTCTGCACTGACAGCACAGAGACTCTCTTAACCTTCTTCCCCTTCCCCTCCTCGATATGGTATCTATATGGTGACGCCTCTGATGTTGTATTGTCCATAGTCCACGGTAACCACTTTTCGTCAGGAGGGCTCCGTGCTTGTGAAACTGCCAACGCTGTTAAGTATGAGAACTTCGCTCTAGAAATCCATATTATTACATCATTGGTCCAGTTCTGGCACACTAGTCATAAAAATTTACTACACAGATAGTATTATAGCTTAAGTTGTGACCTAGCTATAACTGTTATGCGACTTGCAAATATAACAGTGTTCTACAAATCGCTTTTCGGTACACGTGTCGAGGTTTGTCCTTCGCACTTGCGGAATATTGCACATAGAATACAATCCCCTCTGGTAAGAAGTCTTTTACCTGCTTTGAACTTTATGGTACCAACAAATTCTTTATATATTCAAAATTGGAACTATGGTTATAAAACTCAATCTGACATAATTTAACATTTTTCATGTGACAACATCTTAGGGACCGTTGCGCCTTCGTTCACTTTACTGAATTAGGTATTAGTGTCTGTGACACACAAGGTTGACTCCCAATTTATTTCATTAACGTGTTATACTGTTTCCTGGTTCACAAACAATGCAATGACACTTCTAACGTGAGTAATTAAGCCGATTTACCCAGGTTAGAAGACATGTGTTTTTTAAAGAAATAAGTCGTTTCCACTGGTTAAAGTAGGTAGTATACACGTTAGCAACTAATACCCTAGTAATATAAGTTGGATGATTATCAGATTACTTTGATTTGATGAGTGTGCGAGTGATATCTTTATACAAAACCTAGGTGTGAGAAAGCAATTGATGAGGCCCTCAAACTAAGCGCCACCACTGTAACACTACGTGTTTGTAATGGTAACCCTCTATCCTGAGACTTTGCCTTCAGCTTACTACTAGACTAGGTGAAGTGAAATTGACGGGACGTAAATTAAAAAAAAACATATAACACACTGTCATTGAAGTAGCATCTTAAATATAATAAAGCTAGAGTGAACTAAGAACAAGAACACTTAAAGTCACCGTGCGTGATTCGCGTGTGTCCCATGTTTTGTAGAGCGATGTGTATAAGACCAAGTTTACCGTAAGCCCCGATTCCGACGGTTATAAATCGAATCGGACCGGACAGACGACAAGATGGAATTAACGGTAACGCGCCGAATTCGGTCTCGATTGCCGATCTGTTGATTGGCAAGCCGAACCTCATCGGCTTTGATTAAAGGTATGATTCCGTAGCCGACAACATACGACAACTGAAGAGATTCATGCAACAGATTAAAATAATCAACAGATCGGCGAATTCGGCGCGTTACCAATCTGTTAATTGGATAGTCGAACCTCATCGGCTTTGTTTAAAGGTATGATACGTAGCCGACGACATACGACAACTGCATACGAATGCAGCAAATATGGCGCACTGTGAAATAAGTTTGAATGTTATAATATTGTTTATTATTTAAATTCCTTGCGGCTTCTCAATGGTGTGGTTTACCTATATCAAGGTATAATAAGTAATATATGTGAAAAAATCCAAATGTGTATATATAGACAAATGAACGGATTGCGGGACTGACATTCTTTTATTTTCATCAACGCTAATATTATTATAGGAAAGATTTTTTTTGGTTTTTTATCTGGTTTGTTTGTAACGAATAGGCTCCGAAACTACTGGACCGATTTCAATAATTATTTCAGCTATGAAGAGCTACAATATCTAGTAGTAACATAGAGTATATATCATCACGCTACCATCCAAGAGAGCAGCAATAATCATAATTCTCAATAGATCCGGTAGATTATTATACATTGGCGCTAATATCGCTAACTATTTCAGTTGTCATGACAGCAAGGGCAAGTATTATAGAGAGGCAAGTAAAGAATCGAGTACAGTCGTACAACGGTGTGTGGTTGGATCTCGTGTCGTACATTACTTGTTAAACTTTAATACAAATAAACGACTTCATTGAAAAACCGCAATGAAAAACAAACAATATAATCACATTCATATCTATATCATCGCCGTCTGTGCTGTTGCAGTATGCGGTCGTCTACAGAATCATACGTTAAGGGTGATCCGGTTGGAAAATTTGGAGGTGGATGGGTTTTAATTAACACCTTGTTTCTTGTTATGGAATAAGGTCGTTCGTTTAAAAGATATGTCAGTAGTTCCTCATAGAATTTAATGAGAGCTTCAGACAAGAGGATCTGCCGTATTTGAACATAATGAATGATTATCAGCGTTAAAGAAAACTCTGGTATTTTTATAGGCCGCGTTGTTAAGTTCTGTTTTAAAAGATTTTACGATTATTATTTAACCTAGTGTCTTCTGTAAGCAAAAAGCAAATGTTTTCTCCTACAAAGCACAGAGGGTTTTGTGTTGTCAGTTGGAAAACCGAGAAATTTTACTTTGTCTTCTGCACTGACTGTACAGAAACTCTCTTAACCTTTACTCTTCCCTTCCCTCCCTCGTCTTCTTTAAAGCACGAGCAAATACGCCTATGGTGTTGCAAACGTCCATAGGCCACGGTAACCACCTTTACATCAAGTGGGCCGTGTGCTTGTCTGCCACTTAAGTGGTATTAAGAAAACAGAGCTCTCCTTTGCTCATTTCCTTTATGGTGTAGGGACGTTTTCCAAAATCAAAATTCAAAAATAATTTATTCTGTATAGACCACGCAACTTACAAAACGTCAATATCAACAATATTTGATAAATTAGTGAGCAAATGGACCACCGCGGCACCGGTACAAACGCGACCCCGGCCTGAGAAAACTCAGAGGGCTTTTCTTTTTTTTTTAGTCTATTTACAAACATATGTCTAGATACAGAAATTTGCTTGAGTAGCAATTTGAGTGAACAGCTCATTTCCAGGCTTGTTGATCATCCAAATAATCCTGAATTAAATAAATTTCAAAGCTAAATACTACGACCATTTATGATTGAGTAACGAAAAAAACTTTCACATCTACAATATTAGTAGGACAGTAGAATACGCGAGTAGTATTTTGGCTGACTGATCCAAAGCTTGTCGCCAGACCGTCTATGTAAAAAGTAAATATGCAATGAAACGTGGTGTTTAAAGAGCATCGAAACTAACACAGACTGTTAGCCAATTAGCATGCAGTGTATGTGTAACGGTGGTCACGCCACCAATCTGCCAAGTCTCTGACGAGAAACAACATTATGTCAACTTTATTAAAGCTAGATGCTCGCGTCACAGATATGGCGACGCTATATGAGACTAGTATCTTGGTAGAATAGAATTTGGGCCTTGGATATGGCTGTTTAACATCAGACAGATATATAAAGCCCAGACTCAGCTTCAGAAGCATGCCTCGAGTTAACAATAGTGCTCGTAATATTTTTTTTTACAACTTAGGTCGCAGACAAACACGCGGCCCACCTGATGGTAAGTCGTTACCGTGGCCTATGGGCGAGTGTAACACCAGAGGAATAACACTCGTGCCGCAACCGCTGTAAGAACAGAGACATTCTGTGTCGTCAGCGCAAAAGATGTATGATAAGCCTTTGGTTTTCCCATATGGCAATAGGCTCACCCCCTATTTCGTAGGACTAAATAGAATTTCAAAATGATGGTGTTAATTCAACTATGCGAATGCGTAATAAGGTAGACATGTCAGATTCTCAGAAAAAGAGTCCTCAGTTTACACATTTTCAGGATAGACTTTGTGTCTTAAATTTTTATTTTGCAGAATGTCTTTTACTATTAAATTTTGGTGTGCAAGGGAGGTTATACGCCAAAGCAGTATTTGCTGCGCGCACAGCGTAATTGGCAAGAAAAATATCAAGGAATCAAGAGCCTATTGGAGTCCAATGCTGGACATAGGCCTCTCCCAATGTGCATCGATCCTCCGCCGTCCGCATCCAGTCTGTCCCAGCCGCTTTTGAGGTTGTCGATTCATCTAGCTAAGGGCATCCTTCCATTTGTCTTCTCGTAGTCTACACTCAAAGACTCGTTTGCTCCAGCAGCTATCCGTTTTTCGATAGATGTGGTCAGCCCACTGCCATTTCAGTTTGTTTATTCTGCGGGCTATTTCGGTGACTTTAGTTTTTTATTAGATGACCTCTTTGCGATTTTCAAGCATAGCTCGCTCCTTGGCTTGCTGCGTTAGTAAATTTGCTGCTTTGATGCATTTACTGCATTGGTGTGTGTGATTTTCTGTGAATTTCGTTTCAAAAATCGAATACTGAAAATTGTTCTTTTCGAATTGTTATCTGTAGAAAAGCGTCATCTCTTCACATAGCTTAGCTCCTAGTATATACGGACCGAAGTCAACCACAAAGTAACGGGTCACCATTACATTTTACATTTCATGAGCACAACAAATGGCTTCGTGGGAAACGTCAACTGAGACCTCGGTGTGGGCGTTTTTGTTTGTTTGTGTTATCTTTGTGAATGTTGTGTTTATTGAGCACTATGAGAGCAAAACTCGTCTTCCATATTGTGATGAACTCATAACAAATATGAACAATAAAGATAGTGATTCGACGAAGTTATTGAACGATTTGACAATATAGAGAAAGGTTTTGAGATAACATTATATTCTTTAAATGGGTATAGGTTGTGCGGTGCTATATTCCTTCTCAGTTTGCGTCGTAACTGGTTACCTACCTTATCAATGGATCAATTAGCCTATCCACTGCTGAATATGAAAGTCTTGGCCTATTCATTCCACGTTGGTCAGACTGGTTGGTACAGGGTTTTATTTCGAGTTTTCCTTCACTCGCAGTGATATTGTCTCTGTATTTTTCTGTTCCTACATTGAAATAGAATACCCTGGATTCTTTGACAAGCGAATTCAAATACACGAAAAATTAGTAAGGTTGAAACCGACAACTTCCTATTTATA
The DNA here is from genome assembly GCA_963691645.1 of Pelosia muscerda. Classification (NCBI taxonomy): domain Eukaryota; kingdom Metazoa; phylum Arthropoda; class Insecta; order Lepidoptera; family Erebidae; genus Pelosia; species Pelosia muscerda. Next base: position 17,163,901 of record OY829102.1, on the reverse strand, counting down.
ATTTACAATGGATCCAAGAACTAATTCTCAATACAAATAATCCTAATAAAGCAACAGTGTATGAATAAACTTAACTTTAATTTGTCTCTTGACCGTACCTACGTGAAATTGTGTAAGAAAGTATACTAAACCATTATAACAATATATCCTAATTAAAAAGAAACTTAAGCAATGAAATGGTCATTAAATTGTATTATTTGATATCAATCGTGTAATGACCGCACTACCGCACAGTAAGTAATATTTACCACATAATTTATTAAAAAAGTAATAAAACGTTAATATTCATTAGATCATAAAACCACAGGTAACATCACCAAAAACTATTCAAGAGGAACTCCTATTACCAAACCAATACCTTTTATAACCACTAATTAATTGAAATGATGTAACAAAAGCAGCGTGTACCTAATAGGAACTTTATTTTCTATATTATGAAATTTGACTTATCGGAAAAAGTAAATTCTCCGACGGGGCTGGAACCTGCAATCTTTCCCTTACAAGGGGAATGCTCTTACCACTGAGTACTCGTACCATTGCATTGCCCCAAGATAGTGGTATAGGAGAATTTTAAATTCAAATACTGTCGGAGCTCACTTTTTCCGATCTGATTTTATTTTCAAACCGAAAATTAAGATGAAAAAGAAAATAAAAAGATCACCCTAAGTAAAACTGATGACATTATAGATTCAATTAAATAAATAACCAATCTACACTAACATTATAAAGAGGAAAATATTGTATTTTTGTTTGTGTATTTGTAATGAATAAACTCAAAAACTACCGCGTCGATTGAAAAAATTTTCACCATTGGAAAGCTACATTAATACTGAGTAACATAGGCTATATTATACAGATCTAAATTATTTAGCAAATTGTGAATACTAGCAATCGTGAAGGAGGTAAATGTTATTACAAAAATTATATTTATATATGTTCCTCCATGTAATGTAGGTAGTTCCACAAATTGTGTACTTAATTAAGGATAGACAGACTATAATATAACGATACTACATTTGTAAAGCTGTTTGGAAATCCTACAAAATGTAAACAAAGATTTCGAATCTAAGTTAGGTAAAGTGTATGGAGGTTTGTATCGTACTACTAATAGTAAATTATTTATAGAGGTCTAGGAGTGACGGGTGGAGCCGACGGTTGTCACTCGAGTAGAAGCTGACGAGTCCCTACAACTGAAGGAGGTCATCTCGAAAGAGATGGCCCCGGGTCTACCGGGGTGAGAGAGATTTGAGGGCTACTATATCACCTCCGGCAACTAAAGACATAAAGACGGCGTGCGTTATAGGCGATTCAAGTCCGACATAACCTCTCCAACCGGATTGTTCATACGATAAAAAAAAGTCCTTTATAGAGTCTCACCATAATGTGACCTTATCGATGTGAGAAACTTTGAACTATGAAGAATAATCGACCTTCTTCCATGTATCAACTTTCGGTGGCTTTACAGCGGAATTTCCCAAAGTTTCAAATATATACAAAGGATGTCAATGAGTAAAACGTGAAGGCCCAGTTTAGTTGAACTTGAACGCAATTATTCGACCTTGTTCACATAAGTGGGACACTTCCAGAGAACTGGTGAAACAGGTCAGGAGTATAACATTATAAACGTGTCGAAAAATCCATAATTATCGTTTAAAAGGCAATGACAGTTAAAATGTTAATTATGACTGAGAAACTGAGGACGATATTATGCAAATTATTGCTTGCTGCGAACGTTTTGGCTATGTTATTTATGCCTGTGTTATTAATAATCAATTTGTGTTGTACGAAAGCTATTTAAGTATATATTATCGCTATTTTCGCGCTAAGAGACTTAAGGTTTACCCTTCCGCCATGGAGCGGCGGTGACGATTAATTTCAAGAAGAATAAATTACTCTACGATAAAAACAACATGACTTTCATTAAAGTTGTTGTTTATTATTATCCATATGTAAAATATGCAGCCACTAAAAAGTACACTTGTAAAAAAGTATCGTGTACAAAAACAGTATTCAAAGAATTTAAATACATATTTGCCAATTCATTTGAATGGATTAGGAAAGTGACAGTCATGACTATCATGGTTCAGATGAGCTCAAATGTCAGATCAGTAGCTTGTAAGAAAGGTGCAAGTCAGATCAACTATACTTTGTAAAATATAGCTTGGGTCCTATGACAGATGTCAAAATGAAGTTGATAGGGATGTCCAAAATTCGATGAAAATATCGATACTACCAGCTATTATTGATGCATGTTACATATAATTAGGTTTAATTTAACTGTATGTATGTATTTAATTGTAATGAGAACGGAATATACGTCGCATACAAGGCGTCGGCTGCTCTCTACTACTCATGCTGATGAGAATGAGTGGAGTGGATCAGTGGAAGTTCATATCAAACAAGATGTTGGCGCGTGTATCTTATGCCTATATCATGGCCCAAGAGCCAAACGCGGCGTGTCTTCTTACAAAATCCAAAAAAAGGTTCAGGGCGTTGATGGCTTGAATGCAGGATTTTATTTACTCAATATTATTTAGGATCAAGTATATTGAAATATAAATATTATTATGATATTAAAATACCTAAGGAATAAGATTAAATTCTAATTATTTTTTTCTTATATTAATTTCAATTTTAAATTAAGCTTTATTCAAAATATGGATAGTTCATAGTATGTGATCACGATGATTCATCGCCCATCACTAATTAGCTCGATATGCCCATAAAGTATGACATTGACAGCTACTACATTCAATAATAGAAAATTCAAGACTTCATGTGCGGGATTTCACTGCCAGCTGTCATAGGACCCAAGCTACATTTTACAAAGTATAGCCAATATGCGAACACCATCAGTTTGGGATACTTCCTAAAAATTTGTTTTACTTTTCTTTTATCGAAAATGAAGCCGCGACAATAATTTATGTCATGCCCATTTTTGATAAGTAACTTAAATCAGGAAAAAGAATAAAGTAAAATTCTATTCATCTAATGCGAGACAATAACAATTGTAATAGGATTAAAATATAGTAACACAATTATTTACAAGGAAATAAACCAATAATAACAAATATATTCCGTGACCTAACCGCTCAAAATAAATATATTCTGACGTAAATTGGCTGTCATAAAAATGAACGGCATAAGAATCGACCGCCATATTGGATACTAACTAACGATGGGAACATGAAACAGAGCCGTAACGAGACTCATTTCTCTAACAATGCCCAACCAAAATAGGAATACCGTGCTCGTCAAGAAACTTGCACCTGCCGATGACCTCCAGTCTAACGGGCGTCCCTCCGGATGACCAACCACACCGCACCCATCAGATGTGTGAATTACTGTACACATTGTAACAAAGCTACAGGTCTATATCCACTGGTGGATTTATCCCAGCACTTTGAATAAAGGTCGTGAGGTCGAGAGCACTACAACGGCTATTTTACAGCGTCAAAAGACTTGCAGGTAATGTGTGTCGAATAACTGTACAAGTAAACATTGGCAAGTATCGTCAAATTAAAGATACAAGTGAGTCATGCTGCTGGGATCTTGTCGATACCCTTGCTACGTCATGCGACTGTATTAGACAACTGCTAAGTGGATGAACAGTACGTTAGTCGCTTCTTATCATCGTTAATTTATTAATGAGAATTGAGATCCAACACCGCCTTTAACACAGGTAAAATGCAGGATCTCATATCGACTCAAATTAACTTTTCAAGAATTCCCTACCAGCGTTATGAAAGAGAAATTTCAAGGTAAAGAATGATAAGGAAAATATATCAGTCTTTAAGAGTTCAAATATGAATTCTTGGGATACCTAAAACTCATATCATTACAATATACTAGTCTTGTAATTACTCATTATGTTGACATACACATTCTAAGGAGGCAACTTTTCACACGGTAAATACCCACAAATGGTTAAATTCAACAATAGCTTTGTCTACTATATACTATAGCACATACGTTTAATCTGTGGACAAAAAAGTACCTGAATAATGTTTACTAAATGCAATTAAAGTGCCCAAGTCGAGTCTACAAGTGCTTTGCAAAAATCGAAGTAGAATAAGCGAAACATTGATTATGCATTTAGATTATTCTAAATCTTTGTAGCGCTTAGTGGCGGTTTATGTCCAGTTTCACTATGTTCTGCAAGATGGATCTTTAAAAAGTGGGTGTTTAGACTGAGGGGACAGATTCGCGGAGGACGAGGTATGATTTGATGACCCCCGCGCGTCTTCCTCTCACCCGCATCTGACGACGTGTTTTTGTAAAGAGAATTCTCACTATGGCATCTCTGTCATCTAATCATATATAATTCTTTCTTCCACGACTCTACTCTTAATGAAAATATATCTATAAAATAACAGCTGAAATAGGTAGCTGGTACAAAACTATCTTTGAACGTGGACTATATCTTGGAATGATAACTACTCGTCCAATAAACATAAGTTTGTATCAGATATAAGGCTGCATTGCGGGCACGTTCCACCTAGATAGTCCACTTTCGTCAAGGGTTTATCACAAATGTGTTTAGCATTTGTGATAAACTCGAGAAGTGTAGAGGTCTAGAAACTACTATCAGATAAGAATAATTTGGAATAACAGGGTCATAGAAATTGTACTGCAGGTAAAGAATTGAGTCTATTTATACTTCTCCATAAACAGGAATCATATCAAAGTCTAAAGAAAACACAAGAAACTCTTTAAAAGCTTTTTTCATGGCACGTCTGAACTTTCAATTTGACTTCTGGCTGAAAGCAAAATCTCAGGAAAAAGTTTACTATTAGGTACAAACACCTAGTATTACAATGGTAGCGCTCAGCTTGACAGTATCAGCAGATGCATTATCACGTTTCGCTTAAAGGACCCGGGACTGTAGGCATAAGGAAACACGGCCTAAAGAAAACACAACAAATCGAGCAAGCAATATTTAGATCCGATATTCATGATTCCAAAACCGCAAAAAATAAACACATACGGAGTAAACGTAGACATACTCCATTAATCTAACCAAAGTAGGCGTTTTAAGTTACAATCATTCAACCTCAAACTAAAGAACTTACTGTCCAACGTACAATCGTACGTGCGAAGACGGGTCAGCCCCCTGTCACTTTCTATTTCAAACTACCATCGATCGCAAATCAAATTGACGGGAGAAACAAAAGGACAAAACGATTCTGCAACGCAGCAAGTTCAATTAATATTGAAATAGGTAGACACCCACCTGTTCCACCGTTGTCGAGATAAAATGGGACCGCCAGACACTATTATGATAAATAGCACGTAGGACATGGAGGTAATAAATAACTTAGGATTCCTATGCAAGTATAGAAACGCTTCCTGAGACTTCCAAGATTTCCATTAGCTTATCAATTAACCTCTTAACAGCATGACGTTTTCTATTAGAAATATTAATGCGTACATTAATGAGGTTTCGTAATGTAGAAGTTGAATTGATCATTTTTGCAATTAGTTTAAAATAAAAATGAACATGATTAATACTGTTATCTATGTCTAGTAGTCAATACGTTCTAATATTTATTAATGGGAAAGTGAATTTTGGAAACCACGTCACGAGTTCTATAAAATATTGACGAAAGTTACCATTGAAAGTAAAAGTCAACTTGAAATTATTTCTGTTTATACCATTAAGTTTATCAGAGGAACAAAGTGTTATTAACTTCACACAAAACCTAGGTGTGAAAGTGACACAGAATATGAACCGTGAAACGTTTTTTTTTATAAACCATTATCAACTTTGACAGAAGTAGATATTGCAGTGATGCCAATATCTCTATACTAAAACTCACAAGTCACTACCACTGACAATTTGAATTCGGTGACACGGTAATAAGGAGATTGTTCTTCTATTTACATCAGTAATACTAACTCTATGGTTTATACACAACAAACTGAAACTACGTCATTGTTTCGGTTCTGTCAAATTTAAATATTTATTGTAATATTTGCAAACCGATGTTTCTAGAGATATTTATGATTAGGGTAATTTTTTTTTATTTTTTTTTAATACCATCTATGGCAATCCAGCACAATGACAAGTGGTTCCCATGGCCTATGGGCGTTCGCAACGTCAGGTGCAACACACTCGTGCTGCCGACCTTGTATAGATATATGAAATAAAACACAGTTTTTCTATATCGATATTTTTCCTACTGGTACCACTTTCAAAGAGAAGAGAGCCAGAAGAATAAGAGAATTTTATAGAAATAGACAATATCCAAATTGAAAACCTCTATACAGACGATGTATAAAAATGTTCTCACTTGTCTTGTCGTGTCGGTGAGTCTTTTCTATGCCGTACCATTAAGTCCTGGAATTCCTTGCCGGCGCACGTGTTTCCTTCTTCCTACAGTCCCGGGTCCTTTAAGCGGGGCGTGAAAAAGCATCTGATGAGGCCGTCAAGCTGAGCGCCACCATTGTAGCACTGAACGGGTTTGCAATGGTGACCCTCTTTCATGAGCCTTTGCCTTCAGCTTAACATCAGGCGAGGTGAAGTCAAATTGACGTGCCATAGATAAAAAAAAAACTTCAATTATATTAATCTCAAATAACGTGCGAACCACATTAATAAGTTTTTTAATAATACAAAAAGGCCGGTAGACAACCTTTAGCAGCTTATAAAGAGGCCAAAGACACCATGAAGCATGAAACGCGTTGATTAAATTCATGAACACGAGATACGGTATGGCGCCGAAATGAATGGCGGCTTTGGGTGTCGCACTCACGCTTAATCCGCCATATTGGACATAATCTTATCAACGGTGATATGACAAAGAGACAGCCGGAATACTGGTACAACAGTCTGAATATGATAAACACCTATTTAGTTTGCTCATATGTCGTAAATTGTAGTGTGCGTAAACTCCCCAAATCGGGGGATGTCTTCGTCATCACAATTTCTTAGAATCGTAAGTTCTTGATGTTTCACTATCGGTTTATAGTAATAAACTAAGTCGCTTCCTGCTGCCTGTCTGTTTGTCTGTCTGTCCTTATATATATAGGGACTTAGACGTAGAACTTTAAAACCACACAACTGATTTTGATGCGACTTTTTTAAAGAGATAGTGATTCAAAACGGAGGTTTACATGTATATAACACCATGCTTCGACCAACAAGTACGGTAGAAATGAAAAATGTGGAAAAACGGGGGCCATATTTTGTGATGCAGACAAATTTGCGCGGGTTAGCTAGTTAAAAATATAGGCAACTTTGAATTTTTTGTATACATACTTTGACAATCGGCAAATTTATTTACCGTTGACTTCATACTTGTAAGATTTGTTTCCACCATTGGAAAACTACCTGATAATATAGAATAGAATCCTCATTTGACGTTCACAAAACTTAAAACATTTATTTTCCCGAAAAAAGTTAGCGCAGTCTCTATTTAGAAACTTGTATTTTTAATGGCAACACTGAGTATATACAATAAATCCCATTACAATCCAAATGGCCCTACTATAAAATAAAATTAAGTCACAAAAAGAATGGACCACGGAGGTTACACCTGACACCCCATTAATTCCGTGTTAACTGGCAATAATTCAGCAGTTTTACGAGTCAAATATCTACTAAAAATAATTAACAATATGCAGCTTCCGTACAGAGTAATCGAAATATTTATTTAAATCGACAGAGGTTAAATTTAATTTCGCGATGACCAGTGATTATTGGTTAAAACGATTTCGTGCAATTGACCATATAATATTTTATACCTTATTTGGGTGAGGCGACAAAGTAATTTTATACAGTAGCTGATATATTGGCAGGCGTTTATCGACTTGATTCGTTGGAAACTCCCTGAGCAAGACAACTGATCGAATTCAATGAGGTTCAGTTTTTTAATGTGAATAAGAGTCCCCGCGCCTTATGTAAGGATAACCTGAAATTTCGTTAACTTCTAGTTTGTTGTGCACCCAATTCTTTTTCTTTTTTATCTATAACACGTCAATTTGACTTCGCCTCGCCTGATTCACTGCCTCGCTGAAGGCAAAATCTCAGCAAAGAGGGTCACCATTACAAACACCTACAGTGTTACAGTGGTAGCGCGTAGTTTGACAGCCTCAAGATGTTTTTTCACGCCCGGCTGATAGGACCCCGGACCGCCGGGTATGCGGTGACTTTGCGCCGCCACTGCGGTCTGCTTTTTACAGGGCGACAGGCGGCTCCACCCGTCACCCCCAGGCCCGCGTTCATGGGGGACGGAGGTCATTCTGCGACTTCCGACGTCCGAGTCGCTTCCGCTCGGTACTCCTTCAGTAGCCTTAGCACGAAATACTATCGAATTCGTAATGTAAAGGTATCGACAGAACGGTTGTGATTGGCGGGCTACACACGCACACGGGTTCACAAGAGGTAGACTGCCAATCACAATGCTCAGTTCTCTCGAAACCATGACATTACGAATTCGATAGGAGTTCATGCTTGTGCTACTGATGAGACTGGGATTAAGCCTAGGATAACGACGAAGGTGCGTTTACAAGCTTCAGATGTATGTTACGTGACAATTAAATATTGTATTACATCATCAGCTCAGTCAGATGACTCACAAAAAAAATGTTATGTTGCGAAAATAATTTTAATACCTATTTTACATATTCACCTTTTAAATCACTTTCAAATAACATTAATTTTATTTCGCATTAAGGAAATAACCGATCACACGTCCATTTAAGGAATAAGGACTTACATATCATGTGTTAAGATCTAAATTAGTGTGCGACACTAGCTGACCTTTGAGATATTTAGCGAAATTTATGAATTCTCAATGTGACAGTCCTGATATGCAGAATTGTCTTTATTGTAGGGCGAATTCAAACTATAAATCAAATAGAAAATTCTAAAAGGTGCAAACAAATGATGACTTGAGGCTTCCATAAGAGCAATAACACGCCACTACACAAATAGTAGTATTAGAAGTTACTGGATAATAGATCTACTTATTAATGTAATTAAGTTTAATATACTGCTTGCATGAGTTTACTTATTTTTTATAAAGCATCAGTTCATTATAGTTTATGAAATATTTGTAAAGTAACTCAAACAACTGTTATCAGTTTACCTTGGTAGATGTAGTGTTATTTTAAACGGTTACATCTTATCATAGTCGGTAACCTTCAAAGCAAAGGTTTTACGCAAGATGTACAGACTTACAGAGTGGATAATGGATCACATTCCACAGTTCACATCATATATCGTTCTTATATAACAGCGTGACAAACAAAATAATAGCAAACAAGTTGTCTTAAGCGTTATTTTTAAGATAGCAATTTGTTATCTAAGAGGATCTTTTTTTTGTAATTATCTCTGTCTAGCGGTGAAGCGATGAAGTGTTTCCCACTGTGTTTCTTTTTCCGAAATAATAAATTAATCACACAAAACCTTAGGATATTAAAAAAAATGGAATTAGCTAGTAGGTTTTCTTTTCATGCATAGCTAAAAAATCATTTAACTGCAATATGCATACTTAAACAAAGTGAAGTTATCTAAAGCTTTTTATGCGAAAATCGTTTTTTGATGAACACACAAATTGGTAAAAATTCCCATATTTCTCTTTTATTTTCTTACATACATTTCTGGTTAAACCTCGATATGAATAAACGGCTCGCAGGCCTCGCAAGGAATTACAACAATACATAATATTATCATATTCAAGCCTTTTTCACGAGACGTTGTATCTGCTGCATGCGTTTGCAGTTATCCTATTCGGTCGGATAAAGATACAGAATTTGTACTAATCATATCTTATCAAACACATTTGTCACGACGACGATGCGATACAATCACACTAGATCAACTACGCAGGAGGTCTGAATCATTAGAGTATATTTGAACGAAGGCGGGAAAAAAAACATTTCTGTAAGTGCCTCAAACATATTCTGCCACCCACGTGGGTTTGAATTGTACCCACCAAAAAAGAAGCCGTGCTAAAACACATGTCGGCAATAAAGAATATTTTTATTAATGTAGTTCTACTATCTGAAAAAAAATATTAACAATTTATTTATTAACATTTTTCATTTCTGCTCCGCAGCAGTTGGTTGTAGCATGATGTTATATACATATAAACCTTCCTCTTTAACCATTCTATCTATTAAAAAACCGCATCAAAATCCGATGCGTAGTTTTAAAGATTTAAGTATACAAAGGGTCATAAGGACATAGGGATATAGGGACAGAAAACGCAACTTTGTTTTATACTATGTAGTGATTATTTCCAACTAACTTTAGTTTCAGAATGTAATTCGGACTCGGATCGTTGTCGTCCATCGATATTTGTGTACAATATCTTGTATGACAATTTAAATTCTAAAAAATTAAACAAATAAATGTATCTATTCTATTGTTATTAACCATATAAAATAATGAGCTAAATGAGTAAAATTATCATATCAGTTTTTTTGTTACGTAAGTTTATTATTTATTTAACTTTTAAATAATTATAATTAAATAATATAGAAATCTTACGAGTATAATCTATTACAGTAAGAGATACTGTATGACCCATTTTAACTATATATCACTAGTATCCTGAGTATCTTGCTCGAGAAAGATTGAAATATTATTACTTTTAAGAAGTTGACCATATTTATAAAAGTTTGGATAAAAATTTATGGCCATGTCATACTTTAAAACCGGCTCGAGAAAAGTCATGAAGTATGTAAGGATAGTATAAAATGGCGGGCTGTTGTCTATGCCTACCACAGAAGCAAATAGGCGTGATCATAATGTATGTATATTTTTATCAAATTATTTTTAGCAACTGGCAACATTTTGAGTTGTAATAATATTTGTGCTTGCAACCCATAAAAAGTTTACAACTTCTCAGAACAATTTTGTGTTTTCATTTCACTTCTTTCTTATGAACTGACATAATTTAAAATGTGTAGGTCCCACTGTATACTAAGATACTATGTCGAAGTTTTTTTTTCTTAAATTCATGCCTACATAGTAGACATAGGTCTACTAAGTAACCGTCTTAATTGAGCCTCAAGACAAATAGATCTTGTTTTTTTTTTAATGTAGGTCATCAAATTGACACCACTTTGCCTGACGTTTAGCAGGAGTACAGTCCAAAGCATGGTGGCCGCCATTGCAAGTGCTGTCCTTGTAATGGCTGTTTATAAATTCACATTATTTTCATTGAAAGTAACACCAGGATCGACATTTATCGATCAGTTGTAATCCTTCCCGAGTTGCCAGCTCTTAAAATAGTGATGAGACAGGAACCAAGCCTTCTATTAAGACAACATACGAACCAATACACTAGAAGTATTATGCAAATATGTGCAAATCTTTCCTCATACCATACATGGCGGCCATGTTTGCATCACGCAAGGGACTTCATTCAACAAACAACGTTTTATACACATATGGACTAACTTTTCATGGTCGACTTTAATCTCAACATATAATAAACAAGGCTGATTTAGATTTCTCTGACGGACCCATCGACCCATCGAAATATCTTTTCTGCAGGGATTTTGCTACAACAGTATTATTAAGATTTTAGGTTTTTATATGAATATTAAATAAAATACAATAATCTATATTATAATAATTATATCGGCCTATGCATTTGGTCTCTAGAACGCCATACAGAAACAAACGTTCATACATACATACACATATAGCCTGATAAACACATTACCCCCCCTTTGTGTCGCGCAGTCGGGTAAAAAGACGTGCAACGAAAGCAATAATTACAAGCTGCAGTATTTTAATAAAGATGGGCAAAAGAAATGCTCTGACATATTCACTGACAATTCTTGTTTTAATCTTTAAAAACAGAAAACGGAGCTAGTATCAGAATATATGCCATGTACTCACCATTTCTATGCAGAACAGTTTCGTGTCCCAGCATAGAATGTTTTTCAATCACACTTGGCATTGTTCCCGGGTGCCTAAACGATTCTACGTGTAATTGAATCTCACAACACAACCTTAGGGTGCATTATAACACCTATTTTAAGGATCTATACCAACTAGATGGTCTTTTTAAAACTGCTGAGCCATATCGAAACTTATCACAGTAGATTATTACAATAGCTATATAACTAAGTGAAATCAAAACTAGATTCCAATTTAAATAGTAATTATATATTTAAACCGTGACTGCTACTGCAACCCGAGAGGCGCGGGTTCGATTCTCGCATATTGCAAATATTTGTATACATGAATATGGTTATTTGTACTGGTCTGGTCGTCCCTTCGGAGCTAGCACCTCTGCCTAACCCTTCGGAGATATAGGCGTGAGTTTATGCTATGTTATGTTATGTAAATCACACAAAATAGTAATTTTCACAAGATCGCTGTCGCTCGGTGAGGAAGGCTTAGTAAACTTCAACCCACAATATTATAGCAATAGATCGCATAGCATAGTTTCCTATATTGAATACTTAATCATCAGAATAGACACATATTTAACACAAAATTCGAAAACCATAAAATAACGTTTCGACATGTTTACCAATTAATATGATAAAGAGTTGAAATGTTTACCCAGTTTATATTAAAATATCGTGAGCACACGTCTACATAATTTATTGACGCCAATCTGCGTAGGCGCATCCCACGTACTATTCAAGCCGGAGGATCATGCCGTACTAATTTGTTTTCGCTTACCTAATCGAGACTTAATTAATGTGACAGTGAACTATTTGATATTTATCGATTTAAAGACGGACACACACTAGCAATTATTTGTAATCTTCAGTGGTATTGTTTGACATAATGTCCATGCCGAGTGATAGAATGTAGCAGGGAGTTCATCCTCCGAAGTGGGTCATCTTAAAAGAGAGGATACCGGGTCTGCAGGGTGCAAGGGATATGTTCGCTACTATCTCACCTCCGGTAACTAATATATAAAAACACTAACTATATAAAAAATAATAAATAAAAACACAACAATTTGCAACAACAGCTTCATCTCTATTACATGGCCTTGCAAAAAGAAAAACCTTCCAAACGTTATTTAAACTAAGTCTCGTGACTCTTTTGTAAAGGTTATTTAAAAAGATAACTAAATATTCAAAGTTAAATTTATCGTCTCAATTACATCGTATCCTAATCCGGAAAGTTTTAAAACATTAACGTGACAGTTTAAGATTGAAATGGTAGCTCGAAACCAAAAGGGGTATAATCGTAAAATTTAAATAAAAGAACACAGGTAAAACTTCAAAGGATGAGTAAACATAACATTAAATAACGTGTTACACTAATAGGTGTAATTAATAGGATTATTTACATGAATTAATGACTTGTAAGAGTTTGACATCAATCTACAGACAGGATGACACACTGTAGGAAATTAACATACGATCTTAATGGCTGTTATCGCGATTCATGGAAAAGTAAGAGTGTAAGGAGAAAGTATTGGCAAATTGGATTTTTTAAATATTGAGACTGAAATCAAAATAATCAGGATGTAAGAAAAGATACACATTTTAGGATAGATCTTCTTCACGATATTTACCAAATATAGTGGAAAAGTACAAGTGTATTATCAACAATATTTTTGTTACTACCGTACTTAAGGAATCTTTTTTTTTAATTAAAAAAATTAACATTTATGGCGTAAGTAGTAAGGTAGGTAGATTTTCACCTGGTTCCCTTTTTGGAATTTTATTTAAATAAATTTTATTTTACGATGACGTTTTTTGTGAAACCACTAAAAAATTCTTTATTTTTTTCATCGTACCTTCTTTTTAACCGACCTCAAAAAAGGAGGTTCTCAATTGGACTGCATTTTTTTTCATGTTTGTTTTTTCTTTTGTAAAACTGATGTCAACTCGTGACGCGGCGGGTATTAGAGAGATATATAAGGATATATAATAATAAAGGTCTATAGTAATATCATAAATCTAATATAAGTGCTAAGCATCAAATATGTCAATAGGTGATAGATTTTATGCGTAGCGGACATACCTACCTGTTAATCTCAAATTCCAATAAGCTTATGTTACATACAAGAAGGAAGATATATTTTATTGATGCCGGTCGAGCCGAACGCCGCATACCAATTATGGAGGACCAACGCAACCGTGATATATGACCGGCGCAGGCGCAGATACCGGTGCGATTTGCCCCAGGAGTAACATACCACAGGGAATAGAATTACATAGGTCACGTCGTTTGAATATATGAAAAATATGTGTTGGTCTTTATATAAAGACTAGGTGTGACGTATATATCTGAAGATAGTCATCTCGAAAGAGATTTGGGCCCCGACAATTAAAGACCCAATTACGGCGTGCGTTTCGGTCTGTTCGAGTCCGACATAACTTCCCCAACCGCCTCCAGCGGTATTTATGGGGGATTTTCGCACAGTTATAAACAATAAAGTGTGAAGCGTTATATGTACTGGTCTTACAGTCCAATAGGCATGCAACTATTAAATGCCAATAAATCCTTTAGAAAAGTAAAGGGAGATAGCTCTAATGCCTATTGTACTAAGAATCTTACAAGATACACTGAGAAATGTAACCAAATAAAACAATTTGGAACAAAATTATCGTTTCGTGGAGTTATCCCGGATACAATACGAGGGCTAAGTACAGGAAAGAGTAACTAAATCTCATAGAGATAAGTACGACCGCAGCGGGCGACCTTGAGACGAGAAAACACTTAAACAAAGAAAGATCACAAGCGAGACAGTTGTCTACCCGCCGCCGTACGAATGTGACAAGTAACCGTTGGCACTCGGCGCATGATGTGCGAACACATTCCTGATTCGTTCCACGGAACGCTGCGCCATCGACGATGCAAGTGTACAAACATACACACACTCGCAAAAAGACTACATAACAGACAAACTAAATAACGAAAATACTTTGAAAGTAACGTCCAACCAGATAAAAATACTCCACAATAAACAGAACCAATTAGCAACAGAAAAATAAGTGAAATCGGCTCCATTATCAATCGACCGTTCACGGAATCCAAAAACATAGCCGCTGTTACAGTTTACAGTAGGAATAAATGCATGCGACCGCTCTGAGTGCTGTCTTCAGTTTATTTTCGAGTAATGGCCGTGACCTCTTCACCGGGAGATATCAGAGTGACCAGTCGCTCTCGCTTCTCCGTAGCTTTCTTGTGACCCGCTTTTCATAAACAATACTTCGACAACTGCGCACCGTTCGCTCGGGCGCGAGAAAGTGGCCAATAACATGCAAGAGACGATGCCTGTATCAATTTAACCGATAGCCATGAGATTGTACTGCGGATGCTACCGATGCATACTGCAGCAAGAAACTAAATAATGAATCGGTCACGGAAAACTGTATCCGATTGCGTACCGAGTTTAATTTGCCGTGAGAACTATTACGATAAACAATTGCAAATGAGTGATATTACGCTTTCATAACAGTTTTTTTGCTGTATACGTTTAACTGGAGTTTTCCCTCGGGTACGATACAACTGAAATTTACCAGTGAAAATTCGTACTAAACTGAGTTGTCACGATTTTTTCAGTGATATCCTTTATTTGGTATGATAAGTTATGTAAGGGTCAAAAGTGGTTCGTGTAATCTGGCTAGCCAGTTCCATTGCTTGAACTTGGCTTGACACGCTGCCGTGTGTCTAGATAACATAGTTTACTTCGCAATGATAGCGTTCCTATCATTGGCAAACAGTGACAAAAGGTTACAGTTATCTATGTTACATTAAGTAACCAAAAATTACTTCGCCGCAACAACAAGAAAAAAAATATCAAGGACACTACGCAGCGGGATAGTCAATATTCTTCGCAAGTAACAGTTATAATAAAATTTGTGTATTGTAACATCTTCAACAATTATGAAATCCATTGTGTTATTATAAGCGACGAAACAGATGCTATCAAGGACTTTATAATGGTGTCGATTACGTAGCTAAGTAATCTATATATATCTCTAAAAACTATCACAAAAAAGGTAAGATCATTATTGGAACAATTAATTAGTTTGGGTCGTCGTTTCATCACTATCCCTTCCACATGTGCTTAATTACAATTAAGTATATTGAAGGTTTCTTATATGATTGATGATTGTACTAGCCTATGCCGCTCCACCCGCGTGGATATCGGTTATCGCGACCTAAGCGCTTTGTGCGACTTAAATTCTATATTACTAATCATAACTCTGGTTCTACTTAACCGATTGAAATCAAAAAAACGTAAGATTTTAAGTTGGATCAAACCCCTTCAAACGAAAAAACCGCATCAAAATCGCGGACAAACATAAAGATTTTACAATTATATAATAGTATAGATAGAAGATAAATAGAATATAGATTATAGCTATTACAAAATAGGAAGAAGAATGCACGCAAAGTGATAAATTCACAACAATTAGACTTATAACAGCGAAAGTACAAGTAGGTAGCATTACAAGGCAATAAGAGTGATTTCACGACAATTATTTTTACTTCCCTAACATTCTACCCTAATTTTGAGACAGATGATAAACTATTCAAAGTGGTTGTCCCTGAATAAAGAATTATCTTCTGTTAAACAGGGGGAAAAGAAGAGCAGATGTTACACATTTCGAAGTAATGTGTAAGTTTAGAGAACAAATTATGATAATTGTTCACTTAATCAACATTTCTCATCGTCGTCAAAACTAGATAGAATGACAAAACAAAACACAATACAGCATCTTTCAAGAATCTCGACTCCCAACTGTTCTCCATTCTTTTTTAGTCAATTCACGGCTTGTGATGTCAAGAAGAGCATCATGTCAATAACGTCCAACGCGGTAGGAAGCGACTGTGTCAGCCGTAATATGATCCACCCTATAATCGACGAAATCCTTCCCGTCATCTGCCATATCCTGAATTACTCCATAGCCAGTAATACATTTCCTATCGCTTGGAAAGATGCCCAAATAATCCCTATACCTAAAAAGAAAAATCCTTCCGCTTTCTCTGAGTATCGTCCTATTTCCATCTTACCCTTTCTCTCCAAGGTCCTTGAACGACTTGTTCACACGCAGCTCAATAATTTCCTCACTAAAAACTCGCTGTTGAATCCTCTACAATCTGGATTCCGGCCTGGGCACAGCACTACTACTACATTGGTTCATATTACGGAAGATATCAGATCAGGTATGGAGGAGGGTGAACTGACAGTGCTAACTCTGTTAGACTTTAGTAATGCCTTCAATACCGTTGATTTCGACATTCTGCTTGGCATATTGAGCTCTCTTAACATATTATCTCCAACTGTGGTTGACTGGTTTCATAGTTACCTGTATGGTCGCCGACAGCGTGTCTGTATCAAGGATGCTACTTCCTCTTGGTGTGCAACGACTGCTGGCGTACCGCAGGGCGGCGTTCTCTCTCCCTTACTCTTCTCAGTTTTCATAAACTCAATCACCAACGAACTATCTTCATCCTACCATCTCTATGCAGACGATCTACAGATATATTCTCGGGCCCCACCGGACCGACTAAAAGAAGCTATTAACACCATTAATGCTGACCTAGCAGTGATATGCAACTGGAGTACCTCGTACGGTCTTGAGGTTAACCCATGTAAGACGCAGGTCATTCTTGTCGGTAGCCCTAGGATGATAACCAAGGTAGATCGGTCACTTCTCCCACAAGTGATTTGTAATGGGGTAAGTGTCCCTTATAGTGAGAAGGTTAAAAACCTGGGAATACTAATGGACAATTGTTTATCTTGGGGTCCACAGATCCAAGAATTAAAGCGCAAAATATTTGCTGCATCGGGGTCCCTGCGTAGGCTTCAAAATTTTCTGCCTACTGCCACGAAGATTGCGCTTGCACAAACTCTTCTTTTCCCTATCCTCGACTATGCTGATGCCAGCTATCTAGATCTCACCGAAGACCAACTTAACAAGCTTGAGAGACTCCAAAATCTCTGTATACGTTTCATATTTGGTCTACGCAAATATGATCATGTTTCTGAATTTCGACAAAAGCTCAAGTGGTTACCTATACGCTTTCGCCGGAATGCTCATATTCTTTCTCTTTTATACAATATTTTATTTAATCCCTTAACTCCTTCCTATCTCAAACGACGATTTGAATTCTTGCATAACACGCACTCTAGGGTTTTGAGATCATCGGAGAATCTGAGGTTGAAAATACCAAGTCATTGCACCAACTTTGCCGACAAGTCTTTTTCGGTCCAAGCAGCTCGGCTGTGGAATGCATTGCCAATGACTATCAGGAGTGCTCAGTCTCTGCCTGTATTCAAGAGACTGGTAAAGGAGTACTACTTATTCCTCTGACAGCAATGGAGAACTATAATTATTATTATGTATGTAGTTATGTAGTATTATTATTTTTCTTTTCTTTCTTTCTTCTTTATTGTTGGGATGGGTACTCGCTGAAAACAATAGCGGGTACCTATGTCTATATGTATGCTATTTGTGTATACCTAATTATGTGTGTATGGATGTATGTGTGTATGGTGATAGGTGTGTGTATGTATGTGTATATGTACATGTTGCATATTACGTAGCTTATTGTGTTGTGTTTGACTAGATATTATTATTTTCTCCATATAATATTTTTGCGCACCAAACTGCCCAGAAACACTTTTCTCCTGCTTTTCTGTCCATCCTATGGTTGCCTGTAAGAGATTGCCGCAGAGCGATAAGGCCGCCAATTGTATTTACCATGGTTACTTTGTACTTGTTCTGTATTTTTTTTCATATTGGTGTACAATAAAGACATTTATTATTATTATTATTATTATTAATTGTTACTTTGGTGGAATATCGCAGAATCTCTTGGTAGTATTTACAGTATTGTAAGCTTCCGAAAATTTCGTAAATGGATAACGAGACACCGTTTAATTGAATGAGGATGCAGAATGGGAGATCTCGGTCACAAAACAATGAAGGTCATAAATCACAGTTTCCTCTGTTGTACTTGCATCCTACGGGCAGAAGCTTCGCGGCGGCAACATCTAAATTGATGGTTTCCGGCGCACATTAGAACAGACTCTATCGCGCAGCTGTCTGCGTACGCGACACACTTCATTTGCCGCTGCGCGTGCGCCCCGTAGAAAGTGACGCTTTGTCATCGTCCACTCGCCCAAAATCGAACAAACTGACGAAAGAAAGAGATGGAGCTATGCCAAATATTGCGAGTGGGACCGAGAGGGTTGTTCATTGTATGAGAACATTGAAGTCGCACATTTGGCGTGTTGGCATCCGTACACTCCGTTTCACGGTTTGTTTGATCTCGCACATCGGTAGGATTCCTCGTCGAAAACATTATTCGGATGCTATCTAAAGATCGCTGTACCGGATCGTTCGTTTCTTGACTAATGCTGCCTGCACACGTTCGCGAAATCAGTGGTGAAACCGTTCGCCAACATAATGTGTAGAGCAGGGGTTTGTGCCATTCTTGGGGACGGGAGGGTGTGTTACCGAAAACATTCGCCACTGTACCTATTCGCCAAAGCGTGATTCGGACTTTACAGATATACCTCTTCATTCAATTGGGGCGATCATCGATGTTTACTATAATTTATCGGCCGCTGAACCGTGCAAGTAAATAATTGAATGTAATTTCCGGCCATTAAATCATTACAATTCCATCAACAGACATCCAGTTACATTCAAATAAAGGTTTCATCTCCAATTGAACTATTTTCGCTTCCTCGTCCATTGACGATTATTATAACTGAATTTATTATCATCGATGCGTTTTTTGTTTGACCACAAACGATTTACATTTATTAAACATCATTGAACGGTTATTATTACAAACCGGCCGTGTTAGTCCTACGCGTGGGTTTATTAATGTCCGAATTAATTTATTTATGTGGGTTGTTCGGTAGAACAGCCGAAAATGTACTAGATCAGATTACTGTCGTTAATCAAAGCGGCTGACGAGGAAGAAGATAGCTAGCAGTCTTTGGGGACAAAAAACCGACGGTTGAGTGACGACATGCGGTCGACGCTAACGCCGTCACTCCCTAATGGCCTTTTTAGACATGTTAACATCGAGCTATGGGACTATCCGTCACTTCTAGAACATTGAACCCGCTATATGAGGTGAACTGTGATGTATTTCTATATACAATAACTATGAATCTCAAATATCATGTAAAGCAGCCGATTGAGGTCATCATAAACATCTAGGAGCGGGCACTTTTCTTACAAAATGTCATTATTAGTGTAGTGAAAGGGTCATTCTTAATGAAAAAAAAACTAAATTCTTGTAGTGCAAATGTTCATCTAAAGGTAGCCTGGAAGAAATCGCTATTAACGATAAGACCGTCATTTCTCGTGTCTTCCATACATGTATTATAATTTATTAGTGTAGACTTTTATTCTAAACACTATTTTGGTTTGCACAAGGCGATAACCAGCTTAATTTGTGACGACGAACGTTCCAAAGTCGTTACAGGAGAGGAATATAAAGAGATATCTGAACTGGTCATGTTACAATAAATGACTTCACTAGCTCAGCATACAGCCTCGGAGTATATCATAGCAAGAAATGCAAATCTGAATTCTCGTTTAGTTAGTCATCAAAAAAGGTTAATTAAAACAGAAATATTCTTGAACCCGCACAGGTTTGTAGCGAGCAGATGAGTCAGCTATAGGAAGAATAATCTCTTAGATCGGCCGTCGATTACGTCAGCGCTATGAAGAAATATATATTTTTTGTGGCATGTCAAGTCAACAAAAGCCAGCCGATATTGTCTGACACGAATGCACAAAAACGAGTCCATGTATTAATTCTCTTCGTACAAGAGATGGGTAGTGTATATCTGAGATGTTATGATTGTTAATGATAATTTTGTCAGAAGCACAGGTGTGGCTCACTACAAAGTTCGAACATAAGAAATATGTTAGCATAAGTATAGCCAGATGTGCCATACTATAGTTGGACTACACAAAAAAAAGTTAGTAAGCTGGGGTTATAAGACAAGGTGTATAGCACATACGAACTATCTCTTCGGGTAAGAAAGTCTTCTTGCTTGCTTTAAGAGGCTATTTCACACTCAGCAACTGCTGGCCCGAGACGGCCGTGCGGTTTGAGACCGACAACCATCCTCGCTGACTTCGGCGGAGGGGTATCCGTGTGGAATTCCGCACAGGAAAAAAAGCGATTTCATAAATAGAATGTCAGTTTGTCCAGAGCCCATGAGCTTAAGGAGTAATAAGGTTCAGACCGTCCAACAACTAAAACTTAAAAACACAAAAGTACGAAAGTTTTTTACTCACTTATCTACCAGATCCCTGCCGGCTTGCTCTTCAAAGGGAACCCGTGTTAAATTCCATACAAATATGCTATAGTCGTATTTAAGAGGCAAGATTCAATTTAGATCGGAAAAAGTGAATGCTTCGATGGGACCTAAACCTGCGGTCGTTTCCTTGCAGGGGGAATGTTCTAACCACTGAACCATGAAGCGACATCTGAATCCTTCAAAATTCTTCTATACAACAAACAATCGCTGCGAAGGTTGGCCATCGCCCCAAGATGGCTACCAAGCCATCTATCTACAATCATACGAATCGCCACGAGATGGTTGTAAAAGAGAATTTCAAATGCACACGTAGCTTCGTGGCACAGCGATTAAAGAGCATTCTACTGTAAGGAAACGATCGAGGGTTCGAATCCCGTCGAAACTTTCCCTTTTTCCGAATCTAAATCTGATTTGCAAAAACTACATGCTTTAAAATTTTTATTACAAGGAACAGGTTTTTTCCCACCGACTTCCCTTTTGAAAATCATCTCAGTTCACCGCTGATATTCTGGTCAATAGATTGTGTACATACCTGCAATAAAATAAACTCACATTAGATAAATATTACAAAGAGCTCAAGTGTTGGCCGAGAACAATGGGCGAAAGAAAAGGCCAAAATAAAGGTCATGACTGAGGCGGGTGTCCTACTAAATATTCATGGAGTCATGGTGTATTCGCATACTATACGACAAAGAAAACATTTTTTATGCGCGGCGCAAGAACACAATGAGATTTTATAGCGAATTTATATCATAAACTTGTTAAACAACGAGATTTCCTTCGATGACATTGAGAATGAGTTTGATAAACATTGGCAATGGTTTGAATGGAGCTGATGTAATAAATCAACTAGCTGTTGTTTTTGGCTTCATTTGAGTTAAATATTGGGTCCGTTGCTAGCACCCATGGGAACTTATTACCTGGATAAAAAGCCTAATTCAGATGATAATCTATCGCTGTGCCAAAATTACGCCAAATCCGTTCAGTCGTTATGGCGTGATTGTATAACAAACATACAAACACCAAAACATATTCACAGATCTACATAAATACAAAAATATCTCTTGCAATTATATTATCAAAAACCGTGCAAATGGCAGCGTTCCATGATGCCATCACCAGCATGAAATTGCTATCGCGATATTTTTTTTTATTTCTTGTCTGTTTGTTTTTTCGCGATGAACGCAATAACTACTGAACGGTGTTTGATGTGGTTACTTTTTGCTCGGAAGGTCTTACGTAAAAAATAACAAATAATTTTTAAGAGTTTATGTCCTATATTTTTTCCCTCGTGCGGATATCCCCAAGGATACCTTCCGCCGAAGTCAGCGAGGGTGCTTATGTCGGACTCGAACCGACCAAAACCGCACAGCCGTCTTGGGCCATTAGTTGCCGAGGATGACCCTGAGAATAAAGTAAGTAAACCGTGAAAAAAGGTTTCCTATAGGACAAGAAAACCATGGCTAGCAGTTTATTAAACACAGAATTCCTCAATATTTTTCTACTTGCACCAAATGTATCGTAGCGCAATGCCGGAGGGCGCCGCACGAGCCGGCCACGGTTTATGCTAATGTCCGCAGTGCGCATGCGCAGAACCTGACCACCCCGCAAGCAACTCGCGCGCATATAATCTAAGAATACAACCACGGTTGTTTACAATGTTATGTAAAACATTAGAAATTGCAAATTAAAAAAAAAACTGAGACCATAGACTAAAGACTGACCTTAACGTTACGTCATAGTCATTCAATCGTTATGAAATGAATGATTCACATAACATATGACACTAACATACATTTATATTAATATGTAAGCCTTCTTCAAAAGTAAATAAAAAAAATCATTTTAATATTTTTTTATTCAAGAATATTTTACAAGCTGGACCAGCGTTTTCAAGACAAGACATGAGACACATCTTTGAATATGCATTTCTTCATTTAAGATTTAGTTTCCTACCTAGGAAAAAACAGTGGAAAAACTAACCAACTGGTGCGGAGTAGGGTGATGCAGACGAAGTTGCATGGGTCAGCTAGTTAATAATATCAACTGAACAATAAAAAACCGCTCACACAGCAGAATTATAGATCCATTTGATATCGGTAACTTACACGTGTGCAGTTACCGATGACAGCTCCAATTACCCGCCCTAGTGAAGCTGTCGGTCCCGGTTGCCATACGAACATCTATGGTAGCCGTGTCGGGCATTTGGAGTCCTCAAAAGTCTGACTAGCCTAACTACAGAACTTCGATATCGCCAATTTGGTTGTGGACGTCCGAAGGCAGTCGCTTCACGGAAAATATCACATCTTAGTTAGACTAAAAAGCGAACCCCAACTGCGTTGTGAATAAGTAGGCTCAGAGAATGATGAACACTATTATCTCCTCGGATAAGTCTTTTTACTTGCTTTAGTCTATAACAATTAGCGATATATCGCTATTGCTATCGTTGCGATTGTTAGACCTTGGTTTAGTAGTGTATATTTTCTTCCAGTCCACTATTGTAATGAATTTACATCATGTAACGCCTACTTTAATTTCTCACCACACCTTAGCTTCGACATTATATTTCTCCACCGGATTGAGCCGTCAACGGTCAGAGGCTGTCTGAGATTTACAACAGCGATACGAGGCGCCCTTCCGCCGTACTGATAAATAGCCCCTCTAATTATATTTACGCAGCGCCGGTCGAAACGCTATAAATTCACGCTCTGGTATGTAGGAATAACACCGGCGTTTACACCCGATACGAGCTCGACTCGTGGGATCCATCACCACAGACATATGTATTAGCACCAAATTAGTAAACTAGCAATAAAATCTAATTCATTCCACCATTACCGCATACACCACTTAACGGGCTTTACTTGACGGTGTGGAACACATATCTTAGATTTATAAATAGAAGGCATTCCTGAGCAGGATGCGAGTGAACGTGACGCCCGATGCCGTAAGTCCCACTGGATGGAAATACTCCGGAAGTGTACAATTAAAGACAAACGAGATGTATATGATGGACGAGTCAGTGAACTCTGCCCAAGGTTATGGAAGGGAGTGTAAACATAATCTGGTGGAATCGCGTCCATCAACCGTGCAAACATTGTAACTGAGACACGTCAATATTAGTCAGAGGCCGAACACACACGACGAACGAGATTATTGCATTTGCGATCAATACTTAAACGGTACTACAGTTTAATATCGATAAAAAAATTGTTATTTTTGCATAATCTCGATGCCCACGCAAATTCAATAAAGTACTTTTTTTATCGTGCGAAAAATCCCCTCGGATACCCCGCTACCGAAGCCGGTTGGGTAACCGGCTAAAACGCACGCCGTCTTTGGGTCTTCAGTTGCCGGAGGTGAGGTAGTAGCCAACATATCTCTCGCACCCCGGCAAACCCGGGGCCTTCTCTTCGAGATGACCCGCGTCGGGTGATGGGAACACGGTGTCGCCATCTAGCCCCCGGGTATGGGGAGGCGCACTTTGCTCCCTGGCCTGCTTCTGCGAGAGTGACAGGCGGCTCCACCCGTCACCCCCAGGCCCACGCTCATGGAGGACGGAGGTCATTCTGCGACCTCCGAAGTCCGAGTCGCCTCCGCAAATTCAATAAAGTACTGACGAAAGTAATAAAAACCAAACATGGCAATACAAGAATAAATTTTAAGGACACCACCGAATTTCTAGACTTGTGGAAAATATAGTTACATCACCATATCTCATAACGATGTGTTTCATGCAACATCAGATGCGTTCGAGCGAAGGTATCGAGCTCACTGGGACATCTATCTAGATTAGCACCAACGCATAAACTCCCACACATTCCGCTAACTCCAGTAATTAGTTCTACGCACACGTGTTTTAAATTGTAACGAGACTGTTTACTACAGACTAAAACATAGATAGTAAAGCATCCATAGACCAGCATTCCACAATATTGTAATCTAAAATTACGAGTGACACATGCCTGATAAGTGATACCATCTCGGTGCATACCAAAGATACTTCATACTAAAAATATTGTCAACGGTAGACGGGCCAGCACCGCGACGAGATCATATCTTGTGAACAATCTAGGTATGCGATCAATAAGCTATTTGGCGACTCGATCTTCGTGTAAACGCTTATATCATCAAAGAATACCCAACTCTCGTGATGTAGAAATAAAGACGCATTGATCAATCCCTCATCTGCAAACTCTTAGCAACAAGAGATAACTACGAACTATGGTCAGCGTATCATAATCACTCAACGTTTAATTTATAGCAGCTTGTCAACCGGGCGGTTTCTTAGCCGACTCGTAATTAGGTGTATCAACATCTGAAGTACTTGTTACCGCCTATATCTAGACGCTGAAGGTCGGCCAGACTTTCGCTGCGCAGCTCAGCGGCTACATTATACTGAGTGGCCCAACCCGAGGAAAATCTAGTCGCCCACACGAGTATAAGACTAATACACGATGCAGACACCGCGCGGCGCTGATCGCATTACCATACAGACAATCTAAAAGTCAATACAGGAGCCGTGTTGACATTGGCCCACCATTAGTGTTGGTTTTGTAATGATATCAAAAGCTCGCATTCCAGTGAGCGTGTTGTTGAATGAGCAGGCTCGATTGTTCTCGACGAGCGACGATCGCCCACGTGCGGCTTGGTGTCGCACTCATTGCACAACTGGCGGTCGGCACCCGCCCGCGAATCCCAATACAGGTGACCATTTTGCCAGTCGACCTTGCGAATGAAGGACATGTACAGGGATATTCGCAGAGCGTAAATCTCTCTGTCGAGACACGACACAATCTTCTTATAAGTTTGAATGACCAGATACTTGCTAATGCAAGAGAAAGGATTAGCGGATATAATGATCAGATATTTGCTAGAGCATGGGAAAGGATTAGCGGATGATGTGCATAAAGACACTTATTGTACTCTACAGGTATATAAGGTAACAACAGCGACACCGCGGACGAGACAGAGGCTGGCCTCGCTCGCGTGCTACTACATACAGATCAGATTTCGTTCCGCAAACTCGAGATAACTGCAGCAAGTCGCCGAGTCTCAGTGCATTCTAGGAGTCGACTTTGAAACGTAGAGCTACGTTAGCCTTATTGTGTCCTCTTTTAGATATGACCGTCTCATTTGAATAAGTATTGCGAGGTTACGCTTATGGCAAGACAATTAATCGAGGTTTCTGAGCGACTTATCAGTTAGTCACATTACGGGTGCGGTACAAACATCTAACGGTTCGCTACGGCTAAAAACAGAGTTCTAATATCGACACTACATCTAAAATAGCCGCGTGACAAACGAAACCGAAAGTGATGCGTGATGCAACGGGCCCGAAATTAGCTGGTGGCCCAGGGCGGTGCATCGGCCGCGAGGGAACGCTGAGGCCGGCGCCGCGGGTGCCAAACGGCTGGCATTTCGCACTAATGACATGAATAAGATATTACCACGGATAGCTCGCCAGTCGGCGCCGGCATCCAACTCAGGTATTCGGGCCGCTAGTAGAATCAAAATTAACCCACGACCGATCGTACGCGATACGTTAATTCTAGAGATACCGAATGACGGAATCAGGACTGGTTCTCCGCAGGCGAGGCTCGTATGCGAGAGAACCGTTATAGCCACTAGTTATTCAATAATCTACCGTATAATGGAATCGAGCATGAGGCTGCATTGATATGCAAATGTTCGTCTGTCCTCGGGTTTGAAATACTAGTAGTGTATGTACAGGGAGGGCTGTTGCGTGGAGGGAGGTATCGCGGTGACACGGCGGGCGCGGGTCGGAGGTCCGGCCGCATTCCGCCGCCGCATGAAAGTGAAACCGCTTCGGCGACCAACCGCTCAGCTGTAGAAAGTCCACGATTATATCTCGCCAGCGCCGGCGTCGGCGGACGAGCAAAAACTGCTATCGCGGCTAGTCGCCGGGCTCCCGGGAAACGAGGCGCCCCAGGCGACGTCGCGCAGAGAAATTGCCAATAATCACTGGCGGACGCTAAACGATTCCTTTCATTTACTCAAACGGCAAACGCCGGCCGGCCAAAGCTTGTTGTAATGTTAAATTTCACTTAAACTAGCAGTAACCGTGTGACCGGAGGCTATTTCGTTGGTTAACTTTTTTTGTCAAATAAACCATCTCAATGACGGCCTAATCGTAGAAATTATCAAACACGTGTGTGTCGTGATTCGTATGAAAATATTAGAAAGAACTTGCATGTCCGGTTTGAGATTGACGATAGCCTTTTACTTCAAACTGGTTTCATAAATTTGAAAAAATAAAGGTTTTTTCCAGCTCAGTACTATGAGGGCACCGCGAATGCGCGTCCTGAAAATGTTTGGTGGCAATCAACTCTGATGACTAAAATATCAAAACAAATGTCAAGTTCCCAAAATGCTTAACCTTGAAATATTATCTCAAGTATGATTTTGCATTAATAATAAGATTTACAAAGTTATGCAATTAATAAATTCGTAAAATTCTACTTCAGGTATGAAAATTATTCAGAAACAAAATATTAGGTAAGATAATTTATACTTAAAGCCATCTTACACTTATACGTTTTATTTGTAGGCATATAATGTAAAAAAATAGACTCTGGCGACCAAACCAGTGTCTGTGTGATGGGTCCTAGAAAAACATAAATAAAGTGACATATATTGGCAAAAACGCTAGTGGAATCGCTTACTAGGGATTGCGATCATTTTAATAATAAAATAAGTAAATATATTTCAAGTCACAAAGATTCAATTTAATTAAATGTTTGTAGTCATATTACAGATTTATATCAATCCTACACTTTTGCTGTTATTTCGTCTAGAGTCCCAGGGCTTTCGAGAAGAGAGCATATTGTTGTCTCTGCTTAGAGAGCCAGAGGGAGAAAGACGCAAGTTTTAGTACATGTAATACAGCAGTCGGTCAAAGCGATAAGAAGCATGAATGATGTATGTTCGCTAGTTTGAAACCGGTTTTAATGAAGCCAAGTTTGTTGCCACTAATATCCATTTGCGGGCGCATATGATGACCACACCTTTATTGGAAGCTGGCTGAGAGTAGATCGGCAGTCGATCTGTAGTTTGTACGGAAACCTACTGAACCTGAATCAAATTTGAACATGTATATGTATACCTTGAGGCATATATGTTGGACCCAAAATGCGATCTACACGCACAGTATGTATTATATGGGTGTCTTTTAATTGTATCATTACGCTACGCACGACGGTGGACCAATTAAAATTCACCAATCATAGATTTTTATCAAAACATACCGCGCGTCATGGTTTTCAAGATATAGTGACAGGTGGAGTCGCCTATCACCCTAGCAGGAACAGGCCGCGATGGCAATGTGATGCACGTACCTCCCTATCAGGGGTAATATGTGGACATAGTAATTCCACACCCGAGAGAGCCTTTGATCGCCCTGGGACAGCCAGGGCGTAAGGGATATGCCAGAGGACTGTTACCCTCGGCAACTCGGCGCTGGTCTGTTCGAATCCCCGCAGCCTTTGGCGAGGGAGTATACGTGACGACACAGTAAAAAAAGGGTTCAAGAAATGCGCCTCGAGGTATACTAAACGATGACTTCTTGATGTTAATTATGAACAATTCGACGTAGTCTATGTTTGATATGAGCTAATAAGAAGTAATGGTTCTAGGAAAAATTGTAATGAATTGTTATCGTATACGGAAAACTACCAGTCGTAAATATTAGTAATAAAGGGAACCTTTTTCGTTAAATAACTTATTTCCAAAAGCCTCAGGAGTTCCTAACTAATTACTTGAACCACTTTAAAAAACAATACATAAGTAAGAAGTATTTAATAATTAATTTATATGATAAATACTGTAAAATATTTTTTTTACAATATCTAATCATAATAATGTATGTATACAATACAATACATTACTTAACATGTTACGTTCTGGTAAGACAAGTATAAATTCTAACAAATTAAATAAACTATTATAGTAAGTATTTATTATTCAAATAGATATTTTAAACATGCAAGCGTGAAACATATTTATTTTATTATTAATGTAATATTTTAGCATTATTCATTTAAAAATAAATGTGCTTGATCATAATGTTGAATGTATTGCATTTTTATGATTTTTTTTAAAACTGGCAAGTAAGAAATAACCTTAAATATTTTATTTAAAGTACAGATTATAAAAGTGTTTATTATCAGTGTATATAAGGTATACTTTCACTTAATAATCAAGGTTTTATCCGAAAGTATCTTAATATAACATATTTACCTACGCCTTTTTAACTCTTAATGCGTTTTATTAAAGGTCGAATTTCGCCAGTGACAATAATTGCGTTCAAGTTCAACTTATTTTTTTTTCCGTGCGTGAAATTCCCACAGATACCAATCTCACCGGAGTGGGTGAGAGAGGTTATGTCGGACTGAAATCGAATGAAACACACGCCGTCTTTGGGTCTTTAGTTGCCGGAGGTGAGATAGTACATATCCCTCGCACAGTCGCACCCCGGCAGACCCGGGACCCCCTTTTTCGAGATAACCTTCGAAAGTTCAAGTTAACTGAGCCCTCACGCGTTTTTAATCCGAAACAATAAATTGATGATTACTCCGCTATACATATGTTAATAGGCTCTTTCATGAGACTTTGCCTTCAGCTTAAATATCAGGCGAGGCGAAGTCAAATTGACGTGCCATGAATAAAAAAAAATTCAAATCGCTAAAATATGAGTATCCAGAATAGAACCCACAACCATTCTCTTGCAGGTAACATAACGGTTATCATTAGCAACAACTAGTTAATCTACTAACCGGTCAAGTTATAAGTAAACAGTTACTTAAGATATCGTTATCTTACGTTGACCTAATTGTCGACAGGTACCCGCCTACGTAACAAAGGACCATAATGCAATTAGTAGCTCAAATAACCGCTAACTGTGTCAGCTACCAACGATAACGTTATCTGACCGGATAATATTGCCTAAATTACATTCAGACAGTACCTGTGAAAGCTAATAACAGCTTAAGCTATTTATAATGGATTTTCTAGCAAGCTTAGTGTGAAGGATATTTGGGAGTGGAGTACCTAGGTGACGAGGGTATGACTCTTCTTCGCGGGATTGAGAGCTCCGCTTTTATGTAAGCGATTGCTGTCTGATGGCACTCGTTCTCATTAAAACCGTAAGACGAGTCGAGAACAACGGTGAGATGACAATGATAAAGTTAACGACTATTTTTTTTCTTTTTTATACCACTTAGGTGGCAGACAAGCACACGGCCCATCTGATGGTAAGCGGTCACTGTGACCTATGGATGCTTGCAACACCAAGGGCGCCTGACCCTATAGAAAACTTCTCATGCCCTTCTTAAAGAGGTGGTGGAGGGTGTGCCTGTTCATACATATATTTTGGTCATCAAATGACTGCACCCCGCCTTGTTATAAGCTCGGGTGTAGTCTAAAGTATAGTAACCGCCATTAGGTATCAGATGATTTCCCTATTATATCAATGCGATTGTCGACCGTCCCTAGTTTGGTTTGACGGCTTCGACAGATGTTTGTGGGACTGGAGGAGGTACTTATCAAAAGTCACCCTTTTAATACGTATTTTGTTACTTAAGTATTATAACAAAAATAGACCTACCTAGTAATAGGTGTGTCATTTAAATGTAATTTTTATCGAAAAAAATCAATTAAAATAGTCAACTAATTATATTATTAATAGCACCGAAAGATAAAGATGAACAAGTTTCAGTATAACATACTTATCAAAGCAATATTTGAAACTTATATCTATTTAATTTCTAACTATGACAAAAGAAATTAAGAAACAAAGCAGAAAGAGTTTGCACCTGTGCCTTGAAAAAAAACCAACAAGGAAGCATGTTGGTATTGGTAAACGAAGGCGGGAAAACTCAATTCAATTCAATCCTAGCCAAGCGTCACTGACGAACGATATTTTTTAACTTTTTGCCGATAATAATATTTACATGCGATGGAGATTTTTGTGACATACTTAGGTATTAACGATTACAATACAAACAACATATAAATGGACTTTTAATAAACTATTGGACTTGATGTGACTTCTGTTGATGTTATTATTACGCTGAGTCAAACACATGCAGATACAACAACAGCAATTTATCTACATGTTATGAACGAGGATGAAAATAAGTGTATCAATATCGCTATACCAGGTAAGTAGGTATGCATATTAGTTAAAGTAGGGCCTCAAAAACCCCAGAACTTATCTATATAGGATCCATTTGGTTAGCAAGAAAACACCCATTGAACTTTTAGGCCCTTCTTAGATTAGTTAACTATATAGAAAACCTCGAGTTTCATCAACTCACTAACGTTCCCATAAAACGCAACTGGAGTCGATGACGTGCCGGACTTTTATTAATTTCTTGTACAAATTGATTTTCAATCAATCCGCGCCATCCGCCCTATTGCATTTTGAGAGCTGTTGGTTGGTAGTTGAGACGTGAAATTTGAGTTGCGGGCAACACCAGTTTTGCATTTCGGGTTTCGCGTTTCAGTTTCAAACTAGTCGCAGAAAGTGGCGACTCCGGTTGCTTAGTGCATATAGCGCCATACAAATGTATGTTCAAATCTTAAGTTTCGAATCGCGCTAACTCTAGTTACTAACTTTTAGTTGCTTAATTTAAGAAGGGAGATACCCATCTGCATCAAAATATAAGTACTCTCTTATGCAAATCATCACACGACCTATATTCGCTTACAGTTTATATAGGAACTGTAGGTTAGTTTCCTTTAGTAATGATGTCACGACAATACTTGTACATTATGGATGAATATCAATAAACCACCACCAACCAATATCATAACCCAATTTAATAATCAAATAATTTTATTCATAGATTTTATGCATTGTCATAACAGTAAGTGCGTAATTAATTTTTTTACACAAAAAAAGATAAATTTAAAAAAAAATAAAACAATAGTCTGCCTGACTGACTCTGTGTTTGTTGGTTAGTGCACTCAAAGCGGAAGATAATAAGTTTAATTCAGGTCTAGGTTATTCTTCACTTGTTTGTTTATATAATTAGACAGTATATTATTAATATTTTAATCTACATAAGTTGCAGTTTTTCTAAAATATAGTAACAATTTAAATAAAAACACTATTTATCACTAGCTCCCTTGACATCTGATCCCATTCCCGCTGCTCCATTAAAACCCTCCTTATAGTTCAAGAAATATATAAAAAAATTACTCAAATTAGTCCAACTGTCTTCGAGTTATGTGCTTAGCAACATAATATGCGATTCATTTTTATTTATATAGTTATATGAAGGACAACTCATGACATTTCAATATGTTTAGTAAACAGTTGAAGTGATTTGATTTGCCTAAGACTTTAAAAATGTTATGAGTCATATTACATTGACACTATAATTGTTGTTATTAAAGAAAGTGAATCACTTGAACATTAATATTTGTCAAATATAAGTTTATCTGATAGCACATAATGTGTTAGGTATATGGAGATTATTATCTGGTAATTTTTAATTGTGTTGTATTTTGGTTTCAATCCATTTTAAACTAAATATAGATTATTATTGACTAAACAATAGTCAATAATAGATCTTCCGCCTGATAGTGTTGCTTATTTTACTTATTTTTACAGTTTTATTTGTTTAGAATGCCATCGATATATTTATTATAGATCAATAGATGTATGCACTGTACTGTACTTGAAATGGGCATACTGAAGTTGAAGTTTTTTTTTCTATAGCAATCCTAATAGAAGTTGTATTAGAGATAAAGCAATGTCACATGTTTATAGTCACACATCAAAACTCTTGTCAAAGTATAATATGAACGCAAAAATAGCACCCCTTATCAAAGTTATCTTGTACCTACACACTCATCAGTCATCTTTATCTACAAGACCATGATAAACTCATAAAACAGCCATTTACAGACTTATTCAATTAAAACAACATAAATTGCACTAAAAACATCTGTAATTCTGTCCTGTAACATCTATATCTTTTATAAGTCTGTGGCTGTAATAAAAAATAAATTACTACAGCAAAGGCCTGTGCTATCAACAACATGTTCTATAGGACTAGTTGTAATTTACTTATAGTATAGATACCTTGAGAGTTCATAGTTTGATAATGTTGAAACTGTCTTGAAGTTTATTACAGTTAGAAACTTTGGATTGATAAAGTTATCTCTAACTTACTAACAAAAAAAAACTGTCTGGTTACTTCCACTTCCTTTGGCATTTTAAGAGTAAAAAAAAAACTTATTGTCTACTGTCAGGTAGTTTACAACTTAGTTCAACTTTGTATTCACCTTGCAAAGGGTGTCTGTTCGACGTGGTAGACATCAGTGATGGGTTCCTTCCGCATAATGCTGCGGAGCCGCTCCTCGGGCAGCTCCAGCAGTCCATCACTTGCTGTCTTAAAGTCAGCTTTACTTAAACCACTCAAAACACTCATTTTTAAAACGTGTAGACGACTATCGACCGAGTCGAAAAGACGATTATAAACTTCCAAAGTCACTAAACGATTCACAATAGTCCTTAAAATCAACGTATACACTTATTTATGTAAAAAATGGCATTAATTAGACCACATGAAACATTTTAATGCCTCCGGTTTCTCAAAAGGTAACAGAGTGCTCTCCCTTGTCATTGCGAGAAGCGGTTACGGATTCATTTAAAACGCGCCACTTTGAATCAACACGATTGATAAACAAACTTCAATATCACTTCATCATAATTCGCAATGAAAAGTAATAATTTGTTTATTTACACACGCGTTTCGGAAAAACTCAAAATTGACAAGCGCGCGGACAGCTGCGTATCGACGAGTCGACCGCACTTCGCCGTACACGTTTCTGCCGTTCCGTTGAGACTCGAACCGAGCCTGCCCATACCATTCAAATTCCGATTCCGGCGAATGTCGTTGTTCCAACGTTCTAAGTTCGAAAGTTGCAAAGCAAGGTCATTGCATAAATAACTTAGAAGTTACGAAATAAAACTGTAGATGGCACTGTCGTAAATTTTGGAACTAAACAACTTGTTAGAATATTGTAAATAACAACAAGAAGATAATACGATATCAGCACAAAGTGGCATTGATCTCGAAGTTTTATTTTGGACCTTATATAAAGATGAAACAATCACATTCGAAGAATACCCATTGCAATCTTACTCAGATCTATCACTTGCAGTGGATACAACAAGTGACATCTTGTGACGACAACTTAAACATCGTTCTACATATTAATATATAGATGTCACTTTTTCTAATAAAATTAAACTGATAGGACATACAACAACAATGCAACAAGTAGGTTTTGCACTGATAAAGATAATATCGTCTTCTACTTCTACGGGGTTGATACATGGTAGGTTTCACGTATCCCCTTTTATGTATGCAGTGTGCCATTTCCAGTTGTATACAAAGTTCATTAAGTCTGAGATATATAATTATTCATCTTCATAATGAACTTGTATTTTTAAGTACCTATTGACACTTTCTTTGTTTAAATATGTACACTTCATAATATTTTCGTCCTTTTGAAGTAATCACCACTCAATAGTCCTAAGCAAAGACCTATGTAAGACACTTAACTGCACAAACATTATTATATACGCACCTAATATATATTACTTTATATAAGATAACTACTCATGCACAATGTAACAACGCACGATAGATTAAGAACTATGTAAAATATTGTACAATGATTATTATGAAATAAATTTGATTTGATTTGATTTGATTTGAATAGTTGAAATCTTCGACCGTATCTGGAGAGAAAGTATTCGTAGTACCAAGTACTCTAAATGCTGGAGATAAGGAATTCCACTCAAAGGAAGCATTTCCTTAATTTTAAAGAAACAAAACTGCATTCAAACAAATTTCAAAAAAATCGCTTGCTACAGCCGGTAATCGAACCGAAAAAGATTCGTTATAATGACACCTATATTTTTATGGTATTAATCAACTGGTTAATCATAAAGATTGACAGATGGCGCTGTACTTACCTGCCCTAGACCTTTATCTAGCCAAATTCATGTCGTAAAGGATAGATGGCGTTGCACTACATTTTATTTTTTATAAATCACTTTCATGGTTACCTCTCAGACGAAACGAAACGCTCTCTGTGAATAAGAAAAGCTACAATATCCAGGGGTAACATAGACTAAATATCATCACGCTACTATCCAAGGGAGCAGAGCAATATTCACAAATCTCAATAGATCCGATAGATTTCAATACATTGGCGCTAATATCTCTATTTCCGTTGTCATGACAGCAAGGAGAAGTAGTATAGAGAGGCAGGTAGAGAATCAAATAGAGTCTTACAACGCGATAATTGACATTCACGCGGGCGGAGCCCCGGAACAACTAGTATAAGATAAGATTAGATTAGAAGATTAGAAACGTTGCTTGCTTGTCGACAATGACGTCATCATGATAAGATCCTCAGAGGCGGTAAGTCCCAACACACATTAAAAGCGCGTCTTACCAAAACATCTACTTCTGAAGTGTGGGTATACAAGACATTATAACAAAAATACAATTTTATTGTGCATTTCTTTGTTTATTTCTTTCCCACGCTTGGGTAGTCATTTGAGTGATGAAAGCAGCACCAGGCTCGTTAATAGTCTTGAAAACGGGTTCCTCTTGGAGCCGAGCCAGCCAGTCAGCACAGCGAGGATATCTGAAATTATAAACATAAAATAAAGATATTGTTTGTTTTATTTATTACCCCCACGCTTAACCGCTCTCCGAGGACCGTCCAAGTACAAATTAACCAATCAATAGCCTGTGGAAGTCTGGCATTCCACTGCTGGATACAGACCTTTCCTAATGTATCTTTGTATGTATCTTTATTTAAAAAATTGTTAAACATGGCCCCACAATACCGTTTCCACAGTTTAACTGTGGGAACAGAACTATAAATTTGCTAAGTACTATTTCTACATGCAGATTTTGTCATATCATATTTTTATTTTATTAAATGCTCTCGAAGTAATTAGGCGAAAGACTAAAGTTACTGTTTCCACGCTGGCCACGGTTTGTACAGGTTTATATTTCGAGTTTTCCTTCTCTCGCAGTGCTATCGTCCGGGTATTATTTCGTTTGTTCGGATACGGGTGGTAATATTCTTTCTCCGTCACCGAACTTCCAATTTTCTCCCTGCTTGGAACAACCACAGCAGGGTAAGTTTCTTTCATACCGCACAGTGTGCAACCATTTCTGGTTGCGATGTAAATATAGGTAGGTACATATATTTATTAAAGTTATCTTTGTCTAGTTTTATGATGTACGTCAGACTGGCCTGGTCCCATGGAATTTGGTAATGAGATTGGTATCAATCGAATGTAGGTACCCATTTTTACAAACATATGTAACGCCTTCGTTTTCAATGTAACTCTTCACTACATAGTATAAAACATAGTCGAGTTCTCTGTCCCTATTTTTCATGTCCTTATGTCCCTTTGTATGCCTAAATCTTTTAAACTACGCAACGGATTTTGATGCGGTTTTTTTGAATAGATTGAGTGGTTAAAGAGGAAGTTTTATATGGATATAACATCATGCTACGCATCTATGCGGAGCAGGAATGAAAAATGTTACAAAAACGGGGTGACGCAGACGAAGTTGCGCGGGTCAGCTAGTTTTAAAAGCACATCTTGGTGGCCGGGCCAGGCTGACGTTTTCAGCCCGGCTGCCTTGTTTGCCACTTATCTACAAAACATACTGACAATATTTTGTTCGAGGGCAGGGAGCTCATTCTCACAAATATACGTTACGTACTTCTTTGCGTCCACTTTGAGCGCGACCTGTGATGCAGTCGCAGTGGAACCATTGGCGAGGTCAGCAATCGTCAGATGGTTGGTGCCCACATACTTCTTATCTTGTAGGAACGCCTCCAATATGCAGTATGACCTGTCTAGACCTTCTATTTGCGCGGGTGACGGCCCGGTAGCGCTCTTTACAAACGCTGACATCTGAAATAAATCGTTGCTTGTTACATTTTTTTTTTTAACGGCAAATAGGTACCTACATTTTGGCGTCAGGGCACAGATTATTAATAGTTACTACGTAAGTTCAGAGTCCATTTTAATGAAATAGGTCAATGTATTTTAATCTAATTCTTGTAATCGTATGTACATAGTTCCAATCGTATTTCAATACGTAACTATATTCAACGGGAATAGTTGCCCTGTAGGCCTAAGTTCCTATAGGTAATATGCCGGTATATTTGGGCTATCGAATGGTAATAGAACTAGAATTTGTTCCGTATTATTTTCAGAATAAATGATGGTTGAAACCAAACCTCCAGCCAGCGGGATTTTTTTTTGTTATGAATTTGATCACGCTGAAATGTAGTTCTATAATTAGGGCTATGCTATGTGAACACATAAAAGCCAAAACAGACATGGGTTTCATTCAGGAAATACAGAAAATACACGTTAGAATTAAATTAAAAAAAAAAAATAATCTCCATTCAGCGGAAAAAAAAATTATTTAAGTCGAAAACAATATTGAAATGCAAATCATTAATTAGTGCTAATCATATAAATCATATAAATATTCTAATATTCTAGGACAATCTACACAACGACACCTAGACCCATGGTAAGCATAGTTTAACTAACTTGTGTTACGGGTTCTAGAATGCGGATAAACATACATAGATACATTTTTTTTTTGTAAATACATACATATTATACATAGAAACACCCAGCCATATAAATAATATAAATCATAAAAATTATAACATTAAATTACATTTTTACCGCCACTGCGCCGCCGCCGTTTAACCGACTATATTATATTATTATATTATAAAGTTGTAGTCTGCTATAATACAAAAGCAAGTTTGAAAAGTGTAAGTAAAGGAATAGCACTAATTAATGATTTGCATTTCAATATTGTTTTCGACTTAAATAATTTTTTTTTCCGCTGAATGGAGATTATTTTTTTTTTTTTTTTAATTTAATTCTAACGTGTATTTTCTGTATTTCATGAATGAAACCCATGTCTGTTTTGGCTTTTATGTGTTCACATAGCATAGCCCTAATTATAGAACTACATTTCAGCGTGATCAAATTCATAACAAAAAAAAATCCCGCTGGCTGGAGGTTTGGTTTCAACCATCATTTATTCTGAAAATAATACGGAACAAATTCTAGTTCTATTACCATTCGATAGCCCAAATATATCGGCATATTACCTATAGGAACTTAGGCCTACAGGGCAACTGTTCCCGTTGAATATAGTTACGTTATTTCAATGTTGTTTTATAAACCTTAGGAAATATTTGAATAGAGCTTAGGCTAATATTTGCATGCCATTGAATGGTAGATGTGTTGAACTGTTATATTTCTATGTAACATCATAGACATACCTACATAATATTAACAGACGTATTTAACGTATTTAAATAGGATGTACAGTTTAGATACGGCATGTTTCACCGCAACCGAATCTAAAATGGAATTGATAATAATTGCAAGCAGAAACCGATGCAGTCAGATAGTCCATAACTAGTCAACAACCTTGGATAACACACTTGTAGGTACTTCTCTACGATATTTATTATTATGCCTACAGGTTTTGCATTGCGGCATTCCCAAAGGCGAAATCGGTTAGGTACAATAATAAATATCGTGGAGAAGTACAAGTGTATTATTAAAATGTATAAATAATAAGTTCCACCAAGTAATAAAATAAACAGTATGGATAATCCTTGGATATCACCACATTTCGTTACCCCTAAGAAAGGGTCTGCTTCTACTGATCATGTCTAGCAGAAGAGTTCAATACTCTAATTTATTTATTAAAAGTTGAGTTATTAATGTAGCTTATAAGACAGAACTT
Organism: Pelosia muscerda; assembly: GCA_963691645.1. Lineage (NCBI taxonomy): Eukaryota > Metazoa > Arthropoda > Insecta > Lepidoptera > Erebidae > Pelosia > Pelosia muscerda. The sequence goes on along the minus strand of OY829102.1, from coordinate 17,124,789 downwards.
ACAACAAAGTCCAAAAACGCTGGGAAGAAAATTCCAACATTGAAGAACATAGACTGGTCCACTAAGGCGCGCGTGCGCAGCTCGCTGGGGTACAGTGTCTCGCGTTTGTCCCCACCGTACTTCTCTAGTAAATACTTCATTATGGCATTGCTGGAAAGAATAAGAATGTATGATCAATACTCGTATGAATAAGAATTATGTGTACCTATTAATAATAATTTTAAGCCTGTACTATATAACAAAATGGAGCACAGTAATATGATAAATTATTTATCTTGATTTCATAAAGATTAAAAAGTACCAACCTATCAGATAAAACAAAGTCACCATCCTCCAACACGGGCACCGTGCACATTGGATTTAACTGAAATTATAAAAAAATAATTTAGTAAGTACCCACTTAAAGAACCTTTGCTTCAAGCACTAATGGTCCCGCCTCTGCTCTTAATTCCTAAAGGCAGAGATTAGAACTAAAAAATCTTTGAAAGTCGCATAACAGAGTGTAGCAGAATAATAACTACCTACGCAAAATCCCAGATCGGCAGGAGGACATATTAGCATAAAGGCAAAAATACAGACGCACACAGAAAGCATATGTAATAAATTTTAATAGAAAGAAGAAAATAGTGAAGACAACAGTGTTATACGTGGGTTTCAAACCCGCACCATGATACAATACACACCATAAAATGAGCGGATTTGTCAGTTGGCGCAGTCAATTTGACGACCTTAATGTAAAAGAAAGATAGGTTTACTATCATGACTTTAATTTACCTACTTATATTAGAGCACGTCAATTTGACTTCACCTCGCCTGATGGTAAGCTAAAGGCAGTCTAAGGAAAGTGGTTCACCATTACAAACACGTATAATTATACAGTGTTACAATGGTGACTCTTAGCTTAACGGCCTTATCAGATGCTTTTTCACACCCCACTCAACTGACCTAGGACTGTAGGAAGACTTAGCTCATGGTGCGTCAAAAGAAAGATTCACCGAACCACTTGTGACTGTTTAATTAAGTACAACATACTTTAGTAAACTCCGGTGTTTTATGCTCAGCTTTTCGTAGATTAACTTCTTTGATCTCAGGCTGTATACCGATCAGCTCACTCAGCATCTGGACAGCTCGCGACGGCGGACTGCCGAACCCGCGATACACAATCAACCGGGACATGGTTAAACCTGGAAATAATTAATAAATTGCACTTCACAATTTTATATTCATCGAGTGTTTATACTCCTATTGCCTCCGGCTCCACCCGTGTGGAGTTATCGCGACTAAACATAACTAGTCCATGTTCTTGCCAAGCTCTAATCTATTGTCCAATTCCATCAAGTTATCTTCAAGAATAAGGAACTCTCATGCAAACTTTCATCAACTATTCGAACCATTTTACCCCCTTTTTCACGATAAAAGGTAGGCTATGTCATTTTCAAAGTTCTAGTCTTTCTCTGTAGGTACTAAATTTCATCAAAATCAGTTAAATGGTTTAGCGAGTGAAAGCGTAACAAATATACTGTCACAAAAAGTTGATTTATCGTTTACAATATTAGTATGGAAGTAGGTATGGAAATCCGAACCGACTTGCAAAAGAGGTTGTTTTGCAAATGCAAAACAACCTCTTTTGAAAGTCGGTATACCTACTGTTTGACGAAGCTCTGGGTTAGCTATTCCTTTGTTATTCAACCCCAAGAGGAATAGCTAACCCAGAGATCGTTTGACGCACACAGAAAAAACTAGTAGAAATGCGACACGATAGTTTCAGTAGCGGAACTAATGTCGCCAAACTCACACATAGGGGAAACTGGGGACACTTGATCCCTATGGGAGACAAGGTACACCAATATTTTTGAAATTACTAAGCGTATTAGACTATTTTTAATGTGGTAACACTAAGGGTAATAATACTCTAATACACTTAGTAATTCAAAAAATATTGGTGTACCTTGTCTCCCATAGGGATCAAGTGTCCCCAGTTTCCCCTATAGGTAACCATTGAATGTACCTACCGTGCATTCAAAAAAACGATTTATGGCGTTTCATACTTTGAATCGAACAAGCTTTAATATTTACGAAAAAGTTTAGACGTATTCTTAAAAATAGGTTCATATTGTCGAATTTATGCTTCATTGCGTAAATACGCAAAGCAATTCCACTTGTCTTTTACATGGTTTGACCGCTCGGTCAAACAGTCACTCCCATAAAAACTCCATACCTACAATTCTCGAAGAGTACTAAGAGTAGTTAGGTGTAAGTGGTTTCCGGAAGTAAAGTAAAAATAATGTGTGTATAATGTAGGTCACAGTAGGTACCTGTAGAATGCACGATAGCACCGCATTTCACACAAACTCACTGACCTGAAATACTTACTTAGGTATAACTAGCACTGTAGTGCACTAAACCCCATTGGTTTATGGAGTTCTATGAGAGTAATAATGTTATGTCGGTATTTAAATAAAAAAAATCACGTTCACTCAATCGTGACCGTGATCTATTTTGTAGGTATGTATGACATAACAAACATAAACAATGGTTACATCAGTGTACACTTACACATAATAATTTTTAATTATATTAGGTATAAGAACTTACCTTTTATGAACCTAACTTACAATATTTTCGCACTGAAACTATGTGAGTGCATAGAAATATAACGCAAGTGACTTTTCAATGAAATTTAAAACACTACATACAACTTTGAATGTTTACGAACTAGATAAAAATGATAAAAACAGGTGATAACTGATAATATTATACGTAAACAAGGTAATAATATGAATAAAGGACACCAATGATTAACTAATATAACTACATAGTAGACTAAATTAGTTTTTATGGCTTTTATTCTAAACTCGAAATTCCTAACCTCAAATCTCGTAATCGATCGGTGATCTTTGATACGGTCGCGGCCGCGACACCGCGCTTGGAGCGATCGTATGTTATTGTCGGATAATGTAGACTTTGAACGCACATCATACGGTCAATTTTAGCAATTAGGTACATGATGGGGATTTAAATGTGAAGATAATTTATAACATCGTTGTTTCATTAGTATTTATTTACTGACACACCACAGTCCAAATAAATGGACATACTTACTTAATACATTTCTGATAATGTAGATAGGTTATGCGATTATGCTAAAAGTGTTCTACATTTGTTTTGACGAGCCGCGTTTCGCGTACCTACTAGGGCAGTCATGGTACAGCGTTAAACTACTATTTTAGAGGTTGTGGGTTTGATTCCAGCACAGTGCAGATATTGGTATGAATACCTACATTGAAAGGGTTTATGTAAGTCGTCGGTTTATTGCAGGAACTCATTAACTGCAAAAAATCACTAAATACGTTTTTATTTAAAGTGGACTTCATTTGGCATATTCTACAAAAGGCAAAAACTCACTTACTTCTATCTATTCAATTTTAGGCGTTATGACCTTGCTATTAAGTCCATAACTGCAACTTTGGAAATCAGGCATTTAGGAAACATCACTAAGCTGCACAAGTTATTTTCATTAAATAGATAATTATTAAAATAACAACAAACATATTAAACAGAACTCATTTTTACCATGTAATTAACTTTATCTAAACAAGAGTAGAATAAAATCTTAGAATTTGGATCGATAAAGTTCATTATTTGCACTTAATTACTTTCTGTTATGAATAATTGATCATAAGTACACAATAAGTAATCTTAATGAATTTTAACGTAATGAATTTTATGTAAAATATCATGATTTCAATTATTTAAGATATTCCTAAAATCATTTATTGTTTTTAATTACCTACTTTTTATTTTCTCAATCACATAACCTAATCTTAATAGCTCGCAGGAGTCCGTCCCACGCTTCGTCTACCGGTACGCGGTCTCCATTCGAGAATCTTTCGGCTCCAACGGCTATCTGTTCTTCTTGCTACGTGCCCCGCCCACTGCTACTTCAGCTTGCTAACCCTGTAGGCTATGTCGACCACTTTTGTTCATCTGCGGATCTCCTCATTCCTGATCTCACAGAGAGATTACGAGCATAGCCCTTTCCATAGCTCGCTGTGTAACCTCGAGCTTTCTTATGAGGCCCATAGTGAGGGTCCACGTCTCGGCGCCATAGGTCATCAGGTCATCACTGGCAACACGCACTGATTAAAGGCATTTGTCTTTAAGCACTGAGGTATTTTGGACGAGAAGACACTGTATAACTTCCCGAACGCTGCCCAGCCGAGTTGGATTCGACGATTGACCTCCGTCTCGAAGTTTGATCCGTCTAATCGGACCAACTGTCCAAGGTAGTACTTGTCTACAACTTCGAGGGTCGAGCCTCCAACTGACACTGGGGAGGGCCTTAGAATATGAGCATTCGCCATAACCTGGGTCTTGTCCATACTCATCTTGAGGCCCACCTGTTGAGAGACTCGGTTGAGGTCGTCGAGCATTGTGTTAAGATCCTCCAGCGATCCTGCCATGAGAACGATATCGTCGGCAAAACGAACGTATGAATGTGGTCTACGGTACTATAACCTTTTCGGAAACCGGCTTGTTCGGGCGGCTGGAAGTCATCAAACCTGCGTTAGAGACGATTCGTGATAAACCTCGAAAACAGCTTACAAACATGGCTCAGAAGCGAGATGGGTCTGTAGTTGTTAAGAGAGACTTTGTCGCCTTTCTTGAAGAACAAGATCATCACGCTTCTGTTCCATGCTTCCGACGTAGTACCTTCGAATAAGACGGAGTTGAAGAGCTTCTGAACGACTTTAAGAATCGGTGTTCCACCCCCCTCATTTCCAACTCGACAGATTTTTAAGTCGTCAGATTGGCAACTCGACATACTGTCATGATACCCGCTGTCAGAAGTTCCGAAGTGATTCCGTCTTCTCCTGGTGCCTTGTTATTTTTAAGCTGCTTGAGGGCCACCCTAATCTCGTATAGGGTGATGTCCGGGATATCCTCAGTGTAGTGTCGCGTTAGCTTAGCTCTTGGATTTTTAACAGGCTTGGTGACTGAGGTATAAAGCTGTCCATAAAACCCCTCGATCTCCCTCAAAACATCTGCCTTAGTCGACGCGACACTGTCGTCCTTCCTCTTCAGCTTTGTCAACTGGCTCTGCCCAATAGACAAGTCTCTTGCAAACACTTTGGAGCCTTTATTTCACTCAATCGTTTCCTTAATACACTGAGTATTAAAGGCACGGATGTCGTGTTGCAAAGACTGCTAGATACGTTTATTGAGCTGCCGATGTGCTTCAGCGTCATTGGTAGACTGCAGTCTCATAGACCGTCGTTCGACCATGAGTTTGAGGGTGTGATCGGTGAGCTTCTGTGGTCTATCTCTTCGACGGTGCCTGAAGAATTTGGAGCCCACTGAATGGACAGTTTCAACCAACCTGTTATTTATCTCGTCCACTGTACTGCATTCTTATAGGCAAGAGAAGCGATCCGAAAGTTCGAGTTGAAAGCTCTCGGGGTACTGTATATGAGAAGCTCTAGGCCGAAGCGTAGACCTCATCAGACGGAATCTCTCCAGATTAATATTCAATGTGCCTCTAACCATTCGGTGATCACTTCCGGTTTTCACCCCATGGATCACTGAGACATCATTGAATATCCGTCTATGCATCGTCATGGTGAAATCAATCTCATTTTTGGGACGACTACCGGGGCCCATCCAGGTCCATTTCCTGTGAGGCGGCTTCTTAAAGAAAGAGTCCATCATAAAGAGTCGCTCTTTCTCAAGAAAGTCGGCCAGCCTCCAACCCCTTCGGTTACGCTTCCCATACCCATATTGCCCCACTCTCAATTCGTTATCAACTCTCGTACCCAGTTTTGCGTTGAAGTCCCCCATAACAACACTGAAGTGTGATTTAGAGGCATGTATGGCTCTACTAATGTCCTCATACATAGCCTCCACCTCATCATCTGGTCGTGTCGAGGTCGGTGCGTAAGCCTGAATGACCTTCAGCAAGTATCTCTTGGACACTCTGAGTACCAGGTACCCTGCTCGACACACTCGTGATGGATATGATGTTATTTATGAGGGACCTATGGACGATGAACCCGACACCACCTTGCGACTTCTCGTCGCCCTCGCGGTAGTAGAGCAGGTTGCCAGACTTCAGGGTTATTGTGTCCTCTCCCTCTCTTCGGACTTCGGATAACCCAACGATGTCCCAGTGCAACTTGCTCAATTCTTCGTCCAGCTCTGCTAGCTTCTCGTCTGTCCTCATTGTGCAGATGTTGTGTGTCACCAGCGACAACCTACATTTGCATCGGTTGTCCATTGTGCATGCTTTGGTCGTCTGATGGAGGGATCCCGCCCGGCGATTCTTAGCACCCCTAGTCCCAGCGCATAATATTATTATTATGGATAATTTTTGAGACTATGTAAGTTGTCGCTAGTATCTAGGTATTTGCAACATTTATAATTTGCTATTGTGCGAATATCTAAGTGCTTATGACAACTGTTAAGACAAATTTTATTTTTCAGTTTATTTTGTCATGTTTATTAAACTTCCAATTGCTTATTGATTTAAATTAGCTCTGTTTATTACCTCTTTATTCAAAGACTGAGAGTTTTATAAGTTTTTTGTGATAAAAAAATGTTATTTTAATTGTTAGGAAGAATTGAATTAGTTTTTCATAGGACTAGCACTGTTATGTTTAGAATAATATTGGTTATCCCTTTTATAAAATAATAATTTGGTTAGATTTTCGTTGTTTTATTACAAATTAAGAAATAATTAAATCACATACCGAACAGACTTGCAGTAGACAGAAGTCATTAGCTTTTTTTTGGTATTTTTAAAAAATAAATGACTTTGTAGGATTACTGACTATCGCTTGTTTTAATTAATATAACATTTAAGCTAATCGAAAAAATTAAATTTTTCATCCCCGTCATTAATATAAGGATGCTATGGGCAAATCAACATAATTCGAACTAAAATACCGTGTATCTCAGAATAGTGAATTTGTCACATAATGACTTCTTGCAATAAGCCGACGAAGTATAGTGTATGTTTAGGGTGTACCTAATATACCTAAAGTCCTACCATTATTGACTAGTAAACTGCCAAGACTAAGTTGTGGCGCTCAGGTAGTGAGATTAGAAGGCAGTGTCAACTTCCTCGCGTCAACAGTGGCTCCCGGTAATGTCAACATCTAAAATAATAAACGGATCTCGAGCTCCTAAGATTTAAATATGGAACTTAACTGGAATTTGTCAGTAGGATAATGAAACCGGTTTTTAATTTTTTTGCACAGTATTTGAGAATGCGAAAGGAATCTGTTCTAAATATTTTTTTCCTTTTTGACATTATTTCTGTTTTTCTCCCACACTGAGTAAGGAAAACAGCTGGTGCTCCAAGTATGCGTAGGTACAGTCAACAAAAGAATACGGTACCACATTTACATAAAACGTTGTATGGAAAAGTGGTACAATATCTCTTTTGTCGACTGTACCTACCTAAATACTATCACTTCTATCACTTAATAGTTTTTTTACCCGACTGCGCGACGCAAAGGAGGGTATAGTGTTTATCAGTCTATGTATGTATGTATGTATGTATGTATGTATGTATGTATGTGTGTTTGTTTCTATGTGGCGTTCTAGAGGCTAAACGCATAGGCCGATTTTGATGATTATTACGTCATTTTAATAGGTGTGGTGGTACCATTCGTGTGGTGGCGGAGAAAGTATATCACCACCCCATCTCATCCGTAGATAGATAGATAGATAGATTTTTTTAAATTGATTTCTTCAAATTTTAATAAGTAAACTAGGGCAACTACCATAGAATATGGTTTAAAAGCCTACGTAAAGTAGTAAAATCAGTCATGTATTAAATATTTTAGGTCTGAGTTGCCCCCAAGTCGTTTTTATCTGTTGTTATTGCCCAGTTATTACTGTAAAGATAATTGGGCTTTTAGAACATGATGGTTTAAGGATTGTAAATTAAATACAGGATATAATTTAGATAAAAAAACTTTATGTATTTACTTATCACAATGTTCTTACTTATAACACCTAATATAGTTTATCTTACAATTATTAGAATACTATATCAAATAATGTAGTTTTACCCGTGGATGCGCCCGCGCATTGTTATATTATATTGAGTTTAAAAAAAAACAATTTTATATGAGAATCAAACTTCACAATATAACAAACGGATACTACTGTACTGTACTTCATTTAAAGTTTATTATTATAGTTACCGGTATATATTTTGACTCCAAAATGTGCTCTGGACAGTGCACATTTTTTGGGGTGTCTTTTGAAGATAGCACAGGGTGTACCAGTGGTAGATTATATCAAAACAATTCTTCTCTCGCGACTTGGGGTCCAGACATATTCCAGGAACTGTACCTACATCTACTGTTTTTCAAGATTTATGTACACAGATTATAGGTGTATGAGAAGGTCATGAAGACTCAGCTGGAGGAAAGAATTCTTTCACGATTGCTATGATACTGCGGACATCCTCTTCTGACAAACGCTCCTCACTCTCTTGTACAATCTGTGGAATAAAAAAAATGTTGTGATATGGTTCCTGTGTGAAGGAGCATGAAGTATATATTATAAAACCTATTATTTCTACACCTATTATGGTAGAATATGTATGACCACTGACACACACACACAGACAACCTCGATGTACTATATTCTTAGAAATAATTCAATTTAATTTCAGAATCGCCAGGTGGGCTTTGGAGACCTGTTCGTGTTTGTGTGTCTGGAGACTGGACTAATTCATTCACTGGAATTAGCCCAGTCTCCAATAGTGTTGACAGGATTTAGCCTACACAATTGTGGCACGTCTCTTTTCCGCCTAATCTCAAGCAAACTTCCATTCCATGAAAAATAGTTTGGTTATTGCTATTATTTCTGAGCCTTTTTACAACACGTTTTGCATTTTAGAGTCAAAATAAGATGTGGCTGAACTTCGTTATTTTCAATAAGCTAGCAGCTGGGACGACGGCTCAACATGATCTCCAAGGCACGACCAGACACTGCCAATAGCCAATTTCATAAATACAAATAATTTGCACTGAGCAAATACGCACCTCTTATATAGTGGTCGCAATCTTTTTTTTGTTTTGAGTGCCTACAAAATTGTGGCTAGTAGCTACAAAACCATTTTGGTTACACAGAAGTTATTGGCTACAAAATCATCTTAGTTATTCAGAGGCTAGTGGCTACAAAATCGTTGTGGTTTCCAAGAGCCCAAAGGCTACAAAATCATTGTGGTTATGCAGGAGTTATTGGCTACAAAATCATCGTAGTTGTTCACTGGCTAATGGCACAATGATTTTGTTTTCTGCATGGCTCCTGTTACAGAAGCTAATTTATAGGCATACTCTTGTCGAAAGATAATCTTGTATTAATAAATTACCAGTTGTATTTCTAATTCTGTTCTTGGTGGGGTGTTCACCATCATTAATTTCTCTGTCTTTGTCAACTTGAACCGTTTAATGGCTTCCAGAAACTTCTGTATTGATTCAGAACTTTGATTCTTACATTCTGTGTCTTGGAGGTAATGGACTGTCTGAAAACAATAAAAATACATAGATATTATAATCTACATTTTCTGTTGGTCTGAATCTTTAGATATGGACAAGAATTAAAAAAAGTTTTTGCACTCATAATTATTAGTAATTTATCATTAGCACTTCTAGTATGGTAAGTACTTGTTTTAGGAAAATATTTATTTATCAGTAAGGTTTATATTTGAATAACATGAAATTTTGGAATATGGAATATGGTTTTACTTGACACCTAAAATACTAAATGGATACAAATTTCCAAATTAGTCAATTAACCTCGCCACTCACCATACCAGGGGCAAAGGTGACCATAATGCTAGTGGCATTGCCCCGCGCTGCAAAGCAACTGCCTACATTTGGCTCAGGGATGAGGCAGACCGAGAGTGACCAGTCTTGTCCCTCAACCCCCAATTTGCTAAATCCTTGGTTTCAGCAAGTTTATATTGTGTTGTCAAATTTAAGTGCTAAGCATGGCCAATCTGGCAAATAAAGCAATCTGCCACCAAATTATATCAACTACATACATATAATTACACCTTTATCCTCAGAGTGTAAGAGGGCAAGGGCTTTTTACCAATCATTGTATTCTGTCCCACATAATATAGGGTGAATCTATTGCCATATCCTGGATACTAAATTGTTAACTCAACATTAATATCAACCGTGCGTCCAGACATGGATATATAGGTTAGAAGAGGCACTATAGGTCAATATAGAGATTTCCTACTTATATCAAATGAAATGAAAATTAACAGTATAGAAAGATATATGGCAAAATACAACAGCTGTCTGCTCCTTCTAGTAAAATTTTGATCCCGTTTCCTGTAATACTTGGAAATCTATTCCCAGAATAAGTAGTTGGTGCTATTTCAGACTTTAATCTATTCCTGTACCTACGAAATTTCAGCCAGATTCGTCTAGTTGTTATAGCGTGATTGAGTAAGAAACATACAAACATCTTCACAACACATTTATAAATTAGTAAAATATAAAAGTTCATCTTAGGATTACCTCATAAGTAACTGTTGCCAAGGAACCTTCACGTTTATGTTTCTTTTGCGTATTGTCTTTTAGTTGCTGCAGTATCTGCATTACTTCGGAGTTACTTAAAAACGCAGCATTTGCTTGTAAACTAAAATGATAGTGTTATATTAAGCAAGGAGTTTAACTGGCGGGCTGGGAAGAGCTGCATCGAAACAAAAACTCTGCCTGCCGTAAGTTTTGTATGGCAGGCGCCTTCCTAATATAATGTAATGTAATATCTGTGGACTGTACTGTATTTGACTTACGTTTCCATTTTTCCTCTAGTATTTTTTCATTAGCATTTAATTATACTTTGTAAAATATAGCTTGGGTCCTATGACAGATGTCAAAATTTGGTTCATAGGGATGTCCGAAATTCGATGAAAATATCGATACTACCAGCTATTATTGATGCATGTTACATATAATTAGGTTCAATTTAATTGTATGTGTGTATTTAATTGTAATGAGAACGGAATATACGTAGCATACAAGGCATTGGCACTCGTACTGATGAGAATGAGTGGAGTGGATCAGTGGAAGTTCATATCAAACAAGATGTTGGCGCGTGTATCTTATGCCTATATCATGGCCCAAGAGCCAAACGCGGCGTGTCTTCTTACAAAATCCAAAAACAGGTCAGGGCGTTGATGGATTGAATGTAGGATTTTATTTACTCAATATTATTTAGGAACAAGTATATTGAAATATAAACATTATTATGATATTAAATTACCAAAGCAATACGATTAAATTCTAATTAATTTTTTCTTATATTAATTTCAATTTTAAATTAAGCTTTATTCAAAATATGGATAGTTCATAGTATGTGGTCACGATGATTCATCGCCCATCACTAATTAGCTCTGTATGCCCATAAAGTATGACATTGACAGCTACTACATTCAATAATAGAAAATTCAAGACTTCATGTGCGGGATTTCACTGACAGCTGTCATAGGACCCAAGCTACATTTTACAAAGTATAGTTAAAGAATACGGCACTCCAAGAGATTTAGTTTCTGTAACGCCGGCGATATGTAATTTATTTTGCCTATTATCATAAAATCCTAAGTCAAAAAGTAGGTACCTACTAAGAAAAAAACAAACAGAATAATGACAGAAGATGGCACGGCATGGCAAATGCATGGCAACATTGGCAACCAATGGCAACAAAAAAAAAACGGGACAGAGTACTGCCACAGAGTAAGAAATAAGCTAATGTTGTTGTCTATGGTCCTGGGTAGCAATAATATTTTATCGATTGTTTAGTTTACCAGCAATCTAATCTGTATGACTGACGTATAAGCATTTGCTTTAAAATTGTCATCATCTAAAATAATTTATTCTGTATCGACATGGTATACATCATTAAACTACACTTACTAAACGTCAACATAAATAATATATTATTAGTTGGTGAGCATATGGACCACCGCCGCCGGCCCCAGCCTGAAAGGACTTCGGAAGGAAACTCAGCGGGCACCTTGCACGTGTCTGGCCTTAAGGGTTGCCGCCCATATTGGGCCAAGGACCGCATGATTCTCGTGCAATCAACCAAATAATCCTGGATTTTATAGTAGACTTTTTCATTTTTAGCATAACTTTCATTATCAGGCAAATCTCTATCTAAGTTATCTCTCATCAATGTCCATAGATGAGGCTGGATGAGGCGTCCACCACAAAGACCGAGGTTTTCTTCTCCTCCATAGGGTTTGTTTTTATACCACAGATAACCTAGATAGATGCTTATATGGCGTTTATGGTAGCGACTAAGTACCTTGAAACATCAATGATTTTTTTTATCGTACCCCCACCTCTACTAAACCCGGTGGAGTTGCTTATGTCGGACTCGAACAGACTAAAACGCACGCCGCTGCCTTCAATGAGTCATATATACATATCTCTTGCACCCCGACAGACCCGTGGAAATCTCTTTTGAGATGACCCCCCTTTCCTTATGTGGGAACAATGGTGTCCCCATCTAGCCTCCGGATATGGGGAAAGACACTTTGCTTCTGTTAGGGTGACAGGCAACCCCACCTGTCATCCCCAGGCTCGCGGACTCGCGGGCTATAACATAAATGACTGAAGTAAAGAATTTACCAGAGTTTAACCAATGGCCATGCAAGGTTGAGTGTCTGAGTGCTTATTCAAAGCGTGGCTATACAGTTTCAATATTGATTCCATAGCCTACTAGCCTCTAATACTTAATACAATTATAAAAATGTAATTATTATAATAACTTATTTTTCTTATTTTTTTTAAAAGAACAGTATGATGTTAATGAAAATACTAACAGCAAACTATTCACTGAAAGCCAAACATATTACTAAGTTATTTTCACATTCAATCCAAAAAAATATTATTCGTAACATATATTGCGACAGTTTTACTACTGGATCATCAAAAACTGTTTCATCAACAAATGTTTACTTCAATCATTATTTGAACTTGAAGTTACCGAAGAACAAAATATTTGCCACCTACATATGGATTGATGGCACTGGAATAACTTTACGATCAAAAGACCGTGTATTGGAGCGAATGCCGAGTGAGTTATCTCACATACCAGAGTGGTCATTTGATGGCAGTTCAACTGGGCAAGCTCAGACCAACGATTCCGACACTTTTTTAATTCCCGTAGCTATATATCAAGATCCATTTCGCCAGTGCCCTCACATCCTTGTGCTATGTGAAACATATCACAGTAATGGAACTGCCACAGCCAGTAATCACAGGGCTAAATGTGCAAATCTGTTAAATAAAATATCAGATCAAGAACCATGGTTTGGGCTGGAACAAGAATATACCATGTTTGATTCAGATATGTGGCCATTAGGTTGGCCAAAAATAAGAGGTTATCCATACACAAAAGCTAAGTTTTCCTACTGTGGTATAGGGGAGCACGTCGTGGGTCGTGAAATAGTGGAGAGTCATGCAAGAGCTTGTGTTTATTCGGGAATGGATTACGGCGGTGGAAATGCAGAAGTAATGATGAGTTCTTGGGAATTTCAAGTAGGTACTACAATGGGAATAAAAGCCGCCGATGACCTATGGATGGGTCGCTATTTACTGGGAAGAATTGCAGAACAGTATGGAATTATTATAAGCTATCATCCGAAACCAATGGGAAAATCTCAGCCCGGTATTGGGTGCCATCATAATTTTAGTGTGAAGAAAATGCGTGAAGAGGGAGGATTAACGGAAATCGAAAAATTCTGTAAGAAATTGTGTCAAAATCATAAAGAAGCTATGAAGAATTATGGGCTTGGCGATGGGCATGATAATCGTAAAAGATTAACAGGAAAGCATGAGACCGCCCCGTTTGATACATGTAAATGGGCCGTAGCAGATAGAGGTGCTTCAATCAGATTACAGAAAAGCGTCGCCACGAAAAAAAAAGGATTCTTAGAAGACCGAAGACCTGCAGGAGATTGCGACCCATATAGAGTATGTACTGTATTAGCAGAAACATATATAGGTACATCTTAGTGGAAACTGCGAATGAATTCTTTACCTTATGACACAACTTGTTTAAAACTCTTTGATAGAATCTTTGTTAATCCAAACAAGCACTGGCACATTAAACTGAAATTTTGAAAATATTAGAAACAGATAAATTCGTTCGGTGATCTTGTTACTTTGAAGCTACATGTTTTTATAAAAATTGGTAAAAGTGTAAAAATAATAAATAAGGAAAAAATGAGTAGTATTTAGACGATTACAAGCATAAAAAATGGCGACTTTTATAAAATGTTTGAAAATTCCGTATCCAACCACCGTCTTTACGATGGAGAAAAGAAATCTGATGTGTAAGCATTCCAACAACCACATATTAAGTAAGAGTCCTCAAGTAATGATTGAAGTGAGAAGGAACTTGTTAAAGCACTCTATTAATCATATCATGAACAAGAAGGTATTAGACAGGTACTTGAGGCTTCCTCTGCCATGTAACAAGATATTGGCGACTTACGTATGGATCGATGGCTCAGGGATCAATATGAGGATGAAGGATCGTATTCTAGATTGCGTACCCTACAGTCCAGATGCTGCACCGTTTTGGAGTTTTGACGGAAGTTCCACCGGTCTGGCACAAACAGATAATTCTGACACCAGACTAAGACCAGTAGGTATTTACAGGGATCCATTCCGTGCGGACCCACACGTTCTAGTTCTCTGCGAAGTGCTTAAGGGGGACAGTGCTGAACCCGTACATTCAAATCACAGATCGTTTTGTAATAAGTTGATAGAAATGCATAAGGAGGAGGACCCATGGTTTGGGCTCGAACAAGAATATACTATGCTGGACGTTGATGGTTGGGGTCTGGGGTGGCCTAAAGGTGGAGGTTTCCCTGCAGTGAAATATCAATATTCATATTGTGGTGTCGGAGCAAAATATATGGCTGGTAGAGACGTAGTCGAAGCACATACGAAGGCTTGCTTGTTTGCTGGTTGTGATTTCGAAGGGACTAATGCTGAAGTGGCTCATGCATCTTGGGAGTGGCAAGTAGGAGCAACAGTGGGCATTAAGGCCGCGGACGACTTATGGATGACACGATTTCTAATGTCACGAGTGGCTGAAGACTATGGTGTAGACATAACATATCATCCTAAACCATTTGGGATGTTACACCCTGGAATAGGCATGCATCATAATTTCAGTTGTAAGAAGATGCGTTCAGACGGTGGCTATGATTTCATATTAGAATGCATAAAGAGGTTAGAAAAGAATCATATGAAACATATGGCACATTACAGTAATGAAATTTGGACGAATAAATTAAGACTGTCGGGTAAATTTGAAACCGCGCCATTTGAGAAGTTTTCGTGGGGTGTCGCTAACAGGTCTGCATCTATTCGTTTACAAAGAGAAACAAAGACGAGAGGCAAAGGATATTTAGAAGACAGGAGACCAGGTGGAGATTGTGACCCTTACCGTGTTTGTGGTTTGTTAATGGAAACCTGCTTAGGTGGTTCTGGAGGCGGGGGTGGCGCCGTTGGTGGCGGTGCCAAAGGTGCAGGATGCAAGGATCCCTGTAAGAAGTGAAAATAAAACTGTCAATTGTTTTTTTTATATGCATTGTTCTGGTTATACAATAATTCAGCGAATTTTTAAATTCCAAGTGTTTAAATTTTGAGTTTTATGGGCTCACAATTCTGTGATGGGTTGAAAAAAAAGCTGTGCGCTGTGAGCCACGGCGCAATGAAAGCTTGTTCCCAATTACAGAAATCACAATTCACCTTCGTCTTGTTTCTCCTTCGCTTCGCATCACTTGTACTAGTTTAATTATGCGATCACCACCGTGAATCCTTTCACGCCGAATGTACTAAACGTGATAATAATGTTCGGTTTGAACGTCCTTCTATTTTTGTTTTTTTGAGTAAAGTTTACAACTGCAAATTTGTTTTTTTCCTGCATTAAACTACCAAGTAAGCTAGTAATGGTTCTTTAAATATTAAAAAAAACTGTTAACAGACTAGGTACCGTCAAACGGGGTGAATAGTAATGCAGGGGTAAATAGGAGTAAAATGGTCAATGGAATATTTTAAATAATTTATTTTACTAAATTTCAAATAAGCCTGTTATCAGACATTTGATAATTTTGTTATTACGATGAACTAATCCAAAGTTTCGCTTGAAAGAAATTAATTACAGAATTTAGCTGACCATTTTATCCCTATTCACCACTGGATCCCTATTAATCCCGTTTGACGGTAGGTAGTCTATTAGTAGTCGATAGGACGTGTGGTTGGATGGATTTTAGGGGACATAATAATAATACATTATCATTATCAGATAACCATAACCTTTTACACATGTAGCACGCATGGCATGTCACATGTCGTAGGTACTGGTACATCGGTATGTTCCGTGATCGATACATACATGTCAATAATTGTCAATTATTGTCATAATATTAACCATCGACTATGGAATATAGATCAGAGATGTTTAGAGGTGTTGCCAAGTAAGTACTTGAGCACTATAATTATCAAAGGCGAAATTCTGACTTTCTGACAAATGCTTCTGAATTTAAATGAAAACTGATCACTTTAATACCCCCTAAATCCAACCACACGTCCTGATCGACTACCTGATCTAGTGGGGGGCGGACACACGGAAACGAATTTACTGTCGTGGCTAACGTGGCTCTGGTAGACTTTTTTAAAACTTGAAACTTGACATTGGCGTCTCGCCATTAATTTTATAAGACGTTTACATTTACTATAAACTGGTAAAATTGCGGCTATTCTGTTGCAGAAGCCATTTTAAGAAAAGAAGAAGAAGATCACTTTAATCTTTTGATTCCATAACAAGAACTGAGGTAAAACTCATTTAATGATTTTCATATGGAGGTAAAGAGATTGTATTTATACCTACTCTTTTACCGGAAATAAGAAGGACACTACCTTTATTGTCATTTTGAAACCAAGCTATGCTACGAGTAAACCGGTGCTGAGCCGTCATTGAATCCAAAGATCCATACTGCGTTTTAAACTCATCTGTATGCTTGTAGGTCTAACAGCAGAACGTTCAAATTTTCATGAATGGGCGAATGAAATGAAGGTATCTTTTAAAAAGAAATAAGGCTTTGTTGTGGCCTCGTCCGGCAATCGGCAGGTAAAATTTACAGGGATTGATGATTTTGCCCCTAAGGCCTTGGTGGGGCCTATACACCTGACTTTATAAATTCTATGGTCGTGGAATATTTATTAAAGATACTAGAGATAAACATAGCCGCCTTACCAGAGCAGCTAGTCCAGCTCAATATTTGTCTACTTAGGTCATCCTGTGCCTGAACATGTTGACCATCAAAATAATTTAGAGTTAGAAACCTACTCGTTTTCTCCTCAAAGCCCATTATTTCATATCTGGATGGTCTGAAATGTTAACTTTCACATCGTAGAACTTCAGTACCTATAATTTAGAAGTAAAAGGAAAAGGAAGATTCCATTATGTGCGTGTATATGTTTTGTCATTGTGCAAAAATAATAAAAATAACCAATGTTGGGGCTGAGAGCTGACGAAAAACCGAGCTGTATTAAAATGTTCGAGTTCAACATACGTACCTCATCGTTAGCTCCATTGAGATGAAGCTGTGAAGTCCAAGAGGGTCTACGCAAAGAAGGTGTTTAATATTCACAAGTGCACCTCTTTTAAAATTACTGTAACATTAACGGAATGTAAGCAAGACATATTTCGCGAATTATTTTATAGTGCTTATTATTAGTCCTCCATAGTCAAAGATAACGACACAAAGTGATAGATATTTTAGCAGAGTAAGAGTGAAATGGAATTTTTTTTAAAATTAAGTTAAGTAAGTAACTTAAGTACTAAACTTAAAGTAAGTAGGTACTTAAAGTAAGTATAGTACTTACCAATATGTTTTATTTTGTTCTCTTACTTTTTTTTTTCACAACTCTTGTGTGACTCTGGTTTAAAAACCATAGACAACAATTTAAAAAAAATACCAGGCCAGGACGCCATTTTCAATTCATTCTTTGCTCTATTCCTTTTCGTCATATGGCGTATTGTGGGTTTGCTTTCGTCGGCCATATTCCGTAAATGAAATCAATAAAATAAGACAAAATGTCGCCTTACTAAAGTGCGTGAAAATAATCCAACAACATCCAGTTATTGTGTGATTAAATCATCAAGAGGATCACGATGGAAAATTCCTACGGTGTGGGAGTTGTGAACAGATATGCTCTTTTCTTGGACGATGAGTCCGATCCTCTTGATGCGTTAAAAGCGCGAGAGCAAGCGAAGGAGCTCAAAAAGAAAACCAAAGAAGCCGAGAAAGAGAATAAGGGCAAGCCTGAAACTAAACCGAAAGGTACACCCGCCATCAGAAAGGGAATTAAGGAAACCCAGAATGTTAAGTCTCAAGAAAATAGGAGCGGTGAACCGCCGAAGAGCAAGGGGCCTGTCAGACCCACTACTGAGCGTGAACGTAACACCGAACGTCCTCCTCCGCGTCGCCGTGAAGACCGGCCGCAGAACGGTGCCGTCGAAAATAAGGAAGGCGCTCCTCGGCCGCCCAGGCGCGAATTCGGCGATCGCAAACCTAACTACGAGCGACGCAATTTCAGCGACAATCCTGATGCAGCCGATCGTCGCGGGCCTAGGCCACCACGTGAGCCGCGCGACGGACCGCGCGCCCCGCGTCCCTACGACAACAGAGGGAAGAGGGAGTTTGACAGGAGGTCCGGCTCGGACAAGACTGGCGTGAAGCCGGTCGACAAACGCGAGGGTGCCGGCCCTCACAACTGGGGCACGCTCAAGGATGAGATCGACGAACTTAACAAAACCGGGTCCGAGGGCGAGGTCGTGGAGGAGAAGGCGGCGCCCGAGGCGGTGGGTGCCGGCGCCGGCGACGGGCAGCAGCCGGAGGCCGAGCGCGCCGCACCGGCCGAGGACGAGCCGCGCGAACTCACGCTCGACGAGTACAAGGCGCTGCGGAACGCCCAGCGCACCGCGCCGCAGTACAACCTGCGGAAGGCTGGCGAGGGCGAGGATCTTAGCCAGTGGAAGAATTTGGTGATGCTGGAGCGCAAGAAGGAGGGCGAGCGAGGCGAGGACGACGATAGCGACGAGGAGTACGACATGGCCGACTATCCGCAGCGCGTGGGACGCCAGAAGCGCGTGCTCGGCATCGAGTTCACGTTCAACGATACGGCGCGACGCGGCGGCACGGGAGCACGTGGGCGCGGGCGCGGGCGCGGCCGGGGCAGGGCTCCGGCGCGCGAGGAGGTGGCCGTGGAGGAGCGGCCGGTGGAGCGCCGCTCGCAGGTGGCGCCGCCCAAGGTCGACGACAGCAAGGATTTCCCCTCTCTCGGCTAATGTCACAGTGAGCCTTTGTTTCTCCCTTTCGATAGTTACAAATTAACATATTGTATGTACCGTTATTTTTGAAGTAAATATACAAAATATTTACACGAGTGTGTATTATATTACATTTAAATTTAGGTGGCTTCCTAGGAAATCATCTTCCAATTATTGACACGATCGATTCGATGTCTACCTTTGATTTGGCGGTTGACTGGGTGTTCATCGTATACATATAATGTTTGAGGGGAGGATAACTTTGTTTTTAAGTTTGAATTCGCATAGCTACAATATGCAAATGGAATTATAATAACAGTAGCTTTTATCATATTGTAATCACGTCGGCTTATGATTTAACTTTGATGAGTTTTATGGATTAAGGATTTTAAACTTACAGACTGTGACAAGCTATGAATTAACTCCGTCACAACTTAGAGTAGAGCATGTGAAAAGTAACCCTTGTTGCATTTTTATCATGAGTTTGTTGACGAATGCAGACTGGGAACTGTAAATAGTTGATATATGTTAAAAGATAAGGTCTTAAAATAACAAGGTTGATTTTGTTGTTACACAACTTCAGAAAAATAAAACATTTTGTATGTGTGATATTTCGCTTCATTATTTGCCTGTCATCTGTTTCCTCCCCTGGGGGCTACCAATGTCATTGTCCATCATGCACCATGTTGCCATGTCCACTGGTTAGCCCTGGGTGTGATTGATTAGGTGAGGGTAATGAAACAATCATATAATCAAGTTATGTTGTATATTGACACATTTTATCACTTGCACACAAAAACAATTTTCTTAAAATTTACAGATAAACAATACACAATTTCAGTAAATATTCAACAGAATAGAATTATTACTTATAAAAATAAAGTAAAGTCAAGCCCAATAAATAATCACATTGCAAAACATTCAATACTGTTGCATGAACTGAATTATTGAGATGGCAAATTGTACATTTTGTAGTTGATACCTAAAGTTCCTATTGATTATTGTAAGAAAAAAAATGTAACGTGTAAGTCCACATTCATGACTAAGTGCTATATTATTTGAATCTGTGTTACACTAATGTTACATAGCGAGTTGGCTAAAATTGCATATTGCATACAACTGATATTGAATTGTTACATACATAAACAAACAATAATGTTAACTATTGTAGCTGACTAGTAGTTTATATTAATAAATGAATCTTGCCTAAAGCAATTTAATGAAGTTATACATAGTAATAATGTAACATATACATTCATGTTTTTATATCCCATAATGTTAGAAGGAAAAATTATATCTTGTATGAAAAATCACACATATATTTGCAATAATTTAATTTCACCATTTTATCAAGGGTGTTGGGTTACAATACATTATAAATTAGTGACGTAAAAGCGTAATTACTAAACACGGGACTCTAATCCCATTTCACAGCCACAATATACGTTCACTTATATACAAGCGTTAACAAAGTACAAATTCGCGCTACACGCGGTTCAGATACAATAATAAATAATATCTAAGCACATCTACATTATAGTTTATTATAATTCTAAATACCACTATCTTTGTTCGTTCGCTAAATTAAAAATTGACTATTATTTACATCGACAACAATACGGGTTTGACGCATTTGGTGCACTTCTCAACTTGTACACCATGCTCAAATGGTGCACTTCGCAACTGGTGCACTTCTCAAATGGTACACTTCGCAATTGGTGCACTTCTCAATTGGTGCACTTCGCAAAAGGAGCACTTTTTAAGATGAGTGGAGATTTTGGCAAATTGTCTATAAATGAAAGAATCTTTGATTTTGCGCAGGTAATTTTCTTAAAAATATAATCAACTAACACCCTTTCAAGTAGGTGCACACTTACTTAAACTTAAATAATTTTCAATATAATGTAAAAGTCACTCGAAAGTAATAAACAAATATGACAGAAAGATTTGTCTACGGCAAAATAATTATAACAAAACAAAAATTATTTTAATTAAACGTAACTTAATCACTACAACATTTATATATTTGAAAAAAAAAAATTTAATAAATTTTTATTATTTAAAAAAAATGGCACGGCTATAATAAAAATATAATTATGTAAGAAAAAATAGATCTACAACAAAAAAGGTATCATAATAAAGACATGATATAATATCCTTTATTTAATATGTACTTCTTTTAGTTATAGTTATTATTGTTAGGTAATAAATAAAATTCAACAAAGTTATTATAATTATTTTGCCGTAGACAAATCTTTCTGTCATATTTGTTTAATACTTTCTAGTGACTTTTTACATTAATGTTGAAAATTATTCAAGTTTAAGTAGGTGTGTACCCGCTTGAAAGGGTGTTGATTATATTTTTAAGAAAATTACCTGCGCAAAATCAAAGATTCTTTCATTTTTAGACAATTTGCCAAAATCTCCACTCATCTTAAAAAGTGCTCCTTTTGCGAAGTGCACCAATTGAGAAGTGCACCAATTGCGAAGTGTACCATTTGAGAAGTGCACCAGTTGCGAAGTGCACCATTTGAGCATGGTGTACAAGTTGAGAAGTGCACCAAATGCGTCAAACCCAACAATACTTGCGACTGCAATTATATACAAGTGCATTATCTCGAATGTACAGTGAACACAGACATCTTAGCGGTTAACGAACTCGCTCGACGAGCTCGCAACTAGCAAAAGTTAACATAATCGGCTTCGCGGTTAGACCGCACGGCACGATACCGCTTATCTCTTCCGCCTGGCCGCGGTCACGCGTTTCCAAAAGTAGAACTATCAGGGGTCTCGTGGGCCCTGGCGGTCGGGGCCCTCACTCGATGCCGAAGGTGTTGGTCTCCTCGACGGCGAGCAGGAGCTTCTCGTACAGCAGCGCGGCGTTGGGGTAGGGCGGCAGGTCGAGGCGGTTGAAGCAGGTGTGCGCGCGCGGCAGCGACTCGACGCGGCCCCAGCGCTCCACGCAGAAGCGGCGCGGGCCCGTGGAGCCCCGGAGCGCCGCGAACCCTTCGTACGGGATGGACGACGTGCCCGTCACGAACTGCACCAGACGGAGGCGCTGCTCGTTCGTGAATCTGCAATCGTGGTGCTGTTTTAGTATGGGTTTGTTCCTACCTACTACTTGCGTAATAAATTATTAGTAAGTATTACAGCTCATCTAAGAATAAGCGGTTACTGTGGACTATGGAAATTCGGACAATAAAGTGTCAGAATGACTTCCATCGAGTTCCATCATCATCACTATATTCCCAGTTGCATCTAAAGCTCTATATGTATTTTGTTTTAATTTTGGTAGGGTATCCAATACTCCCTTGAACTAAATACAATCTTTAGTTGTAGTAGGAAAGCACTGTGTTTCAAGCTGAGTGAGGCATACTGAACCATCTATATAATAATAACCTGTATGAGATTATATGAACAACTATTGTGAAGAATCGAGTTGAAAACTAAATTAACATAGCAGAAACTTATTAATAATAATTAATTAGCATAAAATATATGAACTCTTGCAACACAACGACGTGTAGAAATAAAAAAAAAACTATGTGCTATTTGGTGAATCTTATGCAGTGTCTTGGGCATCCATCAAATCTAGATTATATTTTTTAGTAGAGCTCTAAAACTTGACGATTATAAGCTGAAAGCCTTGGGAGAGGGTTACCATTACATACATCTATGATGATGATGACTTCATTTGATTTGAATTAGTTCCCTGGTCTCATCAGATGCTTTTTTACACATGATAAAAGGACTCGGAACTGTAGGCGCCTCGATTGAGTGAACTCTTTGGACACTTAAATATAGATTCATTGTGAAAGTAAATTTTGATAAATTATTGTGAATTACGGTCTGTCGCTATAGGTAATTTTGTCTCATCAACACTTACACCCTTTTATGGAGTGCTGTGGTCAGGGGCAAGCCCAAGAAGTCCATAGACGCCGAAGACCTTGCGAATTGGACGAAAAAAGCTGGAAGAGTGGACCCTGAGCTTTGAGTTCACGCTGATTTCAGATGCAATCAGGAAAACACGTTTCCATGATGATGATCTATCGATAGCTTGCCGACTACTGCTAGGTTATCACACATTGTACCCACCTATCAATAGCCTGCCAGAACCAGATGATGACAGGATGACCATCGTGGTAACCACCTCGGTACTCCGTATTGTTCCGCCAATCTGAAACGTCGAGTTCTGGTGCACCTGCGATCACTAACTCTAGCTCGCGAGCGTCGAAGGCTGCTACCAATCTAGGATCCACCACCTAAAAGGAAAAAATACACTGATTAAGTACAATAATGTAAAGTGGGAAGGATTTTTCTGTACTGCTGTGGTATTATATAAATGCAGTGTGTTGTCTGATGTTCCAAGACGGGCGTGCGTTTTTAGTCGTTTCCAGTTGGTACCTACCGTTTGGCGGTGGGGTGTATAAGAGATTATTTCTGCACGAAAAAAGGGTCTTATAAAATATTGAAGTAGCCGTTACATGGAGGAAATCTATTACAAGAATGTTTGGCAATTACAACGATAGCAATAGCTAAATATTAATAATTGACCGCAGAGCGCCTCTGTAGCGGTCCTGACGCCTCGTGGGGCGAAAACCCACATGTCACAGTTTGTTCTTCGTACTTGCGGAATTGCACGTACGAAATTTTATCTTCTCGAGTAAGAAGTCTATTTACGTGTTTTGAGGGGTGCAGTTTGTGCATTCCTTTCCATGACAATTAGTGATAATTTGCTATCGTTGGTGATACCGTGAGTGAGTGGTAGGATTTCCTCTCTCCTCCAATATTTTCTATTAAAGGGTCTATTTAATCGTCTAACGTCTTAGCTTTTACACAAGAACCGTTAGAACTTTAACCATCAGGTTAGGGTAGGTCATATGGCAGTCGCTTCTGCAAAATCAAAAGATCCAGATGTTGCCAACCTCTCGAGTTAAATTCAAATACTTAATTTGTTTTTCAGCCTCCATAAGGTTACGTGCGGAAACATTTGATGTCACACTGACATAATATAAAGGTGACATAACGCGCTGAGAGGCCATTAAAACAGTTTTATCGTATTGATAATATTTTTTTGCAGTTATAAAGATGTGTGGCGCCAAGGCCGTGATTCTAAACTCGTTTCGACCATCTCTGACCTCGTTTCTTTTACCTACATAACATACTATTTTAAAACGTCAATTCGGAAAACCGGTATCTCATTTGTATATTATTTAATACAGTATTTTAACCATCTTCAAAAAAGGATATAATTTTTTTTTTATTCTTTACATTAGATAGAACCAAGATTAAAATTGAACCTTCAGTAGGTATATTTTTTAGCCAATTTTGGTCAAAAACCTATTTTGATCACCTTTTTTGATGCCGATCAACTCGGTTTCCTAAAAGGATAATTTATTTGCATTGAAAGAAAAAATCGGGATAAGTCATATTTTAAATTTGATGCCCCTAAGACATAAAATATAAAGTATTTACGTTCAGGAAAACATCTGTACAGTAGACGAAAAATGTGCAGATAGTTTCTTCATAAAGAAAAGCAAACAAGTTCTGCTATGCCTGGACTCCTAGAGTAGTTTCTTTGATGGAAACATTTTGAGTGTAGGTAATGGAAGAGGGAGATTTTACGGCAGTAACAATAAAATCTTCACAGGAGATAATCCTACTCCCCGGGTAGCCGCCGAACCGAGACTGTAGGAATGACTTTAAAGTAGCTTAGTGATTTTTTTTTTCTTTTTTTTTATTCATTATGAAATTTTACACAGATACATTGTAATTTCAAATGCCACATAAACTCATTAGAGTTTTCCGTGCATTGTAGTCATCAGTGGTTAACTATGAAACGAGTTAGCAAATAAAGAATATGTAAGAAATATACAGAGGGCCTTCGATTGAGACATCCCGGGTTCGAATCCTGGTCATTACACTACCGACGTAAACCTCCTAACACAAGCCATTGAGCTTAGCTGGAGAGGTAAGAGGGAATATTAGTAATTTCAGTTATGACGATGAAGTTTTATTTGTCTACAAAAAAAATACACAAATAAGATGTTTACCTCATGGAATCCTCTGACGAGCCACTCGGTCTGTTCCGCCACGCCCCGCTCCACCCTCCACCGCACCACCCTCTCGAGGTACTCCTTCTTGTTGCGCTCCGTGACGGCCACGTCTCGGCCTCCGGGCTTCAGTTCTCGTTCTAGCACCCGGCCGTCGGCTAGTCTCTCTGACACCGCGAAGGTCAGTTCCAAGGACGATACGCAACGAGCAGTCTGGAAGGCAGATGGTCAGAAGTTTGTTAAAATGGTAAATAGGATTTATTCTTTTTGATGTTTTTGACTTTAAGCTCATTATGGATTTCAAATGAATCTAGCAGAAAATGCTGTACACAAATTTCAAATCCAAGATGGCTTCAGGTTGCAACGTCTAAAAGCTTTTATATATTATGTATATACATTTATTTAATTCTGATCTATTTGAACATTTTTATTAAGTATAGCGCCATCTATCGACAAATATAATTCTACTCGACACTAGATGGCGACACTTTATGTCTGATTACGTCCGTAGCCGTAAGTTCTTGGAGCTCGCGCACACACTGTACATTTAGGGTGAAACTACTAGTTATTGGACACTTAACCGAATTTAAGAGGCTAAGCCTACTAATATGGGTAATGGACTGCTGAGACGAGGTCTCGGGTTCGATCCCAGGTTTACCATGGCACACACCAATGACTTTGATGCTTTTCGTAGTTTAAGTGTGTATTCATCGCATGTTTATAAGTGCCCGGTTAATGGCAATAGGCTCGCCACCTATTACATTGGGACCTAAACATAAACTGGCGAAATTTGGGTGCTAGCACCAACGCCTACCCCTTCGGGGATAAAGGCGTGAGTTTACGTTATGTTTTTATCATCATTCAGTCGTCAATTTTTTTTATTCGCTCGTTTTATAATTCCCCTTGGAGTATATTAGTAGTGACGTACCTTTTTTTTTATCGTGCGCAACATCCCCACGGATACCACCTCCACCAAAACTGATGGAGGTGATTATGTCGGACTCGAACCGACCAAAACGCACGCCGTCCATGGGTCCTTGATTGCCGGAGGTGAGATTATACAAGACATATCTCTCGCACCCCGGCAGACCCGGGGACATCTCTGTTGAGATGACCCTCTTCCCTAAATGTGGGGACCATGGTGTCCCCATCTAGCCCATGGGTGTGGTGTGGCATTTTTTTTTTTATTTTTTATTTTATTTACTTATAGACACACCAACAGTATACATATACAACATTCAACATACAATCAATTACAAAGCAGGTATTATTTCTGATATGTACACCGATTATAGGTGAGTACAGTTGACACCATATGATAGACTGCATTAAAGTGCTAGTTAACAAATTGATAAGTATTTAAATTTCATGAGTGGATACAAGTAGCATGGGAAATTTTTCCCTATAAAAGCGATCTCAGTATCTTACTCCTGAAGACACCAAACGAGTCATGGAAAATATCTAGTTGATCGAGTTTACTGTTTAACGCATTGTACTCACGACACGCACGTGTCAGGGGTGAATTGAGTCCTATATTGGTTCTCACTAGTGGTTGGCAAAAGATGGCATTATGTGCCATCGCCGTGGAGTAGTGACGTACCTGCAGCCATCTCAGCGAGGCGGCGAACTGCGCGTCGAGTGCGTCAACGTCCTCCAGGGCGGGCGACAGGCGCAGCAGCGCGCGGTACAGCGCGCGCGTGAACCACGCCTCCAGCAGGTAGCCGTGCACCAGCGCCAGGCCCAGCACGCGACCCGAGAAACGGAACCTGGGGGACATATGTGTTGTTGACCAAAAAAAAAGAAAAGCCTACTGAGTTTCTATGCGGAGTCGTCTTAAACGCCGCGTTTCGAATGGGTCCGTATGCTAACTTTTTTCTATACCACGTGGGCGGCTGACACAGGGCTCTACCCAAAATGCATTCGTTCAAGTGACATTTGTTGTCGGAATCGGATCACATGACATTCGACAACAAATGTCACTCCCATACATTTTCAGAGCGATGACGAAAGTAGATTCGGAACGAATGCATTTTGGCTAGAGCCCCTGGTCCACCTGGTGGAAAGCGTTCACCGTGGCCTATGGACGTTTGCAACACCAGGGGCCTTACACTCGTGGTGACTATCCTATAGAAACCTTCTAATACCCTTCTGGAAGAACCTCATATTGTAGTCGCTTTGTAAAACCACGGCAGGGAGTAACTTAAAATATATTATATATATAATATAATGAATTTTGAATTTTTGCAGTTATCGACAGGCACCGAGCATGACGTAGTGAATAGCTTCTCCTCGCCACAGGCAAGGATTTCATATTACGTCCTGAAACGGTGCACACTGTGCGGTATGAAAGGAACTTCATTCCGCGCACGGAATGGTTTTACCAACATTGAACATGACCTGTGGGGGACACGCTCGGCTTAGCATAAGCAGGCCACACCCCACTTTTCAGTAACAAAATAGGGACACTGTGGTTCCCGTACCCCAACGTGGAGATGGTCCTGAATCAGTCGAAATATTCGCGATAGCTCCAGAGGAACACGCACCCCAAAACCAGATGCAAAGATAAGAAGAGGACCTATTATAAGTATTAAGTAATATGTGTTATTTTTGTAAATTACTAGCTGTCACCCCGTTTTTGCAACACTTTTCATTCCTGCTCCGCACCTGTTGGTCGTAGCATGATGTTATATACATATAAACCTTCCTCTTTAACCATTCTATCTATTAAAACAAATCGCATCAAAATCCGTTGAGTAGTTTCAAAGATTTAAACATACAAAGGGACATAGGGACAGAGAACGCGACTTTATTTTATATTAAGTAGTGATAGTGATAGTGACGATACATTATCTCACATAATAAAAAAAAATATTGGTGTGTTAGTACCTTTTAAATCTCTGACATTATTCCGATACACATCACTAAAAACTAGTCTAAACAAAGCGGAAACTTAATATAGGTTGGTAAACGTTCCGCACGGTTGGTGTACATATAAAAACTGCATACATCATTGGTTTGTTTATTTGAAACTTGATACATGGTGTTGGTAATACTATACGTAACAAAGTTTTGGTTCGCGGACGCGCGAGTGGAGTAAAAATAAACATGGCGCGCACGGGCAGAGATATAAATAGATGAAAATAACGGATACAGAGGCAGATGAATGTGGAGAGCGTCGTAGCATCTTTCCTCTGCCGAACCATTAAGTCTCGGAATTCCTTACCAGGGCACGCGTTTCCTTCTTCCTACAGTCCCGGGTCCTTTAAGCAGGGCGCGAAAAAGCGTCTCATAAGGCCGTCAAGCTGAGCGCTTCCATTGAAACCACGTGTTTGTAATGGTGACCCTATTTCCTGAGACTTCGCCTTCAGCTTACCATCAGGTGGGGTGAAGTTAATTTGACGTACCTTAAATAAAGGCGCCCCCTTTTTTGCGGAACTCCCTCCGAAGGTCGACTTGAAACAGGACCCGTTTCTTCTTTTACAAATTCCGCACTCGCGGATCTTTGTAGGTACCTCTACGCCCCTGGGCTTTGAATTTAGGATAAACTGTCTCGGAACGGATCCGTTTTCAGTTTTTACGGAAAACTGTGTCGAAACTATAACGTTACTGGAAGCGTAAACGCTTATTCCAAGTATAGAATGACCTAATTGTCGTTGCTATGGTTACGCCATCTGATTTTCTTGCCGGAAGATTGTGGCCCATTTGCTAAACTAAGCTATAACATATTTTTAATTGTAACGTTTTATAAGTGGCGTTTAATGGTCTATATGGAGTAAATGATTTTTGAATTTTGAATTTTACTTATCAGAGCACCTAGTGGAAACAATGGTGTAAGAGAATTTCGGTTTCATTTGTTATTAACCCTTTTTCCACTCCGACCAACTAAACGGATCAATAACTTTAGAAATTTCAAGTAAGTGTCATAAGGATATTTGGATATTTTGCTTGACTTTGACGACTTTTATTCAGATTTCCGCTCATTGCAAAAATATAATTATGTACACATGAATACCTTGTACCTTTACATAGGTTTGTACCTAAATTTCAATAAATAATGTATTTCAATAATATTCTGTGTATTTTTGTGTTAATTTTGACATGTTGTATTAATTATATTATTCTGACATTATTTATGAATAATTTCAACAATAAGAATAGGAAGGATTATACTATAAAAATTACACATAACATTTAATATCATGTCCATTTTTAGTCTCCCTGCCGGGCTAAATTTTATATTTTATTATTATATACATCAATGGCGTGCACAAGGTTTTTTTAACAGAGTAAGCAGTAGTAGAGTAGGTACACATTTCAAAAAGCATTGGTACTTAACAATATCGATTATCGAGTAGAATATGTACATGTGAAGTACATGTACATATTCTACTCGATAAGTTATTATTATTATGAATGTAGTTAAAGTACATAATATATTATTGATTAGGGTAACGTGTGCAGTGTCTATTTGTTTCTGGGGACTGCCCCTGATATCTACCAAAAGATATTTATGGGCCGTGTGTTTGTCTGCCACCTACGCGGTATAAAAAAACCATATTTTAGAACCTATTCGACAATTTCTGCAAAGTTCGATCCTAGATGGCGCTATATGTATCCTAGACTATACAGTTATTTAAGTATATGAGAAGTAGACACACAGCAAATGCCCTAATCCGCTTGACGACAACAGGCTCTACGATAGACGTGGTATCGTAAGTCATAGCTGGCAAAATATGGGTGTTAATACACCTCTGCTTTCCCATTCAGGATTTATTGACGTTCATATTCTATGAATGTTTAAGTTACATGCGAGGAGACATTACAATATTACATGTGAGTATACAACGCCATTGTTGCTTCCCAAAAATAGTTAATATTCAATCAATAGATGTTTATCGGTGCGACAACCTTGGCTCACCCTGTAGGTACACAAATGACAATGGACTAATGTTCTATAATAAATAATAGTCGGTCTGAATGTATTTCGAAGTCTATACAAATATCGTACAAAGAAATCGTGAAAAGCAAAATGAAAATGAAATACTTAAATATTATTTTATGTCAAACTTATTTTCCTTTCGTGTCAGTACCACCAATGTTTAGACCACTCCAGAATAAAACCTGGCCATATCGACTGCACCGTTAGTGGCTTCATTCAGGTCGTTTTTAGTGCAGGAAGCAGGGCATAAGAGGCACGAAACTAAGTGCGTCATTTTCAGAGAAAAGACTCCCCGAACCGCTTGGTTCTTGATGGAATATTTTGCATCGTATGCGAGTGACATCTGTACCGTATGCGAGTGACATCTAAGCCCTGCACTTGTTGTCCTGTGTAGGAAAGGGGAGGGGGGGATTAAGTGGAAGAGTCCGTCAGAACATTCACCATGGTAAAGACGGTAAAATACGTCATGGACTGCACGGGGGCACTGCAGTCATATGCGGCTAGGCCCGGGTCTCGCTTTCCCCACCTGCATAGACTTTGCCTAGACCGACCGACCAGTGTGCGAAGATGGTTGAGAGACCACTATACCGGCCATGGGAGGTCGTGCCCAGGAACTAGTTTCTCCTTTTATTTTTTGAAGTTTTTGTGTTTGATAGATGTGAGATAGAAGAGGTGATATCCGGTGAGAGAGGTTATGTCGAACTCGAACCGACTAAAACGCACGTCTTTGGGTCTTTAGTTGCCGCAGGTCAGATAGTACCTCGCCGGGGGCCCTGGGCACACCAGAATTTGGGGGCCCCTTTTGTTTTTTTATACCGTTTAGGTGGCAGAATTGGTTAACATGGCGTATAGTCGTTTATAACATCGAGGGCGTAGACCACCGATTCAAAATAACATCACAAAAGCAGCTTTCCAGTCACTTTTATTTGAGAGAAAAGTGTTCTTAAATTATTGTGCGAGAAATTTATCACTACTTCAGTGGGGCTCCTCGAAGCGGTGGGCCCTGATCACGTGCCCCTATTGCCTCTATGGTAAAGACGGCATTAGGAATAACGTTAGGATGAAGAAACCCTAGGACCTTGGGCACTTAACCGGTAAATACAGGCTTAATATTGGCTGACGTTCATACTAGATTATTATTGATTGCTTTAATTATATAATAACAAAACACCTATCATTGTCTGAACGCGGATGCTGTGCTCTTAATATAATAACCATAATCTCAAGTTAATTGTGTGTGTATGTAAAAAATACAAACACTTTTTCGCCTCATTACCGATGGACAATTTGCGGCTTCACGCTTGTCGAGTAACAATCTCTAGATTATATATACACGTTTTTATACAAAGGGTAGGTAGAGATATAGGCAATGCTACACTCTCTGGAAACCTTTATATTACGAATTCGATAGTTTTTCGTGCTAAGGGCTCTGTGTTCTGAGTCCATTATTACATTGTACGTGTTTGTAATGGTGACTCTCTTTTTTGAGACTTTTGACAGTTTACCATCAAGCGAGGTTAAGTAAAGTTGACGTGACCCAGATAAAAGAATTGAGTGAGGCTCCGCTACTATACCTTCAATAGTGCTAAATTGTCTTGGATTTGCATGCATTTGACAGTGACAATCGTATTTCCTATGGCCGGCATACCACAAAAACTTAGACCACTTTAAATGCAATTTTTTTGTTGTTTCTTGCACTTACGTCATAAGTGGTGATCCCAGTTGCATCCGAGGCGCTAAACTCCTAACCTAGGGTTCACTTTTCTTTTCCATACATTATGATGAGTGCGACTATTGTCTGACCTACAAACCCCGAGAGAAAGGCCCGTGCCAGGGCCCCGTTGCTTACTCGGCAGATATACCAGTTAGCAAGTCAGGTTGGCGAAGGTCCGAAAATGTGATTAGGGCTCCAAAATTATGATTAGGGCCCCAAAGTTATTATAAGGGCCCCAAAATACGATTAGGGCCCCGAAAATATTTTTAAAGTCACATATGGCTCTATACTCTATCTCACCAACGTAAAGAGATGGAATATTCTTGGCTTCCGTTAGAATATAATAAGTGAAATTCTAAGCGATTTTAAGTTTCTGTATATTTTACAGTTTTTAATCATCTTACTTTTAAATTCTCAGCTCATTAAGGCCCATTGTGATAGAACTTACTTGATTAATTACTTATTTGTATTCACTTTTTGACAGAATAAAAAAAGCTCACCATGGGATAATTTTGTATAATAGGTACTTGCCAGTCATTGTAATTAGATGTTAAAATGGATAATAAAATTTTAGAACATTTTAAACAAACTGTGCGATGTAAAACTAACTATTTAATGCTATAAATAAACTTAAATAAATGGACGCTCGGTCACCGAGCGGTCGGCGACCGAGTGTCCGTTTATGTATGTATACTATGTATATACCGAGCATTTGTTCGTTTTAAGTCCGGTCATTTTTGGTCCAGTCGGGTCGAGCAAAATGATCGTCCTTTAAGTTGCAGTGGATTGCAAGAACCTAATCACAGAGCAGAACAATTACGATTTTCGTTCGCCTGCACCAGGGTCTTGTTTGAAGCAGGCCGCGACGGCGCCGCAAAGTGCGCCTCCCCGTATCCGGGGGCTAGATGAAGACACCGTGGTTCCCACATTAAGGGAAGGGGGTCATCTCAAAGTAATGTCCCCGGATCTACCGGGGTGCAAGATATGTCTTATATAATCCCACCTCCGGCAATGAAAGACTCATGGGACAGCGTGCGTTTTGGTCGGTTCGAGTCCGTCATAATCACCTTCACCGACTTTAGGTGGGGGTGGTATCCGTGGGGATTTTACGCACGGAAAAAAATTGGTCTTGTTTCTGTCGCCATTTGGTGTGACCCGAGGTAAACTCTACAGAATACCCAGATATTTTCCAATAACAACAAGGTAAGGTACGTACCACTCATGATGGTTGTCCACGAAAGCAGACATGGGCGACACGTGGACAGTGTACGTGTCATTGGCAGAGTACTCGAACAGGCCATAGTAAGGGTTGAAGAGTTCCCTCGACAGAAGAAAGAAGAACTCCCGGCTCGGGCCGCCGTAGTCTAAACCTTCTTCTCCGTCCCAGAGCACGCAGAGCTTCCCTTTTTGAAGTTCCTTCTTTCCGCAAGACATGATCCGCCGGAAAGCGTCTTCTAGAAGGTGTTCTCGTCGAATATGGAGTCTGAAAAGAGATTGGAATACGGTAAGAGGAGGTAATTATTGTGCAATTAGAAGAAGATATTTGTGAAGAATCCTAGGCTTGAGGAAAATCAGCTAGAAACTTGAAAATGTACGGTAATGGGTTGCTCTTATACATATTTGCACGTGATCGTTGACCCTGGTTCTGGGTTTGACTCTTGGGTAACTCATGTGGAGTTGTAGATGCCAAAACGGCAAAAATATTAAAGGGACAAATGTCAATTACGAAGGTTAAGGAATTTGTGTGGTTATGAGATAGAACTCAGTTCGTTAAAACCATGTGACTTGCTAGTAATTTTCTTCTTTAGACACTCACTTTAACTTGCCAGGTCCCTGTCCGTAGCCCTTGCTCTCCAGCTTCCGATAAAAGGCCCTGAGTTTGGCCTCGAAGTCCCGTCGTTGCGGCGCGGGAGCACGCGTGGAGCGCGCGGCGGCTGGCGAGGCGGCCGGCGATGCGCACGCGCCGCTCGCCGCCGTGGGCGTCACGACCCCGCTACACCCGCCCGCCGGAACATAACTCATTATCTCTTGCTCGAACAGGCTGTAAACAACAAACATTTTTGGTTAAACAGTGCAAAATGGTACTGTAATTTAAGTTCTTTTATAATGGTCCAGTCGATATGATATTCACATCGCCTTACGCATATTAAGTTAAAGGTAGAGTCTGCGGGAATTAAGGTCAGCATTGCAGATACCAATAATGTTACAATGGTGTCCCTCAGCCTGACATTTGACAAATATCTTAGTGCAATGTCATTATCCCAGAAATAGGTTCTTTTAAACAGCGGTTACGGAATCAGTATTCAAGGGGCGACAGGGTATTCGAATCCGGATTGACAGTCAATGTAATTAGGTTGTATAATAAATAATTATTTTTTAAAACATCTAAAGCAAACTATGTAAAGTAAACCTATTTAATGATATTAATAAAACAAATAAATAACTCGTCTCAGCAGTTCAATTCCCGGTCCAGGTTCGATCCCAGGTTTTACCATAGCACACACTAATGATTGATTGATGATTTTTTGATGCTTTTCGAAGTTATGTGTGTATTTATCGCAGGTTTATATGTGCCCGGTTATTGGCAATTACCTATTACATTGGGACCTAAACATAAACTGGCGAAATGTGAGTGCTAACACCTCTGCCTACCCATTCGGGGATACAGGCGTGAGTTTATGTTATGTTAAATAAATAAACGGATTTGGTCACCTCTCAGCCAATCGGACTGAGAATCAAATGAATGAAACGGATAATTGGATCCAGGTCGGTGGATAAAGCAGTATATAAAAAATAACAGTTTCCAATGTTTAGGTATCAATTGTTAATTTGTTTATCATTGATTCTAAATTTAGGTGTCGTATAATCTGTCGTATAATATATATTAGTTTTGCACTAACTAACATCTATAAGGTTATTTACAAGGAAACAACAGCTGAATGATCATGGTCGTTTGTCCTCTAAAGGTAACCTACATATGAAATAATTTCAGAGGTTTTAATAAATAGTGTGTTATTTAACATCTATAATAATTAATTATATATTATTCTAAATGGGTCGTGTCTGTACATTGAAGTTATAAGTATTAACGATAATAATGAACCCGAAAATAACTTTTTTTGGAATTCTGTTCGTCTGTTCGTCTCGAATACCTGAAGAAATCGTCAAAGATTAACTTGTTTAGAGTTAAAACAATGTAAAATAAATGCATCAGTTTCACACACAATTGTCATTTAATATTCATTTCGAAAAAATAACAACAGAAAACTGCTTAGATAATTAAGAAGATAACAAACAATGAACTTATGTTTCAATTACCATAACTTTTAAATTCACTGTGCAAATTGAACATTACATAGTTTCCTTTATTTATGCACAAGGAAATAGGTTGTAATAAACGCTTATGATACTTATTTCTAAAACTTAAGTAGGGCAGTTCGAAGGTTTAGTAATTGTACGACAATTGCAGTATATAATTGTGTTTATAGATCTGTAAATTGGTATGGTTAAAATAAACGTGACGCTTTATCGCCTTATACATGCATTAGTAATGATATTTACTAGGAGGGTCTCGCAAGGAAGCTTAATTGGCCCCATTCATAGAAATTGTCGCGTGTGTCAGTAATAAGTAATTATCAAATTATATGTTTGACGTGTCTAACTTCTAAATACCATTTTAGTTTTGCATTTTACTTTTCCTCATAGAGTGTGAGTGGAAGAGATGTGGATCAGATGAAAAGGAAGAAAGGTGCATTCTGTTTGCGCGAGGAAAAAAATGTAGTTACTTATTATAATATTTATGCAAGCCTAAAATATATTTAGAGACATACAATATAATAATTTGACTGTTTTTCTTAGTGTTAACCTTGTTAGTTTTTATATATGAGAAGATATTCACATTAAAATAATAATAAAAGAAGATAATGTTATAAAACAATAGGTGGAAGAGGTAACCTTACTGACGCTAAAGACTCAGCCACAGATGATGAAGATAGCTTAATAAATCAACTGCTGAATAAAATTTTAATAGTTATTGTTTATGAAGTAAAAGTGGAACGCCAAATTTCACAGTCACAAACTTGACTAAACTTTATTACTAAAACTAGACAACGTACAGTGTGAAAGTGAATCTCCTTCATTATTAACCAGAGCGTACGCCATTAAAAAGTATAATAATAAAAGTTATGTGAAACTAACCGATGCCAACACATACACGTTACGCGGAGGCATCGAATCTCACAAGTCGTGAAGAAAACCTCCTATTTTATCTTGTAAAACAATTTCACACTACGCATTATTAAAAAAAATAAAAGCTTCATTAAACAAACGAGATAAGAATATCTACAGAAAATCTCCAAAGTTTCACAGATCGTCCAAACTGCCCACTAGGAGCAATGAACCGAGGTAGATTATGACCAAAAAGACGAGCGCAAGGCCGGCCCACATTAGACAGAGACAAAACGCTGGGCTCTAGGCTCGTAATACCTGTAATCGATTTAGGAGAGCGGGAGATTTAGAACCGCTACGCCCCCCGCTCGTGATCGAGATTCGGTAATTAGTATAATAATTTCATTTGGGCCCGGTGAATTATACGTGAAGACACGCCGCGTGCGCACGCACTATCAGTCTGATCGGTCCTAGATCATTAGATGTTGTTCTGTGTGCTCAGAATTGTAACCGCCAGTTTTTATTGTTCATTGGACGCCTAACAAAAAGGGTTAGACAAAACAAAAATGGAGAATTTTCGATGTAACCCGTTGTTAAAACAATGAGTTCGCCGAAACGTCGATCGTTTAAAATCACGTACGCGCCGGCCATACCAATCTATTGCACCCTTTTACAGACGAACCTTCAGTTAATGTTTGGTTGATCTATTATGTAGGACGTGCGAGCGCCATATTATGAAGTACAATGTTTTCTAACCATTGTTTGCAGAAATATTTGCGTCGAGATGTGGGACTAAGTTCGCTGTTAGGATTCAAGTCCTCAGTTACTACTAGCACTTGCTTATGGCTCGGAGTACGTTCCAAGCAAGGCCGTCTCTGGATGTTTTGATGGGAACGACCTAAAATTACTGGCAACGATACACATATTATCTGTTAGATGTGTGTACGTGTAAATTGTACGGTTTGTTATAAGATCGGTGAGAAAATTGTTTCCGGCACGCAACACGAGAGCGAATTCGTATCGCATTTTTATGTTTTAAAAAAGTCAACAAAAACTACAGTAATATAATTTTGTGATAGGATCAGCTTGCGGTGATTATATAAGCATCCGGCACATATATCATCGGATGCCACCAATCCTCGAAATGCCCCGAAAGTTAATGAGAATCGGAGGCATTCCCTCATTCGTCCGCGAGGCGGCGCACGCGCCCGAGGCTGCGCGCGCGCCGGTCACGTACCCGCCGCGCCGCGCTCTCGACAGGTGTGCGAGGTGTGCCTCCCAGCGCCCGCCGGCCACCGCTCATTGTACACACAGATCTGTGATAGTCGTCCAGATAACGCAGAGGCTACCCGCACTTGACGTCTTGATACTGTCTAAAGAGTTGAATCGAAGATGATGCAGCGAGATCTAATCGCACGCCTGTAGTAGTTATTTAATTAATACTGACTGCATCCAAACGATGTTTGATAAGCCCAATCAAAGTCGAGATTTATCACGGGAGACTTAGCATGTTACAGAAAACATTTGTTATTAGAAGTTAGCTAGAGCTATTGTCGACGCCGTGCCGCGTGTGTATCGCAATGGCGTACTTTCACCGCAACATGTGCGCTTGAGTCCGAGTCTCTCGATAATAACTCATCGTCCAACAGCTGCCATTGATGATTCCTAAGAACATTTCCAAGTCATTTTGAAACAATGCACTCAACCTCCTGATGTTTTAAAATTATTGAATGCCGTTTGCCTCGAACGCTTCAATTTTGCTTTTAAAGTATCACCATAACTCGTGTGGCAAAATAAAAGGTTCAAATGTAACTAATTTTATGTTTACTGGTATTTTAATATCATATACGCTGCACATTATACACCACAACAGCTTATAATGAAGGTCTCCTAAAGATAATCACCCATGATGCCTTCATCGCCGTAGGCCTACCAATGCGGTAGATTGAGGAATCCGTTGCTGGAGGAAAGGAAAGCTGATTACTGGCTTGTGGTCAACACGTTACAGGTATAATGTCATTTACTTTAAGTTTCAAGAATAAGCATACTTAGGCGGAATTTATCCGTCATGTAGAGGAGAGATTTAGTAAATGCTGGATCAACTTATCTTATTATGACGTCTATTTTCGTACTATCCGTAACCAATCAGTAATTATCATACGGTAGGTAAACGAACGAACTTCAAAGAGCGTCCCTTGCGTTGTCGTAATGATATTCGTGACAAGTCATTATCTTTTACATCGTAAACTACGTGTATATGCAGTTACACGCTTTTGACAACTTAAATGCAACCAATAAAATTTGAATGCTCACAGACAATGCTTCGAGAATATACTATAGCCGAATATACGACGTCGATGTTCGAATGGAACTCGAAAAATGAAAATATCAAATTACTTCCGAGAATGAAGTCTAATATTTACACGTAGATCTGAATCGAATTGTTCGTAACAATGGACCTGTTCAAATGTTGCCTAAATGGTATATATTATTTAATGTTAAATAGAATTATGAGGTTGCCGACATTGTTGTGACCTCAGCGGAATTAAAATATGTACGTGTCTAATAATTGTGGCAAATTACTTCCTATGATGAATGTACTTAGAAAAATCTAAAGATTGTCTTTGTTGTGCAAACAACTGTGTTTTCACCA
The DNA here is from genome assembly GCA_963691645.1 of Pelosia muscerda. NCBI lineage: Eukaryota > Metazoa > Arthropoda > Insecta > Lepidoptera > Erebidae > Pelosia > Pelosia muscerda. Next base: position 17,085,871 of record OY829102.1, on the reverse strand, counting down.
TTATTTTTCAAACCGCGATAAATCTGGTTATGGGAGCACGATGACCTAATACCGCCAGACGTTAAAACCGCTAATTAAATTGTTGTAATTCTACTCCATATAAGCGTAGAGCTTGTTAGTTCACATTTGTATGGTACACACTATTGTTTTCCTGTACTTATTTTAAAAATAAATAATTGTGTTTTTCCCTATGATCCCCATGAAATAAAGTTCTAATTTACTTACCTAAATGATGTTTTTCTACGGAAGGTTAACTTTAGGATTAACTGCACTAGTATGATGTCATCTTCTTTTTTTTCGGATTTCGGATATATTTACTATTTACGAATTCCAAAAATTGTTTCAGAATATTCCTTTTTATTTTAAGAAAGTGCCTTCTTATGTACGGTATACGTAGTTCTATATTCTAATAATACCATCACAGATTACTTATGGAATACAGTTTACTACTGATTAAGAAAAAAAAACAAATATGTTCATTCAGGTTACAAAATAACACTTATGAACGTGAAGAGAAGATATTTTTTTGGCTCTATATAAAATTATGCACATCCCTAACTAACGCTTAATATTCAGGTAACTTCACATTTTTTTATCTCTTACATAAATCATAGCGGTCCCTCCCGTCTCACCTATAAATTAAGTTTCCAAGAATTTTATAAATTGAAAAATCCCCTCCGATTAAAGCATTATGCGATAATATGGTTCGAGCTTTAAAATTAAATTTGCGTTAAATTAAGTCTTTCATAAAGAATATTGAAACATTAGCGGCCGAAATATTGAGATATTTTTTATAGGGATTTGCATTTTTTGCACCGCACATCGATTAGTGGATGCTCGATCTAGCATCGATAATGAAAAACACATCATTCACATAACCATCATAGTAGATTTAAAAATAGTATTCCTTTATAGAGATTGACGAGCTTTTGATTTCGTAGCGGTTGTAATCTTAATGAATCTCTCGTGCCCATTTTCTCCGGTGCCCAGGTGTACTAATAAATGAAAAAAAAATACCGTAAAATTATCGCGTGTTAATTCAAAACTGGACCGAACCGTATGAGATTTTTTTTTTAAAGTCAAGGCGCAATTATTTTTTAAATCGCCATGGTGTTTAGGCATCACAATAGCGAAGCCATTGTCATTACAATTAAGAAAATTAAGGACTCTTGTGAAGCAAATGAAAGAACAAAATATACATTTTTGCTAATATTTTTAGAGGTCGTTTTAAAAAATGTTGCCGGGTGACGTTGTAAAATGAGTCGCTATAGTTACGTCACTGTGTTCTAATTAGGTCATTCGATATTGAAGTGCAGTGGTACATGGACTTTGGAGGCGATAACGATAACGTTAATACTGAAGAATATATTGTATCAAAGTGACAGGAGGATTTTTTGTGGTTTTGTTGGCGTTGATCGACGTATATGGTGCTTTACCTGCGGGATTTACATTGACCGCAAAGGATAACAGACAGCGTATTTGTACCGTTTCTTATTGGTGAATCATATAGGCGATAATAAACAGAATTATTCTTATATCCTTAGTAGTTTATAGAATATTAGCTGTTGCCCGCGGCTCCACCCGTGTGGATGTCAATTACCGCGCAGTGCAATAGAGCTCTATCGGTCTTCGAAGACGGCTTAATAGAAAAGTAAGCGTTTGCAACACATGAAAGAATAACTGTATTAATCAAATTTAGATGGGAAAACGTAAATGCTTCCACGGGATTCGAACCCGCGATCTTTCCCTTACAGGGGGAACGCTTTGACCGCTAAGCCACGAAGCCTAGTCTGAATCATTCGAAATTTTCATTTTTCATTCATCTTCTCCCTGTAAGGGAAAGATCGCGGTTCGAATCCCGTCGATGCATTCACTTTTTCCTACCTAAATTTGATTTGAACAGTCAGCATACTAATTGCTTTTCAAAATTTCCTGTAATAAATGTATAATTGATAATAATCTCAACGCTTTCAACAATACCACAGATATTACTGTTTTGGCTTAATGGCCGTATAAAACTTTGAACTCATACAACATGTTGTGTTCCCAGCTCATGACTAAAAGAACTTGTACTAATTTACATTACAGAAACATGTCAACTACATTTACATGTTACGTTGTGTTAAAAAGAGTTCTCCCTTAATTTAGTTATAAATAATGAACATTTTATACAGGCCAACGGAAGTGAGCACAATGGGGAGAGGGGAGTTGGGAAACAATGGTGGACATGGGACTATGTTGAGCTCTGACCTCCAAGCGCGTTGCTCATTGGTTAATTACTGTCTGGTTAAATTGCGCGACTGTATATTAAGTAAGTAGTTCTAAAATTGACTATAATTTTAAAACTTTTAAGGACTCATGGACGGTGTGCGTTTTGGTCGGTTCGAGTCCGACATAATCACCTCCACCGGTTTTGGTGGAGGTGCTATCCGTGGGTATTTTGCGCACTAAAAAAAAGGTGGGGTGCAGTAAAATTCATTTTATTAAAAGAAATAAATAAATATACACACCTTTTCGGATGTCAAGACACTACTTTTCGATTCTACTCCTCTTACCGGGGTTAGGTAGAATGGTATGACCACACATTTTTATGCCCACAATAAAAAAAAAGTGTACACATGACATTACAATAAATAAATAATGGTCACACTATAACGAGCTGCTATTAAAAAACAAACATGGTCATAAGTTCCACGATTAAATTTTATAGAACTACCCACACCAAAGACTAACAGGTTAACCACAAAATAACTGTCATAACATCAATTAAAATTCAATTTGCCGTGACATAACTCCGAAGAATTTGTCAGATTTGGTACAGTCAGCGACATAAGCATATCAACAGCAATAAATTAATAAACTGTGAATAAATGTTCAACTATTTTTAGACTCTACAGAAATTAAAATTGGTTAATTTTGTCTCTTAGTAGTGTTACATCTACTCATAAACTTACACGTGCGCGTATATTTTTTGTGCGCGGTTTGATTTCTAGGTTAAGTACACAGTTTTGTGTCTATGTATTCCTGAATATAACCATACAGATATTTTATTCTTATTATGTTGGCAAACAAGCACACGTGGTGCAACTAGATGGTGAAACGTTATCGTAGCTGTGATAAAAAAGCTTTATCGCGTATCAACTAAAACGTATTACCGTTAAAGCTGTAAATATAGGTGCGTCAAGTGACTTTTATTGGCGACTGTACCATTTGCGTTTACAACTGTCCACATGACGACGAAGGGAGCGATCTATAAACGAAATGTGGGCAACTGCAATGAGTAATGTTTAATGACAGGAAATACAAGGACAATGACCGATTGGCGCGTACACTCATGCACAGCGGTTGTCGCTAGGAGGAGCAACGCCTTTGTTTTGTTACTTTTTAATTCCATGTGGGCGTGTATTTGTAGAAATGATAATACATTATTTGTATTCTATATCGATACATATTTACATTGTTAAGTGATTACAATCCTAACTAATCTATACTCAATATTACAAATGCCAAAGTAACTGTCTGTTTGTTACCATCTTACGCTTGACTAGTTAAACTAATTTTGCTAAAATGTAGTTTTTTTACTAGTCATGTTGGTAGTGTAATTGTCAGGATTCGAACCCGGTACCTCTAAATCGTAATGCCATCTTCTTGACCAATGGGCTACCGGCGCTTATTTATTGTGGCTTGAGGGTAAAAAATATAATAACCAATGCGTCAATATTTCTTAGATTTCTCAACGATTCGACATTTTTTTAGATAAATAAAAAGTATAACGGACTTCAGTAGCACGTTAACGGTAGTAAATTTTCAGACTTGGTACTACAACAGAATATTAAAAAAAAATCTCGTACAACATTATCCAATCAAACCTAGTACAGCAATATAAACATCGCTAAAACAATCAACTTAGTCACTATAACATCAACAACAAAACCACCTTCCAAATTTAGCCCTTCAAGGTCGTAACTTTACCAACAAAAACGGTGATAACTGGTCCATTGTACCTACTAGTTCACAATCCAGTCCCTGACGAGTACACGACCAGTTAGACCCGTCCCACAATGCCATTCCAGCCGACCGCTCCTAGTGTCCTGTAGACCTTTCGTTACGCACCACGAATTACATAAAAAAAAACTTTGAAACCTTATACATACATACATATATACATACATATGTTAACGCCCGTAATCCCCAGGGGTAGAAAAAAAGAAAGAAAAGAAAGAAAGAAAGCATATATTTATTTATGAAACACCACTAATAGGTGTATTAAACACCCACATTGCGCCAACTATGATTTTCGGTCCCACGATTACCTACTCTATTAAGAGGCGAGCCGATTGCCGCCAATATCGGACGATTAGTGGCAATTGGCAAAATGGGTGTACCAAAATAAATTCCTAACCACTGTTGCAGCTAAATATATTTGAAAAAACAAATTTTTGCTCCGATTCCTTGTTATGCGGTGTAAATCGCAAGATCGAACCCGCACCCTCTGTGTAGCAGTCGCCACAGAGTCTGAGTGAATGACGATTCCCACGTATCTATTTCGATATAGTCACAACAACTCTAACCCTAGTATCATGATCATATATGTTCGCACTTTGCAATGTAGTGCAACCCACCAAAAGTTTCTTTGGGGCCCAAAAGTCTACTCTCCTCACTGGTTTATCTGAGTTCGGTGCAACTGCTGATGGACCTCAAAAACTAAGAGTCTGCGTTAGAACCTCGTCCATCAATAACCAAGTGTCCTCATTTGCAGGTAAGGGTGGCATGATTCCTGAATCTCTTGAATAAAACTTAATACTTATCTTGTAAAAAGCTTCAAAGTACAATGGATACGTAGTTAAGGATCTCCTCATTTAAATAAAAACGTTTCTGCGTCGTCGTTCACATTCGCAACAGAACATAAGGTTTTATACGGCATAAGGGCTTTTGTTTAAAACATGACATTTGTTTCAACTGTTATGTATGTTTTAAAAGAGAAACCGCACTTAAAAAAGTAGAAAACATATTTTTTATTGTATATTTTAATAATGAACTACTAAGTACTTGAAAACAATTTTAGTAAGTATTTTTTTAGTTTTGAAGAGTCTGATGAATCTGTTGTATTTGGTGCTATACGCAATATTTCAGAACGGCATAATTGATTTAAATGCTTAGGGAAGTTGGTACCCGGATTACATTGGCAGGAACAACTAGTTTTGAAGTAAATAACTATTTGTTCTTATCATTGCGTCAGGGTCTAGAGGGTCAGAGTTCGATGATTTTCTCATGGATCTCATCATTTGATCGTGACCACCTTTTATGTGACCATTGAAAGTTTACACACATCATGGTTAAGAGAAACGTGATGAATAGATAACCTCCGTTTTTTATGGCGTCAGTAAAAACTATATTATTGCTGCGGTTACAAGAGATGCATGCATAATCAAAAAAGAAAATAAATCCTATTTAATATCACAGAACGATAAATAAATTACATATTTTGTTGTTTTACGATTTACACACACATTATAAAGTTGAGAAATCAAAGGTAGATAAATTCATGTAACTATCTAAAGACCATCAAGAAATAACGGGTTCGGTGAGTCTTTCCTCTGCCGTACCATTAACTCTTGGAATTCCTTACTAGCTCCTACAGCCCAGGGTAAAAAACATTTGATGAGTTCGTCAGCAACAAACTCGTACATTGTCACAATGGTGGTGCTGACACCATTGTGACAATGTACGAGTTTGTAATGGTGACCCTCTTTCCTAAGATTTGCCTTCAGCTTACCATCAGGCGAGGTGAAGTCAAATTGTCGTGTACTAGATAAAAAAAGTATACATCTTTAGAATATAAGTGGAAACTTGGAAGCAAACTAAGGTTGAACGCGCGACAAATATGAACATGTTAGTAACAAGTGTGCTAAGAAATGAAAAAATTAACATACATGTTATAAAAGGGTGCCGTCTATTTGGTAGAACCTTGATACTCCGAAACCTATTTGGGATAACTCACTTCGCAGAAACTTCTTTAATCGATCATTTATTAGGCATAAAAAATATTTGACATAAATATTTTTAGGCATAATGTACTTATGACCGAATTTAGAATGGCATACATTTAAGATAGTAGAATTTTATTTGGCATAATTACCTTTGGCATAGTTAAAATTTTGTATAACTTCATTTAGAGTACAGATTATTTGGCACAATTCAGAATAGATAGTTGTTTACACCCCGACACAGAGTACCCCGACTCGGATAGGTTAGGTTAGGTTATAACTGTGACCCCAACAGCGCGAGCCGAGCGAGCGAAGCGAGCGTGCCGCGGTAGCGGCCGGCGAAGCGCCATAATAGATAGTTGTTTACACCCCGACACAGAGTACCCCGAATCGAATAGGTTAGGTTAGGCTAGAACTGTGACCTCTTATGCACGAGCCGAGCGACCGAAGCGAGCGTGCCGCGGCAGCGGCCGGCGAGTGCCAGAAACGAGCATGCTCTCATAGGCAAGGATATAAAAATCAAATAATTATCATTGAATCAACTTTTATTTATTATTAATTACTAAAAAAAACAATTAAATTAATCAGAAAACAAAATTAAACTAATCTTATATTAGCTCCTATTGCTTTCATATACCCAACTTCTGTGTAATTCTTCTTATTCTGACTTCTACCAAAAGATGAATCTGGTTTTGAACTTTCTACGATGTGATGGTTATGCATTGTGATTATTATGGATACAAAAATTATGCGTACAGATGATTCTGACTTACAATATTATGGGTTTCAATGTATGCAAAATTAGTTTATGCCAAACGATATTCTGCGAAAAGAGGTTTATGCTATTAGTTGTTATGCAATATAAAATTATTACTTAAAAAGTTCTACTATATGAGGTGTACCCGTTATAAAAACAATAAAACATGAGAATCGTTGATTCTCCACACGCTATATAATCTATAGCATGGTGTTTGTCCAAACGCGAAGACCGATGCTAACGCACCTAAAACTTCCAACATCGACAATGTAACATGAAATTCTCCAAGAAACGAATAAAGTAAAAAATTGCTTGGCAAGTGGCGATTAGACAATATTGTTTATCTGTAACGTATCGGGTCCATCTAAGAGAATGATAGTTCCCATATCGAGTGGATTACGACCGAAACCATTACGCTTTACGAGGATTTGATTGGTGCCCCGCAACCAACTATACAGGAGATCGAACGCCGCAACTACACCGGCGCGTAAAAAGCGCACGATTTACGAGATATCGTAAAACTTGTGTCCTATTGTTAATTTAAAAGCGATGAACGACGATAATTCACATTAACAGAGTTTGTTTTCGACATCGACAACGTCCAATGTATTATTTAACGATTTGTTTGATTTCCAAAACATATTAGGTGCGGATCCCGGACTCCGAGTTGACAGCTTCGCACTAAGGATGATGATGATGATGATTCATAGATAAGATAAGAAGTAGAACGTGTGCCAATACCGTTTTTGAATAATCTCTTCTTTATATCAAGCTAAAAGAGGCTAGATTATCAAATGAGGGTGATACGAAATCAGCTTTATTGAATGTACTGATAACAGAATTAGATCATCAAAAGAAGGTGAAGGTTATTGTGTGAATAATTGTTTGGACAAAATAATGTGTAGTACACTCCTTAAAATAAGCTATCTATTATTTTGTAGTTCCAGTTAATTCAAGTCTCGCTCCTAAGAAAGTTGCGAAATTCTACCAAACAGGCATTGCTCAAGCTGAGCTTTATAATATAGGTATAAGTAATAGAATAGATAATAAAGTACATAATATTAACTGAGATAGATACGTAACGAAACCAGCGAGCGGGTTCCGTAAATGAAGTAGAAAAGCTAAGTACACATGCACCTATACATATATTTAAGTTTAAATGAATTCGAATCTGTTTAAGTATGATGCATATATCAAGGTATTTCCTGTATTTGAAACTTATATAAACTTGGCAATCATTCCAATTTTCGCGGAATATCTATTGCGTATATCTCAAGAACTATATTTCCAACATCAGAGAAACATTAAATATGCAATCTACAATTTTTATTGTCAACTTTCGGTAAACACTGTCGTTTGTGTTCAAACAAAGTTTCTGTAAGATAAAATTTTACTTTGATTTTGGAATGAAGGTTACAGCCGAATTATTACGAGCAGAAAAAATGGGATAAGCCTTAAAAAATCTGTTATCCGGCTTCCAACAAATGAGTTATTCAATCAATACGATGTCTTTGACAATTGCCGCACCTGCCTGCATCCTCGAAACACAAAGATCTGTTTTGAAGTATACGCCTTCCTCTCCTAGGGCACGGCAACAATAGTCGAATTAAATCGCGACAAAGCCTGAGGTACCATCTCAGGGATATTTGTTGCCTTATGAGATCCCGTTGTTTACAGATTTGTCTTTCAATAGTTTGATATATTTCAAATATTTTATTTGATAATAATGTTTTCATCTGTTTTATAGGTATCTTGTCAATATCGCAACGTCTTAGTTATAACCTTGAGACATGTAAATCGTCAAAGTCAAAGCCACAGTCAAAAATAGTTTATTATACATAATACCATTAATCAGGATTTACAAAGCGTCAAATAAAAATTTAAGATTTTCGTATTGTAAATTCTGCTATGCTTAGGTAGATAATATTTGCTTGTGAGCTAATATTGTAACATATATATGTATTGTACTGCTTTGCTAAATTATTAACAACTTTGTATGTAAATACACCACGTCAGTCTGTAAAATACAAGATGGCTGTAGAATTACTTATAACATTCAGATTACTATCTATTACTATTCAATTTATTAGTTCAACAGTTTCTCCACGAGCACTGTTAAGTATCTCCTTTGTGCCTATTCAGTTGTCGCTATTGCAATCAATGATTTATTATTATTACTTACTTAAATTTATTCTGAAGCCATATACAGGACATCGTCTAAAATTTTAAAATGTTGTTTTCTCACGATTTTTAAGCAGGATATATATTTTTGGAAACATCATGGAGGAAACCGTATGTCAAAGAAATTAAGTTACGGAGTGAACATTAGTTAAATTCTAATTTGATGTATGGTGTAAGTCCTCTTAGCAATAAATAAGACTTTATTAAGTTTATTATGTTGTAAACAATATATCATCAGATATTATCTTTGTAATCACACTCGTACTTATACAAGTTTGGTATTCTTCGTCAGGTACCTCTATTTCCGTTGGCACCTCGTTTGTATGTAGTATATAGATTTATATTGAATTTGTACAATACGTATTGTTCGATAGCTTTAGCTAGAGTTCCGTTTTGTACTTGCACACCGTGTAGTAAACACGGTTTGTGAGATAACTTGTTTACAAGATTCCTTTGAAATAAGATACCAGTATTTTTACAAGAGATTTGTATGAAAGTGTTAAGTTTTTAGAAATATTCGTCTGTTAATTGCAACAAATGTGAAGTAATTACTAAGAAATTAAATATAAGTAAACTAATTTCTAGCAAAACGGTCAATCAAGATACAAGCAAAGCGGTTGCCACATTTACGGAACTTTGGCAAATTAACTTTAGATATGGTCCGATAACTACAACATTGTTGGCAAACCGTAACGTCATAATAATTGGTTATCCTGTAAAAGCACACTAAACTACTTATTCAATAAACCAGTATGCCTTATCTAGTCGTAACATAAGTCTGAGTTCGAGATTACGATATGATATATAAATTGATGGGGAGTATTGTTAATTTATTTACTTGCTAGAAATGAGGTCGAACGGAAGCTCTCGCCTTCCTTGTGTAATTATTTCCTTTGCAACTACAAGACAGATTATGTTATCTCTATCATTCAGAATCATTATCAGATCGAAACCTGTGTTTTGGCAAAATATACGTATTATCATTTAACTTCTGAAAGGAGATGGTTAACATTTCAATGGCTATACAATTGCAACATTATTTCAAGATAAGCAACATTCAAGTACCCTCCTAAGTATGAATATGAATCATTAAACTATGAATGAATTTATAACAGCAGATTCTTATGGAAGGGGGGTCATGTTTTACCGACCTTAAAATAGGGTTTAAAAACAAGAGTAGAAAAAGTACATAGCATGTTGATATTGAACTAGACTTACAGCAAGGTACTTATTTGGATAACCAATTTGGCCATATTATAGTAACGATCGAACAGATTAGATTGACTGAAGAAGAAGAAGACCAAACACAATACTTAGTAACAATACCATAATTAGCCATTGTTGCTTTGAGAATTCCTCATAGGAATAATTACTTGGTCAAGTCACGCCATTGACATATCCAAATGTAGTTTAAATTAAACCAATCGATTGAAGTAGAACTACGGGGCATGAATAATTAAGGAAGCACTGAATGTATTAGTAGCTGTATTGAAGCGAACAATGTCAAAAGGTCGTCAAAGATCGAGAGGATTACTTGCAATGACAAATTGAATTTCTAAAGTGTATGGAGAAATTGTCTTTTGAGATAACTTCAAAAATAATATATTACTCAAAACAACACATAATAAAGAGAAAGTTTGTCACAGCATTCAGGCTGTGAGAATAGGCGTTAACAATATAAACAATGATATACGAAGCAAGTCAGCAGCGGTAGAATTCAGACGTGGTGTAATTTTTGCATAACTCTTCCGATAAACGCATCGCGTGAGACAGACGGAAAACGAGAGTTAGATATGAATGGGCGCATTACTAAAAGTGTACGTTGGGTTGAGCGTCTGAAACGGTACGCATCTTTACGACGCCAACGAACGTGCGAATAGGAGCACTTGCGCAAGCGCACCGAGTAACGCACTCGGAGCAGCCGCACCGACTGCGGATAATGGGCTTTTATAGCCACTATTTGTCTACTCTAGTTGCGTCTACGATAAATTGTTGTGATAAACAAAAAGTTTTCAGACTTCACATACTTTCTCTAGTAACCACGTAAATTACACAAGAATAAAATAATAAAATGAAAATGGAAAATTATTCGCATTACGTATGAACTTACAGACTGAAGACGACGCCGAAGGTTTTCGAAATGACCCCCATGGTCTTCTTCCAACCCTTGATGAACTGCCGGCGGCGCGCCCCCCGGGGCGACACCGCTCGGGCTCCAAGTTCCGTGTAAGAATTAATTTTGCTGGCTATCAGGGCCGATGGCAAAACTCCTCATCACTGATCAGTCACTTCACTGGTAAATCTACAGCACTGTAAAAACTCCATTACTAACTGTTCATCCAACAGCTATAAGTGTCCCAGCCAGGACTGTATACTTTGAGGTCGCCTCATTACAATACAATCCACTCCTGACAACTTATTTTGATTATCCAATTTGAATATATCAAATCGGTGCACAGTCACGAGAGGCACGAGTACAACACTCGTCGCTCTCTGTGAGGAGTGGTCGGTGCGTGCGATCGGTGTGGTCGCGCGGGCTACACTGACGTGACGTCGCTAGTCACTGAGATAGTATCGTAGAGCCGGGGGGACGTCGCTACGGCCGCTACGGGGGTGTCGTTTGACTTTGTAAGCTTGACTGACTCATATGACGGTTACATTACATAGTCGGTAACCACGAAGCTACAATAAAGTTACATGTCCAGTTATTTCATTGTTCAATACATTTTCAATGAAAAATTTGAATACGGAAACGTTTTGCGTTGTTGCATTTCGCACGCGACAATTACGCACAATTCAGAAATTGTGCTCGATTTCGTGTTCTCGTTGAACGCCTAGAGGTGTAACTCGCGTGAATGTCTGGCTCTCAAACCGCTGTCAGTGCTGTGTACTGAACAGTGACGTAATTGTGCAATAAATTGTAGAGCAGGTAATCGCCTACGCTTGTTTGAAATTAAATAGCGTATTGAAGTAAAATGTTTTCGTGCAACGTCAGTTGTTGATGTCAGAGTGAGCTCAGACTCCTGACTCACGTGGAGAGGATATAAAAAGCCTTATATAGCAATCTTGATGTTCAAATTGGTGTAATTTTAATAAAAGATCAGTATTTAGAATAAGAACAAGACAATATTGCTTTTTCATTACGACAAATAAGCAAACTGACAAATGCAGACGCGTTTATTTTCAAAACAGGGAACTACACACATCAACAAAGTCTAGGGAACAAGGACATTTCTAGTTTTTATTTAAAAACCCTTTCTTGTAATAGTGAGTGTTTTATATCAATAGAAGGGTATTTTTATACCGTTTTTAATTTTAATTTTAATAAAAACATTCTCATATCAAAAAAAAATTTTTTAAGAAAGAATTGAATAGTGCCAATATTGAGTATTACAACCTTCTATGATTAGGCACAAAAATAACGAGGTAGTAAGAAATACAGTAATTAACCGTACTTTAAACGTTTTGAATAATCTGTAGGACCTCCTAAAGCATTAGCAACAGCTCGACAACGGCGTGGCATACTTAGTATGAGATTGTCAATCATCGTCTGTGGAATATGGCTCCATACACTGCGAAGGTGTAAATAAAGTTGTTCTTCAGTGTTCAGATTTTCCAAAGAATCACTGAAAGCTCTTCTCCCAAGCAAATCCCAGGCATGCTCTATGGGATTGAGGTCGGCAGACTGAGCAGGCCATTCCAACGTCGTAATATTGTGCTCGCTTAACGCATTGACCACTACCCTCGCGGTGTGTGACCGTGCATTATCTTGCATGAACATAAAATCTTGACCGAACTCGAACCTCCTGAATGTATTGGTTTGCATTCAAATTGCCCCGTATCCAAACGAGGTCGGTCCTTCCACCAAGGCGAATTCCAGCCCATACCATGATTGTTCCACCTTGGTAAGGATGAACTTCTTGCGGATTCTGGAGACGACTCCCACGTCCAGGAACTCGCCATATACGCACTCTTCTCGAATCAGGATGAAAACCGAAGCGAGATTCGTCGGAAAATAGAACCCGTGCCCATTGATGGTCGGTCCACTGTAAATGTGCGTTAAATGTTTGCCCATAATAAGCGACGACCTCGATTTCCACGTCGAAGAGCTGGAACCCTAAGCGGTCTGCGAGCATGAAGATTGGCTTCGTGTAGTCTTCTCCTGACAGTTTGATCGCTAATAGCCACTTGATGCTGAGACTGGAGGCTTGCGACCAACTGACGAGCAGTAATCGTGGGTTGCCGCCTTGCGGAATTTTGCAAGAAACGATCTTGTCGCGGGGTAGTAACCCTATTTCGTCCCCTGTGACGTTCGGCAACATCCCCTGTAGACCTGTAGCGTGCCCATAATCTGCAAATTACGCTTGGTTGGGTGTTGACAGCATCCGCTACGTCGCGTTGAGTTCGTCCAGCTTGCAGCATACCAACAGCTCTTAACATCTTTTCGCGACTTAAATGACGACGTGACATGATGACTACAGTCACAAAAATGCACAAACCATACGTAAAAGATTGATAATAAACGTTATTTACAATCAAAGAAAATAATTTTTATTTTGCCTCAGAGAAACTGCACAATCAAACACTTAAAAGTTTTCCCTCCATATTCGAAAATCAATACTTATTTAAATTTATTTTTAAATTTCGAACAACTCTATAATCTACTTTATTCTATTTTTATTTATTTGCTGCCAGTTATTTGCAAAACATTTATACGAAAAAAAAAATTGGGGTCATCTTGTTCCCTAGACTTTGTTGAGGTGTTTATTATGATGTATATTTACATCTGGTGTGAGATTTTTATGCTTTTTAGTGATATTTTATGCCTGTGAATTCCTCTATATCACAGAAACGAAGCCCTGGAGAGAGTGAAAAACAATTATTAAAAAATGGAAATATAGAATAAGTGTCCGAGGAGTTTAAGAGAAGACAAAGCAGGCGAAAGTATTAACGATAAAGGTGTATATTCACAGAAACGAACGGAGCAAAGATAAGTTGCAGGAGTAGAAGAGACTCCTAAATTTCTGCGACTTATCTTGAAGAGAGAGAATTCCTACGAGAAAGGAGATGCGATGTGAATTAAAATCAAAACAATTGATCGATCCCTACATTTATTCTTAGCGCCATGGTCTTTCCTGCTTTTATGGGAACGCACAGCTACTTAGAAATTATTCTGTACAATCTTTAATTGAGATTATGACTTGTGATGTTTTGATTTGATTGTTTAACATGAGGTATGAGAGATTATGCAATCATTTTTCCAAGCGACTACAATATGGGGTTCTTCAAGGATGGCAATAGAAGGTTTCTACAGAAGGTTTCGACAGACCGCCTGTGACGCCTCTGGTGTTGCAAACCTCCATAGGGCATGGTGGCAACTTTCCATCAGGAGGTCCGTGTGCTTATTTGCCACCTTTAAAGAAAAGAAACTGAGGTATTTTCTATAACGATGCATAATTATCTAGACAGTCATTAACTGCAAAGGAATTACTAACATATCTTTCGACACACAACTTGTCAATCCGCACTCGGAAGTGTACTATTTCTTTTTGTCTATAACATGTACAGTGATACCGAAGACCCTGTATTAGGTGCATCCTTTACATCTCAGGTTGTTAAAGTGGTATAACAAGTATCCATCAACACGCAACCACTTACGATCTCTACTCAACCAGTATTACATCGCTATTTATTCGTTCAAAGCACGTTAAGTAGCAAACTGGAAAAAATCTTTAATATACAGCAATTATAAGTAGACCTTGCGTTTTAAGTGACTTAGCTTTTATTTTTTATATTTTTTATAAAGAACTAGCTGATCCGGCAAACGATGTTTTGCCTTATAAATTATTTTAAGGGTGAACAACCCTTATCTCCTAGGTGTATGGAAAATAGATACTGAATACGCATATAAAATTTGGTAAAAATCGGTAAAGCCGTTTCGGAGGAGTACGGTAACTAACATTGTGACATGGAAATTTTATATATTATAAGCAACTTTAGGACTTTCAACCCTTTTTTTCAGCAACAGAAATTACTAATATTTCCTCTAACCCCTCCAGCTAAGCTCAATGACTTGTATTAGGAGTGGGTTCACGTCGGTAGTGTAATGGCCAGGATTCGAACCCGAGTCCTCTTGATCGTAAGGCCGACTCCTTAACCACTAAGCTACCGATACTGGCCTGGTTTTGCTATACTAATGTGGTAAATAAGCGCATGTCGCTGTTGATATCACTGCGAGAGAAGGAAAACTGGGAATAAAACCCTGTACCAACCCGTTTGGCCAGAGTAGAAACAGTTGTCCAAAGTTTCTCAACATTGGGAGAGGCCCACGTGCAGCAGTGGACTGCGATAGGGTAATTGATTGATGAATGATACATTAAGAGAGACAGCTGGGTAAAAGATGATGTACTAAACGAAAAGAAGGAAAATCTAACTTATATTACCCAAGGAAAAAATATATCCATTCATTACCCAGATTAAAATTTAAAAAAAAAACAAAATTCACAAATCATTGAAACGAAATTTAAAACACTAAAACTATATGTATTCTAAGTTAGTTTAGCAAAACGACTACAGGTTTGAGAAGACTTCGGAAAGAAACTCAGCGGGCTATTCTTTTTTCCTTTTAGCTATTTGCAACCACTTACTTAGTCTAGATATAATAATTTGCTTGAGTAGCAAGTTAAGTGAACAGCTCATTTCTAGGCTTGTTTATCATCAAAATAATCTTCGATTTTATAATGGTCTTTTTGGAATAAGTTTCTTTTAACTTTTACTCTCTTTTTAAGTACCTCTACTACAGGCACAAGTGAGTTTGGTGTTACAAGTGTTGTAGTTACGGTAATAACTTAAGATTTAGTTACACCTATGCTTAGTCGTATGAAAAAAATGTTATCGTAATATTTTATCCAAGAACTTAGTATTGTTGAACATTATGTAAAATTTTCACACTCACTACCCATTATAATTTAAAGAGGTAACTTAAGAAGTACTTAAGTACTAAAGTATATTAGTTTGACAGCCGTTGACAGGTCAAAATATTGGGCCAATATTAATACAATTTGTTTGTTCAAGTGTGTGAACGAGTTGTAACTTTCAATAGTAGAGTCACTTAACCTTTTCAAGGGGATTGTGCTGAGAATATTGAGCAAACTCTTCTTATCATAGAAAACTCAAGCCATGTTCCCAGTTCAACTGGGGTCGAGTCTGCCAGTACATCTTAGCACTAGAGTATTTTGTTCTGGGTTGTCTGGGTCAGAGAACTTAATGGTACCAATCCATGAAATCGATTTATTCAGTAGAGCAGTCGAATTTTACAAACCTTACGCTTTCGAACCCGAAATCTCTTAGGTCCTCCATGAGCGCCGGCCTGAGGGTGACGGGTGGAGTCGCTTATCACCCTACAATAAGCAGGCCGCGACGCAAAGTGCGCCTCTTCATACACGGGGGCTAGACGGGGACACCGTGGTCCCTACAACCGACGGGGATCATCACGAAAGAGAGGGCCCCGGGTCTGCCGGTGTGCGAGGGATATGTTGGCTACCGTTTCACCTCCGGCAACTAAAGACCCAAAGACGGCTTGCGTTTTAGTCGTTTCGAGTCCGACATAACCTACCCAAAGGGCTCCGGTGAACGGTATCCGTGGGGATCTTTAGCACGATTAAAAAAAAGGTACAGGAACTAATATCAAATAGTCCTGGTACACACAAACAAGAAAAACAAGTTTCAATTCTCTCTGATGTCTCGTTCACGCAGACGAAATCACAAGCAGTAAGCTATTTACAAAATATACCTCTATACGGGAGATCGAACGTGTTCGAAATAAATCGCCGACCTAAATCTTGCGAGAGTTATATCTTTATCCCAACTGGGTTACTGCACCCGTATGTCATGACCTGTATTGTGTTAAAACTCCCATCTACTTTGCATATTTCGATGTAATCAAGGGCTACATGTGGGGAATCGTGTATGAGATGTTGTGACTTGTGGCACAATGGACTATTTAATGGACTATTAAGTCCTCGTGCTATAGGTACTCGTGCCTAGAGTTGGGAACCCAAAATACGCTTGGAACAAGGTTAATACTAGGTGCAACGGTGGACGAGCTCAAATCTACCATCGGGACACCGTAGTCTCTATACCCGCAGGGCGCAATCTCGAAAGAGAGGGTCCCGGGTCTGTCGGGTGTGAGAGATATGTTCGTTATTATCTCACCTTGGGTAACTAAGAAAAAATACGGCGTGCGTTTTAGTCGGTACGAGTCCGACATAATCTTTCTCATCGGCTCTGGTGAGATTGGTATCCGTAGGGATTTCGCGCAAAAAAAGAACCTTGTATAACTCGCGACTTATGCCCAAGATCCGTGCTGATAGGTACCACAATAAACCATTTTTTTTAAGAAGAGTAACTAAAATTGTTAGAATCACTGTTATAAATTTTAGCTGAAGCACAGAACCAAGACCGTAAAAGTGGCTAATAGTGAATATAATTTCGGTAACCGCTTACCATCTGGATCTCATTGGCTACATCTGTAGCATAAAAAAGTTTTTACCAGTGATAGGCATGATGTCCCTATTTAGATTAATAGGTCGTGAAGACCTTGTGTTCATAAAATTAGGGTCAGGTTATCGATATAATGGACGATAAACTAGATTATCGAGTCCTTCGGAGCTTCTAATATCGTGTGACATTCAACCCCCAGGGCCCATTCGAGGACGAATAGAAAATGACAAAAGGCCGAAAGCGGGTCATGGATTTTTGTCCGCAATCCAGCAGGTATTCTATTTTTTTTATTATGCGCAAAATTCCCATGGATACCACGTCCGCTAAAGTTGGTGTAAGTGATTATGTCGGACTTATAACATAACATAAGCTCATAACATAAATACACGTCTTTATCCCCGAAGGGGTAGGCAGAGGTGCTAGCACCCACATTTCGCCAGTTTATGTCTAGGTCCCAATGTAACAGGTGGCGAGCCTATTGCCATTAACCGGGCACTTGTAAGCCTGCGATGAATACACACATAACTTCGAAAAGCATCGAAAAGTCATTGGTGTGTGCCATAGTAACCTGGGATCGAACCCGAAACATCGTCTCAGCAGTTCATTACCCATACCACTAGGCTACCGCGGCTATTATACCGACCAAAACGCATGTCGTCTATAGGTCTTTGATTGCCGAAGGTAAGATTATACATGACATATTTCTCGCACCCCGGTCTACCGGGTCCCTATCTAGACCTCAGATATGGGGAGATGCACTTTGCGCCGCCGCAGCCTGCTTCTACTAGGGTGACATGCCTTTCACCCTGGCACCCCCCGGCGCTCGGATGTCATTCTGCGACCTCCGACGCTCGAGTCGCCTTCACTCATCGCGGGCATTCCAGCAGTTATCCTATGTTTCTTCTAACTTATCGATGTTTATATACCTCTGTTCTATAGTAGATAAACAAGCCTACAAACATGTAGATGTTTTTTTTTCTGATTAGTCGAACCAATTTGTCATTTAAATTCGCAATGACCTTCGTATTACCATAATAAGTAATATGTTTTGTTACGTGAAACCGTCTTGCTGAATGCTTGTCGACAAATTTGGTGAAATAATATAACTTTGAATTGCGTGTCCAATATGTATAAAATATGAGCTGTCCAGAATTTGCCTCGCGTTTGTATGGATTTTGGATATTACCATAATGCCTGCATACAATGAAGTCGCTTGTTAGTTCGCCACACATGGCACAAGTGTTCCTATAATTGATTTATTTTAACATTACTGTAATGACAAAGTGCTTTAGTCCATGGACATTGCACTCAATACCTGTAACTTAATATTTTAGTTATTGGTAATCATCTAAACCAGAGTCACGTCACAAAATGTACGCTATATGTGGAGTACTTTCGTGTTTTCTGGGTGTCTTCGATAGCATACGATGCTACGACGGCGGAGTTCAAAAGATTATGCCCAACCAATTTCCTCTCCCAATGTTGGGAGGCTTGGCCTTCTGTTTCCCCGTTTGCCAGACGGGTAAGGACAGGTTTTTATTTTGAGTTTTCCTTCTCTTACAGTGACATCTGAGTTTTCCATTAGTTGCCACTTACGACACCCTTCAGTTGAGATGAGGAAGTGGGTATTCTTTCTCTGTCTAGACTAGGGATCAAGATATATGCCGGTATTGTATTGTAACAAAAGTAGAGACTTATGTAGCAACATTTTTAGTCCAACGTCCACCAGGAACCAGCATTACGTTTACAGATTCATTTATGTGTTCATAGATGTGATGTTGATTTGAACACTTGAATTAGTACAGTCATATTTTGTAGGACTAAACGGCTAATTAGGATCTCAGTCATATCCATTTGGTCACAATGACATCATCCTTGCAATAATTATGCAATTATGTAGATATATAAATACAAACTAACTTCAAGTTTTTATGTCTGATGAGCCGCCCGTGACTCGTACATAGAAAAGTACCTATCAAGACCAATATATTTATGAAAATTATATTGTTGCAGTGCAACTTCCAGTTTAAAATATCAAGTTATAAGTTGACAACGTCATAACGAAATCAGGAATGGTAGTGCACAAAATATAAATAAAAAAACATTGATTACGTAAGTAACAGAATTAAAATATTTGAAATCTGTATATTTTAAACCCTTACAAACGCTCAACGTTCATGGAGGACGGGGTTCATTCTGCGAACTTCGAAGTTCGAGTTGCCTCCGCACACGAGCGGGCTGTGCGGTTGCGGAATCTTGGTAAGAACTTTATTTAGTCATCATTCCCTGAACCTTTTTCCCAACTCAGTTGGGGTCGGCTTTCCAGTCTAACTGTGATGCGGCTGAACTTCGATATTTTCCGTGAAGCGACTGCCATCTGACCTCCACAACCAATGGTATAATGACCAATGGCGATATCGAAGTTCCGAGTTAGGCTGGTTGGACTTTTGAGGGCTCCAACTACCCGTAACGACTGCCATAGATGTTTGTATGGCAACCGGGACCGACGGCTTAACGTGCTCTCCGAGGCACTTAAAACCTGCGATAAATACACACATAACTTCGAAAAGCATCGAAAAGTCATTGGTGTGTGCCATGGTAAACCTGGGATCGAACTCGAGACCTCGTCTCAGCAGTCCATTACCCATACCACTAGGCTACCGCGGCTTCTTTATTTAGTAATAAAGTAAAAAATTAAAAAGCACCGTGTAAAGGAAATAAAACTATATATGTTCTCTTTTTCATAGTTGAATTTTGAATTTTAACTCAATAGACTTAAAGTCGAAAATTGTATGGCAGTTTTTGTAATCGCAGAGATTTGACAATGGTAAACAATTAGTAGAATTATTGTGGTCCTGGTTGGTTTGCTTTGGGTAGGACAGTAAGCCGCGGGCTCGTATATGCAACTGCTGTTTGACCACCTAATAAATTTTTCAAACAAATAAAAAAATTGCTCAGTGATTAGGCTACGTGAGATACTGATGACCTACCCCATATCATTCCGCGTTTAAATGTGACCACACTGCTGGCAATGTTGCCCTACTGAATTACAATAGGCAAATTTATTTTAATTACCTAATTAAATAAAACCCGGAAAGATATACGTAATTAAAATAAATTTATTATAAATAAATATTTAAAAAAAATCAAATGCGAGTCAGATTCGCGCACCGAGGGTTCCGTATACTATGTTAGTTAATGTGTAGAGCAGCAAGAAGGAACCATTTTCCTTGTCGCGGTTATAGTGTTGCATCAATTTGCTAAATAAACGTGTGTAACTTTTGATTGCATTGACGTAAAGTTTCATTTTTTTACAGCTTCTAATGTTTCCAATCTGAGTTTTCGGTATGAATTTCAACTTACTTGATACCTATACGTATTCCTGAGAAAAAGGCCTTGACAGACAGACCGAAAAACGGACAACGAAGTGATACTATAAGAGTACCGTTTTTTCTTCTTCTAAGGAACCCTAAAAACATAGTCATTTAAATTTCGTTTTAGCTGCTACATGTGATACGGATACAAAATTTTATTTATCTTTGTACCCGATTCTGTTTTTTTCTTTTCCCATCTTGCTTTGCAAACAATGTGAGTTGCCTGTGTAATATAATTATTATAATTAATGGTTATTGTTTGCACGCAATTCTCATTATTAGACACACTGGCAGTTGTATTTTTTTTATCTGGCTACATAGTTGAGATTTAACTGGGGTTAATAAAAAATAGGAATAACTTTGTATTCATCTCAGTCACACAACTGTCTCTTATAATTTTATATACGAGTATTTACTGGATAAAATATAGCGTATACTATAATAATAGTATAAACTATTTAGTTGTCAAAATTTTATTAAAGTCCGTCCAGCTATTTTAATGTGATAATCTTTCTCATTTATGCTAGGCACTAGGCAAAGTTCATCAGGTGGGCCGTGAGCTTATCTGCCACTAATAAAAAATATTGGTTGCCTGTAAAGTCGGTATACGGGCGAAAGTTTTACGTGACAACGACTTTGAGTGGTGTGTCTGTCTCTCTCGCTCTTAGGCGGGCTAACCATGCCCGAGTGGAAGGGACGCGTGCCTCTCACTCGCTCTCATTGTGAGCGCATAACGTGAGCGGAGCGTAACGCAGTTTCTTGAAGTGTCACCCGGCAAGCCAATTTATAAGACGTTGTCACGTCAAAAGTGGGATTATTTATTGCGGTTTCACAGCATAACAAAAAAACAAGAATGATTCTCTTTTAATGCTTTTCAATTTAAAGGAAAGCTCCAAAATTCCCTCTTAAGACCATAATTACGTATATAAAAATACCTACTGACGACAATAGGCTAAATTAATATCGTTAACCGAACTTGATATCTTTTAAAGATTTGGTATTACATCGATTATAATATCGACTGTTTGACAACACGGCTAGGGTCACACCGCGGGCGGGATCGTCTCCGATTTCGCTGTCATCCCAGACTAGGCCACGGAAGATTGCGCGCAAGGAATGACTCTCCTTGAAGGCGGTCGCTTCTGTGCGCGTGCCAAATGTATTTTCCTCCTGTTTTGTAAGGTATTCTTGATAGTGTAATATGATATTAGAACATCAGTTCAAATCATTATTAAGAGATACGACGTGTTTATTGAAAACAGAGTCAAGTTATCGACGGGTGCGGGTTTATGATCAGATAATTCTTTTGGGTTAATAGATAGCATTATGCCTTTTATTGCACTCCTGATACTTGAGCTTACACTACTGTGATTATCTTATACTGAATTTGTATTACCATAAATATAATTTAGACACCAAATCCTAATAAATATTTAAATAATTCTTGAAGCTGGTTGTAATCAAACCACATATCATTAATCATTACTCAACTACGAACGTCATGATTAATGCTTCTACGTTTATATTTTCAGTCTAATTCACAAGACAATAGGTAAAACCGGTGAGAAAACAATTAAAAAGTATGTATTTACTTCATATAAAATATTTAAGACGAGAGAATAAAAAAGTTTTCACTTCAAACCTTTACTAAACTTCAACGCAATATGGTATTTCCTCACAATAAAACACCGGTTTAAATATTATAAAACAAAATAGGGTAAGAGTGAAAATAGGAGTCCATTGATGACATTTTTAGAAGTCATAATATTTTGTATTGTATTTTTCAGTGGTATCATAAACAGGCGCCCGTTTTTACTTTCACCGACAGTCCAACGTACAAAAACATGGGACGCTATTGAAACGCTCAATGTAACGTTATTCAGTTGTCATCTAATTACTGAGCCATTAGCTAGTTCAGAAAAGGATTTTTGTTACATTTGTTATTGTATACGACACGCGCCCTTCCATCGCTCCGGTTACGGTCAGACCAAGGCCTTACAACAATTGAATTTAGTTACACTAATTTGTAAACATAAATAGTGACTCAAATACAGTTAAAACTAGATGGTAAACATGATTGTGTTATTGAATTTATAAAGAAAACAAAATTAGTTATTTGACAACTAAAACAAATCTATTTAATATTGCAGTTACAGTTGAGGTTATTTTTTTATATCACCAAGGTGAAAAGCTATTACAAAGCCCACCTGCTGAAAAGCTGTCAGCAATCTATTCAGTCTATAAACACCTCCCACACCAGGGTCCTTTACAGGATCCCTTTAATGTAAACTCTCCTGAAGAACTTTACAGAAAACCTTTCAAAATTCTGAATTTATTACATAATGTAATAGTTCCAGCTTAAAATATAGAACCGAACCCCGAAAATCTTCTATGAAAGTAACTATTTGAAGAAAATCTAACATTATTAGAAGGTTCCTTAACGTTATGGTCATCAAACTCGTTTGATCATTCCTTATGACTAGGGACTACCTATGATGTGATAAACATACTCAATTAGATAAATGCTTATGTATCCATGGAACAATTGTTCAACAGTTATAACTTTTTAAACTATATTAGGAGTCAAACTAACAACTATTAATAAATATATGGAATGCTAAGCCACGCACACGCAAACAACTCATCGTAATATCAGGCATAATCATATCAGTAAGTTCAAAGAATCGGGTGAATTTGGTATTGAATCCTTAGGATGCGGCGGCTGCGCGAGCGCATCTCTACCTGCGTCGGAGCCGCCAGACCGCACTACTGCGTACCGTTAGTTAAAAATAAAAAAAAAACTATTATGGCAGACTGTTGTTAGGAAAGGTAGCGAAGCAAAGGGTGCAGTGGGTTGAGCCCTTAGGCAATTATTTTTACGGTGATTTTTAAGAAAGTTTGATAAAGTCGCGATGGGATTCGCATTGATGGAAGTTCGGGTGTTATATGCATGCATTGGTAGAAGTTTAATTCCAGGACTGGATAAGCTAATAGATTTATTGATTTTATACACAATGACCGATAAAGGCAATGCAAATTAATAGGTATATTATTATATAATAGATATATTATTAGCTGCTACTTTAGTACACAATTGACCTCCGGCAACTAAAGACCCAAAGACGGCGGGCGATTTAGCCGGTTCGAATCCGACATTAACTACCCAACCGGCTCCGGTGGGGGGTATCACGTGAGGATTTTTCGCACGAAAAAAAAGGTCATAGAACTCTTAAGATGTTGATAATTGTATAAAGGTGAATTAAAATATGGTATCCGTTTGTTCGTGCTAACGGAACCCTAAAACTTCCAATAAATAAAATGCGTGAAATCCCAACAGCTGTGGGATCCTTCGTGACATGTCCGATGTTGAATAAGATTCACGCTAATCGGATAATTTGAGGATGTAAGGTTCACTTCAAAGGATTAGAGGATACACACGTATTAGGTACGAGTGTATATTTTTTTTTTTTTTTGTAGAATGCGTGATGGACAGTGAGTAAAACTTTTTTTATAACACGGCCCACCTGATGGATAGTGGTTACCGTAGCCCATGGACATCAGAGACGTCATACTCGTGCTGCCCGGACATGTAGAGGGGACTTAACTGGAAATTTCTAATCCTATATCCTAATTATAGATGTGAAAGTTTGTGAAGACGTTTGTATTTTTGCTATTCAAAAACGCTGAAACTGCTGAACGAATCTGGCTAAAATTTGGTACAGATATAGATTATAAGAGTGGTATAACACTGAGACTAATACAAATTTTTTTCCTCATCCTCATAGGTAGTGGAAATGGTCTGAAATTTTATGCGGGCCACGTCTAGTTGGAATATCAAAGTAATAATCTAACTAGGTACAGTATCTAAGCTTCTGATTCGACACCAGCCCTGGGGAAGAAGTTTTTATGTACAGTCAACAAAAGAGATACGGTACCACATTTACAACGTTATATGATAAAGTGGTACCGTATCTCTTTTGTCGACTGTACATAATTAAGTCATAAACATCGACAATCTTACATAACTGCTCAGTCAAAGAGATCAAAATTTGTATTAAAGTTTAACACTTATTCTGGTGCGCTAAAACTGTGCGTAAACAATTCAATTATTAAGTATAGGGGTACGGGTAACAAAAACATGCAAAACAAATGATTGATTAGGCTATGGGTGTTAGCGGCTTCACTGATGATATCATACTACATTTGTTATAAACAGGAAAAATAGTCTATTTTATATTGTGAAATTATCTATACAAATAAAAATAAATAGCCTTAGCCTAGTGGTATGGTAGCGGAAGCCTAGTGGTATGGGTAATAGACCGCTGAGACGAGGTCTCGGGTTCGATCCCAGGTTTACCATGGCAAACACCAATGACTGCGATGCTTTTCGAAGTTATGTGTGTATTTATCGCAGGTTTATAAGTACCCGGTTAATGGCAATAGGCTCGCCATTACATTGGGACCTAAATATAAACTGGCGTAATGTGGGTGCTAGCACCTCTGCCTACCCCTTCGGGGATATAGGCGTGATATTATAAAAAAAATATCGCAAGATATGTTGTTAAGCCGTCGATTAGACAGAAGAAGAAGAAGATTTTACCTAAAAATGTATTACAGGTTTTAAGTTTTACATCACGAATAAAGGTAACATCTTTTAGCAACCTATAATTTGGAATATGACACGAGACCTCAGAAAAATATGTAATAAGTACCCCGTTATACGAATCCCGAAACTCGATCAATGCGAGACAATGCAAGATTACGCGTACAATTGCTGCGCACCGTACATTTACAATCCGAAGCTATTGTCACTCGCGCACCTGCGCGGGCGCATCGCACTTACGGTTACCGAGATATTTTAGCGGTGCTTTTACATGTCGTGGGAATTACGGATTGAATGTCAGTTTTTGTAATTCTGCGAAATAAATTCAAGTAGATCTACACACTAGATATACTTTTAGGTTTTTTTTTTCAACAGAGCATTTAAAACTTACACTTGGCAGCCTAGGGTTTCAGAATAAGGGATTAATATGAACGAAACGTATAGTACTAGTGCGTGAAGCCATCAAGGGTAATACTAAAGTAGTGGTAGGTAACGCCATTTTTTATTTTTTATTTATTAATAGTATTATCATCTACAATCATTAATTACAGGTTTGAAATACCCAATGCAATGGGAGTAGAATTTAAAAGCTAACATACAATTATATATACACAGTCGAGTTTGGTCTGGACGTCGAAGACCTTGGCGGGGCCCGGAACTATAGTTTCTTAATCTAGGGTTTTATTGGATTATCCAAAATAATCGCTACTGATATTATTAACGTTATCATTAACATAGATAAGTTACTTAGAACACGTAAGTCAATGATGAAATGATGTTATCTGCATCATCATAATATAATATTTAAAAATGTTGATACTGTCTAGTATTTATCAGTACTAAATTGAAAAGAATATCAGTTTATTGATTAGAACAGAATTAGATTGAGCTAGTGACCTACATTTGGAATCGCTGACACATCGTAATATCAAGTAGAATCAACCCTCGGCCAACAAATAGAAGATCTTTTTTTATAATAATGAAATGCTATTTCAATTGCTTCTAGCATGGAAAACAAAAAAACAAGTGGAAGTGTGCTGTAGTTGGTGCAAGCGTGTCCATGGTGGTTACGCAACGAAAGATAAATTAGATAATATGAACTTTTTCGTAAGAATACGCCCAAACTTTTTCGTTAATATTCAAGCTTTTTCGGTCCAAAGTATGGTACGCCATAAATACTTTTTTATCAATAGCAACGTAGTCGCAATTTTAAAGGGTTGAAAAAAAAGGTAGTGTTAGTGTAGTTGCCACTACCTTAAAAAGGGTTAAGTGTGTTTTGTAGTTCGTATGATTTGAGCTAATATGGCATGGCAGTAGTAGTAAATTCCACCACTCAAAGCAACCACTAGTAATGCACGGTATTATTAACAGTTGTATGTGTGAGTTTGGCAATATCGGTTCTACTACTGAAACTTCCGTGTCGCATTTCTACTAGTTTTTTTCTGTTCCGTGGTCTCTAGTTTGTTTAATTTGGTAAGTTACCATTAATACAATGATATTTGTGATTAAGTCGTGTTGAATACACATCGTTCCCGGCGCAAAAGTGCCCATGATGGTGGCTTCGTTCCCTCGTTGATTCGCAATGGCCATCCCTTGCCCCAGAAACGAGCCAAAGCGGGAATCAACTTGGTAAATAAATTGTAAAAAAAATTAAAATTGTCCATTGTGTGACGCCTCTGGTGTTGCAAACCATAGGCCACGGTGACCACTTTCCATCAGGCGGGCCGCGAGTTTGTCCGTCTCCTAATTAGTATTGAAAAATATATACATAAAAGCTACTTAATACATGTTTCTGTTAGGAAATTCCCTTTAAAAAGATAAATTAATAATTAGTTTTAAAATTCTAATAATGATTTACGAGTATATTTGTTTAAACAACATCATCTGTCGTAGTAACATTTTAGTAGTACAAATGTACAAGTGCAATTTATAAGTGCATTGATTGTATGTGTGTGTGTGCAGACTGGTTGTTTGTGTGTGCACGTGTGCGTAAGTTTAACTTTAAAAAAAGAATGTTAACTCCAGCCACAGAGCACTAATTAGCCAGGCATTCTGCGCAAGCGCAAAGGGACAGCTTATCTCTGTCCAACAGATGTTATCATGTCCATTGTTTGAACATAATTACACTTAATACGATGCGCTGTTGACATGAGTGATTATAAAGTACAATTTCTAGGACAAGGTTTTAGGTTCGAATTATGTAGGATCATGCGATAATGGTAATCTAATTGGTGTGGATTAAATTCGCGTTTACGTAAATAAACTAGCCAAATGCGCACGAATGGTTTTGTTACATTATATACAGGGTGTGTTAGAGAAACGTTCCCGAATCCGAATACACATGGTAGTAATCCTGGTACACTACATATTGGCATAAAAATTTTAAACGACTAATTAGTATTATTTACTGTCCTTCGTATCAGTAAAGCTAAATAAAAGGATAATTGCACAAAAAAATCACTCAAAAAAGAAACAAATAGCGCCATAATGCAAGTTGATGTTTCTTTGTGAAATTATTTCATTTAGTTTTACTAACATGATGGAGAATGAATAACGTTAGTAAAACGGTATAAAAATAAGTAGTGCACCAGAAGTACAGTCAGAGCTCATAAGTGCATTAGCACATCAAGGCTCAAAATGGTTTAGCGTGCGGCCGGCGCGCTTATATGTGTGTGTAATGTTACTATGCAATACGAGACGACGCTGGCTTGTCTTAAAAGAAAAAGGTCACAAGTAGCGTTAGAATGTTGACGCTATAGTTGCGTAGGATTGCTACTGCACTTTTGAGTTCTACTGTACAAATCTCCCCCTTCCCCTCTATACATTTTTTTTTAGTATTATGTCATATTTCTTCTTGACAGCCTCCTTAGCGTGGCAGTAGTGAACGGGACAGCTACGCACGGGGCGCGGGTTGATCCCCGCTCAGTGCAAAAAGTTGTATGCATGGATATGGCTGTTTACACTGATCTGGTCGCGTCTCGGAGAGCACGTTAAGCCGTCGTCGGTCCCAGTTGCCATACAAACATCTGTGGCAGTCGTTACGGGTAGTTGGAGCCCTCAAAAGTCCCACCAGTCTAACTTGGAACTTCGATATCGCCATTTGGTCATTGGACTTTTGGTTGTGGAGGTCAGATGGCAGTCGATACACGGAAAATATCGAAGTTCAGCCGCATCTCTGTTAGACTGGAAAGCCGACCCCAACTGAGTTGGGAAAGGGTTCAGAGAATGATGATGTCATATTTCTTGTTATAGGGGGAATAGAAATTTTAGCTGTCTAGTTGTCTGGGTTCTTCAGATAGAGCTTGTTGACAGACCGGCAGACAGACAGTCAGAGAAGTCTTATCAATAGGACTACGTAAGCCTAAAGATGTGTTCGTGTTATAAGTCCCTAGTAGTTTGAATATAAAATGTATAACATCGTCTACCATTAAAAGAAGTTATTATATTGTTTTGATTCAAGATTATATTATAGTAGTGATCGAAGTAATAAGAACTATTTCAGGACAATGACTCAAATGATATACTGTCATACACATGTCTGACACGATTTCTAATTTATCAATAATATTGAAGGTAACATTGGTAGATAATACTCCTTGTATGTGTTATATTAGTTGATGATTGTAGATACAATTATTGAAATTGAGGTAATAACAAAATAATATCAGATATTCACTGTTAAATATTTGCGCTGTTGTAAGCGCCATGACCATGGTACACCGTAGGCTACAGTACACTTGCAACACAGCGCCGAAATATCGGTTGCTCCATAAAATCAACATACATGGTAAACATCCCGAAATATTTAACAGTGAATATGTAAATGATCATGTCAATCTAAAATTAGAGTTTAAACTAGTACACTACGTTTGAACTTAGTTCGTTATTGTTTACCGATTATGTGAAATAATATGTTAAAAGAAACAGAATATGGCTATGTTATTCAGTTGGCTACAAGTCTACCATAACATAACATAAACTCACGTCTTTATCCCCGAAGGGTTAGGCAGAGGTGCTGGCACCCACATTTCGCCAGTTTATGTTTAGGTCCCAATGTAATAGGTGGCGAGCTTATTGCCATTAACCGTGCACATATAAACCTGCGATAAATACACACATTACTTCGAAAAGTCATTGGTGTGTGCCATGGTAAACCTGGGATCGAACCCGAGACCTCGACTCAGCAGTCCATCACCCATACCACTAGGCTGTCGCGGTTCTTCTCTACATTTCTACCATTCATACAAGTCTACCATTTTCAAATATATAGATAAAAGGCTTTATACATATACATGATTGATATTGATAACACACTTGTACTTCTCCAATTGTAAATCAATTAGTACTAACTGTTCAAATAAAATTTAGATGAGAAAAAGTGAGTACGTAAAAGTAGTAAAATACATTATTTTAACATTAGATAGGTACATACACTCTTATAACAGAACACTATACCATAAACACCGCTGTTGGTAACCTATATTAATGTCTATAATTAACAAAAGGGGTTGAAGGGTTGACCGAGTCATGTGACACGAAAACAGACCATCACGTGACCTGAAGCAATTACATGCAGGTCAGCAGCGAGTAGATAGCTACACCACCCTGAAACCGAACCTATTATTACAGCTACATGTTTCGATGTTGACTAATTGAGTTTTGTCAACGAGAAATGTCACGAGGTTATGCCCTTACCATCAGGTTGAAGTGTGTTTATTGAGGCGAAGTATACCTACATAATTTTTATCTTTTAATTTTTCAGAATTTTGTAATTAGGAAAGAAATTGCTGTAGTGTAGAAATGTTGCAGCCATTTTGTTGTTGAATGGACGAATAAAACTAGTGAGATGATTGGACGCCGCTGACAACTGATGAGCTCTTCCAATTAATCCCACCCTCCCCTTTCCTACACAGGAGAACACGTGCAGTGGCTTAGATGTCACGCTAGTAGACGCTTGGTTCTTCGGTGAGACTTTCCTCTGCCGCACCATTAAGTCCTAGAATTCCTTATCGGTGCACGTGTTTCCTTCTTCCTACAGTCCCGGGTCCTTTAAGCGGGGCGTGAAAAAGCATCTGATGAGGCCGTCAAGCTGAGCGCCACCATTGTAGCACTGAACGTGTTTGCAATGGTGACCCTCTTTCGTGGAGAAGTCGAATTGACGTGAGATAAATGAATTTTTTTATTATTAATAAATAAATTAATATTTAAGTTATTTTTTAACTTAAAGAACTAACCATCTATTAAAAAAACTTTCCACCAATATTAATAATGTGTAACATTTAGAAACCATCAATACAAACCACCATCTACGAAACATAAACTGATCTCAACTATAAATACTTACTTATCAATAATTTACACGCTAATTTCATATGAATTCCTTACCTGAAACAACACAAATTGAGGTCAGTCATATCATAAATTAAATGCTAAGAATATTTGGCGAACCCCCTCCACGTTATCAAAATAATATGGTGAGGATAATACTGTTCGCATTTAGCAGAGCTTACAAAGGATCATTGAACGTACTGAAAATAGGCGATGCGGGCGGGCGGCGCGCGCGATGCGCTAAAATAGCGGCCCACGCTGCGCCCGCGCATAAATCGCTGAAATATTATTTGCGACATTTCCGATAACAGTGATTATGTGTGATACAATGTTCAAAGTAGAATAAGTAGGAATAAGTAGGAACTGGGAAGATGTATTGTGAAAGTACTCGTAAGTAGGAGGATTTTTGATCGGCGAGAGATTCCTTTAAAGCGATTCCTACCGACTTGTTCTATAAAAAACAAGAAAGCTGTGGAAAAATAACTTCAATTTACACTTTGGTTGTTCTAAAGAGGTAAGATATTTTCCACCGGCGGCTTCCCGTTTAAACATTTTCATCTTTCACCATTTTCTCTATCGTGCGCAAAATCCCTAACGATACTACCCACGCCAAAGCTGGTGGAGGTAGGTATGTCGGGCTCGAACCAGCTAAAACGCCACCTTTGGGTCTTTAATTGCCGGAGGTGAGATAATACAAAACATATCTCTCGCACCCAGACAGGCATCTCGTTTAAGATGACCCCCTGATGTGGGAACCACGGTGTCCCTATCTAGCTCCCGGGTAACCATCTAGCCCTCGGGTAACTTCACCAGTGGCAAGTTAAGAAGCAATGCCAGATGTTATAGTGTATGGAGCGCCAAAATCCTCGGAGACCAAGGGGCAAAACGGGATTAGCGATGCAAAAAAATAGCGTAATCTCAGAGTTTGGCATTTTTTTTGCGGACCCAGCGGTGGCCGTGTACGATTATTGAGTATTGTGTTCAAAACATGATGGATGTTAAATAATGGATGAGTTGTGTATTAAATAGAAACCTCAAGGTCTAACAGCTGCTACCCAAGTAGTTGTATTTCTCAGTAGCCGGTGTAATAACAATTGTTTAATAATATAGGTACATCTGCGCAAACGCTTAAGGAATATGAAGTGTTCGGGTTTCTTCTGAAGAAGTATCAAGTATATTACTCGTATTAAAGCCTATGGGGGTATAGCGACAGAGCTTTCGACTGTTAATCAGAGGTCACGGGTTGGATACCCGTAATCTTCTTTTAGTTTTAACACTGGTTTTCTTCTTTTTTTTTAAAAGAAGAAGAATATTAGAAAACGGAATTACTAATATTCTCTCCAATGCCTCCAACTAAGCTAAATTGCGTTAAGAGTGGGTTCACGTCGGTAGTGTAATGGCCAGGATTCGAACCCGGGATCTCTCGATCGTAAGGCCGACTCTTTAACCGCTAAGCTATCGACGCTAGTAGTAATTCTAGCTATCGAACTATTTCAATTTTAAAACATAGTGTGCTGACAAATAGACATATAGCGGAGTATTACTAATAAGATCTGTTCTCTGTGTGGGTTTTCGTTTTTGAAAATAGTAAGAAAACGGAGTTTACAAAAAGGGACAGGAGCTTGACTCGTTGACTGCTGGTAGCTGTTCCTGTTTACCATAGAGCGAAAACATTCATAGATATATAGATTGAAGTACCTACACATCATTATAAAAAGTATTATTTTTTCTATTTGCTACTTTTGTCGCCATGACACCACTGCATCGATTATAAAGATAACATTGTAAACATGCAAGGACATTAAAGCAATTGTGGTTTTTCAATTGCATTTTATTCCTCTGTGTTACCATAACAAAAAGTGGATAACAAACAACTCGAATTAATCACTCATTGTTGATAATCATGGGATATAAAATCAGAGGGAAATTCCTCGCAAACTCGTTAGTAGTACATGATCTCACATCATCATCATATTTTTCCTCCGTCTGATACTCTCCAAGACGTTAATTGGTAGTGGTGATGCGGCTAAGCACGTAACTAATTTCCTTGCGATTTACACCGCATGGCAAGGAATCGGGTCAATTTTTTTTCCATTTTTGGTTAGGAATTTAGTTTCGGCATATCCATTTTATTACTAAGTGCCCGATTGGCGGCAATAGACTCGCCTCCTATTACGTGGGACCGAAAATCATAGTTGGCGAAATGTGGGTGTTTAAAACACCTACCTCTTCGAGAATAACGGGTGTGAGCATATGTACCTTTTTTTTCATACTACGTAGGTGGCTGACAAGCACACGGCCCACCTGATGGAAAGCGGCCACCGTGGCCTATGAACGTGTGCAACACTAAGGGTGTCACACACGGGCTGCCCACCCTGAAGGGAAAGGGGGAGAGCTGGGAAGGGGTGGGGAGGCTAGGAAGGGGAGGGGAAGGAGGGGTATAGTGAGCTCTGGCTACCCTACTTACCGGCGAGAACACAACACGATGGTTATTATGACCGCGGTCTTCTGTGGGGCGGAGGTACTTCCCCAGTTGGACAGCTCATTTCAGACGGGAGTTACCGTCGTGTCCTACCTCCGTTAATGTACTTACAAGTACTTATATGTATGTAATATGTATGTCATCATATTTTTAGCGTACGTCGCGTCGGTGGGATCCTAGGTTATCACCTATTTTACTAAGGCCCGTTTACTCCTTTTGCTTTTTGCTTCCTTCCTTCCCTATCGGGTAAGAAGTATCTTTACTTGCTTTGAGGGGTGCGCTTTGGCATTCCTTTTAATGACAATTAGTAATAATTTGCTATTGATATCGTTGGAATGATTAAACTGTGGGTGAGTAGTGAGTTACCTCCCCTCCCCAAATATTTATTTTATTGACTTTGTTTGACACGTAGTAGAAATCTTAATTTAGAAATCAGCCATTACAGGAATACTTATATTAAATTTGACCCATTTGATATTTAACTGATTCAAGCGGAGTTCATCATTCTAACAAACAAACAAACCGTCATTTACGGAGTGTATTATAAACAAGAGTTTGATAAACATTTGAATCACAGAGGGAAGCTTTTCTTTACATCGCATTCACGGTACAAGCACATGACGTCATCTTCCTCAGAACTTGAGAAATTCTCTTCAACCTCTTGAAAGTGCTCGTAAACATTCAGGAATAACGATCTGTCCGAAACATGGTATTGACAGGTCAAAGCTGTTTTATCATCAACAATGTATTTGGAGTTAGTTTTTCAATTTTTTTTTTATGGTACGTCAATTTGACTTCAACTCGCCTGTTGTTAAGCTGAAGGCAAAGTCTATTAAAGGGACAAAGTCTATGGAAGGTCACGCAAACACGTACGGTGCTCCAAATGTGGCACTCAGCTTAAAGGACCCGGGACTGTAGGAAGAAGGAATGTATGCTGTATGTAATGTATGCTACGATTAATAAAAAAAAAACTTCAAGTGCCTCTCTTTTGGGTTTCGTAATCTACATTAAGTTAAGGGAAAGGGCTTTGTTTGATTTGATCTATGCGCATAGAGCGATAAATTTATGGGATGATTGATTATATTTGCGTAACTGATGAGGCCGTCAAGCTGAGCGCCACCATTGTAGCACTGTACGTGTTTGCAATGGTGACCTTCTTTTATGAGATTTTGCCTTCAGCTCAACATCAGGCGAAGTAAAATCAAATGGTTGTGCCATAAATAAAAAATAAAAATAAAAAAAACTTAAGGTGTCTGAACTTGGTTCCACTTACAGAACGAAGAATAAGTACATTCCTGTCATCTATCCGTTTTTTGGTTCCACTCAGAGTGATTGATTGGCGAAAGCACGACACAAAGAAGTTAAAAATTCAGATTAAATTTTATAACTTATCAGCCATTTTAAATGACTGTGTCATTGTATTATATCGTTTAAAACAACAAGTGGGACGCGAGAATTAATCTTGTTTAGGACGATTGTATGCTAATGCCCGCATGGCGTGCGCACGCGCACAACAACGGCAGGATCCCTTAGACAAGTGATTAATGATAGAGTATTGCGAAACGTTTTGACAAAGATATTACTGTGCTTGTTTAGGTCAGCGTGAATTGCTTATACTGTTCTATGAATTTACAATGTTCATTAAATGAATTGACCTGTTACTGGAGAAAATTATGAAATCAAAGCCGACAGCGTGTACTGACCGATTTCATTAAAGCTTAATGTAGCGTTACAAAGGGAGCATTCATGCAGTTAGCACAGGAAAGCAAGGAAGCATCTAGTTACACATAATTGCCTATATTCTTACATAGTGTAAAGCGGTCTAGACCTGGTTTAAACCAGACTTTAATCCGTTTTTTGTAATAAGACCGAAGCAGTCTAGTTATTCTATCGACAACGATCCGTCCAGTCAATAAGTACTTCTTTTAAATTCACTTTTGTTTTCACATAACATAATATATTCCATTCTGTTACTGCGTAACTGAAAACCATTTTCACATGCAAATATATACAATTCTACAGCACATTCCACAATTCCTTCCTCATAGCATTACTATCATGGCGTGTAGTGGCTTGTGATTACTTAATAGTCATGAATACAATAACCTATTTGTTGCCAGTGGTGATTAGTTAAACAATGGACACTTAATGGATATGCGTCATGGGGTGAGTTTGAGCTTTAATTGGGGATAGGCTAATAAATGTATAACCTACCTTCATTATATTTACGTATCCTGATTGAATTACTTTTTTTGACTGAATTATTACCTATACGTATTACGCCGTTTTCACACCAATTATATGGTAGAAAAGGACACGGCCCACCTGATGGAAAGTGTTTACCGAGGTTTAATGACGTGTGCAACAACAGGAGTATCATACTAGCGCTGCTGATTCTGGTTAGAATAAAACATTTAGACCATAAAGACAGGCAAATTATGGGTGGAAAGTACAAGTATATACCTAAGTAACCGCGGTAGCCTAGTGGTATGGATAATGGACTGCTGAGACGAGGTCTCGAGTACGATCCCAGGTTTTCCCATGGCACACACCAATGACTTTGACCAATGATTTATTGCAGGTTTATATAAGTGCCCGGTTAATGACAATAGGGTCGCTCCCTATTACATTGGGACCTAAACATAAACTGGCGAAATGTGGGTGCTAGCACCTCTGCCTACCCCTTAAATTGAAGTATAAGGAAGATTCATAATTTTTGAAGAAAAATAATGATATTTCAAGTGTTAGGTACTATTTTGAGCAGGATGCTTTACTTTGATAGCAGATGGCACTGCTCCCTCGGAACTGATGGCCCAATGGCGTTGTTTCGCTCGTTAATGATCAACGATTATGAACATCCTGGCGGTACAAAAACTATACAATCAAATAACGAACAATGCTACCCATTGACCTGATTGAGACACAATTAACTCAATCGCTTCCCATAGTAGATAATAAATTCAAAGTTATTATGGACATGAATAGGTAAATGTATAGGAAAAATTGTGTAGGCATATCTATATACGTTATAGTTCTATGGGTATCGCTGGTTTGGATATAAAATACCTCCATTAACCTAAAGTGTACATTGTTGGTTGCTGTTGGTCGTAGCCTGATGTTACATACATATAAACCTTCCTATTTAACCATTCTATCTATTAAAAAAACCGTTTCAAAATCCGTTGATTATTTTAAAAGATTCAAGCATACAAAGGGACATAAGCACATGAAAAATAGGGACATAGGACGCGACTTTGTTTTATACTATGTAGTGATTCGCACATCGTAACTGCATCCCTAGTATATCAAAATAATTCACTTTTTTGCGACTAGTTTTCTTTTTTTTTGTGTCATTCGGAGCCAAGGTCAGTAAGGTATATAATGCACTGTACCTAAGTAACTTCATGGCAATAAAAGAAAATCGTTATGTAGAATTGACACCACGGACTTTAACAACCCACAATAACTAAATCACTATTAAAAACGTATAAATATGGTATTCAAGCTCGTATTTTGCAGGATTAACAGACAGTATGAATAAATTAGTTTGTTTCTGGGAACTAAATATGGTAACTAATAATCGAGGACATTTGGAGGCCCGATTACTGTTCAAGGTTTCAAACCAATAACATACTATTTTTGTAATAATACGATTGCCAACCTTAAAAAGAAGAGGGACACTAAGAAAAAAGAAGTAGATATACTAGCCAATGTTCCGTATGTGTTGCCATTTGCAATGCGAAGCAACACCACACTGCTACTAAAACTTTGGGATCAATGTTAATTATAAAATAACAAGCAAACAACCGCGGTGTTCTAGTGGTATGGGTAATGGATTGTTGAGACGAGGTCTCGGGTTCGATCCCAGGTATTACCAAGGCACACACCAATGACTTTTCGATGCTTTTCGACGTTATGTGTGTATTTATCGCAGGTTTATAAGTGCCCGGTGCAATAGGTTCACCACCTATTACATTGGACCCTACTGGCTAAATGTGCTAGGACCTCTGCCTGCCCCTTAGGGGATATAGGCGTGAGTTTAAATATATGTTATGTAGGTATGTAAAAAACATACATATAATCACGGCTCTATCTCCGGAGGGTTTTGCAGAAGTGAATTGACACCCACATTTCACCAAATATTCGGGTCCACTTAATATGGAGTGAGCCTAATGCATGCCGTATTCCGGGCACTATTGTCAACTCGAACCATGCATCTGAGGCTGAATCTAGACTACATATGTCTGTCTGATGTTAAACAACCCTATACCTTGGTTCCCTTGTACCGAGAAGAGATGGGGAACCTCCAAATTCAACAAATAGTAGTATTTGTATAAAAACCGCGGTAGCCTAGTGGTATGGGTAATGGACTGCTGAGACGAGGTCTCGAGTTCTGTGTGCTTTTCGAAGTTATGTGTGTATTTATCGCAGGTTTATAAATGCCCGGTAAATAGCAATAGGCTCGCCACCTATTACATTGGGACCTAAACATAAACTGGCGAAATGTGGGTGCGAGCACCTCTGCCTACACCTTCGGGGATAAAGGCCTGAGTTTATGTTATGTTATGTTATATAAAAATATGCAGTCAATACTATATTTCATTATTCCAAAACGTTGAGTACCGGACGTTTTAATATAAATAGAAGTACATTTCGCCAGCCCGTATACTTCATTCATCGGCATCGTTTAATTTACGTACCTACAGCAAATAAACTTCAATACTCACACATCCACTGGCAAAACGGATACAATTAATTAAATCGCACGCACAGACAGCTACAGAAGTAGTTCAACGCATTGCAATATATCATCGCTTTAGATCTAAATCTGTTTCGATAAGGTGGGCGATTTTACTTTTCTCCGTATGTCTGTCATTCGTCTTTTCAGGTCTAGAGGGCGCGTTTCTTAATCGATTTTTATATTGCATAAGTTTCTTTGATTTAAAAGTTTAAATCACAGCTTTAGGCAAGAGCTTGTTTACAGAAGGGAATGAATGGGGGAGAAAAGGTGGGACGTTTGCTGTAGCGTTATTGATATGATTCCTCCAAGGACAGGTTGTTGTAAAATTCTTTGATTGAAAGGTTTAAATCACTACTTTTGTCAAGAGCTTGTTTAAAGGAGGGAAGGGACGAATGGGGGGAAAGGGGGGAAGTTTGCTGTAGCGTTATCGACATGATTCCTCCAAAGATAGGTTGTTGTAAAAAAATGGTAATCGTGAGGTCTACTTTTCACAGAATTTCTAGTAATGTTATTGATTAATTAGATGGGAGGGGATGTAGTAAGTCTTCCCGAAGAGCTAAATCTATATTCGGGCCCTCTCCGTGAGTAGTGGCGCTGCTGTGAAACAAATTACTACACAACGATGGCAACTGAAAAATGCCATCTTTTCGACAGAATTAGAAGAATAAGATGGGTACACCGTGGACCTCATACCCGAATGGGTCATCTCAAAAGAGAAAGCCCCGGGTCTGCGGTAGTGCGAGATATATGTCTTGTATTATCTCAAAGAGCCAAATGCGGCGCACTATGTTTTATGAGACCCATTTTTCGGACATCTGGTTTTTATTGTAAAATCTTATAGATATTATCATTATAATGTATGATTTTCAATCCCCATGTCGCTAGCACACCTAGTTTTTGAGGTATATTTTTTTGAAAATGCCGATTTTTTCACCCGGATAGAAATAAAAATGAATATTACTCCTAAACTAGCCATGATACGTGAAAGTCATGTTTGGTTCATTGAGAGTACATCTCATACTGCACTTTTAGGCCCCTAAATAAAAGTCGTAGCTTTATTAGAAACAGATTTATACGTATTTTAAGGATTTTAGTTTTATTTAATTTTCTCGAAAATTCCACCGTATTGGGAAAAGTTATCTATATTAAAATTATTATCATTATACCCCCTACATATCACGTAAATTTCACATCCCAATTCCATGGAAGTCAGAAGATAAATCAAATTTACTATTTTTGTTAGGGTTGTCACTTTTCTGACCGAATGCAATTTTACTGAATATACCTATATATTAAGGTAATTATGAATTTAATGAAGACAATTTATACAAGATGGCTTAACTTCACTATCATAAATATAAAATATAGAACTAAAATGTATTTTAATTTCAAAGGTTATATAATAAAACAAACAATGAAGTACGTTAAGCATGCCGCTATTGTAGCGGGAGGTGATAATCAGGTTTTCGTGGAACAGTTGTGATACCTTACTATGTAGGTATACATTTGTTAATTTTGGAAGATTTAGTAAGATAGATATATAATATCACTCGTATACTCCGGAGGAGGTAGCAGCGGAAAAGTCAGAGGTGGATATTTGTATTCAATCTCACGCAGTAGAGGGTCATTCAGTGTTAGTTAAGGAGCCTCGTCTGGCAGTATGAGAGTAAAAGTTGGGTATAGCAGTAGGTGGATGAAAGTAATGAAACAACGAAGATGCGATCTTTGTGCAATATAGGTGGGATAAAGTTAAGAGAAAGATGATCAGAAACTATCTTTATTAATAAGTACCACATGTATTTAGCAAAAACAACATAAACCCGAAAGCATCTAAGCGTATATGAATACGCTAAGTTTTTGTACCGCGTGGAGGTACTCCCAGTTTATGTCATTCTCATTACCATTGCATTTTACGTACTACATATACAAATCTCAAAAAATTACTTCTTTCATTAAATAATTTGGTATTTATATCATAGGATACTAAAAATGTTAGTTTCTGGGATATTCTCTATAACCAGTTTTTTTCTAGTCTAAAAATAAAATTGAAAAACACCTTTTAAAAACAAGTTTTACTATGTTCTTGTTAATAATAAGAATAAAATTAAAATAATAATTATTTTAACCATTTAAGAAATATGGATATTTAATTAAATATAATTATAAAGGTTTAACAATAATTAACCATATATTATTTGTCTACGTGTCACATCTTCCAACTAAATCATCAGACCATTTGTATGAGCCCAAACTGAATGACGTTGTTTCGTTTCATTGCTAAGTTCCCTTGGTCACCTTCCAGCTCTATCATCAGATCAGCGCCATTTCATCATAACATTGTATTGTCACGCAATTTATACGTATATGCCAAAAGTCAACTCAATCGGTAACCGAGAAATTAGTTAAATTAACGTTTAAAAAATTTATGATAAACATTAAGATCATGGAACTAAATAAAAGCTCGTAATAGAAAAAAATCATAATTTCCATCGATTTTTATGTAATATGATAATAAAAAAGCAGATTACTAGCATATTTCCAATAATATTTTTTATTTTTATCAAATCCGTATAAAAGTCATTATTTGAAAATGTGTCAACCCTAATGATGAAAAATCCGGGTGAATCTTTAAAAATCTGTAGCTCCTGACTTCCATGGAATTGGGACGTGAAATTGATGTGGCACATAGAGGAAGTAAATAACTTTATTTTAGTATAGATAGTTTATCCCAAAACGATGGAACTTTTGAGAAAAATGGGAAAAACTGAAAACATAAAAACACGTATAAATCCGGATGTGACAGGGTTACGCTCGTCAATTGAAGTTTAAAATATGCAGTATTAGATTTCCTATCAATGCTTCTTACATCATAATTACGTATTGCACTTATTTTGACTTGAATTAATTTTTTTCTAACTTTCGAGTCACGATAATTAAGAACTTTGGAAAATTTTTTTGCACAAACTAAACATAGTATCTAAACGGAAATTCGTTATATAACGTTGAAATGATTATGTCTATCAGATTTTACAATAAAAACGGGATGTCCGAAAAATGGGTCTCATAAAACATAGTGCGGCGTGTGTTTTATCTGTTCGAGTCCCACATAACCAGCTCCACAGGCTCTGGATGGCATCCGTGGGGATTTCGCGCACAATAAAAGAACGTACGTACCTATCCCCGTTTCAATTTTGATTCGTCTTGCCTTGTACGTTTATCATTAATAATAACGACCGTGTTCATTTTATCAGCTCAATGATTGTGCTCGAATCTTGAATAGTGAGTGAACGATATGTAAAATCGCTAAAACATCGAATGAACAAACAATTACTGATTACATCTGAAGTTCAGGGTAAATTAACGCGGTTTGCGCTAATTACACCGCCCTGCTAACAATGTAGCCTTCGCGTGATGATACTAAATCAGGGTCATTGCACATAATGCTTAGTTTTAGTTCTACTGGCAGAAACGAAGAGTAATTAACGTCAGATAGGAAAATTACGAACAGATTTGCTTATTACATATTGTTTCATAGTTGTATCGACTACCAAGGCACTATGTTATTAGGAAATATACTTTATTTTAGCTCGACTACAGTACTTCAGAGTTCAGACCACAGAAATTATTCAAAATCGAAATCAAAATCAAAATTAAAAATCATTTATTCTGTATAGACCAGTAAACGGCACTTACAAAACGTCAATGTCAACAACATTTTATAGGTCAGTGAGCAAATGGACCACCGACCGCACCGGTTCGAAACGCGGCCCCTACCTGAGAAGACTGCGACAAGAAACTCAGCGGGCTTTTCTTCAACTCTACTTCTATTCAAACACCAGACTGAATGTGCAAAAAAATATCTTGATGGATTAACGGCGACACCCCGCCCCGTGACACGTCGATGTCATTAAGTGTGTTTTAGGTTAAGAATTATATTATATGTATTTTTAGTTTTAAGGTATTTATCTATGGGCCGTAGAATAAGTTTTAACATCTTGTAACTTATCTATTATTGCCTGAAATAAATGATTTATTATTATTATTATATATTATTAAGCTGATTGATCGTCGACTTCTACGCAAGAGGAGTGCAAATATTTATGTGCATCAATATGGCTATTTGCACTGGTCTGGTTACACTTCAGAGAGCACGTTAAGCCGTCAACCGCGGTTGTAATAGGAACATTTATGGCAGTCGTTACGGGTAGTTGGTGTATTAAAAAGTTCAACAAGTGGTCTAACTGCAGTACTGCGATATCGCCTATACCCAGAAACAACGCAATGAGACTAGAAGAAAGCGGACCTTCGTACTCCGATGTGACAGCTTCGGATGCGTTCGGGATTAACGCAAGGATGATGATGATGATGAAACTGATTGATAGCCGTGACGTGAATAAATAAACACTGCATCAAGAGACAATTGATCCATTTGCATTACATATAATAACTTCAGAGCTTATTTTAGGGGACCATCCCTCCCATACATGGATAGTAGGTGTTCCACAACTCATTCCGGTTATGTTATCATACGCCTTCATTAATATATTGTTAGCAAATTACTACCACAGTCTTCTAGTAATATATTTCAAGGCAGCGCCGCTACTGAGCCGCTACGGGCCCGAGCATAGGTTTCGCTCTTCGGAAAGGCTTACTACGTCCCCCCACCATAATAAATTTCCGTTAATAATTACAGTATATTTCATAATTTTTTCCCTGATAATATAGATTTCCGTTAAAACATGGAAAAATATCTTTAACAAGTATTGCTGATGGTGCCTACCAAGACACTCGTACTAGCGTAGGTGCGTACTGACTGTGGCACTAATAAATACTTGAAGCATTATGTATCATAAAAAAATCGTACCTATAATACGTTAGGGTAGAGAACAGAATGAACTTTTGCAGGTGGTAGAAGATGCAATAAATAATTATTATATTAATAGCAAGGTTGACTTTTGGAATACGTTGAGGAATCATAACTATTCATTCTCTATTTGGGTAACAGAAACAGAATTCCCGCGAAATAACGACTAGACACTACATACAACTAGTTCTTAATTCATACATGAATAAAAATTTGAATAATATAATATAGTGTATTCAATTATAAATATTTCCCTGAGTATATTTATTTTACGCTTCGTTTGACAAATACAAAAATAACATAAATCTTTCATTTAAATAATATTTTTGTATACAACCACATGATATTATGTTAATCTCATTATTTTAATATAATATTTAAAAATATAAAATATTTTCTGTTTTTCATGGTCTCACTAGGGGCAGGATATTAAGCGAGATTTTTTGTGTATGGTCTTTACATTACGTTTAAGTTAAAGCTTGTTACCGCACAATTTCATAAATATGATTATTTAAATTGTTTTTATCGTGCGAGTAATCCCCACGGATACCACCTCCACCAAAGCCTGTGGAGATGATTATGTAGGACTCGAAACGACTAAAACGCACGCCGTCTATGGGTTTTTGATTGCCGAAGGTGAGATAATAGAAAACAAATCTTTCTCATCCCGCAAACCGGAGACATTCGTAAAGATCCCCT
Organism: Pelosia muscerda; assembly: GCA_963691645.1. Lineage (NCBI taxonomy): Eukaryota > Metazoa > Arthropoda > Insecta > Lepidoptera > Erebidae > Pelosia > Pelosia muscerda. The sequence goes on along the minus strand of OY829102.1, from coordinate 17,042,353 downwards.
TCCCCTAATGTAGGAACCATGGTGTCCCCATCTAGCCCCGGGTATGGTGCTGATTAAACCCGTTCTTACATAGGCAACTAGAAAAAAACTGAAGTTTCGTCAACTTGAATTTCGATCAAGCTGCGGAATCCGCCATGTTGCTGATAATTTTTGAGAGCTGCTTATTGGTTGAGACGTCAACTCGAGTTGCAAGTCACTCGCGTTTCGTTCAGTTGCCTTTAAGACATGGCTAACAATCTTGCAAATCGATACAGGAAAACTTCAGCACCTTACATGGTATACAATTCATAATTGACAATAAGGAATGTAATTGACTGGGCAATGAAGCGATTATCATATCTTATTCGAATGAATCATACCTTTGCTTGAAATGGAAAATCACATAGAGTTCTTTGCAGAATATTGATTATATCAAAAGCTTCCATACCATAATGTATAATCTTTATAAAATATGAATCATTGTCTTAAATGACTATGTTTTTAAGTACTTTGACTGGAGTAGGTACTATGACAGTGGAATATACCTATTTCAAGCTAAGTACAGGTTCTAGGATTGAAGGAGTGGAGTGTTCGTTCTACGTCAGCAATCAGCGTGAAAAGAAAAAAAGGTCACACGTAAAATGTGAACAATTTCTAGGGCAAAGTAAAATTTTACGGTCATTTTTGAAAAGCCCGGCAGTGGAAGGGTTTATATTTTATACCATTTAGGTGGTAGACAAGCACACGGACCACCTGTTGGAAAGTGGTTACCGTAGTCTATGGACGGTTGCAATACCAGGGGCGTTACACTCGTGCTGCCAACCACGTAGAGGGGTAGAGGGTGAAGGTTAAGAGAATTTCTTCTCGGTCTTGCCACTGACAACACAAAACATCTGCAGTGAGCCCTGGCTTAGGGCGTTTGAAGATAATCTCGCTCTAGCCAGTTAAAGGACTAGGGTCAATGTAACAAGGACCACCCCCATTCCTTGCGTGGGGTGATATATGGTGACCAAAAGTGAACATGTCTGATGCAGATCTGCATATTATGACAGTTAAAATAGCACGTAGGTTAAATTGTATGACACTTGTGAAACTTTGACATTCATATATGTGCCTTAACTGAATAAACGAAATTGATTCTTTGATCGGTCGCGGGCTGATGATGAAGTGAAAAATCTACCATAGGTAGTTTTCCGTGGAGATATTTCTACCTGGAAAAGCTTTATTTTCCAAGACAGACTTACATATAAGTAATTAAGAGTATTGCCATAACTAGGCAATGCGTCACCGCAACCATATACATATACCTATTAAGTATGCCTTTCAATTAATGTGAAACTATTTAGCTACTCAACATTTTGCATTCTATTTATGAGTTAAGATTATGTTTATGGCGTTTACGGGATTTACCGTGACTGTGGTTTAAGTATCTGTACATTTTTACCTATATCTCGCGGTATTTCCCGTGAACCTAGCTATGTAATGTAAAGCTATACCTCAGACTAAAATAGCATATACGGTTTGTATAGATCTAGCGGGGGGCCGCGTTTCAAACCGGTGGTCCATTTGCTCACTAATTTATAAAATATTGTTGATATTGACGTTTTGTAAGTGCCGTTTAATGGCCTATACAGAATAAATGATTTTTGATTTGATTTGATTTGACCATCAAGTGGACCGCGAGCTTTTCTGCCACCTAAGTGGCATATTTTTTTTTTTGAACTTTACGCTTATTACAAAGTATCAAACTTTATCAAATGGGTTCGTAGAATACATTAAAATTTCGTTTAAACTTTCGACAATGTCATGTACTTCACATTTCATACTCCACTTACCCTAATCTATCTAGAAGATAGATGTACCCGTGCTTCACGGTCTAACAAAAATGGTAATGAAAACCGTGAGTGAAAACTGACAGCTGAAGAAAGTGATTATCTTCTTAAATGTATGTAATCATTACATGAGATTAAAAAACACAATTATAATTGATGGTATACTTAAAATAGCAGTAATAAAACTAGTTCCACCGCGTGGTTTCTCTCCCTTTACTGTTATTGCTACGCTCCTATGGATAGTAGTAGCAATGAGAGAATTACTTTTTTAAATTTAGGTCATCAAATTGACTGCACCTTATGGTAAGCAGGGTTACATTCTAAAGCATGGTCTGTTAGCCCTTCCAGTCATTGACAGTTGTTTTTTTTTCACGCCCAGCTTAAAGGTCTCGAGACTGTATAAAGAAACACGTGTTCTGGTAAAGTACAAAAATCGTTAAAATACCTGCCCAAGAGTTCAGACATCGGGCATTGTCTACTAGCAGTACTAGCCTATACCTTCTGCCCACTCGTGTCCAAAACTGATCTCATTCTGGTAACCGGTAACCGATTCTCACTTATGCGTATCGTCCACAAGGGAAAGTGAGATAGCAATAATGTTTGCACTATTTAAATCGGATATCACAGCTTATTTTATCTATTCCTTTGCTTTTAACCCCTGACGTAAATACAACGGGGTGTTATAAACGTGTGCAGGTGCGCGTGTGTGTGTGTATGTGTTCGTTTGTGTGCGTGCGTGTGTGTGTGCGTTTGTGTGCTATCATACGTCCCGAACGAATGAACCGATTTTGATCTAGATTTTTTTTTAAAGATAAGTTAGTTAGAAGTTGTCGTCTCGGGGGGTTACCTTGAATATTTCCGAAAATATGTGGGAGTGCTTTAACAGTTAGAGGTCCCCCAACACGACAACGCTGGAATAATTTATTTTTAATTTCGTAGCTTTTTTGTCGGGGGTTCTTTAAGTTTTTAATTTTTTTTTTTTTCATAGAATTTTAGGTACCGAAATTAATAATATTCCCTCTAATCCCTTGGGTGTACTAAGTTACCGAGGCATAAAAGTAGGTAAGAAAAGGTATAACAGGACTTTTCGTTCGAAGTTTGAAATTTGAACATGTCTCTAAGGACAGGGACAGTTTACCCTGTAGCAAGACGTAATGAATAGGTACGAATCCGGTTCAGCGTCAGCGCATATTTATAAAACAATAAGCATGCCTTACCCTAATAAAACTACAACAATTTACTATTCATCAATCATAATTATTATGTAATCAAATATTTTATAGTTAGTTCCTTGTTACAAGTACATACATGACTTTAATTTATAACAATAACGAGATACGTCTATTTACGAATTTCAACGCCAAATATTAATTGTGAACGATAGCTAGTGATAATATAATATGGTATAATATACATTTACATTTTATTATGAGACGAACAATTTTGTATTCAAAATGGAGAATGGAGAAATCTATAATCTTATTAATTTGCCCGAGACTTTGCCAGGAGTGATCACTTTATAAGAGTTTTGCAAATTCTCGAGTACCTACTTTAAGCGGGGCGAGAAAAAACAACTGTCGAGGCCCTCAGGTTTGGGAACGCCGCCGTTCCAGGGATAGCGCCTATAATAACACCGGTCATTATGCTTTTAATTACACCTATGCTTACCATCAGGCGAGGTGGTGTCAATTAAAAAAAATACTTTTGCCTTCTCGCGGTCTCCAGTCAAGGACTCGTTTGCTCCAGCGGTCATCGGTCTTTCGGCAGATGTAATCAGCCCACTGCCACTTCAGCGTGGATAAAGTGGGAAGCCCCTTAGCCAGATTGACTGATGACCTAAAAAGGTGGCTGGGACAGACTGAGGCCTATGTCCAGCAATGGACTACGATAGGCTAATTGAATGATTGAAAATAAAATCATAACAATTTTCATCGCACTTTGATTATATAAGCCATTGTATATAGTTATAATTTAGCTGTTGCTTAAAAAGTTATTTTATTTACAGCAAAGTACCCAATTGCTATTAAGCCTAATGCCTATTACCATTTTCAAAGAAACCGCCGCTAACATTCCTAACATTGAAACTTGCGTTGATGTCACTTTTAAGCTATGATCGTCCAAATTTCTAAGAACGATTGCCAATTAAAAGATTCTCAAAAAAACGTTAGCTGTCAGCTGTCTTAATATGAAATACTTGGAATATATTCTTATATACACACGTGGGTAAATAATAATATATTTCGTATCCCATAAAGGATAATCAGATGTGTTTAAAAAAAGCATATTAGCAACCGAAATTACAAATATTTTCTCCAACCCCTCCAGCTATGCTCAATGGCTTGTATTAGAAGTGAGTTTTACATCGGTGTAATGACCAGGAATCGAACCACAGACCTTTCGATCGTAAAGCCGACTCGTTAACCACAAAGCTACCGACGTTTTACGAGGCACTGTATAGCAGGCGAGTCTTGTATTCATACATTATCATGTGCGTGATGGAATACTCTATATATCCAACCCAATCTTAGTCCATCTATAGGAGGAAGCGGAGAATTCCACTTTGAGAGTGCCACATACTCGTACCTCTTGAGATTGACTAAAGGTGGAATCCTATCCATAAAGTTATTCTTAGAATAATAAAGTGTGCGAATAACATCTTTACACAAAACCTATAGTAAGAATCTCCTTATTACCGCGTTACCGAATCAAAATATCAGTAGCAGTGATTAGTTACTTTTAGTACAGACACATTGATGAGTGAATATAATATATAGTTTATAAAAAAAACTATGTCACTTTCTCACGCCTATACTCCATTTGTTTAGGTATTTAAAAAACGTAAACAATCTTAGCGTGTCTTTTTAATATGTTTTAAAAACTTATTTTAAAACACAGTATAAAAATGATTTTCTGCTTAGTAACGTATTTTGAAGACTAAAAACCTGTATCGAACCATTAGTTAGCCTATAGTTTAGCTATAGTTAGCCTAGTTTATTTGTTTAACATGCAATTTTACAAAAAGTTGCCACAAGATTGTTTACCTTTTTTTTACTACTTAAACAAAACGGAGTATACGCGTGAGAAACTGAAATAGTTATTTTATAAACCAATATCAACTTTGACCGATTAATATTGCAGTGACATCAATGTCTCTATACTACAAGTTACTAATCACTGCTACTGATATTTTAAAAACGATAACGCGGTAATGAGGAGATAGTTCCTCTATTTACGTTAGTAATATAAACTCTATGATACTAATAGCAAGGAAGTAGAGTTCCGCTTTACCCAGTAAGTACTAGTAGGTATTCAGACATTTACCACTTTTTTAAAGCTGATTAAAATAGGTAATCAAAAGTAAACCGCATAAAAATAAGCAAATCATGAAGATCCATTTACATCGCAAGATGGCAATTCATTACACGGACTAATTAAGTAATCATTACATGGATTTTACAGCTGATGAAGTTACAGAACAACAATGACTTACATATCTATTATTGTTAACATAAATTATTGTTAAACAGTACAAAGAAAACTCTTATATCTATTACTTCACGACTTCCTTTACGTGGACTTGAAAACCCATTCCACGATTTACCAAAATGGCTGCAAGTTTTTGAATCAAGACGGTTTTTTCCGATCTGATCATTGCTGCTCGTATTATTTGAAGAAATGAAACTAAAAGTATTTGACGTAAATAAAAGGACTTGTACTAGTGAAGTCAGACAGATGAATGATCGTATCTGTTTTTTAGGAATATATCGTTTTAGGAGGTTCTCAAAAAGTGAAACCTATGCTCTCTTCGTGAGTAATGGCGCTACCGTAAAACAAATTACTACACAACGATAGCAGCTCAAAAATGCCGTCGATTCGACAATGATTGTGCTATTAGATGTGCCGCAAACCGAAATGATTAGAAAAGAAATAAAACGAGGATATTATGTCCCTGTGGGTCGAAACAACCCAGTAACGGTATCTGTATACCATGCGGCCGAAGTCGCGGATAACGACTAGTATTCAAAAAATTAAAACAATTTGTTAGTAACTGCACATTTTAACGAAATATAAACGTTGAACGCTTTCAATAGATAAGCTCGTAAGAACCACAAATATACCAAATGACTTGAATATTTCATAACCTATAAATGTCACTATTGTACTAATAAATAATAAGAGCTTTGGCATAAAATATGAGCAACTTCTTGGAATACATTCGATTTAAAACATCATACATATTACTGAGAACGACTTTGTTATAACATAATGGTGTGTGTGTGTTGAAACATTTGGATACAGTAGCATGTTCATCAAAATTTTTATCAGTAAAGCCCTCTGTAGAAAAAAAGGTGTCATGTATTTACAGTGTTGACACTCCAGAAGCCCGGAATGCGCGAAGCAAAAACATGAAAAAATTAGATTATCGCAGTCCAATGCTGGAAATAGGCCTCTTGCAATATTGGGAGGCTTCGGCCTACTATTTACACGCTTGCCAGACGAGTGATTATTCTATAATGATGATTAATTGTTATAAAATGATGTAAGTATGTTAGGTTCAAATTTAGATTTCTTTCAAGAATATCCACACGCATCGTTTTATTTGTGCTTTAAACAATACATTCTATCATTTACATCCTACTTTCTATCATCGCACCGCTCGTCATAGAGAGGGAGTCCATCCTCACACACTAAGACCGGAAACGGTGCGCACTGTGCGGTATGAAAGGAGTTTCATCCCGTGCACGCTCAAACTGTGGAATGAACTCCCTGCCGTGGTTTTCTCAAGCGAATACAATATGGGGTTCTTCAAGAAGGGCATTAGAAGGTTTCTACAGGGTAGGTAGCACGAGTGTGACGCCTCTGGTGTTGCAAACGTCCATAGACCACGGTGACAGTTTTCCATTAAGTGGGCCGTGTGCTAACCAGTCAACTACGAGCAAAACCAGTCGTGTCAAAACGGTCATCATAGCGTTCCGCAACTATATTTTACAATATTGACGATGTGTATATTACTTTTGGTTAAATTAGACTTAGGCTGTCAAAGGGTTATAGATCTTGAGGTGTTCAGTAACTTTTGGAGCCCACTGTACATAAAAAGTTTTTGTAACAATACAAAACGTAATGGACGCGATCGTTTTGTGCTACCGTATTCAAAACATTTTGAAGTTATCTTGATCATTTAGTTGAGTTGATAAGAACTCGCATTTAAATACATAATGTACATTTTTAGTTAAACTTTTGACCTATGCATGGCACTACGCGCTCGAATATCAGTTACGATCGCGATGTTTTTTATTTTATACCAATAGGGTAGCAGACAAGCACTAACATAGGGTGTTAGGGAATGCATGTAATATTCGCGCTTGGAATTCCCGAAGAAGTAGGCGGAGGTATATAACATCCACATTTCGCCAACTACATAGTATAAAAGAAAGTCGCTTTCTCTGTTCCTTTATCCCTATGTATACTTAAATCTTTAAAACTACGCAACGAATTTTGATGCAGTTTAGTAATAGATAGAGTGATTGAAGAGAAAGGTTTATATGCATATAACATCATACTACAACCAGCTGAAGTGGAGCAAAAATGAAAAAAGTTGCAAAAACGGGATGACGCAGACGAAGTTGCGCGGGTCAGCAAGTATATAATATAGCAAATAAATATACGGACCTACGCATTGTTGCGCTTAAGTGTGCACACGTCAAAGGCCAGACAAAGCCACATGTAATACCAGTGTCTCTCACCTCAACAAACGATTACAGGTGATAATGACGTTAACAAATATTACTACCCCATGTTATCTTAAAGCCGAGGCCAGATATGCTAAGCTTTACACCATTAAATGTAATGGATTCAAAGCATGTACACGAGATAATACATGTATATAGATACATAATCGATTTGTCATGACCCTTAAGTATATATAACTCGTAAGTAAACAATAGTAAGGTTATCTAAATTTTAAGATAAACTATGTATTTCCCTTCGTTACTAATTGAAAAACTTTAAAGATTTATGTATTAAGGAAATAAATTTCTTTTGAGCTGTTATGAATGAATTAATGAATGATTTGCTAAGAAGCAGCAAAGTTCGTAACCGGAAAAGTATACCTCTATATGAGAATTCACCAAAGTATACACCATTACATTACATAACATAATGAAGTAGGTGTTACATGGTGAAAATGCACAGAACAGAAAAATCTATCCGAAATGTGAATTCTGAAGCGGAAGCGATACCCAACATTTTTTTTAAATTATTATTTATGGCACGTCAATTTGACTTCACCTCGCCTGATATTAATCTGAAGGCAAAGTCTCATGAAAGAGGGTCACCATTGCAAACACGTTCAGTGCTACAATGGTGGCGCTCAGCTTGACAGCCTCATCAGATGCTTTTTCACGCCCCGCTTAAAGGACCCGGGACTGTATGAAGAACCATTCACCTATGGTGTATTTGTGGCAATATGTATTGTACCAGGAGTACTACCAAGGGCCTTGGCTTCGAAAGCGTTTCCCTGATACCCTATAAACCACGACAGCTCAAACTAAATAGGGACAGCAAGACACTTTATCTTACTAACACAATTATGTATTCTTTTTTTGTTAACCAATGTAGTAGCACTTTATGAAAGACAAATATAAACACACTTAAACAGCAGCTACGTGTCTATTTATTCTGCCCAAATACATCAGACAACCAACGGGGCCTTGTTGGTACAAATCTATATCCGAGCTGTGCAAACCAATACAAGGATATTATAACATGAAGGCCTTTTTAATAATAACATTGTCAATTATATAACAAACATGACCCTGGAACGGTCTATTCGGTAGCAAGTTGTAACTAAGGATGTTGAAAAACTTGAGCACATGTAATAAAACTTCTTAGGAAGTTTTGAAGTGTTGTCATATGTAAGTATAATATATCGCATTACGATGTAGTGATATTAAAAAATAATATTTACTTGTTTATAGAACTGTAGTTATTGATATGCACTTATCAATCAATCAATCAATCAGCCTATCGCAGTCCACTGCTGGACATAGGCCTCTCCTAGTGTGCGCCACTGCTCCCTATCCTCTGCCTTCCGCATCCAGTTTGTCCCAGCCGCCTTTCTCAGGTCATCAGTCCATCTGGCTAGGGGGCGTCCTACCTTCCGTTTGCCTTCTCGCGGTCTCCACTCTAGGACTCGTTTGCTCCAGCGGCCATCGGTCCTCCGGCAGATGTGGCCAGCCCACTGCCACTTCAGCTTGGTTATTCTGCGAGCTATGTCTGTAACTTTAGTTCTTTGTCGGATGACCTCATTGCGAATTTTATCCTTCAAAGAGACTCCAAGCATAGCTCGCTCCATGGCCCGCTGAGCGACTTTCAATTTGTGGACTAACCCCACCGTCAATGTCCACGTTTCGGCACCGTAAGTCATAACAGGCAGAACGCACTGGTCGAAGACTCTTGTTTTTAGGCATTGTGGTAGGGGGGAGGAGAAGACCCGACGCAATTTGCCAAACGCTGCCCAGCCCAATTGGATCCTTCTGGCTAGTTCTTTCTCGAAGTTGTTTCTACCAAGTTGTATGGTTTGCCCCAGGTAGATATATTGTTGAACAACTTCGAGTGTGGCCCCTTCGACGGCAATCGGTCTCGGTATAACGTGTTCATTGAACATAACCTTGGTTTTGTCCAAGTTTACACCAAGGCCGACGCGTCGAGAGGATTCGTTTAGGCCTTGCAGCATTTCGCCCAGCTGCTCCAGCGACTCCGCAACTATGACGATATCGTCGGCGAACCGAAGGTGCGAGATGTACTCGCCGTTTATGTTTATACCCCGCCCAGTCCAATCCAGTGTCTTGAAGACGTCCTCCAATGCGTTGGTGAATAGTTTGGGAGATATAACATCCCCCTGTCTCACTCCACGATGGAGGCTAATTGGCTTCGTCTTCTGGTCTTGGTGCTGGACGGACATCGTGGCGGTACTATATAAGCATCTCAGCACTTCGATATATCGCCAATCGACACGGCACCGCTGTAGGGCATCCAGAACAGCCCAGGTCTCGATGGAGTCGAAGGCTTTCTCGTAGTCCACAAACGCCATACACAGCGGCCGATTGTATTCTTGGGTCTTCTCTACAATCTGCCGTATGGTATGTATGTGGTCCACGGTGCTGTAGCCTTTTCGAAACCCAGCCTGCTCTGGTGGCTGGAACTCATCGAGCTTGCCTGCGAGACGATTTGTGACGACTCTCGAGAACAACTTGTAGACATGGCTCAGGAGTGAAATGGGCCTGTAGTTCTTCAATAAGGTCTTATCGCCTTTTTTGAAGAACAGCACCACCGCACTCCCGCTCCATGCCCTTGGTGTTAAGCCCTGCTGAATGACGGAGTTAAAGAGGCTCGCTAGCTCTTTCAGGATTGGGATCCCGCCCGCTTTCAAGAGCTCAGTAGTAATTCCGTCCTCACCAGGGCATTTGTTGTTCTTCAGTTGCCTGAGAGCCGCCTCTATCTCACTCTGCTCTACATCGGGTATCTCCTCGGTGTAGTGGCGCGTCAGTGGGGCTCTGTGGTCATCATCACTGTGTCCCGTCGGTTTGCTCATCCGTGATGCATACAGCTGTCCATAGAATTTCTCTATCTCCCCGAGGATCTCGAACCTTGAGGCGATCATTTTACCATTCTCAGTTTTGAGTTTCGTCAGATGGGGTCTCCCCAACTGCTGTGCGAACACTTTTGAGCCCCTGTTTTGCTCAATCGCCTCCTGGATGGTGCGTGTGTTGGAGCGTCGGAGGTCGCGTCGTATCAGCTTTTTGATTTGCTGGTTTAGAGTTCTCCCATCTGGCGAAGATGACTGAGTGGATGGTTGTTCACGCCTCTTCCTCATAAGTTCGAGAGTCTCAGAAGACAGTTTGGACTCGTGCTGTCTGCGTTTTCCGGGAAACAACTTTCGAGACACGTCCTGTAATGTTTTGACCACTGTGTCGGTTTTCTCGTCAATGTCGCTAGTGGTTTCCAGCGTTGCGAAACGATTTTGAAGTTCCAGTTGAAACTTTTCAGACCCTAGAGCTGCTTGGAGCGGCGTAGGTCGGAGAGTAGACTTCATCATTCGGAATCTTTCAGCCTTGATGTTGATATTCAGAGAGCCTCGGATAAGTCTGTGATCGCTACCAGTTTTGAACTTGTTGATCACAGAGACATCTCTAAATATGTGCTTACTATCCGTTATGAAAAAGTCTATCTCGTTCCTTATCACAGAGTCCCGGCGTTGCCAGGTCCACTTCCTGTGGGGTCTTTTCTTAAAGAACGAATTCATTAAGAAGAGCCCCTGGGCCTCTAGGAAGTTTACTAGCATTTGCCCCCTGTGATTTCTGCACCCCACTCCATAAGGTCCTATTTTTGTTTCGCCGCGTTCTTGTACTCCCACTTTGGCATTGAAGTCTCCCATAACAACGTTGTAGGTAGCCTTGGCGGTGTTGTTCATTGCCTTGGCAATGTCCTCATATACAGCCTCAGCGGTTTCGTCGGGGCAGAGTGAGGTCGGCGCATATACCTGTATCACCTTCAGCGAACGCTTGTTGGTGATTTTTAATATGAGGTACGCTACTCGGTTCGATACACTACCTATTTCAACAACGCTGCTAATAAGGTCCTTCTTGACCAGAAAACCGACGCACTATATGCACTTAACTTTTTTTTAATATGCTACTAGCGTTTAAGCTATGTACAGTCGGCTACAACAGTTCCAGGATAATTCGACACTAAAATTGTATGAAGTGATGCCACTACACAACTACTTGTTTAAAAGCTACTGGATAATAGATCTACTTATTAATGTACAGTTTAGGGTACTACTTGCAAAGTTTACTTATTTTCTTGTAAATAATCAAGACATCGTTCTAGTTTATTTTATTAACGCTATCTATGTTACTTTTGGCTAAATTAGACTTAGGCTGTCAAAGGACTATATATCTTAAGATGTTCAGGAACTTTTGGAGGACACTGAACCATCACCTACAAAATTGGATGAATTATTTTTTTTAAATCCCACACTCCATTACTTTCACACACAAAACATTGCCATACACACAATTTTAAGAAAAAATTTCGTCAAGGTTCGGAGTACCTATGCCTATCTAATCACTTAACTTCAATTGTGATGGACAAATAATTCATTTATTAATATTTCCGTATAATTTTATTTTAATCTAAAATAGTTTTAAATGTGGAGTTTTAATGAATTTTATCCTTGACTATATCTACTTAATAACACCACAAAGTTGCCACAAAAAATAACAACACCATTCTCTACAATCTCTACAAAACGTACCTATCTACGTGATATAAGTACATAATTTAATGGCTAAATTTCATTGCTGTCGTGGCTCGTCCCAACATTATGACGACACTTCTTTTTGTCCATTCACAACTGAACTGATATAAAACAATAAATTGAACTTGAAAATACCTTTATCAAACACTCCTTGTGAAAAATATAGTAAGGCTATCAGAAATAGAAATACTTATTTAGCGATAACTTTAGCTAGTACAATGAAAATGTGGAACGACGAACGAGAAACGGAAAATGATCGCGTTTATGTGTTACAATGAGGTTGATGTGATCAACATAAGTAACTGTTTTATTTTTGGACTTGTACTGTATTGAAAATTATTAACTAAGTCCGTCAATGATATCAGTGTTACGTGTGACATTTTGTCAAATTACGTTACTTTTTGGCGACACTACTTTCCATTTTACTGAGTTTAAGGTAGGTATTTATTGAACGAGTACTCTCATCTTACCATCTCGTTTACTAACTCATCACATAGCTAACGGTAGCTACCAATTCAAGAACAATAACTACAAGGGATTTTTTTCTTTTAGTTTTTTTTTTCGATTGAAGGTACAGGGGCTCTTGAGTGAGTGCCGTTCTATTAGTGAAAATCTCAGTACGGGATTGACATAAATCTGTAGATAATATAAATACAAAAATGTAATGAAATTTGAATATTTGTGACTCGAAATATTTTATTTCACATATTTTTATTAGTAAAATCACCGCAGTGTCATTTAATCCGTCGACAGCATATTTAAAATGGTTCGCTTTGCCGTGAGCCCATCAGTAGAATGGCACTTTGTTTAGAGGCCCAAGGTGTCACAAGGTTGATTACTTATCACATTTGAGTTAAAATTTTACGATACACACGAAGAACTGGTATATGTAAGTTGCGAAAGTATTCCTTCCATATCGACAAACTAATTACTGTACAGTCGTGTATCTTTTCTTCACAGCTAATGAGCGCGCTATCGGATCCGGTTCACGTAACAATTAGGTTTTGTGTTCAACTGTACCTCATTGACGATAAATGACACATTTACAATTGATGACGGGTTAACAATTTAAACGGTGTCTACGATAAGTTGCTGGGACTAATGATAAAAAAATAAAATTTTACACTTGAAAAATAAATTTGAAATTAACGTTGGACCCATGTAGGAGTTAAGGTTTAATTTACATTGTATCGTGCGGTGAATCCTTGGAAATTAGTGCGACTTCCGTCGGCTCCTAGGTACTAGGTACGTGTTTTATCACACATTTAAAATGCACGTTACGCAACAGAAATAAAGTTCAAAATATGTTTTTATACAGTTTTATATCCAAAATAGAATCTTTCGCAACCGTGGCAATGAAAAAGGAACCTTATTTTAATTGTTTGTACTAAGTGTTAAACAATCGTATCTACTACTTCATCGTCTAGCAGCATACGGTTTTGACCCTGGTTATGTCGAGGTTCTATGAACCCCCTCTCCCAAGTAAATACAGTACTGAGTAATCAAGGATTCACCCCGCACTTTTGGAATATCAAGATATATTAAAATTCTTCGAAATAGCCTCTATTTGTAGTTACTGCCGCGTGTGGTAGGCAGAGTTGGACCACACTATCTCTCCCCGTGTGGTGTCGTACGAGGCGATTAAGGGATAGAGCTGTTTAAGATCAGACAGATATATAGCTACTCAGATGCATGGCTCGATTCAATAGTAGTACCCGGAATACAGCAATAGGCTCACGCCCTGTACGAGAGATTTCAATATCTACAACAAATAGACGTGTCCTATGTAAAAAATGTACTATTTCAGACTATTATCTATCTGATATGTCAGGCTAGGCTACTATCTCACCACCGGCAAAGACAGCGTGAGTTTTAGTCGGTTTGAGTACTACAGTACCTCCCCAACCCACAGATTAATGAATAATTACTAAGCCCAACCGTCGTCGCTGGCGGAGGGTCTTCGGTGGGAATTTTTCGTATGATAAAAAAATTAGATATCATATATTAAATATTATCTATATAATTGTTAGGCTAGGCTCCTATCTTACTTCCGGTAAAGACAGCGCGTGTTTTAGTCGGTTTGAGTTCTACATAACCTCCCCAACCTTCGCCGGCGGAAGGGCATCCATGGTAATTTTGCATGATAAAAAAGTCATTATATGTATAATAAACTTTTTTTATTTTATTTATGGCACGTCAATTTGACTTCCCCTTGCCTGATGTAAAGATGAAGGCAAAGTCTGACAGACTGATCGGAACTGAACAGATCGGGATAGAATTTGGCATAGATATAGATCCTAATTCTATCCCGACCTATCCTACATCTTTTGCGCTGAAGACACAGAATGTCTCTGTTCTTACAGGGGTTGCGGCACGAGTATTATTCCTCTGGTGTTACACTCGCCAATAGGTCACGGTAACCACTTACCATCAGGTGGGCCGCGTGCTTGTCTGCAACCTAAGTTGTATAAAAAAAAATCTATTCAGTGAAACATCTATCCTCACAAATCTTCAAGTTTATTATATTATCAAATTCACCCGATCCCATAGGTAGATACCTTATCCGCATTAGGTATGCCCTCGGCTTTCCACGAAAAATATTACCATATAGATATGCATCTCCAACACTCGTTACGCATAACAGTAGTACAGTTTAAGGTGTATTTGCGTTTACAAAAGGGCATGTAGGTCTGCTAACAGAACAGCTTGACAATTCACAGTAATGTGAACTAGAAGTGATGAGTGGGCTGGCAAAGATTTCTGTTATTAAAACTGCGAAGAAAGATAGATAGATTACTCTTTATTGTACACCAAAAACAAAACAAAAAATAAATACAAGAACAAAGAAGAAACACTTTTTTTTTTCTTGAAAAGAATATTAGCAACCGAAGTTACTAATATTCCCTTTAACCCCTCCAGCTAAGCTCAAAGACTTGTGTTAGGGGTGGGGTCACATAGGTAGTGTAATGGCCAGGATTCGAACCCGGGACCTCTCGATCGTAATGCCAACTCCTTAACCACTAAGCTACCGCCGCTTTTAAGTACTAACAACACTACTGCGTACAGTAATAACACTACGGCGTTTCGTTGGTCTGACTGTTGACATCTAGTATTATGAGAGCACTAGACAAGTACCGGGTAAAACGGAGTAAATAGAGATCAAAAGGTGAATAGAAATAAAATGGTCAGCTAAATTCTGTAATAGTTTTCTGTAAACTAAACTTTGGACTAGTTCATTGTAATAACAGATTCATCAAATATCTGATAATAGGCTTATTTGAAATCTAATAAAAGATCGCGCGCGCGGTAGTCTAGTGGTATGGGTAATTGACTGGTGAGACGAGGTCTCGGGTTCGATCCCAGGTTTTACCATGGCACACACCAATGATTTTTCGATGCTTTTCGAAGTTATGTGTGTATTTATCGCAGGTTTATAAGTGCCCGGTTTTTATGGGAAAAGGCCCGCCACGTATTACATTGGGACCTAAACATAAACTGGCGAAATGTGGGTGCTAGCACCTCTGCCTACCTTTTTCGGGGATATAGGTGTGAGTTTATGTTATGTTATTATTCAAATTATTTCAAAAAATGGTAAATAGAATATTTACCATTTTATCTTCATCTACCCCTATATTTCTATTCACCCTGTTTTACGGTATTTTAAAATACTAGCTGACCCGCGCAACTTCGTCTGCGTCACCCCGTTTTTGCAAAATTGTTCATTCCTGCTCCGCACTTGGTGGTCGTAGCATGATGTTATATACATATAAACCTTCCTCTTTAACCATTCTATCTATTAAAACAAACCGCATCAAAATCTGTTGCGTAGTTTCAAAGATTTAAACATACAAAGGGACATAGGGACAGAGGACGCGACTTAATTTTATACTATGTAGTGATATTTTCTAGGGCGTATGTTTCCGTCATAAACATTTTACTGCCTTGTTTAATACTTTGCAACTAAGTCCTGCGTAGTGCGGTCAAACTAGCTCGACTAACGATTAGGCTACAATTAGATCATCAGTGCAAGTAAAAATATGACACACGGAGACGCCATAATATGACATCATCATACAACTTCAGAACTTAACTATAGTCAGTGAACTAAGTACTGGTTCAACCAGAATTAATCTAAGAAAATAATCAGAGACGCATAATCTTTATTTATCTTCACGTCAAGCTAAATTCAACTATTATGGCCATGAAATAAAGTTGAAAGTCAATAATGTTTATTAAGAACTAAAAATACTGCATCATTCTTGCTGAGGGCTTGCGTACGAATTAACTCGAAATAATTAATAGTTGGCCGACGCAAGTTAAGCGTGGACGAGCAAAAACCGCGAGCCTGACCTACCGTAACGGACTTATGGTCAAGTAAAAAGTGTCGGCAACACTCTGTAGAAGACTTACATACAAAATATTTTTGATTATGTACGGTAATTTTATATAGTATCAAATCAAATTTAACATAAACTCACGCCTTTATCCCCGAAGGGGTAGGCAGAGGTGCTAGCACCCACACTTCGCCAGTTTATGTTTAGGTCCCAATGTAATAGGTGGCGAGCCTATTGCCATCAACCGGGCACTTATAAACCTGCGATAAATACACACATAACTTCGAAAAGCATCGCAGTCATTGGTGTGTGCCATGGTAAACCTGGGATCGAACCCGAGACCTCGTCTCAGCAGTCCATTACCCATACCACTAGGCTACCGCGGTTATTCATCAAATTTATTTCATAATAATCGTTGTACAATATTTTACATAGGTTCATAATCTATCGTGCGTTGTTACATTGTACATGAGTAGTTATCTTATATACAGGGTGTAAGAGGAATGCTCCCGATGCCGAAGACCCCTGGTAGTACTCATGGTACACAACATATTGGCATGAAAAAAAATTACCTACGGCAAAGCAATTTTTTTTTTACTTTTTCTTCGCATTGTTTACTCTCCATCATATCAGTAAAGCTAAATGCTAAAAAGCTTTTGGTACTTTTTATATAGTAGCAGACAATCTCCTGGGCCAGGTGGTAAGGGAAGTGTTTACTGCGGTCTATTCTCACTTTACCTACCTTTTAAAAAATTTGAATGTCCTTCTTATAGAAGAACTACACGCTACTAGGTTCACATAAAGCAGAAGCATTCTTTCGTAGAAAATTAAAACATAATTTCTGCACCACCGTCATTCATAATAATAACTCATCATTATTTACACATAACATATTTTTCAAAATTGCGTTATCATAACTAGTTATTCGATATTGAATCTTATTGGGAAGAGTTAAGGTCCATTATAGATCGTAACGGGGCTAATAAAATGATTTTACTAGATACGTTCGTCCTGACTCAAACCGCAAGCCACAAAGTGGAATGGGAGCCATAATAACTGATAAACATACATTTGCAATAAACAAAAGTATGTTTTTTAAGGATAATTACATACAACAGGCGTCAGTTTTATAAATAAATAATAAATACTAAGAGGGCCTCGTTACTAATTGTTAACCATAGTCAAAACATTAAGATTATCAAAAATGCCATTTTAAACTTTAATTCTATGCAGATACAGTGGCATTTTTTGTAATCTCAGCAGTTTTACAATGGTTTTACAATTAGTAGAATCAGAGTCCAGGTATCACAAGATAAAAAATGGTAAAAATAATTTTATTACCCGACTGCGTCTATCCCTATTCTAAAACACATTATATTATGAGTTTAAAATTAGTTGGCTCTAAATAATGCCGTGTGAATAGTATTTAAAAAAAATCATCATCATCATCGCCGATGCGTTAGTCCCGGTCGCGTTCGAAACCTTTACATAGGAATCTGGGGTTCACTAATTTAATTATTAAGTTATCTTGAGCCTTCGCCTATTTTTTAACTTCTTTGTGGTTCGAAAGAACATGAAACGAGATTTTTCATTAGTGTTTCATTCAGGAACAATTACTTAGGTGTAATTAAAAAGCATCAAGTACATAACAGGTCATTGCATTGTGTAGGTAGGTTCAATACCACAGAATACAAAAAAACACGTGTACTTAAATGTTAAGTAGGCGGGGTACGATTGCCATTATTTTGCGTGTTTACGCAAAAGTGCATAAATTCGGCAATATAATCCTTTTAGTAAAAAGCTGAAAGTGTTAAATAATTTTCTTACAATACATTGACATCGAAGTACCCGAACTGTTTTGAAAATATTCAATCTTGTTAGGTTTGAAAGTTGCATATTATCATGTCATAAATAATTTTATATTTATAGCAAAGTTATCTTTATTACGAACAGATAAGGTGTGTATTCGTTTTGCAGTACGTATCATTTAGGCTAATCTGGTAATAAATGTACTAAGTCCAGATTTCTGTCCTTATGACCCATTGTATGCTTAATCTTTAAAACTTTAAAACTACGCAACGGATTTTGATTTTTTAATAGTTAGATTGGTTCAAGAGGAAGCTTTATATGATGTTACCATCATGCTACAACCAACTGGTGCATAGCAGAAGTGAAAAATGTTGCAAAAACGGGGTGACGCAGAAAAAGTTGCGCGGGTCATCTAGTTATATGCATACGAGCAATCAAAACAAAAGTTTACTAGTAATACAACGCATTATTAACGGTTGTATGTTGTATGAGTTTGGCGACATCGGTTTCCCTACGAATTTGTCGTAAGTAGTAACACATTTCTATTAGTTTTTTCTGTTCTGTGTTCAATAACGTATAAAAATGCTTGCTTTGTGACTACCTATAACGCAGTACGAATTATCACGTCATCGGTGATTCAGCTAACAACTGGTTCATCAACGTTTCCGTCAAACAATTTATATAGTTGCCGGCATATATCGTGACCCCGGTGACATTACAAAATGTACTCTTTATGTGTAGTATGCGTTTTTGGGTGACTTTTATATCAAATGATTGCTTTGATATAAAAGTCACCCAAAGTCGCGACAAGGGCCTCGATACAAAGTGAATTTCAATTTGCTATCATTAGATTACTTGACACTATGGTGATTTTAATAATAAAAATATATGAAATAATAATTCGAGTCACAACGATCCAAATTTCATTAAATTTTTGTAGTCATATTACAGATTTATGCCATCACCACATAGTATAAAACAAAGTCGCGTTTTCTGTCCCTATGTCACTTTGTATGCTTAAATCTTTAAAACTACGCAACGGATTTTGATGCGGGTTTTTATTAATAGATAGAGTGATTAAAAAGGAAGGCTTATATGTATATAACATCATGCTACGACCAACAGATGCGGAGCAGGAATGAAAAATGTTGCAAAAACGGGGTGATGCAGACGAAGTTGCGCGAGACAGCTAGTTAATGCATAAAATGCATATTGTTATACGTTTCTTTGCAGTTTGGGGAGCCCCACGGATACCCCCCGTCGAAATTACCGAGGGTGGTTATGTCGAACTTGAACCGACCGAAACCACACGGCCGTTTTGCGCCATCAGTTGCAGAGTGAGGTAGCCTCTGACATATCCCTCAGGCCCCACATAGGCAGGTATTGTTATACTGACTATAACATAACTTTCCTCACTCTGCAATGTACTGTACAGTACATTATATAGGGTATCAGACACATTTTACCTTACAACATTTTTATTATTATTTTATGCTTTTTATTTTTTTACGAGGGATGTTTGTTTTTCTCTTGATTTTATTATTTCTTTATTGTCACATGTTTAGGGGCATTGTTAGTGTAAGTGTGTGTTTAATAAATATTATTTTCTTTCTTTATTATTTCCTTCTTTTCAACATTTTACGTAAAAGTGGCACCGAAACTCCGACACAAGAATTCATTTTTGTTGCTGGCCGTACCTGTTATTAGTACATTAAATTTAATGGATAATAGTCATCCGTTCCGTCATTGTAGTGACTTTACATATTATGTCGTTAGATGCAGTCATTATTAAATATATCACTTGCCTCTACTATGCATATTCACTTATTTATAGCTGCATATTATTATGTTTAACTATAGTTGTGGGACGCTATGATGGTCGCTTTGACACGACTTTTGTGAGTTGGACAATGAACTGTGCCCTTAGTACGAAAATCTATCGAATTCGTAATGTAAAGGTATCGAGACAGCGGAGCATTACAATAGGCAGAGTGCCTACTCGAGAATCTGTGTGTGCGTGAACCTTTTTTTTTTATCAAGTGCCCGATTGGTGATAATAGGCTCGCCCCCTATTACATGGGACTGAAAATCATTCAATCATTTCGAAATGTCGGTGTTTAATAAACGTCTGCCTACCCTTCCGGGGACGACAGGTGTGAGCATATGTATGTATGTATGTATGTATGTATGTATGTATGTATGTTTATTTAGGGCCAGTTAAATTGACTTCACCCTGCCTGATGGTAAGCTGAAGACAATCACGCCAATCGCAATACTCTATTCTCTTGATACCTTTAAATTACGAATTCGATAGCTTTTCGTCCTAAGGGCACAGTTAGACGAATATCTAAAGAAAAATATGGCGAGAATGGCAAAGAATGAAATAAACTTCACACGCCAAAAAAGAGAAAAAGAAAAAGAGCAAATCAAGTCGTCTCAAAACGGCCATCATAGCGTGTCGGAACTATAACTTAATATTAGTGATTCATAGGTCAAGTGGGGTGCAAGAGAGGAGCCTCCACGAGCGACGTCAACAAAAGCGAACTCGATTCCCCACGTCCGGCGCACCCTGGACACCTAGCACTCGGTAACGCAGAGTCTAGGTGACTAATCCTCTCACCACAATGGCAACAAACCCACAAACATCTCTTCTCAGAGCTACCACGGGAGATATCAACAGTACCTTCCAAGTAATATCCATCAACATAGAGGGCTTCTCAGCAAACAAGTCATCCATCCTTGCTGAACTATGTAAAAGAACACACTGTGACATCCTCTGTGTTCAGGAAACACACAGGAGTAGCCACCAACCACGACCCGTAATAAACGGCATGTCACTAATAGTCGAAAACGCGCACCCCAAGTATGGTAGTGCTATATTTGCAATTCCCTCCCTGTCAATAATATCGGCATCAAGCACCTATAAAAACAATATAGAAATCCTTACAGTCGACACAGGTAATTGTACAGTGACGTCAGTTTATAAGCCTCCAAATAACCCCTTCATTTTTGAGCCACCGCCAACCTTTTCGAATCAGGTATCCAAAATAGTGGTGGGTGACTTCAATAGCGCTAATATATCATGGGGGTACTCCACTACAAATGCGGACGGTGAGACGGTCGAAAGCTGGGCAGAGACAGAAAACCTTTGTCTTGTCCACGACGCAAAGCTCCCCGCCTCTTTTAACAGCCGACGCTGGCTCCGCGGGTACAACCCGGATCTCATATTCGCCAGCAAAAATTTGCGCCTTCTATGCAGAAAAAGCGTATGCTCAGCTATTCCAAACACGCAACATAGACCCATCACCTGCCAAATCACAGCGGCAGTACGACCAGCAACAGTAAGCTATAGACCCAGATTCAATTTTTCAAAAGCCAATTGGAAACTGTACTCTAAGACGCTGGACTTAATGCTCGGTGACTTGGAACCGCTCCCTGAAAACTACGACTCATTTGTGAAATTGGTATGGACTGCGTCTCGGCAATGCATTCCGCGGGGATGCCGTACTTCGTATATCCCAGGCCTCAAGAATGAATCTGCTAAACTGTTCGACGAATACCAGTCACTGTACAGCGAAAGCCCTTTCTCTGATGACACAATCCAGAAAGGCGAAGAACTGATGCATGCCGTCGCTGAGGGTCGCAGAGAAAAGTGGATGCAACTGGTCACTAGCGTCGACATGACACGCAATAGCAAGAAGGCGTGGGGTGTCGTGAGGAAACTAACTGACGACCCACCAGTCCCTGCCAATCCCGGTCAAGTGACAGCAGACCAAGTGGCCCATCAACTTCTCATAAATGGTAAGCCACAACACCGCTTGCCTAAGACAGATAAAATCCGAAAGTCGTCTCAATATGTCAACCAAATTAGCCAGCCCTTTTCACTGCACGAAATCATAGATACCATAAAAATGCTAAAAACTGGGAAAGCAGCTGGCGTAGACGATATCACTGTCGACCAAATAAAACAGTTTGGGCCCAGGGTAGTGGCCTGGCTTCTTGCTTTCTTTAACAACTGCCTAAAGTCCTTCAGGATCCCTAAACCGTGGCGGAAAGCAAAAGTGATAGCGCTACTCAAGCCTGGCAAGAATCCTAACGACCCCAAAAATTATCGTCCCATTTCTCTACTCTGCCACACCTTCAAAATGTTCGAGAGAATGTTACTGGGCCGTCTAACACCCATGCTGGAGACTAATCTCATTGCTGAACAGGCTGGATTTAGACCCGGTAAATCGTGCACCAACCAAATTCTCAACCTTACACAGCACATAGAAGATGGCTTTGAGACCCAAAAAATAACCGGGGTCGTGTTTGTGGACTTATCTGCGGCATATGATACGGTTAACATCAAAAGGCTTCTATCCAAAGTACTCACGATAACTAATGACATGGGTTTCACTCAAATCCTGAAAGAGCTCCTCACAAACCGCAGGTTCCAAGTACATATGCAGAACAAAAAAAGCCGATGGCGCGCTCAAAAAAATGGACTTCCACAGGGTAGTGTGTTAGCTCCAGCACTTTTTAATATCTATACGAATGACCAGCCAATATCTCCAAACACAAAACACTTTTTATACGCAGACGACCTGGCGTTAGCTGTGCAGACGAAAAACTTCGAAGAGGCGGAAACCAAACTGGGAGCTGCACTAGAGAGCTTAGACCAATATTACAAAGAGAATGGACTTCGACCTAACCCTTCTAAAACCCAGTCATGCGCATTCCACCTGCGTAATCGAGAAGCAAACCGATCTCTTAGCATTACGTGGCGAGGGGTCGAAATCGAACACTGCCCAAAGCCACGTTATCTCGGCGTTACTCTCGACCGTGCTCTTACTTTTAAAGCCCATTGCCTCAACACCAAACAAAAAGTGGCGAGTAGAAATAACTTGGTGCAAAGGTTAACATCCACGTCCTGGGGGGCAGCCCCACATGTTGTCCGTACAACTGGCCTTGCTCTTTCCTTCTCAGCGGGTGAGTTCGCGTGCCCAGTCTGGCACCGCTCCGCGCACGCGAAAGAGGTTGATACTGCCTTGAATGACACATGCCGTATTATAACGGGCTGCCTTAAGCCAACTCCCCTGAACAGACTCTACCCACTAGCCGGTATCGCTCCACCAAGCGTGCGACGGCATGTTGCGTGCGAGGTTGAGAAGAAAAAACAAGAGATAGACGCACGGCATCCACTCTTCCAACACACCATACCCAGCTCCCGCCTTAAAAGCAGAAAAAGCTTTCTGCGGTGTACTGCAGCTGTGGTGGGCGAACCTGATAGCGCTCGGCGCCAGAGGTGGCTCGCGGAAAATGCACCCCCTCTAGACAACATCCAGCCCGCTGAGAGTCTACCGCCCGGGCAAAAACTGAAATGGTCCACCTGGAAGTCCCTAAATAGGTTGAGGTCTCAGGTCGGCTGCTGTAAAGCGAACCTGGTAAAATGGCGTTACTTGAATGCGGGGAGTGTTGGCTGTGACTGTGGTGCACCACTGCAGTCGATGGACCACCTCTTGTCATGCCCGCTTTGCCCTCACACCTGCACGGTCGCCGACCTGAATGAAGCGACAGAAGATGCAGTTGGTGTCGCCAAGTTTTGGGCTGGTCGTATCTAATTTTGACTTGATGTTACTGTTGCCACTGACACGAAGAAGAAGAAGATAGGTCAAGTGTGAAATCATTCTGAATGGATATTGTAACGGGAAGCGGGTTTCGGGATTGGAAGTAAACAACCTCGAGCGATTTTTACACTTTATTCAAGCCACCAACTCACAACAGTCTTTAGCGTATACACAGTCTATTGTCCGAGGCACTCGTACACACTTAGAGGACTGTACTGCAACGCACTGTCTTTACACACAGTCTCTAGAACGTCCACGTTCACTGAGCGTTTTTAGTTCACAGCACATGCAGTATTGCACATGCACCACTAGCACTTTCACTTGTACTTTTCACTTTACTTCTTCTTCTTGTTTCCACTTCAACCACTGAGACTGAACTGCCCTTTTGGCGCTCCTGGTGCTGTTTATATACCATGCAGAATCTTCTGGAAATCCTAATTTCGCTAGTCTTTTCGTTCGTCACTACGATCGTAATTTCGATTCTCTTTATTTACAATTATTCTAGTTGACATTGTCAAACGCTTCAATCATTGACGGCTTACGTCATGAGTGGTGACATTCGTAACACTGCCCCCTCCTAAGACATGCTCGTCCCGAGCATCGTTAGAACCGTAGTAACGAGCCAGTCTGTCGACGTGAACCACTTTAGCGGAGCTTCTTGGCGTCTTTTGGATTCTATAAGTGACATCATTAATTCTTGTTATCACTTTGTAAGGTCCTTCCCAACTTGGCTGAAGTTTCGGTGATAATCCTTGCTTCCGTACCGGGTTATGAAGCCATACTGACGACCCTTCCTCAAAACACCTTAAATTGGCACTTCTGTCATAACGTGTTTTCATTCGTTCACTGGCTTGTAAATTTGCTTCTCTCATATATCTGTGAACTTTATCCATTTTTCTCCTTAAGTCATCAGCGTAATCTGTTATTGAGTTAGGTGAATCAGGAGGGCACCCCGTGAGGAGTTCTGCCGGTAGCCGAAGTTCTCTGCCAAAATTTGCATGAGCTGGAGTTATACAAGTGCTTTCGTGAACCGCTGTACGATACGACAACAGAAATAGTGGAAGATACTCGTCCCAATTCCTCTGATGCGAATCGACTATCTTCGCCAAATGCTGCTCCAAAGTTCTATTAAAGCGTTCCACCATACCATCTGACTGCGGCCGATAAGGTGTCGTCCGCGTCTTATGAATTTTCAACATTTTGCAAACTTCTTGAAATACTTGCGATTCAAAGTTTCGTCCTTGATCACTGTGAATTTCAAGGGGTAATCCGAATCGACAAAAGACCTCATTCACCAGTATAGTCGCAACCGTGAGCGGAGGCGACTCGGACGTCGGAGGTCGCAAAATGACCTCCGTCCCCCATGAGCGCGGGCCTGGGGGTGACGGGTGGAGCCGCCGGTCACCCTAGCAGAAGCAGGCCACGGCGATGGCGCAAAATGCCACCCCATACCCAGGGGCTAGATGGGGACACCATGGTCCCCGCATTGGGGGAGGAGGGTCATCTCAACAGAGATGTCCCCGGGTCTGCCGGGGTGCGAGAGATATGTCTTGTATAATCTCACCTCCGGCAATCAAGGACCCATGATCGGCGTGCGTTTTGGTCGGTTCGAGTCCGACATAATCACCTCCATCGGTTTTGGTGGAGGTGGTATCCGTGGGGATTTTGCGCACGATAAAAAAAAAAAAAAAAAAAAGTATAGTCGCAACCGTAAGAGCTTCTTGATTCGGTATTGCGAACACCTCCGGCCACTTAGTGAAGTAATCCATCACTACCAATATGTAACGATTGCCATTCATTGATATAGGAAAAGGTCCGGCTATGTCTAAAGCTATCCTTTCCCAGGGAGCTCCGACATTATACAATTGCATCCTAGCTCGACTTCGTGTTTGTGGACCTTTAACAGATGAACATGGTACACATTTTCTACACCAATCTTGGACGTCTTCCTTACAGTGTAACCAATAAAAATGTTCTCGTATTTTTAATAAAGTTTTTCTAACTCCAAGATGTCCACCTGACACTCCATCATGAAAAGCTCTAAGTATTTCCGTCACTTTTGCTTTTGGTACAATAATTTGTATATGTGTACCATTTCCAGACACACTCTCCCATTTTCGGCATAGTAAGCCATCATGAAGTATCAAGCTATTCCATAAAGCCCAATAACTTTTAGTTGCAGAGCTCAAACCAGCAACTTCATTCCAAGCTGGACGAGGAGAGGAACTCGTTAACCATTCCAGAATCGGCTTTAAGTCGTTATCTTCCGCTTGTGAATTTCGCATGGCGTCATTATCCCAGCTTTCATTAAGAGAATCTGTTCTTATGACTCGTATAATTGTGTCTTCTTTTCCCTCTTGTCTTTCACAATGTTTACAGTCATCGGCACAAGGTCGGCGAGACAAAGCATCAGCATTTTTATGTGAGCCACCACTTCGATGTTCTATTTCGAAGTCGAACTCTTGTAATTGCTCGATCCACCGTGCGACTTGACCTTCTGGATTTTTGAACTGTAGAAGCCACCTCAACGCCGAATGGTCCGTCCTAATAAGAAATTTGCGTCCTAGTAGGTATTTCTTGAAATGTTGTAACGTTTTTACTACGGCCAGAAGCTCCCTCCGCGTTACACAATAGTTTCGTTCAGGTTTTGATAGCGTTTTACTGAAGTAAGCTATAACAACCTCTTGATTTTCCTTCCTCTGTGACAGTGTTCCACCGATGCCTAGGTTACTGGCGTCCGTATCTACAACAAACTCGTTTCTTCCGTCAGGGTAACCCAATATAGGTGCTTCACAAAGGCGTTCCTTAAGTTTTTCAAAAGCTTTCTCACATTCTTGATCCCAAACGAAAGTTCGCTTCTCTTCTGTTAGTCTGTGTAGTGGCTTCGCGATATCGGAAAAGTTCTTCACAAAACGACGATAATAAGAGCAGAGCCCCATAAAGGCTCGCACCTGTGTTTTGTCCTTCGGCGCCGGCCACTCTTTTACGGCAGAGACTTTGGCGGGGTCTGTTTCTACTCCATTTTCAGAGATGACGTGTCCCAAATAATTGACCTGCCTCTTGAAAAAGCTGCATTTTTTTAAATTCAGTTTTAAGCCTGCTCCCTTAATTTTGCTGAGCACGCTTTCCAACTTCTTAAGATGATCATCGAAATCTCGCCCCACTATGATAACATCATCAAGATACACCAGACATGCTTCTCCTATTAATCCCGCAAGGACTCGCTCCATCAGCCTTTCGAAGGTCGCAGGTGCGTTGCATAAACCAAAGGCCATAACCTTGAACTGCCAGAGTCCTTTCCCAGTAGAGAATGCAGTCTTCTCTTTATCCTTGGAATCCATTTCCACCTGCCAGTATCCACTTTTCAGGTCCAATGTAGAAAACCATTTCATTCCACTCAGGGTGTCTAGTGTGTCGTCTATTCTCGGTAACGGATAACAGTCCTTCTTCGTAATGTCATTCAGTCGGCGATAATCGATGCAAAACCTGGTTGTACCGTCCTTTTTCTTAACTAAGACAACTGGAGAGCACCAAGGGCTAGAAGAAGGTTCTATTACTCCATTTTCTTCCATTTCTTTTATCAGACCTTGAACTTCTTCTTCTTTGGCAAACGGTATTCGTCGAGGGCGTTGGCGGATTGGTTGTGCATCTCCAGTATTTATTTGGTGTTTTACTAACCCAGTCTTTCCGATGTCTTTGTCACCCTCAGAGAAAATGTCACTGAAATGTCTCAACAAATTCTTTGCCTTGACTAACTCTATGGCACTCATATCTTCCTTACAGTCGACAAAGATTTTACCGACATCTATTTTTCCTTCAGAGACCTTCGTCTTCTCTTGGCAACTTCTTAACCACTCTATTTCTTCACCTACTCCAATAAGGGTACCTCTTTTTAAGATCTGCGTATCACTGCTCAAATTAAGCACTGGTACCAACATGTTTTTAGACATCCCGACTACCGTTCTAGCTGGTATCCATGAGTTATCTCCTTCTATCTTTTCAATAACTAAACAACGTCGGCAACTTTTTCGTGGATCTTTATTCATTGTAACTGGTACAAGTGACTGAGTTCTTGGTGGTAGTTCGGTATCTCGAAGGCAGTAGATTTTACCTCCAACACCTCCCTTTATAGGCACCTCTGTTGTTCCACATTTAATGACTCCGTTTACGATATCAATTTTGCACTGATGATTTTTCATAAAGTCCAAACCGATTATGCAGTCATCTACTATATCAGCTACTACAACTTCTTGCCAAAAGAGTTTATCGCCCATCTTAATTGCCACTACCCGTTCTCCTTTAACAGGTATACGTTGACCGGTAGCTGTAGTTAAATGTATAGTTTCTGTCTGGTTCTTTATCTTTCCACAGTCCTTCAAAATCCGTAACCCAACTACCGTACGCGATGCTCCAGTATCCAAAGTTAATTGACATGCAATTCCGTTTATTCTTCCACTGACAGTTAGACTATTTCCATCCGTGCTTTGATAAATCTTGACTTTTGGGGCTTCACGACTACCGGCCAACGTCCACCCCTTAAACTTGGCCGGAATTAGTTTTCCGCCGTCTCCGATGCTTGTATTCCTGCGTCGGTCCTCAACGTCGTACGGTTCGGGCAAGCATTCCTGAGATGACCTCTTTCCCCACATTGATAACAGCGGGGAGCGAAGTTCCTTCGTCCATTTTCTTGCTCGGATGTCACTACTCTTCGCAGGCGTCCACTCCCAGTTTCACCACGGACGGCTTCTACTTCAAGTGCGTGTGCCACAGCTTCTTTGACTTCCGGATGATGGGCCAAACGTACTGCGGCTCTTACTTCCTTATCACGTATTCCATCGACGAAGGTTTGTAGCAGCATCCTCTCAATGAACGTCGCAGGAGAGGACTGATATGCCTTCCTCACAAGCTTCTCTACTTCTAAAGCCCATTGTTGCAATGTCTCTGTAGGCTTTTGTACCCTGTCCCGAAGCTGTGCTCGGAATACATGCTCCAGGTGTGCATCGCCGTACCTTGACTCTAAGGCATCAAGGAGCTCTTGATAAGAAGCCTCAGTCTCTATGGCCTCTAACACTGTTGCTGCTTGGTCTCTCAGGGCTAAGGTGAGTCCAGTCCTCGCTTGTTCTTCATTCCAGCCGTTTAACTGTACTACAGCTTGAAACTGTCGCTTATATGCATTCCAGGACGATGTTCCGTCGTATGGAGGCACCTTGAAGCTTCCTCCCGAAGAGACTACGGCAACCGGTGCAGTTGTACCTGAAGCCTTGATTTTACGTAGATCGCCCTCAACTGTTGAGATGCGCGCTTGATGGTCCGCTATTATGCTTTCATGGCTTTCTACCGTTTTCTGCACCTCCTCCACTTTCTTAATAGTCTCCGTGACCACTGAGAGTACTCGGTCTCCCATCGCTTGTAGTTGCTCCTCCTGGCGGCGCGCTTGTTCCTCCTGGCGGCGTGCTTGCTCCTCCTGTATGGCGCGCAGTTGTTCCTCCTGGCGGCGCGCTTGTTCCTCCTGACGGCGTGCTTGCTCCTCC
This sequence comes from Pelosia muscerda, assembly GCA_963691645.1. Classification (NCBI taxonomy): domain Eukaryota; kingdom Metazoa; phylum Arthropoda; class Insecta; order Lepidoptera; family Erebidae; genus Pelosia; species Pelosia muscerda. The sequence continues at coordinate 17,012,938 of OY829102.1, read as the reverse complement.
TGACGGCGTGCTTGCTCCTCCTGGAGGCGCGTTTGCTCTTCCTGGCGGCGCGTTTGCTCTTCCTGCATAGCGCGCAGTTGCTCCTCCTGGCGGCGCGCCTGCTCCTCTTGCATTGCGCGCAGTTGTTGGAAGAGTGCACTTATGTCCATCGGCGAAGGTGCACTTAGAGGTTCCTGAGTAGCTGAACCATGTGCGGGGACAGCAGAGGGTCCGTCGCCAGCATCACGCCGATCACTAGGGCCTTCGACATGTGAGACCGCTGGGTCGGGTTCACCTTGTTCCCGTCCCGTAGTTCTGGACCGTGTGTTGGGTCGCTCTGGATGGTCTCTTGGTGTGAACGGCATCGTTTCTTCCAATCCCACTTCTGACACCAATGTAACGGGAAGCGGGTTTCGGGATTGGAAGTAAACAACCTCGAGCGATTTTTACACTTTATTCAAGCCACCAACTCACAACAGTCTTTAGCGTATACACAGTCTATTGTCCGAGGCACTCGTACACACTTAGAGGACTGTACTGCAACGCACTGTCTTTACACACAGTCTCTAGAACGTCCACGTTCACTGAGCGTTTTTAGTTCACAGCACATGCAGTATTGCACATGCACCACTAGCACTTTCACTTGTACTTTTCACTTTACTTCTTCTTCTTGTTTCCACTTCAACCACTGAGACTGAACTGCCCTTTTGGCGCTCCTGGTGCTGTTTATATACCATGCAGAATCTTCTGGAAATCCTAATTTCGCTAGTCTTTTCGTTCGTCACTACGATCGTAATTTCGATTCTCTTTATTTACAATTATTCTAGTTGACATTGTCAAACGCTTCAATCATTGACGGCTTACGTCATGAGTGGTGACATTCGTAACAATATCTTTTATGATGATGTCGCATTTTATGAGTCGCGTGGTTCCAAGCAGAATAGAATGTGGTCCATTTCATCTCTTCCCATGCAGTGTCGTACAAGGCGACTAAGAGATAGGACTGTTTAACATCAGACAGATAATACAGCCCAGCTCAGATACATGACTAGAGTCAACAGTAAAGCTCGAGATAGGGTAATAGGCTCACCCCTATGACGTGGGACCGAATACAAAGATTAGTAAACCATGGGTGTAACTTCAGCCTAACCCACCGCGATGGTACGATGCGCAAACGCTTGGGCTGCCGCCGCCTCCTTCAGCGATCAAGTAATGCTCGAGAAGGAGACGGTAGAACGGACTCGGAGAAAACTCCAGACTTGCTCAGTTACGGCAACTAAAGACCTAACCAGCGCCAGGTACTTGTGCCTGGCATTACGCTGAACTGGCTCCTTTTTTCCTTTTGCAGCACAGATGTGCACGACGTCTTTTGTATATTTTTTTTTATTTTTTTAAATTTTCATGTAGTTATTTGTGCTGTAAAAGGCAAAATAAAGTATATTTTCTTTCTTTCTTTCTTTCTAAAGACGGCGTGCGTTTGGTCGGTTCGAGTTCGATATAACCTCCCCAACCAGCTCCGGCAAAGGAGGTACAGGTGTACCACTTTAATAAGTCGCATCGGTAAAATTCGTCTGCGCAGAAGAGAGCAAGCTTACGCCGATTAGTTACGATTGCTAACGCTGTTGAAACGCCGACTTTATTGCATTTCGTTAAGATTAAAAATGCAATAAATTCAGAGAGTAGTGCTATCTCGCTCATTGTAGGTGTACACTTGTTAGCAAAAAAAGTGTACCAATGATTTTATTTTATATTTTTTATATTATGAAACATTTTTTATAAAACATCAGTTTATAAAATGAATATCGTATAATGTAACGAAAAAATTGCCGTGTTTAATAACGAAATGTTAATTATGATCAACCTATTAATGAACCAATTCATCCTGTGAGGATAAACCCTCACAGAACAGCAATTGCTTTTTATGATGAATGGCGCTACCATTTGATTTAACGTACCTAATATCTACCGAATCGAACTTTTTTCTTGCATTGATGAACATTTTTTTTCGTCAAAGCAAATTCTCTCTATTCCTTTCTTTGGGATCCTGAAAGTCGGTCTGGCACTAGTTTATAGCTCCGTTGCGAACGATTATTTTTCGTTAATTATTGTCGAAACTGTTTTTCTTGAGACTCCTGTAGCGCGTGCTGTAAGTACGGTCCATCACTGCTTGAAAATGATCCATAGTAGGTAAATACTTTGTCTTTTGATTTAATTAATTCATTTTGCATTAATTGATGCCCATTATATACAATTCCCCTACTCTGGCCTTTTAAAGATCTATCTCTTTTAAGTAAAGATATAATATGTAAAAATGTTCACGTTTTTTGTCTCGAAGTGTACGTTGCGGTGAAAAGACGTATATTCCACTGGCAGTACAATTCGCGACTGACGCGGTACCGCGATGCTGCGGGCATGGAACTTGGCGCGCAGGCGGCAACCAATTACAGAGGGCCACGTTCCCGCGTCAATGATGAGCGTTGTGATTGGTTAATATTGTTTCGCGCGTTTCGAAAATGAGACTTCTGCGCAGGTACATCGGTGTAACTTATAAACGTGGTACTACTGTAACGGTGGGGATTTTTCGCACGAAAAAAAAGCCTAACCCACCGGAAGATAAAGGCATGATTATATTTACATTGAAATAAAACAATATTTGATGACATTGTCTATCTGGGATCTTGGTTCACGTGTACGTCTACGCAGGCGGGGCCGAGGGCATAAATGAGTGGTAATCGTGCCCATAACTTCCAACGCTTTACCGCTACGTCACAGAGGGATTATAAAACACATCACTACCTCGATTGTTGCTGATACATGTATACTAAAAAGGTATATAAATATATTGTTAAGTCACTTTTGTCTTCCACTGTACAAGTGACATACTTCTAAAAAACCGTTATCCAGTAATACACTTTTAATTCCCTACAATTCTGTGACACAGATCACAAATCATACAGCCAGGACTGTCAATGTTGTCAAACAATATATAGTTTCCAACACTATTAACTAGTAGTCATAAATTATACGACAATTATAGTACACTGTAGTATAATTGTCGTATAATTTGTCACAATAATAAGTACATATTTTCAATGTATAAATATGATATTTCGTGTTCTGGTTCACTCGCTAAAAGGCATCGTTTTCGTTATTAGAGCGAGGCTTGTTGGCTTAATTCTATATTGCATATTAGTCATTTCTGTTATATAAGTATTATACTAAATTAAGATAATTTTCTTGGTAAATTATCTCATGTACTGATATTTATATTCTAAAATTGCTGCTAAACTGTTGCACTTATTAGTGTTCGTAAGTGGCTGATTAAAGGTCATAGACATACAATTTTATAGTTATAGGTACTTTGTTGAGACGATAGTTTATGGTTACACAAAGTAGTATAAAGCAAAGCAAAGTGGCGCTGTACGTAAATTAATTAAGTTGCCATATATAATTAAACTTTATTATCACTGCCGCCATAAAGTTATCCTTAGAGGTACGAAGACGCGTATCTTTACAAAGAACCTAGGCATGAGAAAGTAAGTAATGTTCGAGAAGGGGACGGCAGAACGGGTTCGGAGAAAACTCCGGAACCGCACAGCCCGCGATGAGCGTAGGCGACTCGGGCGTCGGTAGTCGCAAAATGACCTACGTCACGTGAATCATTTTTAAAACCACTAGCTGTTGACCGCGGCTCCGCCCGCGTGGGTATCTGATCCCGTTCCCGCAGCTCCATTCCGAGCATTGTTAACAACTTTGACAGAAATAGATTTTGCAGTGACGTAAAATTTTCTAAAGTAATAGTCACAAGTCACTGCCACTGACAGTTTAAATTCGGTAACGAGATATATAGGACTATGTAAGGTCTATTTACGCCAGTAATATTAATGTCAATGAAAGTAGCATAGACAGTAGCGCCATCTAGTATCGAGTAGAATTATATCTGGAAACAGGTTAAGTGGACTAAGTACAGAGCCAATGGCGACAGTTTATTAGCGGCATCCGTAGCCGAAACGCCTCAATATGTTTCCGCGAGTGTTTCTTGCCGAAGGCATACCGAAGGATGCCGACATAACCCGATGCTATGTGCAGGCTAAGAAGAAGTTGGAGATGTTGTACGTGTTTCCTTCTTCCTACAGTCCCGGGTCTTTTAAGCGAGGAGTGAAAAAGCATGTGACAACGTCAAGCTGAGCGCCACCATTGTAGCACTGTACGTGTGTGTAATGGACACGGACTCTTTCCTGAGACACGGGCGGGGTGAAGTCTAATTGACGTGTCCCCATGTAGTACCGGGCGTAGAGCCCCGTCCCCACCTAGTTCCGGGCATGGAGCCCCACCCCACGTAGCCCTGTGCGTGGAGCCCCGTCCCCACGTAGCCCCGGGCGTGGAGCCCCACCCCACGTAGCCCTGTGCGTGGAGCCCCACCCCACGTAGCCCTGTGCGTGGAGCCCCGTCCCCACGTAGCCCCGGGCGTGGAGCCCCGTCCCCACGTAGCCCCGGGCGTGGAGCCCCGTCTCCACGTAGCCCCGGGCGTGGAGCCCCGTCTCCACGTAGCCCCGGGCGTGGAGCCCGTCCCCACGTAGCCCCGGGCGTGGAGCCCGTCCCCACATAGCCCCGGGCGTGCAGCCCCGTCCCCACGTAGCCCCGGGCGTGGAGCCCCGTCTCCACGTAGCCCCGGGCGTGGAGCCCGTCCCCACGTAGCCCCGGGCGTGGAGCCCGTCCCCACATAGCCCCGGGCGTGCAGCCCCGTCCCCACTATGCCCCGGGCGTGCAGCCCCGTCCCCACTATGCCCCGGGCGTGCAGCCCCGTCCCCACATAGCCCCGGGCGTGCAGCCCCGTCCCCACATAGCCCCGGGCGTGCAGCCCCGTCCCCACTATGCCCCGGGCGTGCAGCCCCGTCCCCACTATGCCCCGGGCGTGCAGCCCCATCCCCACGTAGCCCCGCCACTGACCTGAGCATGCAGGTGAGCTGCACGTCGTGCTGGTAGCGCGCGAGCGCGGGCGCGCCCTCGACGCGCACGTTGTTGACCTTTTCGCGCAGCGCGCCGCCGCACCCGCCACCGCCGCACCGTTCGCGCAGGATCGACATGATGTTCGGCTGGCGGAGGAACGCAACCACCTGTCGACAAAAACATTTTATATGTTACTAGCTGACCCGGCGAACTTCGTACCGCCTTAGCGTAGCTTTGATGTAAGTATATTTTTCCATCTTTCTGAGAGATTTTCTTTATTACAGTATTAGAAAACTACAAAAAAAAATCAGCCAAATCGGTCAAGCCGTTTTCATGTTATGTCGTGACAACGGAAAACGGGTTTCATTTTTATATATAGATTTTAGCTGTTGCACGCGACGGAATGTTGGCTATCGCGCTGTGCAATTTAGCATATGTTACTCAGGATGTAGCTTTCCAATGGTAAAATAATTTTTGACATCGGCACAGTAGTTTTGGAATTAATTAATTCATAACAAACAAACATACACACACGCACACAAGTATGCAGGCACAAACGCACGCACGCACGCATGTATACACACACACACACACGTTAGTTTACCTGATGTAAAGTGGTTACCGTGGAGAAAGAGAAAGACACCCTGTCATTTCATTTTTAAACGGATCTCTGATCTAGCGTTACATGCGTTTTCACACCACTTTAAACACTTTATAGTCCATTTATTTAGGTACTTCAATAAACGTAAACAATCTTAGCGTGTCTTTTTTATATGTAATGTTTAAAAACTCAGTATAAAAATACTTTTCTACTACTAGTTAGTCAGTTAATTAGTTAAACAAATGCAGTATAGTATTATATGAATTGTGTGTTTGTTTGCTACCACAATATATACTCGTAATAGGTAAAGATGTACACCAATCTATTCTGTCTGTATATAAAATTTACCTTGTCATTATACGCAACAGGTATTTCTTGATGCACGTTGTGAGGCTGCATGTCCATACTTGTGATTGGTGGCCGAGGAGGCGGGGTCGGCGCCTGCGCAGACAAATAATGTTAGAAAAATATTTGTATGAATGAGTGCACTGTATTTATAAGATAGTGAAGCTAAATGAGGCATATAAACTCCTAATTTGTAGAGAAAGATGAAATCCTTCGTTCGTTTTTTTTCCTTATTTTGCCCATCACTAGTAGTAATAGTAATAGTAATATAATAGGGACTGGATGTCTTCAAACAATTTTACGTAAATGTTGTGATTTATTTTTGTAAAAAAGAAATTGGTTTTTGAGATCGAAATTAATATACAGCAATATTTAATGACATTGAAAACAAAATTTCGCCTGCTGAAGTCTAGTAGTTTTTTTACACCGTTTAATTTACATTATTTACTCTCCATCGCGTTACTTAAGCTAAATGAAACAAAATAATTATGAAAAAAAATAAACTCGCATTATGGCGCCATTTGTTTTTTTTTGGTACTGACGTTTTTTTTATGAAATTATCATTATTTATATGTTGAGAGAATAATCCGAATAAGAAAAAATATTAAAAAAAACTACTAAATCGTAATTTTTTTATACCAATATGTAGTCTACCCGGTATACGGACTTCAGGATAGTGAGCGTTTTCTTAACACCCTGTATGTTGCCAACACTGGCATTTTATTGGCTCACGAAACTGGACATTACATATAACACATTTGACATATACGTAACATAAATAACATGAGTCTAAGAGTGATGTAAGGCCTTTCTTGATGTGAAAACTACATGCGAACATATATTTTTTACAAAAAAAAACTTTCCCACCCCCCCCGTACCGGCACTATAAAATTTAATTACTTGTTTAGTAACTAACTCCAGCTAAAATGCTATATCTATACGTAAGATAATAACTGCCCTAATGGCAGTATATGTGTGTATTTATCGCAGGTTTATAAGTGCCCGGTTAATGTCAATAGGCTTGCCACCTATTACATTTGGGACCTAACTATAAAAAACTGGCGAAATGTGGGTGCTAGCACCTCTGCCTACCCCTTCGGGGATATAGGCGTGATATTATAAAAAAATGGCAGTATAGGTTCATAATAAATATGCGTCCTATCGCGTCTACTTACTTTTGTTCTAGGTTCCTTTGTTCGGGTGTAAGATATAAACAAACAAACACGGCATGCATAAAACAAAACAACGATGCACCAAAACAAACAAAGCAAGTACAAAATGACAAATACAATACAACAAAACAAATGATTTATAAAGAACTGAAGCAAAGTGTAAATATAACGACATATAAACAACATAATTTATACATGTGAACCATGCCCTGTGTCAAAACGTAAAAGGACAACACAAACAGAAGTCATGCAGAACAAACAACAAATACACATTAAAACCACAGAACACATTAGACTATAGATTATGAAATCTAAATATGGCTGTCCATTGTGATAGAATCTAAATTTTACTTTCAACTTTTTAAATGTCGATGGCATATACCATCAAAATTTTGGTTTTTTTTTTCAGAGTAGGTATATTTAATATTTAACAGTATCGATATTGTTTTTTATTTATGGATGTATTTATTTATTTATTATATCTATCTAAACTGTTAACTTCTCTATTTTTTGAGTTTAGGTACAAATTGAAAGTTATAACCATAAATATATTTGCTATAAGTAAGCGAAGTTTAGTAAAAGATAGATAAAATCTCAATACACAGCTTTATTGATGATGAGGATGAACAATGCGACCTACTGCTGGTACGCTGTATATATAGGTCACAACTGTGGGCAAGTCAGACTAACCGTGGGCAAGTTGGCCTAACCGTGGGTAAGTCGAACTGACCATGGGCAAGACGGACTAAACCTGAGCAAGTCCGACAGACCGTGGGCAAGTCTGAATTACCATGGGCAAGACGGACTAAACCTGGGCAAGTCAGACAAACCGTGGGCAAGTCGGACTAAACCTGGGCAAGTCAGACAGACCATGGGCAAGTCAGACAGACCGTGGGCAAGTCGGACTAAACCTGGGCAAGTCAGACAGACCATGGGCAAGCCAAACTGACCATGGACAAATCAAACTGACCATGGGCAAGTCAGACAGACCATGGGCAAGTCAGACAGACCGTGGGCAAGTCGGACTAAACCTGGGCAAGTCAGACAGACCATGGGCAAGCCAAACTGACCATGGACAAATCAAACTGACCATGGGCAAGTCAGACAGACCGTAGCCAAGTCGGATTAACCATGGGCAAGTCAGACAGCCCGTAGGCAAGACGGACAGACCGTAGGCAAGACGGACTGACCGTATGCACGTCGCGGTCGGGCGGCGGTCGGCGCCGCTGTGGCAGGAGAGGCGAGAACGGGCCCACGGCGGCCGCGCGAGGCACCCGCGGGTCGATGAACGTTGTCCGACGCATCACGTGGTCCACGAAGAAACGCTACACCACAACACACCATACCTATATGTTAGTATTGTAGGATACTCGCCGTGATGTATGATGTTCGTTGAAAGAGCTATGTTATATACAAAGGCGTACATACTAAGTTGTATATAAATGTACAGAAAGATACTGTGTACAGTGGGCTACAAAAGTTCCTGGATTAATTGAAAAAAAAAAAATTGATTTTGATTTTGAATCTCAAGCGAATTGTATGCAGTGATGCCTCTACACAACTACTAGTCTTAGAAGCTACTGGATAATAGATCTACTTATGTAATTAAGTTTAGGTTACTACTTCTATGAGTTATGAAACAAGACATCAATAGTTTATTTTATTAACGCCATCTATGTTACTTTGGTCAAATTACACTGAGGCTGTCAAAGGATTTATAGATCTTAAGGTTTCCAGGAATTTTGGAGCCCACTGTACCTTGTAGAAACGTTTGAGTGTACTAGTGTTAGTAAAATAAGGGTATAGATTTGTAGAAAGAGAAAAGAGTTTCATGTATTCAATATTAATTTGACTTGCTATTTGTGACGGAGACATCCCGTCCGGAGACAATTATTTCAGACTCGAACCGACTACAATCACACGCTACCATCTTCAGATACCAGACATATTCATCGCACTTCGCCTGAACGAGGGCCATCTCCGCTTTTCAGATGCCTTCGGATGTAGGAACCACGAAATTAAGCCTTAAATAGAACACATAAGCAGTTTCTTACCTTCCCATTCCTATCTAGTTTGGTGTCCCACCCTAAAGGCAGGTCTTTCTCCGTTTCACTGAACATGTTGACTAAGGCCACGAGGTCCCGGTTGTGTTGGTACCGCTCGAAGGAAGACGTGTCTCGACGTATCTTGAGGATCATATGCTTGAGGGTGGAATTGCCGTTGTAGAGGTTCGACGCTTCCTAGAATGAGATTAAAATACCTAAGAAAAAATCTAAGTTGTTGAATTTTAGATAGTTGGCAGACAAAGCCACCAAGTCAAAGTTTTCATGCAAAGCCATACGAACATAGACATTAATATTACCAGCGTAAATAGACCCGCAGACTTCATTACCTATTTCTGGCAAAGTTGATAACGGTTTATAAAAAAAGTTTCACGTTTCGTATATTCTGTCCCTGAAAGTTGATAACGGTTTATAAAAAAAGTTTCACGTTTCGTATATTCTGTCCCTTTTCTGTCCCTTTTCTGGGTTTTGTGTAAAGATACGCATGTCATTCGCACAGTTTGATCCTCTAAGGATAACTTTATGGGTCTACACTTTTCTTTTCGTGCCCACGGTTACCACCTCCACCAAAGTCGGTGGAGGTAAATATATCGGCCTCGACCCAAATAAAACACGTCTACCCTCTTTAAACCGCTTTTCGTAGAATTTAGTGACACGTTGTAATAGTACTAATTACCTTTTTTTTTACCTGTGAATAAACCCCACGGATACCCACCGCCAGAACCGGTCGGTGAGCTTATGTCGGACTCGAACCGACTAAAACGCACGCCGTCTTTGGGTCCTTAGTTGCCGGAGGTGAGATAGTAACCAACAAATCCCTGGCACCCCGGCAGGCCCTGTACAAGTTACCTGGTTGATATGCAGCCTGTTGAAAAAGTCGGGTCGCGCGAGGAAGTCGGCGGCGGGGTGCGGCGCGGCGGGCACGTCGGCGCGGGAGGGCGGCGCGGCGGGCGCATGCGCGGGCGGAGGTGACGCGCACGCGCCGCCCTCCTCCTGCGACAGCTGCGTGCGCGTCATCGTGCGCCGGATGGACTGGTACCTGCGACAGTCACCACAGCTTACTACATACGTACTAGCTAGCCCCGTCTTAGAGAATGGACCGTGTCCCACCCTCCTCTACACTACATAGGATAACACGTTTTAGATGTAACTTTTAAACTATCGCGGCGTTTACTCATAGTGTTTATAATTTTCGGGACTCCACGCGATATATTTTTTGAACACTTACTTTTGTCGACGTTTCGGGTGCGTCGCAGTATCCGTGGTCACGACTTGACTGGCCTGCGAGCGTCGCGCGGTGTGCAACGCACCCGAAACGTCGACAAAAGTAAGTGTTCAAAAATATATCGCGTGAAGTCCCGAAAATCATAAACACGTTTTAGATGTCAGAATATTCCATCTGGTACTAAGCGATGCGGTGAGTTTTTCTTCTACCGCAATATTAGGTCTTGGAATTCCTCACCAGCTCACGTGTTTCCTTCTTTATACAGTTTGTAGTTCTTAAAGTGAGTCGTGAAAGAGTATCTGATGAGGCAGTCAAGCTGAGCGCCACCATTGTAACACTGTACGGGTTTGTAATAGTGACCCTCTTTCATGAGACTTTGCCTTCAGCTTAACATCAGGCGATGTGAAGTCTAATTGATGTGTACTGGATAAAAAAATAAAAAGTCACCATCTCGTTAGCGTTGTTCCCGGTACCCTGAACCCTGGCTTCTAAGGTTCACCTTAGAAATCAGAGCCCACTTTCATTTCACTTGGCTAATAAAGTTTTCATGAAAACGACTACCGTGTGTCCTCCTAACACCAAGGTAAAATACTGCACCAGGGTTTTGTCTAACGACTTGCAGGCGACGTTAGCTCGGATCGAAGAAAGGAAAAAATGTTCTAATGAATAGAAAAGAAGTATCCGGTGTACCTTCGATCTAACTGCCGCCTTTGCACTTCTGGCGCGGGTGATCTGGGAGTCGTTCCATTGAGTCCAGGTCGCTGCCACGTGGTTGTCCTGTTAATATGGTCAATATAGAACACACGACCGTGACTGTCCATACGAGCCTCCCAACCTGGAATGTTATAAAGAATATTTTTATAATATTACTTGTTAGCTTAAATTACTTTCGAGTTAAAGTTGCTAGTGAAGTTTTAATATTTTTCATGGGTACCGATTGCCGGAATAACAAGAAAATTGCCGGTCCTTGTCTAGAACATTGAACTATTTTTTTGCCAAATGTGATTCATTATCTCATAATAAATTAAAAACTTAAATTATTAGAATATGATAAAATCAGAAAATAACAATAATTATTTGATTCAAAGAAATTCATTCAGAAATGTTTGATTACAATTTGTACAACTAGCGCCATCTATTTGCGAGAGCTTACTACCAGTTACAGATTACACAAACTAGGTGGCGTTAGTTGTACTATAATAAGTTCCATATCATCACTGTTTTTATTTCTAATTATTATAGATCAGGTTTACTACTCACCTGCAGGTAATGGTTCTTCACATTCAATAATTCCGCCAATCATATTGGCAGGGAAATCGCCAGTCAACGCCATTTGCCTTGAAGCCCTTTCTGGTATTGAAGGTAGTCTTATACCAGCCATATGTCTCAATGGTGTGGGAGACGCCACAGCATTGTCATTATCATCATTATCCTCTAGTCTCGGCCTTCTTAACACAACATCTTCTGGAGGCCCCGCGTGAACTATCGTAAAGTGATTACTATTAACAAATTCCATATTCGGAGACCTAATTTCTGAGGTTCTTAATTCATTAGTAAATTCTACCATTTCAAAGTTTTCATGTAATCTACCCTCAGAATTTTGAATAGGTGGGGGGTGTAAATCGGGTGGAGGTAAAGGTCTTGGCCTACGCGCGTGATGCGTAGGTGTCGGTGGACATTGTGGTACCGCCGTCCCTGCTAAAGCTGCCACTCGTGTCAAGACTCGTGGGTGAGGCCTCACAGGACTCTCTAGTGTACTAGTACTCGATTTACTTGGCGAATGTTTTGGGGTTCCTTCGCAGCCGAGATTCTTGATTAAATGTCTAGGCAGACTTGAGTGTTTTGGCGTAGAAGACTCACAAGAGTACTTGCGATTAAGTAACAATGTTCCTACACTTGGCAATATCTTATTGGATTCATCAACAGGTGAAGTTGAATGTGAGGAGTTACAAGAACTAGGTGCATTTGAACTGGTGCTATTATCCGTTTCTCTTGTAGGAGGGTCTATGTGTGATGAATTTAAAAAAGCTGTCATCATTGTAGGCGTATTCGCACGCCCAGAGTTTTGCCTTGTCAGAGGCTTGTGTCCTTTTAATCTTGTAATTTCTTTCTCCTCTATCTGATTTCTGTTATCATCTTCAAATTCAGAATGATTACTGATATCATTTAAAAAAGAATGCTGGGCTTTTTCTTCAGACTTTGCATGATTTGGCGTTCGGTTCATACCATCGACTACGTCTGTAGGGGGACTAGGCTTATCTTTCCTTGCAAACGTCGTAGTGATGTAGTTATCAGGACCAATATCTTTAATAAATAATATTTTATTTCTACTAACGCTAGATGACCCTTCAGTTATATCTTTAGATTTCTTTTCCTCATTTAATCTCGATAATTTCGATATTGTAGATTCACATAAGCTACCATCGGTTTCAGGTGTAGCTAATGGTGCAATATTTTGGCCACCTCTCAAAAAACTTGCTGTTGAAGACGTAGCTATCTGATTACCGGAGTAAAACTCTCCTGGCTTAAAATCGTTTATTTCAGCTTGTAGAACAGCTGAGTTTGTTATGTTATTATCTGTAAAAAATTGTTCATCTGTGTCTATCAATTCAAAAGTGAATGCGTCTTCGGGTTTTGTTAATTTTTTTGGTTTTCTATGTCTGGGTACCTGGGGCGGTGGTAATGCGTGCATTCTTTCGAGCGGTTTATGTGATTGTCTCGGCGGCAGGGGTGGCACCGGCGATTTTTCCGCATCATTGGACATATTTGCACTCTCTACGTCGTATACGAATTTCATTATCTTGCAAGGATTCTTTGGTGACCATATTTTATAATACTCTGTGCCCGGAGAAGTGGGCGAATCAAAACCACTATGTACAGCCTTTTGTTTCTTTTTGACACCATTGAGTGCTTGACTGCCCCCCGTGTCTACTGGTGGAGGACACTTCTTTTTCACCCCCGACGAGGTCGGTCTGCAATCTGCTGTACTACGAGATTCACTATTTACACTTTGAGATTCTTGGCTTAAACTACTTACTAGAGATTTACTAGGATCACATATTGTTTGTTCGAGATTGTTCCCGTTCCTTTCTAAAGCACTAATTGAGCATTTGTTGACGTTCTCGCTGAGGTGTTTAATATCGTGACTTGTTCCAGGGACGAATTCTATTCTAGGAGGATTCTCTGAGTTCATCTCAAAGCTCTCATTGTTATAGGAGAAAGGCGACACATGGTCACCACTTCTCTTTCTAGACATGCCTTCCTTGAGGCGATGTGGGAGTTTTTTAAGGTCGACTTTAAATCTGGTAGGTAAAGCTGGTGATTCTGCGGCGCACTCCTCACCATCGCCATTGTAGTAGCGAAAGCAAAGCAGTTGTTCACAGTCTGGAATATACAAAAATGATTTATGTTTAACCTATATTTTCTCTATAATACAGAAGAGTAACTGTAAACACTATATAATTACCTTCATAAGGTTGATTAGGCTCGTCAAGAAGCCACATTATGTCGCCGCTGGAGCATCCGGTGGCCGGCACGCGCCCGACGAGGCCGACGTTGCCCGCCGACTCTGTAACAGACCGACATATTTCATTACTAATTGTATTTATAATTTCATCTCTCTAACGAGTTAAACATTTTAGGTGTATATGCTACTTAAAACCGTACAACTGACAATTAATTCATTAAGACTGTGATTATATTTTTGTTTTTAATAGTTAAGTGTAATGACCGAGCGTACAATAACCAAAAAGTAATCCAAGAAATTTAAGGTACAGTAGAAATAAAACGAGCGAAGCCCACTAAAAGAAGTTTAAATTATTACCTACTGTGAGACACTTCTCAACCATATAATCATACCTACATAAAACTTCATAACATCAATGTTTTCGAATGAGACGCATATTAAAGGAACGCAATTAGCATATGCATAAATAAAAGGAAACCATCAACTTCACGTTAGCGAGAAATAAAGGTAAAAATTACTTCGCAAAATCTCATTTGGATCGGCGCTGTACCACCATGAAATACCGTGCGCAGGTGCAAAAGAGTCGGTATTAAAAACAAACAAACCAACTGCACCACTGCACAGCACGACGCTGACGAACCCTTCCCTTTTTTATCTAACAAAAATCAAGCGGGCGCGTAGGCTGGCTCCGCTCAGTTCAGCGCAGACGCATCGCAAATTATTCGCTCGACGTAATCACCGGATGCGGGAGTCGCCCGCACATTTTATGCGAAATAATCGAAGCCACCGAATTGCCAGTTAATTGGGGAAACACAACCATAAATTTCACGGGGGCAAATTGATTCTGCAACTAAATTCAGGAGGCCTTTGCCCAGCCATTACCATATTTTGATTGGGCTAATATATAAGGAAACGGTTAACATCTTCCTACCGCTGATTAAGAGTTCGACACGATCATAAATATTGAAACTTAGGGCGTATGTCTGAGGTTAACGCATACTTATTTTGGAACACACCGATGTCCTGTCCAGGAAAACATGGCGATAACTCGTGCGGAAAAGGAAAGGGCGCGACGCGGTGCAAATATGCAGACGGATACACGCAGTGCAGGATAAGTCGAAACGTTATCTTGACACTGTCTCCATTTGGAATTAATTACTGACTTCTACTGCGAGATTGATCGCTGTCATTATTTTTTTATTGGAAGTCATTTGTTAGTTAACGCTTTTAGGCGAAGACATTAGCGCGGTGAGCACGTAGATACACACATGTAATTTGTTGAGTGACACCAATATCCTCAGAGGAGCTGTGATGATTAAGCGTTTCGTTTGGTTAGTATTCACGTGTTCCTAAGAGGGTGTAGCAGACTTTGCGGTAATCTTCAGGCGAAGTACGATGACGTGGTAAGCGTACGGTGACACAGAGGGCGTCTATTTCCGGGCGGTGACGCAACATCCACACGCTTCCGTCCGCAGGATACGACAGGAGATACAACTGTCGCGACACTCACAGAGATCAACTGGTGTGCTTCCTCCGCGGGATTTGCGATAAATTTCAATACCTACTACGTTAGTGCGTGCGATAGTTTTGTTCTGCAATATAATTATTAATGTGGATCCATTACGATACCACATAAAACTGGGAAATAGATTTTTAGTAGTCAAAACGGTAAATACACCAATATTCAAAATAGTACATATATCACCGAATATATTAGATCACCGATCCTATTTCAAATATTCTCCGCCTAAAATACCACCGCGTTCCTAAACTTGGTATAAGGTTTCTTGTGATAACCACGTCAACCTCGCTAGAAACCAATATAATACGTTCACAAAAATATTAAATCTGCCACCAAATATTCTGGCGACCGAATACAAACCCCATTATTTTAGTGATCGCCTAAATCATACCCCCATAGATATTATAAGTTTTTATGCGACCTATATTTTTCATAGTTTAGTTGCAAGTGAAACATTGTACTAGCACATTTGAAGTTCCTTCCCACATGACAGGACAAATATTTCATATCTGACTACCGCAAATTTCCAGAAACTAATGCTACAGATCAAGAACACCGGACGGACAACTCGATTACATGGAACATATATTTTTGGACGACTTGACGATTATGCTCATAACATTTCTAGGATTAGGGGTGACGAGGGCTAGAAAAATTTACATATAGCAGTTTATTTCCGCTCATTTTCAATTATAGGAATCTTATTCGTAGCATAAATAAAAAGTTTATAAATTCCGACCACGGAAAGGAAACATCTGTTATTCACTTCGCTTCCCGGACTTAAAAAAATCGCTTTTTTCTGACATACGCCGAGCAATATGATCATACAATATTTATATGGCGGCTGCGGCATATAACTTGTAATGATTATAAATATTTGTGCGATAGAAAGTGCACTATACGATTGAATAAACAAACACCGTATTCCGATACACCCGTGTGGATACATCATAATTAATTGTCCGAATACTGGGAATGCATAAATAAGGTAAATATTTTTGATTTATATTAAGATACTAGTACTTCATGCCTGGCATCATTCAATTGCCGAAATATTCTGTGAATTTGCAAAAAAATCTCTTTCATGAGTATGATTGAAATATTTATTACGATCATAAGAATAATTAAAAATTAACTTTTTAATTATGGTAATCATTATTATCATCCGAATCGGTGCAACGATCAGACTCTATAGTGATATTTCATAAATTTATTCAGTTAACACGAGCTATTGTGTTGCAATGTGTTGTGTTAAGTCATCATCATCATCTTCATCATTTTAGCCATAGGACGTCCAATGCTAAACATAGGCCTCCCCCATCGACCTCTAATCCGACCGGTTGGAGGCGGTCTGCATCCAACCGGTGTTAAGTCAAACAAAAATATTTGTTCTGAAAGATATGAAATATAGAAGCCCAATAAAACACTGAACCGTCGCAATTGATACAAATACGTCTCATAATATAATATGAACATCGTAATAACAACCGTAAACGAACTAATCAAATCAAATGAAGTCGCGTATTAATTTACAAATTGTATTACATGAATCACAGAGCGCATACGATTATCATCTCGACTGTAGTTAGAAGTGCAAAGCCAATGTGACAACCGTCCGTTTGGCGGAAGCCGGCAGTTAAAGTTAAACGGTCATTCCTCGACCCCTTGAGCGCATCTGTCACTTTACGCCTACGCCTCAGTGTTTTAAGCGAGTTTTTTTACACTTCTCATGATACTTCTTAAGTGGGGCCTTCGGTTTCACACGACGTCTGTTACAGACACCTCGTATCCTCGATTAGAGTAAACAGAGGGATGTCAGTAACGCTGACACTAACGTATGTAACAGAGACGTAATATTTTTCTTTTTAAAACAATTTAAAAAAGTTACTTAAGTTTAAACTTCAGTGATAAAAAATTTAAAAGATCGCTGATACTTGTAAAATAACATGCTCAATAAATAGAAGAATAATTATAATGACCAGTAAACATTTTGACGACAAAGGTACTTTAGTGGCGCAGGCGCAGAAAGCGTTTTTAAAACTCATTGATGGTGATGCGGGATGTGACTGCCGAGGGGCGCTAATCAACCAATCCATGGCTCAAAGGGTTCGTTCGTTGGTTGATCCCTATTTTTGCTTCACAGTGCACATAATATGCAAAATTCCTGCCACTGCGTCATCTTTTGTTCAAGAAGTGTGCAGGTACCTTTATACCTCTCTTGGTTCCTCGCACTCCAATGCAGATGCTATTCTGCTAAGGCTCCACGAGGCTAAATATAGTTGTGTTTGCGACCCAGTGTCCATAATAATAAAATCGGCGCCATCATGCCAAACAGATTCTTTATAAATCCCCTCGAATATAGACCAGACACTAACTATAAACGTCAAAATAAACGAAATTACGCTTTCAAGTCAGGAAACGAGAGTTTAAAGGGGTCGGGTCGATGACAGAGCCCCATTAGCCATGTGACGATTTGACAGTTTCATGAGCTTGTTTAGAGTTGTCGACGTCGAACGATGCTTTGTTTCGAATTCACACGAATACCTTTCGGCACTCCCGACAACTTTTTGTCCTGAGAACTTAACTTAAAACCACCATATTTTTATCATCACATCCTGGTGTGCTGTTACCTGGTTGTTAAATGTTTAATTATTGGCGTACCGGTCATGAGTTATGAGCACGTTTGAAATTAATTATGATTTGCTTGAAAGGTGAAGGATATTTGAGGAAACCCGTGTACCTGAGAATTATAATTGACATTCCGGCGGGCGCATTGACTTAATGGGTCACCTTGTTTACTGCCACTGTTTGAAGTGTTTGTGTGTAGGTTAAATAAGATATCGACATAGCCATAGTAATTGCTAACTACTAGATGAGCTGTGTGTACTTGTATAGCGAACGAATATTAAAAGACAGTTGTTCCGAATCTATATTGACTGGTGTTTTGTCCCGCGACACAATTCATGTTTCTTTATCACGAGATTTACTAGTATCTTTCTTTTCGTTCTTCACTTGAATTATCTGTATTGAAACCGAAGCTTAGCATTTGGCTATCGAGATTTCCTCGATGCATCTAAACCACCGCGAGGTTAAAATAATTATTTTGGAAGTACAAGACTGATATTAGCAAGCAAATCATTTCAAAATTCATATTCGGTATATACAATCAGGTCAAATTGTCGATACTTTAAACGTTGGAAGAAAGTAAAGTACACGCCTATTAAAAATGCGTTTCTATTATAGTGAAAGTCTTCCCATAACACTCGTCAAGAAATCGAAACCGTAACAATTGAGGCAGTGCCGAAACGAATCAAAGCAATGAGTGACGAACCTACGACCACCTTCATAAAATTGGCCGGCTATACTTATTTTAAAATTCCTTTCCGTTCATTCAATAGGTCCATTAAGGACCGGTTAATTTTACGAGTAAAGACCACTTAAAATTCCAAAGGTTAAGCACAAATCAGCTCGAATATTGAAAGTAGCGGGCAAAGCTTCGACTGTGTCCATTAGCACCTACTCTGATAAGTTATATTTATGTACGACGACAGATATCGTCTACACTGTCAACAGAATGACGAATGTGTCAATGCGTGTGATGTTCGAAGAAACTTGTAGATATTTAACATTAGCAATGAGTTTTTTTTAAGTTCAAAACTCGTACTAGTATCGCGACTCAATATGCTAATACTAGACTTGTGTAATAAGACTTAAAGCCAGTAACATGTTAACTAGTAGTCCCATACCTTTTCCACAGTATTTGGATTGCAAAATAATGAATTTAAATATACGTCGAACGCAGTGAATAATAATGAGTTAAGCTGAAATTCACCCGGAAAATTCTAAACTTGGTCCTCACGTTTATCCAATGAAAGTCATGGAGGACGATAGGTCAGTTAGGTTTTAATCACTGCAAGAGTGAATTTCAGCAATGGTAGTAACATTTGAAATTCAGATTAATAAAGGACGATAGGTCAGTTAGGTTTTAATCACTGCAAGAGTGAATTTCAGCAATGGTAGTAACATTTGAAATTCAGATTAATAAAGTATTACACAAAATTAAACAGAATCTGAACAGATCACAGTACACCACCAATAAAAAGAATCCAGAATGGCTAGAATATTCATTAGTGTGGTGAATTTAGCAGCGGAAATATTATCTGCATGAAGGGTAAAGAATCTAGATGATCTAGCAACTGAACGTACAAAACTACGATTGCTTACAAAACAATATCTGTAGCAATCATTTGGCAACATGGAAGAGGTAATTTCAATTACTTGACCTTCGTTGATTTTCCGCCGACACCAGCGTAAATCCGGTGTGACTCATAGTCATTAATCTAATCGAATCAGTAAAATGTATGTGCGCAGTTCCCTAGGTCTCTGTCCAATTTTAGTTCATCGTTTCCACTGCCGATTCCCTTTCGATTTTCACTTTTTCACACGCAAAAATTAATGGCAGTTACAAATCAGCACGTCGCGTACAAAACCAAGTACACTTGTATAGTATTTTTTTTCAATTAGCAAACAAAATTAGTTAACCCCTCCAGCTAAATTAAATGGCTTGTGGCAGTGGGTTCACGACGGTAGTGTAATGACCAGGATGCTAATCTCTCGATAAATGGCCGACTTGTTAACGACTAAGCTATCGGCACTACAAAACGGATACAATTGACAATACGTATCATCGTATTCGCCAAGTTTAATTACCTAAAGACGTTGAATAACACCGTAATAACCTTGCCATGTACCTTATACAGCAGCTTCACCTCCGTGCCAAACAAGGCGTAACATTATCTGACCATTTGATATGGTCGTCACCTCATAAGGGTCACTCGTAGCTGGAAAACACTCGAGTCCTTATACATGTTTGTGTAACCAACCTCTCCCACAAAGGATCGCAGCACCGATTACCTAAAAAGGGAGACGAGCTGTCGTTATCTACTTTTACGATGACAGAAACAGTGCATCAGTTACGGAGACCATTAATTAAATAAATCGACATTTCTATTTATTCATTCTCTTATCATCGAGCTAGAACAGAAAATAAGGCCTCTAAAGATGTCATTCAAATGATAGAAGCGCGATGTGGGCGGCGCGGGCGCAGCTTCTAGTGTATCACGGAATCATGGCAATGCCGGCCACTCAATTATAGCGACCACTTTAATAGGGCATTTAGCTGTCAATTACAAGAGATAGACCCAGACGTAGATAACAGTTCGAAATTTATACTATTGTCAATGAACTCTGGCACAATATGAGATTAGAAATTTAGATCAGGAAGTTGTATAAATAATTTTATTATTTATAGTTCAAATCGATACATTAAGTAACAAATTTAATGTGGAAACACAGCTCGATTGTAAGATTGTAACCCATACCTACATAAAATGTGAATAAGATTGATATTTTGTAGGAAACGCACTCCAATAATTTATTCCCAATTCAACAGACCTAGTGGGATTACTCCACTTGGAACATGTAAATTATGTGAGTATATTATGTATGTGTAACATAAAGTGAGATGACGTTTAGATTAACTCTGAATCGATCGCCACGTGCGGTCCATTGATCGTGTGGATGACGAAGCGTAGTGGGGGATTCATTCATTCATATTGCGCACGCGCATCGATCGCGACCTCGCCACGTCCACGCGCATGCTCGCACCGCACTTCGCCTTCGCCACAAAACGCATGTTTCAGATACTCGTGTCGTAATCATAAATTTATTCCGACGTCTTGTCATCTCGAACTATCATAATAGTGTCGTTGAACTCTTAGGTAGGCATTGTTATGAAAGATCGCGTTATCTTTAATCCTCGATCGGAACCAATCTCTAATTCTGTTGACAGTCGTCCCATTCAATAATAACGACTTCTTGTCAGTCAGTGGGATGGCGTATGACTACGCCTACGTCGCAATTAAGTAATGTGGAATGTTGATCCTAATGTGAGTGTAGGTGACAACCAAAATATTAAATTAACTAGCGCGTTAGGCAATAAGGTAAATGCGGCGTATCGTTGGCAGTGAATTAGGCAAGTGCTAATATTTGCAGACACCCACATCCGCTAACCTGCCGCATGCCGACCAGTCGTGTAGTTCACACTAGACGAGTCAATAAACTCCCACATATTGCTGTCTAAAACTACAATATGAAGCAAGTAACAAGGAAGTAAATAGACATACTCAGGGGTAAGAAGAAAATTGATTTTTTAGGCGCTTTGCTCAGATACTTAACATTTAGGCATTGGTCTAATCCGTCCAATAGATACATCACAAAATCAAAGTGTTCAAATGCAATGGCTAACAATACCTATATGACAGCAATCGATATTCTTCAAATTGTACTTATACAAAACGATTCCCAACATCCATAATAACTTTATGTGCACTTACCAAGATTAATAACCTCGAAGTTCGGATAATCACAATTCCATAAATCGTACATAAATCAATTGACAATAATAGTCAAATCGTTAAAACACTATAATTCAGTGAACCAACAACATAGATTATAGAATTTATCAAAGGAAAGTATAGTAATTGATCTAAAGTGCGATCATGCCAAAGAGCTAATCAATAACCGCCTCCTTACAAATACGATCTCAAGATAAATATGTATTTCACTTTTTGTTGCCAATTAGAGACAGTTTAGCACCGAACCAAATTTGGGACAATAACACTTATCGATATGACAACACACTGTGACAAGCGTCGGAGTGGTACAGCGGGGGCGGTGCTCGGTGCGACAATGTGGTGGTGTTTGACACCGACGCTGTGACACCCAGGAGTACCGCGGCACGTAGGCGCGTGCGCTCGGCATGCGCATCGCGCCCACCGTTACGCCACCGCCATTATAAATCTCATACGATTCCGCGGAATTTATGGGAACGTTGCCAGCGACATCCTTGCCGATCAACATCAACCGGTTATCGACAGACAGTTTTCCTACTCTGAATCTAAGCACGTAACACTCGTAAATTTGTCTATCGACTTTACTTATAGTATACTATCTGTGGGTCTGCATACTTATAGGGCTACAAATATTTATGTAAGATTTAAGTTTACTGCGTTCGAAGCGCTCAAACGCCGCCGTGCCGCAGGCGAGATGGAAAGTTCTTTAAGATAACTAGTAACTGGTTTAGTTACTAACGAAAGGGATTTCCAAGTTTAAGTTCCATTCAATAACATATTCATTGAGCGTGTTGCTTTCGACGTGTTAATACAAATACGCAAACCGAATTGGGATTCAGAATGCGGCAAGAATATGCAACATCACACGAGAACCGGGACGAACGACCTCCATATCTGCAAAACGAATACAAATGCCCTAATCAGGTAGTCGGCTATAGTGATCAGTCAGCACATAAGTCAAATAAATCATGAGAAAATAACAAGAATGGCCTAATTTGCATTCACTGCAAGATTCCAATAAACTGCAGTCCACAACCCGGCAATACAAGACCAGTAAACCAATAATATTCCAAGTAAGTAATTCTTTTTTATCTAAATCAATGACATCATTGTGCCCAAAAGAAATACAAATTAGGACCATAATTAGCATATTTATGCGCAAGCGCCTGACAAAAGTTATAACAGTTATTATAATTTGGACATCGAAGTACCTTCACCGAATTGTGGCGGTGTTGTCGCGAGTGGCCTTTTAATGAACCGAATACTTACACGCACTTCCTGTACTACGAGTATTCGACTGGCGAAAAACAACGCGACGAACTTATGTGACACGCTTTGTAAGTATCGGCGAAATGACAACTTCAATGTTTAATCTTTGACCCTGATCCACGTCGCTAATGTCAGAGGTCATTGATATCTTGAATTTCCACCTATTAACTATTCATAAGGGTAACTAAATTTGATTCAAAGCAACACCATCTTAAACATTTATCGTTTTGTCGAGAGGATCTACACAATTTCGGTATATAATGTGGGAACTAATTCTTACATATATTTGCAAACAATGGTTGGGCAAAAACATATTTCGCAGACAGGTGGCGTGTGATTGTGCAGTTTCATTATCTGGATTTATAATTTTTGTTTTATATTGTGAGAAAAGAATCAACAAAGGTTTTTGAAACATTTATATGAAGAGATTTGGTGAATGTGAGCATTAAAATTGCATCGCAAAGCATTCAAGGTACTTTGAGGCTATCAACTTGAATCTTTCGACACTTTTATTGTTAGGATGCCTAACTAATTATATGTTTAAATGATGTAAAAAGAAATAACGTCGCTGAAATTTCTTGAATCGTGTGGCGTCACCCAGACAGCAGTCATTACATTAGATGTGTTACGATTTTTTCTAAGAAAGGCAAGTGGATTGTGAGGTGAGCCGTTAAAGTTGATACAGCGTCAAGCGGCCGCGTCCCGAGCGCCCACATTCCTGGATGAATCTTTATCTATTGGATGTCGTGTCATCAGACAACTTGTTGGTACGTCAGCCAACGAATAGCACTAAATATTTTTATATCCCATGCAATTTTTGGTCTGTCCCAGATTTAACTCAAAAGTTAAATGTAAGTACGCAGTAAGTATTTATAATTAATAGATTTAACTTAGTGTAACCACTTAACTAGAGATAAAATAATAGTTTCAAGAAGTAACATTTTAAAATATTTTGATTGTATGCTAATGTTTCTACCGAATAAATTTTTTGCTTATTGACATTTTTCATGGTGAAGTAATTTTCACAATGAAAACTGAGGATAACCAAAAAAATTGGCAATTGATTAAAAGTAGATGACATGTTTTTGGCAGCGGCATCAATTTTCGCTGTTACTGTAACATACGTCGACATATTTATATCGATCAATAAATTAATTGATATTCATTGATTATTTAATTATAATGAATTTAAGCTTGAAACCCAATCGAATGAAGGCATTAACTAACACAAAAGTGACTAACGTAGTTTAGAGTATACAAAGCTGTCTATAATCTATAAACTCATTGAGGATTTCCAAATGACGGCCCGAATCAAACGCTCTTGACAAATCTAAAGCACTCAAGCAACCAGATAATCAATTAAATAACTATCAAACACCATACATTGAATGCATAAGTGTGCATACATTATTAATATCATTCACAAGCTCATATAACAGAGTGCAGTCGTAACTGGAGCGTTGTATTCCCACATGATAAGTGCTGCGTTGTCTACGTAGGGAACGGATTTATCTTTGCGATTCGCTTCCGTTCAATTGTTGCAGTGGGACATGTGAATTTAGCAAAATATGGAATGAAAATGCAGAATAATACATCTACCTATTCTATGTAAACTGCATAAACAGCCCTTGTCGGCCGTTAAAAAAGTTGTAAACGGGACCAGATCCCGGGTGCCATAAATTGTTACCCTGGGTGACACTTACAGTTTTCTAGTCTGTTCTTTGTAAGAATAAAAACATTAATTTTGCTAATAATAGTGGAGTATACTGATTAAGGTTTTAGACTGCACAATCATATTGTCTTTAGAAACCTAGATTAATGTGAGCGTTTCATTACAGTTAATAATCGTGAACCACACTTAACTTATTAATTTTAACTAAGAATTTTTTTTATAAATTAGAATATAATTGCAACTGAATTACTTTTTGATATTGATTTACATTTAGGTGGTCGAATGATCGTACCCCGCCTGATGGTAAGCTTGGGTGCGCTCCAGAGGATAGCGCTCCACACCTCACTTTTTTGTTACTATATGATATATATGATGAAACTAATACTTTTTATCATATACTCCAACCCAAGATCTCAATACATCATCCACTGACACTTTCAGGCCCTGAGCTCCTTTCTTGTTTCGATGACATGCTTCCATTATTTCCTACAAGAAAAAGTCTAAACAACTTACCTCCATACATTATCTTTAAGAACGATGTTAATTTAAAGCTACTGATTAGAATATTACATGCCTACATGCATTTTCCTGCAATAATAACCTAAGAATTTTATCATTAAACTGCAATATGGACACTGGTACCAACGAGCGTACGTCCATATAATCGATATCCTGCATGTTCCCACGCGAGTGCCGCGGAAGTTCATATCGTCGTGTCAGCAAAGCTGGCCTGGCCTCCACACCACAGGCAGGACCTACTAACGAACCAGCCATTCCCACGCGACGAGTGCCGTCCGGAACTGTGCAATTATGCACCCGTCAAAATTACAATTAAATGGCCAGTTCTGAGATAAACGTTGCTGATGATGGACATAAACGGTTGTAAGGATTTTCTCATTATTGAACGGCGTCCCTACAGACGTCTACGAAAGCTTGCATTAAGAAAATTAAGAAATATATCCAGGGGGCCAACATCGGAATCGGATCGCATGACATTCCGACAGCAAATGTCACTCCCATACATTTTAAGAGCGATGACGAATGTAGCTTCGGAACGAATGCATTTTGACTAGGCGCCCAGGCTTCTTCTGTTTAATCTTCACGATATCTATCTATTGATCTATTTAAACATTTTGCACAAAATCAAAATAATTGTACAAAGGTGGGCTAAAACCATGGGCATTTTCTACCAGTCAACCTTAAGGTGATGCAGAGATTTTTCAAGTGCCAAGCCCGAAGTGTTATGATAAGATTGCACTCTATTAAGTTACAATAAGTAGATTTTATAAGTATAGTAATCTGGGTTATTTTTCAGCTCGTAATCAATCCTCATCTGATTCCATCTACATAGACAATAGGTAAAAGATTTAAGCAGGTTGTGGCTGTAAGTTGGCTTTCCTTTAAATTTTATTATTAACTACAATACAATATATTGTGACCACGGTTAGTGTAACCTGGCCGAAACGTCAAGCAAATCAAAAGGTGAATTATTGTATTTACTTACCATCATCATTCCCTGAACCTTTTTCCCAACTCAGTTGGGGTCGGCTTTCCAGTCTAACTGTGATGCGGCTGAACTTCGATATTTTCCGTGAAGCGACTGCCATCTGACCTCCACAACCAATAGTCTAATGACCAATGGCGATATCGAAGTTCCAAGTTAGGCTGGTTGGACTTTTGAGGGCTCCAACTACCCGTAACGACTGCCATAGATGTTTGTATGGCAACCGGAACCGACGGCTTAACGTGCTCTCCGAGGCACTTATAAACCTGCGATAAATACACACATAACTTCGAAAAGCATCGAAAAGTCATTGGTGTGTGCTATGGTAACCTGGGATCGAACTCGAGACCTCGTCTCAGCAGTCCATTACCCATACCACTAGGCTACCGCGGCTTCTATTGTATTGTATTACCATATGATCGTGTTAATACCCAGGTTTCGCAAACCATACATTTCGGTAATTTTTATTTAGCTCATTAAGCAGGAAAGCAGTTTCAATTTTAACGATCCAATACTTGTTTATATTTCGATGACACGCGAATGACGTTCCGGTTATGGCGCAGTAAACTGTGAAACGACACGTGAAACTTCCTGTTTCATACCTCCTTGTTAAACTACACATCTTTACCTTTAACAATATGCTGATTTTATATGACGACATAGAGTGTCCACTTACAGAGCCCTGCAATATTTAGCACTCGTAAAATTCACAATAAAGACCAATTTATAAAAAGAATATGACCTTTACGTGTTCATTTTGTTGAAAAGTATTGTATGCCGCTCGAAAATGTCGATAAATTTATTAAGGTATACAGGTTTTTATATTATCAATGTGGTAATATCATTGTAATTATCATAATGCAACTATTAATAATAATAAAGCACACTGAAGCTGTGCCACTCTAAACCCCTTCCCCGAAAAGTCTTGAGTTACAGACACACTACACCCTGATATAGATGGATATACCTTATCTGGTAAGCATAGGCACAGTGAGCACATCAGACACGTAACAGTATTAAGTTACGTGATGCGAGATAACCAGTTAAATAGTGTGACAAAGAAATCAAGTTCAAAATAGTTCGGAACCTCCAGAGGACAACATTGAAGATTAATTAAGTGAAGAAAAAAGCTTAAAGAAAAAATGTTTTAGTAAAATGAAAATTTTGTATAATCGTGAATTGATTATACTTCTGGAAGTCTCAATAAAGAAACTGCAAAAAACTTTTTTTTTACTACATTTCAAAATCAAACTTTTTACCAATTATAAAAAACATCGCGTAACATACATATTCAAAACATCCGGCAAAACCTATAATCCTTTTTTGAAGTCAGTAAAAATATCTTGAAATAGGAGAAATGTCAAATCCTTCAAGTTTTCTAAATTTGACGTGCACTTACCGGCTAAGCACCAAAGTAATTTCTAATCTCTCTCAAAGATAATGTTCCCGAAAGCCGATAAGCCATTCGCTGTCACCGATTGTGCGCGTGCGCTACCCCAATTATGTCAGAGTGAGTCTCGAACTTTCTACGCCTTGTTCTTCTAATTATCTTCATTCACACGTCAGTGAAAGCCTTTCACGACATAATGAAATATTATGTCGTGACAATATTTTATAATGGTATGTGTATATAAACGTTAGAGTTTTTTACGTTAGTATTTTTGTATAGCACTATTGTATTGTGTTTTGTGTAAACAATTTGTTTGCTTCAAAGTTATGAACTAGTGGGTTGTGTGGGTTTACTTGAATATTTCTTAAGATATACGTTAATGAAACATACTTGATATTATAGCCATTTCAGACGTCCTGTTCAATTACAAAAATCTGTCAAAAAATTGCCACGTAACGAGATACGCTGTGCAATCTATACAATAGCGTCAAATCATGACATCGCTGAACAAATTGTTTAGTCGTGTCAAAAATAAAATAATCTCTTATAAAAGATTATGATTTGCCTTTGATAGAATACACAGGTTCACAGTGAATTCCACACATTCTTTACCGATTCCTTACATGTTCCCATCCTTTAAGCCCATGCAAACGCAGTAATCCTGGATTAAATTACGCTCAAACTTCGTGTCCACATCACTTAAGTGATTAAAGCTAGAGCCTCCGTCAACAAATTTCACAAGACATTTCACCTCCCTCGTTTACGTGCCCTATCGAAAACCAATTTCCAAAGTGGTGTACCTAAACGGTTCTGCCATCAAGGTGTAAAGTTATTACTAACCGTTTGAGGAAGTAAAAATATGGAAATTGGAAAAATATCACTACAGAAACCGCAATAGCTTATAAGCGCAAAACTTGTAAAGTACTTATACATACATACATAAACTCACGCCTATATCCCCGAAGGGGTAGGCAGAGGTGCTAGCACTCACATTTTGCCAGGCACTGGGCATTGGGCACTTATAAACATGCGATAAATACACAAATAAAGTACTTATGGTAAAACTAACAATCTCATAAACTGTGTGAGGCGCCCAGTAGGGGTAGATCCAAGAAGTACTGGTTTGGCGTCCTGGACGGTGACATGCGAACAAATTGTAGTGACCAGGGATACCCAAGACCGTGTGGAGTGGAGAAGTAGGTAAATGTCGGAAAGCCGACCCCGGACTCTGGGGTGACCGAGATTGACTCAACGATGATGTGTTACAATTTAAATTATGTAGAATTGTCTCCGATTTCTATTTGATTTGTATGCATTGACAGTGACGACTGTAGTTCCTATTTTCGCCATTAATGTATAACAATATGAACGCGCTAAACTCAGTAACTAGAAGACAGATTTGATACATCACTAATCACTAAGATAATCCATTTCATGTGGAAGGTTATATAGCAGCACGCTTCAGATTCGCAGATACGAAGAAACTGTAGGGTATACTTAATGTTCTAATTTTAATAGGTCTATTTATACTGTTGATTGATGGCACTTGGTGGAATTTGTTGTTACACATTTTGAGAACTCACTTGTACTTTTCCACAATATTTTTATTTTTTATTTTTTAAAAATAAATTATTTATATTTAAAAAATAAAAATATTGTGGAAAAGTACAAGTGAGTTCTCAATATGTGTTTAATAGGTCTACTACGTTCAACCAAGTTATTTTTTATTTCACTCGATCGTAGGTCTCTACACCACTCATGAAGATGAAAGATTAAAAGACCATCTATAACCAGGCAACTATAGTTACGAACACTCACATAAATAAATTTGAGGGTATGACATCACATGACTCAATATAAGTGTCGAGTGGAAACGAAACCACGAGGATTAGTATCGGACGTATCTATAGGCGATTTCGTACAACTTTGAAGATTCTGCCAAAGCACATTTTAAAAGTGCCACAGAACACAGACGCGTGATATGAAGACTCAATAAAACCACTGACTAGATTAATAGAAATCTTACATATTTACGTCCGAATGTCTAAAAGGTCAGGCAGAGAAGCATACCACTTAAATTATAACCAACAGCTACTGGTTTTTATCGCCTAAGGAGCACGTTTCGAGATTTCATGCGGTGATTGAAAATGTCCTTCTTCTTCAATGGCACACTAATGATTTTAAACAATTAATGTAAGTCCAATAAAAACGTAACGTGCATTTGATTGTGTAAAATGGAATGTACGCTAATATTATAAGAGTTGTATTTTGTGTGCGTGTATGTTTGCAATGAATAAACTCGAAAACTACTTTACCGATTTCAAAAATTCTTTCACCATTGGAAAGCTACATTCATATATTCTATGTTCGCAGAGGATGAGAAACAACTACAAGACGATGAAATATTGTAAATCCTCAAACATGCAAGTTTTCATAGAATCCCGCATTCATTAAGCAGGGCGTGAAAAAACATCTGTCGAGGTTGTTAAGGAAGGGACCGTCATTCTAGAGATAACATCTGTAATGGCGGCCACTAATCCCTTGCATACTTGCAATCAGGCAGGGTGCAGTAGATCGTACTTTTTTAAGCGTTTTAAAGTGACATATATAAACCCGTCAAATACTGTTTGATCATCATCCTTACGTTAGTCCCGGTCTCATCTGAGGCTTTCTCCTTGGAGTACGGAGTCCGTGTCTTAAAAATAGGCTAAACACATATGTTGCCAAACAGTTGAAGCAAACAAACCAGCAAGCGTTGTACTCGTAGATGCATCTTCAGTGAATGAGGTGTGTGGCAACACTGCCAGTGACGTTATGTGACCTAACCACAGACAACAAAACCTTATAGTATTTATTTGCTATTGAAAGCGACGTTCCAGGTTACAACATAATAAATACATTAAAGTACAATGTTGCGTGAATTGGACATAAATGCTGTGCGATTTTAAAATGGAAGTTAGTGAACTCTGATGCTCTCGACAATGAGACCATGGACGGAAAGGAGGTTCTTATACACATCAGTAACAAACTATAAACAGTATTGGAAAAGAATCAACAACGATTAGAAGGTGAGAACAACTCGAGGGCCAGAGATCTGGAAAATTTGAACATAACATAAACTCACGCCTATATCCCCGAAGGGGTAGGCAGAGGTGCTTGCACCCACATTTTACCAGTTTATGTTTTGGGTCCCAATGTGATACGTGGCGAGCCTATTGCCATTAACCAGGCAGTTATAAGCCAATACACACATAACTTCGAAAAGCATCGAAAAGTCATTGGTGTGTGCCATGGTAAAACCTGGGATCGAACCCGAGACCTTGTCGCTCAGCAGTCCATTACCCATACCAATAGGCTACTGTGGTTCGTTTGAATCCTGTGATATTTTATAAATTGATTTGGAAAGTGTACTAAAATATACTTAGAAGAATGCAGAGAGAGCTGTGCAGGGCTCTACCAACACCTCTGGAGTCCAAGTGAAACAAAACATTCCCATGATGCAAGTGGTCTAGCTCTCAAGAATCATTTACCATGAGTTTCTCCCCTATCGTCATACGATGGTAAGCTAACGAAAAGAAACCAACCATATGAAGACAGAGAAAGTATAATACGTGTCCTGTCCATCCTTTCTACCACAGCTGTGATCGGATAACAATAAAAATGAAACAGTACCAAGGACAGTACAACGATATCATGTTGAAGTGTGACACTAATTTACATAGCTTGTGACCGGATGTCGAGCACCGGCATCGTTTGTCCGCGGCTCCGTGCGATGCATGCGCGTGCGCATGTTCGAGTTGTTGTGAAGAAGACTGACCTTGTTCAGGACCACCCAGGCGAGACCTAAGACTAGACTAGCCTTAATAGTCTTTATGTATAGGAATCCAATCATTTCCTTTGCTGTAAAAACTTAATAGATTTATCATAATCGATCTGTGGACGGATATGCCCATCATTATGGTATAAATTATTAATTTTATTAGCTTGGGTAGTCCTGTTGAAATTACACACAAGAAAGTACACGTTTATTACTCGAGGGAAGTAATTACTGGCGGGTAAGACAATTATTTCAGTGGGAAAGCCGTACCTAGTGTACCTACTGACCAACGGCGGGTCGGAGGTGCAAAAAATTATGTTACACATGCTTATTTTGCATGCGTGATTCAGAAAATGACGATTGCATTAAACATGTTAATTAGACTGTTATCTATACAACAACATGAAGTATGTGAACATGAATATAGACTTTGTTTTCCACTATGCACATAGTATTATAGACATATATCTAAATACAATTAGAAATATATTACAGTTAGAACAGAAGTAACCTTTTTCCTATATGAAGCCTAGTTTCTATTACCATTCTAATACCATTTTTCATCATGCACCGCAATTCCAACACAGTGCATCAGATTTCAGGAGATTGCAACTCCACCCTATACCCGGGGGCTATACGGGGTCACCGTGGTCCTTATACCCGAAGGAGGTCATCTCCAAAAAGTGGGAACCGGGTCTGCCGGGGTGCGATGGATATGTTTGCTACTATATCACCTCCGGCAACTAAAGGCAAAAGACGGCGTGCGTTTTAGTCGGTTGGAGTCCTACATAACATCTCTCATCGGTGGGATTGGTATCCATGGGGATTTCGCGCACGGAAAAAAAGGAAAAAAAGGAGATTGTAACTGGTTTCAGACTGAGATCCGTACACATTCCATTGAATTAGTTCACATTAAGTAATGGGTAAAGCGTCATCGCAAAATTGTGTCGAGTGCAATGTCCCGGAAGAGGCGCACCATATTTTAGTGGAATGTTTGCGGATTGAGGTTGAAAGATTCAGGATCAAATATCAGTATGATATAGATGTTTACGCTTTAGAGGTATATAATAGTAAGCTTGCCTTCCAGTCAGGAAGCTACAAAACTATACAGATAAGTGTATTTACGTATGCAACGTAGATGAAAAGATAAAAGCATAGGCTCGATGAGGGTGTGGGTGATGACAAATTCACTGTGCGAAAAACCCTAAGTACGAGTACTTCAAAATGAAGAATTAAAAAAAAATTAACTTCTATACTTTATATTGGCTTTAATCTGTTTTCACAATACATTCGGATTTTTCATTTGATTTGGAACAGGTATCAAGCTGATATCGTATCATCGTTCAAAGTATGCATTGTTTATATTGTGACCTAAGGTCATTAGTATGGTCCGTAGGACAGTGCAGTTAGCTCCAATAACTACAAAAATAGAACAATATCAGCTTGATACCTGTTCTAAATCAAAGTAAGTATGTAATGAGTACGTACTAAGTAAGTAATGTATGCACATGCTATGAAAACGCAATGCCTAAGTACACTTGTTAGTGTTTGTCGAGACCTCGGAACGAGAGAAAACAAGGCCGCTCGGCTTTGAGCGCATGGACGGTCAATACTGCCAAGTGAGAGCTGCGAGTGAGCTGAATGCATTCGAAGCCGAGTAGGTACCTATATAGACTACCTAGTACAAATGTGATGGTTCAATGCTTTGCTAGGATGATTTTTTGTGTAATAGTTAAAGATATTCCTTGTAGCTCTAGCCAGTAGTCGGAGCCCTCAAAAGTCCAATCAGTCTAACTTGGAACTTCGATATCGCCATTGGTCATTGCAGGACCATTAGTTGTGGAGGTCAGATGGCAGATGCTTTACGGAAAATATCGGAGTGCAGCCGCATCACAGTTAGACTGGAGAGCCGACCCCAACTGATTTGGGAAAAGGTTCAAAGAATGAGTTAAAGAAATTTCTCATTAAAAGTAAACAATATACTCGTTCGTTTATACCTGCACTTTCACACTCAGAAGGTACAATTCAGCTACCATTCTCATGTCAGCAGTAATTTTGAGTGAGTGAATCCTTCCTTTTACCGATTAGTTCTAGAATCCGATGCAGAAGACACTTTTACTGTTAAAATTGGTTTATTTTCCTCGCTATTAGTGATTGTGCATTGTCACTACATAGTATAAAACAAAGTCGCGTTCTCTGTCCCCTATATCCTTATGTCCCTTTGTATCTATGCTTAAATCTTGAAATCTACGCAACGGATTTTGATGCGGGTTTTTTAATAGATAGAGTGATTAAAGAGGAAGGTTTATATGTATATAACATTATGCTACAAGTGACAGGTGCGGAGCAGAAGTGAAAAATGTTGGAAAAACGGGGTGACGCAGACGAAGTTGCGCGGGTCAGCTAGTATCTAATATAACATGACTAAAATGGCGGATGCAAATGATTGTAAATTTTTTAGGTTATTCTAATATCAACGATGCGGGTCACAGTGATAATATCTATCAAATTGAGTCACGCACCGAGTCGCGAAATGGTTTAATTTATTTTTAATTTCCTCATTGCTACTGCGATCGTAATTTAGAAAAGCATTGAACTTTTATATAAAAAATAATTCAATTCTAGTGAAGTGTCGATAATGAAATCTCATTCGTGATGTATTTGACTGGAATACAAACCTTGAAAAAGATTTAATTTAAAATTCAATATTATTTTCACGTGAATCTGATAGTAAAAAGAAATTAAAATTTTATTATCGTTTCGAATGTTCGCTTGTCAAATCAAATCAGTTTATTTTGAAGACTCTTTCCTGTCAGTTGATCTTCTTGAATCAACTCTCGAACTTTTGCTTAAAGTAAAATATAATGTTAAAACTTTACCAGATTATATGTCACTAGCCAGGTACTGTCTTGACAGTTTCCATCACTACAGATTAAATAATAAAAGTCCAGCTTATGACAGACAGAGTGTAAATAACATTGGCCGTAAGAAGGTAAATAGAAAGAACCAGTCGTGTCCAGTCTAACCATCTCTACGATAGATGTAGGTAAGGTAGAGTCATAAAAGAGTACAAAAAGAAAGGTTTCAACCTCGGCCAATAGACTACCAAACTGAAACCACATTTAGCATAGCCTATTAGCTAACTTGGAAGGGGGTGAAAAACTTCTGTAGAATACTATCAAAGCATAATTCTAACTAAAACCCACCAAACAGTTGTTTTATCTCATTACAATATTATTAGAAATCATCCAAACTCGCCACTCATTCCGTTTCATATAATTTTATATACATAATCAACACGTCTATTTACTATTAATTACCCTAGAACATCGAGAGGCTATCTAGTCCAGACACAAACAAGCGCGGGCGCTGCCAGAACGTCACATCCGGCCCGATGACCGCCTGCGCTTGCGCAAGCTACCAACATAGGCATTGTATGCAAAACTTGGTTCGCCAAATACCGCATGTTAACGGTATTGTTGCTGATATAGATTTAGGGTCTTGAAACTGTAATAGCGCTTATGTTTATGTTTATTATAATTTTTATTATACCGCTTATACCAGTCTAGAAGCGACCTATACTCGAAATCCTTGCCAAAAACTCCTTAGGACGTATTGTCAAAAAATACGTTTCCAATATTTTCATAAAGGTACGAGTAACATATAAGAAAATATCAAAAGAAAACTTTTCCCAAAGAAAGTATGGTTGTACTAACGCATGTTATATAGAGTACTTATCTTCTTGAATTACTTCGGGTTCAAAAAACCCAATTCGAATCATATAAAATGAAAGCAATAAAAAGCGTCAATCGGATTCGGATATAGGTATTATTAAATAATCCAATTAATTCCACCTCTCAAAAAAATAGATGTGTAGTTCTACCATTCATTATTTATTTCCAACGATGCTAACTTCCGGAAGTAGTTACATACATAACGAGATTATATCGAACGCTGCGCTAGAAGTGAGCATGGAAAATACAAAAGGCGAAATCACACACCCGTCGAACAAATAATGTTTACCGAAGCACCGTCGGACAAACATACTGGCTCTTTGAAATGCGCATACGCCGCTGTCCGCGATGTCAATAGAACCGGAAGGATTTTAGAAGCCCTTTTATTCCGTTTCCTACACTAACACAAGTTAACTTTAAGTAAACATCATTTATAATTTTCCTTTCAGCAATATATCTGAACTTCAAAGATCGTGTTGACTGGAATAAATCAACGATGCAGAAATATTAAATAACATTATTCATTTTGAAGTATGGGTTTTATATGTACTACTTATATTTTGATGATTCAGTGCTTGCACAAGCGGTCATTGAGATAACAGCGTACTAAATTCTAAGCACACATAAGAAAAATGTCAAAAGTCGTTCCGATAACCTATCCGAGAAGTTAGAGATAAGAAAAATATATAGGAAGAGCTATATAGAGTGGAGCTCCTAGACTAAGACGGTTTTTTAGTACCTGGAATATATATGCTAAAAGTCTTCACGTTTAAATGAATTGTTTGCCTCTAGGCCACAGAAGATAAAAGAGATCAAACGCGGAAGTATAAAAACTCAATCAATAAATGACTTTAAATTCTTTCAGAAGCCGAAATATTAGATTATAGTAAAGGTTATATAAAATATGTAATGCGATCGAAGTCTTCATCTCCAAACGAACCGTAGGAGACGCAACACTCATGTGAAACAAATCCTGACCGGCACCGGACATCCGTCTTTGTCGATATTCCTGTTCTACATCAAAGGGAATCACTGAATTTGACCACCAAGCAATTTTCAACCTTAAAGCAGTACATTAAGAGGCGACTTTAGCACCACAAATATGAAAATGCCCTAATACATCTTGTCACTTAAAGAAATGATTAAATCGCGCTGGACAACGTTACGAGTGTACAATAACGGATGCGGAAATAAGTTGTAGTGTTACAAATCGTGATAAAGTGTTCGCTTATTCAGAATATCTCATTGTGTCATGATTAAAAGCCTATTACATATCAAGCAGTTATGAAGTACAACTCTCTAATTTAAATTTTAAAATCATGGTGGACTGGATATTTCGAGAAAGGGATAAGTAACTGTGGATCCAACGTGGATACTACATTCAATTTGCAACTCACTGCGGTTCTAGATTTGGTGCTCGGATCTGTTGTTACTATTGAAGTTACATGACGACATGCCCGTCTTAATTTAGCAGTCCGATTGGGGATGTAGCTCTGACCTACAGAATAGCGCGGCTAATAATAACCTTGTGTTGTGTTTCTGGCGGTGAGTAGGGTAGCGAGAGCTCAATGGAGAGGTTTTGTGTTATAAGCGGGAAGACCGAGAAACTTTACATTGTCTTCTGTACTGACAGTACAGAAACTCTCTTAACCTTCACCCTCCTCCCGTCTACATGTTCGGCAGCACAAGTGTGACGCCTTTGGTGTTGCAAATGTCTATAGGCCACGATAACCACTTTCCATCAGGTCGACCGTGGGTGTACTCCTTTTATAATGAGACTAATCATATCTACGACAAAATCGGTCATCTGCCCAGTGAATATATTCAGTGTACAAAAAAAAGAAATAATCACCTACTCGTACCATTCTCATCCCACCTCTAATTGTTTGATTGATGGTTGTAAACACCGCTTACCTGAAACAAACAAACAGAAACTAAATATAAACCAGCGGGATTAACACTTACAGAAATAGATAATGAAATTAAATTTGTCACTTGGTGTTTGCTGAGAGTGTCCACTCGCACACAATGTAGGCGTCGCCCACGTTCAATCCATTTCCGTTGGACAATTCTGAGACGAGACACGTTCCTACTCCTTGAAATTCTAGCAAACGATTTATATTTATTAATGGAAACAATCTCACTAAAAACATAACCGCCATTGACTGGATATCAGCTTATCCATTGATCTAAAGTTCAAACAAATAAAACCGATCGCACAATGCTGATCGATGCACCGGTCCATCGGTTATAAGAAACATCGACCTTGGACGAGGACTGGCGCAGCGGACGTGGATAGTCGTAAAATAAAAATGGCCCTCGCGACCGCACAGACAAACAGACAGACGGCTATAATATAATATGGTGAGGTGCTCACACGATTGACGGCCGATAGCTCCTTCGACAGTCCGCCGGCATCCGGCATTCAAGGTGACACTGGCCATCCTTGCAGATCCGGTCTCGACCGTAGGTAATGTTATCGGAGAGACAATACAGAACCGAGTTAATTTTCTTGAGAAAACGAAAGAAAAGTTTTCCCATTATCATAAATCAATAACCGACAGACTCATAATAAGTTTAAGGTATAAAATACTGTAGTTAAATGTTTTGTGTCAATAAATCCTCAGATATATGAAACCTTTAACATAAACATCACTTATTCTGTGCTTTAATGTCCAACACTATTACGATAACTATTCAACATAGGGCATTAAATCAAAATGATGGTCAACGAATAAAGCATCATCATTATTCAACGTGAGATTTAAAATTATATTTAGTAATATAATCCGCGATACCACCATCACCAGGTCCAAGGCGACGATGATAAAAACACTTGAGTAATATTATAGGTGGCACCGAGGCGGATTATTAGCCTAGTACGCAATGGGTTGTCGTTAAATTGAATTAGAGCTCACCACCGGCTTGCGCCCGCGCAGTTCGACGACCGATCGCCCACCACATTCACCATACTTATTGATCCCATTCAGTCGATCCTTTTTGATTGATCTACGTTGATGTGGGAGTGACAGCGTTCCAAACATGTGACAAAATTCGCGTTATGTCGTGTAAGGACGACTGTAAGTGGCACATTTTTCTAAAGATTCTTTACGTACATGTGGGAAGGATGAATGTGTAATTATAGAATTGATGCAGTCGGGCGTGGGTTAACCAGTCGGGGGCGGCGATAGCTCTCCCTCAAGCGGCATACTCCTTCACACTAGTTATTACACAAATGGGTTGTATGAGGTCTCCTTTAGCTTAATGCGATAGTGACGTATGACACTGTCTTGCATAACACAATACACCGCAATGAAGGTAGACGGGAAGTTAACAATCGCGGTGTAAGTTATGCAAACGCGGAATATTACAAAATACAAGGCTTTTACGTAAAGTGCAAGACAGCTGGTATTTTGTGATAAACATTGCAAACAGTATTGTTTAGACCACAAGTTATGTTGATGTATGTATATTGACATTGATGGTCTTGTCAAGTACGACTACATACAAAGCAATCTCAGCAATAATATTCATTCAAGTTAGCACACTAGGTACGTGTCCTAGTGAGGACGATTTCATGGAGGATTTATATGGGTATAATTTGCCCCACCAGTAGATACGTTTGATGGGGCAACTCTAGCAATCTTCAACGTACATTATTAGTATTACGCAAGTAGATTTAACCCGTCATTTTTATTCCACTTAAGTGGTAGAAAAGCGCACGGTCCACATAATGGAAAATGGTTAGCGTGGCCTATGGATATTTGCAACGACAGGGGCGGCACACTCGTGCTGCCCACTCCATAAAAACCTAATGCCCTTCTCGAAAACCCCCATATAGTAGTCGCTTGGAATAACCGCAGCAGGGAGCTCATTCCACAGATTGAACATGCGCGGAATGAAGTTCCTTTCATACCGCACATTGCGCCGCGTCCGGTCGTAATGTGTGAGGTCTAATTCGAAGCTGTTCTTCTTCTGTCGAATCAACATTTTCGAGTAAAACACACACAGCGTGGCAAAGTTCCTTCTGGGGTTGAGGTTACCACCACCTGTGAGTATGGGACTGACGATCCTCAGCGCCTGTTCTAAACTCTAAAACCAGGTCCTAAACCAAGTGCGAGTCGTTACTGAAGCTTCCATATATTATTACGTAAGGTTACTCGTGAGGATGCCTTGCTAAGTAGTTATGGGATACCTGTGTCGATTAATGCATGTTGAGTTCCAACGGAACCGTCACATCGTGAAGTTCAAAAATATGAAAATGGTATCAGTATCATCATATGTATTGGCTATCATCACGAGTAAGTGTGTGAAGCCACATAGGCCCAACGTGCACCAATACTGTGAACAGAATGGCCATTGGTCATATTACAACGATCAGTTTACACATACGACAGAAGCTCGAATGTTTAAATAAAGTTTATAATCGTTGGCTCGAGAGGACCCAACGTGTACAGCCGGCATAAAAATTGCATCAGATTAAAATAGCTTAAATTATAGCCAGTTATAAAAAAAGTTGTAGCAAATGTAAATAATATATTATATTTCTTCAATAAATGCCTATATATTCTACTCGCGGTAAGAAACCACAAACCGCATGATTACAGATTTCTTGCTGTGCATATTATAGCATGCCTAGCTACATAGGGAATTGTATAGTGAACTCTTTGAACATAAGAATAGGAAATATTATTTAACAAGCCGATCAGTTCATTTAATGTAAGAGGCTTTCTAATGAGCTTGGTTTCTAACGATAGCTGACAGAATATAAAACATTAAAATAGTTAATCTGTGCTTACTCTATGTGTGTGGAATGCTGTGTAGAATGTCCTAAAAATATAATTTAAAAAAATGTACCTATTAATGTTAAGTTAGAGACCACCATTTTAAGAAAGAAAGAACTCTTTATTTGTATGAAACACAGTGTGAAAAGATGCTACAGTGTTGATTTGATTTTGATCATTGCGTTGTTTGGCCAATCAGCAGTCAAAATTATCTCGATCATCATTATTTCCGTCATCATCAGTATCTGAAATGGTGGTCTGTACCTTCTGAACAGCACCTCCGCTTTTTAGAATCCTACGGGGTGAAGCCAGTTGACGGACTAAATAAACAAAAAATTCAAACTCATATTGCCCTCTAGAGATTAGACGTAAGACACTTAACTTATTCACACTTCAATATAAATAATTCATAAAAAGGGCTATAATAATCCCTAAACGAATCCACTGTAAACTTCAGAAGTGATAAATTACTGATCAAATATTTATAAAATAATTTCCATAAAAAATCCATAAAGCATTTTGGCAGCCATAAGTCCGACGT
Source organism: Pelosia muscerda (assembly GCA_963691645.1). NCBI lineage: Eukaryota > Metazoa > Arthropoda > Insecta > Lepidoptera > Erebidae > Pelosia > Pelosia muscerda. The sequence goes on along the minus strand of OY829102.1, from coordinate 16,972,491 downwards.
AGCAGGCGTGCGGCGTATACGGTAATCCCTTGATGGAGTTCAAGAGCACGGGTCGCAGGGAGATTATGGCCTTCGAAGATGATTAAGGAGATTAACCTTTAAGCCTATGTTATCAACGATTTTAATAAACAATAGCTGTATAGGTACACGATGGTTACACCTCTGAAAGTGTGTTTATAGCATCCGCCTTCCTGCTGTAGACCGACGAAAATACCGTTACGAACGCACAACCAAACTCCATTTACATACGCAAATCATGACGAATTGCTCACAATGCGCGTCCGAAATACGCCGATGTTCCTCCGATACAGCACAAAATGATTCATTGCCCACTTCCACCCACATAGGGTCCATATTCTTATGAATGAACATATTCTCCTTAAACGTCTACAGAAACTAGATAAAGTTTGTAGTCTGATTGTACCACGGTCATAAAAAATGTATTAAGGAAATAATTGTCATCTTTACGATCCACAGATTTATCCAAACCAAAAATTGGGACTATGTGAAATAGATGGAACATGTATTTGGATCAAGTATGTTGAAAGAATAGGACTAGGTGGACCTTGTTTTCCTTTTTTTTTTACTTAGTTTAACACATCTTTTTGACTTGTATTAAATTATGCAGTTATATTATGCACCTGCAGGGTTTAGTCTATGAGGCTGTTTAGTGATTACTTCAATGAGGAAAGCAATAATATGCAACGCTGTCATACGTTTTGCTTACTTATATGAATGGAATGTTGGACAGAGGCACTTAATTATTAATGTTTTATTATATCATCTATAAAACTCCGATTGTTATAGCTTACTATATGTACCGGTTGAGTTATGAATTAAGTCACGGCGGAAACGGCCTTCTACAAAAACAAACTAACGCTGCTTGGTGAAGTTTAAAATTTTTACACTCGTTAGTGCATCCGGTGTATTACGATTGCGCGTGGTGTCTTTTTGCTTCCAATCCGATTTAAAAAATAAACCAATCAATCGGCCAGCATAGCACGGCGAGGGAGAATATCCTGTCGCCGCGGGAGTGGGGAGATTGCGCGCAGGCTTCCATGAATGGCCCTAACGAACTCGCTGGCCTTGGCAGGACGGCCCTGTGGCCCTCTAGCGCACGAACAATATTACGACCATAAAGGTGCGTCCAGATTTGTGACATGAACAGCGGACAGGGTGGCATAAAGACATGATGTTGAGTGTAGACATAACTGCTTGTGGCACATGGGCACACATCTAGTATGTTGTGTTGTTGTAGTTGTGCTGACACGGCCACCAGTTGATCGATGGTTTCATTTAATCACAGTTATCACGCAGCTGAATACCCAAGGAGACGCACTTCTGACATGGTCACGGTAAAATATTACGTAAATGTAGAGACGGCATTACATTACGAACAACACTTCAGCGCATTCTTTACAATTGCATCCTTAAATGAAATTGTAACGATGCAGTGTGTATCAACGCTCTGCAAAACGATGCCAAATATTTGCCTAGTGGACTTTGAATTGACTAGTACGTTTTCCAATATTGACGAAACAGGAAAACTGAACTGGCATATTACGAAACACCATCGATGTATAATTATGATATATATATTATAAAACAGGAAACGCTTCAAGTCTTGCACACAACCGCGTATGTGTATGTACACCGCGGTAAACATCTCATTCACGATCCTTTGATTGAGACTGAATGAGTGACGTGCTTAGCGTTTACAATTTCGACTCGTAACAGGAAGTGAAACGAGTTCAAAATATATCAAGGACGCTAATAATGGAACTTGATTTGCTACTGCATTCATGAACTTAAGAATTCCAAACTTAATTTCTTGCATAACTGGTTTTACAAAATCATCATGTTATGTCGTGATTTGTTTTAAATTGAATTTATCAGATAGAATTATATTTTGTATGTTTCTATTATTTAGATAAATATTATAGCTACGACCTTGAGCTGGCCAGGATCGACATGCTAACCCACTTAACGCTGCGTGCCTGAGCGTGCCGGCAAGGGATTACAGTTCGAGCTAATGATGAGTCGTTTTATAACATCTGCCGATTTGCTTTTATTCATTCAATAGTGTTAAGCAATCTAGCATATTGATACATACAATCAGCACTTCCAAACTCTGAAATTTCTGAATACTCTATTTTCCTATTATAAAATACAGAATTACTCAGCTAGAAGTCAGTCAGCAAATTCCAGGCGTATTGTGTATTGGTTTATTGCCGTTTTCGGAAACCCTTTTACAGCGGAAGAAATATTAATTAAACATTGAAGATGGGTTCCGTTCCATTGATAAAGCACGCCGGTTCTCATGCAAACCGCGGAACGTTCGGAAGAGACGCATAAATGCTCCTCTACAATCGTCCATCCGTCTCCTTTAACAAACATTGAAGCAAAAAAAATAATTTAAAGAAAAACAAAAAACCCGACTGCCTAACTAACCTAACCTAACTAAAAAGAAAGAAACAAGCCCAGTAGTTAAAATTTCATACAATACTCACAGTCGGGGCCCCTTAGGAAGATGTGATTGGTAAAATTTAAATGGGCCCCGACTGTGAGTATTGTATGAAATTTTAACTACTGGGCTTGTTTCTTTCTTTTTAGTTAGGTTAGGTTAGTTAGGCAGTCGGGTTTTTTGTTTTTCTTTAAATTATTTTTTTTATTTTATACTTTTTAGTTACGATTCATTTAAAATGTATTTTTTTATCAAAATATTATTTTTGTTTGTATATCGTTTATCCTTGAAGTAAGAAAACTAGCGAGAATTAATGTTTTGTTAAACAACTTTAAATCGTTATATATCCTAAACTATTAGTTAAAATGAAAAATGGTAAAAGGAACCTAAATATGATTTCAAAATACCTATTCAACGATACCCCATTTGACATAGTTCATCGAATTTTTTTTTTTTTCATTTTGACAATATGGCGTCTGGTGGTAGCTATGGTGAATTTTGATTACTGTCATGTCTTTAGTGACACTCGCAAGGTTAAGACGAATCGATTGACGTAAGAATCATCAAAATCGGTCTATGCGTTTAGGCTCTAGAACGCCACATAGAAACAAACATACATACATACATACATACATACATAGACTGATAAACACAATACCTTCCTTTGCGTCGCGCAGTCGGGTAAAAAGAGAGATAGCTCTCATTGGTTCAGTAATTACTGATTTCGACGCAACGCCTTAAGGAGTTGCCAATCAAGACACGCCCTCAATTGATCATTAACATCATATATTCACATGTGTGTTTAAATAATTGTGAATATACAAATTAATTGAAAAAATATATATATTTCTTCATTTTGACCTTCGTATTACTCAACTTCCGTCTTACCTGTGATTTACCAACAAAAAATGTTTTGAAACTTCATTGAAGCAAGCCCGTGAATACGGAGGGGTCAACTCGTGATCGATGATTGAGCACGGTATGACTGGGAACCAGCCTCTAAGCACGACTTGTGATTCAGAGGCTACTTTTATACACCATGAAGTAAATGCCAAATCATTTGACGTCAGTCGGAATTGCCGTTGCAGTTCCTTGTAGAACTGTTGGCCTGGATTTGTAATCGGCACGCAGTATATTGATACTGCGCTGTTATTCAATGCACAAATTGTTACTTTAGCAATCATTTCACAGCTCGGATCTGCGTCTTGAAAACCGAATAAGATGTGAACAATGCCTCGTTATAGACCGGTGTTGTTGCCACCACAGGCTAAACTAAGGAAGTCAATATCTATTAGCTCGGCACAATAGGTGAGCGACATCCGAAGCTCATTACTGGCATTCGTTTCCGTTGGTGATTGGCAAGACGCGAATAAATCGCGGCCTATTGAAATATGGCCTCGTTACGTTAAAAACTTGTAAGTGTTAATTGTATTACCATTTATAATGTATGGCTTTAAGATAGTTTGAAAAAATACTGCAATTTTAAATAAATGTTAGAAGTAGCAACCCTGTTTCCAAAATCATTAACCGTATACCTATTCTTCATGCTCTTATCTTATCTGAGATCATTCAACTCTTGTGTTCGAGACGTGTTAAATTTTAAAAAAAGCCAACAAAATAAATAACAAATCGTGTAGAAGAACGCTAGAAGCTATGGCCTTTTATATAAACTCGTCGATGTGTTCACATTATTAGCGTTTGAAGACTCGTAAACACACGCGGCCTTGGCTAGTTGCTTGTTTACGGATACTATATGCCTTGGCAAATGAACTCGAATGCGTAGTTAATTTTGTAAAACGATGATTTCAATGTTTTACCTAAATAAATAATGGACCAAGCACATTACTACCTTATTAGACAAATATACTCACTAAAATAAGAACACTAACACACAAACACCGTCTGTTATCCACCGAAGTGTTTGTACTAAAAACTGTCGTTAGCTTTGCATACGTTATTAAAGTCTATGGCAAAATTTTATATGTGCCGACAGCAAATGCATATCCATAAACCTATGCAAATAGAACGTGAGGACGCATAATAGTCGAATACTAGTGATCCGTGGCATCAGTCGTCAGGGCCTTGTGGACACGGTAGACATAAAGTAAGCAAATATGATTTATTTTGTTCAAACACTGCATGTTATCTCTGCAGTTTACAGACATTGTATTATCAGTGCGCAGCAACGCATCACCCATGGTGAACATAGTAGTCACAAGAGACGTACGTGCTTTTTCTACTGCACAAACATTTGTAGAGTCAATATTTGTCGCATGCCCCCGCGAGTGTTACAAGGAGCCGCCCTACACCGACGTCATTCTGCTACTTTTGATGTGTGCAAACAAGACTCAGGGATCAAAAACCGGCATCAATTGTAAAAACAAATAAAAACAAACAATGCGATAGCCAAAAAGGCGATTTAAAATCACCAAATGATGAACTTGAGAACAATCGCAAAGAAATAAACGTAAAATTGACGTCAAACAATGAACTTGGAGGAGGGAACCTACAAATCGACTATGATCGCTGATTTAATGAATATATTTTACAGGGCACCAGTACAACGAACAGCGGAAAGCGCATAATGACTTCCGTTGGACGGACAACGAGATACATCGAAAATAAAACGACTCGCATATTTCAGCCGACTGTACCGCGGAGATCAAAAATTCGATAACAACAAAATACACGTAGTACTGAAAGTATTTTATTTTAAGAACCCAAGATAAGATAAAACAACCTCCTTCGAACATATTCAAAATATTTCAATAACAAGTAATTACAAGGTGTATATCGGTATATGACGTGATCCAGAACAAGATAAATCAGTTAGCCTGTATACATTTCACGATTTAAAGAGACTTTGATAAACGGATATGGGAAGTGCGGTCGACATAGCGCAAGAGCCCCACCGTTCATCGGCTCGCGATTCTAATTCTGATATATCCTGCGGGTTTCCTGTGCAAGCACCGACCGGAACCGGCCCTCTCTCCACTGGTAATAAATAAACCATACGGGTTTCCAACCTCGTTGCTTATGATCTTATTAACAGCTAGAAAACTAGTTCGTATAACTAACTAGAGTATCCAACTAAAACTCAGCGACACCTTTTAAGTGCATTTTGCAGTTATACACTTAAATGGTTAGCCACTGACGATTCGTACAGCAAAACTAATGGCAGTCATGAAAATGATACCTATTACTTTATAAACATCAATAAAGTGATTACTAAAGTGGATGCACATTGATGAACTAACACTATCAATCATCAATTCAAGTCCAGCGTTATTGTCTAGTCGTGTGAGCCGTGAATGATAACAATGCAGTGTACTAAGAAAAACAAACTGCTTAATATCCACCGCTGTATATTTACATACGGTACCGAATATAAACACACTTACCAATGCAGCCACCTGATCTGCCGTCGAAGATATTAATCTCAAATTATTGCTATAAATAAAAAACGTTAGGTGTTTATAAGAATTATATCTGAATTTCGTGCAGCCACAGGTAAAACTATATTGGTAGAGAATTTATAATGAAACTTCATATTGATATTCTAAGAAGAAGAATACAAAGCTAAGATGAGAAGTATGTTTACAGGAGATATTTTGATAACCTAGGGCGTAGGGCGTTACCACTAACTATTCAAGTAATATTATTTCAATCTTACTTTACTTCTATCGTACCGGATACTAGTCTATACTAATATTATAAAGAGGAAAGATTTGTACCTATTTTTGTATGTTTGTATGTTTGTAATGAATAGGCTCAAAAAGTACTGGGCCGATTTAAACAATTATTTCACCTCTAAAAGGCTACTATATCTAGGAGTAACATAGGCTATTTATCATCACGCTACCATACAAGGGAGCGGAGTAATAGTCATAAATCTCAATTGATCCGGTAAATTTCTATACAGTGGCGCTAATATCGCTAACAATTTCCGTTGTCATGACAGCAAGGAAAAGTAGTATAGAGAAGCAAGTAGTGAATCGAATAGAGTCGTACAACGCGATAATCGACATCCACGCGGGCGGAGCCGCGGGCAACAGCTAGTGTTATATATAGTTGCGTAGTATCTCTTACTGTAGTGGATACATTTATTTGTTCAATTTATTTGAATTTACAATTATGTTACAAGATACAGACGATACATACATAAATATCAATAGATGACAACGATCCGTGTCCGAATAACTTTATGAAATTAAAGTAAGGTTGAAGTAATATAACTTTTAAGGAAGTGATGATAAGGCCTCTGGTCTCGTCTCCAATAGGCACAGAGTGAAAAAAAAAACAAATAGATGGCAATAACGTCAAAAATATTTTAGGCAACAATAAGGTTTAGGAATGTTTTTTGAATGTTCAGGATTGTCAGGAGTAATGAATTTTTTTTAAACATTACGTCCCACCTGCTCCAAAGTATAGAATGAAAAAAATGTTTGTACGAAGATTGGTGTCGATACCACAAAACTGACTCGAAACTGAGATTGGGTTACAAACGATAGCGTTATACATATATTATACTTTTGAGTGAAGTGTTATAATTATATTAGGTATAGCATGATGAATGTATTTTCTAACGTGCGCAAAATTCCCACGGGCGCAAACCGAAAAAAACGCATGGTTTGGGATATCCCTCAGGCCCCCGGCTGAGCCATGGTCATTGAAGGCCCCCTCTGCTGTGGGACTACGGTGCCCCAATTTCTCCCCATTTCCCCAGATGGGGGAAGGGCGATCATCATGCCGCCGTCTCAGAACGTGATGACTCGGTGTCTCAAAAATTAAGTTTTCAAAATTTTTATAACTAGATAGACCAACTTAATTAAGATTGATGGATTCTTTGTTTGCGATTTATCTTATAAAAGTTAACATTTCGTTCCTCAGTAATCAGTTCACATCCTCTTTAGAGTCGCGTACTAAATGTGCAAGTTAACACCTATTGTTTCCGTCGATGAGTACTCTTTCCATTCACTTCACCTAACGAGCCCATTGACTGTTTCTAGGAACTACTTCGATTGTTTAGTTCTCAGGACGGTACCTTTGGCCACTGCAACTTGGAATATCTCCATCGAAGTACTTCCTCGAAACAGCACCGTAAAATTTACTGCCTAAATATTGAGGAAAATTACGGGGGAAAACTACATTGAAGATGCTATGGCATTTTGTTTATGCTGCAAGTCTGTAATTTCATTCATAGATGCAACTAATATAAGCTCCATGGTAGGCTGAACACAGACGTAAATGATGGCATGAAATCACACATACAAGTCACAGTCCAAGAACTCGTCATGGGAAAATACGTCTCTTCAGTATACATGCTTCATAAAAAAAATATAATAAAAGTAAACATGTATGTTGACCATTCCACCAGTTGAATACTGAATCCTCGTGGGAAGCTAAAACGTCGATTATAATAAAACTTACAATTCGGATAAAAGTATCTTTTAATTACAATTTGTCGAACTTCAAACAATTTTTCATATGTAGTTGCTCAATGATGATCAAGATTAATAACACTGATCTTATTAACGAGTTCGTAATAATACCTTAATAACTTACACCTACACTACTAGACATCAATAGAACAAAAAGCAAGTTAATCATTGTTAAGATAATTGAAGCGGACCTGTTCATTAAGAGAGCAAAAAGTAAAAAACTTGATCGTTCACAAACAGGTCGCAAAAACATTTGAAGAACATGACGGTTGTTGTTAATGCAAACTATAGTACGCCCATCGCAAGAAATCGTTCCAGAGTCAGTCATTAGTAATTTAGATTAAAACATATTAAAAACATCAGTAATATTGAACAGCGCAAAATTAATTCATGACCATAATATCTCAAGAGATAGCTTGTAGGGAATCGTGAGTTCAGAACGAAAGAAGACAAACTCAGTAGGGGGTGATAATGCCAACATTTAATTGGACAAGCAACCTTTTAAGGCAGATTTCTTTAATGCGACAGGATCACGATCTCGGCTGTCGTCGGGTGATGTCGCGAGGCAGGAAGCCGGCCCGAGGGGCGCGGGGCACGCTACACGATATCCCTTTTACGCGGACCAATTAACGGACCCCATCGGACCGGATGTGCGTATACACATGCATTAGCACCTCCACCCTTCACTAATCTTCGAATGGGAAGTAAAAAAAATGTGGACGTTTAACAGCAGCGCGAAATCTGAGCTAAGTTGGAATATAATTTTCCTATCAATAATATCATCACATACACATCAGATACGTGACTTCATTGACCGGATTTTACTCCACAGGTAATCGTCCTTGGCTGAGCTACTTAACTCCTGAGCCGGCTATGGTACTGGACAATAAAACTTGCTAAGCATACAATTACATCCTTATACAGAGAACAGGAGAGTAATTGTATTCACTGCACGCCCCATGTGGACACCGTGCGCTCCGAACAGACGGAACGTTTCTTAATGAGAGCTCTATTTATTTTCGAAGCGTAACGCATTGTCGAGCCGCCAAATCTGTCTAACTATTTCCAGCTGGGGTAAATCCACGTGTCAGAACTCTGACATTGTTGTGAATCTAAAATAGGTCAGGAGCTGAGAATACACAAATTTACCGCATTAATGCATACCGAAAACATAATGCAAAGGAATATTACTGAAGTGTTATTTTGGACACATCTATTTTCATCATTGCACTTTCAAAGCCAAGGTTGCACAAGACGAAATATTATCAGATTATAACGTTGATAATCCTAAAGATTTTAAAGTTTAAAAATAATGTTCAATTGTTAAATATAAGCATATGGAGTATGCGCAAAAGAATGACTTAAACTGATTTAGTTTAATGAAGGAAAGGAAATACCGTATCCTATTATTAGTAGTTTGTTAAAAGAAAACGGAAGTAAAGCTCGTGCCGCCAATTACAAAACACGGTATGGCGGCCGTATGCTACTTCCGTTTTCGTACCGATAACCACCCTACACCGAGGGTTGCTCCAGAATAGTAAAAAAACCATAAGTGCAATTAAAGCAAGTAGAACAAAGATTTTCATATTTCTTAATGAAATTAATTAAATGGAATGAAATAAAAACCGTTAATACGATCTGAAAATATCTAAAGAAAACAAGAAAATTACTAGGAGCAGGAGACGAGTGGGCTCGTCGACCTTTTATCTAACATCATGCCAATAGAATTTTCTGGTATTGTTTAAAATAACTGACATCGATATAGTTAAAACAGAACAATTCCTTTGAGAGGCTTCGTGCGCGAGCGCAGCGATCGCGAGCTCATAGCCCATTACCGACCGATCGTATAAACTTCGAACATAATTTATCGTTTCCTCTCTGCGTTTTTCACTCGGCAACAATGCTCAGTTCTCCAAGTGTGAAGTTAATAGCTTTACGACGTGTCGAGATGTAATTTGCTTTGACGAGTTTGTGGGTACACCAGCAGTGCAATTCCCTAAGTGTCAGTTCGACGATGTGCCCGCCGGCGAACATATCCTAGAGCTCGTCTTAAAGATAGACCAATGACAACACGATATTGGATCCTCCCTAAGATGTGGTCTCGAGCGAACTGTTTCGACCAATCTCTCTAGGGCGGATGACGTCACTCGACCAATCAAAATCTCTAAATTTTCACTCTCTACGACGAGGTCTCGGGCGACTGATATACACCAATCTCTCTCGGGCGGATGACGTCACTCAGCCAATCACAATATCTGTCTCTCGGGAGGAAACGTCACTCTCTTCATAGGGTCTAGTGTCGTGAAGTTTTGAAAGTAGATTGTAAAGAAAACCGTAGATTACGGTTTATCAAAGTGAAGATTTAAAATGGTTTAGTGGGCTTTAAAATTATTGTATCATTATTTTCAAGTTCCTGAAGAATAAAGTTGAACAACAATGAATACTCTTCATTAACTTATTGCATTTAACTAATCTCGCACGAGTAATTGACGTTACCCTCTGTAATTTCATACTAGGGAGGCGACTTTATTTTGGAAGTGAACAAACCGTAATCTAGAAATCTAGTCCAAACATTAAATATAGTTTAGTGGATTTAAAAAATATTATACTAGTATTTTTAAGTTCCTAAAAGAAAACAATCTCTAATTAAACATCTATTAATTTATTAAATTTAATTTCAGTCTGAAGGTTTTGTCCATCAATCGCCATAGAGGACACATCGTCACAGAGTGAACTAAACGTCAAAGCCAAAACAAAAACAACACAAATATAACCTATAAATCGCCCCGTTACAATAATGTATAAAATCATATTACCGTCTTCGACCGTTATATTTCAGCAATTCTGCTGCAGAAGCCATTAATAAAAAGCTTTAATAAGTTTAAGTTTTACAACTGAATGTAGAAACAATACTTTTTATTGTTCATATTACATTCCAACAAAAAAGTAAGTATTATGTATTTTATTTATTTTCAATGGTCTTCCACACGGTTTGAGTAAAATTAAATTAATTAAATTTTCATTTCACAGCACTACAAAGTTATCGGATAACCCTTGGTGAATGAACAGCTCATGATATATCAACAAAAAACGTTAACCGTCTTCATGGAGGATAGCGAAACAGTCTTAAGGCAGACAATTGACGGAGAATTAACATATACTCTTTATTGTATGCCAAGAACAATACGAGTTTGATATAATTCGGTGGCCAAACCATCATTAGATAATTTCATAGTAAAATCTATGAAATATATGTTCAGTGGCTTAACCACCACCTCTTAAAAGTAATACTATATCAATCTTAAATGTATAATTTCTATAGGGTGAATCAGATCATCTGAGTCCGTCAAGATATATCGATCCATAGACGTTTGTATGGCAAATGGGACCGACAACGGCTTAACATGCTCTTGGAAGCATGATACATTTGTTTAATTTGTTAGAATTTAAACTTTTCTTAGAAGATACAGCACAAATATCAACAGATGACCACAATCCATTTATGAATCACAGTATGAAAGTTAAGTAAGATTGAAGTAATGTACTTTTAAGAGATGATGGTGAGGCCCCAGTTATGTCATCAATTACTCTTGTGTTGTTACCTATGCTGTCGTCTATGTATACAATTATTGCAATTAATAAATAATTTTACATACTTAATTCTTTAATCTTTTCATTAAGGTGTGAAACATTGTTCTGTACTTTCTCAATTTTGATGTAGCAGTAGGTTATGGTGTATAAATAAAAATAATAATACAATCTGCAAATTATCTTTTATTAGCTATGTCAAAAATCTAATCCATACTGTAGTACCCTGTAGGCTAATTAGTGTCTAAACCGTCCTTTCAATATTCCTATTGTCACATCAACATAGTTTGAAACTGTCACTGCATATCACATGTGCCAATGGCATTTATTATAATAATTCCGTATTCCAGCACCCAGGTTGATAAATAGTCATGAGTTAACCTTGCATATTATCTTGAATCACCTGAAATTACACAAAATTATTAGAAAATGATCCTTGACTCAATGTTAAATGAAAAATATTGTATTTTATTTAAGTTTGGTTTGAATAGATATATCTTTACTTCTTATTAGTTTACACACACATGCAGTTTATTTTAATAGTATGTAAATGTACAATATGTATTCTTTGAGACAATAAAATATATCAATTATTAATTAAATTTACTTTATTGTCTAATGTACTTAATAAATGATATGTTGTTGTTGTGTAGTTGTTATGTTTTGTTTTATGTCTTATCCTACTAATATTGTAAAAGTGAAACTTTGTAGGTACCTATAGACGTTTGGATGTTAATTATTCAATCACATTCTAAAGGCTAAACAGGTGACTAATCCGCTCACCATGATGGCAACAAACACTATAATTTCTAGTCCCTACTGTATTTTGATTTTACTTTGTTTGAGTACATAAGATATTATTAAGAGCGTTAACTACTTGCTGAATTGCTCGACAAGTAGACGGTTGTTACACATAAGTGATCTATCTTTATACCATTATCTTGTATTTCTACACTTAAGTAATAGGTTGTGTTATGATAGGTACGTACCTTTATCCTATTCCTTAAGGCACTTGAACGTACTTGTACAGTCAAAAATGGTGTCAAATCATCTTCTAATATAATATTGAGATTTTCAGACAGGCGTTAAATGTTAATGTAGTCCATATCTTGCGAAATAGTATCCATTTGCCTCAATGCTGTCGCATAACGAGATTTCTCCTTAACATCACTCTTTTGGCTTCTTGTAAATTAATACTATTAATGTAATTAATAATAATATTATACACAGCAATCCATGCAGCCATAAATTAACAAAAAGAACTGTGACAGGCTATATAAAATATGACGTTTTTCGCTAAGTCATACGGTTGCCTGCGAAAATGATGAAAGTGATGAAACATTGATGGTTTAACTTTTTATTTTGAGTTTGACAGTAAAAATCGAAGTGTTGAATTCGACCAATCTCTCTAGAGCGAGGGACGTCTCTTGACCAATCATAGTCTTAATTTTACCCTCTGTACGACGAGACTGAAAATCCACCAGTCTCTCTCGGATATATGACGTCACTCCACCAATCACCACGGAGAGGGCAAACTCTCCGGGAGGTTATCGTATCCTCTTGTCTTAGGAGTGCCCTATGCGACGTAAACGTCAAAAAACCGTATAAGTCAAAACAAAACAAACATAACCTATACAGCGCCCATAATTAATCATATTATCGTCTTCGACCGCTATATTTTAGCAATTCTGCTGCAGAAGCTATTGATAAAAAGATATGGTGAGCGAACAGCTCATGATAAATCAACAAAAATCGTTTACAGTCTTCATGAAGGTCAGCGAAACAATCTTATAGCAGACAATTGACGGAGAATTAACATTATATGTACTCTTTATTGTATATCAAGAACAATAGGAGTTTGATATAATTTGGCAGCCTTACCGCACTGTGGTGCTTCCAAGCAATCATTAGATGAAGAAATCAGTGAAGAATATAAACATGCACCTAAACGGAATTCAGTTACCTGCATATTAAGTTCAGTGTCTATGGGTCAAATAGTTTTCATATGTTCAGGGGCTTAACTACCACCTCTTAAAAGTAATATTTTTTTAATTTTACTTTATTTCCATAGTTTGATTCAGATCAACCGAGTCCATCAGGGTACTCGGCATACTAGTGTTGTAATTTTATTTGGTTAAAATGGGTCATACAGTATCTCTTGCTGTAGTGGTTACATTTATATAGATACCTATTCAATTTTTTAAAATTTAAACTTTACTTAGAAGATCCAGCACAAATACCAGCAGATGACCACAACCCAACTATGAATCACAGTGTGAAAGTAAAGTAAGATTGAAGTAATGGTACTTTTAAGAGATGATGGTTAGGCCCCAGTTATGTTTTAATTACTCTTGTGTTGTTACCTATGCTGTCGTTTATATGTATACAATTTTTGCAATTAATAAATAAATTTACATAGGTACTTACTTAATTCTTTCTAAATTTCATCAGATTCTTTTCATTAAGGTGTGAAACATTGTGCTGTACCTTCTCAATTTTGAAGTGGTAGTAGGTTATGGTGTATAAATAAAATATAATAATACAATCTGCAAATTATCTTTTATTAGCTATGTCAAAAATCTAATCCATACTGTGGAGTAATAAGCATCTAAACCGTCCTTTCAATATTCCTATTGCCCCCTCAACACAGTTTGAAACTGTCACTGCATATCACATGTGCCAATGGCATTTATTATAATGACTCCATATTCCAGCACCAAGGTTGATAAATAATCATGAGTTGACCTTGCATAATATCTTGAATCCCCTGAAATCGCACAAAATTATTAGAAAATTATCCTCGACTCAATGTTATATGAAAAATATTGTATTTTATTTAAGTTTGGTCTGAATAGATATGTCTTTTCTTATAATTAGTTTGCACACAAACTTACATTCAATGCATATTAATAGTATGTAAATGAACATGTATTCTTCGACAAAATAAATATCTATTAATAATTTTATGTTACATTAATGTCTGTTGTATTAAATAGGCATGTTGTGTGTACTGTAAGTTGTTTGTTTTGTGTAGTTTTAATTCCTATCCTACTAATATTGCAAAAAAGAAAGTTTGTATAGATGTCTGGATGTTGATTATTCAATCACATTGTAAAAGCTAAACAGGATCTGGCTTAACTTTGGTACAGGTAGGTATAGAGTCTGGCTTAACAGATAAATTATGCTACTATTTATCTGGATACTTAGCACTCCGTAACACAGAATCTAGGTGACTAATCCTATCATCATGATGGCAACAAACACTAAATTTCTAGTCCCTGCTGTATTTTGTTTGAATACATAGATAGATAGGTACTATCTTACCAAGTAAGTATACTTACTTGTTCACTATTATGGTTCAGATTATCTAGGCTGAACACTCCTTTATCAGTGTGTTATTGAACACAAAAATACCTATCACATTGCCAAATGTGACATCCACATGTAATCTATCTAAGTAAATCTGAAACAAATCACATGCACTTATGTATTGTGTTATGTATTCAAGAAAAATAGTAATACTTTCCTTCCTTTCTTTACACTTCCCTTAGAATAAAACTACATTTTACTTACAATAAGAACATTTCTCCTGGCATGATATCCCTTGGGACAATAGTTTCCTTGAACGGACCATGGACACTAGGGTGCCATCAACACAACAAATGATTTGTTTATATATATTAAACAGTCATCTAAGTATGTAGATAAAGAGTTGCTTGATGTAAAGTCATCTTCTAATACGTTTAGAAGGTTTGCCGAAAAGAGATATCGTAAATGTTTATCTAGCCGGTATCTCGTAAAGGTATTTATTTTCTTCGCTTTCCTCGCTTCTCAAGATTTCTCTTTAAGTACTGGCTTCTTATTATAATTATTCCTGCAGAGATACCAAGCTAAGCAAACCTATAGCAAGTTAATAAAGTATAAAACAAACGATATTAAACATGACTTTTTCCATAGGTGAAACGATTCCCGCGTAAATTTTTAAACTTTTATATTTGACGCTTTTGACAGTAAAAATCGAAGTGTAGATGCTAGTGAATACCAAATGTCATGCTCGCCGTTGCGGCAACGTTGGGCTCGCCGATGTGAACTTAGGGAATTGCACTGCTGATCATAGCACTACATACATGTTATCACCACATTAATAAAACACCAAGGTTCGTTATAGAGCGCTTGCAAATCTCAAAAGCTGACACGAACTGTGGGATTCCTGAGATTACTCGATTGAATCGAAACAAACTCTCTAGTACTCTGGCGACCACGTTCCGATTTCCTGCTCCTCTTTTCTATAACTTGGTGTGGTTGGTCCCGAATGGAAAGTCTGCGCCAATGCCTCGTCTATCAATCAGCAAGTGCCAATGAAAAGACTTGGACCCGAAGGATAAGTAGTAATCCTTCGGGTCCAAGTCTATACACGGGATGTAATGCAATGACGTCACAAGCTCAAACTTGAGCAAATAACTAAACCAACAATGCTTTCCTAAGGTTGTCTCGTGAGAAATTTGCGTAGTTTATTTTACTTACTTGCGATGGGATTGTGAATTTTTGAATATTTATTTTTGTATACTACTCAGTACTGATGAAAGTGAGATGTATCAGTTGCCTAATAAATTATAAAAGTATGGAAAAAGACAGGGAATTAAGACCTCCGGCAGTTTCACAAACAGAATTGCAGCATGCTTGCTTACAAACTACTTATTTAAAGTCAATATTAGAGAAGGTTTTATTTTCCCGATTGAGTTGACCACAATCGGAGCTGGGGAAATATCGTCCAAAAAATATGCTGATACTGTATAATCATCATAAAACCAATTCGTTGAAGACAACAAATTTTAAAACAGACGTAAAAAGTCTAATTAAAAGCCGCATCACCAAGTAAAGAGTCGGGCCAAACAGCGGGACTTCGTGCTGCTTCTTTGGCAAGCTTGCCTCGTGAGAAATTGTCCCACAGTTTCTTTCACATTGTCGCAATACAACACTTGACTAATAGCAGTTAGCATCTTCGTTGAAACTTCGTGAGAATAATTCGTATCATACAATAACGCCAGCGCAAAGTTCAATGAAATATTTGCAAGTAAGAACTTGTTATGTATCTGGCTAAATGCCGAACAGACTACAGTTAACGTTCTTACAATGATTTATCTCAAGTAATATAATGTATCTTAGTGTTTGAGTTAAACGTACTGCACATCCTGAATATTACATAAAGACATCACTGCCATCTTAAGACCTCCATCAAATACAATAGCGAGAGCTATAATAAAATTTTAAGACAACACATTACTAGATGAAGGAAGTCAGATATAAATTAATAAATAAAGCGACTAGTCAAAACCTTAAGGAAATGCTGGTATCTATAAAATTTAAACGGAAATTAGGGATTTCATTGCCACTGAGAGCATAAACAATCCGGATATATCACATTTAGAAACATTAGACGATGGGAAATCTTATTTATATTAATAAATAAACCGTCGACTAGTAAAAGCATAAAAGAAATGCAAGTACTTATAGTATGAACGGAAATTAAGGATTTTAGTATCGCAGACAGCACAAATAATCCGGATATGCCACATTTAGAAACGCTATCAAGTCTCGGATGATTACAGGAAGGCCTTCGACACTGTCGACCATTAAATACCCTAATCATACATTTCTAGCATTTTCCAACAGAATCGAATTTCTAGTGTTTAGTTTTTATTTACGGAGCTAGAGGATTGGGTGAGTTTTCTAATCTTTAACATTCTTAGATGGCATATTCTGCACCATAGCTATTACATTCCAATATCACTGTATTCTCATAAGCAATTACCTATTGTTTCTTCGTTACAGCATTAAGGTGGAAAATGTACAACAGTAAAGTGAAGTACCCTTGTAATGGTCTTCATTTGCCGTTTAAATTGAAAGGCGATACTGGGAGTAAAGAGGGTGTGTCGATTTAATTTCCGCTGAGCTTCAACGAGAGCTTTCAGTGCTGTTATTTAATTTAACTTCAACGTTTAATGGCGCACGTAATGATAAAGCACATAGAATTATGGAATTATTAACCTGTTATCTAAATCCTCTTGAAGACTCAAGTGATTTAACACCAGCTTCCTCATAACTAGCAATAATAAAGTGCCGACAGTTAATTATGATGCGACGACATGCATTACAAAAATTCTTGTCGAAGATAAGAGACTTCATAACCCAGAGATAAGAGCCGGTTTTCGATCAACTTCCTGTTCAATTGAGGATTAATTAAAAGCCTGATCTTACTACTGCAATACAGTCAATATCTTCCTAATATTGCCTTCGATGATAAGTTTTATTCTGAGGCAAAAGTATCATATAACTGGTTAGAAAAATATATAGTAATCATCGCTATATGGGATGGAATTAAGGAGAGCTCGGACTGAGGCGGGTCAATTTAATATACGTTGGTGGGCCCATGATGGATGGTTGTTTTATTAGCCCCCGGACTGCTGTTTATGCCTTTCAAGATAATAAAAAACGATATTATAAAGAAACCAGCTATGTTCAAGCTTTCATACATTCGAAAGCTAACACTACGCTGCGAAAATAGCCGTTTATAAACCTATAAAAAGTTTAATCTCCTTGGAAATGTTTCATTGACATCTATGGCAGAGATATCGCAAAACTGTGTCTTACCGAAACCGATCGATAACACGCAGCAGACAATAGGGGCTCATCAATTTCACAACGACGTGAGTGGCGAGAAAAAATTGGCAAGAATCGACTCCAGGTAGAGTTTGCTTAGCGCCTTATTAAACAGTGTATTGTATTGGAACGGCGCCTCATGCGACCATTTTTTTTGGGATCGCTTTTAAACATAATTCTACCGCCTATATCTCCAGGAGATATTCTAAATAGTTCAAGTGCTATTGTTTTAACATTTTTATAACGATTCAACGGTAGTTATCGTAATTAAAATGTTAATATTGTAATCGAAACGAAAGAAAACAATTTCCTTAGACTTATGTTATATGAGAGTATCTATTCCGGACGTATCTGAATGTTCATGATAAGTACTTAATTACAGGAAAGCTATTAGAGGCGTTCCACTCGGTACAAATAGATAAGTGACATGAATGGATGCTAGTTAAACACATAGATGTATAGTTATTCAGTTGTATGTGTTAGGACATATCGTTATGGACATAGATATGACCAGAATAGGTTGATTGTGCTAGATATTACGAAGACACGATGGCTTACTACACCTACAAATATTAAGATACGTGGGCACCACCTACAAACCCAGCCCACTATCGTATTTTTCGTTCAATAAGCCTAGCCTACGTGTCACCTCTAAGCGGTAACCTAGCATTCGTAATGAATGAAAGATATACATATTCGTAACGACTTACTCACCGTATATGTCAAACTATGTCTACCGTTGGCGGCTTTCCCGATAGCTGGCTTTCTTATAGAAACAACGAATTGGGTCTCACTGCGAAAATCACGCCGCAAACCGAACAACAGGTGAGCGGAATACACTTTATCGCCAACTGTCAATCAAACTTTGATCACAATATAACACGTACGCTTTTAAATTGTAAAACGTCGAAACGTAGTTACACGAATATGCGCTGAGCGCTCGCGTGTTGGCGCGTTCAGCGACGGCGCGACTGAGCGGTGAGAACAAGGCACGCGCCGGTGGGGGTTCATTCACAAAACGAGTGGCGGGGCACGAAGCGCGCGGGGCCTGACCCATAGGCTCATTCATGCGATTACCAAGTCAGCGTGGTGACCTACGGCCTATCGCTACGTACACTCCACTATTCACAACACCCAATTTTAAATCGAGAGTCGCCACTGACCATTTTAAGCACACTACTCATTGTAAAATTTAAAGAAAAGAATACTATTCCGAAACACCGGTTTCTTGGAACCGCACAACGAAGTAGCAATTTTGAGAACTTTATTGCACACAATAACAGTCTTTAGCAATACGACCGGTCATACGACTGTGCAACCGCTGCTACGACCTGGCACAATTAACGAAAGTGCAGAGACCGGCGAAAGTTAGGAGAAATTCGAGAATCGTATTTGTGTTACAGAGGACATATGTACATAATTCAGATAAAGTTGATTTAAATACGCGGACAGTGAACAGGAACATGTAAAATCAATACTAAAGTCAATGAAGGTATTCGCGAATATAAGGATTGATAGTATTGTATCGTTGTATCACGATTAAAACCGCTACGTATAAAACGGTGACTTGAAATCGAATCCCGTTGCGCCACCGACGGATTTACAGCAATAATGACTCCACAAGCAAGAACATTACAAGCACAGTGCTGGTGAAAGGCTCTAAGTACCTAGTACAAGCGGTTTATGTAATAAAGTGGTTTGCACCGCACGTGCCCTGCGTTGCTTCACTTGCGATGCAATAAGGTACTGTTTTTTATTTGGTCGAAGAACACATTAACATTCGCAAGTCGTGTGATGATCTCAGAGCTTACGGCGTAGTTTCTATTTAAAAATAATGATATTTATGCGTTTCCAAGAGGGATATTAATTTAGTACTATCTTCTTCAGATGACGGCACCAGCTTATTTTGAACGAAACGACTTTTTTTTCGTTGCGTTGACCTTTTCATATTCCCGAGTAATAAATACTAGTGGTATTACGCTGTCGCTGGAGACCGCATGGCGTCTGGCATTCATATACAAGTGTAAGTAAACCGGCTAAATTTGGTTGGGAAATTAAAAGATATAAAAACCTGATTAAGCTGATTAGTAGCAGCGACACTAAAAATAATATCAACCATTACTTTGAGTTAAGAGCAAAAAAATACGTATGCGCAAAACCATTTATTTTCAAAAACCATAACACACACGTTTCTGATTATTCTGTTGCATTATAGCTTAGCAAAACATGGAAATTGACGATATGGGATTAGTCGACCAATTAAAAGTCACGCAGCAGGCCATGGAGCGAGCTATGCTTGAAGTCTCTTTGAAGGATAAAATTCGTAATGAGATCATCCGGCAACGAACTGAAGTTACCGACATGTGGCAGTGGGCTGACCACATCTGCCGAAGGACCGATGGCCGCTGGAGCAAACGAGTCCTTAAGTGGAGACCGCGAGAAAGCAAACGGAAAGTGGATCGACCTTAGCCAGATGGACTGATGACCTAAAAAAGGTGGCTGGGACAGACTGGATGCGGAAGGCAGAGGATCGGGAGTGCCACTGCTCCCGATCACACTATACACACTGGGAGAGGTCTATATCTAGCAGTGAAATGCAATAGGCTAATTGATAGATTGATTTAATACAATACATAGATTCAAATATCAGTATCCCTGCTAAAATGCATTTAACTGTATATCCAATTGAAAAAGAAAAACCTTTTATCATCATTAGGTAAACATGTGTGTAGTGTTTGTGTATCTATGGAATAGATATATACACTGTCTCACGTACACCAATAGTGGGGTTAGCTGTCATTGGAGGGTTGACCATTGACAGAGCTGGGTGACGAAAGGAATCCGTTGGATCCGTGCCTACAGAGAAATATACCTGCGCTATTGAGTGTAGTAGTGAGCCAGTGCTTTAATTATATTACTAGAACGGAGCATTCTACAATGCGTGACATAAAATTGTCATAGAAACAATCAAGACTAAATTTTATTGCAGCAATTGCAATTGTTATTCTGTGGCCTCTCTGAAACAGTAAAGAGGTCGCCACTCACCAGAATAAAATCGATCAACAATGAACAGAGTACTAAGTATGTGCCAAATGTGGCAAAATGAAAGGTTATGGGCGGTCCCTTTGCGACATTGAGAACAATGATAACCACGTATGTGAATTTCCATAAAATACCTAATCAGAAATTGTACTTATCATTTTGTTTCAAGAAGAAAGAAAAGAATAGTGATAATTGACACTTATTTGATTTGAAGGAGTGGGGATATAGATAGTGCAATGGCTACTACTAGTAATTTACACGAATTATTTGGTTTATACCATACTAGCCAATGCACGCGACTCCGCCCGCATGGCTATCGGTAATCGCGACCTAAGCGCCATCTGTGCAGCTTAAAATCCATATTACTAATCATAACTCTGATTCTACTTAACCGATTGCAATCAAACAAACGTAAGATTCTAAGTGGAACCAAATCCCTCCAAACAAAAAAAACACATCGAAATCCGTTTAGTAATTTTTGCGTCCATCGCGGACGAAAATAGACTTTTTACAATTATATAATAGTATAGATAGATGTAGGCACATATGCATTAATTATTACTCAAACTTATCAAATTGGCTTACAAAACATATTCTCTTATATAGAGATCGAAGTCTCGTTAAATCTAAAGGATGAAGTGTACAATCTACTCTGTGAGAAACTATGCAACATAAATTATGGATGCAGTAAAACCAGCTTAAACAATTTCCGTCCACCAATCAGCGATGAGAAATTACCTCGATATCTGCATAAATTTCCACCATATAAGACCACTATTCAGATAATAATGTCTAAGACCTACAGGTACAACATATGGATTAATTTGTCCAGGTAATAAGTAATCATAGAAACGCATACATACATAATTTTCTCACTAGATATGATCAACACGGGGGTTAAACTCAACGGGCTTCCTGTTGCCAATTAATGTCACGACAAACCAGTGCTGATTGTAAGCTCTGAGTAGATACTGTTATAAATTAATGATACGGCATTATGCAGCTAGTTGTTAACTAGACATTTGAAGTTTCTGCGTGTGGGAAAATTGATTCTGACGATCGATTTGTCCGTTGGTTGAGATAGAATTATTTGTTAAATAATATTTATCTTTCATTAACGCGAATGCATTAGCATGTCCCGCCGAATTCTATACGGAAAATTTAAATTAAACAACCACCGTGTGTTCGATCAATCACCTTGGTAGTTGGCACATCTAATAAAAATGTATTATCATAGAGAACGATTTTTTGTTCTTGTCATTATGGATTGCAGTGCCAAGCTTCGCCGTTTAGAAGGACAGAAGGACACACGATTTTTGTTGCAATCTCAGGTTTGCTGTGTCACACGCCGTTCCTGCTTCGTTTGCAGCAAGATGTTAGCATGTGGACGTTGGTTCCCTACCTATACATATCAGGATTAGTAAAGTCACAAATGGCTTGTTTGAATCAACGTCTTAGGTGAGCATGTGAGACAGTCGGTAGGAGAGGATTCGATGTCGACTCTTCAGTAAGTTAAGTAAATTAAGTCGGAGGAATCTTGTTATTTTTTATACAATTTATGTGGCAGAAAAGCACACAACTTTTATAATACTTGGAAGGATTCCATAGGCAAATTGCATTTTTTTTTATTTAAACTTTAGTAATCTATTTAAACTTTATGCACAAATACAAAATAATTGTAGAAAGGGGACTTCTACCAGTCAACCTCAACGTGATGCAGAGATTTGTAAAGATAGGTGCTCGAAGTCTTTTTCGACGTAGGTAATTTTAGTTACTACCTACTTACCTTGCTAGTCTTAACAATCTCTTATAGGAGACTTAATCGAAACACAAAAAGAAATGTGGCATAGTACTATTCCAAATAAGTATAAAGATATACGATAGTTATCTACGTCATTAATTTCATATAAGGTACGTGAACTCGAACAATTAGCGACGCAGGACATTCGTTTGCAGAAATTCGTGAGTCACCTGACCAAAAGCAGCGGGGTATCAAAATCCATCGGCAATGTAAATGATATCAAATTGAATGAAAAATACTTTTGCTTTTGATACACAACAACTTCTTTGAATTTCAATGAAGGTATGATGTTATTACAAAGTAAAATTAGACTTATCAATCGTTTATCATCTTTATTTTAGTATAAATTTACTAATGTTTGTATATTCTTGGGCCCTCTAAGAATGGACGCAAACGTATATCAATCAAATCACTCACATTTCGTTATTTATTAACATAAACATAACATAAACTCACGCCTATTTCCCCGAAGGGGTAGGTTACCCACATTTCGCCAGTTTATGTTTAGGTCCCAATGTAATAGGTGGCGAGCCTATTGCCATTAACTGGGCTCTTATAAACCTACGATAAATACACACATAACTTCGAAAAGTCATTGGTGTGTGCCTTGGTAAAACCTGGGATCGAACCCGAGACCTCGTCTCAGCAGTCCATTACCCATACCACTAAGCTACCGCGGTTATTTATTAATCAGGTATTTATGCCAAGCTCTTAACCAATAGCAAAAATCCAATAACACTGTCCAACCAGGAAGACGACGATTACCCCTGCTGCACCACAAGAGCAGTCGGATTCAGAAAAAAGAAATAAACAAGTGAGCCGAGCCGTAAGGTTGTTTATAAATGGAAATACTCTTCCTTCGTCCATAACATGCAGGGAAGGCAGCAGATACCATTACATAATATAGAGGTTAAAACGACTGATTGCAGCTAACAGAATACACTACGGCACCCACCTAACATAAGACCTAAAAAGCGTACTGGCGGATCCATTTCTGTGCCAAGGCCCGCAAGTTGCGGATCACACATGTGACAGGCACTGTCTTGTATCACCTATGTTAGCAAACAAAGATAAGACTAGTGGTTGAATAATTTCGTTAATAAAACTACAAGTTTGTGACAATGTCAGGATTCAAAGTAAAAAGTATTCGTTACGGATAATAGGAACTCTAAGTCCGAGAAGCTGGCCTAACTATAGAACTTCGATATCGACTGCGGGCCGTAGAGGATCTGACCTCATTTCGGCAATTCCGGCTCTTGCTTATTGGGAAATAAGTTCTGTCGTTTTGTTTGACTGAAAGCCGACCCCAACGAACTTCAGAAATGGCTCGAAATAATTCTTAGTTTATTTCAAGGACGCACTTTGCTTACTTGGATCTCGATTCCTTTAATTAAATGAATTAAATCAGCTTTTAAGTTACACACTGCATCATTCGACTAGAAAATTACCAACTTAGTTCCATATTTCTTCATATTTTTTGTTGAAGTTTTAATTCACGATCTTAAATTGAACTAAGAATCCAATAAAAACTTGATTACTGTCCAGTAGTGTAAAACTGAAACGGACTCAAGAGCGAGAGTCTCATCAGACTTATCAAATTCAAAGATTGTAGTCGATATAATAAGAAAAATAGAGTTGCCAAACTCTCAGATACTATTTTCACAATTCGTGGTTATAGTTTGCAAACAGCTGGATCCTTGCGTACTTGTCTATAATATTGATCTACGTATCCGGTACCTTAATCCGTACTTATAGCTTTTTATGGATACCTGGTCCAGGCAAATATCACCCACTAAAAGATTATCGACTTTAAATAGCTGTATGATCCTGCAGTTCCCTCAGTTTATGAGAGTGCCGCTGCAGCCTTGTCTATAATATATTCCATGCATTTCTATATTTTCTACTATATTACATTGCATTCCTGAACCACGGTAAGAGCATATTTCTACCTTAGATACCTATAACATAATGATTCGAATGACATTGAATCCGAGTGTGTAATATTACGTATCTACTAAACACTATAGTTTTTGGTTTTAAGATCGATCAGTGATCACGGACACGTAGGTACGTAAGTACGTATGCCTTTTGCTACCGACATGAAAGGCACTCGGCTGCCATGTTCGATGTCGCCAACGCAACAAAGTTTACAAGTAGCATATGGATATGGTTGCTAATAGTATCTTATTCCTGTCTTCGAAAGCAATTGTAGCATACAAATCGAACACGATATTCATGTAGACATCATGTGAGATATAGAAACACAAGCTTAAATACACATACGTAAAGTAATAATCCTGAAAATTATCACAACATAATATCATTAACCAAAGTGTCATCATCATCATTAAGATGAGTGCATTCGAGGTCTTCATCTCGAAGCTGTGAATTATCAGTATAGGGTAGGTTTTTAAGGCGTAAAAATATTAACCATATGGTCAACTTACCTGTACAATACAACGCTACATAATCTGCCGCCGATGTTGTACCTTCTGGAAGACACCATGATACCTTGAACTGCCGCCCTTCCAACGTCCAACTTATCGAAGCTTTGGCACCATACAGATCTCCTTTCTCATCTACCTCATTGCTCAATATCTCCTTATTTATGGCACTAGGATCATCGTCTTTGGATGTATTGGCACTTGGTTCTTCCACCACATCACTACCGCTGTTCTCCACAACTGCGTTCTCAACACTGTCAGTATGTTTGCCGTCATTCATGGGACAATCCACGTCATGATCTTCAGACATGACTCCACTCTCTACACAATTTAACTATACATTTTCACAATTCTCACTAATAATTGTCTTCTCGTCGATAATACTGTATGTTGTTTTTGCGTGATAAATAACAGAAATTGTCGTAAATAAGGGATAAATTGCAAGTGGAGAATAACAAACGCAAGAGCTGTCAAATAGTCAAAACAAATTTAGGAATAAATAGTTTGTGACAAAACAGCAAATATGGAACCTAACTAAAGCAAACGAAAAGTACGAAGAAAAGAGGCAGTATGATTTCTAGAGGGTTCTTAAGTGATACTGAGGAGATACAGTTTACCCCGCGACGCTTGAGGGCGGGGGGAGGAGGGGCCAGACTTGACGGACGGCGGCGACGTCGCGACGCCAGCCCGACTGGCGCCGTCACGACTTACCATCGTCTAATGCGCCCTATTCAACTCCCAGTAAAATCACTACAAGTGTTAACTTGTCTGCTTGTTACAATTGTAAGGATTCTTGTCCTAATGCAAATTCTACATTATTTATGACCTTCATTAGAACTATTGAGCACAACATATGCTTCACTATAAGAACTGAATTTTCATTGACTTTTTTTTCATGTATTGATTATTATAAGTAGACTCATGAATAGCTTTTTAAGTACCTACATATTTGTATCACCCGTTAGGCATAGAGTAGAGATACCAGTAAAATATTTAGTAATTTTTAGACATATGCTGGGTTAGCGAGTTCGATTATGGCCCAACACTTTCTGCAAAAAATTCTTCAGATAGTAGGTTTGCTCTTAAACAGGTCACATGTTATTATTATTATTGCAGATATCAGGCAATACAACACTTCAAGAGATAAAGAATCTTAAGTAATGATATGAACATAATTTATAAAACCAGATGGTCCAGACCAGACATCACAAAAATAACATGTTTAGATAATTGTTAAAATGTAAGGCAATATCACCAGAATTAATTTCTGAGATCAAAATGGTTTAAATGAGTCCATATGGTTTGTTTTCTTGTTTAAAACCATTTATATGAATCAACTTTAACCATTTTTGAGAAATGTACCTGATAACTGTATACTGCAGTATTGTTGTACCTTTATAACATGATATAAATAAGTGCCGGATTTGTGTTAACGAATCAAATGTGATGGGGAATTGTTCCAAATAGTTATTAATATGGAACAATTTGATCTAAATAATATAAATTGTACATGTACTATGTAGGGTGAAATGAATTTATATTGATGGCTTATCGATATATTCGACATAGGTGATTGACTGCATGTTATTTTTCATTCTAATTTTAATCAATAACTGTGTACTTATTAAAAACATAAACCTCTTCACGGATGTAAAAGAAAAACAAGAGATATGACAGAAAGAAAACGATATCACAACACCACATACACTTTAAAGATTTAACGTGTAGAATATTTTACACAGTAATTGGAATTGATGATTTTTGAGCGATTTTCGAAAAAAATTGGCTTTTCTCCAATGCAGCGATTCTGTCCGCAGCGGGTGACATTGACATTTGGAGTTTGGACTTGTTCAGAAACTGAATATAAAAAGAACAGAAAAAAAGCACATACTATATATTATCTAACTTATATAATAATTTATCTTTAAATTCAAATGAGAAACATTTTCTTTTTCTGTATCCTTATTATCAATAATATATTTACAAATTAATAATTTCAAAACTGAAATTACAATGTCAAAAAAGCTCATTACCTACTCTTCCTGCTCCGTTCCAGTGCTATTTTATTGATAATTTTAACATGAAATTTTCGTCTTAATAATTTGTTTCAATCATAAATGGAAACGTTGCTATGTAAAAAAGAGATAAGAATATGTCATCAAGATTCAACAACAAAGAAATGCATAGATACCATCACAACACAGCCCAAACAAAGTTTTTGATTTCAAAAATTCAAACTGTCTGTCGTTTGAACTCGTACATACGGTACATAATTTCTGAAACTTTTTCAGTTTTTCAATTATGGCATCGATTGCGCCGTCTGACACAGAATCCAATGTGAGTGGTTTCATCCGTTACAGTGATAAAAACATCAAGCATTTGTATACTTCTATGTTAGAGGTAAGCTCAGCTCAAACTTTTATTACATTCAAATATTAGCCATGATTCGCCGGGATACTTACCATGTTTTTAGTTGTTTTGAGTTTATCATAAATAGCCGTACCACCCATCCCGGCGAGTTTTATAATATGTATGAAAATGACCTTAACAACAATCTCAAATTATACTTGACTATAGGTACCTACCTTACTTAGGTTTTAACATAGTTCCAATAACCGCGGTAGCCTAGTGGTATGGGTGGTGGACTGCTGAGACGAGGTCTCGGGTTCGATCCCAGGTTTACCATGGCACACACCAATGACTGCGATGATTTTCGAAGTTATGTGTGTATTTATCGCAGGTTTATAAGTGCCCGGTTGATGGCAATAGGCTCGCCACCTATTACATTGGGACCTAAATATATACTGGCGAAATGTGGGTGCTTGCACCTCTGCCTACCCCTTCGGGGATATAGGCGTGATAGTATAAAAAAAAAATAGTTCTAATTAAATCTAAATTGCTTTTAGAACATGGAATCAATCAATCAAGATGTTTTAAAAATTGAG
The DNA here is from genome assembly GCA_963691645.1 of Pelosia muscerda. NCBI lineage: Eukaryota > Metazoa > Arthropoda > Insecta > Lepidoptera > Erebidae > Pelosia > Pelosia muscerda. The sequence goes on along the minus strand of OY829102.1, from coordinate 16,944,106 downwards.
AAGAACCTTACAAACCTTATACAGCAAGCAGGTCCTTTGGAAGGTCAACTATCTGCATTACTACAGTCATTGCCGAAACCAAGTCAGAATTTCCCTATGGATACTGATTAACATGTTTAGTGTACCTAGTCTACTTGTAAGTAACCGTTGTGAGTTGTATTTTCATAAAAGGATGTCCGGCTCAAGTGACGTATGTTACTGGCTATTAATTTTAAGAATAATTCCTCAGTCCCTATTAAATGGGACAATGGTGAATATTAGGTATTAATTCACCTCTGCTTACCCTGGATGAGAATCTTGAACAAGCAAGATGCAAGGCAAGTTGCCTGTCTATCAAATCCTGTATTTGTAATGGTGTCTTTCCTGAGACTTTGCCTTCAGCTTATCATCAGGGGAGGTAAAAGTAAATGCCTTAAATAAAAAACAAATGATAGCCAGTATCTTGGATCCATTTTGTTCCAATTAAATTTTTTGTTTATTATGATATGATATTAAGGATGGTCGTTTATAATGTTACATAGTACCTAAGTATTTATGTTAAAATAAAAGTGATGATAAACCAAGTATGTTCTTTTTTATGAAGCCATAATTGCATTAGCATTATGTCTCTTGGCCTACTCCTTCCTCACACTTTGCCTGGGACCTTCTCTAAGTCTTGGTAAATTGAGTAATTGCATTGAACCATCGGGTTCAACTCAATAACTCTATATCAATGGAGTTATTATTTGGACTACCTTAGTAATACAATTCAAACATATTCTAATTCAAATAAATTCTACATATTCTTGGGTATCCCTCCCCCCATTAGACAAACAAGATGAGGTAAGTATAGGTACAGTGTGGTATATTGGATGATATTCTAACAAAGAATCTTGCCCTTATTTTTAAAAAGAAAGAACTGCATTCAAAGCTTTTCGAAAAATTACTTGCCACCCTGCCATTGAACGCGACTAGTGTTTGAAAAGAATTAAATCCGTGTATTATTCCTGCCCCAAAATTTTAGAATAGGTACCTCCTTCCTTTTTAAATAAAACCTTCCTTTTTAAATAAAACCTCATGATGGAAAAAAACCTGACACTGCTACAGGGCTACAGCTGAATGTCAACATTACAGTTTGAATTTATTTACAAAATGAAAGTCACATTATAATAATGGAATCAATATATTATTCTGTTTTATATCTAGTATATCCAATAGATTAATAATTAGATACGTTCAAGGTATTTCACAAGTTTTTACATAGGTACTGGTATAGTCAAAGATATTTAATTTACGCGTAGGTACTACCTACCTAGTGGAGAAAAGTATTTTTAATAAGAGCTAGCAATCGTGTTAAAATAAGGGATTTTAAATATATATATATATATATATATATATATATATACAATTAACTACGGTTTTGAAATGGAAGTCGTCACAAGGCCGAAGTCGCCGAGTAGATTGGAAGCGATCGCTAAGAATTGTGTGGCGCCAACACAATACTCTAACAACGTGCTCATAGGTGAGTGGGCAGACTTTTAATTAATTTAGTTTCCTACAAAAATTGTTGGTTACCAAGTGCATTAGATCTCTCGAGAGGACCTTCAATGGCCCTGGGTCAGCCGGGGCGTGGGGGATATGCCAGAAGCTACCTCACCCTTGGAAAGTCGGTTCGAGTCAGATGTAACTGCCCGCGCTGACTTAGGCGAGGGGATTATCCGGTGGGGATTTCTGCAAGGGAAAAGAAAAAAGTGCATATGCTCGAAATGCATATTACCTAAGTATTCGTTTTTTTTTCATATCTCATACGTAAGGGAAACTGGGGACACTTGATCCCTATGGGAGACAAGGTACAGTGGTACACCAATATTTTTTGAATTACTAAGCGTATTAGACTATTTTTAATGTGTTTAATGTGTTTTAATGTACTAAGGGTAATAATGTTTACCTACTTAGTGTTACCACACTAAAAAATACTCTAATACGCTTAGTAATTCAAAAAATATTGGTGTACCTTCTCTCCCATATGTATCAAGTGTCCTCAGTCTCCCCTACATGTACCATCTATGCGTGCCTATACAGGATGTACGGGAAACACTCCCGAATGTAAAAACCCCTGGTAGTATGTACTCCTGGTACACAAAATATTGGCATTAAAAAAAACCGGCTCGACAATTTTTTTACCGCAATAACCGGGGCCTTCGACTTCGGGAGTGTTCCCCTTACATCCTGTATATCGTATTGATGTCTATCTATCCCCATTTCACCAGCTACATAAGACTACCCAAACCATCCGAAACTGGTCTACCTACTCCTTTACCTCTATAGACCCATAAATATAATTTCAGGCAATTGGGTTGAAGAAAGAGCTGAATGCCCGAAAACTGGTACACTATACTTCCCGCCAAAAGAACATATCGATTACGAAAAACTGAAACCAGAAACGAGAAGCCTTGATTACAGAACTAACAAGTTAAATAGCACTCAAGTGTGTACTTACATAGGTTTATTTATAATGGGGTGACGGGTATAGCCGCCGGTCACCCCTAGCAGAAGCAGGCCACGGCTATGGCGCAAAGTGCCATCCCATACCAAAGGGCTAGATGGGGACGCCATGTTCTCCACATTGGGGGAGGAGGGTCATCTCAACAGAGATGTCCTCGGGTATGCCGGGGTGAGGTGAGAGAGATATGTCTTGTATAATCCCACCTCCGGCAATCAAGGACCCATGGACGGCGTGCGTTTGCGTGAGTCCGACATAATTACCTCCATCGGTGGTATCCGTAGGTTTTTGCGCATGACAGAAAAAGTTTATTTATACTACTGAGGTAGCAAAACAACAGCTAAAACCTGAAATTGAATATCGAATTTTGCGTAAGACTGCAAACAAAAATATTTATGTATACGGAGCAGGGATCAAATCCGCGATGTTCGATGTAGCAGTCAAACACTAACCATGTCACAGACTAAGTCAATATTGTGTGACTATAGTTTCAAAATAATACTTTAGGTACTCGTTGATAAAAAAAGTTCTTCGCCGCGGTAGCCTAGTGGTATAGGTAATGGACTGCTGAGACAAGGTCTTGGGTTCGATCCCAGGTTTTACCATGGCAGCACAAATGACTTTTCGAAGTTATGCGTGTATTTAGCAGGTTTATAAGTGCCCAGTTAATGGCAATAGGCTCGCCACTTATTACATTGGAACCTAAACATAAACTGGCGAAATGTGAGTGTTAGCACCTCTGCCTACCTTTCCCCGCTAGTTTATGTTATGTTATGTTTATGCAGTCTTAGAAATCTAAGTAAGTGTACTTCAATCCTTTCAGGGTTACATCCAGTCAGTGATTCGGCACGACAGTCACGACACCTGTCCGAATTACGCCACAACCAACGACCTGGTTTACAACCACTTGCCCAAACCGCTGTGCGGACCTATAATGCGCCATTACCAAAGAGCCCCTCATCAGTTCTACCCGCAACCAGACCTTATGAAATGTTTTGTAAGTATTACTGATAAAATCTATATTATATAGTTTAGAATTTTCCTCTAGATAGGTGATAAGAGGTTTTTTTTTATACTACGTAGGTGGCAGACAAGCACAGGGCCCACCTGATGGAAAGCGGCCACCGTGGCCTATGAACTGCAACACTGAAGGTGTCACACACGCGCTCCCCACCCTGAAGGGAAAGGGGGAGAGCTGGGAAGGGGTGGGGAGGCTAGGAAGGGGAGGGGAAGTAGGGGTACAGTGAGCTCTGGCTACCCTACTTACCGGCCGGAACACAACACGATGGTTATTATGACCGCGGTCTTCTGTAGGTAGACCAAGACCAAGAGGAACATTTATGGCACAGATAACGGAAAGGATACAAGTTGTGTCGTATCAGGAGGGCAAGGGGTTGGCGGGGGGACAGAGAGGAGCGATTACTCCACCGACAAGAGCATAGCTCTTAAGTTTAGAGAGAGAGGTGATATGAAATAGAACCGCACCTATAAGCCGATACACCTGTAACATGCTGACCAAAGAACATAGCTCTGACTTGGGTTATAAACCTTAAAATACCATATAAACCAAACCACAACATGTAGTAAGCAGACCTCCAAGTGAAGTCCTTGTGGGTACAGATTACGTCATGATACCTTACCCAAATGTAGGATTTCACAAATATATTGTCATCATTCTCTGAGCCTATTGACTCAGGGTTGGGGTCGGCTTACTAGTCTAACTAAGATGCGACTGAACTTCGATATTTTCCGTGAAACGACTGCCATCGGACCACCACAACTAAATTGACGATATCAAAGTTCTGTAGTTAGGTTAGTCGGACTTTTGAGGACTTCAACTATCCGTAACGACTGCCATAGATGTTCGTATGGCAACCGGTACCGACGACTTAACGTGCTCTCCGAGGCACGACCAGCCCATTGCAGATTGCTATATTCATGCATAGGTACAAATACTTGCATTGAGCGGGGATCGAACCTGTGCATCCTGCGTAGCAGTCGCGTTCACGACCGCCACGCCACATAGTACTATCAGGTAGGTGCCTTCGGCTTCGGGATTTCAGGGTTTCCCTAATCCTGTATATACCATTATTAAGTATGACAGCCTCAAATACCTACATGCTCAATAACATTATGTGTTAAGGGCAATGTGACCGAATGGGGCTTGAGAAAATACTTGCAGTACGAATGGAAATGTACCGACGTATCGGACTATCAAGCTACGCTGTATGATGACACCTATGTACCGCCACGACCCCATCAGTACTTGCAGCGTAATGAGAGAAAAGCAAGAGATTCGTAAGTGCACATTTTCTTCGCGGCTAGTAATCGTCCCTGGGTGGTGCAAATGCCTTCGGCATACGGACCAAATCGTTTGCTTATTTGCTACCATAGCAGTATAAACACAGTCACAATACACTGTCGAGGCCAGATGGACTTACCAGAAGGCGAGGTGCAGTAAGCTACGTATATAAAAAGACTAGCAAACCCGGCGAACTCCGTTTCGCCATCAGAAAATGATTTTCCCGCTTTTCTGTTGAAATTTTTTCTGAATTTTCTTTGCTATAAACCTCACGGAGCCCGAGACCTTTCCAACAAATGCAAAAACGTGGAAATCGGTTCGTGCGTTCTGGAGTTATAGCGTCAGGAAGGAAAACCCGACTTATTTTTATATAGTAGATATTTCCCTCTCGAGTCATTATCTCTCTGCTAGAAATAAAACAGCTGGTAAATTTTACGTTTTTTTTTAATTACAGGAGTTTCACAAAAAGTTTCCGTTTTAAGATGACAAAATCAAAATGATGATAACATCAAGAATCATTTTTTTTCCACTTTTTGCAAAATATTATTTAGTCTTTACAATATCACATTTTGTTCGAGAATAGGACAGTGACGTCCATATAAAAATCGTTAACAGTACAATAATTCTTAATGCTTTCATATCGCCATTACCCTGGCACCAACACGAGATCAGCAAATACTTCTTACACACTAAGTTTAGTCTCAAACTTTACGACTAACAACCGCTTAAAACTAACATGATATAACTTAACAAAAAAAAAATTCTTAACTTAATGGCAGTTCACAGAACTTTTATAAAAATGTATAAAATAAAAGTGGAAGAAAATACGTACAAATATAAAGAACTGTTGGAAAAAAAACCAGTTGACTAGCAGGCAAGCTTTAGCGAGACGTGAAGGAGTTGACTTGTGGCAGCTTGATAATTCCAGTTGGGGCTTTGAACATACTACCTTGTACGTACGATTGAGAACTGAAACTGTTGGGAGACCCTGGAACTGGATACTGTTGAGTAAACTTAGCCTGTGGTATGTGGACATGGCCGTTATACTGCATCTGTGGATACACTGGTGAATTGACGCGACAGAAATTCTGAGACTGCTGGAAATTACTCGTCGGTGGATATCGATCCAGCACCATAGGCTCTCCGCACACAGACTCTTCACGCGACGGAGGCTGAGAGAACACATTACGCTGGTTCATGCTAGAAGTCTGCGATTCGAAACCTGAACTCTGACTCGAAGAACGACTACCATCCACACTAAACAACTGTCTTTCACCATCTGTACCCCAATACCCGCCTGCTACCCACGAAGTACTATGACCTAATTTACTAGGAGATATCAGAGGCCTAGCACGCGTCATCGGTGTAGGTGTTACAAAATTGGGGGTAGCTGTAAATTTTCTTAAAGAGAATATAGAATTAGTTTTCTTTTTCGTCTTTGTTGGGCTACCTATATACAAGGAACTAATGCTCTCATCTAATTCAGAGTCTGAATCGTCTTTTGCTAGTTTCTGATAATTGTTAAATGATGGTTTCACAAATACAGTATCAGATACTGAGCTTGGAGACTTAGCTATCACAGAATTAACACAAAATGTGGAATTTAACTTTGGCTTCATCCATAGGCTGTCTGATCTGGGTGTGAATGACCTGCCGTTCATCAAGTTTGCGTTTAACGGGCTGAGAGTGTCATGTGAAGACTCAGAGAAGTTATGTACGCCGAATTTGCTCAATGATACATCATCATCAGTGTCCAAGGTTATAGGGTCGTCGTCATCATCATCTATGATGGTAGTGTCCACTGATCCTCCTTTGACGAGGTTCTTCATTCGTTTCGGCGAGGCAGGCACCGTCAGAGCTTTCGTTGGTACATCTTGTTTCATAAATTTGTATACCATAATCACTATGAAAGTGCACATCACCTGAAACAAGTATTTTTTATATTTATTAGTATAATTTTGTATTATTGTGTTTTAATATTTTGTGAATATTATATGCTTGTAAAGTATTTTGCTATTTAATTCCTTACAATACATACTAATATTATAAATGCGAAAGAAACTGTCTGTGAAACTTTCACTGCTAAACCACTGAATCGATTCTTATGAAATTTAGTACAGAGATAGATTGGATCTTAGGAAAAGATGGCTATTTGATCATGATAACTGATATCCATGCGGGCCGAGTCGTAGGCATCAGGTAGTCTGACAAAAATATTATTCTTTAGTGCAATATTTTGAAGCACTTGTGGCAACTTAAAAAAATCGCAATAGCAGAAAGTTCGATAGTGTCTCATTCTCATACAGGGTCCTAAATCAGTAACTGTAACTCGGCCCAACCTACGATTTGCCTTGGCTGGGCATTTAACTGGTGGTCAAAGGCCTAGGGTTACCAGCTATCCATCCATTACAGGTTGTGAGTGGAAAGTCCATGCACATATATAAAAACATATTTGAATATTTACCAACCTTAGTTGAGCTTAAAAAAATAGAGTCCAATGGCAGGTCCAATGTAGCAGCAACAAATACCAGCCATTGCAAGTCAATTATAATTGTGTTCTTCAAACTGTTCACATTAAAAATGAGTCCAATAGTTTGTAAAAAGCATACAAAACTTCCTAGAGCTTTCTGTGTCATCAAATTAACTTGGTCAATGTTTAAGTGTCCTAAATTTAAACTTTTTGGCATCAATTCCATGTTATAAATGTCATAGAAATATCTTCCAACTGAAGGGAATGTCATAGTCGTCTTCATTTCAATAATAGCACATATTCTTTCTAGAAGGCCTAGTGCTATTTCCTTCGTATTAGTTATAGTACTAAGTAAATTCTGGTATCTTAACATTAGATTTGTATAAAATTCAAAAGAAACCAGTACAAAAAGTATAAGTGCAATAAGCAATGAGGTATTGTTAATAAACTTTTTAAGCAATCTATTTTTTGTTTCATGCTTTCTAGTTTTCTTCTCGGGGGTCCTTGTGGCCAATAGTTTGGACCCGAGGAATGTTTCCTTCTCCTTGTGTAACTTCACTTGGAGAACTTTTTTACATGGGCTACATAATTTGTAAGCTTTTTCTAACTGCAACCTGGAAAGAATAAAAAAAAAATTAAATATAACAAGTGGTTTTATATCACTACATAGTATAAAACAAAGTCGCGTTCTCTGTCCCTATGTCCCTTGTACGCCTAAATCTTTTAAACTACGCAACGGATTAGGAAGGAACGAACGAACGAACTAGGAAGGTTTATATGTAGGTATACTAGCTGACCCGCGCAACTTCGTCTGCGTCACCCCGTTTTTGCAACATTTTTCATTCCTGCTCCGCACCTGTTGGTCGTAGCATGATGTTATATACATAAAAACCTTCCTCTTTAACCATTCTATCTATTAAAACAAACTGCATCAAAATCCGTTGCGTAGTTTTAAAGATATAAGCATACAAAGGGACATAGGGACATAGAACGCGACTTTATTTTATACTATGTAGTGATAAACAAAAAAATTTGAGAACTGGCTCTTGGGCACCAATGCATCCAGAATGTTTCAGTTGACCCTAATATACCCCCAAGGAAGCATGTAGGTAGTTTTTTTTTACACTTTTCTTTATCACGCTGTTACTGTTTGTAAATTGATTATATTTATTATCTGAGTATAATTGGTTATATAGTACTTTATAGAGGTAATTATGATAGCAAGCCTAAAACATTATTTTATGAATTAAAATATAGATTAGATAGATAGATAAATGTATGATCTATTTAATAATCATGTAATCTGTTTAAACTAATCATGCCCAATACGGAACAATTATTTAGATCAGGGATCGCCAACCGTGGTTCTCGTCAACTGCAGCTGGATCCAGTAAAATCATGGTAAGTAGCGGCAGGCCAAATTCAAGATCGGCGTGATACGCGACACCCTGTTCCGAAGGCACGGAGAAGATGGGGTCATCTCTGAACCGAAAATGACCCTGGTGTCAGCTGAGGGCAATTCACAGACCCAGAGTCCAACGATGAATATTTTAGGACTATTAGGACTCTTACATCGACATTACACTGTGTCCCAAAATACAGGCGCAAGCCTAGTTTGGGAAACAGTATCAGGCTTGTTTGTAACTCCGACTACAACATAGGTTAAGACATGTTTGTAAAAATATTTACAATAAAATTAAAATTATAATTATTATATCCGAAACGACGTGCGATATGCGACGAGCGGACACTGAAGGATTAGCAGAGAGGATTTTGATAAGAAATAAAATTTACTCTCTTAGAATACAGAGCTTGGATTAAATCAAGTTGGCCCCCTGGTGATTAGGTCCTTTATCAAAACTGTATATATGACAAATTGTAATTGGTAGAGAATAAAATGAATAAATAAGTGATAAGGATTGTACTCATCCCATCTGGTAACAGTATGGGTAGAAATATATATTGTAGGGAATAGATAGTAGAGACAAGTTGAATATTCTGTATTTTAGACTGGCATACTTCCCATTAATCCATACCAAAGACTAAATACTATAGGAATAATTTTCAGAGTGATACCTTAGACCTGATTTACTTAACAACCCATACCGAGTTAAAAGTCATTTAAAGAGAGAAAAAAAAAGCAATACTCTGACTATAGACAAAGTCTATGAGGTTATAGTTACCAGTAGCAAATATTGATAGATTTATTATTAGATATGATCCACATATTATGAAATAAACCACCACTTGTTTTCTAAGTACTAACAAATCTGAAGGGAGTTCACGACTGGTGGCCATTTTCAGAGTAGCTAAAAAGTGTACATTAGCAAATGGGATATGCAAACACGAGTCTCGCAGAGACTGATAACATTAGCCAAGATGTTGTTGTAACTGAGATAAGTATGAATGTGCTAAATACAATGGCCTCATATGATATGTACATAGAAGGCCATCGACATAGATTTTATATAACATGCAAATATTTTAACTTAAGTATATTGTTATGTTAACTCATAAATCTATTAATAATAGAGCATAAATAGAGCAAAAATCTTCTCATTACTGCATTACTGAATTTAACATAATTTATATGTCCAAAAATCTCCTCATTACTTGCATTACCAAATTTAACATGCTAATGCTTTTTATGACAATTGGGTATTTCTGAAAAGTTAACAGGTTCATAAAAAATTCACGGGTCATATACTCGTGTTATTTTCTCACATGCATACATGGCTTGACCATGGCTCTTAGTAGAATCACGACCCTGTTAGGGATTTTTTCTCTAGCTAACTCAGGTAGAAATACATGGAGCATAAATGTAAGTTTAATGTAAGTTTGTATCTGCCAACTATCTATAAATAATGTTAACTAGGAATGAGTTGGTGGCATACCATTTTAATGTTAAAAATATTAATTATTATTTACCTGTAGGACTCAATTTCCTCATCATATTTCTTCTCATTCATAGGAATGAAGTTGGCCAACTGTGTGACCTTTAGTTGTTGGTTTATATTACACATTTTGCAGAGACCATTCTTGGGTGGACTCTTTTGGAATACCTTTGGCATCTGTTTAGTTTGATCACTGAATGCAGTTATTGGTCTATTGTAGTCTCCATCCTAGAATTATAATGTAAAATTAAATAAATTATAGCCGACTAACTCGCTAAGTGTATGGTGACCCTATCTGCAAGTTCGTAAATTTGCTGATAAATGGACATGGGAACGGGCTATCCTTTCAAGGAGGGATGAAGATAGCAACTCTTATAAAAGTTAACATAGGTTACATCAGAAGGAAAAATCATGGGAGAGTTTAAACTAAGATTACAACAAGGTTAAAGGTATGAAATGGAACCAGTGGGCTTTATTCCATTATGATGTAATTTTTTTAGCTGTAGCTAATAAAATAACATGTGTGTACAAATCTAAAAAAAGGAATAGTTATTACAAAAAAAAGGTTGGGATCTGCCAACTATCTATAAATAAATGGTTAGGAACTGGATTCACGGTTAGTAAAACATTTTCGGCAACTATGCATCATTCAACATTAGCACAAGTGCTGAAAACTTGCCAAAATATAACTGTGATAAAAATATATATAATAATTACTTGCAATAATGAAGTGCTATAGTGGCACTCTTATAAATAATTTTAAGATAAGTCTCACACCGTCAGTTACATAATAGATAAGTATTTCATGCATTAATCTAAGAAAAAGATTATAACCTCACCTTGGTAAATCCATTGTATTGTTCGCACTTTCGGCATGTCCAGCTATTGCGGTCCGGATATTTAACCCAAAAATTGCTATTACAGAACCAACAATTTACGCGCCATAGTAAAGTTGACCTGTAAAGAACAAAATATTTATCACTTGTCCTGGCGAGCGGGAAAGCGTAACCTGTAACCTCACTTACTTACCGTAACATATAAAGTAATTTTATGAGTAACGTAGTACATAAAACAATGGCTACACTATTTAGCACTGATTCCATTTCCATTTTATAAATATATTTCATTTTGTCACGTTTTATATAATTAAAAAGCTTAATTTCTTAACCTAAAAGTACACCCATTTTGAATGACAGATTTTATTACCACGGACAACGACAAAAATGTTTTACTCAGGGGCAAATCTAGCAAATTAACAGATAATAGACAATGGATTGAACATGTAGCAGAAAGGTCTAGATCCATTTGTTGAATATACAGTATGAAACAGAAAAAAAAAATTGAACTGTCATTTCAACATCTTGATAGGGTAGGGATGTTCGTTCGTTTTTATTATTGTACGATAGATTATACTTTGTAAAATGTAGCTTGGGTCCTATGACAGCTGTCAGTGAAATCCCGCACATGAAGTCTTGAATTTTCTATTACTGAATGTAGTAGCTGTCAATGTCATACTTTATGGGCATACCGAGCTAATTAGTGATGGGCGATGAATCATCGTGACCACATACTATGAACTATCCATATTTTGAATAAAGCTTAATTTAAAATTGAAATTAATATAAGAAAAAAATAATTAGAATTTAATCTTATTGCTTAGGTATTTTAATATCATAATAATATTTATATTTCAATATACTTGATCCTAAATAATATTGAGTAAATAAAATCCTACATTCAATCCAACAACGCTCTGAACCTGTTTTTGGATTTTGTAAGAAGACACGTCGCGTTTGGCTCTTGGGCCATGATATAGGCATAAGATACACGCGCCAACATCTTGTTTGATATGAACTTCCACTGATCCACTCCACTCATTCTCATCAGAACGAGTGCCGACGCCTTGTATGCTACGTATATTCCGTTCTCATTACAATTAAATACATACATACAGTTAAATTAAACCTAATTATATGTAACATGCATCAATAATAGCTGGTAGTATCGATATTTTCATCGAATTTCGGACATCCCTATGAACCTCATTTTGACATCTGTCATAGGACCCAAGCTATATTTTACAAAGTATAAGAATCGAACTCATATCAAAATCTGAAATGGAATAAATAGTATATTATTATCTAGTATTTTCATGAACTTTATTATTGTTTTGTAAAAATAATTCAAACGGGCTTGCCGACGATCTTAGGTATGAAACGATGAAATTATAGGTATGACTGGCTTCTGGAAACTATATTGCTCATCTGTTCTTGCCTAGACAACACAGACTGGACGAAGCGAAGCCAGAAAGATATTCTGGAATCAACTAAGGGAATGCTTCGTGATATTTCATCATTTACATTCTAGTCAAGCTCAATCTTCTCGCACCGACCCAGGTACAAGGTGTTTACGGTTCTCTGTGGTTTTGGATACAGCACTCAGCAGTTAAAATAGTGAAGATAAAGTGAAGAAACTATATTTAGCTACAAGATATACGATACACCTTGAATACCTAGATTCATTTTTCTTTTTTTGATTCACATTAATTTTCACGATTTATCAATTTATGTACAAAACGAATACCGATTATTGTTAATCTGACTTGATCTGTCCTGACAGCACTTGCTTGACTTGACACAGCAGACAGCAGTACAGCACTATTATTATTCTTTCTATATTTTGAGGTTATTCTTCAAAACACGATTTATACATTGCAAATAAAATATATTGTTCTCGTTTATTGGGCAATAGGCCTTGGTAATTATATTCTCACACGATTTACATTCAAGCTAATATGTCACCGGAAGCTATTTTATATTTGTGCAATTACGACGACCAAGCCATTACTGGTGAGATTATGTTTAGTGTTTCATAAATATTTGTTATGTTACTGTTTATTAATTAATGATATTTATTTAGTTTTAGATCACCTCTTAGTAAAAAATTCGTTTACCTGAATATCTGCTAGTTTTGGTCCCCTCAGTAATGAAATTTCTTAAAATTATTTATTCAAATAAGTTTTTACCTAAAGAGTCAGTGACAAAGTTATATTACTATTTTCAGAAAGTGAAACTATCAACAAACTGTGGTCAGAGAAATGGTCAGTAAATGGCATTGATTTGTGCCAAGAGTTATTATCAACAGGGTTTGAGACAGATGCTCTTAAGGATGTAATAAAAAAACATCAAAGTGATAAAACTGCAATAGATAACATACTTTTTGCTTCAATCAGTTCATTTTTAACGTTTTGTGATCGCAACTGGAATCCACACCCTGCAGACTTCGATCTAGAATCATTCTATGGTGTACAATGGCCGAAAGAAATTGATGCGAACTTGAAACTACAGCGAGATTCGGAACCAATGTATGTTAATATATTGCATCCAGAGCTATTGTATTTCTCAACACAGGTTTTTAATGCTTTATGTAGTGTTGATCAGAGTCTGGTAAGTATGCTTGTCATATCATTTTGTAAATTGAGTGTTACCATATTGAAATTTTGGAAACAGAGTATATTCTGATATTTACCTAATACTGCTTTGAGTTTCCTATATTTTGAGTGTTTATGATGATGATGTTTTATATAAAATATCATTTATATGCAGATATTATAAAAGGAACTCAATTTTTCTTGCTTTCAATATGGAAAGAATATTCATCTTTGCCAATAAAAAAATGATAACACTTATAGTTATATGTGTGAGAAATATTGCCTCAAATAAGGAAAAAAAAATTGCACTATGGTTCATAATGAACCTTAAATCTTTTAAACATTTTTTTTGACTACATAATTATTTTAAGTTATTTCTCCTTTCAGTTACACCTATGGTGGTACTTCAGGAGCAAAGTGGTTCATCAAAGAATTTTAGAAGACACAAGTGCCAGCTTATATTCGGAACTTGAGATTGTAATAGCCAAGCTGTCCAATCTTCTGTACACAATAAATGACAAGCCTCGGTTGCAGATACTACTGTGTATGGAAATAGCTCAGGCTTATTTAATATACGGAAGGGTCCAAAGAGTTGAAGAGTATTTAATAAAGGCTAGAGATCTGGCAGGATTGAAATTGGAGTTAACAGGTATAAAAACAATATTTATATAAAATAATAATTAATATAATTATGTCGTCAAATTCCAATGATAGCTATAGTAAAATATTACTAATTGTCATAGAAAGAAAGTGGTGGGTATCCCCCTCCTCCTTTGCCCAATTTATTATCTTGTAATGGATTTTCGCCACATAACTCCTACTTAAATACCTGGTATAGAATTACTTATCCCTTATTTGCTCACTTTACTTAGAGTAAGCTCGAAAACACTGACACATCTATACCTTTATTTCACATATTGAGAACTCACTTGTACTTTTCCACAGTATTTTTATTGTTTAATAGACCTGACCGGTTTCGCCTTACGGCATCCTCAGAGGTTTACACTCTCACCTCTGAGGATGCCGTAAGGCGAAACCGGTCAGGTCTATTAAACAATAAAAATACTGTGGAAAAGTACAAGTGAGTTCTCAATATGTGTAACAACAAGTTCCACCAAGTGCCATCAATCAACAGTATAAATATACCTTTATTTGTATATGACATCATGTTTTTTACCTAGATATTACATTCTTTGTATACAACTGTTCATCACCTATTTTACCCTAGCAGTAGTTAAAAAATTATAAGAATAGTACTGAAATTATGTCAATTTAGTCCTAAATATTATATTACAGGCATTCTGGGTAAAAGAACAAAGTTCCAGCAAAATTCCCTACCTCAGCTTGCACTGTCCAGTGAACTGGACTCAGCAATAGAAAGACCTTCAGCTGAGGAAAGTCATGGCAATTCTGAGCTGCCTCCAGATATAGAACTACAGGATGATGTCAGGCTGAACAAGATAGAGTATGCCGAGAAGATCAGCCAAGCAGACCTGCCAAGTTTAGAGCAGGTTCTTTGTTTGTTAAATGTGTAAGTTAGAGTGATATCATTTATGTGTTGAATACTCATATTGAATCAAATAGTGTACTGTATTCCTTTAATCTTTAGGCTTACTGTGGTAACCAGTACCCCAATTTCACTAATTGTTGACCATATAGCATCCTACAGTGAAATGACGAAAAGGTCAAAATTAAATAAAAAAGAGTTCATTACATTATTTCCTTCACTCTACTGGATGCCATTTAATTTTGAACTTTAACGCCATATCATTGAAGTTTAAAATTCATTGGCATGTTTTATACTCTCATTGGTTTGACAGTGGTTGAGAATTAGTAAAATCAGGGTCCAGCCCATACATAGTGAATATCTATTTAGTTTTTTTATATCTAATAATCTTTTTTATATCTAAACAGAAGGCGGTTCTGTCGAATCGACGGCATTTTTGAGTCGTTGTGTAGTGATTTGTTTCACGGCAGTGCCGCTACTCACGGAGAGGTTTCGCTCTTCGGGAAGGCAACGTCCCCTCCCCTTGACGTTTACCCACAGAACTAGTAGAACTTTCGGTTTTTGGAAAAGGTTTATATGATCAAATTTATGCATTTTTGCGTGAATACGCATACTCCGCGTACTTTTACGCTTCCATTTGTTTTTTATTTTCCGTGCGCCACCGAATTTAAGTGGTGGTTATTTGGGAGTCGATTTGATTAAAACATTACAGTATTATAATACGACATCACTACATAGTATAAAATAAAGTCGCGTTCTCTGTCCCTATTTTTCTTGTCCCTTTGTATGCTTAAATCTTCAAAACTATGCAACGGATTTTGATGCGGTTTGTTTTAATAGATAGAATGGTTAAAGAGGAAGGTTTATATGTATATAACATCATGCTACAACAAACAGGTGCGGAGCAGGAATGAAAAATGTTGCAAAAACGGGGTGACGCAGACGAAGTTGCGCGGGTCAGCTAGTATTATATATATGGGTGTTAGCACCTCTGCCTACCCCTTCGGGGATACAGGCGTCAGTTTATGTTATGTTATTACATCGCCCTGTATGTCGTATAACGTTATCTTGAATTATATTGGTGGTGGATTGTTCCTCCAACCTTGCAGGTAACATAAAAGAAATGGTTCCCAAACATAATATGTATGTATTTGATTGTAGGCAATACATAATGAAGTCCCAACCAAAAGACGCTATCATGTTAGAAGAAATCCAACCCTACATTGAGACAGTACTGACCCAGAAGAAGGGCGCCTGGTCTACTAGAGTGGCCGCTCTCCTCATCAGGTGTAAAGTAGAGGCTTCACACAAGAGAACGGTTGAGAGAGCCATGTTGCAGTGTGAGGCTATCGTGAATGATAAAACTGGAGCTACTTCTACCACAAGGTGAGCTTGGTATAATGGATGCAGTCTATGCAGATTGCAAAAAAAAAAACTGATGAGTGAGGGAGTGAAGGGCAGTGTTGCCGTTGCAAATTTTATTTTATAAGGTATTTAGTTTTCATAGGGTTTTTGGTTTATGATTTCTTGTGTGCTGCAGCTGATTAAAAATAAACGCATTTTTCTTTCTTTTATTCTCTTTCTTTCATAAGGTACACATTTTTTACAGAGACATTCATTCCATATACATTCCCTAACTATTACAGATATCAAAAATCTTTAAACTGATATCGAAAGTACATTACCCAATGAGGTCAATAGATATTTCCGCCATCTTGAATTTACTAGAAGAGACTCACTCAACACTCTATAGTGTTGAGTGAGTCACCCTTGCGTCAATCGTGGTCGCATCCAAAGCTGTCAGATCGGAGACCGGGGTCCGCTTTTGCAAGTCTAACTGCCTTGGGTGACCTCCGGTATTTGCAGTGAAGCGACTGCCATATTACCTTCACAACCCCTATAGGTAGACGGGTTAACATGCTCTCCGAGGCACGACCAGATCAATGCAAATAGCCATATTCATGCATATAAATATTCGCATTGAACGGGGATCGAACCCGCGCCTCCTTAGTGATTGCGTTCACTATCATCAAATCACCACGCTACGGAGGCTGTACTCACTCAACATTATCATTCCAGGTTATCCTACTTGTGGGCTACCGGACTACAGCCATCGTGGATGTGGCGGCAACATCTAGCTGACCTGTACCTCAGCCTGGGCCTGGTGAAGGCTGCGCTAGAGGAGTACCAGAAACTGCAGCTCTGGGAGGATGTTATTGTCTGCTACACTGCACTGCAGTTGAGACATAAGGTATATTATTTTCCTACTAACATTATAAGTGTTAAAATTTCTGAAGATATTTGTATGTATGTTCGTATGTGGCTGCACGTGCCCCACGGATACCACCCTCATCCAAGCCGGTGGAGATGGTATATGTTGGAACACACGCCGTCCTTGGAACACCCAAAGGCGGCGAATGCCGGAGGTGAGACAATACAAGACATATACCACGCACCCTGTCAAACCCGGGCCCATCTCTTTGAAGATGATTGGAACCATGGTAATGGCTGCACGGATGTGGCTGAAAGGTGCAATGGTAGATTAGACCCTGGAGTATCACCTAGGCTTTTTATACTGGGCAAAAGTTGCCAAAGCCTAAGTCACGAGCATCAGTTAGTTACATTACAAAATATGGTTTTTGATCATGATATCCTAGAATAGGGGAGTCATCTTCAATAGTGCGCCCACGTTCTGCGGTGACCGCCAGGTTACATGGGCAACAAATACCTGGTCATGACGCCTTCACCGGGCTCCAGTAGGAGTAGGAGGGTTGGCGTCGTAGAAAATTACAGTCGTGTAATATACATGCTCAAGGCCTTGCAAAGTGGAGAAGTAAAAGTTGGGAAGTGGTAACGTCGGATGTGAAGAGAAAGATAATTTATTTGGCCCTTTAATTATCAAAACAAATAAATATAACAGAAATATTACAGTAGATGTGTTTAATTGATTTAATGCAAAAATATTCTTCTTTTTTAGGCGGCTGAAGTAATACAACAACAAATAGACATAAATCCAACAGTAAAACTCTATTGCTTATTAGGTGATGCTACTGGTGAGTGTGAAACTGTTCATTTTTTAAATTAAATTTTCCTTGTGAGTTTTGCCGGGAACCCGAAAATGTCAAATCGCTACTGTTTCATTTTATAAATATGGTGTGAATTCGAGTTTTAATGTGTAAAAATGATGGTGTTTCAGACATCACAGCTTAGACTAAGTGCAAAAGTGTAGAAAATTGATATTCCACTTTCCTGCATATCATAGTGAATTGTAATTTTTCGTGTTGGTGTCAAAATCTCCCTAAAAGATGCTTCAAGTAAAGTATCCACTACTTTACTGAAGCACTAACATCCGTCATCGTCATTCCATCAACTATCATTCCATCTAGGCTAGCGAATAAAGTGTTTTATTAAAAAAAAAAGACTTGACATTAAGTTCCTAGTTACTGTCATAAAATCCCTTAAAAAATAAATAAATAAATAATAAATAAATAAATATTCTAGGACAATCTACACAACGTCACCTAGACCCGTGGTAAGCATAGTTTCACTAGCTTGTGTTACGGGTTCTAGAATGCGGATAAACATACATAGATACATTTTTTTTTTGTAAATACATACATATTATACATAGGAACACCCAGACCAATGCAGATATTCATATTCAAGCACACAAATATTTGCACTGAGCGGGAATCGAACCCGCACCTCCTGCGTAGCAGTCGCGTTCACTACCGCTACGCCACGGAGGCGCATTGAGCACTTTTTAGCTTCATAAAATCATGGAATTATCACCTAACACTCACTCAGGTGGACCCGTGTGCTTGCCTGCCACATTAGTGGTGTCAAAAAAATCCTACGTCACAAAGGGAGGAGCCTAAATTCCACCTATTGTGATAATGTGATGTCACGACGTTACATTTCCCAAGTTAGTAATAAGTTTTCACTTATTCCATCATCATCATTCCCTGAACCTTTTTCCCAACTCAGTTGGGGTCGGCTTTCCAGTCTAACTGTGATACGGCTGAACTTCGATATTTTCCATGAAGCGACTGCCATCTGACCTCCACAACCAATGGTCTAATGACCAATGGCGATATCGAAGTTCCAAGTTAGGCTGGTTGGACTTTTGTGGGCTCCAACTACCCGTAACGACTGCCATAGATGTTTTTATGGCAACCGGGACCGACGGCTTAACGTGCTCTCCGAGGCACTTATAAACCTGCGATAAATACACACATAACTTCGAAAAGCATCGAAAAGTCATTGGTGTGTGCCATGGTAAACCTGGGATCGAACTCGAGACCTCGTCTCAGCAGTCCATTACCCATACCACTAGGCTACCGCGGCTTTTTTTTTCACTTATTCCATCAGACAACAAAATTAAGAGTTCTCGCGTTGCCATACGCTATTATTGATTTTCTACCAAATGTTCATTTACAGATGACGTAAAATGCTATGAAAAAGCATGGGAGTTCTCTAACCATAAGAGCAGTCGAGCTCAAAGACACTGGGGTAACTTTTTATTTGACCACAAGAAATATGATGAGTGTATTCCACATTTTGAACTATCTGTTGAAATCAATTCTATACAAGAAAGAGTCTGGTTACGATTAGGGTAAGTAAATGTAATATTATTGTGAAAAATACAGCGTGACTTATACATAATACGTGTATTATAGTAGTAAAGAATCACATGGACCTCTTGGTAAGCGCTTATCACGATTTCTGAACGCTTACAACACCAGAGCCAACACCTATCTTATAAGATCAAAGACTCTCTTACAAAATACATCTGTAATGGTGACTACTATTCTTTGGACTGCAGCCTGGAGTACAGTCTTTTTGACAATCAAAATAATAAAATTGCTAAGTTTGTAATTAAGTGAGACGTATGTACACATGTTACGTTCTCTTTTTTTTAATCATGACAATTCTGTGCCGTCAAATAGTTAACAGGTTTACAAATTGTGATTGAAAATTATGAAATATTATTTATTGTTTTAGTTATGCAGCTCTTATGACTGAAAAATGGGAGCTATCAGCGAAGGCCTATCGCCGCTTCACGTACTTACACCCTAACACGTTCGAAGCATGGAACAATCTGGCTAAAGTGTACGTGCAACAGGGGGATAAGCACAGAGCTTATAGGGCGCTCATGGAGGCGCTTAGATTTAATTATGATAATTGGAAGGTAAATATTATTGCGATCATTAGCGTCAGACAGCAACTACTTGGTAAAACAAAACATATAAATTAAGTGTTTATTGTAGTTTTAAATTAAAATATTTGCAAAAGAGGATATGCATATGATAGTGATAACAAAAAAAAATTCGTCTACTTTTCTGTTTGTTTCGAGTAATCTTCAAGGTAGGTAGGTTTTTTTGACGAGATTGTTATTGAGCAGTGCAATTTTCTAAGCATACATCGTGGAGATCGTCGACAAACTGGACGCAGGGCATAACCTAGAGCTGATATGTTCTAGGCTGTACTCTACGTCGAGTTCGTCGTAGAGCTTGCTGCTGTATGCTTAGAGAATTATATTGCTACAGTTCTGGGCTGCTAGCGTTATTTCTGGGCTGTGCTTGTCGTCAAGCTCGACGATGAATGTTTAGAGAATTACATTGCAGATAGTTGATGTAAAAAGAATTACTTAGGCTTCTTTTATATCACACAGTTTCAATCGTGTTTACCCTGAACCCGTGAGAATATCGGTATAAAAGGTAGCTTATGTTACTCAGGGATAATGTAGCATTCTAATGTCGAAATCTTTTTTGAAATCGTTTCACTAGTTTTTCAGTTTATTTGTTACACACAAAAATACAAATATTTCCTCATTGTAATATTAGTATGTAATTATTATTAGGGTGCCACACAAAAAAAAACCCTTAATTTGGAGTCCATGCTGCCTAAGTCGCTTGCACATTAATCTAAGGTTGCATAAGTAAAACCAAAACAAACTAAGAATTCAAGTTTTTATTATAGACAAATTGTACAGTGGCCACTTATTTTTCAGCTATGGGAGAATGTAATAATGGTAAGTATGAATACTGGTCACTTCGAGGACGTGATACGTGGATGCCACCGCATGATAGACTTGCAGAATAAGTTCGAAGATATCGCTGTGTTGTCGTTACTGGTGCGAGCTATTGTTGAGGATAAGAAAGATGCTGATGGAAATGGTGCTAGCAGGTATGACCAAATATTATTAGCAATATAATAGATTGGCTAAGTAGTATGCTTCTCTCTTGATTGGTACACATTAATTCCGTTCTACAAACCTATCACTCTTTGTGTACTTTGTGAGTGCTAATTATTTATTGTATTTATAATGAAATACATAAATATATGGAAATAATCTAGAACAAGAAATATCATTATATATTTTTCTATTTATTTAAAATCAATAAAAACATACCGCGGTAGCCTAGTGATATGGGTAATGGACTGCTGAGACGAGGTCTCGGGGTCGATCCCAGGTTTACCATGGCACACACCAATGACTGCGATGCTTTTCGAAGTTATGTGTGTATTTATCGCAGGTTTAATATAAATATAATAATAAGTGCCCGGTTAATGGCAATGGGCTCGCCACCTATTACATTGGGACCTAAATATAAAATGGCGAAACGTGCGTGCTAGCACCTCTGCGGGGATATAGGCGTGATATTATAAAAAAAAAAATGTTAGTTAAAGTACTAATATTCCGTATAAACTCATAGGGTAGTCAATGGTTTGTGTTAGAAGTTGGTTAGATATTAGACGATTTAATGATTATCGCTTGAGACCTATAAATCAACGCATGAAACTGGTGCATTACTACATAGCTAATTCATTTCTGATTGAACGATTGCATTATTGTTTGAAAAGTAGTTACTGACCATTTATTAAACCAGTGAATTAAAACATGTTTCCATATTTCCAGATTACAAAAAAGAGTGCTTGAGCTATTTGGAAGGATAACTTCTATACATCAGAACAAACCTGAGATATGGCAGCTATACTCCGATATAAGTCCGACGTATTTACTAGGAGCTCAACGATTACAAAAAGCCTATAAGGGTTTTACACAGGTAACATAATAATCAATACTTGTGATTGTCAAGGTAGGGAAGATGTCGAAGTGAGTGAAAGAATTGATGAAAGAAAAATTTAATCTTATAATATAGCAGAGTCAGATGATCGTTTTTGATTTTTTTTTTTTTTTTTTTTTAATTTTTCAGATGAAGTTTAATTCAAATGTTAAGTAGCAAATTCTCTTTTGAAATAACAAAATATACGCACGAATTCGCGCGCTTTTACAGAATACACGCGTCAGCCAGAGCTGCTAACAACCAACGCTAAATGCCGACAGATAGAATTTCGTTTCGATGCACTTTGACTCTACTGTAATATAAATTTACCCTTAATGAGTGGTCATATGGTGCCAAAGGAAGCTAGCATGTAGCTTTATAATAGTATGCTAGTTTAAGGACCTATGTATACATACGAGAGTTGGGTAGATCAGAACATGACTGGGTGAAAACTGCCTACTGCGGAAGTTAGAGTGTGAGCGTATATATATTATAGAATAGTGAAGGGTAGTAGAATAAATATATAGTCATTCAAAAGTAGCTCCCTTTATTTGAAATTACCACTACATACTTGTGAACTAATAATATTTGTATTTTTCAGAATGGCAATTGGCCTAGCGACCCAACAACAACCAAACAAGTAATAGCACTAGCCCAAAATCTGTTGGAAATTAGCACAAAGGCTAGAAAAGAGGCAGAAGAAAAAGATATATTACAAGCCAACCAACAACTGTCATCTGCAAGATTAACAGGCCAAGCCGTCATACGGGCCGCTGAGAAACAAGATTGGCCTGAAACTAAAACGGAGTTAGAGAAATTAAAAGATCTATTTTCTGACGTTACTGAATATATGAAATCAGTTATGTAAATACTCTTTTGTTTTATTTGGTATATGTCAAGTTGATATAAATCAAAGAAGTTCAAGATAATACTGTAAATACTCCTATATCACCATAGGACTTATGATTTAGGTGAGAATGTTAATTTATGCAGGGCATAGATAGTTATACATATTCCAGGGCAAATCGGTAATTATTCAACTATAGTTGCTATGCTACTTCATGATACTGATTATAGTAGTATTTCTTCTGCTCTAGTCCCCAAATATTTTCACGTAAAGGCTATTCAAAATAATAACTGATTCATAAGCTAAGCTCCTTTCAGTTTATATCGGAAGAGCCATGTAGGGATATTACTTACTGCAACGCGTTAAGTAGATTTACTTAATTTGTTATACTACTTTTTGTACTAAAGTAACAAAAGTATTTTTATTGCAACATTAAACTTGTAACTGTCACCGAAAGCGTTCCGTTTTGTTTCTGTTACACTATGCCAAAAAAATAATGATCTTATAATCGTTACCTGACTCTTATCCCTGTTATTGTTATGCTATATGTATAGCAATAATAGGTGGTTATGATTTTAGTTGATCATTATAAACCATTCTAAAATGTGAACTATTAACGACAAGCCTTTTTTTAGAAAGTAATACATCATAATTTTTTTTAGCAGAAACAAAACGGCATTTGACAAGTGACATATTTGTGCGAAGGGGTGTCAATTTTCTGACAGTTTTTGCGAGAAAATTTAATTGAATAATTATTATTGTTCGTACGTTCATAAAATGTTGCATTAGTCACCACTAAACCATGGCTGCAGCTAATGACGAAGAGATATTGGAAGGTTTCCTTTGCCCTATATGCAAAGCGGACTTAAAATCCGCTTCGCAACTTACGAGTCACTTTGAGAGCTTACACCAAGAAGAACAGGATGTACTAAAGTCTCTGAAAGAAATTTTTGGTAAGGCGAAGAAGATAATATTAAATAATGACGATACGGACTTGAAAGAGACATTTGATCGTGCGTTAAAATTTAGTTATCAAGAACATCATTATTTGAATGAGGAACAAACAGTGGGTGTGTGTAGAAGTACCACAGACTATCTGAAGGCAGTGAGAGGCGCGCGCCTAGAGAGGTATGCGACAGAGACTAATAAGCTGCTAATAAGGTTGGACAAACTAGTTTGTAATATGCCCAGTGAACCTAATCAAAGGAAACTTCATGAACAAGAAGTGAGTAATTGCATCTATAAAAGTACTCCATTTGTTTAGCTACTTAAAAAAAGGTAAACAATCTTGGTTTGTCTTTTTAATAAGCTTTGTTCATAAACTCGGTATAAAAATACTTTTCTGCTTAGAATTGTATTATAAAGACTAAAAATCAGTATCCAATCACTAGTTAGACAGTTAGTGAGCTTAGTTTATTTGTTTAACATGTGTTTTTATAAAAAGTTGCCACAACATTGTTTATCTTTTTTAAGTACCTAAACAATTAATACAGTGTAGAAGTAAATATTAATTTACAGTAGATATTATTGAATCCTCAACATCCAGTGACTACTGTCTGAGCCCAACCCTGCAGCAATCCAAAATAGATATTGAATTCAAACAGTGTATATTCAGGATGTACCACAATGACCACAATAACAAATCAGCATGTCCACAAAACCCGAATGTGCTAAAAGTTTTTATTTTTTTAGAAACTTGATGATAGAAATAATTAATATTTTGTCTAACTCCTTCAGCTAGACTGCCTCTGTGGTGGCTTGACATAATTGCTACACAGGGAATGCAGGTTCGATTCCTGCTCATTGCAAATATTTCTATGACTAAGTATAGTGTGATGATATCACACCATATCTGGAGAGCATGTTAAACTTTTGTTCTGTTCTAATTGTAATATAAACATATATGTCAGTTGTTAAATTAGGGGATACTGGTGATACAGACAACACAGAAGGGCTAAACACCCGTCCACTCCTTGGGTGTTTTGAACGGAAGTGGTAAGTGGTAGTATCCCAAGGTTAAGAGAGTGACACTGACAACACAAAGCCTTTCCAGTGAGCTCTGGCTACCCTACTCTCCGCCGGAAACACAACACAAGGTGTTTAGTGAAACTATTGATGTAGCTAGTAAGTTTTTGTAATAGTTCATTGAATGACCATGTCAATTTAAAACCATATACTTAGAGTATACTACACAATTGCGTTCTTGATAACTGCAATGACTGTTTTGAAGCAGACAGTCTAATTAATTCTATTATCAATATACCTCGGGATTACAGTATCACTGGATAAGAGTTATCATGTCAAACCCTGTGTGCAATAAATAGATCCAAACAAAATGTTTGTGTGTTAAATATGAAGATTAAATGTTTTATTAACTTTGAAAATCAATATTTAATTTGAAAACAAAAAACAAGTGGAAGTGTGATGTAGTCGGTGCACACGTGTCATTGGTGTGCGTATTTACGCAACGAAAGATAAATTCGACAATATGAACCTTTTGTTAGACTATGTCTAAACTTTTTCGTAAATATTCACTTGGCTTGTTCACTTGTATGTCTTCCATACTGGTCTCTGAGCAGATTAAACGACCTCCGTGGCGTGTCAGTAGTGAACACGATTGCTACGCAGGAGGTGCGGCTTCAATTCCTGCTCAGTGCACATGTTTGTGTGCATGAATATGAATATTTGCATTGTTTTGAAAGTTTCTATGTATAATATGTATGTCATTACAAAAAAGTATCTAAGTATTTATCCGCATTATAGAACCCATAACACAAGCTAATTAAACTATGCTTTCCATGGGTCTAGGTGGCTGTGTGTAGACTGTCCTCGAATACTTATTATTATTATTTCCTTTATTTATTTTTAACACATATAGATTACACTAGCTGTTCCCCGCGGTTTCACCCTCGCTGCTAAGCACCTGTTGGTCGTAGCGTGATGTTATATAGCCTATAGCCTTCCTCAAGAAATGGACTATCCAACACTAAAAGAATTTTCCAATTCCAATTAGTAGTCCCTGAGATTAGCGCGTTCAAACAAACAAACAAACAAACTCTTCAGCTTTATAATATTAGTATAGATTTTTAAATACATTTATAAAAAAAAAAATCTAAATATATTTAAAAATATAAAAAATAGTAGCCCACCGGCATCGGGTACAGGGACCAAGCTACCGGTGGTTAGGGCTCCAGAGAAAGGAACTTCCTCACAATGCGTGCCGTGTCGAGGAGTACCGCCTTTTGCATCAGGCCCTTGACCCAGCTGCCTAACGAGAGCCTCTTAAGGTGTTGGTCGAGGCTCTTGGCTATCAGCCCATGGGCTGATACGACTATCGGGACAATGATTGCCGAATCAACATTCCACATGTCAACAACCTCATGAGCCAGATCCAAATATTTTATTTCATGAGGTTTTCGTCATGAGGAATGGTGACATCAACAATCATTGCAAGGCGCTCTAATCGATCTATTACCACTATATCGGGCTTATTGGCGACTATAGTCCTGTCAGTGATAATAGATCGATCCCAGTATAAAGTGGCACGACCATTTTCGAGAACTGGGTCGGGCACATACCTGTAGTATGGCACCTCCGAAGTCACAAGATTGTATTTGAGGGCGAGTTGCTGATGTACTATCTTGGCCACTTGGCTATGTCTGTGCAAATACTCGCCGTTGGCAAGACGAGAACAACCGGAAATAATGTGCCTGAGTGATTCTCCGGGGCGGTGGCATGCCCGACAGATGTCCACCGTACCGTCCTTCAGGATATACTTCCGGTAATTGTTCGTCATAACAACTTCGTCCGTAATTGCAAAGACAAAACCCTCGGTTTCTCCGAAAAGATCACCGAACCGTAGCCAAGATACGGACGCTTTTAAGTCTATATCGGGCCCATATAAGGCCCGATAAAACCGTCCGTGTAGCTCTTTGCCCATCCATACCTCCCTGCGATCTGCAGTACTAAGTACTACAGGTTTGCGCCAGTTCTCTTTAGCCAACGCAAGAGGGGTTAAACCATTGTCCACTGCAACCACATCACGGTGCATATCCGTGTTGGTATGTAAAAAATATTCTCTGAGGTTGTATATCTCACGGTTATGGAGGGTCTTGACATTCAGAAAGCCACGTCCCCCCAATTTCCGTGGGATATACAATTATTATTATTGTTAATACAATATATAGTATGTCTGATTCCAGGTAGTACCCTGGCTGGATGGTTCTTCAGTGAAGTTGTGCCCCAACTGTGCGAAGACGTTCAACCTGACGCGGCGGAAGCACCACTGCAGGTTATGTGGGTCCATCCTGTGTCACGACTGCTCAATGTTCCTAGATATTAATATAGCTAGTAAGTTTCCCGCCAATTAATAAAATAAAATCAAATCAAATCAAATCAAATGAAATCAAATCAAATCAAAGCAAATCAAATCAAATCAAATCAAATCAAATCAAATCAAATCAAATCAAATCAATCTTTAAATATAGTGGGTGAGCGCAAAGTCCGAAATATAGTGGGTGCGCACATAATAAGCTCTGAGCAAGATTGGTATAATGAACGACGTAAATACAGACACCGCAACGACATCCTCGGTGGCGTGGCGGTAGTGAACGCGACTGCTACGTAGGAGGCGTGGGTTCGATTCCCGCTTAGTGCAAATATTTTGTGTGTATGAATATGAATATTTGCATTCTATGTATAATATGTATTTACAAAAAAAAGTGTCTAAGTATGTTTATCCGCATTCTAGAACCCATAACACAAGTTAGTTAAACTATACTTATCATGCGTCTAAGTGGCGTTGTGTACATTGTCGTAGAATATTTATTTATCCCTTCTTAACAGGAACCGTGGTGGACCCATCAGCCCCACAAACGTCAAACCAACCCGAACATGAAATAACTGACAAGACCGGTCTCCGACTGTGCGAGCATTGCTTCAATCTCATCGAGTTAAGGAAACAAGTACAGGACACCCGAAACGCGAAGACAGTGCTAGTGACTGCTTACGAGCAGATGAGGAGCTTGATGGACCAGGCAAGGCCCGCGGTTGCCATGTACGAAAAGGTATTACTCGTTTAACATCCTAATTTAAAAGTGTGTTTGTGTATGTTTGTTACTAATTCACACAAGCAATACCTTAATACCGTGGCTATACATTGAATGAGTCGTGAACCCAATTCTTCCATCTTCTCATCCGAAAGTGAGAAGTGCCATGAACACGAAAAGTTACATACAGGCTTTTGAATCTAAATTCATAATTAGGTACTTTGAACCCTTCATTGAATTGATCTAAAGTCAAAAGTGAAAGCCTGTTGCGGAATTTCTAAATATCGAGCCTTAAAATAAAACATCATCTCATCCTCAGAAACCTGTCATATCTCCGACTTTATTCAATGTTTATTTAAATAAAAATAGTTTTTATATCGGGCTTACCTTGATCTATAACCGACATAATAATATTATAATGTAAACAGAATAAATATATTATTAAAAAATGTCGATTGCGCTCAATCAATCGCGGAGATGCACAAAACTCACTAACAAGGTCAACTTTGAATATTTTTATCGGGTAAATGGCTAACTTGTCTTTGATCCAAATATCACCAACAGATGTCGGAATACCCTACCTCCATACAAAATAAAAATCATACCAAAATACCTTCATTTAAAATATTGGGTTTTGGGTATGACCGCCATATATGACGCCCCAATGTGCATCGTCTCGACCGCAAAGGGTGTAAAATAAAGCCGCATATTTAATTGATGAAATTAGTTATGAAAATTACGTTTTATTCATGAATTCAGTTGAATAAAACAAGAATAATTTATGTTGTGCTCATTTCAAAAGTTTGTTCCGCGCGATTATGAAAATTAAAATAATTTCGTTCAAATCCCTTCTCTCTATTCTATTTACATTCCAAGCTTTTGAAATAGAGTCAACCTTTGCATAAAATTACCTATTATTTGACTAGTCAGTGTTTTTCAATCTTTTTGAATACGCGACCCCTTTACAGGTTGCAAAATTCTGGCGACCCCCTTGGGCTATAAACAGACAAAAAGTTAGTAATGACTACGTTTACGATTCTCTGTATTTTGGTGCCTACATTCATTATTAAGGCCTGCACTCAATATCTAGCAGTTAACGTTTTACCTTTTGACGTGCTTAAGGAGGTAAAACAAATTGAGAATTCCATCAAAAAAAATCCTTGCAAACGCGGCTATGAATGAATTGTTTGGGTTTAGAAGGCTTCTTCACAATCTCCTTTGTCACTCGAGGTCAGAGTAGCTATCGGAAGGAACAATATAACAGCTAAAAATAAAGTCGAAACATTTCATATCAAACTTCATTTTCAACTCTACAGCTCGAAAAGAGTATCTTGATGAGATAAAACTCGCAGCTTACGGCCGTGAGTAAAAGGTGATTCGAATTTCGAACACATCTTTGAAACGACTTAGCTTAAAAAGTATCCGATAGAAAACGTTAGGAACTCAATTTCATTATATTTCATAGAAACTATTTAAAATCTTGTCTCAATTGGTTTTATACTTACCTAACAATTTTCTCGCGTCACAAAAACCGTCGAGGTAAAAATTTGCATGTGACACACATGATCACATTATTTTTTATATCTCGCGCCTTAAAATCACTCACTGTGCTCAGCAGTTTATGTTAGAATCACTCACTGCCCTCGTGACACAATACTACACTACCTACTACGTTAGCTCGTGACTTAATGTTAGCACTCACTGCAATAATTAACTTTGCTCACTATTAAACAATATCTACTGTGGTCAACATCTATGCCAAACAAAGGGTCTTTTCCATGTGTTCAAGACTTTTGAACATCTGATGATAGAGACCAAACGCTTGTGTATTCAGGGCTTACATTATTTGCATGATGCAGAGCTTTCATTATTGGCAAGTGAAACTATCAACAAATCTTCCAGACTTGCACTCAAAAGTGACATTGGGACCAAATGGATTCATTATTGGGAAAATGGCATTTCATTTGGCATGATTTGGGTCAAAAAGAAAACAGATTGTAATTTCAACCGACTTCAAAAATGTATATTCTTCAGTGTTCTACATTCATCTGTATGTATATATGTATAAACATGTACATATTGTACATTGCAAAAACCGGTCTTTTTATTCTTTTTGCATCGATTTTGATTAAAATTTTATCTGGAACACCGGAGACAGAGCAACTCTTCGAAAGCAAATAGAAAATGTGACATAAGACAAAGAACAAGGTAGGTACATAACTGTGGTCAAAGACATGCTAAAATGAATTAAACAAAGGAAGTTGACTAACAATGGTCGTAGACTTGCTGAACTGGACTTGACTGGGACTGTAGAAACAGACCGTGGAACGATTCACGATGAATATTATGACTGGGAAATCGTTGAAGGTATTACCGATCGATCCTGCAGGTACTAAGGTAGGGACATAAGGCTATAGCCCATAAAATATACATACACATGGACTGTACGGTGTCTCCGCAGTTATACAGAGCTAACCCTGGATATCGAATTCCCTTCCTGTGTCAATTCAGACACCACCTGCCGACCAGGGCTGTATACAATTGGGAGACCTCCATGCTGCCCATTGGAGGTCGTGTCGTAGTAGCTTTTCCTGGAACTAGTCTGAAGATGATAAGAGTATATTTCCATAGTGAAACTGATTTTTGACATGACTTGACTTAAGGCTTTACTAAGGGGTCACGAGGACCCCCTTAAAGACAGATTGAAAAACACTGGACTAGATTGGTTAATTCAATCGTTATGTGCTAACTAATGACCATAATTTATTTAGATGTGTCAAAGTCTCTTCGATGGCGAAACGACGTATAACCTAACGGATGTGAATGCTATGCGCGGGCGCATTGGCAAGCTGGCCGAGGGCATCGACTTGCTGAGTAAGCAGATCGCCACATTTCCCGCTGAGCCGGGAACCAGGCAGGCCCGGCTTCAGAATTCGATCAGACAAGCGGCTTCACACTATATTAAGGTATATTTAAGTTGTAATCACTCCTTCTGAATTGTAGATTTAACAATATTTGCATTGGTCCCGTTCGCATTTGAGGTCTTTTGAGAATAGTATGAAGTGCTATGGTGAACGAGCTTAAATTTGCCAATCTCACTCAAACAATCAATTTCGATCATTCAGTTTAGGCACATAAAGAGCACATATATAAAAGTCAGAGTTATAGTCATAGTCATAGTCTTTATTTGCATCCATGTGTTGTACAGTTGTTACAATTTTTTTATGTTCCAACATGAAGCCCTGTTGGGCACAGCAAAAGCATAGGTATATTTTAATTATTAAATCAAATAGGTTATATAATATTAGGTTAAATTAAATAATTGGCATGTCATTTTAATTATATAGATACATCAAACTTAAATATGAAATAGAAATAGAAAAGAAAATATTCGTTAAATCATTATTTAGACCAAAACATATATATTTGACAAATATAATTATATAAACATATATCATTATATTTGTCAAATATAATAAAAAAATAAAGTAAATAAAATATTTAATAATGATTTTCTCGCGCGCAAGCCATGGTATATGCCAGGAACTATATACAGTGGACTCCAAAAGTTCCGAAGACCATTAGCGAGTCGGTTTCCATAATGAGAATTAGCCCTAATGCGCCTAAACCTTCCTGAAAACCTTAACATCTATAATCCTTTGATGGCTAAGTTTAAACAATTTTACTTTCAAATTTTGCTAAAACTTCCTTTCACATTCATAATATGTCTAAAAATTAATAAAACATTCCAGGAGGATCTCCTCTCCCTCCGTAAGTTACCAACCGAGGCGCAGATCGAGGAGGTACGTCGACAACGGTACGAGCGCGCCGAGAGGCAAATACAAATGGAGAGAGAGAGAATGGAGAAGCAGAGGGATAGAATGGAGGAGCTCGCCGGGCCTAGCCACAGCCGGGTCCATAACGACGATGATGATGACAACCCGCTATTGGAGCAGATGAACATCATCAGAGGGTATATCAAGGAGGCGAGGAAGGATTTGAAATTCGAAGAGGTTAGTTTTGCTATTGTGCTAATGGGTATTCTTAAATATTACGGTATACGGTACGGTATTACGGTATTACGGGATTCAGGAAAAAAAGGTGGTTGGTTAATACTAAATATTCCTAACTGAACACCCATGTGGACAGTAGGTAGTTTGATAGGAAATTGCTAACTGATCACCTCGGTGGATGGATTGAGTGGTCCGCTGGTAACAAAGGCTTTTGTCTTCTGCACTGACAGCACCATGAAAATCAAAAAAAAATGGAAGTCATAGATGTAGTCGGTGCACGTGTCATTGCCTATATTTTGCATATGCATACTTATACATAGGTACACACTATACTTATACTTACACACTAGCTTATTGACGAGGCGCTGGTTTAAGCTTTCAAAGGGTTAGGCGATTACGACAGTCGCTCCCGGCAAAGCCAAGATGAACCAAGTAGGAGATCAGTAAATTACAAGGTTTAGAATGTAGGTGCTATCGGAATTAACACTGTAATAATTATAATGATGATATGAAAATAAGCGTTTGTGGCTTAGTGGTTGGCCTTACGATCGCGAGGACCCGGGTTCGAAACCTGGCCAATACACTACTGACGTGAACCCACTCCTAACACGAGCCATTGAGCTTAGCTGGAAGGGTTAGAGGTAATATTAGTAATTTCGCTTGCTTATATTCTTAAAAAAAAATGATTATTTATACCATTTAAGTGGCAAATAAGCACAAGGTCCACCTGATGACTTTTCGTAACACGTCGACTTCGCATTTCCTAACTTTAGTAAATTTTTAATTGTTGTTTTTTTCAGGTGGCAATATTAGAAACAAACTTGAAAGAACTGAAAAAAGAATACCAGTTACAGAAACTGTCCAGGACATCTGTTGTAACGAACTAATATACTACTAAGTTAAGAAACAAGCACTTAGCCCACCTGGTGGTAAGCGGTTACCACAGCCACGGAGGCGCTGAATATGCACAGTATTTGAGACTCCCACCAACTGAATGATGGCTGAGCAAGAGAAGATAACAGGAGAAGTTAGTAAGGCACAGCATACTGCTACTTAAATCCAATGATGGAGTCCAATTTACGTTTTTAAGACGTGTGATTTCAGAAATTGCGAAAACGTATAATAATCATTTTTTTAATGTTATTGAAAACGAAACAAACTGAGACTTCTGAAGGTTTGGTAATTAATAAACTCACGAAAGCTTGGGGCAGCACGAGTGCAACGCCCCTGGTGTTGCAAACGTCTAATAGGCCACGGCGACCACTTTCCATCAGGTGGGCCGTGTATTTGTCTACAACTTAAGTGGCATAAAAAAAAACAAAAACGTATACATAGCTTTTGTTTTGTTAGATCACACGGAATACCAAAGTTCCTTTTTAAGTTTTTTTTAAGCGAATGTAAATCACACGTTTTGAAAACGTGAAATATGAATAAAACACGGCTTGAAGCCTTCTCCCTGAAGTAATGGATCTGGTTTGATATAATCATACCAATTGAAGATACAGTGAAGAGTGTAATACACCACTGCTTACCCCTTTGGGGGTTTACAGGCGTGAACATGTATGTATGTAAAAACAAAAACCGATATTCATGCACCTTTTTAGTATAATTTATCCAAATAAGACACACTTGTTAATTATTTTATACTTTATGTATGACACATAAGAATTAAAAATCATAAACTATAATTTTAGTTTTATTATTAAATTATAACACACGCGGTCAAGGAATTAAGTATACATCATAGAAATTAATATTAATAGCGTAAATAGACCCAGAGACCTTCATTACTGCGTAACCGAATTTAAAATGTCAGTGGCAATTAATTGTAACTTTTATAGTGTAGAGAAATGACGTCACTGCAATATCTATTTTTATTTAAGTTTATAACGGTTTATAAAAACCGTTTCACGGCTTATGTACTCTACTTTCTCACACCTAGGTTTTATATAAATTAGTATGTCACTCGCACACTTTGATCCTCTAAAGATATCTAAATGGTACACAATATACACCTATACATGTCTTTTTTCCATGAAGTTGTATAACATACAGTTATTATTACTACCGTAAATAGAGCAACAGTCTCTGCATTACCGTATTTAAAATGTAAAATAAATAAATATATATAGCAAGGGTTGTTACAACCGGATAATTCAAGTTGATAAGTTTATAAAAAACGGTTCACGATTCATATACTCTGTCACTTTCTCATACCGTAGTGTACAGATATGTCTGTCACTCACAATGTTTCTCTAAGTATTACTAATAACTTTATGCTGTATACTTCTTATTTCTTTGGCCTTAAGTACTTGCGTGTTCAACGTTCTCTAAACTTATCAAGCTTGTCTAACTGCTTCAGTAGATGCGGCCTCGTACAAAGAGCCTTCCTTATAGCCTCATCAAGCATTACCCTTTGATAGTACGGCGGTATCGGCGTATCCTCCAAATGGAAAGTGTGAATTCTTCCCAAAGTATCACCAACAAACACATTATCCCCCGACTCGGAAAAGTGTATATACGTAAGCACAATGCCGCCAGGAAACGTGTATTCCGCACATGGTATATGATTCTTTCGACGTAAATCCCAAACCGCTAACACATTTCCACTGACACATATTATTATAGTAGCATTTATTGGACAGAATGCCACCCCGTATACAGCAGATGGGTGTAATAACGTCATGATAACTTCGTCCATTCCTTCTATCCAAAGTCTAACAGCATTATCAGCCCCGCTAGTGGCAATCAAGTGTTTGTGGAACGGACAAAGCTGTATGTCATATACGGGACCTGCATGAGCTCTGTACACGTCAATGTGTTGATTTAAATAGTGTGTGGAACATTTATGGATACAACCTTCTGCAGTTCCAACAAAGTACTCGTGACTTACGATAGGATGCCACAACATACATAGCACGCCAGGGTATCGTGTGATAGGGACGTCGTTTTTCAAACAAGTTTTGGCAGTTTCTAGACCTTTCAGTTTTCCCTCAACAGTTGTCACCCGCATCATTGGAGTACAAAGAAATTCATGAGTTTTAGTATTCGTAAATCTATTAATTCTGCCATCCTCGCATGTAGTCATTACGTATTCAACATCTTTGTCCTGAACGCGCCAGCTTGTTACCCAAATCGGATCGAAGCAAGGGTTCGTGTTGCGGTGGCTCGTCGCCATCGTTTTAATAGTGTAGGATGTGATATCTAATATTATTACGTCACCGTTCCAAAAACCACACGCCAACCAGTTAGGGTTTTTATCAGAGAAACGCAAAGACGTGACTGGACATTCGAAACGATATAACCTTTCCGGTATACATGGGTTTTTGGTACACCAAACGCAAACCATTCCGGTTGTTTGCTCAGCATACCCAAACTTCCCATGTCCAACTGCTAAAATATTTGGATTCTGAGTGTTAAACGATATAGCTGTTATTGGCCTGTTTGCTGTTTCATCGCATTCGAAAGTCCACAATGGTTTCATAGAATAAATATATACCAAGTCCAATGAGAGTGGATCTATTTGTATGAGACCACGGAACTTTTTCTGTGCATCACCATATTCTAAGGATGCTAGCACTCGTTCCGTTAGCAGCACAGCATCGTAGAATTGTGGCGTGGATGCAATACATTCAAAAGATTTCCCCCTAGTGTCTTCATATGCTGCAACTTTTCTTTTTTTCTTCCTTAAAACAGACGGCGCTACAGATTGATATAACACCATTTCATCTTCTTTCTCTTCTTCTCGTTTCATTGCGAGTCGCGCATAAGTGTCGTGCATGTCCCACATCGACGCAAACGATATGGCATTTTTCTTCTGTGGCCTAGTCGCTATCGTGTGTCTAGTTTGCGTCACTTTTTCTTTGGTCTGCGTTTCCTCGTGGACCATCTTTCGATTTCTTCCTTTCCCAACCGTGATGTATTCATAATACGTATTTTCTTCCTCAACCTCATTCCCTTCGAACGTTCCCTTCTCGTAGGATATAGATGGTAATTCAAATAAGAAAAACGTTTCAGATTCTTTGAGTATAACTAATATTTCTGGTGGATAAGACGTTACCGGTAACATTTTTGGTAAATAAAACGCTGATGGTGCCAAATCCAACACTGCGTCGTAATCTTGGAGACCTTCCTCTGTATTGAGTGTATAATCGATATGAATGTCGTCAAGGTTAATAGTTGTAGCGTAAACAGTCATGTTGGTGGCCATTCTAGACTTCGATTTTGCAATTTTGAGTTGAGCTTCGTCCATTATACGGGATCTGGTTTCATAAGCCGCATGTCTAGCAGTTTCCTCCATAACTGCAAAATTTGGGTCTGTAATATCATCCGGCGTGAGGTCATCACCATCAACGGTCACTTTAACTGATTTCCTTTTCTCTAGGAAGGATGGTACTTTGATTCTACTAGATCTAGAATCGAGTCCACCTAAACTACTCCGTACAGGTTCGCCCAGAGAGTTGGTTGAAAAATAGACCGAGCTGTCCCTCATGAGGGCATTGCTTGAGACAGCCATGGCAGTTTCAAGAGAGAAGTTTATTTATATGTATTAATGTTCTTTCCCGATCTTATAACATATATTATAGAATAATAAACACTTAAATCCAATTCATATTCAGTGCAAATTGACTTCAAACTTTCAAATTAATTGAAGTTGTCATCATATATTTCATTAAATTTTGTTCAACAAAAAGTTCTATTGTTAACATAAGTAATATAATCTTTTTAAAGAAACTCATATGATCTACATGGCGTATATGTATTGGGTGAATGGGCTCAACGATCAAATTACCACACTATCAATCAATCATTCAGTCTGTCGCAGGGCCCTGCTGGACACAAGCCAATGTTGGGAGGCTTAGATTACCTAATTACTGACTACTGTTCTTATGCTGGCCAGACAGATTAGTACAGGATTTTATTTTGAGTGTACCTTCCCTTCGAGGGATTGTCTGCATATTTTTCTATTGACACCCTTCGGATGAGATGGTCTTCGTCTGTATACGGATATTACCAATCTTAATATATATAAATCTCGTGTCACAAAATGTTTGTCCTCAATGGACTCCTAAACCACTTAACCGACTATAATAAAATTCGCACACCATGTGCAATTCGATCCAACTTGAGAGGTAGGATAGTTTAAATCTCAAATTATAGTCGCAATTTTAATTTATTGCTAATTATTTGTCTGTTATTATTTGACAGTCACAATTATCTGTTAACTCCAAATAATTCTAACAGATGTCGATACCTTTCGACTGGGTTGAGTAAGTAATCAATAGATGGCGCTGATATGGTAAATCTACGAACGTGTCATATAAGCTACATTTTAACAGCATAATTACCACGTGTTGTTGACGCTATAAAACGCAGATGAAGTTGCGCGGGTCAGCTAGTTTAATATAATTATATAGCTCTATCGAAAGTAGTTATGTAGGTTTGTTGCCCAGTGGTGGAGCTTATGGAGGTGGTGAGGCTTAAGACCATGGTCTTTTATAAATCAGTAAAGAAGGGCTCTATCATTTACGGCTAAAATACGTTAGCGGTCCAGCATTTGAACTGTCCAATTAGAATAGGCGTTGTTACTATCGCAATAAAATTGAAATTTCAATGACTTTCATCGAAGACACAAAACAAACGCTGCGTGTGATTAGGTAGTATTTAAATATCAATTTTATCGCGATAGCAATAAGGTCACATTATAATAAAGTCAGAAGGTGTAACTTGCTGCATTACGTAATTTATCACCGAAAAAAATAATGTATTCTATGGTGCTTATTACTCGTATGGACTTATGGACTCTGTAGAGCATATCGCACGGGGGCGCAGGCGCATGCAACGTCGTGCTTTGCCAAGCGTGATTCCGCTCATTGGCTTCACCTTACTTTGTCTGCGCTTACGGTCTTAACTTAATCACTTACCCTCGGTCAGTGTTAATATACTTTTTTTTATACCACTTAGGATAGACATTACCACTTATAGACAAGCACGCGCCCACCTAATGGAAAGTGGTGACCGTGGCCTATGGACGTTTGCAACACCAGGGCTGCAGGGATGTCACATTCGTTCTGCCGACCATATAGAGAAGTGGGGGCGAAGACCCAACACAACCATGGGTTCGAAGATTTTGTGCAGATATTTCTCCTTTCGTTTAGACGTCAAACTCACAAGCCAAGACAAGTCAACCCGTAAGCTTTTAAATAAATGAAGATAAAAAAACTACAAGTAAAAGAATAGTCATAACATTGGACAGTTCATAAATCTTAACAGTCGTAACACGAACACGAATTTGCCATCACGATTCTCGTAATATTGTTACGTAAAATGATAATATAATGCTCGTACTGAGAGCGAAAATTAGCACTTATAAATTGTACGTAATACTGAGTACGTACGTATACGTGTACGTAATCTATATTTTAGAGCCATTCAATTTGACGGTAGCTGAATTTGGAACTACACTGACGGACTCATAAACTGCATCAAAGTAATAGACGACTTTGAAATAAATATTTTAACCAAGTATGCATACTTTCTATACAGATTTAAATTGAAACCTCTAGATTGGTTCGTGAACTTTAAAACAGCGTAGGGTCATATCTTTAAGTTTAAGTTTATGTACTGGAAAGGACCTTAAGACTTTTTTTGAAGAAAAAACAGAAATTTAAGAAAAATTGGTTTAATTAAAAAATTGGTTTTAACAATAGACACAAACTTTATGCAAGGGTTTATTTGTGTTTTAATAAGGTGTATTACCCCCACGTGCCCTTATTACGGATTCTAATCGGTTCCGCATAGATTTTATAAGGGTTTTTAAAAGATCTTGCGGAATATTGTCCCATTCTTCTGAAAGTGCTGTTCTTAGTGCTGCCACTGTCGTGGGCGAAGGGTTTCTCGCATATACAGCTCTTTTTAAATTGTCCCAAACATGCTCGATGGGATTAAGATCCGGGCTGCGTGCTGGCCAATTCATTGTACGTATCCCAACCTCTTCGCAATAATGTTGAACTTGTGCAGCTGCATGCGGCCGGGCATTATCCTGCATTAAAGTAAAATTTTCGCCTATGAATCCCATGTAAGGCACCACGTGATCTTCTAATATCTCTGTTATGTAGCGATGTGCTGTCAAACCCCCTCTATTACCGTTTTGACGGACCATGTCTATGAACACAAGTTCTGTTCGCCCGTTCATCGATATGCCACCCCAGACCATACATGAACCGCCTCCAAAAGGAACACGCTCCTCAATGCAACTTTGAGCATATCGCTCCCCACGTCGACGATAGACTCTTCTGCGACCATCTGCACCATATAAACATGTCCTACACTCGTCCGTGAACAATACAGAGGCCCACTGCTCTTCTGTCCAATTCAGGTGGTGACGCGCAAATCTTAAGCGAGCTTGTCTGTGAGCTGTAGACAACTTTGGACCATTTGCTGGTCTAAAAGGGGTGATATTCGCTTCCTTTAACCTTCTTCTTATTGTTCGTGCACACACGTTTACTCCACGCACTTCATTAAGCTCGGTTTTGATGTTAACTGACGTGAGGAAACGATTTCGCAGGGAAGTTATAACAATAAATCGGTCATCACGACCTGTGGTTGCTCGAGTTCTGCCTGTACAACGTCTCCTCCTGTAAGAACCTGTCTCTACAAACCTTCTGTATATTCTAGAAACCGTAGACTGGTTTAAATTTAAATTTCTACCAATCGTTCGTTGATCCAAGCCCTCCCGCACCAATGCTACAATTTGTGCCGCTTGTTCGGACGAAGAAGACGGACATATCCATATTATGGTTCAAAAACTCTCGATGTGTTAAAAAACTAACCCAACAATTATGCTGGTAACAATAATTCAATTGACAAAATAAAAAAAATCAATGAGAATCAATTTAAAACTTTGCTATAAATAACACGCAAATCTGATACTACAAGTAAATTTTCTTTTCCCGGCTATATTCATTTGTTTTACTGCAGTTCTATTTTTAAATTTAATTTTTTTTTAAGATTAACTGGCTGTCTTTCCATATTTATATAATTTAATCTAAAAAGTTTGCATACTTATTATAAAAAATCATTTTAGAGTAAACCTGAACTTTGATGCAGTTTATGAGTCCGTCAGTGTAATTGAAATAAAATAGAATCGAACCATTAGGTATTTTATTTTTAATTTACTTTTATCGTCATCATCAGCCCACGGCAGGCCACTGCTGGACATAGACCTCTCTCATGATGTCACTTAGCCCGGTCTACGGCTCTCCTCGTCCACTCCCCAACAGCTACTCTGCGTATATCAAGAAAAGCCCGCTGAGTTTCTTGCCGGAGTCTTCTCAGGTCAGGACCGCGTTTCGAACCGGTGGTCCATTTGCTCATTGATGTATAAAATGTTGATATTTACGTTTTGTAAGTACCGTTTACTGGTGTAGAATAAATGATTTTTGATTTGATTTGATTTGATTTGATTTCGTCTCGCTCCATCGCAGGGTGTCCTACTCTACGTTTTCCGGTTCGCGGTTTCCACTCGAGGACCTGTCTGCTTATACGGTTATCGGCCGGTTATCGCATGTGACCAGCCCACTGCCACTGTAGCTTATTAATTCGTTGAGCTATGTCGATAACTTTACTTTTCTATTGAATTGCTTCGTTCCGGATTTCATCCCTAAAAGATATATGTTTAGGTACTACTTACACTATT
The DNA here is from genome assembly GCA_963691645.1 of Pelosia muscerda. Lineage (NCBI taxonomy): Eukaryota > Metazoa > Arthropoda > Insecta > Lepidoptera > Erebidae > Pelosia > Pelosia muscerda. Next base: position 16,903,345 of record OY829102.1, on the reverse strand, counting down.
TTTATTTCGCTCGCAGAATAAGCATATTGATGGGGTAGTGGGCTGTTCTAATATGTCAAAGGACCGATGGCCGTTGAAGCAGGCGAGTCCTAGAGCAGAGACTGCGAAACGGAAGGCAGGATGCTAAGGCAGATGAGCTGACGATCTGAACAGTGTGACGTGGAGGGTAGTGCGACCAGATTTGTGACATGATCACATGAACAACGGACCAGACAGCGTGGCACCAAGACATGACGTCGAGTGTGGACGTAACAACTTGTGTCAATGGGCACACAAACTAGAGTTGTACTAACCACTACCAGTCGATCGATGGTTTCATTTCAGCTCAGCTATCACGCAGCTGAATATGCGACGGACGCGCACTTCTGACACGGTCATGGTAAAACGTTCCGTTAATGTAAGCGCGGCAAAAGATAAGGGCAAATGACGTTATACTGGGGAGGACTATGTCCAGCAGAAGACTGCGAAAGGCTAATTGATTGATTGACTATTTTTAACTGTATTTAAACTCTGTCAAGGGGTCATCGAGGTCGATGAACTCTTGAAAATACTGTAGACCTCTTGTGAAGGCGGTGAAAAAAACTGAAAAGGAAAGCGGACGTTAAGTAAGGACTGAATTCATAAACACGCTAGATCATAAAATGTCCTATGCAAGACAAAGGAAAACGCAACCTACCTACAGGTACGATGAAACCTTTATAATGACGGTGTTTAGTCACCAAAGTTCGCAAACGAGCGAACCCATACCATATCGGGAGGGCGTGCATTAAGATGTAAGTTTATCCACCCCGTGACGCTACCGGCTGCGCACGCGCACCCAACCGTGACACCCAGCTCGGTGTACAGCATTAGTGTCGTAGGCGCGTGCCGGGACACTACATAACACCTGGTAGACCAGTCATCTGTAAATAGAGCTATAAAAAAAGTGACAAAGAGATAACAGCAGAAAAAAGAGAAGTGACATCTATCAAGATGAAAAAGATCTTCAGTAAATTCAAAGAGAGTAAGTGTATTCGTTAAACTTATTCGTATTATTTGTATAATTTAGTAATACAACATTTATTTTGTTATTATTGAATTGTTTTTGTATGTAAATTGGATCGTTAATGTTTCCGGTGTTACGATTGCGTACAAATTGCGACCTCTTCCGCTGTGCGCAGACGCAGCTGTCTCGATCGATTGTCCGATAATTGCAATGTTTATAAGTTGGATAAAACTTGCTGTTATCAACTTTAAATTTACGTGAAATAAGATTAAATTTACGGAATTCCATCATCCACATACGGGTTCCGACAGGTGGGCCGCGTGCTTGTCTGCCACCTAAGTAGTATATTGTATTGTGACTCCTTTGTCCGCACCTAGCCTCCCTTTTTAGGCCTTTGTGCGTGCCTAAGTGGCATAAAGAAAGTCACGAGTCACTGCTACTGATATTTTAAATTCGGTTATGCCGCAATGAAGGAGACTGTGGGTCCTACATTTTAAACGGAAACCTTCGAATGAATTTTCACTATAAGTGTAGCATGTTGTAGAAAAAAGTTTTTATTAAAAATCCTACAAGAGTTGCTTACTGAACTATACCAATGAACCTAGCCGCTGTATCATGTAGCACGTAAATTAATAGCCTTCATGGCTAGCTCCAGACATAATCAACAACAAAAACATTATAAGGTTAAACAGCACATCAGGCATCAGATACTAGAGCTTGAGTTAATTTCTGTGCACCGTCCGGCATCTACCTTTCGACGGCGCATGCGTAGACGAGAGCATGCGTGCGTGTGCACTGGTACGCGTTGTATCGTAATTGCATCTCTCATAAAGAATGTTGATAATAATAAAACTTTCCAAACCGTAGCATATAGGCATTTAGATCATCTTTTAATAAAAAATCATAAGCCTGTGGAATATTCAGGGTCTAAGTGTATCTACGGAGGTAGGACACGACGGTATCTCCCGTCCGAAATGAGCTGTCCAAGTAGGGAAATACCTCCGCCCTACAGAAGACCGCGGTCATAATAACCATCGTGTTGTGTTCCCGCCGGTAAGTAGGGTAGCCAGAGCTCACTGTAAACCCTCCTTCCCCTCTCCTTCCTAGCCTCCCCACCCCTTCCCAGCTCTCCCCCTTTCCCTTCAGGGTGGGCAGCGCGTGTGTGACACCCTTAGTGTTGCACACGTTCATAGGCCACGGTGGCCGCTTTCCATCAGGTGGGCCGTGTGCTTGTCTGCCACCGAGGTAGTAAAAAAAAAAAAATTCCCCACCAAAATTCAAGTTAATCTCTTCTGCTAGCCAGGTATACTGAGTTTATGAGGTTGGTGGATGGCAGTCATTCTCCAATGTCAAGGTGACCAAAAACAGGGGAGGGAAACGAACCTGCGACTTACGACGACCGCTCAGTAGTGGAATACTCTACAACAGATTAGGTATTCTTATTAAATTAATTAGGCTCTACAATACTGTAAACCAACCGGTATAGTCTTGTGCACTATAAAATATAATTTAAAAACGCTTATTAAATCTTTTACCTCCACTTAAATAAAAAAAAAAAAAATACGTCCAGAAATTCTCACGCACGAAAATGTGATAATGTAAAAATTATTTAACGAAAGTAGGTGAATCGTGTTGCAGAGCGATTGCATATTCGAAATTGTTTCGCCGGGTCGTCAGCGTGACAGGACGAGTGTCCACGAGCGGCGCGGGCGCAGGCCGAGGGTCGAGAGGTCGTGAGCGCAGACGAGCTCCGCCCCCCTAATTGCCGCGCCCCACGCAAATAAATAATTTTTATCCACTGCGTCGAGATCACGCTCCTTCTTGACCTTAAATTATTGTACGTAAAGTTCTTTTTTTGTACATTCTATATGGCTTGCGCAGACGAGGGACTTTTGTTAGTGTACGTTTCATCCTTCAAAATATCTAATAATAATAATTCGAAATGCCATCCTTTACAAAGGAGACTGAAATGATTTCATACAATCTTGGGCCCAGGGTGTAAGAAGATGAAAGTGGTGTCAATTAATAGCTTATATATATTATCAACCTTTTACTGAATATTCTGCGGATTTTGTCAGTCTGAGAACAGAGATATAAGAGATTATGTAAAAGTGACGTTATGTTACAATCTTTAACCAACAGCTGATTCCTGAAGTGCAAAATGTGTTCTTTTGCACTCATAATTATTATATTTACTAGAAAATGTTTGAAAAATCATATGAACTTCAAGCTATAGGTAGGTAACAGGTGAAAAGATAGGAAAAGGATGTCTAAAATAAAATAAAAAATCATTTAATATAGTGTTTTATTCGCCTTATATTATAATTAAAATGTCGTCTAGAATATGAGCGCAGCAGCCTATAGGTCGTTTCCCTACAATACAATTGCAGTACCAGTAACGCATTACTATAGCCTCCCTTCTTCTACGAGAGCCGTCGACTAAAATATTAATAAAATAAGTTTCATTAATCTTCAGCTACATTAAACAATACATAATTAACTGTTCCGTATTAGGGTAATAAAACATTGTTTGATAAATAAATAATTCTTTGCCATAACTGTAAACAATCTCCATAGGCCTTCTAATTATATGTATTTTACACCTGCCAGGATGGTAGCTGGTTAGATGAGGTTATATTTACTCACAGACTGAGGTGCAAGCCATTGCCGGATCACTGACAGAATTGTTTCATCGTGTAAGGGTGGTCTACCCAGTGTATTGCAATGACCAGTGGATATCCCACAATTCACACAGAAATCCATAGTTTCAATAATATCCAATTCACAAACCGGCGGTAAAATCCAAAATAACAAATCCAAAAAAACGTGTGAGCGATCTTCGGTGTCCAACGTAGTATAAGGTAGGCAGGGTCAGAATCCGTAAAATACAAAGCAGTGATCGTAAAAAATTACAAATAATCGGGAAAGCAATCAAAACGCATTGGAAAATACGAAACTAGAGATGAAGTGAATATATTAATATTAGTTAAAAGATTACTTTCAAGATTCAGGTATTAGTAATCCGACCGACTATGATATGGTAATATTGCTGATATCAGTAATATTTCAGATCTTGTTTACTATCTGACATGGTCGTGTAATATCATTCTGTTTTCGATTGGTGAATATTAGTCTATGGAATGGATTAGTGTGTGATGTATTCGCTCGGATCGTGTTAACTTCGTTGCTGACTGAGAATAAATATTCATTACTTGGTACCATTTTTATAAATAATAATTTGAAACTTGCCATCGCAAACCATGTTGGTTAGACTATTCTTATACACAGACATAACTTGTATTCTAAGTATCAAGCAAGTCTTATATTGGAAGCCGAGGGCAACAGCTACTAGAAACTAATTTACTTACTTCCAAAAAGAAACACAACTGGTCCTAACCTACCTATATCTGTATTTAAAATATAAGAAAAATGTGCCACCGACTTCGAGTAGGTACTGTAACTATGTTTGTTATTATTATTATTCCAGTCCTCAATCACGATGTGTTAAAGTATGCTGTACCTACTATCATACATAAATCAAAATCATTATTAAAAATATATCAATCTTTCATATCTTCAGCGATAATAATAGGTACCTACCTAATCAGTCTATTCAGCGCAAGAAGATTGACCTATATTTATTAGTGCAATAATATGTCAATATTAATACGATCATAGATCACCGCGGCATTTGACGATTGGTTGTCGGTAAAATATTACTAATATTCAAATATTAGTTAAGATATTATAATATCATGAAACTAATATATTAAGATTAGCTAATACCAACGAATATCGGTACTAACCCATCTCTACACGAAACGAATGAGCAAACAAAACGGCAACTGTCCGTGTCAATGCTATTATTATATTTTTATTTTTTTACTGTCATGCCAGTGACAGCCTAAAAATATAAGAGAGATTTGAATCGATATTAAATCGATAATCTTTAATATTGGTTTTTCAGTAATTAATTGATATTTGGTTTAATAATATGACTGTAATTATATGCACTATATTGCATGTAAGTATATATAGTGCATTTAATTACTTTGAGTTAATTATTTACTGCAAATGTGTAATCGATTACTTAATCGATAATCTACCGAAAACTATTTTCTCATATTTCTCCGCTTCCAGACTGAGAATTGAGGTGATTTTTCATATTCTAAGACACAAAAATATGACTGATTTTTTAGATCATATCTCAACTTATTCCATTTTGGGCCCACCGATTTCCGTCTCCTTTCAATTCAATTTGTATTCTTTAAACCTTACAAAACGTCAATATTAAAAATTATACCTATTATAGCTATTATAGGATAGTTTAGCAAAAGGATTATCAGTTCGAAACGCGGCCTCGGCCTGAGAAGACTCCTGCGAAAGCTCAGCGGGCTTTTCTTTTTTTTTTTGATCTATTTGCAACCATTTACTTAATCTAGATAGGTACAATAATTTGCTTGAGTAGTCAGTTAAGTAAAACAGCTCATTTCAACAGGTTTGTTCATTTTATAATAGGCATAGTATAATTATGTTTTGATTAAATTTTTAAATTTATATAAAGGGAGGTCCCTAATTTCATAAGGGAGGTTGGTAAAAAGCGTATACCTAGGTACAGAGACAAATAGTTACACAATAATAAATATCGTTTATGATTTTTGACTTAGGTATATTATTATCATTCTTTAAAAAATGAACACATTGGAAATCTTAAAACATACTTATTTCCTTGTTATTTTAATATTATCATCCCGTGTTTTTCATTAAAATCCAGAACAAATAATGATCGTACGCTGCATACATTCAGTTCAATGGCAAGTTGAAGACATAGTATTCAATATTCAAGGATTTTTGTCCCTTCCGGACAAAAGTCCCTCGTCTGCGCAGGTCTTTAATCGGCTGTGTAGCTGGAATTCCATGGGAATGCCGAAAACGAGCCGAGCGATCATCGAGCTGGCGCGATAGCATCGCTACGTCGAATTGGTAATGGCAAGGTTGGGACTGGATATAACTAGATGTAATAATTAAATTTACAGCGGTTAAAGAGTACCGCGTAATAACAGAAAAAATATATCAGCACCCCTTGTCATCTGAAGGGTGTCGTTAGATGCAGACGATATCATTGTTAGAGAAGGATATCTCGAAATAAAACCATGTACCAACTCGTCGGGCCTGCCGAGATGCCGAGGCCTATATCCAACGGTAGATTGCGATAAACTAATTGATTGTCACAGTATCACGTAATCTATCTATAGTAATTTTATACTCATAGCATCTTAAAGCAGGCTTTCATAAATGATAGGAACAGAAAATTCAAAGAAGATAACTATGAATTAAAAGGGCTTTATGAACAGAGGTAGGCTTGAGTCCCTCAACCTGGCGGTAAAAATTGAAAAAGCATATTATGTCGTTGCCGTCAAATTAGGGATCGCCATTCTAGGGAAAACATCTAGTTATAAGAACTCCTTGAATTGGCCCCAAGCTTGCCTTCAGGCGTAGTATGTTCGGAGTACGTGAAAGATGGTTTGGCAAAGAGGGGAGTGACTGAGGGAATTACTTTTTATTTATTAATTAGGAGATGACAATTGTTCCAATCTTGAATTTCTGTGACAAAGGCAGATGATGATGACGATTGGAAGAATTCTGTAGTTGAATGACGGAATTTTCACCTTATAAAATCCATCTTTAGAGATCCTTAAATTAATTTATTGAAATTAGTTCAAATTCTTTTGTAATTCAAATTAAGAAAGTACATCTTATTATCAGTTTTATGACGAGCATAGTTTTAAATATTGGTTCTAAAATGGAAATACATTATTAATTTATATTTTCTTTTATGTTTTATTTTATTATCATAATTCATAGCATATTAGATCCGTATTACAGACGAACGCAAATAATATTATTCACGTATACGATAATATGCACTTAGCAACATCCTAAAATCGAACTTCTCTATGAGTGTTCGAGTAGCATTCGTACTCTCTACCAACCCCACACAGGGATCATAACAGTACATCGATTTGCCAACCAATATTTAGCCGTTGTAAAACAAATGGTGTCATCAAGAAATGACAGACTACAGAGCACAGCTTCTCTGAGCTCCGTTTCCTCGACCACGGCCTCAACAAATTACATTTCATGTTAAGACAAATTATTCAACACTAGCTTTGCTCGTGACTTCGTCTACGTGGACTTCGGATCTGGGTTTGAACATTATGCGTTACCCTAAAAAATGTAACCTTATAGTTATTCCTTGATATATACCTACGCTATCTGTCAAAGTCACATCAAGGTCCTGTCAAATTTCCCGCTAAAAATTTACTCGCGTGGTTTTCGAGGCTCTGGTAAGTAGACTTTCTTAAAAACTTTTTTTATACCACTTAGGCGGCAAACAAGCACACGACCCACTTGATGGCAAGTGGTTAGCTTGGCCTATGGACGTTTGCAGAGGTGCCATACTCGTGCTGACGACCTTGTAGAAGGTAGGGGAAGGGCTAAAGGGACATTGGGGTCTTATCATTAATTTCATATTAGGTACCTACGTTTACCATATTTTATAGAGCCCGCAACATTGCGGCGATTCTTCTGAAGAAACCATTTTAAGATGAAAGAAGAAATATGTCTACAGACTTAAAATAGTTTATTGTAGACTAACTGAGCCGCGCAACTTCTTCTGCGTCACCTCATTTTTGCAACTTTTTTCACTTCTGCTTGCACCAGTTGGTTGTAGCATGATGTTATATACGTAATAAATCTTCCTCTTCAATCACTCTATCTATTAAAACCGAATCACTTAGCTTAGAATTAAGGATACATAGGGACAGAGAAAGCGACTTTGTTTTATACTATGTAGTGATATATTTACAGTTTTATGTGATCATTAAAAAGTTGTATTTTTAAAATGACAAACAGACACTTCAATTTTATATATTAGCAAAAATATAGATTTGTAATCCGAGATGGATGGCCGATGGCCGCATAGCCAGTGAGTTAGACTCAAGTGGTCAGGACCCAAGGCGAAATGACAGGGCCTTCCTTGTGTACGTCGCTTCAAAATAATGGATATCTGCGGCGTACGACGGTAATAGTTCCCCTAGGTGGTGCTTAGGTGGTTCGATAACATTGGAGTGACATAATTAATGAATCTTACACGCCATGTGAGACGAAGTTAGTAGATGTCATGTTGCATGAATTTGCTACACGGATTTGCTAAAACATGTGCAGCTTTTTGATTGATTTTCTTGACGTAGAAGTTTGATATTTTCACAGCTTGCAACTGTGCCGCGGATCTTTTTTTTTTCTTTTTTTATCGTGCGAAATTCCCCATGGATACTTACCTTACCCGTCGGAGCCGGTTGGGTAGGTTATGTCGGACTCGAACCGACTATAACGCACGCCGCCTTTGGGTCTTTAGTTGCTGGAGGTGAGATAGTAGCCAACATATCGCTCTCACTCCGGCAGACCCGGGGCCCTTTCTTTCGAGATGACAATTGGCCCTTTTGGGTTTAGGGACCACGGTGTCCCCGTCTAGCCCACGTGTATCAAGGGTGACAGGCGGCTCCAGTCGTCACCCCCGTTCATGGAGGACGGAGGTCATTCTGCGACCTCCAACGTCCGAGTCGCCTCCGCTCAAGTTGTGGCTGACCTGAGGTTTCGGTATTATTGTCAACTTGATACCTTTACGTATTCCTGAGGAGAATATCTTGACAGACAGACAGATAACGAAGTGATCCTATAAGGGTTCCCTTTTTTCCTCTTGACGATTGTAACTCTAAAAATGATATTTTGAAATTGAAGTGTTGCATTGCCCCCAGCTACGCCCGTGACCTCCACGACGGAGTAGATTATATAATAATAAATTAACCTAGATAATATCATATAAATAACTTACAATTTCAACAACACTGCTAATCTAATGATATTCACCAATAAATATAATAAATAGAGAAATTTGAATACCATTACGTAAAGACTGACTGTTGAATGATTTTAGTGCAAATGAAATATGCAGTTTATAAATATTTAGATTGCCATAATCTTTATGTCGAAAATTTGCATTAATAAAACCTTATCGAGATCTTTGTATAATCCTTTGATGAAAAGTCTAACTCATCTAAAAGTAACATAGACAGCGTTAATAAAATAAACTACATCGATATCTTGTTTCTTTATAAGAAAATAAGTAAACTCATGCAAGTAGAATCCTAAACTTAATTACATTAATATTTTTATTATAATTCATAGGCTCGCAATAACTTTTAACCAGTAGCTTCTATTACTAGTTGTGTAGTCTTCAGTCGAGTCGACGGTATTTCCAATCCTATCAGAGTGGCAGAATTGTTTGGTGTTGCTATCGCGGCATCGTGGTTTTTTTTTTATACCACTTAGGTGGCAGACAAGCGCACGGCCCACCTGATGGAAAGCGGTCACCGTGGCCTATGGACGTTTGCAACACCAGAGGCGTCACACACGTGCTGCCTACCCTGTAGAAACCTTCGTGGTGTAGTCTCAGACGAATATAATAATTATTCTATTATTCTTTCGTCTGAGGGTGTAGTAATTTGTTTCACAGCAGTGCCGCTACTTTACCGAGCATAGGTTTCACTCTTCAGGAAGGCTTACTACGTCCCCTTTGTTATGTTGTGTAGTGGCATCAGTGTAGCACTAGCATGAACTATCGGATTCGTAATGTAAAGGTTTCGGGAGAACGTAGCATTGTGATTGGCAGTCTGCCTCTTGTGAACCTGTATGCGTGTGTAGTCCGCCAATCGCAATGGTCCGTTTTTAAACGGTTTTATTTAGCTCACCCCGTTTGTTTTATTTATTCTTTATTCTTGGGTCAAATTTAGTAATTCAAATTTCACCCTCTTCCTGTCAACCGATTAATCTGAAATTTTGTATACACTTTGGATTTTGGTGACAATACAATTATGTTTATTCATTATCATTATAAATTCAAGATGGCCGCCGCTACAAAATGGCGGATAATTTATGTTTTATTAATCCCATCAATATGGGTATCAAATGAAAGGGCTCAACAAGCAGAATACAATATACTATAAAAAATTGGAATCCAAGATGGCGGCCGCTACAAAACGGCGGATAACGTAGGTTTTATCAATCCCATCAATATGGGTATCAAATGAAAGGGCTCAACAAGCAGAATACAATATACTATAAAAAATTGAAATCTAAGATGGCGGCCGCTACAAAATGGCGGATAACGTAGGTTTTATCAATCCCATAAATATGGGTATCAAATGAAAGTGCTCAATCAGTAGAATACAATGTAAAAAAAATAAAATAAAAAAAAACTAAAAACTAGAAAATAAAAATAGGTAAAAAAACTTTTTAAGTTAAACGGTTTTATGTTAAACATACATTGCAATGTTTAAGATAAATGTACTAAAAACCAAAAAATAAAAAAAATGATACAGTCGTGGGAATTATAAACATATGCATAGACTAGACTAAAATAAAACCGTGGGGCACGTCAGAAAATAGTAAGTAATTTCCTCACCGTCTGCGGGCCAACTGCCTAACGACCAATTAAACGATTCTTCTATCGCACATTAAGTCGATAATTTGTAGACAATTGACGTGCCCCACGGTTTTATTTTAGTCTAGTCTATGCATATGTTTATAATTCCCACGACTGTATCATTTTTTTTATTTTTTGGTTTTTAGTACATTTATCTTAAACATTGCAATGTATGTTTAACATAAAACCGTTTAACTTAAAAAGTTTTTTTACCTGTTTTTTACATTTACGCACGCTTTACATTACGAATTCGATAGTATTTCGTGCTAAGACTACACTGTTTATACAATTTCAGTTTCGAATAGTCCAGTAACATTTGTAGCCCACTGTACGTAATGATCTATCTATTTTGTGAAGATGTCACCAATCAGCATTCATTGTTGAACGCAGCGGGTGTCCGCGACGAATGGCTTCGGCTAGTGTCTGCAGGTGATTACCTATTCGTCATAGTCATACTACTTATGTTTTGCTAGCTTTGCAGGAAAGCGTTCCACTGACCTCATCACTTTCTATTGTAAGTCCAACATTATTTATATAATAAATATTGATATGAAAATATTAGGAGTGTCGCTTTCTTTCGCAAAACCAGTTTTTGATAAGCAAATAATAGGAATATATTATGAGTAATACCGAAACTGTTAACTTAGTATTTATATTTTAATATTCTAGGACAATCTACACAACGCCACCTAGACCCGTGGTAAGCATAACTTAACTAGCTTGTATTATGGTTTCCAGAATGCGGATAAACATACTTTGATACTTTTTTTTGTAACTACATACATATTATACATAGAAACACACAGAGCAATGCAAATATTCATATTTATGGACACAAATATTTGCAATGAGTGAGAACCGAACCCGAGACTCCTGCGTCGCAATCGCGTTCACTACCACCATGTCACAGAGGTGTATGTATCCTCTTAGGTACCTATCTAAAATATCCATTCACCATCACTTCGAGTGAAGATATTCGTGCTTATTAGACATCTATTTTTAATTCTTCAGTAACTATTAAATATAGGTATATTCTCCGTAATCCTCGACCGCATATTTTTGTTTGTACATGTAGGGAGAACATCCAGGAATATGCAGTCATTACGGGATGGATACAATGCGTTATTCGTGCAGGTGTGTTACGTTATGCTGTTAGGGTTGTCATCCTTATCCGGCGCCCGCCAGGTCTGAGGAGTGAGGACCCTCCCTTTGTGTTGGAGGGATATCACATCCCGTTCCTCCACACTACCAATTGCCACAAAACCAATTCGGATCCAATACTTTTAACTTGAATTCTACCTAATGAAATCAACTGAAATGCTTATATATTTTCCAGAATATGAGGCTTTATAAACATGGTATCCTATTAACCATGTGTTAAATCTTCTGGATACATTATTAGACATAAACTTCAAAGCAAATATTAGTTTTGTATTTATATTTTATAAAAACTAATCTTTCCCGCCAAGAAATTATGTTTTTTTTTAATTTCATGGCGACCCTACGGTTGGGTAGTGTGCGCCAAGCGCGGGACGTACTAATGCGCCCGCGCTGCAATTTAGCCTTTTCGCCGATTGTGGCGTGCAATGCGATGTAGGTGCATAGGGGAGGTATCGTTAGCAAAATCATTGCTCACTAATTAATTTCGAATATAAAAAAATAGCAACAACAAAGATTACATAACATTATATTACAACATTACAATTACGAAAAGAAAACTTTTACAACTGGTTATTTGACGGGTTTTGGGTCAATTCACACCGCAACTGTTCAGATTAGATCATGATAATATGAATCATGGGTTATTTAGCACTGCGTGGTTGGAGTGAGTTTTTGAAAAGGAGTGGTCAGGAATTCGGAACCCGCTCTAGATGGTGCTTTTTTCAATTTTAATTTATAAAAACTGTTATTGGTTTGTTCTTTATTTCAATATATTGATGTATTATTTTACAAATATTATACAAATTCCCATTTATGGAAGATACTTATTGCCTTCGTATAAAATATATTTGCTAAATAAATTCAAATGAAGCAACATGAAATAATTATTTATTTAAGCGCATCGACAAGAGATTACCAATTTTCAACAATTGCATAATCGAATGAGGTTTGTAATAAAAAGTTTAAAAGCACAGATTATTAACGTTTACGAATTCCGCACGTGACGTAACGATTACGTCATAATAACACAAATATAAACGATTACATAAATTTATCTTCTAGATACCTGATAAGTAATGGTAATATACATAATTCGGGTATTGTGTAAATTACCGCGGTAGGTACTTATTTTGTGTGTGTTGGACTCTACCAACACATTTGAGTCTCAAACTAACCTCACCAGCTGTACAATGGAGGACGCTCTTAGGCTTCGCCAGAGCCGGTTAGGGAGGTTATGTCGGACTCGAACCTACTAAAACGCACCTGCTACGCACGCACCCCGGCCAACCATCGGGCCATCTCTCTGCCTTTGGGTGTGGGGACCACAGTATCCCCAATGGAGGAGGCTTTGGTGTAAACTTTCCGATTGGAATTTCGAAGTCAAATGATATTAGCAGACCAAAGACTCTAATATGAAAATCTGGGACGTTACTGGGAAATGTCGTTCTTCATCCGAAGCACCAAAATACCAAACTTTGCATCTTCCAAGGTCTTCTTATTTTCTGGTTGGGATTTACCGGAGCTACTGTTGTCTGACATTCCAATACAGAGAAGTTTTATAGGTATTATAACTCAACTCAAGGTATTTTATAGAATACCGGATTATACACACTGTCCGTAACTTATCATTTAACTAAATAATACTTTCACTAGTTTTAAAAGAATAAAGATATCTCTTCACTTTTTAATGAAACAAAATAATGCATACACCTGCTATGATGCGGGTTCGATTTCCACTTAGTATCAGACAATAGTCACTCACATAACAGCCTTTGTTTCCCCGTGAAGAAGTCTCCACGGATATCCAAAGTCAGCGAGGGTGGTTTTCTGCCAATTGTGAATTCAAGTCCTGTTTAGACATGTACTTTTGCGAATTTTAAATCGAATTCATACTAAAGTCTTGACATATGACGCAATATCCATTAAAGACGTACGTATATACATAATAGTCACGCCTCTTTCCTATTGGGGTAGGCAGAGACAACATCTTTACGCTTGTTACAAATCTGGCACCCGCCTTTCGCATCTTCTACTTTAGTGTTTTCATTCGTGCACTCAGTACACGGTGGATGGTGGGTACTCTTGAAATTTTGAACTGGCAACTCCTCAAAAGATTCTCGATCCAATTGGTATTATGCTGTAACCCTTCATTGCTAACCATAAATGCATGAATAAATAAATGAAAAATGAATGAATAAATAAAGAAATGAATAAAAAATTAATGAATAAAAATGAATAAATAAACGAATAAATGAATAAATAAATGAATGAATAAGTAAATGAATAAATAAATGAATAAATAAACGAGTAAATAAATGAATTAATGAATGAATAAATTAACCCATTTCTATGAGTAAAAACAGCCATTAAATATTGTGATCCAGTATTGTGATTTGATGTCAATACAGGGACGGATCACGTTTGCACATCTATGTCAAATCTGTGTTTCACAATCAAATTCCTTTCACTTTTTGGCATGTTTACATTTGCAACCGGAAGAATTTAGCAATAAACTAAATATGTATTGACCCGCGTGTATCGCGATAATATTAGCCGTATAATTACCCTTTTTATCTTAAAGGAAAATAATCGAAGGATGCGCTCAACATAGAAATATATAATTACAATAATTATCATCGTTACCACTGCGTTACCGAATTTAAAACATCAGAGGCAATGACTTGTGACTTGTAGAAACATTAACGCAACTGTATTATCTATTTATATCTGTCAAAGTTGATAAGGATTAATAAAATTATTTTATATTCTGTCACTTTTTCCCGCCTATAGTTCAAAAAACGTAAACAATCTTGGTGTGTCTTTTTAATAAGTTTTGTTCAAAAACTCAGTATAAAAATACTTTTCTGCTTAGAAACGTATTTATAAAGACTAAATATCGCTATCGAACCACTAGTTAATCAGTTAGTTAGCTCAGTTTTTTTGTTTAACATGTGTTTTTATAAAAAGTTGCCACAACATTGTTTACCTTTTTTAAATACCAATTGGATAAAGGTTTTGTGTGAAAATACGTACGAGTATGTCACTCGCACACTGTGTTCTTCTAAGGAACTTTATGGCGCTCAAGAATTTAGTATATTTTTTTGCTGTCGCTCCTTAATGTCCAGACGCGTTCCCACGATGCAATTATCGGTTGCCTACACTTACCCTTAATTTAAGCCAGGCCTCCTCACCACTCGCACTCGGGCGATGATTCTGACAGGAATTCACGAATTTCTCTGACGGAATCACGAATTATGATATATGACGCCGAATCTAGTAGATATACTCGTATGTTTTACCCGACTGCCAAGGAATTTATGCTTTTACATTGCGCGCCCTCTTGGAATTCAAATCCCATTTTCGCTGTACCTTCTATTCAAATATCGGCATGTATTTCTCTGCAGCATCTTTAGATACATTCTCTGTAATTTTCACGTGTATTTCTGATGTTGTTGTCGTTGCATCATCTATTTAACTGGGCCCCATAAGTCCTATGTCCATCTCCTGGTTCTAAGTTACCTGCCAACCAATTTTCAGCCAGATCGGCACAGCCGCTCTTGAGTGTAACTAACACGGCTTTCTTTATATAGGTATTAATAAGTGGCGGAGGGTGAAAATTTTCATAAGGGAAGTCGGTGCTAACTGCGTACTGCGTACCTAGATCTAATTTGTTATTTCGGCTTTACTATCGAGAGGTCCTGGGTTCGTATTTCGACTATCGACTACCTGACCCCCCATTAACACAAGTAATAACTTAACTTAAAGGGTTAGTGGAAATATTAGTAAGTTCACGAACTGGAAGAAATGAAACAGCCGAAATAAGCGAACCCAATTATTTAAGAATCCTTGGGTACGCGTAATCCTTGGTGAATGAAACCACGAAATGAACGAAACGTTAACCATTTGAACTTCGAGGTATCATTTTAGTATGTATCAATATAGAAAGTTTAAAAACGTTAGACAAAGGTCGAGGCGAGCAATAAATCAACTGGAGGACAGTTAGAAAAGCTGGCCTCAGTGATGTCACGTAACATAGCGAACTCACCTCTGCCCTGTGAGAACTGTCATGGGGGAGTACTGTGTGAAGTGTTGATACTGCTCGGAAAGACATAGAGGATGAGCGCAGACAAAAAGGTATAATACTTGTGCGGTCTCGGGCATTTTCTGACAAAACGCATTAGGCTGTTTTCACACTAGCGTTTATCCAGCGTGGGCGTTCAATAAACGTGTGCGCAGCGCAGAACGTATGTTACTGGATAAACGCTAGTGTATAGGGAGCCTAAGGTTAAGAGTCTCTGGGCTGTCAGTGCAGATCAAGAAGGGTTTCTTGGTCTTACCACTGACAGTACAAAACCTCTCCAGTGAGCTCTGGCTACCCTACTCACCGCCGAAAACACAACACAAGGTTATTATTAGCCGCCGTATTCTGTAGAGCGGAGGTACTTGCCCAGTCGGAGAGTAACAAACATTCAAACATCTTCAAAAACTTTCACAAACATTAGTAGGTAGGTCAAAAGGGTAGAAAAATTCAGAATTATTTGAATGATAAACAAGCCAGGAAATGAGCTGTTCACTCAACTTGCTACTCAAGCAAATTATTTCATCTAGACTAAGTAAATGTTTATAAATAGACCAAAAAAAGCCCGCTGAGTTGTTTTGTAAGTGCCGCTAGGTTAGTGGTCTCAATGATTTTTGAATTTTGAATTTTGAGGCAAACATTTAGAATTTTGGTTGGTTATAATTTTGAAAAGAGAATTCCTAAACATCAATAAATATCGTACTGTTTCTAAGAATACCTTACCTATCTTTCTTTTCTTATTCTCATTCTCTTCCTTTCCTTTATCCATATAACACCAAGCGACTTTCGTCTTATAACCTATGGCTATGGCACACAGTATTATGTGGTCTAAGTCTCATAGGTCTGTAGGACATAATATATCAACTAGCCCCCCCTAAACAATCTAGTAAATATTAAATTTCATCAAACATCGTGCTTTTAATAATATGTTTGCCATACTTTACAAAACAGTTTCGTTAACCATAAGGTGGTTAGTATACTTCTTTTGTTCGCCTGATAAAATACTATTAACGTTTACATATTTTATAACCGAGACATTAAACTGCTATAAACTACTTTTCTTAAGAAATATCTTCCGGGACTATTAATTGAATATTCACTATAAAACTCATATCGGTACCTTACGGACGCCTCTATAGCATTTCTTCACAATGATGAATTATTCAGACCTTCAAGTAAAATCGATATGACAGACTCAAAATCTATCAAAGCAGAACAATTTGTCGTACAAGTGCAGTCTTGTAATAATAATTAGTAACTGTTCTATAACTCAAAAGTTACACTCTAAAATTCAAGATGGCAGATAATGCCACGAATGGAATACCACGCCAAACGAAATTTAGATTATCAGTGCACTTTCCCAACGAAATCTGAAAGAAAATTGTTATAAAACAGAAATTTTTGTAAGGTTAAATAATCCTAATTCGCCTGGCTATAAGAAATTTACACAAGTATGACGTGAACATTGTATTAAATTATACATTTGGCACCTTTTTATAATGACCTACAATACAACACGGAGATTTTAGCGATAACATCACTACATCACTAGGTA
Organism: Pelosia muscerda; assembly: GCA_963691645.1. Taxonomy (NCBI): domain Eukaryota; kingdom Metazoa; phylum Arthropoda; class Insecta; order Lepidoptera; family Erebidae; genus Pelosia; species Pelosia muscerda. The sequence goes on along the minus strand of OY829102.1, from coordinate 16,886,022 downwards.
CATAGTATAAAATAAAGTCGCGTTCTCTGTCCCAATGTCCCTTTGTACGCTTAAATCTTTTAAACTAAGCAACGTATTTTGATGCAATTTTTTTTAAAGATAGAGTGTTTAAAGAGGAAGGTTTATATGTATATAATATCATGGTACAACCAAGAGTTGCGGAGCAGAAGTGAAAAATGTTGCAAAAACGGGGTGACGCAGACGAAGTTGCGCGGGTAAGTTAGTTAATAATAAAATGTTTAGATCTAAACGCATGGAGGCGTTCCTAAATAATATTTTGTGGATGAACATAATGACTTTTAGATAATGATCTTGATAATAACATGTTAAACTAATAGCTAGTTAGTTCATATTGTATAGTTTATTATGTGAATCTTTAATATTATTATCGAATATCGACATTCGATAGGCAATTTCTTTTAGGCATAAACGACCACATTTTAATAATATTATGTTTGCATGATGTTATCAGTAGGTATTCAAATAGTTATCTACATTCGAAAGTAAATAGGTCTGTAGGTCCTCAAAACTTAAACAAACCGTTAAAGGCAGATTCGAAACTGAAACCTTTCAATTGTAAGGCCACCCCTTAACCAATAATTTTAAAGTCACTATCACTAAGTACATAGTATGAAATAAAGTCGCTTTCTCTGTCCCTACATCCTTATGTATATGCTTAAATATTTAAAATTACGCATCGTATTTCGATGCGGTTTAACAACTGACTAATTTCTGTAGGAGGTAGGTAACAGAAAATACTAAGCGAATTTTTAATTTTTCAATTTAATTTTTAATAAAATAGTAACTATGTCTTGACAATTTACTCAACAAATTGCATTGAAAAATGACAACACTTATAAATACACGATTCACATTTCACTGGTGAAATTCTTTCTACCAGTTAACCCAAACTTTGCAAACTTTGCCAAAAAAAAAATGTCATCACGGTCTATCGAACTACTCAACCGTTACGTGTGACATAGTGCTTCGTAGGCCCATAGCTGGTCTGAAACTAGACCAACCTGGGCAATAAAGTCTTATTCAATTTACTTACGATGCGTTGCGTAATTCATTTCGATCATTAAAAAGCAAGTGCTTAATGTAAGTACGGTAAGATGTTATTGCAGCTTTAAATTAATCGATAGTGGCTGTTGCTTACGGCTTCCTGGAATTTTGATCCCGTTCCCGTTCCCCCAAAGAACTTATTACCTGGATAAAATAATCTATGTAATATTCCAGACTGTTTTTTATTCCTGTTTCAAATGTCGGCCTGTTTCGTACAGCGGCCTATTTTCGCACGAATCCTAACTCGAAGAGATCTCTTCTAACGTATATTTAACCATAGGGCGCGCGGTGTCATTTTAGGTGGAGAAAAATTTAACTATATATGGTCAATTTTTATATGAAACTATAACAAATAGCGAAAATGCTCTTATCTTTCAAGAAAAGCGGTATATCGGTCGACTGTTATTCCGGCGATCGTGGTTTCGCTTCCGACTTTATTTTTAGATAGACGCAAGTAGCAAAAGAGGAACATTGACATCAAGATAGGGCCAAGAAGAGTCATGGCGCTCTAGTACAGACTTCTTAACTACGATAACTACTACACCCTTATACGTATGAACAATATGTGTGATCAGATGACGTGTTGTCCATTATTTGTTAAACTTCGATAGGTACGGATAAACAGCACGATTGAGAAGTCGCATTAAATTAAAACAATAAACAGAATTATATATATAGTACGTCGCGTTGTATCTGCTGCTGCGGTCAGCGGTCGGCTACGAAATCATACCTTTATTATACGCAAAGGCGCTATATACATTACAAAATAACCGAAAATATTGCTTGTATTTTAAAACTGTAAAAGAAACCTACTTAATCACTACTTTGATAGCGGTGTTAAACATTTTATGAAAAAGTCAGTGATAATTGTGTACATAAAAAGCGCTTGCACCGCGGGACGCATCGACGCATCCTGCGCTGTCCGGATGCGTGTACGCACGTTTCGGCAGTCGTGATCCGCGCGGCATTCCTTCTCATTGTGGGACACATTCCCCACATAGCGATATGCTCGTGATTTAACTTGAGCGCTTTGTCTTCCGTTTTCACGCCTGTTATGACCCCACAAAGGGACACGGAAAAATATACGAGATATTTTTAGGGCCATTGTTAAGCGAACTTCTCGATAAGTACGGTTTACTTAAGAATTTATTCGATTTGGATGTTGATTTGACGTTATTTAATGTGCTGATTTTTATTTTGTTTATTATATTGGTAACTAGCTGCTATCCGACTCTGTGGCGTGGTAGGAAACGTGATTGCTACGCAGGGGACGTTGGTTTGACTCCCGATCTGTGCAAATATTTATAGGTATGAATAGTTCTATGTATATCCGTGCTTCACGTTAAGCCGTAGGTCCTGGTTGTCAAAAAATTCGATTATGCTGACTACAGAACTTCGAGTGTAGTTGCTCGAAAAATATTAAAGTTCAGCTGCATGATACCTTACACGTTAGACTGGAAACTGACTCCAAAGGAGTTGAGAAAATACCCAGAAATAGTTATTTTCACCACAGCAGCTCAAACAAGTGAGTTTTGCTGCGTAAAAACAGTGTGCAAAATGCGATTTTGCTCACTCAGTGAGACAAAGTAGCTTTTTAATTATTTTTTTTTAATTTTCAATAAATAGTGCCAACCATAGATTCAAAAAGAATTGTTCCGCGAATAACTTTCGAATCACATACACTGAACTCTGTCTCTTGGCCGTCCATAAAAAAGTTCGAGTGACAAACACAAGTATTTTGAAGGATTTTTTTTTATTTATGGCACGTCAAAGGTCCTATTGTGCAACAAGAGAGCAAAACTGTTTTTTGCTGCGAGTGCTGATTTTGAATCCTGAGCAAGCGAGGGATTCTAGGATTGAATCACGAGCGTAGCGAGTGATTCTACTGTAGAATCCTGAGCGTAGTGAGGGATTCAAATGCACGAGATGCAAATAATTTTGCTCTCGTGTGGCACACATTACTTTTCACTTCAGCAGCGAGAACAAATAAGAAATATTACTAAGAAGATAATGCAACACTTATTAACAGAACAGAACACCTATTATTAATTAAAATAATGCTGAAAATTTTAAAAGTTAATAATTAATCCAATTATTTATTGCTGTTCGGCAAATTAAAAGTTGAAAGTTAAAAGCACAGAACACTTATATCCTAAAATACATGGTTATTCTTTTACAAATATCTTTCAAATTTAGAATTTCGAAATAGGCCTTTGACGTGCCATATATTAAAAAAAAAACTTTTTTATGGACAGCCAAGAGACAGAGTGCAGTGTATGTAGTTCGAAAGTTATTCGCGGAACAATCTTTTTGAATCTATGGTTGGCACTCTTTATTGAAAATTAAAAAAAAATAATTAAAAAGCTACTTTGTCTCACTGAGTGAGCAAAATCGCATTTTGCTCACTGTTTTTGCGCAGCAAAACTCACTTGTTTGAGCTGCTGTGGTGAAAATAATGATAATCTACCGGATCTATTGAGATTTATGATTACGGCTCCGCTCCCTCAGACAGGTGTGGGGCCTATGTTAGGTACTCCTAGATATTGTAGCTTTCTATCTGTAAAAGAATTATTGAAATCTGTCCAGTAGTTTCGGAGTCTATTCGTTCCGAACAAACACAAACGAAAAAACAAAATCTTTCCTCTTTATAATATTACTGTAGATAGAATAATAAACCTAAGCACATTAATATTTAAAGTTCGACAGCGTGGCAACACTAAAACATGTAAAACGTGGTGGGTGGCAGCCCAGTGAAAGTAATTAATTTAACGTCGAGCGCGGAATAAAACTCCGACTTTATTTCCTTGCGGAACCGAACGATACGCTACTTAACCAATATGGTAACCATTCTGCTATTAGAAAAAGTAATAATAACTACTTTTTAAGACAGACAATACCGCTGTAGCCTAGTGGTATGGGTAATGGAGTGCTGAGACCAGGTCTCGGGTTCGATCCCAGGCTTTACCATGGCATACCCCAATGACTTTTCGAAGTTATGTGTGTAATTAATGCAGGTTTATAAGTGCCCGGTTAATGGCAATAGGCTAGCCGCCTATTTTATATTGGGACCTAAAACATAAACTGCAGAAATGTGTGGGTGCTAGCACCTCTGCCTACACCTTCGGGGATAAAGGTCACGCCTTTCGGTGTTCGTGTTATGTTATGTTATTTACATTAAGCCCAATGTTTCGGGGCAGTGACGTGCATAGACTTTTTTATTAGGGTATGTATGTGGTCATAAATGATCGGTAAAGTCGACATCCAGAACGGGACTCGAACCCGTGATAAGTTCCTTCTACGAGTAGGGGCAATCTCTTACCAACTGCTCTATCTGGATACGTCCTCATGTTCCACTTTCGAAATAATTGTTGTCCCTTTTAGGGCTAAACCTATCCACACTTTTCTGGAACGAGCGTCATTTTTTTTCTGTGTGTCCGAGCGATACTAATGCGTTTGTAGTGTAGTCTTGGAATTCCTTACCAGCTCACGTGTTTGCTTCTTCCTGCAGTCCATGTCCCTTAAGCAGGGTGTGAAAAAGCATCTGTGCGTTGTATCCATCATTGTAACAATGTACGCGTGTGTTTGCAATGGTGCCTTCTTTCCTGAGACTTTGCCTTTAGCTTACCATCAGGCGAGGTGAAGTCAAATTGCCATGCCATAAATAAAAAAAATAGGACAGAAACACACTGGGGAAGTACCTCCGCCCTACAGAATACCTTGGCTAATGATAACTTTGTGTTGTGTTCCCGGCAGTGAGTAGGTACCACTGGTAAGTTGTTGTGCTGTCAGTGGGAATATCAATTTATCTCCTACACTGGTCGCAAGTCTCCTACAAGATCTCTTAGTCTTCACCCCCTTCCCCCACCACTTCTTCAAAAAGGGCATTTCTAAATGATCGGCAGCACGAGTGTAATATCGCTGGTGTTAGGTCTGGGTGGTAATTTTCATCCGGTGGGCCATATGCTTGTCTTCCACCTAAGTGGTATAAAAAACCGAAAAAAAAAAACACTTCAAAAGATAGCTTAGTTTAGTAAGAAGTACAACAGAATCGGTACCAATGTTTTTAAATTGACTTTATTTATTGGCAAATAAGACAATTTATATACCTACAGAATATTAATAACTATATACAAAATATTTACACACCTATAGTAATTAATATACTTAAATACAGTAGTTTAATTTTTAAATTGTATGTATACTTTGTAACATAATATTGTGTAATTACGAGCATATTTCGAGTATGTAATAACTATTATGCGAGAGCAGTATAATAATATTGGATGGAATAAAACCGTGAAATTGGCGGCCGTAACGCGCGCGACAAAACCTCTGCAGTACAGTCTGTTGTCTCACTTTCCAATCTTGTGGAATGTAAGAGGCGTAAATGTTATTACTGTCGCGTTTATTTTATGTTGTTCATAAATAATGGGAGCTGTAAAATTGACACTATACGAGGTAAACAAAAAATTATAAAGCAGTAATAAAAAATTTGTATGCCTTGAGGCATATATCTTGGACATAAGTCGCGAGAGAAACGAGATTTTTCCGCGTTGGATTGTTTTGATATTATCTATGGACCTTCGTAACACCCCGTACAGCGTACCTACTATCCCTCAAAATAATCCAAAAACGTGCATATATACTATAGATAGGTCCAAGATATGTTCTGCAATCTCGGCACTATGATCCCTATAACCCAATGTAGGCTCAACCCAATGCACCCAATCAGACGGGGCGCGGTCATTCGACAACCCAAATATAAAAAAAGGAAATAAAAAAGAGATATATTTATAAGAATGTTGTGGTCATCTAGTTTTACCCATTACAAGCGTAGAAAAAGAAAAATACATAATTGATAACACACTCGTACTTCTCCACTTTATTATACTGTATTATATATTATACAGTATAATAAAGTGGAGAAGTACGAGTATATACGTACATTAATCAATAACAGTGGAGAAATACAAGTGTATAATACAGTGAGTTCCACCAAGTGCCATCAATCAACAGTATGAAAAAACAGTTACACCAAACTGTATAAGGCAAATAAACTATTTTTATTTATTTATTTATGAATAATAAAAAAGAAAAAATAATATTTAATGTGTAAAGAAATAATTGCGTCATTTTTGTTTTTTTTTGTATAGGTACTTGTAGAGACAGATCTATAGTTAGATGAGGTTTCTGAGCATGACGTTCAATGCCTTCAGAAGTACGACACATCTACGAAGCAATTGGAGCATAACGGCCTTTTCTCTAATTTTCACCAATTATTAGACTTAAAATTTCCAAAGTGACTTCTAAAAATTGTCCCCAATGCCTCGGAGAGCACGTTAAGCGGTCACCTTCATTTACAGACCCTGGTTACTTCAAACATAGATTAATAAATGCTTACTACGTGCTCCAACCAACTTGGAAAAAGGCTCAGACAACGATGACTAGTAGGGTTAAAAAAATTCTAACCCGTTTTTTAAAGTATACTCATAAAGAGAAAAGTTTTTTATACATATTTCATGTTTACCCGACATACCTACAAATATGAATAGTCTTATGTCGCGTCTACATTTACGTAATATTTTATCGTGACCGTGGCAGAAGTGTGTGTCCGTCGCGTATTCAGCTGCGTGATAGCTGAGCTTAAATGAAACCAGCGATCGACAGGTGGCCGTCAGCATAACTCTAGTGTGTGTACCCATGTGCTACAAGTTGTTACGTCCACACTCAATGTTTTGTCTTGATGCCACTCTGTCCGGGCCGCTGTTCATAGTGTTCATGTCACAAATCTGGACGCACCTTAAGTAGCCGTTAGTCGTGGAATGTAGAACGTCGATCTACATTTTGAAGATTTGCATTGCGTGCATCGTGCATTTTACATGTCGACAATGATTTTATAACATGGCATGAATATCCACGAGACAACTAACTGTTAAGACTCTTTTAGCCGACTTGTAAAAATGAGGAGAAAATTGTTTTTACGAATAAACGCGTGTAGCTTGTGTTATGGGTTCTAAGATGTGGATAAAATATACTTTAGATTACCTATGTACTTTTAATATCTATCTGATTACTAGTATTCCAAAGCATGAACACCATACCTTTTAAAACTGCATGTGTTGTACGTTGGTAGTGTAATGTCCAGGTTCCAAACCCCGGGCTTCTAGATTAAAATGCCGATTCTAGCACTAAGTTAAAGACGCTTTATTCTTTTTTAACCGCAGACGTAAAAACGACAGGGTTCACCGTTCACGTTTGTATGTATGTGCGTGTGAAATTAAAAATATAAAACCCCCGTCACAAAAATTCCCTCAAAAAGTATAAAATAAATACCTATTCAAGCGTTGTCGTTTATAAAACATATGGAAGCACTTTACCAGTTATAGGAACCCCGACACGACAGCGCTTGAATATTTTTTTTTGTAGTTATTTTTGTGTCGGAGGTTTTTAAATTTTTAATTAATTTACTTAAAAATATTTTTAATATACTTAATTATTTTAAGCGTCAACCCTAAATAAATATGGTATGACGGCAGGACAATGATAATTCATTTGAAAAACCATACATATCTTTTTAAAATTAATGAACTTACAAATTCACCCATTCATATATGTAACGGTAGAGTCAGTCGAACAGTAATGCGCTATTGTAGCATTATCTTATCAACTATTCACTATTCTATTAACAGAATAATGATGTCGGGAGAGATACAAACTGGTAAAGAACATATCTAACGAAACATAAACACAGGTGTGTTGTTAGGTATGCTTTGAAGACGTCCCAAGCGCGAGAAGTGTTAAAAGGCTGGTGTTTAGAACGTATTGTTTGACTTTTAGCACCTAACAATTAGTAGCTCGTGACTCCCACATTTTCAACGTCTCTCCCACCCTTTTAGTCTGTAGTGTAGGTGAGTTCTGTTTGTACTTGACCTGGCTGTGAATCGTGTCCTGAGGCGCAATCGAAGTCTTCCAATAATGATCGCGCCCGTTGTATACAGTGAGAATGTGCCAAGATTTTTTAGAGGAGGGCAATTTCGATAGTGTATCAGTGCGAGGAGCCGAACAGTGGAGTGGAGCGGACAGTGTTGGGCGCGAGCCCGCGGACGGTGGGCGGCGCGCGAGTCGACCACGACGCGCACTGCGCACGCGCACGGGAGCCGCTCGCAGTGCGGGAGCGCGCATCCCCTCGGGACGGTATTGTTTCGCGCACTGCCCACTTGCATTGTTATGACTGCAACTTGATTATTTATGCCCAATAATCCGCTCAGCTGACTATGGTATAAATCTCGTTATTAATAGTATCCGGTGAGGAGTTACGGTCCATTGTGATATTTAATCGTTTATTATTTACTTCCAGAAATTACGTTTAAAGAATTACCGCCGCCGTATAGTGAACGAGTGAATGATTTTGATGGTAGTGCACCACGAGGACTAAATAATACGGTACGCTTGGTTACAAAAACAATAATCAAATAGGCTGTGTAAAAATCGTAACCGAAAAAAATTATAATTTTCAGACAACTACATCAGCATGCGAAGTCATAGACTTACTAGCAAATTGCAATATATCATCATATCCAATAGATGACAACCCTGATCCTGACACGAGTGTAGAATACGCAGAAATTGTAGATATGGGTCTCTGGCACTCCACCCCCTTGGCGCACCGTCATAAATCAAAAATATCCCTCACGTGGGTGTTAAAAGAAAACTTGGAAAATGCAAAATTAACAACAGGCAAATTACAAACCGAGGATAGATTAAAAACTACAATAATTGGAAGAGAATTTGACAAGAACCGTAATCAGAAGTCGAATGAAAACGAGCGTTACAGAAAGTGCAAGTCTAAAGAAGTGAAGGAGAGGGTCGTGGGCCGGAACGAATACTACCATAATCTTAAATTTAGAAACGCGTGTGAACAGTTCGCTAATGTTCAGGACACATATTCTGATACTAGTGTTGGTACTGAGGAGTACGTGAGAAAGAAACACAGACACCGCCATCGGAGAAAGAAGAAAGCACGTAGCGAGAAATTTGGATACGATATCAGAGATTTGGACAGCTTTCTTACAGAGGTAAGCGCTTTTTGAATTAAATCGATTTACAGTTTATGAGAAAGGTCAAACTATCAGCAAAAAGATAAGAACCTTTTAATACAAAGTAATAATATAACGTAACCCATTTTAATTTGCGTAAAGTCATTCATCATCTCTCGACATTCGTTATGGCGGATACGAAAGGATCTTTTTTACAAAAGAATTTAAATGCACCTGTAAATCTCGATCATTATTCATTTCTTCGACGTTATTATGACGTTATGGTGTATGTACGGTTTTTGTGCATTACTTTTGAACATAAACCCGATTGTGCAACGTAAGCCGCGAAATTGCCGCAAAATTGAAGTTCGCATAAATTGGAAGTCATTTAAAATTGTCGATGTTTCGAACCTTTTTTATTATAAATTTGGGTGAAGAGTTCGTGACTGGGTATATCTCGAATGATTTAATTTTTTAAGGTACCCCGCTCATGATAATAGCCTTTAAGTGAATGTTTTTTAGACTTAAAGTAATATAGGGCTACAAGATAATCTCATGCGAGTGGGGTCATTCATCAGTGCGGTTTATTTAAAACAGCAATATATCTTCGTTGAGTTCATAAGAAAGTAATACCATAATGTACATATTTCACGGTAGATTTTTAAACATTGACTTGCGAAATTATGTTCAAGTTTAATTATAGATATCTACTTAACCTTTAGATGCAAAGTACAAATCGAAAAGGCTTAAATTGGTATGTAATGCTCTTTTTATGTAGAAACTCTACAATATTGCTTTTAAAATTTTGCTTTTACAAAATTACTCTACTCTAAACTAATTGCTTTTGTATTAAATAGTTGTTTATTAGTATAGTAGGTACCTAATAGTTGTTGAACTTTTCTAAATATAAAATGATAGACAGATAGATAAGAATAGGTCTTTTTAAGAATAAGTCATTTTGCGAATTAGTCATTATAAGAATAAGCCAATTTGCGAATAGGTCTTTCTAAGAATACGTCATTTTACGAATTAGTCTTTATAAGAATAAGCCATTGGCCACTCTTTTAAGGGGTAAAGCGTTTTGCGAATAAGTCCTTTGTCTACTAAACCATACATTTCTGTACGAGCAGTCAAGTGGAGTCCCGTCCTGATAACGCATTTAGTGAAAGCTAGTGAATTGCTTCATGTCTATAACCTAAGAGTCAAGGATTCGAATATGTCTTCTCGATCGCAAGGGCTAACTTCTTAACCATTAAGCAACCGACGCTTTTATTCTATTGAGGTGGAGTGTAGGTCAAATGGCAGGTGGTTTTAGTTGGCGGGAACTCCACATAGCTGGGGCGTACCCCTGGCCTTGTAGGTTTGTAAGTACATGTCATAAGTCGTTCTTATACGAACAAAGTGTGTAAGTGATATAGGTACCTACGTATCTTTACACAAAACCTAGGTGTGAGAAAGTGATAGTTTTTTTATAGATCATTATCAATTTTAACAGAAATAGATATTGCAGTGACGTCAAGGTTCCATTAGTATAAGTACTAAACTAGCTTACCCCCGCAACTTCGTGTGCGTCACCCTGTTTTCTACATAGTATAAAATAAAGTCGCTTTCTCTGTCCCTATATTCCTATGTATGTTTAAATCTTTAAAACTACGCAACGATGTCTATGAAGCTTCTAGATAATAGATCTATTAATAATGTAATTAAGTTTAGGCGAATGCTTGCATGAGTTTACTTATCTTCTAAAAATAAAGAAACAGTACATTTTTCATGACATGTCAACTTGACTTCACCTAGCCTGATGGTAAGCTGAAGACAAAGTCTCAGGAAAGAGGGTCACCATACAAACACGTACAGTATAACAATGTTGACGCTCAGCTTAAAGGACCCGGGACTGTAGTAGGAAGTAGGGAAAACGACTAAGGAATTCCAAGACTTAATGGTGCGGCAGAGGAAAGAACTGAACCGCTTGCTTCTTGATGGAATATTCTGCACCGTATGCGGGTGATATCTAACACCTAAGCCCTGCACGTCGATTAATTTTATTTTATTAACGCTATTTACTTGTTACTTTCTCGCTCAGTGCAAATATTTGTGTGTGGTGTTTCTATGTATAATAACTATAATATACTTATATATTATTTATATAAGTTATATTATTTATATAATATATTATTTATATAAGTATTTCCAAAAAAATGTTTTTAAGTATATTTATCCGCATTCTAGTACCCGTAACACAGGCTAGTTAAGCTGTGCTTACCATGGGTCTAGGTGGCGTTGTGTAGATTGTCCTATAATATTTATTTATATATTACTAGCTGATGCCCACGGCTTCGCCCGCGTGGAATTTTGTTCCCGTTCCCGCAACCCTTGGGAACCTTTTCCCGGGATAAAAAGTAGCCTATGTGTTATTCCAGGTTCTAATCTACCCCTGTACCAAATTTCAACCAAATCAGTCCAGCCGTTTATGCGTGAAAGAGGAACAAACATCCATCCATCCAAACAAACTTTCGCCTTTATAATATTAGTAGGATTATACTTTTAGTTAAATTAGACTTAAGCTGTCAAAGGATTATAGATTCTAAGGTGTCCAGAAACTTACCTACTGTACATGGTCACCCAAAATTTGCAGTACCTAAGTGTAATACAATAAACCTCGCTTGTGACTCCAAAGATGGCACCTGTCCCTACTATTTTATTACCGCCATATAAAACGTCAATTGCTTTGGCCGCCTTTGTAATGTGTGGTATTATGTATTCACACTTTAGCCTTACTGTTAGACACCGATAAATCTAAACGTAAACCTAGATTGGGAACGACAATTCAAGAATACACATTTTTTTTTATCGTGCGAAAAATCCCCACGGGTACTCCTCCACCGGAGCCGGTTAGGTAGGTTATGTCGGACTCGAACCGACTAAAACGCACACCGTCTTTGGGTCTTCAGTTTCCGGAGGTGAGGTAGTAGCCAACATATCCCTCGCACCCCGGCAGACACGGGGCCTTCTCTTCCGGATGACCCCCGTGGGTGTAGGGAACACGTTATCCCCATCTAGCCCCCGGGTATGGAGCGCCGCCGCCGCACGTATGGCAGGGCACACAAGACTATTCATCTCCCTGGGCACACAAAACTATGTTTCTTAAGTTGATGTGCGGGAAATTGTCTCTCTTTCGCCCTTTTCTCGTGGGTAAGAAGTCTCGATATAGATATAAGATAGAACGATAGATCAATTTTTAACTAGGTATAGCATCTATCGAAGAATATTTTGGCTGAATTTGTGACATTTACCTGCTTTTTAAACTTCAGCTGAGTTTGTGACATCAATAGAGGGGGTCAGTGGAACCATGTGGAACTGACGCGACAGGCCAGAAATATAAAAAAAACAGTAGGTATCCTATTTATAGGTACCAATACTCAGCGAAAGTTTTTATTTCACGTTTACTAGACATAATAACATGGCAAATTTAGATATTTATGGTTATTATTAATAACCAATAACACGATTGGTAATATAGATAAGGTCGAAATGCTAATTAGCCAATTACTAGATATATAAAATAATTAGCTAATTACTAGATTGGCTGCAAATTAAAAACGCGAAAGACCACTACTTGACCAGCTTTCAAATTCAAACGGCACTTTACACCTAAACGCGGCCCAGGACTGAAAGGATACGGTCTTCTTCTTCTTCTTCGACAGAAGAATTAATTCCGAAATTCGATTATCTTATTTTTAAAGACACTATGGTCATTTTTGTATGTACAAGACCCGGATTCTATTAATCATTCACTATTGTTGAACCACTGACTTTAGAAAAACAGATATGAAATTTTCAACTTCCAAGTTAAATGAAAAACAGTTGATTACGTAGTTTAATTCACTCTACGCAGTGCCATTGAATTTTAGAACTTAACGGTATAGCAGTAAAGTAACAATTTGTAGAATCTGGTCGTGGTCAGAATATAGATGCTGGTTGCTGAGTGCCGTTCCAAATACGAAATTAAAAATTCGCCCACCAATGAACTGCGAATGTGAGATAGAATTCTTTTTAGACGAACTTGTTATTTTTTTTAAACACTGATCAGGCATTGGTATCACAAAATTATTTCACTTTGGACACAAGTAGAGACTTATTTCAACTTATTTGGAGTATGCAGTGTGGGATTTTCCGTTAAAATCTCAGTATTGACCTGAGGCTAGCCACATACATACCTCATACGGGAAGCTGTGGGTGTATAGTAATGATATAAACGGTTTATACTGTTCTTAATATATGTGTCCGTGTAACTACTCTATTATTAGGTACTGTTGTGTGCGATATGACTACATAATGTCTTATTGGTGCCGAAAATCTTTAAACCAGATTTAAAATTGATAAAACTTGGTTTAGTTCAGTCAAAATAAAGTAAACAGCAAAGTAGGTATAGAGTAGGTAGCTGAATATCGTATCGTCAAAATTATAAATTTGTGACAAGAAACAGAAAATAATTAAATGCATATTGATGAGTATCTAAATGCACATGCTAAAGTTAGTCAAATAAACACAAAAAACTCAAAAGTGAAATCATTATTGAAGAATCTTATGCTTTACCTATATCTAATCTAAATGACTTTTTTATTCAACTGTAAATAATTATGATAAGTGTATAATGTAGGTACCCGACTTTTTAATTTATTTATTGACTTTTTAAATATTCTTAATTTGTTTTTCAATTATGTGAATTAAAAGTAGAGTGGGTGACTCTCGGTTCAGATTGCGGCGCAGAGGCGAGTCATCGCAATCCAGTGCTCGTGCTACGCACGAAAATCTATCGAATTCTAGTATCGAGAGAGCTGAGCATTGCCATTGGCGGGCTTTAGACACACGGGGTCACAGTAGGCAGATTGCTAATCGTAACGCTCCATTCTCTCGATACTTTTAAATTACGAATCCTATAGGCCTGTGCTGTGATTAATTATTTTGAAAATTTTACCTATTCATTACAGAGGTTTTTAAAATGTCTCTACTTTATAAAAATCCTGAGCTTTGCAAAATTCGGTTTTAATCCTGAAACGTGTCCAATAATCCTGAAATCGCAGGACATACTTTGAGATATGGTAACCCTAAGTGGGGTGTAGTCAACTTGACGATATAAAATGTATGTATAGTATTAGCGTGCTTGAGGGCAGTAGTGAACGCGACATTGCTACGCTGAAGACGCGGGTTCGATCCCCGCTCAGTGCAAATATTTGTATGCATGAATATGGCTATTTGGACTAGTCTGGTCGTGTCTCCGAGAGCACGTTAAGCCGTCGGTCCCTGTTGCCATACAAACACCTTTTATGGCAGTTGTTACGGGTAGTAGGAGTTCTCACAAGTCATACTAGCCTAACTACAGATTGTTGTAGAGATCCGATGGCAGTCGCTTCACGACAAGTATCGAAGTCTAACCGCATCTTTGTTAGACTAGAAATACTCCAAACTGAGTTGGAAATAGGTTCAGATAATGATGATGAATGATGCTCAAATAAGTATTACTTTCGTGCTTTCAGGCTTCAATAGATCGTCCAGGCAATATCCCGGTGGTGATAGCCTATCCCAGCACGTTGTATCAGACGCAGAAAGAGTCCCAGGAAGAGCTGACGTTGCCTCTGGGCACCGTCGTGAACGCTGTGTTCAAGAATGAGCAGTGGCTGTATGCGCAGACGCCACATGGAGAGGAGGGGTATGTGCTGTATAGCGCATGTTTACCGCTAGGAATTTTACCAAATAGGTTAGTATTGAGACTATTTTCATTATAATATGATTACTCAACTGTGGAAATTTGTGAAAAAAAATTTCGATCAACGAATCAAGTACGATACGAATAAGTGGCCCAAGAAGACAAGTGGCAATCGTTTTGTAAAATGAAATAGAATAGATTAATCAATGTATGAGCTTGACATTCGTTCACGCCTGTCATAAATGTCATAAACGTCAAAACACCTGTCAATCCCGTTTAACATAATATTCTATTCCATTTTACAAAATGACTATAAGCTGGTGCATTAACGAAAGGTTTTATAAATGGCGGCTTGTACTTGCGTTGGCAGATAGTACAGCTAGCATATAAAATTTCAAATATTTTTTTTTTCATATGAAAAATAATAAAAACAAGACCGGATCGTAATAATTTCTAACTAGCTGCGGCCGGCGGCTTCGCCCACGACACGTGACGGCATCTATTTTTGTTTTCATCGGAAACAGTACTTACTTTTACACATAGAGTCCTTTTAAACGCACATTGAGTCCTTTCATCCTGAAAAAGGAACGTATATCACATTCTATAAGTAGGATCATGGAAGATCATGATGTTGGTTAAAATAAAGAACTAACATTATTATGAACAACGGTCTTGTTTATATTTTTTTTAAACTGAAAAAAAAAATGAAATTTTGTATGCTAGGTGTACATCTGTCAACGCAAGTACAAGCCGACATTTAAGAATCCTTTCTTTTATGCATCGCGTCAAGAGCACAGAGCGTGGAAGAAAATAAAGATCAATATTTTTTTTGTGTTGACGGTACGCGCGTGAGTGAGTATAGACAGTACTAGTGTGCGAGCGAGAGGAAGTGATAACGTCCGCCATTTATAAAACCTTTCTTTATTGAACCAAGTTATACCAAAGAATTACCACTTGTCTAGGGCTCCTGAACCGGACGATAATTTCGATGTCGAACCTATGGAAACCACATCCTCAGTTGCCAGGAAAATGTAATGTTTAAACTAAAAAGAGCAAGGTCTTCATTACTCTTGAGAAGTGCGTTATCTTGTTTGACAGTCGCAATAAGGCCATTCTAGATGTTTCTTTGTTGATTGTTTGCATTTTTTCTTCTTCTTCTCTTCTTAAAATGGCTTCTGCAGCAGAATAGCCGTAATTTTACCAAGATGTTTTTTTTTAAATACATAATGTTGATCTTCAAAGAACCACCGGTCCTGCCCATGCTAGTTTGAATGCCATATTGGAGCTGGAGTGATTTTCGAACAGGTTTTTTCTTGGAAACGTTCCTGCAATCTGATTCTACTAATTGTCAACTATTATCAAACCATTGAGATTACAAAAATCACATTTAATTTTAGACTTTCCTCATACACAATTAACGTCTAAAATTATATGGCAGCTTGCAGAGTATCATCACCTCCACCGACAACTGGAAAAGTGGCTTGCTGAGGCGACATGAAAGAATACCTGATGAAATAGTGGATACATCTGCTTGTTGGATTCAATAAGTCACATAACTTAAGGATCAAAATTGGTCGTGAACCGAAAGATTTAGAGAAGATACCTAAAATACATCACCCACGTTAGACTATTGAATGACCTCTATATTTTTTTTAATAACTCATTTCTGTTTTCCAGAACATCACCGCAGAAGAAGACGCCTTGTTGGGAAAGCAGCACCGACATCTACCCGCGTCCGTGCGGCAACTTGACCGACAACGAAAAGGAACAGATGCGCGGGCGCACGCGTTCCGAGTGCCGCTACCAGTACAAACGACGTCAGAAAAACTCGTGCGCAGAGAAGAACTTTGATAACTTATATTTAAAAACTAAATCCGTCTCTTCGATAGATAAACTTGTGAAAGATAAAAGTTTGAAACAATTAAGGCAGACTTTGTTAGTGGTTAATTGTGATTACAGGGGTAGTGTGTTGAATAAGTCTCTGACTGTGCAGAAGGGGGATGTGGTAGTTTTAATACAAGGTGGGGGGGAGACTGACGTTGATGCGGAATGGTTCTACGTGAAGAAGCGAGACGGTAGTCAGGGGTTTATACCTGCAGCTGTTGCAGGACACGGTTATATTTAAGGCATGTACAGTCAATGACAAAATAGATTGACAAATTCTAATTTATTGTTCACGTTAATAGTACATAAAAATTCATTTTTTCTAGAAATTTTCTTGACGTTTCTTTTTGTTAATGCTGATAAAAATACTGCACCAAATAAGGAGCTGTAGCTATGTTCTAAAATCTATATTTACCTACGTATAAAAAATATAGGAAAGCGATCACATTAATGAAAATAATATTGAAAGTGTACCTGTTTATGCTACACTAGCATTTACCTATACCAGCAAAGAAATATATTATACTTAGCACTTTTATTTATTTACCATTTTTTTCTAATTTTCAATAAATACAGACGAATCTAAATACCTCATGCTCCCATTAATAGTATAACCTAGTACCCTTTACACTGTGTTGGGTAAAGTTTCTCTGAACAGACTGTACATACATGCAACGCCATCTAGTGACGGTATGCCTAACTACTTCATAACTACTGATCCTGAAACTCGCTATGAAAGTTCTTGCTTAATAGTCCGTTAAAGTCTGTATATATCTGATAATTGATAACAGAAAAAGTATGTCTGGAATACAGAAATTTTATCATGGGATCATCTTTTATATAACTTAGGCGGCAGATAAGCATACGGCTCACCTGATGGAACATGGTTATCGTGGCCTATGAACGTTAGCAACACCAGGGGCGTCATCGAATAGCATTATCAAACCCACTGGCACCACAAAACCTCTCTGGTGAGTTCTGGCTACCCCTACCCTACTCGCCACGGGAAACAACACAAGGTTATTATTAGCCTTCTCTTCATTTCGATACCCTACATACTCGATGAGTTAGTAAAAGTAAAAAATTCTACATTTTGATTTTATTTGATTTTCTAATAATTTTAAAATACCTGGTGTCACTCACATAATCACAACGCATCAAATGACACCTCGCACCTTAAAATTAGTCCAACCATTCAGACTGTAGAAATGGACATAGGTACATACATACTCTCGAAAAACATTACCCACCTTTCTTCGGCAGTCGGGTAAAAAGAGTGTGGCGTGTGTTCGTGTATTCCTGTAGGTTGCAACCAGCTTGCTTCTAGTAAGTTGGATTGGAAATTAAACAGTTTGAACTCTTCATTTACTTTATTCACTTATAAAATACTTCAACTCACCGAAAATGTAAAATTTGGTCTCTATAGTTAAAGGTAGTACACAGATCTATCTCCGGACTTGACCCCGCAATAGCCAGCACTTTATTAGGTGTAGTCCTCAGTACAGCAGAGTACACAGTCGTGGCTGAGACCGGCAGTTCAACTTTCACTTCTCCTGAGTAACACAGTTGGTACAAATGCTTGGCGACTCCGCCAGCGACGACGCAGTCTTCGTTGAAGAAGGACACGTGGATGCCGTGGTCGGGGATGTCGAAGACTGTGACCGCGTCCAGAGAGCGAAGGTGCCAGAGGGACAACCGTGGGCCGCCGCCGCATACCTGATTGTTATTATTTATGATTAATTTTCAAGCTAAGTGCGGTAGTATAGAGTCATACAGGGCACATTATCGGCTACGCCAAGCATCAGTGGTACAATTCTCTTCTCTAAGCATACATCTTACATTGGAGGCTAGTTGCCGAAAAAGCAGTCCCAATACAATAGACAATAGACATACATCGTAGAACTCGTCTACAAACTCAATGTAGAGCACAGCCTATAGCAGTGCAATTCACTGAGTGTCAGTCCTAGGTTAGTTTGACGATGTACGCAGAATTGACCTTATAACTATAACCATAAAGTTGAAATTTAAATGGTTAGGGTTTTTTTTTTGTAGAGTTGAAGTAGACCTTATTTTAACTTAACAAAAAGTCTTTATTTTAGGGGAGTTCCTAGGGTTCCTATCAAGATCCTCTGGATCCAAACCCAACTTCACCTGCAAGTCAATCTGGTTACTTTCTTGATGGATGTGGCTTTTTTGTGTTCTATCTGTAATCAGTCTCTTGACTGTGAATTAATTTGATGTTCATGCTTTGGCATAGGCTATCCTAGAGGGTACTTTGTGACTGCCATTGGCAACCCAACCTCGAGAGGACCCCTGAACAGCTTTTAGTAAATAATTAAACTTGGTATGATTTTTCTCATTTCATACTTACAATCCAGTCATCATTCAAGGCAGCAGATCCGACCCACTTGCCGACATCTGGCCTGCTCACTTTGCTGTTGCTATGTGGCTCAATTTTATTATGACTGCTGCGGGCTCTTGTGTCCCACAGCATCACTGTGCCATCCTCACTTGCTGAGATTAGTTGCTGATTCCTGTAATGTGAGTAGAAGTAAGTGATTAATTTTGAAGTCTACCATTAATTTCTTGATACCATGGAAAAGTGGACAAGACAGTAAGGTCAGTCAATGTAATGATGAGTGAACATTTTCCTGGATCAGAAATAATTGCGGAAGTACCACAAAATCAAATAGAAATTGATGGTACTGAAGGCTCAAAAACAAATAAGGCAGCATGGAACTCTGCAAGGAAAATAGTAGATGGGAACAAACTACAATGGGCCATAAGCGGTTTTAAACCATATAAATCACCAGGCCCTGATGGTATCTATCCCGCACTATTACAACAAGGCATGAACATACTAATCCCCCACCTCGTGAGATTATACCGAGCATGCTTAGCTTTCAACTATATACCGATGATATGGAGGAAAGTAAATGTAGTTTATTTACCCAAACCAGGCAAAGCAAACTACGAAGATGTAAGATCATACAGGCCTATCAGCCTAACATCTTTCTGCCTAAAAACGATAGAAAAACTGATAGACAACCATGTGAGGGAAGGACCCCTAAAACGTTTCCCTTTACACAGGATGCAATGCGCCTACCAGCAGGGCAAATCTACGGAAACAGCGTTACACTTGGTAGTGGAACGCGCTCAAAAGGCACTGGATTGCAAAGAGATAAGCGTAGCGGCCTTCATAGATATTGAAGGCGCCTTTGACAAAACGACCTTTGAAGCAATCCAGACAGCAGCGGTCAGACACGGGGTGGACAACACCACCTGCAAATGGATAGAGCAAATGCTCAAGAGCAGAATAATTTGCTCTACGCTAGCGGGTGAGAAGATATACGCCAAGACCACTAGAGGATGTCCCCAAGGGGGCGTACTCTCACCGCTACTATGGAGCTTGGTAGTCGACTCACTGATAGTTAAACTAAATGAAGGACCATTCTACACAATAGGATACGCTGACGACCTAGTGATAATGGTAAACGGTAAATTTCCAGGCACTGTCTCGGGATTATTACAAAAGGGTTTGAATATAGCACTCAGATGGAGTATGGAAAATCACTTAACGATAAATCCATCCAAAACATCAGCCCTATATTTCACACGCAAAAGGGACCTAAAAAGCTTAAAAAGACTTAAGGTATCAGGAGTACAACTGGAATGGGCCGAAGAGGTGAAGTACCTCGGAGTCATGTTAGATAAACAACTAACATGGCGGTCACATCAAGATTTCGTCACAAAGAAATCAATGAGAGTCCTCGGTATATGCCGCAGGGCGTATGGCAGAACATGGGGACTTAAACCAAAAATTCTGCACTGGATATACAACATGATGATACTACCGATAATCAAATACGGAAGTATAGTGTGGTGGCCAAGGACCACGAAAGTAACATGCAGGGAAACGCTCAGCAAAATCCAACGGCTAGCCTGCATGTCTATAACGGGTGCATTTATAACAACACCGACAGCAGCGTTGGAACGACTGTTAAACATGCTACCGCTGCATTCAATTGTACAAATGGAGGCTATAAAAGCTCTCAAAAGACTTAAGGATGCAGGACATACTACCAGCATACCAATGAGTTATACAAAAATGGAGATAACACCTGATCTTCGGGATCTACTAGAAATGAGGTCTGACAAAAAACAGCCTAAACTAGTATTTCATAGGAACTACAAGGTAACAATTCCTACCAGACAGGAATGGAAACAAGGTCTCAGAACCAATCAAGGTAATAGACAAATCTGGTATACCGATGGCTCTAAGACACTAGATGGCACAGGAGCAGGTGTACACGCGGAAAATTGCGACATCAGCGTCAGTCTCGGCAGATACGCCTCCGTATTCCAAACGGAGGTGTACGCTATTATTGAATGCGCTCAGGAGATTATAAATAGAAAAACTCATGGAAAGGAAATTTATATTCTCAGTGACAGCCAAGCAGCTATTAAAGCGCTAAGCTCTCCAAAGGTACATTCAGAAATAACACTGAATTGCATAAGAAGCCTAAACAAGGTTGGAAGAGCCAACAGATTAAGGCTCGTCTGGGTCCCCGGTCATGAGGGGATTGAAGGAAATGAAAAAGCAGACCATCTAGCCAGACAGGGATCTGCTAAAATACCTACAGGTCCCGAACCATTCGTTGGACTCCCCGTAGCCACATTCAAAAGGGCTATTCTAGAGCAGGCCAAAAAGAGGCAGCTTAAGGAATGGAGGACCAAACCAGGCCTAACACATTCGAAGGAATTCTTAAGCAATGAATTGGGAAGGCTGAGCAAGAAAATAATTAATCTCAGCAGGGACAGAATCCGGAAAACAATAGGAGCGTTTACTGGCCACTACTGCACAAAATACACTTTGAGCAAGATTGGTATCATAAATGAAGAAACATGCAGACACTGCAAGGAGGACGTGGAAACGATGAAGCACATACTGTGCGAGTGCCACGCCTTAGGAAGACATCGAATGGATCTACTCGGGAGGGGATACCCCAAACCAGAGGATTACATGCACCTGCGATTAAGAGGAGTGGCCACCCTGATAGAGAGGGCTATCCCTCCTCTAACCTAGGAGCCAGGATGGGGTCGACACAAAGGATCCAATAGGGTCGAAGTGTCCGCGAAAGCTCCAGAGCACGCACCCCAATAACATAAGATAAGATAAGATAAGATAAGGTCAGTCAAACTAATTGAAAATCTCGCAGCAGGCCATGAAGTGAGCTATAGTCTCTTTAATTCGCAATAAGGGCCAAAATCTGACCCAAAATTAAAGTTATCGACATAGCTTGTAGGATAAGCAAGCTGAACTGTTAGTGGACTGGCTACATATACCGAAGGACCAATGGCTGCTGGAGGAAACAAGCCCATAAGCAACTATGAGAGGAGACTGAGAAAAAGTAATTGCAAGGTAGGTCACCTTCTAGCTAGATGAACAACACACAGCAGTCTGAAGGTAGGAATGAGAATAGTGGCGCACATTGAGAGCTATGTCCCCTATGTCCATAATAGTAATTTAGGAGTATGACCATTAATTCAGAAGTCTGACTCCTCTTTGTAAGTGGGGACCAGGGTTTATTTAATAAACAGTTTGAATAGATGAGACTGCAGATAAGAATTACAACTCTACAGGTACACTTGGCTATCCTGTTTATGAGCCATTGTGGATGACTACCATAAAAAATAAACATAACATAAACTCCAGCCTATATTCCCGAAAGAGTAGGCAGAGGTATTAGCATCCACACTTATGTTTAAGTCCCAATATAATAGGTGGTGAGCCTATTGCCATTGACCGGGCACTTATAAATCTGCAACAACTACACACATAACTTCGAAAAGCATCGAAAAGACATTGGTATGTGCCATGGTAAGATCTGGGGTCAATAAAGATATTGAGGTAGGATTCAGCCAATAAATAATAATACTTACTTTCCATGTACTGAATGTATATAATCTGTGTGCCCTTTGAAAGTAGACAAGAGTCTCCCATCATCCATATTGTACACATAGATGTTGTTATCACCACATCCGGCATACAACTTAGCCTCATCTTCAGGTAACCATAGACTGTTCACATCTATTTGTTCCATAGACGTCTGAGAAGAGAGTTTTATACTCCATGAAGGTTTGCTCAGCTTAGCACTGACAATATTCTTCCAATCCCAACCACAGATTTGATTAACAGATCCAACTATTAAAAACTTTTCTGTACTCGCTAGGCTGCATATTTGTTGACCTGATTCAATGTTGTGAATGTGTTTGGGTTTATTATAGTCTGATGTTAACAGTTCAACAACTGGATTCAGAATTCGGTCAAGACTGAAACAGAATTGAATCGTTTATTTCAGAAACTACCTAAGTGCGTTTTTTTCAACTTTCGGAAAACTAAAAAAAACTGTTTTGCAGCTTAAGTATAGCTCTAGTCTCCTTCAAATATTTTTTTACTAAATCAAAAACGTGCATTTGGAATAATCTATTTTGTTAAGAAAAAAAATTCCCTCAAGATTTTGAGTTATAAATTTTGGAAAAAATTTCCCTTAGGTGATTTCTGCAATAAATTTGTGTAATCCAAAGTACGGAACGGGAACAACGTGAAACCGACCCAGCGGTCTCACATGTCGAAGTCCCTAGTGATCGACGTGATGCTGGTGAAGGACCCTCTGCTGTCCCCGCACATAGTTCAGCTACTCAGGAACCTCTATGTGTACCTTCGGTGATACATTACTTCTACGGACATTAGCGCACTTTTCCAACAACTGCGCGCAATGCAGGAGGAGCAAGCACGCCACCAGGAGGAGCAAACGAGCCGCCAGGAGGAGCAAACACGCCGCCAGGAAGAGCAACTGCGCGCCATGCAGGAAGAGCAAGCACGCCGCCAGGAGGAGCAAGAGCGCCGCCAGGAGGAGCAACTACAAGCGATGGGAGATCGAGTACTCTCAGTAGTCACCGATCACCGAGACCATTAAGAAAGTGGAGGAGGTGCAGAAAACGGTAGAAAGTCATGAAAGCATGCTCGCGGACCACCAAGCGCGCATCTCAACAGTTGACGGCGATGTACGAAAAATCAAGGCTACAGGTACAACAACACCGGTTGCCGTTTTCTCTTCAGGAGGGAGCTTCAAGGTGCCTCCATACGACGGAACATCGTCCTGGAATGCATATAAGAGACAGTTTCAAGCTGTAGTACAACTAAACGGCTGGAGTGAAGAACAAGCGAGGACTGGACTCACCTTAGCCCTGAGAGACCAAGCAGCAACGGTGTTAGAGACAATAGAGACTGAGGCTTCTTATCAAGAGCTCCTTGACGCCTTAGAGTCAAGGTACGGAGATGTACATCTGGAGCATGTATTCCGAGCCCAGCTTCGGGACAGGGTACAAAAGCCTACAGAGACATTGCAACAATGGGCTTTAGAAGTAGAGAAGCTTGTGAGGAAGGCATATCAGTCCTCTCCTGTGACATTCATTGAGAGGATGCTGCTACAAACCTTCGTCGATGGAATACGTGATAAGGAAGTAAGAGCCGCAGTATGTTATAAAATATAATGTTAAAATAATGTTATCCTCTCAGTAGTGTTCGATATAAACTATGAACAAAACAGCGAGCCACGGAACACATCAGAACACGTCGCGAGCGAAATGTACCGCAGAAAGAACCTATGCGACGGCGCTTGGGTTCTTTCTGAAATAAACGGATTCTTTTCAAGACTGCCAAATAGCATCGGTGATATGGAACATTGGTTATTTCTGCACTAAACGATGTATTCACCTCCGAAGTGAACAGTACCAACAAAACAACATTTTTGGAATTTTGGTCGCTTAGGTGGTTTCTGAAATAAACGATTCAATTATCATAATTAACAAGTAGGAAGGGCTTTACTATATATGTCGACGATATGAGGGTCGGGAGGGGGTGGGGAGGGGGGAGGGGGGGGTGTAGAACCTCCCCTATGAAGGAAAAATTGCGGACGCCCCCCCTTTTTGAGATACGAGTTTTTTTATATTCTAACCTAACTTCCGCATTTTCTCGTATTGACATCGATTTAAATATCGCAAAGGGGTACCGAATAAAGTAAAGGGGTTAAAAATATTGACTCACCTAAAGTTCATCATAAAATACGACTGATTTACGGTTATGTTTATGACCTTTTTCGTTTTCGATTCGTTTCTGGCACTTCGCCGGCCGCTACCGCGGCACGCTCGCTTCGCTCGCTCGGCTCGTGCGTTGTGTGGTCACAATTCTAACCTAACCTAAACCAAGAACTATAAATATGACCGATTCGTTTCTGGAACTTGGCTGAATGACCGCAGATTTACGTTTAGTTTCACTCAATAATAGGCGGTAAAAGTCGGTAAATTATTATAAGTATAAATTTAATAGCATTCAGTTCAATCAGCGAAATATACGTATTTAACATAATAATATGATGGATAATATAACTTAGTCAATAAATATACGTATTTATTTAATTATTTAAGGAAGTAAAACATTTTGGTGCGCTTACCTTTGATAAAACGAAACGTTTAATGATGAGACGAAATGTCAAAAGCATTGAAAGTATGTGTTCTGTTGTCAAAAGTGATAAAATATTGGTACATTTTTACGATTTTGATTATGTTTTTTCTCGTTAACGATTGATCTCCGTAACTTGAAACTTTATTGTGGAAGCTTCTATTAATAATAGCTTAGTGTAAAAAAACTATGGACTGTGAACTCGTGGACCTATATAAGAAAGCTTAGCCAACAAGTAATACAGTATAACCATTATAAAAATAATGAAAATGTTTGTAATTCAATCACACTCTAATGGATCTGGCTGAAATTTTGTACAGGGATAGATTACAAAGTGGAATACCACACAGACTAGAATAACTTTATTTCGAAAAAACGGTTCCTTTAGGTTGTGGGAACTAAATCAACCATCTAGCAGTGGGCAAAAGTTACTATGATAATAAAATAATATCAAGATATCACGTAATACGAAGCCTTCTTACCGTTTTCATCACATAAAAGACAGTGGAATAAAAAAATCGCCTTCAGTATGTAATGTATTTTTTTAACTGTAATAACATACATACACGCATTCATAACCAATACCAATCTAATATACAAAGTTTGTTGGTGCGTTGAATATTCTATTATCAGGTAGATACTTACTCAAACACAGCAATTTGACCGTATATGTTACCGGCCACCAAATACTTTCCACAAGGTGACAATGTCTGGCAGAGCACTGTATTATACAAAATTTTATCCAGCATGATGTATTTTTATTTTTCACAAAACAAAAGAATTCTGTCACCAGAATTGTATTGGTTTAATTTTCCAATCCAAACAAACAAGCAAATAACAAAATGTACGAAGTAACCTAAAAAATCTATTTGTATACAGAGTCAGTGTTGTCACATCTGAAAAAAGAAAAGCATAGACAAGGGATACTGTACATAAGAAAAGATTTGTACCAAAAATAGACTGATACGTTCGGGGAGCTAGCTTTAAGCACTATTTTAGTGATATGGAGCTATGGATATTGATGGATTCGAGTCAAAAAGCATAGTAACGTTTTATTAAACAGAAAATATGAAATAAATTCAATAGAAGACAAGACAGGGTAATACTAAATCATGGGTGTATAACAATATAGGAATCACTACATCGTAAAAGAGGTGAGTACAATGGACTGATTTCAACACTTACTTAAGTTTTAGAGCTTTTTTGTAGATTCTATTGTAGCCAATAATAAAGCTGTAATTATCTGATTTAATCCGGCCACTGACAGAATTTTGTCATAAATCAGTGAAAATGAAATATGGCAACATCGTGCGTGAGTTGAATTGAAATTAAAAAAAAAACAATGACTACCAAGATGGACGTGTCTATAAGTCTTGTCTTGCAATAAAATGTATTTGTAATAGTGATATACTTGTAAATGGTAAAATATTTGTCTAGCTATTCCACTTTTATAAGTTTTCAGTGCAAAGATTTAATTCTAATTTAGTATCGTTTGCCAACTCGAAATATGTGCATATAACAGGTTGCGTCTTAACTTTTCACAGCATGTCATTAAATTGATTTATGCTTTTTAGGTAAATAAACCGGCAAAATGTATAATGGAATTGGTTTGACAACGCCACGGGGCTCCGGCACCAACGGCTTTGTGCAGAGAAACTGGGCAACAGTGCGGAAAACTAAAGATTCAGTGAATTATCGTACTGAGGAAGAAATAGCCAAGTTAGATTCAGTGTCAAATAAACAACCTAACCGAGAGATCTTAGACCATGAGAGGAAAAGGAAGATTGAAGTCAAATGTGCTGAGCTCGAAGACAATCTTGAAGAACAAGGGTAAGTGTTTTTTTTTTATCATGACGTAATTTATGGTTATAATAATTTACTAGAAAAATATTGTTCCTTCAGTCTTTCATATCACTTCATTGATAAATTATCAATAGTAGAAAATTAAAAATTACCCTCACAATAATTGTAGTAGTAATTATGAAATAATGTTTTGCTTTTTGGAATACACTGACCAATGCAAAAGAGACCCATTTGAAACTGGTATTTAGTAGTAATTAAAGTTTGCCAAATACACTCATGAAGCTACCATAAAATCCATAGGTAGTAGGAATTTAATTTAGAATTTCCAAGTTCTTATTGGCAACTTAAAAATAAACGTAGAAGCAATAATCTAGGTCATATGGTTTGCTTTGTGACCTACAAGCATATTCAATTTCTTGTACTGATAATGTTTAAATTTCCAGTTCTTATTATTCCATCATATTTCCTTTATTGCATTGAATTATCTTCATCTACACACTAGATGTTACCTGCAGCTTTGCCTGCGTGGATGTTGATTATCTCGCAGTGCAATATAACCTGTTACTCAGGGTGAATATAGCTTACCAATGGTGAAAGAATTTTTTAAATAGGCACAGTAGTTTTTGGGTTTATTCATCACAAACAAACATACACACACTAAAATACAAAATGTCTGCTAGGGTTCGTGTGAATAGGGATGATGACAAGGTTGTCCGTTTCCATCCAATACTACTTGTCATTGACAGTCTTTTCTTTAAAAATATGCATTGTATAAGAAATTATTATCTAGCTAAACTCAAACTATACAACTTCCCAATATTTTTAGTTCTCAAAGAAGTTTAAGATGTAAACAATCAAATTTAATTGAAATTTATTAATTCAAATAATATTAATTTAAATTTGGAAAAGCTGAATGACCAGATGGGACTTCAGTGTAGACATCTAGGGCCTGACGTTGAAGTCATCTACCGACAATCCTATGAGCTATTGAAAACAATGAATTTTTTAATCATTTACCAACTTCCTGCAATATTGTCACCCCCTAAGATGTATAAAGAAATTTCAAACATTTTACATGTAGTCCAGTAGCTCAGTGGACAAAGCATTCGCCCTGTAAGAGACTGGTCACAGATTCAAACCGTCTAGACATTCTGTTCTCCTATTTTGAATTTCATTAAAATAAATTATTTCTGGTGCTAATTATTAGGTTTGACATAATATGTATGTATATATGTATATATATAGTCTCTGGGGATAATCATCATCATCATAATAATGGGGGTAATCCCCAGAGACTGAGGTGTATTAAATACCCACATTTCGCCTATGATTCTCGGTCCCGCAAAATATTTTGCTGCCACGAGCCTGTTGCCGCCAATCGGGCAATTTTTAAGATAATGGGTATGCCGAAAATAATATACTAACCGGAAATATTGCAGTTAAATAAATTTGGGAAAAAAATTGACCCGATTCCTTGCTATGTGGTATAAATCGCAAGGGAATTAATTACGTGCTTAACCGAACAAGCACTACCAATTAACGTCTTGGAGAGTATCAGACAGAAAGAAAGAAATTGAGTGCCGTAAAGCTGCACGTGACAAAATTACTGTATCTTGAATGAACTACCACTACAATTGAAAAGGAGCCATCTTCGACGGCGTGTTCAGCCTTTCTGTGTGGACTATTTCACCTATTTCCCCTGTCCATTCCCCTATACCTACAGCACAGCTGTGGAATTCCCGTAGCGCGAACTGTGTGGATATCGATCGCCGAAGTTAAGAGAATATGGAATGCGATGTATTGATCGTAAGGTAGCAGCAATTGCATTTGAAACACATACTCACACTGACGCATTGCACTAGTTCTCCAATGAGTAAATCTAGTACTTAAAATCTTCGTAATATGGAACCTATACTCCATTTGTTTAAAGTTAAACAATCTTGTGACAACTTTGTTGTTCGGTGGCGTTCACCAAACACACAAATTATTTTCGGACTATGAACCTTTCGGTTGTAAACAGAAGTTTCACTATTTAAATGCAAAACAAGTTTTACCTACTATTTAATCGCAAATATAGGTAATTATTGGAATATGTATTTTCTATTATTTACCTAATTAACTAGTTATCATGCGAGAGATATACATATAAATCAAACCGCGGTAGCCTAGTGGTATGGGTACTGGACTGCTGAGACGAGGTGTCGAGCTCGATCCCAGGTTTTACCATGGCATACACTAATGACTTTACGATGCTTTTCGAAGTTATGTGTGTATTTATCGCGGGTTATAAGTACCCGGTTAATTGCAATAGGCTCGCCACCTATTGCATTGGGACCTAAACATAAACTGGCGAAATGTGGGTCATTCGGGGATATAGGTGTGAGTTTATGCTATGTTATGACATATTTAAAAGACAGCCCAACATTGTTTACACTTATTTAAGTACCTAAAGAAATGGACTATTGTGTCTTAAAACTCACATAATTTTGACCAATCGAAATCATCATAGCTTTAGTCCCGTTTGCACGCAAAGCTTGCACGAAGCCCAAGATTCCTACTCCTACCTTTAGCATTGTGTAGATTCTCAATTGGACAGGTGATAGTTCACAGTTGGCACGATAGGAGTGGTCCATTATTTGTATAGGCGCCTCACAGTCAGAACTAGAGATGAGGCGTATACATGTACAGATATTTATACTCAGTATTAACATGACAGTACGCATACCCTGTAAGACTACCTTGCAGAAACCAAGCTATTAGAGGGCTTCCTGAGCATATCAGTTCACGCCCCTAAAAGCATCTGTTGAGGCAGTCAAGCTGAGCACCACCACTGTAGCACTGTACGTGTCCGCAATGGTGACCCTCTTTCATGAGACTTTGCCTTCAGCTTAACATCAGGCGAGGTGAAGTCAAATTTACGTGCCATAATTAAATAAAAAATTTAAAAAAAAACGCCCGAGTGACAGGCTTATTTATGGCGAATAAAAGTCAAAACAAACCTACGATTAATAAAAATATCATAATAATATTAGTCACGCAAAAACAGACTTGACGTGTTTGGTTATAGCTTTCGACGAAGATAAAACGTAATGATAACCAAACATGTGTAAGTATTATTGCCCTAGCCTAGGTTTGCACAAGTACATAACTTCACCCCGCTTGATGGTAAGCTGAAGGCAAAGTCTCAGGAAAGAGGGTCACCATTACAAACACGTAGAATGTTACAATGGTGGCGCACAGCTTGACGGCTTCATCAGATGCTTTTTCACGCCTCGCTTAAAGGACCCGGGACTGTAGGAAGAAGGAAACACGTGAACTGGAAAGGAATTCCAAGACTTAATGGTGAGGCAGAGAAAATACTCGCCGAACCTTAAGATTCTTGATGGAATATACCGCACCGTATGTGGGTGACATCTAAGCCCTGCATGTATTATCCTGTGTAGAAAAAGAGAGGATGGCTTTAACTGGAAGAGCTTTCACCATGGTAGAGATTGAAATTGAAATTTCTCAATTCAAGTAACTTCCAACACAAGTTACAGTATATTTGTGCAAGTCTAAATATGCGCAAGCATACTGTAACGTTTCTGGTTGTGTAGGTTTCATAAAACATAGCTTGGGGACCTTGCCAATTATATTAAACATCTTTAGTGCAGAATAGTGGCGCAATGTGGTGCATACATTCAATAGCTACGGGCCACTATTGAATAAAGTTAATATTCTTGCATTAATTCCATTACTTTTTATTTCATGCTCTATCCATTATTATCAAGGAAATATCTATGGCTGCCATTACGGGTAGATAAAGCCCTGAAAAGTTCAACAACTGGTCTGGTCTACACAACTTTGATATCACTAGTGAGTTTGCCCAACTCAGTCATATGGCGTTCACGATAAATATCGAAGTTCGGCGGAGTTGGAAAACGGCTTGAACTGTGATAATTCAATATTTATTGAATGTCAAGTCAAAAGGGTGCATGGTATACGTTGCATACCTACGTGTTTATTCTCTATAATGACGTGAAACTCTTGACCCTTCAAAGCTGTCTATCTACATGTCTATGGTACAGTACAGACTATTTAGTTTAGTACTGTACATAAAAACCGAATCTAGATAATGGAATTTATTTTTCCTGGGGCGAGACCTAATTTCAGTGTGCCGATTCGCGGTCTCTAATCGAGGATTAGCTTTCTTCGGTCATCGTAGCTGAAATGAGTTAGAGTACACATTTATAGATTCTCATTTTTGGAATGCAATATAGTAAATTTATTTTTATTAATTGTGAAATTTCCTTTTAAAATAATTAAATCTCAAAACGTAGAAAATACGACCCGAGCTCAAAAATTGCCAATACAGAGTTTCATAACATAACATAACATAACATAAACTCACGCCTATATCCCCGAAGGGGTAGGCAGAGGTGATAGCACCCACATTTCGCCAGTTTATGTTTAGGTCCCAATGTAATAGGTGGCGAGCCTATTGCCATTAACCGGGCGCTTATAAACCTTTTTTATTTATTTATTTATTTATTTAAGGTACATCTACAGGATACATATTATACATTATTTGCAGTAATATTTAGGTTACCACTTCTAATATGCATCCCTATTACAGACATACACAACTTCATAATAACAAAAAAATAACATTAGATGATAATTATAAATATAAATTAATTGGCACAAACAAAACAACAATTTAAGTTAAGTTGATTATTAAAGTTAGTAATAAAAACCAAATTAAATTGATATAACAAAAAATAAAATTAAGAAGCATTGAATAACAATAAACCTGCGATAAATACACACAACTTCGAGAAGCATCGAAAAATCATTAGTGTGTGCTATGGTAAACCTGGGATCGAACGCGAGACCTCGTCTCAGCAGTCCATTACCCATACCTACCACTAGGCTACCACGGTATTCTTTCAGAATTCAGAGTTTCAATATTTTTCAAATCACGAATATAAAAATGTGAATGTTAACATCTCCTAGAATTTGCCCTCAGAAAATTTGCATTTAGCAATATCACAAATAAAATCAATTTTGCCTTGAGGCATGTGACAATATCGATTAATATCACCCAATAAAATATCCCTTGTTTTTATTTTGTTCAATAGCAAATTCCACCCCTTATAACATGTATTAAAGGACTATGTCCGCACCCCAGTTTAGGGTCGCTGCCCCGTTGCGCCGGAGTGAGATCAATATATTCAACAGAGCGCGACTAGGCGTACGGCACCCTTCGTTACATTATTCAATAAATCGGGCTTCCTCCGCATTCGGTATACAGTCGCACAACAAGAACGTCTTATCGTGTTTTATAGTTTTCGACAAGTAATTCTACGCCGTTATAGCGGCTCGGCGTATCATGCACTGGTAGGTATAACATTGAGAAATTTATTATAAGATTTTCATTACGCCTGTTGGCGTACGCTATCGTTCCGCGAGACATTCGTACATTGGTATCTGCAAGTAAACGGTTCGCGCGTATATCGGACTGCGCGCGTATTTAAAATATAGATATGTTTGAATAAAATATATCGTTAATATTTTTATGTGAGTAATGAGTGTGTCCCTGGTATGGTTGCGTAGGTTGCCGAAGGAAGAAATAGCGGCGCGAGTGGCTGCGTTCAGAGCGAAGCTGTCTTCGACGGGCAACGAAAAGGACGTCGCCAGGGACGAATTCGGGAGAGTTGCGTAAGTAATATTTTATTTATCAACTTATTTCGAACGAAAAGCTTCCACTTTAATTTAACCCATTGCAATTTTTTTGATTTTTTTTACAATGAATATGAAGTACTGAAAGTACCTAAGTTGATAAAATACATATCGTAAAACGAGGTGAATCACATAACATCACATGAAATATAATGGATTATTAACTAATTATGAGATGATTGATGCGCGTGCGCCTGTAATATTATTGTTTATTGTGCACTCATGTCATGACTATTAAGTTAGTTGTCGTTACAACATGAAACTTGTTTAAATTATCGTGGTTTTTTTAAGTTTATTTAGTTTATTATTATGTTATCATCTGCATGAAAACAGGTATTTTAATACCTTTTTTAAAGAGCTATAATGTTTTCCTGTAAAACCTATAGATTTACGTATCAAAACCAGGCAAGCAGTAGCTATATTTTATTGATGGTACATTCGAACTGTTTGTATTTATTACAATGCAATTAGAAAAAATATTACGGTTACCGAATCTGACCTATCGATTGCATGCAAACAAATATAAAGAAGCTTTTACTAGACTTACCTATCGGATATTTCGTATAGTTCTACGCACTCCATATATTTTATAGGTGTGAAAGTTTGTGGAGACGTTTGGATGTTTGTATGTTTGTTATCACGCTCTAAGGACTCAACGGATTAAGTACAGGGATATATTCTATACCCTGGAACGCTTAAGCCATTTTTCATCCCAATAAGTTCCCATGGTTCCGGGAACCAGATCAAAATTCCACGTGAACAAAGCCGCGGGCTCCAGGTTGTTTTAAATTCTTTGAGCTCATCTTATTACTGCATAAATTAAAAAAAATACACTAAAGTAACTACAGTATTTTTTTTATTTGACAGCCCATTTATTGGGGAAGGCTCTTTTAATATTTACTTTCAATTTAAAAGACGGGTGAAACCGCGGGCTACAATTAGCTAAATATTTACTATGCTTCCTGTTTAACATTCCAAACCAATGCGACCAAAACAATCGTGAAGTTGGTTTTATTGCAAATAATACAAAATTAGCTTTAAATCAAAATTGTACAATGGATACTAAATGTCATCGGTAAAATAGGTCAAACTGTGGTGAAAAGGTATGCATATGAAATTTCGAAATAATTCAGTACTAGCAAGCTATAAGAATTAAAATATTAATATTACCCTAATCTGTCAATTATTCTATGAATATAATGACTGCAGTCGAAAATAGAAGAATTTGAAAATAGAACTCAATTTTCTTTTTTCTCGTGCTGACCCTTTTTTCCCGCCGGACAATTTTCAATTTTTAATCCGTCTAGGGACCCTACCACCTCTTAAAAGTAATATTACGACAAAAGGTTTCATTCTTATTTTACTTTTTAACATTTAAATGTGTTCAAATGTAATCGGTTCTCAGGTTCAAAAAGTGTATATGAAGATTTTGCATTACAAAATAAATAAAAATATAATGTGATTCGTACATCGATATTTGTATATTGTATGTACCTTAAATATAATAGGTACCAAAAACTAAGCACCCGGTAGCGGTATAGTATGCTACAATAAGGGGGGTTTTATATCACTTAGGTGGCAGACAAGCATTCGGTTCACCTGATGCGAAGTGGTTACCGTTGCCTATGGACATTCGTGCTGCTGTCCTGTCAGTGCAGAAGACAAAGAAGGGTTTCTCGGTCTTCCCACTGACAACACAAAACCTGTCCAGTGAAGTGTGACTTCCCTACTCACCGCTGGTAACAACACAAGGTTATTATTAGCCGCGATGCTCTATAGGGCGGGGGTACTACCCTAGTCGGACTACTCAATTGGGATAGCAGATAATGGCATGTCCTACCTAACGATTATAGAATTTACAAATCTACACATGCGAAGATGAGATTAATCAGTTAGTATAAAATCTGGAAAAAATATCGACAATGCTTGAATGAACTAATAAAAATGAAGTAAATGAACCAAAAGTCAATCTATGTCACAATACCGTATCAATTACAATCATTATTAATTAATCTACAATTTCATCCTTTAACAAACAGAAATTACATTGCCATCGTGAAATAATCGACTTTTAATTAATTTGACTGGCAATCCAAGCGGTAAATTAATTTTCTTTGGCTATTATTATGACATATACACATACTTAGCCATGACATAAATACTTAGCCATGGCGGATTGTTCGGCTTTAAAATCGTCATGACATCGGGAATACTTTATGACACTAAACTTTCCAAAAAGAGGTTAAAAGAGGTCCCGGGTCTACCGGGGTGCGACGGTTATATCTCACCCCCGGCAACTAAAGACCGGCATAACCTCCCTAACCGACTTTTTTGTGGGAGTTATCCGTGGGGTATATATATTTCTTATATATATATAATATATATTTCGATTGGATCACGATAAAAAAAAAGGATAAAAAGTACTAAAAGTATTCTATTTTTGCTATAGATTAAAATCTTTTTCTGTACCAAATTCCATCCAAATTCTCGACCGTTCTTTCATGATAAAAAAACAACCATTCGTGCGACTATGCTACAAAAATGTAATTAACTTTCAAAAAAAATTGGTACGTTGATTCAGATTGCTCGAAATTCAAAGATTCCATTATAAGGGATCAATATAATGTTACAATATCGTTAATATAGAATCGAAGTTATAATATCCTCATTAGATAATAATCTTGCTCGGCTTCGTTACATTAAAACAAAGATTTTACCTGACATTTTTATAACTGTACAACTCAAATGGCGAGTTATAAATTACGTTATCGATATAGCACAACGAAAATAGATTCGATTGAATTATTATGAACGTAAATAGGGCGCCTTCGTATTATAGAGATAGACCTAGAACAACTGTAGATATATTTTACTAACAAGCTAAGCGATGTTTCGGACTATTAATCAATTTCAGTAGATTTGCTTGTCGTTTCAGCTTAATTTCGTCTTCACTTTGATCTACAGTGATGTGCTTATAATGCTCTTACCAAGGCCCTTGTTACGTAGTCTTAAAACAGAACTCCATGTTATTTCTAGGGGCATTTAACATTTGTTCTACATTTAATATGGAGTCAAATTTCGCTGCTATAAATAAGAGGACACATAGATTTATACCTAAATGAAAATGAAAAGCTCTTCATTTCAATTCAAATTACCCGCCTATAAATTATTATCTATCTTTTCTGTGGGACAAAACTGAAATTTATTAAATAACTTTATTATAAAAAGTACATGATATATTTTTAAATGAATAATATAAAATAAATAAATATTCGGAGCAGTATATTATCTGTAGTAAACATGAGGCAAAGAATACCCTCTGTGACGTGGCGGTAATAAAAGCGACTGCTACGCAGGAGACGCTGCCGCTCTGGTTCAATCCCCGCTCAGGGCAAATATTTTTACGCATGAATATGGCTATTTGCATTGGTCTACTCGTGCCTTAGAAAGCAATTTAGGATTATTATGTTAGTGGGAGTATTATGTTATACGTTATAAACAAAAAACAAATCTTTCCTCATTATAATATAAGTGTAGATAAAACATAATAGCCCCTTCCTCCTTTCTCCATCAAGCAAGTATATTCAACGGAAGCTCTGAATCATACAATCAAAGCTTCCGTTATTAGTTAGATATGATTTCTATACAGGCGCATAACCTCTGTTGGGGCAACCCAACGGGTGATATAATATAAATGTGCCGACTCTTTCAAAGATAGCTATGCTCCATTTCGTCTCTTTCTTTACTCCTGTTACTTTTCATGTTCCTTTCTGCAGGTGAAGATATAATATAATAATAAAATAACCTTGTGTAGTGTTGGCGAAAGTGGAATGCAACGATGTCTCCCGTCCAAATTGAATAGGGTAGCCAGAGCTCACTTGGATATTTTTGTGATGCCAGTGGGAAGACAGATTCTTCTCTGTGCTGGCGGCACAGTCACTATCTTAAGTTTCAAATCATTCCATCATCCATCATCATCTTCTCAAATTAATTTTCTACGAACAACCTGTTTTTGAATGCAGAAAAAAACAATTTCAGGTTTACACTGCCCAATGTGAGCCAGTATGTTTCTGAATTTTAAAGTTCTCTACTGAAAGGACATCGTAGCGTAGCTGAAGATAGCAAAAGCGAACAGTCGTTAAGGCGGAAACATACTTGTCGTAGTGTGTCGTGACACGCCAGAAGTATACTGACCGACGACACAACACAACATTCAAATGTGTCCCTAACCATATTAAATGTATGAAATCGATATGCTTCTGCCGCGTCACGACACGCCACGACACATAAGTACGTTTCAGACTTTAGTGCTATCAAACTTTCCCAAACACCCCGACTGTAAGCCGACACTAGACAAGTTACTTTCCTTAATTGCCGGTTACATTGTACAGTCAACTACACAAGTAACTTACCGATAAAAGTATTCCAATGGGAAAGGTTTAGTAATAAATAGTTTTGTAGGCCCCTTGAGGACAAATCTTTTATTTACTATTTTATAAGAGGCGATTCTAGTGACGTAGTTCTTAGCTAAGAGGTGCTATCCATTAATTATGTAAGACGATTTAGGGGTCGCCCGTGTTTTACATTTTCTTACAAAGGTGTGGGAGGGAATTTTGACAGCTCTTACGTAATCACAATGTTAAAATTATGCTCTGAAAAATTGACCCTGGACTGAAAATCTTATGTAGATAAAGATGAAAGACTAAAACCGGAGTTTATTACTAATAAAAACGTAAAAGTTATTAGTAGGTAAGGTACGAATACCTAATGTTCAAAGTATAAATGTACATTATGAAAAAAAATGGATGGCCAAAATGAACAATAAAATGAAATTTCTTATGACACTTTTTAGTTGACTGTACAAGGTATGATATGTGAAATCAAACTACCTATTTGAAAAGACAATTAAAGCTGATTCATGCATAGACTATCGATTCGTAAACAAAGATTTGATTGAAACATTTCTAAATTGCTTTTCATGTCTACATTATTGTACGGTTTCGATATAGTAAGTAATTATTTCCGTAAGCTATGGAGCGTATAATACAACGTGATTGAAATCAGTTTGGGAGATAACAAGAAAACAATTGAATCCATCTCATCTAAAGAGATACCTCCCCTCCCAGTTGAGCAGGCCGACTTAAGAAGTAACTCCGCCCTACAGAATAATAATAACCTTGTGTTGTGTTTCCCGCGATGAGTATGGTAGCCAGAACTCACTGGTGAGTTTTTGTGATGTCAGTGGGAATACCATTTATGACATTTAGATGTTTAAGCGAAAGCTGAGGAATGAGCTCCCTGCCGTGGTTTTCCCAAGCGACTACAATATGGGGTTCTTCAAGAAGGGCATTAGAAGGTTTCTACAGGATAGGCAGCACGTGTGTGGCGCCTCTGGTGTTGCAAACGTCCATAGGCCACGGTGACCGCTTCCCATCAGGTGTGTTTGTCTGCCACCTAAGTGGTATAAAAAAAAACATCTAAATCTCAATATTGAACACGATATCAATAAAAAGGAGACTAATTTTCGTAATAATCACGAAATTAATATACAGTCATTGTTCTGTGTTAATAATAGACCAGTATTATTTATGTTAAAAACCGCGGTAGCCTAGTGGTATGGGTGGTGGACTGCTGAGACGAGGTCTCGGGTTCGATCCCAGGTTTACCATGGCACACACCAATGACTACGATGCTTTTCGAAGTTATGTGTGTATTTATCGCAGGTTTATAAGTGCCCGGTTGATGGCAATAGGCTCGCCCCCTATTACATTGGGACCTAAATATACACTGGCGAAATGTGGGTGCTAGCACCTCTGCCTACCCCTTCGGGAATATAGGCGTGATAATATAAAAAAAAAAAAATATTATTTATGTAGCTTATTTAATATACTTATGTACATACCACTGAAGTGTCAACGAGCACACATCATCTTATAGAGTCTATTGTCTACAACCCCATACACATTAAGCGATTAGAATGGACGTAACGGATACAAAGCCTCACGGTTATCGATCATGGTGAATGACGTCTGTTCTCTTCCCACACCCACCCTTGTGGGGAGACAGGATAATAATATAGGCCACTCCATTTCGCATGCAACAGTCGTATCTCAGTTATAATATTATTTTAATATATTTATTACTAACTGATGCCGCGGTAGCCTAGTGGTATGGGTAATGGACTGCTGAGACGAAGTCTCGGGTTCGATCCCAGGTTTTACCATGGTACACACCAAAGACTTTTCGATGCTTTTCGAAGTTATGTGTGTATTTATCGCAGGTTTATAAGTGCCTGGTTAATAGCAATAGGCTCGCTACCTATTACATTGGCATCTAAACGTAAACTAGCGAAATGTAGATGCTAGCAACTCTGCCTACCCCATTGGGGATATAGGTGATCATTATGTACGTACGATTTTATATCTACCCAGGAAATACTGGGAAGACTTTAACCAAAAAATAAAATCACATTAAAATCCGATCTAAAAAGGTGAACTGATCCTTGGAACCCAACTGAAATGGATTTTTGTGTGGGATTTTTATTTCGTAAATGAAAGAATCTCAAATTCTATCTAGCGTCGAAAACGTTTTATTTTTCTATCTCTGACGTAAGCAGCTCGATGTTTACGTCAGAGAAAGAAAAAAAAACGTAAGTACGTAAACAGATTCACTACATTGTGTAAGAGTTTGGGCTGAGGCGAAGTAAAATTAACAATTTAGTTACATTGTTATTGATGGTACGCACCGGCACAATGCCCATTCAGCCTGAATTTGTTGAACCTCAGCCGACTTTATGACCTGAAATAAACTTCCCCGACTTATCTTCCAAAAATATATTCACAGCTTTGTTTGTGTAATAAACTTTTATTAGCTCAACCTGAAATTCGAAGCGATTGAAGAACTATTTTCCGCACCTGACATTTTCACTTTTGTTGTACAACCTCGTGAAATGTACACCTACAACTGAATATTTTTGTAAACATTTCATAAAAATAGGTTTCAAGGAGGCCGGTAGTAAACTCGTTGTTTACCGACTGTCAGACTCATGTACAGGTTGTTTTTAAATACTGACCAATTGTTTGCAATCTCTGTAAACCACCTGGCTTTTTATTTACACTGTTCGCTGTTGAACGCTGTGCACTAACATATTATTAGCAATTATTTTAGCAATCTATAGACTGGAAAATTAATGGATTAATTAACTGGGCTGGATTTTTTTAAATAATTGGACATTCTTATTTTTGGACATTCTTATTATTGTACATTGGCTTTGGACATTTTCCTTTTGGACATAACTCGTGCAAATGGTATTAAAAGCAATTTTCTTAAAACATCTGCGGGGTGACCTCCGCAGACTTTTACAGAAGTTGCGTCTCCACTCGTAACTTTGTAAGCTATGAATTCTATAGCAGTGACGCAGAAAACAGTCAAGCATGCTCAAGGGAAAAATAAATAACCTCCTTGACTTAAAATATGTAATTGGAAGTAACTTAATGATTGGGTTGGAGCTTTCACCTTTGTCCCATTAAACAGTAACAGCTGCTCAGTCCGCTTTTTTTATTGAGATTGATTTCTTTACAGCCCCGAAAAACCACTGTTACGGCTTTACCGAATGGAGATTTAGGTCATAATCGATGAACATAGTCATAGTAAAAAAAAATATTGCTTGGTCAGCCTCTGCTCATGCGATAGTTCAGTAGTTTAGGATCTTATTTGATGATATTCTTCACCGAATCATTTGATTCGATCGTACTTTGAATCTCTGGATTTGTTGATTTGTTGCTTTTATTAGTTATTTCCATCGTTAAAGAAATTGCAGTGTAGGTACGTAGGTAGTAAAAAGGTTTTGCGAAATGGTTTTACATTACTTTTTGATTGCCAACGACTGCTGTTTCGTTGCGTTATCACAGTGTATGTAGAATTATTGCTTTTTCTTGTGTTTCTTGTAGTACCTATACAGCGAAATAAATCTTATTCCTAGGCGTATGACTGTTATTTACATTTTGACGTAAAATGAACGGTTGTATTAAGAAATATCCTAATGCGTGCAATAGGTAACTATAGTAGTATTTCGGGTTGAATGAGTGAGTGACAATATGTTTAGTGTCTATTTTGTAAAATCGACATAAGGAAAGCTTGTGGTGTCAGTACAGTAGGTAACGGCTCACTTAATAAATTGAAATTCGTAAAATTCAATGAATTACTGAATTGATAACAGAATCTTTAATTGTAAGTTCGCGCGTGTATATATTTTTCATATTCCGTTGAGTTGTTAAAAAGCTGCGGTAGCCTAGTGGTATGGGTAATGGACTGCTGAGACGAGGTCTCGAGTTCGATCCCAGGTTTACCATGGCACACACCAATGACTTTTCGATACTTTTCGAAGTTATGTGTGTATTTATCGCAGGTTTATAAGTGCCTCGGAGAGCACGTTAAGCCGTCGGTCCCGGTTGCCATACAAACATCTATGGCAGTCGTTACGGGTAGTTGGAGCCCTCAAAAGTCCAACCAGCCTAACTTGGAACTTCGATGTCGCCATTGGTCATTAGACCATTGGTTGTGGAGGTCAGATGGCAGTCGCTTCACGGAAAATATCGAGGTTCAGCCGCATCACAGTTAGACTGGAAAGCCGACCCCAACTGAGTTGGGAAAAAGGTTCAGGGAATAATGTTTGTGCATCAAACTAATTCAAAACTAAACTGGAACTCTTAATTAATGACTTGCCAGAGTCTTTGAGAACCATTATTAAAAAGAATATAATTACGAATAGAAATTGTTCTAAAAACATTGTAACTAAATGTTTGGAATAACTAAAGTATATGCATGATTTAAACTGTATTGGTCACGCGATCCCGGCCGACAAGTGTTGCCACATACCTATTTTTTTAGTATAGGATCATATAAAGTTTGTAATAATGTAACTATGCCAACCCACGTAATAGGGTAACACAATTGTTAATCAAGCTATTGCGCAAATAGTTGCACTAGTGAAAAAAAATGGTTTGCATACTGAAGGGGGGTCTCTGGAAAGTTAGGACCAGCTTCTGAATTGAGGTACTGAAGTTGATTCTCATCAACACTACGCACAGACAGACTTCAGGTCTTCAAATCAGGAATTCACCAATGGCCTCTCCAAGTCCCAAGCAATTGTGTAGAAGTGTCTACGGGAGAGGTTGTAATTAAACAAAGTCAATAATAACGCACGTAGAGCAAAATCTACTTTAACGCAATAAAACGAATCATGAAAATGAAAAATATCATAAAAACTATAAATCTAACTTTAATTTTGTAAGTATGGCAACACTATTCGTTAAGGAAATGGCCACATAACACTAAATACGCATAATATATTAGGGTGGGACACCGAGGTTTAAGCGTATGTTCGTGACTCCGCGCCGTTACCACAGTAGTATGGCTAAAGATAGTGATACATGGGTATTTGGCACAAGACTAGACAGGCCTGCCAGGATCAACAGTGCGTTTCCATTGAACTATTAAGCACAGGTGCGTACGATGGTACAGCCAATGTATATTATTCTAATGAAAACTGTAGTAGTCAATAAAAATACCGTTTGCCGTCGATATGTTTAGTTTTTTTTAAATTCTGGCTTC
Organism: Pelosia muscerda; assembly: GCA_963691645.1. Classification (NCBI taxonomy): domain Eukaryota; kingdom Metazoa; phylum Arthropoda; class Insecta; order Lepidoptera; family Erebidae; genus Pelosia; species Pelosia muscerda. The sequence continues at coordinate 16,843,670 of OY829102.1, read as the reverse complement.
GTGTTTTGCTTTTATGTTTTTATTGGCGTGTGTATAAAAATAAACGACTTATTCTTTCGAAATACTGAGATAAAGGTTTGTAATTTTTATGTTTGGTATATTACATTTTTTAATGTGTTTTGGCAATTTGACGCACCCAGTCTGATGTGGCGTCCAAAAGGTCCACATAAAAACTTCTATTGACCTCATGGACTATTATACCACGTGGGTTCTCAAGTTTATGAAAAAATTAAGAATAGCAAAATAGTTTTTAAACAAGATTTGATATTGGCCAAATTTATTCACGCCTATATACCCGGAGCGTTAGTCTGAAGATGTGAATTAACACTCGCATTTCACCAAGTCTTACGATCAGATCGAATAGGTGGGACTAATAACCTAATAGCGTGTGAGCCTATTGCCGTATTGCGGACACTATTACTGATCTGAGACTGAGTCCTGACTCCATATATCTGTCTGGTGTTGAACAACCTTATCCCATAGTCGCCTACATTCACCGCATGGGAAGAGATGGTGTGGCCTAAATTCTGCTCAGCCGAGAGAATGGTTAAAAAAGAACTATTTCTGTCTTAGAAACCTAAGACAGATTCCTTGCATCTCTTATGGTTTCGAATTGCCTGATACTGTCCCAGTTAAATGAAACACAATATATTCCTTTACATGAGTTGTGAAGTAGAAAGTTCCATGACTCGGTACAGGATCATTACAGAAACTATCTGCATTTCTAATGATGTAATCACTCGCTGTCTAAGCTAAATAGCTTCACCCTTTCAAGCCGAATTAAACACGCCATTAAAGTCACTGGGCTGACCTACTTCGCACTGTCTTCATTACTGAATATGTTTGTGTACAAATCATGAAATGAAGAATAAGGGCTGAACTACAACTGGCAGCATTGAATCGTCCTGGGGGTCTAGACGAAGTGACGTTTAAATGGCGAGAACCCCTATGGATTCACTTGGTATGGGATTGACAATAATTTGTAATGTGACTACAAAAATTTAATGAATATTAAATCATTGTGACACGAAATATTTTATTTCACATATTTTTAATATTAAAATCACCGCAATGTCCAGTAATCTATTGATAGCAAGATGAAAAGGGTTCGCTTTGACGCAATTCTATAAATAGAATGTCACTTTGGCTAGAGACCCTGTCCGTACGCCCTAAAAGCACCGAAGTTATATTAATTTAATATTCTTTTTATAATTCGAAGAAACCTCTCATGTAGGCTCACTGGGTTAGTGTGCTTTTGCTTAAATAAAACATAAGAGGCTGATATCTTGATTATTTTTACCACAGAATAAATAATAATTTTACGTACATGGTTGCCTGTAAGAGATTACCTCATGTGCGATAAGACCACTGATTTATTGTAATACTTGTCCTATGGTGTGCAATAAAGAGATTTATTGTTATTTTTATTATTACGTGGCGTTACCTGTATATCGAAATCTACTTTTAAGAACATAGTGTGACTGATGAACCATGTACTGCAGTAAATTTATACTAATTTATTTTTATCGCCACACGATATCTTTATACCAACATGTTGTGGATTTTAACTTCTATGATTTTTTTCTCTTCGTTCTGATTGTGGAGTTGTTACTTGCAAGGAGCTCGGTAATCATCATCATCGGTGCTGCCCATTATTGCAGTTGAATTGTGACTCTGAGGTGGAAAGGAGACATACAGGATTCAACCAACCGTATAACTCGTAATTGTAATTCAGTTCCGTTAGGATGGGGAGAAGTACCGGCTGGACGCCGTGAAAAGTGATAAGCGCATCAATAGTCTCGAAAGCCGAACGGCGGATCCTTATTTTTCCGAACGCGAAATCCGCGCGGATACCAATCTCACCGAACCGGTGAGAGAGGTTATGTCGAACTCGAACCGACTAACGCCGCCACGCACGCCGTCTATGGGTCTTTGATTGCCGGAGGTGAGATTATACAAGACATATCTCTCGCATGAACGGCAGACCCAGAGTTTCGAGTTCAGCAACTTGGCCTCCAATACAATTACAAAAACACAAGATGATGATGATGTAATCCACCTGACTGTGATATTGAGTAGGATATGTAGTACATATGCATACCTAATCGTAGCTCACCTTATTAATTTATTAAGTTGCAAACCATAATATTGCAATTTTCAATTTTTCATGATCATGTTTTCCTCATCTCATTAAATTACTGATTTGAACTGCCTATTGTACCGTGAAATTAATTATAACTTCATGCTGCTACTTATGATTATTATATTATAATACATATACTAAAGTGCCTTAAATAACAAGAACAACGTTAAACATTTTGCCGACGTAATAATAATGTAGCTACCTGTTTCTTTTTCTTTTACGGAAGGCACTCCTCCGGATACCTACTGTCTTAGCATTGCTAGTAGAGACGTGACTGAGTACCAGAGACCTTAGCAAACCCTAGGAAGTCTCTAAGCAGCAAGAAGGCAACTGCACCAATGTAAACGAACTAGTAGGTACGCCGCACTGGTACACTTGCGTCCTCGCTATAGTTTACGAGTATTATGGACACCAGGACCCCGATTATACTAATTGTTAACCATTGTCAAACCACTGTAATTACAAAAACTGTCCTTGAATTTTCGTGTTTATCGACATATGCTTAAAGTTCAAAATTAAATTAAATAGAGTACATTATATTCACTTTTCAGTTGAGTCGCATGAATCAAAACAGTTTATAAGACAATTTGTTTGAAATAAACTTTTGTTACGTAAGTAAATGATTTTATTTTGTCAAATAAATTGACTATCATTGATTGGGTGGATGATTAAAAATGAATAAGAAGATACACAAATTTTACCGCTCTTTTACCATTATTAATTTAATCTACAGAAAAATACTTAAAATTGTACATGCGTGTTACAAAACTGATGCAATTCTGACGTCATCGCGTCAGCGTCACCGAACTGGACGCCGATTCCACTAATTGTTAACTATTGTCAAGCTACTGTGATTCTATGAGCCTCTGCCCAATCGTCTTTACAAGACTTTTCGCTTCTTTGCCCCAGCTTCCCAGGGTTTCCACCGCTATTGACGAAGTGGTACCGCGACTCCAGCTCAGCGTACTTGAGTCTCTTTCTCGACCTGACGTCATCAGCGACGGCCAAAACAAATTAGTTATTCTTAATCATTACCGCGGAAGAAATTGTCCGCGGTCCAAAAACTTGCTAACATTTCAAGGCGTGAAAAAAACCCCAAATAACCGACCTTAATATACATGTTTGAAAATAAACGGCATGTTGATTTAATTATTACATGTAGTGCCCACTTGTCGTTCAGAAATAGAATATAGGTGTGGTATTTGACGTCAGTATTACTGCACGGAGGCATAGTGTAATAATTCTGATTTGAGGAAAAACAACTCGCGTTTTGTTATATACATTTTCTGATTAAAATACACAGTTTTCAAGCTCGCATAGATACTAGCCTGTTGTCTAGCTGCACGAAATACTAATCCTGTTCCCGAGATTCACAGGATTTCCAGCTTATGTTTAGTTCCAGACTGTGCCATATAAAAGACTAGCTGACCCGCGCAACTTCGTCTGCGTCACCCCGTTTTTGCAACATTTTTCATTCCTGCTCCGCACCTGTTTGTTGTAGCATGATGTTATATACATATAAACCTTCCTCTTTAACCATTATATCTATTAAAACAAAACGCATCAAAATCCGTTGCATAGTTTTGAAGATTTAAGCATACAAAGGGACAAGAAAAATAGGGACAGAAAACGCGACTTTATTTTATACTATGTAGTGATTGACAAACATAGAACCCCCATCCTCACAAACTAACAAATTAAATTTTCAGAGTATTAGAACAGATTTTATGTAAGTAGTACCTATCCGGGGAAAAATGAAGCCATCGCACTCCCACACTCGAGGGAGCCAATGGCTCTGGGTCAGTCCGGTCATGAGGCTCACAGTTTGTCATATTAAATCTTCATAGTATTTAAAAGATTTCACCCTACGGTCGTTTCCACAAGATAAATGCGATAGTTACAATTTTTAACAGAGAAAAAATATCAAACTAAATATCAGTAACCAAATACGTTGAGTAGATATTCCGCACGGAAGCAATTGCCACTGGACTCGTCTATATCATTTGCTTTTGATTATATACTTCTTTCAAGTATATATCGAGCTCAAAATAAGTAAATTTCCAAAAAAAGAAATCGATAAAATCTATTAACTGACGAGTTTATTACTTTTACTTTGTAAGTATGTAACTAAAACTTCTGACGTTCGTAGATCTTTTCACACTCGAATAGTAATGTGATTAGTCTAACCAACAAAATTAGTACAACATACAACACTGTTTCTAAACATTCGGGCGTATTGAAGAGTTCAAAACGCAAATATTTATAGTACAAAAGATCCTGATTCTATTCAAGTTTTATATTTAAGCGAATGAGTTTAAATTAGTCGTCACCCCTCAAACGGTGTGGAAGACAATCTCCCTTTGTGATGTGGCGTCTCGACGCGGGTGCGAATTTCCGATGTTTGCGCAGACTGCGCGCGTCGCGTATTTCCTGTTCTCTCAGCGCTTCAACCCCGCAGACTCAGTAGCGTCGCCGGCCCGCCGCCGGCCGCTCTGCCATGTAACCGCACGCCCCGAGCGCACACATCCCATGTCTTCCATTATGTAGTAGAATAAAATTAAACTAGCTTTAAGAAACCAAGTCTTCCATTAGCCAAGTAAAATTAATTATAAGTAGTTTAAGATGCAAAGGGGCAGAGCGCCGCGACGCGATCAAAATAATAGACTCGTTTTCGAACGCTTGTGGCGTGGCACTTTTCAAGCCGTGCTAGCAGGACCGCAACGTAGACAGCGGGCTTCTTCACACGAACCCAACCCCGATATGTCGCTTGTACCGAGTAATGCACCCCACCAGGGGCCTTCCACTGTAGCTGACACGCTGGAACCTGCCCTTAGAACCATTATCGAAGGCTTGAGGAACACGTGCTGCTGCCGATGTAACTGTTCAGCGACGGATCGCAACAATATTAACGACAATTTGCAGGTCTGTCTCTCCAACGATGAGGAGAGGAAGTCCATGCGATCCGTCATAAGGTGTGCTTATTATCGATAACATAATTACTCTATTGTACATTGTGGGTCAGTGCCCGTCGTGCGATATTCAATCGAAAATTAATTAAAAGTTGTGTTCGCAGTACTAACAGGATTTAATAGTTTCATAGGTATTCGATTTCACACAATTTAGATTTAGTTGATTGTGCGTAGAATTATTCTTGACTACTAATGTTAATTTTATTATTATATAGATGTGCTAAAATTTAACCATTTCCCTATTTTAGCGCACTTAAGTGCTACCCAGGTAAATATGAGCCTCCAATCCGATCCTTCTTTGCATACCGCTATAGTTAACTATGACAGTCAATGTTTTAATAACAAGACTGTAATGATCCCAGGCGCATAGTGTAACATTGTTGTGATGAATACAATGGTGGTTATATTTTCGTGTTGTTGGTGTGCAGTGTTCGCGAGACGCACGCGGTCGCGGAAGCGCAGCAGGCGAAGAACGCGCGATTACGCGACGCGTTTGGCATCTCGCCGCGTTTTGTGGAGGGCAGCTCGCTCGACCCAGAGCGCCGCGCGCGCGATCACGCGCAACGGTACCCCCTCGTCAGGACGCCCAGCCATGAGAGGGACGAGCGGGACTCGCATCCCGCGAAGAAAAAAAAGAAAAGAAGGTACGAATTACAACCTATTGACATGAATAGTCTTAGCCAAATTTAGATATATCGCTGTAATTGCAATTTAGTTTGACGAAGGAATTAATTTGATACAGTTTATGTAATTTTGGCTATGACTTCAAACCTTTTAATATAACTTTTACAATTATCGGTAGTCAAGTCTTTTAGTCGGCGATACTGCAAACCCGCTTAATTAGTCCTAGCCACGTATCTATACAAACTTTATAGAAGGAGGTTGTAGCGTGTCGTAATTTTGATTTTAACGATTATTTTCCATTTTTAAACAGAATGGTGTCCCCATCTTTGCCAGGATGAGTTGTATGCTATAGGCTAGTAGCATTAATTTTGTGTAATTCTTGCTCATTTGGTAATAGGGATAAAGACAATCTGAATTCTTAAATTGGCTGCATTTGTCAGATATGCGGATCTCTCAATGTTACGTAAAGCTTGCAGTATCCCGACGTATATTAAAACAATATTTATCCTATCTTAGTGACATTTTATCTAGAACTTACACTTTTTCCATATATTCAGCACTTATCTCTTATTTAAATGAACATGGATGTTTTATGGCTACTTATATTATCTGAAGAAAATAAGTCAGAAATATATTCTTTTCATTAAAGCAATTGGGAGTCCTCCACTCTGTTAATAACAAAGAAAAGTATGTGTAATCAAGTGGCTCCTTCTGAACGGCACTGAGCGTCTTGTGACCCTGAATTAATTTCAGCCAGGTTTTGTTTAAGTAAGCAATTTGGTAAGTACACTCGAGAAAAATCAATGTTTAGCAAGTTTGACATACTACTGAAATTGGGCGGCGAAAGGGAAAGGGCTAGGGTGTTAAACACGGGCGTTTAAGGACGGATGGACTTTAGGGTGGCTATTTCTCTTAATTGTACTGATTTGCGCTTCCCGAGAATATACATTCGTTGTCTTCTTAGGATCAGGTTATTATTTCTAGACAGGAAGCGACTAATGTCGATGATGGAAAACGGCCATGTTATACTAACTATTAAACTTTCGCGTCCCTTATGCAATAGGAATGTTGACAAGATTGCCTAATTCTTCCCAATACTGCGTAATTTTCTAAGTTTTTACTGAAAAATATATATTCCCAAATATAAACAAATTGAAAATATCCCTTTTTTTATTTACAGTTCATAAATGCCAAATTAAGTCCTTTGTTACTTTGAAATTCCTTATTTAATTTTAAATTACTTTTATTATGAATAATACACGTTTAAACGCAACGCAGACCAAAATGAATGCGATATTCTCTAACCCTTTATACATTTGCATTACGTGCGACACGTATGAGTTTTTTATAGAACGTTTACGAGCGGCTCGAAAAATTAAATTTTGAAAATCAAATATTCGAGAATAAAAAAAAAGTCAACATCCCTATTGTATATAAACAATTTGTAAGTGTGTATTGTATACACATTCATGTAAATTTGTCATTATAATACGAACAAATTTGTTAGGATATATGTATATATTTGTTAGGATATTTGTTAGGATAATGTATAGCAGTTTAATCGCCTTCGTAATTACGAAGGCGATTAAACTGCTATACATTAATTTTCCGCTATGCTACATAGCGTCTGGTCTGATTAAATATTCCTCATTATTTCTTACAGTGTCTCACCAGAAGCAAAGAAACTGAAGAAGAAAAAGTCTAAAAAGAATAAAAAAGAGAAGTGAGTACTACCCTCATTTTTAATTTATTATATATTTTTGAATTTGAATATTTTTTTTGTAAATGTTGGCCTGAATTTCATAGATTACATTTGAACCCAGACAGGTGACACTACGGTTGTCCAAAAGGCAAGTATAAAACTTATTTCTTAGTGTCTTGTATATTTTGATATTAATGTAAAATTACAAGTATCAAATATGTCTGGTGATCATTTCAGTGAAAGAAAAATGTTGTGGAACTTCATAAATAGGTATGGTATTAGATCATAATAACATACAGTTTCAGTCAGTACATTATTTGGCGATAGCACCCAGGCTTTTTGCGGCACGTCGGGTCCTTAAGATGACTATTCCGACTGAGATCGCCTTGCTTCGATTTCTTGGAGAATTCTCTCCATAGCACGGGTCGAACTGATTGTTTCATACCTTTAGGTCCTTCAATCAATCAATCAGTCCACTGCTGGACATAAGCATCTCCCAATGTGCGCCACTGCTCCCGATCCTCTGGCCTCCTAATAGACTTTTAGGCCATTACTTATAAAAAAAGTACCCACGGTACAGCTGATGAGTCCAAATTTTGGAATACCCTCTGTGATTTTTATAAGTAAGGATTATATAGAGTAGCTAAAACCGTGTATTTATAAAATATTAAACTATACGGTTATAACTGCACTATATAATTATCATACTGTAGACATGCATTCTGCAAAAATGCATGACAAGTCGTAGCAAGCCCATCTTAGCAGTCTAATCTATCTCACTTTTATTCCCAACGTGTTATGCCAAAAGCCGGGTACTGTTCGGGACATTGTACATAAAAATATTCTTATAATACACATTACATTGTACATATAATACTTTTACACCTTCCCTGCATACAACGTTCAAACTTTCAACTCATATGATTCACTTAAACCATTGCACTACCATATTCTTAATAACTAGATGTTGATTTCTGTTATCGCGCAGTGTTGTAAATTCTAGCGATCTAGACAATTTTCTACTCGCCTCTCCGCTCGACTAATATACTTTGTTCTATCATCAATACATTTTTACACATTGGGTTACGTTACTTAAGTTTTAGTAAAGATCCCTAATCTTTTCTAGCAATAAATATAGCCTATGTTACTCTGGGAGAATGTATCTTTCTAATGGTGAAAGAATTTTTGAAATCGGAGTCTTAGTTTTTTTAGTTTATTCGTTACAAACATATACACACACACACACGAAAATACAAACTTTTCCTCTTTATAGTATTATTGTAGATATTGAAGGACTTTTCATTTAAGCAGCTCTTAGGCAGCTACCTTATTTAAATTAAGAATGTAACATAATATACATAAATTCATTCATAATGAATGGCAAATAGTACCTACTTAATACTTTTCTAATCGCAAAGATGTATTTCTTAGCACAATTCACACACATGCTATAACTCTTTTTTCTATAAGCAATACATAGTTATAAGCATCACATGTAACCTCATTTCTCATTAATTAAACAGCTGTCGGTTAATGTCAATACACCTTATTTAAATGCGATATTAAACTGAGCACTTATATAACAGCTCTTCGTACTTTCGGGATAAGAAAATGGTGAGTAATTGAGTATCATGTGCCGTTGAAAATGTACACAAGATTTTATGTTAAATGGCTTTTCGAATGAGCAATATAATATGCAAGAAAGTGTCTATTGCCGTGTGTCTAGTGATGGGGTCAAGTGTCCCTCTTAGGCTCCACTGGGTGAGACAAATGAATGTTGATAAAAGCCGTAGCTCCCCTGGACGAATATCCCTGAATTTTAGTACTTAGTATAGCATTGTCAAGTACAGGGGAGACAGGTTTCGTTCTTCATAAAATAATTTAAAAACGCATGGGTTTTGTTCGTCGGTTTCCTTCGTTTAGAGGAGCTACGGCCCCTATCAATAACCCTTTGTCTCCCCCAAGGGGGCTAACACGACTTCTTCGTCAAATATTCTAGAAACCAATCTAATATGAAAAATTAATACTTCGTGTAGACACAAACTAAACATAGCTTGTGAAATGGGTTTTTGATTATGAGCATGAGATATATTATTTCTGCTAAATAATATATCATATTATGATACAGATAAAAAATCCAAATGGTAATAAAAATGAATAAAAACAAAAATTTTTTTCAATATTTCATTCGCAATGTTTACGTCACCAGTTTCTTATCCCGAACAAACCAAAATATTTCTGAATGGAACTGTTATCGACATTATCTTGTCTCCAGGCAAGAATCTAGCAAGAAAAAGAAGAAACGTTCCAAATCACCAGACACGGACAGTTCATCGAGCTCCGAAGGCCATGACAGTGACTCCGCGAGCTCCGAAGATGACAAACAAAAGAAAAAGAAAAAGGTAATTGAAACTTTTTAATTCTGTCTTGCAACAATACTGATGACTAGGAGTGCTGCCTTCAAAGATTATGTTTGGTTCGCTTCGAAACGAAAATTTGCTTTATTCTTTTATAATTATTATAAAACCGAAAGTAAGGGTATTTCGTTCAAAGAAGACCGCTTTGCTAATACATAAAATATTTCTAAGCACTTGAATCTAGACCATAATCATAATCAAAAACATAATCTTTGATTCAAAAGTCTAACGTTACTGTGTGGGTGTTTGGTTCCTACAGAATAGAATAATTCCACACGATACCTAGATATCTCTAACTTGGGGTTCTTCCTACGACTACACTTGACTTCACAACCTTACTCGGATAACTCCATCCTTTTCTAGCATAGAATGAGCAACTACCTACTAGCTCAAGTAGCACATAGCTTTCTTTTTTTTTATGTTTACTGATGTGTCGATACACAATGGCCTGATATGATAAATTCTCGGCACTATCCTTCAGCATACAAATATTGGCTTCACGACTTTTGGTTTGTGTATAATTTCCTCACAGCCCTCTCTCCATCCCTTTCTACCTTAGCCGACTGTCGAACTAACTGTAGTTGTCGTGTTACCTTAATCGTACCTCCATGCAGTGCAGAGCTTCAAGTGTTATAGCTGAACGTCCTCGCCCAGTATTATTGTTCGATTAGATCAGTGTGGGTGACGAAACATATTATTTAAATATTTGTCTTCTTACCTCATTTTTATTTTTGTTTTTTTCTGTAAATACAAGAAATAGCCAGTAAAAATTATCTGTTTAACTGTGCATCATTTCATAGGATAGCCATCTTTATCTGAAGAAATAACGTATACTGTAAGTATATCACAAAACAATAACACACAGTAAGAACACTATGTTAGGTGAATACTAAAATTATATACTCCGAGATAATTTTGGTAATGCATTGTTAACTATGACATTTGTGACTAATTTGTGATTATGGTGTACAGTGGGGTGTATAAGGGTCCAAGTGTGCACAGTTATTAAATGCATGGTGTTGTAGTCCTTAAAACAGATGGTGGTTTTAATTGTTCGTGTACGCGACCTAACTCTGTGTGTGGTATACAAACACGCCCTTATTATTACTGACAACTCAAACACAAAATTAAAAAAAATATATCTTATCTATGAATATGTGTTCTATATAATCTGTGCACGTTTTTATATCACACACGTTATTTTAATATCCAAAATGTCTGATTATGAAAATGTAACTAATCCATAACATTCTCCCTCTTCTCATTTATCCAAAACTAATTAAGGATGCTCCACATGTTTAAATGGTATATAATACCACCACCGTTTGTTAAATAAGGTACGTTACCGAAGTGTTATTTTATACATTTGATTTTTGTGTATACATGTATCTATGTACATTATACACCGTGATTTTGTAGTCGTTTTGGACCCGAAAGGGGGTTATTCGGAATAATGCATGGTACCTTTTTGTGAGGTCCCAATTACTGTACTGGTTATAATAAAAACGTTGACATTAATGTAATCTTTGTCACTTGTCCCAGTTGAAAAGTTAGTAGCGCTCCGATAATTCATTGACAATTTTGAATGAATGTAATGTAGCGCGCGTATTTCGACTCGTGAATTGATGCCGCGCGCTCGCCGGTACGGCGCCGCTCGCCGCGCCCCGTCCGCCGCGCGCCGGCGCCCCGAACTTCGCGAAACCATGACGAAACATGTGACTTGCTTGATAAGGGAACACTGACCGCAGAGAATTAAACTATGAAACTCATCTACTTTGAAATCAAGTACTCCAATTTTTCCTTCATTCTTTATACGGGCTCAGGACCGTATTTCATTAGAATATTAAGTAGGTATTCGACGATTAAACTTTAAAATACTTAAACACAATAACAACGGACTGCGAGTAGGTAGGTATTTCAGGCGTATTTAAAAAATTGGAGCTACATACGAGTATTTACAAAATAATCAACTTACATAGGTACCTATTTATAGTTTATTTACGTATCCCTGAGCCGAAGTAACTGCTCGATATGGAGTCCATTGCTTTCGATACACAAAACGTTTTAAGCTATTGTCTCTCAGTTTATTTTATGATGTGTCTCCGTCACTTTTCACTGTTCCGAAAGCGTCCACTATCGCACTACGTAAGTCATCACGAGACGAGATTCATATTCCTAGGAGTAAAGTAGTCGTTTTATTTCTAACCACAAATAAAAATTCCTCGGTGGCCAAGACACGGGGCCACCAAGGCCTATTCAGCGTTCACCAAACTCTTGTCTAAATAGGTAATCACGCACTGCTCGAGCATAATGAGTCGACATCCATCGTGGTGGTAGGTAGGCATGTCTCGTAGGTACGCTGACGACACATTCTCCAGTAATTCTGATTTCACTGTACGTATGATATTCCATTACGAGATACGAACTTCCAGTTAAGATGGCCGGGTCCAGTTTACTTGGGAATCATTAGTACCGCGTTGCCGTAATCCAACCAGGTGCTCCGACTGGGATTAAAACCGCCTAGCCTCTTCTAAATTGAAGCCAGCAACGGCTGTACAGCTGTACAGCTGCACCATTGCCAAGTACTTCCACATTAGAATATTCACGATAACGATACATTTTTGCAACTTGTCGCGTGCAAGTCTTTGACGTAATGGGCGTTCGTTGGCCCGCGTTGGCGCCTTGCGGGCGCGCAACAACGGCGGTGCGGCGGCGGCGGGCGGCGGGCGGCGCGCGGCTGCGTCGCGCTAGCTCGGTCTCCCTCGCTGAGAGGCATCTGATTGGCGGAAAATCGTGGCCGCGCGAGATGCTTTCTGATTGGTGGATGCTGTACCATCGCGCAGGCGCAGACATCTCGTCTTTTGTTTACATACCGCATTCGTAAAATCGTGAATGAAATCATAGTAGTAAAACGTAATTAGTGTATTACGTCAAAGTTAAGGGAGTTACCACGAGTTCTTATTTGCTGTCTACTGACGTCATCAATCTCGTCGTTTCTATGAAAAAAATATGTTTTGTTTTTCAAATTAATACTTCCAGTCCATTATGTTATCGTAACTATACCCAAATTTCTTTTTTCCAAAACCACTACAAACTCACGTTGTATTGAACCGTTCAGTGTTACTAACATACTGTGTTATATGACAGTAACGCACCGGTGCCAACCAAATTTATACTCTTCATATACCTACATATATAACTTTCTTTTTTTGTGTTTCTCCTTGGTTTTCACCATGAGAATGTTATGGATACGCTCTAATATAACATTCTAAATAACGTCCAAATAACACTTCCAAACGAATACATTTTTATTTATACTTGCTTCCATTGATAGCTTTAAGTATAATTTTGGTTTTCTACTATAAATAATTTGTTTAACGCCTCAATTTTTTACTATTCCTTATTAGAATTGCACGTGTACAAGTGATTATAATTTAATTTTTGTTAAATGAAATTCTTCATCCGGTTGTTTTGATGGCCTCTGAAGAATTTCTTGTATTATTTTTAGTGGACTATATTTATTTGCCATTACCACTATAGTCTATTGTATTGGCACTGGTGTTGTATGCATATCTGTTAGAACAATGATATTTACGCTTGTTGTCAAATTTTGAACAGAAAAAGTTAAGCGGCCGACGTCGCGGCAGTAGCGAGCCTTCCAGCCGAGAGAGGTGAGTTGCTCTTTATAATTAATATCACGGAAAGACTCCCCTGAACGCATCTGTCCTTTATAAAAATACTAGCAAGGTATACATGTAGAATACACTAAGTCTGATGAGAGATGAGATGAGGATGAGTCTGACCATGATGGAATATTTTTATCCTAACAAACAAATATTAAACTGGACTTTTACAGTTCCCCAGCAAAACACGTAAAAGATAAGTCGAAAGAACATGCTGTAGAAGATAGGCCAAATGATATTCATTACAAAAAAAATGATCGAGATCGTGAGGATCGAAACAGAAAATATGATAAACGAGAGGAACCAGCCAGAGAATCACGACAGAATGACAGAAGACGAGACCGTAGTCCTTCCATGGAAGATGGAGATACATCACCTGAGTATCGACATAGGTCTTACATAACTAAAATAGAAAATAAGAAGAGAGAACCTTCTAGAGAAGATGAAAGGCGCAAAAGCTCTAAACAGTCTAAACGTGACCGTCAGAGATCTTCTCCTGAATCTGACATAGAACCACCCAAAAAAGCAGAAAAGAGGTATAAGAAAAACAGAGAGACTAGTTCGTCACCGCCTCCCGAAAAGAGACGGCGGAAGAGTTCTTCGCCCGAATATAGGAAGCGAGATGATAGTTATTACAGCAAAAAAGATACAGAAAGAAATACTACAGAAACCAATAGCAAAATTTACCGAGACGATAGGGATGATAGGCGAACTTTCAGGAGAAGTGAATCGCCAGATTACCGTAAAAAAAGACAAGATGAGTCAAACAGCAGGAAGGAAAAAGATAACAAATACGAACGTAGCAGTAAAAGTAATCATGAGCGTTACGAAGAAGGACACTCAAAGCATAAAGACAGTAACAATGACAAATTTCGGAAAAGGAAAGAAAGAAGTATCTCTAAGGAAAAGCGAGATACATCTCAAGAATATAAGGAACGCTCTCCTATCAGTAAAAGTTATAAGAGTAATAGAGATTCTCATAAAGACGTAGAAAAATCATACAAGAGATCTAGATCAGAAAATAAATATTCATCATCTGAATCAGAGTCAGAATCACAGCCCAAACACAAATCTAAAGAGGATAAGAATATAAAAAATAAAGCTCGTTATTACAAAGAAAGAAGCCCATCCCCCACACCTAGAGATCAAAGGAAACATAGTCCTACACCCAGGGATCAGCGGAAACGTAGTCCGTCAACCAAGGACCAAAGAAAACGTAGCCCGTCTCTTGAATATAGAAAAAGGGAATCACCTGCAAAAAACAGATCCGACAAATACAAATCTCGACATAAGTCTGTAGAAAAACGAGAAAATAGCAGACCAAGTAGAAAATCACCATCACCAGAAGAAAGACAGAGACGTAAAAAGTCTCTAAGTAGATCTAAATCACCTACACCGCGAAAATCTTCAAAAAAAGATAAACACCGTGAAACACCAAGTAAGAAAAACAAAAAATCTACAGAACGGCGCACCTCCTCCCCAAAAGAACACAGGGATAGGCAAGACAAAGAACGACACCACGTTCGAAGGGACTCGCATAGAGACAGGTCGAGGTCTCGCTCTGCTCGCAAAAGCAGAAGTACGTCTAGTCTCAGCTACTCACCTGCTCGTCGGAGTCCAGAACGATATCGAGATATCATAGAAAAACTACCTGAAAAAGATAAACGCAAATATATCAAATCACCATCAGACCTGCAACCTAAAAAGAAGAAGAATAAAGACTTATCCGAAAACTACAAACCTTTAGCTGTATGCCTGCGGAGCTCGTCCAGCGAAAACGAAGACATCGAGGACGATTTTCTGAGGTTAGACGATAGAGACCGCCAAGAGGAATTGGATAACAAAGAATTGAATAGACTGAAGGAAAGACTGGCTCAACTCGCTAAAGCGTCCATGGAACGGAAAAGAAATGAGGAAACCAACGGGCCCTCAACATCTCAAGCTGGACGTAGTGACTCCAAACCTAGAGATGATGATGAAGTAAGAAAACTCAGCTCTAGTCCGGATCTAGAGATAGAGAAAGAAAAATCTCCAG
Source organism: Pelosia muscerda (assembly GCA_963691645.1). Classification (NCBI taxonomy): domain Eukaryota; kingdom Metazoa; phylum Arthropoda; class Insecta; order Lepidoptera; family Erebidae; genus Pelosia; species Pelosia muscerda. The sequence continues at coordinate 16,828,097 of OY829102.1, read as the reverse complement.
AAGCAGATAAAGAAAGTAAAAAGAGCGAAGAAGCGCAGCCACAGCCAGCTCCTAAAAAGATTAAAAGTCCATTGCCAGAAAGTTCGGAATTGAAGAAGCGTGATAGAAGTCGGTCAAGACGGAGTTGGTCGAAGTCGTCTTCGCGGCGTTCACGGTCACGCTCACGGTCCCGCAAGTCAAGGTCACGCGGCAAGTCGTCACGGTCGAGGTCCAGGTCAAGGTCACGCTCTCGGTCTTCGCGCTCCAGATCTCGCTCTTATTCTTCTTCAAGGTCAGTAAATTTCTTTTTTTGATTTTATTTTTATAATGTCCATAGGTTTGAACGTATTAGACAAGTTTTCTCCCTAAATACTCCCAACTATATAACAACATTTACTGCATATAGTGTACATATATACTAAGTGAAAATTGACCTCATCTGGAAGCTGGTTTACCTGTTGATTGACTTACGAGGCCAAGAGGTTTAGAAGGCTTTTTTATCATGCGAAAAATACCGCCTGAGCTAGTTGGGGAGGTTATGCCGGCGGCTAGACGAAGATACTACACCCGAAGGGAGTTAGGTTTAGTAGGTTATGACTTCTATGTCAGAAATAAACTATGCAGTCATTTTTGACTGAGTGGCATATAGACGAACGAGGTGATAGACCAATGTGCTCCAATTAGTTATTCCTTTTTATTATTTATTTATATTATAATATTATTATTCCTTTTTATTCGCATTATTTACTCTTCTTTGTATCAGTAAAGCTAAATGAAACTATAATTTCATAAAAAAATCATCGTCTCTACAAAAAAAAAACAAATAGCGCCATAATGCGGTTATGCTATATATTATACTTTCTCATGAAATTTTTGTTTTATTTAGCTTTACGAACACAATGCAGACTAAATAACGCTAGTTAACAGTAAAAAATCCATTTTTTTAATGCCAATATATAGTGTACCAGGAGTACCCCCTGGGTCCTTCGGTTTCGGAAGTGTTTCCCTTACACCCATTCCTATCTGTTTAACCCCGATTTTCGGTCCCACGTAATAGCAGGCGAACTTATTGACGTCAAACAGGCATTTCATCATGGGCTGTTCCTATCAAAAGTCGCCTTTTACTTCATCCGTGAACAGAGTTAGGAAGACTATTCTTCTTGGTCCATGGGGAACCAATAAGGCAACAGTTCCGAGGGTACCTTTTTTTTTTTTTTTGTATACTACGTAGTGTGTACCGTGTGTTCCGTGTGTCTGCCACAGACAAGCACACGGCCCACCTGATGGAAAGCGGCCACCGTGGCCTATGAACGTGTGCAACACTAAGGGTGTCACACACGCGCTGCCCACCCTGAAGGGAAAGGGGGAGAGCTGGGAAGGGGTGGGGAGGCTAGGAAGGGGAGGGGAAGGAGGGGTATAGTGAGCTCTGGCTACCCTACTTACCGGCGGGAACACAACACGATGGTTATTATGACCGCGGTCTTCTGTAGGGCGGAGGTACTTCCCCAGTTGGACAGCTCATTTCGGACGGGAGATACCGTCGTGTCCTACCTCCGTACCTAATGTTAACATACTGAATATTGTAACGTTCCAGGCGGTCCCGCTCCAGTCGCTCCAGTTCATACAGCAGCAGGAGTTCGTCACGCTCATCACGCAGTTCGTCACGCTCCACAAGATCCTCAAGGTACTAACATTACTGGATTATACATTTATCAAATTGAAAGTTTCAACAATTAAATGTTACAATGGATTCCAAATAATGTTTCCGAGTCTAATGTATGTTTTTAGATTGATAATGGTCATTTATATATTTACTATTCAAATCAAATTTAAATCGGAAAAAGTACTTCGACGGAATTCGAAACCGCAATCTTTCACTTATAGGGGGAATGCTCAGACTGCTAAGCCCCGAAGTCATGTCTGAAGCATTCGAAATTCTTCTAAACAACCATCTTTGGAGCGATGGTGGATGATTTGAATAGTTAGCATACTAATTGCTTTAGAATTTTTTGAGTTCAGAGGGATATTTACCATTATTGTTAGTTTTATAGTAGCTGATATTTGGACCACCAAACCAATGTCCCGTCAAATTGAATAGTGAAATAAAAATATGCATTTTTAATTAAAATTTAGGCTCTGTCTGTGTATGCAATACTATATTATATACATTTATTTATTACAAAGGAAAATCTGTTGCGTTTAATTGTTGAAACTTTCCAAGTGTAGATATAGTTCTATTGAAAATAATTATTATTAGATCGCGTTTAGACTTATCAACAAAAAGTAATTACGTTTTATAGTGTCAAGTCTCAATGAAAACAGTAAAATTTTGAGTATTTAACCTAAGGAGGTGCCTTCACTATCTGGATAAAAGAAATCATGCTATGAGGCACACACGTACACAATATGATTACGAAGTTACTATACACACATAATGTACAAATTCTGTTTACTGTGGTTATTGTACTGACCATACCAAAAGTGCACTGTACTGGGTAAAAGGGGGTGAATAGAAATGAAATCATGAGACACACATTGCGGTTATTTTTTAAATGAAAGTGTACTATTTCAATGTAAATTCATCAAAAACTTATGGATTAATGATTCTATTAAAAGAAATTATTAAAAAAATTCTTATTTCTATTCAAACCGTTTAACGGTACCTAATAGAGAATGGAACAATTACACACAAGGCATCTCCCGTTTAAGGTTACTCAAACACTTCAGATAAAGAATATAAGAGAAAATATCAAAATAATTAATATAAAAATTTCTCTTTCTCTATGAAATCGAAACTATCGAATGCATGCATGCGTATACCGATCGATATCAGAACAATGACGGGCGTGTACGCCGATTACCGTAGATCGAGCGAACCGCGTGCGCGATCTCGCTCGCGCTCGCCGTCCATCCCGCGCCGCGCCGGCTCGCCCAGCTTTCTGGACCGGCGCCGGATTACGAGGTGACCGGCTGGCAGTGCTTCACCGTCCCACCCTACCCTGACTCCCAACTAACGGCCGCACCATGGGCGTAACCAGCATGTTTTAGGGGCCTAACCTTACCTCAAATTCTAAATATTGTTAATAATTGCCGGGACCCGTAATGGACCATGTACGTCATGGACGCCAAGTGGCGCCATGGACTATTAAAACAGGATAATTTAAAGACTGTCATATTATCAACTGCTAATGTAACTTTGTATTTATATTTATATGGGATTGCAAAGTTATTTATACGGTTGGTTGTATAACAGCTGTTCGATTATTGACCTGTTAGAAGAGTTTATGATAGGCATAATTGAACGACTGTCATTTCATGAACTGTAAATGTAACTTTGTATGTATTTTATACGGAAGTACGAAGTTTTCTATGCAGTTGGTAGTATGATAGCCGTTCAATTATTATCCTGCCTTAGGCCTGCTTAGGGAAGTTGTGAGTGGTCTCTCCAAAATTCAAAATATTATATTACTTTACTAGTTTTCAATAAGTAATGTTCCCAACATTTTTTTGGTCTTAAAACTACTCGAAGATTTATAGTGATGATTCCCCCCCTCCCTCCAATTCAAACTTGGCTACGCCCGTGGGTCGCACAGAGATAAAATCTAGAGGAAGTGCCTTGAAATACGTTACTAGAGACGTAACTAACTACGTCACACAAAACACAGTGTGATTGGTTATATTTTATCATATAATTAACAGAATACAGACAGCTGGTAGCCAATCGCAAATTATGTTAAACATTTTCATAATAATATGGAGGCACTCTTCTTTATTTTATATTCTGTGGTAATCGTGTGAAGGAAACTGACAGATGACATTGACAGTTAGTTAAATAATGCCAGTATATTTTTTTTCTAAGTTATGTAACTGTTGTATTGCTTCACATAATTATAATTTTCCTTTCACTTCAAGCGAGCGAATGAAAGCACTGTATAGTAAATAGGGAGTTTTTGAGTGCAATCATTGAATTTTTTCATATGGTCACACAAAATCATCAAAAATGATTTTGGTATAAAAAATTAAGAATGTAAAAAAATGCCAATTATGATTTCTTTAAGGAACAGTCAAGCTTATTTATTCAACTGGTAACCCTTTGGACTTGTTAGTTCAATATTATTTGTTTCAAGAAAACATTTCAATGGTTGCACAGTGTGTCTAATATTTTTCGGTGTGTCGCTTCTACACTATTTTTTGTATTATATAGATGTGTGCTTGTTTTTTTATTTGAGTTTGTGTCACATCATGTAGTTGCAAGTAGTATATCATTATAGTCTACTCATAATTATATTTACAGCCATTGCTGACGAGAGACTTGGGTTGTTTATATTTTAGTACACTATACACCGACCGGTATCGTTGTACCGCTCCCATGGCGCACGCGGCGTGGTGGGGGCCGAGGCAAAGAAAGAGAAAGAATGGGGACGAAAGTGAACGCTTAGCTCGCTCTTGACATCATCATCCTTTTTCTTTCTCGCTTTTTAACTCGTTCACCCACGCTGCGTGTATCTTGGCAGCTGTACAGCGGTTGCGGTTGGTCTATAGTAGTGTATTATCTACAAAAAGTTAGAACTTACACGCTTACTAACTTATAAAACGCTTACATAATAGTTCCTGATATCACCAATATAAAAGCATCTGTCAAAGCAGAGTAGAGACTACTGTTTTGGGGTTCTCAACATCAGGAATGATGAGGTCCTTATTATCAGAACTTCATCACTTCACTCTTCGCTTCGTTCCATCCAGCAGGATGTGGTCAATCACCGGCTGTATTCAAAAAAACATCCTCCCTGAACGTACCCGAACTATGCTATCGTTTAAGTGACATTCGACATCGAATATATATCAGACCCCCAGGACAAGTGGCAGTCGCTTTGTACAGGATAGGTACAATGTTCAATATATGGGATTGACACGTATTTTTGAATTTTTGACTTTTATGACAAGCGTTGGCGACTGTCGTAAACGCCATTAGCGTCAAATCACGTGTCAGTGCCAAACATTGAACTTTATATTATGTTCCATTCCACAAAACGCCAACCAACGGTAGTGGTAATCCACTACTTTCTTGCCTTCAAATGACTATGAACTTTTTTTCCCGTACATTTCACAGATTCACAATAGTTTGTAATGTTTTGTCTCAAAATGTAGCTGCCGGCCGCTTTAAAATGGCAATAATTGATCCTAATAATAGTGTTAGGTCCCTTATACTAATACTGTGAGCCCTAATACTAAGATATTTTAATATAAATAAATTGAAACCAATTAATAATATATCGCGGGTTGAAAATTCCAAGTATTTTCGTAACGATCTCCTGTTACAGTCAGTTAGTGATTCGCGTTTATTGTATCCAAAACAAAATTATACACAAAAAGTCTCTCGTCTGCATCAACTCATTTAATGTTGTGCAATGAAAGTGTTGTCTTTAGATCGTAACAACTATTAACTCCATGATATGGCACATCAATTTCATTTTATTTTCTTTTTATCCATTTTGTTTTTTTTTTTTTTCTTTATAGAAAAAATTCACGAAAGTATAGCACGAGTTCTGAAGACACGAGTAGTAGCTCCGATTAGTGAAGTGATTGTGCTAGTGTGGTTTAATTTAAGTACTATTATTATGTATATGTATAAAATATTAAGTCTTACTTTCAATAATATATGACTAAAACCTTTCATTATCTTTCTTATTATTTAAAAACCCTAGCATGTGTAGAATGAAAAGACATAAGTCTTGTAAATTAACTAAAACCCGTATGTATCTTCTCATTCTTTCACATGCTACAGTTATGGGTGTTAATTAATCAAATTCAGGCATTGGCTGTGAAATACATAAATAGTCATAAGTCAATGTTTCATATTAATATGTTTGAGTGTGTGCGTCTAACATTGAATTGATCATGCTAACAGGGTGTGCTACTAAATATAAATTAGTTATTATTTTCTTAATAAAATACTTCACCTACGTATTAATTATCTTGAAAAGTATCTTCGTATTTCCAATTTTTAGTTATAAACTTTTTGCAAATGGATATTTTGAAAAGTCTACAAGTTTTAGAACGAAAATTAACTATGATTCTTTTCCTCCGTAGCGCACCCATAATAGATCTAACGTACACATCAAACAAATTCAAATATAGAAGAAGATAAGGCCAGTTTCCCGCGCTCGCCGACAGATGTAGACAGTGTGCTAGAACATGCTGCCAGTGTTTTAAGTTTCATGATTATTCTGTTTGTTTAACGTATTAAAGTTTATTGTGAATACTTTTGTTTTCTTTTTCATATTGCTGCATGGTAGCCAGGCTAGCGAAGTACACATTTTTTTAGCTTTGAATGCTCGATGTGATTTTTTTTTTATTGTAGCTGTTGTGTAAATATCAAAGGTAAGTTTGAGTTTCTAATTTTGAATAATTTTGTCTTGGTGAGAATTTTCAAGGATCTCAAATTATTGTTAACGTTTAATTGAAAATGCAAATTTTATTTGCTACTGAAATCTGTATGCATGTAGGTAATTATTTGTAAAATTGATGAGTAATTTCTAATTGTTTTCGAATGAACTGTTAATTCCCGAGATCCTTAAAAAAGTATTGAAAATCTACATTTCAGATTTGAGTTTATTGAACCTAAACTAAAATTGCATCAAATGTAATTAAATTTAATATAAAAAAGGAGAAAAGATGCCTTCAATCCGACTTCATAGCACGTTCTCATAATACATCATCTAATTATACTAACATCGCCGCCATACCTACTAACAAATAACAAATTAACAACAGTGCACGCAAACGCCCGATCCCCTACCGGAGGCCCACGCCTTCGACCCCATCCTCCAGCTACAGCAGCAGATCTTCCCAACGGAGCTGGTCGCGGTCCCCGCCGCCACGGGAAGTGAGAGAATAACATCGTATACGGAACCGCTTTTGTTACCAAATCACGCGATTCAGAGCATAAAACATCTAAATTCTGCATAAAATTATCTGTCACTGAGTATGCAGTGTGAATATTTGAAGTATTTATCATTATTGCTCAAACTAGTGTTACAAATACAATCAGTACAGCAATTACCAACGCAAGAGCTCAAACGGTGTTGCCATAAGAAAATTACCATAATTGACGCCCCTTTTACTAAAATGGCGAACCATATCTGTTTGAAATCTTATCCGATTTCAAATAGATACGGTTCGCCATATATCAAATAAAATAAATATTAGGTGTGCATCTAATGCCGGGTCCACATTTACGTAATATTACATTTTACTGTGACTATCAGTAGCGCGTGCCAGTTCGATAATGTAGACTCGTGATGTCAGCACAACTCTAGTTTGTGCTGATGTGGCCACTAGTGGTTCCGTCTTCATTCAATAGCACGTCTTGTATCGATGATCGTAGTTCGCTGTTGTTCGTGCCGCAAATGTGGACCCAGCTTCAGGTTGGGTTATAGAGGTCATGCATGACCCCAAGAAACCAATACTTTTTGTTTCAACAATCGTTATCTAAAGCAACCGTGTGAACGCTGTTGTTGTATGAAACGAAATAGCGAAAGTTGAGGCTTACGAATTATTCACATACCGCATTTCTATATAGTGCTGTGTCTGTGTACAGCCCCAGCTCTGTGCCTACATGTTGATGGTCATTAGGGTTTATTTTGAAAAAATGTAACACACTGAGCAAACAGGTGAAGGTTAGTGATGCAATGGTTTTAACTACTCTGTATAGATATCTGCAAGGGAGATAGGAAGGGGCTAAAAGAGAGACGGCGTCAAACCAAATCCGAACATTCGGTTGGTCATTAATTCCAAATTCAAAAATCAGTTGGGCTTCATCGAAGAAACAAAATTCAACTTTCGCTGAATAGCTGATTGGTTTAGAGATAATTCGCGTGATTTGGCAACGAAAGTAGTTCTAGTATATTAACGTAAGAATGACACGATACAAACGAAGCGCTTATTACGTTTTAAAATGGATTTCTGCATCAAATAATGCACTTCTAATTATTTTTATAGCATTTTCGTATCTACATGTATTTACTATTTCAAGTAGGTATGTACTGTTCGAAGTTCGAATTGTAATTTATTTGAGATTTGTTTATAGGCAAATTGTTTTTTTTTTACTAATTTAAAAATGTAGCTTAAGATATTTTATCTAGTCAAAATAATTATGATTCTCATTGATATACTCCTTTTTGGAAACGATCTCTGTAATAATTTATTTCTTTTTTGTTGAATACATATTTTGTTTTGTTATAACTTTATACATATTCGTGGTAACTACAAATACTCTAGTCAAAGTGAGTACACACCTAGTTTATTTAAGTGCAATATATTTATTGACAACTAATATTTACACTAATTTAATTTTACTAGTCATTATTTATTTTATTTATTAAATACTATCAATAATATTGTAGTTGTTAAGATAATAATGTTAGTGATATAAACATGAGTTGTAAACGATTGAAACATTTAGTTTTAACTATTAAAAGCAATAATATATCAATAATAGTCATGGAAATGGAACAGTATACTGGATATAAAAGAAAGACAAAAATAATAGGATATACATTTAATTAATAAAAACAAAATGTCATCTTTGCACTGCGTAAGAATTGATTCTGCTAATCTGAAGGTTAATAAACTTCTGCTAATTTATAAATACAGTGAAACGGGATCAGGGGTGGATAGGGATAAAATGGTCAACTAAATTCTGTAATTATTTTCTTTCAAGCGATACTTTGGACTAGTTCACTGTAATACCAAAAACCTCAAATATCTGGTAATGGGCTTAATTAAAATTTTGTAAAAGAAATTAATTAAAAATCCCAATGACCATTTTATCTCTATCCATCCCTGGATCCCTATTCACCCTGTTTTACTGTACCCAATTTCGATTTGATTGGACTGTCAAAATCAAATTAAATGTCAAGAACAATCACGACTCTCTCTATTTATTAATTTCATCTCCAACTTGTGTTAAAAACGATCACTAAATCAAAATTCTTTCTTCAATGATTATGAGATGGGATCAATATTTACTGAATCTTAACTATATTATAATTTAGCAGAATTAACCTTCTGATTATATTATTTACGGTAGACATAGCATTAGATTATCCCACAAAATTAAGAATGTAAAATCTGATTGATGTATAGTATTTCCAATCACCGTTGTCTAATAAAGTACCCTGATCCAAATATTCTTTTTATTAGCTTTAATTAACGCATAGACTGAATTTACACCGCGACGGCCTAGAAGCGAAAGAAATTGTAGGTACAAAGCATAATGAACTTTGTGCGAATTGCGATGCGATATGATCTTAGCGAGGGGAATTTTCGAGAAACTGTGTTTTCGGTGGTGAGTAGGGTAGCCAGAGCTCATTAGAGAGGTTTTGTGTTGTCCGTGGGAAAACCAAAGGCTTATCCTACATCTTTTGCGCTGACGACACAGAATGTCTCTGTTCTTACACGGGTTGCGGCACGAGTGTTATTCCTCTGGTGTTACACGCGCCCATAGGTCACGGTAACCACTTACCATCAGGTGGGCGGCGTGCTTGTCTGCGACTTAAGTTTTATTAAAAAAAAAACCGCAACGATTCTGCGGAATACGCGCTACCTTTGTTGATTCGTATTAGTTTGTACTATGACATAGAGTTCATAATGCTTTGTTCCTACAATTTCGTTCGTTTCCATTCCGCTACGGTGTAAACCCATATTCTTACATCTAATTCGATTTCCCAATGCTTAGAAATACTTGATATTAATATAATAACATGACATATATTAACATCATATAAAAATATACATAATATATAACTTTCTCTTCTAACTACTCCAACATTGTCTTACATTTAAGTGTTACAAAAATAAAATGCTAATTCAATCTTTGAAATTGACTTGTAAATATACAGGAATTCATTCTCCATTGGACAAAGTACGTATAGAGTACATTTGAGCCGGCAGTTGTATAAGTTTCATCTATTCTTATATACAAAATCACGTAAAAAGACAAGATTTCGTGACACAGTGTAAAGCTAAACCCACGCCTAAGTACCACAAAATAAATATGTAGGTATCAAGGAAAGCAACAGCCAAATTGGTACAATGAATATTTGACACTTCATTCGATGTGGAACTCTAGACTACACTAAATACACACAAAAGGCGTGGCCTTAATATTCTGTCGGATTTCATCCTATGCACAATACCGTCTTTACCATAGGGGCACTCGTCACACGCGCCCAGTCCCACCGCCTTCTGGGGGGCCCCCCGAAATAGAGACAGTTTCTCGCACATCAACTTACAAAAATCTAAAACACTAAACTTTACAAACGGTGTCTCAAAAGTCTTGTGTGCCCGGGGCCCCTGCCATATGTAAAAACAGCTCTGCCTATGCACAGTTATTTAGCCACAGTGTCTCCAAACGTTCTCGATAGTAGATAGCGAGCCCTTGTGTCTGAATATGCCCCTTTTACTCTAGTGACATCAAGCGTAAGATAATAATAACATCTATATATAAATAAAGGAAATAGTTATGCTATTAGACCTTATGGAAAAAGAAGTAGGATCTAACTAATCTTCACCATAAATAAATCCAATTATAACACCTCTCTGTATTTGATCTGTGGGTCAGTCAGTCTAGGTCTTTTTTTTTCCTTTTTTTTATAGTGCGATAATTCTTAGGTCTAGCCTACCGAAAAAAATACAAAGTAACTTCGGTAACTTTTCGGCCAATATGATAGCCATGTGGTACTTTTCCACTGGTTGTGTGAAGATATCTTCTACCTATTTATTTTGTGTGAGTACTGTGTAAATATTTATAAAACCTATGTCGACTGTGTAACATCAATCACAGATAATAAGCACCCACCACCTCGTGTTGAGTTATTGGTTCAGTTTTTCTTCTGACTCTGTTGGCGTCTCTTGGTGGCTAGGAACATCGCCCAACCGAAGCCGACGAGGTTCATGAAGAGAACTCGCAACTGGAAGGTAAGTGAAGAAAATTTTAGTGGGTAAGTCATTGATATACAATAAACCCTAGATACACAGTCTCGAACTAAAGTAGCATTCGAATCTGTCTGCAATCACACATATCGCACTCCTAGATGAAAACTCCTTTAACTCGAAAACTCGAAAACGACCTTTTCAAATTCCCGTATCGAATACCTACACGGCGATATAAAACTCATGTAACAATACTGCCAACCGTTTAAAAAATGGCGCGAAACATGACTTTACTTGAATGAGCGTATACCGAACCGCGCGTAAAGTAGTCCGCCATCTTTAGTTACCTTCCTAGCAGTGCAAGTGAATGACGTTCGAATAGTTGCAGATTTTGAATTACTGGAGTTTACGTGAAAATTATAAGGTAAGTTTCATTTATTATTTAGAGTTGATTAGGTTTTGCTGAAGTTTAATTGATATTACTGTTTGTTCATTTTGACATGCGGGGGTTTTGATGATATTGTATTACAATTTTCATTTTGTTATTTTGAGTTACTGGCATTTACATGAAAGTAAAAGAAAATTTCGATTTAGGTTAGTTTTATTGAATGAAATTTAACTTGTTATTTTTTGCTTATTCAGTTAAATATAACATAATTTTAAAATGAAAATAGATTTTTATGGCTTTTGCAATACGGCTCATTATTTATTGTTACAGATTCGAAAGCTAATTTGTGATATTTTTGTGTATTTTTAGTTGGTTGACTTTACTTGAGTTTTGACCTAATGCACATTATTTTTGCATCAGAACAATGAAAAGCCGAGGAAAACTAATGTTAGAGATGCTGAACACGAGACAAGAGGATCCTTACCCACCAGCAGCATTGGAGGAAACTGTAAGAAGTTTGTCCCCGGGTATGAAAATAAATTTATTACCGAGCCTTTTAGAATCTTCGTCACATGTTGATCAGCGGCCTACACTGCAACCTGAACAACCTACCCATGACAGACTACGAAGAGCTCCGAAACGTCAGTATATTGTCTCATCTCCAACTCATGGCAACAATGAAAGCGAGTTTGATGATTCCGATGCAGATCCGCACTACGTAAACCCTATACCTAAAAGAAAAATAACTTTCTCTCCTTTGCCTATCTCGTCTACTCAGTCAAAAATGCCACAAACTCGCTCCCTTTCTTCTTCATCCAGTAGCTCGAGTTCTAGCAGCAGTTCAAGCGGCAGTAGTTCAAGCAGCAGTTCAAGTAGTAGTAGCTCGAATAACGAACGGAACACTATTGATCCTAATGATGATCAAAATATTTATCCAAGTGAAAACAGTTCAGCGCACGAAGAAACAGCTCAGGGTAAGAAAAAATTAAGGAAAACAGAGACATGGAAGGCGAATTTAGCTAATACTTTAAAAAATTCAGGAAAGGCGTATAAATCCCGGGGCAAATTAGGCAAAGAAATCCCTGCTCGCAAATTACAACCACCTTGTGGAGAAAAGTGCCGATTGAAATGTACTACCAATCTCAACTTAATAACACGTCAAAAGATTTTTGATGCATTTTGGGGGCTCGGCGATCTTCAGCGACAGAGAGAGTTTATTGTGCGTCATACCCACGAAATAAAACCCAAGTACCGCTATTCAAGCACACAAAACTATCGGGCTCTCAATGAATAAAGATTTATTAGTGCTGTGATTATAAAAAAGTTAAGTAATAAGTTATACCTAAAGATCTCATTATTATTAAAAACTAATTAACAATAATAATATTATTTCATAACACTATGTTCCCTCGTGCCATTTTTTCTTTGATTTATATAAATTAAACATTTTATTTCGTTAATAACATGCATTTTTTATTTGGTTAAATCAAAACTAAAGCCATAACTCAAAAATCCTCAACAAAAACTTAACCTATTTTTGAGGTGAAAAGTAACGTAAGTCATTTTTATTTCTAATAAAGTAGACTAATTCTTGTTAGTGATTTAAAAAATTGATTACTTCCGCTATAAAACTAGAGTAACTCAAAAATCTATTTTTTTTCAGGTTTTTAACAGATAATAAAGAAATAGGGTAATCCAACACGGTTCACAAAAATATTACCTTCGAATGTGTATTGTTAGTTTTTCTATATCTTTCATAAATATTTAGAAATCAGTTTTTCTCAATTTCTGTAAAAACTGGTTTTTTGAGTTACCGGAGTCTTCATCTAGGGGTGCGATATGTAGTTATAGTTATGTTATAAACATATTTTTTTACAAATTCAACCTTACGAACATGATTTAAAGCTCTTTTTACAAAGCAGTGTACAAAGTGCGTGTATGGACACGAGCGATGCGAGACTATTTGAAATGAGCGCTCAATTCTGTTTACTTTTGACACCCTGGCTGTGCATCTTGGGTTTTTTGTATATCAATGAGGTAAGTACGTGGAATAGGCCACAGTGTATTTACGTATTCAATTTGAATATGAAAAGGTCAAATGTACAGCATTTGAATCGATGGCAGTCACTGTCAAGGGCATAGCCTTCTTAAATAGCAGAAATTCAAAATAGATTTAAGGGCACTGTAGGCGCCACCTGCCGGCATTCTTACGAATAATGAATAATGATGGATCATCTATCTATGGGCCTGAATGGCTATCCACTTCACTTCCATTTAGTATAGTACTGATGGTAGTGGTGGAGGAGAATTTCGAATGCTTCAGACACGGTTTCGTGGTTCAGCGGTCAGAGCAGTCCCGCTGTAAGGGAAAGAGTGGTTTCGAATCACGTCGAAGCATTCATTTTTTCCGATCTATTTGAAACAACACATCTAAAATAGGCGACATGTTTTCGCATCAGTCACCTTTTACAAAGTCCGTAACTTGAAATGAATTAGGCTAAACATTTATAGAAAAACTAAACATGCTTCTAATATTTACTTAAATGTGAGCGTCACTACTCTTATGTAATTTTGGTAATAATTGAAAGGCAGCCACTTGATATCTGATAAGCATAAAGATATCTAGTTAATATTCATGTAACTGATAAAATATTTCACATGTAGGTACCTACTACATAATACAATAATATACTAAATGCAATATTTTCAGCATGGTACATACTCTCTACAGAGTATTTAATAATGTACATTTCATTAAGGGTTCTCAAGAATCTCGGGGAAAGATGTGGACGCCTAAGTCTCACACACAAGTAGCCTTTTGACGTGCCTTGGAGTAAGAGGTATGCCAGAGGCTATTTTCACCATTTTAACTTATGGCCTGAGAGAGCCGTACAGTTTTAGTTGGTCTGAATCCGACACAACTGGCTCTGTTGCCTGCTGTGCGGGATTTCCATGAAAATAGAAAAGGGTTCTCACCCCTAAACCAAAATTTAATAAAAATAAAATAAATTATGTATTATAAATAGGGTCTTACCATAGGGGGGACAAAAGCCAAATTAATAAGCTGGAATAATGTCAGCCATTTCCAATTAGCCTTCAAAATAGGAAGGTACAGTGCAAACAACTGTTTCATAGCTGCATGGTGGTTTTTGCCCTCGAACCTGGCTAGTGTGTACAATGAGAAGGCTTGCATGAGCGGCGCATATATTACTCGTTCAAATAATATTTTCTTCACAAGCGGGAAGGCCACAACATCCTCGGGGAATGTCCTTTCAATGAATTCATAGAAATAGTGAGGAATTGTGCCTCCAAATACTAATCTGAAACAAAATTAGAAAATAATAAAATTTTAATAATCAGCAGGAAGCGAGAATTAGTTGGAAGGAAAGACGTTACTGAGATGGCCTTATAGTCATAATATATAGCACAAGTATTAATAAACAAAAAATATTATTTTAGTACAGATAGTGTAATATTAACATCAAATGGCAAAGGTCATCAAGACAAAAGTCCTTATCTTAATAAAATTGTATGTTCCTCTTACTTCCTACTTTGGCTGAAAGTATAATAACATAATTAGCTGCCAGAATCATTTCGATAACAAAAGATTGAAGTTCTAGAATCATACTAGGTTCTTTCAGGTCTGATGTGTTTACTATATTTAAATATATAAAAAATATTAAAAAGAAAAGAAATAAACATGGTTGAAAATATAGAATATATTCAAAATAATGATTATATAGAGATTCTAATTAGACATTATTATTTATTTATAAGTTTTGTTGAACAGAGTTTAGTTGACCTATGAACGGAATTAATATCTACATGTACATAATTATCAAGATAAACTTACCCATAGAGGCCAAAGGCTAAAATTGGATCTAGTTTTATACTATCACCAGCAACTAACTGTGAAGCGATGCTGCCCGCTGTACCCACTACACAGCTGAAATTAAGTTTATAAATATTATTAACAAAATTTACATACGTCCGAAAACAGACTTTGTATTCTAATTTCAATCAAATTGAACATCACACAAATAGGTCGATGACTCTTACCTTGTAATCGCTTTAGTTTTAATTGGATGTATATATAAATTCGTTAAATATGATGCCACTAAATTCATTATTGGCTTAGATAGAGACATTTTTATGTGCTTTTTATAGTTAGTTACTTTTAGTATCACAGGGAACTCGCTCACGAAATAAATCGTTTCCTCTAAGTAATTAAGTATAGAATAACTGATAAAAATTGTTGTTATCAATCACTTATCAATAAACGAAACGTACTAGGAGAAGCATACAGTTTCAAGATAAATAAGATACAATAAACATAAAAAATGTAATGTACACAATCTTTGACATAAATCGTATGATCGCGTAAGTGCGCAAGCGCAAGTTCAATTGACGTTGATACACTTGATACGACGTTGATGACATCGATGACAACTATGACACGTTCAATAACCAAACCACAGATATTTTAGGGAGTGGGGATGCTACACAAACCAAACCCACAAACCCGCCCGTGTTGCTTACTCTTGAAGGTATTTGGTGTTGCTAACAGTTGCTAAGTACACGCAGTACACTGCTGGGACATTAGCCAATAGGCCTCTGGGGGGAGCTAATGTCTTATATAATCTCACCTCCGGCAATCAAAGACTCTAGAGATGGTATATTAGGTTACGATTTTCATATTCATGTTATTGAATATATTACTTTGATGATATTATGTTACCGTATTATGTTACCCAGTAACAACGAAATAACAACCGAGAGGAATGCTAATTAGTTACTACAAATGTAGATCGTTCTATGTTCGATACGTACTTCTTGTTATAGCGAATACGTTGTAACAATATAATACCCATAATTTTATTCTGCTTTAATATTAATTATCAGCCGAGGTTACGCATACGATTATTAAATATAAATATTGTTATTATTTTTTTAAAGACTTTTTTTATTTTATTTTTATGAATTATATATTATGTACATGATGATTTATAAATTCAAGTATTTAGGTACATATTTACATTTAAGTACATATTTACACTTACACTAAAGACTATTTGCACTTACACCACTAAGTAGGTACTATTTACATATTACAAAAAAAAAACAAAAAAATCGTAAATAAACAATATAAAATAAACTTTAGGCGCGAGCTTAGCGCGACGCGCGCGGAGTAGTCCAACTTAAACTGGTTTTGGTCAGTTTCTGTGTAGATGTTACAAGATTTACGCATACACCGTATTATTTTTCATTGAACACTTCTACAATCGAAGTGCATAGTGTTCATACAAAGAGAGCAATGTAAAGCAAACAATTCGACTCCTCTGCCAAAACAGTAGTTATCTTGCTTAGTTGCTTACACATACTTAAATATCAATACTTCTATCCCGTTCTCGCCCAGGGAATCGAATGGAACGGCAACAGCTTGCTTGCCTCCGGCAACACTGTTGCAACTCACACAAAAATAAATCTCAATGCGAGAGTGTTATCTTGTTATTGCATGTTACTAATAACAATGTAGTAGACATGGATCATAGATATTCTTTGAACAAGATGTTCTCCGTAACTAGTTATACGTTACGTATCAAAACATAGACAAGTTAATCGGAACGTGCGGGTTTAGCTACCTACGGCTTAATTGTTATTTCGTTGTTATTCAGTAACATGTTACGAGAGCCGTCAGTAACATAATATGATTTTTTGAATCCATATTATGTTACTGGTACTTGTTATGGGTATATTCATTACACTTCTAAAAGACTCAAAGGCGTGCGTTTTGGTCGGTTCGAATCCGACATAATCACCTCCACCGACTTTTGGTGGGGACCACCCAAAGAAAATACCAATCCGTGAGGATTTTGTGCACGGAAAATAAGCCCACAGGCCTCTCCCAATGTTGGGAGGTTTTGGCCCCGCCGGACCACCAGTACCATTAGACTGTACCATTGATGGTACAAATGGTACTGAAGTATCCCACTAGTACCATTGATGGTACAAATGATACCAAAATATGTCGCTGCACCACCTGTACCATTACTCAGTATCTTTGATGGTACAAGTGGCACTGATTTATCCCACTAGAGCAGTTGTAAACCAATCCATAGTGTTATTTTATATTTTATTTTATAATTTATAAAAAAATTGTGGGACTCTGTAGTACATTGCCACTGCTGCCCGCATCTAAAATACATGAAGGGTGGAAGTATGTATATTCAAAATGAAATAATATTGGATAACCTAAAACTAAAAAGTATCATAAATTATTTTAAAACGTTTTGGATACCAAAAAGCAAAACATGGTCTTGCTTTGAAAACAGACATCGTACTACAAATACCTACTTGTGAAGGCTGGAATGCCCACTGCAACGGCACTTTTAGAAAACGGCCTTCAACTCTTTTACTTTCCTTACGTTGATTAAAAACGATTCCGACTTTAGAACCTAGTACCTAAAATTCAAGAGAAACGGAAATCATCTGTACTGCACAGAAACTGCACTGTGGGCGATATAGACGCCCCACTTTTCTTAGGAAAATGAAGACAGTAACATTTAAGTAGGTACCTACTAATAAAATAAATGAGTTCTAATTGTACTAAAAAGTTTTTATTTTTATAGAAGTAACGTCGAGTGCCACGCTTGTGTTTATTTCCCTAGTACTAATGGGATAAATCGGTACCATTTGTACCATCAATTTATTATTTATAGAAGTAACGTCGAGTGTGACGCTTGTGTTTATTTCCCTAGTACTAATGGGATAAATCGGTACCATTTGTACCATCAATGGTACAGTCTAATGGTACTGGTGGTCCGGCGGGGTTTTGGCCTACTATTTCAACGCTGGCCAGTCGGCTTGGTATTTATTTTATTTCTAGTTTTTCTTCTCTACAACGATATCTTTGGTTTATTTGGTACGTCTTACAACACTCTTTGGATGAGATGGGGTGGTGATATTTAAGTATATATATTTATGTATGATGTGTGATATTCTTTCTCCACCACTACAGGGGGTATAACTACATTATGAACTTTATTTCCTGGTGAGATTTAAACACTGTTAAAGTGGTGAATATCGTTCAAAAACTCAAATAATTCCGGTTATGTAATTCTTTTGATACATTATACTACAACCCTACTCTTTGACTGCTAGCTACCTTTTTCGCGTCCTTAGATGGCGGTGTAATCGGGTTTTATCCGACTGCTACAGGGTCATTCGCGTATATATGCCGGGGCTGCCAGTATAGTATAGTAATATGACGAATGTGAAAGTATGTGAAGATATAGGCATCACTTTTATCCTTTTTATCCCTGGAAGAGGTTCCTACGAGTTGGGAAACGAGTCCGATTCTATGTGGACCGAGTCGCGGGCAATGGTTAGTCATTTATGGATCATTATGAATTTTAAATAACGTTCAGAGAAAGAAGTACCATGATAAATAATAAACAATTTTGTTTTACTGTCCTATATACAATTTTTATTCAATACATAATATTCAACTTTACAAATAAAACATTTCAATAGTTAATTTAAATAATAACCAAGTAGGCTCACAATTCTATACAAAATTATCTTCAAATAGTTAATTATTATTATTAGTATTTAAATAACTAGTTACATCATATCCTATGAAGATGTTTTATTATTAGAAAGAATCCCACAGCAATGCTATTGTTACAAACAATAATAAAATAAAATAACATAGCCAACCTGTAGCACAATACACTAAAGTAAAATCTAAAATAATGCATACATCGGTCATAATTTCTACATAAATTAGGCTAGGTCACATCTTCAAAATAAGGCTTAATTAGAGATAAAATGAAGGAATAAAAAGGTTTGTTATTTGCATAAAAACTAAAAAGGTATTGTATTATGAAAAGAGGAATTGGAGAAAAATCCAAATAAATTTCTAAGTAGAATTCCACCTTAAAAATTGATAATATTATTTTTTCAATGTTGAAACACTTATTCACAACCGGAAAAAATATCTCATATACTTTTATGAGACAAGAGTTAAATTGGCGCCAACATTAAATTGTATTGTTAAATGATTAAGATGGAATTCGAAATTTTGTATTCGGAATTTTCTCTCTAAGTATTTGAAGTCAGCCTATTGTTCTAGATTCAGAACTCTCTAATCAACCTTATTTTGAAATATGTGTATTAGCAATAAAATTAAGCTAAATGTCTATGTCGTTTATAAAAAATAAATCTATAATATTTATGTCATTTTTAATAAGTTAGCTATATGTTTTAAAATTCACTATACAGCTTATCTAGTTGTTTTTGTAAATTATGTGACGTCATTCCCGGTGTATTTGCTACACCTACTGTGTGTTTCGAAATAGGTGTACTTAAGAAATGCATATGTTCTTTCATCTTCATATACATATCTAGAGCTTGGTGACCCATGTTTGTTTTTACGGGTGTTCTTTTCTCATTTGAAATATTAGGCATTGATTTATAGAACACCTTCTTTCTTAAACATAAATTCTTCTTCGGTATTTTGTATGTTGGTGATTTTGGCGCAATTTGTATTACTGGCAGGTTACTGAGTAGTGGTTTGATATCAACAAAGCTCTCCCTTTCTGCTTTCATTCCTTCAGTTTGAGGTATTGGTGAAATTTTCTTAGCGATTTCATGGATTGGTTTAGTTACAGTTTGTATTACTGAGGTTTCTGTGGAAGTTTTAATATCTTGATGTAGTAGTAGGCTTTCTTTCTCTTCATTTACTGTTTTTATATCTTTATTTTGAGGTGTTAGAGTCTTATTTAGATAGACCGAAGATTTTTTATCTGTTTCCTTGTTGTTAGTTTGTTTTTCTTTTATTAACCGCTTAACTGACAGCAGGGAGGCTAATTGCGATTCTTTAATTTTGTTGAGTGCGGCAATACTGTTGTCAATCATTTTAATGTTGTGTTCAGTTCTCTTTTCAATTTGCTCCAAGTCTTTCAGTTCTGTATTTGTCTCTGTAGTATTATTAACTGTTGCTTTATTGAGCAGGTCACAGAGAGAGACAATGACACTCTCCTCTCTTTTATTCCCTTTATATTCTGATGGGTGATCAAAATACATGATAGTATTGTCATGGTAGACTCCTGAATTGTCAACTTCGTTGGAGTGATCAAAAAAATCTTCTACGTTCCGATATTCTCGGAATGGTGTGGAAACTGGTGGTGTTACTTCAGCAATATTTTCTAGTGTCCGTTCCTCTGATAACACTTTGGCTTTTTCTTCTACATCATTAATTTCTTTCTCTTTTTGCAAGAAGCTAGAGTCACTTGACTTCCAAGACTCATTGGCCCTTGGAGTGTCAGGTACAGGCGCCACATATTTTTTCTGGTACACAACCTTTGGTGGTGGTTTCTTTATATTGCTATGTTTTGGTAAATTTTCTTTATTTGCTATTGTCATTCGACTTTTGTATTGTTTATTCACAACGGGGGTTTCTGATATATTTGATATACCACTTATTCTAACATTAGTACGGGCTGAAAATAAAAATAATTATTTGTAACAAGAATTGGTGGCTATGATGAGCAGAGGTTTTTATAAAGGCAACATTTAGATTTTTTTTTCTAATGATTTCAAAGTCGATAATTATGCCAGTTGGCTTTTTAAAACAAAGGAGGACCCCCGGAGGATCCCGTTACTAAAAAATTAATTAACATTACCTTGCGTAAATAGTTTCTTTTTTGCTCCAATATCAGGTTTTAGAAATTTTGTTGACTCATTTGCCATTGTAGCTCTAGAGTTGGGAATTGGCTGTAATAGAAGAGTGTCGTATTAATAACTATATTTTGAAAAGTAAACAATTATCACATTAATAGACAACCTATTAAGATTAATGGTTGGATTGTATGATGTTGTGTTAAAACTAAGTGCACTTGAGTGAACAAAGTGGCATGTTTGTAGTTTAAAAAAAAATACAACAAACAAGCTTTATTTGCTGGTTGTAATATATATTTTTCGTGACCTAAGTTTATATGGTCTACACCAAGACCCTCTCATGAGGTATAAGCCGAAAGATTGGCAGTCCCTGTTAGGACTGCCATTAATCTTTTGTGTATATAATTTCAATATCATTTCACCTTAGTGACATATTTGGTGCCATTTGCTCAACTTGGAATAAAATTGTTTCACACTAAGTAACTAGGGCAACTCTTTCTTTTTATAAAATCTTTGAAATGAATAGACAGCTTCTTATTAAGTCAGTTCGTTAACACAAAAACATTTCCTACATGTAACATCCAAACTAAATATTTGAACTGTATGACAAAGTTGGTCAAATGCCACCACAAACTTTTTAAATTTTTACTCTACTATTTACAATTGGGAAAAGTGAATGTTTAAATGGGACTTGAACCTGCAACCAGTCTTTTATAGGTAAAATGCACCTGAGCTACTAGACCGGTCCATTTCAAATTCTCCTTTATGTCTTAAGGGGCAATGTACAGACAATCCTACGAAATTATTAAATTTTAAAAAATTAGTCATTTACTACCTCAAAACATCATTAAATTAATATATATAAAATAATAAATATATAGTCAAGTTAACTTACATTAGGTCTAGGTTGAAAATTTAAAGCTTTCTTGACAGGATTGTTTCTCATTTGCCCATTTGCAGTGCGACTAACAGTTTTGTCAATTTTAACTGTGGAGTTCCAAGTTTTTCTCTTAGTGGATGCATCTCCTTGAGCAGTGATCCTGGGAGACTGAACTCTGAGAGCTGGAAAGCATAACACATAAAATTTATAGGGGTTGTACAAATATCAGGGATGTTTCTACCTTTATAAGACTCTCACCACTACTTTATAAGAATCAGCAGATGACCATGTCAATATACCCTGTACTGTCTGGCCTGACTGGCCAGCATGAAAAGGTCAAAGCCTTGCAACGCTGGGAGATGTCTATAACCAGCAGTGGACTGCGATAGGCTTATGAAGTTTTGTATTCAAAGCGAGTACTTCAACATACAGTCTTTAATACTTCCTTCTTTTAATGTGGCTCATCATATATATTGAAATATAATAAGTTACGGTTACATACATGTTAAATTAGGTATGTATGTATAAATTATAAATGTGCCTGTATATTATATAATATTCCTCCAAACTAGGAACTTGTGTTAATTAAATTCTGCTTCTTTGAGTCAATGCCTCATAAGATCCAATAGATTTTGTCAGCCCAATATATGGCAGAGATCAACTTAAATTAATAACATAAAAAAACAAACAAACAGTTTGGTTCCTTAGTTATATTTGATCTTGAGCTATATTTGATCTTTCTATTTCATTGATTATCATTCTCTTAGAAGGAAGAAATTTTACCACAAGTACAATACAACTATCTATTATTTTAATTTTTTTATCATCTCCTTAAGTATATTGTTAGTGTTTATTTACATATTATATGTAATAAGTATATACACAGTATACTTACATAATAGGTCAGCTCTCATTTCAGCTGCAGTTAAAGGTTTATAAACCTTCTCAGCAGTCCCGTTTACAAGTACCTTGGAAGGGGGCTGTTTCTTAGCAGTCAATGTTTGGATGCTGTCCTTTGTTAAGATACCTACAAAATAATATACTATAATTGTAACACTTATCATATTCATACATCTGAATAAACATTTACTCAGTATTTATTACAATAACACTAAAATATTCAACACATAATTTCTGGTTTCAACTACATTTTGTAAACAAACAAACGACAGTTACCGCTCAATCCGGGTAGCAGTTCGGCCAACGTTTTAGGTTTTATAGTGGTCGTCGTCTCCATTATGATAATTATAGCTAAAAACACTGCAGCGTGAAATAAATTGTACAATATTTCAATTGTAAATCGTATTGTGATGTAAACATTCAAATAATTTTAAGTAAACCGTCTAATATGTCAAAACCGTTGTTCTTCATTATTTTTGACATATAAGCCATAGACTAAAGTGAAACACTCTATGGTTCTATAGCATCATGTCAGTGTTGCCAGCAATGCCAGCACCTATAACTTCAGAAAGTAATAAGTACAAATTCCAAGTCTATTATAGCTCTAGAGTAAAGTGGAGATAAAAAAATGATCGACTTAAAAGTACTTAAGCTTGACTTTAGACTTTCTTGTGTTGCGTAAAAACTACTTATATTCTAAGTCTATGCTCCTATCTCCTATTTATATTACTATACTCTTTGACCTATGTGTAAAAAGGATCCTTTAAGTATTAAACGGTTTAACATAAGTTAGTTTGTGGACGGTAATTATAAAGGTCATAAAATACCTATGCTTAGAGGCTTAGACAAGTTTGTATAATGAATATGAGAATGAGAATATGGCATCAAAAGAATTACTTTATTCTAAGTAATTCAATCATGCTCCCTAAACGTATCTGTTTAAATTTTAATTTGATTTGTCATGTTGTATTGTATTGTCAATGTCATATCATGTCATGCAATGTAAATAAAATAGAACAATAGAAGATTAACACGAAGACGTCCATAAATCTGAGTATTAATAACATATCAATTTAATATATCTTCGGACACGACACGAGATAGCATTAAGTTAGGTTTGATTTGATAGTAATATATTGCATTACTATAGATTTAAATATGGTGACTAGGGTACATCTAAAAGGTATTGAGGAATTTAGCAAGTATGCCGAAAATACAGCCTCAAATGAGGTAGTGCTTTTCTATTTCTCTGGTGCAAAGACAGCGGAGGGGAAAAATTGGTGCAGTGACTGTCTTGAAGGTAATATTTTTTAGGATTATTCAGTAATACATACAGTTTGTGCAACCCTGCCCCCCGATTCGCTTGGTCTTGTGGTGGGCGGACACACCTTAACAATTCAACTGGCGTAGCTAACGTGGTTCTGGTAGAATTTCTTGAAAAACTTAACATTGGCGTCTCGCCATTAACAATTTTATTTTACAATTATTATTATAATATTTACTTGACATTGGCCAAATTGCGGCGATTCTGTTGCAGAAGCCATCTAAGCAGTTGAAATTCAGTAGAAACTACCACTATTATTTTAAATTTGTACTTTTTTTTTAAATACTTCTGAAAAATAAATCTAGGAAGTAAATTATTAAATTAAGTATTTACTTTAAATTATTAGAAAAAATTCCAAATAGCTTATTTCAATATATAAGGTGAATAATTGTGAATTTGTGAAACAAACCTGTAAACTCAACCACCATAGATTACAACCTTTTTGCTATAACTTTGTTTATTTAGAGAATTTATAATCTGTTAATGTCAACAACATGCCATATGGGCATATCAAAAAAAATGTTATAAGAGAAAATTTTAATAATTATGAGGAGTTTATCTCATATGTAAACACCATACCAGACAAAAGTCCAAATTATTTCTTTTTATTTACTGGAGCAAAGAAAGAAAATGGTCGCAGCTGGTGTGTGTACTGTCAATTAGGTAAATGCAGACAATCAAAGCCCATCAGTCCACTGTTAGTCATAGGCTTCTCCTCTTGTTGTTGCTTTCTAATAATTGTCATCATCACTACATAGTATAAAATAAAGTCACATTCTCTGTCCCTATTTTTCTTGTCCCTTTGTATGCTAAATCTTCAAAACTATGCAACGGATTTTGATGCGGTTTGTTTTAATAGATAGAATGGTTAAAGAGGAAGGTTTATATGTATATAACATCATGCTACGACCAACAGGTGCGGAGCAGGAATGAAAAATGTTGCAAAAACGGGGTGACGCAGACAAAGTTGCGCGGGTCAGCTAGTATATTTATATAAAGTATTTGAGGGTAATCAAATTCAAAATTTTGTTTGTTTTTTCTTTAGCCGAACCAGTTGTTGAAGCATTCCTGTCTGAAGTTAAGAAAAATATAATATTTGCATATGTCGAAGTTGGTGACATGCCTACGTATGTATATCAATATTTTTATTAACTGTACCTATAATAATTTCGGGAAGAGGTAAAAGAACCTATTCATGTAACATGATTTTATTTGTTCCAAATTTAAAATTTGTAAACTGTTAGTAAACAGTGGTACAGCTTACTTTTAAAAATTCACAAGTTGTATAATATAAAGTGGTCTTAATCATAATCTTATATAGTCTGGTGTGAAGAAGGCCTTAGCAATAAATAAGAATGGTGTGTTCATTGAA
Source organism: Pelosia muscerda (assembly GCA_963691645.1). NCBI lineage: Eukaryota > Metazoa > Arthropoda > Insecta > Lepidoptera > Erebidae > Pelosia > Pelosia muscerda. The sequence goes on along the minus strand of OY829102.1, from coordinate 16,802,638 downwards.
CAAGAGTCACTTTTTACCACTTAAATGACAGACAAGCACGAGCCCCACCTGATGTCAAGTGGTTACTGTGGCCTATGGATTCTTGCAACACAAAGGGCCTCACACTCGTGCATTTTACAATTTGGTCCATTGAAAGTCAGCCTCTTGACTGAGCAAGACTTAGCCAAGTGATTCAAAATACTTCTGTTTTTCCAGAAGACTGCGTAATGTGCTGTAGGGCACTCATTGTAACCTAACACTATTGTTTACAGGTGGAGAGACAATAACTGTCCTTTCAGAACAGACAGACGGACTAAGCTTATGGTAATTCCCACCATAATCAGGTGGAATGGTGTACAAAGGCTGGAAGGGGGTCAGTGTGCTAAAAGAGAACTGCTCCAAATGCTGATTGAAGATGAAGAGGACTAGATTCTAGAGGGCAGTTCCACAGTAATATAATAACTGTATACCCACATCAATTTCATATATGTAAATATAAAAAAGTGGTGATTTATCAAAAGAGTTTTATTATAGAAACTAAACTTTATTTTAACTGGTAACACATGTACCCAGATAGGTGATGAACAATTATAACTTTGAAGGGAAGCATAGGCATACCAGCATTTATGGATTTCCTAATGTATGTTCTACAGTATAGGAAGTCCACTTGTCCAGGGCCCCTCCAATACCTTAAAGGGCCCAAAATGTCACCAGTAGCCTTAGCACGAAATACTATCGAATTCTTAATGTAAAGGTATCGACAGAACGGAGCAGTGTGATTGACGGGCTACACACGCACATAGGTTCACAAGAGACAGACTGCCAATCACAATGCTCCGTTCTCTCGAAACCTTTACATTACGAATTCGATAGGAGTTCATGCTAGTGCTACTGCTAGTTGGTCCACCTGTCATATAGAATAGAATAGACGAAGCTCTGTCGTAGGTCTCATATCAACAAACCCTTTAAAAATAATAAGCTGGCTCTGAAGTGTGGCGTGGCGGTAGTGAACGCGACTGCTCCGCAAGAAGCGCAGGTTTGATCCCCGCTCAGGGCAAATATTTGTATGCATGAAAATGGCTATTAGCACTGGCCTGGTCGTGCCCGATAGCATGTTAAGCCGTCGGTCCCGGTTGTCATACGCACTATGGCAGTCGTTACGGGTAGTTGGAGTCCTCAAAAGTCCGACTAGCCTAACTACAGAACTTCGATATCGCCAATTTGGTTGTCGAGGTCCGATGGTAGTCGCTTCACGGAAAATATCGAAGTTCCGCCGCATCTTAGAAAGACTAGAAAGCCGACCCCAGCTGAGTTCGGAATAGGCTCTAAATGATGATGCAGTGTTAACATAAGATCAATTAGTCTTTTGCAGCCCAAAGACCTCTCCCTATGTTGAGAGGCATACGGTCACCACATTGGCCAGACAGTTTAGTACAGGGTTTGATTTCGAGTTTCCCTTCTCGCGTTTGTGTCGCGTTTTCCATTAGTCGCCTCTTACGACACCCCCTGACATGGTTAAACTGCTTGTCAAAATAAAGAGGGCAACAAGATTAGAAGCTGTTATCATACTTGTTCACAAGTGCGACATGCTTATCACAGAATCACAGTTGATACAGAGTACCTACAGCTATTTTCGAGATAAGGCAAATAAAACGAACATATTAATTTGTTGCTACATTTTATTGAATTATAATATCAATGCGTATCGAATATTATAAATTACGCCATTTTATCTTTCATAACACAATAATATGAATCGATAATAGTAAAAATATTTTCTTTTGTCCATAAAACGTTAACAATAGAAGCTAAAAAATTGTTATATTATTATTGCTTATTCCATTTTATTATTCTACTATTATAATCACAGTATGAAAATCTAGATACTACCATAAACAATTCTAGAATACCTAATACTTCCCGTCTTCAATACATATATTATCTATCTACAAAGTTGTGAGCAAAAGATAATTAATTTAAATCTAGCGCGACTTAACAACCATGCCGTTTATAGGACTTTGGCTAGAAAAATTTGAGGAAACTATTGTATAAAAGTTTGTTATATTTATTGTATAAAGATTTTGTACAAATGATTAAGTATATACAATTAGTTAAGGAACGCTTTGTACGCAGATATTGTAGTCCCTCGTGTGAGGAATTCTGTTCAGGAGATTGAAGGAAGTCTTCTGCGTAGGCCCATAGCGTAGCCGTAGGTGCGTATGCTATGGTTTCGGACCTCGCAAGTTTAGTGTTCCTGCAATTTTTGTATGTAGGTAGGTACTGTATCTTTTCCCCAATTTTCAATTTTATATTTGCTACCCTACCGCCCTTATTTTATGGTTCTGATAGAAATAATTTCTTATTTTATGCAGTCTCGGTAAGTACCTACCTACCTACCTCTCTTTACATAACTAGATATATATACCTAGTTGTCTTTTTCAAAGAGTTATGAAAAGCATTACAAAGTAGGTAGGTACCATAACTTGTGACGAAAGTGCCTTGTGACGAAAGAAATAATGCACCCCAGTGGCGAATGGAGAAAATTCGGTGCAAAAAAAAACTTATCTCGTCTGCCAGGAATCGGGTCATAGGAATCCCTCGCCACTGACTTTCCAACGGTGAAAAATGTTTTGAAATCGGCACAGTAGTTTTTGAGTTTATTCATTACAAACATAACACACAAAAATACACATTTTTTTTCACTTTATAATATTAATGTAGATATAGTCCTTATTCACACCAATATATCCCTTATCGATACTATCTAATATTTATCTACTATTGTTTTATCTATCCTGGTAACAGTAGTGATAGGTAATTAGCAGTAACATAATGGTGCGCTCTCGGTAGTAAAACTCTTCAGCATATTCCGAGCTCCCCTAGACGTGGCAATTCGCTGTCGCTTTGTGGAATAGAAACATTGATAACTCTATCTATGAATAGAATAGAATGTAAATGTAGATACCTACCTACCCAATTACCTATGTAATAATTTATTTGTCAATTTCGTATGGTAATATTCTTCGCACTAACATTTCATTTAACTATCACAGAGTTGCTTATGTCAAATTAATATGCAAACCTAACCCCGGTTACCCCACTTATCTTGGGGGTTTAGATGAATGGCAATCGTTTTGTAGAATAGAATAGATAAATCAATGTATGGGATTGACATTCGTTCACGTCTGTCATAAATGTCATAAACGTCAAAATACAAGCGTCAATCCCATATTATTGAACAATAATATTCTATTCCATTCTACAAAACGGCTACCAACGAATTGCAATTTGTCTAGGTCCTCTGTATAGGTTATTTTACAAATATTTCAATACACTTTAAATTAAAATAGTAGGTATTAGCATCCATAGGCCTTGTTATACCGGATTGTTATTAAGTATCTACTTGTGAATCAGGGTCTAGTGTGATAGGTATCACCTGGGTGTACAAAATTGAATAGGTAGAAAAAGGGGGGGAGGTCTTTAAATAATATAAACCTATCAACCCAGGTCAATTATAGACTATAAAGATAATAATCCCGACTGCAGCTAAAAACATAGAAACAAGGTTGACAGCAGGCGGTACCCATGTAGCAATGTGGCGAAAGAAAATTAATGGGCACTGCCTGCTATGAACCCTGTTTTCATCTTTTCTTTCTTTTTTTTTCCATTCCTGTTTCAATCATTTATTTTATTTTATAGTTTTTGTTACAGTTTGATATACCTACATATATGTATTTGTAATCGTCTTTTTATTTAGGGACCTACCTCACCCAATAGGTTTGAGTGAAATCAATTTTTTGATCATACATTGTAGCATAAATACGTTTAGTACCTACATAGTATAGATTTCCTATACATTTCGTTTTCACTATTTATTTTTCGGTTCGGTCCTCGCTCTTCGAGACTTCGATTTTTGTAGAGAGAGTACCTACCCACTCAATGTGAGTTCGAACGTCTAAAATGAGCCAGCTCACACTAAAGAATAACATTTAGTTAACTAGTAGTTAGTCTGAGTAAGTCAGCTTATGTCAAAATCGAGAGTCTAAAATTAATTCGCTATAATTAAAAAAATAGTTTTAGTTTAATTATATAGAATTTTCGTAATTGGAATCCCGTTTTTTTTACGAAACGAGATCACGTTTTAGTATAGGAAACAAATCCGACATAATAATACCATACCAGGAAAACACTAAACAGACCATAACTATGTCTGTACCTATAGGTCCTTCTTGATTTCTTAATCATGAAATTTAATTTTTATAAAATAAGTAGGTTGTCCTTTTCAATATTTGAAAATGGTTGGGGCCATTTTCAAATATTGAAAAGACCTGTTACCGCCATTTTCATTTTTTTTCACAATAACCACACCAACGATACAATGGCCTTTCGTTTTAACCTTCTTATTTTTTAAAACATAATTATAAATATAAAAAACCTGTCATCATCATTCGGGATGGTGTAATGATCTGTCCAGTTATTTAAAAGTTTATCTATTTAGGGACCTGTATTTCTAAGATTCCTTTCGTGAAAAAAATCAACAGCAACATAGGAGCTACATGGAATGGAGATAAATGATGAAATTGTAGACAACCGAGGACAATGACTTCTAAGTATATATACCTACTAGATAAACCACCATTGGATAGGAAGCAATTTTTGTTCTAAACAGCTTGTACAGTTGTACCTATACCTATACAGAATGCGGTTTATCATCTTACAGGTAGTAGAGTAAGAGTAGGTTATGTGTTATTCACATTTCACAAATCTGTGCTTACAGTCGCCAACTTCGTGGTCTCAGTAGGATCATCTGTTAAGTCCAGGTCCTTGGTCGGTGTGATCAAAACGTCGTAAAATATCTTCTTGCTACGTAGAAAGGCACTCTTGTTGTCGAATATCACGGAATCTGTTGATGAAACAAGAATTTATTAAAAAAATATGCAAGACTATTTGTAGCTGTACAAAATCTCATTTAATTCTTTACTCTGTATCTCTTATTCCTCTCCTATCGCTGAGAAGTAAGCCTACGCCAGCGTGTGTAGACCTTAGATCATGCGTCAGCATATCGGCTTGCACTCGATACATCCTTCAAGGGTTGTACCTAACACGTAAACCGAGGGCGAGGACCACCATTGTAGCATTATTTGTGTCTCATTCTTACTGGCCCTTTAACTTACCATCAAAGGAAAGGACTTTAACCTTTACATACCTACATGTGAAAAACGACCAAAGTGCAAAAATTTGTGTGATCCACACATAGTTGTTTTGAGTCTGGGTGTACTTTGTGTTCGTTAGTTGTATGTTTGTAAAGTCCCCCGATTTACAGGGTTTGTTCCCGTGTGCGGGAGAGTTGACTTTTAAAAAGAGGAAAAAGAAAAAGTTCTGTACGCACAAGTAGCTGGCCCGGTGGCGGCCAATACGCCGATATCGACGGGTCCCTCCGTCAGTTTGTGTGGTCCATGTACAATGGTCTCATTGCCTTCCTCATCACGACGCTTAATCGTGAATTTGACATCGTGGCTTCCCACTCCGCACTCCCACCTGTAATATAAAATTAATATTTTATAATAGAATCTTCATGGTGAAACACCCTCGCGCTATGAGATCCCTTTATCCTATTGATTTTTAGATTTTTGTCCCAATGTAGTTTGGCAAATTAACGATAACGAGTTTGATAATTTTTTATGCCACACTATTCTGGAAGATCAATCGATCAAACAATTAGACTATCGCAGATCATTGCTGGACATAAACTGCTCTCAATGTGCCTAATTGCTCCCGATCCTTTGCCTATAGTCGCCTTTTTCAGCTTATCAGTCCATCTGGCTAGGGGTCGTCCAACCTTCCGTTTGCCTATACTCTTGAACTCGTTTGCTTAACCGGTCATTGGTCCTTCGACAGATGTGGCCAACTCGCTGCCACTTTTACTTGCTTTTCTAGGAGCTATGTTGGTAACTTTAGTTTTTTATCTGATGACCTCATTACTTGATTTTATCCTTCAAAGAGGTTCCAAGCATAGCTCGCTTCGTGGCCCGCTGCGCGACTGTTAATTAGTGGACGAACCCCACCATTAGTTTGCATGTTTCTGCACCGTAGGCAGAACATGTAGGACGTATTGGTTGTGGACATCTGTTTTTAGGCATTGTGGTAAGGAGGTTTTGGTAAAGAGTAGCATAAAATACGATTTTTTTTCGGGTACAGCTGCGCAATGAACTTAAGCATTTACGTTTCTTTGGGTAGGTCTAATAAATTCGGATTTGGAAAAGTTTAAGTGTGACAACCCAAATTTATATGGGTTTTTTAAATCATTGCTCCTTATATTGCACAGGAAAGTCTGGAAAGGTAATAGGACGTTGAAAAGGGGAACTGGCAAAGAACTACCTGGTATAATGCTGAAAGAAGAAAGAAAAAGAAGAAGAAGGTACTAACCTCAATACACTGTCAGTGTCGGAACAAAGTAGGTCGACCACGTGCTTCTCTCCAGTCTTGATGGTGACTTGCATGTACTCTTTCACTCTTTCTAACGTCGGGTTTTTGGAGTAGTAACTTTTTGGAACTTTGCCACCCGGCTTCACCTAGGAGAGGAGAAAATTTGTATTCTTCATTTTCAAGGCACAGTAACATGATTTACACCCACATTTCGCCAATCAATTTTAGTTCCATATAATAGCGAGCGAGCCTTCTGTAGTAAAGAGGGCGTTTGTGATCAAGGGTCAGTTACTGTCGGAAGAAGACCAGCCTTGTCCCTTAGTCACCTTCTACGGCACCCACGAGAAGAGATGAAGTGGCCGTACTTACTACTCTACTTCGCAGGGAACCAACAAGGTAAAATTTTAGAAATTGAGATTAGGGCGAGACCGAAAGCCGTTGCATTTATTTTCCCCCTGCCTTGCATCCTTTATCCCCACTCTCCCCCTCTTACTTACCAGTAGTCCACACCTCGGATCGCCACTTTCATCGACCACGGTACCTCCGTAGTGCACGGGTAGCTGATCCTTGTCCACTACAGAGAGCACTTGCGCCTGCCACTTTTTAGTGTCAGACCCGTAGATCTTTATCTTTGATATCGTGTACTCGTGCATAAACTTCTTGATAACGGAAAATGCCAGCGCGAACACTTTTGGAGCTGAAATTAAAAATATTTTAATTTAAACTATTTTGTTTGGAGTTGAGTAAGTGGATAGGCAAAGATGTTTGATCATCCGAGAGGTTTTACATATTAGGTCATCTGTTGATGGTAAGAAGGTAGAATGAAGTCTAACATTTCAGTTGCTGTCGATTGTCGATTCTTAAGCGGTGATCTTCATACCTTAACGGTTTTGGCAGTTGTATTTACACATTCTGCTACATGATTCTTAAGAATGAAATAAAAGAGAAACACATCTGCGGGCAGAGCATTCCATCTTCAAGACAAATGGTAATTCGCTTTTTACTCGTTTCGTACAATGGAATAGAAAATGTTCAATATGAGGATTTGACATTCATTCACATCTGTCATAAACGTCAAATTACGTGTAAAGGGAGAGTGAGTTCTGTGCGTGTGAATAAAAAGGGAAAAAGTACCGAACCGCCATGTTCGAAATGAGAAGTATTAAAAAATCAATTAAGAATGCTTTTCTAATATTCACGAAATATGAATCTGGATTTGCATTTTACCTACATACTTGTGCGAAAAGATTATCGCAATAAAAATTTACGACCACTCATTTTTATCGTCATTTATATAGATCGCCGTGACGTGTGGATCCTATTACTTGTAATGGCCAATTTATAAAGGAAAGACAGATAGTTTGGATATTATATCAAAGTTATGGATATTAAAAGAACTATGAGGCTAGTTGTCCGCGTTTAATGTGTGTGGCCTTAAGGCCTTATTCACGCAGGATACATACAGGATGGTTAACCGTCTTAATTTAAATAAGTAGGTTATGTATAACTCCTGGACATTACACTACCATTACATGACACTACACACGAGCCATTGACCATAGATGGAAGGGTTAGAGGGAATATTAGTAACTTCTGTTTTTAAATTTTACTTTTAACTTACTTTAAACTTTGTTGTGTTTGTTTCAAGTGCAGTGTTATAGATAATAGTTATAAAATTACCATTAACAATAAAACAAATCTTCAGTATTTCAGGATAATTAGCTTCGTAGACCTGCAGCAGTGTGATCACCAATTCTGCGGCTGGTTTCCACGCGTACTTTCTTATGTTGAAACCTTCCAAATCAAATATAACTACCGCCTGCAAAGAAATAAAATAAATAATTACAGTAATAATACTATGAGGTGTCCAAGCTCCACTAGGCTCCACCAACCTATTCGGAGGCCTAGCAAGACGCTAGACTTTTTTATACCACTTAGGTGGCAGACAATCACGCGGCCCACCTGATGGTAAGAGGTTACCGTGGTCTATGGGCGTTTGTAACACCAAGGGCGTAACATTCGTGCTACTGATCATATTAGAGAAGAGGGGGTAAGGGGAGGAGGGGGGAGTATATTGTGGCCGCGTGGCTGTCATTTATCGCGACCTAAGCGCCATCTGTGCAACTTAAATTCTATATTATCAAAACTCTGGTTCTACTTAACCGATTGCATTAAAAAAACGTAAGATATTAAATTGAACCAAACCCCTTCAAACAAAAAAAACCGCATCGAAATCCGTTCAGTAGTTGTTGCGTCTATCGCGGACAAAACAAACTTTTTTCACAATTATATAGGTAAGCAAGGCGATAACTCCGTTTCGCCACCGATGGCTTCGTTTTATGTAACATTTCGTTTGGTGATTAAAAGATGAAGAAAATTTTTTTCCTGAATTTTCTTTGCTATACACATCATGGAGCACGAGCCCGAGACCTTTCCAACGAATGCAAAACCGTGGAAATTGGTTCGTGCGTTCTGGAGTTATAGCGTCAGGAAGGCAAACCCGACTTATTTTTATATAGTAGATATTATAGAAGATAGATAGAGATATAAAATAGAATAGATTTAAATCAGCACTAAACGAGAAACATTTAAAAGCCTATTTAACAAAAACTGTGTAGTACCTTTAACGCATTGGGCCCATGTTCGACAGCCTGTCTTCTCGCGCTCGCGAGATAGTTCTCCAAGTGTCGAAGGATCTGACGCATCAGGTCGGTTTTGGTTACCGAGTGAAGGAGTCCCCATATGTCTAGGCCGACAAATGGGACGATGATAACTGAAAACAAACATTCGTGAGATTATATTGTGTTTCTTCATAGTTTACTCACGGGTAGGGAACCTAGATAGTAGTACCTAGTCTCTATTTTACCCTTGGGCTAGATGGGGACATAATGGTTCTCACATTAGAGGACCCGAGTCATCTCAACCGGGTCTCCGGATTTGACGAGGTGCGAGATATGTCTTGTAGTATCTTACCTCCAGCAATACGGCGTTTTAGTCGGTTTGAGTCCGACATAATCACCTCCACCAGTTTTTTTTATACAGAACTAGTGTTATTCACTCTCATCGTGTTAGTAAAGCTAAATGAAACAATAATTAAAAAAAAAAAAACATTAACTCGCAATATGGTGCCATGTTTTTTTGTAGTGATATTTTTTATTTAGCTTTACTGATACGACGGACTGTAAATAATGGTAAGTATAAAACAATTGCCGAATCATTACCTGGTGAACCTTCTTTGTCGAATCCGGTGGTTCCACTGGGGAAGTGTTTTTCTAGAACTTCTGGAGCCTGCCAGGTCGGCAGAAAAGTGTCGATGCCCCATTTTTCCCTCCATTTTAGAGACTGGAAAAAGAAATCAATCCTTTTAGTATAGGTACTATAAATCAAAACATTTAAATTAAGTAATATTTGTAACTAGCCGACCCGCGCAACTTCGTCTGCGTCACCCCGTTTTTGCTTCACTTCTACTCCGCACCAGTTGGTTGTAGCAGCATACATATAAACCTTCCTCTTTAACCATTCTATCTATTAAAAAAACCGCATCAAAAGTCGTTGCGTAGTTTTAAAGATTTAAGCATACATAGGCATATAGGGACAGAGAAAGCAACTTTGTTTTATACTATGTAGTGATGATTTTGTGAATAGGTAGGTATACCTAGGTACCTACTGCTGTTTATTCTGTGGTTCAAATCATATTTTATGGAATTGAGGAGGAATGATTTGAATCTAAGTATATGAAGTAAGTACGTATCATATCCTAATCACAGTATAAATAATAGTACCTACTACGTATTATCTAATCGATAAACTATCTAAGTACCTACTACATTATGTGCTAATACAGATATAAAAACCTTTAGCACACTAGGGCTCTAGCCAAAATGCATTCGTTCCGAATCTACATTCGTCAACGCTCTGAAAATGTATGGGAGTGACATTTGTTGTCGAATGTCATGTGATTCGATTCCGACAACAAATGTCACGCCCATACATTTTCAGAGCGATGACGAATGTAGATTCGGAACGAATGCATTTTGGCTAGAGCCCCTCGTGATCCCGATTCTACTAATTGTACTACTAAAGGTGTAAAGGGGCGCGAGGGTTGTTTTCTCACAATTTTCACGCGATTCGACTGAAATGTACGTGTCAGCTCGGACTACGCACCGGGGAGATGGTAATACGGCTCTCTCTATCTAACTTTGTGATATTGCAGACACGCTACTAAATGCGTCTGTGAAGCATCCGTGAAACCTCACACTATAGAAAGCTGGCGTAAGATTTACAGAGGCCGGTCGGCCATCACAACTCAATAAAACGTCGCGGCTAATAAATGTTAGAAGAACGTCACATATTCTATTAAAATTATTACTGTCACTAGATACTAGTGAAAGGTAAATGGTTTAGAAAGTAAAGTAAACAATACTTAGCTGTTGTTTTTTTTTTTTAATTTTGTGGTAAACAACTGCATTTATCCATTATTATGTTGCTTGTGCATTTTTAACCAAAATGGATCATGATTCCTTTTCTTCCGAAAATGGCATGGTAAAATTCATGGCAACGAACCATCCACGAATTCACGAAAGACCACTTTAATTGGAATACGAACGACAAAAGTGACGAACAATATGTCACTTTTGGTTCCTCCAGGTTAAACGAATTCGTAGGGTTAGGGATCTGGAAGGCTTCGAAGGGTTTTCGCATAGGTCTGGGAGTTTTACGTACACAGCTTTACTCTTAACTTAATTTGTCAAGTTTTTTCCTATGCATTAACAAAAAAAATAGTCTAAGTCCACATAACATCAGCTATTTGCAGGTAACAATCTCGTCAAGATAGGCCTAGCTACTTAGCAGATTACCCAGAACAAATAGACCGAAGAACAAATAGACAGTTGTTCTTGGTAACTCTGGAATGATAACGTGCGCCAAAAGGTATTCGTATGAATCCGTAGCCGACGAAATACTTCAACTGGAATGTGCGGCAAACGATGTGTCGTTGTGTCGTATCGACACATAGCTTGCTGTGCACGTCTGCAGTTGTCGTATGTCGTCGGCTACGAAATCATACCTTTACTTACTTATCTAGTAACTAGCTAGAAGGAAGCAAGTGCTAAACAGTTAATATCACTGTATTTTTTTAATTAACGTGTGAACTTGCGCCCCCGTGCCAACTTAACCTCTAATTAACATACCTGAAGGACGACCGCTACCAGTTCAGTTAGGTACTCATCACAGTTTTATTATTATAACAAACCTATTAGCTAGTAATTACTCATGTGATGCATTTATTAAAGCTGTCATTTTAACAATACCTACCTAAAGACTAATAGATTTTGAAACTTGACATTGGCGTCTCGCCATTAATTTTATAAGATGTTAACATTTTCTAGAGACTGGCAAAATTGCGGCTCTTCTGCAGCAGAAGCCATTTTAAGAAAAGATGAAGAAGAAAGACTAATAAAAATAAATGGAACATGTATCCGATTTTTCTTACAATGAAATTTTTCTGAAGCAATAAGTATGCTATCTGTTCAAATCAAATTTAGAACGGAAAAAGTGAATGTTTCGACGGGATTTGAAATTTTGAAATACTCCTAGGTTTAGGCGGGAACGCGAAAAGTGTCACAACGCTCCTGTGTTTCATTTTCTAATATTGGTGTAAATTCGAGTTTATGTGTAAAAATAGTGGAATTTTAGACATAACGGCTTAGACAAAGTGCACAAGTGTACGAAAGTGGAATATTGTAGTGAATTGTGATTTTTCGTGTTGGTGTCAAATCTCCCTTAGGAAAGCTTCTAGTAAAATCTCCACTACTTTACTGGGGCAACTATCATCTGTCATCGTCATCACCATCATCAAGAATCATTCCAACTAGATTAGTGAATAAAGTGTTATAAAATAAAATAAGACTTGACATAAAGGTCCTAGTTACCATGTCATAAAATCCCTTAAAAAAAAAGAAATACTCCTATACGACCATTTTTGTATTGTATGATTGTCGGCAGATGGCTCCCACCATCGCCCCAAAGTTGGTCGTATAGGAGAATTTCAAATACTTCATAAGAGACTTCCTGGCTCAGTGTTCGGTGCTGTTAGCACGAAAAACTATCGAATTCGTAATGTAAAAGTATCGTCAGAACGTAGCATTGGGATTTCAAGCAAGCTTCACGTACTCACATGTTCACAGTGGGTAGGTTGCCTATCGTACAGCTCCGTCTTTCGATACATTTACATTATGAATTCGATAGTATTTCGTGCTAAGGGCACAGAGCGATCCCGCGCTAAGGGAAAGATTTCGGGTTCGAACAATTTACGATGCATTCACTATTTCCGTTTTAAATTAGATATTTATTATTAGGTAAGTATCTAATGACCTATCCATCCATAAATAGCTTGGTATAAGTCACGTGGTGTCTTCTGTTGCCATTACCGCTTTGTTATGTGTTCGTATATAAAAAAGACATCAACTTCCATTAACAATATTCTGTGGTCAGTAGGTACCTAAGCAATTCGTTTTTACAGCTGGTATATCATCAACAATTTTTTATAATAATCTCTGAGTAATTACTACACGTGATAATCATAATGTAGTAAGTAGGTACGTGCACGCGTAAGTAATTCCATTGTTATAAATAAATATAATATACAATATCTAGGTACTTAGTACGATAAAGGTTCAAACTTCAATGTTCAGAAATTCATAACTACCTACATTATATAGGTATTTATATATATAAAAATGAATCGCGAAATATGTTGGTAAGCGCATAACTCAAAAACGGCTGGACCAATTCGAGTAATTCTTTATTATATTTGTTCCTTGAACTCTACGGAAGGTTTTAATGGAGCAGCGGGAACGGGATCAGAAGTCCAAGCAGTGGGAACGGGATCAGAAATCCACTGGTGCGAAGCCGCTGGCAACAGCTAGTTTACAATAAATGTAAAGCTGTGCATTATTGAAAACACCCTTGTACTTCACTATACAATACAGGGTGTAAGGGAAAGTCCGAGCCGAGGCCGCCGAGGGTAGGTACACTACTTATTGGCAAAAGATGGAGGAAGGACATGACGGTATCTCCCGTCCTAATTGAGCAGGTCCGACTGGGGAAGTACTACTTCCACCCTACAGAATACTGCGCTTGTGTTGTGCTTCTGGCGGTGATTAGGGTAGCCAGAGCTCACTGGAGAGGTTTTGTGTTGTCAGTGTGAGACTAGAAAGCCAACCTTAAGTAAGTTGGGAATAGGCTCAGAGAATGATGATGATGATGTAGGTTTATAAACAATATGAAACATGAATAATAATTAATTAAACAATGTATATCTATCGGCATGGATCTTGGACTTAAGTCGCGAGAGAAATGAGGCGGAAGTCGATCCCGGGCTATTCTCAAAATACAGCCTAAAATACAAACTGCATTTTGAGCATATTTTAGGTCCATAATTCATGTTATACCTCTATGTACGTATGGTAAAAAAAAATTACCCAATTGTATTTTCTTTCAAACAATCAGCCTATCGCAGTCCACTGCTGGACATAGGCTTCTCCCAATATGCACCACTGCTCCCTATCCTCCACCCTCCGTTTCCAGTCTGTCCCAGCCGCCTTTTTTAGGCCAGTCCATCTGTCTAGAGGGCGTCCTACCTTCCGTTTGCCTTCTCGCGGTCTCCACTGAACTCGTTTACTCCAGCGGCTATCGGTACTTCGACAGAGAGTCATTTCAGCGTGGTTATTCTGCTATGTCCGTAACTTTAGTCCTTTGTTGAATGACCTCATTGCGAATTTTATCCTTCAAAGAGACTCCACGCATAGCTCGCTCCATGATCCGCTGAGAGACCTTGATAGTTTGGCATTTTCTTTATATCAATATACAGTGTGCCCGGAGTTCGGAGTAATACCAGTTGTCTTCGTTTTAAGAAGCGTTTCCCTAATACTCTGTATACATGAATTTTATTATAGGTATCATACACTCTATTCTACTTTATCTAAGCATTAGGTACCTGCGTAATTTGAACTTCCTCAAAAATAAACGTTCCGCATTCATAACACAAGAGTTATTGACGTAAGATATTCTAATGCAACAAAAAACCGTACAAACCGGTTACCAGTTCTATAATTGGATAATCTAAATTCATTTTCAACCTTAACCCAACCCGCTGCACTTGTACACTGACTGATTCTACTTTCTCTTGATTTAATAGTAGTACTCATGGGCGTAACTTTAATTGAAGACACTGTATACATATCAAATGAACCTTAACCTATATATGAGTTTTAGTAGCCTTTAGTACCTGAATGAATAAGTCTTTACACTTCACTGGGTATTTGGGAGTAGGCTTAAATCACCCGAAAAAGGGAGGGCACGTAGTAAGCCTTCCTGAAGAGCGAAATATATGCTCGGACCCACTCCGTGAGTAGCGGGGCTGCCGTAAACAGTTACTACACTACGATGGCAACTCAAAGATGCCATCGATTCGACAAAATAAGAAAGAAACTCGAAAAATTATAGTCGGTAATCATTATAGTTTTTTTAGTTCAACACAGATGAAACCTTGTAGTAATGATTTAGAAACTGATGTTGGTTCGGTCATTATTACAATAAACTACTCCGAAATTTCGCTTAAAAGAAAATAACTACAGGATGTGACGCAGGCGAAGTTGCGCGGGTCAGCTAGTTATTAATAAATCAAACCAAAGTTAGTAACAGGCATTAAAATGTTCTAACAGTATCTAGTAAAGTTTGTATCTAATCTAGGTTGATAGAAAGTAAGTAGTAAGTAATCATTTATAGCTCGAAACACTGTATGTTACACTGGTGTTACAAATCAAATACCGTCCGACATCTTTCGCTGATTGTCTGCATGCAAATTTAACAATTTAAAATGTTATTGATCATTAAGAATAGTCATAATATTAAAATTTGGATATTAAAAAATTGTCTAGGTATATCAACATCTCAAGTCAAGAATAAAATTGTCAAGTTTATACTACTGTGTTATTGACAAGTTTTAGCATCACTGCATTCCTACATTTGATAGTTACAACACTTTGACGATTTGAAACTATTTTACGTTTGTACATTTTGACTGCTATCTGATACTTTATACATTCTAACATGTTGTCAGTTTGTAACCAGCGTGAATAAAAGGATAGTTAGGTACACAATACCTACTATCAATAACTCATACAAATAAATATAAATAATCAACCCACATAATTTCAATTAAACTTGACTTTTAAAGTTTAATATTCAAATTATGTGTTAATTGTTATACACTATCACTATTTATCCTCAAGAAACTCCTTGACACCATAATAACACTTCTCAATTCTCATTCAGCCAGGTACCTACCTAGTTAACGCTTTCTTAAATTTGTTAAAGGTTAGAACACTTAGAACTCATAAGAACCTGGTTTAATGGTTATAAATTTTGGAATAAAAATTAGTAGTTATTTTGATGGAGAGATTTTTCAACTAGGCAGCAGAAGTTTTGTGCTATCTCTAGATTTGTTCAGCTTATCTTCACTTTTTTTTGTTCACGAAATCAACATGGATACCAATCCCACCGGAGCCGATGAGAGAGGTTATGTCGGACTTGAACCTACTAAAACGCACAGCGTTTTTGGGTCTTTAGTTGCAGGAGGTTAGATAGTTGCGAACATATCCCTTGCACCCAAGTAGACCAGGGGACCTCTCTTTTGTGAAGACTCCCTTCGGGTATAGGGACCACGGTGTCACCTTCTAGCGCCCGGGTATGAGGTAGCACTTTGTTCTTGCTAGGGTGACAGGCGGCTTCACCTTTCACCCTCAGGCCCGCGCTCATGGAGGACCAAGATCATTCTGGGACTTGCGACGTCCGAGTCGCCTCCGTTCATCGCGGGCTTTGCGGTTCCGGAGTCTTCTCCGAACCCGTTTGGCCGTCCCCTTCTCGAGCATTGCTTGCTCGCAAAAGGAAGGGGCGGCCGATTAAGCTTATCTTCACTGGCCCTTTTAAACAACTGCGGATGCTTCCTTACAAATATGCCAATTTCTAAAATGTACAGTAAGATGTACAGATCACTCAACGCCATGTCAATCAACGTCAGCAGCTTTAGATTTTTAATAAAAAAGTAATTTAAAGAAAAATAAAAAAAATACTTTAATAAAAACTAAAAAGAAAGGAACAAGCCCAGTAGGTAGTTTAAAACTCATACAATACCTACTCACAGTCGGGGCCCATTCAAATTTAACCAATCAAATCTTCCCAAAGGATCGCCACATAGAAACAAACATACCTACATACATACATACATAGACTGATAAACACAATACCCTCCTTTGCGTCGTGCATTCGGGTAAAAACACGAGTCGATTCCTTCAAAGTTCGCCCAAACACATTTTTTTTGACATACGAGAAAGAAAACCATTGAGATTATGGTTCGATTTACCCCTTAATAGTAAACCGTACACTAAAATCTAGTCTTTATCCGTTTTTATTACTTGGTAGTGCACACTTAAGTGTATAATTCCGTGTTATTATATGGTAGTGGATCCTAAGTGTAATAACACGGAATTACCTACGTGAATATAATAACAGTATTTAACTTACATCTCTCAGCATTTTTTCAGCCGCAACTGCATCCCATTGTCTAGCTGAAAAGTAAATTAGGGGTCAGTTAATAATATTTTTTTAAGGCAAATGTAATATGTGCTTAAGTCGGGGTCCGATTTCTAACCGAATGGTGATTCATTTGCTAAGCAAATCTTTTTTAGTCTATACAGAATAAATAGTTTTTGACATAGGTACGTACATACATTATGCACACGCCCGTAATCCCCGAAGGGGTAGGCAGAGGTGTATTAAACACCTACATTTCGCCAACTATAATTTTCGGTCCTACGTAATAGGGGGCGAGCCTATTGCCGTCAATCAGGCACTTAGTAAAAAAAAATGGGTATGCCG